>JAFFSR010000226.1:7420000-10115833 GCA_017163975.1 Anastatus disparis
GACAATGTTTGCTTGGATCCAAGAAAAATATCAAACATCATTGAAGGCAGAAGCCCAATGAAAGTTGTTCCGCCAAGAAAACTAGACTTATACTTAAGTATGTTAAATAAAATAATCATATGTAACGGTTACAATGATAATGTTAATTTTATTTTCATTTACAGATTTATTTGAAGATTATTTAAATTACCATGCAACTTATCGCGATATGGACGATGAGAAAAAAGCAATATTAATGAAGGAAAGTACGGAGCATCTTTCGTTAGCCATCCGCGATGCAAGAAAAAATACCTTGAATGGTGATAGCGATGATTAAAGATAAATCTATAAATATATATTTAATATAATATATATAATAATTGATAAAATGTTATTTAAATTACAAATTTATAATAAAGACATTTTATAAGATTTTCAGAATTATTAAAAATAATGCAAGTTTATTATTGTACTGTTTTTGATTATCTGTTTTTTATCCTACTACAAAATCTCACGTGAGATCTCACATGAGATTTTGCAGTAGGGTACAACTTAACATTTTCTTGTTTCCTTAAATTTTTTAATTATTAGTTAACAAAAAGTATCGGTTATATAATAAAATCATTATTCATTATTTAATAGGATATCGGAGTTGTTGAAATCAATTTTTGCTTTTTTTTTTATTTAATTGATATCTTTTTTAATTTACCATTCAAAGTAATATAATGACTTATCCGCGCTAAAACTATATTAATATAATCATTTTTGTTAAAATAAAAAATTAATTCATCTTGTTATTTGTTTATAAACTTTAAATGAAAATTATATATCAAGCTCGATTAACCTAACCTCAAAATACTATACATTGAAAGATTGTTTATAACTTTTTATGTATAGTATTTTTGTAAATTTTTGGAGTTGTCTGCGCCCAAGAGAAATCTCACAAATTTTTTGATTTTAATGAAAGAATTTCATTTGACACAACGTTTACTCATAAACTTTGAATAAAAATATTTTTAATAGGGGAGAACTCCAATATGCTCTAAATGAGCCATAGTGATCGTTGACCGCCAAAAAGCTAAATTCTATTTCCGCTGCAAATTACCACCCGAAAAATTCCGCTAAGAAAAAATACTTAAACTTCGGTTATTAATTTCATTTTAGTTCTGAGAAAACGATCTAGCCAAACAAAAAATATTAGTTTCTTGACTTCTTTAATCGCCAACCATAAAAAAGTAAATTCAAATTTTACTGGAAAAAATTAAAATATTTAAATTACAATCTTTGCTTCATAAAATCGATTTCAACTATAAAAAGAAGAATACAGTCTTGGTAAACTTTTTTTCCGCGTGTAGAACACTGGAAATTCATGATATGCGTAATTTAGGAATTCACTGAATTTCCAATAAAATCAATTTCCACAATAAAAATTAACTAAAAACGAAAAGAAAAACATTTTTTATTCAATAAACAGTTAGAAATTATATGTAATTGACGATTTAATATATGTACAATATCCACCTGATGTTTTGGCATGATAAATCAGGTGATAAATCAGGTGATAAATCAGGTGATAAATCAGGTGATAAATCAGGTGATTTTTTTCAGTAGGGTAATTACAGTAAACTTTTAATAATATTTCTTATTCTAATTAAATTTGTTTAGGGTAACTAATATTTTAACCTTTTGTTTACTTGTCTACGTCTGCCGTGTGCTGTCTGCTTATTATACGTTTCACAGCTTCGCTAAGCTGTCGCTAGGGGTGCCACTTTTGCTTGGACATCCCAATACATTTACCGACTTCAAATAAAAATTAAACTTATATAACACAAGATTTTTAATTGATTCGATTCTAAATAGAAGTAAGTAACGTCAATAAATATCAGAATAATTACAATGCATAACTTGAACTTGATTAATCTCAAAATAGAATTAACTAAATTCAAAGACTCATCGAAGTAGCGTAACTCAACGCTCAACATCATTTACTTCAACGTTGGGAGTCTAAGAAGCTCAACGTCGAGGTCTCTGACTTCGATGTACTATTGAACTAAACGAATTCTGTGTTTGAATTTCATGACATAACTAAGGATTTTAAATATAAGTTAAGACAATTTTTGAAAAATATAATCAATAAAAAAGACTAATAATGTATTTAATCGTTTATCTTTATTTTCTTCCTTTTATATTTTGCAAAAATTATTATCACAACTTTGATTTTATTTAATTTTAGGTAATAAAAGTTATTTATATTTAATTTAAGAAATATTTTAAGACACACATAAGATCTTTTTAAAGTTTTCTTTTTAAAGAGTATCTTTTTAAAATTTTTATCAAATATAATTAAATGAATATTTTGCAAATAATTTAATTATTATATTTAAAGTTAAATTTTTAAGCATATAGAAATCTTTATTTTGGTATTTAGATAAAGAAATGATTGTATATTAAAAATAAAATGATACATAAATTTTATTTATTTATTCTTTTTAACTTTAAGAACCATGCAAATTAATTTAATTAATTTTCTTCTATCATTTTTTTCGATTGTATGAAAGTATTGATATTGATTCACATACTCTCATTGACAGTACCCACATGCTATAAAATTATAGATCATTTCAAAGAAATAGATCACGAGCGAATCGCCAGGAAAAGAATAAATCGGAATGGTTCACAAAAAAAGCAATAGAAGAAAAATACAGAGATATTTATTTTAGTTATCATTCTATTATTCTGATGATTTGGAAAGTGAAAATGAGATTGTGTGAATCAATATCAATATATTCATATAAACGTACAAAAATTAATCGAATGTCTTTTTATTTCTATAGTTTTTAATTTTACAAATATTGAATTAATAAAATTTATGTATTATTTTATTTTTAGTGTTTAATTATTTTTAACACGGCGTTCGGAAAATCCGTTTTTCGGTGCCTCATTTCCGTACCGAAAATGCCTGTTTGCCGCACGAAAAATTGTGATAAAAAAAACAGTACATACGTGCAAAAAATAGGTCTTTGCCTCACGCGCGTTGCCGCTCTCGCTGCGCTCGAGCGGCAATCTTCGCACGTGCGGCAAAGACCTGTTTTCTGCACTAGTTAAGTAAATATCATTTCTTTAACTAAACAAAAATTTCTAAATGCTTAAAAATTTAACTTTAAATATAATAATTAAATTATTTACAAAATATTTAATTACATTTGATGAAGATTTTATATATGCACAAAAACAGATCTCTTAGCGATCGTACATTTGTCTTAAAATATTTCCATTTGCATAGTTGCAAAGATCTTTTTAAGATTTGAAAGATTTTTTTAAGATCTCCAAACCAATAAATCGTTTTTACTTTGAAAAATCTCACTAAAAGATTTAAAAACACGCAAAATAAATATTTCAAAAAGATCTTATAAAGATCTGAACAATTTTCAACTTTATATCTATTATTTTTTTAATAGTGCATTACCCTGGTAGAAATTTTCACCAAAGAATCGTCAATTGATGGTGAGTTTTTTTAAAATTGACCATAAATTGAAGATTTTTCAAAGCGTGAATAGCCATTTTATACGATGACAGGCGACGGTATATTTTCATTAAATGGTTAAATCTTGGTGAATAATTAAAAATTTATTTAGTTAGTACTTTTTCCACTTCAATATAATTCTTTAGAAAATTAAACGAGTGTAAAGAACTTTTCTCCCGCTAATTTAAATCCTTAAAAATTAAGCAAGAGTACAGTACTTTCCACCCTCAAATTTGATGCTCAAGAAAATTGAGTGGACAAAAAGTACTTTTCTCCTGCGAATTTGATTCCTTAGAAAATTGAGCGAAAGTTAAGTACCTTTCTCCCTTAAATATATATTTAAATATATATTTATTTATATTTGTTGAAAATCAAGTTATACCATTTTAGAAATTACATTTTGTACATATAAAAATTTCAATTACATTAGCTTCTTATAAAATAAAAATAAAAAACTGTTATAAAAAGTCTTATTTATCTCTTTAATAGAAGAGATTTGTATATAAATAAATACATCAAGATATTTAATTGGTCGATGATACTGGGACGTTTTTTTAACATAATATAAATATAGTTGCATCTTATTCTAGCTGCAGTCTTAGATAAGCCTCAGTCCTTCGATAGATTACATATAGCCTCAAATAGCTGAAAATTAATTTAAAATGAGCAGTAATAAAAAAGAACACAATTTCACTATTCAATCATGTAATTTTGCATTTCTATACAAAAATGTGCATCAATTGTATCAACAATATTAGCACCTGTACATCTTGCTAATCTTTCAAGTATGCTAAGTTTTACATTTAATACTAATATTACGCCACAATCTTTTAATCTATCTTGAGCTAATCTTGATACAGATTTATGAACTAAAACAATATCAGGATCCCCACTCTCTGACAAAAAGAATTTGTTTCCAAACATTCTCAGTCACGCCGCTGCTCTATGCGACTTTTTAACTTGTGAAAATGGGTTTATTATAGTTTAATTTTTTTGTTTAGAATACAATAAATGTTTATTGAAATAAAAGGTAACAAAGAATAATATTATATTGCATAATTCTCATTTATATTTACTATAAAAAATATGAAAATTGAATTTTTTTATTTATAGGTAACATAAATTTAAAATTAAACAATATATTATTTATTGATGAACTAAATAGTCTTTGTTATTATGCAAATGAAATAAAATAAGATTCATTTTATCTTTTATTCATAAAGAGATCACGTAAATTTTTAATTAAATAACATTTTATTGAATAATTAAATATATCTAGTTTAATTTTTATATTTTTTTCAGTGAATATAAATGAGAATTATGCAATATTCTATTATTTTACTTTTCTATTTCAATAAACATTTATTGTACTCCACACAAAAAAATTAAACTAATAAACCCATTTTTACAAGTTAAAAAATCGCATTGAGCACCAGCAGGACTCAGAATGTGTGGAAACAAATTCTTTTTGTCAGAGAGTGGGGGTAACGCACGAGCGAGTCAATGGAGGAGAAGGCGGTGGGACTCAGATCGTCGACTGTAAAACTTTTTACAAGTTCCAAGTCTATATCTAGCAGATATATGTGCATCAATTGTATCAACAATATAAGCACCTGTACATCTTGCTAATCTTTCAAGTATGCTAAGTTTTACATTTAATACTAATGTTACGCCACAATCTCTTAATCTATCTTGAGCTAATCTTGATACAGATTTATGAACTAAAACAATATCAGGACATAATGCAGTAATTCTTGCCACAGTGTGTCCTAAATATTCGCCTTCCTATAGAAAATATTATTATCCGTTAAAATATGATACTTTTTTTTAGTTTATTTTGTTTGTAATATAAAATTTGTTAAAAATACCTGCATTATAACTGACTCAAGACTGAGTAATTTTTCCTCAACTCTTTGATACATGAGACCACATCGAAGTAGTAAAATCTTTGGAAATTCATTGCTTTATGGGCTACATTTTTACTACATACAACTCCAGAAACAATTTCGCAATCATTCTTACTACCTCCAGGAGACTTTTTGATTTGTACGTATTGCCTGATATCCATATCATCAGCATCATGATGGAGATCGGGTCTTACGTGATCAATTATTTGATGAGCTATTTGAAGAACTACGTCAGACCAATTTTGTGACAGTCCTTCCTTATTAAGAAGTTGTCGAAAAAGGGAATCTTCATGTTGTTTATATGCAGACCTGCATAAATTTTATTTATTATTAAATTAGAATTCAATAATAATAAATTTAATCACTATTTTTACTTACGTTAAACTATTATATACACTTGATTCGCCATAAGCATTTTTTAAATTTGAAATTTGATGCCATCCTTCTTTTTCTTTAACTTCTTGAACTAAAAGTTTATCATTAAGAAGATCTTCTGGAACTTTAGAATTATTTTCTTGTGTCTGAAAATTAACTTCTTTTTGTTCTATTATTCCGTCATTGCAATCAGGTGTGGAAGGTACATCCGATGTTGGCCTTTTTAATGTTACTGTTGAAGCTTCTAAATTTAAATCCAAATAAAAGCTTGAAGTAGATGATTGATTGATTGATTGATTGATACTTTTATTTCAGGCCATGGGGTTCAACCCCGTATGGCCCATACGTAATTACAAATTATATACACAATATGTAAAAGATTATAAGATAAGCATATTAGATATTTATTTTATATGACTCGATATAAACCAAAATAGTAATTATTCTATAATTAAATTACTATTATAAGTAGACAATTAAGTTTATCACATAAAGATGAAAGTAAAGTAATTAAATTTGAAATAAAGGTTAACAATAAATCTATGTAACATTTTTACCATTGTCACTTTCGTATCAGCACAAAAACAACCATTAAGGACTACACTTTAAAACTGTAGTAGAGCATAGCTTGTATACATAGACAACGCTCTTCAAGCATCCAACGTGCCATGCCACTCAGTGCGCTCATCATTAAGGAACTTGCTCATTAGTCTCGTTTTAACAACCCAGGTCAACCCAGCTCCAAAACCAGGAAATAGATTGACATTATTATTTATGAAGTTAGATGCTGTGGAGACAAAAGAATTTAACATCGCAGCAGTGCGTACAACCGGGCAAATGAGCATTCTCGCTAGATGAAGGTATACGACCAGAAGTTTGAAGTGGCTGTTTACTTTCACTTTCAGAATCTATAAAATTTTTAAGAAATATTATATAAAATTCAATTAAATAAAATAAATAATAGTTATCAATACAAAAAGTAAAAAAATTGATATCAAGAATTTTTTTATCTTACCGTTCAAATGCATATTTCTCTTCCATATAGCCTATACACTTGGCTTTCTTCTAACAAGAGTTGCATTATCTGAACTTTCGTTTGTGTTTTTTCTAGAAGTAGGTGGTGAATTAGTACCATACTTTTCTTCTAAATCTTCCTGAAGAGCTTTTAAATCAGCAGAAAGATCACTTCTCATATCAGAAGATTGCAAATATGATAGAACAACTTTACAACAATATGTACAAACTCTTGAGTCACCTATCAATGAATATTTAATTTAGTTTGAGTAAATATTAAATTTATAAATAAAATTAAATTTATGTGCATACCATGACAACCCATGATTTTTCCTGGAATTTCATCGCAACAACATTTTGAACATAAAATTTGTCCACATACTCGACAATGATGTCTTCTTTGAAATGTTGTAAATCTCTCACCACATTCATAACATTGTTTGCTTACACTATCAGGCATCCAATAACTTCTTAACTGCGAATCTTTGTATGATTGAAGGTTCTGTAATGTAAAAAATTGTAAACAATTGTAAACAATTGTACAGAAAATACACAAAAAAAAATAGACTTACCTATGTAATCATGACTAACAATGGGAACATTATTTAAAGGCATATAATCTATAGATTTGGAAGGTGCTTCATCCCACCATTTACCATAAGTTTTCTTTAACAAAAATATAACAATTCATTATGTTTCAAGTAGTAGAGAACAGAAAAATATCTTACGATTTCTAACAATTTATATTTATTTCAATAATAAGTATGCAATGCAAATCAAATGAATTTAAATTTTCATTCTCATACCTTAAAATAAATAAAAACAAATAAATTAGTAAACATAAATAAATTTTATTTCCATTTAAAATTTTTATAGTAGAAATTTTTTTTTTTAATTCTTTTGAGTTTATGAATTTGTATGAAAATAAACTAAAGAAAAGTTTCTTACAGCTTACCATAACAAAAGCTTGATGAAAATCTTAAATATTAAATATTAAAATATTAAAATCCATTCTAACCTTTTATCAATTTCATCGTTTGTTTACATTTGACTCCACGTGCGAATTCACAGGTTAATTCGCTATTTATTACTAGTTTTCGATCTCGTTCTTTCGTACAGTTGGTATCGATAAGCTTGCCTACTCCGAAGTTGGCAATCTCTCATCGACTTCTTGATCTGGTACACTCTGAACATAGCATAGTGGTACAAAAAAATAATCGAACCCCAACCAACGCTGCAGTATTCGAGAAAAAAAGTATATTGCTCTTTTCCTACGCCAGGGGCGCCTAAGACACGAAACTGTGGTAAGCGTTGTATTGCTTAGGATAGCGTCATGATTAAATCAATAGTTTAGAGTTAAAAACAAATTTACTTTAATTTTAATTTTATATTTTGAGCAATCTCTGTAGACATGTTGTTTTCAATCTGTGTAGATAGGTTGTTTTCAATCTGTGTAAATATCTTGTTTTTAGACATGAGTAGTAAATTATGTTTCTTTCCAATACAGCTACTGATTGCAACGAAAATTGTTGATAGTGTGTTGAAAACAGTGCTGTTTAGAGGTGAAACAGCACTTCACAAAGCAATTAGAAATCATGACATAAAAAGTGTTAAACTTTTATTGAAATTGAGAGCCAATCCAAACTTATCTAACTTTCACGGTTGTACACCTCTTTTTGCTGTAGGTGTAATCAGAAATTTAGAAATGTTAGATCTATTACTACAATATGGGGCTAAACCTGAACTTCTTTTACGCTGTGGACTATTTCAAACATTCGATATCTTCGGACAATGTGATAAAAGATTTATTAAAAAATTATTAGAATACAAAGCTAATTTAATGGCTAAGGATAAACAAGGATTCACATCTTTGCACTATATATCAGCAAACCGTAAGTCATCATCGTTCGTTGATCTTTTAGAAAAATTCAATCTTGATGTAAATATTCAAAATTCAGAAGGGGAAACCCCTCTACATTATGCAGTATGTACTGAATTCATAAAATTTTTGGTTAGTAAAGGTGCAGATGTTAATATTAAAAGCCATACGGGAATTACGCCTCTTATTGCAGCAGTAAAATGTGAACGAACTGACCGTGAAAATACAATTGAAATTCTTCTAGATTATGGAGCTATTTTAGATAATGAAACACAAATAATTATACTCAAAGAAGCTGAACGAAAAGGAGAGTATGAACTTATACAGCCAATATTGGCACGCATTGCTTTAATGCACTCACTAAATACGTTAAGTGAAAGAAATCGTGAAGTAATAAACCATAATACAAATATGGCATCCTATTTTGATATTTGTATTCAAGAAATTCAATGTATGAGAACAACGCATATAACTGCTGATTGTAAGGCAACGTATTTCAATATTCTAGGAGATAAAGAACATCAATATATAACTCATTTGCGAAATAAGAAATTGACAAATCATTTTAATGAAACTAATCTTGCATTAAAATTTCCTATTTATGCTAGAATGATTACAAATCGACTCAGAAAAGCAGAAGATAAACTAATCTTGGTCGAAAATGCAGTGAACATTCTTCATAAAAATATAAAACAATTAAATAACAATTTTTATATTATAAGAAACATTGTTATGTATTTAGAAAACCATGATTTACAATTATTAATGTAATATATCCCCGTCAAAAACGTTTAGCTAAAAATATTAGTTAAAAAAATAACTAAAATATAGCTAAAAATATAGCTATATTCAACTGGAATATAGCTATATTTATATGGATTTTTCAGGTAAAAATCCAGTTATTTTTTAGGTAAAAATCTAGTTAATATTTTTAGTAGCTTACAACAGCTGAAAATATAACTGTATTTTCAGCTATATTATCAGCTATATTTTTAGATATATTTTTAGGTACATTTTCAACCAACTTTGCAGCTATTAATATATGAAATTTTTTTTTTTTTATTTCATATCTGGTAAATTATTGTTATTTACATATCTAATATGACTAAAAATTACAAGGTACTAAATGAATCTCAACATTCTAATTTTCAATATTTTTATAGCTGCAAAAATGTACCTAAAAATATATCTAAAAATATAGCTGATAATATAGCTGAAAATACAGTTATATTTTCAGCTGTTGTAAGCTACTGAAAATATTAACTAGATTTTTACCTAAAAAATAACTGGATTTTCACCTAAAAAATCCATATAAATATAGCTATATTCCAGTTGAATATAGCTGTATTTTTAGCTATATTTTAGTTATTTTTTTAACTAATATTTTTAGCTAAACGTTTTTGACGGGGATATATATATATATATATATATATATATATATATGTATGTAACTGATAATAATAATTACACATTATCAAGAAATAAATATATGTAGTACAAATTTTACTATTAATTAAATAAGTTTTATATGAAAAAGTTTCTACTAAATTATTATTTACGCAAAAACCTTTTGCCTATACATAATAAAAGTATCTCAATTATGAATAAATAAAAATCACAAAATAATAATGTAGTATATTGCCAGTGCATTGGACGCGGTTATTACTTGGATGGGTGACCGCTGTCTCAAGTAGAACATCGTTTTAAATTACGACAAAACAAAATAATCCTTTATTTGTTAACAAATAAACGATAATTATTTGTGAAGAAACTGAACATCATTTTTTTTCGTTCTGTGACAAAGAATATTTTTAAAAGATTATTTTTCTTTTAAAATGATATTATACTTTATATAATTATAAAAAGTATAATATCCTCTTTTTAATTTTATTAATTATTACTTATACTTTTAATACTAAAATGTATAGAAATAATTATAATGTAACATTCTTTCTTATACTTTCAATTTAAAAAAAGGAAATAAATATATATATATATATATATATATATATATTATATGAATGAAAAAAAAATAGTAATTTGTATAATAATGAAAGAGTTTACTACTATTGATGCTGTTAAAGCTCCGTAGTTAAGTCATAGAGAATGAATAATTAGTTAAACCCGTCTGCTGAAATAAAATATCATAACAGAAACATGCAAGGACTTATACTCGTTTTTGCACTCAAAACAAATAAGAAAATTAATTTTAGTCTATTTTTTTAAAAATCCAATATTGTTACTATTAAAAGTAAATTTAAATTTAGTTTGGAGAAAGAAGTCAATTTGAATATAAAAATCTTGTATGATTTATAATTAAAACTTGAAATGGCTCCGGTAGTTCATCTGGGCAATAAGTTTAAGATACCTTGAGTAAAAATGTATAAAAATAATTAGAATAAAAAATTATCATTTAAATAATTTATTTGACAAGATTGCATTAAATACATGGCCTATGCACTGTAGAAAAGAATACATAATTGAGCATAAGTTTTAAAATGACAAGAACAGATAATTAATTAAAATTGGGATTATTACACTTACAGAACACACGCTATAAAAATTAATACCCATGGCAATTATAACTTCATTCCCATATCCCAATTTTAATGAACGTAATTGTACATCGCATTGGCATCTAGACATGATACATCATGGAGATCAGTTTCCACTTTGACAAACAAGAATAAATAAACTTATAGCTTTTGGATGCAAAGTGGTTTGAATTAGTTCAGAAAAAGAAATGCAAACATTCCTTGAATTGAATTTTTGAGATAATATACCATTTGTGCTGTATTTGATGCTACCTTCGTCTTTCATTTTTCACCGTCTTGCGTTTTTCTTTCTTTTCTTCTTTCAGTTGCTTTTGTTTTTCTCTAAATATATGAAATTCATATATGAATTTACAACAATGTTTTATTTTATTAAGGAATATTTATTTTTAGTAATATATATTTGATTTACGAACCTGTTTTCTTTATCTTTTTCTTTTTTCTTTTGACTTTCCTGTTTATCTCTCTCTCGTTTTTCTCGTTCAGCTTGTATAATATTGGTTACATTGGTGTTCTTCTCAAGGCCAATGTAACCTTTATTGCCAGCACCTCCGCTACCACCATCATCATCACCTTCTCCTTCACTTTCCTCTTGATCTGACATTTGACTATATTGTGCTAATATGGCTTCTCGTATTCTCCTTTCTTCCTCGGTGTAATTACTCTTATGTGAAGCAGTTGCAAGACTCTGAGATTCTAACATTCTTACCAATCTTACGTCCACATCTTCCTTTGGAGTATTGTCAGCTGATTTTTCCCTTGCTTGGCCCCATTTTGCCCAAACTTCTAAGATTTCAGTTACATGTTTTTCAATATTATCTTCCTAAAAATTTAAATATGTTGTTTACGCAATCTAACATAACTTCGTTTTTTATAAACGGAGTTGTTATATGTCCTCCAGATCCCCCACTTTTTATGATCTTTTCTTTCTTTCCTCCTCATCCCTTTTCCTGGTTTTTAATTTACTTTTTTATTATAATTTTATGTAAATTCTTAATTTAAATATTTTTTTATTTCCCATTCCCCTAACTTGGATTTTTGATTTTCATTTAATATTAATTTTATTTATTTGAATATATAAACTTTTAATTATGTTAAAAATTGCCTTTTTTATGATCTTTTCTTTCTTTCCTCCCCCCCCCCCTATTCCCTGGTTTTTTAATTTACTTTTTTATTATAATTTTATGTTAATTCTTAATTTAAATATTTTTTTATTTCCCATCCCCCTAACTTGGATTTTTGATTTTCATTTAATATTAATTTTATTTATTTGAATATATAAAATTTTAATTATGTTAAAAATTGCCTTTTTTATAATCTTTTCTTTCTTTCCTCCCCCCTCCCTTTTTCCTGGTTTTTTAATTTACTTTTTTATTAAAATTTTATGTTAATTCTTAATTTAAATATTTTTTTATTTCTCACCCCCCTAACTTGGATTTTTGACTTTCATTTAATATTAATTTTATTTATTTGGATTCTATAATGATTTTTAAAATTTTTTCTTCCCCCCTCCCTTTTCCTGGATTCTTAATTTTTTTTATTATAATTTTATGCTAATTTTTAAATTTAATATTTTTATATTTCCCTTCCCCAACCTGGATTTTTAATTTCATTTAATAGTAATTTTAATTATTCTAAATGTATAATGATTTTTAAATTTTTTCTTCTTTTCCCTTCCCTCTTTTTGGTTTTTTATTTACTTTTTTATTTGAATTTTGTGCAAATTTCTAATTGTTTATTTTTTATGTTTTCTCAGCCCTCTCTATTACTCCTAGTTTTTGTGGTAAACATAAATTTTACGATAGGAATATTAACTTATTTAATAAATATGAATAAATTCTTAAAAAAAGTTTTTAAATTTGATTTTTTATTCTCATATTCCACTTTCCTAGTCTTATTCCAAACGTTCGAAAGTTGAGCCATCTGGTGTCGGTTAAAAGCAAGTTTTTATTTTAGTATCCCCACCCCCACTATTTTTTCATTCATCATGGTTTACATCAAATTAAGTGGCATTTTTAGGTTACTAGAAGTTCATTAACCGAGGGGTTTCTCACTAAAATACTCATAGAAAAACTCTTCCGTACTCTCAAGCATTCTTTAGTTCTCATGCGTACTCTCCAATACTCTTTTGGTGAACGCTTTAAGTAAATGAATACGAAAAAGTTTGAAAGAGATTTAGTGAGTATGCAAGAGTAAGGAATGAGTATTTGTAGAATACGAATGAATATTGAAAAGTATGCAAGAGTACTAATGAGTATTCAAGAGTACGCAAGAGTACAAATAGAATTTTAGTAATATTGATTTTATTATTTTATTGATTTCGACAATAAGTCATTTTATATCATGTTTGATAAATAGAACAGATCGTAATAGATCTTATTAATATAACGCTGAATTCTGAGTCTTTATCTAACAACCCATCTCTTTATCAATATTAGTTACGTTTACGTAAAATTATTAATTATAACAAAGTTATAATTAAAAAAAATTTATTTAATAAGAGAAATATAGTTTTTTAAAAAAATGTACCTATAAAACGATTGTTGATGTACTTATATCAATTTATGAAATTTTCGTAGGTAAAACTTTTTCCGACTTTTTTCTCAACAGGAGACAATAAAATTTTTCGTCAACTTTATGAAATATTATTATACTTTAATCTAGTGAGGACAAATAACTGGTTTTTATAATATTTTTGTAAAATAGTAATTCTAAAAGTTATATTTTTTCATTTTGCCAATATTTTATTTTTCTCAACTGTTTAAATTCAACTTTATCCCTTGCATAGATCAACTTTTAAATCCATTTTTCACTAGTAATTAACTCTTGGTAATAAGAAATATTTTTGTTGGGAATGACATGTAATATACAACTTATTTTTTGCCAAACATTATTTTTAATAGTTAAATTTCTGATTTTATTTTCTGAAAAGTATTTATTTTTAAATAAAATAAATCGCAACATTTTTTGTTTAAAATTTCACGTAAAACATACCTATATTTAGAAATAGTTAAATTTAAGCTACGAATAGTTAATAGATTTTGCCACTGTGCATAAGAAAAAGTTATTTATTATACTATTATGTTTGGTATAAGCAATATTAAATACCTTATCAAAATTAAAAAAAAATCTTATCGTGTTCAACCGGTAATATGTCGGTAAATAATTATATAAAATAAATAAAGTAATAGTGAAAACTATAAAAATTGTAATCATAAAAAGATATGTGTTTTTATTGGACTAAACTACTTTATTAAATATATAAAAATGCATTTTTATATATCTGTGTATTTTATAATTTAAAAATAGCCCTAATAGAAATTTTGCTAACTAAAATGGCCGATTCATCAATTATTTTTTATTTAGTTTGATATTTACAATGTAGAAAATTAATTATTACTATTATTTTAATTATTTTAGAATATTACATAAAATATGTATATGAAATGTAACCAGTAACATACAAAATATTAATTACATAATATTAAGCTTATAATTTAATTTTCCTTTTTATTCACTATATTCTAAGCAAATCAATAGCTGGATTTATTTTATTAAAAATTGATGTAATAATCACTTATTTTGAGTAAAAATTTCTTATAATAACATTCAATTTTAAAATAATTGAAATGTTACTTAAAATAATTTCTTACCTTATTTCACAATTTAATAATTAATTATTATTAGTTAATTATTGATTGATTATTATCAACCTATTGACTCATTAACCGATCAAGCTATCGATAGATTTGTATATCCACCCATCAACCCATTGATTTATCAACCCATCTACCGATTAATTCATAAATATAACAACCCAAAATAACATAGATTTATATTCAACTCAACTGAAAAAAGAACTTGAAACATCGATTTTTAAATGAATACTCTATCTAAAATTTCCGTACTCCTTAATCTTTTGAATATTCAATAATTTTTTTGAATACTCATTGTATTCTTTACACGCTCTTTAATTATTTTGAATATTCATCTTACTCTTTGCATACTCTCTGATTTTTCAAATACTCAACTTACTCTTTGCATACTCTCTGATTTTTTCAAATACTCATCTTACTCTTTGCATACTCTTTGATTTTTCGAATACTCCTCCTACTCTTCGCATACTCTGATCAATTTTTAAACTCCAATACTCTTATAAAACTCTTGCGTACTCACAATACTCTTACAAAACTCTTACTACTTTTTGCAAGAGTATTTTAGTGAGAAGCCCCTCGTCATTAACGCGCGTACCGCGCGTGTGGAATTAAGTGCTGTGGTAAAAATAAATGAATTTAAACAATGTAAATATAAAAAATATTTAAATTTAAAAATTTATCGACTGATATTCGAAAAATATATAAGCTGTAATCAAGCATTGATGTTTAGTTTGTTCGTGTTCCTTGTAACACAAATATAAAACGCAGGATAATTCTTCCGTCAAAGGCACTACTGTAATACAGGTATAAAAATTTGATTGATTAGAATTTTATAATCTATTTACCGTAATTTACCGTAATCTAATTGAATAATAAGAGATTTCAAACAATTTAATCATAATATAAAAATTGGAATTTACCTCATTCCTACCTATCCTACCCCTATAGTGCAATAGTGCCTCTGATGAATTTGTAAGGCTCTATATTCGAGAAAAATTTATTCTTATTATCATTCGAGAAATTTACAAAATTCTTCATTCTACTCTATTATAACAAAAAACGCACGTGTATACTTAAAACAATCGTTAAAATCAGAAAAGGTCAATTTTTAATTAGGAAAAAGAAATACAAATTTCTTTCATTGAAAATATTTTTTTATCTCTGTGTACTTTTATACTTTTGGTGTATTTCTTTTATTGGAAATTTTATACATATTCTATTAGCTTCTAATGAGTTTTTTTTTTTAAATTGAAGTAAAGAAGTATATAAAAACGAAAAAAGCATGAATTTATATAAGGATATTAAAAATCATTTGAAAATAATTACAATTCAGTCAATAATTTTAATTTAAAAAACATACATTTTTAATTATGTGTAATTACTTAGAAATCTTGATGTTAAATAATTATCTTAGTATTATTTTGTAATAATGTTTAATAAAATAATTTTCTAATATTCAATATATAATTTTGTAATAAAATACAAAATAAAAATAAACTTGACTGATATAAAATTAATTTTGTGTTTAAAAATTATATTATTAAATAAATTGTTTATAATAAAAAGTAAAAAATGGACTTGATTTAAAAATGTAAATAAAAAGACAATCTAAATAAATGTAATTTTTTTATTTTTAAAATTCAAAACTTATTTTTATAATAATAATAAATTTATTATTAAATGCTGATGTATATTCCTTAGATGTTATACAATTTCTAATATCAACTTTTACCATATGTTGTAAAGTAATTATAATAGAGCAAAGATCAACTTGATTATTATACTTTTCTGGTTGTTTAGCATTTCTATAAAATTTTTTCTTCATACAATTCTAGTTGATCTTGTGTGATTGAGATTTTGCAGAAAATTTTCATTTTTGGTCAAATATACGTGATAAATAATTATAATTTCAAACATTTGATATACAATATCATGAAAATAAAATTGAAAATTATACACATTCCATTAGATAAGATAAAATGTTAAAAAGTATTAATAGATGAATATGACAGAAGAACCTTTTTATTATATAAATTCAAATTTTTTTATTATGTTCATAAAAAAAACTTGCATTTATTTTAAATTCCAATTCACATTTGTTATCTTCTATAAAAATATATTTAATTAAATGATAATATTACCAAAGTTAAAATAACCCATCTCTTATTAATAACTGATGTTTGCTAATTTTAATCTAAATAATCTATTATCTACATTCTAACCAATACTCTTGAAGTATCTACTAAAAATGTACATTTTATTTGAATTATTTGAACACTTTGGTAGCATCGATAACTGTCACTGAAAATGTCAAAGTTTCAATCAATCCACAACAATTTGTTTTTAATGATAATAATTATAATCTATGTGTAAGTACTTTATCTTGAATAATATTCATATATAACATGTTTACTTTTTCTATAACCATTTATAGTACTTCACTTAATAACATTCTTCTAATATTCATTATTACTATTTTATTAAATGAAAAAAATATAGATGATTATCGACAAAATTGAACATTTTATACAAATATTAATCTAAATAAAGTACTTGCACATAGATTAGATTTATTATCATTAAAAGTTGATCCTAAATTGTTCATATATCCTTTAAAAACAGATTAATAAAGGAAAAATCAGTGAAACATATTCCATGCCTTTATGCATGTTAATGGAATAGGCACATATCATACAAAATTTTCTTTAGCTGCTATGATATATAAATTTTTACCAGATATTCAAATTGCAAAATTAGTGGTAACAGATGTAGCGGATTAAAAATTTATTTTAGTATAAATATAGTAAAATCAATAGCAATTGCTCAAAAAATGTATAATAACATGATGACCAAGGAAGTTATCTTTTGAGTAAACTTTGGCAATATTAATTTTATTATTTAACGTTAGTTAAAGTTGAAAGTATAATTTATTTTAACCTTATTTAAATTTAAATTTCTAAATAATAAATATTAATACATAATACATTTATGATCTTACAAATTAAAATTAAAAATATAAAAATACAATATGATTGAAAATAAAAAATACAATATAAAAATTAAATATTCTTACTTTTTCACAATCAATCTCTTATTTCATTTCATTTTTATTTTTAAATTTATATTTTTGTTGATTTTAATAATAACAAATTTTTCCAAATGAACTGTACTCTATTTTCTTTCAGACCCCTTGCTTCAGAGTGATAAAATATAGTACTATCTTTGTTCACTTCATTAATTTTATATCAATCTATCTTTGTGATAAAACATTGGGCAGTTTGATAAAACAAAACTGTTTAGATGAATTGGTCCAAATAGCAAATTGATCTAAACTTATTTTGATTCAATTCTTAAAAAAAAGTACTCTAATTTCTATTTTCTAAGAACTCTAAGAAATTGTACTCTGTATCATCTTTCTCGTCTAAGAACTTTAAGAGATTGTACTCCACTTTATATTACAATTTCTAATGCTAAGCAGCTAAGCCAGCAATGCCGAAAGTGGCAGAGTTAGAGCGAGAGATTCAAAAATGTTTTATAAAAAGGTATTTAAAAAATAGTTTTTACAATTTGATAATTAATAAATAATTCTAAAAATCAATGTCACTAAAACAAAATTAATTTTTTTATTATTTATATTTTTTTGAGTTTCAAAAAATTTTTGAAACTCAAAAAAAATGTAAATAATGAAAAAAAATTAATTTTGCTATAGTAACTTTGTTTTTTAGAATTATTTATTAATTATCAAATTGTAAAAACTATTTTTTAATACTTTTTTTAAAAACATTTTTGAATTTCCCGCTCTAACTCTGCCACTTTCGGCATCGCTGAACTAAGCAATATGGCGACCACTATTGGTCAATCACATTTTTTGATCAGCAATATGGCTGCGCTCTATAGCTCATCTCCCTTTTAATATAGGATTTTACTCCAGATACTCCAGATTTAATTTTTCAAGTTCAATTTATTATTTATTTACAGCATAATTTGCTATTTATTTGATACTTACATAAGTTTTAAGACTCGAATTTTCATATTTTTGCATTTTTTTCAAGATTTTACGACTAGAACATATTATATTTTCAGAATCTGGAGGACATCTAACAACGGCCTTTTATTTAATACCCCTTATTTTTGTTTTTTGAAAAATAATTTTGGGATTATTATTATTTTTATATGGTTTTTAAAATGTAAAACTAAAAATGTTCAATATCAACTTTTCAAGACTCTTTGGTATAATAATTATTTACAAACTATTATAAGCAATCTAATTCTGAATAAGTATTTTCTTAAAGTTTTTAGGTGTTGATATTTAATATATCATCCAACGTTCACAAATTATACAATTGCGCATAGAATACCTGTAAATCCTAAAGTGATATAAAAGGAAAAATACATAACTCTTATAAGTGGTCAACCACATGAATCCTTAAATAGTCTAAATAGAAACGAATGGATTTTAATTTCAAATATTGATCAATGTTGAGCTGTTTTTTGCTTGTTATAAACAATTTCTTAAAAATGATTTTTGGTAATTTATTTTGCAATTTTTGTAACATTATTTTATGCGTTGGTATATAAAAATAATATTTTCACAAGCAAAAAAGAAAAATTGTAACACTCTGTAAAATTAAAACTTGTAATTTTTATAATGTCAATGTAGCAATATGTATTTCTGTATTTTAATTATTTCAAAATATACAAAAATCCATTACGAGTTGCGAGTAGTTTCTACTTTGACCACCTCATTCAATTTACATTGTACTTCATGGCGCTACTTGCGGTCTTAGCAAAGCTAATACAGGGCTTCATTTTATTTACGTATACATAACCCCAGAAAGCATTATACTGAAATCGCTAGCCCATTGTTAGTATGTCTGCAGTGCATAGTTGTGTCTGTAACATTTTTGCCACCAATCGGGTTAACCTCGCAAATTAAAATATTGTATCGAAAAACTTGGGCGCATAAACATTGTTTAACTGTATTTTACAACATAACGAATATAATTTTTAATTTCTTCCGTTAAAGTGAAAAGGTGTTACCTTTTCTTTAAGAATTAATAATGCCTCCAACTCAAATTCCAAGCAATTTAATTGATAAAGGTCGATCAACGAGGCCTACAGAAAAAAGGTAAGTATTATTAACCTTTGATTGGTGATTAATTTTAAGTTTCTTTTATTATCTATTTATATGTTTATTTGTGTTTTAGGTTAGAATTAATCTGTAAAGTAAAATACTGTAACAGTCTCCCAGATATCGCCTTTGATCCAAAATTTATAGCATATCCATTTGAAACAAGTCGTTTCATACAATATAATCCAACATCTTTAGAGAGAAATTATAAGTATGACGTTCTTACTGAACATGATTTAGGTGTTGAAATTGATTTGATCAACCGAGATACTTATAATTGTGATCCTAATGTTAAACTGGATCCTGCTGACGAAATCCTTTTGGAAGAAGATATTTTACCAGCTAAAGATTCAAAAAGATCAAGGCATCATGCACGAAGTGTATCTTGGCTCCGGAGAACGGAGTACATTTCTACAGAACAGACACGGTTCCAGCCACAAACTACTTCCGACAAAGTGGAAGCAAAAGTTGGACATAATATTAAAAAGCATTTCAAGGTATTTTTTATTTTCTCTTATTATAGTTACTAACTTTTAAATATATAGAATTTACATTTATTGATATTTTTAGGAAGAAACATTATATATGGATCGAGACTCTCAAATTCGTGCTATAGAAAAAACTTTTGCAGATAATAAAATACCAATTGAAAAACATTATAGTAAACCAAACGTTCATCCTGTCGAAATATCACCTGTGTACCCAGATTTCAAGCTGTGGCGCTATCCATGTGCCCAGGTAATATTCGACTCAGATCCAGCACCTATGGGATTATCAGTACCAGCACAGATAGAGGAAATGTCACAGGCAATGATTCGGTTAGTACCTCTCAAAACATTTTATGTTATTTATTGATTTACATCAGAGAAAATACAAATTGTAATTCAATAGAAATGAATCTTATTATTTGTACATAGACTTATATACGAGAATTGAATTCTAAAAAGAATATTATTTTTAGGGGTGTGATGGACGAAAGTGGTGAACAGTTTGTTGCCTACTTTCTTCCTGTCGAGGAAACCCTTGAAAAAAGAAAAAGGGACTTTTGTTCCGGTATTGAATACGCGGAAGAAGATGAATATGAATATAAAATGGCAAGAGAATACAACTGGAATGTTAAAAGTAAAGCTTCGAAAGGTTATGAAGAAAATTATTTCCTTGTTATGCGTGAGGATGGGGTAAGAAAATTTCAATTTTTCATATTTCAATTTTAGTATAATTTATAATAAAAACGTACTTATTATTAAATCTACTTTTAGGTATATTACAATGAATTAGAAACTCGTGTAAGACTTAGTAAACGTCGTCAAAAGACCGGACAACCTGCTAATAACACCAGACTTGTTGTAAGGCATCGACCATTAAATGCTCCTGAATTTAAAATGCAGCGGTATCGAGAGAGACAATTAGAACCTCCTTGTGAGGAAGAAGAGGAAGAAGAAGAAGAAGAGGAGGAAGAGATAGAAGAAGTAAAGAAGACGGAAGAAAAAGGTTAGGATACAAGAAAATTTTTTTATCTTTATTTTGAAAACCCAAGAGAATATTCTCTTTTACAAAATATAATATTATAATTTCTCACATTGAATGAAGATTCATAGAAACATACTTTGTTTAATTATTTTAACCAATGTTTATATAATTTTAATATATTTTTTTATTATAGAAGCATCGGACAATGAAGAGAAAGAAAATGATGGTTCTGAGAATGGAGAGAAAGAAAATGAAGATTCTGATAATGAAGAAAAAGAAAATGAAGGTTCGGATAAAGAAGGATCACGTGCATCATCTAAATCTAGATCTAGATCAAGATCAAGATCTAAATCTGGATCACGATCGCGATCAGCTTCTAAATCAGGATCAAGATCACCTTCGAAAGCACGTTCTGTGCGTTCACGATCCCGATCACAGTCTGGATCATCAAGATCGGCATCAGGATCACCAGCAAGATCACGTTCACGATCAGTTTCGCAGGAGAAATCAAAATCTCGTTCACGATCAGTCTCGCGAGCGAAATCAAAATCTCGCTCACGATCAAGGTCAGTTTCCGAAGCAAAATCGAAATCTCGATCACGATCAAGATCAGTTTCGCATGCAAAGTCAAAATCTAGATCACGATCGAGATCAGTTTCACAAGCAAAATCAAAATCTCGTTCACGATCACGATCAGCCTCGCATGCAAAATCTCGTTCACGATCAAG
Source organism: Anastatus disparis (assembly GCA_017163975.1). Taxonomy (NCBI): domain Eukaryota; kingdom Metazoa; phylum Arthropoda; class Insecta; order Hymenoptera; family Eupelmidae; genus Anastatus; species Anastatus disparis. Next base: position 7,442,215 of record JAFFSR010000226.1, read on the forward strand.
ATCAGCCTCGCATGCAAAATCTCGATCACGTTCGAGGTCGCAATCTGCATCAGGTAGTGAAGCTGGAAGCGGCAGCGGAAGCGGTAGTGGCAGCGGCAACGGTAGCGGTAGTGAAAGCGGTTCGGAAAGCGAATAATTTGACGATGTATTAATGTTCATAAAAAGCATTATTTAAAAAATTTGTATGATTCTTTTCTTCAACATAGTTTTAATATACTACAAATAATATTTTAATTATTTTGTTGACTGTACAACAGAAAAATCTATTATAATATATGATCACTAGTACAAAAAATAAAAATGAAATATTTGTACGATATTTAAAATTCAATATGATTTTCTTGGACACTTTAAATAAAGATTTATAATTAAAATACCAGTTTTGTTTAACTATTTTAATCTTGTAAATATTTTTATATTAAATAAAGAACGAAATTATAAGAAATTAATGTAGTTCTAAATTATATTTATAAATTCCTACATATAACTATGAACATATATTTTCATTTATTTTTATCAATAAACTTTTTAAATGATTAATTTATACTTTTTAAAAGCAAATTAAAATAAATTACTTTGAATCAAATATATAAATTGAATAATATTTTTACTTTATTTCGTGAAAAAAGCTGAAGTTTTAAAATAACGAAACAGCAATTTTATGTAATTTAAAATCTACTTAACGTCAAATATGTAGAGAAAAACAACGATAACATACGAAGTTGTTACCGTCGAAGCTAGTGATCCTCAACAGAATGATCAGAAACTGCCGTAGTCATTTTTGGTTGCTAATATACTATATTGCTGTAAAACCGGAAAAAGAATGAGATTGAGATATAAAGTGAGATGGAGATTTATGGAAATGTGATAGCAGTATCGATAATAATTTGAATTATGGCGCGCCTACTCCATTGCCGGTTTTGAAACAATATGGCGACAGTTATAATCTTCTATATCTATCTCTTTCTTTTTCCCGCATTTATACTTTCATATCATTTCAGCTGACTACCCTAGTGAAAATCAGTTTTGCTAATAACTGTTATAAATAGTTTGGTTTGAGACAGAAGTAGCGGTTATTTGCAGTTAATAGTAGTTATTTGCAGTTATTAATAGTTATTAACATTTATAAGCACAACAATTTGGTACAATACAATTTTTAAAAATTAAAATAATAGTAACAGTTATTTGCAGTTATTTTTTTATTTTTGCAATTATTTACCGTTATTTGCGGATTATTGCAGTTATTTGAAATTATTTTCTGATTTTTGTAGTTATTTGCAGATACTTGCAGTTATTTATAGTTAATAATAGTTATTCATAAAAATTTGTCTTGGAAATTTTTTCCTATATATAAAAAATTAAAAAATTTTTTAAAAAGCGTATAATTGTTAATAACTGTAAATAATTGCAAAAAATTACAAATAACTGTAAATAAACGCAAATAACTGCTAATAACTGTTAATGAAATAGCAAATAACTGCTTATGAATGCTAATAATTGCTAATAACTGATGATAACTGCTATTAACTGCAAATAATCGCTAATTCTGTCTCAAACTAAACTATTTATAACAGTTATTAGCAGCTTTTAGCAGTTATTAGCAATTATTTTTTAATTATTAACAGTTATTAGCAAAACCGATTTCCACTAGGGTATACAAAGAAATATATACAAAAGTATATTACATTAGAATATGGCACGAAATATAATTTTTCCTTTTCTGATTAATCAAAATCGCAACGTTAAAATATAAACACATATATTCGCAAGATTATAGCTTATTAATACAGCTAGGGTCGCAAAACCCATCTAGAGCAATTAAAACATTGCTCTGGCTCTGATGTTATATACAATTGATTTATTATTATATTGATTTTTTATTGGCATTTAAAATTAATTACATAGCCATTACACAAATGCTTATATATGATTGAATGAATGAATATTTGATTTTTATTGGCATTTAAATTGAATTATATACCACTAGTAATGGTCGATAAAATAGAGCGTTTTCTTAGTTTTAATTATGTATTTATTTATTTTATATTAAAAACTATTTTTATTTGTTTATTGCGCTTTAAAATTATGATATAATTTATTCATAACGATATCTGTCCTTATTTTATGTTTTTCTTATTGAAATAAGTGCAATAAATAAGTTCTGTTATAGTAACTTTCTTTGTTTGAATTTATTATTAATTATCAAAACATAAAAAGTATTTTTTTTAATACTTTTTTAACTGATTTTGGAAGTTTTTGAAATTCCCTCTCTAACTCTGCCATTTTCGGCATCGCTGACAATCACTCTCTTGAGTATCACTAGTTTTAACCAGCAATCGCGATCTCCAATGTTCGATAGGCCGCATCGTACGGCAAACGTTGAGATTAACCTAAAGAATGCATAAAAAGTTGCATTAATATTTATTTAATAATTTAAGTAGTCAATACATAAAGTAAGGTTTTATTAATTAAAAAAATAAGTTTATCAATATAAAACAATCATGGCTGCTTTCGAAGGTACTTATATTTTTTAAATATTAAATATCTTATACCAGTTTCATACATAAGCTAAATGGCAACAAAAATTTTTATTAATTTAACTCATTAATTATTTTGATACTACTCTATTTATTTAATTCATTTATCTACTATAAAACTTAATTAAATTAATTTTTGTACAGAAATGGGTGTACAGCCTGAAATTTCAAAAGCTCTTGATGAAATGGAATGGATGTAAGTTGAATACAGTCTGAAATTTTTTATTATATAAAAAACATAGAAATAAAAAATGTTTTATAATTTATCTCACAGGCTTCCTACTGATGTACAATCTGAAGCTATTCCCTTAATTTTGGGTGGAGGTGATGTTTTGATGGCTGCAGAAACTGGTAGCGGAAAAACTGGAGCCTTCTGTATACCTATATTACAAATTGTATGGGAAACTTTAAAAGATTTAGAATCAGGAAAAGGATCGGGAAAGACTTTCAGTTCATGTAAATTATACTAATGGTACACAAGATGAGTGATTGTATTTAAATATTAAAATGATATTTTTCTTATAGCGCCAAACTGGGCACTTAGTGTATTTGATAGAGGTAGTGCTCTTGCTGTAACACCTGATGGTCTTCGTTGTCAAAGTCGAGAACCTAAAGAATGGCATGGATGTCGTGCTAACAAAGGTGTTCAAGGACCTGGAAAGTACTTTTTTGAAGCTATTGTAACTGATGAAGGATTGTGTCGAGTGGGCTGGTCAACTTCTCAGGTATTTAAATATCTTCATTTTGCTACATAAGAAAAATATCAAAATTAAATCTTCTTTTCTAAATACAGGCAGTCTTAGATTTAGGAACTGACAGATTTGGTTGGGGTTATGGTGGTACAGGAAAAAAATCAAATTCAAAACAGTTTGATAGCTATGGTGAAGCTTTTGGCATGCATGATGTAATTGGCTGCCTTCTTAATTTAGAAAAAGGAGAGATAAGATATTTGAAAAATGGAGTAGATTTAGGACCTGCTTTTCATTTGAATGGTCAACAAAAGTCACAAATCTTTTTCCCAGCTGTAGTTTTAAAAAATGCAGAAATGACCTTTAATTTTGGAGCACAACCATTCAAATATCCACCTCCATCAGATTACACTGCACTTGCTTCAGTTCCCAAAGATCATATGAAACAAAACCCTATTAGCAGTAGCCAAACTCAAAGTGTAAATGAAAAACCAGCTCCAAATGCTCCGCAAGCTATTGTAATAGAACCATCTCGTGAACTTGCTGAACAAACTTATAATCAAATCCAGAAGGTAAATTTCAAAAAAATTATAACATTTAGTTCTATAAATTTTTAATAGCATAAATAATAACATCATTATTCACTTTCAAGTTTAAAAAACACATAACAGATCCTGAAATTCGTGAATTATTAGTAGTTGGTGGAATGAGCATTAAAGAACAAATTACTGTTTTGAATCATGGAGTAGACATTATTGTTGGAACTCCCGGTAGACTTGAAGCACTTATACAAGATGGATATTTAGCTTTGAATCAATGCAGGTAAGTTAAAAATATATCTGTCGTTATTTAAAAATCTATATTGTTTACATTTATTCGTAGGTTCTTTGTATTGGATGAAGCAGATGGCTTGTTAAAACAAAATTATGGAGAATTGATTGAAAGATTGCATAGACAGATGCCCAAAATTACCAGTGATGGAAAAAGATTGCAGATGATAGTTTGTTCAGCTACTTTGCATGCTTTTGAAGTTAAAAAAATGGCTGTATGTATTTTAATTGAAACTTTTATCTTTTTTCTGTACAATAACTTTTTTAATTTATTATGTCTTCATAGGAAAAATTGATGCATTTCCCAACGTGGGTTGATTTAAAAGGAGAAGATGCAGTTCCTGAAACAGTACATCATGTTGTTGTCAATGTTGATGCTGCAAAAGATACTTCATGGCAAACTTTAAGAAGACATATACAAACTGATACTGTACACAGTAGGGACAATATCAGAGCAGGAAACACAGCTGGTAAAATATTAAATAAATTCTTACTCATTTTAGTAATATTATAAAAACATATAACAAATAACGTAAATTTAATGAAAATTTTCAGAGGCTCTTTCTGAAGGTGTTAAAATTTTAAAAGGAGAATACTGCCTACGTGCTATAAAGGAACATAAAATGGACAGAGCTTTAATTTTCTGTCGAACTAAATTAGATTGTGATAATTTAGAACGTTATTTAAAAGGAGTAGGCGATAGAGAATTAACTTGTGTTTGTCTGCATGGTGATCGTAAACCTGTTGAACGTAAAAGTAATTTAGAAAAATTCAAACGTGAACAAGTCAGATTTTTAATTTGTACTGACGTAGCAGCAAGAGGATTGGATATAACAGGCTTACCTTTCAGTTAGTATACATTTTTACTATTAAAAATTTTAATAATATAAATATTACTTATTTTAATTTTATATTATTAGTGATAAACATGACACTACCTGATGAAAAAACAAATTATGTTCATCGTATTGGACGTGTTGGTAGAGCTGAAAGAATGGGTTTAGCCATTTCTCTGGTGTCCACAGTACCAGAAAAAGTTTGGTACCATGGTGAATGGTGTCCTTCAAGAGGTCGTAACTGCAATAATACAAACCTTACCGAACAAGGAGGCTGCTGTATTTGGTACAATGAACCAAGGGTAAGAATATAAATTAAAATAAAAAAAAAATAAAAAAATAATTTATCTTAATGATTAGAAAATTGATATTATTATGTAATTTTTTATTTTAGTTATTGGCAGAAATCGAAGATCATTTAAATATAACAGTACAAATCATAGAAAGTGATATGAAAGTACCAATGAATGATTTTGATGGTAAAGTTACATATGGTGAAAAACGAGTAGGATTGGGTACGTAAAAGATAAAAATTTAACCTAATTATTTAAGTATGTATACTTCAGCAATTAAAAAAAATGTCACATTAATAAAACTTTCTTATTACTACAGGATCGAATTATGAAGATCACGTCCAAGAAATGGCTCCAATAGTAGCAGAGTTAGCAGATCTTGAATCACAAGCTCAATTAATTTATTTAAGAAGACATCAAACCGTTCGGTAAACGTGAATTACCAAAAACTTAACAATAATCTTAGATCGATTTTGAATAATCGCAACAAATAATAAAAATTCGCTCTTTTTTTAAACATACTTTTGAATAAAGTCTGTGACTTTCAGAAAAATAAAAATATTGTTATTCTTTCTTATTAGTTTCAATAAAATTTCAATTAATTTTTATTTACCTAATAACTTTTACATTTTTTTAAAATTTTATTTAACGTCGCTGTATTTATAATATCATTGCGATACTAATTAGCGACGGAGGTCTTCAGTGTATATATGAACAAAGCACATGTAACATACAGTGGTGCTTGTATCAATCGGCCGTCGCGAGCGGGATTCGAACTCAGGATCTCAAGATTACGGATCCATCGCTCTACCGACTGAGCCACTGACAACCTCTCTAACTTTTACATTTAAATAATTATATGATGATTCATAAACTTTTTTAATAAATATTTTGATTTCTATTTTTCTTAAAAAAACATACTTATACTTTAATAAAAAATGTTATAACTTTGTCAAAATAATCTAATTATAAAACTTTTTTTAAAAACGAATAATATTTAAAAGGAAAAAATCAACGTAATTAATTATTAATAACACAATTGTACATATGAAACATATAGGTTCAGAATTTACTGAATGACTTCATTTTTTTTCTTTTTTTAATTACACATATAATTTATACACATAACTCTTAAAATACTCTCGAAAGCAAAGGTAAACAATTAACTTTCAGGGTATATATAAATGATCATACTGCGTTTTTTTTATTTAAGATCTTCCATTTGCATTCGCTTGCGGGGCTTTATCGTTAATGCACGTTTTCGCGCATCAACTTTATTAATTTTTTTTTATATTTATATTTAAAGACAGATGGAGGAGAGGGGGGAGAGGGAGAGATTTATTGTTTTGTGTCGAAAAGAGAGAGAGAGCAGAGGATAGACAGAAAAGGGTATAGAGATAGAGAAAGAGAGAAGAAATAGAAAGATGGAGAAACAGAAATAGAGATAATGAATTTCGGAAGAAGCATCGACCTTGCCACATACATATACATTATTAAGTGACAAGCGCGCACGATTTATACACATAAAGCATCATTTTAACTCAACCTTGATAGAGTATTGTCCAAAACTATTTGGTAAAATCAATGCGTCCTCGGGAATCCATTGTCGACGATATACATTTTACTGAATTACGCGAGAGATAGAGAAAGAGAATGTATGTTCAGTGTGTATGTGTATGTTTGTTTGTTTAAAGTGTGAAAGGATTTGTCGGTTTTTTTTTCATTATTTTTTTTCTGTTTGCATATGACCAAGTAATCTATGCATCGTCGTAATCTGCATAAACTTATGTCTAGTATCCTCTCTTCTTTGCGCATTTAATTAATTCATAATACAACAATCGTTAAGGAGACATTTATTTCGTATATTTAATCATTGTAAAAATTATAACAACTCCATTTCACGATTCTTTTTAGTTTATTTCTTTATACTTTACTGTGACGCTTAAGTTTTTTTTTTCATAAATTATGTTTATTATATATTTAATTGGTTTTGGTGTCATCCACTTAACGCAAGTGGAAAAATCGCTGAATCATTTGTACAAAGCGTTAAAAATTAATACTGCGTTGAAAACCAGAGAACGTAAAAAGGAAAAATCTAACGATATAAATGTCTCCTTAAATAATAAAATCTTATCGCGTATTTCTTAATCGGTTTCGCTCCAATCACTGTTCAAATTAAGGTCATTAGTTTTAATTTACCTAAAACGCGTCTTTCATTTTTTTTCTCTTTTTTTTATATGCAGACAATCATCACAGATTGAGAATGAAATATTTCCTCCTCCGTCTTCACCTCTAACTCCACCTTTTGTTTTCTCCTTAGCATTATTCCACTTCTTTTTTATTTTTCTTTATTATTTGTTATTTTTTTATTTAATCTATTAGATTAGAAACATGATCGTATGTTCCACTGACATCTCTTATTAGATTCATTTATTTATATTTATAATGCAACTTTTTTTCTCTGTATACACGTTTCCTTAAATCTTATGATTCCATTCTTTGTCACGCTACTTTACACGCATGAAAATGGCACCGATAAAAAAAGTTTTTTTTTATTTTGTTCGCTGTTTTCAAGCGCTCATTCGATTTGCGAATTTCGATTTTTCAAATCATTCTTTGTTCACTTTTTTCTTCTCTCTTTCGCTTTTATTTATATATCTATATATATACTTTTTTTATATGTATATACTTTGCTTTTACGAAAACAGGTTTGATTCCCGCCATACATTCCGTTACATTTTCATATTCATTTATTTGTTTTTTTTTTTTTTTTTGGGGGGACTATTAAATAATCTAAGTGAATCGACGTACTTATTTTAAAGATCGCCACGATTCGCTGGTTTTCATGGATTTATTTCTGTCGACTCACTGTACGTTATCTATGGACAAGTGATGATTTCACGATGATTTTTTTTATCTAAACACGCAGTAACAAATAAATTTTTTTAGGGAAGGATGAGACTTATGTACTTTTTTTATCTAGTCGATACAGCTTTCTATAATTGTTTTTTTTTCCTTTTATTTTTTCTCTCAGTTAATTTATTTATTTTCGAACGCTGCACACTGAGAGAAATGTACAATCTTAAAAATTCGCAATTTTCTATATATGTATAAGCGACAAAACTCAGTGGTCTGAATACGAAAATTGCTTGAAAGAATTGGTAAAAAGTTGCGCGAAATATTTGTGACGAGATTAGGAAAGTTATTGATTTTTCCCTTTTTTTTCAAAAGTTTCTAAACATTGAAAACAGTCTTGCAATGATTTTTTTCCTCATACAATAATCGAAGAAGAATTGCAATTTTAATGCTTAAAGTAAATGTTTCAGTCGTGTGCCAGTAATTGACGTTAATATTTTTTATATTACATATTGGGAATAACAAAAATAGAAGAAAATAAAGATAGGTAAAATTCAAAAGACTTTATTCAACTTATATAATTGATGAAGTATAAACAACTGAAACATTCACTTTAAAGTATGAATTATTAATAAGTTAAATCAAGATACTTAATGTATATACTCTGAAAAATTGTAACAAAAACGAAAAAAACCATAACTTTTTTTCATAATCAAATCAACTTAAACATCTTTAATAAACAAAAAAATAAATGATGCTATCTTTCGTTCATCTTAACGCTGAAACACACATTTTGACTCTTTCGTGATAAGCAAAATCCATTACATCTACACAATGCTGTAAATGTTAACACTTTTAACAAGAAAAAGAATAGAGCCTTTTAAAAAAGCGATATCGACAATATATATTATTTCATTGCTATTACGATTGTGATTACAATTACAACAATAGTATATACACGTATTATTTACGTACATGGCCGTGGCTCATTGGCTTTAATGTTTTAAATGCACTTAATTTCTTTTGATAAATTTTATTCAAATTTTATTTGTTTATGTAACGCCTAACTATAAGATGCATTATTTATTCACAGGTCCCTCAGCAGTGGAAGCCAAGCCATTAAATATATTACCTAATCAAACTTATTTGTTTATAATGACAGATTTGAAAAAAAAAATTAGATACAAAAATTTTTTCTATGATAACATTTTATTAGAGAAAAAAATGCTTTAACAATGTTTTGAACGACTTATAAAAGATCACTGGGAGTAAATTATGAATTAAATTTTTTTTGTAATAAATAAAATATATATTTATATGTCGCTATAAAACAAAATGAATATACAAGAAAATTAAATATTTAATGCAATTTATGTAATGAAGTCATTATAACATGCATTTTCATTAGTACAATAATTTGTTCTTGACAAAGAATTCTATTGCACTGTGTCATTGTGAAAGCGATCAATTTTTTTTTATTTACTTTTGTTTATTATTGTTTATACACATTATATGTTCGATTGTCTCAGTCGCTGTTTATATAATTTCATTAAAATAAGTATGTTGCCACTTTATTTATATAATTATTATTATCATGATTACTATTGCAATAATCACAATGTTCATTGTAGCAATGATTATTAATGAAGCTTCATTATCGATATCGTTTCTTATCGAGACAGCTCATTCAGTGTTATAAAAGCGAAGCATACACAGCACTGGATGGATTAATTGGAAAAAAATGTGCCTAACGCGGAAGAATCAAGACAAGCGCTCGCGCTAGATACAAATAGTAGTTATACAATTAAAACGCTCTTCCAAATACTGTAAAATCTCACAAAATACTCTTCTCGTAAAAAGGCGTGGCTGAGACTTCTACAAATCGGGTCATAGTGTTCATTAATGATAAATTTAAACTCGATATACAAGTGGACAAATTATTACACAACTGTACAAAATTATAATGCACGCGACGCTGTTTTATTAATAATCGGGGATGGATAGGTTTTGAAAGGTAAGTGATCAGGGGCAAGTGCAAAAAGGAAGCAATCATGTTTTTTTTAATCTTTCTTTGAATGCATAAAAAAAAGATAAGAGATAAACAGAATTAAAAGAGATTCAAAAGAGAGACAGAGAGATATTACGTATCACTCGTGTAAAGGACTTATACATAAACGTACTCGTTATTTAAATTTCATTCGTGGCGTTCCTACTTGGAAGGAATAGTGGGTACGAGGAGTCAGGAGGTACAGAGAGAAAGACAGAGGTTTGGTTTTTTTTTTGTAGACGGACTGTATAGTTCAAAGAAGGAAACAAGATAAGGGATAATGCGATTAGAAATAGGTTTGCCGATGTACATTCCTTTATCATTCGCATCGAAATCTTCGGATATCCCGATAGCGTTGCTCACGAACGCAACTTAAAAGCTTTTTATTCGCGCGTAACGTTACCACGCTTTGAAAGAAAAGGAAAGATTAATTTTTTTCTCCGTTATTTTTATGTGTTCAAGAGTCTTTTTTTCTCTTTATTTCTCTCTAAGATGTTTTTATTTACTTACTCCAAGCACTGCGCTTTTTAACGGATTTATCATTATTAATATTATTATTATTATTAATATTATTATTATAATTATTATTATTATTATTATTTCGCTTATTCACGTTAGTTTAGACTTCTTTTTTTTTGCACAGGTGCAGCGCGTCTTCGTGTTTTTTTTCATTACTTTTTCCTTTATTTTTTTTATTCTTCGTTTGTGAGTGTATGTTTGTGTTTCTTTCTTTAATTATATATTTTTATATTTTTCTCCTCGTTTGTTCGTTCAGGATCACTGCCCACGTTGACGGAGCACTTCGGTCGATCCAAACGCGCCAGAGGAAATGAGCCTCGAGTACGATCCACCGGATCTTTTGGCTCGAGGCTGCTGGGATGGACAGGCGGCGAGAGATAAATTGCGATGACCGCGTGAACCAAGTCACAAAAGCTCGTATTGCCGTAGATGCATTCGCTGAATTATATCCCGACAATCATTGAACACTCTCTTGATGTTTTCCGTGTCGACGGCGCACGTAAAGTGTGGGTAGCAATAATGTTTACCGTCTCCACTCGCTGTGCTTATACGCTAGAAAAATTATATCAATTATTTAATATTATATTCATTTTTCTAATAATAAAATTTAAACGATTTCAATGGATGATTAACTAATTAGAATATACTCATTTTGTGTACGTACAGACTTTACACATATATTTTGCTCACATTATTTAAAAATAGATTAACACATAAATAATATACACAGAAAATATGTGCATAATCTATAAAAATTTCATGTGTACATTTTCGATATTTTTTATATATTATATACATTTCTTGTTTATGTTATTTATGAGTTTATATTTTTTTAAATTTTTAAATAATGTGTACAAAATATATGCGTAATACTTTTCATTTATAGAGTTTGTATGTGCATAAAACCAGAATGTTTATTAATTATATAGACGAAAACTTATAAATCTTTAATTCTTCTATTAATAATTTTGAAATTTCAATTTAATTCTCTTTAATTTCGAAATTGTTTTATTAAAGAAATTGCTTATTCATTTTCTGCAGTAGAACTATTAATAAATATCACGTTATTCTAAATACGACGTAAGAGAAAACAAAAAAATAAAGTAAATATTCTTACAAGAAACTCGTCTCTAATGAAGTACTTGGCCCGTATGACATCGGGTGGTTCTGAAGGGTCTGCTACTACTCCGGGCTCGATGGGCGTTTGATACCTCGAGAATTCGGGAAAATAGTCTTCCAATTTGTGCTTACCCGCCTTTACTTTTTCCGCAAGCAGATCCTGCTTGTTTAGGAACAAGATTACTGATATTGTGCGGAGCCATCTGAAAAAGGTAATAAATAAAAAGTATTAAAACAAACTTCTCCTTTTATCAAACAATTGTAAAAAAAAAAACAATTAAAAAAAATCATACCGATTGTTCCAGATACTTTTGAATAGATCGAGACTCTCGCGGAGTCTCAATTTTGTCGGGTCTTCCCTGAGCACCATGTTGTAACTACTGCATGCTGTCACAAAAATAATTGCCGTCACGTCGTTGAAACATTGTATCCACTTTCTTCTTTCATCTCTCTGTCCACCAACATCAAACATGCTATTTGATAAAATAAAAAAGAAATATACTTTTAATATTTTTCTTTAATTTTGGGTTTTTTTTATTCATTTATAAATGATAGAATACTTACTGAAAGTTAACTTTGTCCACTTGAAATCGCGTTTCGAAAATACCAGAAGTGAGCACACGACACCTTAGTATGTCCTAAAATTTAATAAATGTTTATTTGAATTTTATATGAAATCTATAAATTTTGCAAAAATTTTAGATTAACCTTTAGCTGGCATGCCTCTCCAGCCGATTATAGCTGGCCAATAGGGTACTATAGTACCCCAGCGCGAAAAATTGTCGTAAAAACTAAAGTATTGGTTATCTCAACTCAAAAACATTCTGGAGGGATCTTCAGAGGTTACTCCAAAGGGTAGCATAGTTTATAAGAGGAAAAATGAAACGGTTTCAAAATTTGATAAGAAAGAGCGTGGGGTACTATAGTACCCCCCCCCCTGCCAGCTAAAGGTTAAATAAAAATTATTACTAACAAAAAACATTATTATCTAATAATGCAAAATTTGAAATTCTATTATTTTAATAGATTTAAAAAATTTGTATATTTTTTCAAGATGATCGCTTAATTATAGAGTATCCTTTTGAGACTTTATATATAATGTTTTTTTAATAATATAGAAAAACTTATTGAGTTATGGAAAGTATGATGCGATCACTTTAAAAACAAATTAAATTTTATTTTTTTTCAATTTAAAAGAAAAAGTTTAGCGTGCAAAAATGTAAGAAGTTAAGAATGTAAAAAGAAACGGATCTGTAAAATGTAGCTTTACCTGTTCTGTGGGCGTGTAGTCAGGTTGCTTTACGATGGCTACTTTATCTAGGAAACTGGAACAGAAGAAGTTTATGGAATTTAAGTGAAGGAAAGAAAAAAAAAAACTTGCACTGGCATGTATATGTTGCTGTTTTTTTTATTCTTTGATTTCGTAATGCTAGTTCTTTTATGTTCTTTATGTCCTCTTGAAAAGTATATTTTTTTTTAGTCAAGGCAGTATTATCTATCTCAAGTTGGACGATGAAGTTTATGAATTAATTAATTAAAAAGTAAGAACAAAACTCTGCAAAATGGAAAATGTAGAATTTGTATATGTTATTAGTGTTTTAGATTATTCTTCAATGTGAATAATTGCTCTTTTGGCTTAAATAAATAGTTTGAAAAGTATATTGATATCCAATATTTATATAATACTTAAGATGTATTTACGTACAGTAAGAATTTTCAATTTTCTTTTTTAATTAATATTTATGTGAACTAAAAATATAAACGTTATAAAAATTACAATGTTATGAATATAAGAATTAATATTATACCTAAGCAACATTAAAAGAGGCGTTTTCTTTATACCAAACTTTCATATAACATTCAAATTTCCAAGCCTTTGTGAATAAACATATATAGTTTGGATCATCCTGAAAACCTTAAACACGGAGAATAACGTAATCGTCATAAATAATATGAGAACGAACGTCTCTTTTTCCCCTTTACAAAAGAAAAAGAAAATAATTAATCAAACTCTTATCTTCTCCCCCTGTATTCACCAATCTCTGCAATCTCTTTTTTCTCATATATTATATACGCGTACACGAAATAGTCAAAAGTATGATTTTTAAAAATTATCATTAATTCCAAAATAAATAATTTCATTTCTATATATATCTTTAATATAAGTCAAATTTTCATTATCTTACAAGATTAATTTCAAGTATACGTAATAATTCTGAATAATTATTTTTCTTTTATCCGCTCAAATGGATCATCCTATCTTTCTTCTTTTTTTTTTGTATTCTTAAGCTGCAGCTATGTACGCTCAAAGCTTTATGTATGCTGCTTCGCGAAAACCTTTTCCTCCCCTTAAAGTAAGTGTACATATATATATGTATACGTGAGCTCGTCGTTGTCGGAAGTGGCGGTAATAGCTGGAGCGCGCGGAAGTAGCTCGAGAGTATGTGTGAGAGTAAGAGAGAAAGAGAAAAAGAGAGCGAAAATATATATATATATATATATATAGTGGTTTCTCTGGTCCGTTCGCGCGACGCGCAGAGCCTTTAGTAAGGAAATCGATCGTACGCCACCATCTAAGTATGTATATATATACACGTGTGTGTGTGTATTTATATATACTTATGTGTAAGTGTGCCCTAACCTCAAGCTCTTTCTTTCTCCCTTTCTTGTCCCGTACGCGCCTTTAAACCCACTACTACTACTGTACACTATTACTACTACTCCTACTACTGGCAGTACTACTACAACTGTTACTACTACTATTACTATTATGACTACTACTACTGCTACTACTACAGCCAGCCCAGTAAGCAAAGCGAGCCCTCGAAAAGAGAAGGAGAGAAAGAGAGAAAAGTACATAGAGCTAGAGAGGGAGGATAGCAGCTTCCCCTTTTGCTACTTCTCTTGTGCTACACTTCTCGAAAAGCTATCCGGGTCATGGGTCACTGCCACTGTTGTTACTTCGCGCCACATACCGCTCCCTCGCCCTCGCACTATATTCTTCTTTTCTTTTTTTCTTTTTTTCTTTCTTTCTTTCTTTTCTCATCAATCGTGCAGACACTAAATTTTCTTTGTCTTTTTAATAGCGAACGCGAGCTAATGCGTGCGACACTTTAAGATCATAATTTCCCTTTTTATTTTAGTAGCTTCTTATAATATATGGATACTAAAGCTTTTATTTTATACGTGTGTATTAGTTATATATGTCCTTTGGCCGTATTCAGGTGGAATATGAATCGAGGACAATGTTTGTCGCTTGAGCTGAAATTGCCGAGGGCGCGCGAAGCGCGCCCGAGGTAGATTTCTGCTCAAGCGGCAAACATTGTTCGAGATTCAGATTCCACCTGAATAAACGGCCAAAGGACATAGATGATTTTATGTCCGAAGTAGGCCGTATGAGGAACTATAACTTATTAGTTGAAAATATTAATCTTTTTTTCAATACTTTTGAAATAAAATTTTAGTTCTATTGATTTTTTCTTTTGTTTCTTAGATTGAAATTTTGTAATGAGTATAGCTGCTGTCGAAGCGCGAGTCATTTTTTTTTCACTAACCTACATTCAATATGATTGCTCTTTGACATATTGAACGAAACATAGTAGGATCGGTGATGCCATATTGATTTCTCCTGAGACATATTGAGTCTCAATATGTCTCAGGAAGACATATAAATCTTGCAAAAAGTCGAGGAGCGCGTCTGAGACATATGGAATGCCAATACAAATTTAGCATGCTCTTTACATACTGACACGAATACGGCCTACGAGGACATAAACATACATATACAATACGGATAGGTTGCACTAGGTATTGCTTTTCTCGCGATGCATATCGAAGAAAAGGAGGCCATCAACCTCTCTTTCTCTACCTGAGAGAGCGCGTGTAGAATCGACGATATGAAAAGCGGTCATGACCTAATGTTTTATATACCATTCCCAAGCATCCTTCTGATCATATCCATGATCATTTCTCTTTCTTTTCTTTTTTCCTTTTCTTCGGCTAGATTTTACTTGCGGACCGACCTTGAACAAGCAGATAACGAATACGTAGATATAAAGAAATCACCGTAGGATAACTGTCACTTTAATTTTTTTAAATAAATTATTGTTTTTAAGTAATATCATTAGGAAGCTTTACTTGCTTTTAGTTATAAAATATCGCTGAACTGATGAATTATTATAAATATCCAGTAGCAAACAAATTGTTGAGAAGGAAATAAAATTTTCAAGCGTTAAGAAAGATGTTTAAATATCAAGGATTGCAACATGCTTTCTGATAATATTGTAACAAGATATTTGAATGTGTTAGCTGTTAGTAATATGCGCGTAAAAAGATTGTTATTAATATTTATGGAAATCCCAAATAAACTAGCTTAAATAATCGCCAGCTGTTTTGTGGGCTGATTCAGTTGTACTCTTGCCAAAAATCACGTTACTATGATTAGTAAGCTATGTAGTAGGGATAATTTTGAAAATTTCATCAAATTACTTAATTTTAGCAAATGAAAATCATTGCGAATATTGCAATTTGAAAAATTGGTAATCAAATATTTTTTAAGTTAAAAAAGAAATGCTTTGCTTTACGATTTTCAACAGGGCAATTGAAATAAAAAGAATAAGCAGATAAAGAAGCGAATATATATTTTTTCTGTACACCCTTTTTTTAAGCAAAAGAGAAAGCGCCAATCAATCAATTGATGAAAGTATAAATTTCTGTATACACAGAGAGAGAAAGAGAGATATATGTGTATATATATACACGTGCTTTAAAGAAGCGATACACAGTAGGTAGAGCTCGGCACTCGACCCTCTTGCGTGTCTATATAACCGGCTCTCTCACAAGAGAAAGAGGAAAAGAGAAAGAGAAAACGCAAGCAGGGAAGAATTCGAGCGCGAAAATCTATCGACGGCTTTCAATAAAAAGAGCTGATTGTGGCTCTTTATATATATACATACATGTATGTGTATGTGTGTGTATGTGTTTGTGCTACCCTGGCGCCCCAAGAGAGAGTAGAACTAGGCAAATAGGTCGACGCCGCGCCATCAGTGTTCAAAAGGCCAGGATCCGAGGCAACCTGCTGCACTCGGCGCTCTATGAAAACTCCTCTCCAGGGTGTGTGTATGTGTGTACGTATGTGCGCGTTTGAGAGATAGAGAAAGAAAGAGAGAGACCTTATATGTATATACATATATATACAACTTTTCTGGTTAAAACCTCGATGCTAAAGCTGAGAGTAGAGGAACGATCGATCGATTCAAAGTGTTCTTTCTCTCTCTCTCTCTCTCTTTCTCTTACTTTTTCTCTCTCTCTCACACACACACACTTTTTATAGTACATATACTAGCAGAGCTTTTGCTTGAAACCTCTTACAAAATGATTGGCGTCTTTCTTTTTTTTTCTCTCTGTGAGGAGATGCATAACGAGTGCTTAAGAGCGAATAGACGCTTTTCTTTTGTTATTTTAATTTCAAAGAGTGTAAATTACAAAGTTGATATACAGACAAGCTTAGTGCAATGACTTACATACTTTAGTTATTTATGACTTTTTTTTATTGATGAACTTTAGCGTTTAATATTACTTAAGCCTTTTTTTAATTTTTCTTTTCTTTACTTTGATATAATACAATCTAAATTAACCAAATTAAAGTGGTTGTAGTCTTGAACTTAAAGAAAGACATGTCTGAATATTCTCGTCTTTCACTACTGACCAATAGACTTGCAGATATAATTTCTTTTAAAAATTTTCTCAATCAATTTTAATTGCATTTTTCAGTTTTATTTTATAAAATAAGGTCAATAAATATTTTATTTATCATGCACCTTTATATGAATCGTATACAGTTTTTAATAGATTTATTAAAACATCTTAATATCTCATGACTCGACTATTACTTATAAAACATTATTCATAAAAAAACTTTAATTAAAACTTTAATAATGAAATATTTTAGGATTTATTTAATAAATCATTCTCGTGTTCAACAACGATTTCATCTCAATTACTCACGACAATATTGTAGAAAGAGTATAAGACTTTTTTCCCGAAATACCTCACGACGGGATATTTTAAAATGTTGGTCTATCCAAAAATAAACTTTTATCACATCTTTTTTTCTCTCTTTCTCTCTCTATCCTTTCGCTCGAAATGAAAAAGAAATTCTTTTTTTTAATAGTGTACCAAATTGACTTTATAAAAAATCTGCGTAAGTTTTAACTAGAGCGTGGAATTGAAAATAAATATAAGTCAGTAAGAAAAAAAAAAGAGAGAGAGAAATCCTTTACGAATATTTCAAGAGCTTTCTCGAAGTCATTCGCATCGATAAAATTTTAATATACGCGAACGTACAGAGAGAGCAGCTTGAAAACTTTTCTTGAAATTGACGATAGACATGCTGATATAACTAATGACTTTTTTTAGTTCGATATTTCGCGAATCTTGCGCTCTACTTTTTCTATTTTGAAAAATTAACAGAATGTACTGTTTTGTATGTTGAATTTGTTACAGTAATATGAATGTGTTTCATTTTATGACATTTAAAAGTGATTTAAATTTCATTAATTATGTTTCTACCCTTGATGAAAAATTGACCATTATATGACCAGAAAATGTTTAATTGAGATGTTATTGAATATATCGGGACAGATTATAATTAATTTTTTACCAAGAATATGTTAATCTTATTACAATTATTCTTATTAATTTAAAAATCTATCATAAACAATCTGTGTGTGTGTGCATGTGTTTGTATGCAATACCTCAACTGTAGTTTTGTAATTCTAAAATCTTTTTTTTCTCAAACCTTTACGAAATTCAATAAGAATGAAAATAAACTGAAAATCCTAAATCTAAATGATGAATGCACACACTGTATAATAATGCGTTTAAATACTGCGATGAAAATGAGTCGTAAAACGACTGTGGAGAAATGTTTGAATTTTCAATACTTTCCTTTATTTTTTTGCAAATTACTATATGCAGAAAGCTAACCAATCGTAAGCTCGTTACAAAGAAATTTTTGTATGTGTATATATATATATGTATATAATACTATATGGCTGAGAATATACCGCCACCGCAATGTACGAAAATAAATCAGGTTGCCGATGTTATAACGAAGGCAAGAGAGTAAAAATCCAAGGTCCCAAACATGACTACATATTCAACTACTACACACATTAGTTTTTAACTATATACATATATATATTTCGTGCCTCTCCAATATATACATATATCGTCGGATAGATTAAAATCCTCCTAGCTGATATTAACCATTACTATACATATATATATTTTGCGCACGCGCGATTATATTAGCCGTTCTTTTTTAGTGCTCATCGGTTTAATTTTTTTTACTCGATCATATTTTTATTTTTAAGGTATTCAATGGGACGTTTATTATGGGTTTATTGTTGGAATGAATAATTTTTTGTTGAATATATTGCAATTTAATAGTACTGTGCTATTCTAAAATTTTCATTGTTTTGAATTTAAATTTACATAGTTTTATGACGTATAAATGACTTGAAGTATTTTCGTCCTGTTCATGAATGAAATGGTTGTAGTCGACAATTTTGTTGATACTCTATATTGACAGTAATGTTGTGTAATATTTAGTATTTAATAAACGGTTATACATATATTAGAAAATTTTATTAAAATAGAAAGTTGGTATTTTATTGATTAAACTTATTAATAATGCACATAATTTTTCATTAGAATTAAAACTTACTATAAAATATTATTTTTACAGTGCAAACTATCATAAAATACTTAAAATTTAATAATCCATGTGAATAATTATATTTGCATTACAGATTAAAATTTCGAAAGTGGACAAGTTATGATAGTTATAAATACATGAAAATTCACAAACGTATACCTCAAACTGTTATCAAAAAAAAGTTTTATTTTATAACGAAAACTATTACACAAAAGCTAAATTCAAATGAAATGAATCAGTCGTAGAGAGCTCTCCTAACTAGGTCAAGTTTCAATTTTCGAATAAAATTACCCAAGAAATTTCGAGCTCGCTCCTCGCGCTCTCTCGTTATAAAAACATACATATACACACGTACATACTTGCATACAATAAAAAACGATCTTTATCAAAACCAAATCCAACGATGTCAATGTAGAAAAATTTTCCCACAGACATACGTTCAATGGTATAGTCTAAAAAAAAAAATTCTCTTTAACTTATATATGTACGTACATATATTACCATCTCTTATATACCTTTTTTCGTGTTTATTTTTTTGAAAAAAAAAATAAACCAGCGAATGTAGGTTACGGAAAAAAAAAGAAGTTCTTCGTGTGTATACTTATCGTCGTGTACGTTTTAGCAAGTAATTCAAATTTTAAAATATAGCCTTTTGGTTTCCATTTTCCTTGACCATAAAAGAAAAAAAAATAACGTTAATCTCTAACACTCGTGCATGTATATATAGAAAAGGTATACGGACAGGTTGGGGACGACCAGTGTGGCGATAAGTGGCAATCGATTTTGCTACAGAGACACAGAAAATAAGTGAGAGAGAAAGATAGATAGATAAAGAGAGAAAGAGTAATTGAACGAAAGCGCCTATCCCCGTGCATACACAACGAAGCCGAGCTTGCAAATTTTCTAAGAAGCGCATCGACCAGTAAAGAAAACGACCTAATCTCAAAACTCTCGACAAACTTTCCTTATAAGCTATGGCGCTGAGCATTTTTAAAATTAAATAAATACATTATACAAAAGCGCAAAAACTTATAATACATTATTTTCCTTTATCATTGCACGAAGTCAACAGATATAATTGAAATAATATATAATATAATGAGATGTGTATATATGCTTTGGTCCACAAAGTAATATCGTTTCCGCGGCAACCTGTATATCTAATATCAACATTACCAATATTTCCTTCTCTTTTAATTCTCTCTCTTTCTCTCTTTCTCTCTCTTATACATTTATATAGCATACACAGCATGCATACACACACACTTACGGCGCTTTATATCTCGACTCTTCTTAAAATATAACGCCGCTATTTATATCTCGCGTGCGAGAAGAGAGAGAAAGAGAGCGAGAGCGCGCTCTCTCGTTGTGTATAACGCCGGCGGTATATATATTTTGCAGCGCGTCAAAGGAAAAAAAAATAGTAAGCAAGAGTATATATGGGTTTTAAGAGAGAGAAAGAGTGAGAAAAAAAGGAGAATAAAAAGAAGTTTTATTCATTCCAAATAATCTCTTATTCACTTTAAGTTTACAAAAGAATTATGCTTTCTTTTTTTAATGATGAAGAAAACTCTCGAAAAAAGAAAAAAAAAATAAAGAATAGTTAATTTGCCGATACAGCGAATGGCTAATGTCTCAATATGTATGTATACACGAGTGCAAAAAGAAGAATATAAAAAAAAAGAGACATCGATCTATCGACAAATAAAAAAGAAAAAAAAGAAAAAGAATGAAAGAGTAAGAGAGACGGTGATGATGAACAATGAGTTAGAGAACGCGCGCGACCAAGTAGACGATAAAAGAAAATGCCAAGCCATTCGCTCTTTAGTTACTGCCGACAAGCGTTCATTTTATGTATATATACATATGTATATATAATGTACATACGTATGAATGAAACCGAAAGGTATAATATAGTATATATGTAACTAGGGGGTAAGAAATACAAAGTGTGTGCTAGTATGTTATGTAGTTTAAGCAAAGAAGAAAAAAAAAGAGTAAAAAAAAGAGAGAGATAGAATAGGAGAATGAGAGGAGAGAGGCAAATGTACTGCGCGCGCAGTCTAAATATAGACACTAATACAAAACGGCTTGAACGTAATTAGCGTTCGAACGATTTGACAGGCGCGAAGCAAAGTCACATGCGTCTATCTTCTCTATATATTACAAAGCATTGTACAATGTTAACTAAACGTATCAACCTTCGTTTACATCTGGCATTCCATACTATTTTTTTTTCTCCTCCTTCTTTTTTTTAATTATCCTTCTTTTTTTTCTCTCTTAGTTTCTACTTGTACGAAAAAAATAATTAAAAAGAATGAAAAAAAAGTATAAGATGATAGAATTTAGTAGCGGAAACGTGACAAGAAGTATATAGAGACATATAAAGGACAAATACACACAAGCGCGCCTCCATTAACGGCGATTATCTCGTTAAGGTATTGCCGTTTCCGTTGCAACAACTAACTATAAAAGCTATATACACATTACTGTCCAAGACTGGAATACAAGTGCGTCGGGTTTTTCGTACTGCATCATCGTCTATACCAAGAGAAGAATTACGTAACGTTTAAAAAAAAATAAGGAGAGAGAGAGAAACGAGTATACACAATACTTTTAAAAGGTATAGGATGGACGTTCGAGTATATAGGAATTCTTCGAAATTCAAATCGCTAAAAAACGATATAGCTTGATCAATTGCATTTGCGTTGAAATCTATGCGAAATAAAAAAACGACACGAGAGAGAGAGAGAGTGCTGGGATACTTTGGGTCATCGACCATATACGATATGTCTCTGTGTAACGGATGAATATACGAAAAAAAAGAGAAAAAAAAGAATCGAAGAGTTTTATTTTTAGATACTGAACGAATATCCGCTCGGTAGTATTTGTATTTAAAAATTTTTAAGGGATAAATAAATATTATTCGTTTAGCCGGAGAATATATTTTTTATATGTATACAGGTTACACTTATTAACATATATAGTTATTGTTGGGACAGTATAGAGGAGGAATAACGTATATATATATATAAACGTGAAACAGTTTAAAAATAAATATGACATATTTTGAAAAGAGCGATTTTTCTGCCGACTTTGTATGTGAATGTGTGTGTGTTTATTCATAGAGAACATAAAAGAACATACAAAATTCTAAAGGAATTATTGACTCTTATCTGAAGTAATAAAGTGATAAAATTAGAATTTTTTTATTTTTTTAATTTTTTGTCTTTTTAACGTATTTTAAAAAGTACTTTTTCTACTTAACAGTTATTTCATTTTACTTCAATAATCATGTATCTTTTCGTTAAAATTTTAAAACAATCTTATTCGATTGTCACATGAAAATAAATCAAGCATCAAATAGAAGTCATAATAATCTTTGAATTCTTTAGAATAAAAATACAGCATGTTTTATTTAGTTGTCAAAAGCTTTGCTTCTTGATATTTATAAAACAGCTCTTGTAAGAAAACTTAAATAAAACATGTACCGTATCGTATATCCGAAGAGATAAAGAAATAAGGTATAATGTTAAACTCACTATTTGGCGCAGTCGATGAGTTGATACTCATTACTCCTCTCGAAGCTCTGCTGAACTCCCCGGTCCTTCCAGAGGGTTTCAACGATTTCGTAGAACTCCTGTAAACATAAAGAAAAACATTTTTATAAATAATAATAAAATTTAGAATACCTTTTGAATCTAGTCATCCGAGTAATCATATTTTAGCAGAGACAAAACATACATACAGCCGCTGTATGTAAGATGATACATGTAGACACGAGTGTATGTGCGATAAGCAAATTAAGGAAACGCATGGTATATACGAAACAGAAATTCATTTCAAGAGAGAAAGAGAAAGAGAGACAAAAAAAGAAAGAGAAAGAGAAAAACAGAATGGAATAACACAATCATTCGTACGAATTAGGTGCTTCCGGTTATATTCTCGTACCAACTTTGCTCGTCAATGCGATTTTCAACGTCTCCGCTTATATATCCAATAGCTCATTCATGAACCAAAAAAAAGCCTCGCACACTTTTATTTTAATTAATTTGAATTGTAAAATACGTTAATTAAACAATTTTATATGGAATATTATATTGCTCTTTTGAAATCTACGTGTCTGAATAAGCTCGTCTATTTCTACTTGAACGTTAGTCACAGCAAAATATTTATTTGAAAAATAAGTACAAGCAATCATTTTGCAAAAAAAACATGTAAATTTTGAATTTATGTAATACTATTTTTACGTGAAGCAGAGAATAAGTATACAATTTTGAAGAAAAAAAACTTTTTGAAGTATCAAAGTAGATTACTTTGTATACACGTACAAAGACTTATTCTCAAAGCGCCTAGACAAGGTCTACTTCCTCCAAGGTTTTTTTTTCTTTCTTAAACTTGCACGTTATCAGGAAAATTCACGACTTGCCTTCTTATGAACATTTTTTTTCTCACATTCTCTAAGCCCATTGCCTTTACAAAAAAAAGAAAATATCCACAGTAAAGACAATTTCCGATTTGTAAATACACGTACATGAATATGTATACGCACTGTATACACACATCATACATGTTTTAACTTAAACATTTTTTTTTCATGTTGTATATAAACTATGTTATAAAGGTAAAAGATATCGGTTGTTGTCTGGCGTTAGCTTATGGCTTGGTTCTCTTTTTTCGTCTATATGTTTCCTGCACACAAGAGAGAGAAAGAGAGAGAGAGAGAGAGAGAGAGAGAGAGAGAGAGAGAGAATTGAACGATATCGTCTGTGTGTTATAACCAAGTAACGGCTCAACGGATATTGGGCCTTCGTCACCTTTTTCGCGTATAGGCTAATAAGCTCTTTCAACCGACTGCACATATCTCCCTTCGCTTACACAAAAAGAAAAGGTAGAAAAAGAGAGCAAAAAAAAATGCTTGTAGTTGAAACTTTATTGTACATGCGATGAAATCATTTTCTTCTTTTTTTTTTGTTACAAATAGTGTACGTAGACGAAAAAGTGATGATGCAAATGTCAGAGGAATTTACGTCAAGTTTTAGAAAAAGAAAGAACGAGAGAGCAAAAGCTTGACGAATTTGGAGATACGACCGATAACAAGTTTTTGTGCACAACGGCGCGTGTACATAGTTAAAAAGAATTGCTTAAAATATAAAAAAAATATTTTTTAAAATTTGACATTTTTTTAAAGAATTTTTGAAAATTCTATACAACACGTTAGAAGTTATTTTAGCAAGATATTTTATTCGCTCAAAGCTTTAAATATACTCTTTGCAATTAAATTTAAAAATAATCCAAGATCTAAATATACCATTTGTTTATTATACACTGTACAAACGTGAAAATAACAATTTTCAAACTATATAATATCATCATTCATTGCACACACAACTAAGAAAACAAATAGCAATCAATTAAAAGTTACTTATTTGTCGGATGCTATTATAAAAGGTTACCGAGGAAGCACAATTATTTTTTTTCTTCTCTTAATTTTCTTTTAGACATGTTATTGCGATTTGCTGCTGTATACGAGGCATTTTGTAGATATGTGTATGATTGTGCATCGGTAAATTGCAAAAACGTGTACGCAATTAGATGAAAAAGGGTTTATATTTGTGTGTTTATATACACACAGACGACGTTTTTCTCCTCTATATAAACGCGTAGGCGAGCGTCATTATTTTTCTTACGTCCGTTCCAAGGCGCTACGAATTCATCATCAAAAAAGGATGGATATTGCCAATTTAATGAGAGACGAAAAAAAAAATAACAGTTTATAACTTGTCATTAGTAATGTGCTACGAGTTACACATAGTGAGAGAAGAGAAAGAGAAAGACTTATTTTGGCACGTGTTATGTAGCACGTGGATTAGTTTGTCGCGACGTTTTATTTCAAGAACATCAGTTGATATTATTATATTATAGAATATATTAGTAAAGTTTTTCATAATATTTAAAATTATGGAAATAAAAGTTTGTAATTATTTCCTTATATTAACAAACTACCCTCATTCATCTTTTAGTAAACGATTTTTTTCATTCCTTTATTTCATTCGATTTTATTTTAAAAATTCCAGCAATACGGAGAAAATAGTTTGTTAATAAAACGTGTTTTCATGCACGTAGACAGAAAGAGAAGCTGCCGTCCTTATACGTTATGGGAGGATCTTATTTTAGGTCATAAACTACGTGCCCGGCTTGTTAAGAGATACAGAAAAAAAGACTATAATTCGTAAAAACAGAAAAAAAACGTCATAAAAATTTCAGCTTTCGAGTATTATATGTGCAACACATCAGAGAAAACAGAAGCAATCAAATGGTATTCAACTGTCATGCATAAAAATATAAGCTTCGTTCTTCACGTTAAGAGATGTTGAAAACTATCATCGTATAATCAAAGACGCGCAAAGATGGTTTTATTAGCAATTAACATAGACATTAAAAATTTTTTAAGCTGCGGAGAGTTATATATGTTTATGAACGTCAAAAGGAATTAATAAATTTTTGAGCTTATTATCCTATCAAATAAACAGCTTAAAATGGCGTGATCGAATGATGATAAAAAATGCAGACACTCTAGACATTTCAAAATAAAACATGTAATAACTATAAATTATTTTATCTGAACATAATTAAATTTCAATTTTTAGAAACAATAATCCAAACAGACTATCGTAAACTAATCTTTTTCAAGTTAATCGAAAAAACTTAAAGTAATCATTAACATTTCTTCTGATTCTGAAGACATTGAACTCAATGTAAATGATGACTATCAAATATCAAAGTCATCAAATTTTTATATCTCGCACATTGTTCATGAATTTTTCTCTAAGCTTCTCTAATTATCATCACAATTAGTATGAATAAAAAATCATTTTGAATTCCCCATATCGTTAATTACTCAAAGAGTTGATACTCAATATTTTTCTGGTTAACGTTATATTACTTCGTTTTTTTTTGTGCGTGTATGCTAAAGCACACGCGCAAGCGCAAGCATATGTCGTAAGATAATGAAGGCGCCAGGAATACCGATTGGCCATTGACACTGACACGAGTTTCTCGTGAGTAAAGTTATATATATACACACAATAACGAAAACGCGCTCATGCGGGGAAAAAAGAAATAGCTTTTTCGAATTGTTCTGTGTAATTTAACACGGCTTGACAAATCAAACTGCTTATTTTCGTTATGAAAATTCAAATGAATTTTCTTATTTTCTTCGGATTTTGATTAATCGAAATTTCTGACATTTTCATTAATCTACATTTTTGATATAACAAATTTTTTTGACTTATTCGTTATAAAAAAAAAACTATAATTATATTTACTCTAATATATTCAGATTATTTGAAGTTAGTATAATTAACCTTTTTTTTATTATTATCCCTTATCAAGCCTTTCACAGGGTTATTTGGCCATAATTAACCTTTATACTTTAAAGATTTTTTAATAAAAAATCTTATATTCATAAATGGAACGATATTATGACTAAGCAATGCTAATTTTATAGTGAATTTTTCTTAGAAATATTTATACGAATAACAAAGATTACTAATCATTTTTCTAATACGATGAATCGAATTATCAATTAATTATAAAAAATAAAAATTTAAATATATAAAAATTCTTTTGTAAAAAATTAGTGCAATGAACGCCCGAATCTCGTTAATTCATAAGGCACATAAGAAAGTTTAGTAACAGTCAAATCTATCGTTACATAGCTTTAGCAATGTAAGCGTGCGCACGGACTTTAGGCGCTCAAGTCACATAGTCGGCACTTTTCTTATTCATCTTTTTTTTATTCTTTTTTATTTTTTGCTTTCAGGGCTACACACGAACGAACGGACAAACGAATGTACAATATGTTATATAGTTACGAAGAAGTACGTTAGTCGATCGAATCGCAAAGCAATGCGAGCGCCTGTCTCCGGAGATTCGTTTTATTATGTCGATTAATAAGCGGACGGCGTAGAGGCAATACTAGCCGATTCGCTTTGTTATTCAATTGCCAATCCGTTGATCGATGGAAATGGAATAAACGATTAATGGAATAGGAGAATCGATCGAGAACTTAAACAGACGACTACGACGACGACGATGGCTTCGTTGACGCTCGTCGATTCTCTCACAGTTGTTATATAGACGCATTTCATATATAGTACTTAAAGCATTTAAAAAATAAAAGCATCATACGATATTGTAATTCGGCAAATCGTTCATTCTTTGTCAATCGATAAAACGAATGTTTTTTTTTCATTTTTTTATATAAACAGTATATAACGGATGAAATACTTTGTAAATGCAGTGCAGAAGCAAGCTAAAGAATTTACCGAGTCGTTTCTTGTTTGTACACATTCAACTTGCAGCAAATTTTACGAAACTCACTCGGTAAACATCGTCAGGAATTTTTGCTGTCCAATTATTTACCTTTGGCTTGGTGGAAAATCTTGGGGCTCTACTTTTTTCCTAAATTCATTTTACATTCTTTCTTATCTGTTTCTAAAACAATTTTTTTTTCTTTTTATTTCATTTAAAACATTTTTTGAGTGACGAATTGAAAATCTATTTTAAAACTAATATTAGAGATATTTACATACCAAAAATACAAAATAAGAAATAAATAGAATTTTTTGAAAAAAAAAAATTTTTTTTGAAAGATAAAATTATTTTTGATTTACATGAGGTAAAAAAATGAACGTTATAACGCAAAGTCTTGATATTTGCATACACGGAAGCAAAGTAAAAGACAAGGAAAAAACGGAAACAGACAACAAAACTATAGAGAACAAGAAAAATCACGAATAGCTCAAAGTACATTGGCAAAATTTACATACTAAACCGAAGGATACTGATGCGTCATATGTATATATAAAAAAAGGCCGGTGTATAACTTTTCTATAGATATATATCTAAAACTGCGCTATATATACAAACATATATACGAAAGAAAAGTAATAAAGCGGCATCGTAATGTACATGGCGTTATGAGCTTTGGGATAGGTGTATTAGTTACATATATGTACCTTAGGCCTACGAAAGATGAATACAGCTGAGCCTAATGTTTGCACCATGGGTAGTATAATGATATAATAAAACGTAATGCACCTAGGGAGGAATAGTAAAGATTGTCTGGAATCGTAAGAAATACGATTTGAAGCATTCTTTACTTACTCTCATGGTGCATGTACACTTTTCGCTAGGAGTAAGCTTATTATCCACTGTACGCAATGTGTAAAAATATATTTATGTCATATCACAAAAGGCCGTATTCATCTGAATATAGAATATGCTAAATAAGTATGGGTATTGCATATGTCTTATCATTTCACAATAAATATTATGGTATTTTTTAAATAACAAAAAGATAAGTGGATCAAAGATAGGTTTTTATTATTTTCAGTAACACCAACGAAATTTATGTCTAAAATTAATATACAAGACTGCAAAATTCTAATGAAATACATTAAATAAAAAGAGTAAATAATTTACAAAAAAAACGAAGGAACATAGAAATTAAAACATGAAGATTTTCCTACAAAATTTTTGAAAGTTAAGGAGACTGCATCACGGATTATTGCGAATTGAGATAAACGAATTTTAAAAGTTTTAATCACGTTCAATTTAATGATGTTCCTATTTATATACCTATCCGGTCAAAATCTCGAGAAATTTGAGTTTGAAATTCGTTTTTTTATCATGAGTTCTTATGACAAACACTCCAAATCTAATCAATAATAATCCGAATTCGATTTGTCGAGAAAAACGAATGTATGGATCTGATAGAAAAAAAACTTCCTCTTTAAAATATTATTGAGAAAAATATAATTGGCCGCACTAAAAGTTAAAATATTAGCAAAAAGTGTATAATGATGGTTGCTGACGGAAAGTTAATAAAACAGACATGGTTTAGACAGTGCAGAAAAAGTGCGCGTGATTTTAATTTATAAGATATTTAAAATATCAAAAAGATGTTTAAATTAAATAGCATTTGAATCAAAATATATAATGAATTGTTATTGTTGCTAAAATATGTGGATGATATTTGAATCGTAGGAAAATAACTTGATAATAATACTTGTTATAACAACATATTAAATTTATTAATTTTATAATTTTGAACGATAAATTCATGTTTTTCTCAAAAAAATCATTCAATAACCCATGTAAAAACTCGATGTTCTTTACATACATCAACATGCGTAGTTTGCTCGATTCTGAAGTTTGAAGCTTATTAATTGATCAAAAAAGATCAAAGAAAAGTCTACATGTATTTATTTAATAGTGTTAATGTTAAAATAATAAGAATTTTGTTGATTTACTAAACATTATAAATCCATTAAAAATTTTTAAGCATAAGCTCATATATTATAAGCTATTTTGAGCATAATTTGAATAGTACGGTAGATGATGAAGCCTCCTTAAGTGGAAAACGAAAATCTCATATTCATTCACCTTTTTTAATTATACATTTCTTTATAAAACTATTGGTCGCACTGCCATTAAAAATGTTATTATCTCTACTTTTGGTTCTCAAAGACCTTTTTTAGGAATCAGTATTCCTCCTCCCGTTGTCGTCCCTTCTTCCAAATGAGGACCCTAGATCCGCCCTTGAACACCCCTAAGTCTACAGGGAATTAAATATAGTCTCATTTAATATGGCCTAAAAAGTTATCATACGATACTGACGTACATAATTAGTAATGTCAGTACAAATTTGATGAGACTACATGTAACGAATTTGAGCTTCAGCGGTTGAACGCTTCGCTCAACAAATTCAACAGCTGCCTTTGCCATTATGTTAATCAAATCTCAAAGAAGAAAATAATAAAAAAATAAGTATAAATATTAAAATTGGAAATTATTACCAACAAAATAAAAATGTCAATAGGGCACTTCGAGCGAATATTATCCAAGCAACAAACATTAGACTAAGTCGTATTCATTACTGTACACCCAAGTTGCATATATAACTAATACGTATGCATCACGGGTTCTAAGTTACTCGGCTGGCTGTGTAAACATTGTAAACGCTGATTATGCCACGCGACGGTTCTCAATTCTTTCTCGACATTGTGTATTGTCGCCGCTCATTCTCTATCTCATGCATAAAGCTTATATATATTAAATCACGCGACCTATACGCAAATCGACTAATTTATTTCTCTTTTCCTTTTTTTTTCATCACGCATGTAAAGAAATTCTGTCAATCTTGCTAACAGACAGATTTCACGCCCCAAAGGTACTTCTCTTTCTATGATGTAAGCTATTTTTAAAACCCTTCCAGACCAGTAGCAGCCAACCATTCGTCAATCGAACACATGAATTTCCGCAAGTCATGTACCCAAGCCTTTTACTCAAATTTTACGAAAATAAAAGCAATTCTCTCTCTCTCTCTCTCTGTTTTTCATGAATTTGCTGAAATGTTTGTTTTAAGAATAGGCTAATGTGAGTGCGTAGCAGAAGTTTTCATAATCTCAACGTAACATCCCTGATTGCATCGAAGAGCATAACTTCAATGTTAAAATATGCAAAATGTTAATATATACAAGCAGGTTAAAAAATAAATGAATCACTGCTTCATAAAAAAAAAAAAAAAAAAAATAAGTCAACCCGAAATTCATAAAGATTTAAGACATTTTTTATCTGTCATATGTACAGAAAATAGCTTTGTTATCATAATGTAACCAAATGTTGACACAGTAACTATATTTCAAAATTAAATATTTAACAAAAACATTTCCTCATTCGAAAATAAAAATTATCCTATAGCT
Source organism: Anastatus disparis (assembly GCA_017163975.1). Classification (NCBI taxonomy): domain Eukaryota; kingdom Metazoa; phylum Arthropoda; class Insecta; order Hymenoptera; family Eupelmidae; genus Anastatus; species Anastatus disparis. The sequence goes on from JAFFSR010000226.1 coordinate 7,473,432, forward strand.
TAATGCTAATAATATTATAAAGCCGAGATTTCGTTGAACGATAAAGTAAAAAAAATAATAAATAAATTGTTTGATATACTCACCGGAGGATAATCGAAATCCGGGGAAGACGAGACGTCGAGGATGTAGTCGACTCTGCTTTGATTTGCAGGATCCTCCAACGTCACGGGCGGCGTTAAAGTGTTCATGGCACTGGTTATCGTCTGAAAACAATCGATCGTTTGGTCACTATTTATGAATCTATATACATATACATAAGCTGTTCTATGTATACATTAAAACACACGTCAAATCGTATGCGTTGAGCATCAACGATAATATTAGGTGCAATTATTTTCTCGATTTTGCGTGAGAGTTTAATCTCTCTCGCAATATCGTTCGCCACCCATTATATGCGAGCAATAAGCAATAAACGTGGAATACAAAGTGTCGTTTGTGCGTTTAGTCACGCGGATCCTCGTGTATATCTACAATGCTCTAACGCGTTTATGTTTATACGTGTATACGTACGCATAAATAGTTTTAAAATATCGATAGGTGAGCAAAGTTATAACATTCATTCCATCTTACCAAAATAGCGTCCCTGATGTTTTTCTTGATGTCCTCGATTTTTTGTCGTTTCTCCCTAAAAAAAGGTTTTTTTTTATTTTCAATGAACATTAAAGAACAAAAAATATTAAAGACCACAAATAATGTTTGTGTACTTGCTTTTTTTTACAAATTATTTGATTATTCGATTTGTTAGAAATAAGAATTATTAAAGTGAATTTTCTGTAAAATAATAAAATGATACTACTATTCTAACAGTTAACACATTTAATTATTCAAAGTATTATATATAACAATAAATAATTCATAAATAAAACTTTATTCCTTTAAAAATAAAAAAAATTCTACATGTCTATAGAATATTGCACATTTTGTATTAAAAATTTTTCTGCAAACCATTGTAAAAACCATACGAGTATGTAAACTAAATGACTAACTCCATAAAAGATGAATAGTTTTCAAAAGAAATAGGTAAAAGAAAAAAAGAGGAGAGAAAAAATAAAAGTAAAATAAGAAAAAAAAAACGAGAGAAAAAGCAAGAGAGCCCTTGTATAAACATTGTATTGGCGGCGTATTCGCGTGAATGCTCAGCTACGGGCATAAGGGTGAATAAATCGGATCATTAGAGCGCAATCAAGCTCGAGCTTGGGTTTTGCGCGCGCGCACATGCTTCTAACTTAACATTATATTCATGCACATATACATACATATATATGTGTGTATTTATATGTACATGTATAACTATATGTATATATATATATATATATATATATATATATATATATGTGTGTATACACATATACATTAACGTACAGTCACCTTTTGGTAGTTTGTGTATACTCCTGTAGTTATTATATTATTTCTATCTTGTTTTTGTTGCTTATCATATAGCTTAATAGAGTAATAAAAATTTTTTAACTATTATATTTAACGATGAGCCGCCGTCGCGACGTATAACCATGCGCGCTTAAGATAATAGTAAATACTTTCCCGTCTATCTGGCGTCAATACGTAAAATAGTTTATAAATTTACTGTGTCTTTTTTACGCGTTTATGACAAAATTTTGATAAATCTAGCATTTCAGAATTTTTTATCTTTGAAAACTTTATTTGCATGACTTTGCGGTAATTTAATAAAATATTATTTTATATGTTACGCAAACGGACGGTCAAATAAAAGTTCATGTTATTTAAAAAATTTATTTATACAACTTTTTTTTTCAATTTCATTTTTAAAATTTTATTACCAAGTCAAAAAATTTTTATTCAAATATTTTTCATAAACTTTTTACCACGTTTCAATTACAAAACACAAAGCGGTTAATAAGCTTTAGTTGCTAGATCAATATTTTTCAAAATTAATTTTAAAAATGAAAAAATTGCTGACAAAAAAGTATTCATAATCTATTTTAAAGTTTAATTGTTGTATATTTTATATTTAATAAAAAAAAAGTTACTTTTAATAGAGTACACAAAAATTTTTATTTCGCGTCAATTATAGAGAATATTAAATTTGAAAGAAACGTTCAACGCAGACACATAAAATACATAAACAAACAAGTTTTGTGGTTTAACCAAAAAATAAACAAGTTGTAAAAAAAAAATGACGAAAAACTTACGCTTCGCTAAATCCATTCACGTGCAATATCCTCATCTGTTTGACGATTGTACTTTTGCCGGACTCTCCCGCACCTGTGAAACATACAACAAAATGCGTAGCCAAAAAATTGAGCCAAGGTGAGGGGAATATAATCAAAAAGATTCACGTCTCAAGGATCTTACAGCGTATAATATATTTATATATACGCATATTATTTCGTAAATATTAAAAAAAAAAAGAAATTTCATAGCAAGTCAAATTTTTCTTATTTGCAATAAGGCAAGTGCACAAATGTTGCGAAAAATAATATGGAAAGTCGCTCTAAAGTAACGCGTGGATTACTTCAGTTTTTTCCATGACAATCGAGGAAAAATATTTTTCCTAGCTTCGAATGAATTTTCACATCAATCAGTCTTTCTCACACACTTTTTCAATTTTCAAAATTACAATATCACTTTTGTTTACCGTGAAAATGTTTCAATTCCATTTTTTCGCTTTTTTAGTCAATTGGTTGAGTTATATTTATAGACATCATATAAAGTTAACGACGAAATTCAAGAAATTATTTTGAAATGTAAACGTAGATAATTTTGAGAAATGAATATTAATTAATTAAATATCTATTTTTATCAAGTATGAATTTAAATTTCATATAAAACATTTCCTTTTCGATACATCTGCAAATAGTAAAAATTTTTACTTGTCATCTTTTACATAATCCATTGTGAATGTTATATTTATAAATTGTACTGTTTGATTACAAATAGACATTGTTATGATACACTTGTGAGTAATACATATACAGCAAGTTGAACCCAAAATATGTCTGTCTATGACATAAACGTAGAGATGAATTACAATTGAATATTACACGTATTCATTCAGCTTTTTTTTTTAAATTCAAAATCTAAGAAAATTTAAAATATTTTATAAGAGTATAAATTTTTGAAGGTGTAATTAGTGTTGCAAAAATGTCTGATGTAATTTTTTATATACCCATAATCTTAAATTTATTTTAATTGAAAATTTAAATATTATGAAAGATATTATTAGATATGAAAAGCTAATTTAAAATAAAACGAAATAAAAAGAAAGATTTGACTTGCATGAGCTTGAACAACTTGTATAAAATAAGCAGAATCTAAAACGAAAGAAGAAAGAGTAAAGAAATGTGAAATTAATTACCAAGCAGGAGAAGTCTGTGGGTGGCCCTGTAGACCTGCTTGTCTTTTTGTAATTGTCGAGTGATAGCGTCAGAGCGTCTTTTTTGATTTTTGCTATCATCTTGGCTAGCTTTGCTACTCTGGCTACCGAAGCACCCCATGACACAAGAAAGACACGCGAGTCCTTCACCTGTGCCTCCTCCTCCACCTTCTTCCGTGGATTGTACGGCGGTGGCGGTGGCGGCGGTGGAGGCGGCAGTTGTAATATTACTAACAGGCCCTTCACCGTCGATGCTCGTAAGGGCAGTAGCAGTAATACCGCTAGTTGCTGCTGTTTGTTGTTGCTGTTGCTTACTTCTTGCTGTATTTGTATTATCAGTACTAGCCCTTCCTCCTCCGCCTCCTCCTCCTCCACCCCCACCCCCACCTCCTCCGCCTCCTTCCACCCTTTCGCTTTCCTCGTTCGTCTTCACTCTGCACTTCCGCGATCTCTTTGCTTATTATTTTAAGCTTCTTTTCACAAAATCACCCTGTTATAAACAAAATCAACAGAATAACAAAAATAATAAAGAAAAATTAACTCAAATTTTTATGGCACAATATTATTTAAAAAAAAAGCACACAATAATTTTTTTTTTTAAAGCACTGAAAATCAGCACTAATTATATAGAGATATTACGGTTAAACTCGTGTCAGAACTGAGTAAGAGATAACCGACTATAAAACTCGGAGCTGGAGATATCTTCTTCATACTGAACTAGCTTTTCGTTTATACTATACGTATATACTATACACGGCACTAATATACACATACATTAACATACATACTATATACACAGGTAGGACAGATTTAGGTAAGAGCGTGCGAGGTTATGATATATGTGAATATATAAAATACTTATAACCAAGAGAGTAATACAGAGTAAGAGAGAGAGAGAGAGACAGAGAGAGAGAGAGAAGATTATAAAAGAGGTATAATACGATATCGTGTATCATCGGAGGCGGCGGCAGCAGCGGCACTGTTGCTGCTGGCGCAGTTCGTCGCGCCTCCGCTCCAGCTGCATATATCCCACGAATGAATGTTGAAAAAAAGAGTTTTGGCTAACGTGAAGAAGAGAAAAGGAGGCAATATATAAGCCCACACCAGCAGCGCCTGTGCCTATAGTTTTACTTAAGAGCGAAAAATCGAAAAATAGGCTCTCGCTTTAATGGAGCCGGCAAGCCTCGAAAATAGATACCGCTAAGAGCTTATAAGCTGCGTTCTTTCACTCACTTATTATTTCCTTCTCTCTCTGTCTCTCTCTTTTTCTTTTTTTTCCTATACACTTTGTCAATGCATTACTTTGCAAATTTGTTTCTCCTTCTCTCTGTTGACAAACGTGGAAAACGGCTCTCTTTAACATTTAAAGCATGACAATGAAACTAAGTATCTTGACACTTGTTTTTACCGTTGATGATATTGCAACTAAAACTTCAAACAAGTATGGCATTCGATTTAATAACAAATTTTCTTTTAAATAAATATCTTTTTTTTTCGTATACGATTCATAAATAGAAGAATTTCTTTTTTTCTTTTAAGACACTCGTGACACTGAACTGAAAAAGTAGCAACTCTTGGATGAGGACTGATCTTTTTTACGAGTGTATGAAGTGATCAACGTGAGGTTTTATAGCGAGCGCGAGAGACAGTCCGTTTTATTTTTACATCGTTTTTTCCCCCAAGGCTACTTTGAAATTCTCAAATCGCACTGTATATGTTATACTACTCCAAAATGCAATTCTTCGCATAACAGACATTATCCTTTCTTTTCATTTTTTTCTTTTTTAAACAAAAATTACTTATTAACTTTTTTTTCACTATACGATCACGTATACATCACAATGATTAAGAGAATTGTCCTGTTGGAGTGATGGGTATATAAATTCGAACGGGGAATCGGAGCACAGCGAAAAGCTTTTAGCGGCTCCGAGCTTTCGGCACTCTCCGAACACCGCTCGATTTCTCTTCTTTTCTCTCTCTCTCTTTCTCTTTTGGTTATTCAGTATATGTATATTTATATTTTAACACTTAAGAATTACGATGCACTTGTGCTTGAAAAAAATTTATTAAAATTAACACGTACAAAGAATATACACGGGACGGAGGATGGATTTTTCAGAGAAGAGAAAGAGCCTGACCTGGTGGTCCTCCTTGTTCCTCCCTTTTTTCTTCGCTCTCTTTTTCTCTCTCTTCCACACTTACACATACCTCTTCTCTGTGCTTCCTAACACATATAAGCATGCGCGCATATATATACGTTCACGAAAGGAAGGAACTACCTTGGCACACGCAGTATCTCTTTCTATCTCTCTTTCCCTCTGCTGCCTGTGACACTTTAGCGACACATACACTAATATATAACGATGTATACACAGAAGAGTAAAGAGAGAAAGACAGAGGGACTTTTTCTCTCGTCTCCGTTCACGCTTGCCCGACCAACACCCTCCGCGCGGATGAGCTGCTTGTGCCGAGAGAGAAAAAAAAAGAAAAAAAAAAGAGAAGCAATTTAACACACCTCAACGGAGCAGTAGCACCTTTTTTCCTGTATATCTTTCTTTACAAACATCCACATATACTCTTTTAACTTTCGCACCAATACAAACGACACGACAGCTCTCTTACTCTTTCGTTTTAGCTTGCACTCAACACACCCACAATCGTTCCTTCTCTTTCTCACCACACATACACACGCACACACATACGTATACTCATATAAGCTCTTTTTTTCTCTCTTTCTCGCTCTCTTGTTCCTAGTGCGGCACATACACTCGAATATAACGCACACGTATACGAACTTTTTATCTCTATCCGTTCGTGTATATTCTGATGATTCCGCGGCTAATATATTCTTCATGAAAAGTTGTCCTTTCCGTCGCACTCTTTCACTTTTGCCTGGCCCGTTTTGTTAATTCTAATATTTATAATACTCCAGCTCCGAGTTTTATTAATTGGTTATTCTTTTCCTTCTTTTTCCACAGTTCACCGATTTTGATTTTTTTTTTATTACACATCTTTCTTTCTCTTTTTCTTACTCTCACCGTCTCACCAACACTATAACTCCAAAATTATAAAATTTCTTATTAAATGCTTAAACTTGGTTTATGGGAGTTGGCGGTAGCAAAAAGAGAAAAAAAAGAATGATTTTTCTATGGTGTAGATTGATTGAAGAAACTCACTCGAGATTTCCCGAGGTAGCTACTCTTCGCGGGCGAAACAACGTCCGAGACGACGAGGAGGTGCTTCCTGCAGCCAACATGTCGTCTGCTAGAGCCAGCCAGCAGTAGCAACAGCAGCGAGCAGAGCAGCAGTAGCTCCAAACAGTATACTCGATACAAGAGCCGAATAAAACTATAGCACAGAGGCGATTGGGGGAGAGATAGATATTTCACTTCTCTCTCGCAACGAGAAGTGCGCACGCGACAAAACGACTACTACGACAACGACGACGATTGCGACGACGACGGCGACGACGACGATGACGACGACGACACACGGCGAGGCACAGACACACACACCACACGGACTCCTCTTTTTCTATCTTGACTACTCGCTTCTTCTCTTCTCTTTCTCTCCCCCCCTGCGCGCACCAAAAAGTTAAAGAGACACTCCCCCGCTCCTTCCTTTTTTCTTTTTTTTTAACTCACTACTGCCTGCGACGACAGCAAGCAAACTAACTTTACGAGCTATATGTGTATTTTATATTGACTAACCGCGCGCAGGGGCCCTTTCAACCAGGGCCCTCGACTTTAACAATTCGTCTCTCTTCTTCTTACTAGCGGCGCCTCGACGGCTCTGAAAAGCCTCGATCTGCGCTCGCGATATCGCCTCATACCTTGTATAATTATACATAGACATATACATAGTTTTCTCTTTCTAAAAGCTTGTAATGATCTAGAATACGCATGCGCGCCGATTTCCTCAAAAAGCGACTGCGCGCCTCGCCTCTGCTCGATTTTATACATATATTATATATCCTTTTTTTTAACACAGAGGATGCGCGAAAAAGCATCTTCTGGAACATTAAGATTTTTTAAAATATGATGCAGTCGGTGAAAAATAATTACCTGATAATAGACGTGATTTTTCAAATTTGTTAATATAGTCGATAATGGAAAATAGTTACAGCATTGTTTATTTATTAAATTTATATTATACTTATAGTTGAACATATTTATCTTAAAAACTTAACGATCGTGTGTACGTTTTACATTTAAATTATCTCAAAGTATGTAAAATATTAAATAATTTTATTCTATACCAAATTCATATGTCAAAATAATTGTATCATATAAATTTAATATTTTTATATTGTATTATATAGACGAATTAAATATATATACTTTGAAAGTGACCAAATTTAGATTGATCAATAAATTCAAATTTAAACTAAACATAATGAACGTGCAATTAGCTTTCAAATTTTTCCACTGTATATTGATTGCAAACAGAACTTAAAACCACGAAATTGGTAACAAGTGATGAAAAAAATAAAGTCCTATTTTAATGAATTTTGAATCTATAGATTTTTAACTTTTGGTACAGGTTCACTGTTTTCATAAAAAAAATCTAACATTTTTAAAATGATCATATACATTCATGTGATATAAATATTTTATTTTTATAATTTAACTTCTTTAGTAATGTTATTTCAAACAATTTTTTTAAAAACAATAAATACTTTGAAATTTCCCACCTTTCATGCTGTGTGGGTTAGTCATTTCCATTCATAAATTTTCAGGAAATAAATAAAGTTAAAATACAAATTAAGTACAATTTTAAATCAGGAAAAAAATAGATAATTTTTTTTATTTTAAGGTTTTTATTAAACAAAAAATATCAATTTTAAGAAATTTTTTAACAATTATTATATATCATATTCTAAAACTCTCAATCTATGACAGTTAATAAAATATAGAATGCATTATTTAACATAATGTCAAATGACAATAGTAAATTAAGTATTACAGTAGAGATAATAATATGTTTATACTAGGTTATTAAGTGTACACTTCTAGCAAAATGCTGGATTTTTTTAAAAATAAATTTGTAATGGTGGTTATTACACCTCTTTGGACACATATAAGTTATATGTGCACATACATGCATGATTCAGCTTTCCATAGATCTCATTTTCCTCAGTACAGAAATAGTAATACCATTTCTGCAATACGATTATTAATTTTTTTTTTAGCAAATTTTCATAGCGATTTTCTTATGAAGTTCCTTTTCCAATTTTGAATCTTTCAAAGTTATTCTTTTTTTCTTCTTTTATTTGAAGCAAATCCTGAAAAAAATTCACTTCACTGTTACTGCGAATAACAGCAGTACACTGATTGGCATCTTTCCAAGATGTCCATTCAACATGAGTCCTACATTCCTTGTACAAGGAATGTTTACTTTTTATTGTAGTTACGACTTCAATGGATCTTCTGACTTGGTGCCATCAGATAGAAGTGCATTTAAATCCACATCTTGCAAATTTGTAGAATGTTGATTTGATCCTAAACAATTTGAAACTTATAAATATTATGTAATCATGAATTAAATTATTTTGAATTTATTTGTTCATACCAGCATGAGCTAGAAATAGATCTTTTAAGAATCCCAACTCCTTATTAAGCATTTTAATTTTCTCTTCTAGAAGTTCATTTTCCATTTTCAACTGATTTACTCGTTCCAAAGTTTGTTGTGTTCGTATTTTGCTCTTCACTCTGGACTTTTTAACTGCCTGTGAAACAATGAATGATAAAATTTAAACATTTAATATTACATAAGTATCATTATTTAATATTACATAATATCTTTTATTTATAAAATTTACCTGATTATTCCTGTCCCTCCGCTTTCTGTAATCTTCATCATCATCCTCCTCAGACATTTGCTTCTTTCTTTTATTTGAGTTATTTTCTTTATTTCTGGGCGCCATCTATAAAAAAAAGAAATTAAAAATATTAAAAAAACAATAAAATTGGTAAATATCTTCGAATAAAAAATAATTCCTTCAATGTAATGTTTTATTATTAAGTAAACAAGAGAATCCGTTTGCGTCTCTTACTGTTTCTTATAATCAGTATAGAATGACTAATATTCTGGAAATTCCCTGTATGTGCTATATGTTATCAAGTATGTACTTGAAGATAAAATGTAATTTCTATTATTAAAAAACGCAACAATTAACAATTATTATTTTACCTTATGTTTCATTATATTTTTTTATTTTCAACTGTGATGTAAAACAAAACAAAAAATTTTAATAAATTTAAAGGCAAAATACGAGTATTTTTTACTTTTTTGGAAATGTCTTAACAGGTATTGCGCGATATTGCTGGAAAGTTTTAATTTTTCCATAAGAAATATTTTGTATTTAAATGCATAATAATTATAACTAACCTCTTTTATAAGCTGCTAAAGAATGGTTTCACAATAACTATAAACTGTATGTAGATATTTAATACTTTTTTTTATTTACGAAACAAGCACTAGCATGTGTTCACGATAACGTTGCAAGTAGCTTTGCTTAGATCAAGAATAAAGAATGACGCAATATCATGCCAATACTCTGTAGTATACGAGCTGGTGTCTGGTTGGCTAGCATGATAGTGGCGACCTCACAATATTGTCGTTGTTTTTCTCTACATGATTCGCGGTAGATTTTGAATTATATAAAATTTCTATTTTTTGTTATTTTAAAACTTGGTTATATAATGTTTTTTTCGCAAAATTGAGAAATAAAATGATTATTGAATTTATGTAAAATTCGAATAAATAATTAATTTAAATTTATTTTTTGTAGAAGCGTGAATTAACTGTTTTAATAATTTACAGGTCAAGATGAATGAGGATATATGTATACAATATATATATATATATATATTTATATTGAAATTTATAAATACAACTTACAACTATATTAATTTAAAAAAATGTTTTTGTTCGTTTAATACAAAATTATAAATAAAAATGTTTACAAGACATTGTACAGTCAACAATATAATTGAGAATTCGGAAAGCGAATAATTCTTTATACATTTTCTAAACTAATTCTAAAGTCGCTATCACCATGGGTTTTGTTGTCATTACTGTCTCTGGCTTCACTCATGCTTATTTCAATCTTTGATCATGATCAAGATTTTGATTTAGCATACGAGAACAACCTTGATTGTGAACAAGATTTTGACTTTGTTTGTGAAACTTGTCGTCAATCGTGATATAGATTTTAATTTTGTATGCAAGACTAATCTTAATCATGAGTGAGACCTTGATAGTAGATTTTGATTTATCCTGTGAAATTGATCGTGATTGTGATCTGACAGGTGATTCTAATGCCGATCTTGATGATCCCAACTGTAATCAGGACTGCAAACACATTAAAAACGCTTCCAAAGATGATCTTAATCCTAATTTAGAAAGATATCGCAATCGGATTTGAATCTTGATCTTGATCTCAACCTAGATTTAGATGATGATCATCATTTTTTAACTGAATTTTTATTTTCTTCCTCCTCGTCATCAAAACTTTCATATTGTTCTTCTTCATAATTTGGTTCTTCTTTATAAACTGCTCTTTCTTCATAAACTGCTCTTTCTTCATAATCTGCTTCTTCTTTATAAACTACTTCTTCATAATCTGCTTCTTCTTTATAAACTACTTCTTCATAATCTGCTTCTTCTGCAAAACAAAAAAAAACAATATGTATTAAAATATAATAAATATTGATTAAAATAGAAAATTTTTATAAAATAGTTTTTCCAATAATGAATTATTGTTCTATGATGTGGAGTTCTCAGTGGAAATACTAAATTGAAAAACTTGAAAGGATGAATCACTTATTTTTGAGATATTTTGCATTTAGAGTTAAAAAAACCTGTAAGGTTTACAGATCATGATTATTCTCCTATAAGTAGTTTTCTAGGTATTCCTCCTCTGGAGTCTCAAAGGAAGAGAAGTGATTTGTTATTTGCATATAAAATTCTAAATGAAATTTTTTATTATGACTCTTTATTATCACTTTTTCGATTTAATAGTTAAATAGAGATTTAAGGAATAGGAATACTTATTTTTATATACCTATTTATAAGAATGATATCGTTTGTCATTCATCAATACACAGATTATCATTGGTTTTTAATGAGAATAGTGAATAGTTTTACTTTAGAAATGTAAGCCCATGTGTGATAAAAATGACTAAGAGACTTTTTGTACTTAAATGATTAATTTAATTGGCATTCGTTGATTTAGAGATTAATAAATTTGCAAGTTTGCGGGAAAGTTTGATGGGAATTTTCCCATTAATTGTGAAATAAATAAATAAAAAATTCAAACCTTTTTCTTCTATTTTTTCTTGTACCTCATCCATTTGATCCTCACACACAACAAAAAAGTAATTTTCATCATAATCTTTCGCAGCTTTATTTTGCAATTTTTGGCTACTCGTGCTCTCCTTGAAACAAAGACATAATTGAAACTTGCATTAAATTAATTTTTATGTTACCTTTCAATTATATGTATATATATAGCCATTTATATATTTGGATATGTTAATTAAATTATCTTAATCAATAGACTTAACAGAAATTCATATGAACTTAAAAATGAGATACTTCACTTATCCCATTATTTAAGTACATATACCTCACTTTTATATGAGACATCAAAGCTTTCATATCTTTTACCTTTGCTTCCATGTTTTTTATTTTTGCGTTATGGCGACGTATTCTCATCCTTAAACTTCTTATCATTCTCCTATATAATATCATTTTATGTTGTTGTGTTGATATCTCATTCTGTGCCTTCTTCATTAATTTTTTTAATCTAGGAATATCTGTATAATCAATAGATGTCAAATCATATTGCCCAAATGACATCCTATTACGACTAGATTTTTTCTCATCAACATTATTAAAACTGTAAAAAGATTAGAAAAAATCGTTTAAAATATTTATTTACTTTTAGCTTAAAAGTATTTTTCATTTTTAATTAATCTTACTTTTTATCGTCATTAAAATTTTCAATTTTAATTGAATCAACTGACATACTAGATTCATCAATATTATGAATATCATATCCTGAAGTAATAAGGAGTAAATCAGGATCTGTTTTCGGTTCTACTTTACCAGGAATGTTTTTATATGGTATACAGTTCAATATTCTTTGATATTTATCGATTAATGCTTTTCTAATGAAACAAAATATATTATTAAATAGTTTTTCATTGAATTTCATTACATAAACTTATAATATTCATACATACAGTGCATTATCTCTGAAATTTGTGAAAACTGAAGGACTAGATCCTTTCTGTAGCAACAATCGTTTCCCTTGCCCATTTTTATAAAAATAGCAATCATCAAAATGTAGATCACATACGTAACGATTTTTATTTTTTAGTAGATCATCTATTTGATCATGAAAATTTTCTTTTAAAGCTCGTATCCATAACTTTCGATATTTTTCTTTCTTTGGGAATCTATTAAAAGAATAATATTACATTATATATTAAATTTTAAACTAACCTAAAAATATTTTATATCACAACAAATACTAACTCTCGTATACCAAGTATTTTAAAACCTTTCATATTTCGATCGAGTCTACAATTGGGAACAATGCACTTTTTAACCATTTTATACTTATTTTTTTTAAATTACTTTATATTCCATTATAACATAAATATAGATAAAATTTGAAAATGGTTGTGCGCGTGTGTTTATTTATTATGATTGGAACGAACTAAGATAGTAGAATAACCAATTACAGCACTGTGTGACAAGAAACTACTATATTATAGTTTTTGGTGACGCCGTGCGTGATTGGTTAAAAACGTCCGAAGCAAAACGCTCGAAATTTGAATTCTGGTTATAGAACTCTAATATTTATGTATATTTTTATAAAATAAAAATGTATACATGAGAAAATGAAAATGTATAATTGACTTAAGCATCTGAATAATTGTATTTTGAGTTCTTTGTGTAAAGAATTTTAAGAATAGCAAAAATGTAAAAAAATAAAGTTTAGGTAACAAAATTTTTATAATAGAAAATTGTACGATCAAACGAACTTACCTCTAAGTGAAGTTCGATCGTTATTATACTCGATGTCTCGTCCGAAGAGATCACTTGTAGTAGCGCCAGCTGCTCGGTCTTTACCACAACTATTTTAAAGCCTATATTAGAAAAAAGGCGTCTCTGCTCCGTCCGCGCCCCGTCTATAGGTGCCGTGTTTCCATTCTTTCTCCTCATTACAGTTTAAAGTATCTTATAAATCGACGAAAGGATTATATTGGGTATCCAAATAGGGTAGGGAGGGTCTGATCTCTTCGGACGAGACATCGAGTATAATAACGATCGAACTTCACTTAGAGGTAAGTTCGTTTGATCGTACAATTATACTTCGCTGTCTCGTCCTCGAGATCACTTGTAGATTTTTACAGCTGAGGAGATTTATATCACACTCTTTTTTAATTAAGACTTGCACCAAGATTAAAAGAATACAAAATTACATATTGTATTATTAACATTATTTACCTTAATTTAACTTATAATTTTATTACATTTTTGGCAAAACTCTCTCTCTCTCTCTTGAGATACTGGTCTGTTGTAAAATAGAGCAAACATTTTTGAAGAATCTGTCCACCCTGCCGTTTTCCTTATTACATCTATATTTGTTCCTTTGCGAAAAACCGCCGAAGTTGCTGCGTGTCTTGTGCTATATGCCGAGAATATGATAGTGTCAATTCCACTCTTTTCCAAGACCAACTTAATCCAACGGCTTAACGATTGAGTTGAATATTTTTCGTATGGTTTCTTAAAGCTTAAAATCAATGTATTTGTTCCTTGAGGTCTTAAGAACTCTGTTTTTTCCATGTAGACCCTTAAGGTCGATGCCACACATAATGATGGGCGCTCGACAAAGTAAGGCAATATTAAAAGGGTTGAGATCTATTAATCTTTGAAATTTTTATTTTATCTGGGATATTATTTGTTATAAATTCCTTAGAAAAGGATATGTTAGGAATTTCAATCTTTGATAATGTTTGCAACCTATGAGCTGTTGCTAAGGCTAATAGCATTGCCAGTTTTAACGTTAAATCTTTCAATGATAATTCCTCTGATGGAAAAAATGATTCCAAATATCTAAGCACTGGAGCTGGATCTTAGATAAGATCCTACTTTGGTAATTGTGGTTTCAGAATTGAAAACGTCCTTACGTAGGCGTTTTACAATAGGGTCCTTTCCGATGTCTAGATTGGTAACTAAGGAAATTGTTGACCTATATGAGTTATAAGTATGATACGATTTTACATTTGTTAAGCATATAGACAAAAAATTTCAAAATATATTTCATCTCTGGTTCAAATATTGATATTTTTTCGTTCTGACAAAAAACTCTACTACAGTCTGATTGGCTTCGAATATTGTTTTAAAGTTGTCGCTGCTAAGGATGCTAAGATCACTTCTATCGACTCTTGTGGAGCACCTCTTCTTAAATATGCTTGACTGATAACTTCCCTGCAGCCAGGGAAAAAGGGATCTCCATAGTGGATGTTCTTCCCTAAAGGAGAAGTTAAAAGGTTATGATCTGGTTTTAATATATAAGGTTCTGCTATGAGCGGTTTTTTGAAGATGAGGAACCATGGTTGTAATTTCCATATAGGTACAATTAACACCCCTTGTGCTTTGTCTGTTATAATTTTTCTTAATGTTCTAGGTATTAATGCAAAGGGCGGAAACGCATAAATATAATTATTTCCCAAAAGATGGTAAAAGCGTCAATAGCCGTGGCGTCTGGGTCAGGAAACTAGGAATAGAAAATGTCACATTTCTTATATATGTTTGTAGCGAAAAGATCTATTTCAAACCTTCCAAACATTTTTTCTATTATCTTAAAACTGCTCAAGAAGATGCACCATTCGGTTTCCTCTGATCTGCAACGTGATTCTTTGTCTGCTTCTACGTTCTCTTCTGACCTGATATAAGAAGCGAAAAACCATAATTCACATTATTTACACCAACGTCATATTTTCTTTGACAACGCCGCAAGCTTTGGAAATTGGATGCCTCCCATCTTATTTATATAAGTTATGGCAGTTGTATTATCCACTCGTAGAAGAATTTCGCATGTCCTGTGATCTGATGCAAAACATTTTAGTGCATAAAAGACTCCACCAACCATGAGTTGAAGATTTTTCACAATGAGCTCTCCAACCTGACAAGGATGCATCTGAAAAAATTTCTAAAGCATAACTTGAAGTTCTAATTGAATTACCAAGGTTGGATTTCTTAATGTTTTTAATTCACCCTTCCAAGTCCTCTTTGATTTCCTTGGGGATCTGCATGACGGTTTCAAATTTATTACTATTTTCACTAAGAGCTAAAAATTTTATTCTTTCTAAATTTTTTATATATACAGGACCATATTTTACCGCTGGGCATGCTGCCACCAAAAATACCTATAAACTGAGTGAAAAATCTAATTTTTTGTCATTTATCTACTGGAAAAGTAATGCTGAAATTATTTGTGTTTATGATAAATCCCAAAAATTTGCATTCTTTTGATGGAGATATATTTGAATTTTTATTGTCAATATATTTCTATTACATTCTTCTCTATTAAATCATATAAGTAAGAAATCATCTAAGTAATTTACCGACATTAAACCCTGGGACCTTAACCACCTAGTTACTGGTTTCATTACCTTAGTAAAAATGAATGGAGCTGTACATAACCCAAAAGGAAGACAGTTAAACTCGTAGATGTCTCCTTGAATTTGGAAACGTAAGTAGTTTCTATACTCTGTATCTATTGGTATTAGGAAGTAGGCATCCTTAAGGTCCAAGGTTGCTAGATATGAATCCCTGGAAATTATTTTTAACACAGTTTCCTAATCCTCAAGTTTGACTGAGATATTTGAAATATACCTGTTCAACTTCTTTAAATCAAAAATGAATCCTTCATCTCCATTCGGTTTTTCAATAAGAAAGTAGGGAGATAAGAACTGTTCTAGACAAAGAGTGTACCTTTGATGCAGCTCCCTTTGACTCCAATCCTTCAATTTCCAATTCACATTGCATATATATATATATATATATATATATATATATATTTTTTTTTTTTTTTTTTTTTTTTTTTATAGGTTCCGTGACAGTACCGCCCTTTGAAGGAATTTTTATAAAAGGTATTTTATAACCTATAATCGTGTCTAATACTAGACTGTCTGTTGAAATTTCTTCCCAGGTCTTATAAAAAACTTAATCTCCCTGCTATACAAACCTCTAACGGCGGTAGCGATGAGTGCGCTGTTGACTGTTGTAATGACGACTCTTTTATGATGAAGCTCAAATCCCCTTCTCTCAGTGGTTGACGTTGCGCAATATTTTGTTTTATTTTAGGTTTGTAAGACGTTGAAGAATCTAGCATTTCTTTGCCTGTCTTTCCAAATCTTCATTCATTTTTAGTTTTTGCCTAAAGTCCCTGCCTAAAAGGCAATCATCTGAAACACTCTCCTCTGCGAGTTTTCTGGCCGTCTTGATATTTCGAATCTTTGAGTCATAAAATGTTTTCTGGTTTTTGAGATACCATAAAGTGAATCTGTTGCCAACCTACCAGCATCACTCAACATTTGGATGAATTCATCCAAGTTTAAACAATAAGTATCATCCTTGAGTTTTAAAAGTTCTGTGAGAACTAAACCTATTACATTCATCACAACTGCACTCTGCGCCTGCGCATCAGCTTGAATTGCGTCTCTTTTAATGGCTGTTACACTCCTAATGGCTTTTGCCTCTGTGTTTAACTTTGGGGACGAAAAATAAGCACAGTTTTTTGGTCTTGGATATTTCTTAAAAAGGTCGTCTTTCTTATCTTTATCCAACCCATGTTGTGTTATTTTTATCCATTCCTCCGCTAGGAAGGAGTGTAATGGCGGTGAGATACACCGCCTAACATTTCAACAGTCGTTGGTTCCAAAGCCACTTTTTCCTGTAAGTTTACAGGTGTCTTTTTACTATTTGCCTCTGAGCCTTTTGATTTTCTTAGTGGGCTTTTGGACCTTGACCATGATCTGAAAAATTTTTGGAAAGCAACCGTTAACCTCTTGGTATACCTGCATTCCCTGTTGTGTATCGACAAATTTCAGCGGGCGGTCTTCTCGAGAACGCGCTCGCGCTGTTTGTTGAAAACGGTCAGCGGGCGGCCCTCTCGGGGACGCGCTCGCGCTGCCTTGAAGAGATCAGCGGGCGGCCCTCTCGGGGACGCGCTCGCGCTGCCTTTGAAGAGATCAGCGGGCGGCCCTCTCGGGGAACGCGCTCGCGCTGTCACAGTTAAACCTCTGTAGATGTACCTGCTCTGTGATGATCGTCTTGAACGACGAGACCTTGAACGTGTATGTGAACGCCCATGCCCATGCCTGGATCCAGAATGTGTTTTTTCTTTATATTTTGTTCTGTGTGAACTAGAGCCGGTACATTGGGAATCTCCTGAGTTCGACGAGTCTGTATGCTACCTCATGTAAGAGTCAAGAAACGAGATCGACTACGCGACAAAAGCTTTTGAAGAACACCTGTTAAGCTTGCCTCTCGTCGCTTCAACAGCATTTCGATTTGATTGTCAAACTCGTCTCCTTTGGGAGTTTCCTTAGTCTCGTTCTCTTCCTCTGCGATTTCGTTTTCAAGCACCTTTGATGTGGACTAGACCGCACAACAAAACGTAATGAGGAGAAAGAATGGAAACACGGCACCTATAGACGGGGCGCGGACGGAGCAGAGACGCCTTTTTTCTAATATAGGCTTTAAAATAGTTGTGGTAAAGACCGAGCAGCTGGCGCTACTACAAGTGATCTCGAGGACGAGACAGCGAAGTATAATACTATATTATCGAGGTATCCGCGGCTGATTCTGTAGCGATGGATTCGTAATTTCGAGAACCCGTATTCGAATTACGCTGCCTGCCTATTGATATAAGCACCACTGTGTATACATGTGCTTTGACGACCTTTGTCGCTAATTAGCATCACAATGATAGCATAAATACAGCAACATCAAATAAAAAAAAACTATGTATTATCATACATCATATGGGTTTATATTTTTAGATATATTTATACTTTTAAGGTTTTCAAAAATAAAACGAAAATTTAAAATGATATAATGATTTATTATCAAATATTATACATAACATATATTTGTTTTACTCTCAATCGCAGTTTACAACTTAAAGTCTCTAAGCTTATTCATTTATGTAGTCTTTTATGCAACCGTTCAGTGATTTACAACATTAAAGATTCAATGTAAAACAGTACATATTTACAATTTCAATAAATGCGGTTCTTTTTTGGTTTTTTCATGAAAAAGTTAAAATTTTTCAATGGTTCACATATTTGTATTTAGCAATGCATTTAAATTGATTTATGTTATATAAAAAAAATCTTTGAATCCTTTTCAAAGTGTTTTTGCACTTAATATGATTTTATAACAAGTTACATTTTGATTGTTAAAGGCTTTACACATTTACACTTATTTTATCAATTTTAATTTTTTTACAGGATTTTTACTTTTATTTTATATAATTTCTTTTATTATGTTAACTTTTTAAATTTCATTATCTAATTTTAGTTTGCAATTTACCTTTTTTTGTTTTTATTCATTACAAAAAGATAGTCCTGTTTGTTATATTTTACTTTTTAACATTAGTTACATTTCACATTTTTACTTAGATTTTTTACATTTTACTAAACTTCTAGTCACATCACACTTTTAATATATAAATGTTTACAGTTTTATAATTTTTGTAAAGTATGGTCAATATCTCTCTTTTGTATCCATTGAATCTTTGAATAACGAAATATTCTCTATTCTGACTAAGTACATTGCATTTGTTCAGAATTATTTTATATTTATTTGTTTGTAACTTCAAGATTTAAAAAATATATGAATTTCTTGTGATCATGTTGAGATATAAATTTTTAATGTTCGAAACAAGGTAATACTTCATTCGTCCAATTAGCATGCCAGCGAAGTTGCTGAAATGTGTTCAATTCTTTTTTAAATTGTGCACACTTTTTCTGCTGTTCAATATTATTTGGAAAATTTTTAAACCATGATATCAAATGTTCAGATAATTCTTTTGTATCAGAAAAAACTAAGCTATTTTCATTGTGTTTAACAAGCTCATGTAAACATTCAAAATTATAAGCAAATACTGGTAATTCACAGCCAAACATATCCACAACTTTCATTGGTAAATCTAAATCACTTGAAGATGTATGAAGACATACACCTATATCTGCACTAGCTAATAATTTTGGATAATCTTCATTTTCTAGCCAAATTGTGATCACTGAAACGTGTTTCCAATTTTTTTTCTGTATTATAGCTTCATAAAAGTCCTTTAAAGGACCTTTGCCTGTTATTGCACATATTAAATTTGGATATTTAACTTTTTCATTTGTTTCACATTCAGTTTCATAATCATTAAGAGCATCTAATAGAATAGAAAAATCTTCATCTTCAGTCCAACTTGTACTTGATACAAGTAAAGCTGGCCTATCATCTAGCAATATGATTTCTTTATTCGCTAATTGTTTTGTAATTATAGTAGAATTTTCCTCTACATCTTTAAATATACTATAATCTTCACTTAATTTTAATAATAATTCATGTTTTTCTTCTAATGATATAGGATGAAATTCTTCTGGTGGTCGATCATATAATACTTTTGCATTTATATTCCATCTTTTCTTCAAATCATTTTGCATTGCTTTAGTTACACAAAAATTATAAACAGCTAAAGCACCAAAATATTTTTCAATTAAAGTAGCCAATCTGACAAGAAAATGGTCATTTCCTAAATTCAAAGCCATGATGGTATGTGCATAATTATGCCAATCAATGGCAAATTCTACTCGTGCTGCAATACAATACAACCAGCATATTGGGATTGTTGGTATTGCAGGAGGATTTTGCATTAATAGAATAGATGAATTACACTTAAAAAATAATACATATAAGAGATTAGTAGATTGCCAAATAACTTTAATAGCATAACAAATAATTCTAGTCAAATGATTACTCAGGTTTGGTGGATTTCGAAGATAATGAATTTTAACTTTTGGATGTTCTCTTAGATCTTTCAGAGGTAATGAACCTGAATAACCTAAAATTTCAACTGAGTATCCTTCTGTTATTAAAGATTTAGCATGATATTGCATTCGTGGACTCCTTCCAATATCACCGAGAACAACTAAACAAACGCTTTTTATTTTATCACGTTTTTTGAACCATATTGCTAATAATAATCCTAATATAAAGGAAACACCAAAAGAATGTACTAAAAATTCCATATTAGTTCTTTTTCTCTGGTTTTATCTTTTTATTGTTACTTTTTTGTTTACCATTAGTGAATTTTTGTTGAAGAAAAATTGAAGTGTTGTAGTTGAGTTTGTTGTTAGCTGTTGAAAAGTTGGTGTGATGCTGTGTTATCCAGGAATCAGTAGAAAGCAAATACCTGTTAAACGTTGGCAAAGAAAACTTGTAGCTGCATTAAAATCTTCAATGCTGAAACAGCAGCATCTCTAATAAAGGAGTTATGGTATATGATGTTAAGTTACTTGTTATAACAATTACCATTTAATATTCAATAAACCGGACTCCAAAATTCAGTGTATCCCGTGTTATCCACAAGGTTGAGGAATGAGAAATTAAAATGTGAAATAATCAGTAAGATTGTGTTTACTATAAATTCGCCGACCACTATGCCAGCAGACATGTGTACAATCATATGATTTGTACTACTGAATTCTACGTGTAAAAAATTCATTCAGACCTTTTTTAACTTGCAATCTACGTGTAAAAAACTCATTCAGACCTTTTTTAACTTGCAATATGGCTTCTTATGAAAGATGGGACTTAGTTTTGTTATCAGCAGGTAATTTGATCTAAATTAATAAAGAAGAGATGACGTATTTCTTAAAATCTGTATAAATAGTAAATTTATCAAATCAAATAATATAAAATATTTAAATTTTTTATTACAATTTTTCAACTACATTTAAATTTTTATCATTTGCCGCGCTTTCCACTGCGCATCGCGAACTTGTAACCTCCATTTTCAATATGGCTGATCATAGTGATTGTATATAGATACCTGTATATAAATTGTGTATAAGGTTAAAAGCTTGCTTCCGCTTAAAATACCGGTTGTTATTTTGTATTACAAAAAAGTTATTTAATATAGTTAATTAACATTATTATTTCTTATTCAAGAATTTAAGGTTTGTATAGCTAATATAATTTTTATGCTTCTAAATAATAAAAGTGTAATCAATGCATAACCATAAAATATAGTTGTAAACACAATAATAATATAAAAATAAAAATATTCATAGATGAGTCGAAAAGAAGCATTGTCACAATTTATTCAACAAATTCATGGCCGTCCTGTTGTAGTAAAACTCAACAGTGGTGTGGATTATCGAGGTTAATATTTGAATTAATGTCATTTAAACATTAATTATTTCTTTTTAATTAAAGTTAATAATTATTTTTAGGAGTTTTGGCTTGCCTCGATGGTTACATGAATATTGCTCTTGAACAAACAGAAGAATATGTTAATGGTCAATTAAAGGACAAATATGGTGATGCGTTTATTAGAGGAAATAATGTATTATATATAAGCACACAAAAACGAAGAACAAATTAGGAAATAACAACAATGATAAATAAATTTAATTAATAAAATACATTTATTCATATGTTTATTTTAACAAAACCTTTAATTCCATTCTTAAGTATAAAATAAAAAACTATACTATAATATACTGTTATTTTCACTACAACTATTGTTTTATTTCTTAATATATTAGTATAAAATTTTATGGATTTGGAAGTGCAGTTGATTCCATTTCATCGAACAACCTTTGGAATTCATCATCAGCAATCTCAGTTCTTAATTCACTTTCTGTCCTTGGGATTTCAGTATCATCTTCTCTTTCCTCATCTTCAATTATATCATTTTGAGTTAACGCATTGAAATCAGAAGTGATCATTCCAAGTCTATATTTTTTAAGGTGAGTTTGTAGATCTTTTTTATGGCCTAAATGTTCACATTTGTCTAAAAAATCATCAAAATCTAATTTGGGAAATATTCTGTAAGCCCAGTATTCGAGTCTTTTCATGACTCTATCGAGATCCTCTTTCTCATGACCTTTGCCTTGAAATTTAAATCCTTCATATAACTTTTCAATCGTATGAATACCCTTAGATCCTTTCAACCTTTCAGTATTTAAAACAACCATTTTCCTTGTACCACGTTTCTTTTTTGGATCAACTCTCTTTGCTTCAAAATCTTCATTGTCAGCCTTAACCTCACCATCTTCAACACTGGCATTTTGATCATTTTCTTGCATGCCATTATCTTGATTTTCATTATCGTCGTCATTATTTTGGTGTTGACGAATAATATCATCTTCGTCATTGATATCTGACAATTCTACGTCTGACATTATTTAAATATACTGCAAATGATCAACCAAACTATTATCACTATGTTTTTCTACAAATGTAATAGAGCAATATGGCAACAAGTTCCCGCCAATTTACCCATCAGCTGTTTTTCATCAACGCACCATTAATAAAATATATTATACCAAAACAGAGAACTGTTATTCCATTTAACAAAGTTATAAAGTATTTAGAAATCTACTAAATATATTTATATTTTAAGTTTTGTTTGTGAATTCGGACAAAAGTTCTAAAAGCGTTAGTAAGTAAAATAATGATTATTTTTACATATAATTGGATATAAAATTTAAAAATCATTCAAAACTCGTATCGTTATCACTTTCCTGATCGCTTTTGTCATTTGATTGTTGATCGTTACTTGATTGTGAATTCATTCGATTGAGAAAAGACACGAGCAACCTTTTGTTTAGTTTATCAGTTTGTGTTATTTCACGAGCTGGCACAGGTTCTTCAGGTTGTCCATTTTGTGATATATCAGCTTGTAAGCCATTCTTAATTTCATTGCCGTTACTTTGTTCTAATGGTGTTCCTGGCATTTTTTTAATGTATTTTTAAAACTTATTTGTGTATACAACAAAAATGATAAACAAAGTAAACTTTAGTAATTTTTAAGGTTATGTACTTTTTTAAGTTGGATCGTTATCCGTCAGAGGCTGCAAAACGCGGTTTTATTCAATTGAAGTACAAATAGACGATCAACTTTTGACATGGAAAAAAAGAAAAAAACATATTTATCCCTTTCATTCATTTATGTTATGTTGTGTGGTATTTATTTAACAGCATTAATCATGTTATAATAGTCAAATAAAAAAAATCAAATCAGTTCTTGGTTTTTTAATTAATTGAAGAAAAAGAAGATTGTATATCCATTACTCAATAATTATTTTTCCGAAGTACTTTAAAAATTAGAAAAATGGCAATTACATAATAAAAAAGACATTTCTTTAGTTTACACGACTAAGAAATGCATATTCATCGAATAGAATTTAAACGTTTCAATTTGTTTACATCTATAAGAAAATATTGCTAAGTCAGCAAAATAAAAATCTATGTGTTTTACATTGCATTAAAAGATTATCTACAAGTTATTTAAATAATTTCCAGGTATGTATACATTATTTAAACAACATTCAGTATTTTTCTGATTTACATGATAATGTTTTAAATTAAATATTTATAGATTTTATTTGCAAGCAGTTGTAAAAAGATTAACGCTTAAATTATAAATTATATTTAACTCTGAGAATATAATAAGTATACAAATTTTTTTTTGTTATTTTTAGTAACTCCTTAAACGTATTAAATAAAAAACATGGAAATTTAATATTAAAGACAGTGTTAGTCATACAAAGTGCAACACATGTCACAATTTTTGCCAAATATACGTTATAAGTATATACCTATATACTGAATCGAGAGGGGAAAAGGCAAAGCAGATGTTTTGCGCGTGAAAGTGCATTCGAGGAGTAAAAAAAATAAGAAAAAAAGTAAACTAAAAAAAACAGAGTAAGAGGAAAGCAACGTGCTTGAGATAAACGCTCTTTTAGCAGGACACGCGGACGGGAACGGGCCGTGTATATGATACCGGCAACAAACTATATAAAAACGGACGCGTGCTGTTTCCGAGGTAGCTGTAGCTTACAAACGATGGCGTGATCGAGGTTCCACGAGGGGGTTCAACGAATCAGAGAGCTGCTTTATCAACACGTAAAGGAAAAGGAGAAAGAGTAAAGTGTCTTTAATGCCTTACTGCTTATTCGGCCGCACAGCCGAAAAGATCCGCTATCCGTGCATTCCGCGCGCGCATTTCTTTTCTCGTGCGCGGCGCGTATACACATTGTCTTGAAAGTTCAACTACAGTGAAATTAATAAGATTTGTAACTGTAAAGCAATTAAATTTTATATTTAACAGAATATTTTTTATCAGAAGAATATCTTAGTACAAGATATATTTAAATAAGGAATCACCAAAATCGAAGACTTCCAATTTTAAAATTAAAAAAATTGCAGTGCTGCTTATACTGTTACTACTTTGAGATTTGCAGGTATGTCTTGCGCTTTGACGAGTATATGTGTATGTGTTGTGGACGAGAATTTTGTTGCATGCGCTCGAGAATAGATTTTGGAATCTGCTCCGAAATAACCGGTTGTTTTTTTCTCCTAACGTCTCGTGCACTCTTGCTCTCGATACATAACCCCCATATCTATATATAAAGCCTTTGAAGTTTGTTCTTTAAAAAAAAAAACCGGAAGCAATTCATTAATATAATATAAAATTTGTAAAAAGGGTTTTAATTTATTTTTAAATTTATCGTTATGCTCTTTGACTTTTGGAAATTGTTAAATAATATTTTGTACGGTGTAAATTGTAATATAACGGAAGTTTTAAGTAGGCGTTTTTTTTTCTCTTCCGTAGAGCTATATGTATATATATTAATGAAGGAATGAAGGAAAAAAAGAAGCAATGACACTTTAATCTAACTTGATTTGCGTTGCTTATCTATTAGTTCGTCAGTACTATTTGCAAATTATGCATTTTAATCTGCACTTTGATATGGTCGGAAGATTTTATTTATCTTACCATGTCTCGTATGATTGATAAATAAAGTGCAGTTTTAAGAAAAAAATGAATTATCAAAACAAATGTGACGTGGGTTCACTATTAGTGTTTGAAAATGCAAAAAATTTTGCTTACTGATCAATTTTTTTTTTAAAGAGACTAAGCATATTTTTAATGAGTTAATGTTGTGGAATAATTTGTGTTTTTAATTTAATTTTTTAACATTTTAATATTTATCTTTACCAGGAAATGTTATGGAAATTAAATGTAATCGTTATTTTTCTTTAAAAGTTATATACTTAATAAATTTTAATGTACTTTTATGTAAAACCATAAATATTTAATTTCCGATTTTTCGTTTTTCTTTTTTTTTCTTTTTTTTTTTTTTTGAAAAAAAGAAAAATTGTGCTAGTAGGTTATTATTTTTTTTTTCAAATTCATTGAATTTCACTACGCAACTAATAATTTTAAAATTACATGTAATTTTGACTTTAAGTATACATTTAAAACTTCATGAAAATAACATACTTTTGGATAAGGAAACTTGATAAGTAATTTTTAAAATTTGTAATTATATAAATAAACAATTTTTAATAATTATTGTTAATATCGTCAAGAATTATTATCTTATTGATAGCGTTGTTCAATTATGTATTATTGTAGGTACTGTTATTAAAATGAAATTACGTTATACGCATTAATATTGTTTCCATTGAGTTAGTTTAACGATCAGTATCTAAAACGATTTTGCTATATGTTAATCTAAAGTTTCTCTATTTACATTTCAAATCCATTCACCAGAATTATAACACCTGTAACAACTACAATAATCCCATTTTTCTAAGGAAAATTTTTGTTTATCGATCGCGGTCGACGACATCCGCACTTTTCTAAAACACGCGTACGATGCGTAAAGCACCTTTTGTATTGCATATCTGACTTCAATAATGGTATATTATATACAACGATCGCTAATGTATGCTAATAAAACCAACGTATTGGAAATTTTTTTTCCTTATTTATAATTAATTCATTTCTTTTTACTTAATTTTCTGTAAATATAAAAAATTCATTTAAATAAGAAAAAAAATACTTTGTAATTTTACGAGGTCATGAAGGTGACATAAAGAAAAACAAGTAGTCGAGCGTTCGTCGAGATTTAATAAATGATATTTATTCGATAAACATGGTAAATTCTTTTTTTTGTGTCTAGGTTCTAAGTTCATTTGATAGCATATTCACGTCTAAGCAATGGAATGTTTATAAAACTTCTCATATAATCGTGATAATCAATAACGTTCGTTTAAGTACTTATAATGAAGGTTACGTATGTGAATGTTTGTTGAAAAAAAAAGTAGTCAATTTTAATGATTCTTTTACTTGAATCAATTCTTTTTCTCTTCATAATTTATATGTTTATACTTGTGATTTCGTGAGATGCGGGAAAAACCGGTTTATAAATACTTAAGCATTAAACTTTCGCGAAACTTTCACGCGAACAATAATTGACCGAAATACACCGTCTTCCCAATTTTCGCGTTGTTATTTTCCTTAAGAAATTAAAAAAAAAAATTAAATTCATTCCAAAATTTTGTTTATCAAAAAGACGTATAAGAAAATGACTAATTGTATTTTTAGGATTTATAGGATATTACATAACGATGAGGCTAAATAAAAATTTGTTTTTCGAAAAAAAAAACCTTTTTATCGAGTGCAAATGACTTTCGTTATATATAAAACAGTATAAAATTGCTATTCATAACTTTTTTTAATGACGAATGCTAATTCATCTGTTTTTTAATGAATGCATCGTAAAAGTGAATTTTAATTAATAGCAAAAATATTAACGATAATTAAAAGCATTGTTTATTATGCAATAGAAAGATGATATGCTGTAGTTATATCAAAATTATAGCTTAAGATTACGAGGAAATGATATACTATATTTAAAAACCAATTTCTCGTTATGAATGTTTTTTTGTTAAAAAATATTATTTTTTAAAGTATAATTTGAATCCTTTTTCAAAACTGGATTGTCATCATATTAAAGTAAAATATTCAAAATTATTTTTAATTAAACTTTAAGTATATAAAAATGTTGGATAATTTGTAACGAATCATAAGGTAAAAGAGAAATAGAAAATAAAATATGCACTCGGCTTATTTACGCCATTACTTTGTATCAGGTGTAAAACGATTTTTTATTACGTAAAGTCAAATCATATTAACACGTACAGCTTGTTTTTGTACGCGAGTTCATATACATCTAGTTTTACATGTCTGATTTACAAGTCAATGAACTTGCACTTGAATTTTAAGTTTTAAAACAGTTAATTTTGCATGAATTTAATATCAATGTGCTTTCAGTTTTTTCGATAAAGATAAGCTCCGTCATTAATTCACAATGAGTCAAAAAAGGGAAATGTATTATTTTTATCATCAGAAAGATTGAGGCTCGTTTAACATAATTATACATTTATTTGTGTTTATGTCTGTAATATGATTTGAAGAAAACAAGTTCATAAAGAATTATTGATTTACGCCATTTGAATATGACACATAATAGTAAGAGCAATGACAATGTTTCAACTAATTAATGTATTATTCAACTTTATTCAATGAGTTCATTATTTGAATTTTTTTTGTTTCACTGTTGCAATATGCACTTTATGAACTATACAATCGTTTACTTTTTCATTGCAACGAAATAAAAAATTATCGCAGCATATCTTCACATGTGTTCATAAAAAAAAAAAATTAAGAATGAAAATTTTAAGAATTAAAATTTATAAGATTAAATATTGCTAATGAATCTCAAAAAGTCAATCAGGATAAATGGTTTTCAAGGTTAAATGAAAAAACGGCAATCTAAATTAGATATTTAAATTATGAAAATGGATGATTTTTGAAGCCTTATTATATTAATATTGCAATAATCACAAAATCTATCATATAAATATTTTCAATGTAATTAGTCTACTTACGAAAATTTATTCCCATGAATAAAATCGAATATTAAAAAATTATTAATTTTGTCCATTCACAGATTAATCCTGTCTTTTTAGAATTGTTAAGAAATTGTTATCGTAAATATAAAAGCTATTTTTAATTATGAAAAAATTATCAATTTAATAAAAAAAATTTATGTACAGTTTGTTTTGTTACATTTCATTCAAGATCGCGTCGAATTCACGTCGAAAATCGACGTTGATTTCGACTATTTTTCATATTTGATTAGTTAAATAATTGTTGGTCAAAAATAATTTTTTTTTTCATTTTAAATGAGATATAAAAAAAGACATTTTATGTAAATATTAAATATTTATGGTAAAAAATATTAAATTTTAATGTTATTTGACACGATGGTAAAATTTTATTTACAAATTTTTTAATTTGAATTTTATAAATAAGTCATATGAATGAGATATTTTTGCGTGAAATTCAAATTAACACATTTGCAAATGATAATTTTACCATCGTAATACGTGCACGCGAAAAATATCTTAATAAAAAGTATAATAAAAAACGTTAAAAAAAATTACCTAGACGATCAGTAATTTTGGGATAAAAGTAAAGGTTATAGAATATTTAGCAGACATCTTTATAAAAAATTATAAGACTGTCATAGCAAAAATTACCGCTTAAAAAAATATGTTAATTTATTTAAAACAAATATTTGTAAATTTTAATTTATCAAGCAAATAAAAATTTACACAAGTCTCCTGTGATTGACTTCAGAATAAATTTTATACGAAATCACAATTAAAATTACCAAAACAGAGGAGTAAAAATTATTCACTACCCTTACAAATTTTCATGAACTTTCTCGTAAAGATAATTAACTTTTATTTTTACTATATGTGAAGATGAAATTGATGAGCGATTTAATAAATACTTTTATATGTCATATAGGCGATTAACTAAAAAAATTATTTATAAAACATTCTTGAAAATCATTACGTCCTAGGATTACCATGATTTCCATGGTAATTATTATGGAAATATTTTCTCTGTGCGGTAAAAGTTTAAAAATAGAAAGTTAATTTAAGTATTTCAAACACTTTTTTTTAATGAAAATCTTCATATTTATAAGCGATCCTAATTTGAACATATTACAAAATGCTCAACTGGAGATCAAGACATCATAGTCGGTATAACATTAGAATAAGTTAAAAGATAATAATTCATCTAAAATTTCTAATGCCCCTTTTAAACTATTTATACGAATTTCGATTAATTTTTGCATAAATTATTATTCTTAAAATGATTAGGGGAGACTGGGGTTAAAAGTAATAGGTATAAGTATTACCATTCAATAGTCGATTTTATGTGTTTATTATAGTTGCTTCTATACAAGCATATTTAGTATCTCGTAAGACGTCGCAGAAGAAAGACAAAATACACAGCGATTTATTGGTTGGTAACAGAAAATTTTCATATGCGTAAATACTTGTTTTAGATTTCATTCAATATAATTAATAAATTAAAATCGATTTGTATGAATCCTCTTTAAAAATCAGTTATTAAATTTCATTAACAAATCTTCGGAGCAAATATCGTCAATAACAAATAGAAAATATTAATTAAGTGCGTTCACTTGATTCGAGAGTTAACATTAAATTTGTTTTTAATATAAAAAATTAATTTAATGAGAAATCCCCTGTGATTTTTATAATTTTTCCATATTTTGTTTATATTCCGTATCATATACTACTTGTTATTTAGATATATAGAAAAAATATATAAATCTTGTTTATATCGATTAATTGCGGTACTAAATCATAGGCGGTACATTTAAATAATACTTATATTAAAAACCAAAATTGCTCTTAAAAAAATATTGTCCCGGTCTCGTCTAATTATTTATTTTCGAATTAATGAATTATACGACGCTCTCTTACAAAATAAATTTTATAAATATATTATTCTCTTACAGAATGATATTTTACTTTATCAATAATTATCAGAAACCCAAAGATAAACATTAAAAATATGCTCAAAAAGTTGATACGATTTGAAATTCTGTACTTCGCGATGGTAATAACAGATTTAATTCATTATTTCAATTCATAAAGTTTTGTGTAAACAATATTATTCCTCAACAAAAATATCAACAAACATTTGAATGGATAGTATTACTATGTAAAGTTGATCAACACTCAGAAATCATAATAATAATAAATTTGTTATCGAATGGCTTAACGAAAACCAGTTTATAAAAAATGTATAAATATAAAGTAAATCCAGCGGCTCTTGACTTATTTATCATAAAAGTAAAGATAAAGTTTATGGAATTATCATATTTTATCAAAATTAAGTATTACATACAAAGTACAAGTAAATGCTATTAATAATTTTAAATCCTTTGTTATATAATTGCAAATGAGTCTTTATCATTATAATTTTTTTTGTTTATATCAATTAGATAGAAACAAATTATATCAATTAGATAAGCTTCTTTATATATGTATCAATAATTAAGTCATTAATGTAAACAACTCGTGATGAGTATAAAAACAACAGATAAAGGTGTCGTATTATTAAAAACAAAAAAAGATAATGATTTATTTATTAGCATTAGAAAAAAAAATTTGAATATGTTTTATTTCCAGTACTTTAGTCATGATCTGCGTCAAATGAATTTCTTACGTATATTCATTAAAATATTCATTTATTCTATTAACGTTTGTAAAACTAGTATATAAATTAAAACAGTATTTATAATGCATCTATGATTTTCAATAAAATTGAATATCATTACGACTATAAAAAGTCAAATAAATTATTTTATATGCAAACCACTTATGTTTAAAAAATTTAATAAAAAATTAATACAGAAACCGCATAACTAAAAAAACATTTAAATAAATAAAAATCCATCCGTCATTAGAATTTCTACGCATCGACTAAAGGGATAATAGTTTTGATACCCATTCCAATATGACATATATATGTAGATATAAAACCGGAATCAGAGCACGACCTAAGTTTGACGTATAAGCCTTGACGTTATATACACATATATACATATAAACTATATACACGGCTGTATAGCGCCTTTAGTCAAGCATTATCCCGGGCAATAGCTTTCGTATATACTCAATAATTACATTCCTTACAATTATCGTTCAAGCATCTTACATTCGAATCTATCGATTTCACTTAATTGCCGAGCCGAAGATCAGATTAGATTATTATAAACAATGTAATTTCAAATAAATAATACGAAAGATATAATAATTTTAAAAATCTACATATAGTTGATATGGGGTATAATAACAAAAGTTGAAGCGCAGGCGCAAAGGGCTTTTTAAATTTGCCGCGCAAAGGTGGTCTGATGCGCCCTGCTATTGATTTCTGACGCGTCGGAGGGTGCGAATCTACAAAGTGGGGAGGGTTGAATGTCGCGCACCATCAGTTTCCCCAGTGCGTGCCGTTTGTACGTTATCTTATACAGCACTGTTCAATCCAAAACAATAATAAAACGTATTTTTAAAATAATAATTATAAAAAGTATATGTAAATTTATTTATTTTAGTGAAATAAGATAAAAAGTTAAATAAAGATAGTATTTATTTAAGAATGAAATATAGTTGGTGGTTTAGAAGTAAATTGATTAAAACGATTATCCGCATCGTCGGTGCGCTCTAAATTTCTTCTTTTTTTTTTCTTTTTTCTTTTCGACGTTGACGTATAAATGTCCCGTCAAGGAGTAAACCGATAGTCTGAGACCTTGAACCGGCGACGAAGTGTCAACCCTCTTTTTATTGATATAATAATTAAGAATATAAAAAATATACAACGTACAATTAATAATTGAAGAAGAAAAAAGAAACGTCGAGCAAACTCTCCGAAGCCAAACGAAAAAATGTTCGGCTACGTGTTCAAGATCATCCAAAATATTTGGAACCATGGAAACCTCGAAAATTTTGGCAATCCAGGTATAAATTAACAAAAAATCATCAATTGTTTATCATGCATAATTTGTAAAACAGGTATTAAGATTAACAGATAAGGAAAAAAGTAAAAATAAATAATTTATGCATTTAACAAAGTGGCATTGTTTTTGTAGGATGAATATATGCAATATATATATAGACGCTATATACAAAATACTACTGTTGGAATGTATAATCAAAGACACAAGACACACAGCTCTATTGCTTTTACGTAAAACGGATAACTTTGGCGTGTGTACATATATGCACATATACATACACATATGTACTCATACGGGCGAATTGTATTGCTTTAGTACTATATAGACCTTTTAACACTGTAATCGTATATTACTATGTATTTCTTATGTTTGTACATACGTGTACGTAAACTTGCGAAAATAAAATTTTATGATTCTACAAAAATAATTTGCGCTATTGTAACAAATACAATAGCGATAAACGTGGCATTAAAAAAAAAGCGAAGAAAATAAAAAAGTAATACGTGACGAAATTATCAGCGAACTTAAAATTAAAGTTAAGAAATTAAATAGAAAACTTTAAATTTAAATATTCATAACGTTTAGTTATTATGAATATGGTTTAAGTTTGTGTTAGAAAAATTAAACTTTTCAAGTGCTTTGCAAAAACCTTTAATTTAATGTTTGTAAATAAAATATAGCAAGCGATGAGAGAGTTATGACTTGTGAAAATGAAGGCATAATGAGAAAAAAAAAGGTAGATAATTGCATGTCATTTATGAAACGTGACCTTGTTCATATAGTGACTTTTTTTAATTATCCCACAGAACGCCTGGAAAGAGATATTTTTCTTCCTTTTTTTTGTTTCAAGTAATTTGTGTCATATACTTGACCGACAGTTTATGCGCAAGGTTTATAAAGAATTTCATTTTCTCGTCAATCATTTTATTCTTCGTTAGATTATTATTTATTAATTTATGCATTATCACGATTCGTGATCGTTAGGTGCGCAAATATTTTTTTGATAAACATTAATCTCTAAATTTTGATTAAAATTTTAATATCAAATATTTTATTGTATTGTATAATTTTATTATTTGATATGTTTGAAAATAGGCGATATTCGCTAGATTGTTTATAACATTATTTTATAATTTTTTTTCTTTTTTTCCAGATATGGCATCAATTCAACCACTAGTACCAAATGGAATGAGCAATGGGTTCGGTAAAGACAAGGTAAATTATTGAATAATCAATATATGTTTAAATTAAAATGAATCGATTTCTAAATTTTAAAATTTATTCACGCTAATTTATTTTTCAGCCGCCAAATCATACAATACCTCGATACGCGATCGCCAGTACAACGGGATTAGAAGGTATAATTTTTTGCTTAAAAATATTTTTGATAAATAATAACGATGAAGAATTTTGATACTCATATCAAGAATTTTTATATCTGATTGAAAGACTATATATAATCGAATTTGATTTTTTAAAGATTAACACTTTAAATAGACACATTTTATCTTTAAGATTATTTTCTTATCTTAACATGCTCTTTATATGAACTCTAAGTAATATAAAGTTCATGAATAAAATAAAATTTTATGAATAATTAATTATTGTATACCAAATTGTTATTTATGCTATATATATTATACTATAAAAATCATTTTAGGTCCAGATCAAATACTGAGCTCAGATGTTGACACATCTTGGGAACCGAATGGTCGTGTCCGGATAAGACTGGATTCAAGTCAATTCGATGAAATATACAAGCCTATATCCGTTCCCGGTCTTTTGATGAAGCAGGCGAATAAATATCCTAATCAACCAGCTTTAATTTCTAGACCTGGGGTCGATGGCAAAAGAACTACACTGACATATAAGTATGTTTTTATTTATTTTTATTTTTTTAAATGCTCTTTTACTAAATAAAAAAAAAATTTTTATCGTTTTCAGAGAATATGAAAAACAAGTAAGGACCGTTGCTAAAGCATTTCTGGCATTAGGATTAGAAAGGTACCACAGCGTTTGTATTTTAGGTTTTAATACTCCCGAATGGTTCATATCAGATCTTGCAGCAATTTACGCTGGGTAATTATTAACTTAATACAAATTTACATAAAAAAATTAAAAATAATAAGAACAATAATAAATCGCTTTTGTTTATATTACAGCGGATTTGCAGCTGGTATTTATACAACAAATTCGCCGGAGGCATGTCAATATTGCGCCGAAAGTAGTCGAGCTAATATCATAGTCGTCGAAGATGCCAAACAGCTAGAAAAGATCTTAGAAATTAAAAAGAATCTTCCAAAATTAAAAGCTATCATTCAATATGATGGTATTCCTACTTCAAAAGACGTGTTGAGTGTGCGTAAAAAAATGTTTATATTAGTTTTAAAAATAATGTATGATTTAAATAATAAAATACTTTTTTTATTTCAGTGGCAGGATTTATTACAAATAGGTCAAAGAGAATCAGATGATAAATTAGATAGTGTTTTAAAAACTATAGGTATTAATGAATGCTGTACTCTTGTTTATACTGTAAGTTTTCTTAACTAATTATAAAAAAAATAATCAAATAAAAAATTAAATATCAATAATTGATCTAAACATTAAAATTTGCAGTCAGGAACTGTCGGCAATCCAAAAGCTGTTATGTTAAGTCACGATAATCTTCTTACTGATGCTCGAGCAATTTTAGCAGCTGGAGATTTGAATACAGAAGCTAAAGAGATTATAATAAGTTTTTTGCCGTTATCTCACGTTGCTGCACAGGTAAATAAAAAAGAAAATAAATATTAATTAGCATCAATAATGAATTTGTTAATTATCTGATTTACGTGTATTTCTAATTGCAGGTTGTAGATATTTTCACGTGTATGTTAATGGCAGGTACCGTGTACTTTGCTGATAAAAATGCTTTAAAAGGTAGCTTGTTAGATACTTTAGTTACTGCGCGACCTACTGCCTTTTTGGGCGTTCCACGTGTATGGGAAAAAATTTATGAAAAGATGCAGGCTGTAGCAAGGAATAATGGACCTATTAAAACTTGGATAGCAAGTTGGGCCAAACGTCAAGGTTTACAGTACAATCTCGATCGTATGCATGGAATTGAGTACAAATCTTGGAGCTATTGTATAGCAAAATGGTTGATATTTAACAAAGTTAAAGCAGCCTTAGGCCTTGATAGATGTCACGTTTTTGGAACTGCTGCTGCACCTCTCAGTACAGAAGTTAAAAAATATTTTATGAGTCTGGATATTGTAATTATCGATGCTTATGGAATGTCTGAATGTGCTGGCGCTCATTCGTTATGTACAAGTAAAAGTTTCAAATTAGGAAGCGTCGGTCCCACTCTTCCAGGTTTCCGTACAAAATTGGATAATATGGATAATACGGGAGAAGGAGAAATTTGTATGGGTGGTCGACATGTATTTATGGGTTATTTGAATGATCCTGAAAAAGTTAAAGAAGCCAAAGACGAAAATAATTGGTTACATAGTGGTGATTTGGGAAAAATTGACGTCGATGGTGTCCTATACGTTACCGGAAGGATTAAGGAGTTGGTTATCACGGCTGGCGGTGAAAATATTCCTCCTGTTCGTATTGAACAGTTAGTCAAAAAAGAATGTCCGGCTATTAGTAATGCAATGCTTATTGGAGATAGAAGAAAGTACATCACAATGCTGCTCACATTAAAGGTATTATTATTTAAATAACTTTTAAAAAAATTCAATCCACTCTTATTTTTATATTTATAATTAATGTTTTATGACTTTATCGTTTTGTAGACTGAAATGAATATAGATACTGGAGAACCTCTGGACGCACTTTCTCCAGAAGCGAAAAAGTGGGCCAAATCATTGGGAAGCAAAGCAACAACTTTATCAGAAGTACTAAAGAGTCAAGATGCACTTGTAAGTTAAATCAAATTAAAATGTTAAAAAATAATCATTAAAATGTACTGATCACGCTAATCATACATTAATTTTTACCTTTCTAGATATATCAAGGAATACAAGAAGCAATAACTCGAGCAAACGAAAAGGCGATAAGTAATGCTCAAAAAGTTCAAAAATTCAGAATTTTGCCTCATGACTTTTCTGTACCAACTGGAGAACTAGGACCAACGTTAAAACTTAAACGAAACGTTGTGTCGAAAATGTATGCCAATTTAATAGAAGAAATGTATAGTGAATAACAAGAAAATATTACATTTAGTGAGATGAAACGTAAAGAGATCAGATTCCTTGGCAGTTACAATCGAAGGTGAATCCTAGTTTATTCGCCGATTTAAAGCAACTGTTCCAATGCGTTATCAAAAAGTAAGGGATTTATTACTGAACTCTTTTCTACTGCGACAATGATATATCAACACGTGTCGCGAAAAACAATCAATGGTTATTTACTTATGTAAAAATGTTACAGAGCGAATATTTGTGATACTTTCTGAATTAATCTTCTTCAACACGTTTTTTTTAATTAATAAAATAATTCATTTTCTATTCTAAAACTTAATCTAGAATAATGAAAACTTTTAAGTCACATTTTAAAAATATTTGCTTCATAATCGACGAATTTTTGTAGTTTTGGGATTTATTTATCAAATGCGAATAATTATTTTATTCTCACCTTTTTTTGTAATTTTTAAAGTAAACTATTTTAATAGAATCGCTTAAAGGGTTTACTATTAATTTTACTTTAATTTTGTTTTTGTTAATATTACTAAATTTTGAATGATATTGTTGTATATTTCTATTGAAATACACTATTCAAACTTCTTACGCACTAATCTTGCAATGTATCTCGGTGTCAATGCGATATTGAATCAATGGTGATGTGAAGTGCGGCATGTACATATTGTGAATATGAAAATAAAAAGTGCCTTTTTGCAAATGAAATTAAATCACAGCGTGTGTGAAAAGCGTTGACAAATTTCATTTAATTCATTGCATGGCATATTTTGTTTCTTTCTACTTGAAAAATGAAACCGTGTTCAAATTTTGGTATGGTTCTTTATTGAAAGCAATAATACTTAATTTTTGGTAATTTATATAAGAAAGTTTTTATTAATTATGCTTGTTAAATAATATTTAAAAAAACTTGTAAATAAGACTGACTCGATTGGTTAATGGGATTATCAAAATATGGTATGTGTATTATTAATTAAGTAAAGTAAAATTTAAAAAGTTGTGAATACTCCAATCCTCTTGTAAAGGAGAAATTATTGAATTAGAATTCAAGATTATTATATAAAATATATAAAATAAAATTATCAAAATTCTGAGGTGCGACTTTGAGTAGCTTCTATTTAAAGCATAATGGTAAAAAAGAATTTTTTTTAGTTGTATAAGATTTCAAGTTAATGTGAATATCTGCACTTAAAATATTAGTACTTTAAAGACAATAATAAGATGTATATTGGTCCAACAATACTATGTTAAAGGGATTTAAAATCTCTTTAGATTTATTAAATAAAATCATAATTATAATATGCTGTGTCTATTATTAATAGAAATATTTACTGTTAAAGTCATACAAAAAATTAAGGTAAGAAATAAAAAAACACATATTTTAATTACAGTATATTACTAAATGTAGTTTACAATAACCGAAAATGTGATTCATTTTATAATTACTTAATACTTGCAAAAAAAATGATATTTAATATTTTTAGACATTCTGAACCTTTATATGAAAATAGATTCACTAAGCAGATCACAGCGAATTTGAAAATGCACATGCAAATAATCTTTTACAGTATATTTAAGTTACAATATTGTAACGTTTCTTTTTGCGGCTATTCTGTCATACTTCTATATCGGATATTTAAATTTTATTTTTCAATTTGATTGCATTTTCAAGGCTATTGTTTATTAAAGTAGCCCATCATGCTATCTTTTCCTTTTTATTACATTTTGTTTGTTCCCTGTCTAGTTACAAAAAACCTAACAAAAACGTAAAAGTTTCTATAATAATATTTTCTTATTTTTAAATGCTTAACCAAAGCACTGGTAATATTTAGAAGACTTTTAAAAACTTTACTATCTGTTTAAAACTATATAAATAGTAGATAATTTTTTAATATTAAAGTTAATTATATAAAAAAAAAAGTTGTTACTAAAAACTATAGATCTACAAATAACGGAAAATCATTGAGAATCAACAAAGTACATCACATTCCACATGATTCTCACATTCAGGCACCCGGACTTCAACGATTTGGACGTTTTTGTTAATGCAAGTACACCCATAAATGGCACGATAAATAGAAAATTTTATGAGGTACTCGTTGATGTGTTGAATTTTTGTTGAATTATAGAAGTTTTACGTTGTGGCACAGTTTCAGGTGTTGGTATGGCATCGCCTGTTGGCAAAACTCCAGTTGGCTTTGGTTTTGCTGTTTGCTTTTGTTTAGCCATTTGATAATCTCCTGAATCGAAAAATTTTTGCTGGAAAAATAATTTAGTAATCATTTGTTATGCATAATCATTTAAAGTTTTATAATATGTATAGTCATCACAGAAGGAACTAAGATCAATCGTATTGTATAAAAAAAGATTTGACATTGAAATATACTTGACACTGTTGTCTATTTGTAAATGAGATTAACAGTAATTAGTGTGTATTCCAAGCAAATTAGCAATGTAACGATATAGTGATGAGAAATAAAAACTACATTTAAAACTTACTCCTTTCGCTAGCCTTTTTTGTAAAAATGCTGAATGCCCACTAATTGGTCTCCCAGCTACATTTGGAAATTTGGCTTTTAATTTAGCCTCCTCCAGTTTTTCAATGTCATTTGCTGATTGCTAAAAATACAAAGTCATAAATAAATAAAAATGAAAACTAGAAATACAATACTTATGAAGAATATAAATATAATATGAAAATATTTGAAATAACCTCTTTACCTCAACAGTTTCAGTTGATTCCTTGGTACATTCGTCGCTCATTTTGGCTCGTTTTTCACTTGTAGCCGAATAAGCCGCACTATCCCAGTCCAGGATCGTTATATTACTTTAGATTTATGTACTAATCACCTTTTAACAGGTGAAAATTCTCGAAGCATGGAAAGATGAAATATTTTCAGCAACAACCACTCTTAATGGCTTACTTCGTTATACACAGTTCGTTATAAACGTATTCTTGTTTTATATATCTATCCTTGAACTACACCGCTGATGGACACAAGTCTGTCGGCGCGCGTTACAATCGTAACCTCAAAAATTTAGCTTTGAATAAAAAAAAACCCAACGCTCACGCACTCAGTACAGTTCTCCTTTAAAATCTTCTCGATGTGTCCTTCGTGGAAAAGTACGGATTCGCAGTCGAGTGAAAAAGCCGCTTTGATCCGTAAAATTTTGCTTTGTGTACTCTTTTTCAAGTAATGACGTAGGCGAGTTTAAAGTATATGTAGAGCACCACCACCACCACACGAGAGAATCACCAAAGACGGTTAGAATCGCGCTAAAAACGAAAAACGAGTAGCGACAAGAAAACGCAATGAGAGATTAATCCGCGTGATATTATACGGCGCACCGTCGCACACCTGCTGTCTGATTACTGCTGCCACCTTCTTTATTGGCGCGAATTTATTGCAGACGAAAATTATTGTTCTTCAAAATATCGAATCTTTAATTGCAATAAATTATCGAGCTTTAAGCTTTTAAGCACTTGAAAAGTAATTTCAATTACTTAAAAGCATTTAATCTACAGTATTTTATTAGTAGAAATTACACAAAGCAAAAATTTATATTTAAAACACAATTACCTATAGTTTTATATCTACGTGTTGCGCAGTTATCAAGATTTCGCCATTTTGACGAAATTGACGGTTGAGTGAAAAAAAAATTTGCAAGAGCATTAGATATTTCAATAAATAAATCACAGATATGCTTATGCAACGACTACGTGTCGTCTTACCATTGTATTAATATGCCAAATAAATATAAGAGCATCTCCAATGACATTGCGCAAAACAAATATCGTAAATTAGATACTAAGAATTATAGTCAATGTAAATATTATTAAGAATACATAAAAGTTATAATATGCAATAGTTATTTTAATCATTTAATTTGGTTTTAACAAATGTAAATTTCATTAAATTAATGAAATCATAAGTAAATTTTTTACTTAATTCATACAAAAATATATATAAATTACGTTTTCTATAATTAAATTTCATAATAAGTTTTTAATAATGTTGATAATAGCAAATTAAAGCATTGGGAAAAATATTCAAATTTTTTATTTTCAGCATTGGTAAGCTTGCGATGTTCTAGCGCTCAAATTGGACAGTGGCGTACTCTTGCGATGATTTTTCGAACATGTTTAATTACAAAAATTCACCGCCAAATTCGATACTATAAACTGTAAGTAATTTAAAAAAAATATTTCAAATTAAATATTATGAGTACTATAATTGAAAAAGTCATCATATAGAATCTAGATAGTATAAAATTTTAATAAAATACTAAATTATAATTATAAAATGAATTTTCAATAAAAAGTCATATCTTAGACTAAATGAAATAAAAATTAATATTATTACGGTCATTATCATTTAAAAAAAAAGGAAATACTTTAAAGGTAATTCTTTAAAAGAATTTTTTGACTCTTTGTTCAGTTAAACGTTCGCGACACACCCCTGAATAGTGAACATTACAACTATGTACACGCACGTACTTTTAAAATCGACAAAGGAAGTGAGAGCGTGCTTGATATCGCGATGTCATTAATAAAAGCAATAAAACAATCGAAGAATAAGTTGCCCCATCGAGAATAAAACAAGATAAGTTAAGAAAATAAAGAGAGAAAATAAGTTAAGAAAGGGCGAGGCTCGGAGGAAAAATATATATATATATAGTGATGCTCCATAAGAGAGGGAGACAAACATTGCAAAGGAGGCAAAAAGGGGAGGAGAAGGTGGCTCTGTTTTATAAAAAGAAAAAGTAAAAAAAAAGCAGCATCTTTGCACTTGCGGGGAGAAGGAGAGAAGAGAGTCGACCCGACCCGACCGACCGGTAGCTCTTGGTGTATATGCTCTTATATATCTTTTCTCTACTCTACTTGAACGCCGCTTTTGCTTTGCTTTGGTTTACTCGCGCGCGAGCGAGCAAGCGGCAATATCCTAACGATTCTCTTTGAGTGGTTCTCAAACGATCATCGACCATGGCAGCTCTCTTTACGTCGATTATGTTTTCTCTTCTCTTTTACGGTAATCACCTAATACGATCTTTTCCTCCAGAGTCTGGCTATCTTCTATATATATAGAGCCTAACTATCAGCAGCAGCAGCAGCAAGACCGGCCAGAACGAACTTATATCTCTAGGCGCAAAGTACTTATATCCATATAGATATAAAGAGTGCATATACAGAGAAAGAGCTTCTGCATTCGAAACGATACAGCCGATATAAATTATATCACAATCAAGGATCTTTCTCTTAACTCGGCTCATGAATTTTGGAGTCTCGAGAGCAGCAGCCTCCTTGTATATATTAATCAACGAACTGCGCACATCCTGTGCATATATGCACACACGTATATAAGATGTTTTTCCTTTGGCGCGTGTAAAAGAGGATCTCTCTCTCTCTCTCTCTCTCTCTTTCTCTTTGCTCTTGTTGAAAAATGCAACAGAAGCAAGAGAGGTTGAGAGCTCTGTGAGTATGTAGAGCAGATGTTGGCGCTCGTGCGCGCACAGTAGGTAGTGTCCAGAGAGAGAGAGAGAGAGAGAGAGAAAGAGCCAAGCGAGTGCAGTGCCAGCAGCAGGGGGGCAGCGGGTGTGCGTGATTTTTCAGCACAAGTATATATCCTTTCCCCCCTCGCGAGAAAGCCGCCGGTGCATTCCGGCTGCTGTTGCTGCAGTAGAATCTCTCTCCTTCTCTTTCCCTTTTG
The DNA here is from genome assembly GCA_017163975.1 of Anastatus disparis. NCBI lineage: Eukaryota > Metazoa > Arthropoda > Insecta > Hymenoptera > Eupelmidae > Anastatus > Anastatus disparis. Next base: position 7,515,694 of record JAFFSR010000226.1, read on the forward strand.
CTCCGTTTTTTTTCTTAGCGTCGCACACGCAGAGAGAGAGAGCTCCACCTTCTTCACGAGAGCCTTCACAGCTCGTTTGGCCGTGCGCGGTCACTTCGTCCTTGGGACGAAAAATGAAGCGCAGCACACTGGCAGTATCCTGTAGCCGCATATATGCATCATTTCGGCCCTAAGGCACTTAACTTCTTCGATATGTTCGCGTGTGTGTGTGCACGTGCACGTACAGCATACCGATTTACCCATACGTAACGGCAGCAGCCGCGAGCGCTCTATACACATAGACATATACATATACAGAAAAGCAAGAGAAATTAAACGAGAAGAGAGAGGGAGAGAGAGGGAAAGATGAAAAAGGAGTGAGGAAATGAAGGGCGTCGAGAGGATGCTATAGCGAAACGTTAAGTGCCACCTCGCGTGCTACAGTAACCGGGCGTGGATCGACACTATTCTACCGGGGCTCTCTTTCTTTCTGTCTTGCACATACATATAACGACACTGTGCAAAAGCCACTGGCATGGAATGCGACCCCTGCGCTCTCCGTAACATGCTGATCCTCTTCTCTTTTCTACAACCGAACTCGTTCATTCTCCGATGTATCTTATGTTAGTACTCTACTACTATGACTCTAATAAATCTCGATATTGTACTCAACTTTTTTTCCACATATATGCTTTTTATTCTTTTTTAATACTTGTATTGTCTAAAGTTTTGAAATCCAAAATTTCATCATTTTTAAAATTGTTTAAAATTTTTGCTTCAAGGAAGTAGAATTTTTTAAAAACACTCATTAATAAATTTAATTTGATACTATTGCTTATCTTCCAAGTAGCTTTTTAATTTTATTTAAATTTTTAGATTTTTCTATTCTAATTATTTAAAATTTTAAATGCGCAAAAATCATTCGAATATCTTAATTAGTAGTTAAATTTTAATTGACATATTCATTCATAGGTGTATTTATCAAATAATATTCAGAATCGAAATCCTATGTAAGACTTTTAACCGGTACATAAACTTTGATATTCTCGTACTTTTTTCTTTAATTTATCAAAGCGGTATTTCAAAGTTAAAAAAGTAATCTTCAGATTTTTATTATAAAGTCATTCGTTTTTCTCTCTTGAAACTTCTTTAAAAGGTATTATGTAACTTTTATCTCATAAATGTTATTTTGATTCTTCAACGATCGAGAGGTTAATATACCGAAAACCTGAGTACTAATTTTTTTATTTTTTATTTAATCATGTCACGTATTTATTTTCGAATTTCAATAAAATAATTTTTTTCAATATTCAGCTTCGTTCAAGCAATCGAGAAAAGGACGATAAAAGTGACGTAAAAAGGGAAAAGATTTGCAATGTCCTTTTTTTTTAATGCCGTAAGCCGCCTAACGATCAATAATTTATAATTTTATAGCGAAGTTTTGAAAACACTTGTTCTAAGAAGCTTAAATTTTAAGGTATTTTCTAAGCGAGCTCGAGGTTTTAAAGCAAAATCCTCGCATGATTAAGAAATAAATCAGACTCGTAATTCTATTCGTATGCTCGGTAAGCTCGTTATATTAGCTGATAAGCTAACGATACAATGTTATATACGAAAAGAAGCACATATTTTCATATACAATATTGCTCTGCAACATATCCGAAGCGCAAAACAGCTGTAAACGTCTATAAAACTTTGTATGTATATTCGTGTATATATCTATAGAGGAAAGAGAGAGAGAGAGAGAAAGAAAACGTGCGCGTCGAATTATGTAAAAATCACGGTTAATTGCCTGTCGCGCAAATTGGGCATAATAAAGATGTATAACTTCTTCATTCTCTCTCTCTCTCTTTCTCTCTTCTTGTATCGTATATAATCATCCTATATATGCTGCTACTCTGTACCTTGGCAAGAACTTAAAACCACTACCATACCATTCATTCATCTATTGGCCGAAGCTGTTCAGCACAACGTGAAAAAAACTAAAAAAAAAAAATAAAAAAAAATAAAATAAAGGTCCGCGTGTGCGCAGCTGTTACTGCTGTAAAACATGCGTACGAATAAGAAAAGGAATTAAAGGAAGGAATATGTATATATATATATATACATATAAAAGATAGGAAAAAGGCTAAAGCCGAAGAGAGAGCAAGAGAGAGAACTGCAACCGCGGCTTCGATGAAATGCGCGCGCGTAATTAGCGTCTCCTCTTTTCTTGAGCTGACCGCCGCGGCAGCGTCGAGAGAAAGAGAGAGAGAGAGCATGCATGGCTTGGGTAATTTATGCGAGCGTATACTCTTCTATGTATAGGCCACGCGTACACAACCAAGAGAGAGAGAGAGAGGATATAACTTTAGTATGTATATAAGTATAAAGGAAAGCCGCACCCCATGCCTCTCGCGAAATACCTCCTTCAACTTCTTTTTACCCAATTAAAGGTGAATTGGAGCGGTGATCGTATGTGTGTTTTGTTAAGAAAAAGAAGAAAAAAATGTTTTATACATAGGAAGTTTAAGCATGTAGTAGTAGGTATAGTGTCGATATATGCTCGTGAAGATTTTGACCGATTTTATATGTATAATGCGCTTTTGTAGTCTTCATAAATTAAGTTGTGTAAATGCACAACTTCCTTTTAAGTAATAAATACTTTTTTTTTCGTTTCAATAATTATAACTACAAAAAAATTTCTATATCAAATATACGTATCACTTAATATCGAATTTATGTATTTGACTTTTTTTATTCCTAAGCTATTATTCAATAACAACTAAACTATCAATTAAAAGTAGAAATATTATACTTTTTTTTATAATTAACGTCAATCATCAGGTATCAAAGAAAAAAAAAACATAATGTTTAGAAAGTCATTTATCGAAAATCATGACTAAACTTTATAAAAGTCTTTACAATGAGCTTGGAAAAGCATTGATTTCAATTCATATTAAATCCTATCAATTAATAGCATTAATTAGTAAAAAATAAAATATCGCAGTAGTTTAATGTAGCTCGTATATTTATCTCATAAATTCTTTGATGCAATATCAGTTTTATATTCAAGCTACAGATTAACTAATAATAAAATATAAAATACTGGAATGTTATAATTCTTATCGTGTCATACTATCCGTATGAATAAACTTTTATCCGAAAGCAACTTAACGCGTTTTCATTCGAAATAAAAGAAGCATTTGTCGAGATAGGAATTTTCTTTCAGTAAACCATCTCGACGGTTATTTGCTTTCTTTTTCCACATTGGAATCTTACAAAAAAAAAGGAGTCCACGTATTTGATAGCTTTTTATTTTAGCTTCGAGGGTTCCGTGCAGTTACTAAAATAGCATGTCATTCTTCGAAATATTACGTTCTTTATTTTTTTATTTTAATTTCATTTTATCTAAGACATCTGTCATTCTTAGCAAATTTTCTTAGGCCGCTATGCTCGTAAAACTTATAATTGAAAATAAAATGATTCATATTCGCAATTAAAGTTTTTAATGGATAGATAACTGTTCTGCATCAGGCAAAATTTTATGTTATTTTCATCCTTAATTTATGATTTAGCCGATATATAACCTTTTGTCATCTCTATTAATTTTATGGTCATTTTATTTTTCTGGAATGCGAGTGAGCGCATTAACATTTGATTGAAATATCTCAACGATATTTATCGTACTTCAATTTTAATTGTAACTTTTTATCGATTTAGAAAAGTTTATTTGATTTTTTTCGATCGCAAGTTAAACGTCTGACAGGACTTATCTTTTTTTACTTTAGATTAAATTCTTATACAAAACATTTTCATATTTACATTATATACTATTTCTTATATCTAAAAAACTTTATAAAAATTTTATTTATTGAATAAATGCTATACATTGATATTTCATTCAAAATAATCAATGATGCAATAAATTATTAATTTTTTTGATTTTTTGCAATATTAAAAAAAAAAATATAATACCAAGTTAAAAAAAATCATCGTCTCCCAATCCCAGCAGGTTTACCGCGCGAAATAAATACCTCCTCTGGATTCATAATTATTTTTATTCGTCGTTATACAGTACAAGACGCTCTCTTGTACAATCTCAAAAAAATGTAAACAACGAAACTCGAGTACGTTAACCTCCACTCGCGTTACAGACTCTTTTTTCTTCTCATTCAAAATCTTAAACTTTTTTTTCTTTTTCATCATTGCCATAATTTTATTTTTATTATTTTTTTATTATCACGGAGTATAGTTGTGCCGGCAGTGCTTTTATTTCGAACTTTATTTACATTCGCGGTAAAGATATTCACTGATACAACTTTTATACAATTTGATTACTCCTTCCCCGCCCTTCATAAAATATATAAAAAAAAATAATGTTTTTCGAAAACTTGTATAGAATGCCGTACGCGTTACCGTTGCGCAATATAATTCGAGAATGCCATTCGGCGATTTTTAACAACTTCTTTTTTTTTTAAACGAAGAAAGTACCTTACTTGTATTTTATATTAAGTATCTTTATACGATGTGTATTATACGCCAAATAAAGGAATGAAATAAAGTTGAGATAGGTCTTAATTAGGTAAGGTTTGAAAATTCGAATATTCTTCGATACGGTTGCTATGTAAAGATACATTTATGGCAGAGTGTGTTTAACTCGTTAAAATTAGTTGGATTATTTGAATATATTTGGAAAAAATTATATTGCAATTTGTTGATTTTTAATTTGGAATAGATTAGGAATTTATGGGAATTTTGATTGAAATGTGTATCATGGATTATAATTTTGTTGAAACATGCTGCTACTTTAACGATTTGTGAAAAAAAATTTTTATGTATTTTCCATGGTTTTTGATAACCGTAATAGAATGTAGATAAAAATTTATTTTATTATATCATTTTAATAGTAGTTTCTTTTTTAATGTAATCATCAAATTAAATTTAACCATTAAATTTAAAATATTTATAATTGCCTTCGGCATATTTTTTGAATAATTATTATTAAATTATAGAATTATTTTGAATAAAATATAATTAATGAAAATGAATTTAAAAATTTCCAATTCAAGCGTTTTTGAGACCCACCAATTGATTTCATGTAAGAACTTAATCATTTCCCTCTAACAGTATCTTTTTTTTTTGGTCTACGAAACAATAAAGCTCAATTGAACGTAAGTAATGCAATAGTAGGGTGCCAAATAAATGAAATAATGTGTATATCCGATAAAGTTTTCGCAAAGCTAAAGATGTAACGTATCAAGGGCAGTATACATATATGTGTATTGAGTTGGTATATTAGGGGCTCCCACGCTTATCGGATGTTAATGACCCTAATGAATGTAACCAGAGCAGGCTTATAAGGGCAATGACATACACGCATATATGAAGCGTTTGCGACTTTGCAAACCGAGAGAGATAGCCTCTCTCTCTCTCTGTATAACGAAGAACGACGAACAGAGAGAAGTAACGAGACACACAGCAGAGCAGAGAGAAGAGAAGAAGAGATAAGCCGACGTATATATGTAACGTTACGAGTTTTCGTCCCTTGAACATCTTTCTATCTTTTTCTATTGCTCTCTTCTTACGACAGGCGCGCATAACGTTCGGTTATTATTTATTTATGCGAGCACTTCTCTCTCTTTCTCTTTTGCTATGCTGTAAGGGAACCTGTTTGACGACAAGATATTCGCCCATATAGATATATAGACGCATCAAGAGCACTACTTTTATCCTTATCGTTTGCCTAGCCCTCTAGGCGTGTGTGCAAGATCGATTCTTTATTTTTTGCTTTTGTTTTTTTATTTTTATTTTTTTTTGTTACTGGGAGTGATCATTTCTCGTTGATGCATCGGTGCGGTAGCTAGGCGACGACGAGCATATCTTTTCTATATTGCACTCGCGACTTTTCTTGTACGTATATCACGCCTATGAATCTCCATAGAGAGAAAAAGACGGAGATAGACTTTTATATATATGAGATTTAGCTAAGTGCTCTTTATTTTTTATTTTTATCCTCATTTTTTCTTTCCTTTTTTCAAAAGCTTATGCACCTGGCTTTTTCCTGTTTTACGAGATTATACGTACGAGTATAGAGCTCGTAAAATTATAATGATAGCACATAAATAAAAGGGCGTTGGTGTATTTGTTTTGTTTAACGAATATTGCGTTTATGCACGGCAGAACGACACTATAAACTTTGATTTTTATCTTTTTCATACGTATATAGATTAGTTTTAAAGTTTTTATTAATTAGAATTTGATATCTTATTTTGTAAATATTCATGATATGAAGACGTGCATATACGGATACTTGAATATTGTATACGAGCTTAAATAACTGTATCCGCTGAGAGGAGGAGAAGAGGAAGGTTATATTCATATATCACTATAATTATAGGCGTAGTCCTAATAATTTTATTGTGAGCATTAAATTTTTAACTTCAAGTAAATTAAAAGCCATCTGACAAATTATATGAAAAATATGCATATCGCAAGTTCTATATTTACTTTCAATATAAAACCAATGCAAAACGTAGAAAAATTAATCGGGTATGTTTAATTTCATCAAATTAAATTTTCTTCATTAAAAACATCGAGTTAAAATAAAAAAAAATATAAGCCTAAAGATTCCATCAGCATATCGTTTAATTTTCTTTGTATACACATTACGTATACAGGAACCTCAGGAAAAGGGTTCTTCTCTCTTGTACTGTTGGATATATCGCAAACGGAATAATTCCCTACAATTCCGTTGTGTACCGCGTGCCCGGTATATATAAAACCTGCCTCCCTTAATCTTTTTCCTTCTTCTTCTTCCGTACGTGTGCGGTCTCCATCGTATATATACAGCGTTTAAAAAGAAAAAAGAAAAAAAATAAGAACGTCTGTACTCTTATGTGCACTCGAACTTTGTTTGCAATTCGTCACGGTCAACGAATCGACGGATGGACGATTCCTGTATACAAGTATATAAGAAAACATCTATATAGATATGTGGCTGACCGTAGCCAAGGTACAATCACTACTTACGCACGAGCGCGCTTTTACATTAATATATATACATATAAGTATACGTATTACACATATACATGCATATGGTTCAAAAGTTTTTTAAACATTCTTTTTTTTTTAATAAAAATAGTTAAGACGTATGTTAAATTAAATGTAAAATTAAAATTTGACGTAAGCGCGTGCGCGGCTGAGCAACAAGTAGATCGGTGCCCGCGCGCGTGCCTGACGAACTGAGACTGCGCGCGTGTATTACATATATAAACGTATATATAGATACGTATGTGTATACGGCGAAAAATAATCGTCACTTTATAAACGTTGACGACGGCTTCTCTCAGTGTTCGACGTTGAGCAAGCCAAGCCACGTCTCATCGCGCATTTTTATTATTATATATTATTTACCTTTTTTTTTGTTTGTCTTGACATTTTATTGATTATATTCATTTTTAACACGCGTTTCGTACTTTTAGTCAAAAGTTTGGGTTTTTTATTTTTTCCATGTGCATAATTGATTTATTGTTATTTTTTCGTTGACATAAATTGTTTTTAAAATAACTTTTTATAGTGGCAATATCATTTGTTCTAATTTTCTAGACTGTGTTATCGCAGACTGTGTATTATTGTTGATAAGGTGTGCACAAAAAATAAAAGAAGTGTTGAAAGAGTATAGGAGGAGGTGAGAAATACGACGATGATAGAATTTTTTTTACCTGAAAACGAGTTTACTTAACGCTCGGATTTTTATTTAACTTTTTTTCTCTTCGATGACGATACGTATATAACATATTTTCTATATATACGTCGGTAATATATAGAAGCGATATTTTTTATCAGACAGGTGGGCGTATTTATATTAAATCTAAGTCAAGCTAAAGTCTTTGATAAAATATATAAACCTCTTCTCTCGCTCTCTCTATATATATACAAAACTGTAAACAAATTGTCAAGCGCTACCATACATTTGTCTCTCTTTTCACGTTTCCGTGTACATGTATATGTATATATATATGTATATATATACACGGTATGCATCGACGCCCTCCATTAATTTTCGCGCATCCGGCGACCTATAACGAAAATAAAACGAACGATACACACGTTGCGTGTAATGATAGTTCGGTGTGTGCGTTATAGTAGTAGACCTGTTTCGTTTAAAAGCTTCACTGATCTGTCTATCTATATGAACTGGAACTTGCATTGAAGTTTCAAATTTCAGAAACCTGAAAGAAACATATAGACTATTCGCATATACACACACACATAACACGAGAGAGATTATTTTCGAACACACTAGTAATATTGGACATGGCGAATTTTGATATTTATAACTTGAATTTTCATTTGGTAGGGACTGAATTGTTTATTTCAGAAGTTGGAATATATCAACGGGATAATCGTTTTCAATGTGTTTATGTGTACGCTTTACAAGGTGTATATGAAATGGATATTAATTCGTAATTTATATGATCAATTAGTATTAATGTGGTTTTACGTGTATCGGATATTGGATCATTGTTACATGCTAAATTTATTGATTTTTATTAACGTGACTATTACGATAATTAATTGCTGAACATAAATTATTCAATTTGAATGTAGTATAGATGCATTTAAAGTAACCATTTAATTTTTAATTCAGTATTATTCTGAATCTATACACTGTAATTTTTTTATAAACACTTCAAACTAAAGTTTATAATAAAAAATTGTTTCTTTATAAAATTCTAAGACAAAAAAACAAAAAAAAGTTTGAAAATTTATCATATTTTTTGTATTTTAGAGTTACAAATGATATTTAAATAATTTTTTCGATAAAAATTCTCTATTATACGAAAACTATGTTTGAATTATTTAAAACATTTTGATTAGTTTAAAATTAATTACAATCAATTATTGTTACAAGTGGTTTGACTACTGCAATAACCATATACAGTCAACCGGTTAATTAAATAAAATCCTAGTTGCACGTTTTCTAATGTTTAAAAAAAATTTTTTAATAACAATCATAAAATTTGTTCAATCGAAATATTTTTTTTAACGTCGCTATATTTATGTTATACTATATTTTTGCTATGCTCATCAGCAACGGAGGTTTTCAATGTGTTTCTAAACAAAACACATATAATGTACAATGGTGCTTGCATCAATTGGCTGCCGAGAGAACGGGATTCGAACTCAGAACCTCGAGATTACGAATCCAACGCTCTATCGAATGAGCCACAGACCGACTCGAAAATCGAAATATTAATAAAATAAGATAATCTTTTCAAAGTCCAGTAGTACCGACTTAATAATCTTCCGATAATCAAACCTCTCTTTTTCTTTCCTCCTCTAGTACAAAGTTAATCCTACATCTTGCACTCGACTCCAATTCACAGTCCATCGAAACAATCGACCTTTTTTTATTCTTTTTTTTATTTTCAAAAGCGCTACCACTCCTTTTATATACTCTCGATATTCTTTATCCTTACGGATACCTATATATATACCCTTGGTAATAGTTATTGTTCGGTGCCCATTATATCGAATCTTTTTCTCTCTTTCTTTCGCTCACTTTTTCTCAGTTAAGCGAGCAATGCGTTTTGAAAGAAAAGAAGAAAGAGATAAGATAGCCGAAGTAAAACGCGTAGCTATATAGCCTTGTTATCGCCCACTGGCCCCGCGCTCGCGCACACCTGTGTTGTCTTGTACAAAGTTATACCTTACTTTTTTTTCTCTCTCTCTCTCTCTCTCTCGCTCTTTTTGCCTACCTATTTTACCTCATGAGCGACGGCGTGATGTTACTTTTTTTTTGTTATCAAAAACTCTTATCTTTGACCTCTGTACTGTCTGCATTTTATTTTTACCTTGTCTTCTTTTTTTATTATATTATATAGAAACGTGTGATGTTGCTTGTTAGATATTATTACAAAGTGTAGAGAAAATTTCATCTTCTTCATGGTTTTTTTTTCCTTTTGATTTATATTATGACAAAATCGCTTATATGCTAGCTTAATTGGTTGGTTATAAACTCTGCAGCTTTTTGGTGCGTTTTGAGCCTTTTATCGATGCGTAAATTGGTGTATAACTAAAGGTTTAGTTAAATTCATGATTTATGTTTCTTTCCGCATGGTATATAAGTAAGGGAGCTATGGTTAAAACTAACGTTTTCCAGAGACTTTAATAGAATTCTCTCCAAATTTAGATTATTTTTCTTCGTGAAAAAATAAGATCGAGCGAACAATGCGTATTGCTGTTGAATTTTAAAATTCTTTAAAATCGATAAATACCGTTATATACATACAGATTATAAGTTTATGTGCAAATGAAGGGTGTGTGTGTAGCTTTTAAAAGTTTTAAGAAATAATATTCAATATTCCTAGCGGTCTGATTGTTTATCTAAAGCGTTGAATTTCATTACAAAGCAATCGTTAATCTTTAATGGAAAAAACGTTTTTCGAAATTGGTGTATATAATGGTGTTGCGAGTATAAGAGAAAAATTTGAAAGAAAAAAATATTAATAGCCTTATACTTTGATAAGAATAATAATTTCTAAATATTAACTTTTAATTTTACCCGTGGATATCATAATTTCTACGAGGCATTCGAATGAGATTCTCGAACGTTATAATTTCAATAATTTGAAAGTTTAAATTTAATCATTATTGATTTATATTGCTTACTTTATTCGGTCTGCCGATCAGATTAGAAAGGTTAATACATTCAAATTATTTATTCCGACACTCATTATTTCAATATTTCAATGGACAAATACAACATAACCTTAAACAGAAATAAACATTTTAATTATTCACGTATAAGCAACGATACGAATTGTCAACAGTTGTTCGGTTATTATTGCAACATTTAGCGTAAATAAGAAATGAGAGAGAAAAATTAAAAAAAATGGCACTCGCTAAAATTATTCTTATTATTAATTTTAAATGTACGGCCCCATAATCTTGGTACAGTATTTTCATGTACATAATTAAATTTAATTACAGCCTATTACTAACTGTATATCTCAACAGCGGCACAAGTACCTATGCAAAGTAGCTCAAGTTAAGTATAATCATTAGTTCGAATCTTATAAAAGTTCGCCTGCTTATGTACATATAAATATCTACACTGTAACGAAAAAGAATAAATAAAATTATAAGAAAAAGAATAAATAAATAAGCATTGATCAACCCTTTACATAAAAAAAATTTTCGTGGGTATCTTGTTGTGTATTATGAGCGCAATGTATACGCATTTAACAAAAGAGTCTTTCGATAATTTAAATTGCTCAAAGGTATACAGTAATCAAAAGAAGGGCATAAATGAGTTTTTGCTCTTTCTCTTGGGCGCGATTAGTATACTACTATTAAAGTCTATATAAGCTCTATTTTTATTTGCCCCGAAGAGAGGATACTTTAGAGGCACGCATATAAGCGTACTTTTTTTTTTACTTTTTTTTTAAAGCACGTGTCGTACTCGTCATTTTCTTTCCTCCTTTCATTCTACATTTCAAATTGCCCGAGGATATACGAGGCTCTCAATCTATAACATGCGTCCAATATAACGATTTGCATAATTCCAGTATATACGCTTTAAAACTTCTGAAGCCCAATTATATATCGGTTTGGAATTCGAAAAAGGGACGACGATTTAAAATGACGCGTTTATCCGAAAAAAAAAAAAATTTAGCTGATTTGAATTTTGTTATTTTTCTTTTTTTTTAAACCAAAACAAAAGTTGGTCCAGCTTTAAAAAGATATTAAATAAAGAAGAGAGTAAAGTGTGTAATGTACGTTATGGCAGAAAACGAGGTGAAGCGAGACGAAGAGAGCCGCGCATCGGCCTGCTCTCTTTAGAAGCTGTTGGGCGTTCACCCCGACCTCAACCGATCTTTCTCTCTTACTTTTTTTTCTCTTTCTCTTTTGCCGTTGCTGCTGCTGCTGTAGCTGTAGCTGCTGCTGCTTCTGCTGATGTTGGTGTTGGTGGTGGTGATGGTGCTGCTGCTGGCTGCGACTCTTATGCTTCTTAACTCGCGCAAATGTTTCTATATTACCTTCTCTCTCTCTCTTTCTCTTTCTCTTCGGTAACACTAAGAATCATCGTCTTACCGTTTCCTTATATATAGAAGAATGTGAATATCAGGACGGAATTCTTTTATTGTTCCAGAGCGTTTCATCCTTTGATCAGTTCTATAACTTGGTGTACTGCTACTGTTACTGCTATTGTTATATTGTTACAATGATTAGATTGCTAAAGTCCAAAATACCGTTCACTGTTAAAAGAAATTTCAATTGTATAAGTTTATTTTTATTTAAGATATTTGCAATATTAAACTATTAATCAATAGTCCATAATGTAAAATATTTGCAATGATCATTCATCTCAAATAAATTATTTTTGTAGATCAAATCTATTAATGTACTTATTTTATAAATAAATTGTTTTCATAGAGAAAATAATATAATGATTCATAAGTTTTTTATGAAAAATAAATTATCAATCGTAAATGACAGAAAAATCAACACGTTGTTTTACAAGCTCAAATGTAAAAGATGCAAAAAAGATAGCTTTAGGAAAAGGTTGCCAAATTTATTTTGGTCAACTTCATAATTCTTGCCGTTTGATATAAAAATTCTTTATCGAATAAACTTTGAAAACGCGATTGAGTATTTAAAAAGAATGAAAGAAAAAAAAATCCAATAACAAACATAAAAATCTACATATTGTTCTCGCTTCCCTACCATTTTTCTCCGTTCTCCCCATATATATACTCTCTTATATACACCCTCGAGTCAGTGGCTTTTATGCACCTGCACTCTCTTGCAGATGGAAAGGCTAAGATAAAGGATATACGCGTTCCCTCTCTCTCTCGCTCTCTCGGGCTTGCGCTCGCTCCTGAGATTGATAAAAAAAAATATAAATAAAAGGAGAGTGGAAGAGAACGGAACGAAGAGAGAGGAGTAGTAACAGAAAAAAAAATCAGGCTGCGCATTGTTGCAGGTAGCCGCTGGACTTAGAAAAGAGAAAGAGAAAGAGAGAGAGAGGAAAAAAAGAGGAAAAAGAGAAAGAGACTAGGTAGTAGTAGTAGTAGTTGTAGTGCTCGACACGCAAGGTCGCGCCGCGGCCGCGTATATACGCTCGTGCAGCGCAAATTTATTTGCACGTTAACCCATTCACGTTTAAATTAGCCTCGATGATGCACACGCGCGCGTATACATACATATATATGTATATATATATATATATATATATATGTAAGTGCACGCTTCTTTTTTTCTCCTCTTTTTTTCCTTTTATAAAGAGTGCTTGAATGCATGTGCACTTTTTCTTTAAATAATCTTGATGCGATATCCGCAACAATTTAGTTGAGACTTCCTTATTTTAATTGTTTGCTCTATTTGCTAATGTTAATATAGTTTTTTTTCTCGCTGAGCTTGTTTATTAAATATTTTATTTTCAGATTTTTAAACTATTATTAAGCTTTTTTTTCATTTGCAATGCGTTACTTCAATCAATTAAATATTATATTAAAATTGTATTTTTATCTTTTAATCTACGCAATTGATGTTTAACAAAATATTGTATTTAAAAGCGATAATATTGCAAATTAAGTAAATAATAAATAATTATAAAATACTATAGATTTATAAACACACAAAATTTCTTAGATGTGTATAATAACAGTTATCAGAATTACGCGAAACTCCGAGTAATCTCCTAACCATTTTAATAAATTCTGCAAAAGTCTGAATAAAAAAAAAGCTGTAGGCAATATCAACGCTTTCGAAGAAGCTTGTAAAAATTAAACGACATTTTATGCATAATCGATGTATTTTCAAGAAGAGTCTCTCTCTCGTTTAATGTTTAACACGTGAAATAACCGAACGTTGATGCGTATGTGCATGTATTCGCTATTAAGAAGGAGGAAAAAGATATAAGTTGGCGGTTTCGCGTGGGTGCGCCTCTCTTTTCTACGCCAGTATATATAATCGTTTCGCATATAACGTTCTTTATAAACGTGTACAGTTTTGTTGGCGATATTCCAGAACTCGTAGGAGGCTGACCATCTCAGCCTCTGACCTCACCCCGAAATAACCTCTCTCGATTTTCTTCTTTGCTTCTGCAGCTTTAAGTTTAAACTCTTCTTATAACTCTTTCTTTTCCTCTCTCTCTTTCTACACATATCCATACGACTTTCTATTTCCGAGGTTTGCTTTTTGCTCTCTCTCTCTCTCTCTCTCTCTCTCTCTCTCTCTCTCTGTGTTTGTGTGTGCTTTGACTTGCGTCGTTACGAATATTCTCTTCCTCTCGCTTATAACGCCAGTTTTCTTTGACACCAGTGGGATGTGTATCATATGAAAAATAATAAAAGAAAAAGCAACGAATTAATTACATTAAGAGGAGATCTTTATTGTCGTGATATAAGATTATAGGTTATAACGTTAAAAAAGAAAGGCGTTTAAATGTTGAGATGTCAAAGTTGTAAGTTTTATAGGTTTTTCATGGTTGGCTTGATGGATTTCTGCCAAGAATAATAAAACCCAGCCTGGAAGATTCTATTGAATTTTAATTAATGATCGTGAAATATTTCGTAACCAAAGAAACCAAAGTAACAACTTGAAAAATCAGTTCAATCAATTATCTTTACAATAAACAAAGAAATTATTTTGCATGAATTATTAACGATTAGCAATTTAAACAATACGAATATTATTTCGATCCGTATTACCGAGAACTTATTTTAATAACCCGGATTGGAAAATAGATCTATTTTCTGGGAAACTATCGTATTGCAAAAATCATACATATTTTGTCGAAAATTTTCAAACATCAGGATTTTAAATAGAGCTTTAATCTATTTCAAAATGTATAAACATGTTTTTCCTTAAAGTTTTAAACCTCAAATAAAGTATCAATTTCGTTATAAAATTTAGAAATAAATCGAATGCAACGATAAAATCACTTTATATTTTAAACTTTTCAAAGAATCTTATTAAAACCTCTTTATACTTTCACGCTGCAGCTCGTTTATATATCGATAAGTCGAAGAAAAAAAAATTGTTTCTTTTTTTTTCATATTCCCTTCCTCTCTCGCTCTCAACTCAATATAAAAGCCGAACGATCCCCTTTCTATATAAAATGCAATCAAAAAGCATCAGCGATAACTGGCAAGAAGAACGGTAGCTCCTAGCGAGGCATCTCTACTTCTCTTTTTGAAGAGAAAAAAATAAAGAGCAAAAAGAAAGAAATAAAGAAGGATATATAAAAAAAAATTTAATTCTCGAGGTCTATATCGTGTTTACCTCTCCTCTGTGCTGCACAGAAGCAAAACCGGGAGCAAGCGTATAACCGCTCCTTCGGCTATTACATATACTGCTCTTATTCTGGCGCGCGAGCGAATGTATGTGTATATATATATGTATGTATGTACCGATCGCAAAAGCGAAATGGGAAATTATGAGGCGCGTATGATAGCAGTTCCATTAAGATGCAAATTCGTTAATAATTCGTTGGCTATAGCCTAACAGGTCAACCCTTTAACATCTTGTCGCTTTCTCACACAACGTTGGACATATATGCCTGCTATTGCTCTCTCTGGATATTTTTACAATTGGCTATATAGGCGCCTACACGATACACACACGCACACTTATACATACGTGAATTCATTACGCGTGCACCGATTTAATTGCTTTGGCTACCTTCGTTATCTCAAGCTATCCAATGGCCTTTACTTATCTTTATTTTTTTTTTTTTTTATATTTTATTTTATTTATTTTTTACGTATACATTTGTGCCACAGCAGGTAGTCTCTTATGTACGTGTGTGTGTATATATATATTGCTTTTCCAACTGAGCGCGCGAATTTTAAAGTCTTTTATTTGGCCGGACGTCATCCCTCTTATATTACCCGCGAGCAAACGCTGATATTTATACGTCCGGCCAAGCTTAAGCGCGTATATGAGGTAGCATTGAGCTTTTTTTTCGTTTATTTCTTTGTCTCTTTTTATTTTTATTTTTTTTTATTTTTATAAAAAGACTTTAAGAGTTTGTTGCTTATATAGGTATACGCAATTTCGGGAATCAAATTTTCTTTTCACTCTCGCGTGCTGATCATGATTCTTATCTCGTGCAGCTGCTTCTTTATTTTAATATACTTTATTTATTTGCTTTTATGACCTTAGTGCACTTGAATAAATATAATGCAAAGAAAATTAATAAACTGTTTTATTGCAAAAACTTATTGGGAGAGTATCAGAGCTTCGGTTCATTGATTTTTTTAGAATTGCGAGAAAGATTTTTTCTTATGATTATTAAAAATATGAAAAAAGCTGGAGTAATAAGCTCAAATCCTTAGATTGGACTTTAGATACTTTAATAGCAATAATTTTAACAAGTGTAATAAAAATTAGCATTATTTTCTTAGCACATATTTTTTTTATATAATCCACTAAAATAATATAAAAAATTTTTTAAAAATACTTAAATTTAATGCTTTATTGAATCAAAGAACATTCATTAGTTCTAAATTTATCAACAATCAAAAATAATATATTTCATAACCCACGTAATTATTGCAAATTTTAATATATTTTAATCTTTATTTAATTTGTTGGTTATTAGAAGAAAAATCGATGCCTATTGACGATATAGCTTTAAGCATTTTATTTTATACATTATTTTTATGGAATAAATAAGAGAAATACTTACTTATTTATGATCCTTTAAAACAATGCTATTTTTTATTTCATAAAATTATTGCTACTATACCATCTCGCTCCAAATTTATAGAGTGTTAGAGTCTATAACTCTAGCTTTATTCAGATTTTTTCTACAATAAAATATCTCCCGTAGTTTTAACAAAATCCCTCTGACACTCTCCTGCTTGGTCTAAAATTTCGAGTGAAAAAAATGAAATTTATAAACTTGATGAAACATCATTTCATTCTCAATGGTTAAGGATAGCGATAAAATAGATAGCTAACCTCCATTGTATAAAAAAGTAAAAATAATATTTCTTAAATTAGAAAGAAATCCTATATTGTAAGATTATAAGGTTAGCGTTCTATAATAACAGTATTTCCAGGTGAAAATCACGATCTTTCGAATCTACAATTAAAGGGTGCAATATAGGTGTATATATATCTATCGAAAATTCGGTGGCGATGAACCGTGATATGTTTGAGATTGCTTCTGTATATAGTTTAATCCTTATAGTGAAGAAAAGAGAAGCGGTGCGGTAAGCAAGCGACTGGTTAATTGGACCCGGCTGGCAATTAGTAATTACAGTAGCTCTTCAAGTTGCTAGCCACAACCCTTCTGTTGTACAGTGCAATCACTGCTTTCTTTCTCTCTTTCTTTCTCTTTCTTTCTTTCTCTCTTATAGTTGCACGCGTACGTCGAGTTTTTCATTAATGGCAGTAGCCGTTGCTGTTGCTCCTGCTGCTCCTGCTGCTGCTGCTGCTGCTGTTGATGCTGCTGCTGCCGCGCACGAGCGCAAGAAAACCGGTCGGCATCGCCTCGCGATCTCTTCAATGTATGTGTGTGCATGTGTATGTGTGTAAAGGTTGATCGCGAAAGGTGGAGTCGAAAGAGAGAGAGAGAATGTTAAAGGAAAAGGAAAAGGACTATATATCGTAAGAAGAGGCTTCCTGGACTCTTCTACTGCGGCGCCCATTAAAATGCTAAACGCATCGCAGATAAACTTGCGATACCAATCGCTTTTGCAAGAGAAAGACAGAATAGCATCAGCCTCGCCCATAGCTCTGATTTTCTTTACCTTCTATTTTTCCCTTCTTAGATGTTTTCCCTTTTTTTTTCCTCTCTCTTAGACTGTATAACTTTTCGTTGACTTCTTTTTTTCTCCTTTTACCAATACCAAAGTGAGCTCGTATACGATGCATTGTACGCCGGAGTACAAATTGAGTTGTTTTCTCGTGAAAGAGAAATCATAAGAATAAACTCTTTATGTATATGTAGCAGCAACAGCATCACGACTTTTGTATGAAAATTTTCTATATTGCTACTGCACCACTGGATTTCGTAATATTAAACACGCGCTGATACATTAAGATTACTAAGAGGATATATAAGATTTCGCTTGTCTTTTTTTTTCTTTTCTTTTTTGTTGCACGCGCACGTTCTGAATTAATTTTTCGCGCGCTCGTTCGACCTCACTTTGCTTTTAAACTTGGTGTGTTAAAGTTATATATGTTGTGTAGCGTCGTCGTGTTTTTGAATTTTCACGTATGTCAGCGTATTAATATCACGATCTAGTTACGAAATATAGCACGAAATATGTATGTGAAATATTCTAATTTTGCTTGGCTGATCTTTTTTTTTTCTTCTCTCTTTCTTTTATTTCGCTTGAAAACGTTTCAAGAGTGAGAATGTTGTTGCTTTTCGCATACGTATTTACTGTTTATTTGCAAACTTTTTTTTAATGTTCAACATATATATTTTCAGCGCATATACGAGGGAGTGGGCAAATGTGTCGTAATTAGTAAAGTTGCAAGTTCAAATGAAATTAATATTGTAGGTTATTTATAATATACTTTTTTTCTCTTCTATTATTACAAAAGAGAAAGGATTTTTGTTGGAAGTTAACTTTTGTTTAATATATTAACACAACTTATCATGTGAAAATGTAATATTATTACAAAATGCATAATTATTTCACGTGTAATATCGTAAAGAAGGTTATAAAATTTTATAACAAGTATAGGCACTCCAATTTCTTCCTATCATCAAAATCTTTTTTTACGGAATTTCGCGTATAGGTAGTTATTATAGCGATCCCAAAAAATAAAATAAAAAAATAAGACGCTAAATAGATTTTCGAAGAAATTTTAAAATTAATATTCTAAAATTTTTTTTTTTTTCTAGGTCAACCTGGCGGACGATTCGGAGCATAGTCATCAAGAGACGGAGGCGAGTATCGTTGTTCGCGGTACTAATAATACCAGTAGTAATAGTAATCGAAAAGCCCTTGATTCCATCATCGACCATTTGAGATCGGCTTTTAAAAATAAGCTCCAAGACAATGGTAAGTTACTGTACAGAAAAACAAAATGGAAAAAAAATTTAATCGCAGCGTTATCATCGACGACTTATCTTAAGTGAAAAAAGAACTGAATGAAACTTCGATCATTGATTGCGAGAGATTCTTTGATGCTTCTGGTAGAGGCAAAAGGGGAATTGAAATCGTTTCGTGTCGAGAATCTATATACGCGTGCTAGGAATATTCCGTATAAGATTCTTAGCGGGATAAAATTGGAAAATCAAGTTTAGATAATGCTGATTAAAAAAAAATTTATTTTTATTATTCTATGATAAGATTAGGTTCTTTATTTACTTGTGATTATTTGAGAGTAAATGTAATTAGACTTAATAAAGTGTTGTGGTGAGGTTAATAAATAAGATTCTAATATTGAAAAAATTTATAGTATAAATTTTTACTAATGGATTTCAGGATTGCAGAAATAAAATTTATTTTTTAATAATAGAACTTGTATAATATTCAAAGTAATATATTACACCATCATAGTCAGCCAAAAAAATTTGTTATCAATACAGAATATTATCAGGGGTATCTGTTTTTCTAAGAGAGGATCAAGACATCTCTTTCGAAATTTGAATTTAATATATAGCAATTAAATAATATTTGATTCCATAGAAAACTTTGATAAAAAATTTGTTTTCATCAAATGCATCAAACATGGAATAGCCTGTATGCATGAATGTAATAGTACATAAGGGAGCAAAGTATATACGAACGCATGTACCTTATGACAATGTATATATACGATGTACGTTAGTGAATGGACTCTCTTGTTCATAGTGGTTAAGATCGTTACAGATACACACGTATACACACATATATGTATACATTCGTCTCTTTCTAAGCTTCTCGTAAGATGAAATCGGTACCGGTGTTCTTCTTGAGGGTCCTGTAACAGCAGCTACACTGCCTTAGGCCCGATACAGCTTCTTTCTCTAGATCTTTTCTCTCTTCTTATTTTCTCTTTCTCTCTTTGCTTCATAAATTTTCTCCGAGCACAATTATGTGTGTTGGATATATGTACAGATGAGAAGAAAGAGAGAAAGAGAGAGAATATGAGGATTATTGTTGTGGGCTCTGCTATATAGCTCGTGACCTCGTAAGTATAGGGCACGCGTCTTTCTTTAATTTTTTTTTTGTTTTCTTTTTTGCCTCGAGGGTGTGTTTTACGCGTGCTATACCATATAGGCAAATGGTTTCTTGTCTTTCAATCTCATTTTGTTCTTTCATATGTATGAACGAGGACACACATACGTACACACATACACAGATGGGCAGGACACGTCCTCTAAAGTCCAGCCTAATAAGGTGAGGGGCGAGAGAGTACACAAGAGACAAGCGATCATACGTCTAGATAGATTGGTGTATATGTAAAGCTTGTCGTGGATGGACCATCGCTTAGTCATTAGTGGCTCATCGATGATGGAATTAGACTCAAGTAATACACGTGCTAAACTTCAATACAGTTAAAAAATGTCATTCTTTTATCTTTTTTTTTAATCCTACAAATCAAATCCAAGTAGATATGTACATATATATTTCTTCTAAGAAATGCAGGAGATATTACCGTAACTCGATCGTTTGTTATTATTTTGATTACAATTAGCACTACTGAAAAATATCCCCAGCATGAATCACACATAGCTTTATAAAACTAATAATTTTCCATCTAGAAAGTCACAAATTGTAGCAGCACAGCTACCGAAGCTACAATTACGACAAGACTAACAACGTACATATACAAACTTGTTTTCGTGTATAATTATATCACTATGATCAAAGAGTACATATACCATTGGAAGATATCATATCTTCATTTTTTTTTAATGATCGTTTTTTTGGTTTTTTGTTTTAATGATAATCAAAAATATCAGCAACCTTATTAATCCTTTATAAACTAACGTTTATTACTATCACATCTTTCTTTCAAAAGCAATTGCAACGATTGACAAACCCACAGTAGTCATACAACTCTTGTAAACTCTTTTTGATACTTATTTAATCTCTTTCTTTCGTTTTACTTTTTTTTTCATTTTCTTCTTCTTCTTCATGGTTAATCTGCTTGAGGAATCTGCGGAGGCGATACGCGCGTTCGCATTTATATAAGAATGCGTTTGCCACAATTTATAATGCAATTAGGAAGCTCGAAAAAGAAAGAGAAAAAGAGAAAAAGAGAGAGAGAGAGAGTAAAGGGGGATAGTAGAGAGCTCGAATTTATGGTAGACGTGAAAGGGAGGAGAGAAGAGGACGATATACCATATATATATATACATATGAGGAATGCGATAGCAAAGCGAATCTCGCGGATCGACTTCTCCTCTTACATATACTTGTGTATATATGTGTAGGTATATATATGAAGGAAAGAAAAAGAGAGATGAGAGAAGAAGAAGAGAGAAAGAAAATGAATTGGCACTGGGCCGTATAGGAATGAGTTATACGGCGCACCAGTAGCTACCGATGCATTATTTATTGCGGGAGTTTCATTATATTTCTCCAGGGTGCTCTAGAGAGAGAAAGAGAGAAAAAAAACGAGAATATAACTTTAGCTAGTCGTACCACTTTCCGAATCAACTCTTTCCTGCAATCGATGATCGACTCCTTGCAGCAGCAGCAGTCTTATAACCATACCGCTCCTTTTTCTTTCTCTCTTTCTCTTTTAGTTTGATATATATCGGCTACTAAAGCCATAGGACTTTTAAGAGAGAAAGAGAGAAGAGCAAAAGGCTCAAGGAGAGAAGAAGTTATCTGACTGCTTTATCGGCGCCTGTCTTCTTTCTCTCTTTCATTTGGCTGCTTCCTGTGCTCTCTCGCGCGCGCGCAAGCCGCGTGTGGATATATTCTTTTCTTACTCTTTTTTTTTATTTTCTTTATTTCTTTTTAACTTTTTCTTTTATTGCAAGAGATACTTGAAGCATCCTTTTCCTTTCGGAATTGCGACAGCTAGAGTACTGCGGTTGACTTCTATATGTAGAAAATGTGATGTGCTGTGACAATGTCCAAGGAGCATTGTTTGATTATGAGTGATAATGATTAGGAGTACCGATTTTTTTAAATTTATGTATTCAATTTTAAAATCTAAATTTTAAATACATTTTATTTTAAAAAATAACGTCATAATTTACTATTTGGTTGAGTAATTATACATCATGCAATTAAGGAGTGAAATCCAAGATTTGTTCTTAAGGTTTGAACCATCTAAGGGAAAAATCAACTTTGCTCCCGTATTGTGTATTGCTATATTCTCGTTTTAACTGTGATTATTTTATAAACGTAAAAAGACAAAATTTAAAATTTAAATTCTTTTAAGTTAATATTCAGTCTAATTGAAGTGGAACAAATATATCATTTCTGGAAATGATGAGATGATTTGATGCATTTCAAGTAGAAAAAGTCAAATGTGATTAGACTAAAAATTTTTTTACAAATATTCACAAAATAATGCAAAAAGAAAACTAAGCTTGTAATAATAACTATTTAAAATATTTAACGAATAAACTAAAAATTTCAGTATAACGAACAATAAAACGATGTTTATTACCAATCTCACTACTCTTGCATTGCATTCTAATAACAGTCTCTAAAACAACTATCTAATATATCTCTAAGGAACAATGTATTAACTTTCGTTAAAAGACACACCGTCCATTTGCTAAAGGTAAAACGTTTAATACCTTAAGCATTCATCGTCGTTATAACGTTTCGTTTGAACGGAGGGACAGCTCTATCATTAAGAGCGATAACTTAACGCCGCGTTACGATACTAATGAGAAAATGTTCGCTAAAATAGCTATGCTGCTTTTTTGCACTTTTAAACACGCGCGCGTTACATTTACAACCCTAACCTATAGGCGGACCTTATAATTTTTTTTTTCTTCCTCATGCTGCTTGCTGATCGTTTTAAAATGGTTTAGTCTTTTGCTCTTCTGTACTTTTTAAGGTTATACATATGTAACTAGAGTTAAACTGGTAATTATTCATTTTTAATATAACCTCTCTTATGCACACCGTCGATCGATCCTCTTTATTTCCATACATGTTTTTGCTCACTTTTTCTAAACGTTAAGAAAAAAAAAGTCGTTCGAGAAATCTTGAAAGGAAGAAAGAAAAAAATAAAATAAATCAAAAGTGTATAGATGAGCACGCAGAAGAAGAAGAAGCTCCTGTGGTGTATATAAGCGCGAATGAATGGAAAAGACGATTCCTATACACGTCGCGTGTATATCGTTCCATTCTCGAATGATCGCGTGTGTAAACGAGAAAGAGCAAGTCTCTCTGCGCATGTATCGCGTTTATCAGTTATACGTGCTTCTTTTGGTGTACCCCATCCTAATCATTAGTCCTTGTCGCGTATACACCTTCTTTTTTTCTACCTCTTACCTCCCCCACATCTCTTCTTCTTTTTCTTTTATTTTTACGTTTATATATACAATACGGTAAAAGAAGATGACCTCTTCTATAATGCATATATACATATGCATATACCCATATAGATTCTCTTGTCGCGATTTAATATCCAGCATTAATTTTTTTGTCTGCTCATATATGCAAGTTGATCTCTTATTCTGTCTTGTAGAATACATATAAGACTTTTGTATTATACATACACATATAGATATATTGTGTATATAAATCGACGGCATGTTTCTACATAGCAAGAGAGCTTTATCTTTAGCGTGAGCGCGTTATGTTAGCTTTTTTTTTCTCTTCTTTAAGTTTTTTGTATATACGCGCGCTCATCGTTGAGTAAGATGCCAATTCTTCTTTTTTTTTTTTTGTTGTTGCTGTTGTGATCATAATTATCGAGAGAACAAACAGAACTCGAGATAAAAAGTGATTTTGTATACAATAAATCATTGTTTTGAAATACATTTTAGAGGTGTGGCTCTTTTTATTGAAGAATTTATCTATATGTAGATATATATGTGTATATGTGTATATATAGGATGGGATGATAGTTTCGTTTAAAGTATTTGTTGAAATCCAAAGAAATACGTACGAACTTTTTTCTCACGTGCATTAAAAAAGGGATAATGTAACGCTTTACATTTTACAGTAGAGCTTTGCATAAATTTCTCTCTTCCAAGTCTTATAAAATCTTACAAAAAAAATACATAAAAAAATATCGAAAAAAGTGAAGCAGAAGAAATCCATCCAATGACATATTAAATCATTCTTTGCAAAAAAGTATTTCGAGCAAACTCTATCCAAAGATTGCCAACAACTGTACGAGAAAAAAAGCGAATAAATAAAAAAAAAAAGATGAGAAAAATAAATCCGAAAATAAAATGAAACTAAGAAAATACCTTTTTGTCACTTAACTTTACGAAGCGAGGGTTTTATGCCTTAACCATACGACATGATATATAGCGTGTCGAATGATAATACGCCGATAGGTTTTACACGTTAATATACATATATCTCAAGTGAAGTATATACACATACACACATACACACGTACATAGTAGAAAGATTCACTGTAGTATCATTCGGTTGTTAAAGAAGGACCACGCCTACGTGCTTACTGCACGATCCAGTTTCTTTATTTTTTTTTCTTCACTTTTCTTTTTTATTTCTCTTATTTTTAACTATAAGACTTTGCCCGGTCTGCCCACGCGTAACTGAGATACGCACACTTGCTATATAAGCATCGTTTGCTTTAAATTGAAAAAAAAAGTAAGGGACATGAAACGTAAAAGAAGATGAGAGAGCAAAAAAAAAAATTTTTTTATATGACTGAATAGTATCGGTTAATGACATCGGCGAATGCTATTTGCGTACATACAGGACAGATGTTGATTTCAAACTTTTAAGAGTGTTTTAATATTGAGTGCTAATGTTGGCATATGGCTAATATCGTTATTATGTTGCAGAAAGGATTATCATTTTTATGAAATATTATATCTAAAGGGATATTTTTATTTTGTTATAATTTATTGAACAGCTTAGATCTCTTTTTTTTTATTAAGTTTTAGTTAATTTTAGTGTTAGTGAACTGTTACGTATATATAGAACGTACTACTTAAATCACATAAATATCTTTACATTTACCCGATCGATTAAAAGTCGGAACACTTTTTATTTTTTTTTAAATGTAAAAAATTTAATATGCGCTGTTAGAAAAAAATCCGATTTTTATCTTAAATGCGTAGGCAATTCTTGTTTCAAAAATACTTTATAGATCTAGATGCCAGAGTGAACGTGTGACCTTACATATTAAATTTAATATAAATTTCCAACTATTTGTCAATAGTTTGAAAATTAAGCAACGAATTTTTTTAATAAATTTAAAAAAATTTTCTTTAACTATTGCAATCGCGATAAGGCTTCGGATGAAAGTTGTTTTAAACTGCAAACATCATAAATAGTAAAGTTCAAAGTAAACAAGTCAAGAAAAACTACGTATAACGTTCTCAACACATGGTTAGAACAATGTTTCAAAATCATCCTTAAAAAGGTATCTCTAAAATCAAGAATCTTCATCTTGACACACGGCGCGGAATTAAATATATTTAAAAAAAAAATAATAAGAAGAAATTTTCATGTTTCTCTGTTTAATTTACTATGTAGTACGAGTGTTCCGTAAGCTGCGGGTGTCTCGCCCCTTTTACTGCAATAAAACTAAAACTATGAATCTTCAGAGATGATACATGACCTCCTAACTAAAACTTCAGCGTCTCGTTAGTTATGCGCGATATTTCACGCGGATTCTCTTGTCGCGTTCTTTCTTTACCTTATTTTTTCTCTCTCTTTCTTTCTGTTCTCTTATCTCTGAAGATCGATCTGCCATCAAAACACATACATAGCATATTTCCGCGAGAGCTGTATAAATTTTCAAAGCTTATTATGCAGGAGACCGCCTGTAAGACAGAATATAAGATAAAGATAAAAGCCTAAGTTTCACGGGGAGGGTTTTAACAAATTATGAACGAGTAAAAAGATTCCTTTTTAAAGTTATGTCAGTATATATAGTAGAAGAAAGTCAATGTGTACGTGCACGTGTGTGTTTGGGTGTATATATAAGCCAGCTGGTGTTTTAAAAAAATCTCAGCCGAAAAAGTAAGCGCGCGACTAAAGAGGAGGCGAAACAATGCTATCTTAACGGTGATCTCAATGGGGGTTAATTAACACGAGGGCTGACATATCCAAAGGCGAGATAGGCCCTGCTGTTTAAGCGCGAGCCACCGACACTGATGTACACGAGCTCTCCTGTTTCTTTCTTTTTTTTTATGTTTTCTTTTCTTTACTTTTTTCTTTTGTATTTTTTTTTCTGTTTTTTTTTTATTTTGGTTTCGAGGGGCTGTGCTATCGCCATCTAGATAATCGGCAATCGACCATTTAAGCAATTAACTAATTCAATTATTTTCTTTGCTTCTGTTTTTTTTGCACCCGCTTGTTCTTTTTTTTTTATTTGCGGAAGTTGTTTTAACCTCGTTTTCACTGTAGAAATTTAAATGGCTAGACATAGTTTAGAGCTGGGTTTCAATTACACGGTGATATTTTAAATAAGTTTTTTCGTTGTAATTAAAGCGGATACTTTATGTACTTTTCAGTTATAACTACTCCACTGATAAGTAGCTTTCATTACACAAATATTTAGCTGTAGTTGCGAAATCACCTGCGTAAATAATGTTTTCAACAGTTTGCGCAGATCTTTTATTAGTTCAACATGATTTAATTTAATTATTTTATTTATTTTTGCTGATAAAAATTTATAAATTACAATATAAAATTTAAATTGAATTTACATGGTTTAATTGTATAAAAAATATTTCTATAAAATATTGAAATTGTTTTTAATACTTGTAAAAGAATTTTTATTTTCTCGAATATACATTTTTCTTACTTAAGTTATTACCTTCAAAAGAAAACAAGCTCAATATACATTTGAGTAAATTACTCAAAGACAACATCGATTAGCTTACTTTTCTTGTATCTACAAACGATTTTTCTCTCAAACAAATGTTACCTACCAATTAACATAGACTCGTGCATGTTTTCGATATATTTTCTATACCTACACATCTTTATACTATTTTCCTTTTTTTCCCTACCTTCCCTTTTCTTTTTAATACATTTGTCGTCGTCTTAGTCGTCGTCGAGTGATGCACGATCCGAGGCATAATTTATTTGGTGATCTCTTTCTTTCTCTCTTTTTATTTCGTGTAATGTGTATATATACATGTAAATACATATACGGCTGAGGCTTTATAAATACGGTGAATGGTAAAGGCCGTGTTTGGCTTTAAACGTCTTTCTCTCTCAATGGCTTGATTAATCTTCTTAACGTTTATAATACATACAATTAATTGCTAGCACGCGTTTTGCCCTTATCGTTTAATACTGGCTGCCTTTTAACGCTTGTAACTTCCTTGAGATAATGGCGTTAGCAAAAGAGAGAAGAAAAAAATAAAAGAACGGAAAGAATGAAACGCAGAAGAGAGCTCGAGTGTCGACAATAATTTTAATCTAGCCGATTATCAATCGTGTCTTCGGAAATACTTAACTGTACAACACAAATGTGTGTATGTATATATATATATATATGCCTTGGGTAATATAACAGTATAACACAACGATTATTTCTCTTCAGTTCAAGTCAACAAGTTTCTTACTTTGTTTTTTTTTTCTCTTCTTTCTCCCTCCCTCCCTCTCATTTTCTTTTTTGCTTGTTCGCAACTGAGATTATGCTGTTATTTATTGGGAGTGAGTATTGGAAAGATGTTGGCCTTTTTTTTGCGTTGATGGTACTTATAACTTTTTTTTTTTAGATCAATGTAAATGATTGCTTAAACGTTATGTACGAATGCAAATTACAAAGTTCATTGATACTTTTCAGATAGTTATAGTATCGGAATAATTTGTTAATTGTTTGTGTTATTACATGAAAATTTTGTAAATTTTAAAAATTCTATTGTAAAAAATAAGATTGGATCTAGTAAAATTTTAATATTTGAAAAAATTCGAAAAATAATAAAAAAAGCCACTTTTAACAATAATAATAATTAAAAATTAAAACAAAATTATATAAGATATTTATATGTTATCTTGAAATTAAACCATCAATATTACTTAAATTTTTTTAATTCTTCAATAGTCTAACATAAGACTTGCTCAAGTATACAATGAAAAAAAGATTCTACCATTGAGCGGTATAAAGCGTATAATAAGGCACGATCGCGCTCATGTTTGAACTTTAACCGTTGACCTTCAACATTTAACCACTTGACTTTCAACCTTTTCTCTTTATATTTATTTCTTTTTATTTTTCTTCAAGTTTAGCCACACGCTTCAACCTTTGGCTTCTCGACTCTTTGACTTTATGATCTTCAACCTTTGCTACTCTGACATCTGATATTCATATAACCTCGCAAGCAATTTAGTTTATTCAAGACGTTCGTATAAACGCTTCGTACAAGGAAATTCAGTACACGAATTGTTGAAAAGTTTGTCAAGTGAAAATTAATTAAAACAGAGAATTTAAAAGTTTTATAATATTGTATAACCTTAAATATTTGTGTATTAAGATGTTAAGTGTTTTTTAATAAAAAAAGAAAATATTTTAAACAATGTTTTAAACAATAAATAATAAAACATATTTTAAAAGAATAAGAATAATTTATTAGCATATGTATTAGGATTATTCGGCAATTAACAGATTGTATCTAATCTTTTGAATATGTTAAACAGAATCGTGATGCCAGTAAGTCTATAAGGTATATATAGCCAATTAAGAGTTTCCTGAAACCTCTAGTATTATAATTTTTATTGTACCAATTATGTAATGCATAAGCATGCTGCCTTAATTTATAAATTTTCATATATTCAGTTTCGTTAATAGTAAATAAATAATTAACGTTCCTTTTTTTTCTTAAATACAAAAATTTATTCTTGTTTTAGATTTAAATTATTGTAAATTGAAATTAAGTTGTAAAATAATGAGATTATTTTTTGAAAAAAATACGGTTAATTTTCATGAACTTATTTAAAATGTTGATTTTGAATTATGAATATCATTTCCAAGACTTGAGATTCTGATTGATAACGGAGCTTATTAACTTTGATATGTGTTTATTTCCTGTTTTACTTAATTATAATTGACACAGTTGAATCTGCATTTTTCAATGAAATATAATACAATATTGTATTGGTTAATAAATTTAATCTCAAATTCCATTAAATATCTAAGCCATTGAAAATCTCTTATAATAATAGACGAGTGAAATTAAATAGATTCTTATAGCAAAAAAAAGAAGAAAAAAAAATTATAAAATATCTTGGGCATGGCAAACGGACGCTCTGCAAGTGTAAGGTCGAGGTCGTTATAACGGCGCTAATCTCACGAGCGTTATCTTTCTTTTTTACTCTCTTGAGCAACAATTTATATCTATACATATCCTTCTAGTGCGCAAAGTTTATATAAAGAAAGGCGAGCGCACTGTAAGGTGGGGCAGCTTGAGCAAAAAAAAAAGAGAAGAAAAGAAAAATACAAGAGAAAAAAAAGGAAGAAGAAAAGAAAGAGGAAGCCAAAGAGAGAAGGTAAACTCTCTCGCGCGCGCGTGCAAAGAAAGGAGGAGAGAAAGGGAGAGGCAAGACAACAACGGGAGCAAAAAGAGGCGCCAGCTAAAGAAATGAGAGCGTATATAAAAGCTAGAACAGCTCTTACATACACACACATACATTAAAATGGACCCAAAGAGGAAGAGAGAGAAAAGACGTTTTTAAAAAGACAAATAGACGAAAAGAGTTTGGTTTTCTCTATAGATTGGGCTTTGAGAAACACGCAAAGTCACCTGTTTCTCTCTCGTCTCGTCTAATTAACGCGCATAAAACGTGCCCTTCTAATTAAAACTCAAGGCAGATTTATGGGCCGATCGATCGAACATGTTTTTAAAAAGGACATCATTCGTCCCTATATACATGTGTGTGTATGCATACATATAAATGCATATAAGCGAAAAATATTATACGCTCATGTTATTCGCCGATGGACTGCACATACATATATACAGTCGAAAAATTTTTGCTTATCGATCCGAGAGTATCGGATTGCACTTTTATACAGATCGCGTGCATTGGGATTTTTTTTAATATCGTATATATAAGGGAAGGTTAAAATATAAAAGAAAAATAAAATGAAAAGTTGGCTTTAAAAACTTGTCGTTATTGTATACACATGCATCATCACCCCAAAGAATATATTCTTGGAAATTTCGTGACCCGATAAGTTTCGTCAACCGCAGACAGGATGCAATGCGTGTAAGAATGTTTACTCTTTTTTTTTTCTTATTTTTCGATGGCTTATAGACACCTTGGAACACCTGAAATCTCTTTTTTTCGCTTTCATTATGTATTTTCTTTCAAATTTCAAATTGCATTATGAGAAAAACGCTGGTTATTATAACAAAATTATTGTCGATCTGTTATTTGGAGCATTACTCTATTGAATGGAAATTGTACTTCTAATGAAAGACTTTGTGCTTTTAATTTATTTTCTCTTAAATATCAAAAACATCTCTTTTTTAGTTTATATTATTTACTTTTCCTAGAACACAATACGAAAGTCTCTAGAAATAAATTAAAGTTTTTTAAAAAAAGGCCCAACTTATAAATAATTTGGTCCGTACTCTAAAATATGACATAAGTAATATACCAAGCTGAACGATAATTTAACCATGATTTCTGTCATCCCTTATAAAAATACATTGGAGAACATCGTCGAGAATGATTTCGGCTGAATGACAAAAGAGAAAGCCTCGAAAACGAAGACTACTGAAAAGAATAAGTACCAAAGTCGGCTCTTGCGTATCGATTCGAACAAATAAAAAGACAAGAAAAAAAAGAAAAGAGGGAAAAGAAATAAGTATTCGTCCTTTATAGTCCTTGCCGCATAAAAACAGTAGCATTGTGTACTTAAGACAAGGACACAAGACGCATACATAGAGAGAAGTTGTGAACGAGCCGACTACTTTGCATACAGTGCATATATGCTGTGGGCTTATACTAACTGTGTGCGGGACCCTTATACTTATTCTTTTTTTTTTTTTTTTATTATTATTATTTTTTTTCGTCGAATCGGCACTCCCTTTGTCGGCCTCTATCACCATAAGCTTTGTCGCTTTTATATATACTTTTGCCGCGTAGCTTCTGATTTTACTCGTACGCGCTAAATTAAATTCAACTCTTGACTTCAAAGGGAGGGACACACACAAACACACGTACGGAGAGAGAATAAGAGAATGAGAATGAAAAGGAACAACAACAAAAAAAGAGAAGAAAAAAAATGGGTCTCCGTTTGTTTCTCTCGAAGGATATTGTATATATATTTTGCTGAGATAATTTAGCGGGCCAGAGTTTTTTTGTGTGTATAAGGTTATTAGAGGTAGAAAAGCAGATGTTGATGATCATTACCCTTCCTTTTTTTTGTGCGATATGATCGCTTAGGCGTATAAGGTGTCGTCTTCCGGTGTCAAGTGTTAGATGTTCACTGGGTAATGCGCTTGATGTTTGATCGATTATTTTATAAAAATGATATTCCAGAGAAATAAATTGTTTTTATTTTGGTAATCTATATAAATTTTTCGAATTATAATTCTAATTATCATTTTCCTCTTTACTAAATAAACATCCTTATTAGCTTTTGTAATTTAATTTCTTTTATATATTTTATTTTAGGGTAAAATAACTAATCACGGAAAAGTTTATTTATTTGTAAATATTGCTTTAAATTTTTACAGAAAAAATTTTATATGATTATTAATAATTATAAAAAGGTTCCAAAGAAGATTTTCATATAGAAAATCAAAAAATTGAGGAATATTTACAACTAAATAAATTCGTCTGTGATTAACCATTTTATTCTAAAATAAGAAATTTTCAGAAAAAACGTTAAATACTGAATAAAAATTCTGTTATCAATTCATATCAAGATCCATTAATTTCAGATCATACAAATAAATTAATATCAATGTAATAATTTTAAAGCAAATTCAATTAAAATCTATAAATTATTTCACGATACTCAAAACATTTCAATAAATATCAACATTTTGAAATATTGGAATCGAAAAATAGCCATGAATTAATTGGCATAAAATAAAGAGGAGTCCACTTAAGCAAAAAAAAAAATGCATCTGAAAAGCACGTGCTTACTTCTGCGTAAAAGTATTAACGCTTGAGCTTTGACACTCCATTAATTTTTCGTATTCATTAGTGGTTAATAGTACTCTCTTTCTCTTTCCGTCTCTATTCGTTCGGTATATACGTATATATACATTCGCGCTAGAGTGCATCGTTGCAGTAGAAGCTCAAAAAGAGAGAGAGAGAGAGAGAAGTTAGCGTTCACGCTTCGTATAGCCTTGGCATTTCGTCTAGGCTTTAATAATAATAATAATGATAATAATAATAAAAAAATAAGATAGTGTATATGTAAGAGATAGTAAACGCAGCGGGGTCTTCGGGTCGACGATGATGCCCTCGTAGCTTTTGCTCAAAGTAAAAGAGAGAGAGAAAAAAAGAGAGATGCATGGATCAGCGAAGCGTATACACTCGTAATGACCATTAACGTCGTAAGTTTCTTTCGAGACTCCTCTTATATATGCCGGGCTATAGTTGCTACTTTAACATGAGGTTCTTCATATTTTATGTGCGCCGCGTGTTACGTGCTGAGCAACGTGTATATAGCTTTCTTTTCAGTTCTTCTTCTTCTTCCTTCTTTTTTTATTTCTTTCTCTTTTTCTCTCTGCTTTATAGTTGGAGCATCTTTTAAAGCATACACGAAGAGAAAAAAGAGATAGAGAGAGATAGTCTCGACTTTACCACCTGCTAAAGGATTTTCAAGGTGGCTAAATGTGTATAGCGTCTGGAAATTTGGTTTTTATGAAGCTGTGAAATGATCAAGAATATTTTGATACTATGTTGTTAATATCAATTTGAGAAATAATTGAACGTGTAGTTTGATTATTTTTTTTAATTTATTATTTTTAAATGTTCACCTGCTCCTATTTATGAGAAGCATTTCAGAACAAATTTTTTTATAATTTTGTTGATTTATCAATGTTAATACACCCTTATTAAGGGTGAAATAATAAGATTGAAACTTAAACTGAAATTTTTATCAAATTTTAAAATATTACGATTATTAATTCATTTTTTTATTAAAAAAAAGAACTTTGTAAAGCTTGATGTTATTAAATTCAGTGAATGTATTTAAAAAATTTAATATTCAAGTTTTCATTACGCAAATTATTATAAAAAATAATAGTTCTTAATTAACCAACGTAAAGTAATGATTTCATTTAAAATCATATTAAAATATTAAAAATTTATGTTCCTAATAGCTTATCCCAAAATAAAAAAATCAAATCGTTTAAAAATTTCTCAAAAGAAATTACAAAATTATTTATTAAAAGACTAAATAAAAAGAAAAAGAAATAAGTATAAGCAGGTGAATACGCGTGCTCGAAGATAGTCGTATAATGGCGACAATGTTAATTAGGCTTGCACGCGCTTGCTTGCTTCGTGTACACGAGGTTATCCTCTCGTCGACATCTCATCAGGCTAGTGCATAACATATACCCGTACATACTGCAGAGGAGTTAAAGCCGGCACGCGTATACATCAACATTAGACTGATTGCTTACCGTGAACGCATGCACTTTGCTTTTATACATATACATATACGTATAAACGAGCCTCGAGGAGAGCCTTTCTATATTATACGATAATTATCAGAGGAAGCGCGGAATTATGATCGTTCGATCTTTTTAAAAAACCTATCGCTTTCTCTCTCTCTTTCTCTTTTTTTTTCTCATCAGTCGTCAATTACATTTGCGTTCCTTTTAAACTTGCTCGCATTTCGAATTCCATGAGTCTTTTCAGTTAAATCCAAAGTGGCAGGAGTATATGTATATATATATTTATTTATTGAAACCGATCGAATGCAATAAGGACACCCACGTCGATGTCCATTCAGAATAAGATAAAGGACTTGAAAAAGAGAAAGAGAAGAATGATAAGTAAGTTTTTTTTTCTTAGTATATATACTCTATATATATATATAGATATAGTTATTCGTTGTTGGAAATGAATTGAAAAGATTGGGTTTGCGCGGGCGTTCTAACGAGAGAGCGCATATTAAGGTCGATCTTAATTAGCCGGCAATTTAATTAGGATCAGCGGCGTGACGGTTAAGCCCGAGTATATATATGTACACATGCATACTCGTATAAGCTTGGCGCGTGCGCGATAATTAAGACGGTCAGTCCTTCTTCTCTCTCTCTCTCTCTCTTTTCTTTTCTTACTTTACTGTATATACATACGTATATATAAGTTCATTTCTTTTCTTATACATGAGACCACTAAGCGCAAGATGGACGTATAGATAGGTAGATATATCGTCACGGAAGAGGATCTCTCTTGTACTACTGCTAACTTTACTATATGTATATACCAACTTCTTTTTCCTGTATGTATATATGCAAGCGCAAGCACATGTACTCTATGCAACACACACTGGACGTTCATTGCGCGCACATTCTATGCCTGCGTGGACTCATTTCTTTTATCTTTTTTTTTTCTTAATTTGATGGTCTATATAATAAGCCGTATAGCGGTCATTATCACTAAGGAGGGTGGCTAACCTTGCCGAGCGATTGTTTGCGCTGCTTTAATGAGTATGTGCAAATAATTGTGTATGAGAGACAATTGCACGTGGAAACACACAACGAATGGAGGATTTTTTCAACAGGAAAATCTTCTTTTATTTTTATTTTTATAGCAATTTTTAATTACTTTAAAAATTCTTTATTTCATAAAATATTAATCCATTTCCTTTTATTAATTTTTATTATTTTTAAAATTAAGTACTTATTGTAAATATCACGAAAGTAATCTTAAAATTTATTACTTTTAACGTAATCTGCATTAATAATTATTTTTCAATTTTCAAATAGATAAAAGATATTAATTTTAATTTTTGAGATATTTTATACTAAACAATCATTAGAGCGATAATCGAACGTTTTTAAATTAAATCCAAATCGAACCCATTTAATTACATAAAGATTGCGTTTAACTTTAACAAACGGCAGCTTATGATTATTTACTGTATTATAAGTTTAACTCTCAAAGAATATTAATTAACTTTGTAAAATACAAAATTATTGTCTATATCAGACGTTCTATGAATTTGCTTTACTTTATTAATTGACTTGAAAAAGAAAAAAAAATTAATAAAAAAATAATGAATTATCAGAGCAAATCGAATCCTTTAATATCTTAAAACGAAATTAGTAGTTTTTAAATTAATTACACATATCTTTTATAAATTGAGTATATAATAACCGTTACATTATTCATTTATATGACATTAAACGTATTATGCAAATTTAATGAGATTTAATGTGGATATTCTCGAGATATAGAGGCTTGTTCTAATTTTATTACAAACTTATGCGCGCCGGTAACAAAGATTTATTCATATATGATGAATTCATTAAAGTAGCCATTGAACCGTTATGAAATCCAATAATTTCTGCATTTACGAGAAATTCTTTCTTATCTGTTTAGAAATATTTTTAGAAAATATTGTGGATTTAGAAAACTTATATCAAAGTA
Organism: Anastatus disparis; assembly: GCA_017163975.1. Classification (NCBI taxonomy): domain Eukaryota; kingdom Metazoa; phylum Arthropoda; class Insecta; order Hymenoptera; family Eupelmidae; genus Anastatus; species Anastatus disparis. The sequence goes on from JAFFSR010000226.1 coordinate 7,551,324, forward strand.
TTTTTTTTTAATTGACGCTAGAAAATATTGTACAATGTTCAAAGAGGTAAAATATTGATACATTTTAATTATATAGTAGTTCAAAATTAAAATTTTTAATTTAATCTTCGAACTTTATGTGTCGGATATATCAATTGATGTTAGCATTATATGCTGCATCGTAATACAACATTAAAACCTGTTTATTATCCCGTTTTCAATTAAATACAAAAATCTTTATTTTAAAAAAAAGGAAAAAATGATATTTTTAATACATTTACGAAGCACTTATTCTATTTACTCTGTTTTACGTATTTTCGAATTGAAAAGGGAGGTGCTCGCCTTACGTACATACGCTATATGCACTCTCTTGCGAATCAAGTGAAAAACGAAAGAGAATAATAAAAAAAAAAGAATAAGAACGAAGAAAAGAGAGAAGGGCTGGACTGCAACCGGTTGGACCGGGAGAGGACAGCCATCCTCTCTTTCTATAAACGCATACGTATATATATACACACGCAACATTGCTCACTCGGGAATGCGTCGAAATGAAATCATTAGCGTCTTTGGCGGGGCGCTTGCTCTCTCTCTTGCGTTCACTTGGTATATAACGATCAAGCCTCTAATAAGAGGGAAAGAGCAAAAGAGCAAGGACTAAATAATGGTATTGTAGCGATCGGATTTCTATCGTTAACAAGCGAGAGAGCGTATATAAGCGCATATAAAGATCAAGAGCCAAGTCGTATAAGGCCGCTCCCACAATGCGTTTATTGCAAGTCGACAATTTTTTTGCCTTTTTTTTTTATCCCCCTTATGGGCTTGACTTTTACTTACGAAACACTTAGCTGCCAGAGAGCGCGCCCTTTCAACTACTGCTTTTCATTTGGTTAAGTTGTTGTCCTCCTTTTGGCCTTTTTTCTTTTCTTTATTAGGTGCGTTTTTCATAAATCTTTGGGCTTGTGTATGTATGTACGAAAAGGATCGTTAAAGCTCGAAGCGAAAGTATATGTATGGTGGCAAAAAAAAGAGAGAAAGAGAAAGAAGTTTATCAGTTGAGAATCGAAAGAACGCTTAACCTTTTACAGCAAGTGTATATAGAAAGAGAGCAGCAGCTGATGAAAATACTACTATGGGACTGAAAGCAGGCGAACGGACACATTCTGTTATTGCCAATTAGACGTCAAACTCGATGATTTTTATTTGTTTGTTTATATACTCCGAGTTAAGAAAGAGAACGTATATTGCTCCTGCTCCTGGCTGCTGCTGCTGCTGCTGTTACTACTGTGTTGTTGTTGCAAGTATTATGTTGTCTATGTTTCAAGAGAACAAGACAGCGTAATAACCTGTTGCTTAAACCCTTCTGTTGCCTTATTTTTTTTCTTTTTTGTTAGCATAGATTTTTAAAATTTATGCTGGCTGACTCGAATATTTTGCTCGGAGTATTTATTATTGTACTTGTAGTAATTATTATTATTAAATACTATTCGATTTTGGAGGATAAATCATCTTTCTAAAATCAATTGGCTTATCTAAATAAAAAATTTTTATGGTTTCTATGTGACATAGTATAATTTAAATCAGTACATGCTAGATAATGTAATCCCTTATGTGGATATTGTAACTAATATTTGAATGGAATTTATTAGAAACATTTTTTACGCTATCTTAATGTACTTTTATTAATCAAATTTACGAAAGCTACTTAAAATTCAATAATTCCATATAGACTTACATTCTTTTTTGAGTTAAATATGGATATAGAACTGAAACGAAATGTTTGTCTTACGAGAATGGCAATATTTCTGTATTTATTTATACAAGAAAAAAAATTACTACTTGTATCGTATTACTATATTGTAACTGCAAAACATACTTGATTTTTTACAAAAACTATTATTTACAGAGTATAAAAATTAATATATAAATAGGAAAATTTACTTGTTGTATGTAAAATGTTTACCATATATGAAACACTACTGTATAAATAGTAGTTGTTATACAAAATTAATATGTCTGACGGTTGCAAAGTCATAGTAATTTTTGCTATAAAATTTTCCGTCGTGTATTTAAAAAATTATTCGAAGTTTTTTGTATTAATTTATTATAAACATTTTTATTTATAAAGTTATTTATAATCTAAAATATTGAACATATTCTTCCTGAAATTCTTACTGATTCTTATCATTAAAAATGAATTTATATACTTCTTTAACTATAACAAACACGCAGCTCCTATCATGCTCTGAATAAACATTCCTTCTGTGACAAGTTTAAAGAAAAAAGTGATCGTTTCACAAGTGTTTAAAAACAAAACTTTTTCTAATAAGGTTCACATGGTAGTAGCCTATATACGCGAGAGAGACACATTGATAGGCAAGAATCCATTGTGAAGTTGACTATAAACAGTGTGTGTCAGTTAAAGGCTGGAAAAAGGCTGATTGAAAGTAACGACGCCACTTGTCGACGTGTCGTGCACGTTTACTGTCCTCTTGTCTTTTCTACCGTGCCAATGTATATACTACTTGCACTTGTCGCTCCTTTTCCTTTGCATAAGCTTTATATTGCTGAGACTTTGTTGTCTTGTGCTTTTGTTCTCAAAGATCGGCATAAGATGTTGACGTCTTCGAGGAATTGGATCTTATGTACTTATTTCTCATTTCCTATTTAGAATGTTTTTATACTACGGAAAATCACTTGACGTAATTTTCTTAAATTTGAAAATTATAGTGCTCTTGTTATTGAAAATGTTTTTAATGATATTCGTAAATTGATCGGAACAATCAAATTGAAACATATTTTTTTGGTTACAATTTTAATAGTTCATTGCTTATACTTTTAATATTTTATTGGTAATTGTTTTAATAATTTATTGATCATAGTGTTAATAGTTCTTCAGATTTCAATTAATTTATTGAATCAATATAAAAATATAAAGAAATCGTTTATAAATTGACTTTTATAATTTATTACTTATAGTAATAGCAACAGGTCAAAAAAGCTACATAAAAGTTTAAGAAAACAAAAAAAAAGAGACAAGTGATTTTGAAGAAAAAGTAAGAAACATTTATCATAAATATTTTGTTCATTTAGAAAATCATAAAAGCCATCCGAGTGATTGATAAGTAGGTATAACAAGAACGAAACTTGCGCGTCTTTCTCTCGTCAACAAGTCATTTTGATGAAGTCTACTTGAAACCTTTCGAAACCACAATGAACAAGCCCATATATACCCTCGAGAGTTAAAAAAAAAAGCTTATATACGGTGCGAACAACCATAGTCCTCGCCTCTCTATATAATGGAGTGGTAAATGGTTAACTTCTCGCTCCTTTATTGTAAACGTTAAGCTATCCTTGTCTAATCCATCTGATCGATCTTCTTTTTTTTTTATTTATTTATATTTAACTTTTTTCTTACAAAAGCCAGTTAAGATCTTTAACCGAGACAAGGTATATTTCAGTACATACACGTATATATTCTTATATTGCGATATGATTATGATTTAACATGTACATATATACGTCCTGTATTATCCATGTTGCTCGTGCATAAGTAGCCTTCTTCTTCTTTTCTTTCTCTCTCTCTGTTTTTCCTTTAAGGCTTGACCTCAAGTAGGTAAAAGCTATATAGGTTTTCTATGCTCCGTTTTATACATATTCTTTATATATGCAGGCTCTCTTTGCACACTTGCGCGTGCACAACGTTTGTAATATCAGGTACCTTGATCTATCGTGTTTTTCAGAAATTCTTAAGAGAGAAGACACCTTTACAACGCTGCTGTGTATGTGTGTAGCTAAAACCACGCCGATATCTCTCTGCCTTTTGCCTTTAAGGCTTGGTTTTATAAAAAAAGGTATTACCAAAGAGTATGTTAGAGTATGTAAGTGAAGAAAAAAAAAATTACAACTTTATGCTATATATATATATATGCACACACCAAGCTGTGCATAAGCTATGCAAGTAAATGCTTTAGTAAGATCGACTTTTTTTTTATTTAACTTTTTTTATTTATATTTAAGGTTTTTTATTTTGATTTTTAAGTTGTTTTTGAGAAAGTGCGAGCCATGTAGGAAATGTTTTAGTACTAGTATGTTAGTCGATCTTTTTGCTGTCTGAAAAATTTTAGCTTGGGTGGTTAACGGCTTTACAAATTAGGACGAGTAACTGGTTAACATTTTGCGATGCTTTTGATAAAATTTAAACTTTCAAGGAATAAATACTTTTGTATATAAAATCAAATATTATCTTTGAGATCTATTCGACTCGGAAAGTGATTTGCAAAAAGATTGAGAAAACGATATTACCGGCCATTATCTGATCTTATAGTGATTTTTTAGTTTTTTCATTGATTCTTAATCTTAAGTTACTTAAAAATGTAAAAATCGATTACTTATTTGTTATGATGCTTTGAACGGAAGAGCTTTGTTTTTGTTAATTCTTTCAACATAAGATTATAAGGTTATCTTCAATAGTTATTTATGTTTGATAATGAATAACCAAAAAATATGTTTTTTTATTACAATTAACAAAATTTTCATTTTTTTTTATATTACAATAACTCTAATTCAAATATTGATGTATATCCTTCTACTAATGAAAATTCTTTTCCTACAATCCAATACAGTAAAACTATCTCTGGAACACATGCACATCTGCATTTAGTCTGAACGTGTGTATATGTGTTGGTACGTATACACGTGCATAAAGGATGTGGTCTGCATAGGAAAAAGAGAAAGAGGTGGTATGGAATATACGTAGCGCCGGTTGTAATACCTATATAAAGGGAGAGGGGAACTTGTGCACCATGCGCTGAGCATGTATATATATACATAGAGGTATATACCATTACAACTCTGGTCGTTGTCGTTGTTGTCGTGTGGCTCTTATATATACTTTCTTGGTGAATGAACCTTGTATATAAGAGAGAGAGAAAAAGATAGATAGAGAGCAGGAATACAGTGAATGGGCAACGAGAAGCTTGAATGGAAGAGTCGAGAAGAAGCTGAGCGTATACGTGTATGTGTGTATGTGGATTAAGAGAGAGCAGCCAAGTGTATATTGGATAAATTCTCTCTGCTCTGTAATGATAAAAAATCTTTTATATATAGCATGTTACAGAGCACATTTAGTTTTGAATACAGTAAATTGCCACGCGTGTTTAATGTTTAACTTTTTTACGTTCTGACGCAAATGCGTTTATTTCAATTAAACACCGTTGTTTTTGTAGATTGTATACAGAAAACTTTTAAATAGTTTTCGATTTTTTTTACTCCAGGTTAAATTAAGTTAAAAACGATTATTGCAAAAACAAATTAATTAATTTTAAACAACAATCAACCATTTAATTTTATGATATTTATATTTTAATTAATATAAATTTCCACAAACATGAAAGAAATTAACCGATTTAAAAGTTATTTTTTCACAGAAATTTTTAAAATTTGCTAAATATAACTTAATTTTAAAAAAACATTAATTTTTCACTAAATATGCAAACATCCTTTTCAATGTACATATATAAAATAATTTCACGTCCTACTTCTGATTATACTTTTGAATGAAACTTTGTACATCCTTACAAACTTTATGAATGAAACTTCTTGTGCGCTAAAATAAAACGACATATAAACACGCGTGCGCACATCAACAACAGAATTATCATAGAGAGGAAGGAAGTGCATCTACTTTAATCAAGTAATACTTAACGACTATATGCTAAAGGAAGTTTGCTGCAAGTCGCATATATATTACTCGTACATATGTGCTTGTATCCTAGAATATTTTACAAGTGGCAAAATAAAAAAAATAATAAAAAAGGACATGCGCGAACGATGCGCTTACTCTCCCACAACAGTCAACTAAAATAAGTAAACTCGGACAGGAAGTCTAATAACGTCCTTTTTTTTCTCTCTCCTTCTCTCATATATTTTTTTTCTTAAGGATCTTCGCATGGGGGGTCTTAGTATGAACCTCCTACACGCACGCAATATCCTTCATTCATAATAGTATTATATAGTCCCTATATAGCGATCATTCTCTCTCCTCTGGTCGTCGTCGCCGGCCTCGTCCTGTTCCTTCGAGTATACTTACTACGATCTTTGGCCCCGGATGCTGTTTGTTATTGCCGTTATTATTTGTTGGTATAAGCCAACGGTATAAAAAGCGTTTATAATTTAAATTACTTTCCTTGGGATCCTTAAATAAAAAAAAGATTTACTTCGATATCAGCTGTTTCGAACAAATGTGTATACATGTATAGAGAAAAGAAATTTTGTCTGGCTATTCGTTACACTATTTTTTGCTTGATCTTATCTACATTGTTTATGTCGATACTCAAGCTTTTCTTATTGTTTAAAATATCAAAAAAATCATAGACGTCTGACGTAAGAAACTTTTTTTTGGAAGTTAGTGAATTAATTGCTATTTTATTTAGCGTACTTTGCTATTTACGGTGAATCAATAAAAAATACGTCTTCTCTCATGAAAGAAGCTTTGTGACGATAAAAAATCAATAATATAAAAGCATATTTTGAAATTATAGAAATCGTAATATACTATTTTCAGAAAATGAGTGCGGTTGTAGATGCATAAGTATACACGCATACATATCTGTGTGTCTATGTATAAGTGCATGTAATTTATTATTTTATATTTTTTTTAGAAGATGACAGAAGATTATAAATTTTTGGTTTGATCGATTTATTTTTATTTTATATCAAATTTGTTTTGTTTCCATAACTTTTTTTCATTTCTACATTGTTTTGAATTAATTGATAATTAAGCATCTACTAAAATAAATAAATAACGAAAAAAAAAAATTGAAAAATTTAGTTAATTTTTATATTTGTAAGTAAAAATTTTCCAACACAAATAAATAAAATTATTATTACAAATTTTTGTATGCTAAGAGTAATTAAAAAAGTTATAATATGCAATTATAAAGTCTCAGTATTAAGGTATTGACAGCGATTTCTTTATTAAAAATCTGTATTGTATTTCAAAAAAGCACATTGTAAATAAAGAGTTTGTTAAATTTTTAAGACAGTAAAAGCTCTGTCCAATCAAGCTTTATTAAAGTATTCTTCTGTCCATAAGACAAACTCAATAAATCAATGAATCGAATAAAGAAAAAAAAATTATTTTTCTCTAGAGCATTACAAACTCCCTCTCCGATACAGAAGACAACAATCTTCTCCTCTCTTTACCTCTCTCTTCCCAAAAGAATTGAACAACTCTGATTGACACAGAAAATAAACCTCTGGAATTCACATAAGGGCGCGGCGAGTTGCATTAATCCTACAGCACAAAAAAAGAGGAGAAAAAGCAAAGAAAAAAAAGGAACTCTCTATGTATACGCACATGGTTTAACCTGCAAGAAGATCGGCGGTAAGGTAGAATCACGATAAAGGCGTATCTCTGTTGGTTGGTGTGTCCTCTCTTTCTTTATTTTCTCTACGTGTATGGATTGTCTCTTGTGGCAGGAGTAGCAGCTTAACGGCAGCAGGAACAGCAGCAGCAGCAGAAGCAGCAGCTTTTAAAGGAGTAGCATCGTTTCTGGTCGTTTGCTGGCCTTGGCGGTAGTAATAAGGCGGAGTCGGTGTTCTTGAACAATGGGAGAGGGAGCAAAGTGCGTGCGGTAACGAGGGGACGAGCTGCTGCTGCTGCTGCTGCTTCTTGAGAGAGAGCATCTCTTGGTTATATAGCCAACGAAAAAGACTTTAAAGAGAAAGAAAGAAAGAGAAAGAAGTGTATATGTGTATATATATAAAAGCGGCAAAGGATGGAAAAGAGAAATACTCGCGCCCATATATCAACGACGTATATATATAAGCTTTGCAGAAAGCAACCGATAACGAGCTCTCTCTTTTCTTTCTTGCGCTCGAGAAACGAAAAGAGGAACTGTTGTTGCTACTCCTGCTGCTGTTGCTGCTGCTTCTGCTACTCTTGCTACTTCTACTGTTACTGCTGTTAGTTTGCAGTGCCAACGATCGTCTTCCTTCGTGCTTCAACTGGCCTCGCCCAAGCGTATAGATGCTTTTGCTCTTATATGTATCTTGGTTAAGGGCAACACTTTTTCTCCAAGTATCAAGGCTTATTCTATTAAGCACTTTGGTTTTGCATTTTATTTTATACTTAATTGCTTTATTTTGATAATTGTAAGAAGACCGGAAAAAATTTTGTAATTATTCTAAAATTTATGTAACGTTTACTTAGAAATTACAGTGCACAGTACTAGGTTATTTTGCATAACTCAAACGCACAAGTAGATACATTCCGATTCTAGTAAGACGAGTTCTAATTTAAATACTTAAGATAACCTTTAAAATATTTTCGTTTAAAAATTCATAAATTTAATTCTAAACTAAATTATTAGACTATATATATGAAGATATGTTTAAAAATGGAAATATTAAATCTATTAACTCAAAACGAGATGAACCAGTAGAATGAGGATGTACATAAAAATAATGATACTCGTATGGCATAAGTATTGCTACTTTATAATCCATAAAAATGCAAAAAAGAGAAACAATCCATCGTCAAACTTTGTATTATATCGACATTTTGCTAAAGCCGAAGTCAAAAGCATAAAGCCCTTGTAAGAAAAGTTATCTTTTCTCTCTGGAAGAGTTTCGAAGCTCTGTTCTTATAGGCGTGAAAAAAAGGAACTTATAATTTGGGGTTATATCTTTGGTACAGCATTGGGTACAACATTATATAACCTGTATAACGTTAAAACATTAAGAAAAGAAACAAGAGAGGATGCCACAAATATATATATACGAGTACGTATACTCTTATAAGGCAATACGGTATAAATCAAAGGCCTAATATATGTATAGCAGCTCTTGCTGCTACTCCTGCTGCCGAGAGAAGATACTTTTTATCTTAAAAGAGAGAGAGAGAGAGAGAGAGAGAGAAAAACAGAGTCTTCTTCTCTTCGCATAAGACAATGCGTATATACGGGGCCATTTACATACGCGGCGCTGGGGGCTACTCGTTGCACACATACACATATATAGATACACAAAATATAGGGGAGATATATATATTTATATATAATATATAAATATATACATATATATATGTGCACGTACATGTATATATAGACATATGAGTATGCGTATATATATGTATGCGCGTATAGCGCGTGTGCGCTCTCTCAAGCGACCGGCAATTATCGTGCTTTGCCCGGGGCTTCTGCAGGTTTCTTGGTGGGTCTCTTTCTCTCTCTTCGCTCTCCTTTTTCTTTCTTTCTTTATACTTCTTCTTCTTCTTCTTCTTGAAGCTTTTTTCTTTTACCGCTGGTATATATATGTATGCATCCCTTGGCCTCTCCTTATATTCCAAACGCGCGTACCTTGATTCCTTGCCTTTTTCAAATCCTTACTCTCTTTCTCTATCTCTTTCTCTCTGTGGCCGATTGAGGAAAAAAAAGTGTTTGCGCGTATTTATGCTCTCGTATGCTTATAGATGCTTTTAAAGGGAGTGCGTTTAAGGCATGGCTTATATTTCTCTGTATATGTATATAGAAATGCAAAAGCGGTCTTTTCTTTTGATGTTGCTTAAAGCTTACATATTTTCGTTCATACTTTTCCGGATTCTTCTGATTTGTCGCTTATCGATACGAAAATTTTGTATAATTGGGTGTTGGAGCGATGTACGCCGGAATGATATTGCACAGGTATATAGTAATATTATGCTCATATACGAATGCGTACCTTATTTTAGCAAGTATTTAAAGAAGCAGAAGATTTAATTAGCTATACGCGCAGCTGCTTTCGAAAATTTTTAAAGCATTATTGAAAAATTTAGTTGGACAATTTGTTGTGGATCGACAAATATTTTTCATGAAATAACTCGAATAAGACTGAACTTTTTTAAGTATTTTAGTGCAAGTTAACCTCTTGATTAAAATAAAAATAAGTGGAAAAGAATTTCAATGGCAAAACTCCAAATTTTAACAAAACAATAATACATCAAGATCGCAAAGTTAAAAGAAATAATTTTCATTATGTTCAACAGGTATTCCTTCAAGAAAACATATACTCAAGTCTCTAAATGACAGTGTATAGATTAAGCATCGAGTTCCCTTGCGACAAAGTAGATTCACTATATCCACGTCGATAGTTAAAGCCAGCATCAGAAGAAAAAAATAATGTCCTTAACAGTAGTATATAATCCACTGAATCCCTTTGGTAGTCGATTGTCAAGACGAGAGAAAGAGAAAGAGAAATAAAGGGAAAGATTCGCCACGATTCTTGCGTAAAAACGTTGAAAAGAGCAAGCCAAGTAGTCAGTAGTTATATATATATATATATGTATATACAGTAGCGCTTTTACGAAGTCTCTTCTTTGACATAGAAGAATTTAGGAGCGACGGGGCAAAAGCAAAAGGGGAAGCAACTCTTCTGTCGCGAATAAAAATAAAGGAAAAAAAACGAAAAAAAAGGAAGAAGAAGGACTGCGGCACTACTGTATTTGCTTGCGCTTTGCTTTCCTTTGAAGTCGAAAAACAATGGCATTGTCTCTTCAGTTCGTTTCTTCTCTATGTGCCGGCCTCGCCTCTCTTCTCATCCAGTTTAGGGAAAACGAGAAGCACTACACATATATAAACATTTCTATATATATAAATGCCGATATATCGGTTATATAGTTGCCAACAAAGCTCATTGATGTATTTATGAGCCTTTTATTAAAAAGTCAAAGCTTTTCCCTCTGTATATATCCTTTATTTCCTTAGCTTTAGCTTTTAATGGAGCTGTTCTCCTCGTTGGGTAAGTATCACTCTGTCTTTAACATCAGAGACTACTGTGATACACTCAACTATATAAACTTCTTGGCTACTTGAAGAAATGTCTCTTGCGTATATACTATACACGCGACGTGTGTTTACAGACGCAAACCTTGTATTTCTTATCTCTTTAGTTTTTTTCTTTATTTCCTGTTTCTCTTTAAAGAAAAGATTTATTACGAGAGAATAAAGTGTTACTTTTTAAGAATCGTTAAGGGCTGCCCTTTGCTTTTTTAATTATGTGACATTTTATGATATTGAATATTTTGATGATGATATTAGATTAATGTCTAATTTGGAATTTGTTGATAAAGAATTAACACTAACATAAACTTGAAATATGGTATTCTTATCGTTTTTATTGATATTTCAAATATACCCTTTTTTAAGAGCAAATGCTTTTTCAATTGAATTTTTTGAACCTGGCATTGATGCTTGAAAAAGAGTATTGTTGAAATCACCGAAAAGTTGCACCAATAATAGCAATAAGAATCTAGCTCATGTTCCAAATTCGTGTTGATGTTGATTCAATTTATTGAACTATTGATATATATATATATATAAATGTTTTTAATAGATATCATGTAATTCTATAAAAAAGTTAAACTTACTGAATACCCAAAATGGATTCCCTTTCTTTTAATAAAAAAAACAAAAAAACAAAGTAGAGAATCAATCTCAGGTTTGTTTCTTCTAAAATTGTGCTGATTTTTTTTCGTCCATTTCCTTTACGCGCAAACAATCCCATAGAGTTGACTTTCGCTGCAGAGTTGGTAAAATGAAAAAAAAAAAAAATTTGGTCGGTCTCTGAATTGAGGAGGGCATTTCGTCGCATGCTCGTCACTCTCCAACGCCCTTCCAATTTACATTTTCCCCTGAAGGCAAGAGAAGAAGAAGCAAGCAGCAGAAGACGAAGAAGAAGAATAAACCTTTTGCATTTGCTATTATATACGAAAGCAAAAGACTCTCTCTTTCTCTTTCGACCTGACGAGAGAAGAAGAGAGGCTATACGGACGATCGGTTAAGTTGATCCTTTGAAAAGATCGATTCAACGAAACATACATTCTACGTTGCTTTACTAAAAGTCTTTCCTTTTATCTTTCTCTCTTGCTCTCTTTATTTCTCTCTTTTTCTTGGTCAAAGTAAAAAAGTTGAGAGTCAAGAAAGAGAGAAAGACCATTAAAGCTTATACTGTCTTGTCTCTTGTTTTCTTCTTCTTTATTTCTTTCTTTTTTTTTGGTTGATTCTTTCGTGGCTTTCATGAGAGAAACGAAGCAAGAGAAAAGAAAGAGGGATGTCGATGCTTTGTCTCTTGTCGTGCGCGTCACTTCTAATGCAGCTACCAGACGTGGAATCCCGAGGTCAGCCAGACCGATGAGAGACCGCGAGAGAGTTGTCCCCGATATTCGCCCAATTGTACGATGGATATATTCAAAGAAAGACCGCTTTCTTACTTTGGGAGAAAAATGACAAACAAAAGATTTTTTACTACAATTTTTAATCCGGTCCAGGCTATTATTGGAAGCTGAACAAAGTATAAGAATAAAATTAGGAGAAAAAATTGAAAACGAAAAAAATTGTCCACAGAAAATTCATTTTTAATAACTCAATGTATAAATCGATTTTTCATGCTCTATCTTTTACTTCGATTTCATTTTTATTGTGAATTTCATAAAGATTGTATTCAAGATCGCAATAACTAGCTCACATTAAAGTGATTTTTAAAATTTTAATTTTCATGAATGCAAAAACACTTATTTCTTGTATTCTACTTAATATTTTCAAATTTTCACGTAATTTTAATTAAATTCAATCAATATATAATATAATTATAATTAATAAATTAAAAAATAACAAAATTATTAAATGATTCTACATCAAAAGTATATTTAAATTAGTTAAAAACTTTTAATGTTTTCTTAACAAAACATAGTAAACTTTAAAAGGATCAAAAATAAGATTATATACAGTTAGTAATTTTACATGTAAACTTATACTGTTTCGAAAAAGATCAAATTACTGGAAAAGTGGAGTAAACTTATTTATTTACTTATTTTATTTACATCAATGCAATATTACTGACTTCTAGTAACTCCTGCAATATCAATTGAAATCACTAAATTTACAAGCTATTGAGAGTTCAGTTTGTAATTTACCTGAAAATTAGTAATCATCGATTTTATAGTAAAATTAAACATGCACCAGTAAAGTTATTGTCAAAAATATCACTACCAAAATTGTGACTTTACTTAAAGACGTTATATTTAATATTTTTTAATGTACACATGTTAAATATATAACCGATATTTTTGCAAATAAAAAGATTTGTTTTTTCATCAGTAAAAAACATAATTTTTAAAAATATAAATTTCATTTTTAAAATTTCCCTAAAAAAAAATACTAAAGTAATAATACAATGTTTTAGCTACCATTTTTCCAGACAATTAGAAAAGCTACTGTTTACATAATCTTTACTAGCTTTTACAATAGTCATTTCTTATACTAAGAATTTTCCCTGCAAAATATAAATAAAATGAAATTATGCAAGCTTTAAAATGAATATCTTAACACATTCATTTAAATACTTAATATCACTTGTTTTCTTCTCCAGTACATTTATTCAGTAGCAAGATTATTCGCATACCGATGAAATAATGAAAGATGCATAAGATTCATCCATCCGAAGAAAATCCATATTTTCATTCCCAACGTCTTGGAAAATTGGCTTCCCAACAGCAAGTTTTTCAGCGTTGCAAAAAAGCTACTCTCATACGTTAAAGCGACGATAACGACGGCGACAAGACGCGAAAGAACATCTTTAGTATGTAGTTCCGAGGATAAGATACTTTGGGCTCTGTAGCTTTCTGGACTGACTAGTGTGCGTTGATCCGAGTAAAAATGTGCAATTAATAGCGCGCCATCGCACTTGAATTACAGCCCTCACCGTATGAGAAATGCCGCTTGTATAAGTAACCGAGTGCCGGCATATATATAAAACCTCTTATAGGTGTATCTCTCTGCAAGTATGTAGGTATATGTTTTTTGGGAAAAAGAGGTGTATCAAAAGAAGGGCTAAGAAGCGGGAGTTGGGGTTTATATAGAGAAGCCGTCTCCGTGTAAATTGCTATGGATACAGCTCATAAGTATGCGAATTTAATGACGCCGTGAGTGGACGCATAACAGCAGCCAGCATCAAGCTTTACCGGTAGCACAAAGCATTTATCGGTCTGCGACGCGCGAGAATACTTTGCAAGAGCAAGAGAGAGAGAGAGCGCTTATATTGATCGTTGTAATTAAAGAGGCGCGCATCGTTTATTACGCCGCGCTGCTTTAATTAGACGTCATCAATTCAACAGAGTGGACGACGCTATATACGCACTGTATAATGCGTCGCTGATCGAGAGAAAGAGAGAGATAGAAGGCACATACGTATATACCTTGTAGCTTCTTCTTTTCCTTCTTCTTATTCGTGGTGCTTAGATGGCCGTGGTATTTTAGCCAAACGCGCGCTAAGCTTTTAGGATCATCAACGCGATTCGTATCGCGAGCCTGCTAAATGTCTTCTTGTTTATTTTTTAAAAATTTTTTCACCGTAAGAGCAAAAAAGATTTTAGAAACGGTTTCGTTTAATGTTTTTCTTGCTGATAGTATTTATTTTTTTTTATCTCCTCAATTGAGTATTTGCAATATTTATAATCATTGAACTAATATGAAAATACGTTCGTACTTATCGTTAAAAAAATAATTTCAAATGATTAGAAAAGCCATTAAAAAAAACTACTAAAGTAGTTTCGATCGGTCAACGATTTAATTTTAAATAGAATCAGCAATTACGGCGCTGCTTTGCGCATTTTAATGTTTTTAACTTTGTAATTTGAAAATAGGCAACTATTTTAACATTTTCATGAGATGAAAATTTACTATTTCAATATCGTTAGCTTTTTTAAATACAATTTAAAATTGAATACGCATATGGGATCTATGTTTAATTGATTGGCTGATTCAATTCAGACTCGAACTACTTGGAACGTTTTTAATGTCTTTTTGCAAACTTATAAATAAAGTCAAATTGCATAATAGTACAATTTAATGTTGCGTTTACTTTTATCTTGTATAACAAATGTATACGTGTATTTAATGTTAATTATCGAAGAAACGTAAATTAATACGACTACAGATTTAATTGTACATTAGTTTTTATTATTGCATATATTTTCGTAATGATAAAACCGAAGTATATTTGAATTATTTGAAGTTTTTTTTTACTTGAAATATGTATTACAATAAACAATTTAAATACATTGAACAAAAGACTGATTTTTAAAACTTTAATCACACATAAATTACTCAAAGAATTAAGAGGTTCGACAATTATATAAACTACATCATATATGATTTACAATTCATTAAAAAAAAAAGAGCCTTCGAGTATACATTACTGACAAAGAAAAAGCTTATACGTACGTAGCAAAGAGAAACGAGGAAAGAAAAAGAGAAACAACGCTTCTAGCTATAATACGAAAAGGTCGTTGAAAGATTGCCAAAGTCAAAGGTCGCGATGTGTATACGCGCGCACGTCTGACTGTGCGCTAACGTATATAGCCCTGATCTTCGACCTACTCCTTCCTTCAGGGAAAGGGGGGAGGCTTTTATATATATAACTTGTATAGTTCGTACATACACGGTTTGTGCAACGTTCAACGCGTTAAAGAAAATATTTCTAAGAGTATATATTACGAAATGTACTTATTATTAATATAAATCTCTGTTATTTTTATCTACTTAGAATGATGCACGGTGCAATTTGTTATTGTAATTTTAAATTTTAATGCAAATATTGAATAATTTGTAAATTAATGTTAATAATTTGTATTACTAAACTATTTACATAATAGTAATTATCTGCTGTTTTTTATTAATTACAAGCTGCTAAATTTTTGTATAAATTATATAATCAATTTACTTTGAAAAATTTTTTTCCATAAGCAAAATATATTAGCGTTAATGTATGCTAAAGATATTACTTTTTAAATAATATGATGTTAAATTAGTAAAACAACACCTTGAAAAATATTTCGCGATTGAAAATTATTCATTATGTTAATTATTTGAAATTCAATAACACATATGTTTGAAAGTTAAATTTTTGTAAGTACTTAAATACGCGAGGAAATTAATTAAATTTTGAATGAAATTTAACTAACAATTTCATTTGAAATTGAAATTTTAACACAATGAGCATTACAAGCATTGCTCGTGGCATTTTTCATGTATAAATAGAACATTTATAATTGCGCGTATTTATGTTTACATTTCAAATTTTTCACTGTTAAAAAAAATTTAATTTTGGCTTCTAGTATATTACTGAAATTTTTATTTTTACTTTAAATTTTATGCAACTGTACAATGAAATTACGGCAAAGTTATTGATTTTTATGTTGATTTGCATAAAGATTAATGCATAGGCTGATAGCAAGCTTCCAGTTTTGCATTAAATTTTATATTTTTTAACAGTGTTATTTTTTTTTATCAAAAAGAAAAAGAAATAATCTACGTAAAAATTACTATAACGCACATCTTACATCTTACTCTTAAAACTTTGTTTGAAAGCAAGGTAATAGGGTATCTGGTACTAAGTTACTGACATTATAGTTTCCTGAAATTTCGTGCTTTTTATTAGTTAAAGAAAAAGGTTCAATATAATGGTTATTTTAAAATTTTCAGACTGAAGATTTGGAAATCCATAATATCGTTATTTTACATCCACTTAAAAACAATTTTGTACCTAACAAATTTCTAATGTGAAAAATTTTCTACTTATTTGAAATAATTTACAATCCAATGTATAAAATAAAAATTTTATTGCATGCAATATTCAGCCAATATTCTCTTATTCTTAAACTAAAAATCTCTTATTCCGTCTTGTTGGCTCTCATCGAGTATTGCGGTTCGAATCAACAAGTCACGTAGTTAGTATAAGGTGCGAGGATTTCAAACTAACACACAAACATACATAGCCACACATACACGCAGGCGCCTATTTCGTTTTCAAGCTAATTACGGGAGCAATCAAGGTGGTATATTCTCTTTCTCTTTTATTTTCGCAAATCTTATGCAAATCTCATTGTATAAAAGGAAGCGCACGTATGTACAAGAGAGAAGAGAGAAACGAGAGGAGAAAACGATATCTCTTCGTTCGTAACCGATAGACCGGTTTTATCGAAGAGAGAAGCTTTACCGATAAAAATTGTCATTAACCCCCTTCTGAACGACGATGCTCGTTGTAGGAGGATCGGCGCTAATGCACAACAAGATCGTTGTGGCGAACCGCGAGAGAAGAACGATCAGTCTACAGTATATATACGTATATGCATATACGAATTTTATGATGTCAAAATTTTATTTTTTATTTTATTATTTATTGAATAAAAATTTTATACGGTCAATGAAATTTGGAGGTTAAATATGGAAATAATATTCTTTCTTTATATAGTCATGATATAACATTTTGTTGAAATTCAACTTGTTCGAATATTATTTTAATTATATTATGCTTTATAGGTTATGTACAAGTTATATATCAATGAGTTTTCGTTATTAAAATAAATTATAGTTATATTCATTTTACCAACATCGTAAATCTTGATTTATATTTTATCGTAAAATAAAAAATAAAATTTTATTACTCGAAAAAAAAAAGTTTCTTTAATTGAACAAAAAAGTAGAGAGTGCAGAAATGAAAATAAAGAAAATGAAAAACAAAAATTTTTGTTGAACTTATTAATTGATCAATTCAAGTTTAAGGGCATATATACATATTTGTATGTATATGTATCCGGCTTATTCCAGTATATGAGTATATACTAGTTTTCTGTACATGAATAAAATGTTCGCGTGAAAAATAACTAACTCGTGTAAGCATGATCTATTGCTTAGGCTGAGTGTTACTAGATTATATTATATATATAAAACTAGTTCTTACATCCTGACTTTATACTTGTAACTTAAATTTTTACTAATTGGATAATAAAAGATCGGCAGTTGTTATACATGGTTGAGGGCATAAATTTCTTGTCTTATATTTTACGTTTAAACATAAATTTTGGCTTTTCTTTTATTGTAAAGTCCCTGTAAATATTAATTTCATAGAATTTTTTTTAACAAAAAAGGCAAATTTCTTCAATTTATATTGCAGTTTTCATTAAAATGAAAAATAATACCTATAAAAGCAATCGATCATAAAAAGTAATTAAATTTTGAAAATTTTAAAGTCAGCGATCGTCACTGAAACTAAATTCCGTTCTGATCATCAGGTTTTGGATTAGTATCAAAGCTCGATGCTACTCCTCCTCACCCTATAAGCCATAAAAGATCAATTTTCCAAGCGATCAGCAAAGTGAAGCTGGCTCATACTCTCGGGTATGATCAGAAGTAAACGCAGTAAGTTTGGCGAAGGTAGGCAATCCTCGTGGGTTGCCTCCTTCTTTTAACCTCCACCACTTTACCTTCAAGAAAGAGAACCGCCCACAATCACTTCTTTTTTTTTTACCTTGTATTTTACATTCTCCCACTCTCTTTTCTTTCGCGCATATATGTTTGTTGTCTCTTGTCGGAGGCTATGAGAGGACCAGCGGGCATACGTATGTATATACATACACCGATATATCCTCTTCTTACGTCCTTTCTCTTCTTTTCTTTTAACTCCCACACCTGGTCGATCTTACATTAAGAGAGAGAAAAAGAGCTTTCTCTTATCCATAATATATACGTGCGTCACATTATTCTATTCTCCGTTGGGAGACTTGTGTCGGAGAGAATATGATGTCTCTGTTAATGGACACGGTTAGGGGAAATGTTGATCTTGTTATAGTATGTAAAAGGATTTTAAATGATATCATGTTTATTTCAGAGTATTTCGATACTTTATCGTGCATAAACACTTGAAGTACTTCAAATGACATCCCAGCAAAAATATTTTTATTACAATTAACACTTGACTAGAATAAAAAAAATCGTTTTTTTTTTAAATTTTATTGAAATTTCAGAATCTTTGTAAATCATTATATTTATCTAATTATAATTCATAATTTGTTTCATAAAAAAAACTTTTTTTCTTTGATTTACGTTACAAGTACAAATAATAATTATAGCGCCTCTTAAATCATATTCAAATTTATTTATACTTATTTATATCTATTTACTATTCTAATTAAACGATACTGTTGCAAATAAATTTTCCTATTTACAATTTAATTCAAACTAAAGCGAACAATTCTAAGTTATTAATTATCAGTGAAAAAGTTCATACTTTATTTTCCACGATAAAATAATTAATCACAATTATGAAGTTATAAATAAAAGTCCGAATTAATCAACGATCTTTTACTTTCCAGGAGCTCCAGAAAACGGCTCGACGATTACGCAGGAGGACGAATACTTTGAGATCTACCATCATCTTGGTGAGTATATATATGTATATAGTATAACCAGCAGAAGCTACTTCGTTTTTCAATGTTCTCTTAATATACAGTGCAGAAAGTACTTTATTATTTTTAGCTTCGCGATATAAATTATAGAGGCTAATTCACATTCAGTTATCGCGTTTCGCCTCCTCCATATACGCAAACTCCCTTATATACGCTTATACGCGACTTTATTCAACCAGTATATATATAAGAGTCTACGGGCAA
Source organism: Anastatus disparis (assembly GCA_017163975.1). Classification (NCBI taxonomy): domain Eukaryota; kingdom Metazoa; phylum Arthropoda; class Insecta; order Hymenoptera; family Eupelmidae; genus Anastatus; species Anastatus disparis. Next base: position 7,570,786 of record JAFFSR010000226.1, read on the forward strand.
TTAATCAAATCTGCATATTATATGTATAGGTTATACGCAAGAGGAAAAAAAGGATATCATATAACAAACACTTATAATACATTCAGTTCATCCGAAATCGATTTAACCTGCGCGCATATAAGCTTGCGAAAAACTTCTTCGTATATATGTTGTTATTAATTGAGGCAAAGAAATCTTTTATTTGGTTATATATATCGTTAATTGCCGAGTCGATTTTCTAGGTTATGTATAAATACTCAAGGAAATGTCAAGGCAGCGTATATAACTTAGGAATTTTAATATCTCGAAGGCATATTATAAAGTTTTCTAGATATATATAAGCGCGTTGCAAGATCATCTAAGCGTTACAGAACAATGACGTTAGATGACCTGCTTCTGAAAAGGATGTACTGTCACGTGTATATATAGATACACGCTAAAAGATGTTTTGAGATAACGTCATTGACCATAGCTCGAGGGCTCCTGCATACTACGCGCTCACTACTGTGCGTTCAGATCCAGATCAAATGATTTGAAAAAAGGAAGGCTTTTTACGAACGGGTATCTTTTTTTTTGTTATTCCTTTATTATTATTTTTTTCCTCTTAATCTTTATCTCCTGATGCTTGAGTGCAATGCGAGAAATGCACTTATTGATGCATCTTTAGATCTTGTTTGACGAAAAAATATGTTGGGATTGATTATTGATCGATTTTTTAAAGAATAATTTATATTAGCTGTGTTGCGTTAGTTAAGCCGTATACAATTTTATCTATATACAGATTAAAGTTCGTTTGATAAAATGCTTAGATGAACAAAAATATTTAGTTGTATTGAAAAAAACATTGTTAAAATAAATAAATTTAAAAATCATTGGTCACTCAACAAAAATCCATAAATTATAAAAAAGGAATACCTCTTTGAAATTGCAGCATGAAAGAATTGTATAGAGCAAGGTGGACAATTTATGAAAAAAGGAATAATCTAAAAGTAAGAAAAAAACAACAACAATATAATACAAAAAGCATAGACTTGATCGTCACACCAGCACGTCGATCGAGCCGTCGGTCACGGCCGACTAAATAAATAAAATAGATTCTCTCCTCTCTTTTCTTTTCTCTCTTAAAAGGATGAAGTTTATAACATAAAAGTCTTTTGAAGCTGCTGCTATACGGCAATAGTATATATCTCGTTAAGCAATGCAGCAGCAGCAGCAGCAGAGAAGGAGAAGAATAAGAAGAGAGCATCTAGTTTCTCTTGGTATATATATACAGTAGCATTTATAGAAGAGAGACAGGATGCGAAGATCGATCCAGGGCAGGCGTGCGTAATGCGTTAGTTCCTGCGAGAGATTTCATTCATCGCTTTTTGCCTTCTATTTCTCTTATATATAGATAGATAGCTACGTAAGATGCTTCGCTACTGCTTTGGCTATAACCATCATCTTTCCTTAGATTAGCGGATGAATTCGAAGCGCTATGAGACTATGGTTAACGTATATTTCTTTTTGGTTTTTTTTCTCCTTTTTATCGTTGACTACAGAACGTCATGGGATAAGACGTGAGCTCACGATCTCTCGTGCTCGTTTCCGCTTTTCTGATCGTGACCGGATATTTCTTTTATAGATGCTATATAGACAACCTGTATCTTATAGGTTAGTCATTTAAACATTGACCATTCATCGCTACTTTTTTATTTTCCTCTTTTTTTTCACTCAATTTTGTTATGGATGATCGAAAAAAAGTTTGCGCAAAGTGCAACGATGAAATAATTCTTGCACTTGTACAGCCCGAGCGTTAAAATGAAATTCGATACTGATATATTTGTTGAACGTTCTTTTTTGAGTATCTATGCTGACTGGATGAAATTTAGTTCGATTTTTTACGCAGTTGAAGAGTAAAGCAAAAAGTTTAACTAAATAAACTGATATAATTTCACAAATGAAAAATCTTTTATCTTCGAGTTTCATTTTAATCAAACTGATCGTGTCAATATAACGAAACACATTTACGTATAAACTTACACGCACTATAGTATATGAGTTAGCGATGTTACTCTACATCTTTGTTCTATGCATATACAAGAATTATTGAGATTGAAAAATGTCAAAAAAGAGCTAAAAAAACAATATCATTGGAAGTATACATATACAACATATATAAAACACAAGTTTACTTTAATAAAATCAACATGCCAGACATTATAATCTTTTCTCGAGGTACAAGAAACTGCACAGCTTAAAATGTTATCACGATACCGAGATTGAAAAACTTTGTATAACAAAGTTGACTCATTATACGATAAAACCACAAATCCTCGTCGTAGTCGTCGTCGTGTCATGATAAGGTACGTGGTCGCGATAAAAGTGTATATATACACTCTGGCATAACTTCGCAACAACAAAAAAAAAGCTCGAAAATGAAACATATCTCTTAAGTCTTGATCATCATTTTTTTTCAAGCCTTAAACACTTTGTAATAAATGATAATGTTTTTTTTCTGTTTTCTTGGATGATTAATAATGTATATGTTAATGGCTTTGAGCTATACACCGTTGGTGTACATTAAATGTTTATGATTATTTATGCATGGTTAATGATTGGTATTTATTGATTTTTTATTATTACATATTCTATGTTACATATTGAATATTACGCACAGAGCGAATATTAAAATTAATCTTCATGATCAAAGTGTAAAAATTTAATTTAATAAGACTATCTACGAGATATTGAAAAAGAGAAGAAAATTGAAATGCATACTTCAAGTCTTCACTTGTTCGTAAAATAAAAGCGAAAAAAGACGCAGCAGAGAGTGCACCAATAGCAGTCAAATATCTCAGTCGCACCTCCTACAAATAGGAAAAACAAAAAACAAAGCAAAAAGAAAAGAAGGAAGAAAAAGATAAGTATACATATCCTAAGATACATGAAAGAAATACCCTTCTTCTTTCCAGTATTAACTGAAAAATAAAGTCAAGTGGATGGCAGTATGCATTATATTTATATATATTTTTTCTTTTATTTTCGTTGTCCACTTAATGCCGAGAAAAACAGGCTTTTGCCAAGAGAGTAAAACCCCGCCTTTCTCGCATATGAACGCGTGTGTTTAAAGCAAGTATATAAGTCCTTCTTTCACGCGTTGGACGGATGCATATACGTACGTAAGTGTATGGGTGTGCATATACATACATTGAAAAGTCCAATACAAAAATCGACATTTACGTGCAGTTGAGCCACTGGTTGCACGCGAGTATACGTATATAGGATATATCGCCAAAGGGTTAATGTTGTATTTCCTCCCTTCCTTTTTATTTCTTTCATTCGCATCTCTTCTACTTTGCTCTCTTATATTCATCCTTGCTCGCTCGCTCTCGCTAGTTTCTCTCTGTCTCTTTGGAGAGTTCGCGTGCGTCCATCGTTCTTCTGCATCTACAAATATTCATCTCCTTTCTTTTTTATTTCTCTTTTATTTAAGTTCTCTCGTTCACATTGAAATCTCATTCTCTCTCTCTCTCTCTCTTTCTCTTTATAGTAGAAGAAGTAATAGCAGCAACAGAAGCAACAGAAAGAGTTGAAAGAAAGTATCAAGGGGCAAAACGCGAGATTGAAAGAGAGAGAGAGAAGAAAAGAATAAAAGACTGCTGTGGACTGGAGTGCAAGAAGTAAGCAAAAAGGCAATAAGAATAAGAAGTAAAGGTGGGAGAGGTCGTCTTGGGATAAACATCCAAACTCCGCCCGGAACCAGTCTCTCTTTTTCTTTCTTATATATATACATATACAATTCCCCTCTTTGCTTATATGTATACATGTATGTTATGCACTTCTCGCACGTTTTCATCGCGCACCAAAGCTTCTCTCTCTCTCTCTCTTTCTCTCGACACGTCGTGGTTGTCGCGATCTTGTTCTTCTCGTGACCTCCGATCAAGCGACACCTGCCTATTCATCTCTTTTTCTCTCTTTCTTTCTCTTTGCTTCTTTCCTCTTTTTCTTTTGCTTTTCAAAAGGATATGTATATACACATATATATAAAGGTTTATATACGCGTATATAGAGATGATGATGGTGTATATAGGTGGGGGTATTAGGAATTAAAATTCTTGTCGTATCTTACCTTCGAAATCGCGCGACGTTGATTTACTTACTTTCAAACCTATGGTCAAGTTAATCGAGTTTTCGTGTTTCGTTTCTTCGCGCCCCATGCGACACACACGCACAGACACATACTTGAGCGTGTAAATGTATACACGTACATGTATACAAACGAACGTGAAATATAAGAAGAGAAAGAGAGCGAATCTCTTGTGTATGCATATATGCAAGCTAGAAAAGAAGAGCAAATAGCTCGCGACGCCAGTTTGCCCAGGTCAAATTAAAAAGGGATTATTTGCATTTGGTTAAAGATTGGCTTGCCCGTCTCTCTGTGTTCTCTGTGTATGTGTTAGGTTTTGCTAGTTGCAGTCAGTTTTAAATGATGGCTTATCTGATCATGTGTTAAAACTCAAGGTTAAATGTTTATGCATTATGCAAAAATACCGCATGTTTTTCAAGACTTTGAAAAAAAAGCATATTTGGCCGAGCTTTACGTGCGATGTTCAAATGGGAAATTGGAGTAAAAAGGCTTGATATTTTGATAATAAATAAAAAATTCCATGAAATTGCATGTAATCTTAGAATAAAATTACAGTAAAATGTATTAATTTTTATGCAAATCGGCATTAAATTTATGTTAATAAACATCAATTTTCATGCGCATTATATTTTAGTATCACTTAATGGTCCAAACACATTAAATATCAATGCGTGAATTTCATTGAGAATCGCATTAAATTTCATCTATTTTTTATATCTTTTTATAACAACTTACTTAGTTCAAATCTATAAATGATAAAAAAAGATAAAATTCTCTTTTTTTTATTAAATTAAATGATGATTTAATTAAGAAACAGTTAATAAGATATACCATTTAGCAAAGAAAATAAATTTAATTTTTGTCAAAGATTATTACGAAGTAATCTCGTCTATTTACCTTTAAGATCCTACGGCTTATTAAGATATCAATCTAAAAAAGAGAAACAACAAAATTTAATGAAAAATTAAATTATTTTCTACTAATCCCAAGACTCTTTTATTTGCAGAAAAAATAAATTAATTATTAAACTCCATAAATCACTCGAATATTTATAAGATACTTTATACGACATTAAGAGAATTAAACGTAATATATCATTGTCGTGTGAAATATCAATTTATTGCATTGCAAAATTTAATTTACAGATGTACAATTATGATTACAAATTCATAAAAGGTGCTCTAATTTTAATTATCAGCGGTTATCTTTTCAGATCATCTTCACATAATTCATATCAAATACGTTATATCACAATTGATAATTTATCATTTATTTATGCTTTTCACATTCATCGTTTCATGAATTTATTGTTAATTAACGTTGAAATAACAAACTATTCTAGCATTGTTATTATTTGTATCGGTTAAAATTCTTAAATAATCAGGAATGCATATGCCAGCTTTCATAAGAGCGCATTAAAATACTATTGTTAATCGAAAATATAAGCTAGCCAAGTATCAGTTTAACAAAAGGAACGAAAAAATAATAAAAAATATCTTGCAAAACAAGTCTACAAGCGATAATACTAGGTACAAGGTTTTTGCAGTCCGAAAACAAAAGAGAAGCTTCTTCTCTCTTTCTTATCCGATAAAAAGCTACTTGTACACACCTCCTATATAATCTTAAGCTTTTTTTTTTTTTTTTTTTTTACCTCGTGTATATCTTCCGTATCGGTTAAAACGTATATAATAAAACCTCATAGCAAAACTATACGTACATATACAAACGAGAAAAGCTTTGGTATGCGAAAAATTTTTTTTTTTTTTTCAAAAATAACTTTTCAACTATTACTTAGTGCTGTTATCCTTCTATACTTTGAAATTTTCCTTTTTCGATTGTTTCATTTAAATGTTCCTCTTCTATAAGAAGCTTCGTAAGAAGAAAAGAGGGCGTAGATTTTCTTATATTAACGCTTACGCCTACCTTGGAAAGCTACTTAAAAGCTCGTATGCTTACAATACAAAATTTCAGCGTGGTTTTCTTTAACTTTTGCATCGTGCGAAGAAATTAAGTTGAAAATAAAAAAGAAGAAAATAAATTTTTTCCTCAAAGTCCTTGCTATATACATATATATACATGTGATACAGGTCATTATAGTTTGAGCAGTAATATGTACACGCTGGAATAGTTTACGACTTTTAAATAAGCGGCCTTAGAGCTGCTCAGAGAGCAGGAGAGAGAGAGAGAGTCGCTTGTTCCCAAACAATTTGCCAAGGTAACGCTACAGATTGCTCGTAAATAACGATAATCTATTCGCACAAACGCGGAAGATAAAAATTTCTGTTGTAACTTTTCTCGTCCTCTCTCTCTCTCTCTCTACCTCCTCACGGGCACGACGTGTCCGGTATTATATACCCCGTACCTCTTTTTTCTTCTTTTCTTTAACTCCTTGCTACTTATGCGTGTGCGTTACTTATAAATACAAGAGAGAAGTCCAAGACGATGAAAACTTGCGAGTTTCCGCCTAATAATATCGTCTTATCCTCTAGTTTTTTTTCTTTTAACATTATATACTTGTATATATGTATACATCTTAGAATTTTATACTCTGCTTTTATTCTCTTTCCTTGTGTTATCCTTGTCCTGTCGTATATTTTTTTCTCCTTCTTCTTCTTCTTTTGAGTATCGTTTAGTTTTCTTCTTCTTTCGAGCAAGTGTACTTTCCGTTGTGTATATATATACGTCCGTCTCTTCAGGCCTGAGAAACCGAGAGAGCAGCAGAGCCATAGCCAGCGAGAGCAGTTATTCATTTTTATGTCGCTCATTGGTTGGATTTTACGAGGCAAAAATTCGGAAATTGTACTTTGAACCGACGAGCAAATTCTCTTACTCTTTTTTTCTCTCTCTCTTTCTCTCTCGCTATCTGTTGTTCTTTTCTCTTGGTATAAGAGAAAAGAGTGCGGTATTCGACCCGCAAGCGATTTCTTTCCTCTCTTCTCTTCTCTCTCTTTGGCATAGAGAGAGAGAAAAATCTTTTCTGTATGAGATGAGAGCAAAAGCGTAGGTTGTAGGAACGCCGATGCAAATCATACTTGCTCTTTTCTTGTACTTGTGTTTAACGTAAAACAAAAAAAAATTGAAGAAAAAAATTTTAACTTTTGTTTTACTGATCTTTCTTTGTTATTGCGAAGCTATACCACTTGTTCCTCCGAGATATTACAGCAAGAAATTTATTCTGTAATTATGAATAATTTATCTTTTCTCAAATGTAAAGTGGATATTTTAATAAAATGCTTAATTTACCGATTTACTTTTTTTTCAAAAACATTGTTTCTCTTTTTATCCTAAAAAATTTTTATAATTTTAATAAAGCGATAAAAAATGTTAAATCTTTATGGAAGATAATTCCTAGAAGGATCATCTCAATTAGATAAATTCTCTGAAAATGTAGTTCACTTCTTTTATGATTCTTTCTTCTTCATTAAATTCAATAAATAATATTTATTTTTTTTTCGCTTGCCATTATTGAATTATTTTTACTTTTATTTTCGTACTTTATTATACCACTTATGACCTTTGAAGCTACGGCTGAAGAAAAGAGAATCTTTCGGTTTGAAAAAGAAAACTTCAAAGAAGTGAATAATCAGGGTGAACATTTAAATTACACTAAAAAAAGTGGCTACCAATTCGATTTATCAAGAAAATTTATAAAATGTTTATCTTTTAATGAGTCTTGCTTGTATGACTAAATTAGAAAATTACCTGCCAATTGAAAATTTAGGATACGATTAAAAGCACTTTAGGGTAAAAATTAGTCGATCCTATCTAATTTTACGACGCTTTTTGGATGAATTTCTATAATAATAAAACGAGCTCCTTGTGTTTGACTTTTGAAATAAAGATAAAAATAAATCAATAAGACGTTAAGAAAAACTCGTCGGTTTCATTAAGACATGAAACGCGGTAAAAGTGTACGTATATATATATATAAGTACCAATCCTAATCTCCATACTTTATATACTTTTTACCTCAATTAAGCCTACACCGCGAGAAACTCGTATGAATTAACGAAAAAAAAATGAGAAGAAAAAATAATAATAATAAAAAAAAGTAACATCAGCAATACAAATTATACTTTGGTCCCACGAGTCGCATCGACGCTCGTAAATCAAAGGTCAGTAAAACCAGAGACTTGAGTTTAAATCAGTAAGGAGTATCAAAGAAGGCAAAGCATCTTTCTTTCTTTCTCTCTCGCTTTCTTGTGTGACTAGATGGGAAACCTTTAAATCTGTGTATATGTATATATACACGCGTATCTGAAGAAGACCTCTTCTTCTTTTCGAGAATACTTCTCTTTTTTTTTTATTCTTTCTTTCTTTTTTTTAGTACCAAGATAACTGGTGGAGGCCTACGTCTCAATTAAATCCTTTAAGAATCCAAAAGCCAAGCAAACAAGTAACATATATACGTGTGTCTATACCTATATGTATATCCCTCTATAGGTGCAGAGAGTAAATGGCATTTACGACTTTGACTATAAGAACTTTGTAAGTATTAAAATACAAATGGAATGTCTTTTACAATGTCGTATAGAAAAGGAAAAGAGAAAAAAAGGTTAATGTTTGTCTTTTGAATAGGAACTGTTTTCGGATACATATGGTAGATACATGTGCGTGAATGACCGTAACCGATTGATTGATCCGTTATGGTTTTTATTGCTTACGAAACTAGGGAAAAAGGTGAATTCTTATGAAATGTTTAACATATTACACCTGATTTTATGACTTATTTTATAATGCGATTATTGAGAAATCAATTTTCAAAACTTTTTATGCGCGCTGGTGTTAAAATTAAATGATTTTCAAATTTTAAGTGAAAATCTAAATTTTAAGTGATAGTAAAATTTTTATATTTGAATGATAATGTTTACGATGAATAGAAGCTTTTTTACAATTTTATAGAAAAGTTTGATACTTAATAGAAATGTTAAATTTTTATCAATTTTAAAATACATAGAACAAATAGCGTGAAAATTTATTTAAGAATCAGAAGAATATCAGACGTTCTGATAAATCAGATAAAATTTTTTTCCTAGTATCAGAGTATTTACAGTAAAGATAAAAAATACGGTGACCCTACCTTTCGAAAGGTCAATATACTGGTTAATGCATTTGATTTCATAGAAATTTTTATTTTTTTCAATATTTTTATGGATAATTATGAATTTGATGTCTTTATTGACTATCCAAATTTTAAATATTGTATTGGTGCAAGTTATAAAAAATTTCCATCATCAAAACAATCAGGTTGATATTTAAAGGCTTGTAAATGCATTAAAAGAGAAAAAATATATTTTTATTTTTTGTTAAATTAAGTCGTTAAAAAATATAAAAAATTTTTTAAATAACAGTGCTATTCTGTAAATCATCAAAACAGTATACACGGAGAAACCAATATTGTAAACGCAAATAACACGAATCATAAAAAGTCAATGTAAAACTCGTAAAAAAAGTGATAATTAAAATGCACGATTCAAAGTTATATGTTTGAAAAAAAAAAAATTTTTTTTTATAATTTCAGCGCTGTAAAGAATTATCACATTATTAAGTTGCATAAACTTGAAGTAAAATTTGTTTAAGAAAAAAAATGAAAAATGTAACTAATTAAAAAATTATATTATCTTTTTAATAATGAAATAATTGTCAATCAAGCAATGCTAATTACTCTAGGTAATATAATAAATCCAATGAAATAAAATCTATAATTAACTAACAAAAGATTTACTAGTCATCAATATACTCGAATCTATCTATAAAAGCTTCGTAAACGCATCCACGCCCATATATATATTCCATATCAACTGAAAGAACGCGTGCGCTCTCTCGAATCGAGAGCACACGTTTCATACCTTCCTCATCTCCACACTTCCTTTACATACACATGTAGAAAATCTTGAAAAAAAACACATCTCTCTCTCTGTCTCAGTTTAACAGAAGCACATTGGAGCCAGTGGCAAAAGAGAATAAGAGAAAGAAATAAAGAGAGATAGAAAGAGCGTATAGTCAGCTCTCTTCTTCTCGTCGTCGTCGTGTATATGCCGACGTTGGTTATATACCCACCACTTCTCTTCTTCTTCTTACTTTTCTATATAGCTCAAGCCTTACCATGTGACTGATTTTCCCCTACTACTACAACTTTTTAAAGTCTCTTCTCTCCTTTAGCACATAACTCGCGCGCGCTCGTTCTCTCTCTCTCTCTCTCTTTTTCAAGTTATATACACAGGTTGACTGAAGTAAGAGAGAAGGAAAGACCGAGGGAGAGAGAAGGAAAGAGAGGCCTGCCTACCTGCCCCACACGCTCACGCTCCCATTACGACGCGAACTCTCGCGGCAGGTGCACCGGATCGTTTTGCTGCTGCGGCTTTTATAAGGCTGGCTGGCTTTAAACCCGGTGCTGCTCATTATTTCCTTATATACATATACACGAAAATTTAATATCGTTAATATACATGTACTGTATTGACACTTGTTGAATGACGTTGGCTGAGTTTAATAAGTGCACGGTTATAATTGATACATTAAATAGTGATTAATTAATATCTCTATACATAGATATATTATACAAGAGTGTTTTGTGTGAATTGGTCTAATATCAAAACGAATTGATGATAATAAATGAAACGATATCAATAAATAAAAGTGCGCGAGTGTGAAATGAACGGCGGTTTAAATATTAAAATAAAAGATTAAAAAGACGAGAGATTAATCAGTGCTTTTGTCGTATATTGCACTCTGACACATTAGCCGTCGATGAGGTCATTCCAAGTACTACTGTTATAACTGATTATCACTTAAAGTCGCCGCTCGCCAAATCTTTTTTAAAGAAAAAAATAAAAGAGTGCCTTCTTATCTTTTTACAACACAAGCAACTTCGTTTTTCATTCTTCTTTTCTTTTCTATCTGATTATTTTTATTATTTTTTTCTTTTGTTTCTCTTAATTCGTTTGTCGCTTGAAACAAAAAAAAAGTAAAAGAAGAAAAATAATCAACCCTGGACGTTCTAGCGCTGGCGGCTGGACGGACGGACAAGTGGAGATGTCCGAGACCAGCGATTGATGAAAGAATGAGGGAGCTGGACACAGAAAGCCCAGTCGTCTGGCCGGCCTGGTGTTATACTGGTAAGCTTAAAAAATCATTTCTGTACCGACTATTTTTTACTTTTATTCCTGACAATTCCATTTTTAAGCTATTAAAATTCAAAACAAAAGTATTTAAAGTATTATGAAAAGATTTTTTCGTTTACGCTACAGGAAAGATCTCTTGTTTAACATGACAATAGCGACAGAATTTTGGTACTTCCTTTTTAGTTGTAGCAAGGCTTGATTTTTTAACGTGGGTTTTAAAACTTGATTTTTAAAATTATTATAATTACTATATTATAAGTTTTAAAATTCATCAAGAAATATTAATGTATGTAGTTTATAAGCATTGTTTAAATTTTTCTAGAAACTTTGTATTGAAATAAACGTTTAAATTTCCATTAAATCTTTACAATTATGTCGTGAATATAAACTTTAAAAAATTGTATGGAAATGAATATTGAAAGTTCCTAATACTCAATTGATTTTGGCATAACATTTAATAATCTTATCTACTAGTCCAAAGTGTAAAAACATATTCGACTATGTTACGTGTGTATAAGGATACAACAATGAAAATCGTAATAACAAATGTATTTTATAGTCTTACACATAAATGCAAAACGTTACTTATTTAACAACTATAGCACGCAATCATTACCAAGCAAAGTAGAAAAAAAATGAAGAAACAGCAAAATTTCAACTTTTTTTTTAAACATTGTCAAGTACTTCTCTTTATACACCAACTCTATCCACGTTTTAATACAGTCGTTTAGGCTAAAGGCACGAGGCACTATATTCTTTTCATAAACTTTATCGCGTATCCGGTTGAAAAAGAGAAGAAAAAAGAAAGAAAAAAAATATATAAAGAAAAGAAGAACTAACCTCTCTTTATTTTCTTGTACATATACACTAAAATACCTAAAATGTTGATAACGAGCTTCAATACTGTATAACTATATATATAGACTTGGCGAGTATTTCCTGTTCCGTAAGAGTGGTTAACGACTTTATCCAACTTCTTCCCCCCTTCTTTTAAACATCTTATCAGACCTTTTTCTATATACACAATTATTTGCCAAGGGGAAGCCGGATGATTTTTCTTTTTATACTTTAACACAAGTATTCTCCATTTAGAAATGATTATCTCTTTGAAAAAGATCTTTTTCGTAATTCTTGATTTCTTCTTTTTTTCTTTTTTTTTTTTTTTGAAACAATTAGGAAAGGTTTTCGGCCCTTTCTTTAAGGTTATACCTAACCAAAAAAGTTTTTGGGTAAGCATAACCCTCGTTATCGGATATCGTGTCATTTGTCGGGTTGCTCGCTCTCGCGCGCGCGGGCGAGAGAGAGCACCCATGGCCAATTAAGAGAAAATAAGGGACGACCACTTTCTGTTTTATTGAAGATCTCAGAAATCTTTGGCTAATGCTATGTCTTTTTTTCCTTATAGGGAATTATGATTATTGAGGATAATTTTTCGTTTTCTTGTTTCTCGAGGATGAAAGGTGTATATTTAGAATGATTTTGATTCAATTAATCTTGAACTTATAGGGAAAAAAAGTATCGTTAGGATTTGCTAATTTATAGTTACATGTAAACAAGAATATCTTACAAAAAAACAGAATTTTTTTCTAAAAATAAAAAAAACGTTTGAAAAAGTATAGATTAATTTGTTTTGCAGAAGGAACTATGTATATACTGCATATAGAAATGTAAGATTATACACATTGATACCGAATAAATTATATATCAAGTTTAATAATTATTCAATCAGATGGCTTAAATATAAGTTTACACACGCATTTGTGCGATCGAACTAATGCAAAGCACATAATAAACGATGTGTGAAAATTCATTAAAATAAGAAAAAAAGCCTAAGAAATTAGAAAATGCAAATCGTATCACAGCTGATAAAAAAGGATACGAATGATATACAAGTTGAATAAAATATTATTAAAATCTATGATTCATTATCAATCGGCCGAGAGTTCATTCACTAGTAAATTAAAAAAAAAAGAAAAGCATTACGTTATAATAGACGAATACATAATGCTTCATTAACTAAAAATATCTTGAAATTACTATATAATCATTATATCAATTTCTATTCATGAATAGACAAATATTAAATGTATACACTAATCCTTTTTAATAACATTAACGTTACATATCAAAAATTAAATGAAGCCTTATATATCTATATATAGAAAAAAAAGAATTAGCGTTTTTTTGCTGGGTAAAAGTTATTACTACTTCCATCTTTTTGCGTTTGTACTTACGTATATACATACACGCACATACTGCCGTATATAACGTTTCTCGAAGCATTGAAAGCCATTATTAAATCCATCCAATTTATTGGCTTCGCACTAAGCTTCTTCCTTGCACGCATTGAAAGACAACACAACAACAACAAAAAAAAAGAATTAAACGAGAAAGAGAGAAAAGTATTGAAAAAAAATAAAATAAAAGAAGAAGGAAGATGGGGTACGATAAAGTAATGTTCCGCGATGATTCGCGAAAGCGAAGATAAAACCTCTTGCTGAAGAAGAAGGATGCTGCTGCTGCTGGTTGGTTAGCTTATGGGCTGCTGCCGAGAGAGAAGAGACTTATGACTCGTCAGAAATCCAAATGGAAAATTGGTTTTCAAAAGAAGAGTTCAAAGCTTTGAAATACATAGGATATATTATGGTTTATATATACACCTCCACAGGAGAATAACTTTACTTCTATCCGCATACACATACATACAAGTAGCGATCGCGTTGGTATAAAGTTTTTCAAACTGCGACAATCCAACGACGACGGAACGTTCGTTTTTTTTTCTCTCTCTCTTTCTCTTTTGGTTTGATATATAGAATAGTATATAAAACGCGCTCAGTCACCTTGCTTAATTGCTGGCTCGCTGTCCACACACACACACACATACACATAGACACCGAAGCTTTGACTTTTAAACGCGTATATATACCAATGGCCGTTTCAGATATAGCTTCTCTCTTTATATACAATCTTATCTTATTCTATATAACTTGACTCCTTTATAATCTAGTTTTTGCAATGTCTTTTCTTCTTTTTGCGCTCCAAGTCAGTTTATATGATATTCAGTGTGAATTTGAAGTAAAGGATAGCGATTTTTTTTCTTTAAATTTTATGGTTACATTATGCATGCATTTGATATGAATTCAAATCCATGCTGATGGTTTAAAGGGAGATTTAAAGATAATGTTGATTGGAAAATGGATTAAAAATATTTTCTTTTTTTTTATCTCTTATTATTGACAAAAATGCATACACATACGCGATTCATATTTATCTTAACAGAAAATCACGTAGTTATTTGATGGCGTACATACGCTTTGCTATCTCATTTTATTTTAACTTGTATCAAAAGCTGATTTTAAAAATCATTCTAAAAATATAAAATTTTATTATTTTAAGATTACAAGATTACGTTTCATGTAAAACCGAGAAATTGATTTTTGATAAAACTTGCAAATTCTATAATTTTTTCAATTATTTTGATAAAAAATTGTAATAAATGACTATGTACTAATCAATGCAATAAAATTTATAATCCATTATTAATTATCAACATTTTTCTTACTTTACTGATATCATTTTATAATTAATTAAGAAATTGAAATAAAAACCGTGACTGGTACAAGGATAAAATTAAAATCGTACTCTAAATTTATTCAACCAATCTGCATTTAAAGAATCCAAAGCTCATCACAATAACTTTTCGTCAATTACTCCAAAACCCTTTAGTCCAAGTAAAAGGAGAAAAAAACGTTGCCGCTCAGAGTTGCCTTGTTCGATCGGCGTTAATTTAGAGCTCAAACTCGTACTCAAACACAGCCATAAGCATCCTTTTGCTACTCCCTTTAAAAAATCAAACCAAAAAAGAAATGACCATAATCCTCTTTGAAAAAACGAAGAAAAAAAAAGAATAAACCGGAAAAAAGTTGAAAAAAAGGCAAGAAAAATATATAAGAGAAAGAGAAAAAGACGTTAAAGGCAAATACAAGCTGTTGGAGTATATTAGGTGGACAAGAGGTAAAAATTGAAAGGAGAGAAAGAGAAAGAGAGTAAAAGAGGCCTGTAAAATGCCTGTACCTTGGATAAAATGCAAGGTTTATGCTTAAGAGAAGGCCGGTTCATCGACGATAGAGACATGCTTCTCTCTTTCTTTCTCTCTCTTTCGAGCATATTATCCAAAAGAAACGCAAAAAGGAAACGACAGATACGAGGAGACGCACCTACGCTCTTTTCTGTCTCACAGCTTTATATTGGCGCTTTTTGCCCATACAGTTTTAATATCATTCTCTTGCTCGTTTTTACCAGAAAATACGTTTCGTTTAGTTTAACGACTGTATAAGAGGAGAGAGAAAGATTAACAAAAAAAAAAAAACGAATCTTTACTTTATTGCTCGTTGAGAGGTAGGTAGATAAGGCTTTTTTTTTGTTTTTTAAAGTCGACGAATTTCTTAAGCTCGTATATGCATATATACACGAGCCCATTGAGAGGTGTATAGAGCTGTAAGATTTCGAATGACTTTTGCTTATAGGGATAAAGATACTGTAATATTTAAATTCCTTTCGAAGATGAAAATTATGTTTATAGTTCTTACAACCTTTTCTGGACAACATTTTTAGCTGGTACTAGAATATGGCGTTATTGGGCTTGAACTTTGTGCATGAATTGTATGATTAGGAAACGATTTTTATCGTTAATGGAGAAAATGTTATTTTTAATGTAGAAAAATTTTTTATTGTAATTTACTCAACTTGTATCTACTTTGCTATAAAGTTTTAATTTTTTTATTAGTATTGAACTTGCAAACATTTCTAATTTTAAAATATGACTAAGAAAATGAAATTTTAAATAAAAATTCATCCGATGACAATTATATGAAAAATACATTGAGGATAATTTTCAAGTAAAAATTATAATAATAGTAAATGTGTCACAGATTGCCATCATGGTAAAAAAAATAGCATAAAAAATGATAACATTTACTAGAAATGTCATAAAAACTTCTTGTTTTTAGCAAATTTTATTATCTATTGTGGTAATTTTTGGTCATAATGTCAGTCTACCACAAACTATTGTAAATTTTAATAATATATTCCTCTCAATGCATAAAATGAAATTATAAAAAAAAATTAAATAATTCATTTGTTCTGAATAAACAGTTAGCGTGATTTAATACAAAAACATTACTATCATTAAAATGTTGAGATCATTTAAAAAAAAGCCAATTGAAAATAAATAACCGTCGCAATCATATATGTACAAAGTTTATATACAATTACATTTATAACCGTTTCATTTAACCACTAATACATGACCTAGAGAAATATCATGAAAATTGATTCAAGAGATGCAGCTCGCTTATGCTTCTATATGTGCACATGCATGTACACGATGCCACACATTACCGTACAACAGCTGCCGTTTTTTCTCTCTCTCTCTCTCTCTCTCCATTTAAAAATGAAAAAAAAACCTTCCCCTTTTTGCTCTTGCGCTAATTGAGAAACGAAAAGTCGATTAGTTTTTCCTTACCTTAAAGGCTTCTTCTTCGTGTGTGTGTATATATACACAGATTTCACTCATTACTTCGTCGTTCCATTCTATATATCCCAAGCTTTTATTTAGTGTATAGCCATATATAGATGGTATATACGGAAGGAAGATATATGCTGTATGTATATACATATAGCACATACGCGCAAAGTCACGTCGTTAATAAAGGCGCGACGGACGCCTTGATATACTCTTTTAACCAAAAGATACGTGACGTTTTATAGCTTTAGAGCAACGCTTAGGCTTTTAATGTAACGTTGAAACTCTGCTAATTTTTTTTTCATCTCGTTTTTTTTTCTTTTCTTCTTTTTTTATTTTGTGCTCGCGCGTACACACAAGAGCACGAGAGAGAAACCGCATGATAAAATTAACCGTGACAGCTTCGTTTCAACACACACATACACATACACGTATGTGTATACATAAGGCCGCGACCGGACTTTGACTCTCTCTCTTGTCATTATTATACACCTTACTTTTGTATAAAAGTAACGACACTTAGCTTTTGCTCTGCTGCTGCTGTGCTGTGTGTTTGTCTTATCTAAAAATTTTCAACTTTTTTATTAAAGAAATGCCGCGGCTTGTCGATTTTTCGTCTTTATGTGTTTTCTTATCTTAATGATACGTTAATAATAATAAAAATGAAGAAATTAAAGAAAAAAAAGAATATTTGAGAAAACGAAAATTAAGAAACGCCACCAGGTGTGTGTGGGTATGCGCATATATATTGTACATCTTACTTTTTCTCTGGTTTCAATAAGACGTTAAGAAGTACTTTAAACGCGAATATAAAATATAAAAGGCAAAAGGCGTAACCGGAGCTTTGCGGTATAAAAGGTTCTTCTCTTCTCTTTTCTACATATAGATATATGTATATATAATAATCCTGCTGTTTTTATCTGACCGTATTTCAGGATGATTTCTTCGCCTTCTCTTGGGGGGTTGACAACTCAAGTGGTTTCTTTTTCGCGTCGATTCTTTACTGCGCTTTTACGATTCTATTTTCACCTGTGCCCCAACTTCTTCCTTCTTTTTTTAACTTCTTCTTCTTCTTTTCTCGCTCATAAATGAAAGGTAAAACGAAGGGTGAAGAAATAAAAAAAAAACGATGAAGACGAAAGAAGAAGAAGAAGTTAAGAAAAAAAAAGGATATAATCGACGTGTGTTAAAGTGCCGCAGGAGCTCGTCGAAGGGCGTCAGGTCACCATCGATAGATTTCAATCTAGATTACAAGCAACATTCCTTTTCTTAATTAGTATAAGCCTTTTTCTTATATGTTAGCTGCCGTGTTTAAAGCTTACTACTATCTTTTTTCTCTCTCTCTCTCTCTTTCCTTCAGCCGAAAAATTTATTAGAACGAGCTTTTACACCCTAAGCTCATACATCATCTTACGAAGCGAAATTGGGTTTTACGTTATTGTGTGTGTATATGTATACAGTAAATCTTATAAAGCGTATAGGTTATATCAGTTAAATCGCGTTTTAAGTGCGAATAATGTTTGAGATATTGCGTCGTTTTTAAAAATAAAAAAATAAAAAGAGAAAAGTTTCATCTTGTTTTGCCAAGAAAATACGATGGCTTTTCAGATTATTTTATTGCTGACGCATCTGGTAATTACTGTTCAACAGCAATCTACTCTACTGCTACCCAACGCTCTCGTATTAACCATAAGAAGAGAGAAAACTTATTTGATCATCTAATTGAATCTTTAAACCTTGGAATTTAATCTTTATAATATCAATATTTAATCTTGCATCACTAAACAGTCTATATACATATTTCTTTCTATAACTAGATTATCAATCAAAATTTTTAAAAATCAAAATCAAAAGAAGAGGTAGCAGAAAGGCAGCTACTAACTTAACCTCACTTTATAGAAAGTTCAAACGCTCTTACAATAAGAAAAAACAAGGGGGAAAGAGAGAGAGAGAGAGAGAGAAAAAAAAGAGTCACCACGAAGATTCCAGTATAGAACGTCTTTTGTGGCCTCACACAAGACAAGTTTTCTTCTTCTCTTCTTCTACTACTCAAGAGAGAAAGAAACTGAAGAAGAGAAGAGTTGACACAGCAGCCGCGGGAGCAATCTTCCTTGCGGACAATTAGCCCCCAGTGCAACTTCGTGACGTTTCATCCCATAGTGTATATATATACATATATATACACACACAAAAGCCGGCAAACATTCAGAAGAGATATCTTTCTTTCTCTTTCTATTCTTCTTTTCTCTACCTGCCGTTTTATACCTAATGACCCCGGCAGGTGTGCAACGTAGACGTGCGGCATCTTCTCTCTACTCTCCTTCAACGTCATCTTCTTCTTCTTCTACTACTTTTGCTGGCTTCTTCTTCATCGTCGTTTTCTTCTTCTTATTCTTATTTTTCTTAGTTTCTTTCCTTTCGTCGTCGTCGCACGGCCACCCGAGAGAAACTCTGCCGCGGAAATATTTGGCCGAGTCATTCTTCTCCTATCGGTAGCGAATCGTCAGACCGTGAAATACCGCCTCTCTCTCTCTCTCTTTTTTACTTTTTTTTCTTTTACTCACTTGCTTATATGCTCGATGGATGGATGGATGAAAGGACTAGTCTTTCTATGTCTCCTTCTCTGTTATTTCTTATTTTTTTATTTTACCTTCTTTTTTAAAGCCTGTTTTTTGTAGTTCATTTTTTTCAATTTCGAAAAGGCAAATAACGTTATGAAGAGTATATACGTTCAAGATTAGGGTACTACTTTTTGTTTTTTTCCTTCTTCATTGTGATGTACACTTACTACTTGCACATGTGTTCAATACAATTGACCGTTGACTTTTTTTTACAGTTACTACAAGAAGGTAATAATTACGTGTCTCGAAAAATAAAAGATACATTTTTTCATTTAATTGTAATCTATTAAAAGCAAGCAATAATTTTAAAATATTAATTACAATTTTGACAGTGCTCATTGATTAAGCTTGTCATTTATCTATTACAAAATATTATTATACCGTTTCTTGTATCAATATCACACAGAGCCAATAAAATCATTGTCTGCGAGAAGTCGTTTAAATTTACGATACAAATATACAATTTATCAGTTGTAATATGATAAAGTCTCTCTGCAAGCCACGTATAACTTATCATTTTATTACAGCAAAATGCCTTCGAAAGTTCTTTGAAACACCTGATACATTGCACCTTATCGTTCGGGCACCATCTAAGAAAATATTTATAATCTTGATTTTTTTATTATTTTATCAAATTATCAATGAAGGACCCACTCGGATATTTCTATTTATATCTAATGTCATATTTAACGAGAAAATGCATTAATTGAGCCTTTAAGTTTATGTACTTGAGGAAAGCTCGAATCATTTCCTCTCTTTCATTCAGTAAAATAGCCCATTAAGTATCTACTGAAAAAGAGAAAGAAAGAGAGAAGAGCGTGTGGGCTTGAACAACCCATTCATTACCAGGCTTAAACGAATGTCTGTGATGGTGTCTATATATATGTATATATTGGCGTGTGCACGGCTCTTTCTACTCGCAGGTAGTTCCTTTGAACAGTATAAGTTGCTTTATACACCTTATATACTCCCACTCATTATTACTTCGATTACTTTGATGAGGACCACTATATATGAAAGCTACTGAAACTATTGTACCAAAGAAAAAAAATTTTACTTCATGATGTAAAAAATCTTAACTATTAAAAAAATCATAGCTTTTTTTTATTTCCTGCTATTCTTATTTGTATTTTTGAGTGATTCTTCTTAAAGAAAAATAAATCGTTCGAATTGATTAATTAAAATAATTAGAAATTAACATAAGCATTTAATTAACAAAGTAAACATGACACTCTGTTAGATATTTAATGAGCTGCTGCCAATAACCTGAAAGTGTATTATTTTAAGTTTTTTTTTTAATTTTCAAAGTCATAATCTGTTGGAAGTTAGTAAATTCATATCTTTATTATGGTAACTAAACGCTCAACCTTGACAGTCATGCATTATTCATATGGTTGTTTGTTTTGCTCGGACTCTCTCTCGCACTAAACATTTGTATATAAGGGAGCGCGTGGGTGTAAATAAAAGCGTCGACATTATATGCGCTAAGGATTCGCCAATGCCCAAAGAATTGTATAGTCACGTTTGGTTAGCGAAAATATATTTTAGTTTTTCCTTTTTTCTTTTTGCTTTTTCTATCTGCTTTAAGATCGTAAATTTTCCAGGTACATACTTATAATTTTAGCATGTACTAATTTGTGTTCTACTTTGGAACAACGAATGCGAATAAATAAAATAAAATATATCGATAAAAATGAAGGAAAATAAATAAATAAAGTATACGTGAATTCCAAGTAGAACGTATTAGAAAAAAAACAAAGTAAGTTGCTTACATGCAGCTATGACAATTATCAAGCGAGATTATTTCGTATCGATGTCAAAGTGATTAAACACATTGCTCGATAGAAAATCAGACGATAATATAAATCGATAAGATACAGAAGCGTTTGAAATCGTACGATTCTTTTTTTTTCTTCTTTTTTTTTATTATATATAGGCGTATATATCTGCCATAAAAATCTCCATTCTTTAACAATCTTCTTCAAAGGCGAGAGAGTCAGGTCATTCCGTTCTCTAATATAGAAAACGGGAGCAACAAGAAACAACGTCAACTCTATTTTTTTTTCTTATATTTTTTTCTATTTTCTTATCCTCAAGAGTCATCTATCGTTTGAAAAAAAAGAAGGTGGGCGCAAGTGTGTACGCGCTTGAGTACATTCCATTGCCTTTACTGGATCTCTCTCTCTCTCTCTCTCTTTCTCGCGTTTGCCAAGAGCATCGCTCACACGCGCTCTCGTTTTCTAATACCATCGAGGCACCCAACATTACACTATAAACCATTGGGACCACGACGACGACGACTAAGACGACGCCTTTTTCTTGAGGTCACGCGACATTGCCCGGTATATATAAAACTGCCCACTCGTTTATTCTTCTACTTCTTCTCTTCGTTCTACGAAGTGATTTTTTTTTCTTATTTTTTGCTTTGCTTTGCTCTGCTCTTTTTTTTTGCTCTTGTCGAATAAAGAATTCGTAAAGATGAGGTGGCCGATTCGACGTGTTTGGGTAGGAGATTATGAAAGAATTTAAATATACGAGAGTCAGAATTTTCTTTTCTTTATTTCTCTCTTTTTTTTCATTCCTCGTCTTGTTTATTTATGTCGATTTAATATGAGTTAATACATGCTAATATTATGCGCAACGATTGATTTTTAATTTGAGATTTCTTTTTTTTTAGAAGATTTATACTTCGTAAACGGATACGCGACGTTTAATTAACTATTAATAACGAGATGTATAATAAATTTTTTATTATGTACAGTTATAATCTTTCAACTATTTTTTTCATCATCTTCTTTCTTTCTTTTTTTCGTGAAATTACATATTTGGCGTTGATCTTTACATTGCAAATGTATTGCAAACAGTTAGAGACGTAAATCATTTCTGTGTCATCGTAAAATATTATATTCACCTTCGCATTCAAACAGTTGACCTGTTGCCTTCTTGGTGTTGTTTTATTTTTATTTTTTTTTTATTCTTCTGATTTTACAACGTGGCCAAATGTGCAGCGTACACTTGATCCGCCGTATAATCAAGAGGAATAATTTATTCTATCCCTCATGATTTTTCAACGCTTTAAATCAACGATACAATAACAGAATTAAAAATAAAGGAAACAGCATGAAGAATGTTTCTTATAAAAAAAAGGAAGATGAAATGACTAGAAAAAAGAAAATAGATAAGAAGAAAAAAAAATACGAACGACGAAAAGGATAAATTTTGAGATAGGAATTTCGGATTATAACGAAGTATAAAAGCTTTTCTTGACTTTTAAAAGATCTTTCGTGCTTATTATATGTCATCATCAGTATCCTTATGTATACGTATATATATGAAAGAGCCACTCTAGCCATAAATATTTGAATGATTCACCTGAGGCAAGCTTGAACCTACCTATATACAGCTGACATTTAACCTTAGAATCCTTGACTTGTATAAGACTCACGCATGCTGCATTAAAGAAGAAAAAAAAATAAGAGAAAATCCCGATTTGTCGATGAGCTTGACAGCTGGACACGACACTAATCCCTTAATATCGCTTTACACACAAACCATGTAAAGAGACGCAAGAGAGGACGTATAAGAGAGAGAAACAAGTTATCAGAGAGTAATCTGGATCACTTCACTGTCGATCTTCAAACAAGCACCAGTTGCTCCAAAAATCAGGAGAGAATGACAGATCAATCGGACGGGCTTGTAAGATAAAGTCTGTTGAGAATTAAGAAAAAAAAGGAGAGAAGCTGAAAGAGCGTGAGAGAGAAGGAGACCAAAAAAAAAAGAGAGAAGAAATGAACGCGTTTGCGTTGCGTGTATATATATGTATAGGTATGCAAAGAAGAGCGAGAAAAAGAGAGAGAACCGAGCGACGACGAGAGGACGACGAAGAGAGATCTTCGTCTCTCTCGCGACGCGCGAGGAACTTTCGTGACCTGAACCGGTCCGCCTCGCATCTTACACACCGCAACCGAGGTGGCCATAGCCATAACAGTGGTCCTCAACTTCCGCTTAGTTATTGCTTTTCGAATGCTTTTGTTCATAGTTTTAGAAACTTTTCTCAAAATCATTATATTCAATAGAGATTAAGTTATGTTAAGTTTGAGGATACCTGCTTTTTATTTTTGTATGAAAAAGTGCGGTTTTTTATTCTTAGAAAATTTTTAAGAGATTACTCTTTGTCAGAAGATCGTTAGGTCAATATTGGTTCATGATAAATGACAATTGTTTATTATTCCGAATGAAATCGTTATTTGTGTAATGATTATCGGTAATTATATTTTTACGAGAATGCTAACTTTTCATTCTTTGTTA
The DNA here is from genome assembly GCA_017163975.1 of Anastatus disparis. NCBI lineage: Eukaryota > Metazoa > Arthropoda > Insecta > Hymenoptera > Eupelmidae > Anastatus > Anastatus disparis. The sequence continues at coordinate 7,594,471 of JAFFSR010000226.1, forward strand.
TATTAGCAAAACAAAGTAATTAAAGTGAAAACAATGAATTTCGAAATTGTCATAGAGTCATCAATAATAATAATAATAATAACTCTTTTCCAAGAGTCTTTTAATAATTTAAAAAATTTCTTTTTTCCAAAAAAAATCATAATGTATAAGTGCACATTCCAAAAAAAAATCAAATCCTTCCCGTCATCACCATCATCATCATCATTGTCATCATCATGTTGAAGTGTATAGTACTTGTACTGTTGTGTCCTGGTCACTGAATCTGCAACAAATACACGTGCATACATGTATATATAGATATATATACTTATTCGTTGACGGTTACGAGTACCCGGAACGAGTAACGGAACGAATAAAGTTACGAGCGGCAGAGAGGTACTGTGCGCTCGTTAAAACTCAACATTTAAGTCATTTCGCAATTAAATCCCGAACGCTCTTTTGCAGTCAAGTTAAAAACCACCAGCGGCGACGAAAGCTTTCTGACTTCCTTTAATCACTATAGTCCGCATGCTTTACTATATATTCAATACTCGTACAAGAGACACACGTATGCACACGGTCAATTCATTCAATATATACCTGTTAGCTGAAGCTTTAATTGCATATTTAAGGAGGCGGTTATAGGTGCGTTAGGTGATATTATACGCTCATTTCTTCTAGACCATATTCCGTCAGATTGAGAGTTTTGTAAATTGTTTTATATCCTGTTTCCAGCTCGGGTGATTAAAATTTCAACATTTCACTTCGAGCGCATTGAACGTTTGATATTGAAAAAAATTCAATTATTTTATAATTAAACGAATCGTATTTTTTAAAAATTTTCTCAAAAACATTATTTTCGTATAGGAGAAAGAGAAATGATTTTAATTTTAATCTGTATCAATTTATTTTATTTTTTTCAATTTAATAGCAAAAGATTACACAATGCCGATAAATTTAGTGCCATTATTCAGTCGTTCACATTGCCACAATATCACCCGAGATCAGTAAAAGTGTATCTATCCTTTTATATATGCATAGTCTTAAATTTTCTATAATGAACACAACGCCGCTCTATATATATTGAAAAAGCTAACCTGTAACACCGTGTGAATCGGGGTCATTTTTAATTTGACCGAAAGGAACTAATACCATTAAAGTCCTTGCCACACAAACTTGGTTTTTTTTTCTATTTTTTTTTTCATTCTTACCGTCTTTCGTAGTCTTTGAGAGAACGATCGATTTTTCTTTTTCTATAGCCGAAGATTACAATCTGGCTTTTTTTCTTCTTTTTAAAAGAGAGAGAGAGAGAGAAAGAGAGGCGCGAAAGCGTGACGCGACGTTCCTGGGCCCGCGCTAAGCAATATCGAATCGAATTGCGGTATCTATCTGTACCTTTTATAAACACTAAATGCGCAGTTTTTCGCGACCTCAAGTTTGCCACTGTTGTTGCTTAGGGTCGTGTTATTTCTGTTCGGTTCAATAGATTTACGAGTGGGATCAATTTGAAAAAAAAAAAAGTTTACGGTTAAAGAGAAAAAAAAAATCTAAGGATTCGTGTAGTTAAATTTTAAGTAGATTTCATTCTGTCCCAGATTATAAACTCTGCAGATTTATTGCGACTAAATTGCAGTGATAAAAATTTTTTATGCTTAAACTTAAATCCTTTATTTCGAGCCTTAAATCACCCACATTATCGCAAATTGATACAATGTTTAAACAGTTAAAATATTTAAAATATTTGAAAAATTATAAAATTTTGAAAAAATAATTGCGTTTAACGAGACATCTTATTTAATATTCACAGCAGCAAAATTCCAAGCTCGCAGTCACATTAATTCTAAAATATATCTCAATCGTCTTTTCCCTCTTCATTCCATTTATACAGATACTAAAAAAGACAAAAAAAGAAAATAAAAGACCCGAACTCCGCAATGAAAATCGGTATACATAGAAGTTACATGGGGTGAATCGTCTTTGGCGATCGTATATATACCCACGGAGAGCAGAGCACCGACAAGATGATTAATTAATTTAACTTATATAGAGCCTTTTGCTTATAATAGTTTATATAGGGTTTTGTGTATATACACACATATGCCGTCGCGCCAGAATCGGATAAGACCGTTAAAAGTTAAAGAGAAAACAGAAGCATGAAGAATAGTCAGTGCATATATCCATGGTGCAAGGAGAAAAAGAGTCATACTGAATGAAGACGAGTCGTAAAGGATGCCTTAGGCCTTGTATACTCGCTATATATATACATATATACATATAAAAGAGATAGAAAGAACAGAATGGTAAAGTATAAGAAGATGGTTAAGAAGAAGAAGAAAAAAAAAAGAGGAATATAAAAAGGAAAAAGAAAGAATGGCTCTCTCTCGCGCGCGTTCACAAGCGGCGACAACGACGACACACGCGCGCGCGAGAGGATTGTCGTAAATGTCTTCATCCTTAAAGATACGAGAAAGAGAGAGAGAAAGAAAAAGGGAAAAAGAGAGAACTGTGGGCGTTTTCATGAGCAAATAAGCTCTTCTTTCGTGGATATATACATACGTATATCCCTACATTTCTCGCTCGTATTAACCCCTCGACGTAAGATTGTTAAGAATTAATAGGTGATTTCGTTCGTTCAAATTACCTCATGTGTATATGGCGCAAAAACAAAAATTTTTTTTCTCCTTTCTTTTTTTATCAAGTTGAAAGAAACGGTGAATCCATTAAATTATCCTTTTTATATTTTCTTATCTTAGGTAGAAAGAAATTTCGTTTCTCGCTTATATAGATATCCATTCGCCGTGATCTTCTTCTCAAACTCGTTGGACTTTTATGCGTACGATAATTTATAAACACTTTTTTCAAGGCGCCAAGACGCCTTCCTTTTTTTGCTCTTTTTTCGTTTTCATTCTCTGAATAATTTATTGAACTTTACGAGATGCTGAGCGAGAATAACGAGCGGTAGAATATAGACTAGAATTTTGGAAAGAAAATATTTAAATTAATGTTTACACAGGATTATTAATTAGGAAAAAAAATTGTTTACGCAAAACTTAATTATTTGAAGCAAATTGATTGTATACATCACGTTAATTAAATTTTAAACGGTGTATCGTTTTAAGTGTACATTATTAAGACGTAACAGTGTTTACCATTTTCTTTAAAAGAAAAAAATCTTGTAACTACTATCATAATAATAACAGGATTGAAAAATTATGCGAAAATTTTGAGTTAAACACAAAGTAGTTTGGCTTTAGCATAAGTGGCTATTTTAAATACTACACGAGCTACTAAATGCTATGTAATTATTCAGAAGTTCATGCCTTATATTCGTAAGAATTAATAAAACGGTCCGGCAACGCAAGATCTCTTAAGAGTGCAATTATTCAGCATGAGAAAAACAGAAATTTTCACGCCTCTTTTGAATGTCTCGCAGTGTCTAAAAGGAAAAAAAAGGAATCTTTTAAAAAAGTTAAAAAAAAAAAGACTTGAAGCAACACCTCCATATCCGTGGGTTGAGAGACAGAAGAGACTCTTGTCTCTTGAAATCCTGGTTTGGAAGAACGGGTTAGTCGCATAACGTCGAAAATTCCTAAGTACGTACGGATGACCGAGAGATCGTGTACGTATGTATATATATGTATGTTCGCTTATTGCGTTGGCGTTTGTTAACGTGTAGGCCGTAGGGGTCGAGTTCTGTTCTTTCTCTCTCTGAGTCTTTTTCTCTTAACTTGGCGCGTTTAACACAACACGTTGGTGTCAAAGGTGATGCCGCACCCTGGCATTGTATGTGCAACCCACGTGACCGTATATACCATGAGTAGAATCTCAAATCGGACTCTCTTGTATATATATATTTAAAAGCTGACGCCCTTTTCCCAACCAGTCACACACACATTTATATATATACTTGCGACTTTCGATTTTCCAAAGGCAATAGTTTGAATTGTATGTATGTATGTATTGTACGTGTAATACATAAATGGACGCGCGAACAGATTCTGAGAATAGATACATGGCTGAGGAGAGTGAATTTTCTAAGGATAAGATAGAGAAATTTGCATAATTTAAGATTGGGTTCTAAGTACAAATTTCTTTTTTTTTCCTATTCATGACTTACAAGACGATCATTGTGTTGACGATGTATTTTAAAAATAAGTAGGTAAACATTGAAAAAATTTGTTATTTTATACGAAAATTTATGAACGCGACTTTTGATTTTGCGTGTAAGATTAATGAATATAATGAACAATTATTTCCAACAAAATTCACAAATTACATATGCTGGTAGGTGTAGAAACTATTGTCTCGTGTTTCTTACAATCTATGAGAAAAGTTGTTGAAAACGACTAAAAATAATAATAATAATTTTAATTAGATTAAAAAATAATTGAAAAAATGGAAAATAAATTTAAAGATTAGATAGGTATTAACATACACATAACTAATTTAAAATAAAACCCGATGAAATATCAAGCCAAGTCGCTGTTATACATTGCTTTAATAAAATAATGAAGTAAGTATATAATGTATACGCTGGTTATACATTATATATCCTGAGTCACGCTCTAATTTAGATGGATATCCATAAACCATTAACTATTTCTTCCGCTTGGTAATCGTCTTTCGTTACATGATTCAATAAAAGATACCAAGTAACTACGTACAGATAAAATTAATGCAGCTTCAAAATTATTTATATATATCTTACGGTAATAATAGTTATTATTTCTCAAATTTATATCTCAAATTAGAAAAATAATCGGAGCTACTACTTTTTTTCAATAAAAGTTTATAAATTTTCGTTAAATCTGAATAATTGAATATTTTTAAAAAGAAAAAGAATAATAGAATCTTAAAATTCTACTTGACATCGCTCAACACATGTACTTCTATACATTCCAACTAAAGTCCTGTCCCCAGGGTCAGACATATCTCCCTAGTCTGTGTCTTCTCCTCTGTCTCTGCATGTATTTATACAAAAGCTTAAACAAAATAAAAAAAGTTAAAAAAAGCATAAAAAGAATACACAACAAAGAAAGAAAAAAAAGCATAAAAAAGAAAAAGTTAACACTATATACATTATTCGAGTATGAGAAAGAAGAAGATAGTCGCGTCGCGTCCATACTATATAAGCTCGTTGTGTCGCGGCTTTCGTACGCGTCGAGCATCGACAAGTATACGTTCCAAGGCGAGAGTGCAAACTAACCATCAAGGGATAAGGATAAAAAATAAGAGAAAGAGAAAAATAGAGGGTCATTGATTTTAACTCCATTTAGTTGTCTAACATGCTGTCTTTTATTTTACTACAAAATTATCAATAATATAGAAAAATAATGTACTTTTAATGGATTCAAATTTATCACTTAAACTATGCTCACTTTGATTTATAGGTTGACTTATAAGAATGCTAGAAAGTATCGTAAAATATCAATAAACATCACAGAAACGTCCTCCTTTTTAAACAAAATAGTACCTTAAAAATCATCTATATTTTCACTAATATAGAAAAGATAATTTATATCCCACAAAAAATTATAAAGCTCGTTCCGGCTTAGCCATAAAAGAAAAGAGAAAAAAAGGAAGAAAAAATTTTCTATCTATAATACGATAGCCAGCTGCTGTTGCTGTAGTTGTATATAAAGCTGTACAGGTCATATATACCTTTTAGCTCTTATACATCTTATACTGCAACAAAACTCTCGCGCTTTTGCGGCTTCTCCTTTTTCACATGCAAATTAGCTTTGCGGGGTTATATAGCTATACAGAGTGTATAATGGCAATAGAAGGACAACGACGACGACGAACGAGCGACGAACGAGCGACGAATCAAAAGGAAGGTAAAAGGCTCCGGCTTGCAATTAAATTCTCATTGCAAGTCGTATTTATACTCGTTGTATATAAGCCAATACGAGTGTTGTTACAGGGGGGGTCTTTATATACACTGAACTTGTTACTTAAAGATCACTGATATTGTACATTATACCGGCAAATTGTGATCAATACGTTCCACCTGTTTTTTAAACCAATCATTCTATTATATGTATTTCATGAATATCTTTTTTTTATCAAATATCGTTTACCATTTAAATTAAAATATTAGTTAATTTATATATTTACTTAATGTATAATCTTTATGTAGTTATAAAAGACAATTAAGCACGATGTACGTCATTATTATATTCTTGTATATGCTTGCGTTGCAGTTGACACAGGATATCCCAAGTCTTACAAGGCGTTTCTTTCAGCAACTCCAAGCTTTTTTTTTTCTTTTATTTAATGAAATAGGTAGAAGTTTCTTTCTTTTACTAGTCTTATACTGATGTCTTTACTCGTGTTTGCATACGTGACTACTTAATTCTGACGAATGCTGAATTTACTTTCTTTCTTTAGCCAAAAATGGTTATATAGTTTTGAGATTAATTTTAAATATTAAAGTTAATTTTAAAAAATATCAAATAAATTATAAATTGTAACCTTATATATAATAAAAAAATTCAAAATAATGATAAATTATTCGTTAGGAAAAAAATAATCCTCGCATCAAGAGAAGATTGTCTCATTTATCTCGGTCGAAAATAATCTTGTAGAGTTGAGTTAGGCCATGAATTTGATGATCGAACAATCGTGCTCGTTATTTCGTGCAAATCTTAATTAGCAACTGAGTAGTCGAACCTTTATACAATTATCACCAAGCCTCCTATAGTAAAGCCAATTATTATATCTCTCCACACTACCTGATGATGAATCAAAAAAGGGAGGGAGAGAGAGAGGAAATGAGAAACAGACTAGTAGTAGTAAAAGCTTGATATAAAGGGTCATACTTCCAAGTATGACCTTCTTCTCATCCAACAATCTTATCAGTCTTAAATAAGTCCCCGTTGGTCCAGCTCCTCTCCACGAGGCTTTTATTTCGTGCTTATACGTGGGTGGTCGTACTTAAAGGGTGGCCAAGTAAGTCTCAGTGCGATTAATTAGGCTATATACCCAAGGGTCCATCTTACTACTACTACTACTACTAGTAAGTAGCAAGTAGTAAGTAGTTGTTATCCCCACCCTGTATAGTATTCTGTCTCCTAGGTTTTATTATCTCTACTCTGGTTGAATGAGATCGTGATCCTTATGCCGCGTCACATGTCGTGTATATGCAACAAGTTTCTTTTCTTTTTTCGAGATATGTTTAGTTGTACACTTATAATCCTTTCTTCTATGTATGTATATATGTGAGAGACTGGAGATCTAATGTGACTCTAAAGCCTCCAACTCGTATACGACAAAGGTTATCGTGTCGATCTTGAAGGCTTGCATAATCAGCGTAGGTCGTGTATTTAAACTCTATATGTATATAATACTTCCTAAGCTACTAGCAGACATTGTTTTTTCACTGATTACGTTATAGACGTGTTATTAGTATCGGAGCATTTCACTTCTTAAACTCATGAAGAATTATGTTGAATATTCATTAGCTCGACAATGTGTTTATTACTTTGTATACTCTTAATCAGTTGGAATGCTAAATTAAATTGTATTATCTCGAAGAACGAGCTGCAGCGAACTATTTGATTCAATGATAAAAACTTAATGACTATTCAAATCTCAAACCGTAGAGCTAGATTATTTTTTTAATGAAAATTCACTTTCTTTTCTAGTGCATATTTAGTTTTGATTGAAAAATAATGAATAGTATAGGTTATATTAAAATTGAAAATCATGAAAATATTTTAACTAATATTTATTGAAACTTAAATAAACAATGCTCATAAAAAAATAATTTAAAGTAATTTTAATCATAAGCTTTGAAGAAAACATAAAAAGCTTTTCTAAAACATATTTGCATAATAACAATCACATAAAACCTTCCATATATTATTTCAAAGCTTAGTAAGTACGTATATATACACACAGCATCTGGCGTTCCTCGACATTGAAAAAGAATGAGTCTGCGTTAAATGTGCTAAAGAGGTAAATCAGTAGCTGCGGTATATAAGAAATATATATATACATACATGCGTATACAAGCGGCATGTGCGTGATGCCTAATACCGAAGCCACGTCACGTAGGAACGCAATCCTCTATCTTTCTCTTTTTCATTTTTTTTCTCTTTCTCTTTTTTTATTTTATTTTTTTTCTTCTTCTTAAGAGTACAGAGGTCACTGTTCACCTTGCTGCTGGTTGCCTTCTTTTGCTCTCTCACTGTGTGTGGATGGCTAAGAAAGGAAGTCGTTTTCAACGTATACGATTATATACACACTAACCATCGACACAAAAGTTCTCATATACCCGAGCGACAGGACTGGATTGACGAGAGAAAAAAAAAAGAGTTGGAAGCTTTGAGGTATTGTTCGATGATTGTGGATTATCGTTTTGTTTTATAAATAAACATATGAAAGTAGGTTTTCGGTGCGTTATAAATATAAAAATGAAATAAAAATAAACAGAGTTCAAAATAAATATTAAAATTGAATTAAATGCTCTGTCATTATATTTTCGAATACGTCATTTTTATTTCACGGTATGCGTAAATAAAAGAACGATAAGTTAAAGTTCAAGTGTTAATCGTATTCCAATCGCTAAAGAAACTTGAATTTCACGTGCATTTAATATACTTTTTTTTTGGTTGGAGAAAACTGGTTTTGTAGCTTGCATGATAGATCGAGTGCTAAAGGGTTAACGAGCGATCTACTATGCAAAAACTACACACTCGAACAAAAAGCGTTGTAAATCTTTTTATCAGAAAGAAAAAAAATTCACAATTGATCCTTGATCTTTCGTAAAAAGGTATGTTGACAATTTAGTATACATTTTAAAATATTGACGTTGATCAGTATTTACTATTCATTTCTAAAAAAAGAAACGTTTCTGAATATTTAATTAATTTAATATGATAAACATGAGATAATGTTTATCATATATTTATTATAAGAATTTTTCTATTTTTAAAACCTAACCTTAAATTAAAAAAATTTTTAATTAGTTTTTAAAATAAAATTATTAATTTATAAAATTATAAACATTTAAATTAGTAAAAAAAACTAATGTACGAATAAATACTTAATAATTTTTAATCGTTTTAAATTACATCACTTCTAAACTACTAATCTTGAACTGAAAGACCAAAGGTCATCAGTAAAGGAAAAAATCTGAAAAAATAACATTAGCTATTAATTTACAAGTATATACATATTTTTTTAGCGATCGTCATAAAAAAACTTAAACTCGTATTGTATATACACCTAGCATACATCAAACATACAATATCGTCATTTAAAAGCCATGCAAAGTCTCTCTTGCACGATAGAGTGGGCGCGCGCGAGTGCGCGTAACGCATCACGCATTCCTTTCGCTAAGTGTCGAGAAAAGGTCGAGAGCAACCATATAAAACTATATATACGAAAGGCAGAAGAACAAGAAGAAAAAGAAAAAGAAAAAGAAAAAAATAAAAGGAATAAAAAAAAATCGTTGGCGGATTGGAGGCGTTGGCGCGAAGGTGAAGGCGACGTTAGGTTATATATATACATAGTACTTGTATAGCCTTATACGCCTTTTTGCGTTGAATTGTAAAGGCGCGGCACACGGCACGGCACACTCTTCATTCGTAAAATATCATTGTTCATCATTAAGTCGTTTTTATATATATACACGTACATGCAGAGATATACACATATCGTTCGAGCCTTTAGTTATACACAGATTGAATTAAAGGCAGATTCGCCGTTATTATGCTTACTCTCTTTGCAAAGAGAGAGAGAGAGAGAGAGAGAGAAGAGGGAAAAGATCGTGACTAATGAATAATGCAACGGTAGAGAGATTTTCGCAGCTTATATACATATATCGCGTGCATATACAATCTTCTTTTACTTCTTCTTCTCCTCCTCTCTTCTTCGTCTTCTTTCTTTCTCTCTTTGCGTGTAATAATAATAGACACGGATGGATGAGGGCCCTCACGCTTATGCCACGCGCCCGAATGTTATATACGCTTATTCGCTCGCTTCTCCGTTCTCGCGAGAGACGCAAGAAAGAAAGAGAAAGAGAGATAGAGAGTAGCCATTTACGCGAAATGATCGGGAGCTAACGAGCTCCGTGATTAACGGACTGCCGAGAGAGAGAGAGGAAAAGAGAAGGTAAAAAGGAGGAGGATAGTATTATATATACACACAAACGCGCATATATACTCTTTCCAACGCAAAACCGGACTCTTTCTCTCTCTCCGAAGAAGTGCAAGTCGGACGCAAAAGCTTTAAACTTTCCTCGCCTTCTATCCCCATTGATCCCTCAATTTGTCGAGCGAGCGTCTGCCTGCAACCGTATATACAACGCTTCACCATCTATATACTTTAAATTTTTATTTTCTTCTTTTTTCCAATTTCTCTTTATTCTTCTTCTTTTTTTTTATTATTTCGTTGAAAGGGTTGAGCTACATGTATCCACGAGGTGTTTAATGCCTCGCTATAATTTAAACTGGAATGCGTAGCGAGTTAAGCGAGAACGGTGTGTGTATATATATAAAAGAAGCGTGGAGAGTTACGAGGATGATTTGTGAATGTTAATTAAATTTTCCATGCTGCGAGGTTGCTTATCTATGCGAATTTTGTGTGAACTGCCCGCATTTAGTTATATATGTTATATAGATTAAATATGTATATGTTGAAATTTTGATAATTTATTTCTGACGTGCACGTCATGTTTTATACAAAACAATATATTTTGTTGTTCAAAATTTACAACATTTTGTTTAGTTTTTTTGAAAAAAAATAATTTTCTTTCCTGCGGGGTAACATAAATCTCGAATGTTTAATATTGCGATACAAAGTTCAACGTATAAATTTTGTGATTCTCAAGCGGACAATAAGTTGTTCCAACCATTTTTTCATTTCTCCTTTTTACGGAATAAGATTAGTTTCGTTTAAACAAAAATCACGGTGTTAAAAAGAAAGAAAAGAAAAAAAGTTTCCGAGTTTATTTTAAAGTCGTTAACTAAATAATACTACATTTAAAATTGTTTACTCAAAGTATATCCATGTTTGCTCGTTTTAAAACGAGTGTATAAAACATTTACTCAGAAAAGTAGAACATTGTACTTAAAGTAACGCAAAAAAAGAGCGTTGTTTTACTATAATTAACCAACAAAGTCTACAACATATATAGGATCTTACGTAACTTACGAAAATATATACATGGATATTCTAATAAAAATCTCCTCAGGTGTATATCTATAACAGTTCGCGAGCAATTAACTGAATCACCTTAGAGTTGTAAAAGAAATTCTTCTTTTTTCTTCTTCTTCTTTTTTTACATCATATTACATAATTTGAACTAATTGTATAATATCGTTATTTTTTTCACAACTAATAAAAGAATGAAATTATACGAGTGACACGTTAAAACTATATAAGAAGCTATTAATCTTGTGAGCTATGAAAAGTGTCTCATTAATAAATCGCCCATCTTTTTTTCTATATTCATCATAGCTAGTCCTCTGCGTATAAAACCGCTCGTACGTACAATCTCTCATCGTCTTTGAGTCTTCTCTCTCCCTCGCTATTCCTTTTATCTTTCCATATGCTTATTCAGTCTGTTGCGGGTGTGCAAGAAGAAGAAGAAGAAGAGAGCCCGGCGACAAAAGCTGAATTCAAATGGCACGTCTCTTATGTGCATATATACATATTGTTCATAAGAGAGCGAGAGAGAGAAGAAAAAAAAGAAGTAAAAGAAGAAGAAGATTCGCGCTTCACGACAAAAGGCCACGGCGCGCACTACATTCTTGAAGGGGACAAGGTGTGAAATGTCGTAATGAGGCGTTAAAATGACTAATGCGTACGCGAGAGAGAGAGAGAGAAAAGTAACGCGCGGGGTTCGGCTTATATATGCTTTGCCTTATAATACTAGAAAGAGAAGGCGGCATTCTTACGCGTAGTAAATGTACAACTATACATATATACAAAAGCAAATATTTCCGAGAGAGATAAATTACTAATTCTCAGTCAAAGTATTTTTCTTCTTCTTTTTTTTCTTTTTCTTTCTTTCTTTAAACTATAAAAATTTCTATGTAGATCCTTTAATTCTTTTATTATTTTTTTATTTATCTTTTTATGGGCGCTATTAACGAGAGCAATTAGTATTATAGATCTGAAAGAAGAACGGCTGATGGGCGACAAGTGGCTCGTATATATACCTGACACTAGTTGCATGAGTCTATCTCATCCTACAATTTGCGGATAGTTTCGAATCATACGCTTGTTCTTTAGCAAATTTATTTATTTTTATTTTTAGTACTTCTATTTATATTAAATAATGAATTTTTATACAAAAACATTCGTTGGAAAAAATACTCCATTCTAAGTTTGATGACTAATAAGATTATTCTAAAAGTACAGATAATGAGAAGATAAGACGTTTGAATGAGGACTAATATAAAGAAAGTGGCTAAGTCACAACTAAAACATTTTAAGAAAAACGCAAAAATATATATTTTACGAACGATAGCTTGTTAATCATTATTCTATTGAATTTGTACCATAAAAAAAATGATGATTATACAATATACAATCAAACATGATTTGAGATAGTCTAAAAAATATGGCTTAGGGTATAACTCAATAATTATAACTAAATTTTTTTAAAAAATGGACTTAGCCACTTTCGTTATGATAGGTCTCAAATAACTAAATACTTCGTAATAGTTTCGTTATTATTGTTTTATGCATTATTTTTCTGTGCTTATAAAACTTATTTAATTTTGCTATTATTTTATAATAATATTATTTAATCATTAAAAAAAAAGAATCTGCCAGCATAATAGCTAAAATCCACCTTTACAATACTTAGCGATCTAAGCTTTTAAGTAAAAAAAAAAGAGGAAAAAAAGTAAGAAATCCTTCGACTTTGAAACAATGAGTTGTTTGCTTCATGTCATGTCCCCGCATATATACAGTGAGTTTGTCAGTTAATCTTTGAAACAAGTTCCTTATAGATCCGATTCTCTCTTGCACGTCGATCTTTGCCGACTAGTAAGTAGTAAGCATAAGTAGTAGCCAAGTTACTTTACTTTGCTTTGACCGTCGTATAGCACAAGTTATTCAAATAAGTACATCTTGTGTCTATATACATCGAACTTCTCTCTATTATACTTTATATATATATACATATATATACACTCCACCCTTGTCTCTTTGGTTTCTACATCTCTCACCCGACAGGCTTTAAAAAGAAAGAGAAAGAAAGAAGTCCCGTCGGCAAGAGAATAAAATAAAGCCTCTCTCTCTCTCGTCCCAACTGACTGACAATTTCAATCTTTACCCGCGGCTTACGTACAAGGAAGCGACGGCTTTACTCTTCATCATTGTCTTTTCCCTTAAACTACTACTGCTTCTACTTCGAGTCAAACAAAACGAGAAGAACAAAATAAAAGGAAAAAAAAGAGTATGACTGTCTATAGTAAAATCCGTGAAACATACGCATGTAAGAAAGAATTTTACGACCTTCGTCTTGGAAGCGAAGGTCGTCGGACCGATCATGTATAGGACAAACGAATATTGTCGTTGTATGTAAGTTGAAGAGTTAGAGTATATGTATATACCTTCTTATCTTAACGGGACAGCTCGGTGACAGGCGCATAGCCATTTTCTTAACGAGACATTAAATTTCCAAAGCACCATTATACCATATACACGCGCACACACACGCTCCTACAAGCGCGTTTTATGACGTTGCGACTTTTCTGATCTAACGGGCTTTATGTAAAAATCATGTCTATACATATGTCTTTTATTTTTTTTTTCTGTTTTTTATTTTTATTTTTTTCGTTTTTTTTGTTAAACACAAAAAGTATAGATACATAATAAGAATTGATTAGTTGTATACGAATGTTTTGCAGAAAAAAAAAAGAAAAAAAAATAAACGTGTCACATTGAAGACTTGAAGGAGTTTACGAGCATTTGTAATTCCGTACGTGTCAATCCTTACTTCTGACTTGTTGCGCACAGTGTAATAATGTGTACGTATATGCGTGTCTTGCTCATTTTGACGATCAGATGGATACGCGACAGCAATTTTCCGGAACTCATTTCGCGGAAAGTCCAATTAAATTTTTTCACCTTTGTAAGCACATATGTGTGTAAGGCCATATGTGTATATACATATACATCGACGTGTGAAGTAATATATAATTGATGCTTTCCGACAGTGCTTTTTAAGTTTTTATTTAAATTATTGACCTGTATGTTATTATGTCTCTGTACGTTTGTACGTTAGAAAAAATGAAAAAATCTTTTTTTTTTCATTTTCAAAGTAAATTGATTTCTGTATTTCCTCAATTTTCTATTGTATTATTTTTACACAATTTTAATGTTAAGTCAAAGTGTCTTGGTCTACGACGTATGGTTTATGAAATTAAAATTGCATAAGCATATGGATTTATGAATGATCTTATATATTATTAGCAATGAGAAATATATTTTAAAGGGTTTCAAGTTTTGTCCTTTTAAAAATAATTTATTAAGTACAAAAAGTGCTATAGTAATATTACAAATATACTATTAAATACTTTTATTTTATTTATTAATAGATCCACAATATTATATAAACAAAAAAAATGTTTGTTTTTTTTTAAGATGCGCAAGTTTTTATTCAAAAATTAAAATTAAAATTAGAACATTAATAAGCTTAAAATTTTTTTTAAATTATTTACAAAAAATTCTATTAATAATGCAAAAACTAAATATGAATTTAATTTTGTTGTTACAGGTGAGGTGTCCGGTGAGAGTACAAACGCGGCGGGAGCGCGTGGTGGTGGAGGTGGTGAAACAGCTGACTTAGGTGGACAATTAGAAGCAAGTGATTGTAGAAGTAGCACCCTGGCCGCCAACACGGCGACCGCGTTGGACGCTAGGGGCGCAAGCCCTCAAGGTTCAAACGCTCACCTTGTAGCTGCAGCGGCTGCAACACCCAGGCCACCTCGTGCTAGAAGGCGAGCTCAGAATCATAACGGCATTGATGCTCCACAGGTAAGATTTTTATTTGAAAATACTTTATTTTTATTATTCGCGAACAAAAATAGAATTTTGGATCAAAGAGAAATAATGCAGTGCGCAGTAAGAGCTTATTTGATCCAAAAATTTCGTAACTTTGTTTCTAGTAGAAAATCTTTTAACTCCTAAAAGAAATTTTCTAAAATTGAAAAGAAATCTTTTTTATTAACGACATTAATTTAATATTTCAAATTTATTTTACTTTTCAAACAGATCCCTGTTAGAGTCTAATAGAAATATTTTCAAATAAAACATACATTTATTAAGCAGATTTTATTTTTTAAACCAAAAAGAAATGTTTCTATAGTGAAAAATGAGAAAATTATCTATTAAGAGAAAATTATCTGTTAAGAGTATTCTGCATACTCCTAGAGTCTATTTTTGTTCGTATTATTTATATATTTTTTAATTAAATTTAAGTTTAAATCACGTATTTAAATTTTTCATTGATTTTGATATTTTTATGATTGGGTTTATTTTAAATTCTTAAATTAATAAACTAGTTACGAATATAACACCCAAAGAAAAAAATTGATATTGGTTTAGCAAAATAACGAAAATAAAATTTTAAGTAGAAAAGTCCGAGTCGTTCAGACGTTTTACTCTAGAATTTTTCCACTTTTTAAAAAAATATTTACGTATAACCATTGTTTTATTTAAATTTATCTATTTCGAAATTTGATTGAGTGCACTGTTGATTTATATAAAGTTGTGGCTGGTGTTTTAAGTTGTGCAACATGGGTATACACGATTGTATTGAAATGCATACCAATGTTCTGTTAAATTCTTACAATGTACTCCAGTTAAATTTCATGTCGATATTCAATTTCATACACTGATCTTACATAACCTTAAACATCCAAAAATTGATTTACATTATTTTAATTTTATTATAATAATAAAGTTATTCGGAAAATTTGTTTCAATGTGAACTTGCAAATGGTATGTGGAATAAATAAATTTCAAAAATAGATAAATAAATTGATTGACATTTGAACGTTGATGTAAAAAGTGTAGATTTTTTTTAACATTATATACATTTCCGAGAGTTTGAAAGTTTTAATAACACAATATAGGAAATACGTCACACCTCTCGACGACCGTTATAATGTTGACGTTAATTTGATCGATAGGCTAATTTGAATACAGCATATTTAGTTTTCTTTGTATCTAATTTCAAAAGAAAAAAAAATTAAAAATACAAAAAAAAGGAAGACCACAACGTCTTCTAAGTGTCCTGACCTCTTCTTATTATACATCTTTCACTCTAATGATGACTATGTGTCTTATAGCTTTACGTATATATACATACTTCTGTCACATTCTAAAATGCCTTTCCAGAAACTCTCTCGTCAAAGTCACACTCAATACTACAAAAAAAAGTAATAAAATAAAACGTCTCGTCTATTCCTTTTTTTTTGAGATTTTGTCGTATGTTAATTTAGTTCATCAACCTTTTCAAAATCTATAATTTAACATATAACAAAATGTCAACATATTTTTTTCTTCCTTATAATGAAGGTGAAGACAGAAAGACTGACACCAGACAATAATTCAACATCATCGAGGAGCGTGACGCCATCATCATCGGGTCATCCTGGGACACCACCAAGTGCAACTAGCGTTGGTGCAGATCCAAATGGTCCAGGTGGTGGTCCACCACCACATCATCTCAAACACATGGAACAGATGATGGGTAGAAATTATAGCGATTTCATGAGAAGTTTGGCTGCTAAATACAATAATGCCAATCCTAACGAGTAAGTATACCCATTATTATTATTTTATTTGTTTCATAGTAAATAACAATATACGCAATTGAAAATCAATTTAAATAAATTACAATACGTGTTTAGATTCGAACAACTAAAAAGAGATGCAAAGATATTCTGTAATAACATATTTTACACAGAAAATTTGTTTTTACATTTTCACCCAAATTCTATAAATAGATCGTACTAAAGAATTATACACTCTACTAAATTTACATAAGTTTTGTGTGAATTTCATGTAGTTTGGTTCACTATGGATTTATGCCTAATTACACACATTTTACATGAAACACGTGTAAATTAAGACAGAAGCTTTGTATTTTAATTACATAGAATATTTTTTATTCGTTCACACAAAATTTCTGCATCAATTTACACAAAACATACAATTTTTTACTGTGTATGTAAAAAGAGGTCATAAAGATAATTTTTTTTGGTGATGCATAAAAAAATTCTCTTTTAGTTACTTTAGCTCATCGAGGAACGGCTACCCAGCAGGTCTAGACCCAAGGTTTCCAGGTTTCAAAACAGCAGCCGCACCATTCGTTGGTCTTATGGCACCTCTCGGTGCAAGCAGCGGACCACAAGCACCACAAATATCATCAGCTGCTGCATCGGCTCTTAGTGCAAAAGAGCCAAAGGAGCCAAAACAGCCAGAACCAACGACCGCTGGACTATTTGGTAGTCCAAGTAATTTATTCCCACCAATGTTGGATATGTCTTCTACACAAGCGTTACTGCATATGGTGCGTACCGCTAACGCAGCACAAAACGCTGCCGAGCTTGAGAGCTACCTCAAAGGCGCTAATAAGCGCGAGGCTGGATTAACCAGTCCACTCGATCTCTCCAGTCCTAGGTGAGAATTAAAAGTTTATTAAGATGGTATTTTACATGTTCTTATGGTTAGAATGAATTTTTCTTTTTTAAAATTGTTTGATTCTAGTTTTTTAAATTAAATTTTTATGAATAATTTTTTATTAATCTATTTCAATCATATTTAAATTTTAAATAAGATTAAATGAAATATTAATCTTAAATATTTATACGTGTCCAAAATATAAAATTTATTTTAAATATATACAGAATCTTAATCGAAACTGTCAATCGTAAATAAAAATAGTTGGAAATTAAAATTTCTTTGAAACTACAAGTAAAATGAATTTTCAGTGGATTCGCGCCACGAAAGCGAGCGAGAACAGAAAGTCGACGTCCTGGCAGTGTCTCACCGAAGCCGAGTAAACTGTCAGTGATTGGTGGTGCTGCTGCTGGAGTATCGATAATGACAAGTCCGTCGGCAACACCGGTACCAACGCCAATAGCATCAACAATATCACAAATACCAAGTCCAGCAACAGCAACGACGACAACGACGACAACAGCTAGAACTGGTAGTCCACCACCTGTTAGGTGTCCGTCGCTTTGTGGACATATGCCTTGCGGTGATGGCCAAGCTGTTAATCGTTGGACTGTTGATGATGTTGTTAGTTATGTATCGTCTATTGACATTTGCGCCGAATATGCACAGGTAAATGCAATAAATATTATTTATCTTCATTTTTCTAATCTGAACAAACTTTAAAAATATGGAAATAGTAATTTATTCTAAAAGCTACAAATGATAAGTTTATTTTGCCATTAGCGTCAATAATTTTAATCGGTCTACATTAGCTAAACATTATATATTTTTACTTTTTATCCATTAATCAAAAGTTTTAAAAAAATATATATATTTTTGAAAGATTACGTACATATATAGAATTAGTTTTGATTTAACTCAAAGCATATTACACAACAATCTTGATACATAAAACAAAAAAGTTTAAAACTTATTCGTGATTTATTAGACAATTTCGAGTGCGCAATAATAAATTACAATCAAATTTCAAAAGGAAAAAAAAAAATTGAGAAAAAAAAACGTACGAAATCTTTGGTCACAATCGACACGAGTCGAAAAAGGGGTTAAAAATCTTGTGTATACAATAAACTTTGTGCTAACCTAATCAGACGGAATATACTGCGCGACAAAATATAATCATCATCTTTTAATGTATTTGAGTGTCGATTGACAGTGACTGATCGATAGCTCCAATATCAATATAATAATAATAACAAGAAAGCGATAAGCGTTATACATGAATACTTATTCAAGAAAAACAAACATTATATACATGTTATGAAGTGCATATATATGTGTATATATATATAGACTCGAAAGGTTTTGAGAAAAAGATTTTTAGTCTCGACAACAAGATTACATTGTCCGTTGGGCCAGTCGGCTTTCTGCGATAAATCTACAACAAAACACAAGAGTATAGGTATAAGCTAAGAGTTCGCGTGGATAGTTTAATGTATACATATATATGAAACGTGTTGCACTTTTTCATAAGAATGTATCTATGTATATAGGTTCATGTCGCAACGATATAGAAAGTAACCTTTATGACGGCCTAGAGCTACCGGAATCGCCATAAATCAAAAGATTTTTGTTTGAATCAAGTGTATATATCTTAGCTTTTAAATCTTTTTTCCTTTGGTTAAAAAAAAAGAAAGAAAAAGAATTTCTTTTTTATATACTTGCACTCCACGAGCGTGTCAATAACAACAATGAGTT
The DNA here is from genome assembly GCA_017163975.1 of Anastatus disparis. Lineage (NCBI taxonomy): Eukaryota > Metazoa > Arthropoda > Insecta > Hymenoptera > Eupelmidae > Anastatus > Anastatus disparis. The sequence continues at coordinate 7,613,857 of JAFFSR010000226.1, forward strand.
TCACTCTGTGCTTCTCTTTTCGTCTTATATACAGAGTACGGCAAAAGTCTCTTTAATATCTTTTCTGAGTTTTGCTCTTATAGTTTTGACAGAACTAGGTCGCGTTTAAACTTTTCAAAGAGGAAGCCCATTCTATCTTAGTTTAATCCTTATATACTCTATTGCACAGCAGGAATAGTATTATATCTAGAAAAGAACCGAACCTTTCGTTTTTCGCTATTTCTATTAATCCTAAACTCTCTTTATTTTTCTCTCTATACACATAAAAGTTATTAAAAAAAATTTATGTGTAAAAATTGCAGATGTATCCGTTATTAACTTGAACTAAGCTGAAATCGATTAAAATTTCTTGCACAATTAATATTCATGAAGGACGAGGCTAATTATATACGTACATATATACACACACGTAAAGCTACTGCTAAGCGATAATTAGCTTTTAAACCTTATTTTATCGTTTACAAAACGTCTGTTTAAAGTGATTTGGTATACACAGACAGATGCCTTCCTATAAGATTTATGGAAATATCTCTTTATAAGGTTTTTAAGTGAAAATTTAGCGCACTTTAAGCGCGCCGCATTCACAATTGAGAGCGTAATCGTGACGTTTTAAAACTTTCAAAATATACGTGTACATCTCTGGTGTGTGATGTCGATGGATGAATCTATATGCATATATGATGCGCTATATAACCATTCACGTGTGTGTATGTATTCGTCGAAAAAAGAAGAAAAAAAAATGAGAAAAAGGAGAGCTCTCATTGCTCGGTACGTATGTGTACTACTAAGCTCTCTTTCTCGTGATTTAAAAGGACGGCATGTCGAAACGCAAAGCGCAACACGTGTTTTATAAGATACACATCGATAATGTTACGATTCTTATATGTGCCTATTGGTGGTAAAGTATATATATATATATAAGCTCGAGAAAAAAAAGTGTGGGAGGAAGGTTTTAAAAGACTTACATGCATATATCTATATATACATGGTAGTACTTTATATACTCTTCTCAATTACGAAATGGAGCAAAGGAGTATATATCTATATACATACAGCTAAATCAGCAAATGCCGCCAAGAGAGCAAGAGTGAAAACAGATTTATTGCGATAGACCAGTTAGCAGTTAGGAGAGTAGCAGTTGTTAGAATATAAACGACTAAAGGCTCTCCTATACAGCTAACTAAAACTGCACGCGCCGATCCATCCACCAGAAAAGATGAATATGTACCTATTCGCCAAAGAGAAAGAGAGAGAGAGAGTTTTAAGAAAAAAACGTTTTTAGAAGAAGGATTTACAAATAAGCTGCCATGTATTTATTTGACAGTCTTTCTTATGATTTTTTTTCATTTTCAAATTTCGAAACTATTTTAATGATAATACATACAATGTTGTCATTTTTTTTTCATTTTTTCAAACCTTTGTTCGTCAAAGCGTGACTTTTGAGTATTGTTATTTTTCAGCTATACATTTAATTTCTTTTCAAAACGTGTGGTATTTATTTTGTTATTTTTTTTTGTCTCTCTTTTTTTTTAAAAGCGTAGTTTTTTAGAACGCTCATTGACTTTCATTATAGTCATCATCCCCCTTGAACTCATTAGCTAAAGCATCAAAGTTTCTTAAGTAAAATCGACGTCAAAAAAATTCAAACTATTCAAGAACGAGAAACGAACTTCTTCGAAGTGCTCATTTAAAAAATTTACATGAAAACGGTGAAAAAAAGTAAAGAAAGAGAGAGATGGATGGATAGAAAAAAAAAATGAAAAATAAAAGAATAAAAGAAAGAAGGAAGAGTATATAAAGGAATGCAGTCGCGCTTAGAGTTTATATATATATATATATAGTGGGAGCAAAATAGCAAAGTTGCGCAGGCGAACGTTTAAAGGTTAAAATTACGTCGAAGAAAGAAAGAGATATAGAGAAAAAGAGAGAAATCGTCCGAGGGCATGGCCGTTGTGTACCTCTTACACCGGTATATACTTATACATCGGATAGAAGAGTAAGAAAGAGAGACGAGAAGTTATAAGCTAGGAATTTTGCTCGAGAAGGAGAGAGCGAGCGAGCGAGCGAACGCTATGAGTTTTTGCCTCCGACCGCATCGCTTAATAGGGGCAGCGCCTTAGATGTGCTCTCTACCCCAGCCACCGCCCCGAGTGCTTACGAAGAACAACAGTCTAAAAACGAACATTCAGACCTCGTCTCGAACTTTTAGAAATACTTTGATAATTTAACAAATTTTTTAAACGTATTTTTAATTTTATACAGGAATTTTTAAATTTCCAAACTATCTTTAAAAAATTTTTATTTTTTGAGAAAAAAACATTGCAGTTTAATGATCTATTTTATATTTTGTACGATGCATTGAAACCGAACTATCAGATTTAATTTACAAAACTTTCAAGAAAAAATGCATCGTATAAAATAAGATTTATTTATTATATCACACAAAAAAGCAATTAAAATTAAAAGTAATTAAATTAAAAAATATATATTTCAAGATTCTTATAATTTCACCTTATTCATCCCTATTCTCCGAATAAAAAAGAAATCTCAAAGCATATCTTAGAGTTTTGAAAAAAAAAAAGAAATCATCTGAAAAAGATTCTTACTGACCGGTAGTGTACACTTATATACACGTGTAAAAGCAAAGCAACTCACCTCCGCTTTAAGTTTTTTTTTCTCTTCTTATTCTTCTCTTTTCCTCTTCATCCGTCTCTTACAACTCGTCCGGTCTTTCTTTCTCTCTCCTTCTCTCTCTAAGAGAGAAGAAGATGCTGCCGGCGGGGACAATTACGCAGATGGCAGGCATACGTACAACATATAAGACCTGAACTTAAGGTCCGTTGATCGCGCGCAAAAGTCTTTCTCTCTTTTCTCTCCCTCCTTCTTCGTTCTTTTTTTTTGTTATTCTTTATTTTTACAAGAATATATTTTGTGCTCTCGCGTGTGTGTATGTTGTAGCGAGCAAACGCTCGCGCGCACGTTGCATCCACAAGGGTGATTACAGAGCTCGAGAGTTGAACGTTGAACGAAGCTCTCTCTCTCTCTCTCTCTCTCTCTTTTTGCCCCCGGCGCGTGCTGCTGCTGCACCAAACAGTCGTCTATACTAAAGAAGAAGAATAAGAAAGAGGAGGAGGAGGATTAAACTCAGAATGGATATGTATAGGTATATAGAGAAACACTAAAGATATCAAGAGAGAAGAGAATATGTTCCAAGTTGAGATGGCGACGATATCTACACAAGTGCTGGAAGCGTCGATGATCATTTTCTTTTTTTTTTAAACAGCTAAATTTTCATGTAAGATGCGTGTTTTGTTGATTATAAAACAAGCTTTCTTTCCTTTTGAATATTTTAGGTACTAATTTTAGACATAAAACCATATTCTATGTATTCAATATTTTATACGTTGATATAAAAATTTTCTTTTAAGTACATCAAACTTTTATGAGAGTAATTAATTAACGCTTTTTTGTAAATTCTAATCTGAAAATAAAAAAATTTTTAACGACCAACTTAACCTATTTTGCGTAAACTTAATCCAAAAGCACGTGTGTGCAACGTACACCAAGCCATGCACATCTCATTATCAACAAAAACACGAATTAGATCTATTAAAAAAAAGAAGAAGAAGAAGAAAAAAGTTGAGCGGCGCGTGTATGTGAACTGTTACATTCTATCACCTTTTTTAAAAAGTCTCATTAACTTGAAGCTTCTAGTTTTCTTTGACTCCTTTTCCCGTCACTCTCAAAACATCCCGCACACCTTGTTTCTTCGGTCTTTTTTTCTTCTTTTATTTTAACCGATCGCTGATGATTTTACCTTTAACGCGCGCATCCTAATTAATTCTATACTTAAAAAGAAATACCGACCAACATCATATACTATATAAGCAACCTTTTATGCGGCTTTTAAAAAGGTATATACATGTATATAGAGAAGTTTAGTTCTCTGAACTTTCACCGGCAATTAAATTTAAGCGCAATTTCTATTCTGTGTATACATATATATAGATGTATATGTAAGTAATTGCTGCTATATACGTATAGCAAGGAGAATTAATGACTGTAGTGCGAGGTCGCACGCGCGTGCCTATATAAATTCGAGAAGCGATAATTGAATCAAGGGTTGGCAAAGCTTACATGCGCTATATACGTGTATATATGTACGGTTGCCGGTAATTTTCTTCAGACTTGATTGTTAATGGCAGCGATTAGCTAAGCGCTTTTTAATTTTCTGTTAACATTTTCAGATATATCTTGAAAATTTTCTAATTATACATTTTTTTAGTAGCTAAGAAAATTAAAATAAATTTTTTTTTAATTTCTAATAAAATCTCATTTAATAATTCAAAAAAGAAGAGAGATTTGTTGTAAAAAAATAATATTTCCATGGTTATTAACGAAGAAAATTTCGAAAAAATTTCAAACTTTTTAATAACATCTGACTTATTAATTAAAAAAAAGAGAGATTTGTTAAAAATAAATTATGCTGTTTTTATATTTTGTATTAAATTAATATTACTAATGCTTTTATAATCATAAAAAAAATGAAATCAGTACCCCTTCTTCCCCTCGTACTTAAGTATAGCTGAAAAGTTTTGCGTATCCTTTTTTCCTCTCATAAATATATACATAACTACCGCAAAAGAGTATATATAAAAGCCGACTTTTCTACAACATATAAACACACACATATATATGTAACGGATCCAATGTATATAAGCTATCTCTGCCAAGGGATCTGCTTTTTTCCATGGCGGTGCACAGCTGTGCGCATAATTATATTCCATATACACGCTTTATATTGCTATTCCAAATAGATATCTTTGCTTTAAAAAAAAAAGAAAGAAGAAAAGTACGACCGTACCTGCCTTTAAGCCGCAGCTTATACAAAAATTTTTTTACCCGCAAAAAAGCATTTCTCGCCGCGCCGCGGCCACCATCACCACCACCAGCAACATCACCACCGCCTTTTATAGGGACTTTTCTTCTTATATATATAAGATTGCCATGCCGCGGTCGAGGAGAGTTGCGGCCGAGCGTGCAGAAGAAGGTCCGCCCGAATCGCGGCTACCCTATGTAATCTTTTTCAAAATTACCTATGCTTTTTCTTATTTTCAAATATTTTTCTCTCTCTACTTTTTCCGTTGTAATAAATTTCGTTAAAATAGCGGTTTCATACATACCGCGATATCAAAGTATAACGTGGTAAAATGCATATTTTGTATATACTTTTGAGAATTTTTAAATTTCTATTAATATTCAATAAAGAAAAAAGAACATAGAATTATTTCTATAATTTTGTTATGATGAAGAAAATATGTCAAGATATTTATTGAATTACCATAATAATTCGAAATATGCGTAAGGTGTCATTTAAATATAAGAAAATTATCGAAGCAAAACTCGGAGGTCCCTTCACGTATACATTCTATTCCATAACGCTCTGGTATCATCGATATGAAATGTTGGAAAACTAGTCGTCGTGTCTCTCTAAGCCCACGCCCACTTTTATATTTATCATATATACGTGTACGTATGCGTATATTAATATGCTTGATATCTCTGATTCCTCGTTATAATATCCAAGAGATGTACACTGGTAGAGAAAATGTCATCTAGCCAAGAGAAGAACCTGTTATAAGTATAAATGTAATAGATAAAATGGACCGCTTGGATAACCGATGCGTATCAAATCATCCACTATATACAAGAAAAGAGCAAGAGATTCACATCTAAAAAGGAATGTCAGATAGAAAATGCAACAGTGCGTAAAATTTGAAATGCTGCACCTTTGGAAAAACCTTTTTATATACATACACCAAGAAACTAAGCCATGCGTGCAGCACAGAGAGACGAACGATCGATGCTCTCTCTCTCTCTACTCTCTCAAGTTTAATGACAGTGATCCTTATGGTTAAATCTTTTCCCGCGAGAGAGAGAGATGACCGCTGTAGGATATGTTCGAGGATACTTTTTTTCTGTTCTTTTTTATGAATATGTCGCTTCATAGAAATGAGAGAGGACAAGAGATTGTTTTTTTTTTTGTTTTTGTTTTGAGAAAAGAGCACCGATGCGGTTACGCGTGAAAATAGTCGGACGACGTGGTATTTGAGATTCCTTTACTGACGCTTGTCGTATCAATACTTGGAAACGATGTATTACTAGAGAAAAAATTTTCATACACATAGCATATAATATATTTGAAAAATTTAATATAAAATTCTGTATTTTTTTTCTTGTTTTTAAGTATAGCATAGATTTGAAATGTATAAAGTCAATGATACATCTCCAATATTTGATTAACATAAATATTCAAAAGAATTTCAAACTTCTCGATTCCAAATGCAATTCAAATTTCGTATGTAAATCAAGTAAAAAGAAAAAAATTCATAAAAAATAAAAAAAATTGAGCTTCAGTTTATTCCTATATCATCCTGAGTAGCGATTTTCAACGCTATCTTTGAATATCGACAATATTCTTCTCAACTGCACTTTGGTCAGTATATATATCGAAATACCCCTGAAGCATCCAAGGGGAATAAAAGTAGCATGCAAACTAGTGATTCGTACGTATATATACATGTATTATATATAAGCGCGCACGCCACGTGGCTTTGATGCACTAACATTCAAGAAATATTTTTTTTTTTCCTTCTTTCTTCTTACGAAGTATATAAATGCGTATATAAGCCTTCAAGTAGCTTGCCTAAGGCAGTAGCCAAAGTACACGCAAATGTATATATACACATATATATATGTGTATAAACGTTCGCGCTTTGCAATACGCCATACACACCCTCTTTATAATTTCCGGACGAGAAGAAACTCTCTTCTTTATTTCTGCACTCCAAGTATATACTCGCCAATTTCTTACGCTAATTTTACTCTCTCTCGCGCGCAACATGCACAGCATACACACACCCCAATGGAGGCCTCTCCTCTCTTCTCTTGTGCATATACTATCATCAAAGCTTTGGGTGCTTGCATTCGCGCGCACGCGCGCACGGACACGTGTTACCAAGCACGCACCCATACTTTGAGTATACGTTTTTTTTTCTTCTTTTTTTATGTCCATTTTAAAAGAGATACCGGTGTGTGTATACATTATATATACATATACTCGAGGAAATCGCTCGCGTGCGCGCTCCAGAGAAATTGTGTATATACGAAGAAAAGTGGTGGCTCGCGAACGCTGCGATTTAAGATCTTTTTATTCGACCGTTATTATCCTTTCAAATGCTAAAGGGACATTCAAAAGAATTATTTTCTCTTCTCTCTTTTTTTTCAATCTTTTTTTCAGCTCAGTTTTGTGTCGACTCGAATTCATCATAATTTTTATGTCAATTTGGAATAATACTTTAATTTCCATTTAATTTCATGTAAAGGGATTCTTTTCTTGCACAATATTTAACTTTTAATTTATCGAATTGATATGTTTTCAGGTGAAATATTAATCCTCATATTGATAATAATAAAGTTGTTTTTCAAATAACTATTACACGCTGGATTTATATTATTATAAATGTATTTGAATAAAGAAAAGGACACTAAATCATAGCGAGTAATATTTACATTCCACAAGTAAGATCGTATAACTTTGCCTAGACGAGTAAATATAATCACGCTGATTAATAGAGTCTCGGGCTCGAGAAAATTTACAATCCTTTATACGGCTAAAATATAAATTACCATCGTTTCGTCGATAAAAAGAAATAAAAGCTCACGCAATAATTCTAGTTTTATTCCTGCATATGATTAAACACCTCGAGTAAGACAATAAAGAACATTAAGGTTAAAAGGTTAAATATTCGCGCGTCGTAAAGAAAAGAAAAACTGAATCCCTCTATAAAATCGAAGAATCATGTACCTTTCAGCGACATAACGTCTATTTTTTTTTTATTATTTTCTTCATATTTTTCTCTGGAATCAAGTGCCGCGAGTCAAAATTTATGCTCTCAACGCCGATCGTTAATCACGCCAATGAAAATTAATAGCTCATATAGTTAAATTTTGCTACGCACATGCATACATACTGCCTTTCATATTTCCAATCCTTTTATATGTACATATCTCTTTTGTACATATAGGATGCGTTACAAGGAACTTTAGCACCATTCGAACAATCATCGTCATCATCATCATCATCATCATCATGATCGCGCTACTAGGTCATACTTGCATAACTTTTCATTTCCATGAATTATTCATTTGGATCATCCATTCACGTGCTTACATATACACCAGTTGAAACGTATATATTTACGTAAAATAAAAAAACTGTACGTACAGATTTATACACAAGTGTTATATACAAGTGAAAAATGGAAATATCTAAAGATTGAGAATAGAATTCATAAAAAAAAGCTCGAGGGTGTAAAAGAGAGAGAGAGAGAGAGAGAGAGAGAGATATGCAGGTATTTGTTAAACTATTGGTTTTGTTACAACACCATATTGCCTTTGGGGCTATTTTTTTTCCTCTTCAAAGTTTATATAGTAAAATACCTTTAAATAGCTGCCTGCTGTGCGAGGACGCGGAACGACGATGAAAACCACTTCCAAGCATTATTTTTCTCTCTCTTTATTTTTTTTTCTTCTCTGTATATAACATGCTTGCGCGTGTGCAGTTCTCTCTTAAAAAGAGATCGTCCTAAGCGAGATAGCTTTAAAGAAAAACTTTTTAAAACCCAAGCAAACTTATAATTCCGTCTTTCTCTTTCTCACTTAACTCTTTTAATGCTTATGTTTAAAGTGTGAGTAGTCTCTTCCTTGACTCTTTTCTTTATTTTTTTTTTGCTTCAAGGTAGCTTTCCTAGATGCATATGTTTTAGATAGCGAGTTGTAGCTAGGTTTTCGAATGTTTTAAAGCTTCGTGTGCATACTGCGAATTGCTTAGGGGACTTTGAATTTGATAAGTGTTGCTTTGAAAAAAGAAATAAAAAAAAATATCAAAGGTTTATACACTGTACACTGGTTTATTCTTATACATAAGTGGAATGTATCGATTATTCCGAATGTATTCATGAACAAATTTTATAAATAAAATTGGATAAAGTAAGAAATGCTATTTGCATTTAAGTAGAAAAAGATCGATACGGCAAGACATTGATTTTACCACTATCTTTTATTTTTTTTAAGTTAACTTTAAATGTTTTATTTTAAAATAAACATTTTTTTCTTAAAGAAATTTGAATGAAAATTCTGAATATTAAATTTATTATATTTATTTCTATAACGTTACAAGTGGTAAAATGCTACAATTATTTATTTAAAAAATACTTTTCTCGTAAATTTAAAATTTTAATTCAAAGAAATTTAAGTGAAAATTTTAAATATATTAAATTTATCATGTTTATTTCTTTAACTTTATGGACGTTAAGATAAAAAAGATTGTATATAATTTATGATTTAAAAAATACTTTTATTGTAAATCTAAAATTAAGTTTATATTTCACCAAAAAATTAAAAGTGTCGACAATATTTTTTAAAACGTAAGAAATAACTCATATTGTATCCATAATTCACAAATTTGAATCATCAACTTTATTACTCTTCCGATGAGAAAAATCAATCGAAACTCCTTACCACACGCATACGAAAATTTTTCGCCATATAGGACGTCTTTTATTTTTTGTAAATCCATATAAAATGACAGCAATTGCAGAGGCAATATCTCTGTCTTTCTCTCCTGTGAGTATATATAGAAAGATTGAATTAAAGCAATTGACTGAGTAGTCTCCTCTACTCTTACACGAAACTTGATTCCCATATAAGTATATGTACAGGTTACAAGTATAAAATCATGCTATACAGCAAAAAGAAAGCTATATACAGTAACATATATATAAAAGCGTTGTATGTATGTATGTATATGTTCGTCGAAAGTAATTACTTGTAGGGACGGGGCGCGATTCAGTCGCTGCTGGATATACAGCAGCCAGCAAATATCGCGTCGATTCGATAGCCAAACTTATAATTTAATGGTTAATTATATAACGGATGCGAGAGAAGGCTTACTGCTCCTGCTGCTGCTGCTGATGCTGATGCTGCTGCTGCTGAAGAAGGATTCGGGTATACTACTACTGGGCGGACACCTTTGACGTGAAGGAATGCAAGCGTCTTTCATTCTCTTTCTCTCTTTTATTCTTCTCTTTCTCTTTCATTGAAGGGAGAAAAGAGAAGAGACTACCTTTACGCATGCCTTCTTCTTCTGCTTCTTCTTCTCTTCTTCCTTCATTACGTCCTTCTTCCTTCGGCTTTATATATATTCTTTTTGCTTTTTTTATTTAGTTTCTTCGCCACGCTTCTTCGACGTCTCCTTCTACTACTTATTTGCTTGCTTCTACAACGGCAGCAGAAAGCTTCTTGAGAGACCTGCTCATTTTTCAGTGCTCTAGACGTTTTATGTACTCTCTATATAAAAGATTCACCCGCACACGCGCGCACGCGTTCACGGTGCCCATATGCATTGCACGCGTACGTATATATATACACGAGAATTTATCTGAAAAAGATAGGAGACGCGCGCTTTTCAAAGCTGAGAGCTTCATTTTTTTTCTTTTACTCTTTTTTTTGGTCAACGTCGCTGGCTACACGTGCTTTTTGATAAGCTGTAATTTGTTGCTTGTTTGTAATTCGTTAACCGTATTTTCGCATGGATAAGATAGATGTTTTCATTTTTATTGACTATATTTATGCAAATATTATTAAAATTGATAAATTTATTCGATATTCTCATTTGGACAGATATTTATTCTTTGTGTATACACGTGTATAAAAAATATATCTTGTTCGTATAAATGTACAAATATATATATAAAATGTAATAAAAGACGATATTAAACATGAACATTAAATATCGTGTCTCACAACAGTATACAAAACTTTAACATAACTATAATTACTTAAAGAGAAGTTGAAAAAAAAATGTATCCTGAACTTAAATCCTCGACACGATAAGATCAAAACTCGCTAATAAAATTAACCTCCGCCCACGATAATAATTATTTGACGCACTAAAAATAAAGAAAAAAAGAGATACTCTCCCTAACATCAAGCTATCGAGAAATTTTCGTATATAAACATATATATACGTACACACATAACATTTCGCTTTGATAAATCGAAATTGCCGCTATGTAAAGTGAAATAAAATTTAAAAAATAAGAGAAAGAGGGAAGGGAGAGAAAGAAATCCTTTGGAGAAAATAAATACGCGAATAAAAGTGGCAGTAAAAAGAGAGAGAGAAAGAGAAAGAGACAAGTTGTTTCGTGCGGACAAGGTATATACACAGAACGTAGATTTACAAGACTCTGTTCTTTCTCTTCATTCTATATATCTTTCTCTTTCTCTCGCGTATATGTATACGTATAGTAATATTGCGTGTGCTCTCTGTTCGTATGTAAGCGGATACCCGTGGTCCTTAAATTATCAACAAACGTGGTTTTAAGCCAACACATATAAGACACAATCTTATCCTTTCTTTAAAAACCAAAAGTTCAAAAAGACCTCTCTCTCTCTCTCTCTCCAAAAAAAAAGATTTTATTAAAACCAAAAAAACAACAAAAAACAGAAAGTCGGAAATTGAAAATTAGGCACATGGTTAAATGAAAGAAGAAAAAAAGGATATTGTTACGTAAAGTGTAATACTTACAGATATATACGATTATAAGAATCTCGGCGCCGACAAGACGCGATAATTAGCCATAAATCCTTTTAGAAAACCTCGATATCGAATCGAGGTTTTCGTTTATAATAGTAGCTGCTTCTTCTTCTTCTTCTCAGCTTCATATGATGACGCAAGGCTTAAAATTCTAAATGTCGCAAGTATTCTAAAGCGAATTTATTTTCTTTTATCCTACATGCACACTCGGTGTTATTACTAAATAGTAGAGCAGTCAAAAAGTTCTTAAGCTCTCTGCATATAATAGGCAATATTTCGGCGAAACAGCTAAATCGATTTAATCATCGACTCTCTCTCGAACGTGTGATGTTACGGAAGATTGAATGTATATATCGTATGCAATGTATTTTATGGGTTTTCTTGTTAACTTATTTGTTGGATTCACTGGAAAATTACAACAAGATTTTTATTTTAAAATAGGCTATAGGGATATTGCGTATTTTCTGTTGGTTTATAATGTTATCTCCAGAAAATATAATCTTAGATATGTTGTATTTTGTTATGCTAGTAATTAATCGTTATTTTGTAAGGATTACAATATACTATTGTCATTAACTAATTTTTCGTACATTTTATCTTCGTAAATAATCTTCATTGATGATCATTAAGCTTTATTCAATTAAACAAGCAATAAAATAATATAATTTCAAATTATAATAAAATATATAAATCTGCAACATATATCCAATGGCCAAAAACGGCATCGATTGCGTGACGGTACCATATGCACACGTGAAGCACATATATATCGACTTATCGATATTTTTCATTACCGCATGCGTATATGCACCGAGCTCGTCGAAAAACTTAAAAAATAAAAAAGTACAAAAACCAAATAAAAAATGAAGAAAAAAAAGGGAAGGAGTATACAACGGCGTTGACTTGAGTACACGAGAATTAAATAGGGTCGAAAAGGAAGAAGAGCGTATTCGGCGCTTGACACACAAGAGAGTCTGTATATATATACATACGCATTTGCATTATACACGCATATACGATCGAACTTCGCGAAGCCGATTTATTTAGCTCGAGTTATGGCAAAACACACGCGCTTCTTTTTTTTATTTTAACCATACGTGTACGTATACAGCACATCTCTGCAACCCTTCGGCATATCACGTACATATATACATATATGCACTCTAAAAACAACATATATGGTAATAGTCGGTATACTCTTTTCTTCTTCTGTACCAGTACCACCAAAGCCGCCTTAAGCTATCTTTCCCTTCTTTTCTTCCTTCTTTCCGTTTTCTTTTTCTTTCCTTTTTTTTGATGTAAAGAAGGAAGAAAGAGAGAAAGAGCGTGGTCGTGTTCAACCTTTGACTTCTTCTCTCGTGCACGCGGCAATGGATGCATCGGCTTTTGCGCGACCTTTGAAACCTGAGTCTCTTCGTGCGATCGGACGTGTATATACAAAAGAAAGAGAGAGAGAGAGAAAAGACTATACAAGAGATGTTCACTTCTTAGCTCTCAGGTATAGAAATTTACGTGTTATAGATGTGGGTTTGACAGCAAAAAAATAGAAAGATCTTTATCGTTTATTTCTTTTTTTTCAAATTTTTTTGATTTATTTGTCATTTTTATTTTGTTTAATTCAATTGTTATTTATTTATAAAGCAAATTCAAATTAATTATACTAATTTCGAAAAGTTCTATGGATATAATGCTTAAAATACATCTCGTCGAACGTTCGTTGAAATTGATAGTTTACATATTCATTACAATTAAAAACCGGTTTTTCAGTTTTCTTTAATTAAATAAGTAATACATGTTCAATTTAATTAGCTTGCCCATTCTACTATAAAATAATAACATAAAATTTGCTGAATTTTTAATTTCTTAATCAATACAATATTATTGAACGATATACGTAATATTCGATAAACTAATAACGATATTATTTATATTTATCGATAGATGAGATCAGTCAAATTTTTCACGTATTTATGATGTATATATGTATATTGAAAATTTGACTGATCTCATCTATCAATATTTATTATTAAAACAAACCTGACTGTTCGTACCACTACTGCCCACACGCATGTCACTTATCGAGTCGCTTACATACACCAATCTTTTAAATCTTTCATTCTTCAAACAAGGACCAAGAAAGCCCAAACTCGTCTCTCAACGGTCAAAAGTCGATGATCGACAGTAGTCGAATTTTCGAAGACGCGTATATGTGTATATCTATATACATTACCCACGTATATACTAAAATACGTGTATACATCCGCTTGCTGCTTTAGCGCCGTTATCCAATTAAAATTTCGTGCGTTGCTTCGTTTAGTTGCTTTCGAGATATATATACGCGTGTGTATGTGTGTATATGTATGGATCGGGTCGCATCGTTACGCGCGCGGTCAGCCGAAAAATGTTTTGGGATGACGCGTAGGATTGTGATATATATATAACGCAAGCACGCATGAAACGAAAGATTGTATGGTATATATAGAAAATAAAAGAGAGAAAGAAAGAACGAGAAGAGATGTAAGGGGCACAAAAAAAGGGGGTGGCGAAAAAAAGAGAATTTCAACATGAAGAGTACAGAGTTAATCAATTAGGGATGAAACGCGGCGATTCACTCGACGAATCGATGAGAAAATTCCAAAGATATACTCTTTGTTTTGCTTCTTGATCCGCGATATACTTACTCGCTTGTGTAAGTATGTATATCCAAATATATATATACACAGACTCATACATGTATAAGTATGCGCCCCTTTTCCCTTCTCACCTTCCAAATTGTCGATGCAAAGATCTTTTTAGATAAGCTCAGGAGGGAATCGGCAGAATTCAAAGTGATTTTTAATTAGCTGATTGAGGTCAAGCAATTTAGCAACCAATTTTAAATGTAACTAAGAAAATGTTCTTTTTGTATTTATTTTTCAATTTATTAATTAATTTAAAAAAAAAACAATTTTACAAAATAACCATTAAAAATTTATCAACCTCTCGTGTAATTTTATATCGTAAAATTTTCAATATACACAAAGTATATAATAAAGATTACACAAAAGATTTCATAATATTCAATAGCACGGCGAGTATAAACTACTTCAACAACTTGGCAAAACGTCAATCTTAACGTATAGCGTATAAAGACAAACTACGATCATCTAACATAAACGTCGATTTACTTTATCTTTGAAGATTTTACATGCGCAGACAGAGAAGAGGAGGTCTCTCTTTTTTCACATGTATAATACACACAAACAACAATCTAATACTACCTTATATATCCTCAAGCTACTTCTTTTTTTTTATTCTCTTTCTTTTACCTCCCGCTCTCTTCTCTTGGCGCACATTACAAAAGGGGAAGCACGAATATCTCTTATAAAGCAAAGAGATGCTCGCACACAGCATCCCATGGACAGAGTCTTAGAAGAAGAGAAGAATGTCGGCTTGTGTTTTCTTTTCTGGTGGCGAAACAACGTGTAACACGTGGCAGTATCTTGTATCGACTACCCGCTGACTGTAACATACATATACATACGTACATATGTGTGTATGTACACATTCATACATATATTCGACGAATAGAAAGGGCTTACAAACACCTCTTTAGACTCCCCTTGGTGTGTGTACCCTCCTCACCGAAACCCTTTACCTTTCTCTCTCTCTTACTCTATACATATAAGAAAAGAAAAGATCTACCTATGGCGCGCTACAACAACATGAGATTTCTCCGCGATAAAAAGAGACTCTCCGTAGCGTCATGGAGGTCCTGGTATGAACCCCCCCACATGCACACACTCAAAGCCAACCGAGTATATTCGACCCCCCCGAAAAAGAAATTGTTTCAACTCTTTGATCTTTTACGCCTTTCGAAATCATTCGAATTTGTCTAAGCTATAGGAAAATTTTTTTATTTTGTTAAGACCAATGTGTAGACTAATACACAGTAAAAAATCTAAAGTAAAATCATATATGTGTTCAGTAATTTTATAAATAAAAATACTTCATTAAATGCAGTAAATTTCCAACTTCAATCATAATTTTATTAGCACGATTGTAAAATTAATAATCGTGTTGTAAATTTACTGCATTTGACGTAGGTAATAATCAGACCCACGTTGAGTGTAGTGATTTTATTATGAACAGTAGTAATTCATTTTACAAATGTATTTGTAAAATTACTATGATATATTTAGTAAAAGTACGAAATGAGTTAGTAAATTTACTACTATCAACTGTAATTTTACTATATTTAATGTGGGTCTGAAAATTACCTAAATTTTATAGTAATTTTACAACAGGATTTTTTACAGTGTACTGTACAATGTTTCCTTAATTATATGTACGAGCGAGTTGTTTTCTTAGCTTTCACAATATAAGCAATGAAAATATCTTTATTGTCTAAAGAATAAAGTAATTAAAGTCTGTATAGATTGGATATTGTTTAATCATTTTCGAAATTAATATCTTCATTATCTCAAATTGCAATAATTGAAGTATCATATTGATTAAATATACTTTTACAATATATGTTTACATATATATATTACTATATATGAAAGTAATCAACGATTAATACGTCACTCAAGTCTGTAAATCTTCTTTCAATAAACAATCGTTAATTTCTTATTAAAATATAAATCTCCAATAAATTCAATAACTCACTGGGCAATAAATTTCCTTCATTCAGACGTCATCATTAAAATATCTCGTTACACAACTCGTTTAAATCCATACGATCTTTTTTTACAAAACTTTTTTTCTTTTATTATTATTATTTCAAATTCTCTCTCTTGAATAATAATCCTTTTACTTAAAACCATTACATATACACAAATAACGATATCAAAACAATCAACCGTAAGTTTTTCGGAGACGAATATATATACAAAAAAAAAATATGTATCTTTAATAGCTGCCTCATTTGTCATGCAAAGCAAACACACGCGTACATAACTCCCCGAGAAAAATCAATTAAAAATTTATATTGAAATTTTCAATAGCTTTAAATATCTATCAATCAAGTTTTATACTTTAGCCTCGTATATATACACATGCTTATATTATCGATCGGTCATCAATCAAAAAAGGCTTTAACTGTATTACCAGCGTGTGTGCTTTGCTATCTTTAAATTTTTCGTCCACACAGCTAATATAGCTACTCGAGAAAGTAAACTTGTATGTAGTAAGTAAAATATTAGCGATCATGTCACCGTACATTTTTTCTATTCATGATATACATACGGCACGAGAGATTTTCATCTATATAGAAAATAGACAGTATATTTTATAAGTGGCCTCTCTACGCTATATAAAATTTTTAACGAGCTCTGGCTTTTAGCTTGTACAACTAATTGAGAAGGTTTAGTTTATACCATATACCTCTTAAATAGCCTTTCTCCTTTTAGCAATATAATATATGTATCCTAACCATGGAAGAAAAAAAAAATTTGGAAGCGCCGCCATTTCGTCAAGTTTGATGCGTTTCAACAGTCAATCAAAGCTTTATCTTCAACTCTGATCTCTACGAGAGACCCGCAAACTCATATACCATACGTACACTTACTTTGCTAAATCTCTTATGCGCTGTATATATAGAATGCAAAATCTTTGTTGAATGAACGAATCTTTGGGTAATCGATGGAAAATATAATTAGCTACTTTAAATGCGACCGCGGTTACTTTTTAATGTGCCTTATGATGATGAAATGTCAGTTTTAAAAGAGGATTTATTACACTCTATTGAGAAACATTATAAATCTTACCGTGAGCAGTTTAAATTGAGATTATTTTTCGAAAAATTTTATAAAATTAATCGATCGACGTGGTTTGAAAACGATTTTTCAAAAATATTTTATTTTTCTTTTGGAAAATTGAGTTAGTTTAAAATAAATTATTATATAGACTTGGAAATTACGTAACTAGGGTCTTTTAAAGAAGGAAATTCGAGAAAGTTTTCACATAATGATTGGCAGTGTTGGTTTTTATGTCGTAAAGTAATAAACAAATAAGCGAAAACCGGAAAATCATTATTAAATTAGAGTAAAAGTTTCTTTTAAAAAGTATTTAATAAAGTTTATAAAAAAGTTATTACGGAACTTATGAACATATTTACTCTAACGTTTAACATCATTCGCGCGTATAAAAGTTTTAGCTCATTATTCTATTAATTAATGTTTAACGTATGTTTTTTAAACGAATAAAATTTCCTAAAAAAGTTGAACAATAAAAGAATTTTAACAAAAAGTGTGAAAAATTGGTACTTTAATTCAACTCGATGCATAATTTATATAACGCCATTGCGAATGAACCTAACAAACGATCAATTATGTATGCAGATCACTAAATAACAGTTCTCGCGATTTAAAGGCATATAGCGTAGGTTGGATGAAAGAGCGAGAATCGACAAATACAAATTGCTTTTAAGAGACTCGACTTTAACTACTAGAATTTGCCCGTATATTTTTTCTATTATTGGTTACGCGTATAGTGAAAGATGGTAATAAATGTTCTGATTAAATTTGTGAGGGAGTCTTTTGATATGTATATATATACGCGAAGATATAACTCGCCATTAAGGTCCATACTTGCCATCCATAAATTTTCGGATGCAATTCGCTACGCGCTCAACATCGTCGTCCTCGTCCTCGTAGCCGTTGTCGCTTCTGCTTCTTTTATTTGAGCCGCTCTGCTCTTTATAGTGTTTTCCTTTTATTTTTTTTTATTTAGAGCTTCTAGAATGTAAAGGTATAACGCGACAATATTTAAAAGCAGGTTTGAAATTCTTTTTTTATTTATCTTTTTGAGTCAATGCCTCTGAGGTTATGCCACTTGTGTGAATTTATGTGTAAAATGTATATATTTAAATTGATGTCGGAAATGTATTAGAAAGATAAAATCTGAAAAAAAGATATACGGAACGAATAAGTTTGAAACGTGAAACGAACATTAGTTTCTTGTAGCGTAAATTATTAGTTATTATTTAACGTAAGTCATAATGAATGATCATTATTTTAATAAGTTCAAACTATGCTAAAAAACAAATGAAGCACAATAGTTATGAAGGTCGTTTGAAATCAGTTTATTACCGACTGACCGTTCTAGTCCATCGTCTAGAATAATTACAATTATGCGGTCAAATTAAAAAAAAACCTGTAAGATAAAAAAAAGCAAACATTCTTATCCTACAATTTTTCTCTTGTGCTCATTAAACTCGTTCACTTCTGCAAAATTTATCCTATCTTCAGTAGGGAAAAAAATTGAGGAAAAAAAAGTTACTGCCAAAGCAAATGTTCAACGCAATCTCTCGAAGTAATGCGTATTTCGCGGAAAATCCGCGACTATGATATACGTGTATATATATCTTTTACATAAGTAATATAAAAAACTTTGCCGTTAGAATCCAACCTTTAAGTCAAAGTCTATATAGTACGAGTGAATTTTTGTCGGCTCACCGCAAGGTCTGCTATGTATGTGTGTATGTGTGGTACCCAAGGCGATGAATTTTAACTCTTCTCATGCATATATATGTGTATATATGTATAAATCTATATAAATTTGTATGTGTGAGTATATATAACTGGAGAGTAAGCGCGGTTAACCACGAGAGTTGTACACCAAGGATCTGGTTCGAGAATTCTCTGAGTCTCACTTGTCTACTTATATACGAGGGCACTAGCAAGAGCGGTAGGCGAAAAGAGTGTATAGGAGTAGGAAAAAAAATATATATATAAAAGAGAGAACTGCACTGCTTGCAGATTCAAAGTTAAAGGAAAGAGAGAGAGGAGAACAAGAAGGAGAGAGAAAGAGAAGTTGGCCTGTGTGCCAGGGCGTGGCTCGCGAACGGCTATAAGGTCATCAGGCAACACAAGCGCCTTTTACAACCTGGGCATTCTCTATCTCTTCTAAAGTACACACATATATATATATATATAGATTATTCTTATACTTAGCTGTTATATACATATATTTCCTTCCTTTGGCTCTTAAATTTAACTCCAAAGTGAAATGCTACGAGCCAAAAGGTAGAGGGAGAAAGAGATTATACGATGCCGAATTTTATTATGGCAATTGACCGCTACGAAATCAACTTGAATTTTCTCTCTCTATATATATGTGCACTTTACACATTGTGAAACATACGTTAGCAAAGAAGGAAAGAGAGAGAGAGAGAGAGAATCGATATGCCTATGATGTATAAAGTTACTTGGTGTGCACGGCTTTATTGAAACCGTATAGATGATTTCACGATCATTAACCTTCGGTGATTATCGTTTATTTACTCGCTTATGATTTTCTTATATACATATAAAGTTCATAAGCTTTTTACGTAACCGTTTGTTATAACCGATTCTCATTTTATGCCAGGTTATATGGACTTGTATTATCGATAGACAAGGTTGTTACAGTTTTATTTATTGAAAGCTATGCACAGCAATTCAAATATCATAGCTTGCATGTATTTTAAAAAAATAAAAAATGCATTTCTTCGAAAACTAATACCATTATTTTTTTTTCTCCCTGTTATTTATTTTTATTCAAAACAAAAATTATTCAATGCAAATTTCGTGTTAGCAACGATGATCATCAAAATAGCTTTCCTAATCGGTTAACCGTTGCATAAGTCATGAAACTTCAAGCAACACCTCTTATATAGCCAAGCACATCGCGTAGTCCCATCTTATACTATGCTCAAAAGAGGAAGGTGCTACGAAGAATTCTTACACACACACACACACAAACAGAAAAACTTACGTGTGTGTATAATGTAATCCACATGGTCGAGTTCGGTAAAGTAAACGCAAAATGGCATCAAAAGCTTTATGGATAGTTTTGAGGAATTTGCGGTTCTCGTTTCGCTCGAGCTACCCCGTTACCCTTCTTCTTTTTCTTTAAACCTCACCCTTACGTATCCAGTTTTCTTTTATTTATTTATCTTTTTTTTTCAAGCCGCAAGCATGGATTCTTTCCCAGGATGTATATGTATATGTATAAACACATACATATATATTTATCCACTGCCTTAAGGCTACAGTGCCAAACGTGCACGTAGCGTAAAATTTTACGAGGCGTACGATGATAAAATTTGGCGTATAACCTGACTTCCAACTGTATAATAAGAGATTGAAATGGTACCATCTTGAAATAAAAAAAAAACAAAAAAAAATATATATATATACATATATCGAACCCCATACGTATATGTACTGCTCTCGTAAATCTCTTTTGCAATGTCAGTCAAATCTTCTTCTTTTTCACTGTGTATGGAGACCAGTTTCTTTCAAGATATAAAGGTTGAAAGAAGAAAAAAAGAAGAAGATGATGATGAAGAAGAAGAAGAAGAGGAGAGAAGGGAGAAAGAAAGAAAGGGCAGAGAAAATATAGGTTATCTTCCGGTGGGTCGTATACGTGTATAAGAAGCCGCTTGCGCGCGTTCTGCAGCAAAGCAGAAGCGATAGCCTGCGGTGCACAGCTCTCCAGGATGATACATTATGGCGTATTCGCCTTTTGACTGCAGCTGCAGCTGCTTCTTCTTTCTCTACTTTTTTTATCCTTCTTATTCTCTCTTTCTCTCTCTCTCTTTTTCTTGCATTTTGGCCCCCCTCCCCCTTCCTCCTTCTTCTCCTTTCGCGGCCGAAGGGTAATCTGAGAAAAGATTTGTTATATTTCGTGTACGAGCGAGCATAATGCGCACGGACCAGTAACAGAAAGAGTAAAAAAAAAAAGATAAGAACCGATTAGCACCTGAGGTATATATGTATATATACATATACATATAAAAATCATAAGAATGATTCTGCGGTTATCTTTTAAAATAGTGGATGTGTTATGTTGTTAAAAATGTTGATTCGTACATATATATGTGCGATGTTAATAATAACGTACAACTGAGCATGATTATTGATTCTGTAAATTCCATTTGGTTCGAATTTCATTCTGTTGGTTATTGCAGTGGCTTATATATACGGTTACTTGTTGCTTCACTGACTTTAATAATTATATATGAAGTGACTCTTTTTTTTCAAGGCTTCTCACAAGTCCCCTTGGGAAGTTTGGATATTGACTAAAAACCTAAATTAGTGTCATAGCAAATATTTTGGACAAATTTTTATTATAATAATAAGATAAATATATAGTAATAATAATTTTATAATGAAACTTGATTCTTTTAAAATTGATATTTAGTAATTAGAAGAAAATTTAAATCAGTTTTTTATTATTGTTTTCATTAAATAAATTTCATAAAACTATAAAGATTTAGTAGTATCGGTATACCACTTTCAAGCGCATCTAATGAAATAATTTTCAAATAGATATTGATGCTCTTTTTCTAAAGTCAATAAAAAATCCATTTCTTCAAAGTGGAAACTATTTATTTTAATTAAATATGTTATCTATTTGCAGTTAGTGTTTATTTATTTTAATCAAATACTTATCGTCTTGAGGTTAATGGTTTTGAACGGAACAGATTTTTTGCCTAATTAAAGCAGATCGACATGAAGCAAGTAAAATTTCTGCTAAATGCAAGTGGATTCTACTTGCTTAAAAATCATATTTCTCTCAGTGTATCTACTTTTTTTATTATTTTTTATAATTAAACATAAAAACAAATTTTCAACAATCTATTCTATTTTCCTTTATATAGTTAAACTTTTGCTAGAAATATTATTCCATTAATAATCTCGTTTATCAGCATTCCTGTCATAAACGAAATTCAGAAAAGTTCGAAAGATAATATATATACTTATTACATAGCAAAGATCTCGTATACTAGATGGCAATGATCTTACACAGCATTGTCAAGAACGCAATAGCTTTGATAAAGCAAAGACACACACGCACCTTAACTCCTTGAACCCCCCTATATACCCACATACACCTTATATTCTTAACCTGATCAAAAGATATAAAAAACATATATACATACTTTATATATAAGGTCCTCAGCATCGGCCTTGTTTATACGTATATATAAAGGTGTTCTATGGGTACATGTGTGTGTAACCGGTTGCGTTGCATACACATGCGTGCGTATATATATACGCGCGCGCGTGCGAGTTTCGCATTACCTACTGAATATTTCATTCATAAAAGCAGCCTTAACTTCTCCTTTCGTATATATTTTCAATGCTTTTACAGTATATATATACATACATATAAAAGAGAACTATGCGCGCACGCGTTAGCTCATGCAATTACCAACGCTATGTGCGCTGGCTTCAATGGAGGACTTGTTATTTTTTTTTCTTTTTTTTCGTATACACACCATTATATTAAGAGTCATGAATCTACGAATATGGATATAACGATATCGTTAGAGTTTACTGACTGTCTAGATTTCTATTATAACGTTCTTTTTGTTTACATTTTTTTAAATTTTTCATTTTTTCTTTTCTTTCTTTTTCGAGAGAACGGAATGGAGAAGTATTAAGAGACAAGCCGGTGTGTTATGGAATGTCGTTAAAAGTTAGCATTAACGTTTATCGTAGTAATTGCGTCTCTTATTTCAAGCATAATTATCAGTAGGATTTTAAAGTGTTTATCTGTTTTTATCTACAGCACTTAATTTCAACGGTAGCTCGGACCAGTGTGTATTTATATTTTTGTTTAATTTACTGCTTGTTATAAACATTAATAAAAAAATAACTTTTTCGAAAATTTACTTATTGAAAAGTTTTATTGTTATCATACGAATACGTAATATTTGTAACCAAACATTTAAACAATAAAAGAGTTTTAAATACAATATCAATATTTGAAAATCGAATGAAATATTATAGTAAAAATAATTGTTTTACTTTGGTTATATGGAAACATAATAACATATAATACACGTTGCCATAGAAAACTAGAAAAATTTTGGTTTTTCGAGTAAGTTTTAATGTATTTAATTAAACGTTTCGTTTTAAAACAGTAACTTTTCCTATTTTCTATAGCAATAATGTTTTCAAATGCCAAAAGCGAAACAGTGAGTTCCACTATAATATTTCTCTCGGTGGAGAAATTTTAAATTAATGTCTATAATATGAAATAACACCATTTAAATTATATTTTAACGTTTATATAAATAAATAGTTATTTTGCAAATTGTTAATCATAAAATCAACTAAAGTATCTAAATATTTTTGTGTTACAGAATTTTCGTGAGCACAGGATCGACGGTGCCTCCCTTCCATTACTGTCCGAAGAACATTTAACTGGTCCAATAGGCATGAAACTAGGACCGGCGATAAAGTTACGTGTATTATTAGCGCGTAAACTAGGTGCATGTACAGTATGCTTACATTGTGCTCATTGTCATCAAAGTCCATTGCCAACAGCATTGAGTGCAGCAGCGGCTGTTGCAGCCGCGGCACAAGCTGCCGCACAAGCTCAGCAACAGCAACAACAGCAACCAAATAGAAGAGGAAGTGGTGCTAACTGACAAAACCAGGCGGAGCCTTTCCGTAGAACTTTCTTATCGTTGTCGAATAAATACGATGACGATTATGATGACAATGATGATCTTAATCGTAATTTCAAATTAGAAAGACCCGTGAAAATTATGAAAAAGTTACCTATTAGAACACAACAGCATGGCGTATTTAAAAAGCCAATTGCGCATTAAGATCTTTCGTTTCATCATTATTTTCATGTATAATACGAAAAAGAAAGAGCTCCGCCGATTATTATTTTTTTTTGTAATAAAGAATTGTTATAACCCGTCCGTTGTAGATGGAAAATGTTATTTTCATTAATGGTATGTCCGAGAGTTACTTTGATCGTGTGTCTTGTTGAATCAAGTGCCTTTACGAAATGAAAATTCTTGTGAATATAAAACACAAGCTGTTTTTTCGTATCTAAAATATTCTAAAATATTGTTACTGTGCTTGATATTCATCTAAATAACAAAATTTTTCTGAGACCACCCGGAGTTCTTATATCAGTTTATTTATGAGAATCAAATCACTAAAATTGTTTCAACTACAATTAATATTGTTGCATCATTGATCTGCAATCTTTATCAAACTGATTATAGTTCATATTTATTGTATAAACACTAATCTGTTGATAAAAAAAACTTTTATAAAACAATGCAGATAAAACTAATCCAGATTCTATCGATTTATCGAACTTATTAGAACAAATGCACATGTAAAAAGTTAAGAAAATGACAATCAGTAGTAATTTAATATTTTGAGAAATATTAATAATGATTAAAATTTTTCTACTAACCGTTAAATCAAAGAAACTCTCGGATTATTTGTGAATAATATTTGTAAAGGCAAATGTAGTCTATAAACTATAATGTAACGATTGTACAAAAATGACTTACTTCCAGCGTACTTAAATGAACGCGATTTAGGCAGCGTAAAAAAGAAATTGATACGATCTACATGATCGATGTGCAATAATGACAGAGACGCGTCTATAAAAAAATGAAAAATAAAAAAAATAAAACAGCCATCGCGATTCTAGTGATGCTTTTTTACGTGTTTTTTAATCGAGGTACACTTTGACTTTTATTGTTAAAATTTACGACATAAAATCAATATCTTAAAAAAAAATAAAATTTAATATTTATAAGTCATCAATAATTATTTTGATATTTTATCACTGAGAGATAAATTAAATTTAAATTTAATTGTCATTTATAAAACTCAAGGCGCACCTCATTTATATAAGATAATAAAGAGAATGTGCATATATGGACGCGTGTTTGTTAAAATCGTTGTTTATTTTATTGTATAATAGATTTTAACGGAGATTTAACGTGTATATGTACGTATACATTACAAGCAAAGAAAAAAAAAAGAAGAAAAAAAAAGAACACAAATATTGTAAGCGATATTTTTGCTAACGCCTTCACTTACTACGCTGCACATAATGAATTTAATATTAAATAGACAATATTAAGCCGCCAACGAGTGATCGTATAAAGGTACCTATAATAATTTTCCTTTCCTTTTTATAAATAGAGCAGAACATCAAGGAACACACGTGTATGCCTTATGAATATATAAGTACTTCGTTTGCGCTCACATGCGCTAATTTGTACACAACGAATTAATCATCGAGAATTTAAAAAAATAAATAAATAATGTTGTTTTATATATATTTAATATATATGTTTGATAGGCAACTCTACATGTAAAATCGATTCGTATGTATATGACGAACAGTATTTTTTTAGGTGTATAAAATTTTTATTAAAAAGAAATCTTTAAAAGAAAAACGAATAACTTATGTGCCTGAATTCAAACTATCAATTATATGAAATAACAAGTTAAGAAAAAAATATCTATAAATATTGTATTTCTTAATGTACTTAATTTTTCTTTCGATCCGAATAATATCGTCCACTAACGAAGAGAAAAGAGTTTAAAAAAAACGACGAATCGATCTCTCGACGAATAAGGATGCGTGCGCGTATACAAAGCAGCAATTATTTTTTTTTTGTCAAGCGAATAGCGGCTTTTACTTAATTAACAATTTAATTATTATATATGTAATTTTACAATTATCACGTGTATATATTGCGCTTAGGCATTTATTTATACAGTGCTTTTAAAAGAGAAGGAAACATAGTATTTTATTTAGAAAAGAAAAAAAGAGCGAACGACTTTGTCAATTGTTTATCACTTCATAACTGCCGACAATTATTATTACTATTATTATTTTTTTCGTGAAAAAGGAAGAGTGTGAGATAATTAAATGTTAGCACGAAAATAATGTATGAATGGCAGAGTGAATATATATAAAAACGCGACATTAAACAAACAAGATTTAAAAAAAAACAGCAATTTTTGTGATACTACAAAACTCCTAAATTTCCTTCGCCATCTTTTTCATGTATTATTTTATTTTTTTTCTCAATTCACGCCTATCACTTTTTTTTTTAATTAGCATGTCGAGCAATAGTTTACGTTCACCCTTATTTCCCATTTTTAATCCATTATTTTTTTTTTCTCCTTTATTCCCTTTCTCTTCTCGTTATTACAGGACTAGAAAAGTCCGCCTTGTAAAATTTTATACGGCTTTGACGTCGTATTATGTATAGTAGTAAATTAAAGGTGAACAGAGCGAACAGTGCATTGTTTCTGTTGAAAAATAAATTCGTTGAAAAAGTTCATATTTTTGCTTTATTATTTAATGACCTACTAAACATTATTTATAAGATATACGCTCCTATAATCAAACTTATTAATCACTTATAAAGCGATTAACATAATTTTAATACTATTTAAAAATACTTAAGGAATTTTTATAAAAATAATTCTATATAGCAGAAGTCGTTCATGCAACTTTCATCTGAAAAAAATAAAAGGAATGATTAATTTATTCAATCAATGGATTTAGTGTATTAATAATGTAATGAATAATTCTTACGCCTCCATGGAAGGCAACAACGCCGTCATATTCATCGGTACGGATTTCAATATTGGCCATTCCATTTCCATCTACGTGAATAAATTTACCAGTGCATTTTCCATTAACTGCTTCACCCGAGATAACATCACAGTAAATTCCAGGTGGTAAACAAACTTTGAGTCTTTGTTTTAAATTCTTTTTATCATTATTGATTGCAATGAATCCACGATTTCCTCGACAGAAAGCAATTTGATTACTCCCATTGTCCCACCAATTAGTTAAATTTTCACCGACAACATAATTACGAAAAGCAACCATATTGTAAATTTGACGCCAACGATGCTCGCATATCCAGCCATTACCACATGTATTGTCAGGATGTATTATAGGTGATTTTATGTGTCCTGCATTGTCAGCAGGTGGGCCTTGTTTAAAAGTTTTAAAATCAAATGAGCTCATCACTCGGGGATTCCCGTATGGATGTGCTAGCATAAATGCCACTGCTATCTGTTAATTAAGATTTATCAATTTGAAATTTCAAATAACAAACGATCAGTATAAAATTTATCGCATTAAAGGAGATTAATAAAGCTGTAGGTGGTGCAATAAATTAAATTCGCTTAGAAATTTTGTTATATTGCTATAGATTACACAACTGCTAATATAATAACTTGATAAACATTCAATTAAAAATATAATACTCTAATAAATCAATCGGTGCTCTAATGAGGTTAAATATTATTTATACTTAATAGTTACTTGATTAATTACTAATAAACTTAATGAACTAAAATCAAATAATAATAAATATAAAATAATTTATTGAAAAATCTTATAGTATGAAGAAAAATGTTTGATTAAATTTTACCATACTTTGTAGTTTTAGGAAGACCAACTTGAAGTAACACAGAAATTACTATAGCGAATAGTAAAATTAGTTAGAATTGTAGTGTTTTGCTCTATCTATATAAAATTTACTGCATGTATAGCAAATTTTACTATTCAATACAGTAATTTTTAGAACACTAAAAGTTTGACTTTCCATAACTATACAATATAGTAAAATTTAATCAAACATTTCTCTCCTGGTATAACTTGGTCTTTACCTTATAAAGTTTCGATGATTTGTAAGTAAGAGGAACATCGCTGGTCGTACGTTGAGTATCATGATTATCTATAAAAACTAATGCATCCTTAGATGGCAATAATGACCACGCTTCACCCCAGTTAACAAACCACTTTAGAAGATTTCTTCCTCGTAAAGCATTACTTATCTCTTGGCCATATTTGAATTCGGTTACCGCGCCAAAATTATTATATTCATATTTGCTGATGGCTTCACCACCGTAATCAATTACTTCTTGAAATATAAAAGGTCGTGTGTTTGGTGGAAAACCGTGGCTGACGTCGTTATTTTTTATGCGAGAATAGATTTTTTCTAAGTCTTTGGGCCACATGTGCTTTGCTGCATCCACACTAATAAAAAAGGAATACGATATAGTTTGCGATATATAATAAATATTTTTGCATGCATAATATACTGTTAAAAAATACATCAAAGCACATGAAATCCAATACAATTTTCAAAGAAATTTGCACATGGAATCTAATTTACTTCGTCCATTAAAGTAATGTTATAAGTATTATACACACATATGAATATTGATCTTTATAAACATAAATTTAATGCTGATTTGCATAAAAATTAATACATTTTTCTGTAATTTACTGTAGAATTATGTAAAATTTAATTGTAATTAAAAAAAAAATACATGATCCTTTTAGATATAAATGTCACAATTATTTTTAGCATTAAATTCCATATTTTATTATGCCTTTTTTAACAGTATAGTAATAAGAAATCTAACAAAATATAAAATTTTTTTCGTATAAAATAAATCGTTAACAAATTAATTTAAAAACTATAAACGAACCGAAAACCAGCAACACCAACAGATACGGCTTTATTTAAAAATTCCGTAACCTTTGCTCTAACATGTTCCTGTCCTTGATCCAAATCATGAAGACCCTCAAGTTCACAATTTCTGACATTTTTAGCATCTTGATAATTATTAACTTTACAAACAGGATGAAAATTTTCTCTAGTGTACGGTACATATGAATAATTGAAATTCCATGTATCAGCTTTGGCGTTACCGGTACCGGTCGCGTTGGGATGATTACCGCTCATATGATTAAATATAACATCAACGTAAATTCGTACACCAACGCGGTTACAACGTTTGGCCATCAAACGAAATTCATCCTCGTTACCAGAACGAGTTAGCCAGCGATAGGATATTGGTTGGTATCTTTCGTACCATGGACGTTCGGGTACTATTACGTTTTCTTGAATTGGTGAAACCTATGAATAAATTAAAAATTTCTCATATGTGTTTGTTTATTTTTATTTTTTTTTTGTTCGAAATTCTTATACTAACAAAAATTCCATTACTATTAGAAATTTCTAAATAATAGTTGTAGCGTTAATGACATTTCTTGGAATTCAATAAGTAGAGCAAATATTATCTGTTCCACATAGTATAATTTCATTATCA
Organism: Anastatus disparis; assembly: GCA_017163975.1. NCBI lineage: Eukaryota > Metazoa > Arthropoda > Insecta > Hymenoptera > Eupelmidae > Anastatus > Anastatus disparis. The sequence continues at coordinate 7,643,410 of JAFFSR010000226.1, forward strand.
TTCCACTTTAATTTTCTGTATTTTAGAGAACAATTTTTTAAATAACTATCAAATATCTATATTTAATTGAATAAAAAATTTAAATTAAATAAATTTTCATTAAAATCTTATAAACAATAATTATATTTTAATTTCTAAAAATTATTTTTCTATAAAATTAATAATGAAAAAAATGATTCTAAACTACCTGAACACCCGCATAACCCTTAGGTCCTAAGAATCTTTCACACTCATCGGCAATATCATTCCACTTCCATTCAAAAAGGTGGACAATCGTTGTCCTGTTGAATGCATTATTTGGAATTTTCGAAGCACTTGTCACATTGACGAAAGCAATAATCGCTAAAACTTTAACAAATACACGAAACATATTATTATTTATTAACTATACGCGTACGCTTAATACTCAACTAAACTCGTGACTTCGGTTAAAATGCGTTTTATATATTGCACAATTATTTTTTTCTTCTTCTTCCCGCTGATTAATTATCAAGCTTTATTCTCTACCGAGAATCAAAGACAACACATGTATACATTCATAGTTAATCATCTTTTTTTACCGAGGGGCCTGTCGATAATCGCGTTCTGCTTATCACGGCAAATATAAGTACGTATGATGCAGTAAACTTTTTTTAATTTTACAATCAAAATTTTATCTAGTAAAACTTTATATCTAGTAAAATTCTCAATTTATTAAAAATTTGATTTTCAATGTGACAACAAGAATTTACTTTAAGTGTGAAAATATACGTCGCATTAGTTATACTAATTATTTTTTTCTGAAATATTGAAAAAAACAATTTTTAGAAATATGTTATGCGATTCTAGAAATTAAAATTTTTAAATTGAAGAAAATTACTTGAGATAAGAAATTTGAATTACACATACACTCGTGTTTTCTTACGAGGCCAAAGATAATGAAAACACGTGACTATTTTATTTTATTTTATGAATAGGAGATGATTGAAAATATGAATAAAAAGTGAATCAAACTTAAATTATAAGATACATGAGAATTTAGGAATTTATCTTAATAGAGGAAAGATTCTATTGTCCAGAATTCCAAGTGTGCAGCTTATAGATAAGAGTTCACAGAAATGAAAAAATTTTAATAATTAGAATCTGATTTTCGAAAGATTACTTCTAGATAAGGATTATAATCAATTCAGAAATCAATAGATAATATGCAATATTTATAATTTAAGATTTTAATCAATTTATTAGATTACCAAGTTATTTTTTTAAGATAAATATTTATCATATTTAACATTTTTTGCATAAATCTTTTTATTTCTTCCTCTATCAAATAAATTTAAAAATTATTGTTTTTCGTTTTAATTTTTTTATAAATATAATAGCTCATAAATTTTTAGGTAAAAATCTAAATTTTTTATTTATTAATTAACTTTGCATCATTAACAATAATTGATAATCGGTTAAAATTTGCATAACTTAAATGAAAATAAATGATAGTTTACTCAGAAACTTTACGATCATCTGAATCAAAGTTCTTAAAGAAGTGAAGATTGAATAAGACACAAATAAAGTTTTCACTTTAGTGGAAGCCTCTGGGAAAACCACAGCTTTGATTAATTATTTCTGATTTTATACAATTATAGTAATTGCATGTATTTAATTGGTGATGAATGGATAACTCAATCATTAATTACAAAGGATTAAATGATTAGCAAATAATTTTTTTCAAGTACACTCATATAAAATTTTGTTTTACCAAAAATTTTTTAACAATTATTAATTTTATTAAGAAGTTTAATCTGACGAGTATAAGAAATTTAAATAGAAGCTAAAGTTAGAAAATTTACCGGCAATACAATGGTGTCGCTAGAGGTAAAGTAAATTAAACGCGAGAGGGCGTAAGCTCGCGGAGGCCTTCTGGGTTATACAGCGTGCCCTGAAAAAAGCAAATGGTGGCAGTTGGTCACACGCTGTGTTGCTGGCCGTAAGGCCGCAAATAGATAACTTTTACAATAATACATACAGGATTTAAAGTGTGAAAGGCTTTTTTTTTAACCATTGAGGCGCGGTGACGTGCCAAGCTTGTTAAAGTAAGGCGCCGCACAATCCTCTGGGATGACGAGCGGCGTCAAAAGTTAGTTTTTTCTTTTCTTTATTATTATCGATAACCTTATAGCTTACCAAGTAAACGTGTATAAATATTCTATATACGTAGAAAAAAAATTTAATGTTACAAGGTGGTGATTGTGAGTTTAGTGATTTTTTCCAAGGACCGCGCGCTTTGAGCAAAACATGTAAGGAGGATGTACCTTATCGAGGCTAAGAAATTTAATATCTCCTTTATTCAGTGTGAAAAGAGGATAGTAATCTATCTTCGTCGGTACGACGCACCATGACTAGCGCGTTGCCTAACGTCAACGGATTCATGAACCCGACAAGTACACAGCCTGCTCTTGGTACGTTTCAATTTTTAATCTTTTTTTTATTTCTTTTATACAGTATTTGTTTATTTAATTAGGATTTAATTCAGTATGTTGAATTTATGATTTATTTATTTGCTTGACTTTTAATGCAAAGGGGTAACAATTTCATTTTTATTCCAATTTATATCATAGTATTCAAGTGAATAAATTTTAATTTTAATTATTAATTTTGAATAAAATGAAAAATTTAATATTGTACACATATTGTTGATGTAAAATAAAAAAATTAGATAAATAACTGTAAATTTAGTCATGGAAAAGTACTAATATATAGTGAAAAAAACTTTGTATAATACTATGCATGTTAATAAAAAAAAGTTTATGAACTTTCATTATTAACAGCTGAGCAAACGACCGACGGAGGGGTCGTTTCTTCAGACAAGAGCAAAGAATGGCAAATGGAGCTTCTTATGGAAAAGCTTCGCTCAAAAGCATCATCATTCAAATCCCTCGTTGAGACTGCAAAGAACATTCGTATGGCAATGCTGGTAAATATTGATTTTAGTTTTATATGCCGTATGAAATGGTAAATAATTTCTTAAATATCATTTTTAAATTTTAGGACAAAAGGTTTGGGATTGATAGCGTTGAAAAAAGTCAACTTCAGAAAGGCTTAGACGCATTACAACATTCAATCAAAGTTACATCTTTGCAATCAATGATCGAGAGATTAGAAAGTCTATCACGACAACTAGGGTAATTATAAATTTTATAGCTATTTATATTTCATACAATCTATTAAATTATTTTATTTTTAGATTAAAATTCATGATGACTGGACCTCCGGCTTCTGGTACAACTACAGAACTTTTTATTTCCTCAGATATGTTTTTCTTAGAAGTTTTATTAGAACCATCAGGTGCAGTTAAAGATGTTAAAATTCATCATGAAGGCAAAACTGAGCAACAAGTATGTTGAACATCATTTATTTTGTATATATAATTAATGACTTAACTAATATTATAATATTATTAATTTTAGAGTTGTGAAGAATTGGTTGCTTGTCTTTCTCGTGGTGATTTTGTTGATTTTACAACACAGCTTGAAGGCTTAGCATCAATTTATCAGTTAAATGCAGATAAAAAAGTAAAATGTAAAGCATTTAGTGCTCTTCAATCTTTAGAAACTGACTTAGGAATTTTGGCTCAGTTACAAACTTTTATGAAAGAACCATTTAATCTTGTGCACAAAAGTCCTGTTGGTAAGTTTATGTTCAGCTTAAAAATACCAATTTTACAAAACATACTTTCAATTTTATTTTAAAATTTACATTTATATTATGATTAGGTGTACTTGAAAGAAGAAAAGGTGGGCATGCTATGAAATTAACATACTTTGTGTCACCTTATGATTTAATAGATCATGAGAATAAAAGCTGTGAAGCTTTAAGCTTAGAGGCTGTGATATCAAAAAAAGTTGGACATTCCGTTACAGTATGTATGGAAGGATCTACTGCTCATAAACTACCAACATCAAGTATTATTACTGTAAACAGGGGCCCTAGTGGTAAAAAGTAAGTTAAACAGCGACTCATTTTTATCAATTTGAATACAATGAACATTAAAACTAATTCAAAATAATTTTATAAATAGCACACCATCATATGCTCCATTAACAAGTGCAAATTCTTCTATGCTGCCAGCATGCTTTGTCTTAAAATTAGCTAAAAAGATGCCTATGTGTTTAGAATTAATTCGAAGGATACAAAAAGTTACAGATCTTGAGTGTACAGATGTATCAGCACCTGCACCTCTTTTAAGTATGATAGTTCAACACGCAAGTGATAAACAACTAGACTGTACACATAACAGAGGACTTCCAGTTGTAAGTATTTTTTCCTAATTTATTATATTGTTAATGATGAAAAATTTACGTTGCATGAAATATTAAATATATCTATAAAAATATTTATTAAAATCTAAATTCTAATGAATTTAAGTTTATGATATTTTTTATATTAATTATTAAATATTTTATAATTTTCAGAGCCTTCCAGATCAACAACATTGCTATTTTATGACAGAAAATAGAAATATGGAAGGAGTATTAGTTGGTAGTATACCTTTCACGCATCCAGCACATGTTCCACAAATTTTAGTTTTCTTACGACAGCAGGCATTATTTAATACTTTGATTTCAAGTTGTGTAAGACCAATGGCTAGGCAAGATCCAGAAAACACTACTATCTTCGAAGTGAGTGCTTTATCTTGGCAGTGTATATCTGTTAGTTTGGAGCATCCCTTTGAAGAAACTTTGGCAACTGCTGAATTAGATTTGTCAGATATTTCTGCTCTAAAGTGTAGACTTTATGGAGCTAGTGTAACAAATACTGAGCAAACTTCCGACCTTGCTGGTAAGGTCTTGCAACGGTGCCTGAGCATTCCGCTGACTATGCGAACTTTAATCAAAACTTGGGAGGGACGAACTTTTATATTGAATCCCATAACTGGAGGAAACGGTAGTTTTAATAATAGTTTAGGAACTGGCAGAGAACAAAATAATCATAATGGCTCAAGTGTACCTGAATTCAATAACGAAGACATAAAGATCAAACAAGAACCTGGAACAATGAATGGTACAGGTTCAACTGGAAGGCAACAACAACAGTCACAACCACAGCAACAAAATCAACAGCAGCAGTCTTTTTTAGATGCCGGAGCGGAGAATAGTATCGGGTTTCCGTCATTTTCCGGCTCTTCCGATACACCCACAGCTGCAATGTTAAACCCTTTACAACTGGGGGCACTTTCTACCACACCTACACCCGGAGATTCCAAAAGTAAGAAATCTCGCAAACGTAAAGCCGCGGATGGATCATGGAAAAGTCCAAAAAGAAAAAGCGATCAAGATTCTAACGAAATTTTACTGGAAAGTTCCAGCTCAGATTCAACACCGCTTGGAACTCCAACTGGTGGTAAAGATATTATTAACGATACTCGAACACCAACTCCTACGTCAGCTGCAAGCGTAACTAGTGGAGGCTTAGATATATCAAACATTGATCCTTTAGAAGTATTGAGTACTGACAAGAGTTCAGATTATGATATTGACAATGAACCAGAAATTATGCAAATCGAGCCACCGGTTACGAATACAGATGACGCAGTTAAACGAGAAAGAAAATTTAAGAAACGGGAAGAAAAACCCAGTCCTACGAGTATTTTTGAAGATACCAAAAATTTAATTCATCATTCTGTGAGTATCACACCAGTTTCCAGCACATCACAGAATACTAATTATAATTCGATGTTAGGATTAGATAGACGACCAGGTATTGAAATAATACCAATTACGTCTTTACCTCAAACTAATTTGCCAAGTTCGATAACGATAACGGCAATTACAAGTCCAGCTTCGAAATCTTCATCGTTGGGGGACGATCGTAGAGAAAGAAAGAGTTCAAAAAACCGCTCGAGTAGTAGCGTCGAGGATAGTAAAAGCAAATTGGAGAAGAAACGAAAGCGTAAACGCGAGTCAAGTCCAATGGGTCCACCAGAAAAATTACCACTTAAACAGGATCCATTATCAAAACCAGTATCAGTTAGTATAAAACCAGCTTCAGAATCGCCTGTAGGTTCACTCTCGTCATCGCCTTCGTCGTCCCGTCCATCCTCCCCGGCTACTACTCTACGTAAATTTAGCCCTTCACCAACTCGCGGTAATCCATTGGTCATCGTTGGAAAATCAAGTCCGACGCTTAAACAGTCTTCGAGCAGTGCTGGCTCTAGTATCAGTAAACCTATACCAAGTCCAAAACATTCACCTGTTTATAGTAGCCCAAAGCACATTACTTCGATGCCCAGTAGTAGTGTAAGTCCTAAGCACGGGACATCTTCTCCAAAACACGGCAATTCTGGTAGCGCAGGAAAGCCTAGTATATCTACCTTAAAATCTGCAGCTAATTCACCTTCTGGAAAAAGCGATTCTTCCAGTCTTTCTTCTAAAACTAAAATATCATCGTTATCACCATCAGCTGCATCGCAATCTTCATCCTCAATCTCTATATCTAGTTTATCTTCATCTTCATCAACTAGTTTGCCTTCATCATCATTGAGTAGTAAAGACTCAAGAGATAAAGAACGTAAAGCATCTTCGATGTTTGGAAGTAGTAGTAGTTCAGGACATCAGAGCCCAAAATCAAAAAATGTTTCTTTGAAACCGAAATCTATTGAATCTGATCAACAAACTTCATTATCGGGAAATAGTGGAGGAGGTAGTACACCGCCATCAGATCCAAATAAAGCTTTAGGTAGTCAACAGCAAGCAAGAAATCGTAAAGGCTCTCTTAGTGCTGTCATTGATAAACTAAAGAATGCTCAACATTGTTCTGACGATGGTGTAAGTCCAAGTTCGAATTTAAATCCTGGCGCGACTAGCACTTCATCAAGTCCTAGTAGCAAAACTCCTTCGGGTGAATTGAAAAATCCAACGGAATATATGGTAAAGCCAAGTTCAGATGGTATGAAACTGACAATCAACAAAACACGTACCAAGGATCTCAAGTCGAATAACAGTAATATGAAACTTGCAACTGTTTCTCTTGGTGGCTCAAGTTCTATTTCTGCTAGTGGTGGAGTTTCGCCTTCGTCATCAGGTTCAGGAAACGGATCACCAAAAACTTACACTGGATTAAAACCAGGAGTCATATCAGGTCCAGCCTCTAGGAAGCCACAAACTCAAACTTCTCCGAAGGTTTTATTTAATTCTTACTTATTAAGCATATAGGCCTTAATAGCTTAATTACGAACTTCGAAACAATAATAGCAAATTAAAAGCTGTGGATTATTGTTAACGAGTCGTATATTATAAACAATTTTTCTCAAGACAAAAGAAAACAATGTGCCATAATTAAAACAAAAATTAAATATTGCGATTTTTTCAGCACTTGTTTTATGCTAACACTCAATATGACACTATATTTTTGCCATGAAATATATATTTTTGTATACAAACAATTATTATGTTAGTAAATAAGAAATTTTCATACTGCAAATCGTGTTTTTGTTGATGTTTTTGTGTTGTTGTCACCATAAATGCTTTTTTATGTTTATTTTTTTTTAACTAAATATAAATATGTCTGGTAAAAATCGAAAATTTTTACTAATCAGCGAAAATCAGTAATCAAATCTGACAAAAGTTAAGTTCCTGGTCTAAAATAGACAAAAACTATTTTTTCAATATTTTTTATAATTTATTAGAAATATAAAAAAAAAGAAAATTGCATATTTGAATCATCAAAATTTTTTGTGATTATTTTTGGAAAATAAAAAGTAGCCTATTGCTCGTAATTTTGTAATTTATTTAAATTTTTGCTTTTGTGACCACAAAAGAAAATATGAGAATTCAAGTGCCATAACTATAAGTAAATTATTAATATATTATATGATTTCACTATCAACTTTTTTAACAATTTAATGTATAACATAAAGGTACGTTCAACATCACCTCTAACATCGAGTAGTGGCATTGGAAGTAGCAAATCAGCTCTTGTTTCTTCCAAAAGTTCAAGCAGTAGTTTGAAATCAAGCTCAAATCTACTTTCGTCAGGACTCGCTGGAAAAAGTGCCTCATCTAAATCCTTTTCGTCTTCATCGGTCGGTGGTTCATTGAAGCAAAGCTCAATGGCACAGGATATTGGTCGTGCTAGAGATAAAGCTCGTTTTAAATCGAGCGATAAATTAAGACAAGAGAGTGATAGCGAAAAAGCCTATAAACTATTAGCAGCTCATGCATCTTCGATGGGCAATTTACCAAATCTTCCTGGGTTACAATCACAGCGACTTCACACAAATTTCCAGATTCCTAAATTGTCAGCACGAGTAAGCGCGGATAACGCTGATAAGCGATCTGTTGACAAAGTGGATTCTGGTTCTAAGTCATCAACAGATGTTACCAGTAGATCTCAAATTCATTCGAATCCATCTATCTCATCATCTTCTAGTACAGCCAAGCTCGATGAAGTAATCAGTCATGGATCTTCAAATTCTCTTGTCGGCTATGGTTCGAGCAGTAGTACAGTCAGCTCAACGTCAAGTACGGCATCGAATGCCTTAAATACGCATGAATCCGATATCCCAACAAACTTATCGATGCAGTCGGACGACAGTTTATCGTTGAAAACGGAACTGACTAGTGGTATGATGTTTGTGAATTCATAACTTGCTCTTTGAAAATTCCATCAACTATTTCGATATAATTTACTATTCTTCATTTTCAATAGGGAGCGATACAACTAGTAATCTGGAAAGTTTGAATCTCACGAAAGTAGCAGAAAAATATAAGGGAGTGGATGATAAAGATCAACATCAATCTTTTCACAGGATTTCTCATAGTGAGAAAAAATTGGTTAGTGGTTTTAAACGCTTTAACACTAAACAAACACAATTAACTTGTAATTTATTTGTAAATATAATGTTATAGAAATTATTTACACTCCTATGATTTCTTTTGAAATTTTTTCAAAATTTTTCAAAATATTTTGTAAGAAACGGAAATATAATTTTTACAAGTTTGTTTATAAATTAAATCTTGTCATCACAATCAATTGAAAAATAATTTAATTTTAATAGTTCTTCACTCACAAAATTAGAACACACTGAAATCACACAGTAATTTCTGCTACAACGATAGTCGCAGAAATAAATTTTGTTTTAATACAGGTGGAGTCAAGTGCCACAACGTCTGCAAACGTGACTTTGACTCCACTACCAGTATCATCATCAATGACGGCAGCAAGTGGCACCAGTTCTCAAGAAGCCGCAGAAATGTTACTGGATTTTTCCTCACCAAAGGAGACTGGAAATGGTGGCAGTGGTTCCAGTCTTCCTTTAAAAAGTTCCTTAACCTTTACAGCATCATCATCACCTTTACGTAAAAATACAACACCACCTCCTCCACCACCTCCGCCTCCACTTCCACCACCGCCACCACCATCAACTTCAGTACAGTCTGCTATGGTCGCTGCAGTGCCGCCATCCGTTTCTCCGATCTCGAGCTTCCCTCAAAGCCCATCCGTCAGTGTTCATATTGTTAAGAGTCCAGCTCCTTCGCCCAGAGTCATTCCATTATCACCACATTCAGCCTCGCCTTGTATCACCGATGATGAACTCATGGACGAAGCTCTTGTTGGTCCGTATATAAATCTTAAATTAATTTCATTCACTTATTAGACATTAATAAGCGTGGAATTTTTGTCAAATTTTGTAACCAAAATAAGCAAATCAATAGCTGCATCTAGTAGAGTCGTGTGATTTTTAAATATTCCACGGAATTAATATCTACCGAGTGTGCAGTCGACGGTAATGTAATCTGTCTCAAATCTTTTATTTCTTTTTCGTAACTCCCTAATCAAAATGAAATAACTTATTAAGGTTGTGTAATTTTAAATTCGCAGCCAAAGTAGGTGGACAGAATGAATTACCGTCAAATATTTATTAAATTTTTTATTATTTTCTTTATGGATTTTTTTAAGTTTAAAATTGTCAAAACAACTTTTTTTGTACCGCATTAATGATATACAAATTTTTTTAAATTTTAGGTTCTTGAAGAAGTGAAGTTATAAAGTACAACTGTCGTTTACTACACCGTGTTATATTTGGTGAAATCGTGATGTTAATAAACCAAATTAAATTTAAAAAAATTATATTTTGAAATTACAATCTTCAACGCCAGCTGTATATTATTATAGCATACCAATCATGTTTGCTGACTTTTGAGATTATATATGTTTCGTAATGATCTTCATGATCTTCGATTTTAATTGTGTGAAAGTGCAAACGAATCCTAAAAGAAACTATTTGATAATAAAATTTCAATATCATTCGATGAATAATCAATTTAAAGGCGCATATTATGATGTTGTTATAATATTAAAATTACTACCAAAATACCAATGTCCGTAATGCTAATATTATTTTAATTCGTGAATCGGTATGACCTTTTATTATGTTAGTTTTAATTTGTATGTACCATCGTTGTAATATTCGCGGTGAATTTACCGAATTGTTAAGTAAAAAGAAAATCGTAAAACTTTTAAAGCCTTATTATTATAAGGTCATTCAATAAATGACTTATTTGTTAAGACCTGAAATCAAAACGATTCGGCATTTTTTAAGTTATTAAGAACTTGATAATGAAATTGTTAAATATATTTTTTGCTGGATTTTGCTAAATATATGAATTTTTAAAGGTACATTTGATTTTTATTAATAATTTTTAAGAACGCTGTTAGCAAATTAAACTTAAAATAAAAAATATCGAATCGCTTTGCCTAAAATAGGTACAAATGTACGAAAAATCATAATTTTATTTGTATAGAGAAATATATCTGTATATGTACATATATACATACGTGCATTCATTCATACATACACATAATAGCTATTATTATGAATACTATTACGTTGTTTGATCTTTATCGTTATAAACACGTGTGAGAAAACAAATGTGTAAATGAAACGCCAATAAATTAATTTTCTTTTTTTTTATTAAATATTTTGAAAATTATTTATTGTTTAATAATATTCATTTCTCACGCCTAAAAAAATTATGTAGTTTGAATTTTAAAAATGGAAAATGGTTAAAAATAAAAAGACGTTACAATAGGATAATAGTAATTATTCAATTTTTCAAATTCCTAAACCTACTTTCTATAACAAAATTATCACAAATTTTATTATTTACAATAGTAAAAAAATGTATTATTCATTTTTCTAATGTAAAATTATGTCTAACATTTTTTTTTTATTCTTTAACGTCGCTATACTTATGCTATTTTGTAACGCTAATCAGCGACGGAGCTCGTGAGTGTGTTTGTGAACAAAGCACATGTAACGTACAGTGGTGCTTCTATCAATCGGCTGCCGAGAGACGGATTCGAACTCAGAACCCCGAGATTACGAATCCAACACTCTACCGACTGAGCCACTCACCAGCTCTATGTCTAAGATTTCATTTCTTTATCTATTTAAAAAATATTGACACAAGACTTAAAGCTTTTCATTGCTTAAAATGACTTATTGTTATTGTACGCTTGTTTTATAAGAGTTATAATGTATTTTTTACAATATTTATACATGGCAATAATATATTTTTATGGTATAATAAACTGCATTTAATTCGATCAGCTTAAAGCTGATGTAGCGTTTGCAGTTACAATGTGACAAACCCAACTCCTTGGTAAAAGAAGATCCGAAAGTTTATCATTGTATGGTGGGCAATTTACTCTCGCATAAAATTCCATTGAATATAGAGTGAAAACAATTCCATTTCCTATGAAAAGAGTAAACCAAAGGAAGATGTTGCTTTTTATATATTTTTCTGAAACAAAAACCATTGGCATTCCAAATCCACCGAATAAAATCATCAAAACTGGATAGAAAAATCTTAGAGCAAATGCAAGAATAAATTCGTGAAATACTACTGAGATGGAAAATACCGATATTATTGCAATGACTTTGTTCTGAAAAATTTCATATACATCTTTATAAATGTAAGTATACAACCAATCGTGGACAATTATGTTCCAATTTCTGTAGTATGCATCGAACGTTATGCAATTCCACCAATCCTAAAGTGAAAAAGAAAATTAATTAATACGATTACTTTAAAATAATATTAACTTCGATTTTTTAAATACAAACCTTATAAAATAATCTATCGGCGAATCTCAATAACTCGGCAAAAAAGTTTTGGAAAGAATGTAATATGGTGTAAAATCCAAATAAAAACAATACTAGTCCTGGTAATGCTGTACTAAATATAGTAAGAATGACGGCTTTAAACTCAAAAACTCTTGGACCAAACTTTTCGAAGGGTGGTATTATGAATCGTTCCAAAATAAATGCGACGTAAAACGTTACTAATACTAATTCTGCAAAGTTCAACAGAACAATTTTCCATCTTATTTGTTTTGTTCTGAAAATAAAATTTCATGTTTGCAGAATTTATTAAAATTTTTAATACCCAGATATTAAATTTAATTACCGTGGATATTCGTCTCTATAAACTAAAGTTGGTGCAAACATGAAATAAAGAAATTTCGAAAATCCTGGACAATATGATGCATCGTCTCTTGTTTTCCGAATTAAAATTCTTGGCGCTGTACTTCGTACAAATGCATAGTTCTTCATCAACATACGAAACTGAAAATAAATTATTTATAAACTCCAATAAAGATAATTTCTAATAGATATTTGTAATAATAAAAGATTACTTCTTCCATCATAATAGTTAAACTTGGTGCAAATCCCATACTTTCTATTACTACATACTTTGTAGATATGATTAGAAAAGTCAATTGGTAAGCTATAAAAGCTGATAGAAATCCATAGTCCACAATCTTAATAAAAAGAGCTGTGAAAAATTGCAATTGATGAATAAATAATTATATACTAAATATAACGTCAACAAAATATTCTTACATTTTGGAGCAAATTTAACACGTTGCTGAGCCCAAACACAGAATCCCAAATAAACAGCAAATGTCGATAATACCATAAGAATCCACATTTGAATTCCAGTGGTGATTTTTGCAAAACCTAATTTTATCGTATTTATACCTAAATGCATTCTGGAATTAAAACAAAAGCATAATTTTTAAAAATATTTTAAAAAGCATAATTTTAAATATCATTATATCAATTGAACGGATAATACAAAATGCAATCGATCATTCTGTATAAAATTTCAGTACAACATTTTTTTTAAACTGTCTTAAAGATTAAAAGCATTAAGATAAGTGAACTTGATAAATTAAACACTGATGACTATGCGGATGAATACTGATAATTACTACATTGTTTAAAAAAATAATTAATTAGTATGCGAACCGTGATAATTAAAAAGAAATGATAATATGCAACCCCTTAAACTAATAAACCACTTAATCAATTATATCTCTTATTTTAATTGATTACGTGAAAAAAAATTGATTTATTTTTATCATTCGACCGAATGAATAATTTAAAGCAGATAATTATTTCTAATTAAAAAGCTTCACGTCTTAATTGTAACATTGTTTTTGCAATTGTAAACAACAAGAAAAATTTCTCGATTAAAATAAATTATGTTTTTCGAGTTAAATAGATTACATAAAATACTTACGTGCCGGTTTCTATGTAGTCGTGTACGGCAGTATTTAAAAATAAAATAATCAACATAACGACAAATATGTTATAAAGAGTTCGTATGTGATTCACCTCATAAAGGTCGGTAAGATATGAATTTCTTGGGAAAAATTGTTTATCTCCAAGTTTTCCATTTCTTCTTCTTTTACTGTAAGAAAACGTGCAATTAATAACTGATTAATAAACAGAGTATTAATATAAATATATAATTGCAAAGTAGTGCAGAAGAAATTTAAATAATTCTCTATGGTCCCTAAAATTAAGTCTTGACAAACTCTAATATTTAACAAAAAAAATTATTTATATTTTTTAAATAGACCAACAAACGTGATTTTAATAAATGAAATAAAAATCATAATTTTTAAATTTGCGCATTTAAAGAAAAAAGGGTTCTATTAATTTAAGAAAAAAAGATTCTATACATACATATTTTTTCCAAACAAAAGGTGTTTGTTAATTTTTCATGTAACGAAAAGTAAACATTTTTTTCGGGAGGGTTAGCAGATTTTTGGAATTTAATAATAGAAACTCGCTTATATATTTGTTTATTTATCATGTAAAAAAAGATAAATTCTTTTTCCTTTAAATGAAGTTTTAAAATTTTAGATATTATTTTTAAATCAAACCAGGATTCGGTATTTAAAGTGCAAAAATGAATAGATCTTTTTAAAATTATTTTTACATTATGCAATAAAAGAGTAAAGTATATTTTTCCACTTACTAGGAGAGTGTCACACCTCCGGATCACGGATTTCGCTTAAACTTCGGGATAAGTTTTCAGATGATAAAATATGGAAAAAGCTAAAGTTATAGTCACAAACACTCAATTTTTCCCTAGTTACAGGCAATTAAAGAAAATCACTAAAAAAGTTACTAGATTTTTAAACGCATATAGTTCCTTAGCTTTGATAGCTAGAAGTTTGAAACTCTTTTCAAATTAAAGCTGAGCCCAAATACTTTCGAAACAGTAGTTACAGCATATCAAAATATTATTTTTTTTTAAAGCTAGAGCGTAATAAAGATTATACTTAATTTCAGCTTTTATTATTAATTAATGTTTTAAAAAAAAAATTCAGGTCAAATCCTTATTACGCTCTAGCTTTGGGAAAAAATAATATTTTGATATGCTGTAACTACTGTTCCGAAAGGATTTGAGCTCAGCTTTAATTTAAAAAAAAGTTTCAAGCTTCTAGCTATCAATGCTAAAGAACTATATACGTTTAAAAATCTAGTAATTTTTTTAGTGATTTTCTTTAATTGCCTGTAACTAGGGAAATATTGAGTGTTTGTGACTATGACTTTAGTTTTTTCCGTATTTCATCATCTGAAAACTTATCCCAAAGTTTGAGCAAAATCCGTGTAGTTAGTGGAATTGTGGTCTCAATCATCAGAAGAAGAAATAAATTTTTCTACCGTGTTGCATATAGTACTTTGCTCTTAGTTTAATTTAATAACTATTTAATCAACTTAAAAATAATCAAGCTTTTTTGTAATTGTAATAAAACCAAGTATTGAGATTAACAAACTATATGAATTAGAAAAAAAAAACTCAATTAAAAAAAAATACCCGTACAGTCAACTTTGGAGATGAAAAATTTGCCAAATATATTATCAAACGAAATTTCATTCAATATACTACATTCGAGTAATATCAATATATTTATATCAATAAATATTTAAGTATTAATTAATTAATATAAAAAAAAAATTTTATTTTTTTCAATTTTTACTTATTAAAATTTTACAAATTTTTAATGTGCTTTTAAAAGTTTTAAATAATTACTGAACATTACGAATAAAATAATTAATAATTTTAAGCAATTGATTGATATTTACATTAAATTAAAAATTATTTTTTAAATTATTCCATTTTTATAGTTTTCTTTATTCTTTTCATTTCAAATTTGCGTTACTGGCTCATCCGTAATCAGAAAAATATCTCATTTTCAACCTAGTTTTCGAACTGATAAAATGGTCATAATTGTTGAGCTGATATTAAAAAAAATTCATTTCTTACCTGTTATCGTAACCATCTTTTTGATAACCGTTTTCTGTGTTACTGGTCACTTGTATTCGCTGTATTACTTCGGACATCATATCGTTTAATCGTTCGTTCAAATCATCCAAAACAGTTTGACGCATTTCCTAATGAATTTAAATAAATTGTGTATAGAATGATAATAATTTTTATATGATGCAATACGTCTGTATTAAAAATAACAATGTATATTTGCGAATAAAAAATTTCTATAAAATAACTTTTAGTGAATATAAATAAAAATAATATAAAACAAAATAAATACATTTGTTTTGATTATTTTATGTATCGTTCAAAGTTTATAGTTCAAAGTTTGTAATCTATTAATAGAAATACTTTTAAATTCTCACCTCTAATTTCTCGTGGAGTAAATCGACCCTCGTTGCGTTTAAAGTTATTACGTCGTTCCGCGATGCAACCGATCTTGTTGTAGTGCTATCCACTTTAAATAGTTCAAATTATATATAGATATAGTAATTTCTTACAATTTATTTATGAAACAAACATTAAAATAAATAAATTAATCAATTTAAAGAATATAATAATAAAACCATTATTTCGTACCTACGTTATCCCTTTGCGTCTCATTTTCCGAATTGCCAATTTTTTCACCATGACGCCGATAGGCTCCAGTTACACCTTCGTTCATTTTGACTTTTCAATAGTTTTTTTTTCTAACTTATTGCAAATCGATAAAAAATATCACTATTAAAATAGAAAAAGTATACTATTAAAACGTTATAAGCGATAAGAAAATTCAGATCTTTCTAGTATAAGAGTAGCGAGTACACTGATCAAAGCAAAATAATCATCGCGGGTGTTATGATAGATAAAGAGAGCAAGTGAAAAGATGAGAGATTACTTCACGCAACTCATACATAACATATGTCCCCACTTCGTTTGTCTTTCTGCAACAATCATAAAGCATTAACCGAGCTATATTTTAATACGCATATAAAGCTTTGGTTTAAACATATACATAGCCGTTCTACGATTCGTTGAGTATACTGCACTTGATTTTCTCGTTTAAACTAGCCGCTACCGCGGTGAACCAAAGATAAAAACAGATTAGATATATGTACATAGGAGAAACGTTAAACCATAAAATCCGATCATCTGGTCGATGAGAATGTGTATGATTATTTATATATACTTAAGTGGCAAGTTTTCATTTTACGTAAAATAGTTGTAATAACAATTTCGTTAATCAGATTATATTATTTCCACGTGAAATTATCGAATTTGCAATTTTACAATGACACATTTTAAAATGGCAATTATAATACAGGTACACTTTTTGATGAAAATTTCAAAAGATATCAGTTAATTATCCACTTTGTTTTACAAGCATATTGTAACGGTAATTTACTACGCGTTACAAAAGAAATTAGATTTTTATTAATTCCAATTTACTTTTTATAAAGACTAAATAGTTTTATTAAAACACGGAGCTGCCAGAATTTATACTAACTATGACAAACTTGTAACAGACTCCGGTAAAGCTAGTTAGTATATTAGATTGATATGCGACGGAGTATTTTTCCGTCAGCTCGTTGCTGCGCGTCTCTCTCTCTCTCTCTTACCTGATCGAGAGACGCGATGCCGCTAGCACAGTTCTCCTTACTTATATGGAATTTAACTTTCCCAGTTAAATTTATTAGGAAATATATATATCTTTTAATAAAATAGATAAGGACCGCGGAGGCGTCGGGGTAAGCAACAGGATAGGCTTTTTATAGCGTGCAACTTATATCAGACAAAATAATATTTTATGATTAAAATATATTTATTAAAAACAATGAAGTAAAGATACAAAATAACATATGAACGCGAATGAATTAATATGCAAACGTAAGCAATATAAAAGTGTTTAAATCAAACGGAGAAATATTCTCTAGAAAGAGATAGCAATAGGGAGGGACGCGACGCGAGCTAAGATACAACGTACGCTCGAACGCACGACAGTTGTTACAACGCCAGAAGTTTCTTCGAGGTAAGAAACTTCTGGTTAACAAAACCTTAATAATAACTTACGATATCGCGCAGAGGCCTCTTATCTCGTGTAGCAAACGACGACCGACGTTGACCAACAGCAACGATATATATTTCGCCTGAACGCTGTGGCTCGTGTATCCAGCCCAACGGTGGAAACAATTTCCCGGTCGCTGCGACTCCTCGTGGACAGCCAACACAGGTTGAACGCAGCCTGGATACGATGCACGTGCGAATTTCGACCGGAGATCTCCTTTTCCTTTTTCTCACACAAAATTATGAACGGCACTACACCAGCGAATTGCTTAATAAGTACGAACGATCAAGCAAAGATGCGCGCTTGTAGGCCGTTGAATCAAGTCTCAAGCGCCGCGGCTTCTCTTCCTTCTCGTGCGCGTCGATTGACGTCATATAATACTAGTATATGACGGCGCTCGTGACAGCACCCCGAGTTAAATTAATTACAGCAGCGCGCGAGATTCGGACACGGTAGAATACCGTGACACCCCTCCGCCAGACGCAGCATACCTTGATTCTGCTGCTCTCAGTTAACGCGCTGAAGGATTTGGAATGGGAAAGGTGTAGTCAATAATTACAAAAAGAAATATTAAATTATATTACATGTATTCTCGGTGCTCAGCACGACGAGGACACTGGTATGATCTTTTTACACCCGGATGATTACAAATGTAGCACCTTGGCTGGTCTTTGGCAAGGGCTTTTCGCCTTGCCTCCTCTTCTTCTTTCTCCAGCCTCAGTTCAGCCATCATTTTGTCGGCTTTGGCCCGTTCATGGGCCGCTTTTGCCTTGGCAGCGGCTTCATATGCCTTCTTTAGGGCTTGAGAGGCTTCTTCCTCTGCTTGGCGGACTTTAACTCTTTCTCTTTCTCTTCTCTTTCTTTCTTCCTCGATCTTGGCCAATCTAGCACGCCTGGCTCTTAGCAAAGCTGCCACCTCTTGCCTTCTATCTTTAATGATAGTTGGCCAATTATTGACTAGATCAGCCGCTTCCAACCCATACTGTTCGACGAAGTGGTCCCACCAAGCAAAAGCTTCAGCTTCCTCGTCAAAAGCCACTGAAGACTGACGAGCCACTCTCCTTAACTCAGTCTGGAGTTCCTTCCACTCTTCTGCCATTGATGGCTCTTCCTTGGAAGGCGTCGTGCCTGATCGTGGGTCGCAGGCCGGTTGGCTCTGCGACACACTGGGCTTTGAGGCTCCTACAACCTCTTGCCGCTTGGGCATCGGCTTAACCCTGATCGGCGACGGCTCCCGTGGCATCTCCTCAATTGTTAGTGCGGGGAGGCTATCTCTCTCCCTCTCCTTCTCTATCTCCCGCTGTATCCTTTCAGTCTCCGACTGATCTCGCAGGAATTCTGCGTAAGGTAGCAGGTAATCTCTAACCTTCATGTCCGCAGTGTTAGAGATTAGGAAGGCGATAAGATCTTCCATCCCTTTACGACGTTGAGGATCCATCTGTTAGTAGGAAGAAAGGATTGTTTGTTAGTATTCTCAGGTGGTTACTTTTTACTCGCGCGGGTTCGCATTCTAGTTTTTCTCGGCGAATATTCAATTACATTTTCGCTACGCTGTATATTTATAGAACCTTTTGGCCTACCACGCTTACGCATAATCGGTTCAGACTCAGCTTGCCGCATACGCTTTACTGTTCGTGTTACCACGATCGCTGTTTTACGCGGACGACCACGCTTCCTATTCGGTTTATCGAGTTTGGGAGTATCACCGCTCGCAGGCGGTCGCACGCTGTCTGAGCCCGAACCTCCGTTGGCACACGGAGTCGCATCGTTCGCAAGAGACGGGTCGCTCATCGTCTCATTCGCCTTTGATCGATCCAACGGTGGTTGAGATGGTGTTTCGTCTTCTTGCCTTGCTATGTATGGTTTTAATTGCTCTACGTGAACAGGGCCGTAAGCATTGCTATCTTGATCTATTAGTCTGTATGTGTTAGAGCCGCATTTCGCTGTGATCACATACGGGCCTACGAACTTAGGTGCAAGTTTACTCGCAATACCCTGAGCAGCCGAAGAGAGTATTTTATTTCTTTTCCATACTAAATCTCCAATGGTATACTCTACTTCTCTTCGACCAAGATCATATGCATCAGCTTGCTTCTGTTGCGCAGACTGTGCACGATCTACTACCTGTTCATGTAGCAAAGGCAATTTGCTTACACGAGTTTGCCAGTTCGTTACTTCTTGTAATCGTTCATTTTCCTGAGCAGCTTTATCTTCTTTTCTTTTCAGTGAGCTCGGAGGTACTGGCTGCCTACCATAATTTAACAACGCAGGGCTCGTGCCGGTTGTACTCTGTTTCGCCGTATTATATGCAAATATAATTTCAGGTAACTT
The DNA here is from genome assembly GCA_017163975.1 of Anastatus disparis. Classification (NCBI taxonomy): domain Eukaryota; kingdom Metazoa; phylum Arthropoda; class Insecta; order Hymenoptera; family Eupelmidae; genus Anastatus; species Anastatus disparis. The sequence continues at coordinate 7,663,393 of JAFFSR010000226.1, forward strand.
TTCGTCCCAAGAACGGTGATTTTCATCAATAAATGCAGTAATCATGGTTTTAACCGTCCGGTTTATCCTTTCTACCGGATTAGCCTGCGGATGATACGCAGGAGTAGTATTATGACAAATACCTGCTTCATTTAGATATTTATCTACTACTTGATTCCTGAACTCTGATCCATTATCAGATAAGAAGATCTCAGGCGCACCAAACCTTAAAACAATTCTTTCTCTTAGCGCTTTTGATATCGTGGATGCATTCGCCTTTCTAATAGGTATGCACTCCACCCATTTGGTGAATAGATCTTCGAAAATCAAAGCATACTCATATCCACGTTTACTTCTTGGAAACGGACCTGTTACATCTCCAGCGACAACTTTCCATGGGCCTGAAACTTCTCTTTTACCCATCAGACCTGCAGGTAATTTTTGTTCGACCTTACACTGCTGACAGATCTCACAGCTCTTAACATACTGCGACACCGTTTTTTCTAGATAAGGCCAGTAATAATATTGCTTTACGCGGGCCACTGTTTTATCACGACCTAAGTGACCAGCTGTCGGCTCATCGTGGCATTCATGCAGTACTTCTGCTCGACTTTCGCTGGGAACAACGATTTTCCATGCGTCATCGTCTCCCATTGTTTCTTCAGTAAACCTGTCCGGTACATAACGGTACAATTGACCTCCAACTATCTTCCATCTTGGATAGTCATTAGGGTTACTCATAACCTGTTGAAGCAGAGACTTATACCACGCATCCTTGGTTTGCGACGCCCAACTTAGTGCACTTAAATGAGTGTCGCATTCTACTGAGTCTTCATGCATACGTGATAACGCATCAGGTACATAGTTTAATGCACCTTTTCTGTGCTCAACAGTGTAAGAGTACCCTTGCAGCTCCAGCGCCCAACGCGCTAGCCTGCCCGTTGGATTATGTAAATTACATAACCAACGTAAGCTACTATGATCCGTTATGACCTTAAAGTCATAACCTTCAATGTAACAACGAAACTTTTTGACAGCCCATATAACAGCTAGACATTCTCTTTCTGTTACGCTGTAGTTTCGCTCTGCACTGGACATGGTACGACTAGCGAATTCCAATACTCGCTCTTCGTCGTTGACTACCTGTAGAAGTACTGCTCCTAGGCCTGAGTCACTAGCATCTGTCTGTATAACGAATTGCAAATCGAACTGCGGTCTATGCAATAACGGAGCAGATGCTATCAAAGCTTTTATTTGGTCAAAAGCGATTTCCTGATCGCTTGACCATGCATATCTGCAGTCTTTTCTAGTGAGTTTGGTTAATGGCTCTGCTAACATGGCGAAATTTTTCAAGAATTTCCTGTACCACGAGGCCATGCCCATGAAACGCCTCAGCTGCTTTAGATTCTTAGGAGCTGGGTATTCAACTATGGGTCTTATCTTATCTGGGTCAGGCTTAAATCCATCCCTGTTTACCAGAACACCGAGATATTTGACCTCTTCTCGGCAGAATATACTCTTTTCATGGCTGATCGTAAGGCCTGCTGCTTTTATGCGCAGTAATACCCTCTTTAACCATTTTATATGTTCAGCGAACGTCTCAGTTACTACGATGATATCATCTAAGTACGAAAATGCGTATGGCTCGAGTTCTGGACCTATAACCTTATCGATTAATCGCTGAAAGGTGGCGCCAGCATGGCTAAGGCCGTACGGCATCCGTTTAAACTGGTAAAGGCCCATGCCAGGTACCGTAAATGCCGTTTGAGCACGTGAATCTTCTTTCATCTTAATTTGATGATAAGCACTGCTCAAATCCATTGTAGAGATGTACCTTGCTTTCTGCAATTTACGCAAGATATCATCCATTCTTGGCAATGGATACGCATCAGGTCTTGTAACTGCGTTGACTTTTCTAAAGTCAATACAGAACCTGAATTTGCCATTTGGTTTCTTAACTCGAACTACCGGGCTTGACCAGCCGCTCATCGAAGGTTCAATTATATCTGCAGCTAGCATCTCATTAACCTGCTCGTGCATCCATTCTTCGACTTTTTTAGAAACAGGGTAATATTTTTGTTTAATAGGTCGTGCAGAACCTGTATCGATCTCATGTTCGATCCAATCGGTGCAGCCTATAGGAGTATCACATTCTCCTAATATTTCTGTAACTAAACTTCTTACACGAGCCCGATCAGCTGCTGATACGTCAGCTAAACCAACTGATCCTAGCTTAGCAACATGTAACTGCTTAAGCGCTGCGATTTCCAAATTCACTTTCACATTCGTTCCTTTGAAAGAGAGTTTATTTTCGCAAGGATCGAAAATAGCTTTAAACGCTCGTATAAAATTGCCACCTAGATAACATTCTTCATCTAAGCTAGGCATGATAGCAGAACGGATCATCTTCGTAACTCCGCCTACTGTAAAAGGTAAGTCGACATAACCTACTATCGAGCATTGCCTACCATCTGCTACTTTGGCAAATCTGTCCGTAGCTGGTATTAATGGCACATTACAGGCTGCAGCCAACTGTAAACCTGTAGAATTCATGACTGTACGTGACGCACCTGGGTCATATAATGCTCTTATATGGTAATCTCCGATCACTACCATGAGCCACCATCGAGCTTCGTCATCTATATCTGACTGCAGTTGCTCTTCCTGTTCACTTGTCTCAGCCTGACAAGTTCGAGACTTGCTCTGCCCTTCTACTGGAATTTCAGGTGACCTTTTGTCTATTACTTTTTCAGTAGAGAGTTCTGAGGTCTCGTTATCTTTGCTAGGAGCAGCAGGTACCTCATCTACTTGCTCCCTTGTCCTTTTCCCGTACATTGAGGACAGGACCATTGCGTGTATCCAGGCAACCCACAGCGATAACAACTGAGGTTAGGATTTCTACTTCTCGCACCTTTTTTATTTTCCTCGTTAGGTTTATCTTTATTTGGGTTTTCAGTCTGATTTCCCTTCTGATTCTGATTTTCTTGTTCAGAGCTACCTTGCCCTTGATTAGGCTTACGAGGAGGTCTCTTAAAATTCTGTGGATTTCTCTGCTGATTTTTACGTGATGTATTTGGCGAAGCTTGTCCAGACTGATTTATATTTGGAACCGCCGGTTGCCTGTCCATCCTTTCAGACATTTTATTTAACTGAGAAACTATCTGCATCAACGTTTTAGCTATGTTAAACTGTTCAGATGCCAACGTTTTTTCTTCTATAGCGGCAACCTGGTGTTTATTCTCTTTTCGCTTGGACGCAGGACGGTAAGCTACGTCAGGCAATAAAGAATGTTCCGGCAGAGGAGGAGGCCTATATGCTCTCTCTGCATCTATTGTTAATTCAGCTTCGACTGCTTTTTCTAGTAATGACTCTACGTCAACAATCTCATCCCTTCTTACCATGCGCTGAATCTCGGGTAAGAGGTTGCGATGTAACAGGTCGAGCTGTTGCCCTACATCTGGTAATGGGACTTGCTTTAATATAATGGCTTGTAGACAGGTTATATAATCACGCACAGGTTCATCTTTACCTTGCGTACGCCTGTTCGCTTCAGACCGCAGTCTTTGTTGGAAACGTCTACTGTGTCCGTACCAACGCAGAGCAGCTTCTTTAAATTCTGCCCACGTGTTCCACGAATGTTTATTGTTTCTGTACCACGTGGCTGCTACGCCTGATAACAGTTCTGAAAGAGAGGATAGCAGATCACTCTCGCTCATTTTTGCTAGAGTCCTGCATTCTTCTACCCTGGTCAGGAACAGGTCTATGCTCTGTCCTTTTTCGCCTGAAAATGTTACGTTCCATCGGCGAACTATGTGACCAATATCTAACGTTCTATTAGCGTTGTTAGGCCGATCATTTTGCAAATTCGTGCTCATTTGCGGCATTGGGCTTGACGTAATAGGATTCCCCCTCCCCCCGACTGTACTTACTCTTGTAAGTTCACTCGGAGGTAAGCCTGCTTGTACGTCAGCCAGAGTGCCATTTCCAGTATTATTATATACCCTAAATGTATCCTGGAAATTTACTCTCGTGTTTGTTGGCGGTCTCTGGTCGTTACCCCTTTCTAGCTGGTGGCTTTGCTGCTCATCTATCCGTGTACTAGATGATCTTGGATTTGGAGTTTCCTCTCTTCTTTGTGTTATGGCAGCTACTGACTCTGCCAATGTTTTTATTTGCTTATTCATATTATGAAGGTACTGCATCAGTTCAGTTGGTATTACGAACGGCGTTCCATCCGTTGTTTGCATTACTGTTGTCGCCTGTTCGGTAACTTGATTTGGAGGGTTGGTTGATGTTTGGGCCTGTCCGCCAGAACGTGGTTTGTTCGTTCCCTCTCTCCATGTTTCCTGTAGGTTTACCTTTATCTGAGGATCTTTATCGAGCACACTGAGAACGTGTTCTTCATCGTTTTGCACGTTAGAGTCAAAAATAGTTGACCCTGACTTCTCAAATATTGTTTTTTCTATAAATTCCTTTCTTACTCTCAGACGGTGTTGACGTATTGTCAATTCATCATCACTAGAATTCGTTTGCTGAAATTCTTCAGCCGAATAATTCCCAATCAGCCAATTTATTAATCGATTGGTTTTTTGATGATGAAAGCCGTCTGTTCTTAGTCCTAACTCCTGTAGAGTTATTCCTAAGTCCTCCTCAGATATATATCCTACCCATTTTTCGGCTGCATCAGCACTTGCTTTTAACGGTACGTTAGCCATCTTGAATTTATTTTTCTTCTTTCTTGACTATATCTGTGTTTAAATCTGATCGCACGCAAGTACGCTACTACGCTTGCAGTGTGTGTGTATATTCGCTATATATATAATAAATAATATTTCAGTTCGTATATGTGTGGTTAGAAACTAAGCCGCACATATACGATGGGGTAAAAAAATTAAAATATATGTATATATAATTAAGAAGAAAAAAATATATATTTTTATGTTTTGGTTTTGGATTTATTTATTTAACGCAATAACTGATAATATTTTAGTGATTGACCGACATAAAATAAAATTTTCAACACTGTTATTTTAATTTTTATTACAACCAGAATGTTAGAAATTGTCATTAAAATCTTCAAAATACGCGGCTAAATCCAAAAGCCTGTGCGCTTTTAAACTTTAGTTAAAAGCGCACACCTAACTGTGTGAGGACAATTTTTTTATTATACACGTGTATTTAATGTGTAGTGTAAAAAGGTGAAAATTTATTAAAATGAAATCTTTGAGAAATTTCTAAATTTTCTCAACCACACACACTGCGCCGATCAATTGCCTCGCTATAAGCTGGCAATCTTTTGTGAGAGAGAATCTTAATATCACGAGAGAAAAAAATACTTTATTATTTGTAAATAATGTTATGTAGTTAAATTCTATTAAACCACACAAAAAAAAATTTTTCCAGATCCTTTAATGTATATACAAAAAATTTATTTTAATTTTCAATTAAATTTAATATTAAATTACAAAAAATATTTACTCTTATTGAGATTAAATTATTTTTACATTAAAGGATTATTTATAATTTATTTAGTTTCAGCTTCCTCGCCAGCTGAAACCAATATTCTCTCTCACTTTATAAGTCAACGAAATATAACTAATGACCTGATCGATAAGAGGGGTATATATTATAACGCACGTCTCTATTTTAAATAAATTCTAAATGCCTGTTCGCTTTTTCTCATAAAGCGAACGACAGCGTACAGAGTATTATATGTCTTAATTTCTGTATCTACGCTAGGCTATGTCAATAGCGCCTGCGCATTACCTACAAAGAAAGAGACAAGAAAAAAAAATTTTCGCTGGGACACGTGGGGACGCAACTCGTAACAGAAAATTACAACGAAAAGAAAATTTCGATAGTATGTAATTTTGTTCCCAAAAAAAAATTTTGTTATATATTTTACGAAAAACGAATTTTATTTAATTTTATTAACTTTATTAATTACGTAACAAAAAATTTTATGTCAAAATTATTTTCCGAAAGAAAAAAAAAATTTTAATCCACTTTTATTTTAACAAACAAAAATAATTTTATGGTTAAAAGAGAGAAAAAAAATTTTACCACGTGCTACTTCAAATATTAAATTTTATCTGTAGTCAACACGCCATCTTTATTATAAAGACTTTTAAGAAAACGCGAAGTCCGTTTACGTCGATCGTAACTACACTCTCAACGCCATTTGCAATTTTCGATTTATTCGACAACGCGAGAAAGCCTGTTCCCGCTGACGCAACTATTCATTGGGCGCCATTTTGTAACGGTAATTTACTACGCGTTACAAAAGAAATTAGATTTTTATTAATTCCAATTTACTTTTTATAAAGACTAAATAGTTTTATTAAAACACGGAGCTGCCAGAATTTATACTAACTATGACAAACTTGTAACAGACTCCGGTAAAGCTAGTTAGTATATTAGATTGATATGCGACGGAGTATTTTTCCGTCAGCTCGTTGCTGCGCGTCTCTCTCTCTCTCTCTTACCTGATCGAGAGACGCGATGCCGCTAGCACAGTTCTCCTTACTTATATGGAATTTAACTTTCCCAGTTAAATTTATTAGGAAATATATATATCTTTTAATAAAATAGATAAGGACCGCGGAGGCGTCGGGGTAAGCAACAGGATAGGCTTTTTATAGCGTGCAACTTATATCAGACAAAATAATATTTTATGATTAAAATATATTTATTAAAAACAATGAAGTAAAGATACAAAATAACATATGAACGCGAATGAATTAATATGCAAACGTAAGCAATATAAAAGTGTTTAAATCAAACGGAGAAATATTCTCTAGAAAGAGATAGCAATAGGGAGGGACGCGACGCGAGCTAAGATACAACGTACGCTCGAACGCACGACAGTTGTTACAACGCCAGAAGTTTCTTCGAGGTAAGAAACTTCTGGTTAACAAAACCTTAATAATAACTTACGATATCGCGCAGAGGCCTCTTATCTCGTGTAGCAAACGACGACCGACGTTGACCAACAGCAACGATATATATTTCGCCTGAACGCTGTGGCTCGTGTATCCAGCCCGACGGTGGAAACAATTTCCCGGTCGCTGCGACTCCTCGTGGACAGCCAACACAGGTTGAACGCAGCCTGGATACGATGCACGTGCGAATTTCGACCGGAGATCTCCTTTTCCTTTTTCTCACACAAAATTATGAACGGCACTACACCAGCGAATTGCTTAATAAGTACGAACGATCAAGCAAAGATGCGCGCTTGTAGGCCGTTGAATCAAGTCTCAAGCGCCGCGGCTTCTCTTCCTTCTCGTGCGCGTCGATTGACGTCATATAATACTAGTATATGACGGCGCTCGTGACAGCACCCCGAGTTAAATTAATTACAGCAGCGCGCGAGATTCGGACACGGTAGAATACCGTGACAATATATACATTGCATCAATAATAATTCCAATTAATCTGTATCGTTATATCTTAATTAGATATTTTTTAGTATCAATCGTAAAGAATAAAAATGAATTTAATCTTGTTGATATTATGAATAAAGAGGTTTTAAAGTCCAGTTAGAAGTGTTTTTATCTTATTTTAGTATATTTTTAAAAAAATTCTTATTTAGGCTCGATCTCTACACGTGAGTATCTTATATTTCAACTATCGCAAAAAAGGGCATACCACTCCTTTGTTGAAAATTTTGTTGTAGTTGAATGAAACAAAAAAAATTATATTTATTATATAAAAAATTAAACTTAGATATTTCATTATTGATTCATCCAATATTTTGAATTACCGACCTATTATTGATGCTTTAAAGGTTTATGCAGAAGGTTGCGTTGTTAGTTTGCGTGTTCTAAGATAATTGCTTAAACAAGTGAATTTGGTCGAATGGAATTTAACACACGCGTTTTGTTAGCTAGGCACTCTAACGCGTGGCCTCGTGTAAAGTGCAGATTAAGGTTAACACAATGAAATAACACTGTAAATATTACGATTCACAAAAGTGAAAAGCGTTGAGCTTTATTTAACTTAAATGTTCACAAATGATTCGCCACTAGTGTGGGCGTAATCAATGGATTGGAATTTCACTTATGTTAGATAGAATTGAAGTCACAAAATGGCTGTTCGCACGGTGTTCCGTGATCGATGTTGATAGCTTGAGCGCTCGACCAAGAAGAAGGAAGGAGCGTTCAAGCTCTTGTTACTCGAAGAAGGTGCGGGGCGCTAGCGTCTGTTTCCTTCGATGGTGAGGCTCTGCGCGCGTCGGCGCTGTTGCTGGTTCTGATGATGGCGCGCTGAACAGAGGCGCCACAACCACTCCTCCCCTAGAAGGCACCTGATCAGAAGGTGTCTCAGAAGAAGATGGTGTTGGATCCTGTATGTTGAAAGTTACTCTTCGTTGTTGTGTTTTTGTAGTCTGCTGTGCCATTGAAGGCTCATCTACTGCGATGAATGCAGGATAGAGATGGTCCGTGGAGACTGTTTTTGGAGTGCCATCTACGTCGATGATGTAATTCTTCTCATTAACTCTCCTAATGACCTTATGAGGTCCTGTACGTGGGGGAGTTAATGGAGGTTTGACTGCTGTTACGAGCTTGAAAACATGAGAGCATTTTTTAAGCTCTGGATGTACAAATTGCCTTGGTACTGTATGATGTGAAGTGGGTGTAGGCTTGAGTGAGGCAAAATGCAAACGTAGCTTATCCAAAAATGATGTGGAGTCTATGGGTGAGTCCTGAGTTACAAAAATTCTCCTGGCACTCTTAAAGTTGTGCCAAAAAGAAGCTCTGAAGGAGAAGCTTTAATGTCTTCCTTGTAGGCCGTTCTGAGACCCAGTAACACTACTGGTAGTCTTTCTGTCCATGGAATTTGAGGGCTGCACATGAGGGCAGCTTTGAGAGTACGATGCCATCGCTCAATTAAACCATTGGCTTGCGGATGGTACGGTGTGGTGTGTATTTTCTTAGATCCCATGGCTTTGGCAAGAGCAGTGAAGAGGTTTGACTCGAATTGAGTACCTTGATCTGTGGTAATGGTAAGTGGCGTTCCAAAAAATGCAATCCAACCAGAGAAGAAAGCAGCGGCTACCGTCTCAGCTAACATGTCCTTGAGAGGGATAGCCTGTGGCCATCTGGTGAATCTGTCAATGATTGTGAGGCAATACCTGTATTCTCCAATCAGTGGCATTGTGACGAGATCGAGGTGCACGTGATTGAATCTTGCTTCTGGCACAGGGATGTGGTGAGGTTCTGTCCTTGTGTGCCGATGAATCTTGGCGCGTTGACATGGGATGCATTCTCTAGACCATGTGAGAGCATCTTTCCTTATTCCTGGCCAGATGAATTTTTCTTTCAGCAGTTTTGATGTGATGCGGCCGCTTGGATGGGCTGAACCATGTACGACATCAAAAGCCGTTTTTCTCAGTGAAGGTGGAAGGTAAGGACGAACCGTTCCTGACGAGATGTCACAATGAATGCGAACGTTGTCTATGTTAAGAGGTTGAAGCTGGAGAGAGGAAGCTGAGCCAGATGTTGGTGCAATTCCTTCTTGTTGTTGAGCTTCGCTTATGGTTACGGCATCCAGCTTGGTAGGCATGTTGATTGAAAATACTCTAGATAGAGCATCTGCTACGACGTTGTCATCGCCAGCTATGTGAACAAATGTGGTGCTGAATTGACTTATGAAGTCCAGCTGGTGTAGTTGCCGTGGAGAAGCTTTCTCTGGACGTTGCTGAAAAGCTTTAACGAGTGGTTTATGATCCGTTCTGATAATAAATTCACGCCCTTCGAGTATGTGAGCGAAGAATTTCAGTGATGCGAAGGCGGCTAGTAGTTCTCGGTCGTACGGACTGTAATTTTTTTCTGCCGCAGAGAGCTTGCGAGAGAAGAAGCCTAAAGGTTTGCATACTCCGTCGACTAATTGTTCTAAAGAACCTCCAATTGCAGTCGAGGAAGCATCTGCTGTGAGGATGATCTTGGAGTTGTGGTCTAGAAAGCTAGACGTTGTAGCGTTGATAAGAGCTTTTTTAGTGTCTTCAAAAGCTGTTATGAGATGTGGTTCCCATGTGATTTTCGTCTTGTCTCGCTTTTTTGATCCTTTGATGAGACTGTTAAGAACAGCTTGTGTGTGAGCTGCATGAGGGATCAGCGTTCTGTAATAGTTCATGATTCCTAAGAAGCGTCTGAGATCCCATATTGTTTCCGGACGCGGATAGTTAGCAATGGCTTCTACCTTTTCAGGAGGTGCAGAAAAGCCGGTTGCGTTTACCTTGAATCCTAAAAAGATTACTTCTGATTTTGCAAAGTTGCATTTATCCCAGTTTATCTTGAGTTTGTTGAGTAAAAGTACGTCAAAGACAGTACGTAGATTCTCTATGTGCTGCTCTAGTGAAGGTGAGGCGATTAATAGATCGTCCAGGTAAATGGTTACGAAGCTCAGATGACCTAAGATGCTGTGCATGAAACGTTGGAAGGTCTGAGTTGCGTTGCGTAAACCTAGTGGCATTCCTAAGAATTCGAAGAGCCCAAAAGGAGTCGTAATAGCTGTCTTGGGGACATCTTCTTCAGCTACAGGAATTTGAAAGTAAGCTCTTGATAGGTCGAGCGTAGAGAAATAGCTTTTACCACTGAGCTGGAGCAGCTGATCGATGATGCGTGGGAGAGGGTACCTGTCTGGTACCGTTTGAGCATTGAGAGCTCTGTAGTCGCCTGTGGGGCGAAATTTGCCTGATTTGGTTTTTACCATGTGCAGCGGACTGGCGTACTGGCTATTAGAAGGCCTAATGATGCCATTAAGCTGTAGTGACTGGTATTCTTCCTTGGCTGCTGCTAGCTTTTCACCTATGAGTTGTCGAGGTCTAGCAAAGACAGGTGGACCAGTTGTTACTATGTGGTGTTGAACTGAAGCAGAGGGACCTGTGATTCCCTTTTGATCCTTGAGAAAGCGTTTCATGTACTCTGTGACCAAATCTTGTACACTCTTGTCGCCGAATATATGTGAAGGCGGAGAGAGCATTGAGATGGAGTGGGTCTGCGTGCTTAGCAATTCGCAACAGACTGAGCATGACGTCATTTCATCGATGAGGCGAGCACGTTTGAGGTCTGGTAGTAGGCTGAAGTGAGCTAGAAAATCTGCGCCTAAAATTGGAGCATTTATGTCAGCTAAAAAGAAAGACCAAGTGAAAACTCTACGTAAACCGATGTTGAGATGCATGGTTTTTCGACCGTATGTGAGGATGGGTGAGCCATTGGCTGCAGCTAAAAATGATTGCTGAGGTTCCTCTTTGGGGGTTTTACCATTGACCGGCAGTAGAGATACGATTGAACCGCTGTCGACCAGAAAGCGTGTGCCTGAGTTGTAGTCTGTGACGTGTAGCCGATTTTCTGACCATGTGTGTTTTGGAGAAGCCGAGGCGAGATTGGAGCTGCTGCCTGATGGGTTGCTCGACAGCAGCGGTGTTAGTTTCCCTGGATGCTTGGCTTCGCTGAGTTGAAGGCGCACGGAGGCAAGCAGGTTCTAGCGGCATTGCCAAATTTGAAATGGTAATGGCAAATGCCATTAAAGTGAGGCCTGTTCCTTGAGTTGGACCTGTCTCTGGACTGCTGCCTGGTGTCAGATCTAGATGCTCTGAAAAAGTGAGAGGTATTAGCGTTTGTCAATAATTGACTCATTTGGTTTGAAGTTTCTCTAGTGACAGAAATTAGTTGATTTAAGAGCAGTTTTATCTCTGCTAAATCTGATGCTCTGTTTTGTACAGCGAGCACTGCGTCGTGACTAACAGAGTGAACATGAGGCACGAATGGGCTTTCTGCAAGTTCATCTGCTATGCGTAATAATTTTTCTGTTTCTTCTGTTTTGAAGATTTTTAGTAGTCCTTGGATTTGTGCGGGCATTAAGTCAATCCATTTGACGCGGAGTAATTCTTGCGATGCATTGTCTCCTGCATATTCTTTTATAGCACTGCGTGAGCTAAATTCGCGTTTTCTACACCATTTAGCGGGAGCTAAATACAACTTTTTTGAACTGTGTAAAAAAGTACTACTGTCAGAAATTTCGCACTTTATTATACTGTTCAAAAAAGTAATATCGAAATCACGCATCACAATCACTCTTTGTATATATATTAATACGTAGAAATGTCTTTTCACACATGATAATACGTAGAAAATCAATCAAAAAATATAAATACTTTAATAAAGAATTGAAAACATCAAGAAAATCAAAACTATAGTTTATAAATTACTGTTGTGCCGTGAGTTGTCGAAACAAAACATCTGTGAGCGGCGCGCATGCGTGTACAGTGTGTACGGCCTAAGAATGAGAAAGAAAGAGATAGCTGTACGAACAATAAACTAGATGCTTTGCTTTGTCTGACCTGTGTATACATAAATCTAAATAATCGGCAAGTTCTCTTTTTATCATATTGTATTTAATTAATAAAATATCACTGACATCAATACTTATTTGATATAATTTCTCAATCTAAGAATATTTTTTATATCGTTTTTGCTTTTTTTTGTTTGCGATGGGTCTATCATTGATAATAAATAGTTTTACTTTTTTTCGATTTATCATTCGTGGTGTGCATAGTTTTGCTGATATATAGAATTCGTTTTTATTTACGAATTATCATTCGTGGTGTGCATAGTTTTGCTGATATATAGAATTCGTTTTAATTTACGAATTATCATTCGTGGTGTGCATAGTTTTGCTGATATATAGAATTCGTTTTTATTTACGAATTATCATTCGTGGTGTGTATAGTTTTTGATAATATTGATTTTCTGGGGTATTAATTACGTGTGGCGAATTTATCTCACACGTGCTATAAAATAATATACGATACGTGTGCTCGAAGTGGTCCTCTTACACGACGTGCATAGCACCCTCGCTGCGCTCGGGCGCTAACTGCACGCCGTGTAAAAAAGGACCACTTAGAGCACGTGTATCGTAATGTACTATTATTTGCCGATAGAGTTGCGATGGTTTTTTATCTCCTAATTGAAGTTGATTAAGCATTTTTGTTAGCTTTTTGTCTGGAGAATCAGCAAAACGCTCAATGATGCGAGTTTTGAGAGCTTTATAAGCATCTGCTTCTGGAGGCGTTTCGAGAATGTCTGCAATTTCTGGCAGAACAGTTGGGTCGAGCGCTGTAATTGTTAAGTGAAATTTAGACGTATCTGACGTAACTCGGTGAACTTGAAATGCCGATTCGATCTGGTTAAACCACAATTGAGGACGTTCGCGCCAGAAAGGAGGCAATTTGACTTGTGACATGGCGTTTACTGTGTCTGGCATGTTGCTTAGCGAGTTAAGCTGTTCGTTTTCACTGTCAGTAGCGACGAGGTGAGAGCTTTGTGTGCTATTTATGGAAACGTTGTCGTTGTCGAAGAGATTTGGTGACGCTTTGATAGTAGCGTTTAAGTCTGATGTGTCATCTAATTCAGTTAAATTCGCCGATGTGCCTGACCGTTTTTCGCTTGACGCTCTTAATGGCGTAGAAGTAATCGGGCCATGTGGCGGGAGAGACTCTGCCATTTTGTGCACACCATGCTTGCGATTCACTGCGCGCTTTTTTTGTTAAAATGTTTTTTTTTTTGTTTCTTACGAATATGCGTACACGATTGTCTTTTTTTTTTTTTATTGTTTCTTACTTTACACTTTTTCTTTGTGAGTTTTTTTGTTGTAGTCACTTCGAAGCACAAAATTCACTTGAACGACGGTGGTCACCATTTTAAAGGGTAATGCAGAAGGTTGCGTTGTTAGTTTGCGTGTTCTAAGATAATTGCTTAAACAAGTGAATTTGGTCGAATGGAATTTAACACACGCGTTTTGTTAGCTAGGCACTCTAACGCGTGGCCTCGTGTAAAGTGCAGATTAAGGTTAACACAATGAAATAACACTGTAAATATTACGATTCACAAAAGTGAAAAGCGTTGAGCTTTATTTAACTTAAATGTTCACAAATGATTCGCCACTAGTGTGGGCGTAATCAATGGATTGGAATTTCACTTATGTTAGATAGAATTGAAGTCACAAAATGGCTGTTCGCACGGTGTTCCGTGATCGATGTTGATAGCTTGAGCGCTCGACCAAGAAGAAGGAAGGAGCGTTCAAGCTCTTGTTACTCGAAGAAGGTGCGGGGCGCTAGCGTCTGTTTCCTTCGATGGTGAGGCTCTGCGCGCGTCGGCGCTGTTGCTGGTTCTGATGATGGCGCGCTGAACAGAGGCGCCACAATGCATATATTTTTAAATATGAAAAAATTTTGTCGAAAAATAAATTTTTTGTAATAAAGGAATGTAAAACACCGACATTACAGTTTTCAAAATTTATCATTCTTAATCCAAATGTTTTAACAATATTTCTATATTACACTCTTTCATTTCATTTAATAAAAAGCATGACATATAGAGATATTTAAAAAAAAATTTAATGAAATATAAAAAAATTGGGTAATATAAATTAATATACCCTATTACATACTTTTTAATAAAACTTGAAAACCTTAAATTAACGTTTATTTTATATCATAAATTATTGTTTAAAATACTTTTTTCAATTAATTGTGATTAATACTAAAAGAAAGGTTTTCATAAGCTCTGAGTAAAAGATAACTTCGAGGTCTTCAACACTGAAAGACTTAGAGAGTTGTATTCACTCCCTATCGGCGTAAATCCAACTCTCAGTAGGGGAGTAGAGGGGTAGGAGTTACATTAACGCTGCCTTGGAGAGTAGAAGATACTCCCCAACTTTTAAAGTATGATTTACTTGCGATTCGCGATGTAAACACAAGTATTTTAGTTTAGGAAATTATGCAAAATGTAAGTTTACGAGCGGAATTTGTATTTAATGTATTTACAAAACTATATTGAGAAATAATTGTAAAAAGTAACCTACAAACAAGCTATATATTAATTGTTTATAGGTTGTTATTCCTAATATAAGCCCCTGAAATTAAAGGTTAGGATTTTTTAATCACGCAAAATTTTATGTAGTATAGTTTAATTATTAGTCTTAAATAAAGATTCTACTTGTAGTGTTACGTCATGTAAACTTTTCTAAGCTAAAATAATTGAGCTCACATCGTTGATTTCAAGTAAATCATACTTTAAAAGTTGGGGAGTATCTTCTACTCTCCAAGGCAGCGTTAATGTAACTCCTACCCCTCTACTCCTCTATTGAGAGTTGGATTTACGCCGAT
The DNA here is from genome assembly GCA_017163975.1 of Anastatus disparis. Taxonomy (NCBI): domain Eukaryota; kingdom Metazoa; phylum Arthropoda; class Insecta; order Hymenoptera; family Eupelmidae; genus Anastatus; species Anastatus disparis. The sequence continues at coordinate 7,678,541 of JAFFSR010000226.1, forward strand.
AGGGAGTGAATACAACTCTCTAAGTCTTTCAGTGAATGGCTCACTCGGTAGAGCGTTTGACTCGTAACCCAAAGGCTCCAGTTCGAATCGCGCTCTCGGCCAATTGATACAAGCACCACTGTACGTTACATATGCTTTCTTCAAAAATACATTGAAAACTTCCGTCATTAATTAGTATCGTAATAATAGCATAAATACAGCGACGTTAAATAAAATTTAAAAAAGCCTAAATTAATACTTTTGCTCATAATAGTAATGTTGCTGATACAAATTTTTATTTTATTTTTATTTATAAAATTTTAGTTGTAATATTGTAAAAAGAAAAATTATTATTATAGTATTTATGTAATATATTATACAAGTTAATTAGTCTTTGGTTGAAGTTAAAATTTAAAAGAAAAAAAATCTTTATGCTTTTCCAAAAATTTATTTATTAAATTATATTTAGTTAACTAAAGATAATTTTATGTCAAAGCACAGAGACAAGTTTATCTTTTGTATATGTAAAAAATATAATTTAAGTATTAAAATTAAATCTCGTTTTACAGTAATTCGATTTTAAAAAAGAATAGCAATCTTATATTTTTTTCCTAACCACTTATCATCTCCGATATGCTGCAAACGTCAAACAGATTGATTATGTCACATTTATCTGTAGTACACGTCAGTTAAGAAACGCAGTGTACCAAAGAATATTCAAAAAATTAAGATCTCCATCATCATCGATTCGTCAAAAGCCTAATCTCTATAACATAAACAACCAATTCTAATCGCTCAAAATTTTACCAGCGATAACATCAGCATCTTCATATTTTATCTCTTCCTTTTCTGTGAGTTTAAAAAAACATTGTTTACCGCTAGTACACGCGCACTCACGAGTACACTATGAGATAAGAATAGTTTGGGCATCTGTACTCGAATGTACTGGACAAGTGCGTTTGACTAATCACTTTTACTTCGTTCAATGACTCGCGTAAAGGAGGAAGTTTAACGCGACATGCTGTTGCTTAATGTATCAAATGTCTCTGTGAATGAATCACATTTGCCGAGTGTAATAAATACACGCATACTCATTATTCACTTGTACTTTGTTGCATCAAATATTCTTAATTCTTTTGAGTTTTTTATATTTTATCATGAAATTCATTTGATTTTTTAATTCGGTATTTACTCGCGATTCGAAGATGACTCATTATGTTTTTATAAACACTCAAAACGTGTATATATTAAATCTGGATTTCTGTAACATTGTATTTTTAACCGGTTATAATCGCAAAGATTAAAAAATAAAAGATTAAAGAATTTATAAAACTATGAAAAAAATCTAAAATTTTTCCTTCGTTATTTCATCATCCAATTGAGAATTACGATTGTTTCGAAATGATACATGCAATTACAAAACAATAAAATCATGTGATTAATACTTATAATAAAGAAAAAAAACCCAAAGTATTATTCGTCTTTTAATTATTTCCTTATCTCTAACAAGTAGTTTTGCGCTTCTTTTCAAGTGCATAAGTATTTTTTTTATAAAATTCATACCATTCTTCAAAAGAGGATTGATAATTCAACGTTGCCGCAAAACTCACATTTGCAATGAACTTCACTGGTGATTGACGTTTTCTTTTCTTCTTTGATGATAGACAAGCATGACCCCTTGTTATTAAAGTTCGTTGATGTTTCTAGAGTCTTACAAGGGATTATAAATGATAATGAAAGTTAAAACTTAATGAACAATTGATCTGAGTGACATTTCGATCATACATATAATTGCATTTCAATAAAAATACCTGGTAAAATGTGACCTGTAGATTATGTTACGTATATGCGATGCAAGTCTGTTTGTCAATGATGCATAAAACAAATAACCTTGAAATTTTTTAAAATGATTAGTTTTTACTAAACTTGAAAAGTATACTAAGCAAGAAAATGTACCAAGAGCGACTAACTAAGCAAGAAAAATTTTTCTTGATATTATGTTAAAAACAAGTTATCTATTACAAATTGTATAATTTTAAAAAAATATTAAGAATTTAGAAAAATTAGTTCATGCGAAGAAACTGGTTTTTCACGTGAATAAATAATTATAAAGGAGATATTTCACCTTTAAATATTTTTAATATGTTAAAACAACTTTTTTATAAACCTAAATTATAATTCAAAATTGATACATTAATACCGTCACTTTTTCTAAAAACGTGATAAAAATAAAGATTTAATTTTCACAAGCTTCATTCATCTATTTTTAAATCATAAGTTTTCTTCCCATAGCATGCTATAAATTTCATTCCAGTATAAAATAAACAAATGTACAAAATTCCAATAATAGACATTCTGCAATTCTTATCATTTATTTAAAAAAAATAATTTATAAGGTTAAAGTTCATAAAGTTCATACTATCCGGATGATGTAGCGTCATTGACAATGACGGTGAATTTCTAGTTATCACCAGACGAAAAACTTTAAAAAAGAGAAAATGTGGGTGGGAATTTGATAAACTTACAAATATTATCAATGATGATGGAAATAAAGAAAATGATGATATGCAAACCACGTTCTTGTGCTTAATTTTTAATTGTTTTCTTCATAAAAATTAATTTTTTTATTCCACACACAAAAATGATTAAATATTGTTAAAAATTATTTAAAAGATTTATCAAAATTTCGTGTAAAAAATTCATTGTTTCTTCGTCAATTAGTAGTCGATTAATTCAGGAATTGACTTTGATTAAGAAGGAGACAAACTACGTTTTAAATCAGAAAAAGGAGAAAAAAGGTCTCTAGCAATTTAGACATGTTTAATGAGCAATCAACTAAACTTTTTTGGGCTATACAAGCGCATCGGAATCGTATAAATTTACTAATTTCGAAATCGTCGGCTTTAGTAAGTACAGATAATAATGATAAGTCAATTATTTATAAAGTGAATTTTGGTTTTAAGTCACAAATGGATTTTATTAATTGATTTTAAATTAATTCGAATTCACATTACCTATAAGCTTTTGATGTAATCAAAATGAATCAAATCATCAGTAACAGACTTTGTATTAGTTATTATTTAAATAATAGCATATTCGGCTAAACTTTAAGTATGCCATTCAATATTACTTATGAATCCAATATTTTGATAAATTCATCAGTACAATTGAATGATAATTTATAATTGAAAATGGAAATTTATTTTTAAAAATAAAGTAAATTATTTAACTACAATTAATCATTTTTTATATTAAATGAGAAGCAAAAATTAGTAATCAGAAAAGTTTAAATCTTACAAAGATAATAGAAAAATATTGGGGGATTTGATGATAAAAAACAATAACATCAGTCCCTTAATAGCATTTCTTGTACAAACCCGTTAAGATCGAGATAAAAAAGATATTAGAAAATATGACTAAAATTTTACGCGTGAATAAGATAGATATGAATTTATGCTTTTTTTAGTTTTTTAGTTGTTAATGCAACAAGTATCAAAGATAGTCGATTTTTAAATAGCCAATGTATATTTAAACTAACTATATTATAACTAATAATGTTATAAATAAAAATAAAAAAAAAGTTTTAGCGCGAAATTTATATTTTAGAAGTGAGTTATTTAAGCTTTTTTTATTTTATTTAACGTCGCTGTATTTATGCTATCATTTCGATGCTAATTAGCGACGGAGGTTTTCAGTGTGTCTGTGAACAAAGCACATGTATCGTACATACAGTGGTGCTGCTTGTAATCAACTGGACGAGAGCGGGACTCGAACTCGGGCCTCCGAGTTGAAAATCCATCACTCTACCGACTGAGCTACCGAAGACCTCAATGTATTTATTATATTTTGATTCGATATAAAGGTGATGTAATAGAGATGAATGATTTCTACATCGATACCGGCATTGCAGTTACCCGGATTTTTTATCTTTATTCAAAAATTTTTTTTAACATTTCTATACCATGCTTTTTATTAATAAAAATGGAAAGGTATAATGCTGAGTTATTTTTAAAACTTTAAGATTAAGAATAAAAAATTTGAAAAACTGTAATTTCGGTATTTTACATTTTCTTAAAAAAAATCATGTATGATTTACATGTCAAAAATTGCTATAATAGGTCAGTAAAAAATTTTTTTATTGCTCCAAATATTCCAGCATTAAATGAACATAATACTGCTGTTAGAAATACTTGTTAAACACTTGATACTGCATTTCATTAATCTTTTGAATTTTTTGTTGAATAAGGATAGATTTATTTGACAATTATTTTTCAATAAAATCTTTTCTTCTAATGATAAGTTACATGACTTGGATTATAAATATCAACATTGAATGTGGCATCAAATAGCATGTCAATAGTGTACTAATTCTCAAGAAGAAATGTTATTATATTTATCCTCAGCAAAAGAATCTGAGAAGAGTAGCAATGTGTCTTCAATTTTTCATTGAAATATCCAATAATCGTAACAAAATTATCATCATTTTTATGTCAAAAATCATCACTTCCTCCACTTTTACCACCAGTACTCCCACCATTAATACTTGTACCATTTGTTATGATTACAAGTGCTGCCATCCCTTTTTTACATCTCTAGCTTCCTTCAGTTTTCATCAGTCAGTATTCATATTGTTAAGAATTTAACTACTACCCTGGTAGAAAATTGAGCATATTTTGGGCAGAATTCATGGTCAACGGTAAGTTAACAAAATCATCGTGTCATAATTTCATCCTTCCTTGGACCATTAATGATGAATTCACAGCAAAACTTTTGTTGCTAATTTTATGTTCAGCTGAATTGAAAAATATATGTTTGATTGATTGTTATTTTAGGCTTTGGTAAAGACGGAGGTATGATGCTCAACTGTCGTTATAGTAAAATCATGATATTTATAAGTCAAATAAAATGAAAAAAATATTTAACTTAAATATAATTTATTTAATCATTTTGATAACATCGGCTTTAACTGTAAAAGTATACGAGATATTAATAAATGAAACTGTATATGACAAATTTTAAAATTATTTAAATATAAATAATTAAGTTAGAACATTAAAATTACCACCTAATTAATGTTCATCGCTGTCGCCTTCCTGGTATCCTTCTTAAAAAAATGATGAGCCGCCATGTTGAAGCATCTAAAGATCGAATCCTGATTGGTCGATATAGAATAGGCGCCAAAAATTAAATTTTAAAGGGTTTAGATTTTTTAAATAAATAAAAATTAATTTCTAAACATTGTTTTTTAAATATAATAGAAGTAACTCAATTAAAATAGAATAAGAATATTTTATTTTAAACCAAGCAATATTATTTATGTATATAACCAATGTATAGTTTAATGATAAAATATATAACTATGAGCACAAGCAAGGTGACTACCTTTTATTTAAAAATTCCAGTAAAATTGTAAAGACATCAAATAATATAACAATTCAGATAAGTAATTTATTCCTTTATTGCATAAGTATTGCTTAATGCAGGTACAATATGTATATATTTTTAATTGTTTTTCATTTAAAAATAAGTATAGTAACAGCAATTAATGAAGGTTTGAGGTTATGAAGGTTTGAGGTTATGAAAGTTTTATTATTCTATATTTCTATTACTCAGATTAAAAATCATCAAAGTACCAAAAAAAAGTAATATATTTAACTAATGTTTTAAAGATAAATTTATGCACATTTTAATAAAAAAAATAAGGTTAGGATGAATCAAGATCAAAATTTACTGATAACAATGGATGATACAATTGACGAACAAACTGTATGTCTATTTTTAATGAAAATTTAAAGAATCTACTTATACGAGTGTGCTATTTCATAATATACAATACTATTTAGTTAAACTTATTATATTAAATATTAATACATAAATAAATAGAAGTATAAAATGTGTGTTTTCAGTAAATGTAGTTTGAAAATAATTTGCACACTGATAAAAGTATGACTACGATAGGCAGCTTTGTTATAGATTAACATATAAAATTTGTATTACAGTTGACGAACAAGCTATATGTCTATTTTTAATGAAAATTTGAATAATTTACTTATTCATTTTATATAAGTGTGCTATTTTATGATATACGATGAATTAATATTTAATATAATGTATTTAACTGAATAGTTTGCTTATACGAGTGAGTTATTTTATTATATACATTACTATTTAACTAAATATTAATACATGAAATTAAAAATGGAAAAACAATTTATGTTTTAATGAATAAAGCTTAAAAATAATTAACATGCTGATAAAATTATAACTATAGTAAGCATCCTTTTTATATATTTGTATATATAAAATTTGCATTACAGTTGACAAACAAGCCATATGACTATATTTTTAATAAAAATTTGAATATTTACTAATATAGGTGTGTTATATTTTATAATATAAAATGAATTAATATTTAATATAATATATTTAACTGATTAGTTTACTTATACATATGGGTTATTTTATAATATACAGACATAAGCTGAAATAACTTGGGCGCCTATGCACTTTCTACTCAACTGTAGTTATTTGAGCTATCAGACCTGAGTTTCAGTCTGAAAAAAAATCAGATTTAAATGTAATTGATAATTTTTTGTTATTATAATATTAACTAATAAAACTTCTTTTTAGCTTAAATATACATTAAATAAAAAAGTTTGATCCATGAATAGTTTTAAAACCCTTATCTGATGCTTAAAATCCTTTTGATTAGTTAAAAACTTGATTTTGTTTATTTAATAACACTATTTAAAATGAAATAATGTTGTATGTGTATCATGTCTTAAGATTTATGAGTCATAAATATATTTTAATACACTTCTACTTTCTTATAAAGAAGACATTGTATCAATAAAAAAATTTGTTCTATTTTTTTATTAATTTTTACATATTCAGACTCGTGGAAAAAAGTGGTTTCCACCCTGTTAAAAAAATCAGGCGAGAAATCACCTGATTTCTTAGGTGATTTATCATGCCAAAATCTCATGTGATGATCTCTCACCTGATTTTTTTTTGTAGGGCAGAAAATGTCTGTATGTATGTGTGTGTGTATGTACTCATTACGTCAATTAGATCTCGAAAAGTACTCGACAGATTTCCTTCAAATTTTGCATACAATTTATTTTTTTGTCTAACTGGTACGGAAGCTATTGAAAACTGGTTTTCTTGGCATAGTTTTAATTTTAGAACAATTTAAAACATTTTTTTCAATTCTAATTTTTAATTTTTTTTTGTATTTTACTTTAAGTACTCGATGGATTTGCTCTAAAATTTGCTTGGAAATTATTTGCGACTACCAAAAGAAAAACTTCTGAAAACTGATGGGTGGGGCTCGAACATTAGAATGTTTTTTATTTAATTAACATTTATTTAGAAGTTCATATAAATTATGTGCATATCAAGACTGTTCATTTATTCATTTTAGAATTTTCGTATTTTCAGCGACTGAAGTAACGAAAATAACTAATGCGAGTAAAGCATTTTAGAATATTCACTTTATCGAAATAAGAAGTAGCAAAATAAATGTACGTCTAAATTTAGAATAAATTATATCAAGATTTCGAAAGAACTCTAAATATTTTAATCGAATAATTTGAGATTATCACTACTGCTTTTTGAAATCATAAAAATTCATTATTACTTTATTCTAAATTATGGAATACGCTATTCGTAATTGTGGCACTCTAAATAAATATTCATTAAATAAAAAACATTCTAATGTTCGAGCCCCACCCAAATTGATTTTCTTAGCGTGGTTTTAATTTTAGATAATTTTGTAAAATTTGAAAAAAAAATTCATTTTTCTTTTATTTTACGTAAATTACTCTATAGATTTGCCCCAAAATTCGCATGCAAGTTATCCGCTACTGTCAGAAGAAAAACATTTTTAAAAACTAATTTTCTTAGCGCAGTTTTAATTTTAGAGCATTTTGAAAATTTTGAAAAAATTTTTATTTGAAACCACTTTTTTTGACTCCCGGAGTCTAAATATGTACAAATTAACGAAAAAATAGAAAAATTTTTTCACCGATACAATAATTTTTTTTTGAGAAAGCAAAACGAAATCAAAATACTCTAACATAATGAGCTCTATGAGAAAGCATTACACCAAAGCACTTGGCAGCGTTTTTGTAAATGCTGAAGTTCAAATAAATGTAATAGATATATTTATTATTACCTATAATGCGGTTATGAAGTAGCTAAGTAAAGTCATTTATTTAATAGTCATTAAATATATAAAGATGAAAAAGATGCTTTTGTAATTTTAAATAATGAGGGATTTTTAAACTCTTATTACCAATAATAGTATTTAAAAATTTAATTTACTGCAATATTTAATTTAATTTAATGCTATCCAAACTAAAGATGTAACGCATATAATAATTAGTGAAAACAATTTTATATGAATGAGTTGAAACAAAATTTAATGCAAGTAAAAAATAAAATGTTTTTTTTGTGAAAAACTTTTTGATTCTTTATTGCAAAATTTATATTATTTTCATACATTATTTTAAAACTCGGAAATTGATAGTGATGAAAATCAATAATGAATCAGATGAAATGTTTCTTCTAGAATATTTAAATTCTTTTAATCCTTCCAGTAAATTACATTTGAGAGAAAAATTTATTGTAATGCTTATAAGAAATATAAGTATTAATAAAGGTTCATGCAATAGTGCGAGATTGCAAATTTTAGAATTTTCTAATCATTTATTAAAATGTAAAATTTTGACGGGTGGTATAAGATAATATTTTTCCAAACCGTAGTAGATTATATTGTGAAAATGAATATTCCTTTTACATTTAAAAGAACGTAATTTTCATGTGAATTATCTTTTGCTATGACGATTAGTAAATTACGTGGACAAACGTTTGATAATATAATTATTGTTTTAAGGAACTGAACACGGTTAAAAACAATTGTGTAGTCTGTTAACTTTTATTTTCTGTTACTAAATTGTCTGTTGAAGTAACAAACAAGGATGTGACGATTTAACAGACTTTATGTCAGTTGATTCTGAAAATGTCCGTAACAAACGACTAAAATAGATAGTCCAGGGGCAAACTACATAAGTCTTGGTCGATCGAGGTCCTCAATTCTACCCAGGTTTTTTTATGTATTTTTGACCTGCTGAATCCGAATTTTTTGGGTAGAATGTCTGAAAATGGCGCATTTAATAATTATTAACAATTTTCATAAACAAATTATAAAAATGCACTTAAAAAAAATTTTATCATATTTTTTTAGTTTATTTTGAGTAAAAAAGGTTCTCATGAACATATTGCTAAAATGCACTGAATCGGCAGAAAACAAATTGCAAAGTTTGAAAAACGCGATTTTTTATAAATACGGTCGCTAACTACTGTAATCTTTAAGTTTATATTTTAACCAACAATTTAAGCTATTGTGAGTTAAAATGAAATCAGTAGAAGCTGAGCTATAGGCTGTCAAAGTTTTGAAAAATCGCGTTTTTTCAAACTGCGATTTTTTTTGCCGATTCAGTTCATTTTAGCAATATGTTCATGAGAACCTTTTTTACTCAAAATGACTTAAAAATATCATAATTTTTTTTTTTTCGAAAAAACGTATTATTATAATTTGTTTATAAAAATTGTTAATAATTATTAAAATTATATCATTGTAAATGTCACGAAAGCTATTCATTAGACAACGAATATCATATTATAAACGAATATAATATTGTATAAGATATAATAAAAAACGTTCTTTCTAATATTTCTTGAGTTCTTGTACATTTATTAATTTAAGGAGTCTCATATGTCAGCTATAGTTTGTTGTTCATAAAAATTAAAAGTTTAAAGAACTCTTCAAAATTTTGATAAAAATTAATTTATACCTAGAAAAAAATTTCTACAAATTTTCAAGTAGTCTTATCAACTAATTTATTTATATGTGCTCACTCGAAGTCCGCGTGTTTTGTATCTCATAGTAGTAAAAAGATAAACTTTAAGTGAGCATAAATAATAAAATCAGTCGATAAGTCTAACTAAAAATTTGCAGAGATTTTTTTCCAGGTATAAATTAATGTTTTTCAAAATATTGAAGAATTTTTTAAACTTTTGATTATTATGAACAACAAACTATAGCAAACTATAGCTAGCACATGAGACTCCTTAAACGTGAATTTAAAAAATAAAAATATATATAAAACGTGTATGTATGTGTACGGAAAACAAGACCAAAAAAAGTTTTAGTACATTGACAGACAATGTCTGTAATTTATAAGTAAAATTTTAACAGACATTTGTTTGTTAAATCCTTTAAAGACATTTTGTTTGTTAAAGTAACACACATTTTTGTCTATTAACTGGTTTTAACAGACTTTGTCTTTGATATTTCTAACTGTGAATAAACTAATAGCAGCAGTTGTTTCAATTTTTCTTTATTTCTATAAGAGAAAAAACGACTTTTCTCCTCTATTTTTTAGAGAGGCCACTTCAGGTGCTAAAACATAAAATTTAATAACAACTGATAACAGTTTCTTAATGATTAAAAATTTCTAAATTCATCAACAATACATTAAAAAAACATTACCTAAAACAATACATTTTAGGCGTAACAATAAAAATAAAAAATGAAACTCACAAGTATTAAACATGTGGTATTACATAACTATTTTTGTTTTGTAAAAATGTATAATAATAGATATTTCTATTAATAATAAAAATTTACGCAATCTAATATGCGTCGTCATGATCTACGTGACATTATGAAGTATAAGTTATTTCAACGAATATAGACGCTGATAGAAGCGTACATGGGAAATTTCTGCCAAAAATGAGTTGGTTCTGTTACCCAGCTACTTGGGGACGCCATCAAATCCCATTTATTTTTATATCTATATAAATCATATATATAGCACATTTTTCATATGTATAGATATACAAACAATGTTGAAGTGTTACCCAGGCTTTAGGACGAAAAATGTAACCCAGAAGAATCCTTCTATAAGCGTCTATTTTCTTTGGTTATACAAATCTTTAACATAGGTAATTTAGGTGAGTTACGTATGTACAAAGTGACTAGCAAGTGTTTTCTTTTATGTACTTGGTATTTGATTCAAGATTTTGACTCACATGAATGAATTTGATTTAATTATATTTAATCTAATTTAACAATTATTGCGTTTTATTGTAAATAATTTATTCTTAAAACCGTTTTATCAAAAAAATTAATTTCTTTTTAATAATTCAACTATGTATTTATTATATACGTTGTTTAATTTTTGAGTGTCGTGTATTATTGCAATTTTCATATTTTTTAATATGTATCATTTCTGATAGCAATCTTTTTTGATAGTTGCATTCAATGTCTAATATGTTTGAGGTTCCTATGTTTGTATCAAAGCTATGGCTAGAATTTTTACAGTGTGCAACCAACGCAGATTTGTCTCTATTATGTTTCAAATCACTTATATGTTGTAAATAAAGAAAAATTGAAACAGATACTGCTATTAGTTTATTCAGTTGCTTAAAAAAAATTTTAGCTGTTGTTAGCTGTTTAAAAGAATAATATAATTATTGATTGATGAAGAGAAGTTTTTGATCATGGTCAGTTGTATGCTGCGGTATCTAGAGTTTGATCTTATATCCTACATGCCAAAAAACTAATATAAATATTGAAAATTATGTATGTAAAAAATTATATTAAAAATTTCTTTTAATTTAATTTTTTTATTTTTTGATGACATATTAAAGGCACTTCGTACTGTTTGATTTTAAGGTTCATAATTTTAGTTTTTATTTAAAATTAATATTTGATAGATGACCACTCATCATTTTTTTAAAAACAATAAAATTGCTACTAAAATAATTGCGTTTATTAAAATTACTTATCATGCTTATAGATGTTATTATATCCATAGTTGACCCTGGAGTATAAATTTGTTGCGCGCTTTGCGCGCATGAATGTAGCTAGTATTTCAAAAAACAAAATGATTAAAAATAAAAAGACATTTATATAATATATTAATAACTATTTAATTTTTTAAATATCTAAGCCCAGGTATAATAACAAAATTATTATAAATTTAATAAATTTACAAAATTCACTTTCATTACTCAAACTTATCGTTAAACAATTATTTCCTAATAAACATTGATATTAACGTTATACAATTACTTTAATCTTACAAAAATTATTGTATTGCTGTGTGCGCTTCAGTCTTATACAATTTATAATATATCATTTACAAAATTTATACATATAAATCATTACATATCTTCGGACTACATCAATCACGATCATCTTAAAACAGATGTAATATTTGAAGTAGCAGTATGACAAGCCCAACTTCTTGGTAAAAGAATATCGAGGAATCTATGGTTGTACGGTGGACAATGCAATCTCGCATAAAATTCCATGGAATAAAGAGTGAACAGAATTCCATTGCCTCCGAAAAGAGAAAGCCAAAGGAATATATTATTGTTGACGTATTTTTTGGAAATGAAAACCAATGGTAGTCCAAATCCAACGAACAAAATCATCATAACTGGATAAAAGAATCGGAAGGCAAACGCAAGGATGTATTCGTGAAATGCAGCCGATACAAGAAAAACGGTAACCGTGGCTATAAGTTTACTGTGCAATTGTTCATATAAATCCTTATAAATGTAAGTGTAAAGCCAATCGTGCACAATTATGTTCCAATTTCTGTAGTATGCGTCGTACGACGTACAATTCCACCAATCCTAAAGAGAAAAAGAAAACATTAATTATGACAATTATTTTGAAATATAATTCTAATTTCTGTTTTTTTTTCATATATATACTCACCTTATAAAATAATCTGTCGGCAAATCTCAACATTTCAGCAAAACAATTTTGTGAAGAATGTAATACACAATAAAATCCAAATATGAACATAAAAAATCCAGGTAATATTGTACTAAATATGGTAAGAATAACAGTTCGAGGCTCGAAAATTTTTGTACCAAACTTCTCAAATGGCGGTATAATAAATCGCTCGAAAATGAATGACATATAAAACATTACTAAAACGATTTCCGCAATATTCGTTAGAACAAATCTCCATCTTATTTGTTTTGTTCTGAAAAAGAATTTTATAATTTACATAAAAAAATTTATGGTTAATACGTAAAATTATATTAAATTTAATTACCGTGGATATTCATCTCTATAAACTAAAGTTGGTGCAAACATGAAATAAAGAAATTTCGAAAATCCTGGACAATATGACGCTTCATCTTTTGTTTTCTGAGCTAAAACTCTTGGTACTGTACTTCGTACAAATGCATAGGTTTTCATCAACATACGAACCTGAAAATAAGTCACTTGTAAACTCCAATAAAGATAATCTCTAATATATATTTGTAATAATGAAAAATTACTTGTTCCATCATAATTGCTAAACTTTTAGCAGGCTGCATATTTTCTTCCACTATGTGCTTTGTAGGTATAACTATAAAAGCCAATTGATAAACTATAAAAGCGGATAGATATCCATAATCCAAAATCTTAATAGAAAGAGCTGTAAAAAATGATAAAAATATAGTAATAATAATGAATTGCATATAAATCCAATAAAAGATTATTCTTACATTTTGGAGTAAAATTGGTGCGTTGTTGAGCCCAAATACAGAATCCTAAATATATACCAAAAGTTGAAAATAACATTAGAGTCCAGGTCTGAACGAAACTTGTAATTGATCCAAAACCTTGTCGCATGGTTTTGATGCCTACTTGTGTCCTACAATTACAACAAAGATATAGTAATTAAAAAAATATTTAATTTATCATTAAATGAAAATAAAATCGTTTCAGAATTGAAAATGTTAGTTGAGCTGATGTATATAGAATTAAATCAGATGTAATATACAAAGTTTCAAAATCTCTGTTTGTCGCATAACGTAAGAAACATAAAGATAAAGTATGATTGAGTTGACCAAAAAAATAAAACATACTTTATCTCCACATGAAAATACTGATATTTGCTACAATGTTTTAAAATTTATTTATCGTGCAAACCATGATAAATAAAAAGTTAACATCTTTTCTCATACAATGTTTTATGATATTCAGTATTTGTTGATCAATATTCATATTATAATACATTTCGTCAAGGTAAACTAATATACAAAACTTGTGAAAGTCTAGATTAAAATAAATGATAAGACATTAAATACAGCGCATGCATAATGGATTATTTTTTAATTCAAAATGAGTCACTACTAAAAAATTATTGCATGGATTGCTTCAAATAACATAAAAATATCTGCTTTAATCTATGATACAAACAAAACTTATTTTGCAAAGAAAACTATTAAATTGTTTTTTTACTATTCGTAATGATGAAACTATGAAGTTATGTTATATGAAGATATGAAAACATGTTAGTATAGCGGTTATACTTCAAAATTTGATTTATTTTTGTAACTTGATTGAAAAATTAATTTAGAGTATATAATTTTTCAATTATTTGTAAAAATAATACAAGCATTTTTTTAATAATAATTGTTTAGTATAAAATACTTACATGCCAGTTTCTATGTATTCTTGTACGGCCGTATTCAGAAAAAGAACAATTAACCCAACGAAAAAAATGTTATAGATCGTTCTAATGTGCTTAATTTCATAAAGATCGGTAAGATATGAATTTCTTGGAAAAAATTGTTTTTCCATTAGTTTTCCATTTCTCTTCTTTTTGCTACAAGGAAAAATAAAATTCTTATTTTCGTATATAGAGTAGTGTGTGTAATCATGCAGTTGCAAAACATTAATTGATTGTACAAATAAATTATTATAGAAAATTTATCAATTATCGTACAAATAATGTAAATGTAAAAATTGGATTTTTTATTTAAAAAAATATGAATTTCTCACATGTTGTCATTTGCATCTTTTTGATAGCTGTTTAACGTTGTCGCGGATACTTGTAATTGTTGTACTACTTCGGTCATCATACTGTTTAATCGTTCATTCATATCTTCCACAACAGACTGACGCATTTCCTAATGATTTCAAATGAATTAGTAAAATTAATGTAATTTTCAATATACATTTTCGTAAAAGGCCACAATTGATATTTATTTTTAAAATGTGTAAATTTTGCAATTGTAAGATCTGTCATTAAAATTTATACTAATATTTTGATATTCATACATAAGTTAACTTTAACATAATAAATTTTAATTGATTTTACGTTTGTGTTTATTTTTGAATGAAACGCGTGATTCCATTCGTGTTTATCTTTATTTTGAATTATCAAACTTCTGATAAAATGAAATTATATAATAACAAATTATAACCCGATAGTAGTGGTGAAGAATGATTCAGAAATAATATTTTTCTGCAAATTTTTCCTTAGTAACTTATCGAACGCAATTTTGTTAGCTAATTATTTTATGTATGATTAAAAGTTCAATTTGCTAAATAATGGAATAAGAATGAGATTTTCTTAAATTTTACTTACTTGCAATTTTTCTTCCAAAAAATCGAATTTCATTACGTTTGACTTAATCGCATTGTCTTCTGATACAATGGTTTTTGATTTAGCGCTATCCTCTATAAACCAAGAACATTTAAAATTCAATAATTTTTTTAGTTATATTTATAAGATACAAATTAAAATCAAATAAATGAACATAGCGATTCGGTAATAACACGTGTATATAAAAGATCTTATGTCATACCTATTTTATCACTATGTGTTTCCATAGAATTTTCCGAATGTACAACTTTCTCACCATGACGTCTATAAACTTCAGATACACCCTCACTCATTTTGTTTTCTCAATACTTTTATTACTTAATAAAAATCCTAAATACAATTAAAATGAGTTCAAGATTAATACACGACAATAAGAACGTTACAAACGGTGAAGAATTCCGATCCGCTTAGTACGAGCGCACCGAGTATACTGGTCGATGAAAAATAACTTTGACGAACATATTATGGGAAAGAATGAAAGTGAACACGAAAGAGCTTTTCGGTCAACCCGTATAGAAATCCCCACTTTGTTTATCTCTCTGGTTTTGTAGCTGTATCATAGCGTTATCCAAGCAGTTTTTCAATATCTATATAGTTTTTAACTTATCTTATGATTTTATTTATAATCATTCTATTATTTATTAATAAGTGCTCGTGGTTTGTCACGTTAAACTGGTTATATCCGGGAATCATCGATATTTTGTAAATTATAAATATAAAATCATTAATGATTATTTGATTGGCGACTCGATCTACTGTGTGTATATACAGTATGTACGCATAACTGATTATTTTTATATCTATAAAACACATATCGATATTCTGTTCTGCGTAATAAAACTGTAATAAGAATTTTGTTAATTAGGTTACCTGAGTGGTTCTAATGGAAAATTCACGAGTTTATTATCATTTGGACAATGTCACGTTTTGATCTGATGATGTTAATATCGGTATGAATTTTAGTAAATTTTTATTAATGCTTCAATATCTGTAACATTTCTATTATTATTAGCCAAACGCATTATCAAGAGTAGAATCTTGAATCAAACAGAATACTCTTTTTGATTTAAGGAGGTAATTTTGTCACCTAATGACATGATACACTAGTTTTGGTACAAAAAAATGAAATATGCTTATAATCTGCATTTATTTAATTAAAACATATTCCTGCTTGGTCCTACAAAAATATGTTGGAAAAATAAAATAATGAAACATAAATAATATTAATGCCAAATTAATTTAATGAATGGAAAGACATTTTTAACTCCAAGAAAATTCTTTTAAAACTAAAAAATTTAAAACAAAAATTAGTAGAATCTTAAATTATTTTTTGAAAAAAATTGACTTTTGTCACATATGTCACTTATTATAATAATAAATCAATTTTATTAGAAAAATAAAAAATTGTCAATGTTTCTTTTTTGTTTATTTTTTAGTGGCTTATAATGTTTTTCTTACTTCTAAAGCTATATTTGAATAAGCTATCCGTGTACATCCTAAATAATAATTAGGATGAGCAAGGCAACAATAGCTCACTTTTCTCCCTTGTTGAATAATACACTATTCCATAGAAGTAATTTCTGAATAATGCTTGATTGAAATCAACTGATACCAATAAAATTTGTAATCGATTTTGATATGGATTCTTGAAACTAAAGATACTGATTCGAATTGATTATGAGATATGTGACAGATTTTGATCGATTTAGGCCTGAATTAATTACATTTTTATTAATAGATTATATTGTACATATTATGTATACGATGTAATCCATATCAATATATTATACATAATCGATTATATGGAATGCTCAATTTTATGATATTGAATAATATTTTTCTGTTTGATTTAGTAAATATTTTTAAAAATTTAATAAAATAATTTAAAGGAAAATCGATTATATTTCTATACCATATAATAAATTAAATATAAAGAAGAAGATTATTGGATATTAAAATTTCTTTTAACAACATATTTATAAAGGATAAATAAATAATAGAGACATTTAGAACATATATTATTATAATATTACTTTGTATTTTAAATTTTCAAAAATTCTAGCCAACAGAAAAAATTTACTTCATATCATTAGATGCTTATAATAAAGTTGCATATAAACTTTTCAATTACTTCCAAAAACTGAAAAGTAGTATGATTGAAGAGGTCATTGGTAAAAGAGATGAAAAATTAAAGTATAACTTTAATGTACTTTAAGGATTATTTTTATCTACATTTTTTGTAAAAAAAAATATAAATGTAAATATAAAATATAAATATAAATCAACTAAAAAGTGTGATACTCATCTATACTTTAACATATTGATATAACAATAATTTTAATTCTTATTTCCGGAACTGATAATATATGAATATAATTTTTGGATATAATTTTCAATGTAAAGACATCATTCTACAGTTGGCTTAATCATATAACTTCAAGAAGAAATTATTTAAGACATGAATATTTGAAGCAATTGTTTTTTTTTTAATTACTTTTACAATACTGGAAATTTTAAATTTTGTATTTTTCGAAAAGTTGCCATTATAGCTTATATTCAATCGATGGTAGTTAATCAAACTTTAGTAGAAATGAAAAGTATTACTAGAAATTTTGTAATTTTCCTTTTACAATAAATTATATTGTAGTTTAAATTTAGTATAAAATAAACTAGAAAAATACTTTTATTGTAAATTAAAAATTTGATATTATTTTTTATTTAAATTATATTATATTTATTAATAAATTACAATATGTAGTATGCTATTGATATATATATAATATTTATTGAAATCAATAAATAAAAAAAACTATTCGAAGCCAATTTTTTAATATCGGCTTTGATTTCAAACAACATAACTACGATTGCGGGGAAGAAGGTGTCATTTCATTTTTGGTTGTACAAAGGTGTCATTTCATTTTGGGTTTTTTTATTTAATCATGTAGTAGATCACAAAAGAAATTAACTTATTACAAAATTATAATAAATTAAATATATAAATTAAGAAACACAAGCCTCTTTTTATCCCAAAATAAAATGACACCTTTCTTCGACCAAAATTGAAATGACACCTCTCTATAGCCAAAAATGAAATGACACCTTTTTCCCCGCGACCGCCAATAAAACGTTTCCTATGATTAAAAATAGTACATTCTGCAACTAGGGAGTAAAGTTCCATATTTCTTCCGAGAGGAAATTTGCTACCCGAGCAAGCGAAGCGATGGGAGCAAATTTCCGAGGGAGAAATTAAACTTTACTCCCGAGATGCATATTGCGCTATATTCCTACCTCAACAATGGTCTAATATTAATATTTAATAAAAAAATTAAAATCCATTTAATGTTATATTTTAAAATTAGCGGGAGAAATATGCATTTGTCCCCCAAAAGAGGGAAAAATGGTTATTCCTCCCGCAAAATTCTAGAAATTGGAAATATCTTTCTTTCGGCCCGCTTTTCGAGTTAATAAGGTGGCCATTTCTGTTGAGGTAGGAATAAAAGTAATTTCAATGAAAAGTATACAATATAAGGAAGTTAGATATAATAAAGGAACCTATGACTTTATATATAATTTATGTCCTCGAAGGCCGTATTCGTGTCAGTATGTAAAGAGCATGCTAAATTTGTATTGGCATCCCATATGTCTCAGACGCGCTCCTCGACTTATTGCAAGAATTATATGTCTTCCTGAGACATATTGAGACTCAATATGTCTCAGGAGAAATCAATATGGCATCACCGATCCTACTATGTTTCGTTCAATATGTCAAAGAGCAATCATATTGAACGTAGGTTAGTGAAAAAAAAATGACTCGCGCTTCGACAGCAGCTATACTCATTACAAAATGTCAATCTAAGAAACAAAAGAAAAAATCAATAGAACTAAAATTTAATTTTAAAAGTATTGAAAAAAAGATTAATATTTTCAACTAATAAGTTATATTTCCTCATACGGCCTACTTCGAACATAAAATCATCTATGTCCTTTGGCCGTTTATTCAGGTGGAATCTGAATCTCGAACAATGTTTGCCGCTTGAGCAGAAATCTACCTCGGGCGCGCTTCGCGCGCCCTTGGCAATTTCAGCTCAAGCGACAAACATTGTCCTCGATTCATATTCCACCTGAATACGGCCAAAGGACATATATAACTAATAGAATGTTATAATATGGAATTATTATTATATTAAGAATTCCGTAGAAGTAATTAAAGTTTCTACCAGTAGGTAGCTACGTTTCTAAAACACTGAGAAATCTTTTACTTCATGCAATTTTCGCAATTCGAAGGCTTTGTTAAGTATATAATAAACTTATTCAGTAACATCCAGTAGGGTGGTCCGATGGTACTTAGGTATATCAGTATATCGTCCTACGTGTTCATTTGCATAAGCACAATTGGAACGTTTATGAATCTTTCATTCATAATTCAACATAAAACAAAGTAGGAGTAACCTTTAATGAAAGGATTACCCTTTAGTGACATTATATTTGACATTATTCTAGACAGACATTTACTGTCACACAACCACAGTGTTGAAAATACACTGCATAAAAAGTCAGCTAACATAGCACAATACCATGATTTTATAAGTACCAAGGCGACTAAATGATGTTAGGATCTCATACAGTTATATGAGAGCCTAAACTAATGATAGTCGTAACAAACACTTCATCTGTGAATTTGCAATATAACTGTTAGATGATTATTCGATATAATGAAATCTTCTCATAGAAGATGACATAAGTCAGCCTTCATAAGTTCTGACTTTACTGCAGAAGTATCTATAACCATCTATTTTTTTTTTTTTTTTCAAAAAATTATTTTGTTTGACTGAAGAAGTAAATTATTACTTTTAATCAAATTTTCGTGTATTGTATCTAATATAACGAATGTTGATATATCAAATTAAAAATTTTTTAATAGGAACAGAAGTACGTTTTGTTTTTACTTTATTTAACGTTGCTTTATTTATGCTATCATTACGATGCTAATTAGCGACGGAGGTTTTCAATGTGTTTGTGAACAAAGCATATGTATCGTGTACAGTGATGCTTGTATCAATCGGTTGCCGTGAGCGGGATTCCAACTCGAGTCCTCGAGATTACAAATCCATCGCTCTACCGAGTGAGCCACTGAGACCTCATTTTAAGTTTTCATTTTAATGCAAAAAAAATTCTACCAGTGGGACAGTGGAATACCTAAATAAAGAATTTATTATATATTTTAATTTATTTATTTAATTGTATCAATATTTTTAGTTTGATATATATCACATAAACTAGTTATTTTGTTCTGATATGATCGATAAGTATTCATTGAGTCAACTGTATATTACATTACTCAATCCATCTCGTCTTAATTATTCTATTAATGGTCAACGTAACAAAACTATCAAGTATGTTTCCATACAAATTTTCTAAACATTTCATAAATTTTTTATAGAACCATTTCATTATAAAAGTTATAAATATTTCATATAAAATTTATATAAAAATTGAATATTTTGACCTAAATTAGATATTATTATTTACTACTGCATATACACATATAACTCATTATTAAATGTATAATGTGTTTTTAATATTATTTCTCATTATTATGTTTTTTTTATTGACTGAGGAAGATCTTACAAAAAGAATATAGAGAAAAGTAGCTGCTGTCGTAAAACGAAAAATAATTGAAAGAAGACACCGAAAGAAAATTTTAAGATTGCATTTTGTCAGTATGATTTAATTGAAGTAAATTTGTTTGTTTACGAACGTCAAATAATAAACATAGATAAACTTGTATGAAATTAATTACCTTATGTATTTAAAATAATATAGATGTTATTTATAAAAGTGCTGATAGAGCAAACTTTGTATACATGATGAGTACATATACTCGCTATAAGATAAGAATAGTTTGGAAATCTCTACTCAGATATCTTGGAAATTTGATTAAATATATATGGAACATTTCACGTCGAGTTGCATGATCGGGTAATAAAAATCACTAAAAGTCTACGAATATTTTCCATCTGGTAATCAAAACATGAAAAAAAAACTTGAATTTTAATAAAAGGTTAATAAAATACTTTTATAGCACTGTGAGACCTAAATCCGCACTTAGGTAACACTTTTCTGTTACCTAGGTGGCACTTTTTTACACGGTACAATAATGAATTTACTTAGGTCCCGTACGCATATAATAAGAAATAATTTTATATGTAAATTATTTTTTAAAGTATTTTCATAAATAACAATAAGCTGTAGTATATTGAAACTCTTTTACATTAATATTCTTCAAATTAAATAACAATTATAAGCAAGTAAGATACGAGTAAAACTAAAATTGATAGTAGCGTAACATGTAAAGCGAAGAGGTATAGTCATTTCAGCGTTGTATTATAAAATGCTACGGGGAACCCCCTATTACTACACACGATTGCTATTGCTATACTAAACATGTTACCTCCTCACCGCTCCTACGACGCTAATTCATAAGTGAAACAAAATTTCAATTTATGACTTCATAGAAGATGATTTCAACAAACAATTTCACATAATATCAATAATATTGATAAAAATTAATTATTATTACACATTTTGAGTATATTTTTGAAATTATATTCTTTTTTTTCTTTTTCGATCTATTGTTCATGGAGTGTTTAGTTTTAGTTTATTTATAGTTTTTTTTTCTTTTTTTCGATTTATCATTCACAGGATGCGTAGTGTTTGATTTTTTATAGTTTTCGCTTTTATTTTTTGAATTATAATTCGTGGAGTGCATAGTTTTTGTTTATTACTGATTTTGAAGAGTACAGATTTAATTTGGCGGATTTATGTCCCACGTGCTACAAAATAGTATACGATACTCGTGACCTTAGTGGAACTTTATTACACGGCCGGAGTTATCGCCCGAGCGCAGCGAGGGCGATGACTCCGGCCGTGTAATAAAGTGCCACTTAGGTCACTTGTATCGTAATGTACTATTTTGATGATGACATAAAAAAATTTAATTTAAATTTTTACAAATTTATGTATATTTTACATATTATACGATGGATTTTTTTCGTTTATTTGTGAAAGAATATAACTTATTAAATCCAAAATATTTGCATTAAATCTGCTTTTGATAGTTTATATTTTTTTTATTTTATTCAAAAATGCCCATGTGTGGCCCAAGTCGAGTAAATTACTAAAAGTTGAAATTATATGAATATTAATCTTCCAATATAAAGTTACTTAACAATGCAAACAAATCTCGATTTTTGCTAAATAATATGATTTTTAGAAAAAATACGTGAGAAACTTTTCATTTGAAAATCATATATGTAAAAAATATTGACATCTTTACATATTGTAATTTAAACCATAATAAAGCATGTTCACCAAAAATTTAAAAAAAAAGTAAATTTTTAATTTTAGAATTTCATTTTTAATTAACAAAATTCAGGAAGTAATGATATTCATAAATTTAAGCGTATTTTACTTAATTAGTGTATAAATATATAAATGAATTAATTGCGAAGGAATTTTTCATGATGATAAAAAATAACGCAACCGGGAATCCCATGAACTAAACTGAAAATTCATTATCGTTTCAGTTTCTATCTTCACTTTCAGAACAATTTATAATAACGATCTAATAAAAATCTTTCACATTTTCAATCATCAAAAATTTATTCATCACTTATTACATTATCTAATAAATATTTATTTAAATTTGTTTACATCCATCAACGTCATAATATATAAAAAAATGACTACGAAGTTGATGTTTCTATATACCTTGTACGATTAAACTGTTATCTTTATCAATTCTAATATTTGAATATCAGTTGAAGGAATTCCAGATCGTTGGATTCTAAATTAAATTTATTCATTGCCATTTGTTAAAAATACATAATGAATCTTTTTATTCTTTATAAATCAATACGTTTTTTAATAAAATTAATACGTTTGTATTTTTTACATTAATTTATTATTTATATCATTAATACAATAATATATTATTGACCTAAAACCGGGAAATACAGAGGAATTCACGAAAAATGACTCGTTTTCTTATTTATATGAATCTTTCAATAACCTTGAGTGATAAATAAAATTTGATTTTTTTAGTAATACGGCTAACCATAGTTGTATATTTTATAAATTATATAATATTTTTAAAGTATAGTGTAAACGTTTCTTCATTATAATGTACAATATTTATGATTTTCCATTATTAGTCTTAACGAATTTTAGTTAGTTTATGTATATATCATAAGCTTCTGAAATCAAGTTTTCAATTTTTCAAACTTTTAATTCATCCTCTTTGCTTTTTTTTCAAGAAAACGATTTTTTGATGTTTCGTTATTGATCTAGCTTCTTAAATCTATTTGTTCATTATATTTTGAAAAGCATTCAGTTCATTGATATTTATCTTTTTTATGTGCTTTATTGATTTTAATCTTCAGCTCATTTAACTTTTCAATCAAATTTTTCTTCGTTTCTTCGAAAGCTTACTTCATTTTTTATTTAAGTACTTTTTACTAAATTAGAGTTCTTTAAAATATTTATAAAAAGAAACTCCAATATTTTCCAACTGAATAATTTTTTAAGTACGCAACGAAATATTTCTACTAAACATAACTTTTTATATATAGTGATAACTTTAAAATAAACTGCTATCTCAAATCCTATATTTATTCATCTTGAAATAATTTGTTTCCCAATATAATTCATTACAAGTCGGTCTGTGGCTCACTCGGTAGAGCGTTGGATTCGTAATCTCGAAGTTCTGAATTCGAATCCCGCTCTCGGCAGTCGATTGATGCAAGCACCACTGTAAGTTACATGTGCTGAAGTTCAAAAACACACTTACAAGCTCCATCGCTGATTAGCATAGCACAAATAGCATAGCATAATTATAGCGATGTTAAGAAAAAAAATTATTAATTAAAAATATGTTTTTTTTAAATTCATTTAATACTTTTTATGTATGCTCAAGCTGTATTTGGTGTAAAAATTTTATCATTTAATATTTTTATACGTTTATATCAATCAAATTCCGAGTATTACTTACGAGGTTCTGATAGTTTTCGTGAGTTTTAAACTTACAGTAAAATATTAAAAGCTGTGTAAATAAAGATTTCGTAAAAGGTGGCGTTTTTTTAAGATTAAAGATCTAATAGACACTGAATTCAGTAAACTACGATTTTTAATTAATCTATATTAATTTTAATTTTTTGTTTCCAATCACATTAAGTTGTTCTCGCTGTTTCTGTAATGTAAATATATTATTTAAAATAAAAATTTATCATTAAGGTAATAATTAATAAAAATATCTAATAATATTTTATATAAAATTTTGTAAGTCTCATCTTCATAACATTTATAATCAATATTTATGTTTTTAATTCGTATCTGTTTTTATATAGTTTACTATAATAACGCGAAATTCAATAGTTTTAATAAAAATATATTAGTCTTTGTGTAAATTTTATGAAATTTCAGTTTATCTTGTAGTAAAAAAGGAACTAAATGGAAAGAATTTTTAGTCTAATATTATTTTTTAAAGTTTTTGGTTTATTAGATCTATTGAAGTATTTGTCATAAATTATAAAATTATTAATTATACAAAAATTTTGCTATATCATATAATAAAATTACATATTTATGTTATAAATTATTTGGCGTTTTTCATATTTTTCCATTCTTCTTTAATGGATTTAAGGCCATCCTTAAATTCTTTGTACAAGTTTTTGGCTTCATCGTAAGCTTCAACGCCTGTCTTTTTGATTTCATTCCAAGTTTCAACAATTTCTTTGTAAGCTTCCTTCAATTGTTTAACGGTTTCTTTACCTTCTTTTTTGATTTCGTCAAAAGTTTTTTTGGCTTCTTTATATGTTTCTTGAATGTTACTCCAAACGTTTTTTACTTTATGATAAAGATCCTTACTCTTCTTCTTTAATTTAGCAGCAGCTTTTTCAATCGATTCCGCTGTTTTCTTAAAGAAGAGTTTGACCTTTTCGAATTTGCCTTTTTTTGGTGCTACTGTTGTTGTACTAAGCTCGTCGCCAGATAAAAAGTCAAAAGGATCTTGTACATCAGTCTAAAAATTTAAATAGATTACAATTAATTTTCGTTATATATAGTTAATAATAGGTAATATATAATAGGTAATAATAATTAATATCCTAAAAATATTATGAAATTTATTTTAATGGATTTTCAATGGACAATTAGTATGATTAAATTTAATGTAACAAATTGATTGAATTAATATAGTAATTGATAATCTAAAAAATTACAAATGTAAAAAATGATTTATTAAGTTTTCAATGCCACTTATACTCACAAGGCAATGCTAAGATTAGAAATAAATTTTGCAATTTTTTAGAATTAATTTAAATATTTCGTGTGCTTTACTAAATTTTGAATTCAAATTAAATATTCATGGTGATGGAAAGGTTGAATTTTGGAAATATGGTAATGAATTCGCTATTCGCAATCTCGAAAATCCTCAGGTATATATTTTATACTCTTCAATTGTTATTTAAACAAAATAGATACAGAATCTTTAAAACCAAATTTTGAATTTCAATGGAAAAAAAGTATGAATGATAAAAAATGTATAAATGATAAATTAAAAATCTTAATTACCTCGACTGCATTTTCAGCTTTTCCGTCAGACTTTGTTGCCTATAAAAATAAAACAGAAATTTAAAATGTTTAGTTAAGTATAAAAATAACTAATTTATAATATCCACATATAAAATTTTGGAATGATATAAAATATAAATCATATTAAACACAAATTAAGAAATTGTACGAAATTTTACTTCTTTATTTTAATTATAATTTTAGTTCATTAAAATAATGGTTTTAATTAATACAATTTTCTAATTTTATTGAATATTTTATAAAAATGGTCTTACCACAGCTTTACTGCTTTTTTGTGGAACTGGCCCAGACTATAATTAAAACACAATATATAAATAGATATAATAGATTATGATAAAAAAATCTTTTTAAATAAACTATAATAATGACTTACCAAAACCAGGGCAGTACCCAAAAGAACGAGGAACAAAGTTCTGACGAACATGATGAAGAATATAATGTAATGATAATATCATTTTAATCAGCTTTTATAGGTATCATAAAACAATCAATAAGAATTTCTATTATTCACATTAAAGTGCTTAATTTAATTATTAAAACGATAAATATTAGTTTTACCTGGCGTCTCAATACTTCTTTTTTTTTATTTAAATTCTTAAATACACATATTTTATAATTTTGTGTTTTTATCAATTGAGTATTTGAATGGAAAAATGGTTTATCTTTCTCACGTAATTTCAACATAATTTTCATTCTTTTTTATCAAGGCATCAATTTTCATGAAAATTAACATATGTTTTTACATACTTATATTACTTGTGTTTATAATAATAAATATGTTACTATTATAATGTTAATGTTATACGCAATTAGGTATTATCATTTCATACAAATAAACTTATCTTTCTATCATAATATTTTTTTCAAAATATTACAAGTAGAGCTTCCGGTCTCTAGATCATGAATTTTAATAAAAATTTGAGTATAACAGTCTAGAATATGAGAATTTAAGTAATTGTAATAATAATAATCTTAAACATATTTTGAAATGAGGTTTCAAAACTAAAATGTTTATAAAAAAAAATAAATGTTATGAATGACAACTTTAATTTGCTAGGCTTCAAGAGTTCAAAGCTTTACTCCTTCAAAAGTTATGTGTAATCATATAGAGGTTGTACTTCTTGCTTGTTTTTACAATAATTAAAATCAATGAATTAAGAATATAATATTTATGTATTCAGTTTTATAACATCTTTTATACATTAATTTTCTATTGATTTATAAAATCTTACAAATAAATGTAGAATTCTCTATTTTTATTTTCTTATTGAAATAATTATTTAAATAATTTTATTTAAATTTTCTAAGTCTGAATTTTTGAAAAATAGTCCCTAATCGACCGAGAACTTATTTTTCATTTTTATAAATCTACATATGAGGAATCAGATAAGATCAGATGTGAGTTTGTGATTTTGGTACAGAATCTTAAATAAAAAAATTAGATGAGATCTCATATGATTTTTTCTATAGGTATGGTGTCGGTTGTTTTTAAAACGGTAAATTTGTGGAACAATAGAGCATCAAAATTTGTCAAAAATAAATAAAATAAAATAAAATTCCTTGTTCAGATGGCATTGAAAGTATTACGAACGTTAGATTGGTGAATATTTTTAAAAATTACACGTTTTTAAGTGATACAAATGATTTGATGAGGTTTGTGAATCAGTTTCATAAACCTGATTTAGAAAGATCATTAATCTTAACTACTGATAAAAGCATTAACAAAATCAAAGAGTTTTTACTTTCTAATCTCCAATGATTCAAATAGATCTTTAATATTGTTGATGTAGCTGAAGAGCTGCTTTTCATAACTAATAATTATCTGAACAGTATAATTACTATATTCGAAAATAGCTCTACAAACTGGCGAACATTGTGTAGCAGCAAATGTTCATGTTCATGTTTATTGTTTTATTCGACGACTATGACGTTGTCTTCAATGATTGAAATTCTACCAACTGGCGAAACAGCCAACAAAAAATATTATTTAAATCTTTTGCGTTATTTATGTAAATCAATTATTGCGAAATAATTTATGTTTATCGCATCACGATAATACACTTTCATATACTGCTATTCATATGTACCATCATATTCCGTCAGTATTTTGCAAAAAATCATATGCCATTTCCCAAGTACCATATTCACCGGGTATTGCTTAACGTGACTTTTTTTATTTATTCGGCTGAAACTATTTCATGTACATTTGAATCAATAGAAGCTATACTAGAAAATATGCTTATCACTTTAAAGACTACACTGGAAATTGAGTGTAATAACTGTTTTGTAATAAGTAGATTCTGGTGAGAAGGAATTATTTTAAAGGAGATACAATAAATTTGGACAAATAAAATATTTTTCGAGTGTTTTATTTCATCAACCTTATTATTTTTTTTCAGAATAATATTAGGATAAAAAGTATTTAGATATTCTTTCGTCGTAAAGTGTATTAGAATTACAACTTCAACACGATTCACGTTTTGACCCTGAGTTTGGTTACATGGCGCAATAAAAAAACGTTCTCATAAGGAAATATTTACATATACACATGATACATTTGAAATAGGGGTGTGCGAGTAGCTCGAACTACGAGTAACTCGATCAAATTACTCGACTCGACTCGAGCTCGTCCGAGTCGAGTATTAACTCGAACTTTTCAAGTTACTCGAATAAATATAAACTACTCGAATAATTCGAGTTACTCGAAAAAATATAAACTACTCGAATAACTCGAGTTACTCGAACGAGTCGAGCTACTCGAATGACTCGGGTTACTCGAACGAGTCGAGTTACTCGAATGACTCGAGTTACTCGAATGGCCCGAGTTACTCGAATAACCCGAGTTACTCGAATGGCCCGAGTTATTCGAACGAATCGAGTTACTCGAATAACTCGAGTTACCCGGATAACTAGAGATACTCGACTAACTTGAAATAAAACACTATATGAATACTAGAAGTAGACTGCTATCTGATAATGTAGAAAAAATAAGTTTTCTTCATTCTAATATTAAGATAATCTAATAAAAAAGCGATTTTCTAATTATTATAATAAAATGTAATGTTATTTTGTTTGTTACCCTACTCTTTGAAATAATTAATAATTTTTTCATCTTTGAAATGTTCGATTAAAATAACTCGAGCTATTCGAGTAGCTCGAGTTATTCGAGTAACTCGGGTCATTCGAGTAACTCGGACCATTCGAGTAACTCGGGTCATTCGAGTAACTCGGGCCATTCGAGTAACTCGGGCCATTCGAGTAGCTCGAGTCATTCGAGTAAATCACATTTTTTCGAGTAGTTCGGATTTTTTCGAGTACTCGACTCGAACTCGAAGAAAAAACTCGACTTGACTCGAGCTCGAATATTCGAGTATTTGCACACCCCTAATTTGAAATTTACGATGGTTTTACCATGTGGTTAAGCCATGTAGTCATTGATAACCATGTAGTCATTTATAAGCACATAGTTTTTTTTAAACATATGGCTTTTCTTCTGAAATTCTTTATATTTTAAGAATAAAAATAAATTAGAATTAGAATTCTATTCGAGTATATAATTCTGAAATTCTGTACTTTATATGAATAAAATTAATTGTATAATTTATCATGGCCATTTTTCTTAAAACCCTAATTCTAATTTTTTTCTATTCTTATAATATAAAGAATTTCAGAATGAAAACCATAAGGTTAAAAAAAACCATATGGTTAAAAAAGACCACATAGTTTTACCACATGGTTTTTTTTAACAGAAATTAAATGAAAAACTTGTTATTTTAGTTTATAAATATAAACGAGATTTCAAATAAGATCATATAAGATCTCATATAATTCATAATTTATATTCAGATGCAAGATCTTATACGATTTGAAGTTTACAAATAAAATCCTGTCATACAATAATTAATTATAGATCAAATTTTATGAGATCTCATATCTACAATGCTTTTATCAAATTTCATATGAAATCTCATATTAAATCTTACCGAGATCTGATAAAACATTTTTATTTAGGCTTTTAATATTTGGAAAAAAGTCTAATTAAATAATTAATAAAACATATTATTTTATCATATAAATGAATTTTATCTAGTATATAATGATAGATTGATTCAATTCCTACGATGAAAAGAGTTAAGAATTTACGTATAATTAAAGAAAATAAAGATGAAATAAAATTTTTTTTATTATCAACTTTAATTAAAAATTGATCCAAAGAGATGTAATAAATTATCCAATATTTTTTATGAAAACTTAATAATAATATTGAATAAATATTTTATAATTATGGAGAGTAAACTTTTAATGTTTAATTTCAGTTTTTACATTATTTTTTAGGAACCGTAATGAAAAGGAAAAACAAACAAAAAGAACTAATTGGTAAAACTCATTGTTTATTAATTTAATTAATTTCCGATTTAATCGCCTTTCTTTTAGCTGCATCAGAACTGTTCCATTCTTTTTTAATCGCTTCAACTATTTCTTTTAACTGTGCATATAATTTTACAGCTTCGTCATAAGTTTCAGCACTTGTCTTTTTTATTTTTTCCCAAGTTTCAGAAAGAGTTTTGTAAGCTTCCTTGAATTCGGCAATGGCTTCCGTGCCATGATTTTTAATTTCTTTGAAAGTATCCTGAGCTTCCTTAAATAGTAGCGAAGCTTTCTCTTTTATAACAGGCCATTTGTTTTTCAATTTTTCGAGAAGCTCTTTACTTTTTTGCTTGGAGCTTTCAACGAACGTACTCCAGGATCGCTTAGTGTTGCTCTCCTAAATTGATTAGATAAGAGCATTTATTAAATAGACTTTGTTAAAATGTGTTTTAAATTAGTTTAACTAAAAATAATATTTACTTAAAATTATAATAAAGAAAAAACAAGTTTATTTATTGCAAAGATTTTAAGCTCAGAAAAATGTTTTTAGTATGTTTCTCAAATAAATCATATATCTCTGTCCTTTTCTAATCAAAGAATTAAATTTTTGCACAAACTAATAATTGTAGCAAAAACTAAAGAGATAGTTCCATCTTGTATCATAAAAAACAATATTTTCTTTGATGAGGAAAAATTATTTTTATCGATTCGTTTTGAAGAAAACCGTGAAAAACAAAAAATGGAGGGACAATTCAGTTTTTCAGTTTTCTTAAAAACGAAGCAATAAAAATAATTTTTCCTCATAAAAGAAAAGTATTGCTTTTTATTATACGAGATGGGGCTTCTTATTTTTTGCTGCAATTATTAGGTTTTGCAGAAAAATGAGTTTTTTGGTTAGAAAAGGATAGACATATACGACCTGCTCTTTTTTTGTTGAATGTTTATTATGTATTGTAAATTTAATTATGTTACGTCGAATGGAGAAAATTTGTTATACATTTTTATCAGTATATTTATCTATATATACTATAAATATATTATATACAGTTAAATATATTATATTGAAAATTTATTTTGATTGAGTTTATTTAGTAATAAAAAAGAGCTTTCTATTATTTTTACCCTAAATATTTTAAGAAATTTTTATATAGTACAGTGAATAAAAAAAATGATTTAAAGAGAAAAATTGCGAAATCTCTTGTGATAACTGGAAAAGTAAAAATCATTCGATAATATTAGTTATTTATGTACCTTGGGCGAGCCTTGCCTGATTACGACCTGAGGACGATATTAACATCGTGGGATAATAAAGCCGAGGCGCGCGAGCGAAGCGAGCGGCCGAGGCTTTATCCCACGATGTAAATATCATCCGAAGGCCGTCATCGCGCAAGGCTTGCCCAGGGTGCTTAAAAAATTTTTCATCCCAGGTAAGGACGCATGAGGGTTTTTAGGTGCAGATGTTTTTTTAAATATAATTTTATATTTATATAACAAAACTAAAATTATAGGGTACTCTTTTTTATTAAAATTTATTAATTTTTGATATTAAATAAAAAATTAACTATAAATAATAAAATTTAAAAAAAATAATAAATAAAAATAATAACATCGACAATAATTAATAAAATTAACATTAAAATTATTGTTAATTAACAATATTATTGCAATTTTATAATTTTATTTTTTTTATAAATATCGATTTTTTAAAGTAATAAAATTCTGTAGCACAAGCTGTAGCTTGAATACCAAATACAACTGAACTTGCAGTTTTGCACTATTGATTCTTTTGTTTCTGATTTAAGTCGAAATACGATAGAGAAAAGTTGCAGCTGGGCTTTAATGAGCTCAATGCAACCCAGGAGCTTTATACTCCTGGGCAGTAATGACTGCTATTGCAGCCTAGGAGCTCCTAGCGTGCATCTAACCTATTTATCAATTGAGGACTCTCTGCACGTAAAAACCCAAATGCGTCCGCCTGGGATGAAAAATAACTTATGGAAATCCGTAAATTATTATAAGTTTAAATTAAACAAAAAATCAATGAACTTAAATTTTATTGTATCCCATATGGAAATAATTTCTGTGAATAACTGTTAATAACTGTGTATAAATGTGAAAAATTGTGAATAACTGTTAATAACTATAATAAACTACCGCAATGGAGACATTAATAACAGTAAATAACAGTTGATAACAGTTAATAATTGTTACAAATATAAACACACTTTCAAAAATTTTCACACGTATAATCATTTTTTTTATATATAGGTGAAAAATTTTGTAAATGTGAAAAACTGTTAATAACTGTTAATAAATGTGAAAAACTGTAAATATTTGCAAGAAAGTGTTAATAACTATAATTCACTGTAACTAATTGCAAATAAATATAAATAACTATAAATAAGTATAAATAATAATAAATTATTCACCAATTCAAAAATTTTGGAAAATGTGGGTAACTGTTAATAAATGTGAATAACTATAAATAACTATTAATAAAAATTACTTTCAGTTAATAATTTTTATTTAGCGTTCATAACTATTATTAACTATTATTAACTATTATTAACTGTTTTTTACTCTTATTAATTCTTATTAATGTCTCAACTCCGCTAGTTTATTACAGTTATTAACAGTTATTCAGATTTTTACACAATTTCTTACAAAAATCATTTTCATATGGGATATATTAATAAAAAATTTTTTGAAATCCGATGGACTAAATAACAAATAATCTACATTATTGAGAAAAAAAATTGATTTTTTTTTAAATTTAATTAATACATCTTACTGAAATATTAAAATGAAAAAGAAACATTTTTTTAATCAAACATTCTTACCACTTGGACATCATGGTTATTGTTTTCTGGAAGTGGATCAGACTATAAATTAATAGAAAATAATAAAAATTATCGTGATGAAAAATAAACAGAAAGAAAATCAGTAATTTTTTAACAGAATTAAATAGAATTACTCTAATCAATAATTCTTACCACTTCTACATGATTGTCATGATGTTTTGTAACTGGATTGGACTATAAATTAATATGAAAAATTAAAAATCGTTATTATGTTGAAAAGCAAATAAAAATAAATTGATGATATTTTTTATTAATAATACTAACTTACCAAAACCAACACAGTGCCGACAAGAATCAAAAAGAGAGTTTTGACAATCATGGTTTGAATTGCAATCCAATATTAAAAATTTCAAAATTATTTTACACAATATATAGAATATGGAAAAAGCATAACACTTTTTTTATTGTGCCTTACATGGTTGAACGTGAGTTATAAAATTTTATTGTTCTATTTTGAAAATATCTATAATGGGAAATAAATAATAACTTCCTTGTAGAATTTCATCATCTTTTTTGTTCAAAATAATTTTATACGATTTTATTCTCAAACATTATTAGAATACTTTACATACATTGCAAAAAATGTTATTGTTACAATACCCTTTTATTTATAGCATGATCGATCTAGAAGTACAATCTCAAAAACTTACTTTTTCTTATTTGTTAATAGATTGATGAAATTATCCTACAAAATTATATTTTTTACAAAATTAAGATAAGAAAGTTTTTTAGTTTTTATGTTACAATATTAAATTCTATAAAATTTAAAATGGTTTTTTCAAACGCAAGTAAA
This sequence comes from Anastatus disparis, assembly GCA_017163975.1. Lineage (NCBI taxonomy): Eukaryota > Metazoa > Arthropoda > Insecta > Hymenoptera > Eupelmidae > Anastatus > Anastatus disparis. The sequence goes on from JAFFSR010000226.1 coordinate 7,712,662, forward strand.
TAATTATATTTATCATATTTTAGTAATTATTATACGTTTCTAATCACAAACTTTAATATTTAATATTTAGTTTAATCATTGTTATTGACATTAAAATAAAGGTTTATACATTCAAAAGTATATTATATACAGCAATGAATTTTAATTGCACAATAAAATGATAATAATTGTTACTGCGACATTTTTCTCAATTTCAAATAAAAAATTATTGCAGCACGTTTTTCAAACGTTTACGCATTTCTGTGTGTGTTAATGCTTCACTATTTTATTAAAAAAACATGTTTTTCTTAGGATCAATCGAATCAGAACAGCCAAATAATCCGTTCATGTGATATATCGGGCTAAAAATATCGATTTTGCAAATATCAATATATAAGTTTTTAAGTATATAATGAATTCTTTATTTACGTATTTCACAGTCTCACTGATAGAATTTTTTTTACATTAAATTTTTTTATATGAAAATTTATACTTAATAATTGTACTTTTGTGCCTATAAAAAGTTTTTAATTTGATATATTAACTTTTGTTATATAAGATACAATACACAGCGATTTCAAGAAAAGTAATGATTTGCTTATAGAGTCGGACCAAATCATATATGATTTTTTGGAAAGAAAAAGTAGATGGTTATAGTTACTATTACAGTAAAGTTAGAATTTATACTTATGTCATCTTCTATGAAGAAATCATCTAACAGTTCCCTCGGAAATTGGCATATCGAATTAAACGTTGGCTACAATGTCATTAGGTTTACCTCTCATGTATGAATCAGTCTTGATACTTATAATATCATAGTGTTATATGTAATAATATAATAATTGAGTTAACTGAGTCTTTTATGCACTATATTTTCAAATCTGTGTTTGAATGGTAACAGCAAATATCTTGAGTAATGTCACATATATTGTTTCATCAATGGGGCAATACTTTCATTGAGAGTTACCCCCACTTTGAAGGACTCGTAAACATTCAAATTTGCACTAATGCAAGTCAACACATAGGATGATATATTGATATACCTGAGTAGCGTCGAACCACTACTGGACATCATTGAATAAGCTCTTTATATACTAACTAGTACACTGATAGACCTTTAAGCGCGATTTTCTCTTTAACGTATGCGCATCGGTCTTACGACTGGGTACACCGCTTTCTGAAACCTAAGAATGCGCCTCTCTCGCTGTAAGAGCGTATAGCTCTTAAGCGGGAGCGCCGCCGTCTTACGTTAGATGGCGTTTTTCTTACAGTGTAAGAAAGCCGTTATCTAAATTTTCAAGAACTGTTTCTGTGTTTTGGGGCTCTAAGAGCTATACGCTCTTAAGCACAAGAGGAAGGGGCTCGTAGATACGAGATCGCAGGGCGCTTGTCTGAAACGAGAGCGCTCTGGACTATCAATGATTTCTTCTTAGGTATAATAACGCATTTTGCTTGTTCAAAGAATGTATTGCCCTTAAAGGTCTATCAGTGATACAAATTTCTCTATTTACAAGAATGACATTAAGTAAAAGATTTTTCGGTTGGTCCATCTCATACTAAATTAAGGAACCGGAGTAATAATGTATTTAGTTTCAAATCAAATTTTGAGATTAGAATATAAATAAAACAGAAGAATATTGTTTAATACAATCGATATAATCGACTAATAAAAATTTAATTAATTCAGGTATAAATCGATCAAAATCAATCATGTACTACTCATCTCATAATCAATCTTAATCGGTATCTGTAGTTTTGAGAATTCGTGTCAAAGCCGATTACAAATTTTATTGCTATATCGTCAAGCATTCCACCACAAATCATTTTTGTGAAATAGTATATTATTCACCAAGGGAGAAGAGTGGGCTTACCATCAGAAAAAAAAGAATTATAAAAAACTAAAAAGTAAAAAAAAATCATTGGCAATTTCTTATTTTTAACCGACTTCAAAAAGGAGGAGGTTCTCAATTCGACTGAATTTTTTTTTTTTTTTCTTTTCTAAAACAATAGATTTGTCATTATAATAAAAATTAAAATATTATACATTAGATTTAAATTTTTTTAAGAAAATTTGTCAATGTAATTACATCGTGCAAATATGGGACAGTCTATATTTCATGGTAAACTTCCTACCAGGGTTTATATAGATTTATATCGTACAATAACTTCTTTTTAAATAATCACACAAACAATTTGGTTCGTAACAAAGTTTGTTTATTTCAAAAATTCATTGATTTTATTCCTAGTCAATAATTTTAGTTTCAAAAAGGAATTTCCAAGAATTAAAAAATATCTTCCTTATTCATACAATAAAATTCGCATCGATCTGATCTTTATTTTAGTGTACATATAATTATATATTTTAAGCATAAATAAATAATTTCGTATTGTTAACAATCAATAATTATTGATTATTTTAATTTTTTATAGAAAATAAATACAATTTTCCATTTAATAAGAAAACAATTTTATGCATCTATTAAATATTATAATGCATTAAAATTATAACACGGCTATGTAATTAAGGAGGTGGAGATGAGATAAAAGTCATTCATAATGCTCAGAAATATGTGCAATTAATTTCCCTATTTTCATCCTAAATGAATCAATAAATTAATTTTTTAATTTTTTAAAATATTTTTTTTTGTTGTGAAAGATATAAACCAACAATAAATGCTAATGAAAAACCGTAATAAGTAATTATATCAAGTAATCGATATATTTTTTAACAAATTGTGTTAATACCTCAGTAATATACTGCTCCTTGCCCTAGAAATTTAGAAATTCAGTAAAAATATTTTATGTATAAAAGTGTAAATAAATGTATGAAGGCATATGGAAGTGTATCAGAGTGTAATAAAGTGTTGCATTTCGTCAACTCTCTTCATACATTTTGATACATTTTGATACACTTCAAAGTAAAGAAAAAAATCTTTTAACAGAAACCACAGTAAAATTGACATCTTTCATCATTGAGGATATAGAGCGAACGTTGTATACATGATGAGTACATGTGCACTCGCTAAAATAACAATAGTCCAACAATCTGTATTCAAACATTTAATTAAGTAACTTTTGCTTCGTTCAATAACTTGCGGCTCAAGTACCTTCGGACGAATGACGTTACGTCAAAGGTACATTCGATGACAAAACCAAAGTTATTTAATCAAACATCCAATGTACTTGAGCACAGATTTCCAAACTATTCTTATCTTAGCGGGTGCAGGTGTACTTGTTCTGTACAAAGTTTGCTCTACAAAGAATACAGTTTTTTTTTATTTTTATCATATTTTATAAATAAAAGCGGATTAATTTAGTATAAATAAACTAATAAACTTCTGATATACATTTGATTTATTAATTATCTTTGTAGGCGGTTCCAACTATATCTTAAGATGTGTTTTTTTTAACATTGTATTTAATGGTATCGATTATATAGCGAAGACCGATAAAAAATAAAATGTAATAAATAATATGACACAGTAATGTTTATATTCTTTTCGAATCATGAAACAAAATTAAGTATAAAACTTCCCAGTCAATCGAGATATCAAATAATCCATATAGTTATACTTCGCTATTTCATCATTATTTCTGCAAAGAATTTCCGCAATTGCAAAAAAGATATATAGGTAATAAGCACGTGTAATGTGGAAACAAAAAACATTATGAGTATTCATTTTACGACTTAATTATTTATTTCCTTATCATTTATAAGCAGTCTTAATTCGACTTTTTAAAATATATATACATTTTTTACAAAATTTTATTAATTATAAATTTATGTCGCTTTTTAAAAGCGTATATTGATAATTCAGCATAATCGCCAAACTAACATGCGTATGATTGACTTGACTTCAATGATTAACGTTTTCTCCTTGGCCCAAGATTTGCGATATCGGAACAGATATGTCAGCGTGATCCCGTGTTATTAAAGTGCGTTGACGTTTCTGAAGTCTGATCAGAGAATATAAAATATAAAAATTTCATTAAACGAAAATCTCGAGTAATAAAAATGATAACGAAAAATTTAAACTTCATGAATAAACTGACCTGTGACATTTGACCTAAGGGATCCGTATAATTGGTTCGTTGAGAATAACTTGTGGAAGTGTGACTTGTAGATTGCGTTATGCCTGATGCATGTCCGTTTGTCGAGGATTTATATCCAGCAACCTTGACATTTTTAAAACGATTAGTTTTTATTAATTTTTGAAAGAATATTGATTAAATAATAGAAATAATTAATAAAAAAAAATTAAAACAGTAAGATATATAAATTTTGTAATAAATAAAAGAAATAAATTATAAAAATGATATTCAAACCACTAGTCTTTTTATTGGGTTAATTTAACATTATAATCATAGTCATTTATCGTAGATCTTTAATTTCAAAGTATATTAAACTTATATATTAAATCAAATAAAGAAAAATTAATTATAGATTCTTTTATCTCCGTGGCTTGTCATAAACGCGACTTTTGTCATTTAAAAAATAAACTTATCTAAAAAGATGTTTCATAAACATCAAACTGATAAAAATATCGATAAACTTCTTATTGAGCAATTCTACTGATCAACCGTTGATTTCAACCACCGTCATCCATACGATTAAGAAATTAAAATGTATACAGTCATAAATAAAATTACGAAATTCAAATAATGGGTATTGTACAAACCTTATCATTTATTTCCGGAAAAATTGTGCTAAGATTAAAGTTTGTCAGACTCGTGCCAGGCGGATGATGTTGCGTCATTGCCATTGAGGTTGGATTACCAGTTACCGTTGCCGACGAAGAAGAAGGTGGAGGTGGTGGTGCACTTGCAGATACTGTTGATGGTGGTGGTGGTGGAGGAGGTGGTGGTAATGTCGATTTGGTATACATGTTCGGTTGATTTGTTTGATAAAGTGGATTAGGTGGTGGTAAGAAAGTAGACGCGTGATGATAATCATCGAGGGGCGAGGAAATACCTGAAAGTGGGAAATCAAAATTTTGTACAGGAGTGGTTGTAGAAGCACTGCTACTACTGGAATCGACTTTTCTTTTATTTTTCTTTTGTTGACTAAAGTAGAGCCTCTTGTCACAATTTTGATGCTTGCTTGGAACATAAGGCTGATGATGAGAATGATGATGATTTTTAACACCGTCTGTCATGTTAGTCAGCAACGGTGTTGTTATAGACGTTGTTGAAACATTAGGTGGTAATAAGAAATTATTACTTTCCAAATAGTCTGGTGTATTTTCATGTAAAGACATCATATAGTTGGTGGAAGTATTTGAAATGTTTGTGATGAAATTGCTAGATGGATAAATATTGGCATTGGACGAATAAGCATACGAATGATTGAAATTTTGGTTCATCACTTGCCCATAGCTGCTGCTAGGATCTTCAACATTAGGGAAATAATTAATAGCCATTGGATCTGAACTTAAAGGACCAGAGAATTTGTTTTGCGAATAATTTGATGAATACTTCGGTAGATTCTTTTCCGTATGATGGTTATCTGTATGATTAGTGTTAGTGCCTATTAAAGCCTCTGCTGTATAGTTACTCTTGCAATTCCTACTTCTCCATTGAACATCATTGTTCTGCTGGTTATACTTCTGTTGTTGATGTTGTTGTTGCGGCTGTTGCTGATAACTAGTATCAGTAAAACTTGAAGTTGTCGAACTTGTTTTGGGCTCCTCGTGATGTCGTTGAATTTGATCACTATGATTATGAGTTGTATGTTTCTGTCTCATATCCATCTGTCTTTTATTGCTAGCACGTGGACTGCTATTGCTTTTCCGCTGCTTACGCGGTGGATGTTGTGGTTGTTGTTGTTGCTGCTGTTGTTGCGGCTGATGATGTTGGTGATGATGGTGAGTATTATTACTATGATGATTAGTAGTATTATGAGTAGGTTGATGTGGATTCTTTTCGACTTTCTCATGATCAACGAGTTGACTAACAGACAAGAATGGCATTCCATGAGATGAATGCTGTTGATTATTCCCAACACTTTGATAATCACGATTCGGTACGGCACCGGTTTCTTTGTTTTTCAACAATTCTTTACCAAGCTCATTGGTACTACTTCTAACTGGCATTTGACTGAATAAGAAATTCTGCTTGTCTGGAATATTGTTGTCCAATGCTAAATCACCTACAAGTGTTGGCATGGTTGATGTTTCTATGTTCTTCAGACTTTGATTTTGTTCATTTGTCTGGGATAGATTTTTAGTTGGTGACCAAGAAAATGTTTGCTCTGATGGATAATACGTCGTATCCATATTTCTTTTCGGTTCACTGGGTAGGACTTGTATATTTGGGAATGTATGAGTAGTCATATCATAATTATTATAAAATTGATGATTTGTACTGGTTTGATTATAACTGGGAGTCTGTGAGAAAATGTTATTTTGACAAAAGTCAAGTTCTTTGCCTATTGGTGGCAAAATAATATCCGTAATGTTAGAATTATGTTTGATTTCAGGCGTCATCATCCAGTTTATGGGTGGCTTCACAGTGTGTTGTTGATGAATTTGTTGTTGTGGTTGTACTGGTTGAATTTGACTAGTCTGATCTGTTTTTGTTTTGCTTTGATTTGATTGGGGTTGATGTTGTTGACTGAGATGTTTATTACTGTACAACGTATTTTCATGATGTAATGTCGAGGTCGGCACTTGCGATGTTGGTTGATATTTTGAATGAATTGGCTGAGATTTTTCACTGTATTTGAAATTCGTGCTGGCGTAGCCGTCATGATTGCTAGGATATCGAGGTTGTATATTATTTGAATCCGAAGTGAAATTTGTGTGCGAATCATAATCAGGTAACATGTAATTGGATTTATCAGATTTTAAAGACTGAAGGGATTGATTAGATGAGCCTTTAGAATTTGATGACTGATTTTGTTGACTTTGTTGATTTTGTTGTTGATGCTGTAATTGAGGGATCAAATCTATTCCACTTGAATAATTATTTTGTCCATAATCCATATCTGCTGGATATTTATATTTATTTTTATTATCTGTAGAATATTTATAATCTGAATTTGGTATAGAAGGTTGAATTTGAGGCTGAGCACGAGGTGATTTTTGCACGGGAACTGTTTGCGATAATCGCATATTATTTCTCGATTTATTTAAATCACTATACGATCGTTTTTGTTGATCTTGAGATACTTTAGTTTTAGTTTTATCAAAACTGGGTATTTGAGGATTGGCACTTGAATATGAAGTTTGTGGTAAAGCACTAGACATTGATACATTTTCTTTAGGTAAAGGAAGATAGTTAAAATTTTCACAAATAGGTTTGGGTATTTCTGTAGATAAGGGAGCTTGATCATATTGAGGAAAATTACTAGTATTACTACTAAGTGGTGAAAATGTAGTCCAAGATAATATACTGAAATTTGAAGTAGTGCTTGCAACTGTAGTTGTTGATCTTGTGATACTATTTTCTTCATAATTTGACGTTACTATATATGATACTTCTGATTGTTGTGAATACGTAATATTTGATCTTGATGAAGCAACTTTTTGTCCAGAACTGTTTGATTGCGATGAAGTAGTAACCATTTTTTTATTAATTTTATTGTCACAAGAACCAGTAAACGAATTTGAATTTGAAATATCATTAGGTTTTTTGTGATAAATGTTATTAGTATCAGAATTATTAGAAACATCTTTGCTTTCTAATTTTTTTATGGAATGGAAATTATTAGAAGATATGTTATTAGAAGATATATTATTAGAAGATAAATTTTGACTACTCTGCATTGGAACTTTAGAACTTTTTTCTTGATTTATAGATATTGGAATATTTTTGTTCAAAGGTTCAGATATTGTTGTTTGAATTGTTGTATTTGAAAATGAACTTTCTTTGTTGCGAGCAGAATACTCAATGCTGCGCTCAGTAAAAGATTCCATTGGACAAATTTGAAGTTTACACAAATCTTTTTCAGTGGGTATATCATTTGTAGATTGACATGGGAAATTGAATTGACTACTATTCCGATTAACATTTTCTTTAGCACAATTAGATACAGTAGTTTGGCAATCTTGTGTTATATATTGTGAAGCAGAGTTATATTTACTTGAAGATTCAGAAACCATAGTATTTGTAGGTAATGATGTTGTTGAAATATATTTATTTAAAATATCATTAGCCATTGAATTTGATATAGAAGTTAAAGATACATCTTTTGTATAGTTGAAATTGGGTTGTGGTTTACTTTCCAATGGATAATTTTGAATTGTATTATTTATAGATCTATTAATATTTAAGTTTTCAGTTTGATTAGATGAATTTGTCTGCAAAGAATTATTTTCTAAAGAATTATTTGTTTCAGTAGTGATTTGTCTACTTATTTGCTCTGAAGAAGTTGGAATGATTTTATATGATTCTGTAAGAATTTGACTACTTATAACTCTTGGAAGATTTTTAGCAGGAGTTGTAACAGATGCTGAATTAGTCATAACTGATTCAGTTGAAGATTTAACTTGAGACTGTACATGGATTCCAGATGATTCTACAATTTCTAAATTATCGCTTACTGATGTTTTTGAATTTATTTTGAAGTTATTTGGCTCTATAGTCCCTATTTGTAATAACATTGGTGGAGTTTGACTGTTATATTTGAAATCATCTTTCATTTCATCCTCTAACACTTCTGCTTTACCACTTACAGATGAAACAATAGGGAATGCCATTAAAAAGGCAGCTGTAGGAGATACTGATTCTGAATTATTCGAACTTGAAGGAACTTGAAGTGAAGCAAAAATGTCATTTGATAAATCAGAATGTAAAGAATCTGATTTATGATTGATTGGTACAAAACTATTACTGGGACTATAAGAAATTGTTTTTATCATATTTTGATCATCTTTAGTATTTTTTAATTTTAGTGATTCATCTTCCATTGAAACTTTTAAAGCTGATGATGTTGATATAGAATCAATTTTATTCTCAGAATCTTCTAATTTCATTGTAGTTGTAGTATTTGTATCTAAATTTAAAAAAATTTTATTATTCTCTGATGATATTTGCTCATCAGTAATTTCATTTTGAGAATTTGACTGTAATATATTATCTAATTTTGCTTCAATATTACAATTTTGATTTGTTTCACTTGAAAGCATTATATTTTCGTCAATATTACATTCAATGTTACTTAATTGAATATCAGATTTTTCAGTTGTAGATGTAGATTTTTCAATTTGCAGTTCAGTTGCAACCTCTGTTGATGTTATAAGATGATTTTTATTAATATTTTCTGATATTTCATTTGTCATTTTTTCTGAAAAATCAGCTTGCATTTGTTCTGTTATGGTTCGTGCACTGGATATTTCTTTTTCTGATATTATTTTCGAATCATCACTATTCTGATTAGCATTTGGTGACTTTTTATCATCAACAAATTCAGTCAAAAGATTTGATTCTTTATCCTGACATTTGTCAACATTTAATGACATATTATTTGATTCATTTAATAAATTATTTTCATCTTTTTCTTCCTTAGACATAAGCTTTGAGTTATTTACTGCAGAACTATTTAACTGATTTTTCATGTAAGATGAATCATCACCAATTTTTTCTATAACTTGTTTTAAATTTTCAATAGATTTGCAAGTCACAGTATTATCTAAAGTAGTTTTTGTTTTGATTTCCTTATTTTTATTTTTATTTTCATTTAATTTAATTTTCTTTTTTTTAGTTTCATGTATCACATTTGAATTTCGTTTTAAAACTTGCTTATTTACATTTGATTTGTTTTTCGAAGTATTACCATTCATAACTTCTTTTGAATTCTTTGAATCATTTTGAACTTCATTACTAGTAGAACGATTATTTTTCACATTTTTAGAATTATTTTTAACTTTTGATGATTTTTCATTAACAGATACGGCTTTAATTTCATTTTTGGTCTCAGATTTTTCTTTATGGATTGCAGGAATCGGAACTTTATATGTCATTGTAGTTTCAGTAACTTCTTTAATTTTTGGCAGGATTCCCTTTGTACCTCCTATTTTACTTGAATTTATAATTGTTTTAACGTTTTTTGCCCAATCTTGTGGATTAATTAACATATTAGTTTGAATATTTGGCACTGTATTTAGAGTCAATGTTTGCATTGTGCTGACTGTTTGAAAATGATTGGTTTGCAATGGTTGCACTACAATCATTGAACCTTGTTGTGTATTATTTAAAACTATTGGATTTGTTGGACGAGATTGAGCATTCACAATGATGTTTGATGTTAAGGATTGTATTGGTGTTACCATTGGCATTATTTTACCACCTGAAAACACTAATGTTCCTGATGGGAAATTGTTAACTTCTGCAGTTTCCTTGGGTGTAGTTTTCTTTGGTGTAATTTTCTTTTTTCGTTTCACCTTTTTGTGATTTTCTGAAAAATAAATATTAACATATATATATATATATATATATAATGTATGTAAAAAATTGTTCTTTTATTAAATCATTGTATCTCACTAATATCTTGTTTTGGTGGAATAACTTTCACTGATGTATTATTAGTCGTTGATTCTTCATTGGATGAAGATGATTTGTCTTCTTTATCACTTTTTTCACTAGAACCATTACTAACATGATTTTCTTGATCTTCATTTGTACAATTAGATTTTTCAGGGAAGCACTTATTATGGACGGGTTGCTTTTCAGTCCGCTTTATCTTAACTGCTTTTTTCTTTAAATTTGTCCTTAAAGTATTGCTAGCATTCCTTTCTTTTTTCTTCTCCCTTCTTTTATCTAAATAAAAAAATTAATATTAATTTAATAACAATTCATTCTTAAAAAAATATAAAATTTATTTCTTACTTGTTTCAGCTTTATCAGAATCCTTAAGTTCAGAAACCACATTAATTTTGTTAGACCACTTAAGTGGTGAAATTTTCTCCAGAGCAGGCTCTGCTGGTACAGTGATTCCTGCATTTTTTAAAAGATCAGAAAGCAATTGTGTTCTTGATATTAATTGTGCTACCAGTCTTTTCAATCGAGCCAATTCCTCTTCTAATAACAAAAGTAAAATTTAATAATAGTATTTATACTACAATAGACATTAATATGCATACTAACTGTGAGCTTCTGATGCTCGAGCATCAAATAATTCATCGGTTCGACTATGTAAATCTTTGATATACTTGGAGGCATGAATAAGAATATCAATTTTATTTCTCTTACGTCCTTCTAATTGCGGAGGTAAAAGTTCTGCTAGATTTTTGAAGTATCCATTCATGCGATTTCTTCTGTCTCTTTCCCATGTTTTTGCTTTTCTAAAATTATACATTATATACATTAACACCATAACTCTTGTTAAGAACATACAAACAATAATTCTGTAAATAAAAAAAACTTACAAATTTTCTTTTCGAGGCATAATAATTTTACCCTTTCTTTAACATTCTTGTCCTATTCATTTTAGGATTCCAATTTTCATAAGGTTTTGTAGATTTATCATAAAAGTGTTATATATTATTAGATTCATAATTTTATACTGACTTTTGTTTACAGAAAAAAAGAAAAGCCAGCTGTTCGTGGACTCATACAGAACGATTATATCTCTACAATTATTTGGTGGGGGGAAGAATCAGTGAATTTTGCACCTATGCCAGTAGCATAGCCGAACGGTGAGAGAAAGATTTAAGGCTGATTTACATTTCCGCAGCAATGACAACAATCGTTGTTCATCGTGCAAGTGCACTGGAAAAGACGCGAAGTAATAAATATTTGAATTTGAGATAATATTGAAAAAACTTAATGTTATTTTTTGCATGGTCAAATTTTTTTAGGAATAAATTTTAAAATTATGTAATTCAGTTGAAATGCGGCTGCATAAAAAATATTAAAATTTTTAATCATGATATATTTGAAGTATTAATGCAATTCATAGCAGAATACAATATATAATTTAAGTAAAAGTAAAGTATCAAATAAATTTTTTTAATAAGAATATTTCAGAAAATAAATGTAAATTAGAAATAATATTTGAAATTCGCTGTGTTGAAAGAGAATCTCACCATATTAACAATAGATTGAATTTAACAATAAAATAGTTCAAAATAAATTATACATTCAACAATAAAATGCGATAAATAAGTTAAACAATTTTGAAAATTTTTTGAAAAAAATTTAATTTTTAATTTTTCTATTGTAAAAAGAAACAGCATTATTATTAGAGAATTATTTTTTATAGTAAAAAATAGTTTCAAACACATATTGGCATATACCATTTCGTATCTAGTTTGCGCGTAAATATTAAGTGGAGTGATGCTAGTGCAAAATTTACCAATAATGGAAAAATGAAAACAATGGCCTTCATCATTTTATTATAAGTGTTATTACATAGAAATTTTTATTTTTAAGTATATTTAAGTCATCTTGAAAAAATTACTAAAATATTACTACAATGAATATAGTACAATGACGACACATATTTACTGATGAGGATTGAAGATTAAAATTATCTAAAAAAATAAAGGTGTAGATACCAGATAATATATAATAAACATTTTTTTCGTAGTCAGTGCACAATATCATTTTAATCTATTATCTTCTACCTGTTAACCATCTTTATTAGATAACTTATATTCAACAGATAATAATGACCGCACTTTTCAATTGCAATATTTACAGTTCACAAAAAAAATTTTTTTTAAATTAATTAATTATAATAAAAATGTATATAAAATAGTATAAGACTTTTTTCTTTGTTTAAACGAATTCAGGAAAAATTGAGTGGATTTTAAAATAGCAATAAAATCATAAAATTGATAAAAACAATTGGCAAGTATGAGTAATACAGATGATTACATCAGCTAGCATAAATACCTTACTAGTAATAGATAATGTAGGTATATTAAGTCATGTAGAGAAAAAAAAACCTTACGCATTAGTCAAGGATCGATTCATTAAACGCATAATATAAATATATAATGTTGAATCAGTCGCCAGTCACAATACTGGCAAGTGACAATTACGTTTGGATTGGATTGAAAAATATAATATACTTGCATGTATATATGCTCTCAGATGCACTCACATAGACGGTACACAAATAAACGAAAACGGCTGTGTACAAACTATACTCGCATGACACACATATAGGTGTGCACGCACTATTATTAAATATTAATAAAGTGAGAATTTTAAATTGTTCCGTCTGGAGCGAATGATCTATAATTATCATAAAAAATTGTTTACGTTAATAAAAAATAGTGTTGTACGAGTAAATGAGGGATGATAAGGAAAGTTGGGGTTGACTGTAACAAGTGGCAAGTGGGTGGAGCTTTAATATTACACGGCGTAGGGTATAGCTGTAGGCTAAATAGAAAAGTTTCAAGTTTTATATATGTTGAATCATCTTAAAAAATCGTTCAATGATCATTGTTTTAAAACTTAAAATGCACAATATCGTAAATGGCTCGCATGGCAAAACGTTTTGATAACTGGAATCCAATTGTCGCAACGTCATTTTTTGAGGTTAGTTTACCCTTTCTATTTTCATGTCAAAATGTTTCATTTAGTGATTTTTACTTTCGTAAACGTAAATATTGATATCTACCCTTATGTTTCCTCACTCTTTGCTTTTTGATGTTTGTGTATTAGATAAGTTAAACTTTTATTTTTTTATAGCGTTTATTTCAACATAATGACCTTTAAGCTTTTTATCAAATTTTTTATTCTTATATTAAAAAAAAAACTTTTTTTACAGATCGACTTTAAGTTGCAGAAGAAAAAACATACTAATCGAAATGACTGACGAATCAGAAATCATACAACAAAATAATGAAATAGTAGATTATGGTGATGTCGGAGCAGATGATGATGAAGGTTCAGATGATATAATTGTTCCTGAACTCCAAGGAACTTTATCAAAGTGGACCAATTATATACACGGATGGCAAACACGATTCATTGTGTTAAAAGACGGCACACTTTCTTACTATAAATCGGAACAAGATAGTGGATTTGGATGCCGTGGTTCTATTAGTCTTTTTAAAGCTGAAGTAAAGGTAATATTTTTTACAACTTCATTGTACATCTAAATTATTTGTTTGCGTTCTAATTCTACACTGCATTATGAAAATGCACCTCGATCATCTTTTGTTTTTTTATTTATATACCAACCTATATATATTTTAGGCACATGAATTTGACGAATGTAGATTTGATGTATCTGTAAATGATTGTTTAGTATGGTATCTTAGGGCTAACCATCCAGAGGAAAGACAACATTGGGTCGATGTCTTAAAAGCTTATAAGGTATAAATTTATTTTTGGAGAAAAAAAATTTAATAGTTAATTAAATTAATGATATGATATAAATATGATATTTATTAAATATTAATAAATTTTTTAAAATCATTTCATCAGGCTGAATCTGGATATGGTAGTGAAAACAGTTTAAAACGTCACGGCAGTGCCATATCCTTGGTATCAAACACACAATCAACAGCTAGTGCTGGTAGTTTTAGTAAAAGGGGGGTCAGAGGGTTAAAAGAAAAGTTAGCAGAAATAGACACATTTAAGGGTATATTAATACAACAAGTGGATACACTTCAGAAATATTTTGACGAATGCGCGGAAAATGCTAAAAACTTACAGGGTAAAGGTCAAGTATCTGGTGATAAAGTCAATGACGTTTCTTTTGATCCAGCAGAACAAGCGATTGATTTCAAAGGCGAAGCTATCACATTTAAAGCCACAAGTGAAGGAGTGATAGCGACTTTGCAACATTGCGTTGATTTAATGGTACAACGTGAAGACGCTTGGCGCAAACGTTGGGAAAAAGAAATGGAGAAAAAAAAGAAGTTACAAGAGTTCTGTAAATCCTTGAAAGAGCAAGCTGCTTCAAGTGGAAGTGTTTCTGGAAGGCCAAGAGTAGTCATACATGGTGGACCTGATTATGAAGTAAGTTATTTAATCACATACTTCGCCCAATTTTTACGCTCATATTTAACGATGAGTCAATAACTATACCATAAAATAAATCAAATGTAATAACTTTATGAAATAATCAAATATAATAGCTTTATAAAACTTGTATGTCAAAATCTTTTTGTATGCAGTTTTTGTCTGCTTACTGAGCGTGTTTAGAATACTAATTTATGACCTAATGTACTGTCTGGACTTACTTTCAAAAATGTACGCAACGTTTTGACCATCAGTTTGTAATTACTAGTCAATGGAGTACTATCTCCAATAAACTTTACACTAAAAAACTTAAATTTTTAATTAAAAAAAATGTGTATGTTTCTAAAAAAACACAATTTTCTTTATTCTCATAAGGAGGGACCACATAGTGCATTGTGTGATGAAGAATTTTATGATGCTATGGAAACAGGTCTTGACAAAATTGATGAAGAAAATCAAATAAAAGATCGATTAAAGCAGAAATCAGTTGCTATCCCAACAATTCCTACCACACCAGCTGAAAGACACAGACTTTGGCCTGAAGTATGTTTATTTTATTATTTTTTATCATGAGTATTACATTTCAAAACTAATATATTATTGAATTTACAGATAAATAAGATAACACTAGAGCAATTACATTATGCTAGACTAGGAGTAGGTGCTGGAGGTTGGCAATTATTTGCTGAAGATGGAGATATGCGAATGTACAGACGAGAAGAAGAGGCTGATGGCCTAGTTGTTGATCCTTTAAAAGCATGTCATGTTGTAAAAGGCGTTACTGGTCAAGAAGTGTGTAAGATATTTTTTAGTCCTGAATATCGCAGTGGTTGGGAAGCTACTTTAGAAGACATGACAGTGATAGAAAATATATCTAAAGATACTTTAATATTTTTACAAACACATAAAAGAATTTGGCCTGCAAGTCAAAGAGATGCTCTGTTTTGGTCTCACATGCGTAAAGTACCAGATGATCAAGATCCAGAGGGGCAAGATTTATGGATTGTTTGTAACCACAGTACAGAGAACTCAGATCATCCAGTAATTATGAAACGCCTATTTTAAATAATTTTTTAATTTTTCAAATATGTATTAACATTTCTCTATACTTTTCAGCCTAATTCTGGAAAATGCGTTAGAGTGTATCTAACAGTTTGTCTTGTTTGCCAAACTCTTATTGACCCTCCAAAAGGAAATGAAAAAATTAAAAGAGAGGATATTACTTGTAAAATAACATATTGTTCAGTTGGTTAGTATTGATATATTTTATTATTATTAAACATCTTATATAATTTGTATGAAAATTTAAAAATTATTTCAGTGAACCCTGGTGGATGGGCACCAGCATCAGTTTTACGCGCTGTGTACAAGAGGGAGTACCCTAAATTTCTAAAGCGCTTTACCAATTTTTGTATTGAACAATGCAAAGATAAGCCAATTGAATTCTAAAGGTTACTCCTAATACTTTTCAATCCTTCCGCGCAACGACGAAGCGCAATATTGCATTAGCAACAATGCCTACATGTTATAATAAGCTAATTATTTTATGCGCACGTTATTCGTATTAAAAAATTTTTTTTCCGGTTTGTTATGATATTATAAAAGATGTACGTACAATTAACCATTCTGTGAAGTATAATTGTCATTTATAAATTATGCACCAGTTATACACATTTGATGGCGAATCCGCCGTTTTTGTACATATACAGACGAGCAGATTTCTATGTCCTTGACTGTTGCAACTTTTTTCATGTAAAACGTCTATGTGACGTCCAGTTGTACAAATTTTCTGATTGAAGCATACATGCACTATGTGTACCTATTGTTACACTTTGCCATACACGACAAATTGTATTATAACATATTGCGAATTAAATTGTTATTTTTATTTATAAAAAAAAAATATGTATATCGGTGTGAAGAACAGATCGAAAATATGGAACATAATAAAGACTGTTAGCGTATTGCTTACTTTTACATAGAAAAATTTATTACATTATATAAACGTAGTTATTTACATGAATGAGAATGACGAAAATTATTCTGAATGATGAAAATAGAAATTATAGTAATGAAATTATAGTTGTGTCACGTTACAGACATGCCACCTCCACTTTTAGAAATTTTTGCTATCTCTTCTTTGAATTTTGCAATTGTTTCCTTTGCCAAAGTAAGTTTCTCCTTATATTCAGTTACTTCATTTTTTATTTTGGTTTTGGCATCCATTATGGCTTTTAGACAGTTTTCCTTTTTAGCTTCAACTAAAAATTATTTTTATTTAAAATTTATTCATTTCAATATTTTTCTTGATTTATTTAAATAGTTTCTCAATACTTACAATCTGTATCATGTCTCCAAACTCCTGTTGTCAATGGTTTGGCTGAATTTAATAAATGTTGCATTAAAGCTGTTGGATCTTGGAATATGATCTCATCATAAAATTCTGAAACCAAACTCTTTTTTCCTACCTGTAATTCTGGCGATGTTTGAAATAACTTTAAAATGTGATATATCGTAACCTATGAAAAATATACAAATATTAGATTAATATTTAAGTGAATGAATTTATCATATGAAAGTAAACAACTGTAATTACTAACATGTCGCTCATTTGGATCATGAAAATAAATTTTAATAACTATTTCGAATTCACCCCAGCCAGTTTCTGTCAATTCATAAGGTGGCTTTGTCACAATTCTGTTTGGATTATTATAACTTTCGTGTAATTTAAAATGTACTTTTTTAATATAAGCTGACATATCTTCATTATTGTAAGGTTTAACGTATACTGTCCATTGATGAGTGTGCCCATCTTCTTCTCTTTTCTTACCAAAATATCTAGCTACGTTTCCATATACAATAGGTTTTACAATTGTTACTCCCTAAAAATGAATAATTAGTTTTATGAAAATAATTTTAAATTTAAGTTATAAGATACTAATAAATTAATAAACAATATATTGAAATATTTAATTTCTAAACAATGTAAATAAAAAGATAAATATTTAACCTTTATTCTACCACCAGAATCTGGACCAAATTCGTTTGTGTACGACATTTTTAAAATTAAATATTATTTACAAATGCATAAATAATTATTATTTAATTATTAGATACAAAATACACCATTGTTTAATATACTTTTAACTTAAACTCATTTTTTAGATCTATTTTCAAAATTAAGGTTAGAATTATTGTTGACGTGCATTTACGAACATCTTTCTTTGGTTTGTGACTTGTGACAGAGTACGTAGTGCAACAGGACGGGGAGGGGGAAAGTATTCTTAAAGGTGCGTTTTCATGCACCAGTTTACTGCGACTAAATAATTTGTCAATTAATTTGTTTAGTTAGTCATTTATCATTACGGAAATAATTATTGATATCGGTATTAAATTACAATGACCTATTGAACATTGATTATATATTGGCTGAAGAAACGTGTATTTGTAAGCTTATTGTAAACATTCCGTTAAACATCAGATGTAATGTTTTTGATTGTTGTGTGAATATCATAACCTTAAGCGTATCAAAATAAAAATAAATTTTAATAAAACATAAATAAAAATGGGTAAAACGTCAAAAGATAAACGTGATATTTACTATAGAAGAGCTAAAGAAGAAGGTTGGCGAGCAAGAAGTGCGTTTAAACTACTCCAAATAGATGATGAATTTAACATATTTAATGGTGAGTAGAATTTAAAAAATAGAAAATAAATGTTGTTTTTTAATTTTAGAATATAAATTTTTAATTATTTTTTAATAGGAGTTACAAAAGCTGTAGATTTGTGTGCTGCACCAGGAAGTTGGAGTCAAGTATTGTCAAGAAGATTAAAGTAATAATAAAAATAAATAGTATTGAATTAAAATACTAAAATAATTATTATAATCATTATTACTTTTCCAGTCAAAATTATGAAAAATTAAAAGAAACATCAAGCGATGCGATTGCTCCAAAAATTATTGCTGTTGATCTTCAGGCTATGGCACCAATTGAGGGAGTAGTTCAAATTCAAGGAGATATCACAAATGTTAAAACAGCAGAACAAATAATAGCACATTTCAATAATGAACATGCAGATCTTGTTGTATGCGATGGTGCACCAGATGGTTTGTTTTATAATTTTTTTTAATTAAATAACTAAAAATACAAATATTGAATGTATTATATTTTTATAGTTACTGGACTACACGATATGGATATTTATATACAATCGCAATTGCTACTAGCTGCATTAAAAATCACAACAGAAATTTTAAAACCAAAGGGCACTTTTGTAGCAAAAATTTTTAGAGCTAAAGATGCCTCATTATTGTACTCACAATTAAAAATATTTTTCACATCTGTCTCGTGTGCCAAACCACGTAGTTCAAGAAATTCAAGTTTTGAAGCATTCGTAGTCTGCAAAGACTTTTCACCTCCAGAAGGTTTTGAACCATCTTCATTAAATCCTCTGTTATCAGACTTTAATGATTTACCTGGTATTAATAAATATATTGCTCCATTCGTCATATGCGGAGATCTCACACAACCAGATTCTGATACAACATATCCATTGGATGTAAGTATTACACCTACTTAAAAATTATTGCTTCTGTAATAATATGCAATATTTAAATAATATATATCATACATGATAATTTGTTTTCAGTTTGAAGGAAAAAAATTCCAATATTGTGAACCAACACAGAGTCCCATTAGTCCGCCATATGAAGAAGCTATGGCTCTTTTAAGCATCACGAATCTTGGCAAAGATCCATCAAGTGTTACGTTGAAAGGTTCCACAATGACGATTGCCGATTTTAAAGCTAGGAAAACCACGAAAAAGGAGTCTTAAAATTTGTGTTTTAAATATGTGATAAAAAATATTTATACTCATAGATTTAATATAAGTTTTTTGTTACTAAAAAATTCGTATTTATATCGAAAAAACTCCGATTTCCAGAAAATCTAAATTAATTAATATAAAAATTTAAAATTGATTAAAAAAAAAACAATTTTAAATTAGAAAAGCACATAAAAAATTGATTATAAAGCAATGTCCAAGCATTATATCTATCCGCGAGTAGAGACAAGTTTAGTTATACTGCACAGCACGTAAGAGGCAAGTAGATGCATTTAAGGGGTATACTGCAGTAGCTTTGAAACTTGCCAAAGGAATAGGAAACTTCGACTTTACCTATATGCTATGTATATACATATATATATATATATGAAAGAAGAGGGTTGGAAAGCTTGGAGCGTGGTACATCGAACCACAAAATTAATTCTATCAAAAGTTTTCACGGTTTCTCTCGTCGAACGTAAGCCAGTCACGTTCTTTCTCCTCTCGTATACGTTACTTGCTTAACCAGCTTACAAAATAAAAGGACATTATTAAAATTCTTTTGAATCTTACACTAAGACCATGAAGAAAAAAAAACAAGATCCAGTCAAAAGGTAGATACGACAAAAAGTGTTTTTTTTTTCGTTTCAAACTCGAGAAAAAAATATACTAAACAAAAATAAAGGTATACTGGCAAATGGACGTATCCAGTGTTTCTGAATTATGAATAGCTTTATACGAGGAACATCAAGCGAAAACGATGACTCGTATAAGTGTATGATTTATATATGGTATACGCATAGGACGCTTCCAACCCCCTTTCCCCAAGAGTGAAAAACCTCTTCTTACTAGTACGAGTTGGTTTTGCCTTTTTTTTCTTCTTCTCAAGCCAAAGCATGAATATTGAATGGTCCTTATATCCCGCGTACTTTTTACTACATGTATATATATGGGTAAGGATTCATCGTACTAAAAACTCGATTCGAGGGTTTGACGTTAAGGTCGGGTTTGGATTGCTCATAGCCTTGACAGTAAAATTCAGTTTATTTGACAAGACTGAGAAAAGAGTAAGTTGAAAATCTTTGTTGGATTGAATGAGATATTCTTTTATTGATATAGTTTTCTTCGCGACGAATAAAACATTCAATTTATTTTTAATTTAAATAACTATCTATACAAAAGATGTTTGTATTGTAAATAAACTATTTTGATTATCATTTGAACATTTATCGTCTTAAATTTGAAAAAAAAAATTAACGACTACATAAATTGTTTTTAACATTGTTTCAATAAAGTTTAGAAATTTAAATTAATTTGAGTGAAATTAAAAAATTTTTAATATTGCCAAGGAAGATTATGTGAAAAATAAATTAAAGCATAAGCAAATTTTTCTAATTCCTGCGAAAGCAATTAGATTCAATTTTTTTTTCATTTTAATAAATTCAATCTCTAAATTAATCTTATCTAAAAATTAATTTAAATGACCCACATTAAATGACTTTAATTTAAAAAAATAATAAGATAAAAATTCTATAATCTCGAGAAAAAAAGTTTTCTTTTTTTTACCAGAATTTGCGCTAATTACGTGTACAATGTGGTTTTCAGTACTTGGCAATGTATTTACAAGCTGCAATTAAGATAAATTAAAAATGTAATCTAATGGTAGAACATAAGTGCTCATAATTATATTGCGTCGAGCAGAGAAACACGCGAATGTAAAGAAATTTTTTAAAATTTAATATACGTAAAGTACAATGTTTTATAGTATGTTAGTCAACACTATTTTAGTAACTTCGTTATCACATTTATTTATCGTTTTTCTTTGTTTAGATGCTCTTTTTATAGAAAAATACCAAAATAATTATAAATAAGAAAATTGAATTTCAAAGTGCTTTTTCTATAGTTTCTTTACCATTATAATACTATTTAATTTCTATTGAATAATAAACCTCTAATTTAATGCTTTCAAGTGATAATGAAAACTTATTTTACACATATAATTAAAAAATATTGAATTATGATTAAAAAAATTGTATATATTAAAATACAAATTTAAAGAATATGGTAACATTTTATAATCATAGCTCGAATTACAATTTAAATAACCACGTCTTTATATAACTTTACGAACCTTGAAAATAATTTTAATCGATAAATCGTAAATAAATAAAGATAAATTTTATTAAAAACAAAAATATAAATCCAATAATCAATAGAAACGCTTGTGCTGTATAAAAATTCAATGAAAATACATTTTTCTTTAAAAAAAAATTAACGACTACTTTTTCAGTAATCCAAATTAAGTTAATCATGAAAACTAATAGTACAAGACATAAAATAATAGTTTCTTTAAAATATTTGATTGTCCAGGTAATTGTAACGAGCATTCGCACGCGTGTTAGATTGTTAAAAGAGAGGGTATAAAGTAAAGGTATAAGTTTAATCTTTAAGCCTATATGCAGCACATTTTGTCGGTACGGTAACGATAACGGAATTAACGTTAGAGAAAGATAGAAAGGTATAGATATATAGATAAAGTAAAAGCAAAAGAGCTTTTCTCCCTGTTTACTAGTTAGCCTATGCAAGCCTAACTGTTTTAACCACAAGAGTTTAGTTGGTACCCTATAGCTCAAGCTCTCTTTCTCTCTCTCTCTTGACCGCTCGATAAGTCCTTTGGATTTATGTGCAGGCACGCTAACTGACATATCCTATGAAAAGGACTTTCGACACTCGTGCGGATCTTTTAAAGGGATTTTATTTAATCTGTTTGTGTTTGAGCTGTTAGTTTTTAATTAAAAAGTTAAGTAGTCCAGGTTTTCTCTTTTTTCTCTTTTTTTTTGGTTGGAACGATTTTTATAATAATCATATTAATTAACGTTGCGGTTCATGGCAAACAATGTATACAATAAGGCAAAAAATTTAAAAATTTCATAATAAAAAAGAATTAAATAGTAAAATAATAATTTCTTATTAAATGAAAAAAAGAAGTTCTCAAGTAGTTTTTATGAAACAAAGTCTATGTTTATCAAACAAGCATTAAATTACTTTCGTGAAATTGTATTTCAAGATTGAATCTCTAAATTAATGTAATTTTTTTACATGCATAATTTTTAATTTAGATTAGATTATTTAAATTTTTTATAATTTTTCGAAATATCTTACATTTGAATATTTTGTTATGTTTATGCCATTAAATTAACTTTATCTTCACCCCGACAATTCTTACAAAGTTTTTTTCAAGTAAATATTTTGCATTATAAATCGCTATGATATACAGCAGGATTGCAGTTTTTTTCTTACTTCTAATTACTTGAATAAAAAATAGTTGATTCTCGTTTGTTATTCATCTTGTTTAATTAACTAATTTTCTATTAATTAAATTCGTTAATTATCGCGTGTCAAAAAAAAAATTGAAAAATTATTATTAAATTAAATTTTAAAATTTAAATACAAAAATCAAAGAGATCCGGATAAAAATCATTATTACGAACGAGAAAATTTATATGTTATTATTATAACGCGTTATAGCTTTATGGTTTCATATGTACTTTATATCGTATTACTGCAATGTAGAGCCTTTAGTTTTTTTTTCCTCTTTTTTTATTTTTTTATTGTAAATGTGGACTTTGACTGATTAAAGTACATTTGAAAAATTTAAATTTACCCTCCGGCGAATCGCTAGCATTTTCACGAAATATATATTTTTTTAAAATTAAAACCAGAATTAAAAGCTACTCTTGTAAAATAGCGATTATTTTTTTTTCTTCTTCGAAATAATATCATAATTTTTTAACATGAAATCCTGTATAACGGACCAATTAAAACAAAAAAAAATGAAAAAAGAATAATGGATAAAAAACGAAGTATATATAAAAAAAGTAGCTCGGATACACGCGGCTAGTATTGTTTATTCCAGCGAGAAATTTTAATCTTAATTTATTCTCCGTAGCTATGCGCTTAGGGTATGTATATATACGCACATTCGTTCTGGATATGAGATTCTACAGAGGCGATAGGCATACAACATGCACATATACATACACAACCCACACACATATAAGCTTCAACGTAATTGGAGAGAGAGAGAAAGAGTAAGAGTGCGATTTAGAAGTCGAGAGAACATCGATCCTCGTTTATTCGTACGTACATAAGAGAACTTGGGATTATAAATTTTCGGGATAGGTTATACTCTCAGATCTCATATTCCTCTGCTATGTGTAGTAGTTCATTTGAACGACTTACTTAATAATACATATATTTTTTTCCTATCTTGTCGGTTACTACTACACACTTAATTAAATTTTCATTTTGAATTTTCAACTGATGCGACGCTCGTAACGTACCTTCTGGTTTATCGATTATCGATTACAATATTTATCAAACGCTGAAAATCTTGTAGTTTGAAACTTGATAAGGTTCTTTTTTAGCTTTTTATCTCTCTATCTTTATCTCTTTCTCTGTCAAATGCATGCATGTCGATGTGGCTTTTCGTCGAATTTTGTACTACAACGTTTTCAAGCCAAGCTGATGCAAACCAAGCCGATTTATCTATAGGAAAAGCTTGAGGCTTGACCACAAGCTTTCACACACGTTCGCGCTCTGTATACTAGTGTATATAGGTAGCCAACGAATTTGGTTTTCGGTATAACACGTTGCAAAGAAGAATTTATATCTTGCTGTTAGCTCAGGCGAACATTTTATTTACTACTTTTGATTTTGGTTAACGAACGATTCAAGCATTCTCGAGTAGTATGTTCTGTTTTTTTTTTCAAATTCTGAAACAATTCTAATCCAAATCCAAAATTATTACAACCGTAAAAATTGATTATTTTTTTTTCTCTTCATTCGTGTTAACTCGTTTAATAAAAATTCTAGTAATTAAGCCTTTTTAGAATTGTGAAATAAAATAACAATGTATTTACTTAAGGAGAAAAAAAATTTACGAGAAGTAAAAGTTATTACTTGAGTTAAAAGTTACGTAATTCTTATACCATAATTTCGTGGATAAATATTCATGAATATAAAAAGAATATTGATCTTTTTTTAATCTTCAAAATAATCATGAGCATAAAAAGAACATTGTAAAATAAATGAGCAAAAAAGTTTATAAAAGAATTTTATGAAAATGTAACAGTTTAACGTTTACTTAATGAGAATTAATTTAGACCATAAATTTAAAAGAGAGTTTTTGACCTACACTTTGAAAATAGTTTGTTTTTTTACTTTTAAAGAATTTAAAGAACTCGTCTATACGACAAATGCATTGTACGAACATACACGTACACGCTCAATGTGAATCCTTTTACTTGGAAATATTTTTCTTGCTTTTCTTACGGTTACGAGATCAATCTTATTTCAAAAAGTACTTTTCTTTTTCCCCTGGCTTTATTTTATTTTGCTCACCTATTTATTTTATTACATAAAAAATAAAAATAAAATACGAATAAAATTATTTTTCATTGTGCTCGCTCGACATTTTGCATATTTGTGGAAAAAAAATCATTACGTTAATCTTTATATTCTCTCCAAAGTTATTTCCAAAGAATATATATATATTGTGTATAAAAATCTTTCGATGTATCTTCTTCTTATTATTATTTTAATGTTTATAAAAGTTTTGAAAAGTTATATAGAAAAAGTTTCCGACAATGCATTATACATTATAATTTATGTAGGCGCCCATTTCGTAACTTTTTTTTTATGGGATATAAGAAATTTCACAAAAAAAATGTATATATATATAAAGTTTTTGTATAAATAAAATTTGCGATGAAACATAAAAAAATAAGAATGCATAATAAATTCTTAACGATTATTTTCTTAATAGGTTTACGTAATCCTCGGAACTTTTTTTATACTTAAAATCGTTAAGTAAACCCACGTCAAATTGATAATTTTTGAAATTATGTAGAGTGAATAAATCAGTAAATATTTTCAAATACTCACACATTATAATATACTAAAATTATGTAATTTTGTTCATTAATTTATATGTAATAATATAAATTAATGTTTAATTCATTCAAATACGAGATTCGTTTTAATATTATATAGAATATAAAAAAAAGGATTACACCAGAGACACGTGAAGCACATAAACATATAACCGGTTTTAATAGAAGTAATTTGAGTTGAAATAAATGTTAATTGACGCGATTAGTGTAGTAAAACAAATCATTCCAATTAGTGTATCAATTTTAATTACTCGAAAATGTCAACGAAAATGATTTTTCAAGTATCTACTTTTAGTATATACCATGCAACTATTAAATACGTAATTAGTACACGAAGACGAGGAAAAAATGTAAATTTTCGTTCTAAAGCCAGTAAGAGAACAAGGCAAACTTCATCTGTTCATGAAAAAAAAAAAAAAAATAAAACAGAAAATAAGTATACAGAAGTGCTTAAAAGTTTTAAAACATTCTCATTCTCTTTCTTTCTCTCTTTCTCTTTATCTGTTCTCTCTATATTTAAAATATACACCGACATGCGGAGATTTTTCGAGGTATATAAAGGTTGTTCTAACGTAATTCTACTGTTGCTATTGATACTTTTAAAAAACAACCTGAAACTTTTCTAACTTGTTTATTTGGAGCTCTCGGTATTGCTTTTTTATTATTATTAGACTTTGAAAGATTTAATTTTCTTATCTTAATGAAATAATTTTTATTTTTAGAGAGTTCAATTTTAGAAATAGCCAGAGTTTTTATTTTGTTTATTTATAAATAATTTCATAAAATTTGATAATTTTGTGAAAAAAATAAATCATTTTTTTTATTTTTAAACGATATTTTTTGTTCTCATAACCGATTATCAGATATTTTTAAAAAGGTGCTAAGTATTTAATGCAACTACTAATAATAAAATTGAAATCATTAAAATTTTTCTTTAATAAAAGTCAAATCCATATTTGAATCAAAGCAGGTCGCCTTGAACTTTTGCATTCACCTATAATAATATTAAATATATATGTATATCGAAGTAAACCAAGCCCAACGTCAAGTAATTCAGCTAACGAGGTAAATGTCAAGCTCGTACTCACTACTTCTATTTATTTCCTTCTTCTCTTTTTTTTTATTTATTTTTTTTTCTCTTTTTCCAGGCCATCCAGTACGGAAGCTGGGCTTCGCGTTATAATACCGCAGAAGCAAGGAACTCTGAAAAACAGTAACCTGTATTCTATATATAAACTTTCAACCTTTACCCTCTTCTATACCCTCACTCTCTTTCCCTTTCTTTCCACTTAAATATATCTATATACAATTTCAGTTGAAAGAATGCTTGAGCTTTATATGTATACGTATATATCAGTAGTTATATTGTAAGAATTGTGTATATATATAGAGACGTTTTTTTACTACACATACAAATAAACTCATAGCAGAGTAGTGCGGTCGAATGGGAAAGAAAAGCTTCAACTTTGTGCTTACTTGCTATATACGGTTACCCTCGTTACGAGAAAGAGAGAGAGAGAGAGAGAGAAGAGAGAGGACTTCTCTAGATCTCGGCCAGGTTCTCTCTATAGAAAGTTTTATCGTTGCTGCTCGCGTTTTATCATCGATACAGCTGCGAGAGAATTGAGAATAGGTTTTAAAGTTTTTCTTTTATTTTTTTTATTTTTTATTTTTTTATATGTATCATTATTGTTGCTTGTCATTCGTGTGTATATATGTAGAAAGTTTTTCAATTTATTGTTATTGCAAGTTCGGAAGACGAATGAATGTTAATCATGTCAATAAATATGTTTTAGATCAGTCATATTAATTTTATATCTGACTAAGCTGTTTCAATCAATAAGCTTAGAATTTTTTTCTATTGCTTCTTCATTTTGAAAAGATTAGACAATGAAGAAATGTTTCATAGTTTCAACAACTTCATTACGACATTGAAAAGAAATTATAACAGCTTTTGAAATCCATAATAAGATATCGTATAGCAACGGTTTCTATTCCGTTTTATTAAAGCAATTAGAGACATCATAAAATGATAAAGATTTTAATCTTGTCTATAAAGAACAACATATTAATGATATATACGATACACGTGCCTCATAAACGTCACATATATATATTTTTTTATTTTCTTGTTTCTTTTCCAAGACACTAATAATTCTTTTAATTATATATGCCGTATTAACAGTAAATAATAGACCTTTAGAGATGTTATTATTATTGATGAATATTTATTATGAATTATAAATCATTTTAGTCATAATCTAGTGCATTAAATTATCAATAAATTATTTCAGAATTAATCACTCAAAATTTTATCTGTAAAATATTGATATATTAAATCTTTAAAAAAACGATAATAAATATTTAATTATCTCGCATAGATGACATATCAATTGTACATAAAAATTTAAAATCAATTTGTAGAACAACAATACAATGTAATATATTTAATTAATTATTTGATCAAAGCTAAAATAACAACAAGCAAAATGTCAAAACAGACAATGCAACGTAAAACAATGAGAGCAAGAAAATCCTTTGAAAAGTAGCTTCTCGAAACCCTTTACACTAAAATAAACATTGAACGTCTACTACTATCGTAAGATTAAGTAGGCCATATACACTTAAAGTTGTACTAGCACTCTCTCTCTCTCTGTCTCTCTCTCTCTTCTCTTCTCTGTGATGTGGTCTTTAACTTTGAGAGTATATATAGGGACGTCCACCCAGTGAGGTGCTGTAATCAAAGCAAGCAAGCAAGCAAGGCAAGGCAAGAGAGGAAGAGAAAGAGAGTGAGTACATGTAGATATATCGAAGCTTGGACCAAGCGTATACAGCTTCTCATGCTTTCAAAGTAGCCTTATAAGCAAAAGGGCCAATTCCTTCCGGCGAGGAGCCATTGCCGTCACATAGTACTGTTCTAACCACCAGGGACCTTAAGAGATGAGATTGCCCGTGTTGTTGGCCTTCTGTGCTTCTCTCCTACACTGCTACCGAAAGGACTTTCTTCTCCTTTTGCCTCTTTCTCTCTTTCTCTCTATAACACCTTTCTATGTAAAGCGATTTACTGTATATACACTAAAACGTCTACCGAAGGCTTTGATAGAGATTATTATGTATCTTATTTTTATTCTACACCCTTTCTAGAATATTGATGCCATGGGCGTCTCTTAGATTTACTTATATCCCAGAGCTACTAGCTTTTATATTGATACTGATATTTTTTTTTTATTTTTTAATGTAAATTATGTAGCATGAGAAAATAATACATTATATGCTAATTTTATAGTATCATTGGCTTATTACATTATTCAGATTTTTTTTCATCGCGTGAAATTGTTTTTTTTTTTTCTGTGTTTATCATACGCTATATTTTAAAAATAATTTAAGAAAAGAAATAATAAGGCTCTGATAAAAAATTTCTAATCAATAAAATAAAATTTTTAATAATTACTTGATGGTAATTAACGATAAATAAAGTTATGTAAAACAATAATTTACAAGGAAATGCTTATTAAGTGTAATTATGTAATTAGAACATACTACGCGAACATTAAATATTCAAAGCTTTTATAAAATATAAAAACAATCAGAGTATTTTATAACTTCATGATTTATAAGATGAAAGGCATTAGGCAATGGATCAATAAACATATAATTTTTATTTTTTTATGACAATAATTATTGTTTTATTAATCATTACAATCATCAAACAGCTGTTAAAAAGTCGATTTAAAATAATTTTTGTCGAGAGAGAGAAAAAAAAATAATCTCTTTTTATACTTTCTGGTCTACAATCATTTTATAAGCATCTCGGGGTATAAGGTACAAAATATCCGCGATATAAACCCCATTAAAACCGCATACAGAAAAGCCTTTAACCATTTCTTTTGTTTGCCATACAATTACCTATATCAGTATTATAGCTCCTGTATACCACGAGCACATATATACACAAAGAATTTGTTTAAGCTCAAAGCTCAGCCCTCCGGTTTGACTGTTGTTTCTTTTTTCCCTCATATATTTTTTTTTCTTTTCTTACGGACCATATCATTCGATATAGTACACTTAGCTGCCTGCTTTCTTGGCTGTATATATAAGCCCGTGCACACGCAAAGTCGCCATAAGCTTCAAGTTATATCGCTTCTTCTCTTTTTCTTTTTCCTCCCCCTTGTTGCTTTCTTTTTTCTTTTACCTATATTTTTTTTTCTTTACTTTCAAGGTATATATAATGGAGCTATACACACCTTTACATGCATTAGAGGTGCAGGTTATTGCACGCCTTCTCGTGTGCTGTACGTACTACAAAAAAATACAACCCCTCCCGATCGTTATTTATTCACTTATATGATAGTTAAAAATTATAGCCAACTTGCTTCTTTGCACTTTGCTCTTTGCCCTCTCTGCATAGCGTTTATGCCTCACGTAAATTACTTATTTTGTCCCTTATATGTATAGGAGGAGAAATAACAGTATGAGTCTTTATAAACACAATACACATAACAAGCTTGTAAATATAAACATCGTAATTGTAATTCACCATTTGTGCGCCTGTATTATGGATTTTCTTCATTCTATAGGTCTTTCCCCCCTTTTTTTTAAACATAAGTCAAGAGTGAAATTGCTTTACTTTCTGTATAACGGCTTATAACAGGTTCATATATTTTTAGAATGGTTTATATCTTGTTTGTTTTTCTTTGTTCTTTGGCTTATAAAGTATATAAGTTGTACTCTCGTTAAATACTTCGTTCAACGATGTATTTTATTGTATAGACGTTAGATTATTATTTGGCAGTCTTTGCGCTTGTTATCTACTTAAAATAGGCTATAAGTATAACATTGATTTTTCCTCTCGCATTAATAATATATACTTGTATACATAGAGTTCAATTCACGATAATATATTAAAAGCATTTCAAAGATTATAAATTTTTAATTAGATTTGTTTTGTTTGTCTTAATCACAAATTGATTGTTTGAACATTATTTTGTCTTATTGTTTACACAATTGTATGTAAAGCAAAAGGTGTATATAATAATTTACTTTGTTTTTTCGGATGATTTTTTAAATGTATAAACGCGATACATCGGTGAATAAGGTGATACTTCGCCATCGCTGCCCGCTTCTTCTCCAGTTGGATCGTCTTTATCTGGCTTTGATGATCGATATATTTGACTTTTCTCATACTGTTCGTTTGCTGTTGAATTAAATTAATTATTAAATAATTAACTCGTTTGAATGCAATTTAATTTGATTATTTTATTTTCGATGACTTGAACAAGCGTTAAATTCAAAATAATCAAATTATCCAATAGTGCATAAATTTATTTACAGAACAAATTAAACAATTATTCGAGTTATATATTGTACGGTTTATTTTGAATTTGTTAATTTATTCATATAATTATTTTTTGTCCTGATAGAAATTTTAATATGAAAAATGTTAGCGAAATTGATAAATAACTAAAAGATATAACTAGTCTCTTATTGAAATTATAAAATTTTTTGATATATTTTATGTTTATTTTTGCTAAGATGACATGACCTCAAAATGTTTGCAATAAACTTTTTCATCGATTTAAATTAAGGCTATTAGTTAAAAAAATAGCTTGATAAAATGTGAACAAAAATTATTATTGATTAATCATTTTTAATAAGCTTTGGTTGAGTATTTGATTTTGTTTTACTTACTGATTTCTATATATTAATGTTTTTTATTAAACCATATTATAGATAATAAAAACATTTTAGTAAATTTGAATATCTAAAATGCATGTAAAATAGCAAACAAAATTTTTAATTAACTTCCAGAAAAAGCGTTAAATTAACGACAAAAATTGACAATATTTTTTACTGTTATGTGTTGCGATCAATTATAAGCTAGTCTTAAAAATGGATTCGATTTATACTTGAACTAATGTGAAAATTTTCTGTAAACATTTTACAAAATATATACAACGTTGTTACAAAAAAATGATGTATAAAAATTAATAAAAGAAAATTATGAATTATAAATTGTATAAATTCTTATAATGGAATAGTTTTGTAGAAACTTTTAAAAATATTTCCCAAGTTTGAATAGAAACATAATTAATAAATATGTTATTTATATATCATCTAATAAAATATTAAGAGGAAGTTTATTGGATAATAAAATTTCTCTTGACAGCATATTTACCAAGAATGAATAAATAAAAGTGATACTTAGAATACATATATTTTTATAATACTACTTTTTGTATTTGAATTTTCAAAAACCTCAGTCAGCAGAAAAGTTTCTACTCCAGAGCATTAGATGCTTTTAATACAGTTTTATGTAGATTTTTGAATTGCTTTAAAAATTACAAATGGATCCTTACTTGGAAAGAATGAGTAAAAAAGTTATCGGTGAAAAAGAAATAAAAATTTAAATTATAACTTTAATGTACACTGAAGATTATTTTTATTTATAGTTTTCATTGGAAAAAAAAATCAATTAGAAAATGTTTACTTATAGCCAGAAAAATTTTCTGCAAGCTTTCTGTTTCTGAACACAAAATTGTCTTTAAATATAATCATCATAATTTAAAAGAATGTAAATTAAGAATATAATTTTTGGATATTATTTTGAATACATTAATTACATTAATACATTATTCCGATATAAAGAAACTGTCCTACAGTTCGCTTGATCATGACTTTAAGCAGAAGCTATTAAAGATCTGAACACTTTAAGCAACGTTTTTTTCTTAATTTATCACTTTTAAAATACTAGAAACTTTATCCAAAATTGATTATCAAAATTTGTAATCAATTAATGGTAGTCAATCAAACTGTAATGGAAATGAAAAGTATTACTAGAGATTTCGTAATCTTTCTTTTATAATAAATTTAATTGTCATTCAAATTTATAATAATAATAAATTTGAAAAATTATTTCATTTTAAATTAACAATAGATTTGTAAAATAAGAATTTTTTGTTATATATAAAGAATTATGTATTCATTATATATTTCAAATTTTTTTTTCAATTATATTATTAATTCATTGATGTCAATATTTATTATGCTATTAAAATAATGTTTTTTAAAATTAATAAATGAAAAAACTTTTCAAAGCAAATTTTCCACATATTCTATTATTAAAAAAATAATCAATTTTTAAAGGAAAAAATATACAATATAAGGAACGTAGATATAACTGGAAAGGAAACCTATGTCTTTACTTAATTTAGATTCTCAAGAATTCTGTAGAATTAATTCAAATTTCTACCAATATATGGCTACAATTCTAAAGGGCCTAGGATTATTTCACTTTATGCTATTCTTGCAAGTGGAGAGTTTTGTACTAGTTGGTATATAATGAAGCTACTCAGTAAAGTCCAGTAGGGTGGTCCGATGATACTCAGGTATATCAGTATATCGTCCTACGTGTTCACTTGCATAAGCTATAATTTGAACGTTTATGAGTATATTATTAATTACTCTGCATAAAGCAAAATGGGTGTAGCTTTCAATGAAAGTATTTACCCTCCTTGGTCACTATATTTGGCATTATTCTAGACATATGCCACCATACAACCACAGAGTTGAAAATATAGTGTATAAAAGTCTCTGTTAACTCAGTTAACACATTACTTATAACACAGTGATGTTATAAGTATCAATGCGGCTTCGTAAAGTTAGGCTAAAACTGACATAGTCGTAACAAACGTTTCACCTGATATGCCAATTTGCGAGAGAACTGTTAAGACGATTATTTGATAATATGAAATTTTCTCATAGAAGATGACATAAACGTCGGCATTCATAAGTTCTGACTTTACTGTAGTAGCAACTATGACCATCAATTTTTTGTTTTCAAAAATTATTTATTACTTTGCTCTGCCACAAAAATAATTCATTACTTTTAATGATTTTTTGTGTATTGTATTTTATATAATAAACGTTAATGAATCAAATTAAAAAATGTTAAGTACATTTGACAAGAATGAATTTTTACTTTAATTAATAAAAAATTCTATATGTGGGAAAGTGGAACACTTAAATAAAGAATTTGTTATATACTTCAATTTATTATTTAAATTATATCGATATTTGCAAAATTGATATTTTTAGTTCGATGTATCACATAAACCAGTTTTTTGTTGTTATTATATTATCGATAAGCTTTTATCGATATTTTTATAAAATATTAACATCCCTACAATCAGCTGCATATTACATTATCCAATCAACCACGTCTTGGTATTTTATTAATTAATGGTTAATATAACGAATCAATTAAGTATGTTTCTATACAAACTTTTTATTATAAAAATTATTAGTTTACATTATAAATCTTTCATAAAAACTGAATATTTTACCTATTTTATTCACTATATTTATCATTTAATCTTAATTTAAGTTGAAAAAAAAATTCAAATTATACAATTTGTAAAGTTTTTAAAAGCTTAAAAAAGAAAAAAATTACTCACTGATACCGTTGTCATTAGTGGTGCGCTTATTAACCGCGTCCTCATAATTCTTAAGAGGCACTGTACCTATAATAATGGTCGTACGAATCTTGAGATTTTTTTGTAACATACGATAGTACCATTCGCCAAGATCCACACAAGCTTCAACTTTGAGAGCGTAACGTACATCAACTAGGCTACTAAAATTCATGTCGCTTGGAGGTATCGATGGTACATCAAATTCTTCGTGGTATGTTTCAACTTTGAATGTGACTGGGAGTTCAATTTCTACGACTATTTCTTTGTGACGACGTGATTTTTCTTTCGCGTGATACGTAACAACCTAAGAATCAATTAGATTATATGAAAAACTTCAAAGTTCATGTAGATTTTAATATTTTAAAGTACCTATTCTTAAGTCAAATAATCAATCTTTTTCATTCTTGAGTCTCTTGTTACTTTGAGAATATTTTAAAAGGTTGAAAAGTTAGAAATTTAAGTAATTATAAAGGTTTCGGCTTTGTGAAGAAAAAAAGAAGTATGTCAAGTATGATATAAAATTTTTTATTCAATTATTTTAATAACATTTTTTAATTAGAAATTCCAATCTGAGCTATACAGATTCTATACGAAATTGAGAGAAATCGACACTACATGTACATGTAGATCTTTGTGTAAACTTAAATTTCATGTTTACCTTTTGAAAAAATAATAAGCTCTACACAAGTGCAAATATACTTTTCGCACTTGGTGCATAACATACTTTCCAATGATTACTAATCATTTTAAAAAAATAAATAAAAGAAAATTTCTGGGATAATAAAATGGGGTAAATAATTTTTTTCTTAAATATTGTAAATTAAATTAAATTTTAATTAAATTTTTTAATTTAAAACCTTTTAACAAATTTTTAACACAACAATAAAGGAGACTCCTCAATAAAAAAAAATTGATTTTTTGACCTGGGAAAAGTAGATTTTTTTTTTAAATAAGTAATTTTATTTTAATTAAGATAAGTGAATGAAATAATTATTAAAAAAGTTTAGAATTGAAAATTATTTAGTCATCAATTAAATTTAATAGAAGGTTTATTTGTTTAATAAATTTCATATTCTTTAATGGACATCATAATGAATTGAAATCATTAAAAAAAAGAATACTGAAAACTGTATAAAATATTCATAATCTTTTTTAATTGCCCAAGATGCAATTATATTGCATGAAATTTTTATTTTGTAATCGAAAAAATGATATTTGATGGTACATCTGCATTTAATTAAAATTAAAATTTTACAAAACTAAAAATGTTTTTTAATAATTGTATTTACAAATTAATTAAAACATTTATGAAAATAGCACAAAGTTTAATAATTCATGTATTGAAAAATAGATTTAAAAAAATTAACTCAAGGTGATATAATAGGGTATATGATTAAAACGTAGTTACCGAAATTGCAGTTTCTCAAATTTTTTCACCTTTGTTAAAAAATTTTTGGAAATAAATATTTTTAAAACCTTGGATTAAGAACAAAAAATTTGAAAAACTGTAGTGTCATTTGAAAAAATTCTTCAAAATTACTTGTTATTGCACGATTCATTCAAATGTCGTGTAAAACTTTGAATAAAAAATTTTTCCAACCAACTTATTTGAAACTGTCGTCCTTTTAAAACTTTCTTTTGTGTGATACAATAATTACCTTCTTAAGAACGATTCGTATCTTGGCAACGCGCACGTTGGAATCATTTTTAAGACTTATTTCCATAGGTACAGTCTGTCCTGGCACGAAACCTCGTACAGGTAGATTAAGTTCCATCTTTAAAGGTTCTCTTTGACCAATGAATGTCTTTGACTGGCGTTCGCTAATGGGCAACTAAGATAAAATAATTTTTGCAATATGAAAAATGTATTCATTAATAAGAAATGGAAAAAAAGGGAAGAGGAAAAAGAAAAAGTTTCTTTTTGATTAAAAGAGATTCAAGCGTTTCTTCTTTTAATAAAAATGAATTTCCAACATTATGACACGAAATCAATAAGTATTGTTAAATATACGCAATTGAAAAATATTTTGAAAATTCGAGTTAATATTTAATGAAAAAAAAGCAATTTCGTGTTTACATAAACTCCTTTGTATCAGAACATCTAAAACATCAATAAAGGTATATAATGACTAATTTAAAAAATGTATAAATTATATATTTTTTTAAATACTCCAATTATGTATGCTTGATAATACTTAAAAGTTTAAAATTATAATGTTGAAAAATTCTTATTATTAGTAGAAGCGCTTGAACCTCCTTAAGCTATATTCAGTTCATTTAATCGTACTTTATATGTAAAAAGCCGTTTTTAAAATGAGTGAGGATTCACATTTTTCACTTGAGATACTATTTAATTTTCAAATACACGCTCACTTATATAGCAGCGTGTTTATGCTAAGCCATATTATGAATTTACATGTATGGTTTAAAGAAGATTGCCTCGAGGGATGTGTACTGAGATTTCTATAAGCTGAGGAAAAAAAAATTTTATGTTTTTGAACCTGTACAGCGAATATCGGTAAATTTTTTGCAAACTTGAGATTGAACAATTCCAATTTTTTAAATTAAAATTAGAATTTTATTAAAAAATTTGTTAATATTTTAGTAGTAAATAACAATGACAATATTTCGCACAGCATTTTTAAAGCTTTCAATGTTTATAAAACATCTTGAAAATTTAATATCTGAAAAATTTTTTTTTGCGTATATTAACGATAAAAATTCACGAGCAAACTGTAGCAAATATTTAATAAAAAATAAAGAAGAAAAACAGGTCACAAAACTGTCCAAGATTAAATTATAAAGAATATACAAAAAATATTTTCTCAATCCAAGAAAAACATCCTTTTAAGAATATATAAATTATTTCATAAAATCTATTAAAAAATTAAGGGCGTTACTTTCACTGCTTTATAGATAAAAGAAATGAATTTATATTTTTTCTTTTCTTTTTAATTTTAAAAGGCTTTAAACGATATGATATATATATTATATAAAAAGCCAGAAATCCTATGTCCTGTGTGTGCGTCCTCCTTTTTGTTTGAGAAAAATATGAGTGCATGTAGTGCACTACCCCCGCACCTATATACTCCAAAGAAAAGCTTCTCTCTCGCTATATAATTCAGTAATGCATTTCTCTTGTGAAAGCTATCAGCGCTTTATATATATATATATACATGTTATTCTTTTTCATGTTTTTTTTTTCATTCACTTTCTAAAATACAATACTAGTCCACTTTATACAATGGACTAGAAATAAAACTTTTTACAACTAATAAAACAAATATATTTGTTATATAACAATTTAATATAAGAAGAAAAGCAGATAGTAGTAATTTAAAAAATTTTACGTTCCCAAATATAGCTCAGCGTGTAGTTAAATATTAAAGAAAAATAAATAATTCATCAAAGCTAAAATAAAAAAGGAAGAAGCTAAAAGAAGGGTAACATTTTTATCTGGGGAAATAAATAAAAGTTTACGAAATAGAAGAAATTGTTTCCGACTTACTGGCGCCAGTGAATCGAGGCTAAGATCACAAAGTGAAGCGAGGGTGAAGGGCAGCACCGAACTATGTAGCGTAACATCTTTATCGACAATAATACTTGCTCTCAAAGAATAACGTATTCTACCATATAAACCTTCGAAACTACATGGTACTTTTTCTGGCAATGTTATACTAAATGGATAAATACCACTGCTTATTTGTTTCTTCAATTCACCGTCTGCACAATAATAAAAAAAACAAAATAAGAACAAAGACGATAGTGACAATAATACATGATGATTGTTATGTTGAACTGGTGCAAATGTATGTGAATGTATATTTACCTCCAACAAGATAAGGTTCTAAATGAAGGTAACTTTCCTCAGCATTGTATTTCCGGCGTATACCAACTGATCGATCGGTGAAGTGTACTCGTGCTTCTCCTTTGCACCTTAACCGCAGTCCTGAATACATCAACAATGGATTGTATAAATAGGCTTAGTTTATTGAAAAGGATTTTATAGCCTGTTAAACCCTTCAGACATTATTGTGCTTGTCGTAAAAAAAATTCATGAATTTTCAAGATTCAACTCAAATTAAAGTTATTTCAATTTACAGGAATAATTTTAAAGCTTTAACCTCATTATTGAAAGTTAAATTAATAATAAATCATTATTCAATCGATAATATGCATTTTTAAGTAGCTGAAAATCAATAAGTTGTAGTTTAGTTTTTAAAAGTTAATTAGATATGCATAGACGATAATAACAAATTCCTTTTAAAATAAAAATTTTTTTTTTTCTATTAATTTAAAATATGACTAAGTTCTAAACATGAAACATAATTTAAAATTTGTAAAGAGCCTTTTTTTCAATAATTTGACGTATTCGACAATTCTCTGTTGATAGAAACATTAGATTTGAGAATCATGGTGACGATCAGGGTTAAATTCCTGACAGCATCGGCATTACTGAATCTCGCGCGTTTGTTACACCACATTATACGTAATACCTAAACAGGATACGCATATATACATATATACACGGGGATGCAAGATAATGCGAAACACGCGCTGAATGTGTCGTTGCACCGACAATCGATTCTATATCTACCCACTATGTACATATATACATGTATATGCATACTCATGATCCTAATAGCCGATCGGCTAGTAAGGGCCATTACTAGTGGGGATTATTCGAAACGAGGGTATCCTTTTTAACTTGCGCGTTAGAGCTTACATTACAACGTTAGTACATAAAATATATATGTATGTGGGTAATGTAAGATGGAAAACATCGATTTTTAAAACAAAATTCATTCTTTAATGCATGACTATTTTTAATGTGCTTATTATCTGTTAAGGTTTTTAAAAAAAATTATATTATTCTGTGTAACTTCTAGGAAGTATTTTATTTTTAAAAAAAGAGCCGATGTGGAGCTTGTTAAAAGTTTATTAAAATTTCAGTATGTTGTAAAATTTTTAATGCAATTTTACACGTTTTTAAAAAAAAATTTAGATTAAAGTGGATGAAAACGTATTAAAAAATATACGTGTTATTTAAAAACTTATTTAAAACTGTACTTTATACAAAATCATAAAAAACAAAAATGTAATCAAACGAATTTCATAAAAAGGATAAAATCTTTATAGTTGGTACATGACCTTGAAATACTTGAAGTAATATATTGAATCTTGACTTATTCTTAGTGCAGAACAATTTCAACAGTAATTCATAATTTAATAATAATAAAAATTTAAATTTAAAATATTCTATACAGAAATACTTTATTTACCCAAAATTTCAATCGGTGCTCTAACATCCACTATGACATTTCCGGATAGCACTTGTCCAGCCATAAACACACCATCTGGATTGTTTAATTGCACTTTGATACGATCCAACCCATAACTATAAAAAAATTATATTACAACTAAATAAAAATAAATTCGAAATCACAAACACCAATCATAAAATACTATATAAATTTAAAAGTAAACACCTTGAGTGATCTACTGTACTTTGCGCTGTTTCTTCTTCTTTCATCATTTTTTCACACAAATCTATTACTCATGAAAAACAAGAAATCTAAAAATTAGTTACTCCGTTTGTCTTTTAGTAATTCCAGGATTATAGATGTAGAAGTCGAAAGGCACTGATAACTTTTGTTGAATGAGAAACCAAAAAATATTGTTAGTCGGTTGAGTTAGTTAGAAAATAGTTATAATGCGCGCAAGCGCGCGATACACGCTATATACATATCTGGTGGTAACTCTGTGACTAAGCAAAGTGTTGTTCGCCAATATTACGTTTGGCGACATCAAGTCGCCAAAGCTAGAGATCGACTTCTCTTCTTCGGCGCATAGCAATAGCTACTATGTATCATGGATATATCTATGTATATAGAAAAAGGAAAACTCTTGCTTGCTACTACTGGATGCTTTTGTGTGTATGCATGGATGTTGGCTAGGGTGCTCGTATATCTATAGGGAGATAAAGGATCTTTGTCCTAGTAACAAACTGTTCTGTTTTTCTGATATTGTGAATAGCAAACAACAAGGGTTACGCGAAGGGTATTGCTTCTCATTATTCCAATTATTATTTTTATGAAAATGAGCTATTTATAAATATAAGTAATTACATATAAATACGACTATAAATTTTTATTATTTTTTATATATTTATATTGTTTTCAACAAAAAGGATAAAGCTAATGAAAAATGCATCGGATTATTTTGTTTTTCTCAGAAATATATGATATAGTCTTTTTTTTTCAAAAAAATTGTAAATAAAAGTGCATTTCAAGCTATGGAAATGCAGTAAATAAATTTTCCTATATTACATATATCTTTTATTTTAAAGAAAAATGTAAGTGGATATCAATGTAATAAATATATCAAAAATGTACTTTAAAAAATATAGAAAATAAATGCAACTTTATCCTGGATACGAATTTGATAATACGTCAAAGGGTAAAATGATACATAAAATTTAAATTGCGAATTTATAGGATAAATCAAGTACGAATTTTCGAAATGAATATCATTCAAGGATTCAAATAAAAGGGATATAAAATTTATAATTCCCTGGAAATAGTCCAAATTTTCCAAGGTATTTATTGAAGCAAATTTTATGAAAATATTGAAAATCTTTTTTTTTTTTATTTTATGCATCGTGTTATTAAAAATTTTCAAACATTTCTCAAGTTAATTGACTGCTTTAATCATTCCAAATTATTGTTTATTGATTTTAAAAAAAAAGAACTCGTAACTCAAAATTCTAAACACCATTTAAAAGATAACATTCAAAGTTTTCAACGTTTAAATAAAATATTGTTCAAGAAATTTTCTTTCGCCGCCATGTATTACTTGGAAAAAGTTAAAAGTAAATTTTTGAAATACGACATACATGTTTCAACAGTGTTATATACTTTCGGAAAATTTTTACCCATATCAATTTTAATAAGAATCTCGTATAAAAATAAATCATATTCAAATTTAATGATGTAACATAAAATACGGCTGTGTCAGCTGAATTTTCAAATTTTTCAAATTAAAATGTAACAAAAAGTATCAGGAAAAAATTTTTCCCGAAAATCATTAAAAATCACGAATTAACTGTGATTCTGTATTTAATATACGTAATGGATGAATATATGAATGAATAATAATATTATAAATATTGATCGTGCATAATAATATTTGGTAAAGCAGTCCATATGTGCATACTGAACTCTCTTAATATGCAAATCATATATATAGTTATACATATAATCACAACAATATTATAATCAATTAGCCATTCAACGGAATAATTTTAATATTTCAAATTTAAAATTGAAATTTTTCATATTTTGCCATATATACGAGGGATGATTAAATTGATCTTTAAAAAAAAACTTTATCATCCAAAATTTAATTTCCAAATATAGAAAGTTTATTCGATCTTAGCCTCAAATAATGAAATCCATATCCAAAAATAATCCTCTAAAATTGACTTTGCGAACCATTCGAAAATAATTTAAACTCTTCTCTCTTTTCCAAAAGCTCATATAATATCTACATAATGTAACATCCGAAACCTTATATAATGTAATCGTTACTAATCGGGTAAAATAGTTTGAGCTAACGTTAAATGAACACACATATATATATATATATATTATAACCAACGTTGAGTATTTCGATGAATATTGAATAATGAGAGCTCCAAATTCATACGCACACACACACACACAGAGTGCATGAATATATATACATCCATGAGATAGAAGAGAAAGAGATAGAGTTAGGAGGTAAGCCCATGCCGAAGACTAATAGAGAAATTAATTGCAATACCGGACTCAAGCCTATATATATGGGTATATGTATATGCATGTGGTTACAATTCGCATTGTCATTTCAAGAGAGAAGCGCAGGTGAATTATATGCCATATATACGAAAAATTTTTAATTTTTTTTTTATTTTGTTATATTCCCATATTATCCAAACATTTCTGTGGCTTCGGATTATTATTAAAGCGGATTTATACAGGATATAGACAAAGATCTTTCATAATTGAAATTTAATATTTCGAAAGCTGGACTTACTAATTTTAATTATAATTAAATAGTTGCTGTGTGTGTTCGGAAGTGTTTAATTAAGTTGATTCTTTTTATGTATATATATACGGGATGCTTAGGAAATCTTTTACTAAGGATGCGTTTATTAAATTTATATAGATTCTAATTAATTTTCTATATTCAATAAATTACTCGCGCGCTTGATTATTGAGTAATTTCTATTGAACATATTTTAAATTATGATGAAAGGTGAAAGGAATCTAT
The DNA here is from genome assembly GCA_017163975.1 of Anastatus disparis. Classification (NCBI taxonomy): domain Eukaryota; kingdom Metazoa; phylum Arthropoda; class Insecta; order Hymenoptera; family Eupelmidae; genus Anastatus; species Anastatus disparis. The sequence goes on from JAFFSR010000226.1 coordinate 7,755,125, forward strand.
TAAAAATTGTATTGATTAATTTATGTATGAATTTTTTATTTATTGCACATTCATTTTTTTTATTCTATTTATCTATTGTGAAATTGATGTTTTAAATGATTGACTGCGTATTGATGTAGAAATTGCAGAACTAAAAATGTAGATGTAAATGTAATAATTGAATTGTTATTTAAAAAATAACAATTTCAATATTCAAAGTAAATTTAAATTTTTTCTGATCTTGTTATTTTCCGATCAAAACATTGTATTTTTGCAATAACAATGTTCAAAATATCAAAAGAAAAGATATGATTTTTCAAAGTTCTTTTGTACGAAAAAAAACCTGTAACAATTTTTCAAAAAAACAATGTCACTTGAAAAAAGTCATCGGTAACAAAATATCGTGTGCAACAAGAAAGTATTACAAAATAATCACGAGGAAAACAAAGCTAAAAATTGTTGAAACTCGTCCTTTTCATCGTGCAACGTAATCGTGCTTTTATTTTTTTTTCTTTTGCTCTTTGATAAGAAATAAAAAAGTAAAGAAAGTATTGTATACATGCCACTCTTTTAATGAACGTCGTCCTTGAAGATTTACGATCGTCGCACTGCGAGCCAAAATTTCACAAACTTAAAAAATCCTAGATTGCGAGCATTGTATACTCGTAGCCAAATTGGCTAGTAATTCGTCGACGTGAAAAGAAAAAAAAAGAGAAAAATAATGAAAAATAAAAAGAAAAATCTTCATCTCTTTCTTTCTCTGGAATCACAAAGTTAAAAAAAGGAGTCTAGATAAATATATATGTAGATATATAAAAGTAAATAAAAAATAAAAAAAAGAAGCAAAGAGAGGAAGGAAAAGTTCTTCACGTAAAATGTTTCGTATGATTTTTCCTCGGTTGTTTTTTAGCCTTCAAGCTTTTTCTCTTTACTTGGGGGAAAGGGGGGGGGGAGCTCTCGCGCGTACTCTTCCTCACTGATTTATGGGCAGCGCGATGTTCTCTCACGGGAGGAGACAAACTGCATGGCGCAAAACAACAACGCGACCAGAGTAATAATAGTTTCTTGTAGTTTCGCTGCTGGTGTATACATACACCGTACATATATATATATATATATAGATATATAGCACGGCTCGGCTGGCGCACCACCACTGGACAACGACGTGTACGCGAGAGAGGTAATCCCCACGTTTCCCATAAATTCCAATGACAATAATTATTTGCTAGAACCCCCCTTCCCCTCCCTCCTACCTTTATACACCCTTTTTACCCTCTTCATCCTCTTGTACCTACCCCCCTCGTCTCTTTCTAGACTGGAGCTCTTTGCGCTTTTGTTTGACTTTATTTCCTTGTTTTCTATATAGCGTTTCAAGATGCGCTTAATGCTTTTGACTTTACCCTAGTTTTCTTATTTTTTTCTCTTTAATTCTAGAAGGAACGGAATATTACTCATTTTTAAGTTTTAAATTTTTTTAATTGTTCTTTCACTTTGATACAAACAGTTAACTTTATTGGAATTATACTAGTTTTACGATTTAATCAAAAGCTCTAATGCTTATTGAAGTTTATTTGTAAAATTCTTGTTAGTCAAACAAATAATTTGGAATTTAACTTTAAATTTTGATTTCGTGCAAATACGTAGGTGGAAATACAAATAAAATAAACAAGTAAATTTAAAATTTGAGAAAAAAATAAAATTTAATAAATTAAAAAACTAAAAAAGCCTTAAAACTTTAGACGAATAACAAGTCGTGCTTTTGTCACATAGCCACATGCACAAAGAGATAAAGTGAAAGAGGAAGAGAGTGTAGAGGGTGAGTTGGAGAAAGAGAATTTCGAAAGGCAAATCAGATTTCATAGAGTCCAAGGGTATATATAATAATGTGGTTTGCCAGTCGTGGCTTTGTCGTACATATAACGTTGGTTCAAAGTGAACAGAAGAGAGAAAGGCTTTTATCTTCTATCTCTTCTCTCCCTCTTTTGGGGCAGAGAGACACGCAGTTATCGTGTAATTCGATTATGCGTGTGCAAGAGGAGAGGTATTTATTTTGCAGTTTTGCTTTTCTTTATGCTAGTTTACAAATAACTTTGAGTTTTGTAAATAAACAACCTGAAGATTGACCGTGATATTGAATTATGAAATATAAAAGGATATATATTGTCATCGTAATGCAATTTAATATGAATTTAAAATGATCTTTTATTTAATAAATTGATAGAGCTTTTAAGATTAATTTGTCATGTATAAAATTGTTTGAGTACATTACTTTTGTGAATAGTATTTTAATGTAATAGATTAAATCTTTTATTTGATGTTGAATTATTAAAATATAATTTACTAGAGTCGTAAGGTGAGCCAAAATTCGTGAATTTAAAATCCTAATAGAGGTTACAATAGCCAACTATCGTGTATCCGTAGCCAAATTGGCTTTCTTTTTCATTCAGCCGAAAGGAATCGATAAAAAGAAATTTAGAAAATCAGAAGATTAATTTTGAATTTACTATTAGTAATTTGATAAATTTTCTATATTCTGCAATATTTTTAAATAAAATTGTATTTGAAATGTTGTAATAAAAAAATAAGGCAATAATCTGGTCTAAAAAAAAATGTAGTTAAATTTTGTGAATACTAATTTTTGAACAAATATAAACATACAATTAGTCGAGAAACATTGGATTGTTATATAGTATCAACTTAAACAGGAAGCAATGCATGATCGATCAATTGTCAAGCCATGTGTAACGAACGCCCTCGCATCAATTGTTATATATAGACAGAGATAGATACAGAGAGAGAGAAATAGAAATGGGTGTCAATACGAGAATCCAAAGAGTTAAAATGTATCTCTCCGCGTTGTATTGCAGTTTTGGATTATATTCGGCGCGTTGTGCTAATTATCTCATCGGGACAAATGGCGAGAGGGTAAGAGAGAAAGAGAGCGAGGGTGGCAAAAGGGGTGGGGGAGAGAGGGAGCGAAATGTTAACGAAGCGGACAACGAATAGTCATGCTTCGTTAAATACTCAACGACCAAATAATTAGCGACGAGAGCACACGCGCTCATATACATACGTAGAAATGTATATCTATAGGTGCATATCACACTTGTATTGTTGCATAGATTTTCGTTTCTCTTGCATTACTTGTATATATGAGCGTAAACGACAACGATTCGTTGTTAGAGAGAAAGCTTTCGTGCCAATTGTTTGTATATATACAATTTTTTTTCTTTTTACCTGACATACGGCCAATTGACTAGAAGCATATTTTTTATGACTAATTTTCAACTTTTTTATTTTATATGTGATTTGAGGATTATGATTTTTTTATCTAATAATTATTGACAAAAAGTTAAGATTTTATTATGTATTTATTACACATGTCATAAAATGTGCATATACAATTTAAATAAATTACATTTAATTGTTTAAAAAAGCTTATCTATAATATTTTAATTATTAAATAAAAATAGTATCATGAACGAGATAATAAATAAAATAAAATCGAACAATTTTCTCATATTTATAAAAATTTTATAAATAAGATTTTCAGTTTATTAAAATTACTTCAAAAAATACTATTAATAAAAAAAATATTCAATAACTTCAATAATAAATCTCCATTTAATTAGTAAAAAAATTATTAGTAAGCAGGTTTTTTTGTAATATCTAGTATCATTAAAAAAAAGAAATAATTTGAACGTTACATTCTTGGTAATAGTAAATACTTCACAAAGTAAAAGTACTACAACTTTTTCATTTGCAAGTACACTCATTCCAAAAGAATAGAATTTCATTGAAAGAATATTTCAAAGAATTTACTCCACAATATAAAAAGAAAAAAGAATTTTCAATTTCGCATTTATAACAAAGATCAAAGAATTTTTTGAAGGTTCAAAAAAATAAAATCAAATATGCAGTAGGTATAACTATTTATTCTTTTTTTTTTTTTTTCATTTGAATTGCTAACAAATGTTTCTTATAAGACTATATATATATACGTTACACTTTCATTTTCAAACAGTTCTCTGACTTTATGATTCTTTCCTACTTAGTAAAAAAGTATATATCTTTCTTTTTTTTTAGGCACAACCAAGAGAAAAATTGTTTCTTGTCATACAATCTACCATACAACATAAAAGAGAAGTAGTCGTTAGGTTGTTACGTCCGAGAAAAAGAAAGAAGAGAAAGAACTCGAAACATTTTGTGCTTTAGGAGTTTTGTACGCAAGGGTATGTTGAAGTTGGCAAATTGGAGAACGTAGTATATGTATATATATATGGTTTGCTTTTACCGCGTATAGCTCGCAACTTTCGCACTTGCTTGGCTCGTTCATTCGCGCGAAAACCGCGGGGGAGTAACCTCCCTTTAAATCAAGCCTAATGGAAATTTAGTCGTCGCATAACGTTTTAACGGGCAAACTTGTACTTTGCGACATCTCCCCGCGGCTTCTTTTTCTTTGCCTTATATCTCTAGTACAAAAGAGTAAAATGAAACAATAGTTATAATAAAGAGAAAGAAGAGAGAAAGAGACTAAAGCTAAATTAAAGAAAGTAAGCTAAAACATTAAAGTCATATCTCGGTTATACGCAAAGTGATGAAGAAGTATACAAGAACTTGTGTGATGAATGAAAAAAGTATAAGATAAAATGTTAAGATGACGCGATGGTTTTACTAGAAACGCTAGCAACCAGTACAATTTTCTTAAATAAAGTACGGTTTATTAAAATAAGTATAATATCTAAATGAGGAACTTTTGGTTCTTCGATAAAGTCAGTTTTATCTGTACAAAAAACTTATGATAAATGATTCGCTTTTTTTAAAAAATAAACGAGAATATAAAATATTTTTTACGAGTATAAAAAATGTTTTCTTTTAGTAATATGATTACTATGATAATTAACATGATATATTGTATAATATAACCAACAATTATTTGTATAAAAATTACATACTGTTATTTTATAAGGCGAAATTATTTTATAAGAATCGTTAAGTATTATATTAAATCATATGGACGTATGTATAAACACTTGATTTTGTTAATTAGACTTGTAAACATAGCCTTTCATGATGATGACAGTGGTTATTAAAAAAGAAACCGTTTCTATGGTAAAATTTTAAACTACAATAAAATACATCTAAGAATCTAGATCATAAAGATATAAAAATAATAAAACACGATTATATAAATACGTCAACGTATTTCTACACTTAAAATAAATCAATAAAAAAACATTTAATAACTACACTCTTTCAAATATGTCAAATTTAATATGGCATCGAGCTCATCGAAATCTATTTGGCTAATGAAAGCTCTTTGTTGTTCATCTATTTTAGCTAAATAACGATCATTACATTTTCCTTCATTATTATTAAAGCTTTCACTTACAATATTTAATGATTTCGTATGAGTTTTTCCATTATTTCCACCACCATTAAAATTTGTCAAATCAGACAAATACCTCTTAGAAGAAATATCTCTAAATCTCTTCTTCAAGGGCAAGTTTTGAACATGTGGATTTTTAATACATTCAGGTACCTGTTGTCTTGTTAGGTCATTTTCATAGTCCATCATCTCTTCTTGCAGATCGTCTGTAGTAAATTCTAAATCTATAGAATTATTTTCTTTTTCAGGAATATTTCCTTTGACAGAGTAATTTTCTTTTCCAGAGTAATTTTCTTTTCCAGAACTATCTTTTATTAAATCAAAGTTTGATGAGTTATCTATTTCAATATTTTCACTGGAAAGCTCCTGTACTTTTGAATTGCTTGCATTATCCATAAGAATACTTGCTTCTTTTTCTTTTTTTTTACTCAACCGTTGAGATGTTCGACGCCCTTTCTTATTTGATTTAATAACTTGATTTAGTTTCCCTGTTTCTGACTGTTTATACTCTCCAATTTTATATTTTTCTGTACTTATGAAGAATAAATTCCTTAATTGTGGATGAGATTCCTCGCAGTGTTCATAAAATTCACCCTTCGTATGAAATACCTTATCTATAACAAAAAATAAATTAATGAAGCATAAATAAAAAAATTAAATAAAAATTTCTATCAAATATAAAGTTTTTTAAAAATATTTTAGAAGTCAATTAGTGAAAAAAATATAAAAGCCAAAAATATTGACACTGCAGGTGGAATATCATTAATTGTATAACAAAGTTGAATGAAAAATCAAGTTGTAGATGAAAGTTGAGATAACGAGTAACTCGTTTATTTTTATAAAACTGCAAAGCATTGTCAAGTTCGTCAGCGTGTTTACTCAATGGAGTAGTCGCACGTGCACCGATTCACCAAGAATATAAGCAAGCGCAATCCCGAGGTACACTCGAGTTTTAAATTTCTTCTTTGTTTCTTTTTGTACACGTATATATAGATATATATAAATACTCACCGCATATACAGATTTTAGGTTTTTTCAGTTCGCAGTGAATCCTCTTGAAATGGCGGTCAACGTTAGATTTTCTGGTACTGTTATAGCCACATTTTGCGCATCCGTAGATTTTCGATTTACTACCACTCTTTGAAGATGACGTAGTAGATGTCCCGGAACTATTCTCCTCGTCCGAGATAACTTCAAGGGGCTTGTAACTGTTAGAAGAAAGAAAAAAATATGCACTTCGTTAGCTGATATAACATGTAGCTGGTAAGAAAAAAAGACCAGGACGCTCTTGTCTTTCTAAAAACGAGCTTTTTTTCGCGCGCTTTATAACACAAAGAACTAACGTGCACGCATATATATAGCTGCGCAAAGAACAATACAAGGATTTTCAAAAACTATCGTACCATCAATGAGCAATTTTAAAAGACTTATGAAAATATAAATAATAACATTCTAACCTTCATTGATAAACCATAATCTTTTACACTAATGCTGTAAATTGACACAAAAGAAACTCCGAAAAATCTTTCATTAAAATTTGAAAAAGACAAAAAAATAAAATTATCTTGTCAAAAATTAACGGTTTTGTAATAGAAAACGAACAAAAAAAGTACTCACCAGCTCATGATTAACGTCGAATTAATTATGTCTCCAAATTATGAAAAATCTTCAATGTCAAAGTACAGTAAAAAAAATTGGAGCAATCTTTAAATCAGACACATTTTAAGAAGTCACTATCAACAAATATGCATATTAAAGAATAGATGTATGTGGACTATTGACACCGAACTAATAATCCGTGCTGATCCAACGCGACGACCGTTTGCACTGAACAGAAATAAAAGAAAAAGAACAAGCAAGCGCGCGTAACATTGGACAAAAAAACAAAAATACACCACCGCACCGCAGTTAAGATGTTAATTGCTATAGTATCGACACTATGACTGAGTGACGAATGCGTCTATATACTTAAGGCCCCGCAAAAGTATAAGAATAGGCAAAATATATACTCTGTAAGGGTCAACTCTATACACATATCTAAACACTCCCCCACCCTTAGCTCGCCGGCTAAAGACTGTTGTCTTACTCCGCTTTGTATTATACGACTATTCTGTCGAAATGTAAACAAATAATATTGAGCAATTTACTACTCTCACGCGCGTGCCGGTATACTGAAACTTAAAACAAGCGTATTCTTATACTGTATATCTATGAGATCGAGTATTATCGGCTTAAATTTCGTTTTTTGTGAGTAGCACGTCAATTTTTCGAAGTACTATTATATTTATTTTCTACAGTAATCCGCTTGGTCAAATGTATATAGTTATATGGTTTGATGTGTATTGGATTGGAAGCGTAGACTGTATATGAATATAGTATTGTGAGTATACACACATATATGCATACGATTCTCGTACAGACTGCTATTTCCATGAATTGTATGTAAAAGGGTCGGTCACTCGGTTCAACGAATGTGCATGTCGAATATTGGAGCACATAGCCCGTAATATTAAATTATTTGTATTTATATATATTGTGTCTGTAGACTCTTGAGAATTCGTTGAGAAACGAATAATTTTATTTTTAAGAAAGAAAAAATTATTGAAGTAAATGCGCGGTAAAAAATATTGTGAATTAATTCAATACGCAATCCATATATTATATTCATGAAATTTAATATTGAATTTTCGAATAATAGAAAAATGAAAGAGATTTCTTTTATAAATCAATGATTAATTCATGATATAATTACCAAATTCATAAATGACATAATTACCAAAACAAAATAAACAGATATATACGAACTTTAGAATAACTTAGAATATAACTTGTTTCTAACCTAACTCTGAAAAAACTTAATTTTTATAAGTCATTTAAATCATCTATATATAGATATGCTATTAATAAAATAAATAAGTTTTAAATAACAGCTATAATTAAATTAAATGCGCAGTCTTTATTTTAACAAATTAGAGAGTCGTTATAATATGACGGATTTTCCTTTAATACAGCAAACATTTTAATGAGCACATTAAAATATTAATGTACATCAAAATATTATTAATTATAGGATAATTATTAATATAATTTCATGAATAAATATTCCTTTATAAATATACGAATTATAAATTTGCCTTTTTAATTTGAAATGATTATATAACCTATGTAACTCAATAATGATCTTTGAGTGACTACTGGTATTTTATAAATGACTCTATTTTGTTTAAGAAAAATAAAAAGTTTATTCTAATTTGAACATTTGAAATAATAATTTAAAAAATTTAATTTATTTATTAAAAGAAATTAAAAATATTCAACGTTAAGAGCACGCCATGAATTTTTAAAGTTTAATTTACTCTAACCCTGGTAGAAAATGAAACGCTTTTTCTACCATTTTATGGCCATTTCTTTAAAGTGAAGAGCAGAAAATGGGAATGTTTTATGGCCATTATTTGAACTAATATGAAACGTTTTTTTCAACCTTCATAGTGCTAAAAAATGCTAATAAAATGTTGAGTCTGATCCACTATTATTTGAATATAGATAGTTAACAGTAGAGTCTATCAAATTGTGCTCTAATTGATTACTATTAAGAATCATTTAAGGTTTTTTCTTGAAAGTTATCATTAATCATTAATAGAATCACTTTTGTTAATATATTCGCGCGTATATATTTTGAGTTGTGATCGGATTGTTAGAGGTTATTTTTAAACGATTAATAAAATTTTCCATTTATTATTTAAAAAAACGATATTTTTATACTCGTTTCGTACTGCGTTTCATATTTTTATTTTAATAAAATTTAATATTATTTTTATTTTTATAAATTCCAATAAAAATAAACATTGACGAAGGAATGTGAATAAATACTAATCTATATTTTCTCGCCACGTGGCAAAAGTGAGGTTATGATTTTACCTATGATCTGAAAAATTAAGGACTCATTACTAAAAAGTTATATAACTAGTCAAAAAAAGTTTTCCACAGTTTACCTAATTTTTAGATAACTGTTACTGATTTTTTCTCTCCGTTTACTTAAAATGCGTATTTTTTTGGCTAAATACAAAAATTTTTAACAACATTTTTATATTAGCATTTTTTGCCTATAAGATGCTAACCAATATACCAAAAAATTTGAGCTCTGCAGATTCAGCAAAAAATTGCCATTTATTCGCCAATATTGACATGACAAAATATTACTATTGAAAATGGTCATAAATTGTTGTTTACACCATTTTTAATGTTCAAATTTCTACCAGGGAACCTAATTAAAGAATCCATTTTAATGATACAATAAAAAGCAGTGCAGCGGCGAAAAAGAGTATAAGGAAAAAGTAAAGAACAATTCAGAAACGTAGAACCATAAGACTTGGCAAAATATCGGCATTCTAGTTTTGCGATTAGGTCTTGGAGTAGTAAAAGGACCGTGAAACTTTTCGAGGGTTTGCGAACCAAAGTCTAGTATAGTCTAGCCCACCCCACCTCCTCTTTTCTTTGCTGTGTAAAAACGTACTATCGTCAATTGGAGACATATATATACACCGAAAAGAAGAAAAAAAAAGAGAGAGAAAGAAGTAGAGACACGTGAGGAGAGCACAGGTGCAAGGTACTGTCGACGGTACTAAAGCTCGGATTGGAAAGTTACCCTTTTCTCTTATAGTTCGTATATATACGTTTACTTTCTTAGTTGAGCTTACAAGCACATCTCGGACTGACACTTTTCTTTTTTTTCTTTTCTTCTATAGGTTTCGAAAAAAAATAGAGAATGGGATGTAATAAGCTTAGAGTAATCGACTTTTTTTTATTGAGACTCTTTATAATCGTTAATCGAGCAAATAAACAAGTAAAAGTAAGCACATAGTATATTAAGCTTTTATTTCTTTTGTTAAAATCAATAAGTTATTTATCATAAATTAAATTTCTTCTTATATTATATAGAAATAAATTTATAATACTGAATAATTTAATATGTAAAATTAAAGCTAAATTAATTATAAATCTATTATTTCAATTAACTTTTCTATATAATTATACAAAAGAACGCGCAATCTCTTCGATAAAAGTTTAGCAATAAACGTGTTACAAATTAGAATACATAACTTTTTCATTAAACGAATGATGAAACAAGTTAATTATCAATAAATTTAATATAACTTTTGTTGTTTAAGAAATAAGGTCAAAATTACTTGTTTAGTATTTGATAGTTTACTGAAATATAATTTTGTACAACACTTTACCAGCGATACTGAAAAGTTTAAAACATTTTCAATTATATCGATGATTGGAACAATTTTAGCGTAATTACCAAAGTTTGACTATAGTATGAAAGAGACCGGTAACTTTGGGTTAAGTTTCGTAATTCCACGATATTCGATAAGTTTCATTATTTTAATTTATTATAGGACGAAAGAAAAAAAAACCAACAAAGTTTCATTATTCAAAATGTCATTTACATACATGTGATTAATCAGTTTCGCTATAATAATTTTTCTAAATATAACCTATAAGAGTATCAAAATTTTATAACACATTAATATAGCCAGTTTAACGGATGGCACAACGCGAAGCTTTTTTTTTATATTTTTTTTACTCTTTTATTTTTACAAAAAAAGAGACCTTTTTTCATAAATCAAGTTACGCAGGCAGCATTAATTTTGTTTGCATGAAAAGAGCGCCAGCGCGAAAAAAAATGCCAGGACGTTTTTTTTTTTTTTTTTTAACAAATTGTATAAACTCCAAAAAATAAAGTACTGAATGTAAATAACTCTATCTATGCAAATATATATCCAAATATATGCGTTAGTTACATTTCTCTTTTAATTATCCATGCGAGTATTTAATCATTATTTTTATTTTATTTTTGTTGATGTTTTTTTTTTCAAACTTTAATTCATAATGCGATCATTTGAAATCTACTTGTCATCCGGAGAATATTGCACATATAGCACATAAGTTAAAGAGGAAATTCAAATATTAATCTGTACGCGTTCGAAATACACAGCCATATGGAAATGATTAAATGGGACATAGTTTATAATTTCCCTTCTCGACATTATATATATTGTATATTGTTCCCTATGAATAATAATATCCTCTCATCGTATTTCATTTTTGCCCGTATAAAGCGTGCAAAATATTTATTCTATAATATATTGTATTTATTACTCGCTAAAGCTCAAACCTCCACCCCCTACATCTCCTTGCAGTTAAATGTATTTTATTATGTTTTATTATATAGAATAAATAGTTTTTTTTTAACTCTGCTGATAGAAGAGGAAGTGTCAGCAGCCTAACGAGTGTAACGAGCAATTGGAATCCCATTGAGGCCTTTTTGCTCGTAGCGTATAACCATCTCTTTGCGCAATGTATTTATCGCTGTCCCTCTAGTATATATGTATCTGTGAGTGTATCTATATATACCTATAGACAAACGCGAAGGTACGCGCGAAACGCACCTGATTTCCCTAGCGGCTTTCTCCCTTGTTTTCTACTTTCTATATCTGTATAGATATACAGGTATATATGTATATGTATACATACTCAACAATGTTATACTTACTACGTATATGTATATATCTAAAAAGCTACAGAGATGTAAGCGTACGATATCAACTATGTATAAATGTGTGCATGTGCATGTGTACACCTACGTACATAGATACAGACACTGTTGATGTGGTACAGCATCGTTGATGCTCCGCCAAGCTAACCAGTCGCATATACACAGCCTCTTTATTTACACATAACGGGGCTAGACTAACTCTATCTAAAACCTTTTGTATGTATATATATTACATATACATAGACACTTGATGCATTTTCTCACTCACTAGATGTGCTAATTCAAAAAAAGAAAAATTTGAATTTTTACCTTTATGCGCGCACATATACATGCATATTGGCATGCAATCTCGAGGTATATATATTCAACGTTGAATGAGCTGGTTAGCTTTGTGTAAAATGTATAAAAAAAAGAAAGAAAAGATTCTCTTTTATATGCGCTCAGAGAAAATATAATCTTTATTGTATAAAATTAAATTTTTTTTAATTTTATTTTCAGTCGGATGGTATATTTAAAAAAAAATTTTTCCTTTTTTTTGACCAAGTAGAATTGTACTTTGAAAAAGTAAGAGATTTATTAATATTATTTTAAAGGATTTATTTGTAATAACAGTTCTGGTTTAATTAGATAGACGAGCTTTATTTGGTTTCATTTAAACGTACATGCATATTAAAATTTTTTTTTTTAAATTTCCCAGTTTTCATACCTTGATATTAATTCATAAAAACGCTCAAAATATTCTGTATTGTTATTAAATTTTATAATTTTGAATTTAATAATTAAAAAAAAATTGGTGTACGAAAATATTACCATTTCCATTTTATAATTTATTTATAAAGTTTAAATATTCTGTTTTAAATACGTGGGCACTGAATTTTAATTAATGAAATTTGAACGAATACATAATAAGCAAAATAACAATGATATTTTTTAATTAAATTTGAGGATACCAAATCAAAATGAAGAATTTTATAAAATTAATTTGCACTATAAATATGTAAAATAATAATAATTTATAGAATATTTGAAAAATTTTTTATAACGTAAAATTGAAATGCTAAATATTTCTCTCTAATTGAAATTCTTGTACACCTCTTTCTTCTGATTATATATCTGCTCGTATAACCTTGGAATACAAATCCGTATCTGTTTAAACAAATGTAATTTTATGAATGTTAGAAAATATACGAGTCATTTAAAAAGCTTCTTACTCATTTAACGTGTTATCTTTATAAACGTTTTAATTGTCCATAGCATATGTTATAAATGTCATAGAATATTTATGTCATGCTCTTTTAATTGAGCATTAAATTTTGCTTAATAAAAAATTTAATATTAAAAAAAACTATATATTATAAGTACATTTAAAAGAAATGTATCAATTATTACAACTTTAGAGTGTACAGGAGAAACTTTCATTTTTAATCTATTAATAGAGCTGCAGTACTTACATGAACAGTATATTAAAACGATTATAAGTTGAACGAGCCAATTAGCATATTGAAATGATAAAAATATATCACTTCTGCTATCCATACGTATTAAAATGTTATAAAAGGTTATAAGCTCAACATGTTATATAGACTTTGTTTCTAAATGAAGTTCGAAGGGTAGAGCTTTTTGTAGAGAGTGTGAAATATTGGTGTGGACTGAGCTAGGTTTACCTCTTATATAACCTCTTCACTTTGTTGAGGGGGGGGGGGGGGGAAGAGAAAAGATTATTATGCGAAAAGTTAACTTACTCTCTTCTCTTGCTCTTTCTCTTTTACTTAAAACGTATATTTCTCTTCGTTTTCTTCCCCCTGATGGACGATTAAAACTTCTTCCACTCGCCCTGCTGCTGCTGGCTCGCGTCGAAATTTACAAATTCCTTCAGGCAACGGAAGGGTAGCATTTAGCCGTGCACCGGGAGCAATTGGACTTCTTCTTCTTCCCTCTTTTTTTGTGTTTTTTTATTCTTTTTATTTTGGTTATTTGCAAAGTGGGAAGAGACTACTCCTTGCGTTTTTATCGCAAAGTACCTTGACAAGTTTTATTTACTCTTGGAAATGTAATTTTCTTAGAGGGAGCGAGAGAGGGAGTTTGAAAAAGTTTTAAATGTTAAATATTCGAAGAATATAGTTGTTAGTTTTCGAATACCCCCGTCACGTTTTATAATTTTAAACGTGCCTCAAATATAGAATATATTCGCGACAAATTGCTGTAATAATATTCTAGATTTCTACTTCATTTAGCTTTTTTTTCAAATATTTATTATTCATAAAATCCTTTTAATAGAATTTTCAACAGAAATTATAATACTAGCTCAAATATCGATAAATTAAACTAAAGTTGAACAATACTAAAATGAAGATAAGCACAAGAATTACACTTGTATTTGAATAATCTTCTTTGGGTTTTAGTTTTCAATCAAACTAGATATTCGAATAATACATAAGGAGAGAGAAAATGGAAACGTTTTTGTTTTATGAAAAAAAGTACCTATTAAATATAAAAAGTTTGAAAAATTGGTACAACGTTTTAATAAATTTTTTGTCGTACTTTGAGTCGGGTAGCGCATAATAATTGTAATTACATTTTTTCCGCGTATTTTTTTTTCGTTTTACAAAATTTTTAATCTAGTAGAGTTCTATTTAAAAATTAATATTTTAGAATGCCATTGTCTGCATTTTTTTTACATTTTGTTTACCATTTTTTTTTTGAAATTTTTAATTAATATTTCCCAGAAAGATAGATTGCCATTTTAAAATTGTCGTATTCATGCATTTTTTTTTTTAATTTTAAAGCTTCTGTATGAGCTTTTCTATATTTATGATTACCGCGATAATTACAATTATTAATATTTTTCTTTCTGTTAATTTTTTAGTCTGTTTCGATATCTTTTTTGTACATTCTCTGTTTACTATAAATAAATTAACGCAAAAGCAAATACCAGCGTAAAAAATTTAGAATAGAACAACAATTCTACAATTTTTTTATATGTGGAAAATCGCGTTGTAAATTTCACAAAAAGATATTTTACATTGCTCACGCGAGATAAAAAAAATCTAAACATTTTACCGTGGTATATTTTAAAATCTGGAGCACCAATGCCTTCGCAAGTAAACGCAATGGTTGCTTAAAAATTTATAATACAATTTCTCTCCGTACAACTTTTCGATCTGCTTTATTAAATAAATAAATAGAGGAATGGATAGGAAAATTAGTATCGTAAATCTGCGTTTATGAAGAAAATTATTATTTTAATTATATTCCTCTTTTTTTGTTTAATCGTAGGAATATGAATTTACATACAGATTTACATGGAATCTTGTTAAATAAAATCTGTAAACAAATCAATTAAATTAGTCGTTAAATTTGCATAATGTTGTTTATAGAACGATAAAATGTCTTAAGATTGAATAATTTGAAACTATTTAACGAATTATTGCGTCAAAGGCATTAAAATGTAATGAATCGTCAAATTTTTTGTACAATTAAACTAAAATTACTTCACGAATGATAACAAGCCATGCCTTGATCAACTATTGCGAAATTAGTTGCGAAAGGATTAGTATTGCCACGCGTCATTGTAAGATTGTTTAATCGTATATTGAAAGCAATCTATTTCAAATATTTGAAGTTTTTGTAGTTAAGATAGTAACTCGGTCACTCTTCGCGAAAATTAAGTTAAAATAAAATAAAATGATGGAAATAGAATGGTATAAAGTTTAATTCTTTTTAATTGATTAATATATAATTTAATCGTAGATTAGAAAGGTTTGCAAACGGATATTTTTTAAATGCAAGAAACAATCAATAAAATCATCATGAAGTCGAAACCCGATTATTGATGTTCCAATATTAAATCTAAAAAAATATAGCTATATTTAGATTAAAAAATTTTAAACCTCAAAATGTAGATCGATTAAAATTTTATTTCAAACAAAATACGAATATTTTATGTTTAAAAATATACAACTAAAATTTAGTTTATCGCTATTTCTTGTAGTAAATTTCCAATAATATTATTTACTTCTCGATTCAATGAGTTTTGGAGTTTGGTTGAGTTTTGGGGTGATTACCTTGTATAC
This sequence comes from Anastatus disparis, assembly GCA_017163975.1. Taxonomy (NCBI): domain Eukaryota; kingdom Metazoa; phylum Arthropoda; class Insecta; order Hymenoptera; family Eupelmidae; genus Anastatus; species Anastatus disparis. Next base: position 7,771,128 of record JAFFSR010000226.1, read on the forward strand.
GTACCAGATTAAATATTCTGTAGATTTGTCCAAATGCTCTTTTTATTTCTGCACTTTTTTTTTCTTTTTCGAGTTCCGTATTTATGATTAATATTATTTTAAGCTCGTGAAAAGAAAAGTGAAAAATTCCAGTATAATTTAAAAGGTTTTTGGTTTCCGCCGAGGAAAGAGAGGGTTATACAGACCGGAAACTTTTGTGTGTACGTGCATTCAGTAGCATAATAAGCTTTTATAAACAAAGCTTATTCAGCTAAAAGTCGAGAAGTATTTAAAAAAAAAGAGGGAAGAAAATGATAACAAATAAAAAAAAAAGAGCAAATATATATTTAAACGCATACCTAACAATGCAATATAACGGGCGTATAGCAGGTATATATGTGTATGCGCAATTCATGCCTGAAAAATAATATTTTCTTTCAAAGGCATTAACTCTTGCACTATATATATAACTGCAAGCTAACTTCATCGGGGCAAGCAATCATCATCTTCTATCTTTCTTTCTCCTTTCTCTCTTACTATATATACATGCATATACTAGTCTGGAGTGCTCTTGCTGCAAATTAAAGTCCATAATCCCTCCTTTCCGTTTACGCAGCAATCTTGGCTCTTGTATGTATTCGTCTTCGAGCTTACATAGAATTACATGTATATACACCTATATGCATTATTATACACACTTTTCTGTGGTTCTGTATTGAGTAAGAAAGAAAATAAAAAAAAGGTGCACGCAGTAAAGAAAAAAAAGGCTATGTACGGACGAAGGGCATCGTAAAAGAGAAAAAAAATTATAAGGGGCAAGCAAAGTTTTTCACTGGTGTATGAACGCGAGATAAAGAATACATAAGAATGTCGATGAAGGTTAAAAAGAAAAGGAGAAAGAGAAAGAGAGAAGAGAGGAGGTGTACTGTGTACACGCGTGAATGAACGTTAGAGAGAATAAGAGGAAAAAAGGTGAAGCGGTATAATCATCGGTGGGCCTATAATATGCTACATAGTTATTTTGCCTATGGTATAATGTATACACGTAAGTTCAGAAAAGTGTCTGGTAGCTCTAGGTGTAACTGTAAAAAGCTATTTGGAAAACGTATAGTTGAATATCGCAGTAACGCTTGTTATTGAAAATTACACATGGAGCTGAAAGTTGTACTTTAACAGTGTTATACGTATCATTAAATGTTTAGGATTGATTTCAATGAATATTTGGCCTACTCAGATTTTTACGAGGATAAATTTTGTGTTTTTAAATTGGCTTGTCGTTTTGTAATATAGTGGATAAATAATGTCTTATAGTTTCAAGGACATTCTTATGCCAGATTTTAAGTCAGTTCTGGTTATTTTTAATTCGAAATGCCTTTCAGGCAAAAATCAATGATTATACAGTGTATATGGAATCTATTTAACGATAAATAACTTATCATATATGAAGTATTAATTTCCATATCCTCTTCGCATTTTTTTTCAAATTTTATTGAAACACTTATCAGAAGTGCGGTGAATTCATTTGAAAATTATAAAAAGTATCATTAATAAAAATCAATTGCTGAATGAAATATTGTTGAATAAATAGAATTAAAAATTTTTTTGAATTAAATTAATTTTTAAAAAATGAATTTTAATTCATTAAAAAATTTGAGTTTTTCTAACTTCCGTTAACTTAATAATTTAATCAAATTATTAAATTTCGATGCCTACCACTATGTTCCATCCTAAAAAAAACGAGTCCTTTAAAACCCTCTAATCAACATTTCAATTCGGCCACATGAAAAAAAGTCATACTACCCGCAATTAACCTTTTCCTTCATCACATTGTGCAGGTACCTATATACATCGTATAATAGTAACCAGTAGCCGAATACTTTTTTTTATTCACTTCAATATACATAGTAATATATAGATAAAAGCGGGTTATTATTCTTTCTCTCTCGTTCTAGCTCCCAGCCGAGTCCGGCTTCCTTCTCTCTTTCGTAGTTATATTCTCTCTCGTGGCGCGAGGGAATATATAAGTAAAAGAACGCGAGTGTGTATGTGTTAGTGCGCGCGCACTTAATACTCGTCCGATAGAGGGCCTTGAGTGTATACGTTTCGTTGACAAGCTGAGCGCGAGCAAAAGAGAGAGAGAATCCGTGGCGCTCCCGTATGTACTAATGTTACTATACTTCTAGGCTGAAAAGCAAGAGAGAGTTCAGTCTGCTTGTAGAACCGCTCGAGGTTGGGCGGCTCTCGCTCTTCACGTTTTGCGCGTTCATATATACAACATACATATAGATACATTATTTTTTTTTTATCTTTTAAAATAAACATTCCGTATCGGTGCGTTTTACAGCTGACGATAGATTAAAAGTGTACATATATATCGATAATTAACGAAAAGGAAAAGAAGATTCTTTTCACCTGTTTTTTCTTTCTGGCCTTGCATCTTTAAAAAATAAAAGGCCTTTCTCTTCTTTTATATACGACCTCGCGCGTGTCTTGTTTCGTTTTGTTTTTTTTTTTTTTTTATTACATTTAATCTTCTATCCTTGATTTTTCGTTCAACATTTTTTCGGAAAGGTGAAAGAAGAATGAACAAAGTGTCATCGTCGAAGATTACTTTTTTTTCACATTTTATCTACCTTGAAATTTTTTCATTCTAAAATTGGTTAGAGAGAAGAGATTGTTCCTACGGTGGTTTGTTTTTTTTTCCCTCTCGATTCTCTCTATCTGACTCGTTCAAGGAGTTTGATTTTCGGAGGACTATAACAGATAGGAGGACTGGTATTATCAAGGTTTTTTCGGGATTAAATTGCCGCACTGCAGCAACATGTGAGTTCAACCAATATTCTATTTTTTTTCTCTTATTATTATCCTATAATGAAAAAGAAGAAAAAAATGTTAAATAAAAATAGCAGAAAACTTGGGTTGATATATAAGATTATACGGGAAATTAAAGTTAGGAATCCCAACGAATCTTTCGGAGCTTAATCGAAATTCCGCGCGCAAAGTCCGAATCCTAGCCAATTAAAAATCCGGTAGAATATATATACGTATATGTATATATATAAGTATATAGGGTAGAGCTCTTTTATAGTCAGAAAAGGATATATCTTCTCTCCTCTCTTCTTTTCTAGTACTCTCGCGACGTTTAATCCGCGCACGGCAATTAAAGCGTCGCTCTCTAATTTCATTTACGTATACTCAAACTCTGCTCTCTTAGTACCTACACACATACATGTACCCATGCATGTGTACGCATATATATGTGCATCGAGAAAGAGAGAGAGAGAAAAAAAGGAGTGGAGGGAGAAAAGGAATTACTTGTATGTGCTGTGGGGCTCAACCAGGAACGAAACGAACGTCCGCGCGGGCGGACACTAACCCCGATTGCCTTGTGCTCTCTTTCTTTTTATCTCTCTCTCTTTCACTCTTTTACCGTGTACATGCTACACAGACACAGGTACATCATGTGTGTGTGTATATAGATGTATATGCGAGAAAGCTACTTTCGCGTTGTGTCCGAGGCAAAGAACCGATATATATATATACACATATACACAACTATATATAAGTATATAAACGAACGATAGAGAGAATAAGCAAGGAAGAGAGAAACACGCATTAAAAATCTTTTCTTCTCCATACATAACACACCTTGTGTTTAATGTTTCGTTCCTTCTGAATGTCTTATCGAAATTCCATGAATGCTATTATTATGTTTTATGATTTTTTACAGTAACTCTTCTTCCTTTTTTTTTTGAATATTTAAAAAGAAAGAGTATACACAACACGTGTCGATCGTTTGATAGATTTTATAATGAACGCGTGTATTTTTTTAAAATTTTATCTTGAAATATTATCGCCGACGTATTGGGAAAAACCTTGCTTCCGTATTCAACTACAGCGATTTTATTCTTAATGATCAATTAAATTAATGTGTACCCGATCCGATATATCATATATTACGTGCATATATATTACATTTTTGTATAAAAATATTAACTGCATGCAAATTAAAAAAATAAATTTTATACATGGTTTTAAAGATTTATTTTCGCATAGAATTTATTCCATATGTACGAGCGTTTAAATTTTTCATATTCAAAGTCTATTTGTCATGTATCAGTGAGGTTTAATCAGTTGAATGTTCAAAAAAATGAATTATTAAAAATTCAAAACATAAAAAAAAATGAATGTTTGAAATTTTTACTACGAGTCATAAAAGGAATACGATATTGGTTATTAATATTATTTTTAATCGCTTACAATAAACTGCGATATGATATTGTATTAATTAAAAATTACTTGGCTATAAAAAAAAAAGACAAAATTTAATCTTTTTTTAGATTAATTTTTATAGATAAAAAAAATGCTATAATTCGTCGTTTCGCAATAATAATTGTTTTGTGTTGGATATTGTTATCACTCGAATCGATTGAGACTTAAAATTTAATAACATTAACCAATTAAATCAATACTTATTAATAACTGCATAAAAAATGATTACAAATAGTTGTCAAATAACTAATCAATTTATAATTCTAATAACTTTTGTAACTTATTTTATTGACCGATTAAATAAAGTATTATAAGAATGATTCAATCTCGTACTGGAGTATCGAGGGTAATTTATCTAATATCATTTAAAAATATATATATGTACACACACATTTACCAAGCATTGCTTTCCGCAGAATAATCTTCTCCGGAATGCTGTCAATGATATGAAAGCCGATTTCCCATTTCAATTACGTTGCTTGCTGTATATATAGAGAGAGAGAGAGAAAGAGAGGAACTCAGCGCGGTCAATCGCTGAATCGTTAGAGTATAACCGCTTCCAAGAGGGAGTTAAAAAAAATATATAAAAAAAAGCTAGTATATACTGAACTGAGCGAACGAGGTAAAAAAAAGGAAAGTAAATTGGTTGAAAAAGCAGTAGTGATAGCAAGTCTGATCTTCTCTCTCTCAAGTACTTCAACTACCTTTAACCTTTTCTATATATATATGTGTACACAGATTGTGTATAGATGTATATATAGAGTAAAACCATTGGGTTGAATGTGGTTTGATTTTAGTGTAACGACAACGCAATTACATCGCAATCAATCTCGCAACTTCTCTATTGTAATTATGCGTCGTTATAGTTTTCCTCTTAAGCTTCTATGTGTATACACGTGTATATATACGTGTATAAGGGCTTTTTGATATTCAAGAGTCGATAATTAACGCTCGAAATCATGTTCTATAACAAATAAGTATATAAGCGCGCGCACGAGTGTGTAACGCTTTTTTGGTTTACTTTATGTATAGAACGCGTACACATAAGAAAAAGCTCTTCTTGGGTTATAGCTGTTCTATCTATGCTCGATCAGACAAGCGTTCATGTTGTACGAGCAATTTTTTTTTGTTCTTTTTAAGGTTCTTTTTTTTTACTTTGCTTTAACTCGTTGTACTTTGCTTTTTGTTACGATTATGAAGCATACCTAGCTCAGATGCTTTTTGTTGCGATGAGAGAACTACTTTGAATTTTGCGTAAACGCTCTGTATGAACAGCTAAAGGTACGATAGTTCAACTTTACTCATTAACGTGAGTTTAATTGTGTGTAACTGGTCATAGGCTTAAGCATTAAGGTAATACAAATGTAACGAATATGATTTAATTTTTGAATATTATTTTATTTTAACAAAATAAAATTTTGTCTATTCATATTATTTTTTTTTTAGTTTAAAACGTTCTTCAATTTTCGCAATAAAATAATGTATTAACATGATAAAATTGAAGATTAATAAACCTCAAAAGAAGATGATTGATCTGTTTGTATTAAGTTCAAGAAAGTTGAAGAAACACTGTAATAATAGAAAAACATGATTTTTCATTGTAACACAATAATTTGTACCGGAAGTTAGCGTTGGAGTATTCGTCATGATGACTGGTCATAATAGAAATGTAACATTGTATCGAGTGAGAGTCACACCTCCGGGTCACGGATGGTGATCAATTCATGGCTCTTGTTTTCTGACCTCAAATACCAATAAACCATTATATCCCGTTTTTATTTTTATTTTCTTTAAATTTATTCTCATGATATTTTCAGAAAACAGTAATCATGATTGATTGCTATACTTACATTAACATATTTCTTAAAATATGAAAAAAAAAGTTAAGGTTTACTGGGTTAATCTTGTAATTTTGAATTTTAGTTTAGTTGGAATTAAGTTGTATCAAGTCAAAATTTATATTTGATTAACTTTAATTCCCACAGATTTGAAATCAATTTTCTTAATAGGGCACTTTATAGAAAAAAAGTTTGAGTAAATCAAGCTTTTGACTTCTAGAAAGTTTCAAATTGAAGGATGAACTTTCTACTTTCATTTTTTTTTTGATCCTCGAGTTTTTTTGAAGTTATCCATAATATCATCTCAAAAAATACCCAAATTACCACCTATGTTTTTTTTAATAATAATAATGTAAAAAATGTAAATCATAGATTACAGATTAATTAAATGTTACGAAGCGTATCTGAATTTTTTTACATACAGTTTTCACAGAATTTAAAATAGAAATAATATTAAACGTAATATATTTTTTGTTAATCATAAAATAGTATCCTCCCTTTTTATCTCTTAATCTAAAAAAATTTTGTAAAATGGTAAAAAAATGTTAAATAGAAGGTCCTCTACCAAAAAAAATGTATATATATGTTTATACGATCTCATTAAAATGCATCGTACTCTGTACAACGTGCAGTACAAGAAATAAAAAAAACTGGAGCTCGTTGGTCTGCTCTCTCCAAATTGACTCAAAGCGAGCGAAATTTTCAGTCCAAAGAATTTCAAGTGGATTTTTCAAATTTTCATCAAATTTATACTGACGCATAACGATAACGAACAGGCTCGTCCTTTTTCTCTCCCTCTCGCGCACTCATCGTATACATACCGACGTGTCTGCATGCGTAATGCCTATGCTCTACTGCATATATGATAAAGTACCCTTTTCAATCATCTATAATACCTTGCGCATCTCGTTCAGCAAAACAGATAATATAGATACGGACTTGTATACACTTTTCGTTTTTTTTTTTAAACAAGTCGGTCGGTCACAAGTGTCAAATATATAAACATGTGAAAACAAATTTTATTTCTTATAATAAATTCAACATATCTGTATTTTAAGTATAAAGTATATTAAAATTTTTAATTTATATAAAACGAATTATAAAACATTAAAATACATTCGCTTAATCGGACTAAAGGGTACATTGTTAATGAATAAAAAGATTTTCTTCATTTATTCAGAATCCTTCCTTTTTTTTTCTCTTCCCGGTACATGGGCGCTTCTTTTTATTACGGAAAGTGGCGTATCGCTTTCTTTAATAACTATTTCCGCACTGTATTATTCTTGAATCGCTGGATAATTAAGCGGCTCCTTAGTAAGATACTTTAAAGAAATCTCTCGAGAATCAAAGAGACGAAAGAAGATAAAAAAAAGAAGTTTAAAAAAAAGGAAAAAAAAGAAGAAGCGACAAAACGAAAGAAAGTCGATCGATTTCCTCATCAAACTTTGTCTTTCTCATTGGATATACGCGAACGACTTTATTAGAATCTCTAACGCTTGGGTCCACTCGTTTTAAAAAGAAAATGAGATAGAAAACGTTAGTTAAAAAGGGGAAAAATCGAAGAAGTAAAGACTTCAATGAAAATTTGCCTGTAAAACAACTCATTACTTTCTTCTTTTTTCTTCTTATTCTTTTTCTGTACATTATAAAACGGCAAGTTAAGTTAGCGAGCGACGCGTAAAATGGCAGTTAAGAAGAATGGAAGGTATACACCTGCTTCCCTTAATTAGCTCGAAGTAACTGCTTCTAAAGCCACAATATCAAGTTTTTCGATAACTGAAAGGAAATTCGAAGCTTTGAACTGAGAAAATATCGCTGAGAGTTCGTTTGTTTATTATTGCTTGTATGATGTTATTCTTACTATAAATAGAAAATTGTTACACTTCCAACAAGATATACAAATTTAATATTCAAAGAGAAAGAAAATTTATTTTTCTTATTTTTTTCGAGCGTTCTATTTATAATTGTAACTTTGAGTAAAGTTAAATTTTTTTATAAAAATACAATGAAAAAAGTATAATTGATTTAATAGAGTAAGTTGTTATAAAAAAGAAATTGACTATGTTTACTTTTTATTTTAAAAATAGATGTAAGCACTTTTATAGCGATAAAATGTCATAGCGAATATTAAGGTTTATTGGTATTCCAATACCTGACCGTTGCTTCTTATACAAAAGAAAGAAAAGGAAAAAAAAATTATCCTTGCTACTTTAGTTTCCGCAAATATCTGAAGAATGTTAAAAGGTACTGTAAAAAAATTTATAGAGGCTATATTGTATTGTATAAGAATGTCTCTGGAATTCTTAACCACTCATTGCATAAAAAAAAGGAATCCTGAATCACCTATCATTTAAAACATTGATTTCGCAAATTTTTTTTTTCCATTCAAAATGACTCAAACAATTTTTTTTTTCAAAAAAAAAGGTAATAAAGTGTATATTTTATTGCAACGCTAAAAATACTTTTATTAAATCATAAATATTATAAAAAATTCACAAGTCGTTCTACACTAATTACGGAAAGTTTTTTGTTCGATTTTGAAAAGGACCTGACCTGTCGTCATTGTTTAATCAAATAAAATAATTTATCTTGTGTAAATTGCGATTGCTTCGATTACAGCAGTTCGGAAAGAACAAAAAAAAGCGAGTCCACTTTATATTATGCATAACATCGTTCGGTAAGTGCTTTTGACTGGATAGATTCGTGCACACGTGTATTTAAAAAAATTTTTTTATTCCCAACCGATTGTCAACTCTCGGTCTCGTTATTAATGCAAACGCCTACACAATTGACATCGTATAATCCTTCATAAAACATATACTAAAAAATAAACGATGTGGAAACGTACGGGTAATTGTTTTTTCTCTCTCTTTTTTTATTCCTTCATGTGCAAATAAAACCTAACTAATTAAGTCATATAAACGACAATTATGCATATCTCTCTGTGATGTAGTGCAATCAGCGTTATGATAATAATAAAAAAATAATAAATAAAAAGAAAAACAAATAAGAGAAAACGAGGAAACAATGGTATAACGTTAGCTTTTGAGTTTGATCCGGTTGATTCGCATCTGCTGCTGCCTGTTTCTGAGAAAACAATGCATCTTTAATTAAATCTTCTTTCTCTCTCTGTTTGGCTATCTCTATCAAGGGGTCAGTAGAGAGAAGCCTGAAAATTTATTCCGTGCATTTAAATCTCTGACCTCGTATATATTTGACTTTTCAAGAGGGCTCATATATACCATTTTCTATTACATTTATATATACATGTACGTGTGTGGGTCTGTTTTTGCAAATTTTAGCTTAAGAGAATAAATAAATGATAATCTCTTGGAGGCTTATTCGTTATTCGTATTCATATAACTGCTAAATAAGAGAAAGCTTATGTACGAAAAAAATGAGTGAGTAGTAAACCAGCTTCTTCTTTTCATCTAACCTGCTGAAATTGCATATTATGACGAAAAAAAAAGAGAAATGTTAGTCTGCGTCTGGACTGTACAGAGAAGCCCTCGTTAAATAATTTTTCATTGTGCAATTATAATTGCTGGGCACTATCTGCTGAACGTTACGTCAAAAATTGCTGCTCTCGCTACGGTCTACGTATACGGATGAATTAATTTCGGATTGTTTTTTTTGTTTGCTTTTTCTTCACTTTATTTTTAAAGAGAGTTTTTTAATAGAAGTTACAATTTTTGTTTTTGGAACGGATATGCACAAATATTGATTCGTGGGATATATGCTGAATACATATTAATTAACGTTGTTAAGCATGGATATATATGCGCACGATTCCAAACTGGCCGATGACCTTTTCAAACTTTATTTTAATTAGTTTGATTTTTTTCCATAGGATTTATAATTTAATTATCATTATGTAATATCGACTAAAATTTAATTAATATTATTTGTTCGTTTGTAAAATTTGTTTAAAATTTACGTTGTGTACAACATTAATAACATCGAGATATATAACTTTTCTCAAAATAATTCAAAAAGCAAAATTTTAGGTTATACGGATTATGTTATATACGAATTTCGTCTATGTATTATTTAGATAGAAGAGGTACTTATTAATGTGTTATTAGTTAAAATTAGATCTAAAGTTCTTTTATATACAAACTAATGCAGTTGCTATTTAAACTATCCTTTTGAATAACGAACTTACTAATTTCATTAACTTACTCAACTATGCTTTTTAATATGTAATATGAATTCCAATAAAATTATGTGCAACTCTTGATAACATTTTATAACAAGAAAAGGTCAAACTTACAAATTTTCATGACGTTAATATGCGTTAAATACAATAAACGTATTTTTTTATCAGCTATAATATTTCAATAATATTTAAAATCATTTTTTTTAATTACATAGTAATACATTTTATTTTTGTAGTAATACATTTTACGTGGAAATATTTAAAAAAATTATTTATTTTGAAAATTATCTAATCATTTAAATTAACAGAGTTTAATTTTTCAACGAAGTTTATATTTTGTCGCGCAGCCATATAATTTTATCAAATTTGATTTTTTTTATTATCAATATAGTAAAGACGCAACGTGCGAGTCGTAAAAGTCTGTGAATATGCATCGCACTAAAAATTGAGTGTTTTATTTTTTTAAGTCAAGGTTGATGTTTTTACGAATACCATATAGTGTGTATAATCCAATAAAATAAAACTATTAGCTTGTGTACGAATATTCCGCATTATAAAATAAAATATGAATTTTTTCAGTAATTTAAATTTCTATATAATTAATTTAATTACGGTAAATTTAATCATGCTAATTTTAAAATTGGGAAACACGATTCCACGTTAAAATGCACTTTGTTATCTAACATCAAAGTTTAATTAAATGTAAAAATATGAAAATTTTGAATGACAGTTAAATAGGTTTGAAAGGTAAATGATATAATCATGAATTATAATTAACAAATGTATAATAATAATAACTTAAATATTGAATTAAAATTTAATAATTTTCCTCGCGCGCGAGTTGTGCAAATTCGGTAACAATTTGAAAGATTACAGTAATTTTGTAGGAAAAAAAATTTTTTTTTTCTTTTCTTTATGTAAACAACAAACTCGAGCAACTAATCATCAAGATAATAGTTCAACATTACTCAGCATTCATTTAACCATAAACACAGCTCTCAACATGTATTCACGAAAAAAAAAAAAATTTATTTCGAAAGTCTGTGCTTAAAGTAAAAACCTAGATTCTCTTCTGTCGCGACTTGTGTATAGATAAAGTTCTATTTTTACGCTTAAGGGGGAGAGAAACACCTTAAAAGTAGGGTAATTTTTCAACTTCCCTTCTATACGTATACAAAGAGAAAAACAAGCGTACCAAAGCTTTATATACGTGTATTGCATATAGACAAAATTTACACTTGTATAGTATCAAAAAAAAAAGAGAAGAGCGGATTCTCGTCTCGTGTCGATGCTCGTCCTAACCTCGTTTTCCTTATTTTCGCGTTGTTCGCTCGTCTTACTATCCTGCTTTGCTCTCGTTTGCTATATAAGCGTACACATGTGTATTTCTATGTATGTATGTACGTACGTGTATGTATAAGCTCGTCATACCTTAATTTGATACAGCCTCGAGCAGCCGGCGGCCAATTACGCGTGTACACACGTGCTTTTATATATGTGAACGAGTCTATCTCTATAGACTGTATATACTCTGCTTTTTTTTATCGGGGCGTGCTTATCGTACGTCAAGGAGTGCCAATGAATTTTATTTACCCTTTTTTTTATAACGCCTGCTGAGAAAGTTAAGAGAGCGAGATTTTTGTTTGCGTACACGTACAGAGTAAAAAGCGTTGAGTAGTTGAAACTGATATTGATCTATTTTTATTTGAAATCAGACTATTTTACTTAAATTTTAAAAACATGAATTAACTTTAAAAAAAAAAATTTTTTTTTATTTATTTTTTAGCGTGAAAATTATGATATAACAGTAAAATTTATTCTCCACTTTAATTATATTATTTTTTATTACAATTTTCATATAAGATAATATTTATTAAGTAATTAGAGACACTTAATAGGTGTAACTGTTATTGATTACACTGATTTCTAAATTTAACGCGTTATTATTAATTTATTAGTAATAAAAGTGATAAAAGTCGTATTGGTTTATCTTATAAAAAAGTAAAACATCATATTTATTTAATGAAATTATTTTGAAACATATTTATTTTTTGCGATACTAAAATTTACGCATTACGATAAAAATTATTGCCGGAATAACTTGAATTTCCCAACGTAAAGCTGGTTGCGTTCTCCATTTCTGCTAAAGTTTTAATTAAAAATCTAAAGGCTGCTTATTTTATAGCGGTATAACTATTCAAATAATTTTGCCGTTTGTTTTTACAATCGGACGTAATGAATTTGTTTTAAAAATTTTTTCCTTCTTCAAATCTCAAATTCACTAACTAAAATTCATTGCTTTTTTTTGGTTCTCAGGAGCAAAATTACACTTCATAAATGATGCGTGAAATATTTTTCCCCAAATTCGATACAATCGTAAACTTATTATTATTCAAATTTTAAATAGTAAATATAAATAATTTTCAAAATATTCTAAAAAGAAAAATGATATTTAAAAATGGTATATTATTAAAAATTGATTACATTGACCGCAAAATTTTTCTTTATTCGGTTTTCTATAGCTGCTATATAATAGAACATTTTGAGAAAAATGATAACCTATTTTTCGCGCCATTTCTTTGGCCGTCGTTTGACCATACTCTTACGTGTAGAAAACACAATGTATATATATACGCGTTGGTGGCTTCTCTTGCGAAGACTATCGAGTTCCTTGCATATTGATAGCAAGCACTAAGGCTTGATTAATTATTATGCCGGAATTCTGGGGGATTGCCGAGTTGTTCGTTCGCTCGCGAGTAAGCACACACACATACATACATATATATATATATGTACTGGCTACTTCATGCATATTCTGTAGCGCCTACACTAACCTCTCTTTCTCTTTCTCTTCTTGTTCTTTCTCCTCGAAAGTGTAGAAGATTACGTGAGAGCACGAATCAAGCATCGCAAACTATTCCTTCTATATATTTCTCTCTTTCTCCATTTCTTTTTTTTTTTTCCTTTTTTTTATAACAGATGGAAACGACGACTTTTCGATTCTTCTACTTCTTTTTCATGACTAGAGAAGATAGCATATATATCGTAGATTTTTTAACGGTATGCTCGTGCGCTATTTACGATCTGATTTTACTTTCAAATCTGAGAAGGTGAAGGAGAGAGAGAAGTAAGTAACGTTCGGAATTCTGCACTCACGAATATAAAGCCCAGTATAAATATTTGTCTCTCTGTCTTTCTCTTTCGATGACACACGTGAATCTGTGCATATAGTATATACGTGTTCATATACATATGTGTATATAAGCTGGTACCCCTCGCGACACCTGAAAGAGAAAGATAGAGAAAGAGAAAGATCATGTTAGAACTATGTGCCTTTCGCTTTTCGCATAACTTGCCTGCTGCTGCTGCTGGCTGCTGCCTCTCTATGCGTTTACTTAACTTGTGCGTGAATATTTACTTATTGCTAAATACAAGTTTACAGAATATTTGACCAAAAGATAATCATTAGTATCTCCATGTTAAATAACATTATTATTAACTTAAGTTGAAAAAAAGAAAAATCAATACTTTTAAATTAAATTTAATTATTTTCTCTAACATATCATTATATGCTTTGTTTATTACATCAAATTATTTCTCTCTAAAAAAAAAAGATCCATTAACGGTTTAGCTCAAATATGAAAAAAAAATATTTGTAAAAAATGTAAACGGACGTTTTATTGAATATTTCGAAAGCGATTACGTTTTAAAGCGCTAACGGTACTTACATCACACAAAGCATTAAACTTGACGAGTATCCGTTTTTCTTTTTTTTTTTTTTGTTGATTTTCGATACTTATACCCTCGGTCAGAAGTTTCATGAATACTGCATTTCATGGTGGGTTAACGTAAACTATAAATCATCGATAAATTTTTAAAAAAATAAATATAATTTTGATACTTTGTTTTACAATTTTAAATTCGAATGGTCATATCATATAGCGGCCTACTTAAAATCCTAAAAATACATTATTTTTAATAAAAGGCATTTTCATTGAACATTATTCACTTATAATAGCTATGCAATAAAAAGTCTTTAAAGCGCATATCCTACTTCAGTCCTGAAGTTATAATAAATCCTAAAACCTGTAAAACACTGTATAACCTCGCGAAAAAAGGGCAAAGAAAAGGAAGACAGAAAGGTCACATTCTCACACCGAAAATCACCCACACACTCGTAAAATAAACTCGAGCTAAAGAAGTCTCCAAAAGCACAGAGTAGATATTTTCGCAGAAGTACATACTGGGCTAAACGCATATACGTATATACACTTATATTCAACATAATGGGCAGCCATTTAAATTTTAAATGGCCAGCATGCCACCAAAGCTCCAAGTGTATATATAGTTAAAAGAGTAAACCCGTTGAACGTAAGCGTATATAAGCAATGCTCTTCTCCTTCTCTTTATTCTATGTGTGTATATACGTGTACGTGTTCTCTGCACATCGGGTCAGATAGCTGTAATTCGTTGCTTCCTCCAAGCAGCAGCAGCAGCAGGAGAAAAGCGTATATAGTTAGAGTTTCTATATACCGTGAATATCTCGATATATATATATATACAAACTCTTCTCTATCATAGTATTTTTATTCTTCTTCTTCTCTCTTCTCGCTGCAATGAACACGAGTGTAAATAAACAGAATTAGCGATGCGTGCTGTCGTTGACTTTGCGATTGTTGTTTACATGATTATGTAGTATATGATTGATACTAGAGTTAATTGCTTTCTAAAAGTTTACGATGGATCTGTTGTTTTAGTCAACTTGCGAATAATTCGATGAATATGCGTTATGTTATATAGCCAATGTTCGGGAAAATTTACATGTTAACGATCGTTATTTCAAAGCTAGATGATGCAAACACTTGTTTGGGAAGATATTTTTATATTATTATATTAACAAAAATATATATGACATAAGGCATTACTAAATGATTAACAATTTAAACTTATCATTCGCGTCATATTTTTAAAAATAAAATCTTAGTATGCATGAAACGGAAAAAACATAAATTTTCTACTATTTTGTTAATGTAAAAATATTGTTACAGAAAAATAAGGGAAGCCCTAAATTTTTTATATCTTCGTATTGTATTATTAAAGAATTGTAGATAAATTTTGCGATTCCACATCCAGATATACAGTTAGCCTTAACCCCACTTCCTACACGCTCTTAGCGTAAATCATTCCCCATAAACATTTTATCCCCCTTTTTTCGATATACACTTTTAACGTCTATAAAAAAAGGGGGAAATACGTTCACTTCTTATATATCCTTTCGAGCATCAAAACTCTAGCTTTGCACGCGTATACATTTCATTGGAGGCTTTAGGATTTTCGGAGAAGCAAAAGTTGGAGAATGATCATTTGGTCTAAAGCAAGACAATATAGCTTTTAACCTTCTTTATTTCTGCGCACAGAAAGAGATAAGGTTAGGTTTTGAGAAGCTGTTGCTCGATGATAATGATGATCTTATACGATAATCTCGATTAAAGTCTCTCTACTGCTATGGTGTGAACGTGGCCTAACCTAACGGAGAAGCCTTCATCCGGTTGAATGGATGTTTATATGTATATATAGATATATATACCGGCCGGTCTTACAAACATGTGGTCAGACCGGTCCCCCTCTCTCTTTTATTTCTTCTTCTTCTCCGTTCCTTTTTTTACTTATCTTCTCTTTTTCCTGTATATAATATATCGAATGACTGCACTCACATTGGCTTCTCCGTGCAAAAAGTGGTATGTGTACCAGTAAATAAGGCATATCGACTTATTTGGAGATGTCTCGGTACAGGTGGATTCTATATGTGTACACCGAATATCGTTTGGTTCTCTATTTGAGTTGCAAAGGTCCTCTTCTCTCTTTTATAAGAAAGTAGAGAAAGATCGAGTGCATGCATATATATCTGTACATAAAGTTGGAATATAGGAAACTGGTATATAAGAGAAGGAAGACCGAAGAGAGTCAGTGTTGGAGATTCCGATAATCCAGAGACTTGGATCTCCGTAGTCTTTAGGATATACTCAAGCTTGCTCTTTCTCTCTCTCTCTCTCTCTTGCTCTTCCTATCTCAAAACGATTCCACTGCCACAGCAACGTCACGCATGAGTTCGTTCTCGGAGTTTCGGATTCCCTTCTTCTTTTATTGTGTAGATACCTATATATTATATACTTCCTATCGTTGTATGTATATGTGTGTGCGGCTTGCTTCGAAAGGCCTTCACCGTTCGGATTTTATTACTTACCAGAGGATTCGAGAGAGATAATCGCTGGGCAACGAGTACATTATATGTATGTCGCTATACGTATATATAGACCTAAGGAACAAAAGTTATTTTATCTTATAACCAATGTTGTAAAGGATATTTTTGCCAAGAGGAGGATCGTGATTAAAAATAATGATGACTTAGCTTTGGTGTATGTATATATACGTTCAAGTTTTAAAGTCAAAGGCAAAAATTAATAGACTTCGATGCTCCAAGTGATATAGTGTTTATAAAGTTTGTTTTTTTTTTCTTTTTCATACTTTGGTATGCACTTTCGAGTGTGACTCATTGGAAAGTGTATGTGAATATCAAATTAACCATAGACCGTTATGCAGTCGAAAATTTTCGATATTACTTCATCAGTATTGTTTATATTTTTAAAAAATAAATGCAAAGCATTGAGATGATATTTAATGTAAAATATAATGTAAAATGTAATATCACTTCAAAATTCGTAATTAGCATATACGAAGTCGTAATTAAATATGTTTTCAAATTCTATATTATAATGAAAATCCATTTTAATTAGTAATTCGTTAATATAATATTACTGAAATATTATGAACAAAAAGAGCATTAAATTAACTTTATTTTATAAATATACAATATGTAAAAAATGTCATTCATAAAAGTTAGAATAAAGTAGCTTCATTGGTAAGAAAACGGAAGAATTCACACGAAAAATTTTCTAAGTCTCAGCGTGCAGCCTCTTTATATACAGTTCGGCCCTACATTCACCCAAATGTATAGATATTCTTTTTCTCTCTTTCTCTCCTAAAGCTTCGAGTGACTGTTAAGAATTTTGCGCGATTCATACTCAGGCTTGGAAAGTGCTTTTACCAAGGCTTTCAATAATACTCGACTCCTAGACAACCTCTTATATGTGTATGTATATAATACATACATACAAGTACATTACGCTATCTGTGTCTGCTGTGTGGATTTTTCAGAAAATGCGAAGACTTCGTGTAGTCACGAATGCACCATGCTGGGATAGGGAAAAAAAAGAAGGAACGTGCAACGAAAAAGTAAGAGGGGGTATATATATAAAAAAATGAGACCAGGTCTCGAGTGTATAAAAAGTCTTGCGATCTCGATCTTCGGCATTTCGTAAGAACAGGCCGGTGTATAAGTCCACATATATACACTATAAAACTATTTCAATGTATATAGGTATACACAAAAGAACGTTTTCATTCTAATTTAGCATTCTTGGTCGAGGCAAACAACCGCTAGAAATCTTGGTGTACTTGAAGAGTTCAGTTGATGAAAAAGCAATTGAAGCCAAAGAGATGTTGTCGTTGTGTCTTTTACAGGTGATGCGCCAAGTCATTTCAAACTCGCGCGGCTCATCAACTTTGTCTTCTCGAGTATCTCTCTGTTAGTTTCCAACGCCGATTCTATCTGCTGTGAGAATTCATCCACGTGCTTTCGCGAATCGATGTATATATATATATGCAAGTATATAGCAACGAAAGTATACACGTATATATGTATACAGAAAATAACGTGAGAGTAGATTTTACGATGTCATTTCTAGCCTAGGCTATCGCGGGCCTTTCCTAACGTTAACGATGCTCGATTATTTGCAACGCTATAGTATAGAAGAGCAAGCAAGCAAGCAAGAAGAAGAGACGACGCGCTTTGTTTGCATATAACCCTTGCAATTAATGACACTGTTATACAAGACTCGAGAAAGCTAATGCCTCTCGAGGAAAGGCTTTTATACTTTATATCCCGAGCGTTGCTGTTGCTGCTGCTGCGCTACTGCTTCTGCGGTGTAGCCTTGGATTAGGATGTATTTGTTATCTTTGAGCTAAAGCTTCAAGCTGCGTTCTTCTTTATATATATATACGTATATAGCTACAGTGTTACGCTATGTTTTATGCTTTGGGAAAATATGAGCCATCTCTGTATATGTATATACCCTCGAGCTACTTTAAAGAGCTCATTTCTGAGGAATTGTTGTATCGTAGCATTTTTTTTCACTACTAATTGCTGCGCGAGATTTGTCATATTTTTTTGCTTGTCTATTTTATATTCGAGCACCAGCTGAGCTCTCAAGGTTTTAGTTTAATCATTTCGGATTCCTCGTTATTTTTTTTCTATTCTATTGAATTAATTAAAAATTTCAAAAATCTTATTTTTTTTATAATATAAAATAGTTTTGAACTTTTTCCTCTAGCAATCACCAATTTTCTTTTTAAATTTATAACAAAGCATCAAACCGAGCATCGCATAAAATTGACGAACAAAACTGATTAGCTCAAAGCAGGAAAATTTCTCTGAAAATCGATGGCCCATCCTCAAGTCTTGTATGAAAAGTTTTAGTAAATTATATTAATAACTTTAATAATTTATCCGAGCTTTAAAAGCTTGTAACTCAATGCAAAAAGTTAAGATTTAATTAACTTAACTTTAAAATTACCATAGAACCCTGTAATAATAATCGTTCGAATAAACTTTATCTTATCGAAAAATTTTCTTGTTCTTTTTTTTTTAAATTTTATTATTGAAGTCGAAACGGATTATGAATTGCTTAAAGAGCAAAACATTTCCCTTCTCATTAGCTTCTCATGATCTATAACGTCTAGCCTTTTTTGAGTCGGAGAGGGAAAGAGAGAGAAAGAAAAGCTTTAGGTTTTCTAGCAAGAGTTTTGTAGAGAATTACATAAAATAGCCTTCCTCATCCAGAAAACGAAGGATAAAGAAAGAGAGTTTAGTTCCAACCAGCCGGTGGCGGACGGCTCAATTAAAACTGCTTTTCTTCCAGTCCGCAGCTGCTGTCGCGTCGTCGTCCGTCCTAGCACACAAAACTTTTCGTCGCTTTCCCTTCCTCTCTCGCTCCCTCGCGTTTCCTCTTATTCATTCTCTCTTAGTTTTTCTCTCTACTTGTCGTCGCGTTGTTAGCCTGCACAGTTTTACTCTCTCCCTTTTCCCTATCACGCACCACTACTCCTGATGCGGCTCGTACAAACAAATATTATTTTCCTCTGTCTTTGCAAAGCTTCTGCCATCGTCGAGATAGTTTTTAGTAGGCTATACGAATAACATCGTCATTTTACCAAGTACATCATAGTTTTTATTAAAAACTACCAAAAGTAAATGTAATTAAAACAATTCTCATTGTTCCAAATTTATAATAATTTGTTTTAACTCATCTCCAACAAATTATGAAATTTAGTAAAAGAAAATATATAAAAAATTTTCATAGTTTAAATAATAATTATTGTTTTAAATTAATAAATCATTTCTACGATATAATAATGCAATATTTGTATATATTTTTTTTATTAATTTGTATATCAATTAATGATAAAATAAGTCATAATTGATATGAATAATTAATTACAAAATTACCAGCATATATTTATCATTTGGTTTGGAATTTTAATGCTCGCATATATTTCAATTGTATCAAAGACAGTGTATCGGCAATATTTTATCAGAACAAATTAATAAGCCCCCAAAAAAAGAAATAATACTGATAGTCGATAATCTTCGGACTGTCAAAGGTATATATTCATCATAGCCGCCCCAACGTAGAGATAATTGGAATCGTTGAGATTCTGACATGAAACAGATTATGGAATACATGATTAATATATCTATATATACTGTGTGACATTTTATTTTTTTTATCTTTTTTTAATCAATATATTATTGGTCGAATAGTAACTGTTAAACAATTGATTTCAAATAATCGAAGAATCAGTTTATTTTTAACAATTTTTTTATAAAAAATATTGTAAATTATTTTTCTCGTTTCAATTAAATTTAAAAACAAAAAAAAAATTTGATGAAAAATATCGATTTTATAAATTTTCTAAATTTAACATTTTCATCAGTCATTATATTTTAGCTTTTGTGAGAAATTTTCTCCAAATGCACAAAGCAAATATATAACGTACGCTTGATAACTTAGTACAGAATCATATATATATATATATATGTATATCGCTATTCCTATAGAGTCAGACGCAAGAGGCTAATGCGATTGCCATTCACAAAGCAAAAGAGAAAGAGAGAGAGAGAGAGGGATATATTATATATGTACGTACTTCATTGTATACACTATTTGCCCAGTAGAGTAACATTAGGCCAATGAGCTAATCAAAGGGAACGACATACGACGACGACATATACGACCTAAAGAGAGAGAGAGAGAGTCCGAAGGCGACTTTGAATATATGTTGGTATATATGTAATGTGTGGCTAAGAGAGAGAATGAGTTGACTGAGAGTTAATGCGGGAGTGTCGATGCTCTTTATAGGTTCTTGTATTACTTATTCTTGGATGAATAGTATATTAAAGCTTGAATTGAAAATTTATGCTTGTTTAATCATGAATGATTGCTTTTTATCAAATCATTTATTATTATTATATTATTATTGTTGTTATTATTATTATTATTATTATTATTATTATTATTATTATTATTATTATTAAAATAATTTAAATATTCATTGTGAATTTTAACAGAAACTTAGATTAGATATTGGATTTCATTAAATTAATGATGGAATTTATAAAGTTTGAAATAAAATATCGAATATGGATATAAAGTTTATTTCAAAATTGGATTACTCTACTTTCTAATTTTAATTTTATTAAAAATATATAATCAAGCTAAAATAATATTTAATAAATAAAGAAAAAAAATGTAAAGTAGTTGTAGTTTGCAATTTTTTCGTTGCATGCATTTTAAAAATCCTTGAATTTTCTAAAACAATTATATTATCAAAACAATTAACTCTAATAACTTCTCTAAACTCGAAAATAAAACAAAAAATAATTCCCGTGCAACGCTGTTAAATTATCATGACACATAAATTAACGTAACACATTAAAATTTCTGGAATCCTTTAATTACTCACACATAATAATTTACACATTATTTTTTTAATTCTTGACATTTATAAAATTCAATTAAAATATAATTAAAATTTCATGCAAAAAAAAGTTTCTATACCATAATAATGATTAGGAACATTAGCAATGATTAGAATTGTACAAATGGCCTAATGCACCGCATTGATTTCTCCTTAGCTTTGCTTTAAACCCTTGTGTGCGGGTCTTCCGTTCAGTGCATCTATATACGTCGCACAATGTGTAGTAATAGCTATAGGTTAAATAAGCGGGTCATTACGAGGGACGAAACATCATTAATTCTCTACGAAGACAATTATATACTACTATATCCATACAATACTTCCTCTATCTCTCTTCTCTGTTTATCCTCTCTGCAAATTATGACAATGTATTCTATAATAATTTACTTCTATTCTATAAGCGTCTATGTATATGCATACAACTAAAGTACTATATCGTTTAGCCTTTTTCGCGCAGTTTTCGTGTTAATCAATCAAAAGCAAACGTTTAAGCACGCGACACGTGAACACACGAAAAAAGAAAATAATATTCAGTTTGGAATTATATGTATAGCGAAATAGCTGACACGCACATAAACACAAATCATGCCATACAGCTTTGGCTCTCTTGAATTACATACTTGACGCATATATGAACGAAACGACAAAAAAAACGAAAGAAAGAATGAAATTCATGAATGTAAAAGGTGCCGTTCATTCGGGATGTATACTTGACTTTGGATTATTGCTGACGCAAACCTGTATGTATAGTTGAACGAAAGAATCTTTCCTTTTTTTTGCAAGCGTATACGTAAAAAGTTGAATGAAACATGTTTCGTTACGATTTTAAAAATTTGTAATATTAATTTTTTTATGCATTTTATATATGTTTTATATTTCGCTTATGTTTTATTTTATGAATATAAGCAAGCGACAAACATATGTAAAATAATGTCAAAAAGGTTTTATTTTATTATTACATTGTATATTAATTAAATAACAACTCTAAACATTGTTAATGAGAATCCAGTTTGCTTAATGATGATTAACAAAGTTCTATCAATGGAAAATTCATATATATTTTCAAAATCAACTTTGGAATTACAAAACTAAAGTTTATCGTAACAACTGTTAAATTTCATTTGCTTTTAACTAAAATCGTAGCTTCCAATCAGAAAGATTAAAAAAAAAGTTTTGAAAAAAAGAGAAAAATCATTTTAAAATTGTTACCAACAAAATGATTAACAGTGCACGTGTATAGAAAACTTTCCTATGAACGAAAAAAAAAAAAATTAGATTAACCAGGAAACTTTATAACGAGGTTAAAAATAAAAAAAATAAAAAATTTCTCTTTCAAAACGAATTTATTACTATTACTACTATACTGGTACTAAAAGCATTTTGTGCTGCAGAAGTTGAACGAATACATATAAATTTTTCGCTCGAACTCTCTCGAATTGTTGAGCGATCAGTGATACCATAAGAACAAGGACAGTCAGCAAGTTCACTCATTTTTTTACTCTCTCTGTCTGTCTCTCTATACCTCTCACCACTTTTTTCATCCAACATCGAACAATATAACCGAGACAATAGCATTGTACTTGTGCGCGTCGCAGATGCGCGCCACGAACTACCATGCGATAAA
This sequence comes from Anastatus disparis, assembly GCA_017163975.1. Lineage (NCBI taxonomy): Eukaryota > Metazoa > Arthropoda > Insecta > Hymenoptera > Eupelmidae > Anastatus > Anastatus disparis. Next base: position 7,794,157 of record JAFFSR010000226.1, read on the forward strand.
ATTGTGGATGGAAAAGAAAAGAAAAGAGAAAAAAAGTGGAAGAAAAAGATGAAAAAAGAAAGGGAGAAAAAAAAGGAAAAAAATGAAGAAAAAGTAGAAGAGAAGCACAGCTTGACGTGGCCGTGGTTAGTTTACGGCGTCGCGCGTTTGATCGATGAAAATCGCCTAGACTGGCAGTACGAAGGTGCCAAAGATATGATCAGCATCGTATATAGCTAAAGTAGAAACACACGACGACGAGGAAGGTGCACGGCATCGAGACATTTTTCAAAGGCCTATTTTAACCCTCTATATATCGCGACAACGCTTTTGTAAATACGTCTACTCTATGTATATATGTGTGTGTGTGTGTGCTATGGTAGATTCGAACGATCTATTCAATGGAAATTAATGCTTAGATTTTGAAGTCACAAGGGGAATTTAGCAAGTCGAACTTTCCTTGGGTTTTAATCAATTTTAGAGAAATTATATAGTTTATATAACGCCTAGACCTGTTAAACGTAGGCTATTAACGTACCGAGGTTATTATATGAACTACATATATACATGTATATATCGAAGGAATTAACGGCTCTCTCGCTCTAGGGGGTTCTGCAGAGAGAAGTGTATTTGGATTATCGAATTATAGTTCGTGCGAGTGAATGTTCGGGCCAAATTTTGTTACCTTAACGAAATTGTTTCAATTATTTCAGAAGTATAGAAGGGCTCACACAATAGCCTTCAATATTGGATCTTATTAATTAAAAGATCGTATTTTTATTTCAATACTGTTCAATTAAATACATTATAAACTATTATAATATAAAAATTTTTTAATTTAATTAAATTAATCATTAAAAATTGAAAGCTACTAAAATTTTGACAAGCATTGTTGTTAATAATAAAGTTGTAAAATAGAATTCATAAAAACTTTTCTATGTCAATCAAATAATTAATGAAATAACTTATAATTTTGAATACACAAGGAAAAAATATTTCTGTAATAATCATCATAAAAATCATGGTAATCTTGGGTCAAAATGATTTGAAATTTTTTATAGATAATTTTTTAAATTAATCCCATATGATACTAAAATATTTATTAAATCATTTATAAATTTAACTTTCATTCCTAATAAAAACGACGCTTAATAATTTTTACAAGAATAATTAAAATTTTTAGAGATATTAAATCATTTTCTATGTGCTTAAATGATTTTGATTATACTTCAGTATAAACTTTATCCTGAAGTCAATGCGAGAGAGTTGCACTGATTTTGACCTCAAATGAAAATCTAAACTTGTCTGCATTTGTTTTAAATACTTTTTTTAGGTTATTTTTAATATATTTTTGTAATCCGTCATTTTTATCCAGACACTCTTGTAATTTTTGACATCGTTGTCAGTTGAATATTCTCTAACTTCTACTTCATCCCAAGATTACTTTTTTAGAGATTTTTACTGTGATTTCCATAAAAATTTTTTCAATCAAAATATATTAGTTTGCAAAAAAATGATCAAATTTTTCCTATTATTTTTTATTATTTTATTTAATTTCAATGTAATCCAATAAAATAATCAAATAAAATAACGAATAATGCAAGCACTTTAACCAAACGTCAAAACTACTTACCGTTTGATAATCAGAAGAACTCAATCTTCAAATTCAGCGCACACAAGAAAAAAAAGTCATTAAAATCTTTAAAAGTTTTCATTAGATTATCCTTCATAGATTTAAGTCCGTCAATTACACCACGGCTATTATACTTTTCTCACCTTCTCCTCTTTTCTTTTGCGATTTTCCATGGAAAAAAAAGAAGATGACGCGGTTACACACTAGCGCGCGTTGGATGATGATAAAAAAAAATTCATTAACCACGATGAGAACAAGAGATGAGAATTCTCATCTCTTGCTTCTTTTCCACGGTCAACGAGCTCGGCTAGAAAAACTCAGGATGATGAAGATTCTCCTTGCTTCTGCCCCTCTCTCGAGATATGAAGAGAAGAGAAAAAAAAATATAAAAATGAAAGAGAGAAGATAAAAAGAGGATTACATGTTAAAAGAGCATATAGTTGCAAAATACATAGCGCAAATCGAGAGACACACCGGAAACGGAAACCATTAATGGCAAAACGAAAAAGAGAGAGAAGGATAGAGTGAACCTGTACGTAGGAAAAGAAAATTAAATGGAAAAATCTCAGAGCGAATTTTCCATGACAATGAGAAGGCGAATCGCTTGCAAAGCACGCTATGGCTTTTCTCTCTTTCTCATCTTTCTCACTCAGTTTTGTCGTAATCCACAGAATCCATTAGAAGGCATTGTGTACAAGTTCTCCATCTTCGCGTAAAGTAGCTCTTTTATATATAAAAAAAAGACAGAAAGAGAGAGAAACGTGGGCGTATGAATTGGGGGTTGTACGATAGCTTTTCAAAAGAGAACGAACTTCTTTTTTTTCAAATAGAATACGACAAATACGTTAGGTCGTTTCTTTTTATTCTTTTGATTGGTATACCTTTGCAATTCAAGCTATTCGTCATTGTGTCAACATACGTTTGAAAATTTGAATTTATTTCAGAAAGTATAGGTATATATATACGTATCCATTACATTATACTTCCGATTAGCTTTTCTTTTCTCTAAAGGGACGGAAAAGAAAAAAAAAGTAAGGTCGTGATGTAAGAAATTTTTCGTGTGGCTGCAATTTATGGATTCTCTGCTGAAGTAAACCTTTCATATAATACAAGAGAGTATAAAGAAAAAAAAAGTAGCGTCAGCAAAGTACAAGGCGCGAACCGATAAATCGTCGCCCGTAAAATGTCGTTAAAAAGGAAGAGCTTGCGCGTCAAATTCTTTCTTTTTTCTTTCTTTTCTTTCTCTTTTTTTTTGCTTTTGCACGGTTTAAAGGTACCCGCGCAAAAGACCTCAAGTGCTAACATTGCCTGTCTCTGCCACTTCACAAAACGGAGACAGCCTGTTTATGGCACGAGCAAAAACGATATCCCCGACGAAACCCACACACTAGAATCTTAACGAAAAAAAAAGATAATAAAGAAAAACTACCAGAGAATAGAGTTTACTGTATTTTTGAGGAGCTTTAATACCGTTAATGTTATGTTTTTGATGATGGCAATTTTAGTTTTAACTTGTGAAATATCTTTTTATATGCTTTTTATAGCCAATTGAATTTTAATATTGTTCGATGCTTATTTTTATTTTTATCTGTTGTTAACTTAATTTTTATATTTTTCTTTCTTTTTTGTTACAGGTGAGTTACCCCAGTCATTAATATTCATTAGCACGTAAGTCTTTTATCATTTGGCTAATTTTATAATTTATATAAATGAACAAAAAAGTTCATGTAATAAAAAAAATAATTTAAGCGACTTAATCATCATAAATATGATAAGACCACACTTAAAATAGATCCATTAGTTATTTTTTAATTTAACTGTCACGCAAAAGGAAACAAATCTTTACTTTTAATTGAATAATTCTTCAATCTTCAAATAACAACGACGATTTTATCCGTTTAATTTAAAAAAAAAATGCTGTTATCAGAAAACTCTTCCAAATTATAGATCTTTTTTTATTCTTCTTTAACGTCGCTATATTTATGCTATTTTGTAATGCTAATCAGCGACGGAGCTAGTAAGTGTGTTTGTGAACTGCAGCACATGTAACGTACAGTGGTACTTCTATCAATCGGCTGCCGAGCGGGATTCGAACTCACAACCCCGAGATTACGAATCCAACACTCTACCGACTAAGCCACTTAGCGGCTCTTTAAATTATAGATTAACATTGTCAAAAGCATTCCGCAACTTTTAAAACTCTAACAACCCATCGAAGAAATCAAAGTGTCTGTAAATAAAAAAACTAAAGAATTACTTTCTATAATTATTGAAGTTACAAGCACCGGTGCTAGTTATAAAAACAATTTCTCCAACCTTTGACGATGAAAAAAAAGAAGTAAGTCTTTCTTTTTACAAACATCAATGGTCTTAAAGGGAAGTATTTGTTTTTTGTTTATTTTGATTCACGAAAGTTTGCATTAATTAATCCGGTCTAACCTGGCTCTTTACAACAAACCAAAATAAAACTAGCTCAACTGACTTGATTTCAAGTATTGTAATTGAATACGTTCCACTAGACTGATATACTTTGAAAGAAAAAAACTTGCAATAAAGAGAATAATCGGTGTCACGAATTTTCTTTGCCTTTATTTAGCCTTACAAGCTCAAGGTAATCGAGAATCTTTAAAAGCGATCATGGGCAACTAGAATTTTATTTATTTTTATTTATCTCTTTTAATTCTTGGATGTATTTTGAAATTCATCCTTTGTAGTTTTGATGTTTCTTTTAAACTTTATTTTATTCGATATTCGAATCACATTTAATTCTGCCAATATTTATTGTGTTCAAGATAAAGACTAATTGCTATTCTATAGGTGAAATAAGCTCGTAAAACCCGTTTAATCTTCTTATATATTATAAATAAAAACGTTACATAAAGTTAAATCAAAATGAGGAACTCTCATAAACCTTTTTGTTTCGCTCTCTCTCTCTCTCCCTCGTCGATTATGCTCTCGCGAACACTTGGTATTATGTACGCGCAACACGATGCTTTACTGATACATGTATATACGTGTATATAGCTATAACTGCAAGCAAAAGAAAAACAAAATAAAGAGAGGAAAAAAAAATAAAAAAGATGAAGAGAAAAGAAAAAGGGAGGAGGAGGGATCATGGCAGGAGTATATGCCGAGGCAAGGCAATTTATTCGTAATGCCGATTGGCCTCTGCTGTTTTTGCATTACTCTCTCGTGTTCGCTTCGCCTGATGTATATAAAAGCGTAAGAGAGTATAGAGAGAGGAGGGAAGGGAGGGTCTTATGGGCTTATACTTTTTCCTACCCAGTTATATACGGATCTTTTCTTTTCTCTTTCTCTCTTCGCTTTTTCATATCTTCATTTTTTTTCTTTTCCTTTTTTTTTATTATAGTAGTGCAACGAGGTAATAGAAAGTTTTGTTCGATAAGGCGTGCGATGAAATTCATAGTTGAAGGAGGAAGACGAGAAGTGAAAAAAAAGAAAAGAAAAAAAGTATTGTTGAAAGGAGATTGATCTTATTGAGTGGCTGCTGCTGGGCTGTTGAAAGTAACATGAATTTTTGCAAATTACGAAGGCATTAAAACATTGTTCAAGAAATCGAGGATTCAATTTTTCTTTTTACAACAAATCGATGTAGTTCTTAATAACAAGATTTAATATTGCACGGGCAGAGACATTTATTATTATATATACATTGTATCATTGTTCAGCAATTTTTCATCCCTCGTTAAAAAGCATCGTAAATAAGAAATATTACTTTATAACTTAAAGCCTTAAAATATATATATCAATAGATAATTCGCTAGAAATTCATTCGTAGTAGCTACTATTTAATGTATTACACTCTCCTTCGTTTTTTTTATGCTCTCATAAAAGTTTCTTACGAATTTTTTTTCTCTCGATTGAGTTATAAAGATAAAAGTTTGAGCGTTGCATCTTTCTCTTTTTTTCTCTCTCCGAGAGAGCGCCGAGGATATAAATCGTTATCGTTTTATTCGAATCTTGTCGTTGGAATGACATAAACACCTTTCCATATAAATACTCATCTATACACTTGTACGAGCACTTCTATATACGCCACAAATCGTTTGTATCAACCAACTTTTTTTTTGCTCTCTTTTATTTTCTCTCTGTCTGCTCATCGATCGTCTATAAACTCGTAAAGATAAAAATTTTTACAATCCTTTTTCCAGTTCTCTCTCTCGATTTTTCAACGTTTGCTTCTCCTCTCCGGAGCGAGTGCGACACGCCAAATATCACAAGGTATCTGAAAAGTCGCACTAAAGGGTATAGGGGGAAGAAAAAGGGAGGGAAAAAGGGTGTCGAGTTTAATTTGATCCAGCCTGAGGATTTATGAGTAGCTAGAGCGAGAGAGGCTACTACTAGAGAGAGCAATTCGTCGTCAGTGCCTCGTATAAAACGGTGTGCTGCTTGCTACTACTACTACTACTACTGGCCAGCTCGTATTATTTACGAGCAGCACGTGTCCTGCTAAAGCTTTTCTCACTCTCTTTCGATCTTTCTCTCTCTCTATCTTTGTTACGTTCATTTGATACTGTAACGGATATTATACATTTTATATGTCATACCGTAGATCGTTGACATTTTGTCTCGTTTATTTATTTTCTTTTTTCATAATTGCTCATATCCCAAGGATTTAATATTGAAACGCAGGTGGTACTATAGAGTTGAATATATAGAGAAATTATTAGTGGATGGGACATACATACATACATGCATAGCAAAATGACAATATACGAAATGCACTTGACTGTGACCAACAGAGTAGCACACATAGTGTATACCCCCATTGCACACATCCGTCAGCCAATCGTAGCACTTGCTCCATTAGGCGCTCAGCAGGGTTGTTCGTTCGCTTGCTCGCTCGCGCGTACACACACACACATACATACACGCTCCTCTTCTCTTCTCTCCTCCTTTCACGATTAATGCATTCAACAACCGCGGAGAGTCCGCTACACAAACTGACAGCCAAGAGAGCTTGCTGTATGCTACTATTCCTTGTTCTATTTGTTCTCTCTCTTACCATATATATATAACTATGTATGTTGAATAGTATAGAAGCTTTCTACCCTCGATTTAGCCTTGTCTTTTGAGAGCGTTCGCCGTTTATCCCCTTCCGCTTTGAACAATTTAGAGAACTTGCCTTTCAAACGTCATTTTGATCAGGTTTACTTATATGTATATCTATATCTATATATATAATCTCCCTTTCTTCTTAACGACGAGAAAATTACTAAAGTTTTTGGTTAGAATAAAAGTACTACGTCTAAAATGATGACGAATGGGATGAAGTTCTATACGTAAAGCGATTTTTTCCCCATTTTTTTTTGTTTTTTGGCTTTTTTTTCTTCAATGGCTTTGAATTTTAATTGACATCGCAGAGCTTGCTAAAATGTAGGAGTATTTCGTATATGTGGAAATACACGATATATATTTTTGAACTTTTTGAACAACCGACACTAGGTGTACAGCGTAGAGTAGTAAAAAAAAAAAAATTTTGCGGAAAAGGTAAAAAATAAAAAAAAAAAAGATGGAGTAGCGCTTAAATCAATATTTGGTCATGAATTTTGCAGGATATGTGTAGGCAACGTCACGCAAGTGACCTGAGGCATTTGAAAAATAAAACTAAATTCTTCATATATATTCTAATACAAGGTTTTTCAAATATACATACCGTAGTAAAAGACTTTTTTTTTTTTTAACTTTTTAATTTACAAAATGTAGCTGCACATAGGTGAAACGCATAAAAAATTTTTATTTCAAAGTTAAGGAAGTATTTGCAAGCGAGATTCATTATTAAATTTTTTTTTAAAATTAGAAAACGATTCCCCTTCACAATGTGCATTGTTAAATTCGATCCGCTTGAAATTGAACAATCCTCGTGTTATATATGCTCAAAATCAAAGTTATACTTTCAAGCATGCATGATTCCCCGTCTAGTGAACTTTAACGTACAAAAATGCGGGCGAAAGTATACATAAGTAGCGGCATTGTACAAAGTAAGCAATCAATTTTTTCCGACTACATAGCGTAACATAAATACGAGGAAATTTTTACATATTATCCTAAAACGGATGTTCGCTACCATCGTATATCAATAAGTTGTCGAACCCCAAGCCAGTAGTAAAGTTTAACGATGTAAACGTCTCGCTTCGCGTGCAAATACTTTTTTTTCTTTTTTTCTTCGATATGTAGTTCGACAAAATATCAGACTATATGTCGCGTGATTTTAAACATCAATGAAAGTCAATAAGTCGCGTTTATCTCAAGAAGTTGTACGTATGTATGTATCCTTATATACAAAGTACTTTTGAAAAAAGAAAAAAAAAAATCGAAAGAAAAAAGTTAACCTTAGTGTCGTGAAAGCGAAAAACAACCAGTTGCAATGGATATACGAGAAACGTGGTTGTACAACTAATGCGCGCATAAGTGAGAAAGTTTGATTTGCTCTTAGAAAAAAAAAACGACGCCAGTTCGTGCATGGCGAACTTGTATTTTTCTTTTGCCTATAGACGTGGAGAAAATAATATATCGAAGATCATTAGAATTTTTAACAATATTAGAAAGATCTTGTGATATTAAGAGAAATTATTTTGCTTTATTTTAAGAATTTAGAATAATTATAGTAATTTTTGGCTATATTTAGAACTTTTTTTTAATTCACGATTTTTGTTTGTCAATAATGAGTATTTTTAGGAAATATTTGATACATTTATTACTTTTACGAAACTAAAACTTATATTTTCAAAAGTTTTTTAAAAATTAATAGAACGAGAAAATCTAACAATCACTTTTTATGTTATGTTTGAAAAAATTAAAAAATTAACATAAACCTAACATAACATTTATATAGTTTAAAAAAAAAGTAATTGTAGAAAAAAGTATAAAATTGAAAGTCTCAAAGTCATGAAAAACAATGTAAATTGAAATAAAATTTATTTGAAAAAAAAGAGTATCTTTTTTAGAAACTATTCAAACACTATTTTTCAAGCTAATTGTAGCCTAAACTTTTTTTGCAAGAGATCAGTTGTATACAAAAACTCTGTTTGGAGTCTTAGTTTACTGTTATTACACTTGTTTTTCGATAAAAGTTTTATGGTTTAAAAGTTTTTTTTTCTCCTCTCGCGCAAACGATTGTTCGAATTTATGCTGCCTAAATGCTTACTACTTGAATGCTTCTTTTTTTCTCGCGTAGTTTTCAAACCATATATTTCTATCGCGAGAATAATCTTTTTCAATGTTAATGCTTTATTTTATATAAACAACGAAACCAAACGTAAATTACAAAATTCAATTCAGCAATTTATAGAGTAAAAGAGTGCGCTATATAAGTAAGATTTACAGACTATTTATTGTTTAAAATACGTTCGCCATTTTTCAAATATCACATTAACAACAAACTCCACTCGTTCCAACACAATTGAATCTAATTTTAACATTCTCAAACAAAGATACCTAAAAAGATTCTGAATAGTCCGAAATTGATAGCAGACACATCTTAGCGCTTAGAAAAATTAGCATATTCCAGAAATCCATCTTAACCGTATATTAAACAGCATTAACAAGCTTTTTTACACAACACAAAAAAAGATAGACGAAGAGGGAATGAGAGAGAATTGTAGTCTAGAATCAGATAATGACATTAAATACAAGGGAGCGGTATAAAGTTTAAAGCATAAGCCTTTATCCCTTTCTCTCTAACTTTTTACACCTCTTGTATACGTATACACACAGAAAATCCTTGTACAATTTACAACTGTCGTTTTTTATCAAGTAGCAAAAATACCCAAACGACACACACAACGCACTGAGAAAGAAAGAGAAACGAGCGTTTGAAATTGCTAGCTTACACACACACTTATAGATATATACGCGTATATATTTTACAATATAAGATAGCACAGCAGATTTCGCAAAAAAAAGAGCACGGCTGGTGCGAAATTTCGTCGACAACGATGACGACTTTTGCTGTTGGTATTGTTATTACACACATTCTTAAAGTTCAAACCTGTTATAAGTATAAAAATCGATCGGGACCTGTAAGTCTTTTTTCTTTTTTTTTCTCTTTTATTTTTTTAAAGAGAACCAAGAGGTTATATATACTTCCGACACGTGTTATTTTCGATCGTAAAAGCCAATGGCTTCTTTTCGACTTGTGCTTTTGCGTTCTACAAGTTGGTCTTCCGCTTTTTTTCTCTTTTCTGTTTTTTTTTCTACAGTACAGAACAAATTTATACTAAATATGAAAATCAAGTAGGGAATTCAAGGGATCTTCAAGTGTACATACCTTTTTCATTCCCCTCTTATAATACAAAGGATGTGACCTTAAAAGCAAAGAATTTTTACGTCACAAGATTGCGCACCGCCCACGTCCACGCACATTCCTTAGAGAAAATCTTCTCGTTTTTTCTTATGAATTTTTTTTTCCACCCTCTCGGCTCTTAAGATTCGCATACCAAGATTGCTCCGAGAGAAAATTTTCGCCATCGTATTTCGCGTTAATGCACAATTTTAAGAAATCTTCGCTTCTCTAGAATAGGGGTAATTTCGTCCCGAGAATATGAAATTGTAAGTTGATTAGAGGAAGAATTGAAGCATATTTTTTTACGCCCCCTTTCTTTTTCTTCTTTCTCTTCTTCCAAGGTAATCGTGGAAAATCATAAAAATGACAAATAAGCTCCAACATAGAAACGGTTGGGATAGGGGAAGGAGAAGTATGAAGTATATTTATAGACGGGGCGCATCGTTGGGACGCTTTCAGCGAGCTTTTGCCCTCTCTCAGCCCTCCCCATCCAATATATGATCCATCGAGCTTGAACGAGGCCACCCCTTACACACATTTCCCATACCCTCTCACTCTTTCTCTCTCTCGAAGTTGTGATAAATGACGAGAGATTTACGACTGGACCGTGTGTGCCATGCGACTGTACACTCGCGTTTACTTCTGTATATATATATAAACTTGTGTGTACGTGTGCAGAAAGGGATATAAAACGTGAGAGAGAAAAAGAGAGGTAGAGAGATGAGAGAGAGGAAAACGAAGTAGAGCCGATACGTAAACCGCGGAAACTCTGGATGAGGCCATTCGTTCGACTGCTGGACCGCAAATTGAGCAGTTTGTTTCGCAAGAGCGAGAAAGGAAATGACCGCTCCATCTCTGCTACTCGGCTACTGCTGCTATCCTTCTACATACTACTCTCTAGTGATAGGGAAAATTCGGAATACTTTTTTTTTCTTTTTCTTTTATCTCTTTTTATACTTTTTCCAAGTAGATCGGTTAGATAAATTTACAGACGATATATCTACATTCGAACAACGTTAATTTTACTTTTACGCAAGTCGAACATCAACGATATTTAAGTAAAATGGCTCGTTTGCGTATCACACTAAACAATAGTGGAAGTTGCAAGTGGTTTTAAAAATAGCAACAAAAAAATATAGTCGAGATTATAAAAACCGGCAAGGTGTATAAAAAATAAAAAAAAAATCTACATAAAAGCTTATACATACGAGTCCAACATGCGAGATAACGGATAAAGCTTGTGTACAGCATAGCGAGTAAGCAAAGGTGCTTTATTGTTTTTGCATTCGCACGATGCACGTATATATATATATAAGCTTCTTTTTATGGTTAATAAATCATATACTTTCGGAGCTTTATTTTAGTCACGAAAATGTGTTAATAACCTAGAGCGTTGGTACTTTTGGAGTTAACAACGGCTAAAAGTTCGCCAGCTGTAATTTTGCATTTTACATGTCTCATAAAATTTTCTGTATATATAAAACGCATAAGCTAGTCTAATGAGTGTATATTTTAAATTAAACGTATTGTTTCACTGATAAAACTTATTATATTCTCATCGCTTTTATGAAAAAAAAGTATACGAGATATCGTAAATCATTAAATTTATAAGAAGATCACAGTGTGTCGTAGCTATACAATATTCGAAAATTTATATTTCATCAGACAGTTTAAGTTGTACCAAAACTTTAAAGCCTTTAACTTCTTAACGGTACTTTTTTTGCTAAATTCATGTAAAGTAGCAAAGAGACAGAGAGAGAGAGAGAGAGAGAGAGAGAGAAAAAGAAAAAAAATACTGTCATTGGAGGTATACTCGTAACTTTAAATTGGCCAACTTGAGCAATTTCTTACACAAGTCAAACAATTTTTAGAGCTCCTAGCATTGCACGTGTACAAAGTAAGGAGGCAAAAATGTCAAGCCCTAATTTCACTCTACTCTCCCCTTCGCTTTACCTTTTACCTCCATCCCATTTCTTTCTTTAACGTTGCGTAGAAAAGTATAAGTATAACCTTAGCACATACACACGCGCGTGCGCTTATGTGTGTATATCTTCTCGTGCATAATATGTCGTCTATAACAAAAAGTAACACATTTTGATATTTAGGTGAAAATTAGCGTGGTTCACAAAGATTAGCAACTTGGTATCCTTCACTGTGAAGAGTATTAACACATTTAAATTGTCTCACGAACTCTAGCTTATTATAACGCTGGCCCTTGAATAATAACACATTTTAACGATATTCTGCAGTGACTAAACATCGGGATGTGTTAGTTTTCGTGGAAACTTTGGTAATGTGTTACTTTTCGTTGGTAGTTTTTCTAATGTGATAGGTTTCGTAGCGCAAAATGAAATATACTACTCTTCGTTAGAAACGACGATGTACACTTTCTTAGAACAAACTGCTGTAATGTTAAAGAAAAAACAATACTTGTTATTAATTTTCATTTTCAAGGAAAATGTGACCCTTCCTTGAATTCATTCATCCGGGGAAAAAACATTTACTCTTCATTTGTACCTTCGAGAAACTTATAAGCGATTGTGTAAAGGGGGAAAAATTAGTTTCGTACGCATTGAATGGTGAAAACGAAAGCAGTGCCGATTCCCATCAAATAAAAACCGGTTAAGTAATTGGAATTGTCGGCTGTCATTCTAAATATAATATGATCGAAACAAAAGTAATTGAATTAGAAATATAAATAAAAAAATTGTAAAAGAAAAATTTGTAAATGAAATTAAAAATTTACAGTATTTTGAATAATTGACTTATAAAAAAATAGATTGTAAAATTGAATTATTTAAAATTATTATCTTAAATTCAAATTTAGAGATTGTTTACTCTCTTTTAAATAATTATTTTAAAACTTTTATTGGTTCAGAATTTAATGGCAATTTGAGAGTTACTTGTGAAATGCGGACGAAGCTACTTTGACGCAATTCTTGAGCTTATTTTTAAAAATTCTTCCTTTATTGAAAAGAAGAGAGACTGCAGATACTTAAGGGACATCATTAATGCCGTCAGATCTCAAAGGTTTAAAATAACAAAAAAGAAAGTTTCAATCCCCTAGTGTACATATAGGGATGGGATATGTTCATGTAATACGAGTGAGCAGTTTCAGCCAAGTCTGGTGGGCTCTAACATGTTGTGTCCTTATTGTAGGGTCTTATGTATAGATATATAAGTGTGTTAGTACTAGTGAAGTGTCGCTGGCTGGCTCCTCTTTGGTTGACTCGAGATTCCTCGCACGTCGCGCGATATAGTGCCTGAGCCAATCTTGACAAGGGGGTAAAGTAGCGTTGTGCGCGATCCCGTAAGGGGAATAGTGTGACGTTTATCCCTGGCAGTTTTCCTCTTCCTCCTCCTGGAAACACGGCTAAATTATGTCGTGAGTACCGTGCGAGTAGTCGCGCTATTTCCGCTCCACTTGCAATATACCTTTGTATATCTCATTCCTCACTAGCTCTTATCCTAACAACACATGTATACATATCAACATGTATATGTAACTGTCTCAAATGATACGTCTAATTTGTATATCTATATCTTCATTATTAAAATCCTTATAATCGTAATATCTTACTTTTCAAGTAGAATCCTTGATAACTAGAAGAATATCTCTTGAAATTTTGAACGAAGCTTAAATATAGGCTGTGCTCTCTGAACCTATAGCAAAGGCCTTATAGCTTTTCTTTCTGTAATCGAGAACAACGAGCAATTTATCCTTTCCTCTCAATCGAAAATCCAACCTGCCTGTGTGCGCGCTTGACTAACCGCGAGAGAATTCCGCCTACCTTCCTTATAACCATCTTTCTTTTCTTGCTTCCTTCTCCTTTGTTCCCTCTTATAACGTACAAGTCCAACGATCGCGCGTGCGCCTCTTCAAAATAGACTTTATCAAAGCCTTAATGAGAATTCTCCTTGGCCCCGCGAGGCTTTCGTCGCTTATATATACTATATTCATATATCTATATACATGTATAGATCTTCCACTTCTTTGATCTACCATCAAGTGAATTTCATGCTGCACATTTGAATTTACTTGAGTCAGTGAAGAAAAGATCGGTGAGCTCGGGGTTTGGCTACTCTTTTCCTCTTCTTTCAAAGAAAACCATACCACCAGCCAAAGGTCCTTCTCCTTCGTACAAGATTCAGCTACGGAAGGGTTAACTTAAACGAACAAAGGAAAACTACTACTTTCGCGTGGTGTTCAATAGCGTGTTGTCGACTAGTAGAACAACCATTACATTCTTCTATGCCAGTATCCTCCTCTTTTTTCTCCTTTTTCTTTTTTTTTTCTTTTTTTTTCTTTTTTTTTCTGTCCAACACCCTTCTTTTGTATACATATAGCAGAGATAGAGACGTTTACAACGCGCGTTGTATGCTCTAATTATAGCGAAGCACGATATCGAAGCTCACTTTTCTTGTTCCTTTTTTTTGGGTACTCGCTCGTTTTGTGCGATAAAACGCGCGCGGCCGGAACACACTTTTATCGGAGCATTGCGCGAGCTATTATTGCGTTTCCAAGCGAATACCTACATACATATATATAAACTGTGTGGTCGCCATGAAAAAGAGAGAAAGAGAGAAAACGATCTAATTGGCTGCGCAAAACGCGCTTACCCGGAAAAATGCCGAGGGGTTTATAGTTATCAAGAGATTACATCGGTTAAAGTGAGGAGTTAAAGAGCTACGTTTAAGTCAATTAATTTTTAGCAAGGACTAGGAACTTATATCTCTTTAGGAACGATATTCCAAGGTGATAGCGCGCTAGCGCGGAAACAAGCAGTCGATACCAACGCGGATTAAGAGAGGTCGGGATCATAAATCAAAGTCTCTTTCTGTCCCACTCCTTCTCTCTTATTCTAACAAAGAGCTTGCAAGCACTGCTCTGCTACCTTATAGATAATAACCATTTTGCTGTTTTCCCCCTCGTCTTCTTCTACGTGTATATATAAGCTTTAGCAATTCCGATATTCAGTTGTCGTTTTCAATTAATTTACCAGAGTTAAAATGCTGCTTTAGCTTTCAAAGCGCTTTTTTTCCTCTTCTTCTGATTTCTTGTAAGCTCTCTACCTTGTCAATCAATTAAGTTCATTGTGTTCTACGCCTGCGCGCAAAATTTTCGTGTGCTCAGCAGCCAAGCGTCTCTTTCTCTTTCGATCCTTATATGATGTAGTAGAGGGAAGAGAAGTTGGCTTCGACTGAAGAGGTCTCGTCTCCTCTTAGACTGAATATCAGCAGCAGCAGCAGTAGCACACGACGTTATAGCCATTCTCTTTTTTAGAGGGGGTGCACATATGTATAGTAGTAGTAGTAGTACGACATCGAGAGGCGGCTGAGAGTGACGTGCAATTCTGCTTATGGATCCTTTCTTTTATGCCTTTTCTCTCTTGAATCCAACGTTGAAAGATATACGTCAAAAAATGCCAACTTATATATATGACTATACTGTTGAATATCATCGTATTTGACATTTTTACCCCCCAAATATCTTTCCCGCTTGAACTATAATGCCATCATATAATTTCGACATTTCTAGTATCGTATACTCGTATATGTATCCTATTTGCCATCTGTCTTGTTTATACGATATACATTTTCGTTACGTTCCACCTCCTTCTTCTTCTTCTTCTTCGTTTCCTCGTAAAATATTCGCCGTGTTAGCGATAAATAATCCAAATTCAAGTGCTTTCCAATCTTTTTCTACAAATCGCCGAGTTGCGATTTTCCTTCAATAGTTGGATTTACCATCACGTAGTCAAGACGGATTATGATCTTCTTCTCTCTTTTTCTTTAAAAAAAAAAGAAGAAATCAAAAGAATAAATAAAAAAATTGCAGGAAATCTCTTGACTTTTGCGAGTCCAAATATATCGTTTCGATTTTCTCGAAGAAGAGAGAGAGAGAAAAAGAGCTTTATAATACTATGAAGCTTGTATATCGCTCTATTCTCCTTGTCACGCGCGTCTAACCCTCCTCTTTAATACAGACTGGCGTTTCCAAGATTTATCGCTTACGATGCAGCGCAAGCAAGCAACAGCGTTGTCTTCCGTTCTCTATGCGCTTACTACTACCAGTTCTATAGTGTACGCGTCGCCAAACTTGAAAGGAAACAAGCAACCACCGCCGGAATTTCCGTCTTTAGTTGTAAAGGTGTCTTGTATATGAATAGTGGAATCTTTGTGTGACTTTATATACCATTGCATATTTTCACTAAATCATTTGGTAGCTTTTTTTCCTTCAAATTGGAGAAAGCGAATGGAGGAGATTGTAATTTGTCTTGGTCATAATAATGATCCTATAAAAAAGCTGGTTCTTAAGAGACTAATGAACTAAACATATAATACACTTAATGATTGTGGATTCTAGATGAGTCATTGATGTTTTTTCTAAACATCGTTGATGAAAAAGAAAATAATGTAACATTTAGAAACATAAAGAGTATATAATTCTTAAAAAGGATAAATGTCATTAGGAGATACTATTAAAAAAAATCAAACTTTTATTATACGTGACTAAGCTGGTTTTGAATGGTTGAGCTTGTGAGATAGATGAATTGACTTTAGTTACCAAGAGGATCTGTCTTGCGTGATCTTGTGGTTCGCACCTCGTATATAGCACTTTACTGATCGCTTGTCGTGAATCGATCACGCAAAGCGGATCTACCAAATTATCGCGAGGGGGGGGTTAAGTTTATGTCATGACATGACATGCCATTATAAATTGATTCAACCCTTTTCATTTGGTTATATTCTACCTTTATATAAAACATTTCAAGTTACCGATCAGATTACTAGTATTTTTAATCTATTTATTCATAGGTCATAATTGTTTACTGAAATGTTTAATTTTCTTTTTTCAGGTTATGTAATAAAAGTATATGATTTATATATAGTTACCGACATTGCGGTTTTCCGAATTTCTTGTATTTATTAAAAAATTTTTCAAAATATCTCTATCTTATTAGTTTATGTGAAAGGTTATAATATAAAGATATATTTAAAAATTTCGGATTAAGAAATGAAAATTTGGAAAATTTTAATTTTGGTATCTTACATTTTCTTAAATAAATATTTAATTTTTGTATCCACATTAATTTTAATTTTTATAACAATCTTTTTAAAGAACCACAAGTAACTTTTTAATTATATGAAATACTGAAATATTTTATCTTCACACAAGAAAGAACGTAAAAAGTACTTAATTGTTTGAAAATGCTTTAATTTTATTTTATGTTAATTTGATTATTAAAGAACAATCAAAAAGTTAAGAATATGCGAAAAAGGATCATAAATTGTTCATTATAAGTGCAAAATTGTTCATACTAATTATAAAGCTTTGTAATAAGTCTGCATTTTATAGTAACAAAAGCATTTATACTAGCTTATTTCTATTATCACATGTATGATACTATGTATACCTAATTTTGCAAATATTAATTTACATTGTTAAATTTCTGTGTGCGTAAAATTTATGCATATATACCATTTGCAATTTGGAAATTCATCTTTTAATTATGGTTATTTAGCATTATTATAATATGTATATCATTATTTTACATGAAATATATTAATCTGTTAATACGTAAACCATAATTTAGCAATAAATAATTATTGTGCTCTATTCACGTTACTTCGTATATTTATTTTGTACATGTAAAATATATATTTTAAGATTAAAATTGATTATTATTAATGCATGATATTGTTAGTTTGTTCATTATCGAAGTTCTCGAGAAGATCATTCTTCTTAATGGACAAAGTTAATGTTCATCTGGCCGTTGATTGTAGCACATTACTGTAATTCATCAATTAGTATTATTTTCTTGCGTGATTCAACATCCTTAACTGAAATAATAGCACTGGCATAACTAAGAATTTTATTTCCTCTTCCTGAAAGCTCGGTATAGATACATTAAAGCTTATATATAGTATTTGTTAAGAATAGCCAATTTCTTCTATCAAATCTTCTCAGTGCTTGTATATGCATTAACCTCAAGTTTATCCTAGGATAGACGAGTTAAGAAGCTGAGCTTCAAGACACGCTGAGAGAGAAAGAGAGACTAACTGTGCATATCAAGCATGGCGCAGGCATCGTGTCTCAAGATTAATGCATTTGCCTGACCTCCTATACTAGTGCTTTAGTCATAATGTATACATATATATAACAATGTCGTATATAGTCTTAAAGACGATTACGATTATTCGGATCGCATCTTAACGTCAGCATCGTAACCACCGGATCATGAGTAAATCGTCTCCTTTATTATGTATAGAGAAACTGGAAACTCTGACGTCTTATTCAAGCAAGGGTAGTAGGATACGACATTATATAATCTATATATATGTGTGTAAGAATAAACGAGGTTGCAGTACTCCACGGTATACACGTGCTTGGACTTTGGGAGGCCAAATTAAGACGAGTTCTCAAATACGTGCGGATTGTGCACATGAACCTTTCTCAGAATTTCGTCCTGTTCCTTTTTATTTTTTTAGTCTTTTTTCCCTTTTCTTTTTAGAGGGTTAAAAAAAAAGAAAAGATCGTACAAGTTTTTCCTTAACCGTCGTGATTTTAACCAACGGTTAGAGTTTCCTTATCGACGATTTTTCAAGTCGCGATAAATTGTGCACGTTTTGTAGCTGACGTTAACGAAGATAGGTTTATGATATCGATGCTTCTTCCTCTTCTTTTATTTCCGTTCTTTTATTATATTTATTTTACTCATTTTTTTTCAAAAGCGAAACGAAAGGGGGAGATATGCACTTTCGCTACACACATAATGTCTTTTTACTTCCTGATGACGCGCATGTATTATATATATATATATATATATATATATATATATATATATATATATATATATATATATATATATATATATTGCATGAAAGTGCACATAGAAAACATGTGTATGGTACAATGCGTGTCGTCGCGAGAAGTATAGGACGATGCACTCTCTCAACGCGCTGTCTATGAGTACATATATACTTTTGAAAAAAAAATTTTTCACTCTTTTCTCTTATGTGCACACACGATATATGGCTTCGCTGCTTTCTATGAACTCGGTTTTTTTAAAATTGTTATTTGGGATTATGTAAATTTAAACGCTGTGGATTTTATTTCTGAACTTTAGTTTATTTATTTTGCAAAGTTCGCTCATTTATTTTTTTTTATTTTGCGGTTTATTTATTTATTTTGCACACTAATGAAAGATTCAAACGTAAAAAATGTGTATTTTTGATTTTAGAATTGTTAAAATGCCGGAAAGATTACTTTTAAATAACAAAAAATTTATTCATTTATATTTGAATGTACAAAAAAGATTTAACAAAATTTCAATCATTTACGGAGACAATAAATTTGATTATATTTGTTCGTCCTAAATTGTATGTATCAAGATGCACTTTCTATTGATCGCCACAAAAAGAACAAAGTTTCACAAAAATTTCGTTAACGTTGCAAGCATATTTTTAACGCTCTTTTTCAAGACTAATTTAATATGTACATAATAAGAAAGCCGAGTTTTAATTTAGTAAATGTAGAGGTTTTTTTAGAAACGTTAGATAAAGTACAATACATTATACATGTTTGATAATTTTCCAATGCATGGTTAGTTACGCTTTGTTGAAAAAATTATTTCTGTTGAAGGTTTTGAATAATTTAGTGTAAATAAATATACATTAGATAGAAAAAATAACAAAATTAAAGATTTCTGGAATATAAAAAGCACATACCTATTTAACTAATTTATGGTGCATATACATATAATATTAAGAATTTTAAATGATTAAATTTTATATTTAATGAATGATCGTTACAAAATAACCATTGATTCTAAAAATGTCATTTCAATCCATTAAACTACAATTAATATAGATTTGAAAAAAAAAAATTGTTAAAAAAAAACTTATAAATAGAAGTCGTTCAAATCACTAACAGGTTCAAATTTTCAACAAACTCTATTTACGGACGTATCCATGCAGTTGGCGCCCTTTCAACGCCATGTAGAGACCCCCCTTTGCCCCCCTCGTCCCCGAAACTTCCTGCGCTCTATGCACTTTTATAATAGTCCTAAACTCGAGAAATCCGGGTAAATGCAGTGCTATCAAGAAACTTTCAAAAGACGGTTATAGACTTACTCTTTCACACAAAAGCAAACGAAAATTGTCGATTGTCAATTACTCGTTACACGAATGAAAAAAGCCTTGTCAAGCCCCAAGTATATATCCTTTTTTTCCTTCTTTCTTCTTTAAACCTATAGAAAAACTAACGCGACGACTTTGCACTCTTTATATTCCACATATGTAAGTCTATAGCAAATATATAGTATATAGATATATATATGTATATATACACAAAAAAAGTCTTCCTCGTCGTAAATTTGCTGATCTAAGCTATGAGAAATCGTCGAAAATCGTTCGGATATATTCAGCCAAATTTTGCTGAATCGAGCACACACACAGACACACATACACATGCAGTACGGGCTGGCAAAAATCCCTGCGCCAAATTCGATAAAAGCTCCTGACAACGAAGGAACTTTTTTTTACCGCGCTCGCGCAAGTCGCGTAAGGCGACGACGGATAAATTTCAATAAGGGATTCTGGTCAATTGTATTTCCACAGTGTACGTGTGTCTATGTGACTCGCACACGCGAATATCTAAAGATTCGCTTGACTAGATATAACCAAAGAAGCTTTGGGAATTTCTTACGCTGATTTTTCCAATAATTTCAAAGATTTTAGCCAATTTTACTTGTCTATATAGATATCTTATCCTTTTCTACGCAAACACAATTAGCATCATAGAATTTGATATGCCATGCTCTTCTTGTAACACAGTAAATTACTACTCCAGATGCGACTCTTTGTCTTTGCTCTTTCCATTCTCCCGTAGCTTGCTCGTTTGAGTATCTGCAATGTTATAGTTTGAGAATTGCGGTTATAGTAATTTGAAACCTTGAAAAATACCATGGAGTACGACAATGCTGGAGCCGAGGTATTATTAAATTAATTTCAAAACGCGTTGCGTCGGCTTGATAATAACGTTTTCAAGTAAATAATTGGCCAAATTGTGTAAAGAGAAAAAAAAGCTAATTTATGATAACACAAAAAAAAAACAAAGTACAATAATTTATGTTTCATTAATTTCGTTTCCATTCAATGGTAATTTTTAGCCAAAAAAATTTTTCATATAGAAAGTTCGTTACTTATGAGCTTAGGAACAAACGTGTCTATATACACGAATCGTAGAAAGTATTTATTCTTAACCGAAATATCCTTCGGAGCATAAATACATACACGAATTAAAAAAAAAAATATCTATACATATATATCCAACAGATTGTTTTCTTTAAGTAAGTGAAAGTTAAGAAATCGCTGCTGATGGTTTTGAATTTAAAAACAATCTCAGATCCGTATTATGCATATAAGTTGATGAGTGTGTGGTATTCATCAAGATATGCAATGTTATCAAAGTAAATGTACCTACATATACTTTCTTCTTTATTACAATGTTGCTCGGGTTATCTTACAAATTTTGTCGGTGCTCAAAAAAAATTCTTTTCTTTTTTATACAAAAGAAGGTCAATATTTTTACTTTCAAATTTGCGTTTACATATATTCAGCCAACAATAGCTTTGTTACGCATAATAAATTTTTATAAAAATCTTCATAATAATTTTAGTAACTATTGTGTCAGCGTTATTTTGTAAATTGAAAAATTCATAACTTTATAACTATAAAGTTATAAGAAAATTCAATAAAACATTTAAATAACAAATATTAATCTAGTAAAAACGTAATAAATAATATCCAAGTATTGAAATAAATAACATCTAACTATCGGTTTTGTAAACTACTGAAAGCATTATAATTTTCATGTTATTCAAGCAAGAAAAAGCGTGCTTGGGTTTTTTTCCTTTTCTACAATTTTTTCTTCCTTGGTAACGTAAAATTATTAGTCACCATAATAACAACCTTTAAACTAAACGCTTTTAGCATACAATACTTATTAATTGATTGTACAAACGCAAACGCAATCATAATCTATTGAGTGATCTCTAACATATCAGAATCAAATACACGGACAGAAATGTTTGATTTAATTTCACAATTTTGTATATTTATGGAGAGAAAATTACGAATATCGAAAATATTGCTATATTGAATATTAAAATTTGCTATAGCTTAGATTAAATTTTACTATAATTGCAGCAAAAATTACAATTAGAAAATTTTACTATTTAGTAAAGTAATTCTTTTGATACTGCAAATTTTTTTACTCATACTATATATAACATAGTAAAATTTAATCGAACATTTCTCTCCATGTGGAATTATTTCTTTAAAATAAAACAATTTTTTTTCGTTTACAACTAAACGAACAAAAAAAACGTAAAACTATAATGACGTTTATACTTGTTATAAGCCGACTGACGCGTTTGGCGTATGCGCATCATTTAATAGCAAGTGCACGCCCGGCCACCCGCCCGCGCGCTTTTCTCGCTTATACGAGATTCGAAACGAGAATTCAATTGCAAAATAATGAAAAATCGCGAGTACCGGAGCAATTGAATTCGCGTCAAGCATATATATAGATATGACGAGAATCTAGATTTAACGAAAAAAAAAAGAGGATTATTACACTTTTGTCACTATTTCTCAACGAAACATTCAACAAACATCTATATATGTATACATAGAATCGATTTTAAATATTTTAATTTTTCTTCAATTCTTTTTATTTTTTACTTTACAGAGATCGTCCATTAACGTCACAAACGAGGAGTGAGAGAGAGAGGAACGCCCGAGAATTTTACAACGGCTCGCTGTACTTGAAAGGTAATGGAGGATTAAATATTTAACTATGATGGACGTTCAGTTGAAAAATCGTTTTGTTCTGTTATGAGGGTAGAGGGGCTATATATCGGAAACGTTAAATTTTTGTTATTTGTGAACGAAAAAATTCATTTAGCATGTGTAGGCTTACGGTAAATATCTTTTTGTTGCACAAAAATGGCATTTTATAAGTAACGTTTTTTTTAATAAAAGAAAAAAATTTTCACTCAATACAAATAACAAATAAATTTTCAATAAATTTGAAACTTATTTTTTTTTCTTTATAAAATATAGGATTGTGTATAAAAAGTAATGAGCCTAAGTTATTATATTAAATATTCAGAATAAAATGTTCATTTTTATTAAAAACTTTTTAATAATCACGTATATTAAATTCACTGCTCGAAAGAAGAAAGAAGAAAAAAAATTTCCATTCGGTAGTATTGTATTCCATTGTACATAAGCCTGCTGGGGCTGGCGCACGAAAGTTACGAACCGCAACAAGTATAACTCCTTTTTGCATAAGAGTATATATCGGATTTTCTTCTTTCTTTCTTCTTTCAACCCAACAGCACAAACTTTTCACCTTCCGTCCAAAGTAGCCTATAACGTTTCTTCTATTTTTTTTAACGATTATATAAATTTGATGATTTTTATTTACTAATAGCACCGAAACTTTCACAGCTAAGCACGGGAGGAAAAAAAATAAAATATTAATAGCCAATATATACCTTTTTTACATAAGTTTAAGTAATATACGCAGGCCATTAAGTTAACGTTCACAATAAATGTTGTTGTTTTTTTTTCGTATCTGCTTTTAAAAGTAACGAAGAGAAGAAAAAAAAATGGTAACGAGCCTGCCATAAAGAACCATTTTATTTTCATTACCTAAAGTACGTCCGTTCGGTAAAGAAAGAAAAAAAACGATCTAATCGTTAAAACACAAAAGAGAGAGAGATAAACAAAAGCAAAAAAAAAGACAGAAAGAAAAAGTGCACTAAGCGAGTTTAGAAGTGAAGTATTAATAAAAAGGAGCATATAAGAGAGAAAGTCAACGTCCACGTAGTCTTATGGATGTTTGCTCTGGGTAATATGTATCGCGTTATAAGATCTGTTGTGTCCCGTGTTTAGAGTTGTGTGTATATATGCACCTTAATAACCTGCTATTAGCTCGCTCTCTATAATATACTTTATACATATTGTCGTTAGGTTTATTCATGTTTCTCCCCCCCCCCTCCCCGAAAATTTTGTTCCTGCTACTGGCCAAGCCAAAAGTAAAACTCTCGAAAATTCAATTACCCGCAACTGAAGATATATACTTACCTATATTGAATTCCTTACCGAGCTGGGCCTGGAATGTAGGTTGAGGAGCTTATACATATATACACTTATATACATAGATGTGCGTGTGCTTTCCATTTCCCTCTCATTCCTCTCCAATTTTATTTTTACCCTCCTTTACTTTCACCCTTTCTTTTTATAAGCGAATGAGTGAGAAAGGGAGAAAGAAAGAAAGAAAGAGAGAAGCAAGGTTTGTTTATTTTTTTTTGTAGCCGTATCTTCTTTTTTCTTAGTTATATAGTTCTTGTGGATGAAATGTTTTTCCAACAATGTTGCAAAAGGAGAAGCAGAAAAAAATGCGAATACCGAAAGAAAAAGTTTGCTTTCTTTTCTCTCAACGGGGGTAGAATATAAGGTTTATATACATTGAGATGAAGGGGTATAAATCTCGAAACTGCTCGATCTATAGGACCCGAGGATTTAAGAAACCTGTTTAGGAGGACCTGTAAATATTTAACTTTTTTTTCTCATTTCTTTCTTTCTTTCCGTTTATTTATTTTGTTTTTTTCAAACGCAATACATGAATAAAACGACGAATAAATTAAAGAAATACTTCGCTATAAATAATAGACATAAATAAATAATACCGTGATTTGTTCGTAATAGACAGATTTAGCAAAGTAAGAAATATATAACTTTTTATTCGTAATAAGTGTCGCAAGAAATATTGTAATATTTTACTGAAAAACTGAATGCATAAATAAAATTAAATATGATTTATGGCTATCTTTACCTGGAATATAAGTGTGCTGTAATAATTTTTAGCAAATTTGCGTGACGTTAACTTTATCAAAATTACTGTTTTCCTTTTTATTAAAATGCTAAAATTTCACCTATAATGCATATACTTTATTTTATCGTAAATATAGACCTTAAAAACAAAGATTACGTGAAAAAAACATTTTTTTATTTTCAAAAAATTTTAAATAATATACTACAATAATCGTATTATTCAATCTAATTTTCTCGCCTCATTTTTTTTTCGTGTGTTTAAAAGTTTGTTATAAACATTAATGATAATACCGTCATGAAAGTTTGTTGAATTCCACCTTTTGTTAAACGGCCTTTGTGTATTTAAGATGCATTATCATACGTACTTTTCTTTGTCATATTATCTCTCTGGCTTCCATTACGTAATGGTATTCTAATTTTTAATTATAAATTGCTCGAAACTTTCTATCTTTACACGCGATCTATAAATATACGTATTATTACGCTCTATAAATGTTATCATTATAACGTCGCTTTGAAAAAAAAGTGTCGGTTAAATTGCATTTTGATTTTGCTAAAATAATCGTATTAAACGAAACAGCGCGAATCATTTTAAATATTAAAAGTAATGTTTTAAGCCGGTTTTAATATATTTTTTTTCTCCTCTTTTAGTTTTTTATTCATATTTTCCAGTATTATGGTTAAAAACTAAAAAAAAGCTGTTACAGAGTACAGTAAAAAAAAGCATGGAGGGTGACCTCACTTACGCACACACACAATACGATATATATGAATGTAACGACTATCATTAGCCCACTTTTGCGTGTGCGCTTTTAAAAATGAAAAATTTTTTTTTCCCTCTTTTTTTTGAAAATGTGAAGAAGTTTATAGGCTTTTTAACATTCTACTTTTAAAGCTTTTAAGCTGTTAAAAGTAGTAAAAAGCAAATTACTAATTAGTAAAAAAAAATGACTATCTTATTTGTTTTTTCGTTGGACATATTTACTTAAGAGGATTTCTTGATAAAAATACTGAAATAATAATAGCTTTGGAAAATTTAAAAAATTATTTTCGAGAAATACTATGAAAATCGATATTTTTGCAGTAATTATTTGTAAAAATTATTAATCTCAGATAAAAGCATCGTTGCCGTGCTTCAAAATAATCCTAACCATACGTCTCTGTGAATTTAAAAATAATTACAGAGTATCGATTTGAATCGAAAAAAATTCTTATTGAATTCATCACGATTTTTCATTTCCATTACCGTAAAGACTTAAGAAAATCGTATCGCAGCTAGCATCTAAAAAAATTTCATCACATTAATATACAAATATCTTTTTAAATGTACACGGGCATGCAAAAATAAGGAAAAGAAAAAAAAATCTAAAAGTTAATAAGTCATTGATGTAAATACCCTACGATCTTCGATTGTATATGCGGCATGGCACGGCACTGAGAGTTTTATGTGTGTGTATATATACGGGGGTCTTTGGTATAAGGCATACAATTCGCGAGTCATTAGCGAGAGTAATGGCATCGGCAATAGGAATAATGCGAATGCTAAAAAGAGAGAGAGAAGAAGGAATTTTTCTCTTCTACGTAGCATTGCTGTAATACCGCAAAGAGAGTAAATGATAGGAATGGGGGAGAGAGAGAGAAAGAGAGAGAAAAGGAAGAAAGGGAACGAAAGGCTCGTTGGAATTAGAGAACCGTATCGCGAAGCTCTCTCTTCTCGTCGTTCTCTTCTCTTTTCGGTTTGTGCAGAGAGCCACGACGCGTAATGGCGCACAGCGGTTTTCAGCTCGCTGAACCTTTGTGTAAAGCCTTCTCTTCGTTCGTTCGTTCTTTCGTTTTCTCTTTCTTTCTTTATTTCTTTCTCTCTTCAAAGATCAGACAATAACTGCTATGGTTGATGCTGCTGCAGCTTCTACTGCTACTGCTGTTACTGCTGCTGCTGCTGCTGCCGTTGCTGCAACTCCATAGATTATTATCCGTGCACGATGACGTCGATAAGACGACGTTCGCTCTCTTTACCTTTCTATTTATTTTTATTCTTTGATTTTTTTTTATATTTCTTGTGCATGACAGCAACGTATAATAGCCCGCTCTTATTTTTCTTTTATCTTTCTTTCTCCTCCTTTTTTTTAACGTTTGTCAATGATCGGAAAGGGAATTAAAAGCAAACTCATTATACGAAGAATCCTTTAGTTGAGCAAAAAAAGAATAAAGAAAAAAAATATAAAGGATACGGGTAGAAGACAAAATTGCGCGAAACTTTTGAATAGCTCTTGATGTAGTGCAACTTTGCGCTTGTACGTATACATAGCCGAAGTAAATAACAAACGTTTAACTTGCGGCTTTTTTTGCTGCAACAATTTATTCTGTAATTTTGACGCGACAACAAAGCGACTATTTCATAAATAATTATACAATGCAAGACAAGCTGTTATCTCAAAACTTGGAGCTGTTGTAAGTCAAACTTTGTATATATAAAGTTACTCGTTAAGATATCTATTATTTTCTTTTTCTTTTATTCTTGCATCGGATTTAGATGTACGATTAACACGTTGCACTCACGTCAACATAATTTAAAGTCACATACAATATATACATAGAGAGAGAGAATTTAAAGGTAAATTTTATATAGACCATATGCGTGTTACAGGAAAATCGCTCTTCCAAAAAGCTTCGTTGCTCGATGTATATATATCTTAACGTTAAGTTTATCGGCTTGACTTTCTCTCTCTCTCTTATAGCGAAAGCGCGCGCGGCGCAATGGTAATTTATGGCTGTGCTTAATTACGCGGAGGTTGCTAATGGACCCGAGGCGTCGCGCACGTTTAGTTCAAAGAGGAGGCTAACGTTAAGCTTACGATCTTATATTCCGCGGTGCAGAGTTTAATGAAACGAGGGATCGAAAGAGCTCTCTCTTATACTTATACACGTGCACACACCCTCACATACGTATGTATATATATATATATATATTTATATAACTTTTCTATGGACCTGTTTTAAAAAGCCAGCAAGAAAATTAAGCTTAATGTTGAAAAGAGGTCAATTTCATTTCCATTCGTACGTCGAGGGTACTTAGTTTCACGTATTGAGTGATTTCGGGTTGATTTTTTGTTTTGCGTATTTCAATTTTATTATTCATCTTGTAGTTGGTTGAGTTATATTTACTATTTATGTATTATGTTTTAAGTTCCAATAAAAGATTTATGTGCATATAAATAAAATTATTTTTGATACAGGAAGTGGGGAACTGTTCTCTAGTTTCTACAAATTTTCTCTTTATGGATAAATATATAGCATATAAAGAGTATATTTCGGATGAACTAATTTAGTTTTCCACACAATGGAGTCAATAAATTCTTAAACAAAACTTGTTTCATTAACAGTTTCGTGTTCTAAGTTTGTTTCGTTCCAAGGAAACAAATTAATTCATGGCCTAATTATAATTAAAACTTTACCAACTTATTCTATTTTATCCTTAAAAAAATAAATTGTAAAGAGAAATATCATAAATATGTTTTTTTCCAAAAGAAACTTTAGTCTTTTGGATTTTTTTTGTAAGGATACGCACACACGAAGTAAAATAATTTATGAACAAGTTTACCTTCCCCGTACATCATTGTCCATATAAATGTATTATTTACTTATCATTTGTCAGATAACAATGTTTGGATACTGAATTTCATAACCTTTTCTTTCTTGATTTTTTTATTCTTGTAAAAAAAGAAAAAAGATGAAGAATAGGTAACTTACATTATTCAAGATACAATTTTTCTTCGGACGTTTCTTTCTCTGTTTTCTTCATATATTTTTTTTATTCTATTTTTAAAAAATAAGAGACAAGCCCCGCAAGTGTGTTGCCGCTTGCACGTGCTTCCTCTTTGGATAAGATTGTCTCGAGCATTTACGCGTAACAACCCAAACTGAATTATGGATTGGGTTGAGAGAGAGAAGCACTCAGTTCTTTTAAGGTCTTTAATAATACTTTTTTTGCACCTATTATTTACAAAAAAAAGTATATCGATGTAAGTTCATTTTTAAAAATGAAATTGATATTGGAACGATCTTTTTTAAAAAGAGTAATAAAAATTTCAATGAACAATTCATCTAAATTGCCAAGATCAATTTTAACCTCAATTCTGAAATAATAAATTGCTTTTATTTTAAACTTGACACAAAAGAGAGATAAAAACAATTGCAATAATAGTACGTTAACCTCGACCCTTAATACTATCAATCTCTCTCCAAGAAGAACAAAATCCAAGGTAATTGAACATACATTGACAGACAAGAAAGAACAAAAAAAAAGCTCCAATAATAACTCTTGTTACACACTGTATATAAGCTATAATCTTAAGGTTCAATCTGTTCAAATCCACTCATATCCTCTTTAAAAAATAGAACACAACCAGTAACTAACCTGTCAAAAAAAAGAAACAACCCAAGTTCCCTATTACACGCTGAACTTACCAATCGAGAGACAGAGAGATAAAGAGAAGGTCACGTGTACTAACTAAAAAATTTATATATATAAATATATATTGTTAAGAAGAAGGAACGAGATTAATGTCTCCATTCGACGGTTGGTTCAAGTTTTCATCTTGAGTAGTAGTATATAGTATGTATGTATGTATGTAACCTTTTCCGCGTTTTCCGACACAACGCGACCTCGTAAATAACAGTCCCTCTCTCGCGAGCTCTCTTTGTATGTACGCGTTATATGTGGCTGTGTGTTTTGCTCGGATGCGTTTCAATTTTTCACGAGGTTCCTTCTCATCAATCTTCGCTCTAGCATGATACATGGTGCCATGCGCTCATGGACTTAGCAGGTGTGTTTCGTTTGTTTTTTTTTAATCTTTTTTGTAAGGTTATGTCAAGTCCTCATGTCCTAATGTACAAAAATTAAAAAGCATTGTTTTTTTCAATTTGTTTTATTTTAAAACTTTTTTATGATTTCTAGTAGTGCCTATAGTCGAGAGTGCGTGATGCTTGTAATTTTCTCATCAGTGTCTCCTTTTTATGTCACATACGAGTGTACAACTGTTTCTACAATTTGAAATTATGTCTGGTTAAGTTTATGACTTGGGAGCTTTTTGCAAAAGCAGTAATATAAGGTATTAAAATTATACATTTTTATTTATTTAACTTTGACATTGACATAAGAAAAAGTTAAACGAATGATATTTATGATTTTAATGGCATCAGTTATCTTTTTAGGTTTGAAAAATTTCTGCATAAACATCAAAGATAAGATCGAATTTTTGAAGTTGTGCAGTAACATTTGTGTTATAATTACGTCGGTATTTGAAATGCAAACAAAATAAATCACGGTTAAACAAACGAGGAGAACCGTAGAGCTTTTGTCTAATAAATTCATTTTGGGATATTTCAAATTGTCCTCGTGCATATATACATTTTGCAGTACACGTCAAATATCATTTTACAAGATTTGACTTATTTATCTTCATATTTCCTCAAATAATTTCCTGCTACACCTGCCAGACTTTAAAATTATTAAATGCTCTTTGTATATATATTTATATCTTTCACTTGATTTAAACTTTTCATAATTTGAGAGGCGAACAATTTGCTTTTCGTACTATGTAAACTATATATACAAAATTTAAATAAATAAGCACCAGTTAGCTTGGCAATTATTCTCCAAAGCTTGGGCGCGTATATATTTTGCTTAACTTAATGCGCAAAGCTTGTTGTAGTATTTTCCAAATCGTCATTTCTATTTGTTAATTATGATGAATGGCCTTGTGCTTTAAAATCCTTTTCGGAGGAAAATACGGAAAATTCAAGTCCATCGCTCTTTGTTCCTAAACTAGGAGAGAGATCCTATACCATATACTTCAAGAGATACACAAAAGCTCGCTTTTCAAAGGTAATTGCTTTATACATCACTATGAGCACCATCGAAAAAGTTTCAAAAAATAGAACTCTCCAATTTTTTTTTCCTCTTTTTATTTTTTTTCGTGAAATCTATGATATTGCAGACTGATATAAATCCAAAAAGAGAAAAAAATCGTATAGCTCTCTCTTGCTGAAACTCAGAACTCAAAGAAAAAAAAGTTTACCCTCGTAAATGCGTCTCTCACGAAAGCTACATATTATTTTTTTTCCTTCTCTTTTTTTTTGTTCGAATATATGTTGCTACAAACCTTTGCGTGAGCTTGCGCTTGCTAGGAGAATTTTATACGGACGACATAACCGTATATCAATAACGCGGATCTGATTTCGTGAGGTG
Organism: Anastatus disparis; assembly: GCA_017163975.1. Lineage (NCBI taxonomy): Eukaryota > Metazoa > Arthropoda > Insecta > Hymenoptera > Eupelmidae > Anastatus > Anastatus disparis. The sequence continues at coordinate 7,825,234 of JAFFSR010000226.1, forward strand.
GGCGATCCTTTACTTTTGTGCGCTTGCCATATGTATATACCACTCGATGTTCCATTTATACATGTATATTGCGACAATGTGTTTTCACAAGAGTTTTGTATACGTTCATATGTGTATAGAGCTATGCTCTCGTAAAATCGACCATCGAAATATCGGATTCACATGCCCGTTTCAGATTCCCTTTCTTTCTCCACTAGATTCGATTGGTGAAATTATTCCTTTCTATCACTGAACCAACTATTCGCTTCTCTCCTCCTCTTTGCATACCATTGTATACATTCATATATATGTATATGTATGCTTTAGCACGTATACTCTAAAATATTTCAAGTTGTTTTGTCGAGGGTTAAAAAACCACTGGGCTGATCTCCTAGCCCTCTCGAGAGAATTTGGCCTGGAGGCTTTTCTTCTTCCACACCGGCGACAAATGGAATATCCTTTGAATTTTCATTACGATGCTATATATAGACTTTAGATACCTACCTTACTCTCCTTATTCTCTTTCTCTTGAATATAAAAAAGTGAACGAGGGAGGGAGTAGAAGAGCATCGAATATCTTTTTAATCTTTTGTTAGATGTGCATTTGCTCAGTGGTGAAGCGAATCGTGAAGAGAGAAAGAGAGGGAGGTTGAAGTTTACTTTTGGTGCTCGGGATATTGAATAATGTCGAGTATAAAAGTTTCTCTTCCTCGTCGTCTTCTTCTTCTTCTTCTTCTCTTGGCGTATTTGCGTGCATGAATATCCCTCTTCTTTACACTGCTATATACCATTGCCTGTTTGAGAGCAAACTTGTCATTTAACTTTTCTCAACGATGTCGTTCCTGACTTTTTTTTGCCTGTTTTTCTTTTTTTTTTATCTATTTTTTTTTCTTGGTGGATATTTCAATTAATTAAATTCGCCAGTCGAATCTTGAAACAAATTCTTTGTATACTTCCTTCCTACTCGTGTTTCTTTTTTTTTTCTTCTTCCTTTTTTTTTTAAAGAGTTTGCACAGTCGTCGCTTTTCGCTATCGATGCGCATGAAATGCATGTCCGCGTTTATGTACCTTCTTCTTCTTCTTCTCTTAAAGTCAAGACGTAGTCAAGAAGTTTGAGCGAACTTAACCGTGTATATATCTATATGTATATAGCCCCTCAAGTTCAATATCTAGTTATAATACTAAGGTAAATAGCTTACCTTAATCTAACTATTAGAACAAGTAAAATTGCTCCAGAAGAGAAGGAGTATCTTCTACTTTGGCAAACTTTAAAGTAAAATCTAATACACGCCCGACACATTTTGCACACTGCACATGAGAAAATTTTCTTATTCAATAGCGTTTACACACATACACACGCCGTATGGCTGCTGCTGCTGCTGCTGCTTCATCTCTCGACTCGTTTCTTTTTCTAAGCTATTAAGCGAAAATTTAAACGTGATAATTGTGTAGAAAGTTATTCACGAAATTCATACACAAAATATATATATGTATGCAAGAGTCGTAAAATTTTATTTTTTACGAGCATGTAATTCAGTTATAAATAGCGTATAATAATGTCGTAAAACTTTTGAATTTTAATATCATTTGATTACTCATAATACGAAAATATTAATCAATGCTAAAACGCATCACGCGAAAATAAAGTTAAGCAATTCGAATAATAATAATAATAAGAAAATAAAATTCTTAATAATAATAAAAATCCATTTTTTAGCTAATCGCGTATTGCCAATCAACTAAAACTTTAATAAATCGTCTTCAATGATCATTAAAAAAGGAGAAGGAATTGCCTTTTACGTCATACCCTATCATTTTCTTTCTCTCTAGCTTTAACAATTAATAAAATTACGACAAGCGTAATAAATTATCAAAAGAGCGCACTTAACCTGCAAAATTTCTCATCTTTTTTATTTCTTTTTACACTATCATCGAAGCATTAAGTAATGCATGCGTCTATATAGTAAAAGTATCTATTTTTAAAGCAATTAGTAGCTAAATTGACTGGCCATTGCTAAAAGCCTTCTAATGCATCTCTCTCTTCATGCTTTCTATTGCCAAGCGTGCACCATATATGTTTCGAAAAAGAGAGTGTGCATGTGTGTCCAGTTTTGAACGTCATCGAAAGTCTCGTTATATATGTATCATTTCTTCATCTATATTGGTCAAATGATTCTATAAACGCTGCCTCTAATCTTTTTTTTTCGAATTGTAGTGCTGCAATTATTAGCAATCAGATCAGTGAATACGGAGAACTTGATTGCTGTTTCAAAAATAGTTTAAGTGCCTTAATAACAAATGGGAGTTTGATGCGATGTTCATAAAACTATGACTAGAGAGAAATTCCAACAATTATTGTTAATGAAATATTGTACCAAAAAACTTTTTTTCAATATTTTATGCGTTCAAAAGTTCGGTTTGCAAAGTAATAAAGTTTTCATCAACAAACTAAAAAGTTTTATTTTAATTATTTTTAAAAATATTGGTTATAATTGTTAATATAAAAATCACCTGTACATAAAAAAAAATTTTCTTAAAAAAAAAACAATTTCAATCTAAAAATATAATTTTATTGCATGAATGTCATAATATAAATATTTTAGCCTTTAAAATCAGCAATCTACAAAAATCTGAAAATCACGGCCACAAAACCCAAAGAATTTTAATAATAACAGCGTTGCGTAAACCCGCTAAAAGATAATCTTTCTCTCTTTTATACAAAGATGAATTATTCTTTTAGATAAACGTTTAGAATGAACATTCGTATACACATAAGCGCAAGCATTCACCGCTTGTGCATCGCATAGGAAAAAAAAAATAAAATAAAATGCTTGACGATCAAAAATACTTTTCTACATAATATACTATGTACTATCGTTACACAATCACACCGATAGAAGCGCGCACCTTTTAGCACAAAGGTCATTCAATCTCTTCTCCATGGCTTATGTGTATATATCCTTTATACACGAGAATATATTATAATTTTTCTTCATCTCCCTTTCTTTCCTCTTACTTTTGCCTTCTCATTTATATATACAGGTATATACACACAAATAGAGTTTAATATAAAAGCTTATAAATAAGCACCCAGTGGATTGTAAATTTATGATCTTCGTAAGCCTGAGAAGATATACATATACACTATATATCGCGTTTAAAAACCTGTTTAATATTGATGTTCCGTGCCCGTTTATACACACATATATATACAATAAGTCAACGTTGCATTGTATGTATGTATGTATATATACAACAGAAAACGAACTTTAGAAAAGAAGCAGAGGAGGTAAGCAGGGAGGAGGAGGAGAGAAAAAAAGGAAAGAGGAGGAGAGAAGGTGATGAAACGAGCGAAATGAAAAGTTTGATTTATACCGGCGTTGAATGAAAGGGAAAAAGTAAGCGCGTCAGCTAGTGCAATCAGAAAGTTTAGGATCAGGGCCTGTCGTCAACTTTCGTCCTACAGCAACGTATACATACACATAGTTCCTGTGTTGTGAGGATATATAATAGGACTGAAAAGATAGATATAGAACTAACACCGTTAGAGCAGCTGTGACTTTAAGGAGGAATGAGAGAGAGAATCACTGCAGTTTCTAAAGACTCGTCTCTTCTTCTCTTTAAAGCTTGTCCACAAGAGATTTGTTTTAGAAAGAGAAAGAGGAGAGTTTTGGCTTTCTCTCAACGATAGGTAATCAAAGTAGCCGCAAGCAACTACGACGACTATAGTATCAAAAAGCCCGTTATATTAGTTTGTCGAACGCCGCGACATCGACATAGACGACCATGAGAGAGTGTGAGAATCGTGAAAGAGGAAGAATTATATGTACGTGAAAGAAATTATCGATTTTTCGCTTATATATACATTGTCGTGCTGTGTGTTTAAAGTGTATTGGTTTTTCTTGCTTTTTTTTTCTATGGAAGTGTACTTTTTTACGGAAAAGAAAAAAAAGAACAACAATAACGAACAGTCAGCAAAAAATTTAATTTTTTAAAAAAGAAGTTTTGAGAAAATGGCACTCGTTTGAAAAAGTAAATGAAAATGTTTGGCTTTCATCAACTTTGTAATATCATCTTTTACACGTCGGTTTGGAGAATTCATTTCTGGTTATTTTTGTACTAACACAAAATTCAAACTTTCATTATAGATTTTTTTTACTAATTTTCAAAATTTTCAAAATTTATAATAATGTATTAAAATTGTATTTTAATTCTGAACGTTGGCAGATAAAAAATATATATTATGTATCTTGCCATCCGATGAATTATTATAATCATCGTGAGAAATTTTTTTTTTCATAATTCACGGTACAGAAATTATTACTCATTAAACAAATTTATATTCGTATTAAATTACACATACTCAAAAATTTAATGTAAATCATACTTAATCTCTTTTCGGAATTAAAATATAATATACAAAAATATAATAAACTTGAATAATGATAAAAAATGATAATGAATGAAATTATTATCTTTTTAATGATTTATCAATTTCCCAAATTGGTCCGAATAATGTTTGAATATTTTATAAGAGTTCAGTTTCCGTTTCAATTGCTTTTATTTGACAGTTTTAAAAAGTTCCCTTTTATTTATAATTCAATTCATCACGGTATATATAACGCTACTTTATTTGACGCTAAATAATGCAAATTTTCCAGCTTTAAATTTCACACTTTTAAAATATTTAATTAAATAAATTGTGTATATACACTAAAAATAAACTTATTTAAAATAAATAAAAAATTTAATTAAAGAAAATTAATTAAAAAGTAGTTTAATCTTTTAGATTTTGTATTTTAAAGTAGCAAATAATTAAGTTGAACAAATATAGAATAAAATTGTTTGAAGTTAGCAGATATATCGCATATTTGAGAGAATGGATATAGAAAAAAAAGAGCAAAGTATAACAAATGGATAAATTACGATCCCATTGTACCGATAGACTGATACTATAACAGCCTTTTTATTTTTTTTATTCGATTTTCAACGATACAGCCCCGGATATCGGAAGTACTTGAAGCTTTTATTATCGGCCTTTTTATTAATCCAGATTTTCTTAAAGAATCAATAATTGAAATTCATTAAAAGGATATACCTTTTTATAATTCGATATTCTTTGTACATTGCTTGATTAGATTTTTCTATTAAAGTAATTGCAACTAATTGAAACAATTTATTGTTCTTAATAATTCATGAACGTAAGTCCAATAAATTACAAGTAAAATTTAACGTCAAATTCTTGATATTTTATAATTTAATTTGTGTAATCATCTACAGTAAAACTGAGAAATGGATCTTTAATTATTACAATAATCTTTTTCTCATCACCAGAATCAGGTCAATGAAACATAAGAATAATTAATATCAAACAAATAGAATTTAGCCGCATGTTCTAACACAGTAACAATAAAGCATTTTGATGTTTGCGCTTATTTAACTTTTCATCCCGCACATTACACATTCCGCGCGTATATACGCTTATACAATCGATATTCATTCGCGCATATATAATCCGATGGTTAAAATCAAGAGAGCACAAGATTTTGTCAAATAGTACGATAATCGATTCGTCCCAGGTATAACTAACGCTTTTGCCGAGGCCATTATTTGTCCATCTCTTCGTACGCCTATATACGCTTTTGCGTTTCATATAAATACTCTAGTTCTAGTATCTCTCTGGTTTTAGGTTAAAATCAGTTATACGCGTACGTATATACAAGAGAGAGAATACCTTCACTCATCTCATTTCCGGAAAATTAGTACAGTTCAAAATGGATTTCCACGTTATATGTGTGAATGTAGTACAACACATCGAACAATATCGCGTCTCCTCACCTCCTCTACCTCGTTTCTCTATGTTGAGTTTACAGCTACAGACTTTAACGACTGTTAGGCTAGTCCAAGCATATATAGAGAGAGAAAGAGCTATAGAACAGAACGATGTGGTCTGTGGAGATTATCTGACGATGCGGTGGTATACTCTTACTCTCCTCTAGGCTAGGCTCTCTAAGAGAGCTCCAAGTGCACGTGCATATATACGGAAACCTTATACGGTTAGGCAGGCATATAGTCGAGCCTATAATTCCACCTCAGTGAGCTAAAGCGACGACGACGACAACGCGCTGATCATTAGTTTCTACGGTAAATCAAGCGTATAAAGGGAAAAGAGAAGAGAGAGAAACTGGTATATATGCTATTGAGGATTATGCGGGATGTTCATAGTTATATGTGGCTTTACTTAGCCGTATTCGATGTTCGCTAAAAACTTTTAGTACGGAAAACGAGAAGAATTTTAATCATTCAGTCATTTGGCTCATTTAATTCGATTAATCGAAACTTTTGTTTTATAATGTTAAATATTCCTTGATTAATCAAATATTTACTTCAAAAAGTTGTCAATCCAATAAACAGTAATTAATTGCATAATTTCAAATGTCGCAATATTTTAATGTCGTAATACTTTTTGCACACATCTCATCTTCTCCTCTCTCTCTCTCTCCCCCACCCCCAAAAAAAACGAATCGTTAAAACCTAATCCTTATAATTTCAAAGTGCAAATTGTGCTAAAATTACGAACTGTTTGAAAGGTTTTACGTTCCAAACATACCAATTTAAATTTCATCAGAAATTTCTGTAATATTAACCCTTCTTCTCGAAAATTTTCTCAAATTTTCCCATCTCATAAAATACAGTCTGAAATTTAATACTTTGAAATATTTAATACTCGTAGTATTTCATACTTTCCATTTGACCTTATCAATCGGATAAAAATAAAAAAAGAATAAACATTTTAAACTTTCGAGTTTTCATTTTAATGTTTATGATGTAGACCTTTGACACGGAATATCACATTAATAACTTTTACATGGAGGTATAACGACTTTCTTTCCAACGAACATCTTCACGCCCGCAGTTTCAACTCACTCTCTCTCTTTTTTTTATTATTAACGTTTGCATGAGAAAGAATTATATACACGTGAAAGTGATGTTGCAAGGAAAAATTTTCCTAGCTAAAAGTTTTAAGATTACGCAAATTAGCATTTTTTTAGTTAAACGATAGAAGATTATTGATACTTTACTATTATTTACATAACCATTAATGATAAAAATAGCATTTTAATTAATAGTGCCATTTATTCGAATGTTTTCAAAGAGTTTTGGAACTTAACAAAATGTTCATGTTTATTTAATGAATTTTTTATTGCTGCATTGTTTTCTTATAGAAATATAAATTATTAAAAACTAAGTTCTTTGTTGATTCTTTCACTGAATTTACTTATTTTAATTAGAAAGTTTATTATTTTAAATTTGATATTAAATAATAGTATTTATTTATTAATGGAAAAATTTCTCACAAAATTATCAGTCGTTTTTACAGAAATTATAAAAATTAAATTACATAACTAATCGTGAAATGACTCAATAAAAAATTTTAGTGTAATCTCACTTATTCGAATGAAAGTTTTAATGATTCTAAAAATATATTTTTTTTCCATTATTTATTAAATTTTCTAATTGCATACCTATCAAACTTTACAATTAACGATTAACGTTTAATTACTGTAATTAGAAAAAAAATTATTATACTTATAACTTGTTGAACTTTTTTATCTTCAACTTAATGTGGTACAGTGTAATAGACATCGATAACATGAATAGATATTACGCTTTTTGCATATATTTTTTATTCGCATAAGAACAAGACGATCGGTAATTTACAAGTCAATTCTTTAAACTACTTAATATTTTTTTATTGACAACGATGTTTTAATAGCTTTTTTGCTATCCTTTTTATTAGATTCTAATGTCGAAGATTAACAAGAAATTTATCGAAACCTCTTTGGTAATAAAAGAATATTAACTAATTCAAAAATTGACTCATAAATCAGTTTTCTTCTTCTAGAGTACATAAATAATTTATTAAGATTGCTATGATATCAAACGTAAATAGAAGTTCTTCACATGCATTATTTACACACGGAGAAAAATTCTATGAAATTACTATATTGCATTGTAACTGTGGAACATATTTAATTTTTTAGAAAAATTACTATGTATATATTAAAAATTGTTATAAATATAGTAAAAATTAATGTATACATAAGAAAATTTGTGTATTGAATATTATACCAATTTTTTGCAATTTATTTAGTGATATTTATAAAAATCAAGTATGTCTCATAGTTGCAACGGAATATAACAATATTACTCATAAAATTTATCTCCGTGTAGTATTAAATTATGTTCCTTAAAAATAAAAAATTTACTGAAAATATTAAATTTTCATAAATTAAAAATTGTGCTAAATTATAAATTATACAGAATTATTGTTTCCTGAGATAGAATACGATTAAATAAAATGCATTTCATTGCTGTACAAGTGGAGTTATATTATTAAAGTGCAATTTTCCATTAATCTATTTGAAATTCTTTGCTTTTAACTCTTATAGAATGCACTTGTACAAGTAAACATATATTTAAGTTGAAATCCTCTCGTCAATCAATATGTGTATATACATATACATTGTATTTGCTATGCTTGTTCAGCTGGTATGTTGACATTGCTAACCTGGGAAGGTTTACGCACGATGAACGGTTTTTTTATATATATCTCTTATCCTATACAACTCTAGTCTCGATATTCAAAGCGTAGCACTCGTTTTTTTTCGAGTACAACAGTTGAATACACGCGCCCGATTTTCGCTTTTTTTTTCTATCGTTCAAAAAAAAAAAACACCATGTGCAACTCATGCAAGCCTCTCCATTATGCGTCGGCTGAGCGCATATTCTGGCGTTAATCCAACAATTTTTCTTGCACAGCAGATTTTTTATGGTTATATTTTTTTTTGCTCTCTTCTCCTCTTATGGATTCCACAGAGATTTGTTCGACCATCGTGTGGTTATTTTCATAAGATGGAAAATATATGTTGATTTAATGAAAAACGAGCAAAGTACTTTAGTCAATTGATATAAATTTAACTGATAATAGCTTATCAAGCAAACTGTCAATCGTCAATTTTGAAAGTTCAATCATGACATTACAATAATATTGAATTCATCAATTATACGTTTCAATGTCATATGATATAGTGCTTATTACGTTATTAATTGAAATTCTGTTGGTACTCGTTAAAAGAAAGTGTAATGTAATTTTGAAAATTATATTACGTAATAATTGTATCACTTACTATTTTGATCACTCAACTTAATTGAATAATTGATTTCGATTATATGTAATTTTGACAATCGTCAAATCAATTTTAATGTATTATTACATGAGAGAAAAAAATTTGTTTAAAAAATATGTGAAATTTAGCTATGTCTATTCGATATTATTAAACACGAAATTAATGAAATTGTTTCCAACTCTTTTAGAAACAAAAGAAATAAGACGTATTTTCTTGTACAATGTAAAATTAGTAAAGCATTTCTCTTAGCCTAAACTATACAGTAACTCCTGTCGAAATTTCCGTCGTTTTTGCAAGAGGCTCTAATGAAACATAGAACAAGCGGGTCCATCGATGTAATTGCAGCCAGAAGCTACAGCAGCAGCAGTAGTAGCAACACGACACAAAGCTTAAGACTTTGCGCAATTCTCCAGTAACATAACAGTTGCATAGTGTCGCCAATCGTAACCGCACGTTTGTCGCATTTTATTTTTCAAAAGCCTTATTTAATTAACGCTAGGTGAGAAGAGAAATAAAAATCATCGAATTATACGCTGTTTTGCTATATTTATTATACTTAATGCATAATGTTAAAATGCTATACTCGAATAATTTCAAAACAATTAAATGTTCTGACACTATTAAAAACGTTATATAATCAACTATATACAGTTGTTTTGATAAAATAAAAAAATATAAAAAAAGAGGTTATGTCTAGCTTAAAATTTAAGTGTGAGAATAAATGTGCATTAATTTACGGTTGAAAACATGATAAATATGAAAGTGAACAACAGACTCATCTTCCAGCGGAAAAAAAACGAAGAATCTGATGATGGGGTCTTCGGAACGCAACAATTAGAAAGTTCGATTTTGTGATTTCATGACCTATTGATGGCTTTTTTTATACGATGTTTGCCACCTTTAAACGCTGAGAAGTCATCATCACGCCTTACATATTGCTTCATGGGATATATATATACAACTCATCATCCCAACTATTCTCAACGACTTTCACAATCGATAAAAGCGCCCGTGAACGTTTGTCATATACGGCTTTGTACACATTATAAAGTTACGAGCGATTGTGGATATACATGTGTTGTTGTCCGACTTTTTTTTCTGCAAAAGTTAGTTTTTAATGATTCTTATAAAAAAAAGAGGTCGATAGACTTTAATGGGTATCTTACGTGTTTATACATATAAAAAAAGTAAAAATGTAGGATTTTAAATGAAGTTTTAATGAATTTTTTTACAATTTTAATATTACGAAAACTGAAAATTGAATGACACTGATAGATTAACTGTAGTTTAGTAATAAATCGTTAAACGAACACTATGTACCTTTACGTAATTTAAAACTGACATCGCATATATCGGCGGCATCTTGTCAAACAATGTTTTTCGCGCATGAAAATTCACGCAAAAGTGTGGCTTGCTAAAGGGTTTTTCTCATCGAAAGAGGTTACACGTTAAAAAAGAAAAGAAAAGAAGCAGGTAGAAAGAAAGAAAAGAAAGAAAAAGAAGACTTGAGACAAAGAGCCTTTGATAGGATGACGAGTCGTCGGTTGCCGTAGGCATAACGAACAGCGTTTGATGCATCTCTCCTTCTCTCTTGGTATATAACGTATACTCTCTTCGGGAAGGTGCTATATACAACGCGCTTATAATACATATATATATAGCCAAGTGCAACGTTTGCACAAAGCCTATGCTCTGAGAAAGTATGTCGTTGAAAGGTCAGCCTTTTGACTTTTTCACATCAATTTTTTTCTTCTTCTTTTTCTTATGACATTGGTTATACTCTTAAGAAAATAAACTATAATTCCGTTAAAAAAAATTGCAAAAAAAAAAAATAATAATAAGTATAGACCGTATATTGTAAGGCCCAATTGAATTCCAATCGTGACTTTGTAAGATTCTTACAGTCATCCACATCGTTTCGCACGTGCGATGACTCATCGTTTAGTTATTAGTACTGCTATGTAATGTCTTTTAAGGAGAAATGCATTAAAGTGATGTATTTATGGGTTGATATGGTAGAATTTCAAACTCTCAACTTGTTGTTTCTGGGCATTAATTAATGCTTTAATTGGACCGTATTGTCAATTGATGAGAAATTTGATATATAAATGTAATACCCATATGTGGGACGAGTTATGAAGTAACTTTATCCTTTTGGTACTGAAGTACACTTCAAAATTTAATGTTTGTCTTGTTGAAGATGTGATTTTAATTATTACCGAGTTAAAATGTTTATTAATATTAAACAGAATAGATCTTTTCAATTAATTTTAGAAAATGAGTTTATTGTATTAGTCAGTCAATATGTAATTATTTACTTTGTCCAGAGAACAATTAATCTTCTATGTGAATTTACTTTTATGAACAATCCATTTGTGATGATGTTCAATTAATCATACTAATAGAAAAATAGAAAATTATTCTTTGTTAGTTTTTAATCCATTTATTCATCTTCAATCGCTTTCACATTGCACATATCCAATTCTATTGAACTTTCATTTTCATGATTAATACAATTTCTTTCCTTTCAACTTTTTCAATATTTTATCTATTTGTAAACAATAAGCTTTTCTCATAATTGAATTCAATCAGTGTAAATGAAAAGAAACTAACAATAATGTTTTTTTAACAAAGAAAAAAATATAACAAACAAACTAACAACAAAATAGTTACCCAAATAATTGCTTACATATAGCAAACAGAGAGAAATATGTAATATTTGAGTTAAGACGTAATCCCAGTTGAGAGAGGATACGATCTCATCCAGCCGATAAATCCAATTTAATGAAGCAAGTTTAGCTTTGACATGTTTCTCTCGTACTCTCGCTAGTTTACTCTCTACAGTTATGCTCTTCGTCCTTCTCTCTCCCTTCAAGAGAAGAACATAGAGAAACATTTAAACACTCTGTTTCTATGTCTAATCCAGGAAACGCCATGTATTTCATCTTCACTATATCTGTCAAAGTGTAGTATAGTTTGCCAAATTTCTGTTTATCTTCTATCGTTTAAAAGATTTCAAAATTAAATCATTCCGCATTAGTTTATCGAATTTTTAATACCTAGATGATGATTTAAGTTAATTAAACACGTAAATTATTCAGAATTTCACGAAAAAAGTTACCTTGTACAATATAAGTAGAAAATACGATCTTTTTTCTTTGCGCTAAGATGGTCAGAATTGCCCGTAAACGCCTTGCGGTTTAAGACAAAAAGAAAAGATTTGGAATATTAAATTTTACAACACTTAAGCTTGGTGCTGCGCACTCAATTAACGCGACCAAGTGTCTTTTCTTCTTTTTCTTCTTCGTTACTTTTTTCTTTTATACCCTTTTTACTTGAATAAATATCTCATTTTATTTCTACTACAATATTTTATTTACAAGTGTAGCCTGCAACGGGCAATTGTATAATATAATAATATAAAAGATAAGTTGCGAGATTTGTCACGCAACACACAAAGTTTGAAATGAAAAAAATAAATAAAACAAGAAAAGAAAATATATATAGAAGATTCACGAATCACAGAGATGTAATTATCTCGGTTGCAAAGTTTTAAGAAGAATTACGAGACGAGAGCGAAGAAAAAAAAAAGATTTAAATTGGGTATCGCGCAATGCGGACCTTTTAGAACATTTTTATTTGTTTCTTTTTTCGATAACGATTTCTTTTTATTGCCTCTTTGTTTCTTTTTTTTTGTATCTTAGGATAAGTTTATTGCATGCCGGTTACAGTAGAGAATTACTGGACGTGATCAATTGCAAGAAAATTATAAATGCAAATACCGTTTGATTGTTTACTTGAATAATTGTATTAAATTATTCGATCAATTTTTTTTTCTTTTCAAATTTGCATACATTAAAAGTTCATTACGCTGCAATTGATTTTTAATTTTGACTATTAACTTTTAATTATTTGATTGTTGTTAAAAGTTGAATTAAAAAATATTATGTTATTAGACGAGAAGTTAAATCATATTCACATTTGAATTTCCATAAAATGTTTAAAATTCTGCAAATAAAAGCATTGCTTTAAATCCCTAAATCACTTACAATTCCCTTCGACCTCTTAACTTTCCGTAGGTTCCCTTATACCTTTTCTTTCCTTCTTCTACCCTTTGCAACAGTGTACCGATACTTTTCTATTCATACATAAGAAAAGAAGTATGTATGGCAGTGCGCAGATAAGCGCTCACTAGCAATATAAAAGCACACGTTGCACCCGTACACCCACACACGCGAGAAAGATCGTGCATACCAAAAAACCTAACAGAAAAATGACGACGCTTGCCGATAAAGCTCGTAAAACACCTTAGCAACTGCCAATGGCAAACCTTCTTAAAACCCTTTCTTTTCATACCCTTTTTTTTCTTTCCTTTTGCCACCCTTCCCTTGCAATGGAGATTTGAAAAAAGAAAAAGAAAAAGAAGAAAAAAACGAAGTAGAAGAAGACGGTGTTGACCGAGAAATGCTTTATTGCACAATGAAGGACTTGCGGTTCTGGGAGCTTTTTTAGATGCAAAGAAAAAAAAATAAAAGGGCAGTAAAAGACTGGCATGTTAGTTTGCAAGAGTTTATACGTTAAAGTATGTGTAGATATTTAAAAAAAAAATAAAGGATCTAGAAAAGTGGTTACGCAAAGTAATTATATTAAGTACGCTGAAGAAATTCTTTTATAAAGTATAACATTTTAAATATGCTTTGGCGCTTAATGAAAAATAAAAGGATGAAGAATTTAATAAAACAAAAGCAATTTATTAAAATATTCAAAATTTTTTTTTTTTTTATAATTCAAGCTCTAGTAAAAAAATTTTTATATAACTTTAGCACTTCAATAGATTGAAACGTTTCACATTCTTCAATATAAAAACGTTTTTGTATTCCCCTCTAACTACTTTATAGAGTTTGAGTACTGCACTTTGCTATATGGAAGCACGTTTTCTTCATTATACCTGAAAAAAAAATATTAAAAAAATTTATTTTCAAGATATTTGAAAAATTTCATTAAAATTATTTTTCTAAAAAATAGTTATTTTAGAAAAAATTGAATAAGAACCTTAATGTTGCTTTTAGTCGTCTCTTCAATTAATAAACTAAATGAACTTCCATATATATCTATAAAAAAATATGTTTTAAAATTGTTAAAATACCTTTTCACCTAACGCACGTGTAAACGCACACTCTTATCGTCCAGTTTCCTCGCTTTAGTAAAAGCTGTAGAGGTAGAGGGAGAGAAAGAACGATAGAGTGAATAAAGTACGGTCTCACCAGCTCAGTCTTAATTAACTCACTGGTACACGCGGTGGGCGGCAAAGGCTTGGGAAAAGGCTAGTAGTATAGCTATACACAAGCAACTCACTTTCTCGCTTACTCTCTTGGCTTTTATATCCCTTGCCGCGCGTAGCATAGTAGCTGTTTCCTTCCCTTGTAAATCCCCTTCTAAATCCCCGAGCGTCTTAAACCTTTAGGGCTATATATGTATACCTATACCTAGCAGTTTCTCTTTTCTTTCTGTGGCTTTTCTTCAACTATGAGCCCTTTTAGTCTTTTCTCTCTTTTGTTTCTCTCGCTCTCTTTTTTTTCCTTCTTCTTTTTCTTCCTTCAATTTCTCACAAGTTACAATCGTCTTCTCGAACCTTTAAACCCATTAGCTAGCTTCGTTGCACTTACTCGAGAGCCTTTGCTACTATCAAATTCTCTCTTCGTGGTGATTTCTTTGGCTGTTATAAGACTTAACGCCTGTGCCATGCTTTGGCTATTGTGTTTTCTTTTTTTTTTATTTCTTCTTCTTCTCTCGGGCGACAAAAGAAGGAAGGAAAAAAATAAAGCTTTAATTCCACGAGATCGAATAATTCTTTATTTTCTCTCTATTCTCTTTTGTAGCGTTACTTGCATGCAAATTGACTTTTACAAAAAAAATAAGTCAAGTCGAGAAGTTTGATTTTTATTTTCTTTCTTTCTTTACTCACTTTCTTTTTAAATGGTGCATAAGGAACAATATTATGTGGCTACAAGATATTATATTCCGAGAATGTATATAGAGACGTTTAAGAAGAAACTCCTTTATCTTTTGGCTCTTTTGTATGTTGTGTAGAGTGAGAGAGTTTTTCACTTAGCGTATATACGTAGAAGAGAACGATTTTAAAAACGTAAAAAAGTGCATTGTTTTAAGATAAATCTAAAGCAAAAGCATATACCACAAACCGTTGTTTTAACATTCTTACTTCTCTGCTCGTTTGGCTTGTGTTATTTTCACATTGAATAAATTTCAAAACATTCTACTTCTCTTCTTATTTTTTGCTTTTCTTTAGTTTTTTTGCATTTTTTTTTAACACGAGTTTTACGACTCTTGCAAATGTTATGTGTTTGACTTGATTTTAAATTTTATCTTTAGCTTTAACGGTCTGAAGTTTTGCTTGCAAAATTTATATAAATGGAGTTAATTAATAACTGCGTCTTTTGTAGAAATGGGGAGTGAGAGTAATGAGTTTCTTTAATAGAGTAACGTAATTTTCGCGATACTTTTACCTAAGCTAAGCGGAATTCATTTTTTTTCTTCTTCCACCGTATACGTACATATACAATATGCGGACGGTATAATCGAAATTTAATTTTAAAACTGTCCGTTAAATATATTTTTTCATGCGGCTTGCAGATAATTTATAACGTAATTTTTAAAATCTCGCCGCGGCTTACGTGATTAAAAGTGAAACTCACCGTGAAAAGTCTTCGGTTTTTTTTTTTATTATTTCTTTCTTTTTTTTACTATTATAGTAAGCAAAAACGGGTAAAGGAGAAATCGAAAGATCGTCAAGTCGTAAATTAACAATCTTCGTTTATGTTATAAGCATTGTAAATTTTCGTCACTTTTTTTGCGTAAGAATATTTGCATGTTAAATTTTTACAATTTTTACGTAATATGCATTATTTTCTAGAATTAGTGGTTTTTATTGTTTTGATCAAGTCATTTCATTAATGATGCTTGTGAAAGAACTTGTCTTTTTTTATTATTAATACGATGTTTTTGATTGCACTTATGCGCTAAAATTAATTTACCTTGATGATAAAAATTTGAAAATTTTATGTCAAGTTTAACGTAACTCGTAACAGGTTGTATATTAATCATATTTAATATTAATATAATTGCGAGGCGAATCCGAGCTCCTCCTCGGTCTCACCTGTTGCAAAAGGAGATCAACGGACACTGCTAATCTCCCATACCGGCTGCTCGATGATCCACAGAATTAAGTTAATGACCGAGTACATCTGCACTTAACAGAAGCATTCTGTATTAATTAAATAATAAATATGAAATAATTGTTTTCATTTTCACATATAAATAGATTTTTAATTACAGAAGAATCGAAAACATAAAAAGTAAAATACCGTTTTAACGAAGTTACTTTGTTAATAACAATTAAAAATAAAATTAACAACAGTGCAGGCCAAGTTTCAAACTCATTATTAAATTCGCCAAGAGAATTTGAATTTCTGTCAAACATACGCCCATGTTTGTCTCATTAACAACTTAAATGTATTAATCCTCAATACAATAAATCGCCACACGCAAGTTATTTCAGTTCAAATCTCATATGTGTTCCTCGAAGGATAACAATTATCAAATCTTCAAAAGATTTAAATACACCGTAAAGTGACCAAAGAAGTTAATATTCTTTCTTTCTTCCCCTTATGTGCTTCGAATGCTATTGCACAGCTATGTCCACTAAATTCATTTTATGTTTATGTGCGGTGATCCATATACATAAATTAACATGGACAACAAAGCACAATGAATAAAATAATGGAGTTACCTATTTCATTAGAAAAAAAAAGTGAAACACGTATATACCTCGTATTCATAAATCGGTTTCAATGCAAGAGAAAATTTATACATATCGATAATAGTGAACGTACCTCACTATCTCTCTCTTTTCTTTCTTATTCTTCTTCACTTGCTTCGACTTTAAATTCGCAAAGTGCATGCAAAACGTATCAACGTATGCATTCTGTGTATATATTGACGCAAACTTTTCGCGTTCCGGCATATGCAGTACAATAAGATTTGAGCTCAATACAAGCTACTTATAGCTTTATTGACGAATAACTATATCCTAATACGTTGTTTCTTACAACTTTTAAAATGTAATTTTGTAATACTGTTTTCAAACAATTTTAAAAAATAGCAAATGATTTACATTGGAATGTTACCATACTTTTAAATTATTATGTATCAAATAAGGAAATAAAAAATCGAATTTATTTAATAAATTTTTATTTCCAAAAATTTTATTCAATTTATAATTCTAAATAAATATCAATAGATACTATTCTAAATAAATATAAAAAAAACTAGATGTTATAAAAGCAAACAATTTTTATTTTTTAATATTATTTAACATCGCAGTATTTATGCTATTAGTGGAATGCTAATTAGCGACGGAGGTCGTCAGTGTGTTTGTGAATAAAGCACATGTAACGTACAGTGGTGCTTGTATGATTCAGTCGAGAGCGGGATTCGAACTCGGGACCCCGAGATTACGAATCCAACACTCTACCGACTGAGCCACATGAGACCTCTCGCATCTTATATATTTAAGTTTATATAAAGCCAATTTTAATTGCTATTCATTTAGAATTATAAATTAAATGCCATTACAATTAAAATATTAAATATAAATTTTTCGCATAAGTATATGAAAGTTTAGAAATATCGTGAACTATTATACTTTCGAACAGACTTTTAAATTAAAAAAAGTTATGACAACCTATTCTTGGTACTTGTTTGGTTAAGTCATTACATCATTATTACGATTTTGTTCTCAAATTAAAAATTCTTTATCATTCAATCAACTGTAGTTTAATTAGCGATATCTTTAGTAATCGCGTATTATCTTACAATTTATGCAATCACAAAATTTAAACTCAAAAGACGGGTAATCATCTTTTGTTATTATTCTAAAATTCATCGCTTTAAGCGCACCTGGAACAATCTTCTATTCTCTTTCATTTGTATTGTATTGAATCATCACAATGGTTTAAAAATACTGTTTAATTTATGACTAATATTTCTCTTTCTGAATTATTTTCAAAACGTATACTATTTTTTCTTATACATTATATAATAACTTAAGCAAGAATAGTATGTAAGGAATTTTTCAGTCTAATTTGAGATTGTAAACAACTAATTAATTAAAATATCGTGAAGAATTTTTACAAAGATAAAACAAAAGATTTTTTTCGGTTACACGGTCTGTACAAAAGTAGTTAACAAGTTAGTTCGTGCTATACTTAACGCGATTGATTGAGCGGACGCAGAAACTACGTTTTTCTACGTGTGTATACACACTTAACGCCTACGTAGCAACGCAATATTCTTCTTTTTTTTCCAACGTTTTTAGATCTCTAGTTTTACAAGTGGTAAAATATATATACGACCGACGGTTAATCGTACCGCAAGATCTGTGCGTCACGCGACTTTTGTCTTAAAGGTAGAAGTAGGAGGGAGGAGAAAGAAAAATTCCTTTAAGTCTTCTTCTCTGACAAGAGGAAATTTCTCGAGTTTTCAAGCATTGTGTTAATATTTGAGAATGCCAGAGATGGATGGGCACTACCAAATTAATCATCTTTTTAAGATGAATGCTTCTCCGCGACTTGAGAAAAAAGAGAGGAAGACTTAAAAGAAACGGATAAAAATTACTTTAAGGCAAAAACTTATCTCTCTATATATATAGATTTGTCAGCGAGACGAAATTACTTTTGATAAGTTTGAATTTGCTAAATGAGCATAAACACCAGATGCTGCCTGGCTTGCTTGTTTGCTTGCTTGCTTATGCTGCTGCTGCCGTTGGCCTTGTTCATTAACGCTAGAATGGGCTAATGCGGATATTTTCTACATCGATCATTATAAGCATTATTGCGAGTTTCAATTATTACTTCTCTTTTTAACCTTTTAATAAATGCTGTTTATTTTAACGGATGATTGTATATATACCCAATTATGCTAATGGCATTAAAACTATCGTGAATAACTTATAAATTGCAAAATATATAAATAGAATGATTTTCTTCGTATAAGAGAATGGGAGAAAACGAGGAAGCTTTTTTTTATTTTCAGTGTGTATAGAGAGAGAGAGAGACTTTTTATTTGCTCTGAGCACATCAAGTTAGAACGCTAGTGTTTGCGTTTGAGAGAAATAGCTTGGATTTAGGTAAAGCTATTGTATAGAGAAAAGAGCGGATATTAAAGATTATTCTTTATGTTCGTATTTAAAAAGGCGCCTTTTTAACTATTCGAAATCTTATTTGCAAATATTGTTTGCATATACTTATAGATTGTATAATGATTATATAGGTCTTGAAAGATAAAGATTTCAATGGATTTGTGTATGCCGAAGTTTTGTGACCAGCATATTGAATTTTACACACATCACGGATATTTTCTACAGAATTGACTAAATTTTAAATCTCATTGGATATTTTTAAAATTTATTTTTAATTTTTTTAATTTTCTGATGAAAATAAAAATATTATATTAAAATTTAGTGACAAGAAACAAATTTTTCATTATAAACTAGCCAAATAATACAAAAAAATCTTTGTTAATCAAGCCGACGTTTCGAGAATATTTCAATCCCCTCTTCAGGATTATTAAAAATTAAATATTGATTACAAAAAATTGTACAACATAAATTAAAACAATAAAAACAAATAGTCGCTAGATGAGCAAGAAATATTAACAAAAAGAAGAAATTTTTATCTAGAAATTTTTTATTCAAAGTTTTTTCCATAAAAATTTTCTACTAATTTCTAATTATTTATGGAAATAATAATAACATAATATACTATCTGTGACACTTTTTATTATTATTTTTTGCTTATCTAGTGAGTATTTGTTTTTGTTTTAAATTATATTTTGTAAAATTGTTTGCAATTAATTTTTAATAGTCCTGTAGACGGAAATTTAAAATTCTCCCGAAATAAAGATTTTTTCATCAAGTATAATTTGGCTTTATGATCAAAATTTTTTTTACTTACTAAATACAATATTGATGTGAGCAAAAGATTCATTGCATACATACTATTAAAGTATTCAAAAACGTTTCTCAATCGAATTATTTTTTTATGTATGATACTGGTTGGTTCCAATTGCTATTTTTAATTATATGAGAATTATTCACAATTTCTATTTTATCTAGAAAATATTCAATTCTCTAAATATAAAAAGCACATTTTTAAACATTAAAATTTTGCGGTTATAGTCCGTCAATCGATATTATATTTGATTAAAAGAATTAAAAATATAATGTTTAATAATAATAAAAAGGTACTTAATTAAGAAGTCGTGTTTAAAGAAAAATTCTGCACATTTTTAGTGTATTAGACAATTTTTAGAATAGATATGATATTATTAAAAATTGCATAAATGTAATAATTAATAGTATTAGAAATATTGAGAAAATGAAAAGTATGGTATATAAAGTATTGATAAACTGTGAGAAGTTGTAAATTTAGTGAAGCGATATGTCACGGGTTTAAGACAGGCATCTTCCTTTGTGTAACATGCATTGTGCGCGATACGGACATTGAAAAATGATACTGTGATGGTGAAAAAAGACTTTGAATTGAAACTATAATTGTAACAAAGAGTAAAGGAATTAAGATATGTTTTTTTTATAGGTAAAGCCATGCATAGATAACAAGTTAAGGGGGCAAAAGTAAAAATATTAGTTCGAGTATGACAAGATAGTTTAAGGTTTAATAAAAAAATATTTCAATTCAAAATGAGAAAAGAAAAAACTAATTTCAAAATGAATAAAAAGTGAGATTTCATTATGTTGAAATTAGCGAAAATTATATCAGAAAATAAAGATTATAACGAGATAAAAATGGTGAAATTTCTTGGAAAATATAGAAAGCAAAAAAACGCACGGATAGAACTTTTCTACAAAATCTACCATGAAATTCTGCATAAAAATTACGATTATGATTTTTATAGAAGAATTTTCTCCGTGTAAAGATAAGGTGGCTCCGTTTGAATACGTCGTCAAGATTGAGCCATAAACAAGAAGAAAGTAAAATTAATATATCCGGATGAACGAGAAGAAATAAACTAAGAAATAATTTTACGGTTGAAAAGTACGAGTACTTTATGAAGAGACTGTATAAATAGTGACGGAGTCGCTTAACAAGAGACATGGCAAAGATTAAAAGCATTGGGTAGAAAGATCATTCTGATGACATATAAAAAGAATGTTATATAACGTACACTAAATAGAGGATAAGTGCGACATAACACTAAAGATCCATAATACCATGCACACGAAGAAGTTGTTTATGTATTGTTGAAAAAAACATAGTTATTAATGGAATATAAACATGGAATATATTTTATATAAGGAGCTTGTAAATATTGAACAAAAAGATTAAAATCAGTAAAAACAGAAAATTTGTAAACATAGTTGAAGGTTAGAGTGAGGGAGAAAGTAAACGAACTTAGGGTAAGGTAGTTTAATATAAAATGATATAAGCAATAAATATGCTTTATAAATATTAAAATATAAGTATGTTTAGTAATCAGTGTAACAAAGTCAAAGTGGGAAAAAGTACGTAAATAATGAGTATACGACTTTTTATAACAGTATTAGTTGATTTTGAAGAATAAAGCAATTAAAAAAGTCTTAAAGTTTCCAAGCAAAGAGGATGAAATGTGGGCGTTTGGTTATTAACTCAAAGAGAAAATGAAAGTTAGGAAATAGGTAAATATGGATGGAATTCTGCAGAAAAAAGTATAAACTCGATTTCTGGGACAAAAGACTGAAATAAATAAAATAAATTCAATCGGTAATAATATTCCAAATTTTTTTCATCAAAGCTTACTGAATTATTTATAAATAAACATTATACTTTGATATCTATAGTTAAAAACTTAATATAAACAAAACAATCTCATTTATCTTTTTTTAAAAGAAATAGAAAAATACAGTTTTCCATTAATATTAATTCTTTCCACCCTAATCTTTAGCTAAAAAATGACACAACAAAAAAGCCCTCTTTATTTATACATTCTACCATGTACATCCAAAGGTATTGCCCTGAGTTACTAGTGCATTCCAAAAGAAGATAAGGGATTGCGGTTAGCTAGTCGATAGTGTTCAAGAAAGCTTTATTACACTGCAGGTGACGCGCTAGCAGGGTATATAACTCCTTTTGTCATTGTACATTGTTCGAAAAAAAAGAGAGAGAGGTATAGTTATAAGCGTGTCAAAAGAACCTAAAAAACCCCACAAGAATTTATCCCCCCTTGACAATAATGCCCGAGCTTTAAAAATACTCTCTTGGGTGCTTACCATTGGCCCGCTCGTCTTCGAGCTTTTAAAACTCACGCGAGAGATGTTCCTTCTTTATTCGTCTTATTTATGTATGCTTTAGGGTTATATGGACTCTCAAGATATATATAATGCTGAGCTTGTCGATTTTCTGAAAGGGTGAATTAATTTTCTTGCTGGGGATGTAAGGTTTAAGGGCTTAGTATTTTTTTTTCCTGTCATTTCTTGTCTTTCGATTTTTGTCTTGTAGTAGAATCATTTAAAATTATAATTTATACTTGAATTTTGTTACGTAATCGCCTTATTTAATTGTGATTATCTTCTTTATGTTACAGGTGAGTTTCAAAGACTGTTACAACACAAGTAATCATCTTTATTATGTAAGTTTCAAAGGAATAATTTTTTTTTTCATTTAAAAATATATAATAAATTGAATCATGAAGCGAATATCTAAATTTATTATGATATTTAAAGCGAAGCTTACACAGACAATGATTATGTAAGAAAAATGCCCATGGGATAGATGTTGTTATTATTATATTACAGAAGACTATTCTTGGTTCGAAGATATTATTTTTTAATTAAATAAAGAAAAGTAAAAATATGGTTTTCATTTTTATTAAATAATGTTACATCAAGATTAATTTTCAATATTTATACAAGCTTTTCTTTCAATCTTAAAACCAAAATTTTATTCGTATAATATAGTTAGAGTATAAAATCTTTCTCTACATAAAACTTTCCTTATAAAATCTTGTTTGTTGTAATAAATGCAGTTATTTTAATGTGGAAAAACACTTAACTTTTTTTTTACAAATATTGTCATACACATACATAAAGTTTTCAATAAAATGTCGCCCAAGGCCTGTCCCGTTAAGTCTTTTCTACTATTGGGAGCTTGCGATTCTTTTCTTCGGGCAATTTTTCTTTCGGGAACCATTTCTCATCTGCCGCCACCGTCGCGTCTTTTCCTTTACTTCTACACGTACTGTCGCATTGAAAAATACTTTATGCTTTTTGTCCGTTTGCGAAGCCTTAGAAAATTTTGGAAAATCTATAAGGATTTTATCTAAAAAAAAAACGTGTAATATATATTGTTTCTAGAGCAAAAAAGTTTGTGCACGAGAAAACATGTTTTATTAAAAACTGATTTACTTTGTACTAACAAAGAGGCAGATAGGTTGATCTGTTCAAAATTTTATAATTTGTAATAAATTTTATATTTTTATTAAAATTTATTGCAAAATGAAGTGAGATTTCCAATAGATGAAGTTATTCTTTAATTAATAAAGATTATGTCAATTTTTAATAAAGTATTTCTCTCTATATGAACATGTTTTAAAAACTTTCAATTTTACTTTTAATTTTCCATGGTACTCTTTTAAATCAATTTTTCGACAGCTTCTATTTTGTTATATTAACACTCACGAAATTCTATTCCACTTCAAATTTTGCGTTTCAAATCTGTAAAACAAACCTTGATTTTTTTTCAAGCTGCGTTTTATAAAAAGAGAGTAATTTTTGAAGTCATAAAAAGCTATCAATTATGCAGTCCCAATAATTTTTTGAAAATTATTAAACTATTTTCTCAATCTCAAAAAAAATATTCAGGTTTGAATAGTCACATACAGAATTAAACAACTGAATAATAAATAATAAGAATGTTTTTTCTTTAAACAAAAATTGCTGTGAATAAAGCTTTCAAATTCATTTCAAAATATACAGTTTAAAATAAAATTTGGCTATTTTTGTAATTTAGAAAAATTTTACTCAATATAGCTTTACAACAAACTAAGAATTTTTTCTTTTTTCGTTTTTATTTTGAAAACGGAAAATTTGAGGTTGAATACATTCGTGTGCATTTTAATGAAATACAATAGTAACTGTTCAAAAGTAGTTTAAAAAAAAGTTGACAGGAAAAGAGTTGAAAATTTTAAAGCTCTGCCCCGTAATAAAATAAATCCAGTATTATATGCAGTTTTCATAAATGACGTATAAAAAGTGTAATTCGAATTTTCCGTAAAAATATAAATAAAATTTTCATACAAAAATAGCATGCATAAATAGTATTGATAAAATTTTACATGAAATAAATGAAAAATGGTCCTCTATATACATTATGTATAAAGTATACATTAGCTTTTCGAGAATGAATTTCGTATCCACTCCAGAATCAAAATTTTCAAGAGAAACATGCCCTTTACCCGTACTGGAAAAAAAAAATGCAAAAATAAAAAGAAGGAAAAGATAGAGTATTTCATATGTATTCTCGATATATGCACGTACATATGTTTCTCTCTTTTTCTCATATCCTTAAAACATAGTCGTTGGTGTTTTCCGCAAACTCAGTCGAAGCATAAACGTGAAGCACGTAGAGAGAAAAACGGTTATCTTGGACTAAAGCTTTATATACAGAGGCACAAGAGAATAACCTCCGTTGCAACACGTCTATTCCCTTTGTGCGTCCTGGACAAAAGGTAGAATGAGGGGGGTATAAAAAGAAGGTGCAAAAGTTGAGATTTTCAAACGCGAATTCGTTGTTGTGCAGGAAGGAAGTTTTCATTCGCCTCCTTCTCTCTTCTTTTTTTTTCTTCTTTCTATAAGAGAACGAGTCTCCTTTTCAGAGGCGCGTTAGATGTACGCGCCTCTCATGTGTGTATATATATGTACACGTATATATATCGACAAAGGAAAGAAGAAAGCGTCGTCGCCTTTTCCCTCTATATACACCCTAAATTTTCTAGCATGGAAAATCTCTTGCCCTCTTTTGCACCTTCATTCTCTTTTACTCTCTTTTCTTCCTTTTATACTTTACCCTTACGACGTGGCTTTCTTATATACGTTAAAGCTTGCACCTCTTTCTCAAGAGAGTTTGCTTGCCACACACGTGTGTCTATGTATTCTGTAGTATGCAGCTATATAGAGTATGTGAGTTCCACGTACGATGATGCTATGTTATTACAGCTCCTTTTGGCCCCCCGAATATATATATGTATGAATATACCTTTAAGCGAATACGTGAATCTCTGAGTATATGGTTTTAATTAGACTCGGATATGGTATAAGGTTCAATGTAATGATTATACGAGAATTTAAAACTAGTAGATATACACTGTTTCTTTAAACTGTTTAATTAATTTTATATTGCTGTGTTTGTTTAATTTTTCAAATCAAAATTATACTAAAATATTTAAAACGAGTTTTAACAATAAATTTGGAAAATTTCATAACACGTTCAATATTTATTCATCATCTTTCTTGTAGGATATCTTTGTAAACATTTCTGCATCATATCCTAAAATTAATGATTGAGCTTACACGTCTTTACATTTACTGTAAACCAAAGTTCATTTGAAAATGTATTTTCAATGTACGAGATTAATTAGTCAATGCGTTACATTACGTACAATATACGTTCACACATACAAAGAACATCTTGCGTTTAACACTCGACTACACGACGACGAATCCAAAAATTGAAAAGTCAAACATACTTTTGAGAGTCGTCTCATACATTCGTACATATATATATACGTGTATGATTTCTCCCTTTCTCTTTTTTCTTTTCTCTTTGACGCGCACAGAGTTCGTCGGGAGAGTCACTTTTGCACTCGGTTGACAAGTCGCCGCCGCCGCCGACGTCGTGCTAAAGTTTAATCGCGCGTGTAAACGCGACAACGACGCCTTTTTTATTTTTACTTTTTTTTCATTTCATTTCTAGCCTTCACACATCTCTTTTTTTACATTTCTTCTTCTCTTTTTCAGCAAGCAATGCATATATGCTTGTATACACATTAATCACGCTGCTAACTCAATGGTTATATAAAAAATTATTAGAGGATCGGAGATAAAGTAAAGATTTGAATAAGGTCTTGATTTTCCGAACGTGTTACTCTAATGGTTATATAGATTTCTATCGATTGTTTGAATAGGTCTGCCGGAACAGATTGAGGGTTAACTACTAGTGCTCAATTTGAAATAGTTCAGTCACGCGCTCGTTCGAGAACAGATCTATACATACAGACAAATTTTGTCAATGTTTGATATAGACGCAAAATGCAGTTGAAGTGTATTGCTTGTTGATATACGGATAATTTCCTGCATGGATTTCATATTTTATGGATGCTATTTTAATGCGTCATAGATTAAAACTTTAATAATATCGAAAATACATAATAAATTCTGATAAAGCTTTAATATACATTTTAATGAAATAAATATGTTGGATTTTCAGGTTAAATTTATATTAACTTTTTACAATATTAATTATTTATCAAAACTCTAATGGATATTATTGATATCCATTACATTATTTAATTATTACGAATTTCTTGAAAAATATCCATTTTAGTTTACGGATTCTAATCTAATTAAATATTTACAATAATATTGATTATTATATGATTTTGATGAAGATATTGTCTCCTATTTTTAAAAATATATAAAAAATAGCTTTTAAATTATAATGTAAAATAAACGAATAAATTTAATAATGATAAAATCAGGAAAAAACTATTAAAATTTATGCTTCTTGAAATGTTGCTTAAGTAGATAAAGCCAAGCACGGTAAGACGAAAAATCGTGAGAGAAATTTTTTAACTTTCTGCAGTAAAAGTTAATTTAAAAACAAATAAAAAATATTTTGCTTCCTGTGCAGTTTTGCTTACATCGTAAAACTTTCGGTTTTTTTTTTTTAAATAATATTCAATTAATTCAATGCAAAATAATTATTTTTCTCAAACTCCAATACGTAGATATTCTTTTAAAATTGCGAATCAAACTAGTTTTCTCTTTCTTAGAAATACAATTTCCATTCAACAATCAGAATCCAGAAGAATTTACATAATCTCTTTCTCCATTAAAAAAAAAGAAAGAAGTCATTTAAAATATTAAGAAAAAACATTGAAATCCCACCTTAGTCCTAGGCGCTCTTCTTCTTTTAAGATGCCACAGCAGCGTCTGTGGAGAAAAAGTTCGAAAGTCTTTATCCTGTGTAAACTGGCATACTAAGTCCCTACGCTCTCTCTCTTTCTCTGTATGCCGTTGCTTGTGATTACCATCCGGCAGGCAAGTTTGTGCAAAAAAAAAACTCTTGAAATCTCAAGTCTATTATAATATTTTTTAACTTCTACTTCACTCTTAGCATTCTGACAAAAAAAAATGTTTGAG
This sequence comes from Anastatus disparis, assembly GCA_017163975.1. NCBI lineage: Eukaryota > Metazoa > Arthropoda > Insecta > Hymenoptera > Eupelmidae > Anastatus > Anastatus disparis. Next base: position 7,852,894 of record JAFFSR010000226.1, read on the forward strand.
AGTATACCAAAGAGGAAGAAAAAAAGTATTCAAAATGGAATCAATTTATTATTCAGGGCTTTACTATTTGATAATGCATTCTTTATTAATTGGATCAATGGAATTTTTTCATTTGATCGATTTCAATATGAATTTATAGCATAATTTTTTTTTCCCTTTTATTTGCACACGATATGATGCTAAACTATTATTCCAAGTTTGAGGAAAAAAAAAGAACGGAATAACATTAAGTCCTATTGACGTTTGCATGCTAAGGGATATTCAAATAAAGTTTATCCGTTTTCGAATTAATCGAATTTTCTTTTTTCTAGCCTCAAGAAGTTTCAGCTCGTTTAAAAGTCATTTTTTAATATAAAAGTATGATTCTAACCCACTTGCCTTAATATCAACTGAAATGTTTAGAATTTAATTAAAGAATTAATGTATCAGTTCATTCGATTATTAATAATTGACTATAATACAATAAAAAAATTGAATTATTGAACATTAAATTAAGTATTGAAATGCAACTCAATAATTAATAATAATATTCTGAATTATTTTTCCAATTAATTATTGCTGCTTATGCATACGTAATATCAAAGTTTGAATATTACATGGCATCGATTTTATAATTTCATTTTCGCATTATAATAATCATTCTAAAATTTGTCCTATTAATTCACTATTTATTTAACTCTGCTTTTTTTCCCTTCTGAGAAAAAGGAAAAAAAAGGAAGAAAAAAAACGAGCGATTGATATCCATAACTCAACGCCTTAGTAAATCCTGCAGGTTAAAGAGATTAAAAGAGAGATTTGTAAAAAGATCAGTGGGGTCCACGTCGTCGTGTTCGACGAGCTAAGGATTTTCGAAAGTCATAAGGAAAAAAAAGAGAGAAAGATCGTAAAAGGGATGAGGGACATATACGTATATGTATATAATCTTAGTCTCCACAAGGTACCTAAAGTTTTTCGCATAAATAACAAGCTAGTCGTTGGGGGAATATAACGTCGGCCCGTTATTCATAGTCGCTCGTCCACGTAAAATTGTCAAAGTTAGTCCCTTTTCTACTAAAGAGAAAGAAGCGCGCGTCGCGCGATTACAACGTTGCGAATCGCTAGAATAGACACACACACACAAACACACACCTAAGAAGAAGAAAAAGAAAAAAAAGTGAGAGCAGAGAAAAAGAAGGGTATGAAAGTAGCTTTCTCGTCTGTCTTCCCTTATTGCCTTCTGTTTTTCTTCTTCCTACCTTAGCGCTTGGGCTGCTCGTTTCGCAGTTTCCTTCCTTCCTTCCGCACAACTACTACTACTACTACCCTTTCTTCTTTTTTTTCTTTTCTTCATCCACGCTATCTAGTGCTTTTTATCTTGTCCTTTAACCATCTCTTTCTCACTCGTGCTCACGGAGAGAAAAGAAATATCCCGTTGTGGAAAACGTCCCTGCGGCACTGTGAATAACAAAAAGAGAAGACGAAGAAGAAGAAGAAGAAACTGGGCGCCCTTTACCTCTTGATCTTTTACTTCCTTTTTTGTTTTTACCTTACCTTCTTTCTTTTTTTTTTCTTCATCCTTTTCTTAATTGCTCTCGCGAGCTGGATCTTCTTTCTACTTCTTGTAGTATATAGTTTTATATACAGTGAAACGAGAAGAAGAAGCTCAACAAGACTTTTTTTTTAATAAGGAAAAGAACAAGGATATTTTATTGGCACGAAAGAAAAAGAAGAAAAAAAATATACATGGGAAATGTGAAAACAATGTCTTGATTGCATTGTTGAAAGGATTTATAATATTGTATAAGCTTTATATTCTTTATTTCATTTTTTTTTTACATAAAACATACAATGATGAGAATATTTTCCATAGTAAAATGGAAAAACTTTTTTAAAATGAAATCTTTGTGATTTTTCCATTTTGTTTTCATTTCAAAGTAGAATATTACAATGATCTTTAAAAAAATAACGTTATGGAAGTCATAGAAATAACCTTGCATTATAAAAATACTAGCTCGATGTTATGGAGAGAAATAATTGTTGTTTCGAAGAATCTTTTTATTGTTAATCATGGTAATTTTTAGCCTGCCAAACAAGTTTATTTCCTCGGAATATGATTATGACATCACGGTATAATGTTTATGAAAATTTTCTCTCTCTCTCAATATCTACATACCGGTCTTTATAATATCCTGACTCATTTAACTAAGATACCTACTTATCTCATGCATTGAATTTTTCTAAACTTTCCTCATAATTTTGTGTTGAGATAAGAAAGGTTATATACACTAAATAAACATTTTCAAAATGTACGTGCTATCTTTTGCAATGTAAACATTAACCTAATTTACTACTGTAAAAAGAAAGAAAAATTTAATTTTAATAAAAAAATTGAGAAATAATTTGAAAAAAAAGAAAAGAAGGAAAATACTTCCTTAACTAGACATCTCTATTAAAGTAGCTACGGAAATGAAAACTAAAGTAAAATGCTTTTACGAAAGAACAACATTGTTCTCTCTCTATTTCTCCTCTTGTGTCTCCAAGCTCGATTCAATTAACAAGAGCAACATTTTCGGAGAGCAAGCTTTGTAAAGAGATCCTTTTAATCGGCTTCTCCTCTCTCTCCTTCTTTCTACTTCTTCTGTCTACGTTTCTATGATCTAACTTTATATATCTAACGTTTCATCGTTTGGTAAATTCATTACGAGCTAGTAATAGACGTCAAGGTGGAATGAAATGTTTTAAACGCATTTGTTTTAAACGTTGATTTATACTATCAGGCTTTTTGCTGGAATTAGATTCAAGTGCTGTGGTGACATCAGTTCGTAAAATGTCCAGTTCTTTTTTTTTCTTAAGACTACTTTTTTTACCTTTTGTTTTACAGATTAACGTGAAACCTGTTTGGCATGAGAAATATGCAGCTATTCGGTTTTGTTTTCGTCTTTTTATGTTTTAGTGTCCAAATTCAATTTTTTCTAAACGGTTTTATTTAACTTGTCTGTATCCATGTCCTTAAATTTTGTACTTATAAATTAAGCTACTTGCCATAGATGTAGAAAATTAAAATTTTCAGAATATATTTTGAATGACAAATCGTATTTTGTTTTTATAATTATTTTTTATTACATCCATAAAAAGCAAAATGTTTAATATCAAAGAAAATTGATTATTTTATAAATACAATCGGTTTAGCAAGATGAAAAATGTAATCTCTGAGTGTATCAATCTTAAAAGTTTGAACATTTATACTCCGACATGTAACAGCTATAAAAGCAGCAATGAATCTTATTGGTTGACAGAAATTTTTATCAACTATGAGTTGATTAAATTGCAATTGTATACAGCTAATAATTCGCAGACGATTAAACGATTTGACGTCAATAGATTTGGAGTATCGAGCTTTTAAAAAAAAGCGAGAAAATTACGAAAATAAACTGGTTATACGCGACCTATTCAAAACATTATATATACGTATATGTATGTATATAAAATGGTATATGAACGAGTGAACGATCGAGAGAGGTCATGAGAAAACTAGCGGGGTATTCGTTGGGAATTCCAGTGAGAGCAATTGTCGACGACCGCTACATGAATTTTGATCGATGTACTAACTCTGTGTGTATGCCTAAAGGCCTATATCTTTGAAAAAGTTTCGTTTTTTTTATTTTTTGAAACTGCGACGATTTTTTAAAATCATTCAACGATACACGAAAGAGAGGAAAAAAAAAGAAGAATTGAGCCGATAACAGTCGCCACGTGCGTATATGGGGATTGACGACATGGCCGATCAAACACGTACTATATACGCAGGATTGTAAATATTTCAAATTTTTATGACTGGGAAGTGTAGTTCTCGCTCTCTTTTTTTTTCACGAATGACAGTGAAGTTTTGAACTCACGATTTTGACGGATAAATCGAGAATTTGTATGGATATTTGATAATAAAATTCAACTGTTGAGGGATTTCGATGGATTGGTTCTCGAATGAAATAGGGATATTTATAATTTAGTAGCTGACTTTTTTATATGATTTATTCCTTGATGATTTATATAAAATCAATACGTGAAAAAAAAATAGTTTTCATTTTTTATTTGAAGATTTATACTTGGAAACAAATGGCCGGTTTTGCTAAAGATGGAATAAAGATAAAAAGTTAAATTTATTTGCAGATACATGTTACATTTTATTTATTTTTAATTCATATCTTAATAGCTTTGATCAATGAAGATCATAAAAAAATAATATTTACTTTATTTAAAAAAAGAGCATAAAGAATGCATAAGCTTAATAACAATTTTATTAATAATTAACACCACAATTTCATTATCAGAACTGAATTATTAATGGAAATGTATTAACCTCCTCAATTTCTTCAAACAAACTTATATATAAAGGATAATTATTTCACATAATATTGATCACATTTTTTACAAATATATAATTTTTACAATGGAATTCTTGAATTAAAAATTATTTATAAATTTCCAATTTTCTCTGAAGAAAATCTAAATTTAGTAATCTCATATCGATATTAGTTATTTTAAAATTTCGCGCAATTCATCCATCGTATATTACTTGATCTGGTGTGTACTGCTGCTGCGTGTTGCTTTTAAGTGTTGTCCGAGAGATCCAGATACGCGGCCTTTGCTAAACCAGTTCCGCTGCCGGTATATACACAGGCTATTAACCTCAAATCTCTTTCTTTCTTTTTTCTATATATACGTGTATGTGTAACTATATATGTGCCGATTCGCCGAACGATACTTTGCGAGTCACTAACGTATGGTATTTTCTTCTCTTTCTCGAAACACACATACATACCTTAATGAAAAAAAAAAGAAGAGACAAGACGGTTTCATCCGTCCGTCAAGCCTATATATATGTATCGTTTTGTGTTGTGTACATATAGATATCAAGCAGAAAAACGATACTACTAGGGATTTTATCACATACGTATATCGATCCTATTCGTCTTTCCTCGCAAATATATACAACGAACGATTAATCTTTTCGTTCAATCATTTTCCCCGTTTTTTTTCTTTACTTCTCTTTTTTTGTGACACACGAGGCACATACATCGCCGACAAATATAAGTGCAAGCGCACGACCGCACCCTTTGATGTGTTGATTGTTTACGCCGCTGTTGTTTCTAGTCTCTCTGAATGTGACCTAATTTTTAACGATCGCGGAAGATATACAGATTGGATATGGATGATATTTGAAAAAAGAAATACCGACAAATAACAAATGGATCTGAAATAAAGTTATTGTTGTAATAAGTTATTAATTATGAAATATTGTAAACTAAAATGAAATTATTTATATTTTACAATTCAATAATATTTAAACTTTTTCAATCATAAGACAGATAAAATTAAATACATTAATGAACTTATTGAATTACAAAGTTCATAAAATATTCATTTATCTCCCAATATTCATCGGAAAGCGATAATTATACTGGCAAGGTAAAATTTAATTTTCACATATTAAAAATCAACATATCCTTTTTACATATAGTTTTTAATAAGCTTATATACGATATATCGCAGACCAACTTTCCCGGCAAACTCTCATGAAATTTACTCTTCATTTTACATAAACGAATTTATTTATGTTTACAAATCAACAAAATATATTCGTAAAATTTTGCATCTTTCTACAATGTACAAAAAGAAGAGAAAAAAGATGATTTCACAATTTGAAAAAAAAAAGTTTATAAATATTTGATGAAATAGGTACCTTTTATATACACCCTTGCGTTTATTATTAAAGCTACCACGTCTCGACCAGATCCAAATTAAAAATGTACCAGCCAAAGCTTAGCTGAAATATGAATATTTAATATTTGACTGAAAAAATTATTAAGGATCTTGAAAGAACTTTTTATTCGTATTATAAATTATTAAACCGATACATCAGATTATATCTTTAAAAATAAAGCTATAAATTTAAAGAAACTATTGTAAGCTTTAATAATATAAATTAGTCTAGACGTTATTTATTTTGTATCTAACAATTAAGCCATTTAACCCAAGCACCCATAGCTCCTCATAATTTTTTATCATCGTAGAAAATGTGAAAGCTTATATAAATCTAAAACATCTCAACTTTGTAGCTCTTCAGTCAATTAAAGAATAAGAAAAAAAGAGAAAGAGAAAGAAAAGAAGATAGAGAATCACATTAAGAAGAAGAGATTATAAAAAAGAAAAAAGTTAAAGGAAACCTGCTTAAACACTGAAAGCTAATAATTATCCGGATAGATCGATAAGAAGCTTCCTAGTGCTTGCTATATATACCGACAATCTGCAGCGGAATATCAGAGTTGAGAGTAAGAGAGCGAGAGAGAAAGATAGAAAAGCAAAAGGTATATAGTCCCATTTTCTCGCGAAGTCACGATTCCAAAAGGAGAAGGACGTCGGTGTTCGCTCGTTACAAAGTCTTTCTCTCTCTCTCTCTCTCTCTTACTCTCTGATTCTCTTTCTCTTATTCTCTTGCCTTAACGTTCACGCGCTCACCTCCAATCTCACGGTCCAAGAGTTCGAGGCTGCTGGCTCCTGCTTCTGCTGCAGCAGCAGAGGCAGCAGCACCAACACACCAGCCAAGCACGTACTCCGTTCTTCGTTTTCAAAGTATATATACATGCATAAATGTATAGATATATGTATATAGTCTTTTAGTTCTAGGCGCATCTGCATCGTTGCGCGACGCTGAGCGCACCTTCATATTCGCTTACTAAGAAAGCTCAGCTCTCTGCTGCTATATACACGTATCTTCTCCCGATTTATACGATCTCTCACACAGTGTGCACGCAGTTTAACGGGCTGTATTCCTACTCCGTCAGAAGACTAAATTGTTCTCGACATCAAGAGATTTTCTTATTTTTTTTTCTTTTTTTTTCAAACTAATATAGAAGATGAACTTTATAATATGTTAATTCTACTAATGTTTCTACAAGTTTCAAATACTTAATTTATTTTTTAAGAAATTTTATTTAGTTATTAATTTTATACGAAAAGAGAAATCCTATTGGTAAAATAATTATATTTTATTGTAGCAAAAAGCCATACTTAATTTTATATAAAAATAGATTAGATTTGGTAAAAATTGCCATACATATAATAAACATTCCATTTGCAAAAAATAAATATTTTTATGTATATATTAATTTTTATTATACTTACAGTAATTTTTATAAAAAAATTAAATATGTCCTACAACCATAATGCAATATAGTAATTTTATCCATAGAATAGTTTTTTTTAAAATTATTTTAATGTCGTTGTATTTATGCTATTATTGCGATGCTAATTAGCGACAGAGGTAGTCAGTATGTTTGAAAACAAAGCACATGTAACATGCAGCGATGCTTGTATCAATCGGCCGGGAGCAGGATTCGAACTCGGGACCCCGAGATTACGAATCCATCGCTCTACCAAATGAGCCACTGACGATCTCAACATTAATAAATTTATTAAACAGTTAAATATATGTAAGAGGTGATTGTATAAGTTACATTGTAAACATGCAACAGATACGTTCAATATATTTGTAAAAAAAATCTAATATCATACAACTAGACGATACATATAATAACTTGAAAAATCCGATGCTCTCGGCTATATTACTCCATTACTTCGAGCAGCTCATTGTTTTAAATAGCATTTTTTTCCCCTGAGATACTTTTAATCTCAGAATTTTAATTTTCGAAAAAAAGGAGAAACAATACACTTTCCTATGTAATAATCTCAGATTTATGGTATATAAGCATTAAAGCCACAGTATTGCTCTTAACTATATTTTCAGTACTTGCAATCGTGTGGCAGTCGCGTCTAATCGTCGACATTCGTCGCACCGATACATCGAATTAGCACTATGCGCCAGAAAGAATGAGATAGACAAAGATAGAACATGATAAAGACAAAGAGAGTGAGAGAGAGAGAGCTTGGCTGCTGCTTTTGCCCTCTTATTGCAGTATAGAGGGTGCGCCATCTGGCACTTATTGTCTCGTGATTTGCCGCTGGCTACCGAGTGCTGTGCTATACTATCGAGGGACTTGTACCTATATAACAGCTATATATACATTTTAATATATATATACATATATATATATACATCTATACATTATCATCCTAACGTCTCTTCTGTTGGTCCGACACTTATTGCTATCTCCTCTTGCAAGTGTTAGCGAGAGAACGAGAGAGAGAGAGAAAACCAGTAGCGACTGCTGCTGTCCGCCTACGCTCCACTTGACACGCTCATCATTTTATGCTACGATTGCGCTTCACCACAAAATTTCAGAGAATCTTTCTTCTTCTTTTTCCCCTTTTTTTAATTAATAAGCATTTTTTGTCGTCGATTGATCGAAGAAATATAAGAGATAATAAAAAATTATTTTATTCTATATTACGGATTTATTAAGTAATCAGAGAACGAGGTCGTCAGTGGCTCAGCCGGTAGAGCGATGGATTCATAATCTCGAGGACTCAAGTTCGAATCCCGCTCTCGACGGCCGATTGATACAAGCATCACTGTATATGCTACATATGCTTTGTTCACAAACACACTGATACGACCTCCGTCGCTAATTAGCATCGTAATGATTGCACAAATACAGCAACGTTAAAAAAAAAAATTATTTAAAATTATTAAATTATTATTTATTATTCTGTTTACGTTATTTTTCTATTTTGTAGTTATTAATATTTCTTTTAGTACTAAGATACAAACACAAACGTTAGATTTTAATCCTTATCAACATCACGTATGACATTGGATTTTCTACTTATTTAAAGCTTTTAAAGATGTCTCCTTTTTTTTATTCCGTTGAAAATTAAATTGCCATTACGTGACTTGTGATCAAATTTAGATTAGCAATATAAACTAATAATGTACTATAAAAGAGCATTACATTGAAATGGGATATGTACGCTGTACAAGAAAGATTATATCTTTTGTTAACGATAAATATACATTCCGATATATTTTCAGTATTAAATCGTTTCAAAATATATAAGCTTTATTTTTAATCTTAAATTTAATCTCAAATAAATAATGCTTCTACGGGATTCACATTACTTTATCGCTTAAATAAGAAATTTATTTTTATGAAAAAAGTAACTTTCTTTGAATTATCAAATAAATTTTAACCAATTCAAATATTTTTTTTCAATACATTTATTTCTATCGATTTCCATATAACTTTTTTGAAAATCCATAATTTAACTTTTATATAACATTACGTCAATAAACAATATTTGAATGTATACGCTTCGGTAACTTCTGATGTCTGATAGCTTTTTTTCTTCTTCTCTTTCTTTCTCCCCCTTCAGCTGTGAACCAAAGCATCTTTCAAAAAAGTTTTTCAGTTTACAGTGTTAAAAGATTTTTGTATCCGACGTGTGCGCGGCAATAACTCGACATAAGAAAATTGTCGGCAAGCACACGTGCACACAAATACACACACAAGGAGTGCAAAAGAGTTTTTCTCCTTTATTTCAAAGATAAAATCACATGTATTAGTATATACATATATGTACATTATATACATACATAGAAGAAAGAGAGAAACGTAGATATACGTTTGGAAGGTTCAAAAAATTTCTCTCCCTCTTCCTCTCTTGCTGCTGAATCCTTAGAAAAATGGGGAAGCAGCCAAGCTTGCGCGTCTAGCTCATAATTTTCAAGCGAAAGGCAGACGCTTAAAGAGAAGGTAGAAAAGAAAAGAAAAGAAAAAAGAAGAAGAAGAAAAAGAAAGGGAGGATAGAGAATATACACATTATAGCCAACGAAAAGAAACGACTTTGTATATGATATAACTATATACACATATTCTCACGAGACAGAAGAGAGGAGAGAAGAAGGCGCCAGGTCGACAACAAAAAGCCTTGAGCTTCGCTAGCTCGCTCGCTTGCGTCCCCACGTCACGTGGATATTAATACCGGTGGGCGCGAAGGTGCCTTTAATAAGTCCGTGCTTAGGTAATGAAAGCCATTCATATGAAAGTTTTCCATGCTACTGCCTTGCTGTATAAGTATATGTATATGTGTACACAAGGGCAACCTAGTATGTACTCCGGGCCTTTAATTGCCCTGGCGAACATAACGGGCCAACTCTACTATACATCGTGTAAATCCGTAGAGTAAAAAAAGGGTGCCTTGCGAAAAAAAAAATTAAAAAGAAAAAAAGAAAGTTGGGGTGACTACAGTTTATCCGCATGGGTGAAAGGCCCTTGTTATTTGCTCGTTCATAACCTACTTTTTTGTAGCTTTTCTATCTTATACTCTCTTTCTTGCTCTCTATCTCACTTTGCATATTTTATATATTTGTGTCGATCGATTTCGACCTGGTAAAAAAATTATGGTATGAGATGATCACGTCATTTTTTTACTTACATTTTGAACGCCTACTCTAGATACATTTAAACGGTAATATCTTATCTGATAAAATTTGCTGATTTAAGGAATTATGAGGCTTAGGAAAAAGTCATGATTTATCAATGGATAGACTTCTTATTTCAAAAATTTTCTTATCTTTTAGAGAATTTAATAAATTCGTAAAAGTTATATTCTTTTTAAATTGTTTCAATAATTCAAGCTTGAAAATAAATTATAAAAATAAAATCCATCCAGATAAATTTATTAATCTAGCCTGGTGTATCATTAGTCCAACGATATTAACAATAAATAGGTAAAAATTGTTGAAAAGCCATCATGTGCAAAGATTAAATTTCAAAACCGCTTAAACCAGATGCTTTAATAAACATAAACATCATCATGCACATTCTCGCTTGAATCCTGCTTTGCAATTTCCATAACACATACAGCGCACCGGGGTTTTTCCCCTGGCTTTTATTTTCCTCCATACTAAAACCTGCAACATTCAAAGCTGTGAAACGATCCGCTTTATACACGTTGTTATATACTTGGTTAAAGCGAGACAAAAGATAATGAGAAAGAGAGAGATGGAGAAACTTGATAAGAGAGAAGGAACGACATCAGTGCGGTCCAGACGCGATTAAAAATGACAACTGAACGGAAAGCGCGGAAAACGCGAGAGGGAGTGTGAGTGAGGGAGAACTCGGCACACACCAACCTACTACATTATACATGACGTTAATGCATTTTGGGCAACTGCAAGCACTATTTGAATAGGATATATTATATATACACATAGTATATAGAATTCGTGAGAGTGCACGCGAGAACGAAGCGGAGTGAGAAAGAGAGTCTACTTCGTCGTTGAATAATTAATTCATCCCTTTTGGTGAACTGAATGTAACATATTTACCGGTTATATAGAGGTTCAGTCAAGCTCGACGAGAGAGAGAGAGAGCGCACACGATGGAATATTTAATTTTTCGACTATTCGCGAGCGCATTAAACTTCATTGGAAATTTATACTCCAGCAAGTGCGTACTGCTTTCTACGTTTCGTCTCTTACTCAATTTACTAAGATTAGAATAGACGTCTATATATAGTGAAATATTTATTTTAAGCTTATATTTATTTTTTATAGATGGAAAAAAGAGAATAGAATGGAACTGCTACTGTCGTTTTATATACCGCAAATCTAAACGCTTCGGCTCGGCTTTAATTTTTTACCATGTCCCGTTGTTGTTGTTAAAAATTGCATGCGAGCTAAAGTGCTCTTAATGGAATTCACTATGTGTCGAGCTCTGGAAATGTATAACGAAAATGAAAATTGGTACTTTTATGCCAAACTATTAAGAGTCATTTGACAAGTTTAGTGGCTGAAAAATCGATTATTTTCTTTCTTTTTTTAAGTGAAATAACATTCGTCGAGAACTTTTATTTTTTCCAAATTTCGTTTGACAAAATTTACGCATACATATCCACTATATGTATTTTAACCTATTTCATTTAAAAGCTCTCAATTCTATGAATTTCAGTTAAAGTTTATTAAAAATTCAGAATATTTGACTTTACATAAAATGTACCGTTTAATTCTATATGGAGTAATTTGTTTAAAATATTTACAAAAACGAAAAGTAACTTTTTTTTAATTAACTGTCATCGAAATCCTCTTTTAAAAAAACGATGGCCGGATGTTGTGAAACATTTTATACTAAGAACGTGATTGGTGGATTGAATAGAATCATATGATTGGCGAAAAACGAGATTTGATTTAATATAATATGCTTAAATAAAATCATCGATTTAAAATTTAATAACAAAAATCATTGATAAATAATTAAATTATAATTATTGAGTTATAGTTGGATTTTTTTAATAAAATTATCAATATAAACATCGCTAACTTCCGTTTACAAAATTCTTTTGTGTGAAGATGTCGAGAGTGCGAAGTACCGCTCTATATTCATTTGTTATTGTATATTTAAAATTAGAACATTGTAACAATTCTATGCTATTTACTTCTGAATTCTTTTTTTAAAAATTGTACCATAAAATAGTTATTAAGCAATAAATTTAGCAATAAATATTTTTTGAAAATACAGATGTGATCAACTTTTTAGCTTATAACAAGGCAAATAATTTTGTAAATTTGAAAAAAAATTTTAAATATTTCGAAATATTTTAAAATAATTTATAAAAAACCGATACGTAATACAATTTTGATAATATAATTTAATATATAAAATATTTCTAGATTGACAGCTTAAAAATTTTTTTTCAAAAATATAGTATAATACTTGCCTAAAATGTACTATTTTTAAAAGTTTTTTTATTTAATTTCAAAATTTAAATTGAATCACGCTTAGAATAAACAGTTCTTCTGCAAAATAAAATAAAAAATTTTTTGGTTGAAAGAATAATATAATTACTATAATTAAGAAAATATAGATTAGAATTTTTATTTTTATTTCTATTTTAAAAATAGGAACGATATACATATCGTTAAGAATGGATTTGAACTATTTTATTTTTTATATATTTTATGGATTTCATATTGTTGAAAATATTAATTTTTAAATAACTTCATTCATTGGTTATTAAGAATTTAGGATTCCAATATTACATATTAAAATTTTTCTGGCACTTATTTTAATTCTCATTTAAGATATATCTTGAAAATCAAATACGTTAGATTTATATTAAGTGTATAAAAGCTATATATTCGTAAAATAACTTTTGACCTTGTAATAGTTTACGTTATTTAAATTTTGTAAGATTTAAGAAATGTCTAAAAACTAATCTAAAAGTTTACCATTTCTTCAATTTTTTAAAATAATAATAAGAAAATGAATATAGCGATAATATATCTTTTAAATGGGATTTATTTTTCTCGAAGTTTTCCGTGTCTATAAATTCACTGATGCCGCGTAAACTACTCTGATACATTATAGTATATAACATCAATTTCTTTACTGATGCAGATAGTAGATATGAAATTATTATTATTTAATAATGAACAGAAAATAATAACACTATATTAACGGTTAATCATTAAAAATTTATATACATTTAGATTAGATATAGAGCGCGCTTGCGCGCATGGATTTTCTAGTTAATTAAATATAATAACGAACTTTATAATTAAAAATAATCCTTTGTTAAAAGTGAGAAAGGAGAAAAATAAAGAATATTTTTAACAAACAAAAACTAGTTCTATAAGCAAGATTATTTTTTAGCTCCTCAGGCAAAGCCTCACCCTATTTCATGTCTGAAGCGACAGTGCGTGTACAAGTAGTGAAGACTAAGCGCAAGTGGCAAGCCACTAAAGAATCAACCTAGAAGAGACCTGCCACCCCCAGAGAAAGAGTATCATCATCGTGTACATGCATGTGTATACGTATGTGTATACGTTTTAAGAAAAAAATATTGGGGTTGAAAATCATATATAGACATAATTCTACAAAATTCTAGGAGATAAAATAGTGTATATAACTATAGGTTGTTCTATAGCGTGAGGTTTTGTGAGAATATAGAATGTATTATAGTGGACAGTTGGGTGACCGCACTTTAGGTGTACGAGAGAGAGTAAGGTGTCCAACCAAAGCCTTGGCGCGCTAATTCGGGGAAAATTAATTAACGTTAGAGGCTTTCAAGCTGTGGGAAACCGAGCGTGAATTGTCGTCCCGCGAGGCCCTTCGAATTTGATTAGTGCTTGTATGTCTCCACATCCTACCTCTTCGTATATACACTTGGCCTCTTATAAGCTTTAAACTCCCTCTGACTTTCTCCTTCTCTCTCTCTCTCTCTCTCTTTGCTGAGGAAGTTCAAATTTATGCAAGACATGCACCAAATTTTCATTTCAATTTCTCGCTCTCCGCGTGTGTGTACCAATTTTTTATAATTTTTTCTTTAACGATTCTACTTGTAATTCTGTGGCTCCTCAACTTTTAACGTTACATGTATATCTAGGAAAAAAACTCAAGAGAATACTTGAACTTTATAAATATGTTTTAACATGTATGATTGCTTTTATTTTCCGTACAAACGTGATTTCTTTAAACTAAAAGCAATTCTTTTTCACATTACATGGATTTTCCGAGCTATAAAATCTCCAAGCGAGCGTTAAATCTTTTGATATAAATTCGCCGCAATGCCGATCAAGATATAAAGTGCAATTAAAAGAGTATGGGTACAAAGAATGGAGAGTTTAAAGTAAAAGACAAACGTAAAGTATATAACGTTAAGCTATATAGTACTGATGTACCGCGTGTTACGTTAGTATTAGTTTTATATATGAAAGCTTGTGCGGGCATAGTGGGCACTTATTTGGCTGTTGTCCAGAGAGAAAGAGAGAGAGAATCTCTCTACGCGATGAGAATGTCCATTACTCCATTAGTGGTTAAAGCGTTAACTCTTTATTACCCTCAGCATGTGCAATACCTACTATATGCTACTATACTGCAGTAGCTAGGCACCAACCAACCAGTGCTTTTCATTGTCAAGGCTTTTAACAGCCCAACATTATCACAATCTCTCTTACTCTGTCTTTTATCTATCTCTCTCTCCCTCACTCTCTTTATCTCTCTTTATTCCAAATCGAGAATTCTAAACCACTTCAACTCTCTAGATCTACTCTCTATTACACTATATTCCTACCACTCTCGTTTTATATACCAGTTGGCTAATGCTCTGTGTGCGCTGGACTACTGGCTGGCTTGCAATCATATATACTGTAATAGCTGTCCGTTTCAAATATCCTATATTCTTTGTTTCTCTTTTTCTGTGTTTTTGACCTATACCATATTTCGTACATTCGTTTCTTGCTTGAATAAAACGAATGAAAACGAGTTTTTTTTTACTCCCCCGTTTATGTGCTGCAGCGTATTGTACGTACGGGAAATTTTTGATGAATTTTTTTTTTCCTTGTCCGATAGTGAGGATTGCTCTTTTTTTCTGTGTATTTTTTTTTATTTTCATTTGCGGAAAATGAATACAAACTTTTTTTAACGTTCAAATGTATATATGAAAAATAAAATTTTTGTATTGATACATTGTAAACAATTAAATATTATTTTATTTCACATAAAATTGATATTTCAAAATATTTGGTTCGTTAAAAATTTAATTTTGTATTTAACTTTGATATTTTCCGAATAATTTGTAGAAAAAAAAAAAACAATTTTTCAGTTGATTGGATTGCACGAATTCAAAAACGAATTGTACAATTTCATGCAACCAAATATCCACACAATTCTTAATTTAATCTTTTGAAATTTACAAGCTATCTTCGTTCTGTTAACAGATTATCTTATTAACTGCGTATAACAGATGTGAAAATAATTCCCATACATTACCAATGGATTATAAAAGTCAGAGCAGAGTAAATTTATTGTTTTGCAAGACAATAAAAAAAAATAAAGTAAGATCTTGACAACATCGGATTATATTAAATATCGGGACAATGAAAAAAAAATGTAAACTTTTTACTGCAAATTGTTGGCAGCATACGAGCATTATTTACTGTTAATTTACAATGCTATAAAAGAAAAGATAGGTTCATCAAAAAAAATTTTTGCATATAAACGTAAAAAAAGGAGAGAAGAGAAAAAAAAAGAATAATAATAAAATCCGACGTAACTTGTTATCTTTTATGAAAGATAACAAGCGTGAGTCTCATAATGCCATATTTTATTATAAAATATATCTCAATAATATTCCCGCCCACATGTCTGTATGTTGAGTTCGTATAATAATACCTGAATATGTTAAAAACGTATAATAAAATAATGTGTACGATAACATGTTACGAATAAATGGAGCTTCGATAAAAATAATGCTCTTCAATTATTATTAACAATATTGATTCGTACTGATATTTTCGGTATTATGAGCACTCTGCTATTGACAAATTCGGTATATTGGGAAATAAAGATTGATTTGTTAACTCTTATTATTTTATTAAGTCTCAGAATAAAAGGAGTTTGATTAAATGAAATTTTTTTTAACTGGATATCAAATACAAGATTATATTGGATAAACTTTTAATTATTTTTATACTTTTTCCATAGAAATAAAGTACTTTTTGAAAAAAAGTAAAATAATTTTGTCATCAGGAGATTCTTATACAGATTAATAAAAATATATAAATCTTTCTTTTGACATTTTTATTCATAATTAATCTTCTTGTATTAAGCGGACCCTTTTTATGAATGAATGTTATGATAAGTTTAATCAAATTATAACAATTTCAGTTAAGCTATCAGATGACAGATAAGCTCGTTTTTCATTTTTTTTAAATACTAAAATTGTTTACTGGCTTTAATTGTAGATAGTTTGAGATAGATTATGTTTGATAACGAACATATTTTACTATCTCAATGACAAGTATTAAAAACTATAAGTATACGTTTACATATAAAAAATCTAAAATTAATCATCGAAAATTACTTATATTAATTTATTTTTATAATTTCCTATACTTTAAAAAGATGAAAAAATAAAAATTTTAGTACTTTCATTATGCAAGATCAATCATATTTATGTTTTGAAACTTTCAACTTTTTCCGGTCATCAGCTTTTTGTAAAACGATAAACGCTAATTACAATCATTAAATATTTGATTTGAAAATAATTGGAAATAAAGTGTAATTGATTTACATAATTACAATTTTATCTTCGAAACGATCTGCCTTTGATGTGTTAAATTTTCAAAGAGTTTTTTTTTAGAGTCTCCACTTTCTATTTTTTATGATAATTTTTTTTACTCCCAATATTATACTCTATTGTATGCTTTTGATATTAATTCTTTACATACTAATTATGCATTTGAAGATAGAAAATGATAACGGTAATTATGCATCATCTAAGTTATTCATGACAGTGTAGATTATTGCTTTCAAAAGCTGTTGAAACTAGCAGTATATTTCGAGAGAAAGTTTTTTTTTGTAACCATCTTCTTTTTTGTATTCTAATTTAAAACGCATTTGTTAGTGGTTTCAAGTGACTTCTCTTTCTCAGTCCCTCGTAATGCGAGATATATAAAGTTCGTGTTGTTTTCAGTAGTATGAGCTTAGATGTTGTACCTTAAGATGTTTCTTTAGCTGCATACATTTAAATTACATAATGATACATTGTTAGTAGTTTATTCTTTCAAAAAGAAAAAGAAAGGTGTAATGTCTTTCTGATGCACATTTAAATAACTAAATCATTAAAAATATGAAAATCTATGCAAGTGAGAATCGTATTTTTTAAATTTAAATATGGAATAATTCAATAACAGTTTTCAACAAGTTACAATAACTTTTCTTCTTTGTCAAAATTTAAATGCATGTCATCGGAAGCAACGTAATTATTAAAAAATTGTCAAATATTTTAAAAGTAAAAGTTACGCTGTATTTTAATATATACCCGGTGACTATAAAAGTCTTTTGTCATAACTTTGGAATTTCGTAGAAGAGACTTGTCGAGATTTTTACCTTTTTAAAGGTTTATTTTTAAAGATGTTTCACAACTTTTTCTAAACTTTAGTCTGTATAAAAATAAAAAATTCAATTTGACTTATAATTTAGAGGAAAGAACATTTATACATGATATTTTATTTTATTAAGTACTCAAATTTCTATAAAAAATATCAAAATTCACATAAAATAGTTACATAAAAAATAAATATCTTATATTAAACAACAGAAAATTATCATTTTGCTTTTAATTTTTTGAAGTTCATAAATAATATTAAATATTATAAGATATTAACAAAATATTTATAAGATCGATTTTGGTTTCGTTTACATTTTTAATTCAGGCTTCAAGAAACCTCTTTACACTGCGCAAGAATTGCTTATATCATTCGTTAAAAGCATTTATCTTTCTTGATATCTCTAATATTTTCTTATTACTTACACTTGAACTATTTTTACCTGCTGATAAGAAATAAATCAAATAAAACGTTACGTCACGACAAAATCAAATGTTTCTGTGACAACAAAATAAAAAAACAACCTTGTTTTATTTTCAAATAAAGTTCAGTTTTGTTGAATAAAATTTGAGTATTAATGATGTTTCAATAAATCCTGACATAATTTACAACCTTCGGCTACTGTGTTTTGATAAAATTGAATCAGGTCGCGGCAATTGTTAAAGCACAATCAATCGTTACATATTTTAAAAATTCAAGTATAAAAGTTATTCATATTTCACGTTGTATCTCGTATAACAATCGATAAAACAAAATATCCTCTAGAAATAACATCGAACATTGATATTCCATTTGGCTAATAACACAAATCACTTTAAAAAACTATAAAAGTATCCACTCAAAAACATGACACGACACGGATTAACAATAAAACGAAAAATACTCGAGAAAATAATACCACTGAAATACACGAACACGACTTTGAAATAAAAAAAAAAAGAAAGAAGTAAAAGAATGAAAAAGGGAGAGAAAAAGAAATGTAGCTGATAGCAAGAATACGATAGAGTGCTCGAAGAGATGTGCGGACATCCGGGAAGCGGAATTCCCCTCTCTCTCTCGTTAGGAAGTGCCTTGTCGTTTGAGGCAAGCCAAGTCCGTCGATAGTGTCACGCTTGGCTGTATATTTTCGTGTCCATCTACAGACGTACATGCAATTTAATGTTTATTTTATATATAGTTCCACTGCTTTTTGTTATCGTTAAATTACCTTGATTTAACTTTAGTTTACTTCTAGTTCAAACCTTATTTTCTTCCCAAGGGTATTTCAATTTAAGCTTTAACAAAAATATAAAGCAACATGAATGTTGTAAACAATTGTTTACTAAACAAATGCCCTGGATTGTTCCAAATTCTTGATTAATTAATATTTAATTATTTATTAATTTACTTTAGTTATAAAAATACAATGCTTTCTCCATGAAAAAGCAATATTTCAAATTAATGAAACTATTAACAATATCATAATAATAATTTCATTTTTTTTTTATGTTTCAGTACATTCCATTGTTAAATATCGATGACTCGATGACCATAGATCATCATTCCCAAAAGCATAATTGGAGACGAGTCAACGCAAATGATGTCGCAGAAGCATCGTCGCGAACCGCCACCGACTTGGTCTTATCTGAATCATTTGTCTAAGTCAA
Source organism: Anastatus disparis (assembly GCA_017163975.1). Taxonomy (NCBI): domain Eukaryota; kingdom Metazoa; phylum Arthropoda; class Insecta; order Hymenoptera; family Eupelmidae; genus Anastatus; species Anastatus disparis. Next base: position 7,872,367 of record JAFFSR010000226.1, read on the forward strand.
ACCGAAAATAAAAAAAAAAGTTACTTTAAGTAAACAACGAAAAGTAATCAAGTAAAGGAGTAGGATATGTTGCTAAGATAACACAGGAAAGTAAATGGCGAGTTGAGAGAAGTTGATCAGAAGTAGTATCAGTGGATTATAATCCGTTAACAAACGAAAAAAAAAATAGCGACGATAAAGCTGAATCACAAAATTGATTCACGTTTAAAAATATTGTATTGAAAAAGACTAAAATAAAAAAGCAGTATAAATGATGGGCTTCCCTAGAAGACGTTCATTGTGGCTAAAAGTCGCAATATTAGCTGGTGCTGTTTGGTTAACAGTATGCTTCCTACTTTATACTGAAGATCGAGCGGCTGCTGTATCGGATCAAGGTTTACAGCAGGTGCAACAACAAGCGCCGCAACAACAAGCACTTCAGGCGCCGCAGATGGCCAATGGTTTTGTACCGCCTGCTGCACAGTCAATCAAAAGAGAAACTCAGGGTAATGGACCGAGTAGGCCTAAAATTAACAATCCTGGTCCTGAGCAAGGTAGTAAGTTCACAATTGCATTTTATTTGATTATCATGTAAGGTATTACAGCTTCATTAGAAATCTTGTTTATTATATACGTCTTCATTATTTTAGAAGTATTTAGTTTTAACTTAAAACACTAATATTTATAAAATTTCCTTCTTTAAAATAAAAGTTAACGTAAACTTTCATTACAAAAAGTTTTTTTATGAAAAAATTATTTAAAATCTATTAATAATCCCAAAATCCATTATAAGTTTTTGGGAGTATTAGAAACCAGTAGTTTTCAAAATTGTTAAAAAAAATTCTAACATCCATCAGAACTTTTTGGGAGTATCAGAAATTTTTTTACATCACGCCTTTAATTAAGATCGACTTTGGCAGTGATGGATTTACTGTTCCTTTCTATAACTGAACATTATTTTTATCTAGTGCAAAAGGGAATATTGTGGGTGACTCGCAGATGAATTTTGAAGTTCAATTTGAAGTCATAAGTACCAAAGTTTTAAGACATAAAATCACGTAAAAAAGATCTATTAATTATTTAATATTTGAAACTCATACTTAATTTTGCTTTAATATCATTTGATTAAAGATGAGAAAAAATCGGCGCAAAACCCTTTTTTACTTTTTTCCAATTTAATCTTACACTTCCACTAAAATTTCTAATGCATGCTGACTTTTCTATATTATCTATCTTACTAAAAATAATCAAAAATATATAGAATTTCAAATTTATTTTTCTCTGTTTAATTAAAAAATATTAAAATTTTCTTTTAACAAGATGGTGGAGTATTAGTACCACCACGTGATCCAGATACGTCGGCTCCAGGTGAGATGGGTCGACCAGTCAAACTGCCGACAAATCTTACAGCGGAAATCAAGAAGTTAGTAGACGATGGATGGATCAACAACGCTTTCAATCAATACGTCAGCGATTTGATTTCTGTGCACAGATCACTGCCAGATCCACGAGATCCTTGGTGAGTTTGTTTAATATACTTTATTTTTTTTTTGGAAATTTACTTCAGAAAGAAAATTTATTTTTCAAAAGATTTATGAATCACATTTTTCGATAGAAAAACATTATGTTTTCTGTTTTCGAATCTCTGTTGGGAAAAAGTTATATCCTCTATAAGAAACATGCCATGCTTTCAAATTTACTTATTTTTGCAAAGTATATAAATAGTTAAAGTTTTGAGAAAAATATAGAAGAATCTTATTTTCATTTTTCCAACTTTAGAATCGTTTTACAAAAATATGAATGAATAATATTAACTGTTTAACAAAATTTATTTACTAGTTATTTAATAAAATTAATTTATTCATTTTTATATTTTATACATAAAGCTAATATTTAATTCAAAAGCATAAAGTATTAAAATATATGTCAGTAAGTCATATTACATCGACGATAAGCATTAGCCATTATTTTCTATTAGTATAGAGGTCCCAGATGGCTATAGCAAGCATAACATTTATTATTGCAATAACATCCAAAAAGCCTACCAAATATCATCTCCCACCAACAAAAAAAACGAAGAAACAAAATTCGTTTTCCCTTCACGAAGCCCAAATATTTGCCATGTAAACATAACGATACTTTCGTCCCAAGCCTCTTATTCAGTTATCACGGTTTCCTTTTCTTTCGTTCCTTTTTTTTTGCTTCACCACTACTATATACGTTGCGATCTTTGAGCGCAAAAATATAAATAATGAAGGTCGGCCAAAGGGGGTAATTGACGAGAGAGGGAAGCAGGCCTTGAGGGAAATCAAGAGAATAACGCACCCTCAACCTAATATTAGGGTCTTTCTCTTGAACATAGTAAAAGGAAAAGGGAAAGAGAAAGGTGGTGTTTATGGTATATATGTATATATAGCCAAAGTTAACGTTGGACGCTCGTAAATTGGCGCGTTCTCGCAGCAACTGTGTGTAGTACGTAACTTTCCTCACTCTTCTCCTAGAAGCACGCTGGAGAGAACCACAAGTTCGTCCACACTTGTAGGTCTAGGGTAGAGGTGCAAATTAACCTCTATTTCACTCTCTTTCTCTCTCTCTCTTACTCTCTTCTGTAGAATATTAATTACCATTTTGTGCGCACGCGCGCGATTATATTAACCGACATTATCGGAACAGGTGTGGGTGTACAAAGTTTCGCGACATTTCGCGTTGCTCACAGGACCACCAACACCATAAAACTTTATATATACATATATAAGATACAGTAGTAGTAGCAGTAGTAATAAGTGCTAGTGGCAGACTAGACCACAAGGATTCGCGAATTTGCACAGTTATCTAGCCACTTGCTTAATTTAGACCGAACATTTTGACCAAACTTTTGAGTTTCAGATGAAGAAATTTCAAATAGTAAACGAGCGAGTTATTAGTTATTAGCTAGTTTTGAGGACTATTAGCTTTTCAAGAACTTATTAAAATTTCATTAAATTGTAAACTGTATTTTTTTTAAATTGAAATTATTGAATTTCACTTCTTAACTAAAATGATCAATAATCTGATTTTGTAACATTTGTGCTTTTTATTATTAGTTCTTATTTACAGATAAAATTAAATTTGAAATTAGAAAAACATTCTCATAAAACCGGATGGCCTCACTTTAATCTACTCCAAATGTAGGACTGATCAAATCAATAACATTCGATAAGATTATTTTGTTTTTGAGTTTCATATTATTTAAAATCTAAAATAAATTTAGAAAGAGATCGTCAGTGGCTCAGTCGGTCGAGTAATGGATTCGTAATCTCGAGAATCCGAGTTCGAATCCCGCTCTCGACGGCGGACTGATACTAGCATCTCTGTACGTTACATGTGCTGAAGTTCACAAACACACTGACGATCTCCTTCGCTAATTAACATTGCAATAATAGCAAAAAAAAATAGCGACGTCAAATAAAATTATAAAAAAAAATTAATTAAAAAAACACGTTTAATTATTAATCTTGTTATTTTTTCAAAGTTAATTGAATTTTCAAAAAAAAATTTCGTAAAAATACTGACGTGACTTAAATCTCCGTAGTGTTATAGCGACTAAAGATTAAATATATTTTTATCAAATTCAATTAATCAATCCATTTTCAAATATCTGACAATCCTATATTTTTATTGTATCAAAAGAAATTCGACCAGTCAATAAATACTTGGGATATTAAAGTATAAAATTTATCTTTCTTATAAATGTAAGAATATTTCATTCCGAAATTGAAAAATGAGATTTTTCCATAATACGAAAAGTGAATTTAGCATGTGAATCGAAGTATTAACTTTTTAAATATTACTTTATTCAGTTTCATATACTGCAAAAAGTGATGACTTAAATGAATCCCAAATAAAAAATTTGAAAAATTGGACGTTAGAAACAATAATTGATGTCTATTTATATTCAAGTTAATAAATTTTTCTGCTGAAATTTCTGGTATTATGTCCAGTCCAATAATCATTTGATATAATGAATTCAACACATTCACTTGTCACAAAACGTTATCTTTTTATTTTTTAAAATTCAACGAAAGAATGCATTCTTGTTCGCTATTATTAATGTTTATTAACCTTGATTAAAAATTATATTTAACGGGTGTCAACGAATCCGTGATGTAATGGTCCTTTGTCAAATCATTGTATCGTATGAAATTTCATATCCAATCATGTTTTTTACCTTGACTTTAATAATTGACACGTTAACAATGCATATATTGCATTAAATATTTTCCCTTTAAAACAACAGTCCAGCCATGAATATTAATTTTTATTGTATACATAAAATTATTATAAATTACCTGCACAATATTTGCTAATAACATAGATTATTTAAATTACACGGTTAGCAACAATGAGGGCTATTTAAAAGTTAATAAATTTTCTAGCTTTACAACTCATAAATTAAACTGTTCTCAGTAACTAAATAGATAATTTATAAACTTTATAATCCAAAATCACTACTTACCGTCATCATAAAGCTCCATATAATTTTTCTATTAAACTAGTCCAGTCTTACGTTTAGAACGCACATTAACGGTGTCAACGCTGCAAAAATCAGCTAAAGTCTTTACAATAATAACCCATATAATATGTTTTGCCTTTGAAATAACTAACATACCATTCATACCGATTTCTCAATTAGGTCGCAGACACAACTGTTCAATGCTGCTGCTTTTTTTGCAGCTTATAGCCATTCTCCTAAGTTTTACACTTTAACCAAGTACGTAGTATACATAAACGTAGCCTCCGGTTTCAATTCTATCTTTTCCCCTTTGTATATGGTTAATACCACCGCCATTGACCTCTGTAGCAGTTGCTAGCTACTATATGCTCGATAAAGTGTTCCGTAAACCTACGCACGCAGGCTTATATTTGCCATTTTCTCTTCTCTTTCACTCCCTCTTTCTCTAATGTGTATGTGTGTGTGTGTGATGCAGGATATGTTGACGATGTAATTTAGGTCGTTTACAACTAGCAAGTAAGCCTGAGCGCACAACAGAGAAGAGCAAGAATATAGTAACAACAACGACTACTATAGTCATTAAGCGTCCATGGACGGATCTCTGATGCGCGACCGGAAAAAAAATGCACGATGGGAAAAATGTAAGAGTTAAAAAATAAAAGAACGTTCGTGCTGAAGGATACGGCAAATATTTGTTGGAAGAAAAAAGTGATGATTCAATAAAGCGAGTTTTCCCCGGGCTTTTAATAAAGGAATGAGAGTTTAATAATAGAAAGAGTATCGTATCAAATTGAATGTTAATATCGAATGGTAATTACGTTCCCGAGCGCGCTATATCATTGATCGAAAAATTTTGATTATTTTGACTAAGCATTGTTTGAATAAAAATGCTCACCTTAATTATCAATATTTCATCGGGTAATTTTTACGTTCCATAATATGACGCGGACGTATAATTGGCTTGAAAATTTTGGATCCATATTTTATCCGTATGGAAAACTTATTGGTATATAAATCAGTGCAATTATTCATCTTTGGTGCATAAACCAAACAAAATCCTTTGCATAATTTATTTTCTTTTCGGCATTATACCAATGAACTTACATCTCGTTATTATTGCCATTCTGTAGAAAATTTTGTAATTTGTTAGTCAATGTGTACAAATTGTTGAATTTCTACAATTCTCTCTCGGTGCGCATTAATTTAAAATTTTTTAAATTTACACAATGTAATATAAAAAAAAGAATTTAATTAAAATTAATGCAAACAAAGAGTGAGCTTCATTATTTAATGTAGCTTCTAGTTAATGTTTCTCGTGTATGTAAATTGAAATAATTTTCGAAATAAATTAAATAATATCATTCACTTGTATTTTAAAATAACTGCACGAAAAGAATGTTTAAATTTTCATAAAATTAATAATTAAAACAATAGCCTTATTTACAAACGCTGATTAAATACACGCTATATATATTAACAAATAATACGTTGAATTTTGTAAAATGAATTTTAATTAAAAGTCCAATTTGTTTAATTAAAACGTGATTTAATATTTAAAAAAATTTAAAAGATAATATTTAAATATATACGAAAGTATGTAGATACATATATGCATAAACATGCGCACGTGTGTGTGGGTGGATCTTGTCAACAAGAATAATGTTACAAGCTTTAAAGCATATTAATGCAAACACCAAGATGCACTACACTGGTAGAGAGAATTGATCCAAGTAATGCGTACGCACACACACATCCCTATATGCTAAGGGGTAACGCGTGTCCAGAACATTATCAAGCCAATGAGGAACACGTGCACACACCTCTATCTCTACTACTCGCGTTAATGCTCGTTTGTTTTAACCTAAAGCCTTCCCTATATCTATCTACTCTCTTTGTCTCCTTCCCTCTCAATTTCTCTCTATCTTCATCTCTCTCTCTCTCTCTCTCTTACTCTCTCTTTCACTCTCACTCGTTGTGATGACTATGAATTCTCGCTCTGCATCTCATGTATATAAATCCAAGGCTCGTTTGTATAAGCGTCATCAAGGCAGTAGGAAAGTACCAATTTCGGTATTATCTGCCATTGTTATTCCATTAAGCTCAACTGACAAATAAAATAAAGCTGTAGAAGAAGGAAAAAAAACGAACGAATTGTAGTAAGATTTTTTTCTCCCGTATTATAGTACTTTTAAGTATTCAGTAGTGTTTTTTCGGCAAGTCGATGAATAAGTAATTTTTGCGCCGGTTGTGAGAAACATTGTCGTCGATGTCGTAATTGTGAAACAGTAATGTAAATATTGAAGTACTGTTGGAATATTTTAGTTTCTATTAACTCGTTTTAAGTCCTTTTAAATCATATAATGACTTATTTAAATTATCTGAAGAAATATTTAACTTTTTGATGAAATTTCGAAAATTTGCTTGCGCTAAATGTTTGATGTGCCATTTTACGTGTAGAAAACTTGTATAAGAGTGTAAAATTACGAAATTATGATATTTAAAAATTATTAATACAATAATTACGTTATGAGTAATTTTTGATATAGCAAATTGCAATTAAAACAGGCGATCTATTAATAAAACGACAAAGTAAATTAACCTTGTTAATACAAGTTGAAAACTTTGTATTCATTAAAGCGCAAGTTTTAGTCTAATTTTATAGGGCGCGTTACATATGGAAATCCCTCATGTAATTAAACGAAAAAGCTTGGTAAATATACACCGAACAAAAAGATCTACATAGTTAACATTAGGAAAAGCGGATAATTGGACCAGAACTTCATTTTATTCCGATGTAAGTTTTATGGAAATCTCTTGAGGTATAATTACGTAATATATTGCTAGCTATCTAACTTTGTGTGTTAAAAAATTTAAATAAACATATATCATTATAGTGCATTCGTTCTACAATTATTATCAATGTAAAACAACCTAACGGTTAAATTTTCGATTTATTAATAATTCAATAAATAGGTTAAAAAATACTTTGAAATTTTTTAAAGATTATGTGTTTAATAATAAAAATACAGAAAATTTACATTTATTCGATAATTACAATTTTCAAATTATCAAGAAGTTTCGATATTTCAAACAAACATTCCTGAATGCATTCGATAATTTATTTATTTTTCCAATCTCTATACTATATTCTTTGATGATAAAATTACGTTATTTATACAAAATAATTTTATTAAATTTTTTTTTCAAGTTTGAGAGTTTGATAAAATGTTAACGATTTAATTTAATCATATTAATTATAAAACCAATATTTTTCTTGTGCGTACTATATGAATCCAGTGCAGTATCTCTAATTTTTTTGAAACGTTAAAAACGTCAAGTTTAAAGAAGACGCAAAAGCAGCTAGTAGCTTTAGAGAGTACTTTTTCATTGAGCAAAAAAAAAGGAAGAAAAAAAAAGAAGTTTACTCTCCCAGGGTAATTGAATTTCTTTTAAAACTGATAATCAAGAATTTCCCCTCATTTTATTTTTTCTTTTTTTTTCGTTCGTTGGCCAAACCGTCAGAAAGTTTTCGAAGTCATATTACGAGGATATATAACTATCTCTCTTTTCGTTTCTTTGGGTAATCAAAAAACAAGACGTTATCAAACGTCAACATCTTAAACTTCTTTTTTACTTTGCCTGCTGCTGCTTCTGCTGCTACTGCCAAGTCTTCTTGTACTTAAATCAGAATACCGTGAATACTTAAGCTGGCTAGTCATTCTGCTAATGATTAATTTTTTTTTCTTTATTATATTTCATCGATAAAATCTACGGAAATTCAAACAACTGAATTAAAAAAATGAAATTTTTTTACTCTATAATGCTCACGTTTAATAAGATATGAAGTTCTGCAATTTTTTCTTCTTTTTTTTGTACGTATATTAAACGTTTAATCATTGTTTGTAAATACATTATCAATCAGTTAATACCATCAGAAAAGTGAATAGCTCGAAAATTAGCTTTAGTGCATAAGAATCGACTTTAACAAGAGCCAAATAAGCTAACCCGAGCGTTGTCTTTTTTTAACTCTCTTTTTTTTTCATTTCCTCCTCTGGAAGCGTGAGCCCACTATTTGGCACGTGAAATAACAAATAACCAGCGTGTGATTGCAACCACAGTAGCAACATAGTCAGTTCACAGGATTCTCCCTCTTTCTCTTCCTCTCTTTCTCTATCTATCTTTATCTCTTTCTCCCTCTCTCTCCGTTTCTCTCTCTCTCATGTTGTCTAGTCCCGGCGCGACGGGAATGCATCGCAAATTGCACGGAGAGATAGTAGAGTGCTCTCTCGGGTAATTGGATTTTCCGAATACTATGGTATATACGATCCGTTCCCTCTTACTAACTGAAAGAAAGAAAGAAAAGAAAGAGAGAGAGAAAAAAAATAGTAAAAAAGATGAAAAAGAAAAAGAATCAAATCTCGATTATCCACAAGCCACCTTCGTTTCCATGTTTCTTCTTGACCGCTCTCTTTTCTGACTGTTCGCGACGCGCGTTAAATCCTAAACTTTCCTTCTCTCCCTTATATATACTAGTTTTGCTTTTTTCTTCTTCTTTTCTCTCTCTCTCTTTTTTTTTGTACATAGAGAGGTAATCGATAACGCAGTGTGATGGGCTAATGTTAGATGAATCCGGAAAATTCCATTCTTTCTCCCTCCCTCTCTCTCCTGCTTACCTCTAACGGTCATTCTCACGAGAGTTATAGGAGTTACGAGTTTCTCTTACAAGTAGAGAAAGCTTTTATTTTTTTTCGAAAATTTTTTTTTATTTTACTTTTGGCCCGATAAAGTGTCAGGGGAATATATATATACACACACACACCCACATATATAAAAGCTTTAACAACAATTACTTAAGTTGATTTGTGTATTGGCTTATTTTTTGTATCGACGAATTAAGTAATAATGTATATATACAAAATGGATTATATGAAGGAAAATAATAGCAATTAACATTGAAGGGAAAAAAATCGATACAGGTGTGGTTATTTACGGTATATAACGAGGAGTGATAGCCGGAATATTATATTTAATTTGGCATGAAATTTTTATGATGAAAAAGTAAATTGGTAATTGTCATTAAATTAATGGATTGGTTTTAATATTTTATTAATTGAATGATCTATTGATATAATTAAAATATAATGAAAAAAAGACATTAAAATGTTATTTATTTTTCACACATTCTTGTTCGCATGACTAAAATTTTATCGGTTACAAAAAATGTAAAATAGAAAATTTTATGTGACCTCATTAACATTCTTTTACAACTCGTAATTGTTTAAATTTGTTTTATTTTGTCAACTAAAAATAATCTCGTTTATCCGCTCGTTTAAAAAATAATACACAAACAAATAATTTAATTTAGAAAAAAGCGCTTTTAAAAAGATAAAAAAAAGTGAAGATTTAATTAATGGTTCGGATTAATCCGGGTCATAGCCAAAGGTGTAATAGACTTGTGTAATTCTTTGACACAGGGTAGGACAAAGTATATAAAAGCGTCATCTTGATATCAGAGAGAAAGAGAGAGAAAGGTGGGAGCGCAAACAAGCGTCTAATTAGTATTATCTTTAGCTGGACCCTAAGATTTACACAACGCGCGCGCAAAACGTCCAATTAAGGAAGCATAGGAGTATATAGTAAGCGACTTGTACACGATATATATACATGTTAGAACAATGAAGACGAAAACAGCAAAGAGAAGGAGAAGTAGAAAGAGAGAGAGAGAGAGAATAATGCACAAGGGTGAAATTTCGCGGTACAACGGACGACTTACCTTTTGCAAACAATCTAACGTATTACAAGTCTTTGCAAACGATATAGTTTTAATACTCACGTGCAAGCGCGTAAAGTTTTAATTGTCTTTTCATTGATGTAAAGCTAGTAAAACCGTTTTCAGAAATTCATAAAATTATAATTGTTAAATTTTCGCATATTTTTCGCTTCGCTTGTGACAAGCCTGGCTGAGATCATTAATTTCTTAACTATATTTGCTATACATACATCATCGTTTTTAGTTAAGAGTTGCACATTTCATTTCGTGTCGCGAAAACTAGCGCATTTTTTAATTATCCTGTGAAAAATAATACATTGAAAAATTACGAAAATTTGTATATTTCGTATTGCTACAGAAATTAGTTCATGTCGCTGTTCTGCTGCAAAGATTAATACATTTTATTATTCTGCCATGAAGAACAGCATTTTTTACAATTCTTTTGTAAAAACTATAGACACTTTTGACCTCTTTGTTGCAAATTTGAGCTAACTTTTCTCACTTCGTTTTATTCCAGAAAAGTAAGTTTTCGTCACCAAATATCTAAATATAAGTTAATTTTAATGGTAAAATGTTGAAATGCGCTAGTCTTCTTTCGTAGTTTGTTCTAGTTGAAATTTTCTAGTCTTCGTGATGCAATCGAAATGTCCTAGTATTTATCGGAAATTAGAAGGAAGATAAATACACATATATATTTTAATGACTTTGAATATAAAGCTGAAATTATTAAGAAGAAATGAAAGTTTTTAAGTGCGCTAAATTTAACGTTTTTAATGATAAAGAATCTTTGTTATTTGACAAGCATAAAACTCAAAGCTATTCCTAATGAGAGAAATAATTACATAAGAAAAATTCTTATATTTAAATTCATTATGACATAAAAAATAATTACAACCAGATTTTCTAGTCTAATCTCTGTCGTACTATAAAAATCTTATGGTTTAACATCCTCTAGAATGTACTAAAACTATATATGTACAAATCGGTTGAAAAATAAAAAAAAAAGGAAAAAAAAAATTGGTTTCCGCATACGAGTGTGCAACAGATAGCAGTAGTCACAGGTTTTCTACTCTTCTCGTGTTTTCCGGTAGTAGTAGTAGCTCTGTGACAGTGTCTCGTCGAGCTTTCCACTTGGCGATGTTTACACATACGGTATATCGGTCGCTTTTAGCATGTTTCACACTGGATTTCACAACCTAAAGCGTCAATGGAGATTATAGTTGCTTCGCATTACTGATAGATTAGAGGTTTAATGGTAATACTTTTAAACTACATCCTTTACTGGATTTTTAAGATTTTTTTAAGTTTCATTACATAATACATTTTTAGAATAAAGTCATTTAACATGAGTTCAATTTATTGGCATGATTTTAGACTTTTGCTTTACTTATTTTTTTTTCAAATTAATTACTTGATAATGATTTTTTATGTTTTTATTTGACATTTGGATATTTCTTTGTTTATTAAACAAGAGAAAGATTACAATGTCAATTTAAAAATCATATTTATATATTTAATACTTTGTTATCAATATAAAAGTAAAATTGAAAAAATATTTATTTTTGTTATTTTCTACATCGTATTACATTTTATTTATTTTTCCATGAAATTTATCTGATACAAGAAAATTTTGTTGGTCTGGGCATTCTTTAAACAGGTCTTTATTCGAAGGCCGAAAAAAAACTGATATTACCATAACCCTAGATTAGCTCATAAGTGAATAACGATAAGTTCAATGGCTCTTTCTCTATCCCTATGACAGCAAAAGCTTTTTACTCTTTATTTAAAGCTTATCGCCGTGATAAAATTCAGTAAAATTTTCAAGTAAGCCAAAAGCTCCTTGTACCTCGCTGCTGCTACTGCTGCTTCTATCCGATCTAACAGATATGTCATTTAAGTAAGGGACAGGTCGTTTAGAGAGGGTGCGGCCCATGCATGTATCAAAGGGGGTAAAAACGAAAGAGAGAGAGAGAGAGAGAAAGATAGACGTAATAGTAGTAGTAGTAGTAGTTGTTCACGAATATAAGAAGCAAGTAACAACGTTCTCTCGGTGGTCCTATAAATATTCGATAACGAGCATTAAACCGCCATAATGTCTAATGCCAAGGCGAATAGTGAGATCGGAGAGGAGAGAGTTTTAGCCTTTTTAGGGCTAAGAATTTATCCTTCAAGTACTAAGCGATTTTCAGATCCTCAATTATCGGTTATGGTACCTACGTGCTCCCTTACATAAATTTACCCAAGTAACGCGTAAGGCTTCTGAATGCCTATATATATATACATACACCAATGGCTCTTTCTAGCTTCCCTAAACGAGTGGCCGAGCTTTTTCTTATCGCGACCTTCCCTTTTCACCCCGCTCTCTCTTACTTTCTCTTCGATATCGATCCTTCTTTTTTTCTTTTTCAAAGAAAACGTTCGTTTTTCTTGCTCAAGCGTCAAGTGTTAAAGCCACTTTTTAAAGTGAGCATTGCACTTGCTAGTTTGTTCGGGAATGAAACAAGAGGATGAACAATGATGTAAAAGGAATAAAAAAAAGGGAATATATAAAGGATGAGTGAAGAAGTAGAAGAGAAGATAGAGGAAGAAGAAAAAGATGGAAATAAAGTTGAGCAGCAAGTTCTTTCTCATCCTTATAGTAAAGTTATTCCACAGCCGGTAATCATAAAGTTGTAGGTACGTCTTATATATAGACTTGGACGCTTTTCCTCTGTGGTTATCTTCCAAGGGAAGTAAGATTCGTTACCTTATTTTTTTCGGCGTTCAAAAGCAAACTTACGCGCGCTAGGCCCCAAGATGATTAACAACTCTTACACGGAGTGTCGTCAATTATTGTAAGAAGAAGAGAAAAAAAAATGAACAAAATAAAGAGGCACTTGACAAGCCCCCGTGAATATTATATTGCATGCCGGAAGAGAAAAGAGTATAAAAGAAAAGAATATGTATATATATAGTCGTTTTTTTTCCGGACGAACGAGATTGCCATAGAAAATGTCTCTTTTTAAGTGTGTCCCCTCCCTCCTCTCTCTTTCTTCTCTTCAAGTTCTACTATAACTATGCTACACTAGCTGGCAGAACAAAGCAGATAGCCTATATTCTAAAAGTAAAGAACACGTTCTCGTCCATTAAGTTTTACGAGAAGCGCCTTTACTTTACGCTCGCAAAGCTTTTCCTTGTGTATATATATATGAATATATAGATATATAAATGTGTATGTAACATAGAAATGCATTTTCTAAACGTTATAGATATAACAAAACCACAGAGTTACGCTCGAGCTAACGTAATTGCCTCGTAAAGGACGAATCGAACCAGTATATATGCTATCTATTGGAATAAGTATATACTCGTATATAGAAAACTACAATACAGAAATGCAACTCAACTCTTTTATATATACATTTTATTTATTTCATTTTTTTGAAAACTTTTGTAAAGCTCACATTTTTAATTCAACCCAAGAAGCATTGATACATAAAAATTCAAACGCAACAAGAGCCTATACTTACTCTCGTCGAGAAGCTTTTATCGTTTCTTTCAATTTTTTTGCTGCTTTCTTCTTTTTTTTAACGTAAAAAATACATAGAGAAGCTTCTTTTTCTTCTTTTTTCATGATATATGTATATATATATTTTATATATATATATATATTTTATATATATATATATATACATATATACATTTGGGAACTGGCAGTTGTTATTCGGGCTCTCTTTTTCGATCCATTATTCAAGGCACATAGCAAACGCTACGCCCCCTCACGTATGCGAATATACAGAAGCCTGGAGAACGTAGAGAGTGAAGCAAGCACATACGTATATACGGGGGATAAGACGTTTTTACTGGCAAATCGTCTTCTTAGAGAGAAAAGGTAAGATGGAGAGAGAAAAAGAGAAGAAGCATCGAAATACCTGACAAATGCTCGTTCGCGCATTATTCGACATGTCTGACACCTTCTCTCTTTCTATCTTTTTTTTTGCCAAAGTAAAGAAGCTTCCTTTCTATATGTATCCCTTAACGAATACGTTCATGTCTCTCTTTCTTTTTTTTTTACATTTTTATATTCTAAAGCAGTAACTTTGATTTATACAGGATTTTCGACACTGCGAGTCAGGAGCGTTGATATGTATTTTTTTTTATCTTTCTTTATTTCACGTTTTCGTATAAAGTTAATTAGTAAAGCAAATGAATATATAAAATCATAAAAGCAAGAGATACAAAAAGGGTTGACGTATATACAGCTATAGGCTTTCTCTCTTTGAAAGTCATCGGAAAAGCATCCTCATTTAATTATGTATACAGTTAACATGAAATAGTGAAAGAAAGAGTAAAATGGAGAGAATTTGTAAAAGGGAGCGTTATAGTGTTGTTGCTTATACTTGATGCCTTAGTAGAAAAGAGGAAAAGGGTACAAGTATATATGCAGTATCATAGTTGCATGAAAAGAGAAGAAGAGTATGACGACTACGACAGAAGCTGGAATCCCTTCTTGACTGTTACTACTACTACTACTACTACTACTGTTGCTGCTACTGTTACTACTACTACTACTACTAAGGTTCTTCTCCTTTTCTCTTTGTCACGCCTGGTTCTTCTTCTTCTTCTTCTTTCGCGCTTGCAAGCATATATAAGAGAGGAGGGACTAAAGTGGTTCCTCAAGCGTACAGAAGGCAAAGCGAAGCACAATTTTACCTTCAAGACGCGACGTTGCATGAAAGATAATTCTATATACTACTGGAATATTTCTATATGCGTATATAGTCTTTCAATAATGATAGACTATTTTCGACATACCTCTCACCTTTCTCCCTTTTATTTCTAATAAATACTTCCTCATAATTAATAACCAATATTACTGATGCGTGATTCAAAGATAATATCAGAAGTTTCGTTAACATTTTTATTATATTTATTCATTTAACTTATACTTCAAGTGATAGTTAAATATTTAATTTAATCTAATTGTAGGAGATTTCAAAACAAATTAAATTTTTGAAAATTAGAATGAAAGTGAATGGATGTACATGCTTTTATTTTTACTAAAAATGCATCAGTTTTACATCTTTTTAATAAGCTACTATACCTATGAAACAATCCTTAAACTGCAACCATTTTTATGATAATTTTAAAGTCTTTTTTTCTTTTAAATTAAAAAAAAAGAAAATGACAATGTATTATAAGTTGCGGTATCTACAAAACTTAGACACAAAAAAAGAAAGAAATAGAGAAAAAAACTAAAGACACACACACACAAAGTAGTACCATAAGAAGAGGGATGCAAGCCTCAAGATGCCACTATACTCTCTTGTCTGTCTGGTACTCGGTATAAGCTCATGCTCGCGCTCATTAGCCAACGGGTCAATGAGTCGTGGCAGATATACGTATACATATAGATATTTTTTTTTACTTCGCACGAGTGCAACGTATGTATGCAAAAAGAAAACCGTCAACATATTTTTTTCTTTTTCATACAAGTATACACTTTTGTTTTGTTTCATATAGACAAGGCCCAACTAGTGCTAACGAGACATAAGATAAACGGTTAATTAGAGGATGGAATGTAGGTATATAAATGAGATGGTATATTTTTTAAAAATATGTACGTATTTTTATATAGTAAGCTAAAAATAAAACGGAGGCTTTTCGTAATTAGTATGATGTAAAGTTTATATAAAGATTTGAAAAAAGGCTTGATAACAGTAATGAAATTATTTTGAAAATATATTAATCAAATAAGAATTTTAAAATTATTATTTATAATAAATCTTGATTGAATTTATGACCTACAAAGTTAATATAAAATGTTTATATAAAAATATTGATATCTTTAATTTGATTTACGAATCAATATCACTAATTGAATTATAACATAGATAACTGAATATAAACTTTATAAAAATATTATTGACATAGATTAATAACAAAAAATAATTAGTTTGAATTAATGATATTCGTTTAAAAAAGTTAAATAACGAAACATCAAATAAAATTCAATGATAAAAAACTATACAATATTCGAATACGTTATAACATTAATATTGACAAACTAATCGCTTTTTTTATTTAATTATTTTTGTTATTTAACGAGTAATTACCAAACTTAATTGAACACTAAATTTATGATGAATCAGAAAAATTTAATAACTCTTAGGATGAGAAAAGGAAAAAATAAATAACATATCTAAACGTCTTGTTGTAATTGTACTCGGACAAGCATTTGCTCCACCGATCGTTTAGTCTGACATATGTGAAAGGCTGAATGCTACGGTTAAACTGCAGCGTCATGACAAACGAATAAACGTGCAATATTAACACATGTTCGATATAAATACATATTTTTACGATAATAATAATAGTAATAATAAAATTGTAACACTTTAATTACATGGCAAATAAAAATGTATTTTAAAGTTTTGATTAACTTACGTTTTAATTTCTTATTCAATTTTAACTTGCTTAAAAATTTTAACATTTATTGTATTACGTTTTATATTAAGCAACGAACTTTTTCAGTTTCTTATGTTTGAATTTGTTTTTTTAATATTAGAATAAATTATTTTTATTTAGCTTTGTACACATAATAGATTAAAGTAAAATTTAAGTGATTGATTTAAACAAAATAATTACTTATAAAATTAGAGACTTTTGTTTTATTTTAGACTCATCATAAATTATATTTTGTTGTTAAGTAATTCAAAATATTGAATAAACTTAAGATTATCTTAATCTACATTTACTTCTTTGATAATCTAAATATTGAGTATTGAGTAAAATAAAACATTCAATTTAATAAAAAAAATGTAGTATCAAATATTATAAAGTATCTATACTGTTAAAACATTTCAAACAAAATGTAAAAAGTATTACATCAACGAAATTATGAAACCTCTCAAAAAATGATACTATCGGAAAAGATGGGAAAAAAAGATCGATGTTTCGACAACATATTACATATCCGTACGTGTTCATCCAATCCACGAGTACACACGCGTATACATACACACATACACATTCGATTCCTGGCAAAAAAAAAAGAATAGATCCATAAGAGGAACAAGATAAACGAGGAATAAAGAAAGATAGTAAGAGAGAAAAAGTCTCTCTCAAGCATGCGGGTCACGAGTTTAGGTTTTTGAAGCGTCCATTCGCCTATTTACCATTCCATTTGTTGTCTCCCAGCATCGATGTCTCGCTCACATATATATAGATATATATCTATATAAATAGAGGGGGAGGTATGGTACATCAGTATACGATTTTCTTTTTTTTCTTACTCGGCAAGCGATCTTTACGTTTCTTCATTTTCTCTTTTTTTCGCAGAGAGAAAGAGAGAGAACGAAAGAGAGAAATCAACCCTCCTCTTATATGCTCGATTTAACCGAAACATTGGATGAGTTTAAGTGAGCGAAAGAATAGACGCTTGATTAAGCTTAGCTAACTTTAATTGTTGCTATTGAAAAGGAAAATTAAGATATTGATGAAATAAGGGAAGTTATACTCTTTATATTTAATATCAATTCAAATATTTGTTTTACACGAGCTTCAGTATATTATTTAAAGTATAATTTAATTTTCAAATTAAAATGTTATATATTTTTTTAAAATAAAAAAAGTTAAATTTTTTTTCCACGCTTTTTATTCCATTAGTCAGTTTCATCTTGATTAAAATATGTTTGAACCTATAATAAAGAGTGATTTTATGAAATATTTGAAAAGATTTAATTTAATTATTGTTTGACAAGAGCAATTAATTTTTAATAAAATTACTAAAATATAATTGAAATGAAATTCCCTGAAAAATAATATACTGAACAATTATTCGAATAAAAAAAATTTATTAGAAAAATTATTTCAATAAAAGTTTCCGATTTTTTATTCATAAAAAAGTTTTACTAAAATAGCGATGTTAAAGCCACTATGAAAATTCAAAACGCAAATATTATTTTCATACAAAAACACGTTGGTTATCCGCTAGTGTCAAAATAACGGATAACAACAAACGAACAAAACTTGAAACAATAGATGCACGTTTTTTTTTTGTTTAGATTGATTTTCTATTAACGTCAAAAATCTCATATCCTTTTTATCGTTTTTGCTTCAGTCTTTCGCAACATCGGAAAAATCTCATATATACCACTTTTCGTCGTCAACAAAAGGCATGTGCATATATACGCGTTACTATTCGTTCATATATATACATACCATTTATCTATATATTCAGTTGACGGAAAAAAAATGTCATGTCGTCGCTAAATCTAAATGAAGAGGATTCGAACGATTTTCGCTCTAGCGAATTTAGCAAAAGGATTTGTTCTCTTCGTTTTTTCGTTCTGTCTATTTTTCTTTTTCCTCTCTCTTGACTTGTAGCTTTTAACCTTCTCTCCTCCCTTGGTGCACATTTTACGAAGTAAATTTGCGTGCTACCCGTTTTCTCTTTTAGCCGAAGAAAAGTCGTTGACAAATCGACGCTTGAAGAGCAAAACTACCTTTGTGCAAAACGCTTCTATTTTCACTCCCTCCTATAGTCGCAAACGTTTTCGTTTCTTCTCTATATACCTTTTACGATTCTATACATGCTAAAACCTTTTCTCTTTCTTTCCCTCTTTTCTCTACATGTTGAACTTTTCTTTTCTTCCTTTCTCCAACGGTTTCGCTTATATTTTTCTTTACTTTTGCGTTAGAACATAAAAAAAAAGAAAGAAAAAAATCGTTGAGGGTGTAGTTGAGAAAAATCGATGCATCGCTCTACGCTCTTTTCCAATTTTAGGATAAACGAGACGGCAGAGTACTGCCGATATTTCACGTACGATTCTAGAGTGACTCGTATTTCGAAAATAATAGAACGAGAAATGAAAAACAAACATTGAACTAAAAATAAAAAAAAAAGAGCCGAGTAGAGAAGGGAGAGTAAAAAAAGAGTAGTTGTTATGCGATGCGTCTATTTCCAATTGGCTTGGAGAGTTGGTCGTTTCAGTTTTTTGGCATACCATTGAAGTAGGCTTCAATTTTTGATTGTTTGAAAATGCCTAGAAGCTAGCTAAAAAGTATACAAAACTTTTATATACGTATATGTTTTATAGTTTATGGTTAAAAGGTCTCTCTCTTTCTTTTTTTTTAATGGTTTTGCTTCATTATTGCTTATTACGTAAAGTAGATTTAGGAGACATAAAAGGAGTAATGAGGTAGTTATAAATTACGTTATTTAAACTTTAAAGTTTTAAGTTTTTAGTGCCCCGCGTAAAAGGGGAAAGAAAGTTTCAATTATGGTTTAAGTATTCTAAAGCGGATTTTCTCTTTAAAAAAAAAGAACAAAAAAAAAGAAAAAATTTTTTTTTTTATTTTCATTATAATTTTACATAATGACAATAATCTTCTTCATTATTATAAACTATTTCATGATAAAACGTATATTTTGTTTAAGAGAAAGACGTATCATTATACTGATTTTGCGATAGCTTATTACCCTTACACAAACACATTTAATCCTCTTACCTCTTTGGTACATAAATTCTTGTAAGTAGTAAGATTCAGGTTCTGGTTAGACAATTTTGCAGGTTAATGTCTATATATACCTATCTATCCTAATAAAATTTCTGTTATATATTTCTTAGCTAAAATTAAAATATTTAATAATATTTTAGAAAGTTTGTTGGAAAATTTATTCTGTTGTAAGAAGAAAAATTTGTTTTAATTTTATTAAATCAAAGTTTATAAGTGAGCATGAACAGTACCGAATACAAGACTCCCGAGTTAAGGGAAATGTTGTTAAGAGTTCCAAGAAAGACGCTAAACATAAGCTCACGCTTTCGTTGTACAGCTTTGAAATTCAAACACCTGCCGTAGAAACATAAGTCCAACTCCACCTCCAATTTTCTAGGCTTGTTGACTATATATGCATGTGTATATACATGTATAGCTGGAAAGTTCAAAACCTCATACCCTTCTATATACATATGCGTTATAATATTGTAAGCCTTAAAGAGAGTGGAAGCAAAAGGCTTGTAAGTTTATATATAGAAATACAACTGCACAATGCTTGCTTTGGCTAGCAAAACTTTAATACAAATTCCAAGCACGCACAAAATTACTGCTTATTGCTACAACACGAGCATTTAGCTTGTGCTTTTTTTCCAAGAAAATTCCTTTGTTTTTTTTTTCCTCACGTATAAAGAAAAACGATTAAAATCGATCTCTAATTACCGGATGTTCCAATTTTGAATTATCCGATGATCATCGCTAGATTCTCTTATGCATATATATATATGTGTATGCATATCCTTGTTCTTTTTTCTTTCGCGAAAATTGGGCAAAGCTTTGAAATTTGCCTCTGCCGGAATTCAATCTGCCGCGGCCAATCTTAACTACTATCTCTGTAAAAGAAAAATATATGCATCTATATATATGTATATATAGATGTAAAAGAAGTAAGTGGTGTGCGAAAGGAATTTCCGTCTTTACCTTTCATCCAACGTCCGGTCTTATCTTACATTACCATTTTTCTTGCGTTTCTCTCTGCAGAGAGAGAGAGAGCAAAAGAGGAGCTGCAAAGCGTAGCAAGTTTTCTCTCCGTGATTTAAACGCGTGTTCATCCTAGGCTATCTACGACAAAAGAAAGGGTCCTCTTCAAGTCTCCTTTTTTATTTTTTTATTTTAAACTTTTTCTCTTTTTTAGTGTGAAGAAGGTATAAAAGCGACAAAAATGGCGAGCGCTTATCTAAGCTGACGCTTACTACCCCGCCTATGTAATTTATGAATCCGCGAATGAAGCGTTGAAGGGTAAAAGAGAGAGAGAGAGAGAGAGAGAGAGAGGAAGGCTCTATACTAGAGATGGTTGGGGTACAACTAAGCTAACGCCCCGAAACTTTGAGACGTGGCGCTCGGCGCTCGGCGGTGAGAAATTAATTGGGAAAAGAGAGCCGACCGGAATTAGCGGCAAGAGATGCTTCTGGCATGATTAATATATTATAGAGAGACTGTTCCAAGCACGCTAACTTTTACTCAGTCCTTCTAGGATTATTCATTGCATCAGACGATATTAGAGATTACTTCAGAAGAGAGAGAAAATCAAATATGTAGATATTTTCTTTTTTTTTCTTCTTTCTTTTTATTTCAACTTCTTTTTTTTCTTTAAAGGAAATAAAAAAGGATGAAATTGATAGAGAGACCATACGTTATAAACTAAAAGTTAAGCTAAAACAAATGAATTCAGTTTGGCTTGAAAATTTTGAATGAAATTCAATTCGAAAACCGACGATGAAATTCAATTGGTAGAAACAGACATTTCCTATAGTTTTGTTCTAAAGCATCAATTCTGTTTGAAAATAAATTTATCCGGATCGATCAACATTGTTTTCGAGATAAAATCCAAATGAAAATTCGGACGAAAACTTTTGGGAAAAGTTTTTCCTTTTTTTAATCAAACTACTGCTATTAATTGTGTTCACTTTAAATTTCTTGATAATTAACTATTCGATTGTTGTCAGTAATACAATTAAACTTTAGTTTATTGCAACAAAACGATTCTCGTTATTTTACAGCTAATTCGAATAAATTTTTTTCTTCAAAATTTTTTTTTTCCTTGACCGATGTATAACCTTCACATCTTTTTCCCATCAAATAAAATGACGACCAGGTCATTCCACCCACGCATCATAGTTATCCGTGTTGTCTGGCTTTTACCGTGTTCTTTTTTTTTGGAAAAAAAATCTAAAATAAAAAAAAATAGACGGCAAGTCCATTAACTGTGGGACAGTCTTGCGGTCAGTGTTGTAGTTCGAGAAAAGTGGAAACGCTTCGAAAAGAAGGAGTTTGTTGCCGCAAAGGGACGACAGCAATTGGCAAGAGCCATGCTTTGAAAGAAAACCACCTCGACTGTAATTTTTTTCCTTTACGAAAATCTTTAAGTTAAAAATACGCTTCGCAAACATTTTATACTTGATTGTAAAAATAAGAAAAAAAAATTGGTACCAAATTGCGCGTGTCTCGCTTACTATTGACGTTTGTTGAGTTTTTTCAACGTGAAATTTGTAAAAACTTTGTTATTAAAGAACATATGGCCTACTTTGATATCTTAGAATTTTTTTAAATAAAGGCTTAAACGAATCATTATATAATGTCACTCATAATAAAAACAAATTAAAGTCGAATTGCATAATTCTTTCTTTTTTTTTTAAACTTGTCTAACATGAAAAATGTAGGTTAATCTGATATAAAATTTAACAAGAATTATTGAAAAGTCAAGTCTGGCTAAGACGTTTTCATATCTCGATGAATAATGCATCAAAAAAAAAAAAAAAAAGAAAAAATTGTTCGATAAAACAGATTAAACATAATTTACGAGGGCAACGTTGAATCGACCCGTAATTCATTCTCCACGATCCTTTTGCTAGTTTAATTAAAAAAGTGAAAAATATCTCATTATATATATCAGTCGAGCGCATATCATATTAACGCGCATATTTAAAATCATTGAAAAAAATTTTTCAAATAGATATATTCCCTCTTGTGAGCGAAATTTAAAATTACGAATATTTCTTTTTTTAGCCGTCTTTTCTTTAAATATACGTAAGTTGAGCGTGAAATATAACTTGATAGACTTAGCTACTTTGATAATCTGATGTTAATATTTTACACAATATTGAATGTGGAATAGTCGCTAAAGTAACGTATTTAATTTTATATCTATAACGGGTACTTTTACTTTCATAAATACGTAGTATTCATTTTAAATGAAATTTTATAGAAAATTTATAAAATATAATTTAAATGATTAAGCATCAAAGTTAATTTTTAATTATTGAATAAATTTCGAAATAATTATGCTCGGATTACACATAAAAGTCAATAAAAGTTTACTTTGATTTCAAAGATTTCTGTTATTTGGCTTAAAAATAAAATACATGTAAATGAAAATAAATTTTACTGAATTTCATCCGTACGTAAACCACATTAGTCCAGATTATATTTTTTTTGAAAATCATATTACAGTTTTAAAAAATTCCCAGCTAATAAAATATATGTAATTATAATTAAGCCAGAAATAATTTTTTTTATTTTTGCTTTCAAAAAAAGTATATATTAAAGCTACGTGATTTTGATGGTACTAAAATATGCCAAGTGTATTTTAAAAATTTTATGTATTTTAAATATTCATTCGAATTAAAGTTTAAAATTTAATAAAGAACAGTATTTCCGAAAAATTTTATATTATTTCAAGGCAGCGTTAATAATTTATCCGACGCTAATAGTTATTTAATTATAACATTCTTAAGAAATCATCATAATATTATTTTATTTAAATTTCTTCATCGATTTAATTTGACAAGCATGAAAAATGGTTTAAATCTGAAAATAAATGTCGATAAGTTCGAAAAACGGTTATCTATACACACCAATACTTGATAATGAAACTTCAATAAATTAATTATCCAATAATTAATTTTGACTTTCGACAATATTTTCAAGCATCCACTCGACAATAGCTTGTTAAATCTTTCTAAGTACATTCGTCTGTATTAAAAAAAAAAGTTTCAATTAAACTAAATCTTCTTTATTTTTTCATTGTCTTGATTCGTAAATTTGCACGTAGCTGTTACTAAGGTTGGAAAAGGATATATTTTATGTAGAGAAGACTTCTAAAAGCCCTGGCCAAGCTCCAATAAGGAAGCAATATACTGTAGTAACACAACAAAACAAGAGAGAGAGAAAGAGCAAAGAGAAAGAGAAAGAAAGTGAAGCTAGCCTTTGTCTACATGTCTCTCCTTTGCGAAACTATGATGCTTCGTTCAGAGAGGGAGAGAGGGAAAGCAAGAGTTTTCATCTTGTATATATAAGCGAGTTGGAACGATATAGTTTGGTAGCTTCTAACGAGCTCCCATTGTCTCGAGATGTCGATAATTATGTTAGTTAGACTACGGCCTCCTGTTCACTTACTCTCCTTCTCTTTCTAGTAAATGTCAATGCCTGCTTACTGCACTATCCTAGCCTTTTGGTTTACGCGGAAATTAAAGCCAAGTTGCACTACTAGTAGCTACCCTTTCTCTATACCAATAATAGCCTCGTTAGGTTAATTTCTCTTTTTTTTCCTATCATTAAAGGGATAGCTACTGATTAGGATTCAATAGCTGTTGACTTTACTATACAACATATACATGTTAATCGTTTCTTTCTCTCTTTACGTATCTCTTCATATATTGCAATAACCTTAGCATCGAAATTATATGCGGCAAACGAGTCAACTTGTTAGCCGTTGATAAGTAAAAGAAAGATAAGAATGATACGTCAATCATTTATATGGTCTTGTTCGCTAAAATATGTGGGTGTGTTTGATTCTTGTGTAAGATGATTGTACGATGATATGCACTTTTGCCAAGGAACAAGTTTTTTGACGAGGAATCGATTTTAGTTTTTTTCTCATTCTTTTTTTTTTCTCCCTGAGAAATCGTTTATCGAAGTTGTCCTCATAAAAGAAAATATCAGAATGATATGATGTTTTATGAGGTTATATTTACTTAGCGAAATATTCATAGATTGTTTTATGTATTAAATTTTTGAATAATTAAATAAACATTACAAAATTTTTGATAATTATTTTTTAATGGTATGAAATTTCTACAATACTTTTCTATAAAAATATATAACCTTATGTGTTTTTCTAATGCTTTCTTCACCTTTTATAGAAATAAATGGTGAACCTGGTTATTGAAATAAAGTTTCAGGAACAATATACGCTATTATTACAAAGCTATTATTTTCGAAAGTTTGTCCATTAGGATATTTGATTAAACAATGCAATTTATCAAACATTTAAGCGATTGCAAAGCTTAATATCGTAATATCTATTATTCGATAAAATCTAAATCCAAAATATAAATTAAACGGAAAATCATCAGAATCTAAAACGTGTATATGTATACATATAGATATGTTCATCTTGGAAGATTCAATTTCAATTTCCTCACACTTTCAAAACGTATATATCCAGGCCGTTAATCTCTAAAGTTATTCCCAATAGCCACAAAATCTCCGATAACTCCTCTGGCAATATCGAAAAATTAACGAGGAGGAAAAGATAAAAAACAAATATAACTGATCAACAAAGAGCAAAAACATAATTCAATCTTTTCAATCCTATCAATACTAAAAAGATATTCAATTAACGCCGATATATATCTTTAAACTTTTCTTCCTTTTTTTCTCCTTCTTTGTTACACTTTCTTTTCTTTCTTTCAATTGTGATTTTCCTTTTTTATATATATAACGAAAAATCAGACAAGATATCGAATGACGCGCCTCTGTGATTTTCAGCATACTCAGCTGGAATACTAGAACAGTCGTCACACACGTTATCTTTTCTTTTGTCGATAGATTCGTCGTATGTACCTGTTTTTTTATTCTTGCTACACACTTTTCTCTTCGATTCTTATTACCATGCTACATACGAGCGAGAAAAGAAGAAGACAACGACGAGAAAGTGGATAGCGCATTTTCTCTTTCTCTCTCCCTCCTGGGGCGAATGTTTGATTATCCCCTTGGTGCTTGCTGACACCGTTATAACGTTATAACGTTTCTTTCTTATTTTTTTTTCAGTATTTCTCGCAGTTTGAGAAAATTGATAAATTATGCTATTTCAGTGAGAATTTCTTATGAGGTATAAATTTTTCTCAAGAGAATTTAATCTTTGTTTATAACATCGTGCATTATAGAAGTTTATAATTCGGATGATTGAGAAAACTTGTGTTAAGCCAATTTTCGAATTATTTATTTTTAATAAACTTATTATTTATTATGTCAAGCTAATGTATATAACCATACAAATTGTTATCTCTTTATATTGTACGAGAGGCATTTTGCCAACAATGCACGCTATGTTGTTAACAATTAACAAGTAAATAAAAAATTGGTGACCGGAAAATGTGAAGCATTTAGAGACGCAAATGTTATTTGGTCGTGCATGATCGAGGTGTTAAAATTTTGATGTTACTATACATCGTTTGAGGAAACATGAAAATTTTAAAATAAATTTTACATAAAAAATTTGAATAATTAAATTTAAAGCATGAGATATATCGTAAAGGTTTAGCATAACGAAACATATGCAAATCAATGAAAGAGTATTTTATTTATATTATTCATATCGTTTTATTGTATTACCTTAACAATGCATTCATATATGATATATCAATTTTTGGTTAAAAGCTGTTTTCGAAATATCCTTTATTTTATTTGTATAATATTTCATCGAATTTCAAATATATTACATATTAATTCGTTTTATTCAACGACTATCTGCAATTCCAAAAATAAAAATTGTAATACAATGAACGTTGCCAACGAAATTACGCTTGATTGTAATAATTGCTTCAGCGCTCAATGTAAATGATAAAAGTTATTTTAAATTTATGAAAAAATGAAAAACATAACAAATGAATCGCATAAAATTCAGCAACGCGATGAAATTTTCATTTTTACAAAATTAAATTCTTCCATAATCACAAGAAAAAAAAACACATAACTCAACACGTGGGCTAAATTTCCTTTTTTTCTCTCCCACAATTTACATTATAAAACGAATATTTAAAATTTTCATCTCTTGAATTTTCCATTTCACGTTACAACACCCACATTTTTCCTTCTCTTCCTAGTTTTTAGTTATCCAACGAAAAAAAGAGGAAATAAAGAGAGAAAAAGAAAAATGTTGTACATTAAATTAAATTGTAAAAAGCTCAAGTTTTAAAGTGTACGAAAAAAGCTTATGTATATTCTCTTTTTTTTATTACAGGTGCAAAGAGCCGGGAAGATACGCAAAGGATCTACCGCCTACGGCCGTCATCATTTGCTTTCACAACGAAGCTTGGTCTGTACTTTTACGTACAGTACATTCTGTCCTAGACAGGTCACCTAACCATCTCATACACGAGATTATTCTGGTCGACGATTACTCGGACATGCGTAAGTAACATATTCTTCTTTGCTGTTTTTTTTTATTATTATTTTTTTTAATTTTAAACCCCTTTGCAGCAAAAACAAAGTGGACAAGTGTACAAAAAAATACTCTAATTCTTTTTTAATTACCATGCCAATTTGCAGTTGGAAAAAGGATTTTAATCCTTTACTTTCTAGCAGACCCTTAAAAAATTTTTTTCTGAGAGCAAAAGAGAAAGAATAGAAAGATAAGCTCGTGTTCAAACTGGCCGGAAGTGAATCTCATAAACATACTCTCCCTTCTTTTACTTTTTCCATCTCTCTCTCTTTTTTCTCTCTTAAACTATATTTCCTAAGCTCTCTTACTCTGTTCAGCTTCTTCCCTCCATTAACGCCTCTGGCACAGTCTGGGCTTCGCTGATTGTTTTATCATCGAAACGAGATAATAGAGTTCCTTTATTATTCCTGCTCTCACTTAACTCACTTTCTCTCTCTCTTCTCGTTCTAGAGTTTCAATGTCTCGTTCTTTCAAGCGCTTTATTATTTTTAATTAGAATCGGAAATACTCGGTTAACGAACTCCAATCGCTATGCATACATATATAATTGTATAAACTTTCAAATGCGTAGAATACTAGTTCTGTTACATTTTTTCTTTTTTTTTGTTATAATCCGACGTGTTGCATTTGTCACGCGTGTATGATGTTGTACGCGTCAGTGAATCAAGCTTTTTTTGTTTAAAATTTTTTAACTCCTCTTTCATGAATCACCGGCAGATTATGTTATTCGGTGCTCGACAAATTCAGACTATAGATTTCATGTTGCAATAAAAGAATTTAGTTTTTTGTACAGGACCAAATAAATTTTTCCAATAAATGTTATAAGCTTACATTGATACTCAAATAATACCTTGTTTACAGTTAATAATAATTGCTTTTTCATTACGAATCATTGGCGTGTTAAATAACATATTGAATTTTGAAATATTATTTATTTTTGTACGTACGATCCCACACTGTACGTGAACTTTGATAAACAGTTATGCAGAATGTAAAAATATAAAATTAAGCTTATTAACCCGTGCATCGACCCTGTAGTCCGAGAGAGTTCAGTTAAGTTAGGAAGAAGATTAGGATGATTGCTTTCTCTCGCTCTATACAGTATACGTATATAAGCCCTTAAAGCTATATACTGTCATGTAAATTGTATAGGAATTTATCACACAATCAAGAATTTGTCTCGTGCTACTACATACATGCATACAGACACACATGCAAACGTTTGGGGTAATAGGTTGGCGTGCGTAATTTTCGCGGGATGCACCACACAACGTAGTATAGCAACACAATGCGTGTAGTAGAAAACGTGAGAGAGACGATTGCATGTCACTGTATTGTGAATCGTTAAACCGCTTTTCCGTTCATATATGTATATATATCGATGAGAAGCGAAACATGCTGATCCGGGTATTGAATCCCCCTTTCTCTTATAACGTTAGCACAAACCCAAAAGCTTTAATCCTTAGGGTAAAGAGAGAGAAAGAGAGAGAGAGGAAGGCTACTTTACTAGTGGACGCGAAATGCATGTGTATGCGCTTAGGTACTTTAGGCTTAAGATTGTGCTGCTGTGTGTTGCCTAAAACCCATTCGTTATTCGTGCATAAATCAAGTTAGCTGCCGTTAACTGGTCACAAGTTTCACAGAGAAATTTCATATCGATCTAATCGTAAACTAATAAATCGACTTTCAAACTTTACTATTTTCTTGTTATAGAAAGTTTTTGGATGCTTTCTTCGATTTCAATTTATTATTAAAATATTGTATGTATTTAATTATTTTATGATTTAATTATTTAAAAAATAAAATTTACGATTTTAAACTGCATCTTTCTTTTTTAGAAATATTTTATTTACTATTTGTCTAGTCATCTAAAATTTTCAAGTAACAATTACTAAATGAATTTTGGAAATTATATTAGCACGTATGAATTAGTTTTATAAATATAAATGTTTTGAAACTTGTGAACAAAATTTTTAAAATTATTTAATAGTATATTACGCAACGAGTGCGTAAAATATGTGATTATCGCACGAGTCGGGTTTGTCGCCCGAGCGTAGCGAGGGCGACAAATAAGACGAGTGCGATGATCACTTTACGCATTAGTTGCGTATATTATTTTTTCTAACAAGTGCGCAAAATTCTAAGAATGACAAACTTGCGTCTGTGATAGCATGTACAATCTTGTTCGAAGGCTATCAAGATCGTAAGAGGTAGTCGAGGTTGGGGCGCAGGACGGGGTCCAGGCGCGGAGCCCCGGTGGGGGTGCAGGGGGCGAAGCCCCTGCCTGGGGTTCAGGGGGCAGCGCCCCCGCCTCCAAAAAATAAATAATATTACTAATATAAAAATAAAATTAATAAAACCATTAACGGCAGGCCAGAGTAAAACCTGATATTGACCGAGTAACAATTGAGTTGTTTGTTATTTACTCAAGTATTAATCGGTGTATCTTCAAATTAAAAGTTGAGCGCAATAGATATTATTATTATAAACATCTATGCACAAGAAAAAAAAAATCTATCGATTTGTTTTTGAGAAAAGTAAGTAACGCCAAAGTGAAAGTTTATGTTTATAATATTTTCGCGTTACTTACTTTTCTCAAAACCAAACGATAGATTTTTTTCTTTTGTGCATAAATATTTTTAATAATAATATCTATTGCGCTCAGCTTTTAATTTGCAGGTTCACCGATTAATACTTGAGTAAATAACAAAAATCTCAGTTAGACAAGGACAGCGAATCCGGCCTGCTCTTAAATTAAAATTCCATGAAAATATATTATTAAAATAATAATTGAGAATTCCTCCCCCCTCTTTGAAACAATAAATAAGAAATTATTTAAATGATTAACTCTAAGATTAATTAATAAGAGAGTTCACGTATCGCGAAAAAAATTGTACATAGCACTTTAAAAGAGCACCACAAGAGCTTTCAAATGAGATGTATAAATGTCTGTTATGATGTATAGTTCCTGAAATATAACACTTTAAAAATTAAAAAAATTTTTTTTTATATGAAATCATTTTACGCACGCTGAAATCATTTTACGCACGCTCAAATCATTTTACGCACGCTGAAATCATTTTACGCACGCTGAAATCATTTTACGCACGCTCAAATCATTTTACGCACGCTAAAATCATTTTACGCACGCTGAAATCATTTTACGCACGCTGAAATCATTTTACGCACGCTCGATTCATTTTACGCACGTTAAACAAATGCGTCTCATAATATGATATTTTATGTACGCAAACGAGTACATGAAATCGAATTTTGCACACGCCGTTAGAAAAAATAAATAGTGAACACAAGCATTAATAATTTAATCATTATTTTATACAGTCTTTCAATAAACATTTTATTTTTATTTATGTTCATTTTAGGTAATATAATAAGGTATATAATTTATACATAATTATTAACATTTTAGTTTCCAGAATTTTTCATCTTTATTAAAAAATTTTTGAAATATTTTTTTACTATGTTTTTTATTAGTTAAAGTGAAAAGGTATATAATGTAAAGATATTGTAAAAACTTTTGGATTATAAGAATAAAAAATTTGGAAAACTGTAATGTAGATATTTTACATCCTTTTAACAGTATTCTTTTTAATTAATTTATAATTTCAAATAAATAAATATTTAAAAAATTCTTCTAACTTAATGATATGTCTACTAATCTTCTTATTTTGAAATTGTTCACAGCGCATTTAAAACGTCAACTAGAAGACTACATGATGAATTATCCGAAAGTTAAAATTTTACGTGCAACTAAACGCGAAGGTTTGATTAGAGCACGTTTACTTGGTGCTGCAGTAGCAACGGCACCGGTACTAACATATCTCGACAGTCACTGTGAGTGTACAGAAGGCTGGCTAGAACCATTACTTGATCGTATCGCACGTAACAAGACAACGGTCGTTTGTCCAGTAATCGATGTCATCGATGACACGACTCTTGAGTATCATTGGCGTGATTCTGGTGGTGTCAACGTTGGTGGCTTTGACTGGAATCTACAAGTTAGTTTTCATTTTTTTCTCTTTTTTTTTTCTTTTTTTCAGTCAAGTAGATGACACTTATCGTTGTCTGTCTTGTTATATTTCCAATTTTCGCTTGAATAGAGGAGTATCGGGAAAAGTAACTGCTTTTCTTTCCGGACCGAGTCAATAATTCAGTCTGGCTTTAGGGAGAGAAGGGGTTGAATGTGAAAAGCGAAGACAATAGCTGATGTCGACGCTGCGTCAAAATAAAGAAGACTTGAATTATTGACTATGGAAACTAGTTGGGCTATTAATGATCAAGGCTGGTTGGATTGATTGCGGTTTCGATGTTTAAAAATTCGTTTGTAATATTGTACTTAATATTATAAACAAATAATTTAAATTAAATTTTTTCCATGCAGTTACAAATATAATTATTTAAAGTTTGAAATTTTTTGAAAATTGGAATACTTTAAATTTTTCTTTTTCAGTATTTTCTCTATTTTTATTTTTATTTTGAATTCCAAAAAATACATATTTATTAAACAAAATATTCCAGAATTTTTATTTCCTAGTATTTTTAACGTATATAAAAGTCGTTTATTAAAATGAATAAAATTCACATGTTCAAATTACTGTTTCTGTCATAAAAATTCATTTTAACACATCTAAAAATACTATATACTTTTTTTAATAATAAAATTTTTTTATTTCTATGAAACACAAAGCCTATTAAATGTTACTTTTGAAATTCAAATCTAACAATATCGTATAAAAAAGCAGGTAACACAAAAACACGTAAAGAGATTTCTAATGTAAAACCAATTAAATACTAAAAAAACAAATACAATAAGAAATGATTCTGTTGAAAAGCACTTAAAGGATAAGAAAAAATATCATACTGATGTATTTCTGTGTATTATTAGTTTAACTGGCATGCAGTACCTGAGCGCGAGAAGAAGCGTCATAAGAATCCGGCCGAGCCGGTCTGGTCGCCAACTATGGCCGGCGGCTTATTTGCCATCGACCGAGAATTCTTTGATACACTTGGTACTTATGATAGCGGCTTTGATATCTGGGGTGGCGAAAACCTCGAACTTTCATTCAAGACTTGGATGTGCGGTGGTATGTTATACAAAAATAATATTTTTTATTATTTTCATCATGTCTAACATTTATATTATGAATTCTCGATGAATTTCTTTTTATTAAATGAATTTTTTAAAATTTTATTTAACGTCGCTGTATTTGTGCTATCATTACAATGCTCATTAACGACGGAGGTTTTCAGTGTGTTTGTGAACAACGTACATGTATCGTATACAGTGGTACTTGTATCATTCGGCCGCTGAGAGCGGGATTCGAACTCGGGACCTCGAGATTACGAATCCATCACTCTACCGAGTGAACTACTGAGACCTCGCTTTGTAAATCAATAAATGAAACTCTATAGGCTAATACTGGCTGATTTTTTTTTCTCATTTAATATTTCATATTGTAACGTTGCAGTTACTTATTTGTGACCCTTTTCAAGCAATACACAAAACATTAATATATAAGCATGTACATTACAGAATACTATCATTAATAAAACAAGACAATCAACTATACGTTACAGTAATGCTTTTTTGTAAATAATTATTTTCACTCAATTATTTTTGATAAAAGTATTTTCAAATAATTCGTATTTGAGCAAATATAATCAGTTAATTTTGTTTATATTCATTGAACATTATGATCACCTAACAAATTTTTTTTACTATCAAATCCAGAAATTTTCAATATTATTTTATTCAATTATTTTATATTTTTAAAGTAAAGAATATTTATCATCTAATATGAAAATAATTCAATAAATATTACTGTTATTTACACTAAAGAATATTCTATCAAAACCAAGTAAATCAACAGTTTAAGTATATACTTTTGATCGAACGTGATTTTTCTTTTTACTATATAACCCAAACTCTCACCTTTCATCTTTTGACGTAAATTTGCCTTTAAAATTAAATCTTTTTTTCTTTATCCAACGGGGCTCTCTCTCCCTCCCAACTTTGTAACTCAATAAAAGACTTGACATTTTAAACCGATAACGCACACGTACCTTTTTCTAAAAGCATTACTCTTTCATGCAACATTTCACGTCTTAAAAGAAAAACATACTTCGACACTTATTTCATGTTTTATTATTTAACAAGCTTATAAAAGAAACTAAAAATATATCCTTATCTACAGTAAGTAAGATTTAAGAAAAATGAAAAAAAACAACATTTTTTCTCATTATACAGGTACATTAGAAATCGTACCTTGTTCTCACGTGGGCCACATCTTCCGTAAACGTTCGCCTTACAAATGGCGTCAAGGAGTGAACGTGCTCAAGAGGAATAGTATAAGGCTAAGCGAAGTCTGGCTTGACGAGTACGCCAAGTACTATTACCAGAGGATAGGTCACGACAAGGTTAACCTTACTTTTTTTTCTTAGAAATTGTTTCTTTTTTTCTTATTTTCCTTCATATTCTTTTTTATTCTTTTTATTTTTATGCTCACTTTTCTCGTACTTAGTTATAAGTATAGTAGTAACGAAAAAAAAAGAAAAATACTGATAAAGTAAGCAAGAGGAAGTATTGGAGATTTTAGATAGGGTATAAGTTTTTTCAAAAAGTTTTCTTTTTTTCGAAAACTTAAAGAGTTGCTCTTTTCACGATAAAATGCGCTTAACTTGATTCAAAAATAGTTTTTAAAAGTTCAAAAAGTACATAAGGTTGTATATCTTCTGCTAAATGTTAAAAATGTAAACGTACAAATCTGTTTAAACGACTTGAAAAATTTTGTTTTTTTTCTTTTTTTTTTTAATGAAAGTTGAGTATATATTTTATTCATGTATTAAAATCTAAAAAATTTTTATATTTTCAAATATTTTTTAATATGCAGTAAAGCATTTAATATATAAAAGTTGTATACCGACGCGTAGTTAAAATACCATCCGCTACTACTGTTTATTTTAAGCTATATATTTCAAGCTCGTAACACATAGATTTTTTTCTTCCCTTTTTTTTTATTAACACGTAGCAAATTCACGCGTATATATACTTGATTGCGCGTACGTTTAAACGAGTTCGTTGCGCGTATATACAAGCTTCTTTTTTTTACGATCGTTTTCTTCTTCTTCTACTTCTATTTTTTTTTACGGTGTTCTTCTTCTCTACCACTTGCAGGGAAATTACGGAGACGTGTCAGACCGTAAAGCATTGAGGAAAAAGCTTGGTTGCAAGTCCTTCAAGTGGTATCTCGACAATATTTACCCAGAGCTCTTCATTCCAGGCGAAGCAGTAGCTTCCGGCGAGGTAAGTTTAACTTCCATCTCACTCTACGAAAAATCGTCAGGATTTTTTTTTATCACTCACTTCGTTACTCTTATTTTTTTTTTTGCTACTACTACTTGTTTACAGGTATACATTATAGCGATACTATTCAACCACATGGAGTATGTTGCCGGTGTATCGTTAAAAGAAACAAACTTATTTATCTCGAGTAATGTTTATTCTCTTTTTTTTAATACGATTTTTACGTTTCAGTGCATCCAGTCGTCGTCGTTTCGTTTCTTTTTCACGATTGCAATTCGTGAAAAAAAAAGTTTTCTAAAACTTGATTGAGTAAGAAAATTCAGAGTAGTTATTTCATGAGTATAACGTTAGACTTTTAAATTATAAAGTTGTTTGCTGTTTATTATGATTGAAATACTCAGAAGGTGGATTAATGAACTAACTAAAAAATTAATGGCTTAAGTTATTATACATAAACTTTATACTGATATATTGTACATATATTGATTAATATCTACATTGTGATAAATAAAAAGAAAATAAAACATTTACAAAAAAAGTAAGTTAAAAATAGTAGCCAATAGAGTTATGAATTTTTTTTATCAATGATGAATACAAAAAGTGTCTCTGTTTTACTGCTTCGATATTGCCTAGACGCTATCTTTTTCCTCCTTTTTTTTTTGTTTTGTCGTCTCGTTTTATTTCCATACGTATATGTATATATGTATGCATAAACGAAAAGCGTGTGGACACTTCTTTTGTTCGGGTATAAAACACGAGCATAGAGCCACTCGACGTCGCGGCTGCATGCATCGATAGGCGTCGTCGTCGGCGACGTTTATTGTCGAAACTCGTTTATCGCGTTTAACCGTGTGGTGCCCAGTGTCTCTTTTTTTTGCTTTTTTGTTTGAATTTTTCATGACTAACTCTTTTTTTTTGTTTTATACTTTGTATAACAAAAAAAAAATGTATAGGAAGGATAGATAGGGGGAGAAGGTCACATTAATTTTACTTTATACGTTTACTCTCGTCGATAGTACGTCGCGATTGATTTGTTTTTTTCCTGATTTATTTTTGTGGCGCATCGCTGTTGCTGCTGCTACTACATACCGCGATTCACGTAATTGCGAAATCAATCTTGCGCTTTGTGTGCTGATTCTACATCCACGGTGATTTTGAAAAAAACGAAAAAAAATTATAACGCAACGGCAACAATATTCTTGTCTCGTAGAAATTTTTATGGA
The DNA here is from genome assembly GCA_017163975.1 of Anastatus disparis. Classification (NCBI taxonomy): domain Eukaryota; kingdom Metazoa; phylum Arthropoda; class Insecta; order Hymenoptera; family Eupelmidae; genus Anastatus; species Anastatus disparis. The sequence goes on from JAFFSR010000226.1 coordinate 7,908,136, forward strand.
AATAATAAATTTTTATGCATGCATAGAAGAGAATGAGCACTATGGCTGGGCTCTTCTCGTTCAACTTTATATACAAAAGATAACTGAATTTACGCGTTCGCTTATATACAGTACGGTGCTTAAAGCATGTTTTTGTTGTTGTTACCGGGTTTTTTCAGTACGAGGTTTGAAAAAAAAACTTTTTTTTCAACGTTTTAACATTCAGATTTATTTTTTTTTCACGCTTAACCTCCTGTATATACGATATGTTTATCGGTATATATTCTTGCAGGTTTTTAACCAATTTCGCACTTTGAATTTTTTTTTTCGTACACTTCTTTTTTTTTATTTCGTTCATTCTCACCCTCTCAACTCTATGGCTGTTTACTTTTTTTTTCGTTGTTATTCTTTTTTTTCACTCCATTCGCCGGTTATACACGCACGAATACTACGGCAAAAGATATAAATCCACAATGTAGAGAGAAGAAAAAAGTATAAAGGTAAAAGAGTATAGAGAAATTCCGGAAGAAAAAAGGGACAACGCGAGAGAGCTTGCAAGCTTCTCTCTTTGTTTTTTTTATACAAAAAGCTCATAAAACAGCGATTTGCCCGCACGATTGCCAGGCGACTTGCACGTCCAGCATCATACATTATTGGCTATTCCTATACCCATTTTCACAGTCTTAACACCCCCTCTTCTTTAACTTTTTTTTTCTTTTTTTTTTATATTCATTCACGTTTTTTTTTCTTTTTTTTGGCTCTGATATTATACTCCGGTGGATATCGTTTTACCATTTTAAATCACGTAAGGGTGGCGGAGAACGAGAGACACTCATACCACTTTAAAGCGATCGGTAGCCTATATACCTATAGCATTATACCCCCATCGTCTATATATTTGCTTGGAATTTATAGTTTGTACGTTAGAGAGCAGCAGCCAGTCTGAATATCATTCCAAACGGTGTCGTATCGTCTTTACGTGACGACGACCTTTGCTATACCTCGTCAGCTTAGTTATTACTACTTTTTAACGTCAAATGGTTTGTTTTTCTTTTTATTTTCAGTTATTTTTTTTTTCTTTTTATTTACACCCGTAAATGCTCATGCCCTAATTACACGAGAGCAAAGTAATGATAAACGCTTTTATGGCGTATTGATTTGCGTTTTCTTCGAATCATGTAAAACTGAGACACTTGTAAAATACTCTTTGAAATATTAAATTCTTTGGAAATGATGTTTGAAAATTAATTTACAAATTTATTTTTTCAATTGGAATTGAATCGTATTTCTTGTATTAATATTTGGGTGAATAATTTTATTTATTTTTTATCAAAATCAAACAAATTATTTCAAAGTTATTCATTTTATTTATACAAAAATGTTATATAGCAATAAATTTTAGCTGGATTTAAATTTTGGAGTTATTTTTAAAATTTTTTATTAAAAAAAAAAGTTTAGAAAAAAATGTAAAATAATATCAAATTTAAAGTTCCAATAAAAAGAACTGAATCTGAAAAATCCAGCGCAATTGATATTTTTTCGAAAAACTTTTTATTACATTTCAACTCATAGTCAATCAAAAAAATTTTTCCGTATTCATCAGCGCGTTACGTAGACGTCATATAAGTGACCATAAAAAAAATTTACCTTTTTTCCAGCTTATTCGTCGGAGAAACTATTACAGAAAATTAATCAACTTTTTTATCACCGAAAATTTTTTATCAATAATATATTTCAGATTTTCTTTTTGGAAAAGGATCCATCAACGCATTTTCTGTGGAAGTGTGGAGTAAAAGGAAAAAAAAGCCCATTCGAGGACTGCATTTACTCTAATCAACCGTACCTTTTTTTTACAGTGAACTCTAGTTCTTTGATTCAGCATCCACTTTTTTTGTTTCATAGGGAAGAGGCGTTTGGAATTTTTAGTGGCTCTTTTTCTCCCTTTTCGTTACGCTTTTTTTTTTCTTCTCTCGTTATTTTATTTGCATATTTTTTTTGCGTCGCGTTACTACTCAATTTCGTCCTTGTCTTTAACGTATACGTTTATACATTCCATTTTGTGGTACATTTATTGTTCGTACTTTCTTTTTTTTTTTCATTCTTTTGTTTTAAAACCAATAGTATTGACATTCTACGAAATTGAGAACATTGCGAAAAAAAGGGCGAAACTCATGGCCGTTTCTTTAGCAAAAATGAACATATGTGTTGTGCCATTAGAGAAACTGGATATTTTTTCTATATATCCAGTTTTGTCGACAGATTAAAAAAAAAATGTAGCGTTTGTTAATACCGAAAAGCCGCGTGTACTTTTGAAAAACAAAACTGTTGGCGGGGTACGAAAAAAAAATTGCAACACGCTGCTATAGCTGTAATTTTTCGTTAAATCCTCTTTTCTGCCGATTGTGCTTTTATTTTTTTTTCTTCGCTCTTTTTTTTGTTAATGGCTACGCGAAAGCTTTTCCATAGTATTACAAATATAACTAGTACGGTTAATTCAACAAAGCAGAATAATATCCTCGCTAAAATTTGTATATCCCGTGGCTTTTTTTTCAATTTATCCTTTTTTCATCGCTCGTACGTTGACGCTTCAATGTGGAAATAAATTTTTATTTTAATCGCGTTAGAAAAATATTCTTATAACTTTAAATAAATTTCGTTGATGAATTTATATTTTCATTCTTTGCGACGCATTAAATTACGAACGAAAGTTTCAAAATCCTATTATTTCAACGAAATCAGCAGTTTCTATATTTTTCTTTTATCGAGTATGCAGTAACTAACGAAAAAAAAAGAAGGCGTAGCGAAAGAGTCAATAAACCTTAACACTTTAAGTCAATATCACTGTACATACACACACGTGCGTGCGTGTGTGTGTGTGTGTATAAATATATATACATATAAATAAAGTTTTTTTTTTTATTCACGAAGTAGTACTAACATGATTGACGAAGCGTGTGATATTAACCCTGATACAATTAGGTGAGAAACTTGGGCGAGGGCGGCAACACCTGTTTGGATTCGCCGGCACGCAAGGCCGATTTACACAAGCCGGCCGGTCTCTACCCATGCCATCGCCAAGGAGGCAACCAGGTACACCACATTATACAAATACATAAATATACCAACACTCACGTTAAACACACCTACATTACGATACAAAAGGTACATCATATATATGTAAACATCACAAATATACATGACATGAAAGAAAACTGACTGAAAAATCGACCTCCTTGCACCAATTGGATGCACAGTGTGCAAAAAAAAAGTCGTTGTTTCAAATGGATCGTATATATGTTATACTCCTTTATTTTTCAATTGCTTATCTTATTTCACTGCGTTCTATATCAATCAAATCGCGCGCTTCTTTCTTTAGTTTTTGGAAATCAATGCATGCGTTTTGACTAATTTTTAGAAATGCTTTAGTACGATATTTTTTTAAATTTATTGTATTTTATGTCATAGAATGTGATAAGCTTTTATAGTTTTTTTATTAGCAAGATGTCACTAATCATTTTATGTGGAAAAAAATATGATTTAAGAAATAACGAGCCATTATTTTTAAAAGATATTTTAAGAAATAAGTTATATAATACCGATAATTATGATATCTAATATTGCACGCAATTCAAAGGCATAACATAATTCCGAGGCAGCATAATTTAAATGTTCAAAGAACGATAATATTTCATCCTATATATTGCATATACGTACATATAACTTGTTAGCACGAAATGATAAATCTTACGGTTGACAAACTGCAAATAAGCTGTCGCTAGCTTAAACTCTCACTCGCTCAGCCTAGAGTCTAATTTTCGTATTTTAGTTCAGCCAATTGAAATTAATATTAATTAAACACACTTGAAAAAACTTTTTTAATACACATAGCAAGTGAAGAAATCCATTTTTTAAATTGATTGCAACGTCGCAATTAAAAAAGAGAAAAAGAGAAAAAAAGTTCAATTGGTATCGTTCAATTAACTAAAAAGCAATAACTATAAGTGTATATGTCTATGTATATATCTATATGTGTATGTGTACGTGTGTATACGTTGATGACGACGGATAGTCAATGATGATTCTGTGGTCTCTCTCTGTATAACATTTATCGCGCAGAGCTCAAGTTTATTCAGGCAGCTGTGCGAAATGAGTTTTCAAGCTTATATGTGTGTATATATATCGCCGATTGCACTTTGCGTATATATACCATTAAATAGAAGTAATTAATCGCAGAACGAATTTTCAAGTGTTGCGTATATTACCTTGCGCAGCTGAATTTTCAAGCCAAAATGATTTCCAATAGAGAAGAAGCAAGCGTGCGATTACTTTTTTTTTGTTTTATTTTTCTTTCTTACAAAAATGAATCTTATTTTCTTTACTATTTCTATATATCATCTGTTTTTTATTTTTTTGATTTTTCTGAAGCAACAAAAAAGCATGATGCGTTTTATTTTAGCAGGCCGATGTTTACGCCAACTATATGATATTTTCATGAACTATGCGTTTTCTATGTTTTTTTTCCTCTTTTTTTTTCGCTAACTAAAATTGGCTTTCTTTTTTTTTATTATTGCATTCGCTTTCTAGACTCTACTATGATAATTATTTTTATAAGTAGCATTGCAAGACATGTGAAAAAATAAAAAAAAGGTTAAATGAATATAAATTTATAATATAAGACCCCGGAAACCCGATCATCTTGGACAAAACAAGAAACAGAAGCTATGACCGAGCGGTGAAGCCATCAGTAGTTTGTTCGATGCATTTTTATAGATTTTTTTTTTGTTTCAATTCTTTGTTTTATTTTTTTTTATTTTTTTCTTTTCCTTTTTGTTTTAATGAAACGTTCGTATCCTCATTCGTTTGAATGCAGATCCGACTGTTGGCTAGCCAATTGTGCATAGATTCACCGAACGATCCGGAAGACCTGCATCAACCTGTAGGCCTATATGAATGTCATAACCAGGGCGGCAATCAGGTACACGCGACGCCTCCGCCTTTTCCTCTTCTTCTCTTTCTCTTTCTCTTTTTTTACTCTTATACATATATATAGTATTATTATTTTTCCCAATGCCTATTTTTGTGGCTGATTTATATCAGGAGCCTTTGCGCCATTTGCTCTCTTTCTTTTTTTTCTTTCATATTAATTTTTTGTATTTTTTTCTTTTCCTTTTTTATATATATATATATATATTTTTCCCTGCTATTATTGTTTCGTTTGTACATATTACCCCGTGCATAATCAAAAAAAAAAAAGAAGGGATTTCCAGGGAAGTGAACTTTAGTTACGTGACAATGCGTCACGGTGTCAGGTGCGGAAAGCATAACCGACTCGGTGGCTGGTATTGTATTAATTTTTTAAAAATTATTATTCTCCTTCTCACTCTCCTCCATACTCTAACAAAAGCTTTTGAAACTTGACAACTATACTTTCGTCTACGAACACCATAAAGTTTGTCGAAGTTTCAATTGCCATAAGCTAATTCTATTTCATGCTACGAAGCTATTAGAAATATTTTATCATTGCTGTTATTTGTTTTATCATGTTAAATCTGAAATATAAAAGTTTAACTTTTTATATTTTATGTATAAAAACATGTAAAATGAATAATAAATAATGAAAGCCAATATATTTGGCTTGCGCTCTTTTGTTAATGTACATATTTTTATTTTGCTTTTTCATTCTCTATTTTCATTAAACGACAAATAATAATAATGAATTATTTGTCTATTCTTGCTGAAAAAACATTGTAATTTCTAAAGAAAATAATTGTCGCTTTTCCATTGATAAATAAAAAAACAACAAATAAATAACATATTTTCATATCATTCATTCATTGGAAAAGGGTGTGCGGTGCGTAACCTGAATGCTGCTAATTAATAACAGCCAAACAAATACTAAAAATACAAAAGTGAATATATATATATCCAAGCATTCCCCTAAAACGAAAATGCCCTTAATTTAGGGGAGAGGAAAAATTTTTTTTCACTTTCTTTTTTCAATTAGTCCTACCCTTCTCACGTACATATCATATATTTAATAAAAGTCTTATAATACGTCCTTTTTTCCACCCTTATATACACACAAAAGCACACAACAAACACGAATACGCATATATATATGTGTGTTGTATTATCCTTACTGTTGCGCAGTTGAAACGTCGTAGTCGTCATTTCATTCAGTCCTCGTACAATTTTAGCTTCCTTATCCTCGATTGGCCTGAAGCCTAGTACGCGTATCAGGTATATAACGAGATCGAGTGTGTATATCTTCTAGACAAGTAAACTGCTTACGCGTACGTCTTGTTGACGATGTCTTTTTTTTCTTCCTCTTTTTTTTTCTTTTTTTTCTCTTCTTTCTGCAATCACGCGCGTTTTCTTGGACTCAAGCCCGTTAAAACTTTCTTTTCTTTTTTTTATTTTGTTCCGCGTGTGTGTGTGTACTTTTTTTCTCTCTTCCTTCCCGCAATCCGTTTGTTTCTCTTTCGGCTTCTTTCTGTCGTGTGTTTCGTGAAAAGAAAAAGGTAAGTTTTTTTTCCTTCACGTATAAAGAAAAGAGATAAAGAGCTTTGTCGTGGGCGAAACTCGTAACGAGAGCTGAATGAAAATGAACTACTCCGACCTTTTGACTTTTATTTTTTTTCGGGGGGGAACACAACTACAGAAGAAAACTACACATTCTAACTATACATATAATGCAATTAAAACACAGAAAGCTCCCTGTATATGCTCAAGTTTTATATGTAGAGAAATTTTTAATTGGAATTTCGCGCAGACGACGCAATTCACCGTTACATATATGCGTATATAAAACGATATTTTTTTTTTATTTCCAACTACTACCTTTTTTTGAGCATAACCACCCCTTGCCTATGAACTTTTTATTTTAAAAAAATCCAAGCTGGCAAAATTTCGTAATCTATACATCGAAGCCAGTTATACTATATACTATATATGGTGTATGCGTGAGAGCAAGCTTTTTCGCGCATCGAACTAATTACTCGACTTTTTAATTACACCAGCGCCTACCACCTCTCTAACTTTAAAATGCAAGCTTTTCTTCGTTACGCTTAAATGTATAGATGTATATATAAGCATTCAAAACCTTCGCCTCTTCGTTTTCTTTTATTTATTTATTTTGTTTTTTCTCTTTTTTTTATTTCTTTTTAACTGTTCTCTTTTTTTCTTTATTACCAAGCTGGAATTCGTTCTGGGCTGCATGTTACCGAGCACTTGTTTAAAATAAAAAATAAAAGAAAAGGGAAAATGTTGGCCCATTGTATAATGAGGTTGGTTTTTCAGGAGAGCTTTGCAATCTACACTAAATAACGCTTATGTATGCTTATAATGTCCGATCTCTACTCTAACACACTTTTATATGTATACATATATATGTTGGTAAAAGATATATAAAAATGTGATTTTGTGGTCTGAAAGCTGTGTGTGCGAGGCAGAGAGCGTGGCTGAGAGGTATAAAAACTAAAAGAAATTCTAAACGGCAAGCGAATTAGCGGCCTCGAAATTGGATGAACGCGAGTCAATTTCGTGATAGAGAGAAAGGCTAGTCCTTTTAGTATATATCTGTTAATTACTTGACTTGCCGCTTGAATTTCCAATGTTTGTATACACCAGTGTACGTATGCGCGTACGTGTGTATTGGATTTGCGATTAAACTCTTTTATTTTTCTAACGAGATTTAACTCTTCTTTTTTTTCCAAACCTATAGTACTGGATGCTGAGTAAGACCGGAGAGATACGAAGAGATGAATCTTGCCTCGATTACAGTGGCACCGATGTTATACTTTATCCTTGTCATGGCAGCAAGGGTAACCAACAATGGACCTACAATACTCAGGTGTGTTAAAAAAAAAAGTTTCTCATTTTTCTTACTTTAAGAACTTTTTCTCCGGTGTAGCGTACCACCTCCGAAACGTTTTTCTTACTCTAAGAGAAAATTTCAGGTGAATTTTCAGGGATAGGTGAGTATGTTGGGAAATTAGGATGTTTATGTTAGTTAATAACGTGCTGAAATTTTTTTTTTTTTTTTTTTTAAAAAGAAACTTTTTGTAACTGTAATAAAAATTTTGTTCATCTTTTTAAATATAAAACTTATTAAAACTTTATAATGACATTATATTGTATACGTCGCGGAAACAAAGTAAAATTAACGTTATAACATACGTGAATAATTTTTAAGCTTTTAAAATTTTTTCTATTAAATCAATATTCGACAATAAACGACATATCTTCCCCTTTATTTAAATAGTATAGAGTTTGATTAAAGTTAACCCTTTAACAACCGTACGATGCAGATTTTTTGTAGTAACTTCAATAACGGCAGCTAAAGGGTTAAAGTGACATACAGAATATTAAATTCGGATACCACATACCAAATTAAAGTTCACATTAATATTGATTTGTATGTCAATAATGATTAACTAGTAATGAACTAATTCTAACCCATTGCCGAGTACTATGAATTATTAAATTTAATTAGTCTCGACAAATATGAAAATCAAAAGCATTCATAAATCTATTAGTTGTAATTCGAGTGCTTAGAAAAAGAGTATGAATAATAGCTTTAAATTACGTGTATTGAATAAAAAAAATTAAAAATTAATTAATTAAAAAATAATTCAATTTTTCACTAGAAATTTTTTATTAAGAAATCAAAATGAAATTGTTGGAAAAAAGTCTGATGCGTTTATTAAAATTAAAGTAGGAAAAATAAATGAGGTAAATTTTAATTGACTAAAAGAAAAATGTTCGCAGTAATTATGGAGGAATAAAATATGCTCTTATATTTCATTTTGATTTGCATTATTACTCAGAGTTTTTGAAATATTCAAATTTATCAAATGAAATAATAAAACTAAACTTCAAACTAATAAAATTTAAAGTATCATGTTTTATCAATGTTCGTTTCCTGAAGATTATTCATAAAATATTTCTTTACGAGTTAAAGTGAAATTCATTAAACGCTAAGTAACGCGACAGCAACTGTTGAAAGTTAAAAAAAAAAGAAAAATAAAATCTGAGCTCGAAAAACACATTTAAAGTTTTAATCTTGTGTGCTCAAGACTGTACAGTATTCCTGTCAAAACAGTAATCAGTGAAACTTTATCAATTTTTCAAATGTCTACATCTGGGCTAAAAAAAACTTTTTAGAGGAAAGTAATGAAAATATTAAACTTTTAAATGAAATATTCTAAAGAGCTTTATAAAATTTTTCATTTTTAATAATGTTTAAATGGGTGTCACTAAAAATCAATAAAAAAAATATAAAACATTCATTAACTTTTCCAAAAGACTCTAAAATCACTATTACTCTTACATTTAAAACTAACTTTTTATATTTTTTATCGTTTAACCACTGGGTCAGGTGCCAACACGAGGACATTTTCATTACGAAGTCGTAAATTCAATTTTCCGCGTGTGCCATTAAAATATTGAAAAAAAGCAGAGAAAAAAAATGAGTCAAGTACGAACGAAGAGAAGTCGAATGAGAAGTGCTTTTTATTTTCCAAGTGTGAAAAAGGACTTATCGATGCGTGACATTCGATTTGGTTATACATGGAAAAAAAGCATCGGTTATTTATGCGCGCATAATAACTCTGGAATTTGCGCGTGAAATTCGTTTCTTTTTTTTTTTACTTTTTTTTCATATTATTCATAGCGATCGAATTATTGCGCGCGAGGCGCCGTACATATGGATAAAAGATGAATTAATATCTCGCGCATTGATATCGCGTTACTGTTTATCGGTTTATTTCTCGTCAAACAACAGATTACGTTCATAAATTTCTATTTTTTTTCTCTCTTTTTTTGACTTATACGCGTGATAAAAGAATTTTATTGTATAACTTTGATTGACGTAAAACTTGTAAAATTATTGCTAAAAAATAATTTGTATTTTATTGTCGCTGTACACTGAAATGAAAAAAAAAATTTAATTGATAGAGATAAAAAAAGAAATCGTATGTAGCAAAAGGAAGCAATTATAAATGTGTAACGATAACAAATTGATAACGTTATCGTAGCTGCCTTTTAACGCCTAATAAAACGTTCTCTCTCTTTTTTTTATTCATCTGGCGAAGAATTTAATCGTAGCGCTATAAATATTTAAAATTATAAGTTTAAATAAATTAAAACAAAAGATCAACATAACGAGAGCTTTTAAAATTAATTAAATTTCAAGGCATTTGCAATTTAATTTAAACAGTATAAAAACAATGAAACTTTTATAGTTCTATATGATGGTTTTTAATAAGAAATTTTTTGTCTGATCTATTGTTTTAAATTTAATTATAAATATTTCAATGAACTTTTAATTAGAATTTATTATTATTTAATAACAAATATCGAAGAAAACAATGAAAATAAATAAAATTTAATTTTTCCAGACGAAGCAGATAAAGCACGAAAGTAGTGGCAAATGTTTGGCCATAACCGAAAGTAAGCAGCGTTTACTTATGGAAGAATGTTCGTTATCAGCGTCACGTCAAAGGTGGGCTTTCGAAAATTACGATCCCTCAAAGCTGTGATATCGCGTACCACTGAGGGCATTGCAACAGCATAATAACCAGCAACAGTATAGTTATCGACGTAGCCCAAGGCATTTAAGACGACGGCGCTGATGAATTTATTTTTATTTTCATTATTATTACTATTATAACGCATACATATATACATATACACATACAACATTCCTTGGAATTTATCAATTTACTTCCGTGAAGATCTTTCCAGATTATTACTATTATTACTATTTTTTATTTTATACATACTATTATACAATGTATTTACCGTTCCGGTTACTACTTTTTTCTTATTAATGCGTTTATTCGTTTTGGATTTATTAATTACGGGGAGATGCAATGCATTTAAAAAAGATAACTCTTGCGAAAAAGATACGACAAATCAATTGTTGGCGAGTGCTAGTTTATTATTGTTATTATAAGTGAATAAAAAAAACATTGTTCGTAACTTTTCCAAGGGTGGGAAAAATTTATTATTAATATACGTATATTGTGTAAGAGGAAGATTAGAAAGTAAAAAAAAAAAATTGGGCTTTGTCTTCTTGTTGGACTGTTTGTTCTAACTTTTAAAAGAGATGGAACAACGATGAATGAAAGAAAAAAGTATATTATATAATATAATGACTAATGGGCTTAAATAAAAATGCGTTCAGTTTGTGCAAATAAATTGTGCACGTTGAAAAATTATTTTTATATTTTTTCTATAATAAACGAATAATAGGGATAATTGACGTAGGTCTTGTACATTTCTGTAAAATAAATTTAAAAATCTACGATCAATGCCAGTTTATTTTAGATTTTAAGCCGCCACGAGATTTAAGGAGAAATTATAAATGATAAAATGATTAAAAAAATAAATAAATAAATAATTAAAGAAATGATAAGAATGAATTGAGATTTTTGCGAGAGAGAGACTTCTTTTTCTTTTTGATTAATTAGAAAAAAAGGATTATATTATGCAAGGTGCTGTGCGTACGAAAGACAAATAAAGTATAATAGAAAATACGAATAGAGAGAATGATGGAATGTAATAGACAAAAAGCGTGTATTATATTGTGCAAGAGAGAGAGAGAGAGAGAGAGAGAGTCTGTATTTGCGAGACTTTAAATTAGCTCATTACTAGTTGCCAATTATTGTAATCAATAAATAATTCCAAGGCCCTGTGTGTTTTGAGAGAGGGTGGGAGGACGGGGGTCGGTTTTTGTCTGATTGGCTCGATCAATCACATTAAGAAAAAAAAAGGAAGAAAAAAACTATACTCCTGTAAATTCAAGCAATCGAATCTCATTTCCGCAATCAGTGAAAACGTTTCTCTCTGTTCTTAATTACTTTGAATGGAAGCGACTATACCTGCTATCGATTGCGTTTATTTAAAATAGCGAATTACTGATCTTACGAACACGATAACTTACTTGGAATTGCTACTTATTTAATTGTCGAAGTTCAAAGAGGAAAATTAAACGAATGTCTATTGTTTGTTATCTTAAGTGCTTCTATTTTTTTCCTCTTTTTCTTAAAAAATAAAAAAAAAGACAAAGAAATTTGATTCGATTGTTATGAATGAATTGGTGTATCTAATGATAAACGTCTTGTACACCCTTTAAAATATGGCATTGTCAAAATAAAGAAAAAAAAAATTAAAAAAAGAGAATATTAACGAAGAGAAGAAAAACATTTATATATGAAAAACGAATATACAATACATATTATACATATACGTACACAGGACATTTTCTACATTTCGTAAGGATGTGGCATATCGTAAGAGAAAGTGACATATTGAGGATAAATAGCGCGCTGTCATTGCGGCTTTAAAAAAATTCATTTCGACGCAGTGCGAGCCACGCGTTTTTATCGATGTAATATCGAATGTGCCTTATATTTCGTGTAAATAAATATTAAAAAGTTAGAATTAAAACAAAAAAAACTACTATTGTCATCATCACGAAAAAAAAACTCTACGATATCGTGCAAGCATTTGTGTTGAATAAAATCGATGTTGTTTTATGTTATGTGATTTTTATCTATTTATTTCCAGACACCTTTCCTTGCAAAAAATATTTTACATCATAAAGGTGATATATTATTAAGTCTTAAAAAAAATTATTCACATTATTATAGTCAGATGTTTACGTTTTCAAGCAATGAAACTAAAAAAAGTGTAAATTAACTTAAGATTAAAATTTCAATAACTTTTAAATAATATTTTTCCTTTTTTATTATAATAATTAAAATTATTCATTATTTTCAATAAAATTCATTTGATTGTAAGAGAAAAGAAAGAACAATTTGATATTATGAAATGTTGAGTGGTCATAAAACGAGTGTTTTTGAAATGTATATATTTCATGTAAGTAAATAAAGGTGGTATGTATTTCTAGAAGTGGCAATTAAGTGCCACGATAGATTAAAGCACGAAAATCTCATATTAGTAGGTGAAACGAAAATGAAATCGCTCGTTATTCTAGCGCAGTCGCGTTATGAACGAGCTCAAGTGTGTCGCTACTGTTGCGCCCAGCCGCGTTGCCTTTTGCGCCGAAGCATTATCTTAACTTGTTAAGAAAAATTTTTTATTTACTGAAATATTTTTATTTCAAGTCTTTATTATATTTTGTTAAATAATACTTTATTGGCGAGATTTTCAATTTATAATAATATGAAACATTTTAATTTGATAACTTTTTCGTTAAGCTATGTAATTTTAAAATTTGTTCTTATTTATTTTATTGAAAAAAATTCTATAAAAAGCTGCGCAAGATATGAATTGAGATATTTTTTTTCTAGTAAAAAAAATAAATGTATTTAAATGAATTAACGTTAGAACTATGAATGGGCACATTTTGACGCTTGCACCTCAAGATTAAGCGTTTTTGAGCTTGACCTCATTTCCTTTGAAATTACTATTACCTGCTATCATCAAAAGCTTATCTTTTTCATTTTATCTTTTATTACAAAAAATATATATGCATATAAGAAAACTTATCAATCTTAATGTAGAACTTCATACGAATTCTTTTCTACAAAAGAATAAATACATCATAAAAAATTTTAAATTAAATTTCATTTTCTTTATTTAAAATCAATTGAATAATTCCTTTCAAATTTCTGCCATTGATTGAACGAGAATAATAATGGAAAAAAAAATCACTAAAGCCCCAATGTCACCCTTGTCACCCCATACGTGCTTTAACAAGGAAACGAAATTCTCCATCCCTATATTAAATAGCAATACAATATATAGGCGCTTATCTATCTCCCACGAGTACAGAAGCTTCAATATCTTGTTTTCTTTTTCTCCTCTTTTCATTAAACGCGCTTGTGTATGAAAGAGCGAGAAAAGTAAATGTATCAGTGCGAGGGGGCAGCACATAGAAATTCTAACAAAGTACACATTATACCAAGGTTAGTAGTAGTAGTGGTAAAAGCAGGTATATAGATCGACGCCTTGCGCGCGTTCGATTCTCCTCTTGTACACCCACGCTGAAGAGCATATACGTGCACACGATGATTACGATACAAGGATAGCGCTGCTTCTGCGCAGATAAAGCTTTTTTGGTAGGGGGATGAAAAACGGGTAAAAGCTCTTTCTTGCTTCCCCCCTGATACTGTCGAAGCTTTTCAAGCGTTTGTGGCGCTTGCAGTTTCTCGCTGTTATTTCTTTAGCTAGATAAAATAAACCAGAAAATAAATAGGTTGTTAAAGCTTTAACTTAACATCTTTCGCCTCCTCTTATTGTTGTTGCTGATGGTTAAAGTTACGTAAAGCTTAATTATATAAAGCTTAAGATATATAAAAGATAAAAGAGAGAAAAGATAGATAAATAAAAAAAAGGTTCGATGAGTAGTGAAGTAGGCAAGGCTGTACAAGTAAGCAAGTGAAACGTCAGCATCTGTTGTCGTTGTCGTGAGGGAAGCTGTAAAGGCTGACATATCTGTCGGGCTACATAACAGTCCGCAAAAGTGTTTTTTCGAGCAAGCAGCGGTTGTAGCCCGACGAGCGAGAGGGCTCCGGGATCCGAGCAACAGGTATCGTAACAAACTACAAAGCTTTCTCACTATCTCTCTTGCGCTTTCTCTTCATTTTTTCTTTCTCGGCAATAAAAATTAGAAAAAAAAAACAGTCTTTCATCTGTATTCTGCGCTTCTTCTTCTGCTTCTTACTTTGTCATCTGCAATCATCTTCAGCAATAAAAAAGTAGAGTATAATTAAAACAAAAGAAAGAAAAAAAAACCAAAACGCGTATTAAAAAATCTCTCGCAGCAACAACAACAGCAACAGCAGCGAGGGGAATATAAAAGCGAAGAAGAAGAGGAGGAGGAGGAGGTGGGCGCAATGCCGGAGGCCTCGAGCTCAGGTGGTATGGTCGATGATCCTGACCATTCGACCTTTGAAAATAAATCTGGATTAGCTGAGGATATGAAATTTTTAGCTCGTATGCCAGAGCTTTGTGATGTTACATTTCTCGTGGGGGATACCAGGGAGCCGGTTTGCGCGGTCAAGGCTGTTCTTGCTGCCAGGAGCAAGTTAGTATATTTAACCCATATACATATGCTTTGTGCTATGCTTTACAAGTTTTTTGCTTTTTTCAATTTTTTTTTTGTTTTAGTATATTTTAAAATTTTTTTTGTTAAACTTAAGATAAAGTTATATTTTAGAGCAAATATAATTTGTTATTTTATAAAATGATCGGTTATTAATTAATTCATTATTTAACTATTGTTTAATTTTTAAAAATTGTATAAATATATTTACGTTTATAAATGAACAGTACATTTTAGTTGCGTATTCCATAAACTTATTGCGCATGCCACACTTTAATTATTCAAGGATTAAAAATTAACACTTCCAAAATAAATGATAATTATATTAGACAGCATCATTATTATTTTAAACCTGTTATTATTAAATGAGCTAAATTTTTATGTTCTGTAATTTGGGAAATTTTTAGAGTAAACCTACAAACGTTATCATCAATACAAAATACAAATATATTGATTTTTAAATTGATAACATTTAAATTGCGTTTTTGAGCATGAAAAGAAAACTGCTTTTATTTAAATGACTTTAGATAATTTTAAAATTCTTGCTCTAGAATCTCTTTAAGTTTCATATGAAAACGCCCTCGCAATCCCACAAATTACATTAACTCAACAAGTTTCTACAGCTGAAAAAGAAACGACGCAGTTGTCTAGTAAAATAAAAGATTTAAGCTTAAACTTTTTGTCTCCTTTTTTTACCTAGAGTCTTCCAAAAGATGTTATACCAAGCGCCAAGTCCGCAGCGTAAGAAGGAACCACCGCCCAAGGAGAATAAGCTGCGTTACTTCCTCAAGAGGAGTTCCGAGCCACTTTTGAATCTACAGAACGCTGCGCAACAGGTAAATTATCTCAAGTGTTTAATTTACGCTTGAAATATAATAATCAGCTTTTCTTTATATTACATTACATGAGTATATTAACATGTAAAGAGTGCTTTTTTTGTATATAACGTGAAATGACCATTTTTTAAATGCATTTTATGATGATGAAATCCTTTTGCTTACTACTAATCTGCTTTCTTTCTTATTTTTAAATAGAATATACGATCAAAATAATAGAATGCTAGTGTTATTAGATTATAGACAAAAAATTTTTTACAGTCATAATTAGATGTATTTTCAAGATTATTAGCTAATTTAAGCTAATTTATAAAAACTAATTGAAGCTAATTTATTTAAGCTAATTGTATAAAAGCTTATAATACAAGCTAATTTTAAGTAAAAATGTACACATTTGAGATTTTAAGTTGAATCATAAAATATTTAGCATTTTGTTTCACGTGATAAAAAAAAACAATTAGATTTTTGTATAGTGTAATTTATACGCTTTTGATCATCAAGCGTTTGACAAATTTGTAAATATAATAAAATGAAGTTAGATAAGAAATAAATAATGTATATTATAAAAGAGCGTGTGTTATGTGCCATATAGCGGTCAGGGTTCACGCAGCAGCTGGCTCCTATCCAAGAGGTATCATTTATATGCAAAATCTTTTTTTTTATATTCACCCCTTTTCAATCATTTTTTCTCATGAACTACATACATTACAATTAGTCATTACGATGCACGTGTACTTAGAGCACTAACAACATTGTTATAATTAAAGTTTCTTTTTTTTTAAGGGGATGTAATAAGGTATATGATTTATACGTAGTTACCGACATTGCAGTTTTCCAAATTTTTTATCTTGATTCAAAAATTTTCCGAAATATCTTTATATTAGGCTCTTTATTGGTAAAAATGTAAGGCTGTAAAGATATTTTTTTAACTTTTGGATTAAAAATTAAAAATTTTAAAAACTATAATATTGGTATTTTACATTCCATTAATATTTCAAATTTTTGAAAATTTTCATATTATTTTGTTTATCTTTTGTGTTGATTCTGACAAATCATTTACATATTAATTTCCATTTGGATGTATAATTGCTAAATATTCAAGATAACATAAACATTTTGATTTGTGAACATAAAATTATAAACGCATGCATGCCTTTGTATATGTAATCCAAACTCACGACTCATTATAGCAACTTGTAATCTCGTAAGTAGTATATTCACCTATAGTATTTAATGTATAGTAATCCACTAGAGTTACTTAGAATAATAGTAGTTTGTTAAGCACTATAGATTATTTAATAATGTATTTCTTTTACTCTCCCTAGGATACCCAATTTACCCAACTCATACAAAAATCTTAGTTATTTTCGCACTTTAGAATATTTCTATTCGAGGTCTTCAGTGGCTCAGTCGGCAGAGCGATGGATTCATAATCTCGAGGTTTCGAGTTCGAATCGCACTCTCGTCCGAATGGTACAAGCACCACTGTACGCGTTACATGTGCTTTATTCACAAACACACTGCGAAACCTCCGTCGTTAATTAGCATCGCAATGATGGCATGAAAACATCGATGTTAAATAAAATAAAAAAAATAAAAAATATTAAGAATTTTTGTATGAGTTTTACTGGAAATAAATATTTTTATTGAAATTCACCAAGGTGAAATATTCAAATCTTATTTATTTGAAATCTATTCAATACTATTAAAATTTTTTTTTCTTCTTCGTTGTTTAGTCAATTATGACATGCCCGTCAATTTTCATTAGTAAACTTAGCGACTTATTAAAATCTAAATAAAATTTGAGTACTTCACCAAATCTTTTTTTTTTTAAATAATCTTACAAAATATAATAAATATTATAAAGTTTAAAATATTTCGTATGATAAATTTATGAAAATTTTAGCCTCAATCAAATCAGCATCATAATATCATAATTGAAGAATTCGAGCCTGACGTGTTTCGTCAACTAATTGAATACATCCACACTGGATGTGTCACTTTACAACCTCGTACTTTGCTCGGTTAGTTTAAATTTTCATATCATATATATAAATTTAATTTTAAAAATTCATTATATTGCATTGTTAAATATATGATTAATTTAAAACGTATACAACAGGTGTGATGAACGCAGCGGATTATTATGGACTTGACGAATTGCGTCGCGCTTGCGCTGGTTTTGTTCAATGCTGCATAACTGTTGATACTGTTTGTGCATTATTAGCTTCTGCCGAGCGTTATATTCAGTACAAGTGCACAAAATCACTTGTGCAAAAGGTATTTAATATATTATAAGCATTTATTTAATAAAGCGTTAAAGTATTCATGGTATTTAGAGCTTTAATGATAGCAAGTAGAATCAGATGGCTATAGTAAGCATAAATATGTGCAATATGCACTGTAAAAATTAAATAGTTTATAATAAAGCTCTCATAAAGGTATTCCTTATAAATTTATAATACACTGTAAAAAATTTTTGTAATTTTAACTTCCTAAATTGTGTAGATTAAAAAATAAAAGTGCATAAAAATTCATGAATAGTAAAAAATTTTGAACAATAATAAAATGTGTACTTCGAAATTATAAGATAGTTTGAATAACAAAATACATATTTTTCATGAAAGTTTGACAAAAATTTATTACTGTTTAAAAGTACACAAAAGTTTTATGTTAATTTTACTTATTTATGTGTAAAATTTTAACATAAATATTTTCAACAAGAAAAAATCAAATCATTCAAAATTTTCTATAGTGTATGAAAGAAAATCGTAGTATACATATTATATTTTTGTATATGTATTTTAGCTGAAAATATATATACTTAATTTACATAGGTTTTAGAATTCGTCGATGAACGCGGGAATGAGGTACTAAACCTTGGATCTTTTACGCTGTTACCGCAGCATGTGGTACGCTTAATTTTAGCTCGAGACGAGTTGCGCGCTGATGAGTTTACTAAATTTCAAGTACGTAAACATGTGCATGCTTTTAATATCCTTACCAAACATGGAAACTTTTACAACATTTGTTTAACTAATTTACATGGCTCTTTTTCGTACAGGCTGCTTTAATGTGGAGCAAAAAGTATTGCGATAGTAACGCAAACATAGATCTTAAAGAAGTCATTGGAAACTTTATTGAGTACATACAGTTCCATAAAATTCCAGCGACTGTTTTGATGCACGAAGTCCATCCATTGGGATTAGTGCCTGAAACTATTATTTGTAAAGCTCTGGCCTATCAGGTGCGCAACGCTTATCTTTATACAAATCACAGTAAAAATAGTTTTTAAATATTTGTTATGTACATTTTATATTGTTATATTATACACACAAAATTTTATTTACATATTTTATTTTTTTCCATATATTATTTAAAATGAAAAATTAATCAGAATTTGGTCCTTCCAATTAATAAATGGCTCAAATATTCAAAAGAAGTTGTAGTAAATTTTTTATTTTAAAAAATCAACCTCACATCTAAAAATTTTATAATTTACTGAAGAAACTTGTAATTTTATTAAATAAATGATATTATATAATAAATAAATGTATAAAAATAATTTGATAAAAACCATTTTTGTTGAAACATTTGTTGCAGGCAGACCCAACCAGTGTCGACCCCGGGCAGCTCTCCCCCCACCGAGTGAGACGTCAAGGGCGTAGTATGTCAGTCCAATCATCATTGGACCCATACGGCAGTAATATAACATTGAATTCGCTTGGTAGCGATGCTGGTTCCGGGAGCGATAACCGTCAACATTCTGGAAGTAACTAACCTCTGGCCACCGCGGTTGCGGATCGTTTCGCAACCGCGGTTGTTGCTGATGATGTCTCATCGACAACTTGTCTACATTGTAGTCAACATAGACAAGCGCATCATCAAGCATCATCGGGCTCTGGCGCTGAATCATTAAGTATCGAAGAGGAACATGATCAAGATAATGATAACAATAGAAGAGATAATAATCGCATACTTGTTAGAGCTGATGTCGAGGTTATACAATCGCCACCAAGTCCAATACGTGAACCATCACCGTCACCTCAGCAACAACAACAGCAAGATACCGATAGATTAACAGCTACTGGTTTATATATCAGAATGGTACTTAGACAAGAAGGCAAACTTACTGATCTTGTCTGGCTCTACAAGACGCACAAGTTCTAAAAATAAAAATACAAAAAAATATATATAGAAAAAAGTTCGATTTTCATAATGTGTATCATCTTTAAAGACGATAAGATCTTTGTGATCGATCTTATGTCTTTTGTCATCTTATTCTCGTCGTCGTCTCAACTGTAGTCTGCTCTATTGATGCTCAATGTACTCTTTAGACTTGCTGAGAAATATTACAGTCTATACGCTTACCCGAGGCTTTTCTTTTATTTTTCATTTTATTAAATTAAAAATTCCAATTTATTACTTTTTAGTTTTTTAATTTTTTTCGTTAAATATTTTGTAATTTCAGAAAGAAAAAGTTTTTTATACGTTTTTCTATTGTTTTAAATAATTTAAAATAGCAGCAATGCAGATTGATATTTTTTTTTAGAGTTAAATTAAACAATCGTATAAGGGATTAACTTAAACGAGAAATGCTACTTCCATATAGTTAAAAATGACCAAGCTAAACAGGTTGTTTTAATTTGAGGCTGATTAGAGCTTTTCTATAGATTTCTTTTGTATGGATGCAATAATACTGCCTCAAGATTTGTTTTAGCTACTACGTACAAATGAATATGCTCAAAATCTTTAGGCTCAAAATACATTTAATTACTATCATGTACAATTACGTTAGTTTGCCAATTGCAAATCTCCAGTTATGCTGAAAAATGAAAATACAAATTTTTGTATGTATGTATACATATGTATGAAATATTACAGTATGAAACAAAGTAAAAATAGAACACGTTATACATCGTTTGCGAAGAAAAAATATAAATGAAACAAAAACAATGATGAAAAATGTTGTCTAGGAATTGAAAACATCTATTTTTAATACAGCTTTAGATCATAGTTGTCTTAATCATCAATGACTTTTGTGCGTTGAAAAAAAGAAAAAAATACAAAGATCGTTCATTTATTTTAGCTCATAATACAAATTAAACTATTATCAGTCATAGCTTTTCGAATTCGAATCTCTCACTGCCAGAACAATGCTTGGATAGCTTAACTTTTTGAAGAATGAACATTTTGTTAGCGAAACAATGAATCAAACCTGAATGAAAATCGATCGAAATGTATGAAAAACAAAATAGAGTGATATGCGCTCGTGCTTCTTCAGCCTTCACTTTTCATATGTCTATATACATGATAAAAAAATGCTATTTTTAAAAAAACAAATCCTATTTTTCCATGGGGTACGAGTGCTTGATTGCAGCATTGGCTTTTTCTAAAGTGCGATTCGAATAAGAAATTAATGGATAATGTACTTTTGAAAAAATATGTAAAAAAAAGCACATATCATATATTCTTGTCTTCAGTAGCTAATCGATATACTTAATCAAA
Source organism: Anastatus disparis (assembly GCA_017163975.1). Lineage (NCBI taxonomy): Eukaryota > Metazoa > Arthropoda > Insecta > Hymenoptera > Eupelmidae > Anastatus > Anastatus disparis. Next base: position 7,929,535 of record JAFFSR010000226.1, read on the forward strand.
TAAGTTATATATAACAAATATATAATATATAAAGTATTATAACAGGAAAAATGAAAGTTATACACAAATACATATACATGCAAACAGATATACAGCCACACATATATTGAAATTCAAATTATCATATCACATTTGCTCTTATACATTCGAAATAGTGCATTTCGATGATCTTTAAGTGTATGAAAAAATTTTATGAAAGAAAAGCAAAGAAAAAGCAAAAAGTCACAATTCGTTGTTGCCATTTACACACAGCTGTTGTATACATTGTTGCTGTTGTTGTTATACATATATAATTCAGTGTTACCGTCGTATATACATAAATATATATTTAATTGTTGTGTCTCGGGCATAAGTGTCAAGTTTACGCAAAAAGAAAAAATAATGATGTGCATGTTTTAGCTTACAGAAGTATATACAAAAAATTTTGTCAAGCATAAGCGCTATACATATGCATACAAACAAAAATGCAAAAAAAAAAATAAAAACAGATTGCTAATACATGTATAATACTCATGAAAGATATTCGATGCATTGTATACTCGAATGAAAATAATACTCACTGGCATGCGTACAAATTAACTGTCTACTTCTATAAACATTGGTCATTCATTTTAAAATGTAACGAGTATCAATTTAATCGCTGATGGAAAGATACTTTGCAAATGATCATGAAATTTTGGGAATGCTCGAATTATTTGAATGTTTTTTTTATTGCGTATTCTACTATGCCTAGTGTAACTTATTAATTCGTATAATAAATACTCATTAAGTAATTATTACTTATAGCAGAATTACAGTAGATTATGTCATATTTCGTAAAGAATTTTATAGCATTTTTAAATTTAATTTTAAGTAATCCTTCTTTAATTAAAAACAATACAAGATATTAAAAAGACTTGTGTATAATTTATAACTGTACTTTAATTGCATTTATACAGAGATTCCCTAAATTCATTTCATGAAATTTTCTATTTCATAAATCAAAATTTACCTTGGCAAAATTTAAAAAAAAATACGAAGCTGGCTTCATGAAATATCCCAAAAGAAATTTCATCTTATATACGCTACCTCCTGGTACATGAAAATAATTTTTTGTACATCATGTTGAATATTACTCAAAGTCTAAAGCATATGCGCCTTCTGTGTTATCTTCCGGATATAGCAAATATTAATACATTTATAATAAAAATAAAAATATTCATTAAATCTTTGTCATCATTATAAAGTATTATACAGTTGTGTATCATCGAATTCTATTTATATACAGTTTATTCATTATTTATTGATTAATCATGGAATTCAAGCAAATAAATCAATCATATTCATATAATATATCCAAGTTTATTTATTTTTAACCTAAAAATCATATATTATTTAAGAAAAAAAAATATTTTTTCACAATTTTTCTAAGATCAAAAATATCAAATATCAGAAGCTTCATTCAAGCTCTGTTTCTCTATTAGGTTAAAGAATATAAAAATCAAACGATTATTCGAATGCCATGGCAACGAGCTACTGTAGGTAAACAGGCATGTTAAATTATAGATAACCTGTTTGTGTACCTTTGTTGTGTTGTGTATATTAACTTAGGATTAAAATTCATTAACGTGAAGTATAGAAAAAATTATCAGTAAATTGTAGAAAAATGGTTCGCGTGAAAAATAAAATGCCTGAAACGCGTACGGAATATTACTTCAAACCTGGACAAAATCCTGAGAACACTAAAGTAAGATTAAATTGTAAAATTTATATATTTTTTAACGGTTGATTAACATTCGTTATCTAATATTTTGAAGGTTTCCGAAAGAGGTTTGGCATTGATATGTTCGAAAAGTGCATTTCAACGTTTTCACGATTACACCGAGGAAAATAAAAAAGCTGAGCTTTTAGCTGAACGTGAAGTTAAAAGATTAGAAGCACTTAAGAAAGCAACTTATGAAATGTCAAAAACATGGGAGGATACTGTAGAAGTATGTATTGTATTTATAAACCATTGAATTTTTTTATAATTTTGCTTTTTACATAATTACACGTTCTATGCAAATTTTTAGAACATTGCGAAAAGAAGAAAAGACGATCTTCTTTCCAGAAGAAAGAAAGAAGAAGATGAAAGAGCAAAGTTTGCTAAGGAATTGGCAGCTAAAACTGCTATGGAACGTGCAGAAATAGTAAAGCAAGCAAAAGAATTATTATTTTGGAGAAATCCACGTTGTAGAATGATTAATAAAGCTCTTCTCGTATCTGAGGTAATTAAACTTTAAATAATATGGCATCGATCAATAGAAATTTTAATTCTATGACTAATTTTATTTATCAGTGTTATAGAGAACTAGATGCGCAAGTGAAATTTCAAAATTCGATTAAGGGTGTCGATAAAAAGCTTGATACAGAATACGCGAAACATGTTCTGGGAGATGTTGAAAAATATTATAAAGAGGAAAAAAAGAAAAGTGAAGAGAGGAAGAAAAGGCATGATAAATACATAGAAGAATTAGAAAAGCAGTTCGTATTAAGAAAATAACATATTTTATTCATATTTGTTAAATTTTACTCGTGTTTGTTGAATTTACCATGGTATAATTTTAGGATAAGGATTAACAAAAGGAACATGAAAAATCTTCAAGAGTCTATAAGAAAATCGGAAACTGAAGATATTGAAAATATGGCAAAAGAAATTGAGGAAATAAAAAAGAAAGAATTACAGGAGGTACATTATTATCATTTTATAATAAAATTATTAAGTAACGTAAGTATACAGTAAATTATAATTTTAAAAACGTTTCAGCAATTAGAGAAAAAAGAGCTTTTGAAAAAGATGTTCCTTGAAAATATTGAAGAAAAAAAGAAAAACGAATTGAAAATGCAGGAAGAAGAAGAATACCGAGAGAAAAATTTGCAACTGTACAGACAGATAAAACAAGAAATGGAAAAAGCAACTAAAGAGACTATAAAGAATAATAGAGACAACAAAATTGAAAAAAGCGAAAGATTAGGTATGGTATAAATTTATAAAACTAAGAATTTAAATATATTTTATCTCATTGTTATAAATATACGTATATATGAATTTTTTAGCTAGAGTAATCGCTGGCAAAATAAAGAAAGGATATTTCATAATTAAAAGAGAGCGAGACATTGATGAAATAGTAAAGGAAAGAGAACAGGAACAAGAAGAAGAGTATTTAAAAAAAGTGGCTGAATTAAAAGAGAAGAAAGAAAAAGCTCATCGCCAATTACAGGAAGATCTGAAAGCATTAGAAGAAGAGAAAGAAAAGCGTGATAAAGAAGAAGCAGATATGAAATTGTGGGATACACTGCAAAGATATAAAAAGGATGAATTCAATAAGAAATTGGAACAGGAACAACGCGAAAAAGAAAAAGATAAAAAATTAACTTATAGTTTTCAACTCAAAAAGCAAATGGTTAGTCATATTTTTAAAATGATAAAAAATAATCTATAAACACGAACAAACAAATATTATCTTCTCAATGTCTTGATGTAGGCTGAAAAAGATGCTGAAAGGTATTTAATTCGATTAGACGAAGATGATGCTGCGGATATTAAAGAAATGTGGAATAGAGCCAACGAAAAAGTTTTGACTTACGGAGAAAAAGTTTTGCAAGAATCCAGAGGTGTCCGGCCTACTTTCCCAATTGAAAAGGCTATCAGAGTAAGATTTTATTTTTAATAAAATATTTGAAAATATATCGTTATTACAATAAAATTATGATAAAATATTTACAGGAATTTAAAAAAGATGTGGGATTGGTACCACGTAGTAGATATCGTCAAGATACTGAATGTACTTCGAAAATTTCAAAAAGAAAACGAGGAAAACGTCCTGTATGTAACAGACCTGTTAAAGAAGGAGAAGAATTTCTCCTTGGTTGATTAATAATTTAACTTTTGTAATTTTGTACAATGAACCATTTTATAAATAAACAATTGGATTTAAAAATTAAAAGTTCTACAATAATTATTTATGAAAAAAGCGATAGTCTATTTTTTTTACCTTTGTGGTACCTTGTATTTTCGAATGTCAATTTTTTAAAAATTATTTTTAGGTTATATAATTATATTATTTGTTGAACTTATAAAAAATTGCATTGGATTAATATTAAAAAAATGTTAAAATAGTACAGTGCGGTGAAAAATAAAAAAAGTTAGCACAATGTCTAAAAAACAACCACCTCCAAAGAAAACTTTGCCACCATGGTTCAATTTTGGGAATGCCGGAGCTTCCGGGTAATTATCCTATATAACCAAATATTTACATAACGAAATAATCATTTGCATTTAAATCTAATTTTCAAAAGTTAATATTCATTGAATTGAAACTAAAAATTTTAAATTAACATAATTGTTATAGAATGGCATCAACGTTTATTGTTCATCCTATGGACGTATTGAAAAATCGGATGCAAATGAGTAAAGAAGGCACAACTATAGGCAAAGTTATTATAAGTATTTACAAAAATGAAGGAATTTTAAAATTTTATGCTGGTCTCAGTGCTGGGCTTGTAAGACAAGCTACTTACACTACGACACGGCTTGGTATTTATAATCAAATGAATGATTATTATAGGTTAGTTTTTACTAATATACTTTGAATAATTCATCAAAAAGTAAACAAATGTTAAAAAAAATAATCATTTTTAGCGAACAATATCCTGATAAAAAACCGAGTTTTGGCTTATTAGCTCTAATGGCAAGCATAGCAGGTTCGACAGGTGCATTTGTTGGCACACCAGCTGATGTTGCTTTGGTCAGAATGACTTCAGATGGAAGGTTACCTCCTGGTTAGAAATTTCACGTATTTTACGCTACATTTAAGACATTTTTAATACTTCTCAAATATTAATAACAAATAGTGTTAAAAAAAAAATAAATTAGAATTTTTAAGTTTTACCGTTAGCTCTACAGTTACTCTATATATTTTTTTAAATACTTATTGTTTGCGCAAGCGATTCAAATCATAAAAGCATGAAGTAAAAATTTTCTCCTCATTAACGTACATCCGTACTTAAAACAAATAAAATAACTTGTCATTATTGCACTTTTCAACAATGGAGAACAAAGAAGAAATTACAAGAACGTTTTTAATGCGTTCATAAGAATTGTTAGGGAAGAAGGTGTATTTACACTATGGCAAGGAAGTATCGCGACAATGGGCAGAGCTGCAGTTGTTAATGTCTCCCAACTTGCTACTTACAGTCAAGCGAAAAATCTTATCGCAAAACAGCGTAATTATCATACCATTTTTTAAATTATTTCTTTACGTTATAATTTAGGTTTGAATTAAATAACCTTAATAGTTAAATATTCAATATAATATACGAAATTTCAAATAAAATTAATTTTTAATTTTTAGTTAATGTTCCAGAAGGTATTCTCCTTTATTTTTACGCATCGATGGTCTCAGGTTTTTTAACGGCATTCAATTCGATGCCTTTTGACATTACGAAAACGCGGATACAAAATTTAAAAGCATCGGAAAAACCGCCTGGCGTAGTGAGTGTTTTGGTGAATATCGCAAAAACCGAAGGTGTCAAAGCTTTATGGAAAGGATTTTGGCCAACTTATTGTCGTATTGGTCCACACACAGTTTTCACATTAATGTTCAATGAACAATTTGCAAGAATTTACAGAAAATATTTTATGAAGGATGATTAAACGTTAGATTGTTAAATTGTACTTATCGCAATATTTGCTTTTCAATAACATTGTAAATACGTATTATCGCAGTCATCAACTACCGTGAGTAATGTTAATAAATGTATTTATTTATTTATGATTATAATCTTTTTTATAACCGTTATATTTGTGTTAACTACTAATTTTTTTCTTCCATAATATTCAATTAACTAAAATATTTTAAATGTTTTACTTGTTATTTCAATTATTAACAGCATATTTAAATTATTTCTAAAAAAAGAATTTGATGTTCAATAAAACATTTTTTACTACTTACTAGTGCATTACATAATACTTAACTATCTTGTCACTTAAATCACTTCATTCATTTGTAAACACCTCATTTTTACTTAGCAATCTAAAATTAACTGATTGACAAAAGTAAAAAGAAATAGAAGAAAACAATAATTCTTTCAACTAACATTTCAAGATAAAACAGACAAAATATCCCGCGTTGATGGAGCTTCGTGATTATACCGCTTGGCGACGCCTGTCTCCAATCAGCTGGGAGAGTAGTAAAGTGGCTACTGCTTGGACTTTGAACGACGTTCTCAGAAAAAGAAGAAGAGAGAAAGAGAGAGGAAGAATGAAAACGGACACTTTGACGTATTCGAACTCAATATATTCGCGAACTCTCCCGCGTGACAACACGAGGCGCCTCCGTCCTTCCCCACCTTTTTTCATTATATTATATTCGGTTTGAAGGCCGTAATTGTGTATAATACCACGTGTGTGTATATGTGTGTTTGTGTGTGTGTGTATGTGCATCGTACAATTTCTCTCAATCATTATACACGATTTCGAGTTTCGCCACTTGCCGAACAGTTCGATTTCCCCCGCCCGTCGCTGGTCGACGACGAGGCTCCTTTACTTTTTTTATATTCTTTATTTTCTCGTTTATTAATAAAGTCTAAGTGATTTTACAAGTTTGCGTCTGCAACGTGCAAGTGCAATTGTTGAAATATTTCGAACGAAAATAAGAGTTGTTATTTCATTTAGTAAAAATGAGTGAAAAAACAGTACCGAACGCTGTTAAATTTCTCATTGGCGGCACTTCTGGGTATGTGTGACTATGCATTATTTTTTGTATATCTAACCAGTTATTTTAATGTAATTATATAGAATACGTTAATTCATGAATTTGTTATAAATTTACAAGACCATGGGGGTCTACATTTTTTATTTTCATACATGCTTTTATCAAAGATTTCCGCTGAGTATTGGATATTATCACTTAAATGTATTACTTAATCAACACTGATAGTTTCTTGATTGATAAGGATGTGGAGAGTAAATATTTTATAAATTGATAATTACGTACTGTACACTAGAGATTCATGCTACTGTACAGTATACAATTATTTTAAAAATAACTTTCCTAGAAATATGTGAATAGTTATTTTTGAAAAAATTATGCATTTCAAAAATATACAATAATTCTCCAAAAAACTATTTAATGATAATAAATAATAATAAATTGTTATTTTTATTTATAGTATAAATTATGTGAAATTATAATTAAAATTAAATACGTTTTTCATTTAATTATTTTAATAATCTAAGTACATAATTTAAGTAAATTATAATTAATTATGCTTATATTTTAATTAGTATGGCCGCCACATGTTTTGTTCAACCACTTGACCTCATAAAAAATCGCATGCAATTGAGTGGAACAAAAACTTCAACAGTATCTGTCATTTCATCCATTTTGAAAAATGAAGGACTTCTGGCAATGTACTCCGGATTGTCTGCTGGATTAATGAGACAAGCAACGTATACAACAACAAGGCTTGGAATATACACATGGGCTTTTGAATTGGCTTCGTAAGTTATTAATTAAGTTATTTATAAAAATATATTCTAAAATATATTCTAATTATAAATTAAATTTATAGGAAAGATGGTCCGCCAAATTTTTTGACAAAGGCTGGACTCGGTATGTTTGCTGGATGTATAGGAGCTTTTGTTGGAACACCAGCTGAAGTTGCTTTAATACGAATGACAGCTGATGGTAGATTACCACTTGGTAAGATATAAAATTTAATGTTTGTATAATTAATTTTTTATATTCAATAAATTTCAGAAAAATTTCTATTCTAGTTTTTGGCTGCTTGCCAAAAAATTAAATTTATTTTGTTTTTTGTCTAGCGGAGAGAAGAAACTATAAAAATGTTTTCGATGCACTATTTCGTATAACAAGAGAAGAAGGATTATTTACATTATGGAGAGGTGCTATTCCTACAATGGGTCGTGCAATGGTTGTCAATGCTGCTCAACTTGCTTCGTATTCACAAGCTAAACAAGCACTTCTTGATACAGGTACATTTTTTAATTAACCTCATGAAAATATGTGATTATGTATGTACATAAAAACTATTTTTTACTTAAAGGGTATTTTGAGGAAAACATTACTTTGCATTTCGCAAGTTCTATGATTTCTGGTCTTGTCACAACTGCAGCTTCTATGCCAGTCGACATTGCCAAAACAAGGTAAATTACTTTTTTTTGCAATTTATTGCATTTATTTTAGCAAAAATGGAAATTATACAATTATTTTTTTTAGGATTCAAAACATGAAAATGATTGATGGAAAACCAGAGTTTAAAGGAACTGTTGATGTGTTAATTAAAGTTTTCCGCAATGAAGGATTCTTTGCTTTTTGGAAAGGATTCTTCCCTTACTATGCTCGTTTAGGTCCACATACAGTACTGACGTTCATCTTCTTGGAACAAATGACATCTGCATATAAAAATTTTGCATGATCACAATACATCAAGTAATCATCTCTACTAATTCCATATGATCAAAATACTTACAATACTATATGCTTCAATTATTTTTTTATTTTTACGCTTTTGAGGAACGAAACATTCTTGATGCATTCTTTTGTAATGTTAGAATCGTCAGGAACGATTCTAAAATTTCGGCTTAATTTTCATTGTTAATCAGTTATGAACATTGTTATTTAGTTAAGATTATATATGTACAAATATAAATAAGAATAGTTAAAGTATACAATTATTTTTACAATAAAATAATGTTGCCAAATTAGTTTTAGTAAGTCTTCGTATACTAAAGGGCACTAAGTATGTAAATATGTATAAACAATCACAAAACAAAAAAAGTTATCTAACTTAGTCTGTGTGTATGAAATTGGGTTTATATAATATAAGTTTGAAAATGCATATAAATTGGAAGTTGTCCCAGTTAAGCTTGCATAATCGCTAGTGAATATATTGTTGAAAAAAAATCAGTAGCCTGCCATATTTGGCATTTGAATATAGAGAAAAGAAATTTATTATGTGATTTGTTATTTTCTTTTTTTAAAACAGAAAGTCTAGACAAATTTTTTTTTTAATTTATTAAAAATTATTCATTGGCTTGTATATTATGTATTAAAATATAGATATTTATGTGCTGTTAGTCCCTTGAATTGTAAAACTCTGTTAATGTAACATTTGTTTTGATTATTTTATTATACTAAACTAATATATTTTCATATTGTTATTATTCTTTTCTTGTATATAACAAAATAAATTTCTGATTTGATAGACAAATATTCTTGTGTAAATTTTTAATCATTTCATCTAGAAGTAATACACATACAAAAAAATATTTAATTTATAAAATAAAATACAATAATTTATGTATTGAAATCTTTTATTAGTTATATATTTTTTTTAAACAATAATCGTCATTAATAAATTTATATTGCACAAGTTATTGTTAATATCTATAATCAAAAACTTATGTAATTTAAAATAAAAAAAAATTATTGTAAAACCATTTTAAAAAATTTAAAGTTTTTTTTATCAATTTTAGCAGGAGGAGCAGTCTTTTTTATCCATTGCGAAATGAGAATCGTCGATAAAGTCGCTATCCTGTTACACCCCCGCTACGCCCGCGGGAATTTATCAATCGACAAACTACCTTTCTCGTTCGATATATAATATACTGCACGTCGACTTGATTGTCTATATATATATATAGAGACTGGTACCTGCATATATACACACAATGTGAACAGTAGTCCAAAGAGGTACCGGATAACGGATGCCTTCGAGCTACTGCATGCTAGATGATTACCTTCGTTTCTCTTACTCTCTCTCTTTCTCTCGGTTATCCCTATTCCTTATTTTTTGTTCTGGTTATATATGCCCGTTTTGAAAAACGAAAATGTAGGAGTTTAATTTTCAAGTTTTGATTACTTTGTTGGATTTAAAAATTAAAATTCATCATTGCATGCAATTACCGAGAGAGGCTGGGTAATCTATATTAGATTGGATAATACAAGCATTAAACTTACACCATCTCGTACACCGTATATACCATAATATTTCGAAAAGATAGTTTTAATTTAAAAAAAAAAGAATCTTTGAGAAAAAAGTCTTCGACGTTACCCCAAGTTCATATCTTAAATACTATCAAAAGGCTCTGCTCAGTTTCTTCCTTTTTTTTCAACTGAATCTCGAAGCGTTCAAATTTTTTGCATCGCTCTCCAACAATACATTAAACTTCATCTTATCCAACTTCGCATAGGCGTGTAAAACTCTAATACACACACACACATCCATGCAATCTTAACTTCAAAAGAAGAAAAGCAAAGGAGGCATATATGAGAGAGGCTCGGGTATTAAAAAAGCGCGCCCGGCGAGTGTAGGCTGGTGTGTGCGGCCGTCGGCCTTTGATCGCGAAAGGATTTCTTTCTCTCTCTCTCTTTCTTGGTTATATAGATATATGTATACATATACATAAGCAAGTATATAGAGGCCGGTATCGAATTCGTAGGATTGCCATCGAGATTCGCATATCGCATGGCGTAGCCGTCTTTGGACTCTTTTGCCTTGCTACAAGTCTCTCTCTCACTCTCTCTTCTATCTCTCTTACTCTCATAGTGTACGTGGTATATGCATTGGTAGCTCCTTTCCGCGTGTGCATTCGCTTCTCAGTTCGCAAGTACCAAGCCAAAGACTCTCCTACACATCCACATTGTAAGATTGCATATATGTATGCACACTGGTGGTGGCGCCGCTCTTCCTCTCTCTTTCTCGCATGCAGTATATATACATGTGTTGTATATACACGATATAGTGTTTTATGTGTATAATACACGTACACAGGAGTGTAGGAGAGTAAGTATTAGAGGGGGTGATGGAACGCGTTGTATGCGCGCGCAGTCGCTTTGTCTGCTTTACTCTCTCCTCTCCTCTCTCGAAGGAAAAAGAGAGAAAGATAGATTATTGTAGTGGGGCAAAGTAGCAATAGCAGCAAAAGCAGCAGCAGCGAGCATAAGCAAAGCCAGGAGCACGCGGCATAAGAGAACGCAAGCGAGCAAGCCAGCAACCCGCTAGGGGTCCACACACAAACCCAACCGAGATAGACAGAGACAAAGATAGAGAAAGAAAGAACAAGAGTTTAGTTGCTGTGAATGTATGTACGTGTGGCGTGTATATATATACATATATGTGTGTGCGGCGGACGATGGCCATGGCGGAGCGGCCGATTGCATCCTCAGTTCAGTCGGGCGCTGAACCCGCGCTCCGTTCGGTTGCCGCTACTATTTCTATATGGTTATTCTTATAATACACGCGTATTATAATAAGAAAAAAAAGGTCTCGGGAGATCCTTTTTCCGTTATAACAACGAGACAAAACTTCGCGGCTCTTCCTTGCAGAAGACACGCGCGATTACTTTATTATCGCATAAAATCATAATAAGTAATTATCATTTGCCAAGATCCACGCGTTTTTATCAAGTGACAACAATCTGAGTGCACCGTTAAAACCACAGTATATCATACGTTCTTGTTTATTTTTTTTCTGTCAATTTTTTGCCTACCGATTTATTCTTTGTGTCTCGTTTTATTAAACTACTTTTTTTAAATTTTAATTCTTCTGTAAATAAAGAAGAAAGTAAAAAAAAGGCTTAGTGCTTAACTGACGAGAAAGAGATCGGCCGAATGCATCGGCGCGATCGCGAAGGAGGCGAAAGTGCTGGGCAAGAAGGAGGTGCTGCTGCTTGAAGAAAGAGCCTATATAGAAAAGAAGAAAGAAAGAAAAGAGAGAGAAAGAAGGAGTTACATCTCAAATTTCCAAAGGATCCGGATTCCGGCTGCGGGTGCACACACGTTGCGACCTGTTACTTTGATAATTTTTTTTTTCTTTTTTTTTCATATTGTTTCTTGATTTTTTTTCTTCTACCTTTGGCAAACACCTCTGTCGTAGGAGTATTATAGTTATACACAACCGAAGATCTTAAAGGAGCAACAACTACGGGCGTCAAGCTGTGTTGTGCTCAGCGCTCGGCAACGGTTCTTCCTTTCCAAGCCGATCGCCGAGGTTCATCCTTCTGCATGGTGAGTTTGTTAAAAAAATTCTTAATATAAAAATAAAGAAATTACACTTTTTTTCCATTGTTATTGTTATAAAGATTAATGGTGATGGTTATTAGCGAAATAATTGATGGATTACGTATCGGAGCAGAGAAGAATTAAAAAAAAAAATATAAAGTAACGTTAAGTCGCGTTATAACTCCGATATATGATTAAAAGAAATAATTGAAGCATTGCATTGTGTGACTTTCTTTCTTGACACGTCCATTCTTACAGTCATTTAACTAACAATAATAACCATAGTAAGATCGATCTATAAGACTTCTCCAATAAGAGAGAGAAAAAGGAACAACACATTCGTGAGTCAACCGGCAATTTGAATAATTAAATCTAACGATTCACCGTTAGGAGATGGGTGCTAATGTGGATTAATTACCATATAGAATCGACACTAATCGCATGCCCATTACATTATACACGCGTCTTATACTCCAAAATGGATTTTCTCATCCCCCTTTAGCTTGTCTGTGTGTGTATATGTCTTGTATACATAACACGCGTTTCGATGTATAATGGAGCACATATAATCTTGTACTTTTAGAGGATTTTTATAACGGGGGAAAATGTCAGTGTTATACTCTTGCAGTTACATCTATATCTATATTGATTATTATGTGGAAAAAAAATTCATGGGTTATAAGAATTTTTCTGCGAATTTTTAAAGTGTAGACTGAGAATCGAAGTGAAGAGCGAGTGTTTTTCTTAAGAAATTTTTAAAAATTAAATGGAAAAGTAGGGGTTTCTGATATCGGAGTTTAACGCTTGTTCAGCAAATTTTTGAATGTGTATATTTTCGTTGTATAACAGTTTTTTATTTAATGATACAAAGTTTAAGTTTGAAATGATGAATGTTATGAAGTCAATGTACCAATCTTTGAATTTACAATATCAAAATGAATAGCTTAATAAAAAGTGCTGTACTTTTATGATTGCTTTTTTTGTATATATATGCCTTACGTAATAATTGACTGTTACAGTTTTTTTTTTATAAACTTAAGTAGGATATTCGAATAACATTGAAGCATCGCGTTTTAGTTTTTGCTTAGCCGTAAGTGCCTACACCCATATATCTAAAAGTTACTCTCGAAACACGAATGAGTAACTGTTCACAGTCGTTTTTTTTCTCTTTTTCTCCTCTTTTTTTTCCTTCACTGCGGGTACAAATTTAGAGAGAAAGAGCTGCGCTTCAGACAGTCTCTATATACACTAAACGAAACAATCTCAAAACCGTCGGTTTTTCCTTCGCTTCACGACGTTTATTTAACAACCAAGATTTCGTTAACTTTTCCATTACTTTTTTTTCTCTACATTTATATTTAGAAGATACGTTAATGTACCCCTTGAAAAAAAGGTGTAGATTAAACTTTTTTTTTCATGTTAGCTCAGAAAAGTTTTGTGTTCCGTATCACCCGTACAACTCACATATATTCGAGAGAGAGAACTGATAAAAAGGCGTGAACGAAAATAAAACGCGAGCACACCGAGTAAGAAAGAAAACATGTTTGCTTCTCGCGCTATAGAGAGTTGCATGTACAACCGATTTCGTAAAGGTGCGCAAAGTATAAGTGTGCATGTGTGTATATATGTGCGTTATACGCGTGTACCGTCCTTATAGCTTTATGAGAAAAATTATCTGATAGCCGTGAGAAAGTCGCGAAATTAAGAAAATTCACATATATGTGTACACACACATATATACGTAGCATCGTAACATAATTGCTTATCTCTATACCGAATGTGAGCTAACATCTAAAGCGGAAGCTGACGGATAACTTTTCCGTAATTTATGTAGAAAATATATTTGACAAAATCTATACTTTTCTATCTTTTTCACCTTTGACTCTTAAAGTTTTGTTTATTACTTGCTGTACAGCAACACGTAAACTTGTAGAATTTTATTGAGCCGGATGAAAGAAAAATTAGAATGCGCGTGTATGTGCGTATTAGTTGTCTGCCGTTAGAGTTACGCCGGCGAGTGTATAATTTGCACGGTAATAAGAAATAAGGTCATAAACGTAATTTAACATACATTTTTATCTCGTTTTTCTATTTATCTCTCGCCATACTATATTTTTATGAAATCTCTTTGTTTATAGTGCAGCAATAAAACTTTATTATAGAAAAACTCGAAAATTTCTTTTAACGCAGCGCACAAGACGCATCAAAAGCATTCCGTTTGATTGATTTTCATTGAAAGGAAACGTTTTTCCTGGTCAAGTTCAATAGTGTTTATATGCGAGCTCTTAAAAAAAAAATGCACTACACGTACACACTGCGAGCGCATTAAATGGACTTGCTGTTTTTTTTTCATTCTCAAACGCATATATACAATTAAAATCGTATACAACGGCGATGGAATGAAACGCACTCGCATTGTTGTTAATCGATTTCCGGTCTACAATTAATTACAATACGTTATAATGCAGAACCGGTGAAAAATTCTTCAACATAATAATTTCTTTGATTATGTAAAGAATTTAAAGATGCGTGGGCATTAAAGTATTCATAAAATTAACATCTTAATATCTCTTGGCTCGTTTATATGGCTAAACTAGTATAAATAATTTAATGTTGTTTCAATTTATAAGCATTCGAAGCATCATAGAAAAGCAATGGTAAAATTAAACATCAAACTCTTCATTGTCAATGTTCAATTTACTCAGGCATACGTACTGTACTTAACGTCATGATTGTATATATTTTCATTGTTAGCAAGGAATCAAAGAAGCAAAAATACTATGGATTGAAACGAAATTTATTTCACAAATAGTTTTTAACGTTATTATTGCAATATCCATAAAAGATGATACTCCACCGTCCAATTTAGTGTCCGTAATTAAGTATCTCCATATCCTGAATTACTTGAACTACAGAAGATGTTTGAAATGCTTTAAAAGATTGGCTTAGTCCACACACTAAAATATTCGCTTCTCTTCTTTTTTTTTCTCTATTCATTTTATTTTCTATACAGTTTCTTAGCACTAACATCTGCTTATGTACACTATAGCCTTACGCTAAGATCTATGTGTACGTACCTAAAGGCTCGCAACACATTCTCCTTATAGCTCGCAATGCGAGTGCCTTTCTCGAGGAATCTATCTTGCTTACTCTTAAAGCTAAAGTTTTCTTCATCCCTCTCTCTTTCTTTCTCTATATAGGTAACATGTCCAGAACGCGTAACGTGCATGCCGCCACCCAAGATAGATATAGATTACTCCGTACCTTTAAAGATATATAGGATTGTACAGTATATTAGCACGCTTGCTTTGAAATACAAGGGGATAATCCGAGAGAGAAAGAGAGAAAAATAGAGGGACTTTGGTCAACTGTTTCAAGACGGATAGTTTATTAGGCAGGGAAGTGCTTTGATTGCGGAATTTTGCAACTTTGAATTTCGAGACTGCTGCTTTTCACTGATAAAACAAACTTAAACTTTTGACGAACGATGACAAAGACTCCGAGCTATTGTTAAATAGATATAATTGTAGCTTTAATATGAGTATACGTTAAACAGACGAAATTCTTATCGGAAGTAGTCTTTGTTTACTGCTTTTCTTTTCATTTAAAGAAACACCATGAATTTTGATAAATTTTAACTTATTTGAGTAACAGACAATAATTCCGCGCTTTTTATTACAACTAAAAAACTTTAAAAAAAAGTAATACTATTATCCACTTGAATTAAGATTGCATTACTTAGTATTAGCTCGAATAGTTGTGAACAATTACATTATATAAGAGAGTTTAAAATTTATAAATCGGGAAAGTTCCCACAATTGTTAGCTTTGAGAATAATTGCAATTTTTTTATAGAACAACGTTTAAACGTAATTGTTAAATAAAAATTTCTTAATTCCATCAACTAAAGCTACCAAATCGTTAACAAATGTAACAAATTAACTTTCCTAGCTCTTCCTATATAGCCAGCACTCGTATTAATAATTTTATCGTTGTACATCAAGCAAGTCAGACATTTCATTATCGCTTGTATTCGTGAGTCACACATATAGCAGCGCGTTATTATGTTATGAATGAAGATAGTACCTACGTAAATAAAAAATTACTCATGAATCGATAAACATCGAATCTATTTTTTTTTCTTCTTCTGTACACGACGAAAGCATGAAAATTATTACATGTTTTTAATGTATGATAATTTTAAGAATCGGTCGACCATTACAATGTCGATTTGAGTTCAAGGCAAGCTAATGTAGCATAAAGTATATGGTTTCAAACTAATATTAGAACCCATCAAATTTCAAGCTCACTTAATTATACGCACGCTAAGAAATTTTGTCGAAATATTAACGTTTATAAACATAAGAAAGTTTTATAACGTCATCGTGTATGTATATTTTGCATACGTTTTTTTGAAACGTGACGTATCAGCTTAAAAATTTTTAATTCTTTCAACGAGTTATGAAATAAAAGGGATGGAGCACGATAGTAGTCTATACTCATATTTGCCATCAAGAAGCCACTACTTTTGATTAACTAAAATTCATAATTGAAGAAAATTGATAGCTTTATTTTCGTGACGATTATTTGTTTTCATTGACACAAAAATTTTCACTTATCTTATCATCAACTTTTGTTGATGACTTTGAGTTGTAATGTTTTTTTAAATTATGGAGCAACCACATTCAGTAGTAGTGATCGAGTAATAACATCGAGAATTACATATAATGATACGATTCTTTTGAAACATATTTGAGTATGAATATCTTATAAATGGCAATAAAATAAAAATAAAAATTGTTTGTAGCCCAGTTTTTAGTAAGTCTATCATTACAGTCATTAACTCAACTGGTTACACATCATTACACTTAACCCTGAATGTCTATACTTTATAATTATAAGTTCAACCCTTTCATGTCAAAGTGCATTAACAAAAGAAATAAAAATTTTATCCTTTATTTTCTTTCAGAAATATATACATTCATAAATCATCTTTTTATATTTAAAAGCCTTTTTTACATAATAAACACAATAAATTTTTCTGTAAAGGAAAAATGAAGAAAAGAAAAACAATCATTCTTATAAAAAATAATAAGAGGCATGTTGTAACAATTATATTTCTGAAAAAAAAGCATACGCACGCACGATATACGCTCGCTTTCGAATATCCTTGCTTTAATAACGTAGCAGAATATACGCGTAATTTCTTAATAACACACTTTATCGGATAATCCTAAATAAAAAGCTTTGCCATATCACAATAACACGCATTAAATGAAGAAAAAAAGCATCAAGCGAAATCTCTGTGCAAAAATATCCATATTTTTCAAAGAAATAACAAAGAACGAGAGAAAAAGTGGAGAAAAAGAAAAAATTGGATGATATATCCACGAATGCATATTCTGATGACTTATTTCGTTCGAAAGCGAAGATTATTATATAGCCAGTTTTGTTGTTGTGTGTACGCGCGTGACGCTTACGCCCGTTACGCAACGTTTTTACTTGCACTTTCGCGTTATATATCGGCCTTCTTTTCCTTCTCTACCTCTGAAAGTCTTATTACAACGGTTATAGTGTATATAAATGTCTACATATATATATTTGCGCATTTATATGTGTGCCGTCTCAGAGGAGCCAGATCTTTCTCCCATATGTATTTATTAGTGCTTGTCGGTGTAACGTCGAGTTTGTCTCTTTTTTTTCTCATTTAACTCATTGCCTCTACGATGACATATATTTTAGGCTCTGGCGAGTTCCACTTTCGCGTCCAGCCAAAACGTGCCATCGTCGCCTAGCTAATGATTCGAGAGAGCTATATGGGCACGATTGTGTAGTTTTACATACAACATCCAAACCCTATATATAAGACATGTTTTGTTATATAGAAATCATTTGAAAGTTGAACGGTTTTGTTTGTAAGATGACAATATTCGTGACGGTAGCTTCCTTAAGCATTTTTATAAGGATGAGATGGGTGACTGTTAGATTCAGTGGCACGTTGAGATTTGAAGTATTGTTTTGTGATTAATGAAACATTACTTTGTCAGAGCTTAATTAAAAACTATTTTGTTTGCTGTAGTTACCTATTGAATCGCTTATTATTTTTCTTACTAGATTTAATGTATTTACATTTTTACATATTTGTTTTATCAATAATGGAAATTATAGGAGTAAGCTTTATTGATTTCACTCTGTTCGGGTGAATGAAAAAATTGTTGTTTTTAAAGCACACTTGATGTAACAAAAAATTTTAACTAATACACTAAAGCTGTAAACTACAAAGTTTGACTAAATTGGTTGACATTGTTTCGCGCAACTTCTAGTTCCCAAAACTTTTGTATTCAAACATTTTTAGCGTTTGAACATTTGTTAAATTTTACGAGATCGCCAACTTTATAAATTTAAACTTTTAACAACGCAAAGGCTAAAAAAACACTCGTGCATCGCTTGAAATTAAGGTAAATTTTTATTTATAAAAACCTTATGTGTGGTCTTAAGTCTAATACAACTAAAAATTCTATTACAGAAAGTTTAGAGTGTTAACGATTTAAAAAGTCTACAGAATTACTCCAGTTTTCCATTGTTATTTTGTCAACTTTTCTCCTGATAATCAAGTTTCATTTTTCTCTTGACGGTTAATCAAAGTAAGAGCTTTTCAATGTACACACACACATGCAGTTAACAAAAAGTAAAGAGCTGTTTATATAGTTTGCGCAGCAACAAAAGAATATCGTTACCGCTTTTACAAGTGCAATAGCTATACTTCCGCATAAGTTTAGTATGTATGCTTATATATACATATGTGTATTATAAAGTCGGCACAGTGTACACGCAGTCGGTTACGTTTTTTTTTTCTTCTCCTTTTTTTTCGCATGACACAATTCATTACAATGCGTAAAGAGCATTTACGAACGGCTAAATGTAGCCGTCTTTGCATTGGTAATTCTTTGTCGGGAAGAGAGACATTTTTCTTATGCTATAACTACTTCTTAAGGCTCTTTATGAGCTTGTATGATACTCTTTGTATGTGACATTGTTATAATTTTATTTATTTTACTACTGCATTGGATTTTTAATAGAAATTATTATTATGCACGTTGCATAATACTTTTGCTTTTTTTCTAATACCTATTCACGTAAATACGAGTGTTTATTATTTAACATTACAATAATAAAGTGAAAATATATCAAATATGGTTTCTTTTTGTGCTACAATTATTTTTTTTTCTTTCTTTGTTCAAGACAATGTGTAAAAAAGTATAATAGGCACATCGGCCAAATGTTAAGAATTTTATTGGTCTATGTAAAGGCTGTCAAGTACGAGTCAAAAAAAGACTGGCTATTAATGCTTTCTGTCAATAAAAGGAACAGTTGGCACAAAAAGCGGGAATTCCTTGATTTGAATATTTTATTCAACTATTTATTTAACATGACTTTCAGAATACTATTTTAGGTGAATTCATTGTTTTCATTTTAATAGAAGCACGCTGTAAGAAATATAAAATAATATTAGATTTCATTAAATTGTTGCGAAATTGTGTACTTTGTCGAATTAATTGTTATTGTACATATTGTAAAAAGTGTTAATTACCGTGACTAAACGCTTTTGGTTAATACATTCATCGCAGATTTTTTCTTCTTGTAAAATAAATAAAATCAAGATTCTTGAATAAACTGTACTTAGAAATTTATTGCAGCAAAATTTAAATCATATAAAGTTTTAATTAAAAATTCTATAAACTTTTTAAGCGATAATTGATATCTTTTCAAAAATGAAAAAATTAATTAAATTAAAAAATAATTAAAAAAAAATTATTTTTTTTAATGAATCTACATTTCTGAACACGTTTGAAATTAAAATCTTTCTAAAAATCAAAAATCGAGAAGAGTACTTGGCAAAGCTCTCTCTCACTCCCTTCCTTATTTTGTAAGATCTATAGATGAAACTCGTTTCACAACTTTCCATCTCTCTCAATATATATATATATATATATACATATATATTCGCAATGACTTTTCTCTGCTCTTCTTCGCGTATAAATACAAGTTCTCGTTACGCGCTCCTAGAAAAAGCAAAGAAGAAAAAAAAATATACGTAAAAGAAGCCTATCCAGCTTCTTCTTTTTCTCCCTTCTGAAAAGCCAACGTACACGTCGCGCATCGTTCCACGTACATATATACGCTCAATCGTGCAAAGGGTTTCCATATATTTTTTTTTATTTATTTTTTTCCACTTTTTATTCCTTTACTTTTGTACAAAGAGAGCAAATGAGATCTCAGGCACACGCGCGCGCGGTGTTAAATGAAGATAGAACTTGAACGCGAAAACTATGGGCTGATATATAAAAATAGACACACATGCGTGTACATCCTTTTCGCTTATAATACTCGCGCTAGAGAGAGATTCAAGTCGAGCCAAGTATGTAAGTGATCTTATAAAATAAAGCTTGACCAGCTGTGTTAAGCATCGTCTCTTTGATAAATACGTACTTACTTACTTGTCTTCGTTTTCTTCTATCTGGATTATGTATATACATGCGCGTTCACATATTGCAACAGTAGTATATACGTTATATTATAGTGATGCTGCGATTTGGATGGGAAAACGAGGACATAATATGTTAGAGGCATTATGTTAGCGTTTTGTCGCGTTTTATAACTTGTGCCATGACATACAATTGATCTCGTTTATGATGACGACGACCACGACGACGAAAAAAAAAAAAATGAATACACGGTGCATTGAGAGAGACCGACTTTCGCACCCTTTTTTTCCCTCCGTAGTTATAATATGTATATACCCATGACTTTGTGGGGATACATAGACGGACTCTCTGTGTGTTCTCTCTGGCAAAAGAGGAAGCTGCGTATTTGTGAAAATTTCTTGCTGCTCTAGATTTTATAACGAGCAAAATTGACGCTTGGCATGCCAGTCTGTTGCTGCAATATATAAGTTATACTGGGCCCTAGCTTCGAAAATATAAATATAGTCGGAATTTTTTAAGATCTTTGAGTTACTTCGAAGATGAGAAGGTTAGACTTTAAAATGTCGTAAAATGTGTTGCCAAAAATTCATGTATTTCACCCAAATGTATCGTTTTTCATTAATAATATACATAAAAGTTGAATAAATTTACAAAATAAAAATCTGTGATAGGAAAATAATCAGAAGATCTATGCATAAACACTGAAATGGCTATGAAGAATAGTTAAGAGGCGGTCGGAACCAAATCGGTGACTTAGTTCGGTGCTTGTAATAAATGCTTGTAATAATTTATTCATTTATTAATATGGTAAAAATATAGTCATTTCCTCTAGTCATGTATATAAAGAATAATTTAAAATAGTTAAAGCCACAAAAATATACAAAATATTGTTATAAAGCGAAAAATGCCACCTAACAATCGACACGACAGTTTTTTGCATGCGGTATATGTCAAGTCAGTTTGATATTTGTAATAAATGCTTATAATAATTTATTTACTTATTCATATGGTAAAAATATAGTCATTTCCTCTAGTCATGTATATAAAGAATAATTTGAAATAGTTTAAGCCATAAAAATATACAAAATATTATCGTAAAGCGAAAAATGCTTACTTGATATATACCGCAAGTCACCGATTTAGTTCCGACCGCCTCTTAAATATTTATTTGGACTAAGATATCAGTAGAGACAGAAGTGCAGAAATAAACTTATTTCGGTTTCCCTAAAAGTAAAAGAAAATAAATCTTATGCAATTTAAAACAAAGTGAGGTGGTGTTTGGTGGTGGTGGTGGGAGGTGGAGAATAAGAGTTGCTACTGGTAAAGAAAACGAATATGGGATCACTGGGTCAGAGATCTATTTCTTAGCTATATTTAAATGCATTCTCGGTCATCGTTGGGGGCTGCTGCCGCAGTCTACTGCTGCACCGTTCCGTCGTTCTTATATACACGTGTATATATATAGGCAACTTTGACCACGATATGGCGCGTGCTTGAGATGGCTAAATTTGATATTAAATCCCTTTCCATATACTCACGAAGGAATATATATATATATATATATATAGAGAGAAAAAAAAGAGAAATATCTCCTTATCAAGCATTATTTTTTTTGCCTTTCGCGAAGTTTCGTTCCGGTATATAGAGAGACGCGAAAAGCGAAAAGAGAGTCCAAGTTATAAAAATTATGCAACAGCTGTACTGGAGGTCGCTTGGTAAAATCAGTTCTCGTATATAATCTTTCCTACCTTCGACTTACGCGAGAGCGTATATATGAACATGTATGTATGTGCACGTATGTGTAAACCCGTTGCAGAGAGTTAATTTTTGTTCTTGAGCGCGTGCAGTGCGACTGCACTTTTTCTTTTTGCGAGACGTTGGTGTTAATTGGACGGTGGCGGCGGCTGTAACGGCGGCGGCAACGACTGCCTGGTATATAGTGTATAACAGCAGCAGCATCAACCCCGAACCTCATTCGACGTTAATGGTCTCTCTTGGCTCTCTCTGTACTTTCTTTACACGAGTTTATCATCCCGTTTGTTCCGTCAACTTCATATTTATATAATATACATGAAACATCGTCTACCTTGTATTTTGGCTTAGTTTTCAGTCCCCCCCTTCATTTACACACATGATTCGTCTGGCATACCAGCACATACGTACTGCATACAGGGGGAGAAAATTTTTCTGAAACGAAGAACAAGAAAGATATTGGTTATGCGTTGTAAAGATCGTCCTTTTAAGATTAATAGTACCTATTTACTGAAAGTCGAAGCACACTGCTTTTTCCAATTACCCGCTCTGATGACTTATTTCATTTGATGAATAATGTCGCTCATCAATATTGCGTGCTTGTCTTATATATCAACGATTTCGTTACAATCGGAAAAAAAGAGCAATGTATAGAAGATATTTCGTAAGATATTGTCTCTCCTGTACATTTTATTTGATTGCCGTATTAATCTAACAATTGTCTATAAATATTGTTTCAGTCATGAATATAAGGATCTTTTTTTTCAACTAAGAAAAACAGGAATGTATTTATATCGTTTCTAAATAATGGTACTATTTAGAAAATTTGAAGATTGTATTTATAACTAGAATCTGATTGAGAGACAATATTGTAGAAAGCTTAATCAATAGATTTAGCTTCATATTTCGTTAAAAAATAACATTCAATCACTTGGTAAACATTATAAGGAGTAAAAATAATTGACGCTGCAATTGATCCATTGAGCATCATTAAACTCGTCAGCATATATCAAATTCAAAGCAATCTAATGCTCGCTTGCATTGACGTGTTAAATATATACATACTTGCGCTCATAGTCATAGAGGCTAAACTCATCCAAAAGAAGCATCGTATGTATATAATTGTTTGTCACTCGAAGACTCGATTCAAATATATATACACTTGAGGAATACATCGAAGGAAGAAGGAGAGAAGAAGAAAAAAAGGAAAAAGTACACACCTCTAAAACTCTTGAAACCGTTATGCAACGTGTATATATATATTCGCAAAAGATACATTCGCATTGCTATCGGTGGAATAAAGAAGAAAGTATATCCCCGGCACGCAACGTAAGGAATGCGCACTTACAGTATAACGTATATCGTGTATCTATCTTTTTCGTATTCCATGCTCGTTTCTTCCAAAATTATTCACGGCCACAGTGAAGACTTCAAGAGAGGAAGAAAAAAAAATTAAAAGAACAAAAAAAAAAAAAAATAAAGAGAGTCTATAAGAAGAGAGAGAAAGAAGTTGGGCGCTATATAAGCAACGAAAAACTTCTCATCTGTCTCCTTTGTCTCTGGGTACTGTTGGCTTCTCACCGCATACTCTCTTCTCTCACACGAGTTTTATAAGCGCACACACGTTGTTGATGCAGGCCAGCTCACACGCAGAGAGAAAGAGCAAACGACGAACGAACGACTATACGACGACTACGACGACGAGCTATTTCGGCGCTATACAAGAGAGAAAGACAACATGCATCAGGCACACACAAGGCTTAGATATGCGCGCTTGTGGAATGAAACGAGCTGCTTCTGATGCTTCTGCTGCTGTTGTTCCGTTGAGAGAGGGATTTATGGCCTGTTTTTGAAGATTTTCTCTGCTGATTTATAAGAGACAGTTTTAAACTTGCAATGAACTTTTTTTCTTTTTTTTTTTCAAATCCTTGAATTTTGGATGAGATACAAAAGTTCATTAATTTACTTTAGTTATATAGCCACTTTGAAGAATGTCGTAAAGTACTAAATATGAACTGAACACGAGGATCACCAAATTTATACTATAAAAAATAGATTTTGTAAATTACTACGTTTTACTGTACATTCATGGCAATTTATCAACAGCATTCAGTAAATGTTTTTTTCATGGAAATAACCACAGCACATTAATATACTACTTTTAAACAAACAAAGAAAAATATTATGGTTAAGAAATTAGTACCTCATTCATTTTTTCAATAATGCATTTTTTTCAAAGCCAGTCTTTTTTACATAAAAGAACAACTCTGGCAATATACGACTAAAACAAACTTAAATTTCCAGAAATTTGAGCAACAAAAAAGTGCATTTTGAAGAACATTTAAAAATTTTTTGGGTAGACATTTCCTTTCTCAATCATCTCTCTTTCTCCCGGTACATACAACATGCGAATGGGAATTCCTCGAAAAAGATCTCTGTTATTCACGCGCTCGTAATAGGCGCCCGAGCAATAATGCACCCGCTTCCTCTCTCTCACTATAGTTCTTTTCCCTCTTCTCTCTATATAAGCAGTCCTAAATATGCACGCACGTCTCCATCGATGTTGCCTAGCGCATGTATATACACACATATGAGAAAGATAGCAAAACGTTATATAGCACTTGCGAAAAGTACATGAAGAGAAAGAAGACGAAGAGAGTATAGTATAATATACTTGTATGTGTTAAAACATACTATAAATGTGTGTATATTGGTTGACTCATGTGTGTGGCAGCTGCTACAGCAACTCCGGCAATGTCATTGACATCCCCAAGCAGCAGCAGCAGCAGTAACAGCAGCACCAGTTCAGGACGGTGTACATATGTATATATATACACACACGATCTTTCTTTCTTAGTTTGTACGGCCGTGAAACTGGCACTGCTGCACTACGCATACGGCGCCTATACCTACATTTACACACGCGAACGACGACGATTATAGCACGCACTAGCTTCTGCGCTTGCTTCTCCGCTGCCTGCTCCTGCTGCTCCTGCTCTTGCTATTACTTTGCTAAGCATCGAAGTGAATATATAAAAGCTAACCGGCCCATGCCTAATCTTTCAACTCTTTTCTCTTTGCACTTCGTCTTCATAAAAAGAAAGAAAGAAAAAGAGGAAAACAAAAAAGTTACATGTAGATATAGGAAAAGGCGTACGACTTAAACGTATATACAGCGCAAAAAGGTGGATCGCGTGCTGACAATCGATCCTCACAATCTTTTCGACCCTCCTTTTCTTCTTTTTTTTTCTCCTTTTTTTCCTTTTTTCTTTCTTCGCGTCTTTTATGTATGTACAAGGACAGGCGCGCGCTCGCGCGAGCAAGCGTAGCCGGAACGGACAACCGTGTCCAGGTTGTTGCTTAGTGTGCGCAAAAATCTCGAGGCTCGTTCAAGTTGTATTATCGCTTCTGGAGAGCTTAGGAAGAAGAAGAAAAAAAAATTAAAGAGATAGAAAGAGTATATAAGTGCAAACTTGCTTTTACTCCGGCGAGAAGAGATGTGTATATACGTTTGAAAATATAATTTTTACCCTTTTTGGTTAGTTTGGTTTAGAGTTTTCTTGAACACGTCGTGCACATACACACATATACACACAAACAGGCAAAAAGGATTTATCGAGCTAGATCCCGTGTAATGATACGATAGGATAATTATAGAGGAAACAGAGTAGTAACAGAGGAGAAGTACAGTCGTCGGCTAATAAAAGCGCCTAAATCTTTGAAAGATAGACAAACCTTCAAGAGTTAAAAGAAAGAGTTCTATCTTTCTATATATACTTTTATACCGTTATGAATAGAATGAATTTTCTTATAAGATTTAATGCTAGCATACTGACAAGCATTAGGCGTTAATACGATAATCAAAAAGTACCTTAAATCTTTTTCAAATTCAACACATTTTATGTACATTGATGAATATTGATATTGTATATTTGAGAAAGTTTTATCTTCATTTTCAATATTTTATTATTGATCAATGGAAAACTAAACAATTTTATAATATTGCATATGCGCAGTTTTATATGGTAAGAAGACAAGTGCTGAAGAAAAACAAGTCGTCTTATTCTTGTCTGACCACTTTCCTTCGTGTTCTTCTGACATTTTTATTTTCACCATATGCCAAATTGACCGCAACTTCCGCGCGACCGCGTGAGCACTTTGCTGCTTGCGATGTCAAGACTGTTGTTATGTGTGCTCCTGTATAGAGAGACCAACCTACATAATTATCTTTTGAAAAAAAAGTTAATTTTGCACACCATTCGATGTGTATATACACACCAAAGTTAACTTTTACTCGCGTGCTTCTATTGCGCTTATTTATTTTTTTTCTCAAAATACTACTATACTAATCGTCTCATCCTGTCATGGAAATTGTTACTTTCTAAAAACGACCTTCTTTAATCAAATAAATTTTACTCTTAAATTCATTTGTTCTCAAATTTTTTGGTATAGAAAGGAAACTTTTTAAGTGACCTGGAAACAATTTTTTTTTTTAATTTTAATATTGTTCTAGATTTTTTGAGAATGATACTATTTAAAATCACGCAAACTGCTTAAAATTTCTTCCCGGTACATAAATTGTTCATAATTATATAGTTTTGGGCATTGTCCTGGTTAAAAAAATTCACACTTTCGACGACATTGTTTTCTTTTTGGCTGTACCGTGATTCAAAAATTAAAACTGAAAAATTAAAACTAAACATTTCGATGCAATGTTTAATGACAAGACTAATATATGTAACTTTTCTTTCATTTATTGTTAGAATGGCTAGAAACAAGTGAATCTCATTAGTTGAGAATAAAAATTTTTTAATCATGATTGTACCTACTTAGCATAGACTATAATTCTTATCTTTTCTTCCTACGCTCCACCGTGTATAAACTTGTAGCATTAGAGATCGTAAGAACAAATGACCTCTTCATTTGTAAAGCAGTATAATATTGTTGTACTTTCTTTCCTATGAAAATTTAAAACTTGACTAGCAAAACTCGAATCTCTTAGCGTGATGATCGCTCGTTTGCATAAGTTTATAGGCTAAAAAAACGAAAAGAAAAAGAAAAGACCATAAGGTGCATCTTCGAGCACTGTAGTATCACTGCTTCATTAAACCAGTGTTTTTAGTCTATAAAATGTATGCCAATTTCACTTATATGCTTCTTAAGAGAGTTCGAACTATACGTCGTGGTGGCATTTACATATAATTATACTTGGCGCTTTAGCGAAGTATACGTGCATATATACAAGCGTTATATAGCATTTGCTTTGCAACTCGCGACCTTGAGGCCATAGAATGGCACACGACTGGCGATTGTAACTTAATGGTCGAGATTAGAGCATCTCGTTTTCTTTATGAGTTGTTCTCTCTCTCTCTTTAGCTTACGAGGCGAGCAATACTTGTTCCCTATACCGTATATACGTTTTTCTTTAAAAGGTATATATAATAGGCAAAAGGAGAGAATATGAGAGGGAGTTTTAAAGAAAAGAATGGCTCTTTTGAAGGCAATAAGTAATAGTTAAAACGCGCATAAGCAATTTTTCTTAGGGAAAAATTTGCCTTTGTAATGTATTGCACAAACTTCTCTCTTGCCTTCTCGATATAGAACGTTGTCACGTACCGGTGCAATACTGTGTCACCAGTCAAATTTTATATAGTTATATCTGAAGGTTTTTTATTTTTTTCTTTTTTTTGCGGTTTCTAGTTGAGGTTAGAAAATTATTCATGATACAGCGCTTAAGCGGAGCCTGTGCACAGGCATGATTATTTTTTAAAGACTATTCAAAACAGAATATTATATATTTTCTTAAGTACGTGAGAAAATACTTTAACGTTTAAAATATAGTATATAATTTTTTTTCCCAGCTGTTGAACACTTTTTTTTCTTACGTTGCTCAAAATCTTTTAAATGAAAAGAGAAAGTTTGAAAGAATTTGGCAAATAACACGTTCAGGACCTGAAACAATAGATACGTTTGTGATGGACCTAAGATCTGTTAGATCGGGAGAGAACATAAAACATCTGCTGACCAAATGACGATTTATTGTCTATTTGGGTAAAAAGTGTCCGTGTGTTTTCATCTGTTTGTGTAAAAAGTGCCCAAGTTACATCAGTAGTTACTGATGTAACTTTAACGCTTTTTACAGCTGTTTTCTTATTTGCTGCATAACGTAAATATTGTGGTATCAGAATAAATTGTAGATTTTAATGAAACTAATCGATTTTAAACTAACTTAAACTTTATGTTGTGACTTCAACATTAATTTTGACCATAACAATAGAAACTAGTTTGCATTGTTATACGTTTAACAATATAATTTGATATTGATCGTAATGGATTTTTTTAAATGGAAACTTTTTGTTACCTTAAACTCATGTCTTTTATTCTAAAGTACCTACAGCATTTTATTGACTATTGTAATACTTGGAAATTCACACTATCAATGAAATCGTAATATATCAGTACATAATTTATGATTCTAGAATACTAATATGTAATTATTGAATTCGTTTGAATAAAAGGCCTCGTTGTAATAAAATAAATATATACCCATAAAAAATAGATATTTAAATACGCTTCTTATTTTATTATCCAAGGGAATATAAAATACTGATGTTACTTTAAGGTTTCTCAAAATTTTTATTCTCAATCAAAAAGTTTTGAAAGTATCATTATATTAAACTTTTCCACTTTGACTAATAAAACGCATCAATCATAGAGATTTTTTAAAACATCTTCGAATGAAAATAAAAAATCTAGAAAACTGACGGTAAATACGTAGAATTAATATACCTAATTATATGAAATCTGTTACATTAAAAATTCTTGATCGTTGACATCAATATCATCGTCATCGAGCGCATTATTATTGTTGTTTTTGTCAACATGACAACCGAGGGTGATCCTCCCTTCTCCAAAATCATGACAAAAAAATACCATATACTCCTACCTCGATCAGGTATAAAAGTTCTCACGGGTTGCCGGTCACAGACGCGTAACGCACGATCGGTGCCAGAATATATACATATATATATATACTAGTAAGTTGGCACGAAACAAAGAGTATGAATCGACACGATTTCATGTAGAAAGCTTATAGCTCGAATTTCGGAAGCAGGTGTGCACTGCTAACGCGAGATTTCAATTTTTTTTTTTATTTTTTATATATTTTTTTGCCTATATACAAGAGACGCTGGGTCAACACGACGACAAGAACGACGAAGACGACGACATCGTCGATGGTATATATAATGGCTTCTCTTGTCATGGGTATTATGCAGTGTGTCGCCTCTCACTTTCAAAGTCACGACATTTTCGAAGCAAAAGCCGGGAGCGCCGGCTTTTATAACATAAACCAAAGACGACGGTTCCTCTTATCGACTCTTTCGTATACATATACACTAAGTCTTTACCTACTTAGTTTCATTCACTCTCTAGACGAGGCTTATTAATATATATGATGTATATGAAAACTCCGGTTCAAACGTGAGGCTCGAATATAAAGGCATTATGTTTGTCATAAATATGTAACTTGTGGGTTAGTCTATGCAATACTTTTTTTAAAGTTTTGAAGAAAAAAAGTAGTTTTTTTATTATATAAAGGTATTTTAATGATTTAATTAGATTTTAATGATTTAATTAAATTTTAATGATAGAATTGAAATTAAAGTTAAAGTAAACTTTAAAATGTATAGTAATAAAAAGTCTAATAAAATAATATACATTTTTTCTTCGTAACAAACAGCAATCTTAACAGCTTTCGCAAATTCGAAAATCTACTAATGAGGAAAAATTACAAGGATTTCTACAATTTAAAATTCAAATATTTTTTAACCAAAAAAATTTTATAATTTCAAATATAACCCAACCATAAAATTTAAGTACACTCGTAGCCAAGGTACACTCTAGACTGTTTAAATTAGTACCTCACACCGGTCGAAGAAAAATATTTCACATTGGTGGTACGATTTACACATCTTAACTCTTTTCTTTCTTTCTCTTTCTACCCACACATGCCACACGTGTATATTTTGCACATTAGTATATATATTTCTGACCAACTTGTATCCACCATACAATGTAATTCCTTAATTAAGACTATCCTTAAAAGTATCATTTGGCTTTATTATATTGTGCATATACATATAAGCGTGCTTTGCCTACGTCTATATACACTCATACAATAAATATGTATATATTCGGTACTGGTTAATTTTACTCTATACTCTGGCTCTGCTATCCACAAAACAATGAAGCAATAAAGATTCGCGAAAGATGGTGGCGCTCCTAGTTTCCAATCTGTATATATGTATATAAGTTTCTCTATACACATTCGTTATAATATACATATCTAAAAAAGCGAGAGTATATAACATAACATATATAATCCTTGGGAATCGATCGAATATATATCCCATGGTTGAAAAAAAATCAATTCTGACGCGAGCCGCAGTCGATATGTAGAGAGAGGAACCTTTTTTCCATGCCAATTAACGTTTTCGTAGAATATATATCCTATATACTGTTAAACTTTTAGATCTTACAAGTTTTGGATTCAAGGACTATTGTCGATATAGACTAATCGTTAGCTTCTTCCTTTTATTTTCTCCTCCTTCTCTTCTTTTTTTTATTCCTTATTTTATTTCTTCATTCCTTTCTTTCCTTTCGGGTGAGATGCGTCCGGTAAACCCCCCGAAAGATCGTAAGAATGCTTTACGACCGGAACACAAAAAGAGAACCGTGAAATTCACTTTTAGAAAGATCCAATTATATAACGATTTCGATAAAAATTGGAAATAAAGTGAATAGAAGAAAAAAATATTCTAAAAAATAAAATAGAAATGATATTTTTTTTATATTTAATTAATTTAACGTTATATATTTAGTAATACTTTAAGGATGATTCATCATCGTTATTAAAATACTTTTCGTTAATAGAAACGACGGAAACCATTAAAATTTTTGGATTTTTTATTAAATTTAAATTTTTGTAATACCACGCCAACAATGTTGTCGAAAGTTTGTTTAATATAAAAATAAAATACACTTCCTTTTTGCCTTGACTGTAAGCATCGTTAATTATAATTGAATAAACGAGCTCTATATTTAATAGTAAAATATATATATATATATATATGCGAATAATCCAGCACAATTTATTATATATTTCGTTTAAATTGAACGTACATATATATATACTCAACAAAGTTTTAAAAGTTCTCTGCATAAAAGCGATATTTCGCAAACTAAGTAAATTTCGCAAACTATATATATATGTGTATATAATGCTCCTCAGAAAATACTGACGTCCTATATTCAAAGCACCGAAAAACTTCATTGTTATCTTCGTATACAATAAATTAATTGGCGCGATCATTTGGCTGTCTATATAATTGATCCCTCCATTTATAAAAAAAAATGAAATTAAAAAAAAAGTTTGAATGATGAAATAAAAAGTCTTTGCTAATTTACATAAAGAGTTCTATCTTACGTATATATGTTTATGTCCTCGTAGGCCGTATTCGTGTCAGTATGTAAAGAGGATGCTAAATTTGTATTGGCATCCCATATGTCTCAGACGCGCTCCTCGACTTATTGCAAGAATTATATGTCTTCCTGAGACATATTGAGTCTCAATATGTCTCAGGAGAAATCAATATGGCATCACCGATCCTACTATGTTTCGTTCCATATGTCAAAGAGCAATCATATTGAACGTAGGTTAGTGAAAAAAAATGACTCGCGCTTCGACAGCAGCTATACTCATTACAAAATGTCAATCTAAGAAACAAAAGAAAAAATCAATAGAACTAAAATTTAATTTTAAAAGTATTCAAAAAAAGATTAATATTTTCAACTAATAAGTTATATTTCCTCATACGGCCTACTTCGGACATAAAATCATCTATGTCCTTTGGCCATTTATTCAGGTGGAATCTGAATCTCGAACAATGTTTGCCGCTTGAGCAGAAATCTACCTCGGGCGCGCTTCGCGCGCCCTCGGCAATTTCAGCTCAAGCGACAAACATTGTCCTCGATTCATATTCCACCTGAATATGGCCAAAGGACATATATAACTAATATATCTTTCTTACTCTTTCTCTTTAGGGCAGGTCGTTTTAGTCTACCTTGCGGCAAGGTGAAACGACCCGTAGTAGTAGGATTTTCTTTCTATAGTAAATGCTGCCTATACACACACATGTATGTATAATACTAAGAGAGTTTTGCTTATGGACTATAAGGGACTATGTGTGTACACATATATCTATATGCCCAGTGCAACAGGAGGCGCTGCCTTTCCTTATTAAGGTCAGAGACACGCACACAGGACCTGCCTCCTTTATATACTTCGAAAAACCCGTTTAGACTTGGCGTTAAAACGCAAGAGTGAGCGATTCTCTTATAGAACCTTTGAGTAGTCTATATATTTTAATGCACGTTGAATAATCGCTTCCTAATGGTTAAACGTTATTCAATAAGAAATAGAATTATTCTTTTTTTTTTATTTCTCCATAGGGAATTTATGCGTTTATGGAGATTTAATAGGAACAATTTTTCTTTATTAATCTACATAATTTAATATTGATGAAAATAAAATGTTAAAATTGAAAATTCTAAAATATTTAAATTGTCAAAAGAATTATTAACTATGATTATTATTAATAATACTCGATTAATTAATTAATGTTTAGAAGCCATGTTAACATTATTATAAAATATGATTGATGAATTTATCGTGTTTTTTCAATTAATCGTCTAGCCTATTTGTATTTACTAAACGTGCGCCACGAACAAGTAATAAGTGTATATACGTGGTGTGCCTTTGGTGCACGTGGAGAAGAGAGATAGGTGGTAAACTGGCTATTTCTTTATATGCACTTTATAATGCACTTGGTGGGTCTCTCTTGTGACCTTTCACTGTATGTGTGTGCATGAAAAGAGATGAGGCATGGCAAAATCGTTCGCAATAAGAAATCCCATTTTATTACGCGCAACAGCTACCTCTTATTTGTTTCGTTTTTTTTTCTTTTTATTTTTTCCTCTTTAAACACCGGTCCCTTCCTTTATAATATATTTATACATATAATCTCATCTCTCTTGTGCACTACTCTCTTTCTCTCTGTTGGAAAACGTTTTAGTCTCGCTTCTTCGTCCGTTCCATTCTCTTCTCTTCTCTTCTCGTCGAGTATATAACTGCCTATATACTTAAACTGCAAGTATAGCTTCGATATTTTGTACTAAAGGTCAACGAAATGTACGCGTGCGAGAGAGAGTCTTAATAAACTTTAAGCTCTTGTATATACCGGGGACTGGTTGCTTCTTCCTTCTCTTTACTAATTTTTTATTTTTTTTTACTTTAGCTTTTTCTTGGACGACTTTGCAAATTTATGAAGCTCGACCGATAAATTTCATTTGGCGATGTGCAAGCCCGCGCGTCTATTCATTGTACAGTATACCAAGCAGAGGGCAATGAATTTTAAAAGGTAGAGAGAGAGAGAGAAAGGAGAGAAAGGGACAAATTTACAGCCATACGCTCTCAATTAATTGCGCGTTGTGTTGTTCAAACCGTACGCGTTTATGCGAAACGTATAAATGACAAGATTTTCATTAAGTACGATAAGTTTAATGCTTTATTTCTCTCTGTATGTATATACACGTAGAAAAGGCATTGGCTGCTGCTGTTGCTGTTGCTTCAAACAAACGCACGGTAACGAACTCTTCTCTTTTATTTATTTATTCTTTTTTTCTTCTTTTATATTTCTTGAACTTTTTTTGCACGTGCTATATGCAATGCAATGAACTTGAACAACGTTACTCTCTGTGTGTGCAATGCTGTGTGACGATGCGCATCGTATATGACTTGTCATTATGTTAGAAAAGAGAATGGCTTCGATGTTTTTACCTCTTGGAAGTCTTTACCCTTGGGGAACATATATATTTTGCGCCGCAGGTGACACAGCTTATATTCCGTCTTGCCACTCTGACAAAAATTTTCTCTCTCTTTTGTTATTTGCTCTAAAAATTACGTCAATTTTTTTTACCCCCCTTAAGTACCTTTACGTTCGCTCGTTTTTTCTCATCCTTTCTTTAACTGTAAGCAAAAAACGCACATAAAGAGGAGATAAAAAGTTTGTTTCATGAATGGATTGCACTTGGTATTTGCTGTGAGAGAAATATTATGTCTTTCTATCGCAATGTAGTGAGAAATATTCGAGATTATTAGCATTTACAAGAAGATTTCCGCATTTTTTTTCCAGAGAAACAAGTTAGTATTACCAATGACTGGACTAAAGCAATGCTAATCCAACGATGTCGCCACAAGTCGCAATGACATTGCCAAGCTACGCGTCGTATGAAGACATTTAAAGAATTTTAATGTTTCTAGCTCGTTTAATTCATACAATATACATGCACATTATTGCTAAAGTACGTTGTTGAACATTAAATAGTTGAACAGTGAGAACAAGAAGTTTGCTGGCGTGAATCCGACATTTGAATTTGACTGTTGCTCTGGTATAATCTAAAACCACAAAAGAAGAAATAGAAGCAAAAAAAGGGGGTCAGTGCAGTATTGTTTCGGATATGGTGGAGATCATGAGCGTGCATAATTCAACTTTAGATATATGTACTCGTATTTCACGTGCCGTTTCGTGTAAACACTTCTGCTTTCTTATATACTATTACAATTTCTAGCATACTAGATTTAGCGGATTGAGCTGCTGAGAGAAGAAGAAGATCATTTTCTCCATTATATGCTTATATGTTCATGTATGTGGAAACGATACTAGGGCAAGATTAATGCCACGTTCGAATTTCGTGCACACACAAGCAACCAACACAGTGATGAAGCAAAATTTCTGCATTTTAGAATTCGAAGGCTCTCCTTTTTTTTGAGTTTCAAGGATTTTCATTACTGCATGAAAAAGTAATGCAAAGATATACCAATCGTAGGATGAGTCCTTGCATGAGTTTCATAATTTTTGTTATAACCTACATACAAAAATTTAACGAAGATTACGAAAATTTGAATTCACAATGATTGAATATTTAGAGCATAAATTCCATTAATCCAAACAATATATTTGAATGTGCAATCCGAGCATACAAGACTAATAAATCTCAATTTGTTAAAATAATTTCTTAAAATAGAATATTCTGAAATTGTGGAGCAAAGTACTGAATAAATAATTAGAGAGACATGTATAACGTAATCTAAGAAAATAGTTGAAAATTAGAGTTGGCTTTAAACGCTTGAGCCTCAACTGTTGGAGATAAGTAATACGTGGGAGTTGCCAAGTGAACTTCTCTTGGGTGTGATTCCTCTCTATATACCTTTCTCTCTTTCTCTCGTACCGCTATGTCTATACTATGACTATACTATAGAGTATACAGGTTTTAACTTGAGAGAGAGAAGTCCGTTCGATCTTCCTTTATGTATGTATGTATGTATATATATAAAGAGTAAAACGAAGGAGAGTCATGGGTCAGTGAATCGGTTGCTTGTGCCTGGCTGCCGCATATACAACGTTTTCTAAGTCACGAATGTTTGGATAAAAGCCAAACCTGGAAGGCAGGTATATTGTAAAAAGATATAGTTATATATATATAGAACCTATAGTCTACCGGTGAGACAAGCATGTTTCCAGTTTGAGGAATGACTTTCCGCAGATTGCGTATTATACTTTCGCCTCATTCGTTTTACTTTTATTTCTATTCAATCTTGTTTTTCTTTTTTTTATTTTAACCTTTTTTTCAAAACTCTCGTATATATAAGATCTTTTTGTCGTGTACGGTGTTTTGTATTCTTTCACTTTCATGTGGCAACTTGTCTATATAATTTTTCTTACGACTCACAGATGAAAACACGTTTTCTGATACTGCCAAGATGAAAAGAGCATAATTATTTTAATTACTCGTCTGACGATTCAAGTATAATTTCTTATATTTATTACATTGTATTTTCTCTTTTGTACGTTTAATTTTTCCTTCATAATAGGAACAACTTGTAATTATTCAATGTATTTCAAAATATTTTCTTATACATCTGTCCAGCCTCGGAGTTTTCTCGATTTATATTTACGCTCATCATTCGCTCTTTTATTTTCTACATATACACTTTCTCATTTGAGTTTATATTGCCTTAGAATTACATTGAAGTTCTTAATAAGAAAAACATTGCATATACGCCAACCCACGATAAAAGATAGATGTCTTTCTATATGTTTCTTATCTCATTTCTTTTCTCCTTCTCTCTCTCTCTCTCGCGCTCGTTTTCTTTAAAGATTTATCGATTCAGCGCAAGCCATAATATCGAGCCTTATATAATCCGCTTTTAAATATTACATTGAATATTTACATATTATATAGGTCCAATGCGATAATATTTAATGTTGAATCCTTTTCTTATATTCCATAAATTTATTTTAAGCTATTTTCCACGTCACATTTACACATTGAATTATATTTATACCTGTATATGCCCACACACAATTTTATTTCAATTCTCCGCACATATCGTGTGAATTCAGTGAGTTTTGTAGAACGAAAAAGAGAAAAAGATGATGAAGAATATAAAAAAAAGGCACGCTAGTTTCACAGAAACAATAAATATATATACATACAAGCTCAATTCTAAAATGTAGAGAATTCGCATTTATAACAAGGCCAGCTAACACAGTTTGCAGCTCGACGTATAATACGAGGAGTAATCAGCAAAAGCCAAAGAATGAGAAAACTTGTGTGTATGTGTATGCGACCCTTTACGCTACCCAGCTGTCGGATATATATTCTTACGTTCATATACATATATTCGCTTGTTTTACGCATAAACTTCCGCTTGTTTATTTTTTCTTTTTTTTATATATTCTCTTCTACATGCCTCCTTCATTATGTGTACTCCCTTCAAAATGCTTATGGTAAAACTACGATTTTTTCTTGAGAATCGTATTGCTGCAACGACATAGTTTTCTCTTGTCTATGTTATGTGTACATATGATAGCGTGTGAAAACCAATATACAATTTATGGCACGCTGATAAAACGTGTTGTAATTGTCTATTGAGCCTTATAGTACGGATATCATCTCTGGAGTGAGAGTGTCCGTTCCCTGTGTGTGACGACAAAACGACACAAGAGAGTATATGTTGATATGCCTTTTTTCCCCCCTTTGGTTAGTTGCGTATATATCCACCAATTAAGGGCAATCTTTTTACTCTCTACGAGCAGCACATTTGTTCGACACACTGCTTCTGATGTATACCTCTTTTCCCTTTGAATTTTTAATGCTTATTTTAATTCTCTCTCTTTTTTTTCTATTTTTAATGTTAAATGGTCTTTTTTAATTATGCGTTTTGTTTTTAACATTAATTGCAGTCCGGTGGAAGTTTTATCTTGATTAATATTATTTACTTGAAAAATTATGGCAAACATGTGGTATTGTTGATTATCATTTCCCGTCAATAATTATAATGAATTAAATTTAAAAGGAATTAATGTTTTTTTATAAACTTGAATTTTTTTGCTCTATAAAATAAATTATTAATATGTCTTAAAAGTCAGTGAATAATTTGAATGTAAACTGCGAATCAGTAAATATCACTAATTTGCATGATGTGCTCAAATATAAAATTTAATTTTCATATATGTATTATGTTAGTTTAAATAAGTTAAATGTAATAGTAGTAAGAACAAACGTTACAAGTAGTTTAGTCAGTTGATCCATTGCATGTCTGGCCACTAATTTCTTTCATGACAATAATGATTACTCGAGTGTTTCTAATTAGCGAAGATACCCCCCGATTACATTATTTTTTTTAAACTTGTCCGTTTACTGGTACACTTTGACTCATTTTAACTTTAATAAGCAAATTAAGTTTAATAGACAAAAGTACAAACCAAAAATCACATAAAAACTTCATTAGTTACTTACTCAGGAAAGAAATGATTATTCAAAATTGTCTGTTACAAAGTTTGTTAAAATAATTAGCTACTTTAAAATTATTATGCTAAAAAAAAATAATTTTTTTGTCGTAACTTTCACATTTTTAGAAGTGTAGATAGGTATATAACTAAATTAAAATCAACTATATAGTACAGAAGAGAATTTTCATCATCATAAAAAATTATTATAATTATAGGATGCTCAAATGTACGATAATGATTTACATTGTTCAGAATAAACAATTTCAGAAAATAACTATAATTAACAAATAAAATCATTTTAAATGTTCATTACAAAATTTATTCACGTTGATACAATCTAAAAGAGCAGAGAGAAAAGAGTTCGATTGAAATTTTTCAAAAAAACAACAAAAACAATATGTTTTTCTCTTTAAAGATCTCTTTTGCAATTCAATGCACACACTAAAGCGCAGTTACGAAAAAAAAATTCGAAAAATTCATTTCAAGTATACAGAGGGGAAGGTACGTATGGGGATATATTTTAGCACACGCGTATATATATACGATCGCGATAAAAGAGGTCATTGTGTGTGTGATTTATATCGTGACGATGCGGGTGGCGTTATATGAAATTCGTGTGGGTGACTCTGAAGATTTCAATCATCCAAAGAGAGTGGGGCCCAAATACGAGAGCCTCAAACGTCCGCCCTTATAACATAGTAGTTATATGCAAAAGCTTTTTCATATATACATATACAACACTTATTGTGGCACGTGCATGTCAACATAAAATTCCAAGATACCAATCTCGTTTATCGCGCGTATATATAAACGCCAGGCTCTCTCTGCTATTGGCATTGCATGCGCCACAAGAAGATTGTCTCGTAATTTTTAAACTTCTCTTTTTGTTCATTTTTTCTTTTATCTCTCTCTCTTTTTTTTTCTTTCACTTGAAAATTTTTACAAACCCTCCCTTTTATTCAGTTGACGGCGCTGAGAGATTTAATATTCCCGGAAATTCGATGGATCCTGCATACACACACATACACATACCGAGTTTACTGATCGTTTGTCTGAGGTCAGCTGAGGTGTTATTTTGCTGTCAAAAGCCAGAGAGATAATCATTATTTCAGTGTTTATTTCAGATGTATTGTTTATAAATTAATCGATTCATGAAATTTCAAGTGTTATTTAATACCTTTATAACACGACTTTCGGTTAGTTATATAATTATTGTTTGATAAATAAGTTATGACGTACGAAAGTGACTGGTTTAATAAAATTAGTTTCATTATTAATAAATATAGTGTTTCTTATTTGCAAAATAACATTAAATTTAATTTATACTTTTTTTCAAAAATAACACAAATAAGCATCGTATTAAATAATAAAAGGTATAATATTACGAGAATAAAGAAGGTGATAAATGAATTTTCATAATTCTAAAAAAGCAATCTTTATGAGATCGCCATAATTTATTGGATTTTTTATTCAGGGGTCGAACGTATGAAAATTCATATAAACGTTATTCTTCGGTGGATTTAATATTATCCTATATTGTAATAAATCAAAAGTAAATAATCCGTTTACGTATCTAAAAAGTACTAAAAGATTTTTCATAAGTATACAAATAACATGTTTGTTTAGAAAATTATATGATATTAAATCTCCTAATAATACCTTAATATACGTTCGAGAAAAATATTTGAAAATACTTGAAAAAATAACAATTTTTATATATTTGAATCATTTAAAAACTTGTCAACATTATCTTATTCATAATAAAGCTGCAGTTTATTATGAAACCAAAGGCTTATAGCCAAACAATGGGATAAAGTTCATTATTAAAATAAAGATGTCACAATGACGATAAGATCCTAAACTATCTAATCACCTATCGTCTGCAAAAATCAACTTGTCTAAAGTATCTATAAACCTATTAGTCTCTAATATCTCCAAGACAAATCGGTCTTTTACTAAAAAGCAATACGCCCAGCTGAGCGTCTGCATCATTTCTACAAGACACTGGAACTAAATTACACGTCGTTATAAATGTTGTATAGGCAGAAGGTATATAAAAAATGAAAAATAAAAAGAGAAATAAAGAGAGTGAGGTAAATTTTTACTCTTAAAGTTAACATTATAAGGAGACACGGGCAATGCGTATGCCGTATCTAACGAGTGTCGAGTGCTCTGTGTACTGCATAGTAAATACCTATATATATACATCGGATCTAAAAAAGGGTGTCTCCTTAGTCTTTACTTTAAATAATCCTTTAACTTTTTGTTATTCTTTTTTTTTTCGTCGATTTTTTTTTTACTTCGTATAAGTTTAAGACTCTGACCCCTTCTTCCGTTTTTTCTACCAAGAGTTGAATGGACAGCAATTATCTTCAGGTCTATAGCTCTGTTTTTCTTTCTTTAAATTAAATGTTAATGAAAGCAAAGTAGCGTTTGAATATTCGTATTAGAGTTAAAATTGTGTTCATCATACATATTTCGTTTAAATTCTTTTTGAGGAAGTTAACTCTTTTAATATATTCCGCGGAATATAACAAGAATACTTTATTTAGAACTATACAATGCATATGTGTTATTTATTAACTTGCTTATCTTGATTTTAAAGCCTTTTTCTCGGTAAGTTTATTTTAACACTAAAATTGAAGTTGAGAAGAAAAAAAAAATAATAATAATAAATAATCGAAAGCAGTAAAAGTACAGTCATGCAATACGCAATATATATAAAAGCCCATGACAGCCCTATTCAATAGGAAATGGTGTGAAATGAAACATCAATTTCATTTTGGTGATCGTATCTACCCAAAGAGAGATGTATTAATATATGCAGAGTATTAATTGAGGTGAAAGTTTTCTTATGCAAGTATCATACAGTAACTATCACAAAGTACAAAGAGACATGTACGTGTATATATATATATACTTTTATCGAAGACAAGTTTTTGTTCTATATCATTGAACCTAATGTAACTTTAGAAAGAAAAAAATCATCTTGACATTTAAGAAAATTGAAAATAAAATTGAGCAATACAAGCAAGAAATAGATGGTTCTCCGATTTCAATGAAAGTTTTTCTTTTCTTTTTATTATAAATAATAATCTATACATGCTACTCTTTCATTTGTAAACAAAAAAAAAGAAAAAAGAAAATTTTTAATAGCCAGAAGGTACATACATGAATTTTAAACATTATTGGTATTTTCCGTCCGGTTTATATGCACTTTTTTCAAAAGTCTGAATTTTCTCTAGTTACATTATCTCTCTCTCTCTCTCTTTCATTCTACTCTCCACCCATTATAACAAGCCGAAGTTTAACGTAGGCAGCAGCAACAGCAGCAGGCGCATCGTAAAACGAGGGAAAGACCTATGCGGTATAATTGTGTATAAGCGGAGATCCATACATACACACAGATGCATAAGCGCGTACTCGTTCTAGCGTGTAAATCATGCATTTATTAAAACGCCTTGTAGTATGTAAGCGTCTGGTTTTCCTTCGGCAAAAACAGTATATATACCTTTTCTGTATATGTATTCGAATGAGTTTCGAAGAGAAGATCGTGTCTTAAAAGAGAAAAAAAATTATTTGAAAAAAAAAATAAGAATGAGTTCTAGTGTATAGAAGAGGTGTTTGTAAGCGAATCTCGCACGCACGTGTTTTTCATAATTAACGAAACTTTCTGTTTAAAGCCATCGTGTGTATACATACATGTGCAGATAAACTTTCAAAATCGTGTTTCAATAATGTTCCTTTTTTTTCTTCATTTTTACTTTGGTCGCTGAATTGGAAAGAAAAGTGAAAATTCATGCGATGTAATTTTTATTTCGTTGCGTGCTTTTTGAGGATCTTCGAAATCTATATAATAACTGTAAAAAAATACTATTGCTTAGAGAATGATTTTGGAAAGTTGATACATTCTAATTAGTTGCATGGAAACGTTAATTTCTTCGTTAAAATTTTTATTTCATTCTAACATTCATTTCACGATCATATAAGAATCTTATCTAAGAATATTTTATTTCTTTACTGGCATTAAAAAAACTTTTTATAAATCACTTTTTAATAGTTTTTAGTTTGCATAAAAGTTAAATTTAAGAAAGAAAATACTGACTTTATAGTTACAGAGCGACAATAAAACATTATTATGCGGTTTACTAAATATAGCAATTAAAATCAACGGATCGTATTTTTAAGCCTTTGACCTAATTATTAATTAACATAATCCTACAATTAGAATAGCTTTGCTAAAGAATAATAATAATAATAAAAAAAAGATATATGACTTCTTCTCAGCGGGTTAAAACATGGACTTGGTGTTTATACTAAAGAACGTATAGTAATATAACCGCTGGCTATATACATCCTCTTTTTTTTCTTTCTCTCTTGCTCTCTAGGTGCAACAACTGTACTCTGCTTCTATCTCATAGACCTTATAACCGCTATAATCAACGTATACACAGAGCAAGCATACACGTATATATATTTTGCCAATTACACTTATACTACGTTAACCGTTTTTACACAGCAGGATGGTTATACTTTTCATTCTTTATCTCTTCTTATTTCTCTTCTTCTATATATTGTTTGCGTTTAATATAGAAGAAAAAAAGAAGGAATGAAAAGAAGATATATAGAGAGCAGGTGCTACTTTCGTTGATGAGCACTTTTTAAATAAAGATTTTTTAGATGATTATTGTCGTACTAAATTTCTATATAGGAGTATATCTTCGGATGATCGGTATCACGAAAATCGAAGTTTATATTGGATACATAAAGTGCGCAGAGTTTACTAAAGCCCCACATGTGTGTGTGTGCGTTGCTCTTGCTGGCTTTTACTGCTGCTGCTATGTTATTGAAAAGTTGGTTATTTATTCTCGTTTCGGTGTATTGCAATTTTGAAAAGCAATTTACTCCCCGAGCTGCTATAGAAATAATATGTATTTTTAATTCAATTATGCCGATGCCAAGTTCAACTGTTTTTATAAACGTTCACATTGTCGAGGATAATTTTTTTACATGATTTTTTAAATATGAAATGTACTTTTAAATTTTGACGAAATTTTTTCAAATATTTGAAGAAAGGTTAATGAAAAATTTTTAAAAATTACATAGGGTGTTAAAAAAGAAAATAGCACTAAGATCCTTTGAAGATAAAATTGAAAAAAAATAAGAGTTTCAAGTAAAGTGGATTTACAGTTTTAAAGCTCGTATAGAGTGCACATACTAATCGCTGCACTTAAGACATTACAATTTTATATCAATTTTCAAGATTTTATCTTAATAAAATTTTTAAACTTCCTCCGGACCGTAAGCTTTTGAGCAAAAAAACGTAACAATAATATTTTTACGACCTTTATCATAATTGTTTTAATATGTAAAGAATTAGTTTTATAAAGTCAAGTTTTATACAATAAACATTTATTTCATAATTACGTTTGCGTTATCTTGAACTTTTTGAAAATCAATGCCAGAAATATATTCAAATTGTACCAATTAAATTTAGATTCTCAGAAATAAATACATTTTATTGTATACCTAAAGCTATTGAATAATGACCGCATTATGCACTTTATTCTAAATCGTATTTTACATTATAAGAAAGTAAAAATTATAATATCTATAATTTTAGTAATCTAAAACTATAAATAAATAAATGATAACTTTATTTTAAAAAGTGCATAAATATCTTAATTACTTGAACATGAAAAAATTCTTGTTTATTTACAGTTTTATTCGCGCAATAAGTAACGACATGTAAAAAAAAGTTAGCTATACATAATCCGTCATATAATTGACAGTCCACTTCTTTCGTCCAATATATAATATATAAGTTTTATATATGTACATATATATATAAAATTCATCGATGCGCCCA
Organism: Anastatus disparis; assembly: GCA_017163975.1. Lineage (NCBI taxonomy): Eukaryota > Metazoa > Arthropoda > Insecta > Hymenoptera > Eupelmidae > Anastatus > Anastatus disparis. The sequence continues at coordinate 7,973,605 of JAFFSR010000226.1, forward strand.
CGCGTATAAAGAGACGCGATCATCGACGTGTGTAACATTACACGTCCGCGCATCCGCGTCCTACGGTTAATCTCTGCAAGGTATATATGCACGTATGACGTGCAAGCACTTGTCGTCTATATGTACCTTTTATTAATAGAAAATATCGTAAAAATAAATAATATCTTTCCTTTCTCTTTCTTTTTTTATTAAACGGAAGAGAGCAAGTTATAAAATATTCAACTCCTACGTACATTAAGTGTAAAGTGTTAAGTGCATATATATATATATATATATATATATATATATATATATATATATATATATATATATATATATATATATATATATATATATATATATATACACGATATAAAGTAAAGGCAAAATAATACGTGAATTTAATGTATAGAAGATACAAGTTAGAGGAGTGAAGGCTGGCTGGTGCACTTTTAGTCAAAGTATATAGTGGCTTTCTCGGACAAGTTTGCAAAGCAAGTATATAACACCAGTGTAAGCCTTTATATACCTTACTACCATATTCTATAGAACTGTTGAAACACCTACGCTGTGACTAGTGTATAATACAACCTTACAGCATGACTGCAACGTTGTTGTCGTATATGTATATAAAAACATTTAAACGCTATTACCAATGAATTTTAATTATTTTCTTCAAAGAATACATTTTCGTCTTAAAATAAGTTACACGGAAGTTTTTTTGGGAAATTTAGAGGAATTTAATGATCTTTACTAGCAAAATTTGATAAATGGAGAATTTTTCTTCAATCAATTTTGGCTCCTGAAGATCATTAAATTAATTTACGTCAAAAAATATTTCATCAACAAGCAATCGAATCTTCAAACAACATGAATGATAGAAATGATTTTAATTACCTAATTTTACAAATTTATAACATAAAAACATTAATTTTGATTGTCATTTCTTAAAATTCTAGTTGAGGTCGTCAGTGGCTCAGTCGGTAGAGCGATGGATTCGCAATCTTGAGGACCCGAGTTCGAATCCCGTTCTCGGCTGCTTTATACAAGCACCACTGTAAATTACATGTGCTTTGTTATTAAATACACTAAAACCGACCTCCGTCGCTAATTAACATCGCAATGATAGCATAAATACAGCGACGTTAAAATTAAAGAATATTTTATCACGAAGTAAATTTAATATATTTATTACAAACTATTCTTAGAATGAAGTTATTACAGTATAACGTCATAATATAAAACTCGTGTGGGCTATGACAAGTTGACATCCTAATAAAACTTATTAACTTTCCTGACGACTCGCTAATTTTAGCAATAATAAAAAAAAGTTTCTAATTGAAAGCAGAAATTTAACGTTATTTTTACCGCATAAATATAAATACTGTTTAAATTCTGATGAAAAGAATAAAAAAGAAATATCAAAGTAAGTTTTAATCGAATACGTCTCGGTTAAAGTTTAAGATTTCTTCATAACAAATGGCGCCCAGTTTTCTCTCTTTCAAGCTTATGAAAAAAAATATTGTAACCGCCGAGTGTGTAGAGTGAAATCGATAAAGTCGCAATATCAATAACACGATTATGAAGTTGGATTATTCGAATATTTCTTTATTCTCTCAAAAGGGTGCGAATAAGAAATAAAATAACTTTTGATTGATTATAACGGTTAACGTGCACACTTTTCTCGCTCCTTTCCTTTTTATTATTCTTTATCTCTTATAATAATGCATTCACCTTGACGTATATTCGCGATGGATTTTTTAAGATAATCAATGTTGTATATGCATATACATATAACCATAGTTAATATGAAAAATAAAAGATACAAAAGTGCGTCTAGCAATGAAAGTTTTGTACAATGAACTTTAATTGATTAAAGAATTGCGAATTTCCGTATTTTCTTGTATAAGAAATCTAAACTTGGTATAATACGTGACTTTGCGTTACGCAGTTTGACCAGTACGATGACCTAAGGCCTTGTGTGTGTGTATGTGTATATGCGTATTGCGAATACATTTCTTTTTTTCATCTCCTTGCTATGTAAAACTTCTTCGAATTCGCAGACCATATAGTGACTTTGACTTTAACGGTCGATGATCTTTTTTTTCCTCTCTTATATTCTCGTTTTTCTTTTTTTTTCCTTTTACGTTTTTCGGATTATCTCAAGTCCGATTAATGTCAAGCTCCTTTAATTTTTTTTTTTATAAAAAATAAAAGGAACCTTCAAGTCACGAGTTTTAAGCAACAAAAGTTTTCGTAAGTCCAAGTTGTATTAAATTCAGAGTAAAATGCTTTATCTTTGTACTCTTTGTACTGATTTAAACTTTCTATATTTAGAAGTTCTTAGACTTCTCGTTATATATACTTTGCATGTATATATAGAACTTTCGCGGGCGAAGGTCTTTTCACGAGTATTATTATATATGAGCCAAAGCCTCCCTACTTTTTCGCTATATTCTTAAACAAAAACTAAACGGGTTAATTTACTTTGTCAGTTTTTTGATGGAATGAGTAAGTGGCTGATAATAGTTTATCTTATATGTATATACACTTGGGGGAGAAATGGCAATTTTGATCGATGGAAGTGTCTCTTGTATATACACTCAAGTTAGCGTGTCTATCTTTTCTTATGTATATACTTGGGATATATATATATATACACACATATGAAACGTCATTGTTTTTCTCTGCACTTTTTCGCTCAATTGTTTACCTTTTCTTCACAAGTGTTCTACGAACTAATTTCGTTATAATGTGAATGTCCTCGACAAACTTTATTTTTTTTTTAGCTCTTTCTCCATTAACATAATATACGTGAAATTATAAATGTATTGTGTTGCGCGCAGTTTTAATGGTACACGAAGTTATGTAGCGGAAGATTTTGTTTGAGATATTATTGAAAACTATGAGGATTTGAAAGTTTAATTAAAACTTTTCTTATTTCGAACTTGTAAAAATTAAAGAAAATAAAACAAAGAAATATACTTCATGTGTCAGAAAAAATAATTCTCTATTTTACATTTAAAACTATATGTATATATGAAAATTCTCTTTGCACGTGTAATTACACGAAATTAAACTTTAGAGGACATTTTCTATTAAAAGAATGACACGATTTTCATGCATACTATATTATAATTATAACTTGACCTTCTCAAATTGTAACTTTTTTAAAAACAAATTTCAAGAAAGTATAAAAGAAATTAGAATTTTTGAAAAAAGGATGTATAAATAGATAACTCGAAAGTATTCTCGAATTTCAAAATTTTTTCAATTTACAACGTTTCTGGGTACACCTATAATCTCGCCTCCGAAAACCATTAACAAGTCGTTAAAAAATACCGACCCCTCTTGCAAGTGATTCATGCTCGTCAAAGAACAATATGAGCGTTAAGGCAGGCCATGGCCAATCACAACAACAGCAGCAGCAGCAGCAGCAGCAGCAGTAACAACAATATAAAGCGAAAAATATTTCCTTTAGCAAAACGTTAACGCTATCCTCTCATAGTGCATATATATATAAACATAAAGATAGGCTTGTGTTATCCTATTCGGAAATTGAAATTGGCAGTAACAATATATACATGTATAGCTCTCTCACTTGTCACCGACGATTTAAGTGAGTAATTTGCAGCCAGCGCCGAGGTCGTTGAAACCTTCGACTCTTAACGTTCAGATATATAATGTCGTCGTATTAGAAAGAGGAGAAAAAAAGAGATGGAGAGAAAGAGAGAATGAGAATGAGAGGCTTGACTAAAAGCGTGGGTGAGTTGAAAAGTTATAGACAATACCCAGTGGCGAAGTCATTAACTTATCTTAGAGGATATATAAGTTCTGTGTGTAAAGGCGACGCATGACTAGAGAATTTTAACAGGCTTTTTCTCTCTTCTTCATTTTTTTTTCTTATTCCTTGAAACTTTCGTCTCTTTCCGATCCATTTCACTTGTGACTTAATTTCAGAAGTTGTTCTTACTTTATACCTTGGCTTAAACTATACTTTATACTTAGCGTTTTTTTTCTTCGTTAATACTATGTTTCTTTTTTGTTTTTAATTTCGATTTCTTCTGTGCATTAGCACATCCTAAAAATGCTTTCTCCTTTAGTAGTATTATAAAAAAAAGTAGTAAGGGAAAGAAAATTAATCGCTCTTTTCACTCTTAAAAATTTCCGCTTTGATAAATCTCGCTTTTCTTTTTGCCTCGGTATATTGCGCACGCAGTCATATATACATGTTTGTTATCGAATGGAATCTCTACTTGTGCGCAAGCAATTTTTATTCCCTTACCAGCGCTATATGTGTGTTAAGACAACTGCATATATCTATACTTTCTTGCGCGCTGCAGCGTGCATCCTTCAGCGAGTAAACACACTTTCCATTATATAGGCGCGTAACTAACGAACGTTTCGCGTCCATTTCGTAAGAATACCGTTGTCTGTCTATTTCTCCAACTTCTATTTTCATTCTGTCATTTACTATGGTTCATTGTAAATTTTAAAACATTTATTTTAAAACAAATTTTATATTTACAAATCGTATTTGAAATTATTAAATCCATTCACTGTAACTCTTTTTATAAACATTTTAAGTTAAAATTTATAAAGTAGTTGTTTTTATAAAAATTTAATGCAAAAAAAACAAAAAAAAACTATTAAAAATTTATTATTCATTTTTGTTTTTAAGATTACAAGTGATATTTACAATTTTTTTCAAAAAAATAATATTTACTATCTGAAAATTTTTTTAAAAATTTTCTGATTAACTTTAAATTAATTATAACTGATTATAGTGAAAAATGTTTTAACTATATTACAGTAATTAAATTCTAATTGATAATTAAATTTTTAAATAAATTTACAATATTACGGTTTATTATAATATGGAATGTATGAATTATTAAGAATTATTACGAATACGTGCACTGACGTAAAGTGCGTGTATTGAATGCTCTTAATTTACGTTTTTAAAATTACAAAGAAAGTCTTTGGAACTTTTACATAAAAGTGCACGCAACAACAGCAAAAAAAAGTACCTGAAATTAGCTCTAAAACACAGTTAAATTATCAGTTGGTTTGAAACGAGACACAAAAGAACTTCATATAATTACGGTAGGTTTGTTTTCTCTAAACTGTCCAAAGCCAGATTATTATATTCATAAAACGCATAAGCAAGAGTTTCGCGCACAAAAACAACGAAAACACACACACACAAAAAAGAACAGAAAAGAAAGAAAAGAAAAAAGTTTGCGGAGAGCGCTGTATATAATAAGCACGCTAAAAAGTTCACGCTTTCCTTGCGTTGCAGGCACGCGTATATATATACAAAAGTCTTTTCTCTCTATGCGGTGCATCATCTTTTTCCAGCGTAGATATACCGCACGCCCGCACAGTCAACCCGTCGTGACTAATTGGTCTCTTGCCTGACTTTACTCTTTTCTTTCTCTCTCTCACTTTAATTTTCTTTCTTTCCCCACTTAATTTCTCTCTTACTTTTCGCATACAATTGCATACAAATCATATTTACGATCTACTCGTGGACAGTACAAATTTTCCGCAAAACAAAAAGTTTTCTTATCTTCAGATTTTAGATTAGTTGGATATCCAAAAATCTCTATTCAATTAAATTTTATTTATGTGTAATGTCTTGTGCGCGTGATTTAAAACTTTATTTAACTTTGATATTGACGAAAAGGCATGGGTTCATAAACGAATAATAGCTGCTTCTATATGCTTCAAACTTGTTTAAAATGAAATTTGAAAAAAAAATCACTATTGTTTACTATTTTTTTTCTCACGAATTATTCAAAGGTTTTGCAATTTTGTTTATAGTACAAATACACACAGGCACTGCATTCAGATGCACATGTTTGTATATTTACCCTAACCTTGAGTCTCAAGCGTACTCTCCCGTGTTCTTCAAGTGTGCTGTTAACATCTCTTTAAAAGAGCCAAAGAAAATGTTTGTATTTTCACAATGTTTAAAGCAGCTTACATATAAGTGAGCGTTAGCGTTTCAAGTTGGAGGATAATTGTTACTTTATTTTTTTATTTACGATGTATTATCATTAACTAAATAGTATGAAATTCGATTTTATAATTTGGTGCTCGAGTGCATATACGTTTATTACCACACTGAAATTATACACATTTCTTGATGATTTCTAAATGACGTAACTGAATTTTGTTGGATTTATTACTATAAACATTAATCATCAATGATATTGTATTATGATTTCATAATGTGTTACATTATGCTTACCATTTAATGAAGAAAAAAAATGAATTATAATTTTTATATTAAGACTAATTACAGCAATTAATATTCAAATCGTTTGTTACGCAATTGCTTAATTTAAAGACTAAAATATCAGTGTTTGAATTTCGATTATCATGTAGACATAAGACGTACATTATTTTACTTAAAAGAAAAATTTTTACAACAATTTAAGATTTTAAAATGAGATTATTTATTCATTAAATTATTTTGCAAACATTAAAACAAGGAATTCAACAATTTATAATTCATGAGCATAATTAATGCTTCTTATTAAATTTTATCAATCTGAAAAATCGAAAAAATTTAGTTTAACCATCAACACTTCCATCATCAAACAGTCATCTTATACAATCATTCACCATCGTTTCACACCAGCTGAAAATCAACTCTAACCAAAGCTTCATTATGAAAATAAGAAAAACCAAAACTAATAGTAAAGCCACGAGAAAAAGAGAGAATATCTGTTAGCCACCGAGGTGAAGATGTCCTTGCTTTAAACCTAAGCCGGAAAAATCATCATCATCGTCGTCGTCGACGCGGTAGTATACATACAGTAGTGGTTGTATAGCGTAACACTAAGCGAAGCGAAGAAGCCGCCCGTAAAGTTGTTACCTTAGCTTTTTTTTTATTTAACGCGGTGTATACCGTATCTATAGGGACCTGGTCCCAACATATACATGTATAAATATATATTTAAAAAAAAAAGCTAAAGAAATAAATGTATACACCAATACAATTCTAGTTGTTTCATAACTATGGGCTGTCTTTTGTAATTCAACACCGTGTCTAACAAACCGCGTTATATTATATTAAGAGCAGCACGCGCTGTTCATACTGTCTGTTGAGTACTAGTTGCATATAGACAGCGTGATAGTTCTTTTATACGTATATATACATTTAAAGATCTTTTCTTCAGGGATTACTCCACAAAGTTTATGCTTGGGCGTGACATTAATCGTACTTCTCTGACTCATATTGTAATGAACGCGCATCCGTATGTACTACTTGTTTCTTTCTTTAGCTGTTTTTTTTCTTCATTCAAAGTAGCCCTCCACTTGAAGTTGGGTAGGATGAAATTTTTCATTGAGTTCATCTTATTGAAGATGTAACATTTTATTAATGATCTTTTGAAGTACTTTATTGTCACTAAATAACATTGATATTAGTCATCACAAGAAAAATAATCCGTTACATGCTTTTACTTTATATACAGTTGATCATTTGTTGGTTTGTCAAAAAAATTGAAGTTTAAAGAAAATAATATATGTAATATAAAAGGTGTTACTTAAAAGTTTCTGATTGTGAATTGATATAAATATGTTATTTAATAAGAATATTTTTATAAAAAACTATTACATTTGCCTGATTTAAATACTATATACGTACTTGATGTTTTTTGTAGTAAATATTGATTATATAACTATCATGAACAATTTTCTAGTTGCTCAAACATATAATTATTTGTAAAAAAATACAATAAAAAATCCCTTGACAATACTTAAATATGTTAAAATAACAAAGTTTAATTTTTATGCAGATATTGATTTATGAAATCATAAGGCTAATAAAACATGATTTACTTTACGGAAAAACTAATTAGCAATGGTCAAGTCGTTAATCTTATTAAATTAACTCATTAAATTAATTTTGTTGCAGTCGCCAATTAACTTGTCGAAAGTTTATCTACTGCAGGAAACTGCTGAAAAGTTTAAAATTGATGTGTGTTTGAAATTAGCGAAGAAAAAAAAATATTTTTAATATAAAATATTGTACGAGCATTTTAATATAATGAAAAAGGAAGTTATTACTAAAAAATTGGGTGGATGGATATTGGGTATCATTAATTAAGAATGGTGATTATTTAACTAACAAAAAACACTTTAAAATTTAATGAATCAACATAAAGAAATAGATTGAAAAAATTTAATAGCTTGGAAGTTTGCATAATGTGTGTATATATGAGCAACGACTACGAAATAAGTATATTACCAGCCCAAATATTGCATGACTTCCAACCTACAATAAATTCTTTTTTTTTTCTTTTTTTTTATTTATATCGCTTTATCGCTAGACGCTTCGACATACAAACGTGTATAAAATAATATCGTTCGCTTGTAGCAAAAAAAATTGAGTAAAAATTTACATTTCTCGCGTGTGGCTCAGTGGAATTCACCTGTATGCTTGGGCACCACGTTAACGGCTGGTATGCTCTGCTTACGTAGATTTCTAAATCGTATACGCTGGCCTTAATGGTCTACCTCGCGTTTACAACGCACCTCCTTTTTTTTCCTTAATTTATTATTATATATCGAAGGGAAAGCTTAGACTTTAACAAACGATGAACACACTAAGTACATATATACAAGAGTTTTTCTTTCTTTGCGCAAACGTCTATAGTGACGAGTCTTGTTAATTATAAAAAGTCGAAATACTCTAGCGATTTTTTATCTTTTCATGAAATCTTGAAATTTTGCTTGTTATTCTTTTCATTTTCGAAATTAGATTTGTAATAATTGTAAAATGGAGTGGGAGGTAAAGTAACGGAAGCGAAGAAATGTTGGTTAGACAGGTAGAAATGAATAAGTGATATTTTGTGGGCGATGGTGTTTTCATATAGTTACGTCAAATGATTTTGTTGGCTTTCCATATATACATGTTTCAAAATTTTCGTGACCCGGCCTTTTTTTTCATAGGATGTTTCATGTAAGATTAAGAAATTAAATTTCATGTAAACATACGAACTGGACTTAAAAGCTTAGAACTGAAAGGAAATGAATTGTTATGTAAATTGAAATCTAGGATTATGAAAAAGAGTTTTTACATACTATAAAAACAATAATACTAAACAAACGAATTTTAAATTGTTAATTTTCTTTCCACAGTAGCTGCAATCATATAGAATAAGTTTTGATAATATTTAACTTGGCTAATTATGGTTTATTTTGAATTCAATAGTGTTTATATAAATTTATATTTAAAAAATTAAATATTCAGCTCAAATTAAGTACAGAAAAGTGCAAAATTTAAATAGTATCTCTAGATAAATGTATTTTTCTTAGAAGAAAATAATTGAAGGTCTGTTATTATCAGTTGTGGATGATATTTAACAAACATTGGAAAATATTATTTTCTGATTATGTACTAGAAAACATGATAACGATGAGTATGCACTCTATTGTCATTTATCTTCAAGATCGCAGTAGTTTTATATATAATCATATATGAAAAAGAAAATTAATAATTTAAAGTACAATTGTATACTTTGATGTATAAAAAGAGGACAACCTGAATAATTTTTTTTAAATATTGTGCTAATTTCACAAAACTACATAAAAAAAAGAAAGTTTCAAATTAATGTATTTTTCCTTTTTTTAAATGGAAAACTATTGCATTTCAAGTAACATCAGTTTTCTATATTTTCTATGAATATGTAGTTCAATCATAGAAAAATTCCATGTAAAATTTATTTATAACTTTTACTAATTGAAAAATTATATATTCAACTAATTTATTAAATAAATATTAATAAATTTCACTTTGCTTTTGATTTTCTAAATTTCACTCTTAATTTAATCATACTTGAATAAATTTACTTAGATTTTTAACTGACTACCGATTTCTGTATCAATTACACGCGCTCTTTAATAAAAATAAATGCATACCTCACAAAAACAATGGTCAATCATAGCCTATAAAATAATCTTTTTTTTTACATTTATAATAGAAAGCATCTAACAAAGCATAAAATCTTAATAAGTTAACAAATTATTATTGATTCACTATGTATTCATAATAAATATAAAACATTGACACAAGAGGTTCCTAAATCCGATTGAATAAATGTTCTATAACGTTGCATAAAAAGCCACAGGCACCGCATAGGTAAATATCGATTTCGACCTCAGCGATGTGAATTATTTTCTCCTATACCATATTTTTTTCTTTTTTTTTATATTCTCGTCCTATAGACATTTACTGTTCTTGGGATATATACAATACATATATACGTGCGCTACTCTTGAACTATGCACAAAGCGCTAGTATATCACTACACATGCAATGCACCACCAACCCTATATGCCTAAAGGTCAGTAGCCTCATCGAGGGGTGGTGTGTGCTATACCTTTCGACAAATATATACATATTATCTCTACAAAGTGCTTACAGAAACTCTTGTCATTATTAATATGTTTTCGTTTAAGTTGATAGCTTTTAATTACATAATGTCAGTGGACTAATTAGGAAGTTTTAGAACTTTTTCAAATTGCGCTTCCGTGAAGATTCTTATTAAATAGTTTCTAATTCTTTTGGAAACTTTTTTTTCTACTTTTTCTTTTGAACTAAATAAAAATGTCAAAACAATACTTATCTACTTATAATTTATTCGTGAACATAGTAAAAAAAATTGATTCACTTTTAAAATTTTAATTATTTATTTGTCATAAAATGTGTTTAATTTAGTATTTAATTTCTTTTTTGAAAATAAAATAAAAATGTAATAAAAATATTTCTTTTCTTTAAATATAATCAGAGGATATAAATAGTTTTAATTCATCGAATATTTAACGTCATAACTATCAATTCATTAAATAAATAAATACTATATACATTCGCATGTCTGCAGCTTTGATAGACAGTAAAAGTGAATCCGTCACAAGAGAATCAGTATGCGGCTATTATCGATCGATATATTCAATTTTGCTAAATAACAAAATATTTAATTTCCGGCTGCAAACGATCATAATTCTTAAGGTAAAAAAAAATGAACCTTTCCATTTATTACTTATTTCGTGTTTAACCGCATAGAAAAAATATCGAATTTCACATGGTGTTTTAACGTTTGTAAAGAATCGAAAAGAAGAAAGATGTGACAACGTGAACGACAAAACGATATCGCGTCGTGACACGAAATTTTTAATATTTCTGCATTGCGTGACTAAAATAGCAGCATTGGTTTGTTACAGGGGAAAAAGGAGAGAGAGGGATGTTACGGAAGCCCACGCGTCGTTGTCGTCTTTTTCTTTCCATGGATATATATAAAAAAAAGTCAAAGCTTTAAAAAGACGACGACCGACGAATAAATCGATAAATGTTAATTTAGTTACAAGTATCATAATCTTTATAATAACGACAGCCAACGACTACCAATTCCGTGTTATATTTTTTTCAATAGAGAAAAACTTTCCGTATAAAAGCGGCAAATATAATACTGTGGAAAATTGGTGGCTATTACAAGCTTTATTAATAAACAAGAAGGTTAAAAATAGAATTAATCGATGTTAAGTGAAACGGTAAAATAAATGGCATTTTTGATCTCCATAAGTAAACTACATTTTTTTCTCTTCAACAGCGTTAAATTTTTTCTTCATTTACATAATATCGTAATAACTGCTAATTTAGCAAATTAACTGCTGACAGGAATGAGAAAAAATAATTTGCTGAATGTTTTCGAAATGATTTCATTTGCAGATAATTTATAGTTGATTATTCATAAACGGTTAACTAATCATATTATTGAAATTAGTATACAGAGTGTTGAATACACAGAATGAAATGTAACTAATGCGATTATTGAGTTATTTTGCTCTGGTGCTGAAGAGTCCAATTATCGATTTTACATTAAAGCAATGAGTTTCAGAATAGCTGTCGATAGGGCTTAATATATGTATTAAACTTATAATCGATATTTTTTCAATAAGTTACCAAATGACATTCTTAAATAAAAAAAAAGTAGTGCATCAACATGAAAATAAAAACATTAACTAAGGAATTCGTATAAACAGCGATGTTGCTCGTCCAGTTGAAAGAATTCCTTTCGCGCGAAAGCAAGTGTATATATATGTGTGTATATATGGTATTCGCAAGAGCGTGTCGTCTAATATCGGCGCTTTCGCAATTTAACGTCTGCTACTTTCTGTAAAACGCTCTTGGTGGGATAATTAGTTCCGGACGAAGATTCCGACCAATTAGAACTGACTAAGGTGACTTGGAAGTATTCAGAGCGAACCAAAGCGTATGCATGCACGCGTCCGCCTTCTTCTCTTTTTTTATTATAATAAAGTTTAAGCGCAAGAGATTGTTTTGGAATGAAAAATCAGGTGCAGTAGTATAATGGTATTCTTTAAGAACGTCAGTGTTTTTTTATATATATAAATCTGAAAGAGTTGCTGTAATCATCAAACTATGCACGTGTTCAATAGTTCACAAAGAAACGAAATTCACGTTGAAATAAATAGTTCTAGGCTCAAGAACGTTAAAAGTTTTCAAATATACGATCGTGTTGTCAAGTACATGTAATATATGTGGCATGTTAAAATAAGTACTGTCTCCGTAGTATTCTGAAATCGGAACATTGACAGCTCTCATCGTGAGGAAGAAAATCGTAACTTTGTAGTTGATCACTTGCTAATTATCGCGACTTTGTAACGAGGCTCAAGCACGCTCTTGTTACAGCAACAAAGAATTAACCGAGAAAAAGAGAGAGAAAGAGAAAGAGAAAGAGCCTGCAATAGTTTTCGCAACAACATAGAGCGAACGGCCTTGCCTTTTGCAAGCAAGCGCAAGAAAGAGAGAAAGAAAGAGTTGACTAGAATATAGTAGAATAACGTGGGTGTCGCTTACGTGTGTCTGTCTGGAAAAGCGCCTTTTACCTTCGTGCACACTCGCCTACATGTATATATGTATATAATATAAGAGACGACTAGTAGACATACAACCAGGTGTACCTTCTTGCACACTCTCGAAAGCCAGAGCTCCAGCGATGTCCTCTTTGTACAAACTATAGGCTTTTTCGAATCTTTTTTATCGAGAATACGAATCGATGGACCGATCACTTGTTGGCGAGAGCTTGAAAGCTTTTCAACTTTGTTATCTGCAATGTGAAGTGAATTTCATCAATACTTTAAGAATTTTATATGTACTTGGTACAACTATTGATTATGTTAAAAATTATATATTTATTATTTATTTATAAGTTTCAAACAAACATTACAAATTTTTAATAATTTTAACAAAAAGATTTATCATAGAAAACTATAGAAATTAAATAAATTAGTAATTTTTAATCATGATTCCTATCTACTATATCCTTCAGTGAATAGCACTTCAATTAAAGAAAGTCAATTTTAATCTCTTAGAAAGGGTGGTTCATAATTTTACAGATCCATTTTAAACTCATACTTCTTAGATTGTGAGATTACTATACATAATGATTCACCGCAGCTGCACAGAGTTCCACCGAAATTCAAATTGATTCTTAAGTAGTGTCTAGACAAACTTCCAGTGCACAGGAAATAATTTTGTGCAAATTAAGTGTGTTTGCTACGATTTCGATTTATTGCGGTAAAAGAGGGTATACATATATCATTCGTTAATGTTCTGTAATAATTATTCTTTACCTACTTTTTTATTTTATTTTATTTTTTATTTTCTTACTCTTGCTTGGCTTTTTATCAAACATAGTGTTTTTAATGAGCTAACGTTCATCGTAGATAGTTATAAATATCATTCATTACAGTATGCAAAAATCAACTCGCCAGAGTTTTTTAAAATTCATCAGGCACCAATTTCATGCATTTTATATCGAACAATCGGTGACATTTACCATCATAAAAAAGGAAAAATACAAATCATTCCTGTAGATACGTAGTTCATATATCCTGTATAAAATTTTTATTTATGCGCACACCATCATCATAAAAAATTGTTGTTTTACTTTATAATTTTTTAGTTATAGCATTTAAATCATAGTTATATTTTGAGTTGCTTGTCCCTACCCTTTTCCTATTGCTTTTTGTTACAGGTTCGCAAGCACGCCTCGACCATTCTCCAGGCACAAAAGATGCCAAACGGCACAATACAATGCCCATCTTGGCACAAAAAGCAGCAACTACTCGACTCATTGTCTCCCTGTATTGTAGTGCATCGATAAATTTTTAGAAAGTATCATTCTCTCCCTTACCCTTGGCTTAAACTTTAGCCAAAAAAGAAATACGAAGATTCCTTTTGATTTTTAGTTTATTTATAAATCGGCAACAAAGGTGTTACTCCAATTAAGGAAGAAATGTTGGGCGTTAGCCAACAGCCAGGTAATCCACCTTCAAGTTTACGGCACTCGGCAAGCTTCTCGTGCCTACAACGTGGCTCGGGTAGTGGTGCTGATGCCAGTCATAGAGCTCGTACCTCAACTTTACCACAACAGCCCAGTCTTCAACTCAACAGCATGCATCAATACAATGGCTCACACCTTGCCCAGCCTAAAACCACATCTTTGGGCTCTACTTGTGAATCGTTTCGATTACGAGACTCCAGTCTTAATTCTACCGATCTCTCATATTTAGATAATAGTAACGACTATGGCTTTGTCAGATCAAGACCTCGACTACGCAGCACCAATGCTATCTTGTTAAGGGATAACCAAGATCCTATGTCTAAATCTACTTCTTCTTATTTGACAACAAGGGCAGCTGATTATGAATGTGCTTTGAGCGACCGCGAGAACGGCATGGCTTCGAGTTATCGTGATACCTCAGGCCAGTTTCATCATAGCTCTGAATTGGATAAATCACGGCAAGATTCAAAAAATCCTTTACGAGGAGCCCTTATTCTCTTTACCGCTTCAACTTCATCATGGTGGAAAAGTAGGCAACGCGAGGAACTGGGAAATGGTTGTACACAACCTTCAGAGCGCAAATGGACCAGCTGTTCAAATAACGGCAGTAACAGTATGAATTCGATGTCACCTACACATGAACGTCGCTGGCCCGGTGCTGTAGTTGCATCTGGTAGTAATAGTCTTGTTTCATCGCCAATCAAAGAAAGTAAGTGGTCTGTCGGCTCAAGCACGCATACACCAGATCGTCGTAATGGTACTAATAGTGATCGAAAATGGGGCACTCCTGCATCGTCTGTAACCTCAAGCAATAATCAAGACCGAAAATGGAGATCTTTAGGAGCATTATTAAGAACACCTGTAGGTGCGGGAAATTCTGTGACAAACAGCAATGTAAATGGATCAAGTCAGTCACGATCCAGCCAAACATCGATTTATCACAATGCTAGCATGTCCATGATTGAGGATACATGTGAAAGGATTCCATTGAGTGAATCATCACTTATGAGCTCTTCAACCCTTGACAATGGCTACTACCGTCGCACAACATGTGCCCCAAATTCTCAACGAGCATCTACATCTAAACTTATGTCTAAATCCATTACTTCAGGTGATTATTCATTGGGTAGTAGCAATAATGGTAGCAAATCCAAAGTTGGACGCAGACTTTTTCAGAATCAAAAGGATTCTGAAATAATTTGCGACATGTACGAAGATGTACGACGTGATAACACCAAAGATACGAATTGTTCATCGACGAGATCGGCTAGAGCCCAAAGTTTCTATCTCCTTGATGATTTCTTACGACCTCAGCCACAAACCAATAGTGGCATAACAAATACGACTACTAACGGAGCCTTAAATTCAAAAAATTCGATTGACGTTTATCTATCATCACCTTACGCGCGCTCTGTAAACGAACGAACGGGATCAAACGGACAACTAACTAACGCGACCGGTAGTACTATGAGTACAAGCGTCAATATTCCGCGTACTGTCACTAACATTACACCCCCGCGTCGTCATAATTCAAGCTCAGATAGTCTTGAAGTTGCGACAAGCCCTTTACCACCTCCAGTACCCCCACCACCACCTCAAATCGGTGGCACCAGTAGCACTAGAGAAAGAGAAAAGACCGATCGGGATTGGATGAGCGAGAATCCGCGAGAGAATTTGTGCAGGTGCAGAATGTGTTGGACTGGTATGCAGCAGAGGTCTTTACGTGAAGAGGTTAGTTTATTTTTTAGTTTTTTTTTGTTAATTATTAATTTATATTTTATTTTCTTTTAATTTATATGACATTTAGTTTAATTATATTTATTTTAATTATATTTAGTTTTGGTATTTATATCATAAAAATTTTCTGATAAAATAATAACAGAAATATGTTAGTCGTAAATAATCGATTTACATATATCTACATAATAATTTTTATTCCTATCCCAATAGAAATGGTTTGTGACCAAAATTAGTAGAAATAAAGTCTCAGTTAATACTTGCTAAATTAAATAAACTATTAAAATTGATAGAAATTGTACAAATTTTAATAAAAATCAATATATAAAGAAATTTATATAATTTTAATTTAAAAACTTTAAATAATTTCAAAATTTCCAACCTTAGTTGTAACACAAATATTGTTTTTATTTAGTAAACAAATTTTTATCAATATAAATAGTTATTTGAAAAATTTTTCATTTTAATAATAAATTGAAATTATTTAAGTGTGATTTATTTAATGAAACTTCACTTGATAATTTATTATAATTTATATTTCTGTAGTATATTGTACAAATTTAAAAAAAAGTTAAATCTTCATTTTTTCATTTTATAAATATCGTAATTTTTTCTCATTATTTTTTTATATAATTTTCTATACCCACTATACCATTTCAAATTAAACACAATCTATTTTTATCAGAAATTTTCTTTCTTTTTTTAGTAAGTTTTTATTTATTTTAAAATATACTTTGCGATATTAAACCTTTTAACTCTATGAATATCACAAAATGGTAAGTACATACCACAAACTACTAAAAAAGCATTTCTAATTATAAAACAGTACGGTTCCATCCCTCAAAGATCTCTCAACTAAAATTAAAAATGAACATATGTTTTTAATTCAAATAGTCATCCAATACTTTTACATTGACAGCGTTTTAATTAAACCGAGCAATAAGTTAACTTGGCAAAATAAGTAGTCGCAGCAAGTAATGTAATGATTATTGACATTCCTTTGACAACATTATAAGACACGTCAGAGATTCGAAAAAAAATTTTAAATTAAAAAATATTGATGTAAAAGTTCTATTTTTGAAGTAGTCTAAAATCGAACATTTAAAGGGAGCAGGCTCGTATATGCGGTTTTGAATGTGTGTATTTCTATCCTTTCCCAACATAAATGAACGAGCAAGCTGCTTGAATCGATTCGGCCTGCGACTAAGAGAGAGCCCCACGTGCATTTTTAAATAACCCTTAATATGTTATCGTGCAGCCAAACACGTCTTTTACTCGGCTTGGTTTGACTCTTTTTAGTCAATTTAAACCTTTAACAATTCTATAAATATAGATTATGTTTTTGTCTGAATTGTTTCCGGTATTATAGTTGCTTATTTACTTACCAATCAGAAATGAACTCAATACATTTATGATTTAATTATTAAATGTACCAGTTGAAAATTCATATTTTATTACTCGTAAAAAATTAATACTTAAAGTTTATTTTAAAGTAATTTTAAAGTTTAGCGCATCTTTTGGTAATAATAATTCTAGGTTAATAGATTATAAAAAAACCGTTCTTAAATAATTTTTTTAATTAATAAGCTAATGGTAGACTTTTATGATATTCTGACATGAAATAAGTTTAATAAACTTTTAACTATCCTAAAAATAATAAAATTAAATTCTTTATGAATATCCAAGTAATCACCATTGTGCTTTTGTGGAAAAGTGACTGATCAGATATTCAGACTATTTTCTATAACGATAAAGCCATTTCACAGAGTCACAGTTCTATTCCTTTCCACACAAACGCCTCCTTTACTAAACTGTTTAAACATTAATAACGCCCATTCAAAAACCTCCGAATTTTTCTGGGAAATCTTAATACCTGGGATAGAACTATAAAGGTTAAGGACTCGAGCAACAGCACAATTTTTCAGTCGTCACTCCATTTGACAGAAAAAGGCGTACGATTCATCCTTTGGTACCCTTAACGTAAGATAAGAAAAAAAATAATATTAAAAATATACATGGTATATTAGTATTCAGTATACGACCTCACGAGCGACAATATGAGAACACACGTGTATAAAGTGTGTGTGTATATATGCCCGGGTGAAAGATGTTTTAACGGAGATTTGAAAGACAGGTAAGAAAGCGTTGACAATGAAATAAGGTTCTATGGAACAAAATTTTATCTAATGGGACGATCTTTTTGAGATTTTTTTTCTTCTTTCAAATGGTTTCATCTTTTGACCGGTATAAGCATTGAGAAAACACGGGTCATAAGGATATAATCGTAATAAAGTATATGTGCGTGTGTATACAGATCGTTACGTGTACAAACCATTATCGACAATTTTTTTTTCTTTTTGATACTTTTATCGATGCTCAATCACTGCTCGTCGATTGAAAAATGATCGGTTCGGTCTGAATGATGATTGGACATATTTTCTGATATATGACGAATTGAAAGACTGAAATTGCGCTGTTTATTATTCTCGAATAATATCGTGAGGTAATTTTTTACAGTTAATTTACTATCGAACATTACAATCTTTAACTTTATTCAATTAAGTGTCATTACACAACTTTGTTTACAACTTTACTTCTTTGGATAATTAGTATAATTTTTATTTTAGAAAATTTTTATTTAGTTAATAGTTTAACTTTGATGACCTTCACCTACATAATTTTCACTCTCATTAGTCACACGCAAAAAAAGAATTTAGCAAGAAATCTTTGTAGCGATGACCATTCATATGTGTTATACACATCCTAGTGAGTGAGAGAAAAAAAAGTAACCTTGCGCAAATAATTAACCTCGATAATTTTTGGAAATTCAGATCACGAAGAAAGTTTGCTCTTAGACTCCAATGACATAATTAATACATAATACTATTCACTAAAGTTGACGTAACTCCATATGCTCTTATGAGAATAAAAAAAATAAAATCATTCATTGTCGAGCTAACGCACGCATGTATAAGCGTAGGCGTATACCAAAACGTTGACAGCAATGCTCTCCTTTCGGATTAGTGGCGCGAATGATCGATGGTAGCTTAATACTTCTCTTCTTACTAGAGAGAAATTTTTTTTTTTTTTATTTCGGAACTCTTATTATAAAAAATAATAATCACCGAGGTGGATAACGAGCGATGATCCTTCTTTTTAAAAGAAAGATATGATAGGGTTACACTTTTGACCACGCCTACGATTGTTGTTTCGTTTGGCTTTATCTTATAGAAAATATCTTATGGTTCAAGTTAAAGGAATGACTTATTTACGGCTCTTCGAAATATGCCGTTAATTTATCGGTCTTTTCAACGACTGATTCTTTGTTTTTTTTTTTTTTTTATATTTTTTTAATAGTTGTGCTTAGTCGGCCGTATGTGGCTTTGTTTCTGATAAATTGTTGCTCGCTAGTTGAGATCAGGTATTCTAGACTTGCATGGTTTGTTGTTACTTATTTGTGATGTAACGAGACAAAAAAGTGGTTTCGTATATCGACAAATTTGAAATTTATGGCGTTTTACAAGCGATAGTTTATTTATGTAGATCGATTTATATCGCAATTTGTGAAAGGAATTATTTAATGCCTCGATATATAATTTTAAGAAAATTACCGGGAACTTAACTTTCTCACCTGTTAAAACAAACTTATCAACTTTTTATTAATTTTTATTTTGCATTTTTGAAATGATGCAAATGTTAAATTGTTTTATTATCCAATTGATGATTATTTTGAAAATCTTACATTTATCATATATGCTATACGATTCAAATATTTAAAATATAAAATACGTTAAATTTCTAAACGATTTATTTATGTAATGAAAGTACTAAATATTATTGTTTTATTTTTAGCACGGTATAAATAACATTATTTATAAAGATCGTTTACAACATTTAATTATACAATATTTTATAAAAAACTGTATTTTTCAAAATACGTATTAATTTAACAAAAAATTTAAATCTTAATCGATTTAAGTAATACGTAATAACCGGTTCCTTTAATCACTGCAACGTGACACCGAATAATTTGTTCGTAATTGATAAAGAACCTAGAAAGTAGTGAGGACAAAAAAAAAAGGACGAGCAGTCAAAAGAGCGGAAAGAAGAATTATGATAAAAAAAAGAGCAACTATATAAGAGCAAACTCAAACGTCACGATCGTTGCACGACTTTATACTGCATTGCCGTATATCGATTCTAATTTAACGTTTACGTACACATTTGCAAAATATAATGAAAAAAATAAAGGAAAAAAAATCTGCGTGACCATTCGTATTGTTGAATTTTCCAAATCATCCGAAAGTTTTCAAAAGCTTTTTTATTTGACGTTCGAAAAATTAACGCCTAAACTTTTTACTAGACAAAAACGAACATTACTAATGAGAAATATAACAATGTAAAAGTTTTGACCGTATTCGATTTTTTTTTGGATGGCAGGAACTCAAGGAGTTGGGATATATGAATTTCAAATTAACGATTGCAGAATTATTAGAGCTTAATGATGTCTACTTGAAATTCATGAAAATATTCAACTGCAGCTTGAACAAACGAATTAAATATTCATTGCTTTTGTGTATTTAACATTTGCTGTTTTTTCTTCTTTTATCTTTCAAAAATAAAAAAGAAATCGGTTATTTTTTTCATATGAAATTTTATTTCTTGATAGATGGTCAGTACAATTTTTTTCAGATGGTTTATCAGTTTTACCAAGTTCCTCTTTTTTATTTCTCGTAAATAATCATCAAGATTTATCTTGGTACATGCTTAATAAGCCTACGTTTATGCAAATAAGTTTGATATTTAGAAAACTAGATCAATGCCTACAAGGGGTTTAATGTATTCTTAATTCTCATAAAACATGCTATTGTTAAAACTTATGTTTAACGTTGGAGAGTTGAATTTTTAAGGAATGCTATTTTGAATAACGTTAAATCATTCTATATTTAAAAAATTCAAATTTATTTTTAGAAAATCAAATAAGATACCAAGTACTTTTGTTTTCTATTCTTTTCCTGAAAAATAAAAAACCTATTCAATTTTTATTGCTCGTATAATCATAACAATTATTAAAAGTGCTTTTATCTTTGTTTCTAAATATTTTTAAAATGATGAAAAAAAAGATGAAACAATGTATTTCTTTAAAATTTTAAAATAAACATTTTTATCCAATCAAAGACAAAAAAGCAAAATTTAAAATATACATTTAAAAAGCATCGGCCTAAATATAATATTTAAAAAGAAAACGGTTCCCCAGAAGCTATGGGCGTACTTGTAAATAAACGACTTAAAGCAAAAGAAAAGTCATAGTACCGCTTCAAGCCGTTACTGTATATCCTAGTACTTTTCTATTCAAAGATGCTTCTTTTGAAAGGGCCCTCAGTTCCGATCTAATTCCAGCGTTAGCTTGTGTATGGTTATATATATATATACGCGCTGTCTCGCACTCACGTGGAAGATTAACTTTTTTTCCATGCCGCAGGATTTTCTCATGCTTCGCTAAGCGGTTATACAATTTCATTTATTTTCGTTTTTTTCTTTATCTTTAGTAGGTATTTTACGTTTTATAGCATTGATTTTCGAAAGGATTTAATTTTAAAGAATGCGCATTTTTTAATTGTTTTTTCAAAAGATTTTATACGAAAATTTTTAGAGCTCGTCCATGACATAGTCTGGTATGGAATGGAAATGTCTAAATATTATTCCTTCTAAATGCTTTTGCTCTATGCTCTTTATATTTTTAGACATGGCCAGTTTGAGATGTAAATATTTAAAATTGTTACAATGACGGATGTTCCTTTATTGTTTGTTGCTGTATTTATCACTGTTATCCGATTTCTTAATCTGAAACTCATCTATTATAAACATAATTGTTGAGTTTATTTTTAAATGTAAAAAATAAAATTATTCGTAACATAATCGTGATTTAAAAAGATTTTTCGTCAAAATTGAATCCATTCATTCAAAACAATAGTTCATTAAATTAAAAAAAAATAATTCATCAATTTTAAACAATTGATTTTTAAACAATAGTAAGCGTTGATCTTCTAAAAAAAAAGAACTGGGTTAATACTGTCACCAAACAAAGCATCATCAGCTTTAATGAAGAATAAGATACTGTATATTCTTTAAAACTGCATTTTTTTCTTCTTTATATCGTCCACTTTGAAGAGGTGCACGATTACAAGACGATGAAGAGTTGAGAAAGAAAATAAAAGAATATAAAGCCGGGTAGCTTAAGCTGTGAAACCGCAAGAGTCGCGCCGCGTTTATGCATATATATATAAAAGCAGACATGTCCAATGAAATCTTTTTGCTTTCCTTTTCGTGTATGCAGACACCTATAAAAGTAAGTAACGCGCAAGTGTTGAAGTGCATGGAAAGTACGTAAACGTGTATATACACAAACATTGCTCTAGAAATGGCGCCTCTTCTCCATAGAGTACTTCTTTGAAGATATGTTAGAATGACTTTCTTCAAGGGTCTCTTTTGAATTCTAGACATGATTTTCATAGGGAAATGTGATTGAGATATGATTAGAGTTTGTTTGATGTTAACATAAGATTGTATGACGTAAGGAAAGATGTTTTTTTTTTGTTTAGATTTTGAAATGATTTTAAGAAAAAAAAAGATATACATTCAATAGATATAAATTTTCAAATTTATTACATATAAATCGTATTAATAAATGTAGAAATAATTGACTGTACACATAATCAAACGCAACAAGTGATGCAAGTACACGTACACTTAAACCACAATCTTTTTTCAATAATTTACAAACATATTATTATCCCGACGTTATTTTCTAAATGTTCCCGTATCTCAAAAACCTTTTAAAACACCATATAATTCATTTCGAAGTACAAAACTAAAAAGTAAAAAATAAACCCCTCTAAAATCCCATATATCAATCGAAATAAAAATTTCTTTCCCGAACCAGTTTGTAACGTAACATCGTACCTCGATATATATACAATGCATAAACTCACACACGTATACGCTATTACATTTCACTAAAAGAAAGAGAAAAGAAACATTTATAAAATTTCTGTGGCCAGTATTGCAAAGAGGCTCCATCTACTAAAATCATGGATATAGTAGATTCCTGTAATTCTTGTACGCTGTGGTAAAATATATAAAAGCGATGAGCACATTTCGAACTGGTAGGTAACTACCTGACCAACTTCTTCTCTATAGCTATATATACTTTAGCGAAATGAAAGTACGAGGAAAGTTGTCAAGATGACACTACTGTGCCGTTCAATGGATTTTACACAGCAAGTGAAATTTTTCTTTATATACGATTCTGTTACGAAGGTTTTAATGCTTTATAATTATAACATAAACAGACTTTTTATATATTTTTATGGAAATTGAAAATCAATAAATATATTTAATCATCATTAATAGTATACGGATGAGATATAACTATTACTAAAATAATACTGAGTCAATATTAAATTATAATTAAGGAGAGATTTATGTTTTATTAAAGTAAATAAAGTAATAAACGAATAATACAAAAAATAAACATAATCACGTTGCAAATTTAAAATATTGATTAAGGAATGCAAATTGAAATTTCTTAACTTTCCAATTAATTAATTTTTACGATTACGGTATATATATATAAAATGAATATAAGAGAAATTCATTATAAAAATTGCCGTGAAAACACAATAGAAACTTTCTTTCAATCTCCTCGGCAAATTAAACCATTAAATCAGTAAACATAAATTTCCTCGTATTGCATTCTATACAACAGTTGTTTGCAAAATAGAGGAGAGAAAAAAAAATTTATTCTTACGGTCGAATCGATTAAAATACAATTTCCAACAAGACGTATATTTCTCGATTAATTTCAATGACCTCACTACGTGAAATTCGAGTTCTCTGTCTCTTAAGTCAATCTCCGCTTTATATTAGCATAAGAAACGTAATTTTAATCCAGTGCGATCACACGCAGCGATAAAGAAGAATCTGATGGTGGGCTATAAAGAAAAACATAAAGAAAAAAATTAAAGAAATAGGAATATTTAGATAAACAGAAATCTGAAACGTGTGTCAAAAGTTTTGTGCTGGTTGTATACCTCCTGGAGCTTCTGAGAGGCTTTTTGGTGTGATTAAGTACCGTGAGATATTACATGCATCCCGCATCGTTTTCTGTTGTCTCCTACAGATGTATATAGGAACGATCAAACTTAAACGTACAATCGTCGAACTTGTATAAACTAGTGTTATTGGATTTTAGTCATTCAAACTACAATTTTACTCGTACAATATATTCTAATGAACGTGTGCCGTTAAAGCTTCATAACTACACATCAGAAGTTACTAAATTAATCCTCATTTGAAGATGGATGTGTCTTTTTTTCATTATGAATAAATGACAAACCAACAAAATTTATTTTTTGTCATTATGTTAACATCGCTTATTAAAAATATCCTTTATCACATTGATTCGAATAATGAAGGTATTTATTTTAAATAATAATAAATATATAATTTTCAAATCTTCATAATATCTGGAATAGTATTTAAAGTATTATAAAAAAAAATATTTCGTATATAAACATCAGCGTATATTTTCATTTTTTATTTTATTAGACAGTGAAAGAATTAAGGTCTTCACAAATAAAAATGTTTCGATATTTTTATTTTTACTTATATTTTTTTAAGACATAGATTTTGTTATAATAGAATTTAAAATTTTTTTCCACTTGAAACCACCAAGTTTTTTTACATATTGAATTTTCATTCGACAAAATGTCAAATATATAAATTTTTCTCTTATCAAAAAGTATACTCTTTTAAAAAGAAAACTGGAATTTCATTTAAAGTGAAATTTAAAGTGCACGTTAAACTATGCACACACGGATAAATAACTTCGAACCTTTTATCGACTCGAAAAATTATGTAAATTTATTAGAATCTATATATCTACCAATTTTATATACTCGAGTGATATCGAAAGTATGTTGAACGTAAAACGTTTGTAAGTGCAACATAGCACACATGCTTTACATTATACTATGAAACTATGCTTTTCTTACGTAAATATATATATATATATATTTTTTTTTCTATTTTTTGTGTGCTCTGTTCAACAACTATGTTTGTAGACCACACAAGAATTGTCTTAAAATGTAATCCATACAGTGTATTTAAGACAAACGGATAATGTATAAAGTACACTTAAACTAATGTAATATTATATACATATTAAATATCTACAATGTGCAGTAAATTATATAGATGAAGAAACATTGATAACTTTATAGAATTTCTGAAAATACATTAAAAAATTCTTTAAAATTAAAATCAACTTTTAAATTATACATTCTTTATTTTTACATTAGGAGTATATGTACGGCTCATAAATTTTCCAACATAAAAAAAGTCGAATAACGCGCAAATTGTCAAGTAAAATTTACACCGCAACTGAAATTCCTTGTCAACAGCTCATTCACCGCACCAACTGCATTGGTCTCTGGAAAATTATAGACACAAAGTTAGTTTTAAGCTAATGGTACAGCATAGTGTTTACGACATTTCACACGCTCGACTTAGTTCTTCTGCTTATGATTTCGATTTTGCTATGTATCCCCGTAGTCGTAGCAACAGCAGCCTTCCTAAGCTGCGCCCGTGAATTTCATCACCCTCTAACACTAAAACTAAAAGAGAAAGAGACGCAAATGAGATTTCGTATATACATAGCAATAGAAACCAACAAAAGCAACAGCGGCAGCAGCAGCAGCTGCACCAGCCCGTCATCTTATGCTAAAAAGTATAGCACGAGCGAGAGAGAAAGATGTGGGTTACGGTGAGCGCAGGTCTATATATCTTGCGTAACTACAACAACAACAACACAACGCGCTCGCGCTTTTTCTTTTCCTTTGTTGCTCCATTGCATTATAGAGGCTATAAGTGACGTATTTTAGCCGTTAGTCAGTCGATCTTTAGACTGTTAATATATATGTACATATTATATTTACGCTTATTGTCTTTTTTTTAACGTATATTTAAAGGTAGGTAGGTGTCTTTTAAATCAGTTTGATTACGCCAAAAGGATATAATAATAAGCGCACGAACCATTGTTTCAATTCAATATATCGAAGAATGGATATATTGATGAATATTTTCTTTTTTTATGCTTTTAAAGTATACGTATATATGAGAGATATACACATATGCAGAGAGAAAAATTTGAATTTGACGGATTGTACTGCTTGGTTGGAAACGATAAAGAATTAGTTCAATCAAAATATTCATGTGTATGACCAATGTCAATTCCTACTTCAAGCCATCAGTTCAAAAAATTTTACCGTATCGCTAAAAACACATTGGATTTATACAATGGATGATCAAACGTTCATCAACAAAAAGCAATGAAAAATAAAACATTTAATTTGAGCATTTGTTCATGTGTGCATAGAAAAATATGTATACGAGACATTTCACGTTGACTTGCACGATCAAAATAGAAAAATAGATAAAAATTTGAAAATGTTCCATTTGGTATCCAAACCATACAAAAAAATTTAGAAGACAAAGTCAAAATGATTAAAAGTTATGAAAAATTGAAAATCATAATTTGTTTGCTAAATTAATTTTTTCGCTAAGTTAATTTATTAATGAATTTTTTAGTCGAAAACTATTACTTTTTGTTGGAAATTACACATTGAAAGTATCCAAATTTTTGAAAATTGTAACATGTAGATTTTTCATGTTTCATCTTGCCTGATTAGTGGAAAAATAAAATTCATTAAATCCAAAAACTTTCCAGAGTAAATTTGTTTTTCAACAACTCATTTTTGCTTTTTAATTACACAAATGTAGCCCGCGATCTAAGTGGAGAAAATTGCCAGAAGCTATTTAATTTTGCTAATGAATCTAAAAAACATTTTTGGCAGTATTGTATAAAAATATTCTGATTTCTGATGTTTTTCGAAAAGTATTGAATTAAAAAAAATGAAAATGTATAGATCTGAATTTTAACGCATATAAAGCATATTCAACAAAAAATTTTACAAAAGCAAAAGTTTTTAATTATTCAATCTCGTTTTCAATTTATGAAATTCAAACAATGATTGATAAAATTGATAATCCAAGTATATTAAAACTTGAGGTCTTTGGTGGCTCAGTCGGTAGAGCGATGGATTCATAATCTCAATGACTCGAGTTCGAATCCCGCTCTCGGCTGATTTATACAAGCATCACTGTATATCACATATGATTTGTTTACAAACACACTAAGAAACCTCCGTCGCTAATTAGCATCGTGATGATAGCATAAATATAGCGACGTTAAATAGAATAAAAAAAGTTTGTTAAATATGATCTCTTCTAATGCAGACAAAACTTATTATTTTTTTCACAATAGTAATTTCCGGTACCTTTCCCCACCTAGACCGCAGGCTATATTTTCGTAGTAGAACGATACAAATAAACAGTTATAATAGAAAAATTAAACTAGCAAAAAGCTAAAAATTATTTTATTTATTTATTAAATCAGTAAAAAATTACATCGATCAATCGGCGCAAATCCCACAGAGATAAACATAATCTGTTGATGGGTTTTTTGCAGGATTATGATTTTTATTATTCTATAATTTTTTATCACTGTTATCTTAACCTTTAAATTTTTGTTTATGTATTTCAGGTATGTAATTAAACATACTCCTACACTTTTAACAATTTTTATTCTTTGACCATGCAAATTGACGTGAAACGTCCCTTATATATCTGTATGTATACAGTAGGTCAAAAGTATCAGCTGTCATTTGATCAGACTTGGCTTAAAATTTTGGTAATGGCCTAAACGTTGGTGGTTCAAATCGATTTCGCAAGCCACAGTCCTAATAATACCAAGCTCGTCAACACAAGTGAATTGTGTGTATATATACGTACATCTATACATTTCCACCTAAAAGAGAAAATAACGAAACGGGGCGAAGGACGCGAAGGCATAAAGAGTTATCTTAAGAGTACTGAGGTAAAGGCATGAGGTGGAGGGGTGAGAAGTCGAGATTACTTGAAAGAGAGAAAAAGAGAGAGAAAGAGAGAACGAAGCGAGAGCTTGATGAGAAAGACCCAAGAGACGTAGCAAGAATCTTAATTCTTCGCATCGACGATGGAAAAGTGGAAAACGTGCTGCTACTCTCTTTCTCTTAAACTTTCAGGAGGAAGCCGCTAGAAATGAGAGAGTATAAAAGCGTGTGGGAGGAGGAGGAGAAGTCAGGATACTCTGAGCCTGCGCTCTGGTTAAACTAGCAGCAGCCCTTACATATGAGGAAACTAAAGTTTTCAGGCCAGACACGTATTAGGCTTTGAAAGAGGAAAAAATAAATGAAAAAGTAATATCGAAGTTACATTGCGTGTGGCTAAACTCTAGATTTTTTTTTCTTTCATCTTAAGAAATTATATTATTTTCTGTCTATATTAAGAATAGGAAATAGCAATTATTTGAATAATTGTTTTTTTAAGGATTTCAAGGATTGAATGTTAAATATTTGCTTTACATTAGAAATAGAATATAAAAAGAAAGAAATAAGAGAATCCCATTTCGGGGTATATTAGATATTTATCAATGCCAATAAATATGTCATGCGACCACGAGAAGGGAAGATTAATGGAATTTCTTTTGGTTGGCTCGAATAAAATTTTTTTGTTCTGTATCATATATACACATGCCGCTCGAAATCGTGCTTTTAGATCCAACGAGTATAAGGAAACATTCGGGTTACATGATTTTTATATCATGTGCTAATAACGAAATTTCACTTAAAATATAAAATATGATCTCATCATTTTTATTTCGAAATTACAGTTAATAATTTTATTTCTAAACAAATGTAATTACTGATAATAATTAGTATATTACATTACCAATTACAACAAATAATAGAATCTGAATTGAATATCAGTTAAGTATTGTGTTTAATAGTATACCATTGGAATTAAATTGCTGGAACTATTGTACTATTGAATAATTAATTTCCAATAAATCAAATTATCCAGAATAATCTTAAATTAAACAGAAATTGATCAGAATCTTTTATAAAAGATTCATAGAAAAACCAGATAAAATGGATGAAACTCTTTATCAAAGTCTATACGTGAAGTTTTGAATTTAATACGCATCCTTTTTTTATCCTTTTCTTCAAACAATCTCTTGTCAAGATCAGCCGTAAATAATTCATAGAAAAAAATCCAAACTCATTACCGTCGTCGTCATCGTCGTCGTCGTCGTCGTACGTCGTACGTACGTATACGTGTTTTCTCTCGTCGTTCTATTAAACCCCATATAGTACAAGTCAAAGGACTATATGTTGTTCAACACTCACACGCATACATCCATACATACATACTTTCGCCTCGTTTTTTCTACAAAACAATAAGGATGATCGGGTAAAGAGGAAATTCGTGTAAGAGCGTAAACATAGACTGTACAGAGATAGAGAATAAAAAAGGGAGTCGACGTCGAGAGTTAGAAAAGAAGAAAGAATAAATATAAAAAAAAGGGGGATAGAAAGTAATAGTAGTAGTAGTAATAGTAGTACTAGTGGTAGTAGATATGAGTCAAGCTCCTAAGGGTAACAAGAGAAAGCAAGAGAGATGTAGAAAAGGGAGAGAAATAGAGAAAAAGAGAATGAGCTAGAGAAAGAGGGATGCTGTGCGAGGGGGTAAGAAGATAGATATATATACACATACAGGACTAGGACCTGCGCGCGAAATTTCCCAACGCTCTTGGTTCAGCCAACCTCATATTGATCCCACCCCGCAGAAGCAGCAGCAGCAGCAGCAGCACAGAGCACAGAGAGTATGCTACATACACACCCCCTCTTTTTTTTCTCTCTCTCTAACATTGGTGGTGGCAAAGCGGGCGGCTATACAACATACAACGCGTCGGGTTCATCGTCGTCGCGACGACAGAATCGCGCGCTCTGGTCCAGCAGCGTTTCTCTTGTCGTCGATCCCGATTATACTCTTGGCATCTTTTACTCATTTCTCTTTTATCTCTCTTTCACGCACTTTTAACTCTTGCTCTCTTACACGCTTATACTCATTTCTATGTATAAATGTAGGTGCATGTATAAGTGTCCGAATAATAAAAAGCTGAAGAAAAAAAAAGAAATCTCTTTGAGACGCGTGCTCTTTTTCGATTAATTCGGCTACACCCTTTTTTTTCTTTTATACAAAAGCCAACAACTGTGACAACCAGAGAGACAGAGAGATGCTCTGACTAAATTTTTCAAGTTGTGTGTGTTTGTGTGAGTGTGTCGCCGAGAGTGCAAATTATAGAGACGCGAAATAAACTCAGACATATACTGAGATAAAAAGGAAAAGAAAAAATAACGAGAGAAGGATAGTTAGATGCACTCTGTAGAAGAGAAAAAGTGAGAAGAGAGCAACGGGGAACCGCCTTGCTACTGCTGTTGACTCCCTTATATACCGTACAAGAGGATCTTCGTCAAGTGTATATCATACCGACACGACTTCTCTAGCTGTGTTGAATATATATAGTGCTAGCGATTTGTGACAAGTATCGCGTGAAGAAAAAAATAAATAAGTGCTACGAACCTGACGTATATAACTTCAAATTTAAAAAAAAATAAAGAGTAAGTCTTGAAAAAGAAGTACAGAGATGAAAAAAACTAAAAAAATATATATATATATTTTTGTTGGAGAAGCAAACTTGCGGTCTGTTGCCGCGCGCGCGCGCTTACTTGCTTGCTTGTATGTGTTTCACGACCCTTGACGTCTGATGGTTGTAGTCTCTCTCTCATCTTATGCGTATACTCGAAAATCGTGTAGGTGTGTAACGTAGTAACACGCGCTGCTGATTATTTAAGCTCATCTGTAGCTCGTAAGTTGCGCGGGAGTTTATTTACTGAATTTTACGAGGGTGGATGCATTTTTGATGACTCCGAGGAGTTCGTAGAATAGCTTTTTGTATTAAATAAACTTACGTAAAAGGGTATTTAAATTAATAATGAGAATCTTATCAATTTGAACAAAAGTTTTTATATACTAACAAAATCTTTTAGTGAAAATTATAATAGTTTATAATAACATTATCACAGACTATCATTATGGTCAGGAATCACCATGGTAAATGATAAAATTTGCTAAAAACATAGAAGTTTTTATATTTCTTGCAAATTTCACCATTTACTATGGTAATTTTTGGTCATAATGGGCAGTCTGAGACAACTTTACCATAAACTATTATCATTTTTATTAAAATATTTCTCTCAATGTAAAAAATGAACAAAATACTGTTTTTAATAATTTACTTATAGGAACTCATCTACGAATATACGTTACTTGCGTATCTATGTCGTACAAGTGTACGCGGGGGTGTACTGTTGCACTGCATAAATATATGTCTATATATATAATGTTCATATGTATGTTTGTCGTGTTGCCGTTTGTACTTTACGGTATGTGGCATCAAAGTCAATATAATGCATTGGTCCGTGGTTACGACTTGTATTTAACGATTTCATTTCCGTTTGTCAAATATTAGCATTTCAAATTTCTTTTACACGTATAATCCTTAAAACACAAACAAAAAGATTTTTTTCTTTATCTTATTCTCTCAATGTCTTTCTTTTATATTATTATTTTTTTTATGGTACTTAAAATGATACTTCCCGTGAAACAAGAAAATAAATAACGAAGAAGCCTTTTTAATGACATACATGCGTTTACTGACATTGAAATCAACAACACAACTACGCATCAATGTCTTGGCAATGCGTATATATACATAAGACGATTAAAGTAAAAAAAAAAGTTAAGTATTAAATGTACAGCATCATGCAAGGCCAAGTCGATAATTTGCTACCAATTTCTTTCTTTTATTCTGATCTCCTAGCAAAGAACAGAAAATAACTCGCGCTTTTCTCTTAGCAGCGAAAGTTTTATTACGATACACGAGTTGTATAGTATCCGCCTTTTTAAAATCTTTCTTGAAGAAAAAAAAATCTGTACATCTAATGTACAAAAGCGGAAAGAACATATAATAAGCAATTCTCCTCTTCTTCTCAATACTTCTTAATCCTTGCGTGTGGTCTAACACGCTTTACAAACAATAATAATTGGACTAACTTCTTTTTTTTTCTTTATAAACTTACTTGAAATTGCGAAGATGTATAGATTTTATGGTTAAGTTATTTCTTTTTTTTTTTGTTCGTTGATGAGGGTTCGATTCTGCTTTTTTTTCTTTATTATTTTCTATAGAATATAGAAAGAAAAGTTGATAATTGAAAGTTATCTGCTTTTTGTTTTCTCATTTCAATTCGCAGATGTACAAAGGGATCCTATTTTTTTTAGGGTCAATAAAAACTCGACTAGTTGAAAGTTTATATTGTTATCTTTGATTACTTGTTTGGTTTTCACATTAATTTAAAAAATTATATTTTCTTTGAAAATTGTAAACTCCATTTCGCGTATCAAAACAATGACTTTTACTTCGTTCCAACTTTTTCAGAAAATCAAATTCGAAGATTTAGTTTTGATTCTTTCGCAATCGTACGAAAATTCAATAGATAAAAAGATAAAATGAATTAAATTTATTTGAAATGCATATCTTTGTTTCTACACGTCCTGTTCGAGTTCGTTTAACTTACGTTTTACTGAAATCAAAAACAATACAATGATCAAATACTGCTAAACTTTTAATCAAAACAGCATGGACACCACAATCTAAACTCATTAACAATAAATCGCGCTAGGATATGCAATCTACGTTGTCGCGTATACTTCTTTTTTTATTATCTTCCATCAAACATCAAAGGCACTTAGAAGCGCTACGAAACTTTAAAACTCGTTCACCAACTTTAGTTAACCATAAAACATACAAGACTATGTACGTATAACTTTATATGTATATATAAAACAAAGGAACGCGAAAGGCATTATTAGATTAGATATTGTATATACACGCGTATATGCAGAAAAATTTTTCCGAATTACTCGTGCGAACCCCCGTGTGTATATGTACCACCAGGAGACTTTATTCGCAGCTGTGCATATGTTGCAGACCTTCGAAAATTCCATTTGTTTTAAAAGTCTTTGTTGTATTTGAATTAACGCGTTTTATATATTTTATATTTACGAGTTTAAGAAGTAGAAGGTCAGCATAGGCCGAAAGTAAATTCATTAATTTTTTTTCTTCTCTTTCTCATATATATGAGAATGTAGCATTTAATCATATTAAAGCTCGCTTAGCCAAGTTTTTTCTTTTATTTAATTAATAAAACCGAATGATTGATTAGTTTATAAACGAAGAAACAGGTGCGTTCTAATCTTTCACATTTTTTAAAACTTTAGAATATTTGCCAAAAAGTTTTTTTTGTGGGATTTAAATTGGTTATTAATAGATATTATGTTCATAAATAACAAAAATGTTTTTAAATTAAAAAATACGTATATATATAGATATCGGGAAGCTAAAACGATTTTAATCAAGTAAAATGTATTTAAAAAGACAAATTGAAAGTAATTTCTTTAGGTTTGATTAATGTCTATTAATATACAGTTTAACTTTAATTAATATTAGACGATTCATCTTTCGAAAGTGTTATATTTCACAAAAGCTCTAATGTAGAGCGTTAAAATGTCTTGACGTAGAATAACGTGTCTTACATTTATTTTGAATGAAAAAACAATTAAGTATAGCTCTTCATATATTTCGCACTCGATGTACAAAACCGATAATAAAACTGGCCAATTTTTCACGCTCCTGCCAAAACAGCCTATATACGGAGAAGAAAAGAAAAACGATCGAACAAAACGAAATCCTTATCTTACGATGAATCTCTCGGTATAATTTTATTGCTTACCGACCACTTTGAAATATCAGGTCTCTTTATGCCTGCTTTGTAAGATGAATCAACGAACTCGCCGTCGTCGTCTTCGTCGTCTACCGTTAAAGGGTAAAAGTCTGTGTGGGCGAATTATAAGATAAAGTTTTCTACCCAAGGAATAAACAATATTCAAGGTGCATCGATTATTTCTTCTTTGGAATTCTGAGAATTTCCTTTTCTCACTTTGTGTGTGCTCTTTATATTCTTTGCACTATGAAGACTAAACGCTTCTTTTTCTTTCTTTATTCTGACGAATCTTTTGGCTTGTTCCGTCTGTCTGGTATTTTAAGCAAGTTTGGAATCTTTTTTAACAGTTTTCGGTAACCGGCGGGTCATTAATAATTTTTTAACTTGACAAGCTGTTCCTGGAATCGGTTAGAGACTAACTTAAATGTTTCTTTGTTCTTGACCTTTTTCATTTTATTATGTTAATTAGGTGAAATTCGGCTACCTAACTAATTCTAATTACAACTTTCTCGTGTCTGTGAGACAATTTAAACAAAGATACATGCTTATAATTGGATCAGTTAACTTTAATGTAGTTAATAAAGCAATTAATTCACATAAGCTTTTACTTCTCGTACATAAAATATATAAATTGAATGCCATTCGTTTATCCGTTAGTTGATGAATTTTGGAAAAACTCTAATCATTAATTCGTTAACTTTCAATTGCTATACATTTCCGAGAAAAATTCAGAAAATTTTTCTGGTTAATCAACTTTCACCAAAGTTGTTCATCCCAAAAAACACATCTTCTTAGTCGATAAACCTACTTTTTTCTACCGAATGTATATCGATGCTCAATTTTACGGTACATTTCGTCCATTAAATTTATGAATTTCCAGGCACCTTATCAACTATCCTTTTGAACCTTGTTCGAAGAATACGATCGTCACAATACTCCATTATACTTTGCAAATATACTTATTTAAATTTCCTAACTTACTTTTCATGCTGAATATAAAATTAGTTCAAATAAAGAAAGAAAATAATATATATATATATAAGAATATAATTCTCATTGCTTCTTGGTATTCATATTTTTTTGGGTTAGTCTCCGGCTTTTTAACGGCAATTGAGAGTAATATAAATTGTATTTTTGAGGAAATTTCGCTTAAAGAAAGTTTTTAAGATAACCGAGTGTATATAGCTTATTTATATATATGCGCCTTTCATTTGTGAGAATCTTCTCGTTGTTCTCGTTTTTATTTTTATTCATTTTTTTCCTTTACAGAAAAAGGAAGTTGGAGAATTCTCTTAAGAATAATTTTTTCTTTCTTTTTTCTTAAGCACAAAATGAAAATATCTTAACCCACGAGTCCTATTTTGCGTGAACTAAACTAAAAAGAAAATAAAAGTGTATATATATATAAAAAAAACAACAATGATCTCGAGACTTGGCCGTATGCAATACTTTTAATCAAATAACTCAGGGTATAGTAACTTATACGCGTATACATAAATATTTGAAAGTAGACATAAGAGTCATCCAAAAACCTCGTAAACTTAACTGGACAAGAAAAAAGGTCGAATGTAAATTCTTTTTTTTTTCTTTTACCTGCCGTTGCTGCATCTTCTGTTAATGCAATATATTAAGATTAATTGATTTCGGAGAAAAATTTATTGAACTTAATTGTAAAAAAGTTAATTATTTATACTTTGAAAGAAATTTATTATTTTAATAACTTAATTCTTTTGTTAATTGAATATAAAGATAGATGGTAATATAATAAATATAATTTAGAATGAAAAAAAATTGAATTTAATCATGGCACTAAATAAATCCGTACCGGTCTTGGCTAGAGCACCAAGTTAATAGTAGTAAGTAATTATTCTCGGTACAAATTGAAAATAAGAAAAAAAAATGGTCGGAACTTATGTATAATGTATATCCGCAATGTATATGCAACTTTTACAAGTATAAAAAAAAGAGAAAAAAAATAATCTGGCAACAATAGACTAATTTTAATTACTCTTGGCTCCACTTTTACTTCTCAATGCAGCTTATGTATAGATCCATGTTCTTTGTCTCGTTAAAAAAAAAAGAGTCCAGTAGTTTGAACGAGAAGCAACAACCTCTTTGCTCGCGCGTGATTACTCTCAATAATAAAAGATTTTTCCAAACAAATATTAAAAAAGGTCTCTCTTCTACCTGCGAGTCTTTATGTACATGAACGGTACGAGTCTTGCGATAATGAAGCCAACGACTATTTAAACTTGGCAACAATCACAATAACAACAACAACAACAACAACAACGGCAATAGCAACAGTAACAGTAACACACGGGAATTAAA
Source organism: Anastatus disparis (assembly GCA_017163975.1). Classification (NCBI taxonomy): domain Eukaryota; kingdom Metazoa; phylum Arthropoda; class Insecta; order Hymenoptera; family Eupelmidae; genus Anastatus; species Anastatus disparis. The sequence goes on from JAFFSR010000226.1 coordinate 8,009,882, forward strand.
TGTTTCGTAGATGTAAGTGTATATACAAAACGATTGTTATAATTGGTACACATATAGAAGCTGGTAGTATATACCGAATGAAAGCGGAGCTAGAGAGTGGACATAAGGAGTTGTATATATACGTACTAGAAGCCTAACGAGGGGAAATCGAGAAAGAAAGGATCGCTTAATAATCAGCAGCACGCGAAAAGATCGGATTTTTAGTTACATATATACTTATATATATATAACATCCCGACGAAGCGTGCTTGCATGCCATTTCTTTTCAATACAATACTCTTTTGCGAAGAAGCGAATGACGGTTATTAACCTCGATTTAAACTTGAACTTATACGTGTATGTGTGTATTTGTAACTGACGATGACATTTTCTCTTATTTATCGTGACAAGAAACGTGCACGTCAATGATTATGGTGGGCGCTTATTTGTATCGGCTGTGTATGAGGGAAACCAGTTGATACATATTATAAGAAACTCGTTTTTGTACACACTTACAATTCGAAAGGAAACTAATGAAAGTGACATCGAGAAAAATAATCACGTACCGCGTATTTTTATAATATCTTTTACACGAGAGCAAAAAATTAAATACTCTTAATTATATGGTTGATGAAGCAAATATTTTTTTTATTATTTTTATAGATTAAAATCGTTCTTACCTCAAAGTAATTTCAAACAATTCTAATCAACAATTAACTTTACATTTATCTTTTATTAAATAAGCTTTGAAAAGAAAAATTAATAAATTTTAATTAAACAAACTTATTTGTTAATTATGATTACATTATTTAAGTGAACTATAAACAATGTTTAATGGTTATATACTTGGAGTATATATAAAAGTATCACAATTCATTTGTATAATGCTGAATAATGGGTCTTTTGGGTTCACTGTTGTAGGTCTGACCTCACGTTTAATTGGAAAAGTTTTAAGCATATCGCCGTGTATCCTTCGTATAAATAAATAATCGATGCACACAACACATAACAGTTAAATTCTAATTACGAGTTCGTACAACAGAACACACATACTCACACGACAATTTATTAATCCGTAATACTTGATGAGAGACCTCGTTTATGCACGTGCACATACGTTCAAAAAAGTTTAAAAATTTTATCATGAAATTTATGATATAAGTTTACTTCTCCAATCGTTTAAGTATTATTTCGTTTATTTTAAATAGAATTATAGTAATTTTTTATTTTGTTTTGTACAATTTTTAATTATTTGATAGTTAAAAAATTGAAAAATAAAGAATCACTCTAATTCTGTTTCTAAAAACTTAGTACACCAAGTGGAAAAAGAATTTCAAATACGAAGTGAATAGAACTAAAAGTGAATTAATCGACCAATTAAACCATTATTAAAAATAAAAAACTGGCCACTAGTCTAAACTTGCCATAAAAGCAATGGATGCTCTCGAGCTCCAAGCGGCTTTGGTAAAACTAGATCCAGCCACAACGGTCACACCAATTGGCTCAAACGTCAATCTGGTACCTCAACATCAAATTAATTTTAACGTCAACGTGGACGAAACTGATTTGACATTACAAAATGCTCATAATGCTCAGCAACAACAGCAGCAACAACAACAAGTAACAACAACCACAACAACTACTAATACAGCATCAAGAAAAAATAGCGGCACCTGTAATCAAAATCATCAAAATTCGGCAAATCAACCGATTAAGTGTACCATTACTGAGGTTAGGTGACGTCAGCCTTGTATTGGTGTCAATATGATTTATCATACTTATCCGCCCCATCGGGCTGGCAAGCATCATAGCAAACATCTTGCCAAAGAAAAACGCTATCACCATCTTCATCACCATCATCATCATACTTTGCACCATAAAAATCGCACGGTGAGTATTTATTTGTTCTTTATTAGGTGAAAATTGTTTGAAAATTATTTTAATTAATAATTAATAATTCAAAAGGTTAAAAAATTGGTATATCACAATGATTCAACATAATATCATTACATTGTTGCGTTTTTTATTCTTCTCCTATATGCATTAATTTGGTATTGTATTGAATAATAAATGCAAATTGAAATTGAAATAGGAATTAATGTAGCGGAAAATTTGATTTTTATTTGAAAAGATTGTTTAATTGAAAAAAATTACTATGTGGAGTATTGTATAGCTGGGCATTTCACAAATCAAAGACATTTTATATTTAATTATAAATGTGAATAAAAGTGAATTTTATGAATATGGATTTGCTGAAAATATACAAAAACAAATTCATCATGCAATATTAAATGCAGCATCACAAAAAAGAATAATTAAACGCAGTAACAGTTTCATTAAAATCATATTTGGAAAAATGTTAAAAAATACATGCATAAAGATAAACTTGCACGTTTTATTAATTAAAATATTCTTAATTAACGTTTAATAAATGAAAATTTCAAATCATCATATATCCAATAAAGTAAAGTTGCAAGTAAGAGAAAAAAAATTAGTCAAACTGGAAAAAAAGTCAGGATTGAGTAACAAAGAATCGTCTACGCTATTCCAAAGATAAAGAAGGAAACAGCATATGTCGCTAAATTAATGTAAGTTAAGCTCGAGTCTTGGTACTAGGCAGCGTACGTCGCACAACTTTTAAAGCATGTACAAGTTACACATATATAGTATATACACGTGTATTTTATGTGTCTATGTATCAGGTACTTGAGTGCACCCTGACTCATAATGAGACCTATATCCACAAGCTACTTGTCCACTTCAAACGTCATTTACAGATGGCTTGGTTCCACGTTAGAAAATATATATGTACGAGACGAGTGTATAAGGGCTAATGCGCTAATTAGTAATAAAGCCCCTGCAGGCTATGTGAAATATCAAAAAGTATAAAATCCCATTTGTACGCGTATATTACCTTTCCAGCCAATGTATTAATCGTCAGAGTAATTTTTGCGAAAAATTTAACGTAAATTATAGTACGCAATTTTTCATTGTAAAGCGTAATATTGAACTTGACTTATTGCCACAAAAGAGTTTTAACAAATTATACATTCTCTTTTTTGTATAATTTAAAAACTTTCATTCCGCTGGGATATATTTTATTACGTACGGTTGAGTAAAGCGTAGAAACGAATAAATTTATAAAAATTCAATTTGCAAACAAAACGTGAGCCTTCGATAGATAACTGAATGAAATTAAATGAGCTGTGCAAATAACATATCTATGAGTGGAAAGTCTATTCTGATCGATCTCTCGCAAATTCTTATCTATGATTTCCACCCACGACTGTGCGGTAGGCTTGTTTTAGCTTTAATACTTTTCTTTTGTTTTTCTCTTTACTGGACCCCATTATGATTTGAGGCTTTGTTTATTTGGCTATTTAATGCGCAACTATTGAAACAAAGATTTATCACGTTCGATTATCTTTTATTTAAGCTTAATTTTTTTTTCGTTTGAACTATTTCGATGTGGAATTTGAAAAAATTGATGATGCATGAGAACTATCAAATGTATAAGATTTGATGGATTTGAGCTTTTTGTTAGAATATCGAGAAAAAAACTAAAATTTTTATTTGAATACGTTTCTGACATTGTTTGATCTTCTTTATTACGTTTTAATGGATTGCAACCCAAATTGAAACCATTTTTAGAAAGTTTAGAAAATTTTGCTAGAAAAGGTACATTTTTTTTATCTTAGCAATGCATTTATTCCAACTTTTTTATTATACGTAGAAACACTTTATTTTTTATCATCTTAATGCATTTCCATCCAAAAACTTCAATTTTTTTAAGATTTGTAAAAAAGTTTCATTTGTAAAAATTTTCCATTTGATATTTGAATTATTAAATCAAGTGATTAAACGAGACGTTATGTATTCCTTTTCCTATCTACACCAGCATAAAATTAGCCGTACATATAAAAATATATACATGCAATTTAGTTGAAAAGTTTATATTCTCTTTATAAATTATATGAACAACGTTGAAACGGACAATTAGATTTTATCGCGTGCCGCGCTGCAAAGCGCGAGTGAATTAGAGACGTTGTGTTCCACCAAGCTACGTAATCGATTATCGACTATACCTATACATACACATACGTGTGTATCAAGTAGATAATAAACCACGTACTTATTGTCCCTGACTTATACTGTTTTATGTATTATATTTTTTATCCTTTTTAATTTAAACACAAAAAGAAACGAACACTTATAAGATCATTAACTTGCTCAATTTTACATGCGGAATATATATTTCCAAATATGTATATCGCTGATCTGAATTGTGCATATGAAAAACTTTCTAGGGGGGTTATAAAGAGCGAAAGTGTTTTAATAGAAAATATAAAAATTATAATATTGAAATCATTTTAATAAATAGCGTAACCAATTGAATCGTTTTATTTCTTTTTCCGTGCGTATATATAATGTTTATAAATCAAATTTATCGCTTGATTTATAGATCATTGTATTCGTGCGTATAACCTAAATGATTTTATACGCGAACACGTGCTAAAAAGCATACCAGAAAATATTACTCGTAACATTGTTACCTTTTTTCCATCAGATTTTCATTAAATTAGCACTTATTGTTTTATAAAAGATCCTTATAAATACTAGTTTTTCTTCGAACGAAATATATTTAACGCTACGTCATTTTAAACTAAAGTTAACTGTTAATTGAAAAGTTTATGACTATTACGCTGAATACGCATACTTTGTATTTGTTTCAAAGAATGCGTTAAATTTTTTAAATACTTTTTTTTACAAAACATTCATTTTCTAAGAAAAAGTTTTTTTTTTCAAATCAAACTAAAAGCACTTAAAGAAAATTTTTATTCATACAGTTTCATAGCACTTAAAGGTACTTTAAGTAATTGTTTAATAAAGATTATTAAGAGATCATACCATCATTATTAATATTGATATACTTAACCCAATAAAGTTAATTTGCTTCGACACGAAGACACACATTTCAAAAAAAGATCAATATAAGAGTATTTTGTGGTATGTATTATAACACAAGAGGATTTACCAAACGAGATATTGTTGGCAAACGCGGAAGCCATCGGGTTGCGTAGTGTCGCGACTACGACGACGACAACTTTGGAGTTTGCACGTGCAGAATAAAAAAAAAAAAAAAAAAAAGAAACATTCGCGTTGTGCGCATCGGTATGCTTTAAAGTCAATAAACATCGAAGAAGACTATCGTCGAAACGAATTGAAAATACACGTGACGATTCATTGCTCATATATGCTCGGTATTACTTGTGCGAACAATACGTTTGTCGATAGATTCTACACGTGATATTACGTATTAAAAAAGTGAGAGAAGAGAAAAAAGAAAAGAAAAAAAAAATATCTAGATATCAGTGAGTGAAACCTGGAAAAGATTTAGAATTCAAATCTATATCCGATTTAAGGATTTTAATAATCCGGATGTTTACTTTTTTTTATGGATCAGTCCATTCAAGTCTGGAAAAATATTATTTTTTTATTTTATGGAACATTGCAGTGAGCGCCGTGTATTTTACATTTATTAATATTGTATGAAAAATACTTGAAAAAAAAATTTTTGTTACTGCAGTAGCAGCGCCTAATAAAAATTTTAATATAAAAGACGTATAAAAACTGACACATTTATAAATTTAAAGTAGAGTTACAAACTTTTTTTATTTCGTTTTTAATACGCTTAAAGTCACTTTTGTCAGAATATTACACCGTTTTATGTTGAAAATAAAATTTTTTCTCTATTCAACTTTATTGTTTACAAAGTTGAATAATAAATATATATGCAAACACTTATTTTCAATAAAAGCGTTGCAATTTCACAAAATTTTAAAAATAATAAATTAATAATAAAATTGTAATTCGTATGAAAATGGTGAATAATATTTGCTCAAAGTTTTCAATGAATAGAAAAAAAGAAGTAAACATCCTTTAATATTCCCCAATTCAATCAAGTTGGCATTACGGTTGAAAGGGCAATGCGCTAAATGAAAAATAATTAGCTACCGCGGCATGAGCGTGTATATATATACTCGTCTTGTATACATTGAGATTTTCTCTCTTTCTCTCTTTCTCTGGGTTCCCTTGCATCAGCGATCAATTAAGGAGGTGCAAGGCATATCATCACGTAGGCGAGACCATATAATCAAGCTCTTGTATATATTCGCCCTCATTGTCAGGGTAAGGAGGAGAAAGAGAGAGAGAGAACATTACCAGTCTTTTGCTCGAAGTATATACTATACACGTCAGTTGAGAAGTTTAATGAAGCTGCGTCGCCCATAGTCGTCATACGCATATATGTACTTGCAAAAAGAAGCAAAGGCAAAAATAATAATAAGAGAAAAATAATAAAAATTGTTTTAAAACTGGCCAAGGTAAGATCGTTTGCACGTAGGCGAAAGATAAGGGGGTAGGTATATAATACGATCGTCCAATTATCGGCAATTAAGCTTTTCTCCCTCTACTTATTTAAAGATTCTTTATAAAAAAAAAAAATAAAGAAAAAAACTTTAAGAAAGAACAATGACACGGCAGAATATTCGTATATACGTATATATAGACTCATACAGATTTTGCGAGACATAAGAAGTAAGAGAAAAACAACTTCCTGCTAGCAAGGCCGAGTTGTTGTAGAAGAAGTAAAGCTCTCCTTTTGCTGTGGTAGAACTTTTATTGCAGTTTGTGCCGGTGTGTTATACAAGTGCAACCATACCGCATCGCGATCAGTAAGTGTCCAGACTGCCTTCATGAGTAGATGCCTTCTTATACATACCTTTTATCCTTTACATATATACATATTCTTCGTAACGCGTTTTCTTTACATATATTTTTTTCATAATAATCTTTATTAAAGTTTTTTATACATACACTTTTTTCAGTTTGTCTCAGTGTCTAGCTCTTATACATTCTTTTATTTTTTTAATGATAATATATATATGTTCTCTCGACGCTTTTACTTTCGCGTGATTCTTTATTTCTGCAGTGCGTTATGTGTGTAGTTATCGTAATAATACAATTGGCTTTTGATCGATGATTTTGTGTACGTTTTTTATTCAAGTGAAAGTAAATGTAACGAGTGCGATGTGATTTGGGTTCAAGAAATGACTGATGAAATTTCTAGTAATAAGTGATAAGTAAAAGATTGGTAAAAAATATCTTACAACTTTATTGGAATTTACTATAAATAAAAAAAAAATAATTTGTTTAAAATTAAAATTAATCTGAATATTAAAATACAAGAATCTTTCTAAGATAGCAAACATTCTACAAGTTTTAATGAAATTCAAATGATGATCATAAGTAGTTCAATTAATTCATAAACACTGATTAGCAAGTTATCATTTAACAAACGATTAATTTTTTCAATCTCTCTCCCTCTTCTTGAGACGCATATTATTTGCATTAAAAAACACGATAATACAAAGCGATTACCGCACGCAACGTATAGCAGGCAGCACTTGCCTTTTACTATATACCATAAACACAAAGAAACCTGACTCATGCTTACGGTATTTGTTTCACCACCTGTAATATACCTTCACTTTTACAAATCTTCAAAACAACCTGATATATCGCGATCTATCAACAAAAAAAGATTCAAATATACATTTTTGACTAATAAAAGAAAAAGACAAAAAAAAAAAGAAATAATGGTGCATTTTGTTTTCTGCAAAGCTCATATACCAATAGGCCTGTAGTAGGTGCTCTGGTTTTTTGTTGTCTGTCTTTCGGGAATTAGCACACGAGCAGTAGCAGTAGCAGAGCAGCATCGAATGAAATAGTCGAACGGTGTGTCGAGAAGCGCAAGTTATTTTCCGGGCTGAACGAAGAGCTGTCGTTTTGGCTTCGAGCCAGTATCGAATTACTAAAAGAGTAGAGGAGGCAAAAAAAAAGAAGTAGAAGGAGGCTTTAGCTCTCTTCTATTCCCTGAGGAGCATATGTGCCGGTATTCTGAACAGGTTTATATATATGTATATTGTAAATTCGTGAGAAAATTGTTGAGCCTCTAATCGATCCGGACTTATTAAAAAATAAAAGAGACAAGTAAATTTCTTAAGTATTTTAAAGAAAAAAAGATTTTCAAACTGACGTATTTTGAAAATTTCAAAGAGTAAATTGACTTTTAATTGTTTTAACAGTCGTTGACTAATTAAACTTTTAATAGTTTAAACTATAAATTACAAAGTTTTTGTTTTTAATGAAACAATATTAATTTGGACGTCATATTAAAGTCGAAAGCAAAATCCAGTATCAGTTTCCACAGTTGAGAAATATTGACTCGCACTCTCTCTTTCTCACTTATGTGTGAAAATTAATAATTACTTTTCAAGAGTTTAGTTTCGCTACTGAGTTTCATACTAATGTATAATTACTTTTAAGATTGATAGTGTACTTATCTACTTCGAGCATAAGTAAATTATCAATTCTCGAAAAATAAACAAGAAAATAACATTAAAAATTTTCGATAGTAATTACTGCTGCTGCGAATAACTTCAAATATTAAAACTTTTTTATATACATTTTAGCAAGAAAAAAAAACTCTTGCCGTTATTATTCATTAAAAACTCTCCGAATTCACTAAATCTAGCTTTTCTTTTTCCTCACGGGAAAAAACTTACTTATCTTGCCTACTCTCACAAAGTAGAAAAAAAACTTTTTTCCCTACAAAGAATTGCATCTCTTCTTCTTACTTAAACCAAAATGAAAAAATTTCGTCTGTCTTCTTTTTTTTTATTTATTTCTTTTTTCTCACGATTTGTGTATTGTGACTTGCGCGCGTGGGTTCATACATTATTTCGCATAAATAAAAAAAAAGAAAAAAAAAAGAATAAAAAATGTGAGAACTCGAGCGCTTGCGTCGTTGTCGTCGTTTGGCTTGCAGGCATTTTGCACGGGTATAGGAGAGAATCGAGGTCAATGGACAAGGGAGTCTCGAACTCCGAGAAATCGATTCCTCTTCCGGTGGTGGTGTATGTGCCACTGCGCTTTGCTGCTACTGCGCGACGAACTTTTGCTGCTGCTACTTCTGCTGCTGTTGCCTCTGCTACTGCTCTGTTGCTGCGGTGTGTGATATGAACCTGGATAAAAAAAAATAAAAGCCACCTACGCGACAAAGCTCAATTCTTTCTTTTCTTTTTTTTTAGTATTATTTTCTTTACCTGGAAACACCAACGCGATTTATGTACACGTACTGCTGGCTACTGCAACGGTTAATAAATTTATTCGATACCGCTAAAGAGAGATTTTGTTATCGATCTTGAATTTCAGCTCGTTTGCTTGCTTTATTCGTAATTGAGATAATTTGTCTTTCGATTTTAAAATTTTTCACCGTAAAAAATGTTTTTCTTATAAAATTTTATGATTTATTTACTTATTAATAAAACTATATTATTATTTAATTTATATTTTATTCTTTAAAATAATTTAAAATAAAGAAAATTACTTTCAAGTAGTTAATTTTTAATGAAAAAATTAAAAATTTAGTTCATAAAATATTAATTTTATTCAATACTTATTAAATATCAAACATAACAGACGCGTCTTTTATTTTAACATCATGACTAAAGCATTAGAGTACAGGAATAAAATATCCGATTCGTCAGTTGGCCAAATCATCTGTAACATCATAGCTAACACGTTTATTCGTAGTAACAAGTCGGTAAATAATTTCACTTGACAAGTCACGAGGAATGCAGTAGATAGGTGAAATTCGCTAACTAAAAAAAGAGATAGAGAAAAAAAAAGAAAAGAAAACGACGACAACAAGCCCAATGATCCGTCAGACAACATATTGGATTATGGTGGTGAAACGAAGCACCGGCAGCAACATTGTCGCGTGCTTATATATATAGGTACATATATATAGTAATATATTGGGGAAAGACAAGAGGAGACTTACGATGTGGTAAAGCGGGCTAATTTAATATAGCCTCTTCGCGAGTGGTTACTTCGTTCGGCTTTAGAATATACTGACTTAGCTTCCGCGGAATCGGAGCGGACAGTGTCCGACTAGCCGAGCTGCCGTTAACACTTATTCTCTTTTCACGCTTCTTTTAAACATAGTCGTTGATTTTTTTCTCTCGCTTTACGGACAAACGCCAACAATCCATTCTTTTCTTTTTTTTTTAATTTTTTTTTTCTTTTTTTAGAAACTTACGCGAAATCTTGCGTTTTCTTTAAAAAAACAACAAAACTTGTCAACTCTCTTACTTTCTCTCTTACAAGTTTTTTTCGCCTCTCTCAATGCATAAAGAATATCATTGTAGTAGAAATGTGCTGAGCGAACGAGAGAACAGTTAAGATATTTTAGAGCTGACACTTGTGACTAAAACTGTCGATAAAAATTAGTGTGTGCAGTGATTATTTTCTTTTTATTGATCGAAAGTGATTGATCGATCAATAATTGAACTATAAAGGTGGAAATGTCAACGTGCTCCGTGATGCCTGTATCTCTGCAAGATATTTTGGTAAAATTTTTATTTTATGATTTCATAAAATATATTAGAAAAGCTTAACAGATTTCTATTCTTATCAATAGCTTTTATAATCAAAATTTAATTGTTTATGTAAAACGTAACTAATTATATGTACACTTTTCATAGTATAGTTTAAAATTTAGTGTCACAAATGAAAATTAATAGTAGAAAATACAATTTTAACAGTATTTTACAGCGAATTTGAGAAAAATATACCGGAGAAATTGGATCGTTTAGGATAAAACTTTTAGAGCAGAAAGAAACCGTTTTGGCAATAATAGCCGAGAAATAATCTGTAACTAGTTTCAGAATTATTCCATTTATCTTTAAAAAAAATACTTAAAATGATGACTTGTTTCTAACAGGAAAAAAAAACTTTCTGTTAATTATTCAATTATATTATCAATTCAATTGAAATTAAATACTTAATTCGTGATGAAAATTTAAAGCACGTTTTCAACAATGAATACAAAGATTTAATTTATTACAATGTAAAAAAATGATCATACATCTGACGTTTTTTTTATTTCATTGATTTTATTTGATTTTAGGTTTAAACATATTTGTTATCCAAATGCTTAAGATACTTAAAATGCAAACGTTTAAAAAGACAGTGTGTATGCTTATAATAGCGACACTAACATAGACTACCAGAACAATAATAAATCACCTTGACATTTTTAACTCACAATATACAAGCGGCTTGCATTAAACATATATTCCATCCCCTCTCCACCCCTCCTCCTTACCTCCTCCGTCTCCTTAGTACATTGCCATAGTTTAAAAACTTTTTTATCAAAGCTCAAACGATTCATCTTTTAAAAACTCTTTATATCTACATATACAACAAAATGCAGCAACAACGTTTAATCTTGCACGGTTAGCATTTGCTTGGGGGATCTTCTTCTTCTTCTTCATCGTCTTCTTACTTCTTACTTCTTCTTCTTCTTCCCCATAACAAGTTCCGCGTGAGGGCCTTGAATTTTAAAAGCGCTTGTAGTCTCGAAGATCTTCTCCCCCGAAAAAGCCAATATACTCTTAACGTCGAGTCCGGTTTCGAAACCGGTTTTTCGTATGTGCGCTCTCGTATATACGTAAAATAAAAAAAAAATGAAAAAAAAAAGAAAGCTCCTCTTAAGAGTCGCGTGAAAAATCTCCTTTGGTACTTGCAATGCACCTTCTTTTAATGTATATAATGCAATGTATATAGCCAAGAGAAGAAAATCAAGTTTAAAGTAGTCGTTTAAATGCACTTGACGCCCGATAATAATGGACAACGCCGTCGTCGCCGTATTCTTCGTCGTCTTTCGCGATGAGAGAACTATGATAGCAATTTTAGGATTAAAAACGAGTTTTCTTCAATTCTTTGTAATATACACGTGGCCTTCATTTCTCTCGCTTTTTTTCTCTTTCAAAATAAAAAAAAAAGAAGAGAAGCAGAAAATAAAAAAGTAAAATAATCTTACCCCCACGACGCAAAGCAATTTCTCAGTACACACACATAGATACGTATATACGGAAAAGACAAGAAAATAAGAGACATCGTGTAATTTTCATTTGCTCTCTTCGCCCCCTATATACGACACTAATACGTTCCTTCTCGGCGCAAGCACACCAACGAAACACCCTTGACCTACTGACCGCTCTCTCTTTCTCTCTCACTTTTCACTCTACCCAGTTGGGTTATATATGCGTGTGTGTGTAAGTGTAGTCGTTTGCGGTGTACACTCTTTACAAACTTCCATTTTCTAAAACTTTTCTATTTGGATCTTTTCATCTTAAATCCTTAATTGAATCATTAATTTTCTATTGACTTATTTATTGATGCTTGATAATAGAAAAGTTTACAGTGTTAAAGGTTACACGGAATTAATATTTAATAAGTTGATACTCGGAGGCTCACGTTGGATAATTCATTGTATTGATGAATAGCCTTTTCAAAGATCTATTAATACTGGGAATTGTGTAAAGGCTTACTTTTTTTCAAGAGTTCATAATTTAGAACGTATTAATGCGTTTTGGCTAAAATATACGTTATTCGAGTATACTAGGAATAGGATAAATATAGATTTTACTTAACGTCTTTAGTCATTTCTAACAGTTTTAAATTATTTTTAAATTATATATTTCTTGAATATATTTCAAACGCTTTAAAATAATATTAAATAATTTTATATCTTTCAAACTTTTGCATGTCCATAAATGGACAAACATTCAATTATCTACACCTATAAGGGTATACGTTATTAAGTAAAAAAAAGTAGTTCACTCTTTTTTATTATTTAACAGTGCGAGTCATTATAAGAGAAAAAAGTGTTAACTTTTAAACATTAATTAAAAACTCGCCAGCGCAAAAGCATAAAATACAAACAGTCTTTTTTCAAGATAAACAAAACATAAAGAATAAAAATAATAAAAAGCTCTTTCAAACCAAATTCGGTAGCCATTTAAACAGAACTTGTTTGTTGAAAAGGAAAGCTTGACAAATTTATTTATAAAAAAAAAGAGAATTTTCAACTACGTAATTATCCATTTTATCGTATATCTTAATAAGGAGTTGAGTAATTTTTTCGTTATAAATCAAAATCTTATGTAACCGAAAGGAGATATAATAAAAAAAAGAAGTTTTTCAATTATCGAACACATTATTCATTTAAAAGTATATCAATTCCAACCTCAATATACTTTTTTATTTTTTTATGCACTATTACATATGTCTCAGAATTACTAAAGATACTTACGTTTTATAATAACAATACATGATAAAATATGTAATCAACGACAATTTTTTTCTTTTCTTTTTATGCTACTGACATTCCGCTAATATATCAGTAGAGTAAATACATAATTAATAATCAAAGCTCTACTGCAATCCTATTAAATTATTCTAATAAATTGCGAAAAATAGATTAATTTATTTTTCATCCGAATTAAATTAAAAAGTTTGAAATAAAGCAGATTTCAGTTAAACGAAGGTCGTAATAACAGTGTTTCCTGAAAACAAGAAAATATCCAGATATTTTTACTCATCACTCGTATTAATTACACGTAAATATAAAAACTTTTAAAAACGGATAAACGATCTTATCCGTTTTAAAATAAATGCCATATAATCTCATGGCACGTGTATACACGCGACATGAACATACATATATACACACAACATCCAACCGTTAATCCTAACAGATTAACACAAAAGTGGTGGCGATGTGCACGTGTCTGACACATGTATACGGTTTCTTTTTTGCAAAATAGAATAAAAAAAGTCTTATTTTGCCTTTTTTTTCTTTCACTCGAACGAATCCGCAAATAAAACTTATGCGTATATAATTCCATTGTCGTTCGCGGTCTGTTGTGGTATTAAATCGCGCGATATATCAACACATAAACGTGCTCGAGACATTGAAGCTCTTAGCCGCGTGGTATATTGTGAGAAGTTTATTATATTTCTAAAGTTTTCAAAACTTCAAGGCATTATGCATTTTAAAAATTTTATTACATTTCTAAGTTAATTTGGTTTTAGAAAATTTCATTCTTTCATATCATCATTTATTTTCTGAGTTTCATTCCTCTATTATTAATATTTTATATTTCATGAAAACGAAGAATGAAATTTACTTTGATAAAAAAAAATACGAAAATATTACCAAAAATAATGATCTTATCAAAGTTCGAAATTCTCCTATCATTCAATAAAGTGTAAATAAAAAAAAGAGCTGTTACGAAAAAATTTTCTTTGAAATCTATCAGAGTTCTTTGTACATTTTATAACCATTGAAACTGACATATACACGCGCAAGTTTGCAAATCTAAAGCTTCGACTCTTTGAAATCCTATTGCGAGAAATTCAGGGCTCTTTCCATTCTCCGTAATCGATAAAAGCACATTCTTGTTTCTTTTCATATATATGCATACGCTTCGCTTACAAGGCAAAATACAAATCAATGCATAGAATTAATCATGTTCGCTATTTATGATTAAAAAAAAATTATAAAGAAAAAAAAGCTTAATGAAGTAATAATAAACGTTGAAGACTGCGTAAATAAATCTAAAACCTCAGTAACAGTAGTGAGCGAAGGACTTGTAGCGTAATATATGTGTCGCGTGCATTAATCAGTTTGTTAAGTTTCAATCTAAACTATCCTATATAGTTAATAAAAAAGAAATCAATGGCCTCAGTGGCATTAGACTGTTATTCAACATTTGGCCCTGGCTCAGCATTTGTAAGAATAAGAAGTCGTCGTATAGGGTACCCAAGGAATCCCCCTTTTAAAAGCTCTCTTCACTCGGCTTAGATGTAATTTTTGCTACGTCCAAAAAGATATTCTCGGCCTTTTTGGCACACCAAAGTTCTTTTACTACTTACTTTTGCTCGCTCGCTTCTTCTTCTGGCTTACATAAAATAACGACACAGAACAACTTGCAACTTATAGCTCTCTTTTAAAGCGGTATATTATGTAATCTTATGCGTGATGTTGGTATGCAAATATGTTTTATTTATTTTGCTGTGCTCGAGTGAATATGAGACTTTTACGATCAGGTATAAATGAAATACAGTGAAAAATATTACTTTTTCCAAAATATAAATTACATTTTCTTTTGGAATTACTTTGATGATATTACTATCTTTTTTTCTTTTATTAATATTGTGTTTGTAAATTGAAATTGTTTCTTTTTTATTGTATCATTTACATTCCAGATGTTGGTATAATTAAAATTTTATTACGTTACTTTATGCATTGTTTATGTGTGGTTTTACAGAAAGGTCTTTGTGTAGGCGATACTTAAACATTTTATGCTAAACATATTATGAACATATTTTGGTATTCAAATTTTTCAAAATTATTTTTATTTCTATTTTCGAAATGCAAAACTAAAAAAAATGTGTAATAAAATATGTTAGAAATTTTTAAGCTATTAAAAATAAACCGTAACAAAATCCAAAAATTTTGTTTCTATTTTAATAGCTATTTTGTTTTGCATAAATAAAAACAATACGTAAAGTAATTTTATTTAAATATTTTGTTAAAGCAATGCAAACGCACGCTTGCTTAGTTGAAAGTTGAGAAATGCCTGGGCAATGTTTTCCAGATAACCTGAGCACACATTATATTTGAATACACAAATGTGCGCTGTACGTGAGTTTTAGTTGGACATACTTTTTGACTATGGCTAGTTTATATCTAAATTTTAATACCTCCTAAAAAGTTTGTAAAATGCTCGCCATGTATGTAATAAAACTTTAAATCGTAGTTTTACTTTTATATATATATTTTTCAAATTTAATTTGACAACATGGAAAAACTTCCACTCCAATTAAAGTAAAATCTCATGTAAATAAAGTTATATATTCCGCGTATGTTTTTCACTTAAGGTGGCTCAAGCGCTTGGTGCCGTATCAAGGGGGGCCCTGTCTGCGACATCAAAATGTTTTTATTGATAGAGCTATTATAACTAATTAAATAGTATTATTGATTATTTCTTATGATAAGAAAACAATTTTAAGTAATCAAAAGTAATAAAAAAAAAAAAAAATTTTTTGTTTTGTTTCTCATTACAAGTTTTACTATGGTACGTCCCTGCTGTTTTGTTGGTTTCGAGCACTCTGAACGCACGTTAGCTTTACGTATGGCGTCTGTATCTGACGCGCATGCGCAGAAGCTGCCATTATGTGTAGCAAATTCTATTTCGCATTCTTTTAGATTTATTTTCTCTTGTATTTCTTCGTCAAGTCCTTTTTTTCTTCTTGAAAAATGATCTCCGTGAAACAAACTATAAGTGTATAATTTTTATTTTAACTTGTACTTTTTTATATTAGCGTAAAACCTAATTTATGATTCAGTCCCATAAGAGCACATGTATTAATTACAATTATTAAAACATCTTTTTCTTTAAAAATAGTTCGTCAACCTCTATTTTTCAAAATAAATATCGAAATATTACGATATAAAGAATATTTTAATACAAATTTTGGATAGTTTCACTTTTTTAGAAAAAATCGCTTAAGCCACCTTAATGAAATAAAAAGCTTAGGAAGCAAAGCATATGTAGAGCGAAGCCTTTTTTTTGTAACTTCAAGTATATGACTTTAAACAAAAATAAAAGAAAAAAAAGGATTTACCTCCGCCTACAATTTATAAAAATTACAATATGTATTTATCTTGAATTATTACAAGCGTCTTAATAAAACCTTTTAAAGCAAGCATTACAACCTAATTTCTTTCCAACATATATATTTATCAGCGCAACGTAAGAAAATAAAAATTTTATTCGGAACAAAAACAGAATGGAATGAAAAAATCAACAAAAATGTCAACACTCCGATATTTTTAACATCGTGATAATTTACTAAATTTCACTTCCCTCTCTTTAAATATCTTTCGAAAAGCAAAGATTAAAAAAAAATAAACTATGCGCTCTATAACACATCGCCGCAGTTAGAAAAACACATACACAAACAACGAGCTTTAAACTGGTGCAGGCGTTAACCCGAGCTTTATAAATGTTTCACGGGGCCGAAATAAATGCAGCCCCGTTCATTGCGCAATCTTTCTTCTCTTCTCTCTTTTGTGGTATGCTTCTTATTCTCTTCTGGACTCTTACACACGCACGCACGCACACGCTTGATTTTAGGCTCTTGGTATATACATTTTGCGTAACGAACCTTTAGGCCAATCAGCTGTTTTGTATATCCCAAGTGCTTTAGTAGCAGTTCTGTAACGTTTTCAGTAGTCATCTGTTCGCTAAAGTTTGCACTTGCAATTTAATCGTATTCACCATTGAATTCTTGCGCCCCGTTTAGAGCTTTAAAACAATTAAGGGATAGGACAAACACGCACTATTATGTATATTTATACGTAAATTGACACTTACGTTGATTGATGTGATTGTATTACGCTCCTCCGTACATATATACATACATAGATTACGTTTCCTTTGACAATTTCATTGTTAATGTAATGGTATTAGTAGTGACCTAGCTTTTTTCTAAAGTGTTTAGTGCGTGTGTATATTGGGTATAGTGACCAAAGGAATCAGGATCATTCGTACTGGATTTACGTCTACATTTTAATATACCATGTTTATAACACGTAACGTAACTCATTGTGTCACTTTAAATCTAAACGCGTTCAGTGTTTATGGTGTGATCGAAATTTAATTAGTTATATGTATATGTTTGCCTAGTCGCACGTGATAATTCGATATAATCGTAAAATGTCACTTTTTTTTTAGAAATACGTATGTCCAAAAGAAAATGCTAAATTAGGTCATTGTAAATTTTTATTAATTATTCAATTTTTTTCTATGTTCAGGAATAACTGATCTAGAAAATTTATAAATTATTGATAGACCATGTTACACTGAACGTGTCAAACATTCAATTTTTTATTATTATTTCAATAATCAACGTAATAGAAAATTTTAATTGACTGATTTTTCAATTGAAAACTACCATTTTTTCTACTCTTAAAGAAAAAGAGAATCATTTAGAATAATACATCATCAAAAAGATTGTGTAGTATGGATAAAAAATAATAAAAAAAAAGTTGACCATTCAATTATCAATTCACGCAAATTGAAACGCCGTCAAATGAGTCTTATTCAAACACATAATAACAACACATATAAAGCGAGAGAGGCGCCGAAAGAATGTAAAAACGGCATTCAAGAAACTCTGGCATATCCCAAGGAATATATATGAACTCGGTGTGTGACAAAGCGTTGCGCGTGAGATATACACACAAGCTTTTAATGGAAATTTGAATATTCAAAAGCCGGCGATTTCCGCATACCTGCATATATATTTTATTTTAAAACTTCCAACAAATTTCATGAATTTCTAAGCAAAAGTCTTAGGGAAAAAAAATAATATTTATGCAGTTATGAAATTTTTGGTCAAATACTATGAGTACTTCAACATCAAATTTTCGGTGAGAAGGCCATTTTCATGTGTTATATATGTATATGTATAACGTTATATATATTTTTGGCATCTTTATCATCACATCTAATGCTTTATTCTTGCTAATTTGTTAAGTTCTAGTTTGAACGACTCGGCTTTTTTTTGTAAAATAATAACAACGCAAATTGCTTTTAATTGGATTCTATATACACTTTTGCTACGCTCATCTTCTTTCTCGTGAGAAAGTTATATTTCTCAACTCCGTGAAAAAAAGAAGCAAAATTGATCAGCGTGTTCTCTTTTAATTTTTTTCTCTCTTCTTTTTGTGTTTGTATTTTTAAAACGTCATCAAAAGAGAACTAGCGAGTTCTTTGTTAACTAATATTAGATGTACATTGCATAGGAAATGAGAAATAAGAAAAAAAAATCATTCGTACTTTTGTTACACAAAGAAAGCTGCATTGCATAATTCAAAAGAGCAAGAAACATAAAAATTTATTCGTTTTGTACCGAGTTGAATAATTGCATTAACAAAAGCAAGTTAAAAATTACGAATGCTTGTTTTGTATATAAATTTTTTTCTTGGTTTTTTTTAAAATTCTACCCGAGAATTTAATTAAAAAAATTTTGTAAGAATGTTAAAAGATACACGAGTAAATGAATTATAAAGCAGGTTACTCGATCGGTAAAATTGCACAAGTTGTTAATATTTCATTCGCTTCTTGTAATATGAGTCATCGCATAAGTTTATTACGTTCATTCGAAAATTTCTCAAAATATACTATCAGTAAGTTTGATTGAGGTTGCATTAATAAATTGTTTGTTATAACTTCCACGAATAAATACATTAATTAATACATAAAATATCGATTCGATCTTTACGGTATGCTTAATAAGAAACTATTATAATTGAATTATGCAACAAACGATTATTAAACTTTATAATATTCATGTTTCAGATTAATCTAATCAATTGAGAAAATGTTTCTACAACGTTTAGAATTTGGTATGGCGACCTTTAAACACGTGACTTTAAATAATCTTTTTCCTTTGTTTAAAATCAAATTAATAAGAAAATTTTTCTTAAAAATTGAAACAAAAGAAACTAAATTTTATGGGCAATTCATTGTGACGTTTGCAGAAATTTATACATATAAGTAATAATTAGATGGTGTGCAGCTGTGTTACAATGAAAAAAAAATGACAAAATCATATAAGACAACAAAAAAAAAGAAAAAAAATGATTGATTGCAAGTATCTTGAGTGATTCATTCTTATCCAAGAGATAATACAAATAGTTAGATGAATCAGTAAAAAAAGTGCAGCTTGTGTGTGAAACAATCGATGTATACTTCCGCTTTGCAATGTGCATTATTATAGACTTAACTTCTCATCGCTTACGTATTATACTATTTCCTAACCTCTCCTAAACGTGAAAATTTTTATCTTATTATTTTTATTAGACAAGCCTAGAAAATAATCATAATCGTACGCAAGATAAATGGAAAGCATTGAGACAAGTGACAAAAGTAATAAAGAAAATCAAAGTTTTCTTTCTGTATGCTTATCTGGTTAATGATTATACATTTATTTTAGATATCTTATAGTGTGCTAGAGGAAAGATTTCGCCTCGAGTGTGTGCGTGTGGGTTAGATTATTGTCGGCGGTCAAGCGGCAATGATCTAAAAATATAACAAATGGTCAAGTCAGTACGTTAAGGCGACACTTATTTTAAATGAATTCGCATTTAAAACGCTTCTTTTACGAAGCGATATATAATTACAACTTTATCATTAGTACAGCTCAATTTTCTGGAGTTATTTAATCTGTTGCTATAAAAAGATACGGCTTATAATAGATAAGTAACTATTTCAGATGAAACGGAAATTTATGGACTAACGTCTATATTTTTATTTAATAAATAATTTCAATTGGTTCTGGTATATAATTTACAAGTTTTATTGACAATAAAAATATTTATTCAGCTAACAGAATTAAATGTTCCCCAAATAATAAATTACACGGAAAGACAATGAGTTGGCTTTTTTTTCGAAGCTCAAACATCTATATTCTCACAAAGAAAATTGTTCCGTATTTATCCAAGATTGACTATGTAAACAATTATTTAACTTAGCTCAACAATTACAATCTCTTAGGCACTAATAAGTGCTAAATCATTAGACTTTTATACATCCGTATCTTAGCACAAAGTGCACACATACAAATAAATCAATATCTTAGCTTAAAAAAATTAAAATCCCGACATGGTTTACTTCATTATACTCCGTGCGTTTGTACATGCGCGAGCAACAACTTTCTCCATTGTTACACGTGCGAGAGCGAGAAAGACAGTATACATGTATGTGATAAGTGTATAAACGACATAAGAATAATGTACTGATAATAATTATCGTCTGGACTGGTTATACATTCCGTAATCGCGTCAATTGACCCCTTCTCGCGTATATTTATAATCAATCTTTCTCTCTCTTTTTCTTTGATTCTTCCTCTTCTTTCTTCTTAACACGTCCAGGGCATTGGCCGTTTTTGAAATTCATCATCGGACACTGTATCCTCCTTTGTCGGCGCGACTTTAAAACACGCGGAAACATATGCGTTATGTGAATAAATAATATAGGTGTGTCACTTGATGGTTAAAGAAGCTTTAAACTTTGAATATATAAAAGAAAAAAAATGAAGAAAAAAAACTATATAATTTGCTCTTATGTACGCCGTGTCATTGATTACTTGTGTGAGCTTTCAAAAAGTTTGATCGTCTAAAGGCCTTTTAAAGCCTCTTACCGATCTTTAAATATTTAAATATGATATATGTTGGTAACTCGCTTAAAACGTAATACTCACACACACACACATGTATATAACGGGGTAAAGTGCATCTCTTATACAAGGTTTCTCTCAGAGTCGAGGGAATAGGTTGTTCAATTATTTTCAAAATAAAAAATCCACTTTGTTGATTGAAATAGGATTAAAATTTCCATTAATGCTCATAATAATATTATTATTTTATTTAAAGAAAGTTCCTTTTTGTTTTATTATAAATGTTAATTTATTTTGACACGATTAATATTCTGCATTATTTGAATAATAAATTTTCTTGTTTGATGATTAAGCCGTATTATGCGTTCAATCATAATAAGAATTCGTGCAAATAATGTTTAACGATTATCGACAAAAACAAATAATTTTCATCGGATTCTCTATTTCGCATTATATTACGTAACTGTAACAATAATAAAATTGCGTTAACCATTTAAAATTTATTTAGATATTAGAAAATATTAAATCGAGTTAATAATAGCTTACGATATAACATCATCATTAAGAAAAAAAATTAGAAAAAAACATTTATTAAATAACAATGTATCTCCTCCAATAGAAAACAATAAAATTCCTCAACAAAGAATAAAAAGAAGGAGAATAAAAAAAAATTGCATATAACGTTTCGTTTTCATTATTATATTGTTTCAAACGACGTGCGGCTCGAAGATTTTTCCATGTACATTAAAGTACAACGACTCCCTTGTTGTCAAGTATACTTTTTTACCAAGGATGATAGTGCGAATGGCGTTTATTGAGTTTCATATATAATAGCCTTCCTCTCTAACAAAAGAAAGCTCAGAAAAAAAATAAAAATAAAGGCAAGAAAGTTTTAACACATACACATTTTAAGTCCAATGAACTTTACGAGCTTGCTTTTGCGAGTATTATACGTATATATAGTAAAAGGGCATTTTTGTTAGTTTGCACTTAATGATTTCTCTCTGACTGGGCTGCAGTTGCTCTTGTCAATCAGGATGCTTTATATACAAAGGCATGTGCAAATAACTTTTGGCTTTAAGCATCTTTAAATTTTCTATAAATAAAATTAGACATTCATATACATACATACATGCATACTGACTCGTCTAAATTTTCCTCTCTTGACCGTTATGTTTCCACTCATTTTAGCGTATAAATGACACAATTTTCAAAATTTATTACTGGCCAATATGCGTTTGACGTTTTTCTTATTAATAACATTATAATTAATTCATCAAAATTTTAGCTCATGCCTTTAATAAATATTAATTACACATTTTAATGACTTTAATAATATATTAATGCATTATAATTCATTAGTATTTATAATTAATAAAGATAAATGCATTGTTTCTCGTACATATATACTTATCCTCTTTTTATTTTTTCTGTTTCAGGTAAGTTATCAAAAGCAAAAAGTACAATCGAAAAAGCAATTAACAGAGGTGGTAAGTTTTCATATAATAAGCAATTAATATTTATTACCGAGGTGCAATTCATTTAATAAAATACAAGTACACAGATACGTACACTAGACTGAATAAGTCAAAGTGAGTCATTTCCAGTTAATATTCAAATTATCTGAAACATATATTACCGGAGTACCGAGAGAGAGAAAAAAAGAAATATATAAAATAAATAGTGGACATATTAATAAAATAAGTAGAGCGTGCCCATATCGATAATATAACATTAATGAAACCGTTTTATAATGTTTATTATTTATTATATTTACTTGATTTCCCTTGTTGCTAGTATTTTTTTCTCTCTCTTATTCAACTAGGCTATGTTACGCAGACCATCCGACTTCTAATTAATTATATCTTTTTTTCTTTTAATTTGTTCGTTTAAATGCTCATTTACTTGATTACTTTTGTTTAATATAATTGCGCAAAGTGCATTAAAAAGTTAGTTTTTCAAAGCAGTAAGTTAAAAATTATGTTAAAACATTAAGGTCTAATTTTCATGAATTATTAATAGACATTATGAACATTCGTCAATTTAATTCACGATTAACATATTAAAAAGTCTCAGTCTGTCTTTCAATCATCAAACATAAATAAAAGTCATGAAAATTTCGTAGTAAAAGATATACATAGACATAGACACAATGTATAATGCTACTTCATATTAATGAAAAAAAAATATATAGAAGAGAAAACTGAACTCGGTGTGTGTATATGGCACAACAATTTGTTTTGAATAAAAGCATTTCCGTTGTTGGCAAAGTGACATATACACGCACACGAGAAGACCATATAGTTACAAAGAAACAATGATTCATAGGGGATAACTTTAAGATGACGGTAGTAAGAAGCCTATTATTTTTCTGCATTATTTACTATATATATAGAAAAAAAAGGGCTGTCATGAACAATATTAGATGCTTCTATAATATAAAGTGTAGGACGAATAATCCATGCGAGCTGAGTAGGCGAGGTATAGAGGAGAGTAGCTTTAGCTATACTTTGGTTTGATCTACGTTGAAGGTTTACATAACCTGTTTTAATAATAGTAAAAGTCTTTTACCTAGGCAAAAGAGCTTTAAGAGATTCGTCTCAAGCAAGTTAGTGTGCCGTCTATAATAGGCAGTCATCCAAACTCCCTATGTGTCTACGTGCTTGTGTCGAAAGCCCAACAAAACTATAAATGAAGATTTAAATGTTACTTTTTTCTCTCAACTCTGTGTAATCAAAAAGATAATGTTCTTATAAATCGGATTTAAATTTCATAATTAGGCATTGGAATTATAGTCTTACTTAATACACACGTTAGATTTTTGTAAGATGCGTGTATTTCGTCAAAACTTGAATAAAGCAGTACATTTAAAAGTTTTATGTTCAACAAAAAACATTCTTTTCTTTGTTACTTTTTATAGTGTTGCATAAAAAATTCCAACAATTGTGACGAATGGTCATTACCATAACTGCACACTTATACACAAAGAAATACAAACGAATCATTAATTTGTCAAAGCTATTATCACCGCGCGACAATGGCAATATAAATTGTTTTGAAAAACTAAAAAAAAGCATTAATCATTTCTAGTTCATAAATCTCGACAAATTGGAATCAATGAAAAATAAATAATAGTTAAACTAGATCAGCAATTTCTCAAAGATGAAATTAAAAATTTTTCTCCCCCGTATCATTGAGCATAAAAATGTGATCTTTATAATTATTCAATCTGCATACGTCAGTGCAGTCGGAGCTTTATAATATCATCCGAATGCTATATCTTAGAGCAAAGTGACATAGACGACGGCACGCATATACACGAAGAATATAGAACTTAAGGAGGTCGAATGTACCGTCGGGGATACCCTTGACATATGTGCATTCAGACAGGCTTGCTAAAGTGCATAGATGCTGCTTGCATGTTATTCAGAGCAAGTATACATACATTACACATACACAAGTACAGGTGTACATATGTATATACATACATGTACCTTACGGCCAATTGGTCTTGTATTCAGTAGAGGCTCGGGGTTTATACAACACTGACTTTGCCTTTCATTTACGCTCATGCGACGCGATTTTCCTCTCGTTTTTTTTTCTTTTTTTTTTCTTTCTTACCTTTTCATTACCATATAGTATACGTTTTCATTCACGTTGTGCCGCAGCGTGTAGCAGTTTGCTTATGTTATTTTTTTCCTTTTTCATTTATATTATTCTCTTTATTTTCAAAGCCGGTTGTTGCACTTTGCAGAAAGCCCTTACAGTACATAAGTTAGTGTATTAAATTCTATCAACACAAGGTGTCCCTATCTCTGCTTGCTTGTTTGTAAAGGAAGAGATAATGCGTTAACATGTACTGATAGTACACAAGTCTTACGCAGTTTAACCAGAGCGATATGAATGTGCCCGTTATGTTTGCCCTTTTTTACAACATTTTTTTTATATATTATTTATGATTTAACCACAGAAACATTTAGCTAAGAATAATATAACTTACATGAGAATTTCAAGTTATTCATATTACATGAATATTTATTATATGAGTCAGGCATATATTCAAATTTTAATTGAAATTTATTATTTGAAAATTTGTAATAGATATACTCTCAATATATGAGACTTCGAGTTCCTTGTGCATTTGCAAGTATTATTTCTTTCCTATAATGGTCAAGACAATTGAAACGCGGGCGAATCATTGACCTCTTATCGCTCTACAAACATTATCGACTGCAGCGTATATTTTTTTTATCTTTTACGTCGTTGCATATACATACACACAATAATAACCAACGCTTTGACTCAAAACAACAAGTGCACTTGAATTTTCCAACATCACGCTATATGTAATATTCCAAACCGTACTATAGTCAGAAAACAAAAATAGAAAAATGTTTAACAACCAAACTATGGCTACTTAGAATTTTTCTAAAAGAAAGAAAAAAAAAGCTCGACTTAAATGGTTTAATGAAGAGACTGCTTGACGCTCAGCTTGGGATATTATAGTGTATTAGTAAGCGACAAAAAGTGCAATGCTCTTTTCTCTTTTAGCAGCAAAGGAAATTACAGCCAAAGCAGAGAGAAATGTCAGAGTTTTACGAGTTTTCCAAGAACACACACACGTATATATACATACATATATATAAAAAAAAGCAAAAGGCAAGTGTATAAACTTTTATCTTGAATGTCAGATCTCTTTTAAGCCTTCAAATTCTACAACGACATATATATGTATGTATTTACGCTTTTTGCAACAATGGCCTCTTCTTCGATTTTTCACCACCTTCGACTTTTTTATATATATACAGGAGGCGCCTGCAGGCGACGTTTTTCTTCATATAAGCTTTTATATATGTATATATAAATATATGTATATACATATATGTATACTTGGTTGCTTCCCTTTCACCCATGACTCGCCGTGGTGGCTTGCAATAACGTTTTGTGAATCATCGAATGTATGCGCGATTAACTGTACATCGGTCCGCTTTAGCAGAAGAGATTTTTTTCTTCTTCTTTTCCTTTTCTGTGTGCTTTTTTTCTTCTCTTTAATTTTCAATATGAGATTTTAAGTGCAGAGTGCAATTTTGCAAGATTATATTACTCGATGCTTGCTAAGGATTTTTCAAAAGAAATAATTTATACATTTTAGTAGTGCCATTATGTTTTTAATATTATCATTCGCTTTATAGCGAATGCACAATTAATAATTTATTTAGAAAATTACAGCTTACTACAATTTATAAATAATCAAACCAATCAAATATTTTTCTTTATCGAATGTAATTTACACCGAGAAAAAAGTTATAGTAAAAATTACTGTTTTACTTTGATCATGAGCTTTTAAGCTTATTTGGAACATGATAATTTTTCCTGTTTTCTATAGCAATAATGTGTATTACGCTACTATGTTTCCATACGACCAAAGTAAAACAGTAATGTTTACTGTAACATTTCTCTCGGTGCATGTAAAAAAGAAAAATGAAAAACATAAAAATTTCACATTCCCCATAATCACGTAACATATTAACACTCGTAAATTTCAACGAATGTACATAGCTATCGATCTATCCAATCAGTACACACACATGTACACATATAAACTTCCGTAAAGAGAAAAAAAGACTAGGGAAAAAGAGACCTTCAGCCACAACAAATCGCAAAATGTGTCCAGACTCACATAGCCTGTCTCAAATCTTATCTATGTCCCATCGTCGCTTTCACCTTATAGCACGCGCCGATTATCGCGCCTTGTATACACGTACGTAATTCCTACTTGAAAAAAAACGATACTAAAGAATTCCCCAATAACGTTTATAGTACTAATATAACGTTTATCCTTCAACTCGTCACAAGAAGAGAGCGAAAAAGAGAGAAATAACGTTTCCTTGAAAAATAAAAAAGAACGTGCTTATACATCTTTTTCTTCTTCTTTTTTTGCCTTTTTTTTAATGTATATTCGACTTATAAGTATACAAGGATTACGCTGGGTATATACGTATACAGCGTCGGAAACGTGCGCATCCGGCTTATATGTGCTACGAACGCAGCCTCTTATCTGTCAAAGCACTCGAGTATGCTCGCATATAATAGTTGTACCATAGAGAACACACCAAATGCCTTGTTATAATATATACATGGAAAAACTATACTGTAAATATTCTGCGGGTATCCTATATAATACCGTGAGATAATGTCTTTATATATCAAAGCCGGAAAATTCTTAAGTACACTTTTTTTTCTATGTAATGTAGATTGCAGCCTGTGTGACTCACTTCTTATGATTTTTTTTCTTTTTTCTTTTACTTAAAGTGCGAGAACAAAGTCATGGTTTATTGAAATTCCTTTCAGAATATTTTTAATAAATTTTATTATTGCTAAAGTGGATTGCCTTTTTACATAAGTGAATTTTTAAAATGAAATTCAATTAAATTTTCATAACGGAACGGTTAAAAGTGTCTCATTTTTTTTAAAGTAGAATTTAAATAGTTTCAATTTGACTATTTAAAGAAGCACTTCAATTGACTTGATTAAAAAAACAAACTTCTTAAGCCTTTTTCTATTACTTATTAAAACAGACGTAGATAATTTTAAATTTATACAGAGAATACGATAAAAAATAATGAATGCTTGATAAGTATCTAAACGCATCCATAAGCAAGTGTCGGCTTTAGCTATTGAAACGCAAATCACATATTAAAAACGTCTTCTATTTGCTTTTTCTTTATTTTTTTCTTTTCAAGACAGTCAAAAAGGAGCGTCACAAATGCTTACGCATGCATAAAAAATGAGAGCGAGAAAAAGAACGTAAATAACTTAATGATCAAATCGTGTACCGATCAACATATTCGGTTCCGTTGTTGAAAAAGAAAGAACAAAAAAATGAAGTTAAAACGCATAAAAGAACAATGCATCGAAAGGTGAAAACGAATAAACGGTAAAAAAATTGAGTTCATCAAAAGAAAAAAAAAGGAAAAGTTAAAAACTTGAGGAAACAATAAAAGAAATATCACGAGATAAAAAAAATAAGATCCGCTTCTTCTTCTTCTTTTTTTGGAAACTTTAAAGATAATAATAAAACCGTACAGTGAATATGCTAATTTTACCCGGAGTTTCTGGGTGCGTTAGCACTTCGCGGTAAAGTTAAATCTTTGTACATACAGTGACGTATCAGCTGACGCGACGTTCCGCTGACGTGCAACATTATACATGTACAACTCTTGACTCGTCATCATAGCTTTCTCTGTTTCTAGTTTTAAAATACACCGTGTTACTTACTTGTCAGCCTTCAGATGACAACGATGGCAATTGATAACGATTACCTAGCTGGATTTTCAATTTTATTGATGTATATAACGTTGATTCATCTTTTTCAACCGAGTCATGGATTAATTTTTTTTTTTTACGTTTCCTCGAATATATTTATGCATGTGTGATAAAACTTGTTATTTTTCATGTTATACAACTTTTGCTGCTTCGATGATAAATTTATATGACAAGTTTATTTTTCCCATCTTAGATTAAATTTAATTATTTTTGATAAGTGTATATGTTTTACTCATCGAAAAAGTAATGTGTTATTAATATGCAATTATGAAATCATAAAAATATTATATAAAAGAGCGAAACAGTTTATCTGATCGTTTGATTGGTATTTTATATTGACAATTATTATACGTTCAAATATCGATTTATTTTTTTACAATTTTAAATCAAAATTATATAGTTTGACACTTACTATTGATTTATTAATTCAAACATTCAAGTTCAAATAACAGTTTTAAGAAAACGGTTTTTAAAACCGAATTAGCCTTTGATTTTGGTTGTACATGAACAACAGTCTTAATGTCGTTTAAGAATTTAAAAATCAATTATTCTCGAATATTTTTCCGCCTATTAAGTAACAATTACAGCTTTGAAATTGTATAATTTTGTACACAAACTTACATTAACTCTTAATATTATTAAATTATACATAACGTATTTAAATACTCTTTCTTTTGATACAAAACTAATTAAAAATACATCAAAGCGTAATACAAAGTTTTTTTTGCTAACGTTTGATTTGTCACACGGATGATTCACATGTGCCGTTAGTACCATAGGTTGTTTTTTTTTTCGACAAAATAATTTCCTCGATATTTCGAGGTATATTATTAACATATACGTATTTACGTAAGGCTAATCATTTAGCCGTAAGATCTCGTAAGAAATCATTAAGTACTAACTTCCGATGAGTCTGCTAATGTCACATTGATTCACACTCATTAAACTTGAGCTCTTTAAAATAATAACTCTGAGTACGGGTAATATATAATTATGCTCTCTTTTCATCGTATTTTGAAAAGATGGAGAAAAAATAGGAAGTAAAAAATGCAACCCTGACAGTTACAAGAAATGGTATAAATTAATCTGTTCTGAAAACTAATTAAAATCTATTAGTAATCATTAAAATTATTTGATTTATGCAGAATATGAAAATAATTTAAAATTCAAAAAATGTTATTTTTAATTATCCTAGAAATTCAAAATGATAGTGTAATATAATCGCTTTGTAATCGATAGTTTTTCAACGGAGAAGAGTTCAAACTTATGCCCATGGGCAGTGTGCGACTTAGAGATCTTTTTTTTTATTTTAATTTTATTTTTTTTTGCATGGTGGCAAAGAAAATTTATGTGTCGTGTGCTCGAAATTCTAATAGGCTTTCCTGGTCACGTAATGGCAACGGGTTCATAACGGGTCTGGTGTTGTGTTGTATTATATGTACAAGAGTTGTAGAAGAGAGAAAAAGATAGAGAGAGAGAGAGAGAAATGTTTTCGGACCTGCCTTTTAGCGAGTCACTCGCTCGCAAAATCACGACGTGTATTGTATGTCACCTTATACACGTTGTAGAAGATTTCTTTAAAAAAAAAAACAAAAAAAAAACGATTCTTTGTCGGCTTACTTTAGCTTAGAATATAAGACACATCAATTTTAAAATCTCATTCAATTAATATACTTTATTTTATTTTAAAGCTATAAGAGAAAAACTTTCAATTTATTTTTGGTTAACTTAGTAAGATTAATCATTTTTAATATTTTATATTTAGCAATACTTATCACTTTTTCCACCTGAATTGAGTATTAAAAAAATCATTGTACATGCTTTTCAATGTCAATGAAGCATAATATTTTTTTTGAAGATTTATGTCACTCTTTTGAAAGTATATATAAGTAATGTTCTTTTTTTCATGATATAAGCAGCTTCAATATGATAAATAATAAACCTTAATATCAAGGTGGATTAAAGAATTGCAATAACGACTTATTTGATAAGAAATTTTATGATCAAGATATATTTTTATTACCAAACAATCAATTAAAAAATTTAATAATGATTTTTATAATCTTACATTTTTACACAATGTTCATAAACAAAATTAAATCTATCAACATCTCATGTATGCAAATGTATTTAAAAGAATAGAGAAAACATTTAATGAAAAATGAATGAAGAGGTCGGAACGGAGCGCAAGTTACTTTTGTCGTCCGTCTACTCCTGGTACATAATACATGCATGTATCAAAGGCTCATCCTTTGTTAATGCTTCCCGTAACAAAACCTCCCCTCTTTATCTATATGTATATACATATATGATGTGAAAAGAAAAGAAGGGCCTTAAATATACATACATAGACACACACGAAGAAACTGCAAGCGCGCGTGACCCGCATTCTCTCTTTTACTCTCGTGTAATGTCTCCAAACATACATCTATTCATAATACAAGATAAACGAAAACTTTTCTATATACATTGATTTTTTATTCACTTTGAAGGCTTATAGTATTTTTCATCAATTTTACTGCACGTAACTATACATATATATGTATAGATAGATAAACCTTTTCCGTTATAGTTTTAAGTAAGCAAAGTTAAAGGAAAGCTCTTAACTCCTTTAGCGCGCGCATTGGCTTTTGCAGCAGTCGTATTGCACGATTTGCCTAATCCTTATGTAAACGGCCTTTTACCCGTGCGCTCAAGCGTTGCGGATTTTATAAGCATTGCAATCTTATATATATACGAATATATACGGTAGCTACTGCTCTCTCAAGTCTCTCCGCGATCGTTCTTCGATTTATGTGTTTTCGCCATCTTATAGATGCTGGAAAAACCAAGTGCAGCCAGCTCAGGCACAGCAGTAGTGCACAGAACTTTAAAACAGGTATAAAAGGGACATGTGGAGATTTCTGTTGAGAAAGTTTTAAGATAATGTTTTTAAGATTATGCATTACGGTTGAGCGCTCTATTATTTTGTAAACATCTAATGATTTAGATAATTCGGCAAAAAATCTCTTGCCTTTTTTTTCCAAATAAATTATTTTTATAAAAAAAAAAAAATTATTTTCAAACTTAACGGTACTTGTTTATATTTTTGTATATCTTTAAGATATAAAAGCTATTTTCTTAATGCTTATTAATAATAATCTTGAGAAATATGTGTTTAAATTACAAAAGAAAAAATTTTTTTTTAGAATTCCACTTTGATAAATGTTTAAAAGTTAAATTATTTATGTTTATATGAAAATACATATTTTCAATAATAAAGCTTGATAAGATACAACTTAAATTTATACAAAGTATTAGAGCATATCATGTTTCTTCTTTCATTACCTTTATACCTAATCTGAAAAAAAAGACAAAAAAAAACGTTTACTCAAAGTTCTTAAATAAATCCTTGATAGTTATATACCCACACGATATAATATACTCTTACTAGAATGTAATAGTTTAGAAAAAAAAAAGAAAAATTCATTTTTTTCTACATGAACGAATTCTTGTGTTTCAAAACAGCTGTGCTCTCGTGCTCTTGCTCGCGAGCGCAAGAGCTTATTCTCAGAAAGCTTATTTGCATAAAAATAATAATAATTTAGGCAGAAAACCTGAAAGTATATATGTGGGACACGAAGCTAGAGTAAAGTCTTATATATAAAAGATAAAGTTCTTTTTTTTTCAAAGTAAAATAGGGGGAGATAACCATTAGAAAACGTTTAAAAACTTTTTCCGGGTTTTTAGTTTTATCGGCAAAGGTATTTGTGTGTGTGGTGTACGACAAAATTTTTGTTTAAAATATGTATGTTAATAATTTTCTTAGAAAGTTTATAAAATCGAACTAATAAAACTTTCTTTTTATTTTAAATATATATAAATCAGTTGTTATGACTTTCTTTTTTTTCAAATTTCTTATAATTCGATTTATGTTATTTTTTTTCTAGAACAGGAAATTATCATTATTACGATAAATCAGAAATAAAATCTATTAAGAACGTTACGTCAAATGTTTTCTCACGAGCTTAAAAATACTACTTATTAATAGCGCGCCAATAATCAAAGCACGCTGGAATCGATAAATTGAAAAAAAAGTATATATATACAAAAGGCATACAAAGTAAGTGCGATTTAACGATCGTTGACGCTCATTAAAGCTCTCGCAAAGTGCGGCAATTTTATTCCGCGAACTAATTAACAGATTAATTTGACCGGAGCAGTTTTGATAACAATGTGAAGCAAACTATATAAGATATTCACTTTGCAATTTTTCAAACGAACATCTTATGTGCCAAGTGTATTTATCAAAGTCTGCGGTTTTGTCATTGTCACATAATACGAGACCCATACCTCATCATTATTATGTCTGCTTTATATATGCACTTGCATATATCATAACTTCATTTTATGTACACATAGACATATTTATGTATATATAAGTATATAGCGACACACTCGAGTGCATCGTATCGAAATTAAGGTCCGAAAGTTTTTTTTTTATGTAGTCAATAAAAATGTTTTTTTTATTGCGGATGGAATAAAATAGCGCGTGATACCAAGTCGATATTAATTATCAGTTTGGTTTCTAAGAAACAGTTTTAATACGCTTCGAGAACGTTTGTTTCGCTTTTTTCTCTTATTTTTTTTTGTGAAAGATTGCAAAATCGGCCATTTCTCACCCTAAGTTAAACTTATAAATTTTTACTACGGTCTTTGTTTCTTTAAAATATAAAAAAAAGAAGTAATAAGAAGGTTCGTGTTTAAAGTTTTTTTTTCTCTTTTTGCAGCAGCAATGACCTTGTCAGTGGTGAATCAGTATTCGCAAATTTATATTTCAAAGAAACACCGTTGTAACTCACAATGGTGGATCCTGATTAATTTAACAAAAAAATAAAATAACGTTGGCAATTGAATATTTTAGAAATATATGCTGGACAGAAAAAAAAGAAATCAAGAGAAAGTATTACTTCTATTTTCATTATTCTAGATTAGATAAAGCATTCGTTATCTCAAGAATATTATACATACAACTCAAACTCTCAAGTATATATCTGAAGATATAGTAAAATAACAGGCTTAAGAAATATCTGTATAGGAAAGAAGAAAGAAAAAAAATTAAATATAAGATTTTTTCATGTATTTCTAAACATTTATTTTTTCATTAAAATTTAAAAGAAAAAAATAAATGTTTACATTTAGATAAAAATCTCGTGGTGCATTATAGATATATAGGAAGTTCAAAGCGATTATGGTACCCATGATTCTTAGAATACGTATGTGAAAACATAAACAAACGGGGCACGTGGGTAAGTGAGCGACTGCAATGGTGAACATTGAAAAAAGAAAAGATATAGAAGGGAAGAATTCCCTCTCTTTTATCGCTCTTATATATACATATATGTATATATAGGAAAGCAACAGCCTCATCGCTACTCTTCACTATAGTACTGTTATTTTTTATTTTTATATAAGTGTTTATGTATTTAATTTATTAATATTATTTTAAACTTTTTAAATATTTTAATTTTGAAAATATTAATAAACAAATAACTGTATTATTTTAATTTAACTTCAATGCAAACAAAAAATTAATTGAAATGATAAAAAATTAAATTCTAAATTTTATAATGATTAAAAGCAAGTACATTATTTTTGAAATTTTATATTATGTTTAAAAATTTATAAACACGATTATGCAATAAATTCATCGTTTAAACTTTTTTAAACACACATCCAGACTTGAAAAATATTAGCACTTAGAGTACACATAAAGTTGCAAAATCTGAAAAATATTTATCCAACAGTATCCTAAAAATTTAATAGTCGGAGCTCTCACACGTATCTTACACCAACAAGCAAGTATAACATTACAGGAACCGAGAGAGAGAAGATGAAGAAAGCAACACCCTCGTTAGGCTTACATGCGGGAACATTTTCATCCAGTCTCACGCATATACACATATATAATAACAAAGAATATATATATATATATATATACATATATATGCGTAACGTGCGGGCCCTTCTTTTAAAATCAGTTATACTCGCCTACGTTAAAAGAAAAAAAAAAATCGTTCCCCTTTAAAAAGAAATAAAAAAAAAAAAGGAGAATTCGATCGCATAAAAACTCCTTTTACACATCGTCCTAATTATCAAATCAGCTGTGCTTTATGTTTCTCATTCATGCAATACATTTTCAATTCTATGGGAAAATCCTATATAAGAGTGCTATGCTATTACTGTTGCTGCTGCAGGGGCTCACTATTACAAAGGCACGTGTGCAACAGACGCATATATGTACAGAATAGACACACACACGTACAAGATCTCTTTTTACCCGAAGAAGTATTAAGTAAAGTGGGGATAGAGTAAAGCCAGTTCTCGCGGAACAGTAACGAAAAGCGGTGTATAGTTGAGAGAGAAGGGGCATTATACATGCTGCTTTACTGCTGCTGCTTGCTTACTTTGCCTTTGCCGTGGTCTGACTGCTGCTGCTGCTGTAGCTGCTGGCTATATGCTTGTGTGTTATATACTGGCTGGCTGCTTTGGCTTGTTGTAAGTGGGCGCGCTGAGCATACAGGCTTGGCGTTGCTTAGGTTCGTTTTACAGAGTCAGTCAGTCTGTCAGTCAGTCGGTCGGTCGCAGCGTTAATGTATACACCACGCGGGATAAGAACGTTTTCGTTTCTATACATGTAGTTTGTAATATTAATTTGTTATTGTTCTTTTTTTTTTAACTCAAATTTTTCGTACGTCGATGAGACTGTTAATTCGATCAACTCTCGGGCCCTTTGTCCTTGAGGACTTGTGCAGCCCGAAAAAAAAGAAATATCAACAAGTTCCTAATAAAAATCAATGGGATATCAAGGGTCGTAAGACCATCGAAACCTTCTACACTTTGTGTCGTCATAATACAAGAGTCAATCAGAAGATCAGTAATCAAAGCTGTACTAAACCACTGACGTAACAACATCTTATCACTGCCAAAAAAAAAAAAAAAATTCGTGGCCTTCGAAATTACAACTGCCAGTTCTCCATTTATAGTTGTATAGATTAAATTATATATCTATAAAATTTTTTCATTCCGTTATTATATATTAAAAGTTGCATTGATATTAATGCGCGCGTGAGCGTATAGCATAAAGTTTCGTAAACAGAGAGAGTATAAAGAGAACGGAGAGGTTTAAGAGCACGTGGAATGGAGTGTTATTGGTGGAGGTAAATGAACGGGCTTTGCTCAGTAGAGCTATTGCACATAGTGTGGTTGTTATTGTTTTGAAGAAGGTGTGAGCATTTATAAAAAAATAATACAAATAAGATAAAAAAATGCCAAGTCAAACGACGACGATATTACTCAAGTGTTCAATGGTGGATGTACCGGCTATCAACCATGTGAGGCTCAAATCATTATACGATGTGAGTAACAAATAAAAAAAAAAAGAACGAAATTTCTTTTATTTACCTTTTTTTCATTGTTATAATACCTACGTTAAATGTGATTGAAAATTTATTGGGTCAGTGATTTTGATCTTTTACAAAAGGTGAACGCTGTTAAACTATATTGATATATACACGAGTAGCAATATAAAGTCGTTAAAAGTCAATACATGTGTGCGCATTCGGGAAATGTATTTATTAGAGATTTTATCAGCTTTAGCTTTCGTATATACCGGTTTAATCGTTTCTTTTTTCTTCTCGATGTAATTCTTATATAGCTATTTATTGATGTAAACAATCGCCTTATTTCTACAATTACGTGAACGTTGAATTAATTTAAATGGTAATTTTTCAAATCCTTTTTATGTAATACGTAAAATGATCATCGGTCTTAATTATTTTTTAACGACATAATTCTATGTTTATCCATACAAATATTACCTATTATCAAATTCTAAATGTTTAACCTAAATATAAGTGAAGACATTAACTAAATTACCCATGCTTGAAAAATAAATATAAATCTCCTTTATAAGATTAAATAAAACTGAAAAAGCGCATCGAACGACGTATTTAGTTTTTATTCACAAAGGAAACTCGCTCTCGTCTATATCTGAAATTCTGGCCATCAGGTATATTTATTTATTTTTTTTTCCATTCCCTAAAAAAACCCTGCGTAGAAAACAGAAGGGGGAGAGGACTTTTGAAAAGCCTAGTACCAGGCTTAGCTCAGCTGCTGCTGTTGCTGTTCTCTTTGAAGAAATGTAAAAAAAAGAAGAAAAAAAGGAGTTGGGTTCAAGGTCCGGTTGCACTTGAAAAGAATGGTACAGCCGACCAGCGCCCCTTACGATATTTTGTCTCGAGAGAGAGTGAGAGAGAGAAAAAACGAAAGAAAGAGAAAAAGTAGAAAGAATGAACGGATATATACTAGTGTGTATATATATATATAAGAAGGTGTAAGGTGTGCCTTTTTAAGAGGTAGGGAAGGCAGAAAGAGAGATGCGTTTTCTCGGAAGCGAGCAGAAGAGAGAAGTGTACCTGTAGAAGAAGGAAAGAAAGAGAGAAAACGAAATAAAAATAAGCAAAGAATTGAACACAATAACAATTGTAGAAGCCGAAGGCGATCGAGGCGCAGATGCGCCAAGGACTGCAAATTGCGAATGCAAGAGGATTATATACTCTTTTTTTTTATTATTATTTTCTTGCTTGCGTATACTTTCTTAACGCGAAACGTATGTTTAGGATAGGTAATACGAGGATTGTATTTTGAAACGGATGAAATTGATGTGGTTAGCTTTGAATTATCATTTTTAACGCAAACATTTGCATTAACACTTGAAGATCTAAGCTCTCTTTATTTAGATGTACATTAAAGTTTATAAAAATTCATAATTTTTCAATCTAAAGTCCAAAGAAAAAAAAGTTTCATATTTACATAAAAACTTTTTACATTAAAATACAAAGTAGTTTTTGTGGCATGTCCTGACTTTTTTTCCATTCTAAAAAAAATGTTTTCGAAAAGGATTAGTATATGGACAAGTTAGGACACCTTGGATTAGTGATGATTCATTGACCCTTGGAATACCAAAAGTGAAAATGTTCGAACGTAAAAGTAAAAATTATCAGCCTTTTTTTTTGTAAAAAAAACTTGGAGCTATTATAAAAATGTTAAAATATATATAATGTTTCGTATTCCAAAATAATGCCACGAATGACTCACATAATGTATTCTACAGTATTCTATTTCCTTCAGGTATATATTCATATTTAATTTTTCTTGTGAGAAAAAACGTTGTGTAAGAGAGAAAAAAATATGAAAATCATTTTATATACCTTGGAAATTGGTCGGCTACGCTCACAATACTTTCAAACAGCGACAGTAAAACCTTCTTTTTTAAATTAATGAGTAAGGTCGGATTGAAAAGTTTTATATCTGGTTGCACGTATTTATAGAAACATTAATTTCATTAGTTTAATTAATAGCATTGGGCAATAAATTTAATAAATAGATTAACTAATTATCACATAATATTAATAGCACTAATATTATGTTAAATAACTTTTATGTAAGTAATAAATCTTTACATTAAATCGTAAACTTTTTTTAAGTTTTTCATGCTGAATAAAGTTGCTGAAATGAAATTTTTCGCTCTCTTTGATTGTTTCAAAAATTCAACAGCTGCTGCACAAAATTTCAGCGATACAACAAAAAAGAAATAAATAATCTAACCTTGCACCTGGCCGTTTAAATTTGCTATTTTAAAAAATTTGAAAGGAAACAGATGGTAATCGAACTAGTGCTCGTATGCATTAGTATATAAATTTCCAAAGCCATTTCATCCTGTGCATTTCGCAAATTTCAAAAGATATCCAATTGAATAGCTGGCTTAACATATATACATATGCACTTTTACCATTTAAACATTTTCAAAGGCGACATTTGAAATGTAAAAGCACCACGTTAAGTATCTAATTTACGTTATATAGTTTTTCTAACGAGAAAAGAAAAGAAAAAAAATCAAAAAAGAAAAAGTCACAAGAGCAACAAGATCCCATAAACTTCTAATACGATACTTCACTCTTTAACGATCTCAGCACACATAATATATATTCAATTACTGCTGTTTTCTACGCACACACAAGTATTAATGATTCCCAATTTAACGACGATCCTTGAATCTTTTACTATCAATTTCTTTATTCTCACAATGCTAATACACATTGAAAGTTAGCTTGCTGTAATGACATTAACTTCTTAAAAAAACAAAAAAGAAAAAGTATATACACACCTCTCTTTTAATTAAAATGGCCATAAAACACGAGGTACTTTATAGCATCAATTTGCTTGTCTCTTTCTCTGTTATTTTAGTAAAAGTTCAATATATAGCCATTGGGTTAATTCATTAAAGCGCCTTAAGAAATAGAGAAGGGCAAGGCAAGTAGAGCTTTTATATATATTCTTTTAATGGCATTAGAGAGTATGTGTGCAAAGAAGAGACATCGTTAACGTTAACCTCCTTGCAGGCCTAAAACGCACATCTCCTCGCGGGGATGTAGCACCAGCAGCAAGCAAACCACTTTCAAAGTCGCGCCTTGTATACACACATACACATGTACTTATACACGTGTGTGTACGCGCAGGTAAATAAAAAAGACTTTGCCTGAGGGACACATATAAGGAGGGTCAAGCTAAGGCGACGACGACGTTTTCTCTACTTTCTTGGCGCATTTTATTATACAAACGAATTGAGATAGAGAGAAAGACTATATGGTAGTTTCTACTTTTTTTTTCTAGAGCTGAACAAACTAGACAACCTGGCACTTTTTAACACCTGCGTACTACATGAAGCGAAATTTGTTTAGTTTACAAAGAGTTTTGTTGGTCATTCAATCTTTTCTTTTTTTTATTCGCTATACAGTAGAATATATTGCTTGAATAACAATGTAAGAATTCACTTTCTGTAATTTTACGTGAAAGATCTCATTCAATTATTATTTTAGAAAATATAAACTTTTTAATTCGTTAAAAGTACGTTTCTTACTTCTTGTAAGTGTAAATAAGTATAAAAAAAATTACACACGCTTCATAAACATTAAAAAATGAAAAAACAGTCCATTATATGTTGAACAAGAAATTATTCAAACACCACATTTAATAACATTAAAAGAAAGCTAAATTCATGTTTCAGTTATTTATTCATGTTGAACAAAAAAAAAACAGACATTAAAAAAGGAGGAAAAAAAATAAAGCAAGCACGAAGCTAATAAACCGTAATATTTTAGAAAATCGTTCTATAATTACCAAGAACACCTAATCTGGCTTGAACAATATTACGCGCAAAATATCTCACTCGTATATATACACACCGATTATAAACTCGAGAAAGTTTTTCACTTACACGTTATATTATATATCTATAGATTTTTCAATATATACCAAAGGCATGGGCAATACCGAGAGTTATACGTTTTAAAGTTGCGTAAGCCTAGAGGCGGCGATATCGAAGGAAATCACCGATTTCCAAGGAAAAGTCACTTTATATATAGTAGAAAGTCATTGTCCTCTCTCGCTGAAAATATTTTACTATATAACGTCGAAGATATATAAATCAGTTC
Source organism: Anastatus disparis (assembly GCA_017163975.1). Classification (NCBI taxonomy): domain Eukaryota; kingdom Metazoa; phylum Arthropoda; class Insecta; order Hymenoptera; family Eupelmidae; genus Anastatus; species Anastatus disparis. The sequence continues at coordinate 8,049,886 of JAFFSR010000226.1, forward strand.
AAAGTTCTTCATACAAATATATATACATGTACGTATATGTGCATTAGATATACACGTACGATTAGCGATAGTCTCTTCAACAGAACGTTCGTAATTAATGAGTATATACAAATCGTTTTTACTTTCGCTATTATGGAAATTTAATGCTTCTTTCTCTTATACTCATTTGATTTTTTGTTTTCTTCCTTTGTGCATATACAAAGTTTTATCTGTCGCATATATATACATCAGCAAATGTCGTCTTTAAAAGGCATAATAAAGAAAAGAGTAAAAACTCTGATTGTGCGTGCGTTAAGTAACTGCTATTTGTCGAGAAGACGACGACGACCGAGCGACGACGTTGCGAAAAGTGCAGCGCGAAGTATAAATAAAAGGAAAAAAAAACATATCCAAGACAAGCGTACGGGGCACAAAGGTCTTTATATATCAGCTGACAGCTCGGCATAGAATGAAAAAGAGAGAGAGAGAGAAAGAGCTTTGTATACAGTATACGCAAGCACATAGAGTACCGTATGAGCCTCAAGGATTTTGACTTGACAAATAACAGTAATATGTTGCCGATCAAGAGAAACTACATTAAAATTGCTTTATTTTCCGCTATTACCTTTTTTTTTATTTTTGATATTAAACGTCTGCAACTTCATTAGTTGATAATATTAATGATCTTTTACTTTTCAAACTTTAACTTATTTCTTTTGTGCATTATTGTAATGATTTATAATTATCTACATTTTTTATGATCTTTTAGTTTTACACTGACTAATTAATGTTTTTGATATTCATTGTTTTAACATCAAAATCGTGCTACGATTGATTCATGTATTTACATTATGATAAGCTTTTATACAATGATTCCTCTCTGTTTGAGAAACTAAATATAAAACTAAGTATAAATCATAATATTGAATTGGCGTGTGAAGTATTCAATAAATTAAGACGTAATTTATTCAAATTAACGTCAATCCAGAAGAGAAAATATAAAATATTAAAATTCATTCAATAATTAAATACTTTATACAAACGTAAAAAAATCACGTGTGCCTTATCTGCCTCAAGTTCAGCAAACTCTACAGGAATAAATAAAAGGAAAAAAAGTGGAATTTTAAAAGTTATCGTACTCAAAATCTCAGCACAATGACATTTATAATAACGCATCGAAAATCTAAAGAACGACGCACGCGAAAGCCCACGCATCTATGTATTCGTTCAGTGATCTTGGCCCTCTTTTTTTTAAAACAAAGGAGCACATACACATGTATATATTATTGCGCATCTGTTGCTGCCCTCGAAGAAAAAGAAAGAAAATAAAAAAAAAACGAAAAAATTGACGGGAGTATATGCAGACAATAGATTTGGTCGGTTGAGTATAATACGCACAGTGAACCCCCTTCATAAGGGATTTAACAAACGGGAAGCGTTCGTGAGTACGCATGTAAGGAAAACGTAATGCTTTAAGTTGAAAGGGTTTCGAGTGAGGCGTAAATGATGCTTGCGTAAGTTAAAAGGCTTAAAAAAAGAAGTACGTGCATGCTTCGTTTGTTACGTTTTTTTACATGTAAAGGATTTGTTAAATGACTTGAGGAGTCTATATAAGATTTTTCTCTTGATCATTACGTGGATATCAAATATATTTGGAATTCGATATATTTGGAACTCCCAAATGTTTTATTAATCTTCGAAAGGATCTGAAAATTATATGAAACTTAAATATTCAAAGCAACATTTATTTTTACAAGATATTTTTTTGACATAAAAACTACATATGTGCAACAATGTAACTGAATAATGAGATAACAAAAGTGAATTCCATCTGTCAAGTAATTCTTTACCTGCTCAATAAAAATATCCAGAAATTTAATCTAATATCAGTATCAGTTGTCTCAGAAGAGGACTTCGAATATTGTTGCATACATATCTTAGACCTCGAAACCTCATTCATCAAAGAAACTTTTAATCTTGACAAGGCTTTTTAATACGAATTATAACGACCGATCGAAAGAACGCATATACTATTTTTTTGTTGCGTAAAAGGAAAGAAAAAAAAACAATAACTTTTTTTTCTTATTACGTTATATATAATAATAGTAAATCGTATTTAGAAAAATCATACGAGATTGCTCAATTCTTTGTTTCTGTGTGCAACCTTTTTACTCCGGATACGCATTCGAGGCAGCAGCAGCAGCCAGCAGCAGTAACAGCAAAAAACTTAAAGATATAAAAAAGAAGGGATATACAGGCCTGATGTTTGTGACTAAGTTTGCAAATAAAAGTCTCCCGACTACTTCCTCTCTCTTCTTTGGATATGGTAGAGATCCTATACGAGGTCACGTCGTATATACGAGTCGTCTTCGATCGAAGCATCGTTGCCTGAGGGATAGAAATTACAGGCTTGCATAGGCTACGTGTGTATGTATATATATATATCGGTCGAGTACGAGAGAAGCTGCGTTTTAATTCGATAACCTGTTTTCTTTTTACGTAGTCGTCGTCGATCCTCCCGAGAGTTGTCTTGATATATATGTATGTATATATATATACTAAAATGAGAAAGAGAAAGAGGGAAAGCTGGGATGGTTGGGTGCAAGGTTTGCTTTACTGGTATATACGACGCCCTATATATGGCTTATTTTGTGTGAAATCATCTGGACAATGTTGAGAGATCACGTTTTTTTTTTAAACTTGTGAACCTGAAATATTTCTCTTTGTAAGAACTGTGTCAGATTTCTTTAAAATACTGGAAATTGTAACATATGTGTATAATTGGTTTATCATAAAAATGAAATTCAATTAAAAATCTATTTCAAACAAATTTATTTTTGCTAAAGATAAATATAAAAAATTTTTCTATTGTTAAAAACTAAACATTTTTAGCAAAATTTCAATAACTTTCGTAGCATCAAAACCATTTATAAAACAATATGTTATCATTTACTAATCATAATAAGTTTTAAGAGCGTTGAAGTTAAAAATGAAAAGCATTAAACTTGCATTTCACGCACGATTTTCATTTCACGCAGATTATCGTCTATACTGGACATCTCATCTTAGGTATAATACTACGATACCTTGTATAAGCGCCCTCATCGAGTGCACTCGCACTGGGCCCTGTGGCCGTGAAAGTTTTTCTTGTTTCTCGATATACACGTACATTCATCTGGCCCTCCCATAACGTTAAAAACCAAAAAGAAGGAAAAAAGGATATCTTGTTTTGAAGTACAAGAGAAAATTTAACAAGAGGATTTTTCGTTTTTACGCTCTGCCGTGAAATTTAACGTTGCCTCGGTGGTATATATACGGCTCGTTAATATTTCATTGCCACGGCTCGTTCGTTTTTATTATGCGTATACTGTACAAACCGCGATTATAGTTAAAATACGCGTGACAAATGAGAGGAAAAAAGAGAGAGAGAGACACTCTCTTCTCTCGTTTTATTAATGTCACGTACTAATTGTACGGAGAAGCTTTTTGAAAGTTTTGTCGCTTTTATGGGAAATGATTTGCTTGAAAATTTATGATAATAACATGCCTCTCTCACTCTTAAGAGAGAAAAAGATTTTTAATTTTTTAAAATTTGTATACGTCACGTATATATTGACGAATGCAATTCAAACGGGCTATCAAGATATTATTAAACGATAAAAGAAACGAATACATTGAAGATATATCCAATAAAATTTATTGCAATAATTTTCTTTTAAACTTTTTATTTGGCATATAAACGTAACAAGAAAGTTATGCTTAAAAAGTTTGACACACACTGAATATCTTGCATGCGCCCGTTATAAAAATTTGAATCACTCGCATATCATGCGAGCCATGAAAAATCCAATTGATGATCGACTAACCATAATAAAGTTTTGGCCAAAGTATTGCTTATGTACTCGTCATAAAAATTTATCTTCCAGCCGTATATAAATACAAAACTATCAACGTTAAGATCGACCATAATAAAACATTTTTATCATTACTTTTATTTTTTTCTTAAGCATCGTTTACAAGTGCATCGTGCACATGTGGGCATATGTATAATTTTTGTATATGTAAAAGTGTTTTTAGTTTTCGTGACAAAAGCTCTCCGAACGAACGACCGTGAATCCGGAAAAAGGAAGTTGATAATGTTCCGGTTCGAAGGCCATCGCACACGACATTCAAAAGCTATTCATAAGTGCATGCGCGCGTGCGATTTCTCATTTGGTGTGTGTGTGTATTCGGAGACTAATCGCAATTAGAGCGAGAAATTAATTAGATTCAGCGTGGGATACATATATGTTTATATCGCCTTTTCTACTATCTCTATATACACACATATACGTGTATATATTGTGTTTGATGCAGAATTGACGTTATTGTCTTATCAGCAACAAAACATTCTACACTCAGTCTAAGGTCGATATATCTGTCGCTTCTCTGCTGCTGCGCGTTTAAATCATTATTATTTGCTATTTATTTTTTTTTAATGTGTCAGCTTGATATGATAAATATGAATTGGTAAATGACAAGAAAATAATTCATTTTGAAACGTATTGAAAGTTTAATTATAACGTATATTAAATGTAATTTTGATTTTATTCTCTCTCCACCAGTTAATAGTATATTTATAATAAAAATATATTTAAGTGGGTATATATACATCTAATGTCAACTAACGTATAATTCGAATGGCTAAATTAGATAAGCCACAAAATGGAAAGTTAAAGAAAATATTATTCAAAATATTTTTTTAGAAAGTATTCAATAATCATAAATTCATAGTAATTTTCTCCATTTGTAACACGTACAATAAAAAAATTTTTTTATATTTTTAAACCATAGAGTAAAGAATAAAAAAATAAAAGGAAAAAAAGTAAAAATAACAGAAACATTACATTTTATTTTTCACGTGCACTCGAGCGTTTCTATGTGTCCCTGTATGCGTGAATCCCTAGTGAATTCTTTCACATTTTTGTATACAGCCTAAAATAAAAAAAAGTAAAGCCTAGAACACTATACACTTACATCTACATATCCACACATACGTTTAGACTTTTCTGTTGACTGATCCATGACGACGACTACGACGACGCTTTCATTTTGCAAGCTCGACAAGTCTCATAAAGGCTAAAGCACTTCTTCATTTAGGAAAAAAAAAGTTATATGCTACGTATATAGACGAAGGTCTCACCGGAATGAAATTACAAAGCACTGCAGGGAATCAAACTTTTCATATGTACATACAGTATACATGTATACAGCGATATAAGGCGCATAAGCATGTATTGAATTACTAGACTGACGATGCAGAGAGGAAAAGATCCATTTACTTCCCGTATGTGTATATAGATTCAAGTGCGTCTGGAAATATTAAGAAGTACAATTTTTTTCTTCCTTTTTTTTTATATATACGTATGTTTATATATACGTACAGACGAAACGATAGTGCCACATATTACTCTTTAAAATTTTTTTTCATAAACATTTTTTTACTCTCTGATATACGTGCAGTTTATCGGATTTCCTCTTTCACAGCGCGGGCGATATCGCGCCCGTATAATTATTCATCGAATTTGTAATCAACTGAAAAAAATATAAACACTCAAAGATTTAAAAAAAACAAAACAACTGGTTGATTATTTTATACAATAAATATTGGCTTTGTAATAAAATTAAAAAAACAATAAAAGGAAATACATGAAACACGTTTGTTTACACGAGTACCGCCCATATCCACAAGATTAGAAACATCTCCATCTGCAATCGTAAAATAAAAAAAAGAGGCGCGCTTGCAACCGCTGGCAAATAAATTTCCAATAGTCCCGTTCGTTCGAAGTCTAAGTTGATTTCTAAGTCGATAAATTTTAACGCACTTCAATAACTATTTTCTCTCTGTATTTCTCCCACATCACATCCTAAATAATTCTCCTCTGTGCTCTCACATCACTGTGGAAAGTACGTACGTATAGCGAGTTGTTAACTATATGGTGAAAATTTAACAAGCATCTTTTCACGCAGAAAATAAAGAAAGTCCATTGCAATGAAAAGAATTAAAAAAAAGGAAAAAAGAGTGAAAATGTGTACCCGCGTGCACGGAATTATTGTGTACATACGTAAAAAAAAGAGAGCTGGACTAATTCAGAAAGCTAGCTAACCTTGCCCCTCTCTCTAAATTGTATATATAAAAGAGAGAGGCAGAATGTGCACTGCAGCAGACTTTATGAACTAAAACGTTTTCATCCAAAGCCGCGGAAAAACACTTGTTATTTTCTCTCTTACTGTTATACACTCTCAAGTACAATGAAAACATGACTCGGTAGTTTTCTTTTATTGCAAACAATCGTGTATATATATAGCCGAGGCGCATCTTTCAGCTTTTGTGATTGATATTAGGTTGTAAGCTTAGGTCTTCTCCTTTCTTTACAGAAAGTATATATTTTCTTCAGAAGAGTCACTTGAAGAATTTCTTTGCAGAGTTTCTTTGTCATTCATTTGTCCAAGCAAATTATTCTTTCTTTGTGATATTTATACAAAGATCGGTGATGATACATTTTTTGAATAACTTTTTATTATAAACCGTAGACATTGAATTAAGTATTATAAATGAATTTAAATTTAAACAATTTACAATTGTTGTAATATAAAAATTTTAATTAACGTCAGTCAATGACGTGTGGATTTGATGTTTTTTCTTTTAACACGTTGAAATTATTTCTTTAGCACTGTAAAAAATTATTATTCTGTTTTAAAAGCTTCTTAATACTAATCTTATACATAAATACAATTAAAAATTTTTTTACAAGACTCCAAAAAAGGTTCATCCTTAAACCCAAACGCACACTCTTACACGCATATTCTTTCATAAATCTAAATCCACAAAAAGTCACACACGTTATTATGAAAAGAAAAAAAAATTCAAGGCTCTTATAATAACTTCTTTGTAATATAAAAAGAAAAAATAGTCAAAGAGCATGGTCGGTCGTCGTAGTCTCGCAACTTGCATTACCTAATCGACCTAATCCTCTCGTTCACTCGTCGTTTTGTCGTCGTCGTCGTAGTCTGTGGAAAGAAAAAAAAATATATATATATATAGAATAGATCATTCGCCTTAAGGCGCCACGAGCATCTTGCTTGCATCTATTGCTTGTACATGTACACGTATATATATAGACTGCGTGCAAGTGTATTATTCTTCTTGTACCAAGGCGCGAGTCGCACGCTCTTCGGGCAAATAACAATTGAGCACTATATAACACTATGACCCAGATATATCCCGTGAAAAACTTACGATGTTTGGTTATATATCCCCCAAGTAGATATACATGTATACATAAAAGGCGCCTAGTCGACTAGTTACTTTATTTATCCCGAAGTTAAATGATTGTTTTGAAGGGAGCAGAAGATGAAGAAGTTTATAAGTAATAACTTTGCGTATACATAAGATATGATACAATTTATTAAGATAGTAAAGAAGATGACCGCAAAAGAAAATTAGAGAGAGAGATGTTGATGTGATCTATGCGGTCATTAGATTTGAACTAAGGCTACTGTTGATTGGTTGGATTGAGATACTTTTTATTTTTTCCCTCGACAATCAATCATCAAATAAAACTGATTTATGAACTCCGTTTGAACTATGAACTTAAATTAATACTTTTATAAAGTAATTATTAGTAAGTTTTTTTTACTTTAATTTTATTTTTTCATACAATTGTTGAACATAATAACAGAAAAGTGTCCTTGTAACATTACACGCACGCAATCGAACCTAACATATCATTTTTCGAACGGAAAGTTCCGTTCGGACGTTCATAAAAAAAGACCTTACCAAAATTTAATTGGTACGATATTTCAAGTATAAATTGCGTCGCAGTTAATTTTATATATTTTTTTCTGCATGTACAGCGCATTGTATAATTATAATCCCTGGCTTTCGAATAAATTCCCACAGTAGGTACATATATAAAATCAAAATATATAACTTTAAAGCATATAAATAAAGCCGATCGAGCGACACTGCTACTCGGTAAGTATCAGATTCATATGGCCACGGCGCATCAACTTTCATTGTCTCGAGTGCATAACGGATCGCACAACAGCACACAAGCTGATCTGTTAACGTTCAAGCTTATAACGCTATATGATGATGAACGTATATATACACACGTCAATCCCTCAAAGTCATTATCGCGGCCTTGTGCGTGTGTCATACACGTGAATCTATTTCTTAAAGGATATATTATAAAAAAAGATAATACGGAAACATAAAAGAAAAGAAACGTTACTTTTTAAAAAATAAAGGCCAGATGCGCGCGAATTTTGTCGAAACGACCTTCCACCATGTAGACTCATTCTCTCTTCTAAATCAGAAAATTAACCAGACATAGACTTAATGCGTCACTCGATTCTATGCATGTGTGAAGTCTCGAACAAAGCCATTAAGTTTTTGGTCTCTTATTGTTTGTTTGGAATGTTATCGAATAACCTAAAAGGATGTGCCTAATCTGAATTACCGGAACTTGTCATCTTTTCTTCTCTTTATGCTTTTCTTTTTCTCTTTTGGAACTTCTTTTGTTACAATCTGGACGATTAAAAGTTTGGAGCAGCGCTTTTTAAAAAAAAGAATAGAACGCTAAATTGATAACAAAGACTTTATAATAGATACAGTGGCTGCTAATCTTTAAGGAGATTAAATGTTTTATTGTCTTGTGGAATATACGACGTTTTAAGAAATTGAGGTTGCGAAAGCCTATTTTTCTTTATTGTTCATTAATAAAGATTTGACTCCGACCTTAACTGATTATAGCAACAAAGTTTCAAGTTATCGGTAAAATAAACTTTATTTCAACGGCCTTGATCAGAGCGTTTAAAAAATTTTTTAATATATTTTTTATGTCTATTTATGTATCACGAGGTGTTAAAAGATATTCTGACCAGTCTTTTTTTTCCAATCCACACGATTTATGTACACTCGTTTACACGTGTGTATAGGATAATTATTATATCGTATAAAAGCAATTAACTTTTTTAATAATCGAGAAGTGCCAGCTATACCCAAAATTAAATTTTTTTGTCTACTAAGTAATTAACTGATACTTATTATATTCGTTTTACATTGATATTTGACCAAGTTTTTACTTATTTATCCAAAATTAATTAATACCGAAAAAAAATCTTCGTATAATTATCACAAAGTAAATATATTATTTACAAATCACATAAATTAACATGTAAACGTGTCTTTTTTCACATTTAATACTCATCTTGAACTATTGAGATTAAAGATAAAGGATCTCTCGAAAAGAAAAAAGGCCTCTTCATGTATTTAAAAGGAAGTAAAAAATATTTGTCTAAGCATTCTCTACATATACAGAGACACGTACGAAAAGAGGCTGCTTGCCTCTTTGAAAGGCCAAATCAGGCATCAAGGACTCTTCTCTCTTCTTCTTTCTTTCTTTTTTTTTCTTCTACAGCTCATCTTCCTCATACAGATTTTTACCTTTTTCTTTTTTTTTCTTTATTCTTCGTTTCTTGTCCTTATAACAAGTCTACCTCTCCATTGGCCACAAAAACTCTTTCGCAGTCAAGTATATGTACACACAGACATTCGTATATATATACACACACGAGCAAGCAGCTGCCGAAAACCTCGGCGCTTGTACAATCTCGAGGATCGTATAAGAGTTGTTTGCTGGCAGGTGTCCGTTTCAGCGAATAAACCAGAGAAAGATGCATCTGCCAACTATATTCGCGGCTTTTTAAACGAAAAATAAATGGAACAGCTGGATTTTATATGTATATATATATTGCAAGTGCCGTTTTCTCTCTACCAATCTGCGCACCAAAACACAGGCTTGCTAAATCAATATGGGCGAAATTTTGTTATAGTAGACACCTTGCGATAATACATTTACGTCCAGGTGCTGTGTATATGCCAAGTTTTGCTCTCTTCAACGTTAAATAATATATAGATATGCATGTGTGTAGTCAAGAAAAAAATGAAAAAAAAAATAAGTCCTTTGCAGAAAATGATTAAGGCTACTCGAAGAAATAATAGGGTGGTGCCGAGCGCACGCGTATCATCCTTTCTTTATTCTTATAGTTTCTCTTTTTTTTTCTTTTTTTTGTTGTCTTTCTCAAGCATATAACATTTGCGTGCAAGGCACAAAAACCGGGTTTGTCTTTTCTGGAGACAGAGAATTTTTATTTAGATGAAAAAATGAGCGTGCGTGATGGAAAGTTTTTCCATGCGCCTTAGAAGAGAACCTTAATATCATATATAATACTCGGAACAGCCAGATGTTACGATTAACGTGAAAATTAAACTTTTATTTTTTTTTTAAACTAACTACACGTTATTATTTATAATAATTAACATTTCCCTTTTATAGGTGGCTTTATGAGTGGAAAAAAAAGATAAAAAAAAAAGATAAATTCACATATCACGTCGATCGTGTTATACTCCTTACTTAATAGTTCAGCACATCGTGTATAGGAATTTTTCTTTAATATGCGCAAAGTGGAAAGATTAAAGATAAGACGAGCGTTTAATAGTATATCAACTGCTTTTTAAACCGTAACTCAATGTTATAAGCCGCAGAAGGATTGATTGTGCTAAAAGTTTATAAAGCGACAATGTTAGAACATCGTTTGTTAAAGTTAGTGTGTAGAAAGACGAGAGAGCGCGTTAGATCCGGTTCTACAACTTCATTTAGTTTTAAACTTTGAAAATTCTTCCGCCAACCGCACACACACTCACACACTACGCGAGAGAAGAGAGTTGAGAAGTTAATGAGCTGTTGCTAACTCTCTTTTACGTGTGTATGTACTCGAGGAGAGGATCTTAAGCGCCTTTACTATACTATATCACACTTGATGATTCTTACTTCTGTCATGAATATATGTACGCTTTAAAACTGATGTGTATGAAACACTTTTGAGATCCCTTAAAAAAACGTCTCTCCTGCTCGCTTGCTCGCTCGCTTGCACAGCTCGTTGTGTTTAATGTGTGCTCAAGGAGGATTCATGCGAATGATTGATATTATATTGCGGTCTTATTCCTAGTGATTTAATCTCTTGATTTATAACGTATACTTTTGGTTTTTTTTTTAATTTCTGGAAATAAAAATAGAAAATTAGCGAAATGATTTATGGTACTTCTTTTAGAGTAGAAAATAACTATTTTGACCAAAATGGGTAACTACAAATTAAAAATCAAAATTTATTCCGCTTCATTTCTATTTTTACACTTTCTATTGTCTCAACGTCTTCACTTTAATTAAATGTATAATTTTAAATTTTCTCTTTTCCACATAAAGACTAAAAGAAATAAAAGTATATCGTCGTTTAAGAAAGAAAACACCTTTATTAGCAAATATAAAAGTTTAAATTCACAAAAAATTTCATCTCAAACAACTTGACGTACAAATTGAGCAAATGAGTAGTCCTTAAAAGTCTGTAAACATCAGAAGCTCCTTATATTGTACCTGCTTACATGCACACTTGAGATTTAAAAAAACAAAAATTGCACTCAAGCAGAGTGATAGCTTGATATGCAGGAGGCGCAAAAGTAGGCGTTTTATCGTTTATATACTAGTTGCTTGAATTTCATGCCACGTCATGCCCTTTGTCTTGACGTTCATATATATACAAGCGTATACATACATACATGTACGTTTGGTCTACGCGTTATACGCAAAAAAATAGAAAAAAAAATCAAACGGAGCTGAGTGTATATAACGGAACAAGGTAATCGTTCAACTAAATCGGCTATCGAGACTCTTTTCTCTCGTGTGTGTTAGCTAACAAGTAGGTTCAATAGAAAGAGGATCTCTTCTCCCTCCTTCCTTATATGCTTAAAAAAACGTGCTCGCGATTATTTGCGCTTTAATACAACACACACAGCAAGTTCTTTCTCGCGAGCTATGTATTAAAGGTCGCGTAACTTTGGCCTATATATTTTTTGTACCTGCAAACCTTACAATGCAATTTACACTTTCCTTAAAATTATCGATTCAAATCTTTACAACGTAATCATAACCTTCGCCATTAATAATAATAGTGAAATAAGATAGCACAGCTATTGTCTTTTTTTTCTTCATTTTATTTTATATAGATAGACAGCTGTGAAAGTAACAATGTATCCAATGTCCTGACCCTCGTTATTATTATATTTAATGTTTACCTTTTTTTTCTTCTTTTTCTATTTACAGAGTCCCGGGACGCTGCACAAAGATGTTGGCGGAGGGACGAAAGTTAGTGGCAAATCAGTTGGTGGGGTTGGAGGGGCGACCCTTACATCCCTCTCGTCGATCACTAACTCGGCCAACGTCAGAAGAAACAAAAACACCCCGATTTCACATCGTGAGGTGAGTACATTTACTTTATATACGCGCTTTAAGTAAACAAAAAAATGAAAAAAGTATCAAAAGCACAAAGTAACCATGCAGTTGGTATTGATCTTAAATTACATCGGCAACAATAGTCCATCTGTGTCAGATATATCCTAAAAGTGAGAGGGAGATTATAATCTCGACTTGCTTTAACTTGATACACATTCATTCTGCTTTTTTTTCTTTTCCTTCAAAATTTATTGAACAAACAAACAGAAACGTTTAAAAAGTAGACATTAAAATCTAATCACTTTTGTTTATAAGACTTTGAATATTTTAATGTTTAGAATAATTTATATTGGCTTTAAACATAATGGGTAAAAGAGATATGCGCAACATTAAAATTTAGTGCTCAATCTGCATTGTTCACATTGTCAGACGTATATAAGTGAAATGCCACACTTTCATGACTATGATTTATCTAATTTCGTTTCGTGCAAAATCTTACCTCGAGAAGCTATACAATTTACATTTCACGTTGAGAACTTAAACTAAAAAAAAAGAAAAAAAAATTGAAATTGATTTATTTTTTTTTTATTCCTTTACCGTAAACACAAACTCATTCATTCATTTCTTGTATTATATACTTTTATTGCAATAACGGACATCACGTAATTATAAATAATTAACGAAGATCTAAGTCATGACGCAACGACCACCAGTTTGCAATCTAATATAAGCCTATACGCGAAGACACACTTATACGCGTGCACTTATATATATATATCCAGCTAACGTTTTACGTAATCGTGCGGTGTGTGTGTACATATATGCGTGTCGAACGGTAAGTTGCATCCGTGAAACAAAAGCATTTGGTATTAGTCGTATAATTTCTTTTCAAATGTATCAAGGCTTTCCAATCGCAAATATTATACACTTTAAGAATTTCACATTTAATATTCTATGAAAGTATTTTTTTTTTTTTTAATTTTTTGAGGACGGTAAATACAATTTTTAACCTTGTATATCTATTACTGTTTTGTGTGTATACTTACGTTTTAACGGAGAAAGTACAACGTTTGATTCGATCTCCATACCTCTCCATATATATATTTTTTATTTCCATTTATTTTCCACGACATATTCAACTTATATATACGAAAACGTTTGAGTTTGCGTGCGTCAAACAGTATATGTCCCCCCGAGATAAATATCTGAAAAACTATATGGTTTATATACTTTATTAAACAAGAAAAAAAATGAGCATTCGAAGAAAAAAAAAACAAAAAAGTACACGTGTACCCGATCAGCAGGCCGAAATCGTTAACCCACTTCAATCATGGAAGAAGTGCACTTCTGATGTGTACTTCTGAAGAAGAAACGATTCATTTTTATGAACGTTATACTTCTCTGAAGGTGGTTTACTTTCTTTCGAACGATTCATCGCGACCTGTATGAATATGTGAGCAGGATTTACTTTTTAAATTCGAAAAAAATTTCTCGATTGTTTTTTTATGCTAATTATGACTTTTCATTTGTTATTCTAAAATTTCCATGCATTAATAACTATAAATTTTTTCTTCAAAAGTATTCAATAGTTCGATGATAGATGTATAACATTTTTTTTGTAAACCATGTCTAGAAATTATAGTTAATAATAAATTACGCTGAATTTTATAAATCCATCGTCTTCTTGTCACGTGTCTAAACTACAATTACTATAAATTACATGGTTAAATAAAAATCAAAACTAATTTTACATGTTTTGTAGTCAACAAGACGGATAAATGCCAGTTATCAATGTCAGTAACTGAAGCGTATTTGAAATAATGATTTTAAAGACGTTATTTATTTTCTGATAAATAATTTTTAAAATTACACGTGATTATTTATTTGTTTAAAAAAATACAACTACAGTTACACTTCGAGAGTTCTCATAATAGAGTGCAGAACAGATCTTCATGTAAAAAAAGAGAGCTGCTTAAAAAAACAGTTGCACTTCGTGAAAACAAAGATCTTGTAAGTTTAAAATCCCATTTTTTCATCTTTTCCCGTCACAACACTGAGAGAAAAACAGAAAGAAAGAGAGAGAGAGGAAGAGAGTTCATAAGACAACGTAGGCGCAATGTTTGCGCGGGCGTGAGTATATATATGTCTCTTTCTTCTATATAAGCCTTTTTATACGATAGCGATCTGCTAAAACTCGATGCAACACAAAGCTCTCATTCGCGCGCTTTACCACCAACTTATCTTTCTCTCTCGCTCTTTCTTCTCGAGGGAGAGAAAATTTGTGCGCAGTTATTCGACTTATTGCCACTGCTTATACGTACGTATACATACACGTACCTTACGTAAGGAGCAATTAGGTGAGCTCAAAGCCGCACACTTTCTAAATTCACGTATATGAAATTAGTTGTTTGGACCTTTAAATTGCGCACGTATATATAAACACATATGTATATATACCCATATGAGAATAGGAACTTTCGAAGGCTCATTAAGGTGACATCGCTTTTAAACTTTGATAAAGGATCTGGCTTGAAAAAAACGAAGAATCTGTTTGCCTCTTTATAATTAGATGTTTATAAAGAAGGGAAAGGGAATAATTAGGAAGAGTGAACTTTTTTTTCTATTTTCTTGTCGACATTAAAAATTATTGATGCAACTTCATACAAGATTAAAGATCGTTCCCATCTTATAAACGGTAAATTTGAAGAATATAAAAAAAAATCTGTAAAATTACTTGTATATATACAATGTTGTAAATGAGGAAAAATCGTGTGTCTTTTTCCATATATACACCGATAATTCGTCGTTGCCAAGCAACTTTTTTTTGTCACTGATGCAACACATCGTGAAACACGAAACATTAACAATTTTCCACTGAAGCGTATATAAAGAATCAAGTGTTTTGCAAATCGGCAAAGCCGCATTTATGCCTCATCGGTTATTACATGTACCTCTCACAACCTAAGCGATTTTTCATCCTGTACACTTTGACGACGAAGTAAAACGTTTTTTCTATGGAATGTAATTTGTTTACCAATATATCTCCTTTTATACTTTAGCCGATCGATATCGGTTAAAATCTGATTTTCATTTGAGCACGTTATTTTCTTCTTATTTTTCTTCTTCATACGCTTCATTATCCATTGATAAAATCAATGTCTGAATTTTCTTGAATGGAAAGTTCATGCCAAGGTCCAATCAAGATATCTATCGTAATTAAAAAAAAAAATTTTTTTCAAAAAGAAAAAAAAAAATGCTTTAGCCATAAATATCTCGACGATTCTTGGTATTTTATAAAAAGCTTCTTAGGTAATTACAGGTAAAATTATTCGAGCAGCCTCGTTCATCTTACACTAGCGTATAGAAACACATACATAGTCAAAAGATCAATGGTATACCTATGTATGTATATATGTATATATGAAAGAGTTTTACTTGGAGGAAGAAAGAGACGGACAGGCATGGTATAACTCGGCGCGGAAAATACTTTCCTTCGCTGAATTTTAACGAGCGCATTCGTTATAGAAGTATTACTGTGTGTTATGTGTATGTGTGTATATGTATGTGCGTACCGGCAGCTGGCATGGCATATAAGCTCTTGTGTGACTATATAACCAAGAGGGAAGGTCATGGTGGCTAGCGGTCATTGACCTTTTTTCTATAGAACACACCTCCACCGCGCCTTTTGTCTATATATATATATATATGTATAAACTTTTTCAAGTTCTCTCTTGTTAGTATGGATTATTATTTTGTTTTTATAATTGTCAAAGTAAAAAATCAAGGTTTCTAACTGTGCCATTGATTTTTCCTAAGCTCGCAGTAGTAACAGTTGCTTATAATTCAGACGATCTGATAGGTGAAAAAAAAAGAGTCGATTAAACTCACGCAAGTGTAATATCGTTATACTGCTCGCTTGGGAAAAAAAGAGAAATGTCGAAAAGAATACGGGGATTTTTAGATGTCTAATAGAGAAAATTAATTTTTCTAACTCTCTTTTACAACTGTTTTATGTACTTTCTTGATCGTAATTTCGTTATTTTATAATACCATTTGTGAGACATTTATTAAGTAGTTTTAATCTACACGTATCAGTAATGTTATTATTCGTATAAAAACCTGATTAAATGAATTAATTTATTCGGTATCGACGTAAAATCTCCCATTTTTTTTTTTTCTGCCAGTCAACTTTTTTATTTTTATCTACTCAATAAGCAACTCCTTATCCTTCATGATTGACACCGAAAAAACGAAAACTTCAAAACAGCTAGCAATTTAAAAACGAAATCCAAAGAAAGCCGAAAATAATAAATTCCATTGACAATATAAAAAAAACGTACCTTACACTTGTGCATACAATATCGACAACAAAAAGAAAAGAAAGAAAAAAAAAGAAGAAAATAAAATATAACTCGTTTGCTAATTCGACGTAAAGAATCGGCGCCTGGAGCATACGTAAGAGAGTAACATCTGCCTGTTAACGTTCGGCACACGCAGACTTTTATACATACACAAAGTTATATATTCTCTTGTTGAAATAAAGTCACTGACCGACGTGTCTTATATATCCATACAGCATGTACACTACTGTATGCGTGGTGTGATACGAGACTCGAATCTCTATTCCACTTGCTAGCCGCGTGTTTTGTGTCTTCTTATTCTTTTCTTTTTCTTATATGTACACACATGTATATATACTTCTCAACTATAAAGAAGAAGAAAGAAGAATAAATACAAGAGAAAAACGTCGCCTCGTCACAAATGACATCCGCTGCTTGGTTCTTCTTCTTTTGCTGCTGTGGCTGCTATTGCAAGTTCAACAGGGCTAATTTCCAATGAGGCGTCGCAGTTGCAGTCGTCGTCGTCGTCATGCGTGCAATTGGAGAAAGTTAATTGCAACAAATTTAAATTTATACATATACATAATGTATATGTGTAGTGATTGGTTCTGTGATTATGTAAAAGTATAGATATCGAACATTTTCAAGAAAACTAGATCGGTACATAAATACAGAAAATATATAAAAGAAAAAATATATATACGAATATTGCGTGTGCGTGCGAAACATGCTAAGATGTACATATATAAAACCGGTCTTTCTCCGCTAACTCATAAATTATCCAACTGTAAGATCTCCTTTGACGTACTTTTTTATTCTTTTACATTTTTTTTTAATTTTGGATAAATCATCCATATACACAAAGCCAACAATTTATATGATCATCCGACAAATTTTTGACTTAACAACATTTATAATCGTTGCAATGTATTTTTACGTTAAAAAAAAACACTTTCGATTTACTCATGTCATATTATGCTTTCGCTCTCGATCAGAAGAGAGAGAAATTGTTCCGGTCTATCGCACTACCTACTACATGTATATGTATACACGATGATACACACAGGCCTTTACTAACGCCCACAAGCGTGAACACGACTGGAAATTGCTTATATACACGTATACCTATATAGAACACGAAAGAGAGAATACTGCTATTCTTTCGACTCTTTAACCATAACACTTTGCTCTATGAAATTACGTTTGCATACATTAATTTTAAAATAAAAATAAAATTAGATGAAATAAATAACAGAGAAAGTGTAACGCACACGTATTATTATCGTACGTAATTTAGAGCGCGGGAAATTTTGGTTTATTGTGTGTCTGTCTGTCGTCGTAGTCATCGTCTCTTCTTTTGTCTTTTCGAGTATATCTTCTCATATATGGGTGCCGCCGAAATTGCAATTGACCGAAGCAATGAAGCGATTAATGGATCTCCCTATGATATATGCCCACATATACATTGTATAAAGAATATAAGAAGACGACTTTGTAAGAACGTCTCCTATGTGTATAAACTGATGAGCCGTCAATGCCTTTAACGAAGATCTTCTGTGAAATCAAGCGAGTTAATTCATCGTAATGATACTTCTTATACTTCAACCTCACATATGTAAATCTATATGTATATATGTACATATATACTGTCTTGAACACGTCAAATAATCATGTCATTATGCATGCGTTTTTCTTCAACCTAATAGTACAAACTATCTTGACAAGCTTAGTCTAACCCAATACACCAACACGTTATTTTCTTCATTCAACATTTTCTTATTTCACCTCACGTCATCGACAGCTGCGGTAGTTATAATGAAATTTTTTTTCTCTTCTTCCCTTCACCGCATAATAAGAACCTTACGTAGAAGTTTTTCTTTAGCCGCAGACGTCTTTGTGGGTACATACATACATACGAGCTAAGTCAGCAACCCCTTACCGTTAACTTTTCGCACGTACGTACACCTTACATACGTACGTACATAATGTTAAAGAGGTACACGTGGTATGTACAGCATTTTTACTAATGGGAGTGTACTTGACCAGTGCTTTAGCTGGTTACATTTATATTTATGGAAAAAAACAACTTTAACGGTCGTTAAATTATTTTATTTTTAAATAATAAAATAAATTTAATAATGAAGAGACAAAATTTTTTTATTTTCATACTAAGGACAATGAGATATGCGGGAATATTCATCAGAATTCTTTAGATAATATATTATAATAGATATAACCAAAACGATTTGTACTTTTGCACTATACTCGTAAAATCTTCTATACAGATATACATATACGCTTGTATATTAAAGTATTACAAAAAACCCGAAGAGCCTCATTCCGTAGTACACAATCGGCAAGGTGTACACTGATATTGCACGTAGCTTTATAGCGTTTCGTGTAGTCGTATAATGTACTTTTTTTATTCCTCTTTTTTTTCTTCTTTTTTTTTCTTCTGCCTACAGAAATATAGCTTCAAACTTATATACGTTATATGCGCTGCGAGGTACTTCCGTCTAGGAAGAAAATACGACCGCGCGGTACATATAACGTATATGCTATATACTCGAATATCTTTTATGGCACGGGAGATGATGTTTTTCATTAGTTAAGGAATTTCCTTTCTCTCTTTTTTTTATATATATGTATGAAATGTGAAACTTTTTCTCTTTTATTAAAGTATAAGGTCGAAAGGTTACAGTGTCTTTTTTTTTTTAAAGATCGCTACTTAATCAGTTAGAATTGAGTAGCTTATATTGGCTTTATAGGTGTAATAAATGTTTATACGCCGAGGCCTGTGTTACGAATTGAAAAATAATTTTTGCTTATAAATAACTGTGGATTATATAGGCAGATGAGCCAGAGAGAAAAGTCAATTATATTTCTTACCAAGAAATTCTATATACCATATTTTGAATATTCAATATTGTAAAATAATACCGTCGAAGAGAAAACTAATCATCCGAAGTGTATAAATCAATACGAGGATCTGCAATTAATGGCAAATAATCTTTATCTTAATAAAGTAATTTTTTTTCGTATCAATGATTTTAGATGCGATTAGCTGCATACGTTGTTTCTCAATATAAAAATGTTGTTTCGTGTATAATTTAACCTTCGCGGTATATTAAGAAATGAAAAATAATAAAAACGGATAAAAAAATCGAGTGGGAACGAATTGTGCAAGTGATTTTTCTTGTCTATACCCAAACTCAAAGTCGTTGGAACAAAGATTAACATTAGCGTAGTAGTCAATCTTTTATTATAGCTAAGACAACAAAACGTTCCATTTTTTTCTATCAATGCATTTTGTAATTCTGTAAACGCTTCGGGTATATACGTTAAACTACTAATTACCTAACGGTACATCGTCACTTGAAAAAAATAATAGAAGGAACATATATTCACAAATGTTTTAGTGCGTGAAAACAATAGAAAATTTCCTATATACAACACAGTGGATTTTGGATAGTCAGCTTTATAAACAAAGTCAATAATAAAAAATAAATCTTTTGACATTATTTCTTTTTTTTTTCTTTTCCTGTGAAATGACCGCGCGCAGAGTAGTAACTCGACGACGTCCGTTTTCATGAGCAACGCGTATTGACATCACTTCCGGTGCGCGTATAAGAGAGAAGTCGTGCCGAGAGAGAGTGTCCGTACAGCACCACGTGACTTCCGTTATGATAAAGTGAACTAAACAATGCATTTCCATATTCGTATGTAAGCTGACTACATACGAAGCGATGCAAACGTATCTTTTATGCGCACTTTCAATATTCTCTTCTTTCTGAACTCGTCATTAACGAATGATAATTTTAATGTGATAAAAGATAAAGAAAATTACTTTATATTAAGTTTTAGTATTTTTAAATTTTTATATTATTAAGTTACTAAATAAGGAACAAATAATCATAATTTTTTCTTTTTCTTTTATTACCTGTACTATTTTTAGAGAAATTATTGAATTCAAATGCTCAGCTCGATAAAAGTAGCATGTGACATTTACATAATCATGAATAGTAATTATGAATAGTATTAATATAAAGGCCAACGTATATTATAAAATACCAAAAGAGTCAGTGAACTTTAAAATATTTGTAAATAGTGTACAAAAAAGGAAAAAAAGACTACTTTATCGAACAACGAGTAGTTTTGTGATTAACAACTTCAAAAGCTAACGTTTAAATTTTCCGTTAATTTAGATAAAAGCAAGTTTTGTTGGAGAAATAAAATACTCTCCAAACTATTTCAAATAAATTCGTTGAGTATTATATCAAGTGTTTACATATGGTTACTATACACCCAACGTACAACGATAAATTAATCCGTACAGTACATAAATATAAAGCGTGAAAATTCGTTACACAAAAACTTTATCAAAATAATCAGTTTATATATGCAATAGGCACCCCCAACGAACTATTAAAATTTTAATATTCTCTAACGTAGAATACAATTATGCCTTTTTCGTTTAACGTATATATAAAAAAAAAAACACGTGTTCAACAACACGTGTGTACATAAGTGTGAATATATATAGCTATATATAAAATACATAAAGTACAAACTTTCGTAGATTTCAGTTATATATATGCAACGGATCTGCATCCGGTTGTGTATGTTCATGCCATACACATATGTGCTGGTTATTATGTACGTACGTATATACATTTATAAATCTAAGAAAAACGGGCAAGCCCATATAGATGAGATTACCGTATGTGCTTTTTAATGATACATTATGCAAAAGCAATGCATTCGTTTTGTATTACATGCCTTTTGTAAAATACATATAATACGCGTGATGCATTAGTTTTAAAAACTTTCGTTTTTCGTTACAGGACACATTTCTATATATACGTAGAT
The DNA here is from genome assembly GCA_017163975.1 of Anastatus disparis. Taxonomy (NCBI): domain Eukaryota; kingdom Metazoa; phylum Arthropoda; class Insecta; order Hymenoptera; family Eupelmidae; genus Anastatus; species Anastatus disparis. Next base: position 8,071,406 of record JAFFSR010000226.1, read on the forward strand.
TAAATATACAGAGATAAAACAATGTTTTGTTAAAAGCGGGTATACGGATTTTACAATAAAAAAAAGTAAAGAGAAACAAGTGCAGATAATAACCGCAACGACGACGTTCGGAAATCGTTAGTTGATCGATATAACGATATTTAATAGCCTATTGCTTTGTTGAGGTGACTTCGGAAATTGTTTGCAACGACAAAGGCAAGTGATGTATATACATATGGATATTTAACAAACGATATCGAAGGCTTGATTTCAATGCTCTGTGCAAAAGCTTGGGTGGCTTGGGTAACTGAGGTTGCTTTTGTAATGTAAGGGGGGAGGGGGAGATCGGACACACACAACGGGTTAGAGAATATTGAATCAAAGAGGAGAATTAAATGCCTTTTGATTTTTTGATTATTTCTAAGAAACGAGAGCTTCATGAATAATAATCATCTAATATCATAATAACGGTATTAACGTATTTAATTATTAAAAATATTATTTTCTTTTTTAATTTATGAGTAAAAATTTTATTCTATGCAAATGCATAAACAATATCCATTCTAATCGGAACGAAAAATCATTCTATTTGCGTATAAAACGAAAGCGTTTCAACAAAACTTTAAATATTTTTATTTCTTTTTCTGTTAATACGATAGCTATAAATTTAATTTTTCTTCGACAAACGTTTAAGTTTACGTTAACATGCTCTTGTAAAAACAATGTATAAAAAAAAGGCAACTTAAGTAAAAACAAGATAGAAATAAAGAAAAAGACAAACATAAATCAGGAGAGAGAAGGTGCAACAGTTAAGTTAGAAAACAAGGCAAGCGTGATTCAAAGGTATTTTATATGTGTGTGTATATATATACATGTCGTATTTTCAATCGCACGCCTTCTACTGCGTGTTTTCCATTGTTTGTAATCGGAACCGCGCCAATTCAGCATTTTAACAGTGAGAAGGAAAGGCTTTTACACCAACTTTGCCGAAGTAGAAGTCGAAGGCGGAAGGGACCATGTCTAATTTAACAAAGAAACTTCTTTTTTTCTTCTTTTTTTTTCTCTTGTTCAAATTCAGTTCACTTCTATGCTGTGAAATTTTAAAATTGTTTTTACGAGAAAGAGAAAAATGAATAATCATCAGCTTCGATTATTGAATTTCATTGTTTTTTAATTGTTGAAAATAATTAAAATTATAAAGATCATAATGACAAAAAAAAAGAAAAGCATAATGTGAATAATGGGAATATATAAGGTTCGTAACAGTTTAAAAGTAACAAAAGTAGAGTAGGATGATCGGTTTTTCCATGAAATTTCCGACTAACAACAACAACAACGCAAGTTCAAGCGGATGAGAGTTTTAAAAGAAAAACTGTATATATATACGCATTGCGAGTTACTTCTTTTTTTCTTTTTAGTTTTTGTTACTTCTCTTTCGAGAAAATTATATTATTCTCTTAAGACTGTGAAGCGCGCGGAAAAGAAGAACGCGAGCATGCGGCATTTGTGCTGCTTTTTTTTGCTTTCTTTTCCTTTAGTGCGTCATTTATATCTTTGTGTTTTTTGCCGCTGAGCATAGAGAGCACACGGAAAAGTCGGACAACCAACGCGTATATATATGTATATATATATAACAACCAGTAGTAGAAGCAATGTCAAGGGAACGATGCAATGATGGATTTGCCTTAATCGAAATTGGTTCACTGGAGCTCTATTTTTGTTCTCTCTCTCTTCTACGCCAACACAACTGACTCTCGACAGATTTGTTGCTTGAAAAATTTTGTCGTGATAAATCAGCTATCGGTGTGTGACATATTGATTTAATCATTAGCTTTCATAAAAATTTTAGATAAATATTGCCCAAAATTTAAAGGTTATTTATCAGAATATCTTGATTAATTGGTTATAAAATTTTTAAGCTTTTATAAAAATATTATCTAAATAATTTAACGTATTAAACGCGTCATTCGTTTATTTTTAAAGTATTAAAACGTAAAGCTCGAAGATTTTTAATTGACTTGCTAATTGTTACAAACAATTTTAAAAATAAAAGTATATTTTTCTTTAAAATTCTTTTTTATTTGTAAATCAACGTTCAGCAATAAAACATCTTTAGAGATTGGGTAAAACAAAAAAGTTTCCATGAATATGGGCATTAAACATCGCGTCAGGTACATAACAACTAGCACTTGAAAGGAGGGGTTGGTGTGTTAAAGTATACTTAAAAGCCATCAGCGTAGATCACTGGTCACGGTTTGTTTAACATTCAATTAGCCATTGCCGAAGAGAGTCTTGTGGACTTCTGGGTGCTGCTTGCTTAGGAGAGCTGTCCCGTCTAACACGCGGCTAAAGTTGCAAGTGTTGGCGTAAACGAAGTCACGAACTTTTAAACACATCCGTTATTTTAACCTGGCATTTGCTTAAAGCTTTAGCTAAAAGAGAAATTTTACAAGACTTTATATACACATACATATATACATACATAGCAAGTAGTAGTTTAATGAAGCGATCTCGTGTTCGTTTAACCATGGCATTGGGGGTATATATAAACCTGTACATGATACACTAATCATTTGTAAAGGCTATAGTTTTACTTTCAAAATTGTAAGATTATTTACTAATTACATCCAATGAAATTGTTAATTAAAACGTGATTTCGAAAAATTTCAGCTAATCAACAAAAATTTTTTTTAGGGAATATTGGAAACGTCAAGAATTATTTATTGTATTACTGTAGATTAATAGAGATATGTAGCATTAAAAGATATAATTTATGATAGTAAAACAAACTCATTATAAAGCTATATAGGCACATATAACATAATGGATCTTTTGAACAAAATTGCTTTTCTAAATTGCATTCGAAATAAACCGAAAATAGTATTATTAAAAACAAAATTTTATTGGCGCGTTGGATATATATTTTCGAAAGTAGGTGCTTATTAAATTTAAGTCAAGGTTCAAGATATAAATAAAATTAAAGAAAAAAAATATTCTTTTTTTTCCTTCTTTAATTGTTATTTTGCAACGCTTTAATATTAGTTCACACATTGAAATAGATTTAGCAATTAATAAAAGCGATATATGAAAAAGCGTTTTGCTAACCTTGATTGAAAAAAAGAAAGAAAAATACAAGATATAAGTTCTCATCCATTGAGTTATTTAAAAAAAGAAAAGCAACATTAACGTATAAATTTAGTTTAGTATTGCTTTTGTAACCGATAACGAGCGATATACTTTGATTTGATTTTCATCTGCGATTACACGGCTTCTAAAAAAAAAGGAAAAAAACTAGGTCACCAGATAAAAATTTTAAAAAAAAGTGCACTTGACGTTTTAACTGTTCGTTAGATAAAAACTTTTATAAATTCAATTTTACACACACGATTCATATGAGCACATCTTTCGAAATTTAAAGACAATATTTATACTGTCATTGCGTATAAATCATTTACATACCGTTAATGTGTTTACTATTTCCGGTCTATTTTTCTTTAACAGAAGCATAATGAGTTTATTTTTAAAAAAATTAATAACTATGATATTATTTAAATACCCACTTTAATAAAATGTTATAAAAATTTTTAATTGTACATCATGTTTATAAATAAACATGCATAAATCAAGTATTTAAAAATGTATTATCCCGGATTAAAAAAGCTACAGTGAAGTAAACAAGTTCTTTACGTGTAATTACGTTCAAAACATCCTTAAAGATCAAAAAGATAAAGTTGCTTTTGTAATTTTGCAAAGTTTAACTTGTATACGCAAGAAAAAACTATACAGAGTGCAATATTTATTATTTACAGGTAAAGTAAAACCACTTTTACTCATTTTCATATTAAAATGGTAAAAATATTGGAAAACATACATTCACTTTTAACGATAAATTTAAAACTTTGCAATTATTTCTCGTTCTATTATGACAAGTTAAAAGACACTTGCTCGTCTTTATCTATAAATCATGCGTTGCAAACGTACAGCCACAGTGAGAAAAAAGAAAATAAGAAAGAAAAAAATAAATAAAAAAATAACGACTTCTTGGCACGAGTATAAGAAGCCTAGACGACTGTGTCCCTCTTTCTAATTGCTTATACATTGCGGGGGTAGAGAGAGAGAGAGAGAGAGAGACAAGCGTTAAAATGCAGGTCTTGCCGTGGGAACAAAAGCTTTTTAAAGCTCACGATTAAAAGTATAATATGCGCATAGCATTTAGTAGTGTCTTTCTCTCTCTCTCTTTCTCCATGACAAAAAGGTCATTATCACTTGTTGGCCGATTTCAAAGTAATTGTCCGGCACGCGAAGTATCATATGTGTATGTGTATATAGGACATATAATATATAAGAAACATCATACATCAGTTGATTCGTTTGCGTCGTTCCTATCGAGCTTAATTGAAATTAATCACTCTGATGAACATTTTATTTTTCTAGCTCATGTATTATACATGTAGTTCCTAGTATTAAAATTTAAAAAAAAAAAAGAAAAAGAATTTTTATTGATAAAAAAAAAGGTCCAAGAGAGGACGATTCAATATTAAAACTGGTCCGTTAGTCATTGTATAGTTAAGATGTATAGATTGTTAAAGGATAGCTTTAAATTGAAATCTTAAAGCTTCTGTAATATCTTTTTATTTTTTTTTCCCTTTAGTCGGCGGCATATTATTGGCTCTAATCTCAGCTTCTTAAGATACTATTGCACTTAGCATATAACACGCACTTGTGGTATTCGAGTGCCTTTAACTGTTGTGCGCCTCTTTCAATAAGATACGAGGAAAGAGAGAGAGAGAGAGAGAGAAAAAGGAAAGAAAATGCAGAAAAGAGAAAGATTTCTAAGTTTTTTCAAGAAGAAAAACGAAGTAACAACCTATGCACTTTACCTTGGATAGAAGAAGAAGTTAAACGAGTGAGAGATCAAGAATTATGGGCGAAGAATACTCAAAGGAATTTCTTGGCCTTGTCTCTCTTATATATTTTTTTTCTTTTCTCTATATCTCTTGGGAGGTTCTTCTCTTTGAGAAATAGATATATATTCTCTTTGTCTTTTCTCTTCGCTTTGGCTCGTCGCTGTCCTTTTCATTAAAGTTAGCAATTAAATTTTCTTTTTTTTCCTCTTACATTTCTCTTTTTCTCTATCCGAGTGTGTGTGTCGTATATATTGCCCATAATCTTTCTTCTAAGTTCGTGAAAAACATATAAAAAGACTTTAAAACTTGGGAGTTTTATGATACGGTCGTTGGATTGTCTAAGTTTTCTATATACCGTGGACTCGCATTCATCGAAATGTTGAGCCTGATTTTTACTGGCGATAACAAGTGAAATATAACGAAAATAAACGTTTGCGGAGAGAAAAGCTCGAGGAAAAAGAAAAACTATTTACATTGTTGACAGTGATGCTTTGAACATTTTGCAAGTCATGTTTTGTTTACGTTTAAAAAAAAAATTAACAGTTAAACATTTTTAGAATTTTTTAAATTCTACAAACATTTTCAAATTTATAAACGTAGTTAAGATTTATAAATAGTGGAAATTTATAAACATAGTTAACTGCTCAAAGAAACATGTAAATACTGTGAGCAATTCCTAATATAAATTATGTGATATTAAAATATTCTGATAAGCCAATTACTAACTCTTTAAAATTTTTTTCTAGAATAAATGAACAACTCTTCTTTTTGTCTTTTTGAAACAATGAAATTTCTTTTGATTAATTTTTTTTTATTTAAAAATATCCATTAAAGAAAGGCTCCAACGCGGGACATCAATATTTTATAACTGAACGAAATGAAAACGACTCAATTTACAGTAACGTCGCATACAGAAAGAACCGACAGAAACGTCAATGTACTTTGCGATAATAAAAGGCGGTCAAGCAGGGCTTAAATTATTGGATTTTCAAACGCCATCATCGGAAACCCTTTTGACTTTTTTTGATTTTTGCACGACTGACCATGCGTTTTAAACTCAATGTAGAAACGTTCTATCGTCTCTTTATATGTACATATACACGCACATTTTTGTCATATAAATCGATACCAAAGAGTATTTTGTAATAAATTTGTATTTTTCTTACTGCATAGGTGGATTTATTTAAATGAAAATCAAATTCCACAAACTGATTCTTCACGATGATTAAAAATGACAAATTGTACTTGCTAAAAAGATAAGAAAGACGTAATTTATTACATTAATAAGTAATTTTCACTCATCTTCTAACGAGACGTATATACACGTATATTCTGGCATGCGTTCAAGCCAACGCCCACGTTATACATATACGTATGTAGAAGGAATAAACGATATACATAAACACGAGGAGCATTAGAAAGGCAGTTGTATACGCATTTACTTGCTGATGACACAAGGTGAACCGCATAACTGGACATTACGTGTGTATGTGCATAGATCGATCATTTACCTATATATTCCCCCAACCCACACTCTCCACCGTATATATGCATCAAGCTTTTAATTTATATTGATAGATCCAAAGCTTTGGCTTTGATACATATACAATGTTACACATATACACATGTACGTATACGTGTATATACGTATAAACCATTTCGTTCCAATCCAAGTCAATTCTGTTTCTGAATGTGCTTGACGTAATCCGATAATATCATTATTACCGAGAGCTTGTTCATTCATATATAAGTTCAATGTACTTTTGCTTTTATGGCTTGTTTATTTTTATTTTTCGCTAAATTATGCGATGTTACAAGTACAAATAATCATTGATGTTTTATGGTTACGATTATACGTAATACGGAAATGCATGGATCAATTTGATTCAGCCATATTTTTTAAAATTTAATATCAAACTTTATTGCTTTTATTTTCTCCTCTCTTTTTATATCCAATTGTTTTTGGGATATATTTTTAGTCGTATCTCATATATACAGTATACGATATAATTGATTCAGGTATATGGTTATGAATGTTGGCAATCGGACGTAGTATGCATTGGGAGGGAACAATAGGCAGCGATGTGCTGACGTTAATACCAACGATCCTTTTCTTGCCAAACCGCTCGCTCTCTCTCTCTCTCTCTCTCTCTCTCTCTCTCTCTCTCTCTCTCTCTCTCTCTCTCTCTCTACGCCGCTATTAAAGCAAATTATTGTATATGTGCATCCATATATATACATATATATACATATACTTGTTATATACGCTATAGGATCTTCATGCATGCAAGGACATTGTAGAGAATGCAACATATAATTGTTCTACACGAACTACGACATTTGTCTACAAGCCTATTTGAGAAATGTTTAAAAGCTCTTTTATAATACCGTTCGAATATTGTCAAGGAGGCTTTTCATTCGCTTTTAAATCTTGCGTGCTTAGCGGTTTTATAGGCTTTTGTTTTTTTTTCATTAGTTATATATTCAGGGATATTTTTTTTCATCTTTTTAACATAACTTATAATTAGGAAAAATTATCTTCGTTATTGTTTTGCGCATCTAAAGAAAATTCATTAATTATGTTATTATTTTTACAGATTATCGATTTTCATACTGTAGGTCTTTGTTATTTTTAAACTGTTTGAAAAAAAACAAAGAATCAATGTTTTGTCAAGAAACTGAAAAAATAATTTTATTGACAAATATTAATTATCCTAATAATATAGAAGAAATTTTTAACGATCATTAAAAGCATTTGATTTAGAAAAAAACAAACTTAATTAGCATCAATTATATATTTTGCAAAGTTATTCCTCGTATTAATAATATAATTTGTTCCGTGTAAAACTATTATAAATAAGGACGAGAGAGCATAATTTTAAAATAACATTCATTCGCGGAATTTAGAAGGAGGTGTATATTCACTTATGTTTATTGACGTAATAATTAGCATGCTAATGAGAATTTTGGAATTTGCCATCTTTATGTTTAGGAATCCATTATTTTTACATATGCATGAGATCCTTTATTTACTCACAAATTCCTATAATACATATTTCATTTCTCTTATTTCATTTTTTTTCTCTTGCCTTCTGTAGAAATTTTATTTTACTGCTAAATTCTGTTTTACTGCGAACAATTTTCCTACTAGACTAAAATCATTTCCATCTGCTTAAGTTATACGTGTACTAAAAGTGACTGGATTCTTGAAAATTACGTGAAAATGATACTTTTAATCTGTAACGCTCAAAGATTTGAATCTTGAGAAATTAAAGTAGAAAACGTGCTGCTTCTCGCATAGCACTGATTAACCAAGCAAAAGTGAATCGCGGAAGTCGCGAATTAAGGATGTAAGTTAATTTTTGCGTATATACATACACACACTCATTGTCGTTGTTATAAATTCAACGTTTTCTTCAATTACTTTCGATAAAGCGCGCGACAACGTCTAGTTACCTTGTTAGAAAATTTAAACGAAAACTATCGTATAACACAATCTTACCAACCTTTTTTTTCGTCTCATTCTATTATCTTTTATGCTGAACATAAAAAGAATGTGCGAAAAAAAAAATGAAAAAAAATCGTTATAGCTCATATAAAAAAAAAGAAATGGTAAACTTTTACGCCTCGACATGGTTTTCCTGTTAAGAGTTTCTCTCTCTAGGCGGGTGGTGCGTTACATTCTTTTTTTTTAGACTACTATGTTAACTTAACTCGCGGATTTATTTTTATCTACGTCGTAACTTGTACTAGAGACTTTTCAACACTATATTTCATGATTCAACCCGAAAAATTCGGTTAGAGAACATACAGTTTAGAGAGAGAGAGAGAGTTTCTATAGTAAAAGGGGAGGTCAATGGTCCATACGAATAGTTTTTCTCTATACAATTCCAAATTGTATATAAGTATTCTTTATTGTTTTCTCAGCTCTTTTTCTTTATTGTTTTAAAAGGAGGATTTATCGTTCGGCCAATTCTTTAAAACTTGTTTAGGTGGAAACGTAAGAGAAAAAAAAATTTATCAATTTCCTTTCGATATCACTTGTTTTCTAGAGCGTATTATAAAGAACGAAATGTTTACTCTCTTCTCTCCTTTTGTCTCGGATTAATGTTGATTTATAAAGCTTTATATTAAACTAAAGTGAATTATTACGATCATTTTCATAATGACGCTGTATAATAAAATTTTCATTTTCAAAGACATTTTACCTCATCTTGAGAAATAAAATATTTCAATGATACTTAATCATCATACTTTAATAACATATTACAGTAGTATATTTAACTTTTCGTTCTTCCAAAAAAAAAACAGAATTCATAATTACCTCAATTATCTTAAACATCGATAAACTTAAAATGTCATGCAAAGGTTTTAAATGTAAACTATGAAAAAACTTTTTATCTATGTCTCTTAACTCTTTGAAACGTCTGGATATAAGTTCAGTGTCCTCTATAAAATTCATTTCAAATGCGTGTCCATTTAAAGAAACAAAAAAAGAACTAAAGAAGTAAAGATAAAATAAAAAAAAATTTGTAAAGAAGTATAATATAAAACGAAATAAATAAATACGTACTTACTCGTTTTTAATGTCTTACCTAGAAAGCTCACAAGGGAGAGAGTAAGGGCTTGTAATCAAGTTCTTTAGCGCATGCTTTTAAAGTTGATAAAATAAAAAGCCACTGGCTAACTGACTCGGCACGGCATATCACGCGAGATTCCAAAAAAAACGTCGTAGTAAAGACAAAAAATAAAGAACACATCGTAAAGTCGATACGCGTATAGCTTATGGACATGATACGTTTATTCTTTTCAATGTTATACAGAGCTTTGCTTAGTCTTTTTTTTTTAAGGTACGTGGAAACATTAGCTCTATGATAAAATTCCTTAAAACTTAAAAATCAACAGTGTAATGCGATATGCTCCAATGTTTACCCTTTTAAGAGAGAAAAGTGTTAAACCATTTGTACTTGTAATGTTTGTATCTGTTACAAATGTACACTGATTTGATAATAGTTGGTCATGTTATTAGTAAACATTATTATTTAATTGTTGTATAACTTGAGGACATGATAATATTATCATGAATAATTTTGTTAAAATATTTTTCATAATTCATGAGTATCTAAGTTATGGTTTTAACAAGTATTAGCTTTTATAAATTATGTCTAGATAATTTACCACAACGCGACTGATAAAAAGCTAATAACAACGTTTAGCTTTTTCCTGAATTTAAGTACCATGAAAACCCATGACCACAACTCTCAAAAAGAAGATAGAAATAGTCATTTTTACGTCTCAATTTTCGGAATTAACTTGATAAATAATCGGAAACTCGGCATCTCTATACGCAGAGAAATTCGCACAACAGAATTAAAAAAAAAAAAAAGAAAATAAACATATTCGCAATGCTTTTGAATTCATATAATGTCTGGGAGGCACGCGAATGGAAAATGAATTCTAAGCATGTGTGTGTGTGTATGTGTCGCGTATACAAGAAATAATTCTACGAATATACTTGGCTGGCTCAAGGCGATGATATATCAAATGCACGCAGTAATTCTCATTTTGTAAATCTACAAGCTCCTTCGTAAAACTGCAAGCTACGCATAATATAGATACACACGCGCGCTTTATACACATCTCCTCGTGTATCAAAAATATTTACGTCTAGCAAAAGCTAAAGAAAGCTTATGGACTATCTTCTTCTTTTCTTTTTTTTTTATTACGTCACAGAGATTTTAAACTAAATTTCAAGTAAGATGAGATTATTGTTTCGTTTGTTATATAAGAATTTTTAGTCTGGGTGGTTTTAAAGACAATAATAAATGCGGTCATAGGATATGCAGGCGGCTTGATAAATCTATATAGAATTGAATATAAATTTACGATGCTTGATGTACATCGCTCTGATTAGAAAATACAAAGTACTTTCTCAGTAATATATTATTAGTAATTGTTTATTTAAAGGCGATGAAACTACATGGAAGGATCCTTACTTATCGAGTAATATCTAATTACATAATTAATTACAATTAAAGCAATAATTTAAACAAACAAAATAAATTAACTTATAGCATAATCCATAAACATTATTTAGTTAGAATTTCTTAACTAATGCATTCATTAGTTTCGAAATATTTTTTAAATATGGAAATCCCAAATTCTACGAGATTAATAAATGATTTTGCTTGAAAATTTAATTATTGTGTAATGTTCAATTATGCTGTAAGTTGATATATTTTGTTTTCTAAAATTATTGCTTTTACTCAATTATTTATATAATTAATTCTTAGCTGATAAGGTGGGATTCTAAGATGGAAATTCATAATTTTAAAAAATTAAAATTCAATTATTTCCGATACAAATACTTTATTCTTTTTATTCTACAAATATCTTTTTATACGAATTCAGTCAGGATTACTTTGTGCTTTTGAAAATTTTATTTATCCTTTTTGAAATATATATATTTGAAAAGGAGTAAAATATCGTATATATAAGAGATATTGTTATACATAAATAAAATAACAAGAGATATTTTTCTGTTATCTTCAGGTGCTGCCGTCTCTTGGGAATTCTAAAACATCGCGAGTGGATCGATCCGATAACAATAACGCCAACAACGCGAATGCGAATAATATTCACTTACCCATACACGATCCCTTCAATACTAATTCACATACCGACGGATATGGTAAGTTTAAACTTATTTTATTCATATACGGTTTATGTTATGTTATGCTCCAGATAATTCTTTAACTAAAATGTTTGTTGAAATTTAAGGATCGGATTAGATTTCATGTTTTAATAAAGTTAAGCAGGTATTACTGTTACTTTTGTTCAACATTTTCGAGCTATTTTAAAATTAACTAAAGAAGCATCTATTAAATTCATTAACTTAAATTTCATTTATTATGATTTTTTGTATAGATAATATAATGAATATTTATAAATAAAAACAATTAGTATTTTATAAGATTAAAAAAAAAGGAATTAAAAATAAAAAATTTTAATATATGTAATTCAAATATTCTCATAAAAATTCAATTTTTTCGTCTTTGAAAATCCACACTAAATCATCCAAATACATAAATAAATCATTTCGCATACACGATGTAAGAAAATGAAACTCAAATTACAATTGACCTAGATTGGGCAGATTAATTAAATTCCTAGCAAATAAATCAATGATTTTTAATTTTAAAGGTCTACGATTACCAATGACTCCGGAACAAGCGACAAAATATTACGGTTCGAAGCTTACGGAATTCGAACGAGCCGAAATCGAAAAATACTCGGAGATCTGGTATTTAGGCTTGTCGGCATGCAAAATACACGGGGAAGAGGGCGCCTCACAAAACGGCGGCTACGATGATGATAACGGTAGCTACAATAAAGTCCTCCATGATCATATCTCATACAGGTATATATACATATTTTAGTAGTTTATAGTTTTTTTATATCTAGTCTATAATAAAAATTAAATTAATGAAAGCAAATTCCTTTATTTAAGAATTTTTTTTTTCATTTTAAACATTAATTTTTAAATTAACGAATTGAAACAATGCAAACTATAAAATATTAATGATATTTTAATTGCTGCTGTTGACGTATTTTCTGTAAAATAATATTATTTAACTAATTTTCTTTATGATGTCTCGGTTGTTTTAAGTTCTGTTACGTAATAATATTACAAGTCTTATTATTTTAGTTATGTCATTATTTTTTCTTCTTTATTTATAGTATTTCCTGAATATAAGTTTGTAAAATATTACGAAAGCTATTATGTTATTTATGTTTAAAATTTTTCTAAACATAAAATAGTAAATTTAATTTTTTTTTTTAAATTTAGATATGAAATCTTGGAGGTCATTGGAAAAGGCAGTTTTGGCCAAGTGATCAGAGCGTTAGATCACAAAACTGGTCAACACATTGCCATAAAGATCATAAGGTTGGTAGTAAAAGAATTGATTGTTAATAAATAAATTGTTTCTTTATTTTTAACGAATTAAATTTATTTTGTTTTTGTTTAACTAGGAACAAGAAGAGATTCCATCATCAGGCCCTAATTGAAGTTAAGATTTTAGATCATCTGAGGAAGAAAGACGTTGAGGCTAATTCATCTCACAATGTGATACACATGCTGGAATATTTCTACTTTAGAAATCATTTGTGCATTAGTTTCGAGTTAATGAGGTAAAATAAAAATCATAAATTAAGTTAAACTAGCATTAATCATGTAAGGAAAATTTTGCTTAACGTATATACTTTTTCAGCTTGAACTTATACGAGCTCATCAAGAAGAACAATTACCAAGGCTTTAGTTTAAGTCTGATTCGAAGGTTTGCGAACTCGCTGGTTAATTGTCTTAGGCTGCTTCATCGAGAGAACATTATTCATTGCGATCTGAAACCCGTAAGCTCAATAATCTTTAAAAGAATAACAAAAAAACAAGTTATTAGTTTACTTCATTTAACCTGTCATAATTTTTCTTTTAATTTAGGAAAATGTTCTGTTAAAACAACGTGGCAGCAGCTCGATCAAGGTGATAGACTTTGGTTCATCATGTTACAGTCATCAACGTGTCTATACATACATACAATCGAGGTTCTATCGTAGTCCTGAAGTTATTCTTGGTTTGCCTTACGGCACACCGATAGATATGTGGAGCTTAGGTTGCATTCTTGCCGAGCTCTATACAGGCTATCCTTTATTCCCTGGTGAGAATGAGATTGAGCAGTTGGCCTGTATCATGGAGGTGCTAGGTAGACCGCCAGAGCAGCTCATCAATCATGCCTCACGTCGTAGGCTCTTCTTCGGTAAGTAACAAACATTAATGTTTCTTATAATAACACCCTTCGCTTCTAATAACATCAATTATGGCGCGCACGTGTTGCTCTCGCTAAAACGAAAATATAATTATACTTAATATTGTTTTATTTGTTATTTAGATTCCAAGGGAAATCCTCGTGAATTGACCAACAGTAAGGGCAAGAAGAGAAGACCTGGAAGTAAAAATGTTATGATGGCTCTCCGGTGTCGGGACCCACTTTTCGTCGATTTCGTTAGTCGATGCCTCGAGTAAGTTTACCATTTATTATTTAATAAATAATATGTACAATTAAATTTTTTAAAAATACTGTGATTATGTTGTAGACTTTTAATATTCAAGAAGATTCATTAGATTAAGTTTAATTACTATCTTATATCTTATTAGATTTATTTAATTAGTTTAATTAAGATTGTATTTCTTATTGAATTTAATTTAACTGCAGCAACTTGAAGTCAATATCATACAATTAATACGAGCAATACACATCAAGATGCTAACAATTCTTAATATTTTCTAGATGGGATGCGAAGAAGCGGATGACCCCGGAAGAAGCGATGCGACACGAATGGCTGACCTCCTCGTCATCGTCGCACTTATCGTCCTCCTCGTCGACAATGGCTTCGTCGATCACCGGTAGCCAACCCTTAACCACTAGTAACGTCGTTGAGTCCAGCCAAACGATTCATGGTCAGACAGCAGTTAGTTGTGGAACGACAAGCGTTTCAGCAACAGTTGGCGTTGTACAAGGCAATGTCGCGAGCGTAGCACGTCGTCGTGCCGAAACCATGGAAGAACCACAGCAGCAGTACGCCATGTACCGACTTTATCGTGGCCGTAAATGCGTCTCGAAGATTACAGCAATGGATGCTCCAGATAGTGCCGGTCTTGTTGTCAAGAGCAAGCTTAATGGTAGCGCGAGTAGTCATGCTCTTACAACTGGAACACAACCAGCAAGTTCACGACACGCATCTACCGGTGACATTGTAACGAGTCTCGATCCAAGTCTCGACGATTCGGGTACCTTCCTGCCGCATATCTTGTCTTGAAGCCGGCTGCGAGCCAGTCATTTCTAAAGCGTTACAACGTGTCGTCGTTTCGTTTTTTTTTTCCAAAATTCCCACTTAATGATGATGATAATGATGATGATAACCGAAGGTCTCCTTTTAGCGTGTGCATGTTTGCATTAAATACGGAAAATCGTTTAGATATCAACATTGATAAGAAATTAATGTAATCGACACTTTCTACACTTATAAAAATTTAATCGAAATTTCAAATACGTATTCGGGATGCTTACTTTGAAACCGGTGCGTTGTTTATTACGTTTTTTAAAGGTTGATTCTTTGTACGGTGATAGAGACTAAAGTGAAGTAATACGAATGTATTAAAGAAGACTGTTAAAAAGGGCCAACAAAGTTTTCATATTTTGGTTCATTACATTATAAAGGCATTAAAAAAATGTTGAAAATTTTTAAACGGCATAACGCGCGGAGTATTATCGACTGCAAAATTTTTTATCATCACCGAAAAAATTGTAAACGGCATGAAATCAATTCTTCTGTATGACTTTGTATCGACAATAATTTTTGACTCGGCCAAATTGAGAGAGAAAAAACACGTGATACAATACTCAATAAAACATAGTCGTTCAATGAAGTAATGTACGTGCGAAAAAGGGCGGATTAGTTTGTAATTCGTTTAGATTCCTAAGGGAAAACTTGGGAAAGAAATGGCTGGCTTGATGACTTATATCATCGGAATATTTAGCCATGACCCAACGAAGAATAAAAAGGCGATATGACATAAAATTGTAAAACTCGTAGCTAGACTAAATGACATTGACTGGAGTGTTACGATAATTGCAAAACAAAATTGTCTTTCGTTTTCACAACTTATAGCCAAGTTCGTTGTGTAATTTTATAAATGTAATTTATTGTGATCGATCGACGTTATTCGAAATCACTAGCTTCATATAAAAACACCCATGTATTATTGCTCCCTTGACGAAGAAAGCGAGCAATACAAAAGAAAAATAAAGTAAAATATAGATTGGAATGAAAACGAAAGAAATAAAGAAATGGTTAACGCGTTAACAGTAAAAAATAATAAAATCATCAGTCTTTTCTTTGATGGCTTCGAAAACCTGTACGTCGTAAACAAAGATTATGCAGATTATTCTTCTAATCGGCGTGACCCCGTTTTTCACGAGGCCTGAGTAGTCTTATTGTGATATTAAACTACCACTGTCTTACTTGGATCTCTGATAATTGAGAATATAGTGTCGTCTAATGATAGTTTCATTAATATTACTTTAGATATGATTATTAATTATTATTAAAATTATGTATAATTACGTATATATAAATATAAATGTATAAATATTATTTTGTTATGCTTACGAGCATGGCTACTGCCAGCACTACGACTGTAATAATTAGACTTCATGTTTTAAATGACATTGATTAAATCGATTATGCTATATCAAAAAAAGTTTGCGATTAGCACAAGTAAAATCGATTGTACAGTATAATCGATCCCAGGGTACACGCGTTAAAGATGTTGCTCATTATGTCACACAATTTCGTAGAACTAGTAGCTCGCAGAAGCTTAACGCTCCAATATTATTATCATTGCAGTCTTTTTATTTTAAATTGTAACTTTAGAAATATTTTAGATATACTATTGCATTCTTCCTTTTTGTCTCATATAAAAAAAATGTTTTTTGCGTGTATATAGTTCTTTTTGTGACCCGTTACAACGCTTGCGCTGCATGCATTTTTTAAATATATCAAGATTTTTATATTATGATGTGAAAATGTTTATCAAATATAAAATTTTTAATTCTTATCCAAATTAACAAACGTAAGATTATTCAATTCCTTATTATTGTTTTTTTTTCTTTTAAGATTCCAATTATTATTATTGAAGCCAAAAATTTACAAAGTTTGGCAACAAAACATTGAATGGTTTATATAAGCCATCTGCTATACTCGCGTTTAAGAAACACATATTAATACCGAAAGAAAACTCCTTTGTAACGTTCATATGAGTAACTCACTTATATATTTATGCGTTTACATTTTGGAGATTCTCTCTTACTCGACTATTGATGTGTAAATAATTATCAATATCAAAATGTAGTTGAAAAAAGGCAGTAACACACTCCTACGCAGACCACGTGTGACAAGACTGAAAGATGTTACATATAAAAAAATTATCGTTTGTCAAATTCCATTTTAATGAATAAATACGTAGCTAAACACATTTACCCATTTTATCACGATAAAAGTATAAAAAGACGACTTAATCGTTTTGAAAAATTTAGAGGAATTTTAAATTAAACTTATTAAATCATTTCGAATTATAATGATTCAATACTCTATAAAGCATACCACTGAAGCATTATTTTTCCACTGCCGCTGCGATATATCCTGCGAGATGACAACAAACACAATGCCATGTACCAATCAAACGTGCATTGTAATTTGCTGTTTGCATGCGAAACCACATTTTTATGAGCGATAGTAGTCAAATGTATCAATTAATCGACAGCAAAACGAAATAATGTCAGTGATCTTGTTTTCCAAGTACTAATAAGTAGTTGTAAATTGTACGTATTAAAAAAAATCAAGAATGTATAATATAAAGTAGGCTTGGTAAAATATCAAATATTCTTTTTGCTGTTTTACGTACTAATTAAAATTTTTCATGTCGACTCAATGCTTAGAAACAATATTAATAATATTTTGGTTTCAAAATTTTTTAGGAAATTCGTAAAAACGTAATTTAAATCAAGTTGACCAAGTTTTATACGTGTGAATTATAAAACTTTGATGTTTTGTCATGCTTGAACTTAAATTTTGCATAAAGCAAGTGCAATATCAAAAAAATAACATTGCTTAAAACCAAAAATCAAACTGATTAAAATTGTTAATGTTAATTGTAAAATTACATAAATCTAAAAAATTTACAGAAGCAATAGAGTAGCGATAAATTGATGCGATTAAAAATTGTATAAAAGCGCGTTTTTGATTTTAATTTGTGAACACACTTTCGTAAATTATTATTTAACAAACGAATATTTTTTATATTTAGGCAATTTGCTAAAAGGATATTAAAAAACAAATGTTTTTCATTAATTTAAATCTTACTATAACAAAAAGCTTAACTGTAAATTAAAAAATTGTTATCATGAAGTAAAATATATCGCTAATCGACAATGGTAGAAATGGATAATTTAATTTATTTTCATGCGCTTCAAGTGCAATCAAAAACTATTACAGTAATTTTGTACAACGTTTCTGCTTGTGTAGACATTAAATTAGATCAAGTTTGTTGCCGAAACCTTTTTTTTCCTTTTTATTGTAAAAACTGTGGATTATCATTACATGTAGTACGTCCATTTTTAAAATAATCACGCATAAGACGAATAATTGTTTGTTTAAAATTTTTAAAAAGCATGGTCCAGTTTAAAAAAATTAAAAGCAAGTAAAAAAGTAGCCGAATAGGACAATCAACAGATATTTTTTGGCAATGACTTTTAGATTTATATGTACACAATACAAAAGTTGATTTTAAGCTTTGAAAGTAAATGAGTGCAGCAAAGCTTTTATAGATTAATGATCCAGTAAGGCATCGTTGGTCGAGGTGATCACAAATTCGAGGAATTGTTTTTAGCTGACGGCAAGATTTTTTCCAAGTGAGCTCTATATTATTAAAATAATGTGTACATTATACATTACATAAATGCATAAGAAATAAATGCAAACGACGAAAATTCAAGTAATAACTTGTGTATTTGTCAAATTAAAATAAAAAAAAAAATCTTTCATGTAGATGAATAAGCGTGAGTGCGTTTGTGCGTGCAAATTATATGAAAGTGCATTTTGTGATTCGTAAAAAAATGAAGTATATAGCTAATAATCCCTCGATGATTAATTTCGCGCGAGCGCGAAATTAACGATATCTGCCTGAACATTAGTTTGAGAACAGCCTCGAAAAAAAATAGATTAATGGCTTGTAACTTAGTAATTGCGCATATTATTAATCAAGCCTAATTGATCGCAAAATATTGAACTTATAATCGAAAAAAAAAATAATATGCGAGAAAAAGACTTGATACAAACCGAGACGATTCGTGCATTAAGAAATAAAAAACATGTGCGCAAGTAAAAAAAATTGAATAAGATTTACAAGATAATGACATTATGAAATGTGAAAATTATTAATATTAAATCCCAATTAAAGCATCATCATCTTTTGTATCATTTGTCCATTTGTTTCTATCTTGCTGCGTTTGTCTTTCATTATTAATGTAAAACCAAGATGATTCGATCTCGATGAAATCTTGTGTGTAAATATACTAATAAATATTATACATATTGAAAAAAATGTTTAATTAGTTTTTCTTTCACCCTTGAAAAATTAAATAATCATACCATATTTTAAAATCATTTTGATATGCAATTATTTTTTTGTTTAATAGTTCTTAAATTAGTTTTAATTCAAGAAATACGAATATTCAAAAATCTCTGTCATTATATTGGCATTTACTCAAATTGAAATTATAACTTTTTTTAAATATTCTGAAACAGCAAACAACATTTTATGGAAATAATTTATTTATTTTTTTATTTACTGATAAATTTAAAGATACTTACTTCCAAAAAACAATTTTCTTCATCATTTTTTTAAACTATTTTGTTCATTAAAAATTTATAAAAATATATTTATGATCAATTATACATAAAATCTCCTTAAATATTTTTTTTTTATTTATTTAACGCCACTGTATTTATGCTATCATTACGATGCTAATTAGCGACGAAGATCGTCAATGTGTTTGTGAACAAAACATATGTATCGTATACAGTGATGCTTGATATCAATCGGCTGCCGAGAGCGAGAATCGAACTCGAGTCCTCGAGATTACGAATCCAACGCTCTACCGAGTGAGCCACTGACGATCTATAGCAACATTTTAAAGAAGACTAAAAAAAACCTTGAGTCAAAATATTATTAATCTGTAAAATTTAAAAACGATCAATGTAGATTTACTCAAGTTATTAAGGATTATCCAAAACAATTTTTTCCCATAAATTTTTTTTTACAGAGAAAAATATATCTAATATAATTTGGAAAATGTTGCAATATCTTTTTTTTTATCAATAACTCATTAAAATTATATGTATTTGTCTTATGTAACTTTCAAATTATAATAATTTACTTAAAAAGTAATGTTTTCTTGTATAAGAATGATAAAATAATAATAATAATGAACCTCTGCATAAAAATATGAAAGATGATAGTTATCTGAAAATCTTTATTGAAAGTGATAAAATTACTGATATTTTTTAGCTTGCATTTTATATAATCGAAGTTTTAGAAAAAATAAAATAACTACGTTTTGAAAATGAAACTATCGATATTTAACAGAAGTGCATCAAATAAAATTAAAAAATAAAATCTTCATTTAAAAATAGTTTTTTCGCAGAGACATTTTTGTGATTTAAAATGATTACGTTTTGAGTAATTTGGAATAAAAATATGCTACTTTTAAAAAATATCAATTTTTGGAAAATTTTAATAAGCAAATAAATATATTTCTGATTAACGAAAATTATAATCTTTTAAGTATTTTTAATTTTATCTATTTTAAAATATATTAATTTATGATTGATACAATCCTTCCATAAAATATTTTTGAAAACTCACTTTTTACAATATTTCAAAGGCAGTACGAGCAACTTAAGAAAATCGTGCAATTGGTAATCCTGTCCAATATTATAAAAGGTTATTTTGCGCCAACTTGAAATAAAACAAATAAATAGTAAAATATTTCGAAAAATTGCATACAAATAAATTAAATAATTATAAAATTACTGTAGAAATTTAAATTAATTAAAAGCATGATTTAAATATCAATGAGAATCAATAAGATAAAAATATATACCCGTATAATTCTAGCAGAATGTAATAATAGCCGTTTCAGTTTCCAGCTGTTTATCATGTAGTAAAATATCCCATACAGTCATACTAGTAGACTCTTACTCTTACTCTTGTCTCCAAAAAGAGGCAAATTCACGGCCCCCCACGGGCCGAGCGAGGAGTTACGGCTACGAAGAGCTCAAGTTGATAATGGCGGTAGCTACGGGGAACTTCGATTCCTGGTTAAGTTCAAAGCTCCAAGAGTTGAAGACAGACGAGAATGTTTTTGGATCTTACATCAAAGGTATCCTGGAAGGCGATGAAACTGAGGATGAAAAAAAGGAAGCACTTGAGGGCATTCTCGCCGGCATAACGGTGAGGAACCGTTAGGATTTTTTGAGGTTAGAATGTAACACCGCGCTTTTAGAAAAAGAAGAAACAAAACGATTATTCGGGAATACTTTTTCTTTTCGCTAATTATTTCATTATTAAAAACGTTTCTAAATTAAATAACAATTCTAAAAAATATTTTTTCATTTAATATTCTTCTTAATTGTTTGTTAAATGACACGTTGGTCTTAAGGCATATTTTATAAAAAACGAAGTTATGTTAGATTGCGTAAACAACATATTTAATGATTAAATTAATGATGTTAAATAAATTTTTAGGAAGATAACATTGAAAAACATGTAACTGAAATCTTAGAGGCTTGGGCAAAATGGGGCCAAGCAAGGGAAGAATCAGTTGACGATACTCCAAAGGAAGATGTGGATGTAAGATTAGCAAGAATGTTGGAATCTCAGAGTCTCGCAACTACTTCACATAAGAGTAATTACACCGAGGAAGAAAGGAGAATACGAGAAGCCATATTAGCACAATATAGTCAAATGTCAGATCAAGAGGAAAGCGAAGGAGAAGGTGATGATGATGGTGGTAGCGGAGGTGCTGGCAATAAAGGTTATATTGGTCTTGAGAAGAACACCAATGTAACCAATATTATACAAGCTGAACGAGAAAAACGAGAGAGAGATAAACAGGAAAGTCAAAAGAAAAAAGAAAAAGATAAAGAAGACAGGTTTGTAAATCAAATATACATTACTGAAAATAAATATTCTATAATAAAATAAAACATTGTTGTAAATTCATATATGATTTTTATATATTTAGAGAAAAACAAAAGCAACTGAAAGAAGAAAAAAAGGAAAAACGCAAGACGGTGAAAAGTGAAAGACGAAGGTAGCATCAAATACAGCACAAATGGAATATTACCTCAAAAATTCAATTCAAGGAATGTTTGCATTTCTTTTTCTGAACCAATTCAAACCACTTTGCATCCAGAAGCTATACTTTTGTTTATTCTTGTTTGTCAAAGTGGAAACTGATCTCCATGATGAAGTATCATGTCTAGATGCCAATGCGATGTACAATTACGTTCATTAAAATTGGGATATTGGAATGAAGTTATAATTACTATGGGTATTAATTTTTATAGCTTGTGCTCTGTGAGTGTAATAATCCCAATTTTATTCAACTATCTGTTCTTGTCATTTTAAAACTTGTGCTCAATTATGTATTGTTTTCTACAGTGCATAGGCCATGTATTTAATGCAATCTTGTCAAATAAATTATTTAAATGATAATTTTTTATTCTAATGATTTCTATACATTTTACTCAAGGTATCTTAAATTTATGTACTTTGAGAGAAACACAAAAATTACATAAATATCAAAGATTTTTAATATATTGAATGCTGAGATAAATTATCCAGATGAACTGCCGGAGTCATTTTTAAATTTTAATTACAAATCATTCTAGATTTTTATATTCAAATTGATTTCTTTTACTAATCTAAATTTAAATTTACTTTTAATAGTAAAGATATTGTATTTTTAAAAAATAGACTAAAATTAATTTCTCATTTGTTTCGAGTGCAAAAACGAGTTTAAGTTGCATGTTTCTGTTACGATTCCTTATTTTAGCAGAAGGGTTTAACTAATTATTCATTCTCTATGACTGAACTACGGAACTTTAACAGCATCAATAATAGTAAACTCTTTCAATATTATACGCATTATTATTTTTTTTTCATTCATATAATATATATTTATTTACTTTTTTTAAATTGAAAGTATTAGAAAGAATATTATATTATAAATTTTCTATACATTTTAGTATTAAAACTATAAGTAGTAATAATTAATAAAATTAAAATGAATTAATGAATTACAATGAAGCTTTTATTGATTAAAATATTTTTAAAAGATTACTTTTCTTATATCATACTTTATATAATTATATAAAGTATAATATCATCTTACAAGAAAAGTAATCTTTTAAAAATATTCTTTGTTACAGAAATAAAAAAATTATGTTCAGTTTCTTCACAAATAATTATCGTTCATTAGTTAACAAATAAAGGATTATTTTGTTTTCATTTGTAATCTAAAACGACGTTTTACTTGAGGTCATCAGTGGCTCACTCGGTAGAGCGTTGCATTCGTAATCTCGAGGTCCCCAGTTCGAATCCTGCTCTCGGCGGCCGATTAATAAAAGCACCACTCTATTATTATACCTGCTTTGTTCACAAATACACGGACGACCTCCGTCGCTAATTACCATCTCAATGGTAGCATAAATACAGCGACGTTAAATAAAAAAAAAGACGATAATTTAATTAAAAAACCTGAAGGATATTATTTTTTATAAAATTAGATTATCAAACCGCATTTGGAAATTAATCTAAATTATTTATATCCAAATTTTTGAAACTCGCGAATGCGGTTTGATAATCTAATTTTATAAAAAGTAATACAATTCTGAATTTTTTTGGCTATTTTTTAAATTATATTTAACGTCGTTGTATTTATGTTATCATTGCAATGATAATTAGCAGCGGCGGTCGTCCGTGTATTTGTGAACAAAGCACGAATAACATACAGTGGTGCTTATATCAATCGGCCGCCGAGAGTAGGATTCGAGCTCGCGATCTCGAGATTACGAATCCAACGATCTACCGAGTGAGACACTGACGACCTCAAGAGGAACTTAACTTTAAATTATGAAAAAACAAAATAAATTAATTGTACTTGACTAAGTTATTCAAAATTTTGATCTTTGAGATTATCTCAGCTTTGAAAATATATAACTATACTTTTAATAAATTTTGATGTTAAAATTTAATTTTAAAAACGAATAAATTATATTAAATATTAAAATAGTTTCTTCAATAAAATATATAAAATTTTGTAATTTTTATTGTTTATAATAATTTTATATTATTTAAAAAGCGCTGGCAATATGTTTTTATTTCGTGATTTTTATTTATTATTGAGAAACTTTATTATGGGAAGGTTTTTGCGCAGATAAAATATAGTAGAAACTTTTATATAAAACTTTTTATTTAATTAATAGTACAATTTGTACATACATTTGTTTCGTAATAATATGTCATTATTATTATCATCAATATATTTATCACATTAATAATTGCAAATCATGGTTTTCTAAATACATAACAATGTTTTCTATAACATATACATTCTTATTTAATTGTTTTATATTTTTATCAAGAACGTTCACTGCATTTTCGATCAAGATTAGTTTATCACCCGCTTTTCTGAATCGATTGGTAATTATTCCGGTATAAATAGGAAATTTTGATGCAAGATAAGTTTTATCAAAATGATTTGTCAATTTCTTATTTCGCAAAAGAGTTACAAGTTGATGTTCTTTATCTCCTATAATATTGAAATACGTAGCCTTACAATTAGCAGTTATATGCGTTGTTCTCATACATTGAATTTCTTGAATACACTTGTCAAAATAGGATGCCATATTTGTATTATGGTTTATTACTTGACGACTTCTTTCACTTAACGTATTTAGTGAGTGCATTAAAGCAATGCGTGCCAATATTGGCTGTATAAGTTCATACTCTTCGTTACTTTCAGCTTGTTCGAGTATAATTATTTGCGTTTCATTATCTAAAATAGCTCCATAATCTAGAAAAAGTTCAATTATATTTTTAGATTCAATTCCTGGATATTTTACTTTTGCTGTAAGAGGCGTAATTCCCGTATGGCTTTTAATATTAACATCTGCACCTTTATCAAGCAAAAATTTTACGTATTCAATACGTAGTGCATAATGCAAAGGAGTTCGCCCTTTTGAATTTTGAATATTTACATCAAGATTGAATTTTTCTAATAGATGAACGAACGATGGTGAGTGAGGGTTTACTGACATATAGTGTAAAGGTGTGTTTCCTAAGAATTTGTCTTTTGACATCAAATTAACTTCGTATTCTAATAATTTTTCAATAAATTTTTTATTACATAGTTGGAAAACACAAGTTGTTTGAAACTGTCCATAACGCAAAGTAAGTTCAAGGTTAGCCCCACGTTGTAGTAATAGATCAAAAATTTCAAAATTCTTAATTGCACCTACTCTAAAAAGAGGTGTAGTATTGTGATTGTCAGATCCGTTTGGATTGGCTCCCAAGTTTAATAAACGTTTAACATTTTCTATGTCCTGCTTGGAAACTGCTTTGTTAAGTAAACAATTTAACAGATCTACAGGCTCTAAATAGAACATGTCTACACAAATTGCTCAAAATGTAAAATTAAAGTAAATTTTTGTTTATTTTTTAACTTATAAGTATTGCTCCGTCAACAACTCTAAACTGAAAGAATTGCACGTAAACGTACACTACGATTTATTGATTTCATCATGACGCTATCCTAAGCAGTACAACATTTACCATAGTTTAGTACATTGAGCGCCTCTAACGTAGAAAAAGAGCAATGAACTGTTCTAAAATTTCTTCTAGGGGGGCTGCTGTTCTACACCTTGTAGATCTGCTACTCTAAATAGATGATACAGTTGATGTGCAATTGATGGAAGCATATTCTTTGATAGTTCTTTCTTTTCTGTGATTTTAAAATAACGTGATCTTTTGGTTAATTTTTAAATATCAAAATTAGGGGTGTGCGAGTAGCTCGAACTACGAGTGACTCGAACAAATTACTCGACTCGACTCGAGCTCGTCCGAGTCGAGTATTAACTCGAACTTTTCGACTTACTCGAATTTATCGAGTTACTCGAAAAAATATAAACTACTCGAATAACCCGAGTTACTCGAATAACCCAAGTTACTCGAATAACCCGAGTTACTCGAATGACTCGAGTTACTCGAACAACTCAAAAACTATATTATATTATTATGTAGTAATTAGTTCTTTTTTATACGAAAAGAATCATTTTTTACACTTTATTTTCATTAATTTTCTGTGAATTCTGTTTATCCGTCTATTTAGAAAGAATATTGGAAAAACTTTTAAACTAACTTCGAGTCGAGTCGAGTATTATATTCGAGTAACTCGAACTTTTCGAGTAACTCGAGCCATCCGAGTAATTCGAATTACTCGAGCAACTCGTATTTTTTCGAGCAGTTTGTATTTTTTCGAGTACTTAAGGATCTCGAGTACTCGACTCGAACTCGAAGAAAAAACTCGACTCGACTCGAACTCGATTATTCGAGTATTTGCACACCCCTAATCAAAATAGGAACTATTAAAGATGTTACCGTTGACTCTAAGAGAAAACAACAGCGACCCTTAGATTCTCTTAATATATTTATATTGTTGACATGCCAGTCGATCTAATCAAGATTTCATTGATTATTACTAGCAAAAAATCAGAAAAAATAAATTACAAAAAATATTTTCCGAAGTAGCAATTGATCCATTTTAAATACTATTTTGAACACATATGGGGATATTTCTTAAACTTTTAACTTCTATAATATTGTCACTTTTCAGATCTTTTTAATAATAAATCTATATTTTTAGCAATCTCAATACGTAAAGATAAATATATTCAACATATAAATAATTAATTTTGGTAAAAAAATTTATTATTTGTTAATTACTATATTGTATTAATTATTGTTAATTTTATTTCAAAAGTGATAAGGACAAGAAACTATTATTCAAATTCTACAAATGGTTAAATTTTTAAAGATATCTTTTTTATAATAACCGTATAAATTTTTGCAATACGGCAATCAGATTATTTTTAATAATATTAAAAACTTTTTTTTAATTACACAAGAGTATTTTTTCAAAAAATTCAATTTGAATGGTTTTTATTAAACTTTGATAGTTTGTTTAATTTTTTAAATACAAGATTTTTAGCTGCTATCTTTGATTACTAAGAAAAGTTGAAATTAGATGATTATTGTAACTTATGAAAGACAATTTATTTTGTACAACCTTATTATAAATTTAAAATTTGTAATAAATTAATCATAAATACTGTCTAAGTTGTTATACCAATCAATTTACGTAGCCATTTCAAGTATCTAATTAACTAAATAATACTTTATTTCATATAAATTTTTTCTCCATTTGTATTATACATTTCTTGTTGAATAAATCAAGTCATCACCTTGCCTTTATGTAGTACTAATTGAAAAAAAAATATTTTGTATATTATTTTGTTTGTTGTACAAAGGTTTGTTATTTTTTTCTTTTTTTCAATCATTTACTTGATTTATCTCAAAAATATAGCTCAACAATGACAGATACAATCTCACATGTGTCATAAGAGTATTTTGATACCTGCAAAAATATAGTCACAAAAATAATAAGAAAAATAATATGTAATATGGAAAAATAATTTTTCCTTTTATTGGCAATATAAAAATTACGAGATCGTCAGTGGCTCAGTCGGTAGAGTGATGGATTCGTAATCTCGAGGTTCCGAGTTCGAATCCCGCTCTCGGTGACCGAATGATACAAGTACCACTGTACGTTACATGTGCTTTGTTCACAAACACACTGACGATCTCCGTCGCTAATTAGCATCAAAATGATAGCATAAATACAGCGACGTTAAATTAAAAAAAAATTTAACGATTCAGATACGAATTTTATAAAAGAGAGAATTTCAAATCTTTTGCGGTTTAATTATTTTTATAAAAGAAACGTGTACAGAGAAAGAAATTACGATTATCCATTATATCTTATTGTTCTATTAAGTTTGTATGAATTATGAATGTGTTAATAATGAGTTTTACCCTAAATTTATTCTCGATTATTTTATTTGCATGAAATAAGTTTAAAAAATTAAAAAATAACTGTTTTTTACTAAAAAAAAGTATAAGGATCGATAACTTCGTGCTTCGAACTTAGCAATGAAGTGTCGTAAAATTTTTTTGAAAAAAAGTTACGTATAGCATCTCTGAAGCCCTTTCCAAAACTCTTTTCAGATTTTTTTCTGGCGGTAATATCGAAAAAACTACAGCTAATTGAACAAAAACAAATAAAATAAAATTTTTTTTTAATTACCTATGTGCTATATTTTCGTGAAGACATCATTAAAAAAATTTAAGTAAGCTAAAAAGAAAGCTTTTAAAGAGTATTTTAAAATAATCTTCTTGGAATTTTCTTAGGATTGCAACTGAAGGAGATATACTCCCTCAAAGTTAGAACAGGAATTTGATTACGTGTTGAGAATTATTGGACAGTATTATATATTTATGCATTAAATTTTATTTTTAATTTTAATTATAGCTACAAAACTAATTTTAATATTTTTAATGGAATTCAAAGCCAGAATAGTAGCTATTAAATATTGGTTGATTTATTTTTTATTAAATGTTTTTGAAATAAAAAATTGTAAACGTAACCTATTTATATGTAAGTTAATTATATTTAGTTTTTTTATTTAATATTGCTGCATTTACGCTATTATTGTGATACTAATCAGTGACGTAGATTATCAGTGTGTTTTTTAACAAAAAACTTGTAAAGTACAGTGGTGCTTGTGTCCATCGGCCGCCTTGAGCTGGGTTTAACCTCAAGATTACGAATCTATCGCTCTACTGAATGAGATACTGAGGTCTCATATTATGAAATTCAAGTAATTGTATTAAGATAATTAGTTTAAAAATATTGTTTTTACCATTCTAACTTCAAAATCGCAACTTCGTTGCTCTTTTTCGGCTCTCGTGGCAAAAAATACGGTTTGCAACTGGTAAGAAATGTACTATATCATCAGCATGTCTAGTTGGTCCGTACATTGTTTGGCAAATTCTTTTTAAAAGAAGTATAAAATTATATGATAAATAAAAACTGTTTTGTTAATTTTCGTCTTAAATATAATCTTACCCTACTGAAAATAATCAGATGGGATCTTATGTGTAATTTTGGCACGGGATCAGATGAAAAATCGAATGAGATCTCATCTGACTTTATTTAGTAAGGTTACCCTCGAAATTTCTCATTTCTCATACCCCAGAATCTTTTAAGGATAATTAACTTTTGATGCACCGATAATAAATAATAATCCATATATCCATCCGTTAACAAATGAACAATATTTTATTTGTACTTGACTAAATTATTGAAAATTATATAATCCTTGAGATTATCTCAGCTTTGAAAAGGAAATATATAACTATACTTTTAATAAATTTTTATGTTAAAATTTAGTTTAAAAAGTGGATAAATC
This sequence comes from Anastatus disparis, assembly GCA_017163975.1. NCBI lineage: Eukaryota > Metazoa > Arthropoda > Insecta > Hymenoptera > Eupelmidae > Anastatus > Anastatus disparis. The sequence goes on from JAFFSR010000226.1 coordinate 8,100,565, forward strand.
ATATTAAAATAATTTCTTCCATCAATAAAAGATATAAACTACTATACTTTTTATTGTTTATAATAATTATAAATGATTTAAAAAATACTGATAGTATACTAGGTTACTTACCTGGGTTTATCCACCTATAGTCTGTTTTGGCCTAGTAAGTGCTTTTAACCCTTTTTGTTCTATACCTTTCGAATTCGATGATGTGAGTCTTTCGAGCGGACCTTTATAACCAGATCTCTACCTCAGGCGCTACGATGAGCTCTAACATAATCCGGTAATTGAAAATTGTTTTCGGTGTTTATGTCACATTCCGTAAGCTTTAACACCAAAAACATTTATCTATTACCTGCAGCACACATTGTTGACAACGAAAAATCACCTAATTAATCAACGAAGTTACATAGGCAGCGTTCACCCATCCAAGTAATAACCGCGTCCAATGCGTCTTAAATTCGCCAATCGGCTGAGGTGCAGTTCCGTAACCCTACCAATGTGCTGGTCTTTTTAATGCTTATAATAATTTTAAATTATTTAAAAAACACTGGCAATATACTACATTTTTATTTCATGATTTTTATTTATTCATAATTGAGATACTTTTATTATGGACAGGCAAAAGGTTTTTGCGTAAATAATAATATAGTAGAAACTTTTTTATACAAAACTTTTATTTAATTAATAGTAAAATTTGTAAATATATTTATTTCTTGATAACGTGTAATTATTATTATCAATTACATATATATATATATAAAAAAAATTTTACGAACTTTTGAGCGGTACTGTATATATATATATATAAAAATTTTTTTTTTTAACTCAACTTCAAACTGTGATATTTCGGAAATGGTTCAATGAATTTAAAAAATCTGAACGGCGTTTGAAAGATCAGACAAAATACTATTTTTTTGTGACCTACCAAATATTTTTATCTTTTTTTTAACTCCATTTCTAATGATAAAAACTATTTTTATTTTTACGAATTCTTAAATTTCTATCAATAAAATGTAACTTTCAAAGAGTTTGATAAAATTAAAAAGTTCGAACGCAACTGAAAAGTAGAGTGAATTTCCTGAATCTTGATGTTTAATGATTTTTTTGTATCTATTTCTTGCGTGTAGCTAAAAATGCGCAAAAATGGAAAGTACAAGAGTTTTTGTTTACATTAGCAGGACACAAAAAGATAGTATTTTATCTAATCTTTTAAACGCCGTCCAGATTTTCGAAATTTATCGGGCCATTTCCGAAATATCGCAGTTTAAAGTTAAGTTTCTAAAAAAAAATTTTTTTTACAAACTTGTGAACGGTACTGTATAGTTTTAACAAAATTATCACAAATTTTATCACAATTATTATAAATAATAGTGTCCTTTTTTTGAAAAAATTAAAGTTATTTACAAATTTGATTCTTCGTATGTATATATGAACTACAGATCTAAATACACGCTGAAATGTAAACAAAAATAGACTCGCAACATTGGATAATATTATCATATCTAAAACTGATTTTCTTGTACTTTCCATTTTTGCGCATTTTTAGCTACACGCACGAAATAGATACAAAAAAATCATTGGACATACAGATTTAGGAAATTTACTCTACTTTTCAGTCGCATTTGAATTTTTTAATTTTATTAATTAAAAAGTTACATTTGATTGATTAAAATTTAAAAATTCGTAAAAATAAAAAAATTTTTAATCATTAAAAATAGAGTTAAAAAAAATAAAAATATTTGGCAGGAAATAAAAAAATATTATTTTGTCTGATCTTTCAAACGCCTTCCGGATTTTTTAAATTCATCGAGCCGTTTCCAAAATATCGCAGTTTGAAGTTGAGTTAAAAAAAAAATTTTTTTACGAACTTTTGAGCGGTACTTTATATAGGCTTATCTCTGGAACTTTTCATTTTCACCAAACTACAAGACTGTACATATTAAATAACGATATTATAACAACTTTATGAGTTAAACTATAAAATTACATTTTACTTTAAATATTATGAGGAGGTCGCGTATCTCTGTCCTTTTCTAATCGAAAAAATGATTTTTTTTACAAAAACTAATAACTTTAGTAAAAAATGAAGAGAAAGCCGCATCTTGTATGGAAAAAAGCAATGTTTTCTTTGATAAGAAAAAACTAATTTTATTGCTTCGTTCTCAAGAAAACCTTGAAAAACCAAATTGTCCATCCTAACCTCTATGATTTAAGTTTTTCAAGGTTTTCTTGAAAACAAAGCAATAAAATTAATTCTTTCCTATCAAAGAAAATATTGCTTTTTTTGATACGAGATGCGGCTTTCTCTTCATTTTTTGCTAAAGTTATTAGTTTCTGTAAAAAAACTCAATTTTTTCATTAGAGAAGGACAGAGATACGTGACCTCCTCTTATATGTGAAAAAAAAACGATATTTGACAATAAAAGCTCACCAGAAGCCAATGATACCGTAAAAATTGCAGTTTTGGCTGCGTGACTTTCTTAAAAATTTTTATTAATTTTGTTGTAATTTTTTGAACATTGCTTATTATAATTCAAAAATTAATTATCTAATGCATGATATGATATATAAATAAAAAATTATGGTTACTAGGGTGTGCCTGTTCTAATGACAAAAGTATGAGATATGAAACTAGCGATACCATGTTTTTAAGAAAAAAAATTTTTTTCACATTTTTAAAAACAGATTTTTGAACAGGCAATATAATTCAAAAATCCTTTTTGAATATGATTATATACATAAGAAAGCATCAAATAAAATTTTAGCCTTAGGCGTGTTACTTTTATAAATATGTTTTTTTAGATTAAAAACTTTAAAACATGCTGCGTAACTCATTTAAAATTACAACATTTTTCGCTCGCACATTTTGTGATTGTATAAAAGTACTAAAATGAACATTGTAAACAGTAGTTTAATATATAAGGAAATATATAATCATGGTGTTCAATCGATATATCAATGTAGTTACTCTTAAAAATCATTCAACATTTCAAAAACAGTACCAGAAAAATGAAAAAATCCCAGAGACAAGCCTATATAAAAATACCGTTTTTTTTTTATTTTTTGCTTTAAATAATTGAACGTTTGTTAAAAATGAATTATGTGATTTTTATTATATTCACTAATGAGTTTAGAATCACTGAAAATAGTTTCAAAAATGTGCCTTGAAATTATTTTTTTTTTTTTTTCGATAAGTGAAAAATGAAAAGTTTCAGAGACAAGCCTATATACATATTACATTAATAATTGTAAATCATGGTTTCCTAAATACATAACAATGTTTTCTATAACATATACATTATTATTTAATTGTTTTATATTTTTATGAAGAACGTTCTCTGCATTTTCGATCAAGATTAGTTTATCACCCGCTTTTCTGAATCGATTGGTAATTATTCCGGCATAAATAGGAAATTTTGATGCAAGATAAGTTTTATCAAAATGATTTGTCAATTTCTTATTTCGCAAAAGAGTTACAAGTTGATGTTCTTTATCTCCTATAATATTGAAATACGTAGCCTTACAATTAGCAGTTATATGCGTTGTTCTCATACATTGAATTTCTTGAATACACTTGTCAAAATAGGATGCCATATTTGTATTATGGTTTATTACTTGACGACTTCTTTCACTTAACGTATTTAGTGAGTGCATTAAAGCAATGCGTGCTAATATTGGCTGAATAAGTTTATACTTTCCTTGTTTTTCAGCTTCTTCAAGGATCATTATTTGTGTTTTATCATCTAAAATAGCTCCACAATCTAGAAGAAGTTCAATTATATTTTCACACTCAGATCGTTCATATTTTACTACTGCAGTAAGAGGCGTAATTCCCTTATGGCTTTTAATATTAACATCTGCACCTTTACTAACCAAAAATTTTATGAATTCAATACATACTGCATAATGCAGAGGGGTTTGCCCTTTTAAATTTTGAATATTTACATCAAGATTGAATTTTTCTAATAAATCAACAAACGATGATGACTGACGGTTTGTTGATATATAGTGCAAAGATGTGTATCCTTGTTTATCCTTTGACATTAAATTAACTTTGTATTCTAATAATTTTTTAATAAATCTTTTATCACGTTGTCCGAAGATATCACATGTTTGAAATAATCCACAGCGTAAAAGAAGTTCAGGTTTAGCCCCATATTGTAGTAATAGATCTAACATTTCTAAATCTCCGATTACACCTGCAGCAAAAAGAGGTGTACAACCGTGAAAGCTAGATAAGTTTGGATTGGCTCTCAATTTTAATAAAAGTTTAACACTTTTTATGTCACGATTGTCAATTGCTTTGTGAAGTGCTGTTTTACTTCTAAACAACACTATTTTTAACACACTGTCAACAATTTTTGTTGCAATCAGTAGCTGTATCGGAAAGAAACATAATTTACTACTCATGTCTAAGAACAGGATTTCTACACAGATTGAAAAGAACCTATCTACACAGATTGAAAACAACATATCTACACAGATTGCGCAAAATGTAAAATTAAAATTAAAGTAAATTTTGGTTTATTTTTCAACTCATAAAGACTTTCATAAATGCACGCTACGATTTCGTCCTTATTGATTTAATCATAACGCTATACTAAGCAGTACAACGCTTACCACAGTTTGATGTCTTAAGCGCCCCTGGCGTAGGAAAAGAGCAATCCTTTTAGCGGGGGTTGCTTTTCTACATCTCGCAGTTCTATAGCTCTGAATAGATGATGCAGCTGATGTGGAATCGACAGAAATATCCCTATCGGAAAAAAATAAATGAAAACAACAGTATAAATTGAAAATATCCGTTAAAAGAGAATAAAAGAAAAGACAGCAGAAGAGAAGTGAAGAAAAGTCACTGGATTGAGACTGAAGACAACAGTTATTTATATTTTTCTTCTATTATTAATAATTGTATTCATCAAACATTTTAAAAAGATGAAATTATTATTTTTCTTATAAAGAAGAAATTTTTTTATCAAAAGACAGTAGTTATTTATAATTTTATTCTGTTATAAAGAGTTGTATTCATTAAGGGGATGTAAAATGCCGACATTACACTTTTCCAAATTTTTTATTCTTAACCCAAATCTTTATAAAATATCTCTATATTACAGCCTCTTATTTCATTCAATAAAAATCATGATATAAAGATATGTCAGGAAGTTTTTGAATAAAGATTCAAAATTTAGGAAACTGCAATGTCGGTAGCTATGTACTAAACATATATTCTATTACATCATCTTGAATGTATTTTATTTGTTAAAAATTATAATTTTTTAAAGACAACACTTACTGACAGTTTCTGTCACAAGTCTCAATTTGGTCACTTTTCTGCAGTTAATAACTGTATCCTTCAGTTTTATTTAGATATATACAGTACCGCTCAAAAGTTTGTAAATTTTTTTATAGCACTGCGTGAGCTAAATTCGCGTTTTCTACACCATTTAGCGGGAGCTAAATACAACTTTTTTGAACTGTGTAAAAAAGTACTACCGTCAGAAATTTCGCACTTTATTATACTGTTCAAAATAGTATATTATTTACCTAGGGAGTTAATTTAAAAAATGTCTTAAATCGTATGTAATTGTCACCCGAGCCGAAGGCGAGGGTGACAAACATACGATTTAAGGTATTTTTCATTAACTCCCGTGGTGAATATGCTATTTTTTGTCATACCCAGACCAAAAGTACCACTTCGTCGATTTTGAGCGGGGAGGAGAAGTGGTACTTTTGGGCAGGGGATGGCAAAAAAGTAATATCGAAATCACGCATCACAATCACTCTTTGTATATATATTAATACGTAGAAATGTCTTTTCACACATGATAATACGTAGAAAATCAATCAAAAAATATAAATACTTTAATAAAGAATTGAAAACATCAAGAAAATCAAAACTATAGTTTATAAATTACTGTTGTGCCGTGAGTTGTCGAAACAAAACATCTGTGAGCGGCGCGCATGCGTGTACAGTGTGTACGGCCTAAGAATGAGAAAGAAAGAGATACCGGTACGAACAATAAACTAGATGCTTTGCTTTGTCTGACCTGTGTATACATAAATCTAAATAATCGGCAAGTTCTCTTTTTATCATATTGTATTTAATTAATAAAATATCACTGACATCAATACTTATTTGATATAATTTCTCAATCTAAGAATATTTTTGATATCGTTTTTGCTTTTTTTTGTTTGCGATGGGTCTATCATTGATAATAGTTTTACTTTTTTTCGATTTATCATTCGTGGTGTGCATAGTTTTGCTGATATATAGAATTCGTTTTTATTTACGAATTATCATTCGTGGTGTGCATAGTTTTGCTGATATATAGAATTCGTTTTTATTTACGAATTATTATTCGTGGTGTGCATAGTTTTGCTGATATATAGAATTCGTTTTTATTTACGAATTATCATTCGTGGTGTGTATAGTTTTTGATAATATTGATTTTCTGGGGTATTAATTACGTGTGGCGAATTTATCTCACACGTGCTATAAAATAATATACGATACGTGTGCTCGAAGTGGTCCTCTTACACGACGTGCATAGCACCCTCGCTGCGCTCGGGCGCTAACTGCACGCCGTGTAAAAAAGGACCACTTAGAGCACGTGTATCGTAATGTACTATTTTTTTAACTCAACTTCAAACTGCGATATTTCGGAAACGGCACGATGAATTTGAAAAATCCGGACGGCGTTTGAAAGATCAGACAAAATACTATTTTTTTGTGTCCTGCCAAATATTTTTATCTCTTTTTTTAACTCTATTTCTAATGATAGAAAAATTTTTTATTTTTACGAATTTTTAAATTTTAATCAATCAAATGTAACTTTTTAAGAAATGGATAAAATAAAAAAATTCGAACGCGATTAAAAAGTAGAGTGAATTTCCTAAATCTTTATGTTCAATGATTTTTTTGTATCTATTTCCTGCGTGTAGCTAAAAATGCGCAAAAATGGAAAGTACAAGAAAATCAGTTTTAGATATGATAATATTTTCCAATGTCGCGAGTCAATTTTAGTTTACATTAGCAAGATACAAAAAGATAGTATTTTGTCTAATCTTTTAAACACCGTCCAGATATTTGAAATTTATCGAGTCATTTTCGAAATATCGCAGTTTGAAGTTGAGTTTCTGAAAAAAAAATTTTTTTACGAACTAATGAACGGTATTGTATACTTTTTAACAAAATTATCACAAATTTTATCACAATTATTATAAATGATAGTGTCCTTTTTTTGAATAAATTAAAGTTATTTACAAATTTGATTCTTCGTATGTATATACGAACTACAGATTTGAACACATGCTGACATGAAAACAAAAATAGACCCGAGATATTGGAAAATATTATCATATAAAATTGATTTTATTGTACATTCCATTTTTGTGCTTTTTTAGCTACACGCAGGAAATAGATACAAAAAAATCATTAAACATAAGGATTTAGGAAATTCACTCTACTTTTCAGTCGCGTTTGAATTTTTTAATTTTATCAATTTCTTAAAAAGTTACATTTGATTGATTAAAATTTAAAAATTCGTAAAAATAGTACATTGTGCAACAAGGGAGCAAAATAAGTGTTTGCCGACGAGTGCGAGTTTGGCGCTTGAGCGTAGCGAAAGCGACAAATCGCACGAGTCGACAAACATCTATATGCTCCCGCGTTGCACATACTATTTTCTCACACGAAGAGCGCTAAAAATATTATTTTTAATTTCATACATGTTTTGACAACTCTTCAAAATAACTCGTTATACGTAGCTATATATTTCATTTTAAACTTTTACGGTAGCAAATTTAAAGTAATCATCTTTGTTTGTTCAAGTATTTCTGTGGGCACTCCACTTTTACTATCAGATTCTGATTCGTTATTCATTTTTTATATATTCACATATTTAAAGTACACACAAAACGTGAAATTTTTTCGTGGAATTTGTCCACCCTTAACTTCTAAGAATTTATGATTTGGGGTTGAGCTCTTGGCTGATGTGATGAGCATTATAACTATTAAATGAATGATACTAAAAAAATACTAAATAGTTTGAAAACAGTTATTAATTTATTCGAATTTTTCCAAGAAATTTTTTTACCCCTTGCAATTCGCAGAATTTACAATCCAAAGTTAAATATTTGACTGGCTATAAAGATAACGGGTTACAGTATCGAGTTACACATACTGGCTAGCGTATAAAGATATCGGGTTAGATTCTCGAGGCTTTTATAAGTTCGAATTCATTTTTCTCCCTAGGGAGGCAAAGAGGTATTTTGCTCCCTCACAACAGCTGGTCAAAATAGTATTTTGCGCTCTGAGTGCGAGAAAAAAATTTTTCTATCATTAGAAATAGAGTTAAAAAAAAAAGATAAAAATATTTGGCAGGACATAAAAAAATAGTATTTTGTCTGATCTTTCAAACGCCTTCCGGATTTTTTAAATTCATCGAGCCGTTTCCAAAATATCGCAGTTTGAAGTTGAGTTAAAAAAAAAAAAAAAATTTTTACGAATTTTTGAGCGGTACTGTACATTTTTTTCCGCTGGAGATATTCTTTGATAGTTCTTTTTTTTCTGTGATTTTAAAATAACGTGATATTTTGGTCAATTTTTAAATATCAAAATAGAAACTATTAAAGAAGATGTTACCGTTGACTATACTTAGAGAAAACAACAGCGCCCCTTGGATTCCCTTAATACATTTATGGTAACATACTAATCCACCTAATCAGGATTTCATTGATTATTACTAGCAAAAAATAAGAAAAAATATTTTCCGAAGTAGTAATTGATCCATTTTAAATGCTATTTCGAACACACATATGGGGAAATTTCTGAAACTTTTAACTTCTATAATATTGTAACTTTTCAGATCTTTTTGATAATAAATATATATTTGTAGCAATTTAAATACGTAAAAATAAATATATTCAACATATAAATAATTAATTTTGGTGAAAAAATTAATTATTTGTTAATTATTATATTGTATTATATATTATATTGTATTATATATTATATTGTATTAATTATTGTTAATTTTACTTAAAAAATGATGAGGACAAAAAACTATGATGCAAATTCTACATAGTTTGGTACCATAAATGGCTAAATTTTTAAAGATATCTTTTTTATAATATCCATACAGATTTTTGCAAAAATAGCATTAGATTATTTTTAATAATAATAAATTTTTTTTCAATTTCACAACAGTATTTTTTCAAAAAATTTAATTTGAATGGTTTTCATTAAACTTTGATATTTTCTTGAATTTTTTAAATACAAGACTTATAGATTAGATATTATCTTTGATTACTAGGAAAAGTAGAAAGTAGATGATTATTGTAGTTTATGAAAGACCACAATTTATTTTGTACAACCTTATTATAAATTTAAAATTTGTAATAAGTTAATCATAAATACTGTCCAAGTTGTTATACCAATCAATTTACGTAGCCATTTCAAGTATCTAAGGGTGTTATGCCGAATATATATAGTCAACTCACACGGACGAGAGACTCATACATGCGCGTAGCATATACGTGTAGGCGCACACCAACTTGATTACCGCGCCATCTTAGACGTGTCAACGTCGCATCTAACATTACGAGTGACGCGTCGAACTACAGTCTGCTATAATAAAACGCGAGATTTTGCAAAATGAGTAAAGAACAATATAGAAACGAATTCGGTCGTTTTGCAAAAAAAGAAGAAAAATTTTTAGAAAAATTAGGTGTATTGAAAACTAAAAAAGTTGTTTCGCCTGAGTTATTAAAAAAAACAGGAGTGGCAGTCGTGGGGACTGGCCGACAGAAGCTATGCTTCCAGTATATATATAGAAACTATGAAGTTAAAAAATTATAGGTTATTTTTTAATGAAAACTGATTATTTTTCATTCAATGTATTATGTATTTAAAAATATATTAATAATATAGTTTATTAATATCAATTATTAAAAAATTAAGAAAGAAATGTTTATACGCAACTTATAAAGTTTCATTGATATAAAAAAATGAAGCAGTAAAACTTTCTAGTTTCTCAAATAAAATATATAGAAATGTACAATACCAAAATTTACGAAAAATTTTTCGTAAAAAAATAATTTTTCAAATTTTAACATAGAATAAAAAATTAAAAAAGAAATTAAAATAAAGATAAAATACCAATTTTGTTTTGTGCTGTAAAATTTTTCTGTCATTTTTTTCTATTTTTTTTACCGTATCAAATAGTTTTTAAATTTGTGGAATTTTTTAACTTTTTTCAATTATTTATAACTATTTAAGAAATAAAGATATGTAAGAAGACTAAGGAAAAAAAAAATATTTTTTTTATTAGAATTATATTTTTTTAACTGAGCAAATAATATATATATATATATATATATATACATATATATATATATATATTTGCATACGTTCATGCTAATATCTCGACGATATTCTCTCTGTCAATACTCCCTAAGGGAGTATCGACAGCTCTATACTCCCTAAGGGAGTATTGACAGATCGAGATATCGCACAGCATGGCCGTATATGACGCGAGTGACATCGATTCGTAGGTTAGTGAAAACAAAAGAATGTCGTTAGATATGTCAATGCTCATACAAATTCATATAAAATCTTAACTTTACAGAATGTTTTGTTTAAACAAATTTTCAAAGTTAAACAGTTAATAAGTAAAATAAATAAGTAAATAATGACATTATTTACTTTTTTTTAATAAAACATACATCATTAATTTAAAAAAATCATTTTTATAGTTCCTCATACGGCCTACCAACGACATAAACTTATCTACGTAACTTGGGAGTACGAAGGATTCTGAATCCAGGCTTGACTAAAGTGCTTGTCGCTTGAGCAGCAGTCAGTCTCGGGCGCGCTTCGCGCGCCCTCGACGAACTGCTACTCATGCGACAAACACTTTAGTCTCGCCTGTATTCATCCTTCGTACTCCCAAGTTACGTATATAACTAATATATATATATATATATATATATTTATACAGTAAGATTACGAGGAAAGTACCTATACGAAATCAGTAGGTGCAAGTGAGAGGGTATAGGGAAACCTCGTTAACATAAAAACATATTTAGAAAAAGAGAAACAGTACCCGCTTTGTGTTTACCTATAACGTTCTAGTATATATAGATACTTTCCTCAAAATTTTACTGTGTATATATATATATATATATATATATATATATATATACACACACACACACACACACTACAAGCATCAATCGTAGTACATTCAACGCGCTCATCCACTTGTGTATACACGCATATTCTTAAGCGGAATGGGAGAGAGGGAAAGAAAGAAAGAGAAAAAAGAATTTAAGTGTTTGTATGTTGATAGAATTATGGCACCCTGTGCCATATTCGTACATTCACGCTGGGTGACATTTGGGACTGTCGATTTTTATACATTTAGTGCCCCTGCCGTAACGTCGCGTAAGAAGCATAGCTTCAAAAATTGTCAACGAAAATATCATGTTTGATATATTGAAAGACACGTTTACAAACGGATTTTAAACCTCAATTTAAAAAGACGAACCATCGTATTCCCGCGCTTCACGCTGCTTAAACGTATAATTCTATGTGTATACTATACCTATATATTGTGTTGAGACGTTGCCACGTCTCAAGATCAATTATGTGAATACTGTATACCCCTTGATTTGAATTAATTTTTCTCAACAACTACACGTGTCACATTCCTCACTTTTTCGGACAATAATCAGAAAGGTTTGATATATATTGTATTTAATTTTCATTGGAATCTGTAATATCAAATTTTAATTATTCTTTCAAAAGTGTCCTTTGCACGCCATTTCACGTACTCGACCTATGCTTCACGCGTTAAAGTAGCATACTTTGATCTTGAATATCTCTAAAATTATACGTGTCATTCATCTCAAATTAAAACCACATATACTTTTCAACTCATACAACATTCTGTCAAAGTTTTATAACTTTCTGTAATAACGCGTATTTCGGCATAACACCCTTAACTAAATAATACTTTATTTCATATAAATTTTTTCTCCATTTGTATTATACATTTCTTGTTGAATAAATCAAGTCATCACTTTGCCTTTATGTAGTACTAATTGAAAAAAAAAACATTTTGTATATTATTTTGTTTGCTGTACAAATTAACGGTTGAAGCAGAGAAAAAAATTTTATTCTAAAGTCAGAGGTTCCTAAGTTTGTTTGTTTTTTCTTTTTTTTTCAATCATCTACTTGATTTATCTCAAAAATATAGCTCAACAATCATAGATACCATCTCACATGTGTCACAAGAGCATTTTGATACCTGCAAAAATACAGTCACAAAAATAATAAGAAAAATAATATGTAATATGGAAAAAAAATTTTTCCTTTTATTGACAATATAAAAATTACAAAGTATTAAGATCTTTGTGTAAGACAAAACTAAAAATATGATTTCGTTATTTATTAATTTTTTAATAAATATTTTAAAAACTAACATGCGAATGTATAAGAATTATTTTTGAAAAGTATAAACATTCAACTAAAAAATGTTTTGCCTATAATAAGTACATTTTTATTTTAAATAGTATGCAGTCTTTAAAATATTTCTATGACTAATATACTTTGAATTATGAACCAAAAGTTCTAAAAATAAGCCAATATTATTGTTAATAATTAAATTGACCAAAAATTTGAAAATAAAGAATATTTTCATTGAAAATTGATAATAAAATGTTGATATATTCATTTTTCTAATTATTTCTGTTTCTAATCTTGACTATAATACTGGCTAGTGTACGGTTATATCGCAGTGACTATTTGGTGATAGTTAATATATTATTGTTTAATAAATAAGATATTTTTTCCATTAATCTGTATTACGAATGCGTATATTCACTTAGTAATATACATATACACGTGCGTTCGGATAAAATTTATTTTTAAATTTTCAAAATTACGTATAGATAAGGAAAAAAAAATTTAAAGAAATAAAATAATTATCGTTTTGATATTATTTAAGGTAGTTTGCCAGTAAACTTAATCAACCTTGATTTTGATAAAACACTGTGATTCTATTTTTTAAATACTCATAGAACCATCTCCCAAAATTTGAGATTATATTACCAATGGAAATTTAATAAGCCAAGCTTTTAAAAATTAATTTTTTTATATATATCTAAAGCATACTGAAAATCATCACATTTTCAATTACATTTCTTTGAAAAATGCCTTTCTTATTTTGAAAATTGGCTATAGGAGCGCGGTGGCGTAACGGATAGAGCTCTTGCCTTCAACGCGGTGGGCATGGGTTCGAATCCTGGCCAGGCACCTCTGACTTTTTTTCGAAAGAAAATTAGTGTATGTGCTACCCATATCGCGACTCTTAAGAAATCTGACCTCATTGAGTATCGGTTGATTGTTGGTCACAAAAAGTGGCTGACCATCCATCGGTAGTCAAAGTTTTCGGTATGGCGGTGTCTGACAGTCTAGCCTGATGTAATGTGTTAAACGGTTCCGGGCTGGGCTCCCTCGACATCTCCATAGAAAAAGGTTAATTATATAGAGGATAACAATATCCTTTATATATTAATCTTTTTTTTCAAAAAAAAAAAAAAAAAAAAAAAATTTTGAAAATTGGCAATTCTAAGGAAATATGTTAATATAAAAATCCTTTTCATGATTTTATTGCATAGAATTTCAATATGGTAGATCTCGTCTAACAAGGAAAGTACCCCAACTCTGGAAAACGGATTTGTGTAAAACTGCAGGACATGATTCTTTGATGAAAAAAAAATAAATCCGTGTTTTTTCTTTTGAGCTAACAGGCCCTAGAGACAAAGGTGTAGACATTTTTTCAAAACTATAGTAAGAAAAAGCAGTTCAAACCGATTTTGATTCGGTGATAGAAATATAATCACTGAGTAGCGCTTTTATTAAAAAACTTTTTTTCTTCATATCTTAGCCGAAAATTCGGGGTTCTGCTGGGTCAACATGTAAAGAAACTCAGAATTTCTGCTGAGTGAGACGACATCCATCGTAACTAACGCAGCACTGACGACCCAATGCAGAAAACTTTCAATGGCCGCTAGACGCTGGCGCCGTCTAGGCTAATAGCAACAGCTGTTGCTGTTACTATAACCTTACTCAAAGTTCTTAAAAATGAATTCTAAAATGTAAATACATGCAATGTATTTATATATGCACATGAATCTTTTTAATACTTTTCTTGTCAGTTTTTTATGTTGATACTGTGTTGTATGTGTTTGTGTGTGTGTATGTGTTAATTTTTATACGTAATACATCGTTATGAAATACATTACGTATAAAATATTGACAACGATGTTTAAATAGTGTTAACTTTTCGATTTATTATTTACATTTTTTAATAAATTTTTATATGCAGTATTTTTATTTTTTTTAGATTTATCATTTGTATTTGTTTTTTTTATTCATAATTCGTATTTGTTTTTCGATTCATAATTCGTATTTTTTTAGATTTATCATTTGCAATTGTTTTTAATTGCATTTAATAATTTATGTTTATAATTCATATTTTTGATGAATATTTAGATTTATCATTCGTTTTTTTAATAGTGTTTCATAGGTTAAATTTTTTGCGTATAATGTGCAATTTTTTAGATTTATTATTCATATTTTTTAATAAATTTTTATATTTATCATTTTTATTTTTTTTAAGATTTATCATTTGTATTTATTTTTAGATTCATAATTCGTATTTAATTTTAGAATCATAATTCGTATTAATTTTTAAATTCATAATTTGTATGATTTTTTAGATATATCATTAATATTTCTTTAGATTTATCATTTGTATTTGTTTTTAGATTTATCATTAATATACATTTAGATTTATGATTTGTATTTTCGGTAAACCCTTAGATTTATCATTCGTGATTTTTAAAGTGTATTTGAATCGAGGCGCGACGCGTGCCTTTGAATTTTGTTCAGAGCTGGCCAGCAGATGGCGCGTGAGCAAATCAGAAAGAAAATTCATGGCCGCGCGCTGTCGTCAGCTGGTATATCCACACGCGTGACATTTTTTTAGATTTATTATTAATTAGCGTGGCGAATTTTCGGCTAGCTATGAAGAAAAGTAGTATTATCCACTCAGACATAAATTAGATCAACCTGCCGTGCGTTTGTCTACGCACAGCAGAAAGATCTAATTTCTGCCCTCGTAGATAAATATACTATTTTTCTATTCTGTCGAGAAGCATTTTTTTGAAAATTTGAAGTGAATCTGAGAAACCTTTTACGGGTCTATAAAATTCATCTTTAAAAAAAAAGTTTCCATCAGTTTCGTTATTCTTTGGTTATTAAATCTGAAAAAAGATTGAATTTTATAAATTGAAATTTGCAGTTCAATTTTTTCAAAAATATCCCGGTATAAGTTGTTTTTAAATCATATATATGAGCTCTTGTAATTTTAATTTCATCGAACAATCAGTTAGAGGCTTACTCTAAGGAAGATACTTATGTTATTATTTATTCTACCTTCCCACCAGTCATTATAGAAGTGTGATCTTCCTATAAATATAGAATAATAGCTTGTAGTGCTTGTTCCATTTCAAACTAGTTACTGACAACATAACTTATGACATTCGGCGGTATTTTAAGTGGATGCAGACATAAATCAAAGCTTTTCTTTATATGATTATAATCAAACCATTATGCGAGCAGCTTCTCTTTTTCATGAGCAGCTTCATTTCTGACTGAAAATATGGTGCAGCTATCTTCTTAGCTTTTTCTATTTCAAAATAAGGAATGATTCAATCTTTAATAATAAAAAATAATCAAAACATGTCATTGTATTTTTCGATAAAATACTTAAATTTTTTGTTTTGTCATTTTTAAAAATTTGTATTAAAATAACAACTTAAGGATAATAGCATAAGCTGAAAAATATAGCAATATATTTTATGGACTTTCAAACTGTAACTATTGTATGCCAGCTAAAAATTAGAATTTTTAATACGAGGGACACAAGCAGTAATGTTTCTCAAAACTTCACAACTTTTCCTAGTTAAGGTGATGTAATATATAAGGTGTATGGTTTCTATAGCTACCGACGTTACAATTTCTCTAGCTTTTAATTTTTGTTAAAAAATTTTTCGAAATATCCCTATATTTTGCTTGTCATTTGTTAATAAAAAGCTGTAATATAAAGATATTTTTAAAATTTTTAGATCAACAATAAAAAATTTGGAAAACTGTAATGTCCGTATTTTACATTTCTTTGAATCGCATTTTAATTTAGTAACTTTAGTTTGATCTTTTTTTTCATAGAAAACTCTCATATTTTTTCCCAAAATTAGAATGCACCTTGTTCTAGAAATATAGTTTCTATTGTTTTTATTGTTATATATTTTATTTTAAAAGATAAGCAAACCCTCTTGAAAACCATATTTTTAGAAAATATAATATCGTAATGTAATAAAAAATAAAAAAAAATATTTTTCAAAATAATATACCCTTATTATTTTGAAAAATAACATACTTTAAATTTTTTTGATGCAAAAACAATTACGTTATATTGAAATTATCATACGATGTTTTTCTCTATTTCTTCGATACGCAAAAATCTTTTTTTTAATCATATCAAGTTTATAGCTGTTATGTATAATTTCCCAAATATTATTTCCTGAAATTATTCATGTACACTAAACTTAAATAGCCGATGTCATTACTCATCATCCCTGTTTATGATTTATATGGGACTGAAACCTTGTAATTGTCAATATATTATTGTTTATCAAATCTTATGTTCATTATACACGCGCTATACATAAGATAATTAAAACTATACAAATACTAAAATCATGTATATCCCTAAAATAAAAAACATATAAAAAGAGAGATATTTACTTAATTGGATAACAAGCAATAACGTATATACATACGTTAAGCGTAATTATTTTATTTTTTTAACTCTATAGCATAAATTACATGGCTTATGCTAATTTAATTGATTCGGTACTATTCAATAGATTTGTAGAAATTCAAATATAAATTTAATAAAAGAGAGAAGTTTAAATCTATTGTGGTTGAATTATTTTTATAAAGTAAATGAGTATAGAGAAAGAGATGACGATTATCCATTACATCTTATTGTTCTATTAAGTTGGTATGAATTATGGATGTGTTGATAATGAGTTTTACCGTAACTTTATTCTTGATTATTTTAGTTGCAATAAATAAGTTTAAAAAATGAAAAAATAACTGCTTTTTACTAAAAAAGTATAAGGATCAATAACCTTACGTGCTTCGAACTCTGCAATGAAATGTCGAAAAATTTTTTTGAAAAATTTTTACAGATAGCATCTTTGAAGTCCTTTCCAAATCTCTTTCAGATTTTTTCTTGCTGTAATATTGAAATAACTACAACTAATTGAAAAAAAACGAAAAAATAAAAAAAAATTTTAAATTGCCTATACGTATTATATTTTGTGAAAACATCATTGAAAAAATTTAAGTAAGTTTAAAAGAAAGATTTGAAGAGTATTTTAAAATTATCTTCTCGGAATTTTTCTAGGATTGAAACTGAAGGAGATATGCTCCCTCAAAGTTTGTGCAAAAATTTGTTTACCTGTTCGAAATTATTGGCTGGTACTGTATATTTATGCATTAAATTTTATTTTTAATCTTAACTATGCTACAAAACTAATTTTTATATTTTTAATGGAATATAAAGTCAGAATGGTTGTTATTAAATATTGGCTGCTTTACTTTTTATTAAATGATTTTAAAATAAAAAGTTGTAAACGTAAGTATTTATATACAAGTTTATTTTATTTATTTGTTATTAATTAACGTCGCTATATTTATGCTATTATTGTGATTCTAATTAGTGACGGAGGTCGTTAGTGTGTTTTTAAACAAAAAACCTTTAAAGTACAATGGTGTTTGTGTCAATCGGCCACCGTGAGCGAGATGCGAACTCCGAACCTCAAGATTACGAATCTATCGCTCTTCCGAATGAGCCACTCAGGCCTCATTATGAAATTCAAGTAACTGTATTAAAATGATTAGCTTAAAAACATTGTTTTTATCATTCTAATTTCAAAATCGCCACTTCATTGCTCTTTTTTGGCTCTCATGGCAAAAAGTACGGTTTGCAATTGGTACTATATCATCAGCATGTCTAGGAGGTCTGTACTTTGTTTTGCGAATTCTTTTTAAAAAAAGTAGAAAATTAATTTACACAAATAACTTTATATTAATTTTAAGCGTTAATTTTTTTTTTACGAAAATAAAGAAAGAATGTATACACACCAAAATATCAATCGTATAGTATAAAATTTTTTAAAGTAAAATTGATCCATATAAATCGTTCCTTAATTTTCATCTTAAATATAATCTTACCCTATTGAAATTGGTCAGATGGGATGTTATCTGTAATTTTGGCACGGTATCTTAGATGAAAAATCGAATGAGATCTCATTTGATTTTTTAAATTTCTCAGTTACTCATTTCCCATCCCCCGGAATCTTTTAAGGATAATTAACTCTTGGTGCACCGATAATAAATAATAATCCATGTATCCATTTGTTAACAAATAAACGATAATTTTATTTGTACTTAACTACGTTATTAAAAATTATAAGATCCTTGAACATATCTCAGCTTTGAAAAGGAAATATATAACTATACTTTTTATGAAATTTGATGTTACAATTTGCAGTTTTAAAAGCGAATAAATTATATTAAAATTATATTAAATAATTTCTTAAATCAATAAAAGAAATAAACTGTTATACTTTTTATTGTTCATAATAATTTTAAATTATTTAAAAAACACGGACAGTATACTATATTTTTATTTCGTGATTTTTATCTATTCATAATTGAGAAATTTTCATTATGAAAAGACAAAAGGTTTTTGCGTAAATAAAATATAGTAGAAACTTTTTATATTAAACTTTTTATTAGATTAATAGTACAATTTGTATATACCTTTATTTCGTAATAATGTGTCATTATAATTATTATTAATGATGTATATATATATATATATATATATATATATATATATATATATATATATATATATATATATATATTACATCAATAATTGTAAATCATGATTTTCTAAATACTTAACAATGTTTTCTATAACATATACATTATTATTTAATTGTTTTATATTTTTAGCAAGAACGTTCACTGCATTCTCGACCAAGATTAGTTTATCATCCACATTTATGAATCGATTTGTGATCATCCGAGCATAAATAGGAAATTTTGATGCAAGATTAGTTTCATCGAAATGATGTGTCAATTTCTCTTTTCGAAAATGAGTTATAAGTTGATGTTCTTTATCTCCTAGAATATTGAAATACGTAACCTCACAATTTTCAATTATATGAATTGTTCTCATACATTGAATTTCTCGAATACACTTGTCAAAATAGAATGCTATTTTTGGATTAAGATTTATTATTTGACGACTTCTTTCACTTAACGTATTTAGTGAGTGCATTAAAGCAATGCGTGCTAATATTGGCTGAATAAGTTTATACTTTCCTTGTTTTTCAGCTTCTTCAAGGATCATTATTTGTGTTTTATCATCTAAAATAGCTCCACAATCTAGAAGAAGTTCAATTATATTTTCACACTCAGATCGTTCATATTTTACTACTGCAGTAAGAGGCGTAATTCCCTTATGGCTTTTAATATTAACATCTGCACCTTTACTAACCAAAAATTTTATGAATTCAATACATACTGCATAATGCAGAGGGGTTTGCCCTTTTAAATTTTGAACATTTACATCAAGATTGAATTTTTCTAATAAATCAACAAACGATGATGACTTTCGGTTTACTGACATATAGTGCAAAGGTGTGAATCCTCGTTTATCCTTAGCCATTAAATTAGCTTTGTATTCCAATAATTTTTTAATAAATCTTTTATCACATCCTGAGAAGATATCAAATGTTTGAAACTGTCCACGGCGCAAAAGAAGTTCAGGTTTAGCCCCATGTTGTAGTAACAGATCTAAAATTTCTAAATTTTCGATTCTACCTACAGCAAAAAGAGGTGTACGACCGTAATCGCAAGATAAGTTGGGATTGGCTCTTAAATTTAATAAAAGTTTAACACTTTTTATGTCACGATTGTCAATTGCTTTGTGAAGTGCTGTTTTACTTCCAAACAACACTATTTTTAACACACTATCAACAATTTTTGTTGCAATCAGTAGCTGTATCGGAAAGAAACATAATTTACTACTCATGTCTAAGAACAAGATGTCTACACAGATTGAAAAGAACCTATCTACACAGATTGAAAACAACATGTTTACACAGATTGCTCAAAATGTAAAATTAAAATTAAAGTAAATTTTTGTTTATTTTTCAACTCATAAAGACTTCCATAAACGCACGCTACGATTTATTTCTTATTGATTTTATACTAAGCAGTACAATGTTTACCACAGTTTGGTGTTTTAAGCGCCTCTGGCGTAGAAAAAGAGCAATATACTACTCAAAATATCCTTTTAGGGTGGCTGCTGTTCTACACCTCGTAGTTCTGTAGCTCTAAATAGATGATACAGCTAATGCGGAATCGATAAAAACATATTTTTTGATAGTTCTTTCTTTCTTGTAATTTTAAAATAATGTGATCTTACTAAATGCTTCCGTTAGTTTGTTCATTATTATTGGTTAATTTTTTAATGTCAAAAAAAGAATTGTTAAAGAATATCTTACCGACGGCTGTACTGTAGAGAAATCAACAGCGCCTATTCGATTTTCTTAGTACATTAATGTTGGTAACATGCCAATCTACTTAATCAGGATTTCATTGATTATTACTAGCAAAAAATAAGAAAAAATATTTCCCGAAGTAGTAATTGATCCATTTTAAATACTATTTTGAACACACATATGGGGATATTTCTGAAACTTTTAACTTCTATAATATTGTAATTTTTAGATCTTTTTAATAATAAATATATATTTGTAGCAATTTGAATACGTAAAAATAAATCTGTTTTATATATTCAACATATAAATAATTCATCCTAGAGATCTCAGTAGCTCATACGGTAGAGCAATGGATTCGTAATCTCGAGGTTTGAATCCTGGCCTGGGCCGATTGATACAAGCACCCACTGTACGTTCACATGTGCTTTGTTCACAAACACACTGAGAACCTTAGTCGCTAATTAGCATCGTGATAATAGCATAAATACAGCGACGTTAAATAAAAAAAAAGACGATAATTCAATTAAAAAACCTGAACGATATTATTTTTTATAAAATTAGATTATCAAACCGCATTTGGAAATTAATCTAAATTATTTATATCCAAATTTTTGAAATGCGAATGCGGTTTGATAATCTAATTTTATAAAAAGTAATACAATTCTGAATTTTTTTGGCTATTTTTTAAATTATATTTAACGTCGCTGTATTTATGTTATCATTGCAATGCTAATTAGCAACGACGGTCGTCCGTGTATTTGTGAACAAAGCACGAATAACATACAGTGGTGTTTATATCAATCGGCCGCCGAGAGTAGGATTCGAACTCGCGATCTCGAGATTACGAATCCAACGATCTACCGAGTGAGACACTGACGACCTCAAAAGGAACTTAACTTTAAATTATGAAAAAACAAAATAAATTAATTGTACTTGACTAAGTTATTCAAAATTTTGATCTTTGAGATTAGCTCAGCTTTGAAAATATATAGCTATACTTTTAATAAATTTTGATGTTAAAATTTAATTTTAAAAACGAATAAATTATATTAAAATAGTTTCTTCAATAAAATATATAAAATGTTGTAATTTTTATTGTTTATAATAATTTTATATTATTTAAAAAACGCTGGCAATATGTTTTTATGTCGTGATTTTTATTTATTTATTATTGAGAAACTTTATTATGGGAATAGATAGATAGATAGATATTTTATTTATTTGTAATAGTTTACAAAAAGTGTGTAACAAAACAAAAATATAATATTTAATACATAATAAGATACAGAAATGAGATAATGTAATTATTGCACATATGATATCACAGTCGATTTCCTAAAACTAATAATACTACAAAAGTAAGTCACTATTCAGAGTGATATCACAGATCATTACAATAATAAAATACACACACAATCATCAATAAAATAACAATAAACAAATATGTCGAATTAATATCTAATTATGGGAAGGTTTTTGCGCAGAAAAATATAGTAGAAACTTTTATATAAAACTTTTTATTTAATTAATAATACAATTTGTACATACATTTGTTTCGTAATAATGTGTCATAACTATTGTAAAATATATATATATATATATATATATATATATATATATATATATATATATATTTTTTTACGTTAATAATTGTAAATCATGATTTTTTAAATACTTAACAATGTTTTCTATAACATATACATTATTATTTAATTGTTTTATATTTTTAGCAAGAACGTTCACTGCATTCTCGACCAAGATTAGTTTATCATCCACATTTATGAATCGATTTGTGATCATCCGAGCATAAATAGGAAATTTTGATGCAAGATAAGTTTTATCAAAATGATTTGTCAATTTCTTATTTCGCAAAAGAGTTACAAGTTGATGTTCTTTATCTCCTAGAATATTGAAATACGTAACCTTACAATTTCCAGTTATATGCATTGTTCTCATACATTGAATTTCTTGAATGTACTTGTCAAAATACCATATTTGTATTATGGTTTATTACTTGACGACTTCTTTCACTTAACGTATTTGATGAGTGCATTAAGACAAAGTGTGCCAATATTGACTGTATAAGTTTATACTTTCCTTGTTTTTCAGCATCTTTGAGTATAATTATTTATGTTTCACTATCTAAAATAGTTTCATAATCTAGAAGAAGTTCAATTATATTTTCAGATTCAAATCCTGGATATTTTATTTTTGCTGTAAGAGGCGTAATTCCCGTATGGCTTTTAATATTAACATCTGCGCCTTTATCAAGCAAAAATTTTACGTATTCAATACGTAGTGCATAATGCAAAGGTGTTTGCCCTTTTGAATTTTGAATATTTACATCAAGATTGAATTTTCCTAATAGATGAACGAACGATGGGGAATGAGGGTTTACTGACATATAGTGTAAAGGTGTGTTTCCTCGTTTGTTTTGACATCAAATTAACATCGTATTCTAATAATTTTTTAATAAATTTTTTATCACATAGCTGGAAGACACCAATCGTTTGAAACAGTCCATTGCGTATATGAGGTTCAGGTTTAGCCGCATGCTGTAGTAATAAATCAAAAATATCAAAATCTTTGATTGTACCTATATTAGAAAGAGGTGTAAAACCTCGAGAGTCAAATACGTCTGGATTACCTGTCACATTTAACAAAAGTTTAACACTTTTTATGTCCTGATTGAGAACTGCTTTGTGAAGTGCTGTTCGATCTCTAAACAGCAATATTTTCAATACTATTTTAAAAATTTGTTTTGCAATCAGTGATTTTATCGGAAACAAACATAATTTATTACTTATACCTAAAAACAACAAGTCGACACAGGTTAAAAACAACCTATCTACACAGATCGCTCAAAATAAAGAATTAAAGTTAAAATAAATTCTTGTTTATTTTTTAACTTATTAGTATTGCTCTGTTAGTAATTCTAAACTGAAAGACTTGCAGGCAAACGTACGCTACGATTTGTTCCTTATTGATTTTATTATGACGCTGTCCTAAGCAGTACAACATTTACCACTTTTTTATTTGGATTATTCATTAGTCAGCTCATTTTTATGAGTAATTTTTAAATATCGAAGAAAAAAAACTATTAAAGAATATGTTACCGTGGTCGGCCGTATATCTCTGTTCTTGTCTAATTTAAATTTTCGTTGTAATTAATTATTTAAATACTTTCATACAAAAATAAGGGCAGAACTTAATGAATTTAAGGACGAGCAAACGATTCTATTCTATGAAAAAATAGAAAATTTTCATTATTTCTCAAGTATAATATGAAATAGAAAAAAAGAAGTTAAGTTCAACTGTTCTTTTCGTTTCGTACTATATTTGGAAAATAATAAAAATTTTGTATTTTTTCATAGAATAGAATCGTTTGCTCGTCCTTAGATTTATTGGGCTCTGCCCTTATTTTTGTATAAAAATATTTAATTTATTAATAATAACGAACATTTAGATTAAACAAGGACAGAACTATAGGCCACCAACAGCGTTCATTAGATTCTCTTGGTGCATTTATATTGGTAACATACCAAGCTACCTGATTAGGATTTCATTGATTATTACCCTTACGAAAAAAACACCGAACTTCGGTGTTATTTCGTACACCGAACGAATTTTCCGTATGAATGAGAACTCCCTCCTGGGGAACGCCCTTAAACACAGATCTGGGAGAATCGGATAATTCAGTATATACAAATCTGTGGTGCATTATAAAGTTAATAAAGTGTAACGTCTTTTCGGAAACACCTATCGTGGCTAATTTTTCTAGTAGAATATCAATGTTGATGTTATCAAATGCACTTTGAACGTCTAAGAAAGCTGCTAACATCTCCTTGTGCTCCATGAAAGCCTCATCGACCTTAAGGGTGAGATTCAGTATGCTATCAAGGCAAGATTTGCCCTTTCTGAAGCCGTTTTGATTGGAAGGAATATGTTTGTGGTGTTCAGCCCACCATTGCAGACGATTCTTTATCATTGTTTCAAAAAGCTTACAAAGACACGGTGTAAGAGCGATGGGGCGTAGGCTTTTACCGTCTGCCTTGCTTATGAAATGTAAGTACGATTCTCTCCAAGATAAAGGATAGTCGCTTTTGGCAAACATATTATTATAAATGTCTAGCAGTAAGAGCTGATATTTAGCTGTAAGCATTTTTATTGATTCAAAATCTATGCCGTCCATACCGGGTGCTGATTTATTTTTTTTAGGTTCGATAGCAATTAAAAATTCAGAGTAGTTAAAGGGCATGTCAAAGAAATCATTTTCAGAATGAGAAGAAAGACGGGGTGGTTTGCTTTCCACCCATGGAGGGCTGATCTTATTAAGCGAGCATTCGATATTTTTTTCTCTGTCCTCTGGCCGAGGAGAATTTTCAGAGTCATAGGAGATCTTAGCTAGGCTGTTTTTAAATACTTTACATTTATTCCATACATAGGTGGGATTAGTTTGAAAATTTAGACTCTCAGTGAATTTTTGAAAATTCTCTTTCTTTTTGCGTTTAAAAAGTTTTTTTTGCTTGAGCACAGATTTTATTATATTCTATTAAGTGTTCTAAATTTTGCAACCTCTCCCACCTTTTGAATGCGTTTTTGCGCAGAGTTTTTATTTCATGGCAGTCAGCATCCCACCAGGAAGCCGGATTGCTTTTTTTAGGAAAATTCCTGTGAGTCTTTTTTGGCGTACAAGAAGTCAGGGTTTGTTTGACTATATTCGCGAAGCAATCGTATTGTTCGCTGGGGAGAAGCTGATCGTACTCAGAAGAAAGAAAATAAGTGTATTCGCTATCTAAGATTTCAGAGTAGCGCTTCCAGTCGGTGCGCTTTGATTTGAGTTTAAAATTTTTTTTACAAAAAAAATGTTTATCTATAGACAACTCAATGAAAATAGGGTGATGGTCAGATCCTCAGGTCTCTTCGCTTACACTGAAATTAATTTTGTCGGCGATGTTTATAGAGGAAAAAACTAGGTCAAGGTTGGATTTTATTTTTTTGTGCATGTTCGTATATGTGAAAGTGTTATTGTTATGTAGAAATAGGTTAGAGTCTTGAAACGCGTTACCTAGTCGGTCTCCGTTTGTGTCGGTGAATCGACTATTCCAGATGATATTGTGAGAGTTAAAATCTCCAACTATTAAATAATTTTGACTCGGCTTTAAGTTACTAAAAATTTTGTGCTATTGATCTTGTGTAAGCGTGAGTCCGGGGGGTCTGTAGCACACTATAATGTTAATGCAAGGGTTTGTGTTATGGAGTTTTATACCGCATAATTCAACCGGAAGATCAGAGGAGTCTATATAGTCTAAGTTGGAGAAAACAAGGTTGTTACGTAGTAATATTAACAAACTGCCTCCTCGTGACGAGCAACGGTCTCTTCTGTATGTAGTAAATCCCGAAACTTGAATTCTATCTTCTTCGTTTAGCCATGATTCTACGATGATTAAAATGTCTATGTTTTTGGTTATTTCTTGTATTTCATATTTACGCTGCTTATAACTTCTGGCATTCCAAAATATGGCCTTGAGCGATTTGTCATTATTGTTTGTTGTGTTCCTTATATTATCCATGTTATAGTTTTATTTGAGTTATTTCTTCTGTTTACTATCGGCCGCTTGTTTTTGTAGATATAGAATCGTCTGTACAGTTTGAATCTTCGTCCGAGCTATAGTTCATGTGTACATTTTCTAAGCGTTTAATAATTCGCTTGATTCTGCTTTTCAAATTGTTGTCGGTGATGTCGTTACTTATATCACATAGCATTGAGTTCAAGGAAGCAAAATTGTCCGTGTAGCGGGCAGCCATTCCCGGAATATCGGTGCTCCCGTATGACTTGTATAGAAAGTCGATCACCTCGTTTGTTGATATAGGATAGTTTTGGAGAATTTCGGTCGGTTTGTCCTTTAGGTGTATTAATTTTTCGCTGATTTCTTCGATAGTAGTGTCAATCAGAGCTCTTGCTTTTTTCCTAGGTTTTTTTGTCTTCTCTGTTGCAAAGGTGTTGGGTTCGGTGTTTCCTATGTCGTTATTAGACGTCGATGTTGAACTTGATAGGGCTCTTTTTGTGCCTGTTGGTGGCTGCATTACGAATTTTTGTGGAGTAGTACGATCGAGGCTGCCAAGGTCGACCTCAAAGGCATGAGCCGTTTCTATGCTGTCTTGACCTAAAGGTGCCGAATTTAGCGCAGGTTGTGTTAAATTTTGATTAATTTCAAGAGATTCTGTGGAGGCGCACGGAGTAGAATCTTGAGCCGGGCTGTCATTTTTTGAGGCCTGTGCGGTCTCAGCTGAAGCACCGAGATCTCTTACGCCAGAAGGGTAATGCTTAGCAATGTGACCTTCAGCCTTGCATCTAAAGCACTTTAAGACGCCTATACTTGGATACACAAAGTAGGTAACTTCTTCATGACTAACAAGGAGAGTATCACATGTCGGGGTCACAGATTTGTCTGAAACTGTGAGAAATAGTTGATCTTACCTAAAAACATGTTTCCTAAAAGTATAGAGTCTAAAGCTCAATATTTCGCTAGTTACAGGTAATTAAAGAAAATCACTATAAAAGTTACTAGATTTTCAAACACTTACAGTTCTTTAGCATTGATAGCTAGAAGCTTGAAACTTATTTTAAATGAAAGCTGAGCTCAAATCCTTTCAAAAAAGCACCACCAGTATGTCAAAATATTATTTTTTCCCAAAGTTATAGCGTAATAAAGATTTGACCTTAATTTTCCTGTTTGAACATTAATAAAAATATAGCTAAAATAAAAGCTAAAATTCGGTCCAATATTTGTTACGCTATAACTTTGGGAAAAAAATAATATTTTGATATGCTATAACTATTAATTTGAAAGGATTTGAGCTCAGCTTTCATTTAAAATAAGTTTCAAGCTTCTAGCTATCAATGCTAAAGAACTGTAAGTGTTTGAAAATCTAGTAACTTTTTTAGTGATTTTCTTTAATTACCTGTAACTAGCGAAATATTGAGCGTTAGACTCTATACTTTTAGGAAACATGTTTTTTAGGTAAGATCAACTATTTCTCACAGTTTCAGACAAATCTGTGACCCGCACATGTGATACTCTCCTTGTAAGTTTTAAAAATTCAGGAAGTTTTGGGACGTCTAGAGGTTCTATGTATGTTTGCCTTCTGTTGCTTGAAATATGCTCGTAGCCTTCTTTAGCAATTGTGGCTCTCAATGTAGTGATTGGAGCACAGCATTTAATATTAACAGAGTCCAACGCATCTTCAATTATGTCGTGTGGAATTACTGGGGAGACGTTTGAGATGATAATCCTTTGTTGTTTGGCTACTAAAGGTCTTACTGTGACAGTTTTGTCACCTATTATTAAATTTTTATGCTTGTTGGTAAAATCTTCTACCATTTCGACGCTGGAAAGGTACAAACAAACACGTTGGTTCGATCCTCTGCTTGAGTATAGTATGTTTACAGGCTTTACGATGTCTCCCACAGCTACAGTGTAATCGGTGAGATTTACAGTGCGCCTTCTGCGCAGTGAATGATAATGCCTTGTTCTCTTGAAGGAAAACGATCGCGTTGAGCCACTGCACTATATTTTGCACTAAACGATTTTTTACTAATATTAACTGCACTTGTTACGGTATTAAGGGAACTAATATTTGCAGATGCATTTACAGGAAATGCATTCTGCGAAATGGAGCTTTGTGAAAAGGCCATTTCGATGCCTTAAAGGCAAAACTTTACACGCCTTCCGACACCTATGTGTATATTATATACACACAAAGGGGGATTGGGCCAAGCCCGAAATTCCTTAGCTATACACACCGACTAAGCGAATGCAAACAAACGGAGCGCTCGCGAAACACAACCTCTCTCTTCGACGGCTCGAAGAAGAATCGTCAAACTAATTTTTAATGTATGGTATTTTGGAGTTAGGTTTATTGAGCTTAATATTTAATTTCCATTTAAAGTTCATAAAAAAATAACAAACTCCACTGATTTTTTATTTTAATATAAGATTTTTAATTATAATAAACGTAGCCGTAACAATAAGTGTCAGCGCTAACAAAAATTTGAATACAGGCTATCATGAAGATCGTACATTCGGTAGTTCGAGAAAATATAGCATCGCAAAACAATTTTGAGAAATACACTAATTGTTTATGCCAAAAAACAGACAAAAATATTTGTATTGATTTCTGACCTAATTTTCATTTCAAATTTTGCCAATTACTTGTTGCTCAGAAAGTTCAAACTGGTCTGATTTTATAAGAACAATACATTTCGTTCTTATTTAAAATAAAATAAAAAATAAAAAAGCTACTTTCTTTTTAGCAACAGTAATAAAAAATTATATAGTACAGAAATGTTGAGGAATCGCAATAAACTATAAATTTCGTTATACGTAGCGAAGCAAACATAAGAGTATAATAATATTAATAATCATATTGACTAATAACAATAGTAATAGCAACGCGACACTTACACAGAGACTTACATTTTGGAAATATAACAATGCCATAAATAGAAAAAAAATTGATTTAAAAAATTGCAAAAATACGAATTTTGTAATTTTATTTCAAGAAAAAGTTTTCTCCCCTGTTAATTAATAATATTCATTATTTGAGGGTCAATCCTATTACTTACGAAATTTCGTACAAAATTTGTTAGATTCTCAAAATAACTTCGATTTTCATGATTCCAATCGGGGTGAATATCATACATTTTCCTATTAGTTGATGGGTTTATTCTTGCAACAGATTCTTCCCATAGAACATTTTGTCGGTATTCCCCAGAATACGTTGGGATAAGTTCCGTTATTTCACAATTTCTGAAAAAAAATAATAATTAATTTTTTTTATAATATATTTTTCATTTTTTTTAAGTTTTTTTATTTTATTTAACGTCGCTGTAAGGTAAAAACCTCAAAACGCGATCAGTACCTAATTACTGATGATGTTTGAAATCAAAATATAATTTAAAAATTACTACATTATTTTATATTTTTTAATATAAAATTATCTCGAAGAGTGATCGAGTTTTGGGGTCTTTACCTTATTTATGTTATTATTATGATGTTAACTGTAAACACATCTCATTTCTTTCGAAAATGTGACATTTTACTTAGGTTATAATGAGTCCAACCATATATAACAAATAATAATATAACAAACCGAAATTTACAACGTTGCCGAAATTCCAATATGTTCAGGAACGTATTAATAATCAAATTTTATAATATTACGTATTATTTTAGTATTATTTAAAAATATTGCATAAATTTACTTAATATCTATTAATAAAGAGTTTAGAATAAATTTTTATTAATAATACTAAGAATTTATGCATTTAGCGGGCCCCCGACTAAGCGTCCACAACATACGGACCTGTATGGAAGAACCACTTTAATTTAAGGATAAATTTTAAAAAACACCTACTTGTAATACAAACAGCTTTCTGGTAATAATTCTGTAGCACAATAAACTGCTGTTTTGACGACGCTATGTTCTGTCTCGAATAGCCCTCTTCCTTTTTGAAGCAATTTAACGAGCGAAAATATGAAACCTGATCTAAATTGAATGTTTGTATCCATTAGACTTCTATGTACAATTGCAAGTTTGATGTTCTCAATTCTAGCTTCTAAAATATAAATAAAAATTGATTTTACTATTATTTTTCAAAATATTTAACAATTTATAATCACCTTTTTTCATTTTTAACGCTTTGGATATGATTATCGTCGCAAGGTTATTTTGAACGTATTTTTTATATGCAGACAAACTTTCGAGCCCATCGAAATTGTTGGGATTAATAACACCATCTAAAATTTGAAAAAAAAACAATATAAAAATTTGTTAATTGAAATAAAAAATAATTTTATACTTACATGCATTATTAAAATCGGAAAAATTTATAATTTTGCTATTCTGTCCGGACTTTGCAAGTTTTGGTAACAGCAATAAAGTGAAATAGAATTGACTATAGTGAATAGAATAAGAAATTAACTTGAAATTGCTGGTCTATGCCATCATTTGTAATTAACTGCGGACTTATTATAAAATCATTGTTAATTAGAACATTGATCTGAGGTTCTTGTTGAATCATAACAGTGGCAGCGCTTTTAACTTGTTCAAAACTACATAGATTGAGGAAATAAAACTTTATTTCTCCTGCATCACCGGGAAATCTTGTTTAAAATGTAAAAATTTTTTTATTAAAGTTAAATCATTTTAAATTAAGGGGCATAGTAGCACCCCCGTTTATATAAATTTTGTATACTTACTCTTGGAATAATCGAATTATTTCCATAGTGTTCTGGCCTTACCCTTCGTTGTTCCCGCAAATAAGAACTCGGGCGCCTATACCAAAAAAATTGCATAATAAATGTACAGAAAATCATTTGAAAAAAAATATCAACGAATTTTAAATGAATATATAAGTATTTTATGTCCTCGTAGGCCGTATTCGTGTCAGTATGTAAAGAGCGTGCTAAATTTGTATATATTATATATAGTCCAGTAGAATTCGTCGAAATGCACAATGTACAGGTGCAGACCACCAAAAATGGCTTTGTTGGATGATTAGAAATGAAACTCTGGAATTACGCTCAAAATTTGAGCAGTCAGGAATTAGTAAACAATGATTTTAGGTGCAAAATTCGTAAAAATCACTGTTTTTTTTGAGGTAGCTTGAAATCGTTTGCGATTCAGTATATGAAAATTATACTATTTGTAGGTATTTCAAAGACGATTAATTTGAGACGTCATAGATGAAAATCGGTTGATAAATTTTATAAATAATGATAAACAAAAATCGAAAATCGCGAAATTTTAAAATATTTGTCATTTGATAAAAAAAAGGATGTACATGTTTGTAATTCCACAAAAATGTGCCTCTTATTATCCTCAAGTTACCATAAAAATTTCATCAAAAAATATCAATTATTTTAGGAGATATTCTATTTGTTTATTAAAAAGAGGTCAAATGTACATTAAAAAATTCACCCAAAAACGTCATCGTAGAGACCTTATGATAATCATATAATTTTTAGATATTAACGTAGATTTTACAAATTTGATGTGAAATCGTGTCCCTTTTATTATTTTCAACTTAAATATGGCAAAAAAAAGTTAATTTTTTTCTTAATGGTTTTTTTAATATTTTTGCAACTAATGAAAATATCAATATAGGGATTTGATATTCTTATCACTGGCAATTTTACGCAAAAGCCAAGATAATTTTTTTTTTTTAAATTCGCCAATTGTTTATTTATAAATATTAAGGACTGAAATTTTTATCACAGCTAGTATAATACTTGAACTTTATGATTTTATTGTATCAGAGATGAAATAAACATTTTGGAATGTAAAAATTAATATTTAAATAATCAAGATTGCTACTAGTCAAACAGAGTAATTTTTCGTGCCTTGCAAAAAAATTGATCTGGCGAGTTCTAATTCATGATCCGATAAAAATTCATAATATCTTCGTTAATTACGGACCAATTTCGACGTTTTTTTTGGAATTGGGGTAACGCGTGAAAAATATAATAACTATCGTATTGGTTTTTTTAACAATTTAAATGAAAAAATTTTTATTGCAAAAAAAATATTATTTTTAACATATTTTAACAATTCTTTATTTTAGCTTAACGGAGATATAAGGAATTTTTCATGACAAAGAAAATTTACGTTGAATTTTCAAACCAAAAATTTTTTTTAATTTGTTTTCCAAATTAACAGACTTAATATTGATTTTATCATGAAAACACTGAAATGAAATATTGTTTATTTTTTAAGACGAACAAACTTTATTCTTAAAGCTTTTTGCTAAAATTAATATTTAAAAAAATATGTTTAAACAAATTTTTTTTTGCAATAATTGTTGTTAAATAAATTATTTTTTAAAAACAAATACAACAGTTGCTATTATTTTCACGCGCTACCCCAAATTAAAAAAAAAAACGTCGAAATCGGTCCGTAATTAACGAAGATATTTTGAATTTTTATCGGATCATGAATTAGAACTCGCCAGATCAATTTTTTTGCAAGGCACGAAAAATTACTCTGTTTAACTAGTAGCAATCTTGATTATTTAAATATTAATTTTTACATTCCAAAATGTTTAATTCATCTCTGATACAATAAAATCATAAAGTTCAACTATTATACTAGCTGTGATAAAAATTTCAGTCCTTAATATTTATAAATAAACAATTGGCGAATTTAAAAAAAGAAAATTATCTCGGCTTTTAATTGAGCTAGAGCATTCATTTTTTTTTTTAATTTGCGTAAAATCGCCAGTAATAAGAATATCAAATCCCTATATTGATATTTTCATTAATTGCAAAAATATTAAAAAAACAGGAGTGGCAGTCGTGGGGACTGGCCGACAGAAGCTATGCTTCCAGTATATATATAGAAACTAGGAAGTTAAAAAATTATAGTTAATTTTTTAATGAAAACTGGTTATTTTTTATTCAATGTATTATGTATTTAAAAATATATTAATAATATAGTTTATTAATATCAATTATTAAAAAATTAAGAAAGAAATGTTTATACGCAACTTATAAAGTTTCATTGATATAAAAAAATGAAGCAGTAAAACTTTCTAGTTTCTCAAATAAAATATATAGAAATGTACAATACCAAAATTTACGAAAAATTTTTCGTAAAAAAATAATTTTTTAAATAGAAACAAAGAATAAAAAGTTAAAAAAGAAATTAAAATAAAGATAAAATACCAATTTTGTTTTGAGTAAATTTTTTTTGTTAACTGAGCAAATAATATATATATATGTTTATACAGTAAGATTACGAGGAAAGTACCTATACGAAATCAGTAGGTGCAAGTGAGAGGGTATAGGGAAACCTCGTTAACATGAAAACATATTTAGAAAAAGAGAAACAGTACCCGCTTTGTGTTTACCTATAACGTTCTAATATATATAGATACTTTCCTCAAAGTTTTACTGTGTATATATATATATACATACACACACACACTACAAGCATCAATCGTAGTATATTCAACGCGCACATCCACTTGTGTATATGCACGCATATTCTTAAGCGGAATGGGAGAGAGGGAAAGAAAGAAAGAGAAAAAAGAATTCAAGTGTTTGTATGTTGATAGAATTATGGCACCCTGTGCCATATTCGTACATTCACGCTGGGTGACAATTGGGACTGTCGATTTTTATACATTTAGTGCCCCTGCCGTAACGTCGCGTAAGAAGCATAGCTTCAAAAACCATTAAGAAAAAAATTAACTTTTTTTTTTGCCATATTTAAGTTGAAAATAATAAAATGGACACGATTTCACATAAAATTCGTAAAATCTACGTTAATATCTAAATATTATATGATTATCATAAAGTCTCTACGATGACGTTTTTGGGTGAATTTTTTTAATGTACATTTGACCTCTTTTTAATAAACAAATAGAATATCTCCTAAAATAATTAATATTTTTTTATGAAATTTTTATGGTAACTTGAGGATAATAAGAGGCACATTTTTGTGGAATTACAAACATGTACATCCTTTTTTTTATCAAATGACAAATATTTTAAAATTTCACGATTTTCGATTTTTGTTTATCATTATTTATAAAATTTATCAACCGATTTTCATCTATGACGTCTCAAATTAATCGTCTTTGAAATACCTACAAATAGTATAATTTTCATATACTGAATCGCAAACGATTTCAAGCTACCTCAAAAAAAACAGTGATTTTTACGAATTTTGCACCTAAAATCATTGTTTACTAATTCCTGACTGCTCAAATTTTGAGCGTAATTCCAGAGTTTCATTTCTAATCATCCAACAAAGCCATTTTTGGTGGTCTGCACCTGTACATTGTGCATTTCGACGAATTCTACTGGACTATATATAATATATACAAATTTAGCACGCTCTTTACATACTGACACGAATACGGCCTACGAGGACATAAAATACTTATATATTCATTTAAAATTCGTTGATATTTTTTTTCAAATGATTTTCTGTACATTTATTATGCAATTTTTTTGGTATAGGCGCCCGAGTTCTTATTTGCGGGAACAACGAAGAGTAAGGCCAGAACACTATGGAAATAATTCGATTATTCCAAGAGTAAGTATACAAAATTTATATAAACGGGGGTGCTACTATGCCCCTTAATTTAAAATGATTTAACTTTAATAAAAAAATTTTTACATTTTAAACAAGATTTCCCGGTGATGCAGGAGAAATAAAGTTTTATTTCCTCAATCTATGTAGTTTTGAACAAGTTAAAAGCGCTGCCACTGTTATGATTCAACAAGAACCTCAGATTAATGTTCTAATTAACAATGATTTTATAATAAGTCCGCAGTTAATTACAAATGATGGCATAGACCAGCAATTTCAAGTTAATTTCTTATTCTATTCACTATAGTCAATTCTATTTCACTTTATTGCTGTTACCAAAACTTGCAAAGTCCGGACAGAATAGCAAAATTATAAATTTTTCCGATTTTAATAATGCATGTAAGTATAAAATTATTTTTTATTTCAATTAACAAATTTTTATATTGTTTTTTTTTCAAATTTTAGATGGTGTTATTAATCCCAACAATTTCGATGGGCTCGAAAGTTTGTCTGCATATAAAAAATACGTTCAAAATAACCTTGCGACGATAATCATATCCAAAGCGTTAAAAATGAAAAAAGGTGATTATAAATTGTTAAATATTTTGAAAAATAATAGTAAAATCAATTTTTATTTATATTTTAGAAGCTAGAATTGAGAACATCAAACTTGCAATTGTACATAGAAGTCTAATGGATACAAACATTCAATTTAGATCAGGTTTCATATTTTCGCTCGTTAAATTGCTTCAAAAAGGAAGAGGGCTATTCGAGACAGAACATAGCGTCGTCAAAACAGCAGTTTATTGTGCTACAGAATTATTACCAGAAAGCTGTTTGTATTACAAGTAGGTGTTTTTTAAAATTTATCCTTAAATTAAAGTGGTTCTTCCATACAGGTCCGTATGTTGTGGACGCTTAGTCGGGGGGCCCGCTAAATGCATAAATTCTTAGTATTATTAATAAAAAATTTATTCTAAACTCTTTATTAATAGATATTAAGTAAATTTATGCAATATTTTTAAATAATACTAAAATAATACGTAATATTATAAAATTTGATTATTAATACGTTCCTGAACATATTGGAATTTCGGCAACGTTGTAAATTTCGGTTTGTTATATTATTATTTGTTATATATGGTTGGACTCATTATAACCTAAGTAAAATGTCACATTTTCGAAAGAAATGAGATGTGTTTACAGTTAACATCATAATAATAACATAAATAAGGTAAAGACCCCAAAACTCGATCACTCTTCGAGATAATTTTATATTAAAAAATATAAAATAATGTAGTAATTTTTAAATTATATTTTGATTTCAAACATCATCAGTAATTAGGTACTGATCGCGTTTTGAGGTTTTTACCTTACAGCGACGTTAAATAAAATAAAAAAACTTAAAAAAAATGAAAAATATATTATAAAAAAAATTAATTATTATTTTTTTTCAGAAATTGTGAAATAACGGAACTTATCCCAACGTATTCTGGGGAATACCGACAAAATGTTCTATGGGAAGAATCTGTTGCAAGAATAAACCCATCAACTAATAGGAAAATGTATGATATTCACCCCGATTGGAATCATGAAAATCGAAGTTATTTTGAGAATCTAACAAATTTTGTACGAAATTTCGTAAGTAATAGGATTGACCCTCAAATAATGAATATTATTAATTAACAGGGGCGAAAACTTTTTCTTGAAATAAAATTACAAAATTCGTATTTTTGCAATTTTTTAAATCAATTTTTTTTCTATTTATGGCATTGTTATATTTCCAAAATGTAAGTCTCTGTGTAAGTGTCGCGTTGCTATTACTATTGTTATTAGTCAATATGATTATTAATATTATTATACTCTTATGTTTGCTTCGCTACGTATAACGAAATTTATAGTTTATTGCGATTCCTCAACATTTCTGTACTATATAATTTTTTATTACTGTTGCTAAAAAGAAAGTAGCTTTTTTATTTTTTATTTTATTTTAAATAAGAACGAAATGTATTGTTCTTATAAAATCAGACCAGTTTGAACTTTCTGAGCAACAAGTAATTGGCAAAATTTGAAATGAAAATTAGGTCAGAAATCAATACAAATATTTTTGTCTGTTTTTTGGCATAAACAATTAGTGTATTTCTCAAAATTGTTTTGCGATGCTATATTTTCTCGAACTACCGAATGTACGATCTTCATGATAGCCTGTATTCAAATTTTTGTTAGCGCTGACACTTATTGTTACGGCTACGTTTATTATAATTAAAAATCTATATTAAAATAAAAAATCAGTGGAGTTTGTTATTTTTTATGAACTTTAAATGGAAATTAAATATTAAGCTCAATAAACCTAACTCCAAAATACCATACATTAAAAATTAGTTTGACGATTCTTCTTCGAGCCGTCGAAGAGAGAGGTTGTGTTTCGCGAGCGCTCCGTTTGTTTGCATTCGCTTAGTCGGTGTGTATAGC
Source organism: Anastatus disparis (assembly GCA_017163975.1). Classification (NCBI taxonomy): domain Eukaryota; kingdom Metazoa; phylum Arthropoda; class Insecta; order Hymenoptera; family Eupelmidae; genus Anastatus; species Anastatus disparis. The sequence goes on from JAFFSR010000226.1 coordinate 8,137,840, forward strand.
TAAGGAATTTCGGGCTTGGCCCAATCCCCCTTTGTGTGTATATAATATACACATAGGTGTCGGAAGGCGTGTAAAGTTTTGCCTTTAAGGCATCGAAATGGCCTTTTCACAAAGCTCCATTTCGCAGAATGCATTTCCTGTAAATGCATCTGCAAATATTAGTTCCCTTAATACCGTAACAAGTGCAGTTAATATTAGTAAAAAATCGTTTAGTGCAAAATATAGTGCAGTGGCTCAACGCGATCGTTTTCCTTCAAGAGAACAAGGCATTATCATTCACTGCGCAGAAGGCGCACTGTAAATCTCACCGATTACACTGTAGCTGTGGGAGACATCGTAAAGCCTGTAAACATACTATACTCAAGCAGAGGATCGAACCAACGTGTTTGTTTGTACCTTTCCAGCGTCGAAATGGTAGAAGATTTTACCAACAAGCATAAAAATTTAATAATAGGTGACAAAACTGTCACAGTAAGACCTTTAGTAGCCAAACAACAAAGGATTATCATCTCAAACGTCTCCCCAGTAATTCCACACGACATAATTGAAGATGCGTTGGACTCTGTTAATATTAAATGCTGTGCTCCAATCACTACATTGAGAGCCACAATTGCTAAAGAAGGCTACGAGCATATTTCAAGCAACAGAAGGCAAACATACATAGAACCTCTAGACGTCCCAAAACTTCCTGAATTTTTAAAACTTACAAGGAGAGTATCACATGTGCGGGTCACAGATTTGTCTGAAACTGTGAGAAATAGTTGATCTTACCTAAAAAACATGTTTCCTAAAAGTATAGAGTCTAACGCTCAATATTTCGCTAGTTACAGGTAATTAAAGAAAATCACTAAAAAAGTTACTAGATTTTCAAACACTTACAGTTCTTTAGCATTGATAGCTAGAAGCTTGAAACTTATTTTAAATGAAAGCTGAGCTCAAATCCTTTCAAATTAATAGTTATAGCATATCAAAATATTATTTTTTCCCAAAGTTATAGCGTAACAAATATTGGACCGAATTTTAGCTTTTATTTTAGCTATATTTTTATTAATGTTCAAACAGGAAAATTAAGGTCAAATCTTTATTACGCTATAACTTTGGGAAAAAATAATATTTTGACATACTGGTGGTGCTTTTTTGAAAGGATTTGAGCTCAGCTTTCATTTAAAATAAGTTTCAAGCTTCTAGCTATCAATGCTAAAGAACTGTAAGTGTTTGAAAATCTAGTAACTTTTATAGTGATTTTCTTTAATTGCCTGTAACTAGCGAAATATTGAGCTTTAGACTCTATACTTTTAGGAAACATGTTTTTTAGGTAAGATCAACTATTTCTCACAGTTTCAGACAAATCTGTGACCCCGACATGTGATACTCTCCTTGTTAGTCATGAAGAAGTTACCTACTTTGTGTATCCAAGTATAGGCGTCTTAAAGTGCTTTAGATGCAAGGCTGAAGGTCACATTGCTAAGCATTACCCTTCTGGCGTAAGAGATCTCGGTGCTTCAGCTGAGACCGCACAGGCCTCAAAAAATGACAGCCCGGCTCAAGATTCTACTCCGTGCGCCTCCACAGAATCTCTTGAAATTAATCAAAATTTAACACAACCTGCGCTAAATTCGGCACCTTTAGGTCAAGACAGCATAGAAACGGCTCATGCCTTTGAGGTCGACCTTGGCAGCCTCGATCGTACTACTCAACAAAAATTCGTAATGCAGCCACCAACAGGCACAAAAAGAGCCCTATCAAGTTCAACATCGACGTCTAATAACGACATAGGAAACACCGAACCCAACACCTTTGCAACAGAGAAGACAAAAAAACCTAGGAAAAAAGCAAGAGCTCTGATTGACACTACTATCGAAGAAATCAGCGAAAAATTAATACACCTAAAGGACAAACCGACCGAAATTCTCCAAAACTATCCTATATCAACAAACGAGGTGATCGACTTTCTATACAAGTCATACGGGAGCACCGATATTCCGGGAATGGCTGCCCGCTACACGGACAATTTTGCTTCCTTGAACTCAATGCTATGTGATATAAGTAACGACATCACCGACAACAATTTGAAAAGCAGAATCAAGCGAATTATTAAACGCTTAGAAAATGTACACATGAACTATAGCTCGGACGAAGATTCAAACTGTACAGACGATTCTATATCTACAAAAACAAGCGGCCGATAGTAAACAGAAGAAATAACTCAAATAAAACTATAACATGGATAATATAAGGAACACAACAAACAATAATGACAAATCGCTCAAGGCCATATTTTGGAATGCCAGAAGTTATAAGCAGCGTAAATATGAAATACAAGAAATAACCAAAAACATAGACATTTTAATCATCGTAGAATCATGGCTAAACGAAGAAGATAGAATTCAAGTTTCGGGATTTACTACATACAGAAGAGACCGTTGCTCGTCACGAGGAGGCAGTTTGTTAATATTACTACGTAACAACCTTGTTTTCTCCAACTTAGACTATATAGACTCCTCTGATCTTCCGGTTGAATTATGCGGTATAAAACTCCATAACACAAACCCTTGCATTAACATTATAGTGTGCTACAGACCCCCGGACTCACGCTTACACAAGATCAATAGCACAAAATTTTTAGTAACTTAAAGCCGAGTCAAAATTATTTAATAGTTGGAGATTTTAACTCTCACAATATCATCTGGAATAGTCGATTCACCGACACAAACGGAGACCGACTAGGTAACGCGTTTCAAGACTCTAACCTATTTCTACATAACAATAACACTTTCACATATACGAACATGCACAAAAAAATAAAATCCAACCTTGACCTAGTTTTTTCCTCTATAAACATCGCCGACAAAATTAATTTCAGTGTAAGCGAAGAGACCTGAGGATCTGACCATCACCCTATTTTCATTGAGTTGTCTATAGATAAACATTTTTTTTGTAAAAAAAATTTTAAACTCAAATCAAAGCGCACCGACTGGAAGCGCTACTCTGAAATCTTAGATAGCGAATACACTTATTTTCTTTCTTCTGAGTACGATCAGCTTCTCCCCAGCGAACAATACGATTGCTTCGCGAATATAGTCAAACAAACCCTGACTTCTTGTACGCCAAAAAAGACTCACAGGAATTTTCCTAAAAAAAAGCAATCCGGCTTCCTGGTGGGATGCTGACTGCCATGAAATAAAAACTCTGCGCAAAAACGCATTCAAAAGGTGGGAGAGGTTGCAAAATTTAGAACACTTAATAGAATATAATAAAATCTGTGCTCAAGCAAAAAAAACTTTTTAAACGCAAAAAGAAAGAGAATTTTCAAAAATTCACTGAGAGTCTAAATTTTCAAACTAATCCCACCTATGTATGGAATAAATGTAAAGTATTTAAAAACAGCCTAGCTAAGATCTCCTATGACTCTGAAAATTCTCCTCGGCCAGAGGACAGAGAAAAAAATATCGAATGCTCGCTTAATAAGATCAGCCCTCCATGGGTGGAAAGCAAACCACCCCGTCTTTCTTCTCATTCTGAAAATGATTTCTTTGACATGCCCTTTAACTACTCTGAATTTTTAATTGCTATCGAACCTAAAAAAAATAAATCAGCACCCGGTATGGACGGCATAGATTTTGAATCAATAAAAATGCTTACAGCTAAATATCAGCTCTTACTGCTAGACATTTATAATAATATGTTTGCCAAAAGCGACTATCCTTTATCTTGGGAGAATCGTACTTACATTTCATAAGCAAGGCAGACGGTAAAAGCCTACGCCCCATCGCTCTTACACCGTGTCTTTGTAAGCTTTTTGAAACAATGATAAAGAATCGTCTGCAATGGTGGGCTGAACACCACAAACATATTCCTTCCAATCAAAACGGCTTCAGAAAGGGCAAATCTTGCCTTGATAGCATACTGAATCTCACCCTTAAGGTCGATGAGGCTTTCATGGAGCACAAGGAGATGTTAGCAGCTTTCTTAGACGTTCAAAGTGCATTTGATAACATCAACATTGATATTCTACTAGAAAAATTAGCCACGATAGGTGTTTCCGAAAAGACGTTACACTTTATTAACTTTATAATGCACCACAGATTTGTATATACTGAATTATCCGATTCTCCCAGATCTGTGTTTAAGGGCGTTCCCCAGGAGGGAGTTCTCATTCATACGGAAAATTCGTTCGGTGTACGAAATAACACCGAAGTTCGGTGTTTTTTTCGTAAGGGTAATAATCAATGAAATCCTAATCAGGTAGCTTGGTATGTTACCAATATAAATGCACCAAGAGAATCTAATGAACGCTGTTGGTGGCCTATAGTTCTGTCCTTGTTTAATCTAAATGTTCGTTATTATTAATAAATTAAATATTTTTATACAAAAATAAGGGCAGAGCCCAATAAATCTAAGGACGAGCAAACGATTCTATTCTATGAAAAAATACAAAATTTTTATTATTTTCCAAATATAGTACGAAACGAAAAGAACAGTTGAACTTAACTTCTTTTTTTCTATTTCATATTATACTTGAGAAATAATGAAAATTTTCTATTTTTTCATAGAATAGAATCGTTTGCTCGTCCTTAAATTCATTAAGTTCTGCCCTTATTTTTGTATGAAAGTATTTAAATAATTAATTACAACGAAAATTTAAATTAGACAAGAACAGAGATATACGGCCGACCACGGTAACATATTCTTTAATAGTTTTTTTTCTTCGATATTTAAAAATTACTCATAAAAATGAGCTGACTAATGAATAATCCAATAAGATCATGTTATTTTAAAATCACAACAAAGAAAGAACTACCAAATAATATGTTTCCATCAATTGCACATCAGCTGCATCATCTATTTAGAGCAGCAGAGCGACGAGGTGTAGAGCAATAGTCCCCCTCTAAAAGGATTCTTAGAACAGTTTGCTCTTTTCTTACGCCAGCGGCGCTCAATATACCAAATTGTGGTAAATGTTGTACTGCTTAGGACAGCGTCATAATAAAATCAATAAGGAACAAATCGTAGCGTACGTTTGCCTGCAAGTCTTTCAGTTTAGAATTGCTAACAGAGCAATACTTATGAGTTAAAAAATAAACAAGAATTTATTTTAACTTTAATTCTTTATTTTGAGCGATCTGTGTAAATAGGTAGTTTTTAACCTGTGTCGACTTGTTGTTTTTAGGTATGAGTAATAAATTATGTTTGTTTCCGATGGAATCACTGATTGCAAAACAAATTTTTAAAATAGTATTGAAAATATTGCTGTTTGGAGATCGAACAGCACTTCACAAAGCAGTTCTCAATCGGGACATAAAAAGTGTTAAACTTTTGTTAAATGTGACAGATAATCCAGATGTATTTGACTCTCGAGGTTTTACACCTCTTTCTAATATAGGTGCAATAAAAGATTTTGATATTTTTGATTTATTACTACAGCATGCGGCTAAACCTGAACTTTATCTGCGCAATGGACTGTTTCAAACAATTGGTGTCTTCCAGCAATGTGATAAAAAATTTATTAAAAAATTATTAGAATACGATGTTAATTTGATGTCAAAAGACAAACTAGGAAACACACCTTTACACTATATGTCAGTAAACCCTCATTCACCATCGTTCGTTCATCTATTAGGAAAATTCAATCTTGATGTAAATATTCAAAATTCAAAAGGGCAAACACCTTTGCATTATGCACTACGTATTGAATACGTAAAATTTTTGCTTGATAAAGGCGCAGATGTTAATATTAAAAGCCATAAGGGAATTACACCTCTTACAGCAAAAATAAAATATCCAAGATTTGAATCTGAAAATATAATTGAACTTCTTCTAGATTATGGAACTATTTTAGATAATGAAACACAAATAGTTATACTCAAAGAAGCTGAAAAACAAGGAAAGTATAAACTTATACAGCCAATATTGGCACACTTTGTCTTAATGCACTCATTAAATACGTTAAGTGAAAGAAGTCATGAAGTAATAAACCATAATACAAATATGGCATCCTATTTTGACAGGTGCATTCAAGAAATTCAATGTATGAGAACAATGCATATAACTGGAAATTGTAAGGTTACGTATTTCAATATTCTAGGAGACAAAGAACACCAACTTATAAATCATTTGCGAAATAAGAAATTGACAAATTATTTTGATAAATCTAATCTTGCATCAAAATTCCCTATTTATGCTAGAATAATTACCAATCGATGGAGAAAAGCGGGTGATAAACTAATCTTGATCCAAAATGCAGTGAACGTTCTTGATAAAAATATAAAACAATTAAATAATAATTTTTATGTTACAGAAAACATTGTTATGTATTTAGAAAACCATGATTTACAATTATTAATGTGATAAATATATATATATTGATAATAATAATAATGACATATTATTACGAAACAAATGTATGTACAATTTTACTACTAATTAAATAAAAAGTTTTGTATAAAAAAGTTTCTACTATATTTTATTTACGCAAAAACCTTTTGCCTTTCCATAATCAAAGTTTTTCAATAATAAATAAATAAAAATCACGAAATAAAAACATAATATGGTCAATGTCCCAATCGCTACTCACGAACCTATTACTAGCCGCTCATTGTTAAAAATTGTTTTTCGTATCTAAATAAAATTGAGCGGTTAGTAATCGGTTCGTGAGTAGCGATTGGGACATTGACCATATATTGCCAGCGTTTTTTTAAATAATATCAAATTATTATAAACAATAAAAATTACAGCAGTTTATATCTTTTATTGAAGAAGTTATAATTTAATATAATTTATTTTAACATCAAAATTTATAAAAAGTATAGTTATATATTTCCTTTTCAAAACTGAGATTATCTCAAGGATCATAAGATTTTGAATAATGTAGTCAAGTACAAATGAAATTATCTATATGGATATGCATGGATTATTATTTATTAAAAGTGCATCAAGATTTAAATATTAAATGTTCTTAAAAGATTCTGTGGCATGTGATTGAGTAACTGAGAAATTTCAAGGATAACCTTACTGAATAAATTCCACATAAGCTCCTACCTGACGATTTTCAGCAGGGTAGGATTTTAATCAAGACGAAAATTAACGAAACAGTTTTTATCTATCAACCTTACTTTTAAAAACTGGATACTATATAATTAATATTTTGGTTTATATACATTTTTCTTTATTATCGCAGGTAAAAAAATTAACGCCTATGATTTATCAAAAAGTTATTATAGTGAAAATTAATTTTATATTTTTTTTAAAAAGAATTTGCCAAACAAAGTACGCACCTCTTAGATATGCTGATGATAAGAGTATTTTTAAACTAATTATCTTTGTGTCTCATTCGGTTGAGCGGTGGATTTGTCATCTTGAGGTTCCGAGTTCAAATCCAGCTCACGGCGGCCGATTAACACAAGCACCACTGTACTTTACAAGTATTTTGTTCAATAACACACTCATAATCTACGTCACTGATTAGCATCACAATAATAGCGTAAATGCAACGATTTTAAATAAAAAAACTAAATATAATTAACTTACATATAAATAGGTTACGTTTACAATTTTTTATTTCAAAAACATTCAATAAAAAATAAAGCAGCCAATATTTAATAGCTACTATTCCGACTTTGAATTCCATTAAAAATATTAAAATTAGTTTTGTAGCTATAATTAAAATTAAAAATAAAATTTACTGCATAAATATACAGTACTGTTTAATAATTCTCAACACGTAATCAAATTTCTGTTCCAACTTTGAGAGAGTATATCTCCTTCAGTTGCAATCCTAAGAAAATTCCAAGAAGATCATTTTAAAATACTCTTTAAAAGCTTTCTTTTTAGCTAACTTAAATTTTTTTAATGATTTTTTTACAAAAATATAACACGTAGATAATTAAAAATTTTTTTTTATTTGTTTTTCTTCAATCAGCTGTAGTTTTTTCAATATTACCGCCAGAAAAAAATCTGAAAAAAGTTTTGGAAAGGGCTTCAAAGATGCTATACGTAACTTTTTGTTAAAAAAAAATTTTACGATATTTGATTGCTAAGTTCGAAGCACGAAGTTATCGATCCTTCTACTTTTTTTTAGTAAAAAACAGTTATTTTTTAATTTTCTAAACTTATTTCAGGCAAATAAAATAATCGAGAATAAAGTTGGGGTAAAACTCATTATTAACATATTCATAACTCAGAAAAAATTGATATGAAATAAAGTATTATTTAGTTAATTAGATACTTGAAATGGCTACGCAAATGAATTGGTATAACAACTTAGACAGTATTTATGGTTAACTTTAATATTACAAATTTTAAATTTACAATAAAATTGTATAAAATAAATTGTGATCTTTCATAAGTTACAATATTCATCTACTTTCTACTTTTCTTAGTAATCAAAGATAGCATCCAATCTATAAATCTTGTATTTAAAAAATTTAAAAAAATTTGAGCGTACATAAAATGATTTGAGTATCATATTATGTTTCTTATTGTTTCTGTGACTGTATTTGCAGGCATCAAAATGCTCTTAAAGCATGTATCTAACATAGTGGAAGAAAAAGTAAACTTTGTTTACTTTTGAGTTCATGTGTAGTTGGTATCGTTAGTTGAACTTATTATAGTCAGTGTTATTGCTGACCTTAGCATAAGAAAAGTAAAGTTGAATGTGAAAATCCAAAATCAAGCATTTCGGATAAATTTTTAGTCTACTGTATATTCAGTGTCACCTCGTTGACGGAACGCGAAGGACTCCATCAATTTCGATATTCTTCAAACTTTGTATTTTAAAATGGAAGCAAGGAAAACAATTTTGTTAACAAATGGCTGTTGTCAAACTGGTCTAGAAATTGCTCGTAGATTATTTTGGAGCGGTAAGTTTATTTTTATTTTTTTAATAACATTGTCAATGTTCGTAAACTCAGTGCTACTTTTGTTTATATTACCTCATTAATTTGGTTATCATTAAAAAATCAAGTATAATTTACAGTATTTATAGCTTTATTAAAAATTTGTTAATATTTTTTTTAAATGATTTTCTATACACTCGTTTTTATATTCTTATACGCTTCATCAATCTTATTTCGTGTTCAATTTTTTTGTTATATCAATGTTCAAAAGTAAATTATAACAAAGTAAAATGCATGTATATATATTAATTTTCTTTTTTAATGAAATCGTGTATAGGAGCTTTATATAAATGTCAACTGAGTCTGTAATTTTTCTATACTCTAAATTGTGTTTTCTTGTTAACTGTACATTATATATATCCGCTAAAATATTTTTATAGATTAAAAACGTATCATTCGAAAAAATATTAAAGACATTTATTTAAGTTTAATTGACGTATTGACACAAAAAAAACTTAAATAAATACAATTAAAAGGATTTTTTTATTTAAAAGTAAAAATAAGATATAATCGCGAATTTGGATGCGCTCTTGATGGTACATAAAGACCATTTTTTAAAAAGATTTAAGATTGTAAAATAGCGTGAAACTTAGAGAAAGATTAAAAAAAAATAATGAATTTGCGGGCAAGTGTTTATATATATAAAAGAGAAAAAAAAGTTTAATGATGCGAGACATGTACAATTGCGGTTTTATCGAGCGTGTGACGTTCATTTATATTTTCTCTCTATTTCACATACACATCCTCGTGCGCGGTGTATTTACAAATTAAGAAGAATTAGCCGAAAAAGAGCTAAAATTTAATGTAATTAGATACAGGTGCAGACCACCAAAAATGGCTTTGTTGGATGATTAGAAATGAAACTCTGGAATTACGCTCAAAATTTGAGCCGTCAGGAATTAGTAAACAATGATTTTAGGTGCAAAATTCGTAAAAATCACTGTTTTTTTTGAGGTAGCTTGAAATCGTTTGCGATTCAGTATATGAAAATTATACTATTTGTAGGTATTTCAAAGACGATTAATTTGAGACGTCATAGATGAAAATCGGTTGATAAATTTTATAAATAATGATAAACAAAAATCGAAAATCGCGAAATTTTAAAATATTTGTCATTTGATAAAAAAAAGGATGTACATGTTTGTAATTCCACAAAAATGTGCCTCTTATTATCCTCAAGTTACCATAAAAATTTCATCAAAAAATATCAATTATTTTAGGAGATATTCAATAAGGGCAGAACTTAATGAATTTAAGGACGAGCAAACGATTCTATTCTATGAAAAAATAGAAAATTTTCATTATTTCTCAAGTATAATATGAAATAGAAAAAAAGAAGTTAAGTTCAACTGTTCTTTTCGTTTCGTACTATATTTGGAAAATAATAAAAATTTTGTATTTTTTCATAGAATAGAATCGTTTGCTCGTCCTTAGATTTATTGGGCTCTGCCCTTATTTTTGTATAAAAATATTTAATTTATTAATAATAACGAACATTTAGATTAAACAAGGACAGAACTATAGGCCACCAACAGCGTTCATTAGATTCTCTTGGTGCATTTATATTGGTAACATACCAAGCTACCTGATTAGGATTTCATTGATTATTACCCTTACGAAAAAAACACCGAACTTCGGTGTTATTTCGTACACCGAACAAATTTTCCGTATGAATGAGAACTCCCTCCTGGGGAACGCCCTTAAACACAGATCTGGGAGAATCGGATAATTCAGTATATACAAATCTGTGGTGCATTATACGATAAAATATTTAATTTATTAATAATAACGAACATTTAGATTAAACAAGGACAGAACTATAGGCCACCAACAGCGTTCATTAGATTCTCTTGGTGCATTTATATTGGTAACATACCAAGCTACCTGATTAGGATTTCATTGATTATTACCCTTACGAAAAAAACACCGAACTTCGGTGTTATTTCGTACACCGAATGAATTTTCCGTATTAATGGTATAGTGTTATAGCAGTCAAAATTACGATTTGGCGTACGAAATAACACCGAAATTGGGTGTTTTTTTTCATAAGGATAAACATTAAAATTAAAATTGGTAAAATAATTAATGAGAAAGTTTGTTTATTCAAATACGATACATAAAAAGTTTTAAACTAATTTTTAATGTATGGTATTTTGAAGTTAGGTTTATTGAGCTTAATATTTAATTTCCATTTAAAGTTCATAAAAAAATAACAAACTCCACTGATTTTTTATTTTAATATAAAATTTTTAATTATAATAAACGTAGCCGTAACAATAAGTGTCAGCGCTAACAAAAATTTGAATACAGGCTATCATGAAGATCGTACATTCGGTAGTTCGAGAAAATATAGCATCGCAAAACAATTTTGAGAAATACACTAATTGTTTATGCCAAAAAACAGACAAAAATATTTGTATTGATTTCTGACCGAATTATCATTTTAAATCTTGCCAATTACTTGTTGCTCAGAAAGTTCAAACTGGTCTGATTTTATAAAAATAATACATTTCGTTCTTATTTAAAATAAAATTAAAAATAAAAAAGCTACTTTCTTTTTAGCAACAGTAATAAAAAATTATATAGTACAGAAATGTTGAGAAATCGCAATAAACTATAAGTTTGATAATGCCTAGCAAAGCAAATATAAGAGTATAATATTCATAATCATATTGACTAATAACAATAGAAACAGCAACGTGATACTTGCACAGTCGTCGATGATAATAACAATGTTTAATTTATTACCACAATTTCAATAACTAAGAATTTTTTTTTTTAAGTGGCGCAAAAAGAAGGTGAGTCACGAAAAAACTATTTAATAAAGACGTGCGCACGTGTGACCACAATTAAAAGAGAGAACATTTGTATATAAGGTAAATGATTTGACAAAAGAAAAAGAGATACAAATGTGTTTTTTTTTTCAGAAATAACGACGACGAAAAAGAGAAAAAACATAAATTGATATGAAAAATCGTAAAAATACGGTAGCTATTTATGACTAGGCTAAAAATTATGTACTTAATTATTTTAAACTTGCATTACAATCGGATTTTATAATTTGCCATTATTTTCTTGTAAATTAGATTTCTTAAATTTGGTCAAGTTTTTTTTTCTTGTGTATAAGTACATTAATTAATTAAGACACGTCTTTGGTATTTTCCTCGAAATATACATTTTGTACCACACAGAATGACTGTTAACCTCCATTGAAAATTGATAATTAATTTTTAAAAAAAAGTTTACGTGGAAATATATAATGTAGTTATAGTAAGCAAGAAAACAAATTAAATTTTAAGTACAGAATAATTATAGACTCAATAAACATTTATATAAAGCGCTTATACATGTTTTCATTAAAAAAGAAAATTAATATATATACGTGTATTTTACTTTGTTTTAATTTACTTTTGAACATTGATATACCAAAAAAATTGCATGCAAAACTAAAGATTTATAAAATGTATAAGAACATAAAAATAAATATATAGAAAATCATTTGAAAAAAATATCAACGAATTTTACAACAGTAATAAAAAATTATATAGTACAGAAATATTGAGGAATCGCAATAAACTATAAATTTCGTTATACGTAGCAAAGCAAACATAAGAGTATAATAATATTAATAATCATATTGACTAATAACAATAGTAACAGCAACGCGACACTTACACAGAGACTTACATTTTGGAAATATAACAATGCCATAAATAGAAAAAAAATTGATTTGAAAAATTGCAAAAATACGAATTTTGTAATTTTATTTCAAGAAAAAATTTTCACCCGTGTTAATTAATAATATTCATTATTTCAGGATTTATGCTATTACTTACAAAATTCCGTACAAAATTTGTTAGATTCTCAAAATAAATTCGATTTTCATCATTCCAATCGGGGTGAATATCATACATTTTCCTATTAGTTGATGGGTTTATTCTTGCAACAGATTCTTCCCATAGAACCTTTTGTCGGTATTCCCCAGAATACGTTGGGGTAAGTTCCGTTATTTCACAATTTCTGAAAAAAAATAATAATTAATTTTTTTTATAATATATTTTTCATTTTTTTAAGTTTTTTTATTTTATTTAACGTCGCTGTAAGGTAAAAACCTCAAAACGCGATCAGTACCTAATTACTGATGATGTTTGAAATCAAAATATAATTTAAAAATTACTACATTATTTTATATTTTTTAATATAAAATTATCTCGAAGAGTGATCGAGTTTTGGGGTCTTTACCTTATTTATGTTATTATTATGATGTTAACTGTAAACACGTATCTCATTTCTTTCGAAAATGTGACATTTTACTTAGGTTATAATGAGTCTAACCATATATAACAAATAATAATATAACAAACCGAAATTTACAACGTTGCCAAAATTCCAATATGTTCAGGAACGTATTAATAATCAAATTTTATAAAATTACGTATTATTTAAAAATATTGCATAAATTTACTTAATATCTATTAATAAAGAGTTTAGAATAAATTTTTTATTAATAATACTAAGAATTTATGCATTTAGCGGCCCCCCTGACTAAGCGTCCACAACATACGGACCTATATGGAAGAACCACCTTAATTTAAGGATAAATTTTAAAAACACTTACTTGTAATACAAACAGCTTTCTGGTAATGATTCTGTAGTTGCGCAATAAACTGCTGTTTTGACGACCCTATGGTCTGTCTCGAATAGCCCTCTTCCTTTTTGAAGCAATTTAACGAGCGAAAATATGAAACCTGATCTAAATTGAATGTTTGTATCCATTAGACTTCTATGTACAATTGCAAGTTTGATGTTCTCAATTCTAGCTTCTAAAATATAAATAAAAATTGATTTTACTATTATTTTTCAAAATATTTAACAATTTATAATCACCTTTTTTCATTTTTAACGCTTTGGATATGATTATCGTCGCAAGGTTATTTTGAACGTATTTTTTATATGCAGACAAACTTTCGAGCCCATCGAAATTGTTGGGATTAATAACACCATCTAAAATTTGAAAAAAAAACAATATAAAAATTTGTTAATTGAAATAAAAAATAATTTTATACTTACATGCATTATTAAAATCGGAAAAATTTATAATTTTGCTATTCTGTCCGGACTTTGCAAGTTTTGGTAACAGCAATAAAGTGAAATAGAATTGACTATAGTGAATAGAATAAGAAATTAACTTGAAATTGCTGGTCTATGCCATCATTTGTAATTAACTGCGGACTTATTATAAAATCATTGTTAATTAGAACATTGATCTGAGGTTCTTGTTGAATCATAACAGTGGCAGCGCTTTTAACTTGTTCAAAACTACATAGATTGAGGAAATAAAACTTTATTTCTCCTGCATCACCGGGAAATCTTGTTTAAAATGTAAAAATTTTTTTATTAAAGTTAGATCATTTTAAATTAAGGGGCATAGTAGCACCCCCGTTTATATAAATTTTGTATACTTACTCTTGGAATAATCGAATTATTTCCATAGTGTTCTGGCCTTACCCTTCGTTGTTCCCGCAAATAAGAACTCGGGCGCCTATACCAAAAAAATTGCATAATAAATGTACAGAAAATCATTTGAAAAAAAATATCAACGAATTTTAAATGAATATATAAGTATTTTATGTCCTCGTAGGCCGTATTCGTGTCACTATGTAAAGAGCGTGCTAAATTTGTATTAGTTATATACGTAACTTAGGAGTACGAAGGATGAATACAGGCGAGACTAAAGTGTTTGTCGCTTGAGTAGCAGTGGGTCGAGGGCGCGCAAAGCGCGCCCGAGACTGACTGCCCCTCAAGCGACAAGCACTTTAGTCAAGCCTGGATTCAGAATCCTTCGTACTCCCAAGTTACGTAGATAAGTTTATGTCGTTGGTAGGCCGTATGAGGAACTATAAAAATGATTTTTTAAAATTAATGATATATGTTTTATTAAAAAAAAGTAAATAATGTCATTATTTACTTATTTATTTTACTTATCAACTGTTTAACTTTGAAAATTTGTTTAAACAAAACATTCTGTAAAGTTAAGATTTTATATGAATTTGTATGAGCATTGACATATCTAACGACATTCTTTTGTTTTCACTAACCTACGAATCGATGTCACTCGCGTCATATACGGCCATGCTGTGCGATATCTCGATCTGTCAATACTCCCTTAGGGAGTATAGAGCTGTCAATACTCCCTTAGGGAGTATTCACAGAGAGAATATCGTCGAGATATTAGCATGAACGTATGCAATGCCTATACAAATTTAGCGTGGTCTATAGGTATTCCACCGAATACGGCCTACGACGACATAAATATTATATATAGTCCAGTAGAATTAGTCGAAATGCATAATGTAATTAAATACAGGTGCAGACCACCAAAAATGGCTTTGTTGGATGATTAGAAATGAAACTCTGGAATTACGCTCAAAATTTGAGCCGTCAGGAATTAGTAAACAATGATTTAAGGTGCAAAACCGCAATTGTACATATGTCTCGCATCATTAAACTTTTTTTTCTCTTTTATATATATAAACACTTGCGCGCAAATTCATTATTTTTTTTTTAATCTTTCTCTAAGTTTTACGCTATTTTACAATCTTAAATCTTTTTAAAAAATGGTCTCTATGTACCATCAAGAGCGCATCCAAATTCGCGATTATATCTTATTTTTACTTTTAAATAAAAAAATCTTTTTAATTGTATTTATTTAAGTTTTTTTTTTGTGTCAATACGTCAATTAAACTTAAATAAATGTCTTTAATATTTTTTCGAATGATACGTTTTTAATTTATAAAAATATTTTAGCGGATATATATAATGTACAGTTAACAAGAAAACACAATTAGCACTGAGTTTACGAACATTGACAATGTTATTAAAAAAATAAAAATAAACTTACCGCTCCAAAATAATCTACGAGCAATTTGTAGACCAGTTTGACAACAGCCATTTGTTAGCAAAATTGTTTTCCTTTCTTCCATTTTAAAATACAAAGATTGAAGAATATCGAAATTGATGAAGTCCTTCGCGTTCCGTCAACGAGGTGACACTGAATATACAGTAGACTAAAAATTTATTCGAAAGGCTTGATTTTAGATTTTCACATTCAACTTTACTTTTCTTATGCTAAGGTCAGCAATAACACTGACTATAATAAGTTCAACTAAGGATACCAACTACACATGATCTCAAAAGTAAACAAAGTTTACTTTTTCTCCCACTCTGTTAGATACATGCTTTAAGAGCATTTTGATGCCTGCAAATACAGTCACAGAAACAATAAGAAACATAATATGATACTCAAATCATTTTATGTACGCTCAAATTTTTTAAAATTTTTTAAATACAAGATTTATAGATTGGATGCTATCTTTAATTACTAAGAAAAGTAGAAAGTAGATGAATATTGTAACTTATGAAAGATCACAATTTATTTGTTCACACTCAGGGGGTAAAATTCAATTTTTGATATCTATTCTTAGGGGCTAAAATAGTTCTTTTTTACCCTAGGGCAAAAAAGTAATTTTCTCACAAGCGTGATTGATTTTTTCCCTGTTTCCAATAAGAAATTTACTTTCTCGCACTCAGAGCGCAAAATACTATTTTGACCAGCTGTTGTGAGGGAGCAAAATACCTCTTTGCCTCCCTAGGGAGCAAAATGAATTCGAACTTTTAACAGGCTCGATAATGTAACCCGATATTTTTATACATCAGTCAGTGTGTGTAACTCGATGCTTTTTATACATCAGTTAAGTGCTTCACTTAGAATGGTCAATTCTGCGAATTGTAAATTCCCCGAATTACAAGTCAGGGGTGAACAAATTCCTCGAAAAAGTTAACATATATCAGTAGCAACTTTCAGTCTATTTAGCATTGATTTTTTCGAGTATTATTTATGTAATATTTAATCTTGCACGTTGCATCGAAGACATTTTCATATCCTTATAATATCAGCCAAGTATTCAACGCCGAATCGTAAATTCTTGGAATTACAAGTTAGCGATGGACGATTTCCGCGAAAAATGTTAAATTTGAATAAATCAAAATTTAATTTAATTTTTAATGTATTATAAGAAAAATATATATATAGTATTGAAAACTTGTCTAACTGAGATTTTTGTTATTTACTCAAGTATTAAACGGTGAATCTGCAAATTAAAAGCTGAGCGCAATAGATATTATTATTACAAATATTTATGCACAAGAAGAAAAAAATCTATCGCTTTGTTTTTGAGAAAAGTAAGTAACGCGAAAATATTATAAACATAAACTTTCACTTTGGCGTTACTTACTTTTCTCAAAAACAAATCGGTAGATTTTTTTTTTCTTGTGCATAGATGTTCATAATAATAATATCTATTGCGCTCAACTTTTAATTTTAAGATACACCGATTAATACTTGAGTAAATAACAAACAACTCAATTGTTACTCGGTCAATATCAGGTTCTACTCTGGCCTGCCGTTAATGGTTTTATTAATTTTATTTTTATATTAGTAATATTATTTATTTTTTTGGACGGGCTCCGCCCCTGGACCCCGTCCTGCGCCCCGACCTCGACTACCTCTTACGATCTTGATAGCCTTCGAACAAGATTGTAGATGCTATCACAGACGCAAGTTTGTCATTCTTAGAATTTTGCGCGCTTGTTAGAAAAATAATATTTTTGATGCTCTTCGCGTGAGAAAATAGTATGCGCAACGCGGGAGCATATAGGTGTTTGTCGACTCGTGCGATTTGTCGCTCTCGCTACGCTCGAGCGACAAACACGCACTCGTCGGCAAACACCTATTTTGCTCCCTTGTTGCACAATGTACTATTTTATAACGGTACGTGAAAATTTAGCATGCCCAAAATGAATTCAGCGAGCGTAAAATGAATGTAGTGATTATTAGTGCGAGTATTCGATTCTGCGAACAAGTCGAATAAATTACTCGACGCGACAAGTTTATGTCTAGTATTAACTTGAATTTGCCGAGTTATTCGAATTTATCGAGTTACTTGAAAAAATATGAACTACTCAATTACTCGAAAAAAATATGAATTACTTTAATAACTCAAGTTACTAGAAAAAATAATTACTTTTTTTATTAATATTTTCTGTAGTAACGAGTTTTTCGTGTTGATAGATACAAACTGTTTCGTTAATTTTCGTCTTGATTAAAATCCTACCCTGCTGAAAATTGTCAGGTGGGAGCTTATGTGGAATTTATTCAGTAAGGTTATCCTTGAAATTTCTCAGTTACTCATTTCACATGCCACAGAATCTTTTAAGAATATTTAATATTTAAATCTTGATGCACTGTTAATAATTAATAATTCATGCATATCCATATAGATAATTTCATTTTTACTTGACTACATTATTCAAAATCTTATGATCCTTGAGATAATCTCGCGAAATAAGAAATTGACACATCATTAAATTTTTATAAAAATCCTCAAAATTCATTTACCTTTAATTAATTTAACCCACACTAATATTTATTGATAATAAAACTAAAAAAATTATACATAAAATCAAAGAATAGACGAGAAGAAACAAGTTAAATCTTTTAAAATATACATTTTAATATGGCATTATTTTTAGAAGAAGTAGAAAGCTGCATGCTCAGAGTCTGAAACTAATTGTATAATAATGCAATATGCATTTGGTGTACGCGACATACTATATTATTGAGATGTAATACAGAAGATTGAGATAAGCTATTACAAGATCGAAATTCTTTAATGAATCGTAATATTTTTTTTTAATTACAAATCGCTTGGACAAAAATTTCTTTTACTTTTTTTATAAATTTATTAGGAAATTTAACTTTGATAGAATTATAGAAAGTATAAAAAACAGTTAATTTTATGGCTGAGATTTCAGTGGCTCACTTGGAGGCCGATTGATACAAGCACCACTGTACTTTACATGTGCTTTGTTCACAAACACACTGAAAACCTCCATTGCTAATTAGCATCGTAATGATAGCTGAAATACAGTGACTTCAAATAAATTAAAAAAAAAACAGTAATGATATAAAAAGTCGGAGAAAATAGTTCGAATTAGTAGAAAATAGACTATGCGTATCGTTAATATAAAAGTTTATTATTTTTTAACTAAATTAAAAAATTATTAATTTTCTTTAACACGTATTTAACATTTCCAACATTAATTAAATTAAGTTCTTTAAATATTTTTTTATTTCTCATTAAAAAAAATTTTTATTTACAAATTAACCTACTGTTGGTAAAGGAGATTTCGGTAATTTATATATATATATATATATATATATGTGTGTTTACTAATTTAAAAAATTTTAAAAAGGATAAGGTTGATAAAATAAATGAGAATACAATTTTATTATTTCCAAAATACGTTTTATTATACGATTATACGATTTATTAACTTGCCGAATACGATTCATTAACTTGCCAAACTAACTAAAGCGCAATGCAACCATACGTTTCCTTTTTTTTCTTTTTTTAAATCATCACACGTCACTTTCACACTTCATATTTATATGTATAAAATCTAAAATTGTTACTATATTGAGACACCGTAACTCCTAGTCGTGACAAAGTTTACAATATGCTAAAAATCGTTACTTTTTTTGGATTTAGATATAATTATCGGCATGATATTTTTACTACGTACATATTTTACAGGACTAAATAATTCCATTTTTACAAAGTATCATGAGATGATGCTGTTTCTTTTCATTAATAAGTGAGATTTAATCAGCGCGAATCTAGTGATATCAACATTTTTCATAATTTACATGATAAAAGAAATATTTCACATCTCCTTTTTTTATATTTTGAAAAAATCTTTTTCTTTTTAAATGAAAGGTAGAAATGAAAAATGTAGCCGAAAAACTAATCCAATTTAAAAATGTTGATAACACAGAATCCATATGTCTCACTGTAATCTTGGTAATAAATATGCAAAAAAAAAGAAGAAAAAAATTGTGTAACTAGACTGTTTAGAATAAAAATTTTATGTGAAACACTTTTGACTGAATTAAAGGACAAATTAAATCTTTCAAAAGCAGGAACATTTAATATTTATTAAAAATTGAATTGTTATTTGGCAGCGAATCCAGTCAGCTTTTCAAAAATGCATCTTTATCACGGGAGAAACGAGTCGCCAAATTTTTTTTTATTGTTTTATAATTTATAATATATCTTTCATTTGTTTGTTTAGTTACGTTCCAATGCACTCGAAATACATCTAGATAACTAATAATTAAATATTTTGTACCACACGCGTGAAATATTTATTTTTTTTTTGCATAAAAAATTGTGAATATGATATATTTACTTTTTTTTTCTTTTGAATAAAATATTAAATTGTCTGTGAAGTTATAGAATTAACAATACCTAAATTCAATAAAGCTTTTTAAATAGAAAGGAAAGGAATAGCAAGGATAGAATAATTGGAAATGAAGCATAATCTTTTTTATCTGTTAAACAAAAAAATAAATATATTATTACTGACATGTCAAATATTTAATCGTTCTTAGAACAGAAAAATAAAAATAGTAACACTTTACCCGGCTAACGATGAGACGCAACGAAAAATGTATTTTTTTCCTTTCGTGCTTAGTTTTTTTTTATAATAATGCAGACATGCATACGTATACGTACAAATATAGTGCCCAAATACAGCGCAGGATATGACATGGGCATATCATTTATGTAAATTGTAATTTTACAAAAATAGCTATCGTAAAGTCACATTATCTTTATTTTTTTATTTTCTTGTTCAAAGAAAAACTTCACTGTGGATTTATTTTTTTTTCGTACGTAGATTACGAAACATACACGCGTGTATGTACACGTTTATCGTGGCCGGGGGAAGTTATAAATTTACGAGCTGCATTTGACGAAAATTTTTTTTTTTATAATTATATTGAAAAAAAAGTTGCATTTTTTTCTGAAGTACCATAAAGTCGGTCATTACACATTGAAACGCGATATTTGTCAGCGAAGATAAATTTAAATCAATCTTACAGTTTGACTTAAAACTTACGCTTTTTAACAAGTCACAATGCGTTATGAAAGCACCGAAGCGTCGAGGAAAAAAAAAGAAAAAAAAATATAGTTAAATTAAACACTTGAATTAAGAGCGAAGGAAACAAAAAAATGTGGACAACTTTAGTCATAATAAACGACGACTACGGTGAGACCAGATTTCACACAACTAATTTTAAAGTGATTGTGACTCTTGTACAAACTAATAGTTAAAGAGACTAACAGTAATTATAATAAACGTTTATAAGCTAGTCATAGAACGAAAAAAAAAATATAATAATTATAGTCGTAACAGTAAGTGACCGCACTAACAAAAATTTTAATACAGGCTATCATGGAGATCGTACATTCGGTAGTACGAGAAAATGTAGCATCGCAAAACAATCTTGAGTAATACATTTTTTTTTTTTTGCCAAAAAATATACAAAAATATTTGTATTGTTTTATAAACGTAGAAATTGTCACATATATTAGCATCATTATATGAAAAATTGTTGCTTCATTAAAATTTATCATTTTGGCATAAGAACACAAGATTCTTTGCGAGGCAACAATCTATCGCTGTTCTACTTGATAAGACTTACATACTAAAATGAAATTGAGCAAAAAGCTTGTTCTATGGCGGTACAACTGAAAAAAAACCGCTTAAAAATTAACGTACTTTACTTTGGTAAAACGTACATAAAGACGCATTAAACGTTTCATCACGATATCTTAAATTTTTGCTATTTATATATATATATATAGCTATGACTTTCTTGGTAAAACCAAGAATACTCGACATAAGTACATATTTTCAATGCTTTTAGCTAGTTATATTGTAACATTTGCGACTGTTTTCACTCATTTCATCCAATTTCTGACCTGATTTTCATTTTAAATCTTGCCAATTACTTGTTGCTCAGAAAGTTCAAACTGGCCTGATTTTTTAAAAACAATACATTTCGTTCATTTTTTATTTAAAATAAAAATAAAACTGAAAAAGCTACTTTCTTTTGAGCAACAGTAATAAAAAATTATATAGTACAGAAATGTTGAGGAATCGCAATAAACTATAAGTTTCATAATACCTAGCAAAGCAAATATAACAGTATAATAATATTAATAATCATATTGACTAATAACAATAGTAACAGCAACGTGACACTTGCACAGTCGACGATGATAATAACAATGTTCAATTTGTTACCACAATTTCAATAATTAAGAATTTTTTTTATATAAGTGGCGCAAAAAGAGGGTGAGTCACGAAAAAACTATTTAATAAAGACGTGCGCACGTGTGACCACAATTAAGAGAGAGAAAATTTGTATATAAGGTAAATGATTTGACAAAAGAAAAAGAGATATAAATGTGTGTTTTTTCAGAAATAACGACGACGAAAAAGATAAAAAACATAAATTGATATGAAAAATCGCAAAAATACGGTAGCTATTTATGACTAGGCTAAAAATTATGTGCTTAATTATTTTAAACTTGCATTAAAATCGGATTTTATAATTCGCCATTATGTTCTTGTAAATTAGAGTTCTTAAATTAAGTGGTTAAGTTTTTTTTCTTTTATATAAGTACATTGATTAATTAAGACACGTCTTTGGTATTTTCCTCGAAATATACATTTTGTACCACACAGAATAACTGTTAGTCTCCATTGAAAATTGATAATTAATTTTTAAAAAAAGTTTACGTGGAAATATATAATGTACAGTTACAGTAAGCAAGAAAACAAATTAAATTTTAAGTACAGAAAAATTACAGACTCAATAAACATTTATATAAAGCGCTTATACATGTTTTTATTAAAAAAGAAAATTAATATATATACGTGCATTTTACTTTGTTTTAATTTACTTTTGAACATTGATATACCAAAAAAATTGCATACAAAACCAAAGATTTATAAAGCGTATAAGAACATAAAAATAAATGTATAGAAAATCATTCGAAAAAAAAATATCAACGAATTTTAAATAAATATATAAATATTATATAACATACTTGATTTTTTAGTAATAACGAGGAAATAAATGAGGTAATATAAACATCAGTGGCACTGAGTTTACGAACATTAAATGGATGCCATGTGGTCGTATATAAAAAAAGTGTCAAAGCGAATGCCCAAAATGCGAGAGATTTCTCCGTCGCCATTATATGATTTTTTAAAGGTCTTCGGCTTTGTTATCTCTGATATATAATTGTTCGGGGTATCTCTCTCTATTTTGTTCTAAATATTCACGTAAACGACGACGTTGCTGACATCGCGGACGAAAAAATAAACTCAAAAAAAAGATGAAAAAAAGTATTGACAAAACTTTTAAATAATAACTGAGAAATATAACATTGGTAGAATTACAAGCAAAACGTAATATGTATATCAAAATTAAAGAAACAAAAATACAGATTTATAAAAAGTGTTTTTTTCTCCATGATTTTTTTTATAATAAATCAATGATTTATCGCGATTAGCCGATTTTAGGAATGCGCTTGCATATTAATTCATGATTACTTTTTTTTTGCTAGACCATTATATAATTAGCAAATACACCGCGCACGAGGATGTGTGTGAAATAGAGAGAAAATATAAATGAACGTCACACGCTCGATAAAACCGCAATTGTACATATGTCTCGCATCATTAAACTTTTTTTTCTCTTTTATATATATAAACACTTGCGCGCAAATTCATTATTTTTTTTTAATCTTTCTCTAAGTTTCACGCTATTTTACAATCTTATTACAAAGTCTTTTTAAAAAATGGTCTCTATGCACCATCAAGAGCGCGTCCAAAATCTTTCGGTTAGATATTTTAGCATTCTTCTCGCTATTATATCTTATCTTTCTTTTTACTTTTAAATCAAATTTTGTTTTTAATTCTTTCACGCATTTATCGTTGTACATATACATATTTTTAATTCCGAAGGAGTTGGTCATCGCGTCGTGAATGGTGAGAGACGAGCAATCATCGATTTTTTGTGTGTGTGTGCTGCGCGTGCTTTGTGGGCTGTCTAAAAGGCGAATGCAATTTACGAAAAAACGCACACACGTGAGCAATACCACGACTTTTTCGAGGAATTTTTAAATTATTTTCTTTACTTTTTTACTCTTGATTTAGATAAAAAATATTTTATTTCATTTTTTGCCAGTCAACATTTAAATTGTCTATCCACGAAAAATTTTTTTATCCTTGTTTTATCTATATTAACGTGGCATTGCGTGCTCTATTCTCCCTCCTTTTATAATATATATATTTATTTATATTGATGCACTCGCAAAAGACAAACTCACGCCATTATTACATACGCACGTACAAACATATACATATACATTTATTATATGTACAGAGTTATATAAAAGTGTGACGCTTGCGTATCTGAATATTTTTATATTATTCGCTCTCGGTCTATTTTTAGGCGCCTTCTCTTGTCTTGAAGAAATAAAAGGATCATCCATAATGACTTTATAATATTTTTTTTCTCTTGATATCGTCCCCCTTGTATAAACTTGGATGTGTTTACATGAATTCTCTATATTATCCCTTATATTCTGCGTTTGTCTTATGATTTTTTTCGTTTCGTTTAAACTTCTCGCTGCGTTGCATTTTACTTGGACGAGAAGATTTTTAAAGCTGCGATGGAGAGCATCAGGGGCAGATATACAGATTGATAGAAATGAAAGGCAAATAGTATGATAGAGTGAAAAAAAGTATAGGAAAAGTAAGGTATGAAAAGGAAAATAATAGTCGAGCTATATAACGCAAATTCTCGCACACAGATTTTATGTTTTTTTTTTCTATCTGGTCCTTCTTTTTTCTAGCTTGGACAAAAAGACTCAATGAGCTCCTCTCGAACAACGTTCACGACGAGCGATGACGAACGAAGCAAAAAAACAATTGTTTCTTTTGCTTAACGTATACGTATTTATAATAGCGCTTGTTGCTCATCGTGTGTCGACTCGGTGTGCGGGAGAAATGCGGATGTAGCGTGTGATCGTATATATACATGTAGTTTTTTTTTGGTATATATATATAAAGTATATATATAAAGTATATATATATATATATATATATATATATATATATATATATATCTTGTAGCATGGTGTAAAGAAAAGATTGTGATAAAGAATGGTAGGCAGAAAATTTAAAGACAGAATGTATAGATAAAGAATAATAATAGAAAAAAAAAATAAGATAGAATAGAGAAAATAAAAGGGATGTGTTAAGGATTCCAAGAGTGAAGAGATCAAGGATCGGATCGTGACTGACCGATCGATTGAGAGACAGACATGGCACGGCGACTCCGGTCGAGAGTGTACACGGTCACAACGTCACAGGCCACCTGCTGGCACACAAACAAACACACGGACAGGTTAGTCACCACCACACTGGATAAAAAAATACATTACGAAGATCCTCGTTAAATAACTGATGCGCAAGCATTATTACATTTAAAAATTATTACGTCCGTAACTCGTGATCTTTGAAAAAGGAGGATAACAATAAAGTCTCGATTTACAGATATTTAATAGCATCAATAATGTTTCATAAAAA
Organism: Anastatus disparis; assembly: GCA_017163975.1. Classification (NCBI taxonomy): domain Eukaryota; kingdom Metazoa; phylum Arthropoda; class Insecta; order Hymenoptera; family Eupelmidae; genus Anastatus; species Anastatus disparis. The sequence continues at coordinate 8,163,306 of JAFFSR010000226.1, forward strand.
TAATAATAATTTTTAATAACTAATTTTTTAATCATTATATTTAGTTATGAACATAATGATGTGATAATACAATTTATGACATAAACATTGACGATTATTCAGCGATTAAAAAACCAGTTCAATAAAAAAAAAACCCTCCTTTTCCTAAACATGCCTCTTACATAACTCCTGCTCGAATTCTGATAAATTAATTTTTATATACAAATTAATTACACATGTAAACACACAAACAAATGAAAAATCTAGCACATAGTTTATAAAGGTTTTAAACAATATTAAAATTTTTATCACAAATTAGAACAGGTTAAAGTATAAATTATTTTTCGAGTAAGCGGACGATCCTTGCCATCTTTTAACGAGGATCCTGCAGGGTTTTATAATTTTTTTTTTTTTTATCGACTACACAATCTAGTGACATTAAAGTCATACGTGTTCAAAAGGATAATCTTTTTGTGTATATATAAATATCAAGTTAAAAAACAATTTTGTTTTTTGGGGGTTATTAATATGATATACTATGTTTAATGTAAAAATATAAAATAGTTTTGTAAATTAAAAAAAAAAAAAAATTTTAATTAAAAAATAAGCAATCCCCCAAAGAACTGGACAAATAAAGCATTTTGAGGCAACATGTTGGCGCAAGGTAACACATTGCTAGATAAATAGTAATAATGTTCTACTTCAAACCATCATTTGCGACAAGACAATGTCAAAAATATAAATAAAGCGTGAAACAATAATAATTAGTTTGCTCAGCTAGGTATTTTGCAAAATTATTTCAATGCCATACTTTTTTTATACAAGGGCTCGAGATCAACGATAAAAAATGTCAGCTAAGTAACGTGTTAAACAAATTAACAAAAATAAAAAGATGACTACAAAGAGATCACACTAAGAAAAAAAAATCAGTCTTTTTATGGGTGAGGCGACGGTTATCACTTTGAAATAAAAAAAAAATAATGAAATTAAAAGCCTCCGCGAAACATTAAAGCTACATTTGTTTAAACAACGCGTTATATTATGAATAAAGAAACTGCTGTCAAATTGATACCGGGTTAATATTAAATAATTTGAATTCACGTTTATGTTAACTACAAAGAAAGAGAGAAAAAAAAAGAAGCGCCTTTCGCCTAAATGGTATATTGTTAAGTTTTTTTATTTTATTTTGACGCATTCACAGAAGGATTGTAAATAGAAAGATGATTGATGATTTTCGAATTTGTCGCAATGAAAACGCGTCTACGCGCCCGGCAATTTAATCGGAATCAGCGATGTTTCAATTGGCCGAACACAAAACACACGAGCAAGCGAGCGTGAGAGAAAGAAAGAAAGAAAAAAAAAGAAAAAAGACACACAAATCGATCGTCATATGAGTCGTGGCCGATAACGCGAATACGAGAAAGAGAAAAAAAAAGAGTATGAGATAGAATGAGAAAGAGAGTAAGAGAAAGGTAAAAAAAAAAAAAAATTCGTACGAATCACGAGCCACCTGTCAATGACAGGCGTAAACCGTTGAGCGCGCGTGCAGAGAGCGCAGTGATATAGCCTTCGCGAGCTATATTTTTCTAGATCGTTGCGGCAATCAGATTTATTAGTGTGCGCGAATCAAGTTATTACTACCGGAAAATACAACGGAAGAGAGCGACGGCAAAAAAAGGAAAAGAAAAAAAAAACGTACATAAAGAATATGAAAAAAAAAAATATGACAAAGAAGAAACGAGCTCGAGATAAAACTCGGCCACGTTGCAGATAGATGCAATATATATAGATGTAGGTTTATATAGAGTTAGATATTATATACATTTTTGCTCGGCGTGTCGGTGTGAAAGGATCTCTCGGTACCGTGAGGACATAGTTTATATATATATGTCTATATATAACTGTGTGAGCGGAGATGGAAAATATTCGCGTGACTACGAAATAAAGGAACGATAAAACGAATTGTGTAGACGGATGAAATAGAGATTATTCCGTAGTCCAATAACAACGAACAGACGGCCAGTCAGTACAAACGGTATACAGAGAGAACAACAAAAAAATACAAGAAATTTCCTCCGAGTAATGATACTCGAAAACAAAGGAATCTTGCAATGCCGTGTATATACGTTATATTAGCTTTTTTTTATATTTCATATCATACGTGATATTTTGACTGTTTTCCCTTTATTTGATTATTGGCGAATTTCCTTATTATGTAAATGCAAAAAAAGCTTTGCAAAAAGTTACATTAAGATAAAAAAGAAACACCGGCTTTTAAGAAGTTTATCTTAATAACAAAAATTCGCGATATATATATATATTCTAAAAATATCACAGTTGCGCTTATCTATTATATAATTGGCAGCGTTATGACCTATTTCTCATTATATAAGGAACTAAAAAGAAAAAAAAAAGAATTCAGCATAGTCTGAGACTTTTTTTTGTATCGATATACTAAAAATACTGGGAATCTGACTAGAGATATATACGAGAAATAGTTTTTTTTTATGTCGTTATGAATCAGAAAGGGAGAAAAAAAAATAGAAATACTGTCGTCTAATAATACTTTACGCTCGACTAAGGAGCGACCTCGATTGAATTTGCACGCTTGAACACATATTTAATGTTTATGCATTGAACGTCGATATTATGATGCGTTCAAAAACTTCTGCAAGACTTGAATATCTTATAGCCTCATTTACTTATTTTTTTTTTTTGTATCCCGTTAATTGTCCATATAATTTTTTTTTTAATTGTCTTTGTTTTTTTAGTATCTACCTACTAATAGGGGAATCATCGGTGTCGGGCTAGTAAGGCTTGGATGCGTCCTTCGACTTCTTCAGTTGGACTTTTAGTCGTTTCGTACCAATTTGGAAACCGTGCATCATCTGAATCGCCTTTTGAGCACTCGATGGTTTATCGTAGGATACAAAACCTAAAATTAAAATGTCAATGTTAAAAAAAAATTGAAAAAATTGAAATGAAACTTTAATTTAAATTAAAAAATAGATTAAAATATATAGTTAATTTAATAAGAAATTGTCAATCAACGCACCGAAGCATTTGCTCTTCTTCGTTTCCTTATCAATAAAGACCTTGGCCGAGAGGACATTGCCAAAGGGCATAAACATAGTAACGAGATCAGTGTCCGTGTAAGTGTGCGGTAGATGATAAATGAAAAGGTTACAACCCTCGGGGCCTTCGATTTGCTTGGACAGCACTCGGAAATCATTGAACGTCGGCGTTGCTTGTACCGCTGTTGCCGCCGTCGTTGTAAATGCAGGGAACCCTGAAAATAAGTTCAATTTATTTTATTAAAAAAGTTCGTGTTTTTCGATTTTACAAATAATGAAAAACAAAACGACTATTTTTTTTTAACAGTCAATTGTTTAGAGATGTAATAAATATAAAAGTAACACTAAGAAGTTTGTAAAAAGACAAGCTAAACATTAATTTTTAAGAGGAAAGTATAAATTGTTTAACATAATATGTAATTATTTGATAAAACTATTTCCAAAATATCTCGTTTATTCTTACTTAAATCTAATTTTAAAAATAAAAAAGTAAAAAAACTGATCCAAAATGAGTTCCAAACAAAAAAAAATCACTCGTAAAAAGACGACCCCATCAAGAACAGTAATTGACACATTTCGAGTGATTTTTTTCGTTTAAAATATTGATGAGTGGTATTAGAAATTTTCCGTTCTCTGTTTACTTTTCTCTTAAGTTTTATTTAGAATAGATAAAACTGTACAAGAAATAACAAAATCTTTTTTTAAAAGTTTTGTATAGCCTCTGTCATCGTAAGCAATCTAAAGTAATGAAAATAATACTACGCATAAGCACTGAAGCTTCTATAAAATGTCACGTATACATTTGCACATGATTATTTCGTAATATAAATTACTGCATATCTTTTATCAAAATCGATTGATTGCGACTATTAGTGAATAACAATAGAAAATATAGTAAAATTATTGAAAATTCAATTTGATAAAAAGATTGAAATTATTTGTAAAAAGAAAACTAAAATTCTATTCTATTCTATGGCTAACAAAACGAACGAGACCTGTCAACAATGACGGGCTGAAGATATAGAAAGGATAATATGAATATATAAGACAACAAGTTTACAGTACAATTTATTTACACTGTGTAAGCCTCATTTCAAAACAATTTACTTACTATGCAGCTCTTTCTTTTCCACAGTGACTGTTGTCTTTCCAATGAGAGCTTCGAAATTGTACATACAGATTTTATGGTTAGAATTATTGTTTTAACGTATTGCCATTTTTTGGAATTTTTTTCAATAATGATTAATGAAAATGATTGATATTAAAAAATAAAATAAAAAAATAAAATAAAGTAAACAAAAAAATAAATGTCACAATTACCTGCATATTGTTGCAAGCTCGAGTAAGCGTTGCTGAGTGATTCTTGCAGACCACTTAATGGTGCCCCCGTTAATGAATTAAGCGCCAATGACGTTACAGGACTAAGGCTACCTCCAGTTGACCCTGCAACATTGTCCACCCATATTTTTTCAATTAGTTATTATTCGCTTGTCATGTTTATTCAAAAATAAAAACAATGTACGAAAAAAAGAATATTTCCACTGCCAATTAAAATGTGTGAATCGGCCAACAACTGCATGCGCCATACCATGTTTATATATTTTTTGCGTGACTTTTGGAAGCTATACATACGCTTTACAATATTACAACGCTGAATATATGTAAATAATTTTTAAAAAATTATAATGCTTATATTAAATTGTACGCATAGAGCTAATTGAAAATTATGCTAAAAAATTCAAGGGATTAGTTGTTTGGAATTAATGTAAGAGAGAAAGAGAGAGAGAGAGAGAAAAAGGATAAAGATAAAAATGATGTGATTTTATTAAAAAAACTGCAGGATTACCAACATTATGTAAGCGATTTTTCACAATATATAATACACAATAAATTACTGGGTAAGCTGGATTAAGAATAAAAAAAAGAATTAGAAATATTTGCTCGACTTCGCATGCTCACCGATGACTTAATTAAGCTACAAACGAATATACACACATATATATGTGTATATGCTACACACATAAAATAAACGTATATATGTATGTATGCATAAAAATGTACATGATATTTTAAAAATTTTTATTAAGAAAATAATGTGCAAGCGAAAAAAATTAGATCGACGATAAATATAGTTACACGTATAATATATCTATTAGTGCAGGGTTAAATTTTTACACATAAATAGATCGTTAAAAATAAGGCTGTATATATTGAATAAATATATATATGTACGAAAAAAACTCGATGAAGGTTTTTTTGTGAATGATAAAGATTTTTAAGCCTAATAACCACACAAGTATACATAGACTACTGAACCAAACCAAAATGTCTTTTCTCTGTTACTCATTGCTCAAAAATATGTATTGAAAAAATATGAATATACAACTGCACGAATGTGTATACGATAACAAGATTAAAAAAGATAGAAAAATTACATTGCAACAGAGATGAAAAAAATGATTAAAAAATTTTTAACAAACAAAACTTGCGAACTTCCGTTGTTTTTTTATTTACGTCTCATCTGTTTTTCTCACCTGTGTTTCCTGTCTTGCCGAGTAGGGCAGCTATTCGTGTGTATGTTTCAACGATGGGGGCAGACAGACAACGTTTAACAAAAAGAAAGAAAAAATTCACTTCGTTAAAAAATTTCGTCTATTAAAAGTTTTTGTTTTTTTTTTTTAATATTTTTATTTTTAAAGCTTCATTTTAGAACGCTCGCTGCCTAATACTATATAATATTTAAAAGAAAAAAAGAGAAATTTTTCCAGTCTAAAGCGCGACGCTCATCCATCATTTGAAAAACAAGCAAAGTCCTAATAAGAATTTTAAAACTTTTTAAAAACCCCACTCTCTCAATGATTAATGATCGTATTTTATGTGTGTCGCGAAACGTTATATTTTAAAAAAAAGGTAATCAGGAAATGTAAGGAGGATATATAGGCGTAGTATTAAAGAAAAAAAAAATTAAAAAAAGAAATGGAAAAAAATGTCAAATTTAGTAATTGTTAATACTATACCAGGCAATACGACACGTACATAGCGACATACCTGCTGTCGAGTTGGCCAATCCGCTTAGCGCTAGAACACATATTTATTTCGATGTAGATTAAATGCTAGAATTTTTTAGCGTGTGCAAAGAATAGATTATAAAAAGAAATCTTTAAATTTACAATCTAATTTTTACTATCCGGTCATAATCAGTGTACTTGAATTACTTGTCTTAAATGTAGAATTTTTTAAAAATAAGTTAGTCATAAATTTATTAATACTTGAATTTTTTTTTAGTTTAGATTAACAATAACCAAAGTGCGATTGATTAAAATTAATGTATAAATATATTCAACCGTAGAGTCATCAGTGGCTCATTCGGTAGAGCAATGGATTCGTAATCTTGAGGTCTCGAGTTCGAATCCCGCTCTCGGCAATCGATTGATAACACACTGATAACCTTCGTCGCTAATTAGCATTGTGATGATAGCATAAATACAGCAACGTTAAATAAATTTTTAAAAAACCGTGATATAGCAATACATGCTTTAAATTACACATTAGATTATTAGCGATACAATATTACTTAATGTTAGTAGAGGCTAAAGATTATTTTTTATTTTGTAATTACAATTTAGATAATTATGCACATTATTTTATATATATAGAAATATTGTAAAAAAATAAAAGTCGATTTTCTTACTGTACTCACTGTTCGGTGACACTTGAAGATTATTAGTCCCACCTGTCATCGCGGCCAGAGTAACGAGATTTTGCATGCTTATTGGAGATACTCCTGCGCTAGCTAGAATTAAAAGATACAAAAAAGTAGAAAATTATACGATACAGCATTATAAATGAAAATGAATTTATTATTTCGGTATTGAATTTTCGGTCGATGTATATATTATAACATCGAATTTATTTGCGCTACGTGAGAGAAGGAGAGATAAATTCAGCGTGAAAAATAATAAAATATAATAAATCATTTTAATGGCCGTGCTGTAATGTATTATAGAAAGAAATACTTTTTAAATTGAGAGAGAAACAAAAAGTAAAAGCATATAGATGTTTTAACGAAAATTCTGATGAATTATCGCTCGTTAAAAAATGTTATTATTGGTAGGCGGAATAAAAATTTTTGTTTTATGAAAATATAATGTTATCAAGGCCGTATACTGAATTTTGTTAAAATTTCAATAAAATATGAAAAGTAAATATTAATTATCGAAAAAAAGTATAATAAATATTTTATTCATAAAATGTTTAATTGCACTCATAAAAGCGTTTCATTAATGTCTGTATTAATTAATACAGCTGTTTTATAGTTGTATGTATACACAACGTTATATTGAAATTTTTTTTTGTTATGTTTGAGCTTATAATTAAAGCCAATTGATAAAAATGACAGATTGACAATAGACTTCAAAGAATTGATTTAGAGTTGATATTGCGGTACATCAGCTAATTGCCAATAATACCCGCATTGAATACCAGTTGATTTTGTAATTTAGGTGAAGATCATTTATCCGTAACTGATCTTTTTTATTATTAATTTTCAAAATGTCAGTAGCAAAAGGGTATTGTTCTAAAAAGATCAAATTATGATATTTTTTTACCTCGAAAATGAAATTTTTGTAATAAGTTTTATACAAAAAATAGCAACAAGGATTAATAAAGTTACAATGTATACTTTCTTTTCGCTAAGAGTAACTTTTTGAAAGATAATTAAAATTAGAGAGCAAATGAGATTTCTATTGACATTGAGAGATTAACTGAAGAAAAGGCTTTCTTAATTTTTAATTGTATCTTGGAAAAAACATAAATTTTCTAAGACATACATCTAATGTACAATATTCTTTGTTCTTTTAAACTCAATAAAGTAACAGAATTAAGAAAGTACACATAAAAGAACGAGACAAAGACAGAGCTTTTAATTAAATAAAATAACTCAAATTCAATACACGGTGGACAAAAATAAAGACCAAACAAACATTGGTTGCGACACTGACCATACTCACCAGCCGAGTTGCTCAATGATGCTAAAGTCGCTAAACTTTGAAGATTTGCTGGATTAATGTCAGGTGCAGCTGGTACTGCTTGTGCTGCAGCGGCTGCTGGCGTTGGTGCAACAGCAGTTAAACCTAAATGTTGCTGCAACAACAATTGATGCTGTACGCTCGTCAATGCTGGTGCTGGATTTGCAGCTACTGGTGTTGCTGCTGCTGCAGCACCTGACGTTGCTTGGAGTTGTTGAAGTAACTGAAGCGAAGTTGTGGCTGGCGCTATTGCTGCTGGTGTTTCGTTCTGAAGGATATGAATTTTATTTAATGCTCAGCTCTATTTAAATTTTAAGAGGACGTCGTATATTTATTTCTAATTAAAAAAATTTACCAAAATAATTGTAGCAAAAAATAAAGAGATAATCGTATCTCATATCATGAAAAACTGTTTTTAGCGAAGAATAATTAATTTTATTGCTTCGATTAAAAAAAAATTTCAAAAATGTAATTAAGTTTTCCTAATCAAAGAAAATATTGCTTTTTATGATATGAGATGCGGCTTTCTCTTTATTTTTCATTACAACTATCAGTTTTTTCAAAAAAGAAAATTCTTTGATTAAAAAAGGACATATGCGACTTTGATATTTTTAAAATTTATCTCACACTATTCATATATGCTACATGATTTTATTGGTCAATACAAATGTGCCACGTTAATTTGAAATTCTTTTTTTCCAGAAAAAAAAACATTTCTTTTGAAATTCAAAACATTGCGATATACAATTAAAATAAAATTACAGGGTTTTTTTTTTATGAGCTGTTTTACTTAATATCATTCAAAACGTTCTCCTCTTGGAATTTTCATTTTGTGTAATTGATATTGTTGAGTGTACTTTTTAATTAAAAACTTGTAATTAAAAGTTACATCATTCATTTAATGTAATTAAATTGAAATTATTAAAACGTCATTGTGTAACAAAATTAATAGAAACTTTTTTTAGTATTATTAAATCCATTTTCATATTTCTGATTAAAGAATAGGTACTATTATTAAAAAATGTATTTAATTAAATATATTCTATAAATTAAATTTCCATGCATCAAAGCATAAAAGTCATAAATTTTTAATATGGCACATCATTAAATATTGAGAAAATGGATAACATCGGCGAAACATCTTGTTAAATGATCAATGATATTGTATTCCTTTAGATAAACATTATAGTATAGAATAACAGGTAAAGTTAATATATGAGGATAATAGGTTAGTGGATCTATCTATCTTTTTACCGTAGCAAGATAATGAGGAGTCATGTTAACTCCGGCAATATTCCATAGGTTGGCTTGCATCTGTTGTAGCCTCTTCTGGTCCTTATCCTTTTGCGTATCCGCGAATTTAACGACCAAAGGCGACGAGCATCCCTGTAAAATATATGCATACATATAAACGTGTATAAAATTGTAACAGCGCAGTAACGTGTATGTGTACATATGTATAAAAAGTAAACATTCCGAACACCCTAAAAATTTTATAATCTAAATGTAGATATATCAAAAGTATAAATGTTTAACTTCGTTTTTAGTAGCATTGAAAAATAAGCAAATTGATTATTGAGGTTTTTCCTATTTTATAGAGCCAAGAAGTAATTTTTTTCCTGCAGTACTCTTTCATTTATATAGTAATTTGTTTGAAAATAATGTTGATTCAAAAATTATGCGCATAGATATACATGGCAAAGAAAATAGTATACAGGTAAAAGTTACCAAAAAAAAAGTGAATCGGTATAAATATTAATTCGGTTCGTTGGAGAGTCAAGTCTCATCATCAACTTCCATCTTTGTAAATTCATGAGCGCAATTTATTCAAGAACTCTGTATATATATACGTAAGGGACATTTTGGCTCTAAAAATTCGATATTTCCCAATGTAAGATAAAGAAAGAGAAAGAGAAAGAGTAAAAGAAAGTTAAAAAAGAGAGTAAGATGATCGAAAATGCAATCGCGCCAGTTAACCGTCCGCGAAGCGAAAAACATAGGAAGCAAGCAAGCAAGCAGCACCTTTAAGTTCAAGAAACTCAACGCCGGAAATATTCATGATATTAAAATGGAATTGCCGACTACTACGACGACTGTTACTACTATAACTATAACGACGGGTTGGCATAGTCTTGGCAATGTCGACAAAATATATACACAACACACAAGGATAAAACATAATTTTTAGCCCTGAACTTGTCTGTCTGAGCTTGTATACAAGCTTCCATGTATATATAAAGCTTCAATTTACGATTAAACACCGAAAAGACATTCATGCGCTCTCGTTTCTCATTTTACTTTCACAATATAGACATTTGTCACGCGATCATGTTTTTAATTTTTTTTTTTGTTAATTCTATAGATACTGAATCAACATGAACTTTAATTAAAAATTATTCGTCTTAATATGTCTAGCCTAGCAGAATTATTTTTAAATTGTATTTTATTTTTCAGTATAAGAACTTAACTTCTTTTTAGAAGTTAATGAACTCTCGTTTATGATATTTGAAGTCGTCTCACGATTATTTGGAATACATTATTATTAAGTATGGCACGATTTTCATAACAATTTACAAATCAATTTTGAATTATCATAAAAAAGCAATTAAATTTATAATTAAACCGACAATTTTTATTCCTTTCTTTCAGCTTGAATTTTATATCTTCTAATTTAAGCCTGTATAATTTGTGCAATAAAAAAAATTTTTACGCCGAGCATTATCTTTTTAAAGATATTTACAATTCACGCTAAAAAAAAGGAGAGAAAAACAAAGAAAGAAAGAAAAACGCGTGCATAAAAAATTTCAAAGTTTTCAAATATTACATCGTAACATTAATGCAATTCCCTTTTTTACTATTTCTGAAGAGTACGTATATATAGAGAGCGCGAAATCTTATATACACAATAGTCTTAATATATACATATACAGAGAAATGTAAAGTCTTAACTCAGAAAACAGCTTTTCTTTATAGCTCAAGATATATATACGGAGAAGAGAGAGAGAGGGGGCATAGTGCGCGCTTTCTTCTCATCACTATTGCACGCGATGAAATGGAATAGCCGAGTTGCTACTAGTCAACTTTAATCTTGCAGTGACTTTTTCTTTCTTTCTTTTTTTCTCTTCAATTTTTTCTCTCTTTCTCTCTTACTCTTTCTATCTATGGGGGATATATAGCACGGTATATACGAGTTAGAGTATTTCTACTTTTATGACGTTTCCGCGACTCGGCAGCTGCTATACTATCTGCTGCTACTACTATTCGTTTGACCCTGATTGATGAAATTTTTTTTAATTGAAATCGAAACGTTATGTTGTTCACTATATACTGGCCTGCCGATGTTGATGAATGTGCATTCGAATATGGGAAATTTGAAAGGATCGTTTAGCCAAAGTCATTTCTTTTTACGTAAATTATTTCTCTCTTTTTTTTTCATTTTTTACCTTCAATTCTAAAAATTGATTCTTTTTCTGTATTTTTAGTCGAAATGTTAACAGCAAAATTAAATTTTGATAACTGAACTGTAAAACTTTTTTATTTTTTAAACTAACAAGTTTTTTTGTTATTGCTAAAGTAATTTGATACGCTTAAAATTAACCAAGATTATGTAGTGATACAAATCCAAAACAGTTAAAACAACTAAAATTTAATCCATAGTCGAGAATAATCCAACAACGTATATACTAACGTTTTAGTATTAACTGCTCAATTGGCAAACAAGCGTATACCTTTACTTCTATTCTTCCGTGTCTTCGCTAATTCGCTAAATCCCCTAACAAGTCTCTTACGCTTAATTATTTTTTCCGATACGCAGACATCAATGCTTCGTAAAAAAAAGGATGAAAAAGGAAGTAAAGATAAAAAAAGAAACGTAATTACTCAAAGCAGTAGATAGTTCAATAAAAAAAAGAGAATAAAATAAATAAAATTAAAAAGACAAAAAGAAATGAGCAAATAAATCTATAGTACGAGTAGACAAGTGGCGTTCAAGCGAGAGAGTTAAATCAGTATATATATCGCCTCTGGCTAGTGTGACTATATACGAAACGCGAGAAGAGAGCTATGGCAATGAGCCAAAGTTAATGCTACTATATAGTCATGTAACTGCAATTCGTGTTACCTCCTCCCTACCCGCCCCCTTTTCTCTCTCCTAAAAGAAATCAGCTGACACTCAGTTTCTTCTCTCGATCACATAAAACGAGCATCAACCCTTCTTTTACTTTCATCAGTGTCTAAAATGGTTTAAATTTCTACGTTTACGCTTTAACGCTTTGTAAAAGGTGTGAGTGATATGTTTTGTTTGCTTTGATCGTTTCAATTTTAGAATATTTTGTATTGTTATGTAATCCTTTGTTTTTTGGAAATTAAGTCACCATGTTGATCTTTTATAATTTAAACAAAATTATTACAAAGCATGCATAAGTGTTATATTTAAACTAGTCAAGTTTTATAGAACTACTCAAATAAATTATCTTATATAATTTGAAAAAAAGTGTTTTCAATAAAAATTTTTTAACTATTTTCAAAACAATTTATATTTACTTTAATAGTTATTTTATAAACCTTATAATTTTTGGCATGTTTTCTCATGGTAACATTACTAATTTCACATAAACATTTTAACAAAAATTCAAACTTTTAAGTTTAAATTAACTCCTCGACCATTTAATCCAATCGTTCAATAAAATTCACATTAAAAATAAGAATATGTAAATAAACTTAAATATTGAAATTTTTTTCTATTAGATAAAAACTGAGAAAATTTAAGAGCTTCCTGAACGTTGACTCTTACTCTCTCTAAGCCTGTCAGCCATGTTATAGGAGTTGATGAACAATAAATTTTGCACGGAAGGATCGTTTTTCGTATGCTGAACGCGCGCCACGTTTCATACCTACCCATCGTCGTTATAATATAAAGCTCCTAACGTACGTATATATATACGTACTTCCGGTGTACGTAAGAAGCCTTTAATGGACCTAAAAAGTATTATAAAATATCTTTCTTAAGAATTAAAAGAAAGAAATTTTTTTTTATTATTCACGATATTACAATAAAAAATTTTTCCAACGCTTCTTTTATTACGCTCGATTCAAAGATTAAAACGTTTATTGCATTTTAATAATTTAGCTGGAAATTCGTGTCTTATTATATATTGAAATATCTTTGTTCTCCAAGGTATTTTGTACATTAAATTTAAAGATTTATCATACTAATTACTTTGTTTTTTCAAAGACGAGCATTACAATAAAAGAGCTTAACGCAACGTGGAATTTAATTAAATAGATGTATTTTCGGAAAATTTAGTTTTATACAAAATTAAGATGATTAAAATAACAGTACATCTAGTACTTTGTTATCATAAATGTTATGTTATACGCCTAAAGATAATTTGTATAACTACTGAGGGTTTGAAGAGATAGAATATTCAGCTAAATGTTTAGGTAAAATTTTGCAATTATTCAAGTTTGTTAAGTGCTGTTTGTATCAGTTGTCTAATTAGTTTGTTACGTAGAGGAGTTTGATAAGCATCAATTGGAATAGATAAAGAGAAGAAAAAAAATGAGAGAATTTAATTAATTATATGCATATATCAAACATAGAGAGAATCGAAGGGTGTATGTATACATGTATCCTATCACGTATAATATAATATCATTTTCATGTAAATTGTTAATTAATTATTGATCAATCATTGTGTTAATAAGTTATTAACTTTAGCAATGTATATTCATATGCACATAAAGGTTTTGACCTATTTATATCTCCTTTTGATTATAATATATGTGAGAACTATTTTCATGTAATACAATGCAGAAACATTATTATTGTTGCTGATTCGTTTAATACGCAATTGATTTATTTATTTATTCGGAATACAATGACGTATTAATTTTATTTTATCTTCTTATAATTTTAAGTTGTTTAACAAATCATCGTTAAATAATCGCATCTATCACTGCTATGTGTATTTAAAAGCCCTTTCATTTCAAACAATTCGTAAAACTAAATTCTCAATTTCTTGGATCTGATCGAGCAATAGAAAAACTTCGACATTCCATTCTCATCATTCGTTCTAAAAAAAAACGAGAAAAAAAAGAAGAAAAAAAAAGAACCGACTAGAAAGTACTCATAGCTCAGAGTTGTGTGTACGTTTCATGAATATAAATTAATCGTTTTTACATTTTTCCTTACCTCCATCGTCTGCGAATGGTGTAGTGCTTTGATAGCTAATAGAGCTGACTGTTTACTAGCAAATGTAACAAAGGCACAGCCCTTGCTTTGTCCATTTTCTCTTAAAACTGAGCACTCTTCAATTTCACCATAAACATCAAACATATTTCTAACGTCATTTTCACTAAATTTCTTTGACAGCATACCAACAAATAGTTTACGATCTGTAACAGAAAAAGGAATAAAGAAAATTTAGTTTAAAAAGTATCAGAGAAACAAATAATGGATTCATATATGTATATATGTACACATAATATATGTGATGTTGTTTTAAAAGTTGCGCAAGGTAAAGAGTCGATATGCATCGCTTTATAAGATTCAAATACTGCACGCTCTTTTTCTCTCTCTCGGTACGAGTGAGAGAAAGAGAGCCTCTAATACTTTGTCATTATTGTCTATTACGTAAAAAGAACGACTTGTACTGCTGGGAGCCTTTTTTTGCCTTATAGTTTTAAAGACTTTGATTATGCAATGTTTTTGCTTGGAGTTGAAGAATTAAAAAAAAAGAAAAAATATTGGCATTTTAAATGGGAATCTTATTGGCCTGAGTGTGCGGGTGGTATTATTTGTGGGAGCCATTGTTGATTTAATAAGTATTAGGTAAATATGCTTAAGGTTTTTCTCTTTTTTGTCTTTAATTTTTATAATAAAATTTTAATTAGTCATTCATGTGAAGTTTTCTTTGTTATTGGAAAATTTCATACACCTTTATTAAGTCTTATCGGCAATAATTTTCGTAATTACCAGTTTTAATGAAGACCATTTAGAGAATAATTTTTATTTGCAAGTTGTAAGTAGATAGAAATGCTAAATGAATAAATTATAAACTTAATAACAAGTTTTCTAATGAAGTCTTATTTTTCGAAAATAACAATTACATTTTAATAAGAATTATTAATAACTATTATTATCCAAATAAAAATTTCTTATTTTCTCGGTAATTTTTTTCCAAGTAAAATTTTTCCACGAATGTAATCGTACCTACAAGTGTGCACATTTTGTGGTCCTTTATTTTTTTTCTCTTCTTTTTTCTTCCAAGATCGTTCTTGAAGACTCTTTTCTCTCTCTTTTTCTCTTTTGAAAATAAGGCGTGGAGCGTAAAGAACACGAAGCATTCGCAGGAGGTCGACCAATATTTGTTTAGGCCTCACTCAGTAAAGAGAAGAAAGACGAAAGAAAGAAAAAGATGAAAAAAAAATGAAAAAAAGAAACGAGACCTGAAACGTAGTATAAAGCGGCTTATGTAAATTCTCATCTTCTGCACATAATGCTGCGGCCAAGCTCTGGAGCAAAAGCTTCCGAAGGAAGGATGACGACGATAGGAATAAAAAAAAAAAGACAACGATAAAGGAGAGTTTATGCAGCGTGCTAATTTGATTAGGCGCTAGTAAGAGAGCGAGAGAGAGAGAAAAATAGAGAGAAATAAAAAAAAAACCTAAATGAAAAAATCTACTAGATAGAAAAAAAAAGAAAAAAAAACAACTTGGCAAAATCGTGGGCGGTTATATACATTCTCCTCGTAAATTCATTAGTCTCTTAATGAAAAAATAAAAAAGAGAAGTGAGCAAAGGAATTTAGCGGTTTCGGTTAAAACTTGCCGTGCCATCTGAAATATTTCTATAACGCTTGTCAAGTTTCGATTTTTAATATAATAATAATGATATCGACATACCGAAGTAATCTCTCGAATTTAAACAATGATAGGAACGTAGGAATAAAAAAAGAAGTTAAAATAAAAGTAATGAAAAAAAAAAATTAAAAGTGTACCGTATTCCGTTAAGGATAGATACAAAACTACCCTCGTCCTCGTGGTCTATACATATATACATATTAGATATATCTACATAATGGAAGCCCTTTCGGCCACATTCTATACGTACATACTAACGTATAGCTATTGGTTTAATTAATTTCGCGCGAGAGCTTGACTGAAGCCTTTCTACGTACAGTTATCTACCCGCGAGCGTAGAACCAGGGCTAGTCGATCGGATTTCTCCGAGAATCAGAGAGACGTGAGTTTTTTAATTTTTCAACTACCCCCTTCACTCTACTACAACTTTAACTGCATATACATATACGTATACTTTACCCTGATGTTAGTGTTAGATACTCAATACTGTATGCGTTGCAGTAGCAACTGACCCCTCTACCCTCCCCAATACAGAGATGTTTTAATTTAGTTTGGCTGTCTGAACGAACATAATAACAAAAAAGGGAAATTAGAGATGATGAAAAATATTTTATGAAATTGAATAATTATTTTATGAAAATATAAATTTTTTATTTTTGAAAATCATCAATTTTTCAATTATTACTTATATCAATAAATTTTTATTTTCCAACATCATGATACAATATCATGGCCATTTTTTAAGGTCTAATGTTTTGCAGTAACGTACTAATACTTCTTGCGAGAGGCGAAATTGAAGGATCGAATAAAAAGAAAACAGAGAGATTTAAGGTAAACGTTGGACGAGAAAAGAAGAAAAAAAAAGGAACCGCACGAGAAGAAAGTACATATAAGATCGAGAACGAAAGCGCAAGCAGGACAGAAAAAGAGGGAAAGAGAGAGAAGGAGGAAAGGTTCGATGCACTTTTCCAAAGCAAACAGAGTTCGATGTGCTTTACTTTCTTAAGCTCTGCTTGTTCTCTTCTAGAATTTCAGTTTTGTTGATAACCGAAAATCATCTCCTGCTCAAAGATATATTTTTTACTTGTCAAAATTTTCTTTACTTTACAAATAAGATTTATTTGATATTTCAAAAAATTCAAAAATTTTCATTTACATTGACATTAGCATGATTTAACGTCGAAGAAAACATGCATTATTTAAGCAAGTAAAATAAAAGCACTAAACGCAAAAGAGCCGCAAAAGATAAAAAAAAAAATTAACCGTAGCTAAGACTATTGGCTGCAGTAATTCGATTTGAACGATTGTCGGGGATAGGTGCCAATTGCAATGGTTAAGGTACTAAATACACTAACTGTCGAACTGATCGGCTGCTGCTGCTTGCTGCAGTTGAAGAGAATTATTAGCTTGAGGCTAAGAAAAGAACCAAGCTAAAAAGAGAAAAGTGTGTTAAATTGTTTTTCGTACCTTCGACTAAACTAACGTGTTACTTACGATATTTCAAAATCGATTATGTAGTTTCAAATAAGTTTTAAGAAACGTTTAAATAGAATGACTTAAAATAGTTGTGTGTTAGACACAAATTTGATTGATTATTTGATTTTTAAGACATTGTTTAATAAATAATATTTTAATTATAATATAGAAAAAAAGTGAATTTTATTCTTTTGTTAAACAATACCGATGAACAAGAATGAAATTTAATGTATTTCGATTATTAAAATGATATTAAAGTATAATGCGCATTAATATCAATTCAATGCTGATTTTCATTCCAAAATACATTTGACTTTAGTTTCATTGTAGGTTTACATGAAATTTAATGCAAAAATTACGAATCACATTAAATTTCGTGTGCGAATTCCGTTGAAAACTGCATTAAATTTCATGTACATTTATGTCTTGTTTACAGTGTATGATTCCAATTACTAATTGTTTAAAATTTGATTTTAAAATACTTCTAAACAAAATCTATTAATCAATCAGTTAAAGTTTCTTTGATCATAAAATAAAACTATACCCATTGAATGACGCAAGTAATCTGTAAGTTTAAAATTCTCCAGATTCAAGGTTAAAAAGTAAAGAACGAGAGTAATACGTGTTCTCTTAGAAAAACAAGGGCTGAAATATTTACTGTAAGTTATATTTTTAGGGGGGCGCCTGCGTTTGATGTGTAGACGTACAAAAAAAAATCTCTGAAAACTAAACACGAATATTTTCTAAGCCAGGACTTTATAATACTTGAAACCATTAGCGTTGACAATTCAGTTAATGACTAATGGATTGCTGTCTATAAAGAATATATTTTTAAACGATTTATTATTTTCTCCGAGAAAACTTTATCTTACATGCAGAAAATAGAGTTTAATGTAACCAGATGTTGTTGTATGCTTTTCGTTGGATTTGATTGATTGTTATAGATGTTTCAACAATAAAAAAATATATAAGGTATTAAAATAAATAAATAATTTATTAAAGTATTATTATTATTTCTATTGCTATAGTTTAATATAACCGCATTAGCAATTATAAATATATGACCTTAGTACGACCTTATTTTAATACGTATCCGTTCCACATCGACGTATCATTCAATATATCGATTATATTTTTTCAAGCTCATTTTTATTCTTAATACCGCAATAAATACCGTTAACCGTACTTGAAAATTGTTTACGCGTTGCAGGTAAGAGAGAAAAAAATTAATATTTAAAATTGCATTATTAACGCGATTCAATAAGAAAAATAAAGCGAAACAATAAAAAAGAAGAATAAAAAGAGAATTATTTTTTAAAGAAAAGAGCCCGAGACGTATGAATGATCTCATGCTGTCTTTATCATGATAATATTATTCTTAGTAAAGAGACAAAAGTCAAGACACAAGACGCCGCTCCCTTTAAGATAATATTCAACTTGACACAACTATATAAGACAACAACCGAATGAAACTAAAAAGAAAGTTTCTCCCCTACCTCTAAAAAACAAAATAAAATAAAAAAAAAAGAATTCAATTTCACCAACCGACAATTATGGAGGAAATAGCGCAGAGAGAGAGAGAAAAGATTGGCCCCTTCGATAGTCGTTCATTTGGGAGGCCTTGAAAATAGCCTTAAATCAGTATGCAAGTAACGTATCAACATTTCGTCCCGCAAGAATAGAGAAAGAGAAAAAGGAAAAAAAAAGAACGACCGGAAGGAACCATGAGGCATCGAATCCCATACAAATGACCAATTAAGTTGTCGATGCCGCACCGCCATTTCATTCTTCTTTTTTTTCTTTCTTCTATATTTATTTTTTTTTTTGTCTTTCTTATCCGTCCTGTGGATGGCTTTACGTTTTTCCTTTTTTTCTTATTCAAGAAAACCGTACTCGAAAAAGCCTCGAGTCGTTTACACAAGAATTAACTGATTTATTTAGCTGCACCCCTTTTTTATTCTCACCAAGAAACGAAAAAAAAGGGTATATGGTCAGTCTACATATACACTTACTTGAACTACGCATACTTACTGATTTTTTCTTTTTATTCGTTCGTTCGTTATTTTTCTTTTCTCATTCGCTCTCTCATTCTAAAGGAAATCGACGGTTATACGCGATAAGCCAACATTAATTCAGCAAATAAATATTTATCATCGCATAAATATTGATTATTGTCGAAGGGGTCAAGCCGACATTTTAACGCACAGACATGACTTTGTTGTTTCTTTAAATATAATTCAGAGATCGTATAAAGAAATAAAAAAAAAATAAAATAAAAAAATAGAAAAAATATATGCATCTCAAAAGTATTGCAAGAAAACATTATTAAAAAGTCAAAATGCGCTTGGCCGACAATGAAATAAAAGAAAAATACAAATTGATATTCTGACTACGTAAAGATTTCGCAGTATAATGTCCGTCCGTGCACAATGAGGCGTTTTAATATCATATAAAATACAAAGAGAGCGAGAGAGAGAGAGAGAGAAAAAAAAATGACGACATAACAAAAGTATAATATGCGTCAGATCTAAACAATGTCTAGTCGAGTGTTAAAAATCTTTTTATGTATATATATACATGCTAGTATGAATATATATGCCAAGCCCTTTCGTCGCGCTTCAGCTCTCGTGCGATGAAACATAAGGCGTTAGAATAAAAAAAAGAAAAAAAAGAATAGTAGAAATAAAGTGACGAACTCGTTTTGCATTATGAGCGTCGTTAAAAGTTAATTCTTAAATTTGTGTCAAAGATTTTATGATGTAATTGCTTTTCTCCGACTAATAATTTCTTAATTTTACTTTATATCAAGAGATTTCTTATTTTATTTCTTTCTTCAAAAATTAAATTGGTGTAAAAGTTCAAATTTAAATATTCTATATTAAAATGTAATATTTAAACGAAAACTTGTCCATTAAGATTTTTATCAATTCTTAAACTTTTTTTCTCCATTTTCCTTAATAGTCAATTCGATTATCATAATTTAATTAAACGAGATAATATACGTTGATAAAATGCAATTAAAGAAAAGTGCATTTATATGTGCGTAATATATGATTCATTGATTGATGGTTCTAGAAATTCATTAATTCGATGAAATTAACAATTCATCCTGAATCATAACTTAAAATAGTCTTTAATTCTAGTATTTGTAATTCTTATAAGCAAAAAAAAAATTTTTTTTTAATATTACGTCTAAAAGTCACATTTAGAAACACATTCAGGCCAAAACTTTAATATCCTTTTAATTTAAAGGAGAACTTTAAGAAGAAGTAAAGAGCCGTAAACAAAATCTTTTTTTTTTATTATTGTACTTTTTCTTTTGTTTTATTTTTCCATTCAAAGTTTCGAATGTGTGGCCAAGTGAGCAGCCAGGAAACACCAAGGCTTTAAATAATTGAATGTCTTGATGCAATAAGGTTCTAGTATATCCTATTCTGATTGGTCCCTCGAGAGAGCAAGAGAGAGAGAGAGAACATATATTATTTACGAAATGGTATGGAGAGGATGGCTTCCTGACTCTGCAATTTAGTATAGCTCTTTATTACATGAGAAAGGCCTCGACTTAGAGTCGCTTAACTAATGAAATATATATTATAAGAGTCGCCTTGTTATCAAAGCGTGTCGCGTTACGTTGGCTTATTCTTTTATTATTTAAGAAAATCTCAAGTTTAAGATAAATAAAATAAGCAAGCGTGTTTTGGATTGGATTGAATGAAGATTTTTTAAGAATTAATAGTATAAACAATGCAAAATTTGATATGTTTGTTTAAATGTTTATTAATATTTTTCTCATGTTACGTAAACAAATTTATTAAATTCATGACAACCGCATATATTTTAGTTTAGGTCAGTAAAAATATAAGCCAGAAAATTTTTAAGTTTTAAAATAAACTTTTATATCTTTAGTCATCCTTTTGTATGTACTTCAGTCTCACAATAACAGTACCAAAAAAAAGAGAAGAGAAAGAAAAAAAAAATCTAGAAAACACTCTTTTACTAACTATCCTGACTAACCACGTAGCATCTAAAAGCTCTCGCGTCTACAATTTTTCCCCGAGTTCACAAAACTGTCATGTGCGTCCCCTAAACAACGCTGCAACAAACATAAAATACAACAACAGAGAAAGAGAGAAAAATCCCTTTCTCTGTCTAACCGAGCTAGTCGTTTGTACAAACCTCTCTCTCTCTCTCTCTCTCTCTCTCTCTCTTTCCCCTTTTATTTTTTTGTATGCACTCATATATGTGTCGTCACATCTCCTGCAGTTTGTATGTATATACACGCATATAGTGCGTATATACGTATAGCTAGAAGCGGTCACGGCTAATGATAAATGCGCTACGCGCGCACCACCTGTGCCTGTAGCACTGGTTAGTCGCGGTGCCGGAGAGAGAGAGAGAAAGAGAGCTCTTACGACTTTTTAATTTCAAACCATCAAGCGTTGCAAACGTTGCGCGTGCTGGACGTGATTGTTCAAAAGACTGGATGATATATAAATTTCTTTTTTTTTCTCTCTCCTGCCTTTTTTTTTGTTTTTGATAGGATTAGTCGTATGAGAATTACTATTGTAAATGGTTAAATTTTCTTTTTTAATTGATTTTTTTTTGCTCTCGTGATTTATGACTTTGTTGGGATGTCATTGCAGTGTTGAGGTAATTTGAAATTGATGTTTTGATATATAAAAGTGTTAATGGCGGAAAAAAGGCTTTTGGTTGTTAATGTGATAATAATTTAGCTATAAGATTTAGACTTTTATTAATGTGTTATATAAAAAAAAATAATTTTACTTATTTTTTTATTTTATTTATTTATATTTGCATTATTAAATCCATAATACGTTAAAAAAATAATATTAAAAAAGGCTTTATTTACAAATATCAAAAAGCTTTTTGTAACTTTTATTTGTAAAATAAAATTTAACAAACAAGAAAGGGAGAGATTTAAATTATATGAATATTTTTAAAATTTCAGTGTACTGATAAAAATATAAAAAGCTAATGAAAAATTTTTTTTTAAATTGTATTTACTATTTGCCTTACCGTAAAAGGTTTAGAAAAATTTTTCTCCGCCAAACAATCAACTAAACATAAGATACGAAAATGAAAACAAATAATTAATTGAAAAATGCAGTTAAAAAAAGGAATCAACTCTACGTAATTCAGCAGTTTTCTCGTATATGTACCTTATACACACCATATAAAAGAGAAAAAGGATTTAAGTACATACACTAAGTTACAATAAGAAAGAGCAAAGAAAGTGCCTCATGACTTTTCTTATCTTATCAAGCGTTTACAAATCGTTGCTCCTGCAACGATAAAGTTCTTAGCCGTACATATAGACTTTCATATAACATTAAATTCCTTAGAAAATATAACATAATCATTACACGATAAAATAAAGGGGAGAGTTTTGTCATTTCATTTTGTTTATTCTTTTCTCATATACGGCGTTTTGCAATTGTCACACCGGATAATTATCATGCAGCATAGCATGCAACGTTATTTTTTTTTTAATTTATTTTTTGCTTTTGCTTTTCTTTTCTTTTAACGTCTGTAGAATACACGAAGAGTAAGTGACTGCATAACACAAGAGAAAAGAAAACGAGCGCAACGTGACACACGATGCTTCTTTTCTCTTTTTTTTTTATTTGAAAATTTAGCCTTGCGAAAGTAAAGGGATATATATTCAACGCCTGTGTTGTGCATTATTCGCTTAATTTGAGGTAAAAGTGCACCGAAGAATGTTCTATTTGTGAAACAGCTACGTTTTATGTTTTTAGTTTTATATATGTGTATATATGTATATAATACCAGTTCGTTTTTTTTATAAAGCCTTGCTTTTATGGAGTTGTGTTTTAAAAATAAATATTAAAACACGTTTTTACGCTTTGCGTATCGATTAATATTAAAAATAAAAGAGCGAGTTTAGCGCTCTTCTTTTTATAAAAGTTATCTAACAGCCGGCGTTCTCTGCAAATAAAAACAAAAAATTTTCAATATTTCTGATCATCATAACATTATCATCATAATATCCCTCTTTTTTATATTCACTATATTTAATAAAATAAGATTGAATAATATAAATTATAATCTTTGGAGCTTATTGAATAATAATACCAAAAAATTCCAAGCATTATAATATCAACTTTGGTATTTCAATTGCGCATCACGAAAAATTTGTTGGGGCGCACCTCTAAGGATAAGAATCCCAAGTATAAACACTCACAATTATAATCGAGCATTTTTTCAAAAAGAAAAAAAAAGTCAGTATTACAGAGTGTGTTGTTGCTGCCGCTGTTGCTTGCTGCTGTAGAACAAGCTCGATAAGTAGGTTACGACAGGTAGGCTGCATGTATATATATATACACCTCCTCTTGGGGCAATGCGCGTCAGGTAAGCAGATATGCTCTCCTGCCTCCTCTCTTTTTCTACTCGCAAAAGTAATCACACTATATGGGCTTACACAATCGCATAAGCCTGTAGTAGTCATATATACATACGTATATATATAGATAGATAAGAAAGAGAGAGAGAGAGAATAAAAAAGAGAGGATAGCTTTTATATATACTTTTGCATGCAGCGAACGAATCCTCTGAGTGGATTTATATCGCATAGAGATTTCGCTAAGCTCCATTGCCTTTCCGTTCCTCTCTCTCTCTCTGCTTTTTTTTTATTTTCTTTATCTTTTTGTTTTCTTTTCTTGCTCTTTTTTTTGGACTAGAGTTTTGTTTATGAAGAGAATTTGCTCTCGATGTAATCTCATTTGAGCTAAAGGGAAGTTTGAAAGTAAAACCTTCGTTTTTTTTATAAAGTCATCTGATTTAAGAACGAAATTTATCGTTGCAAATTAAGTTTCGTAATATAATCTATTCTTACAGAGTAATTTAATAAAGATATTAATTTATGAATAAAAAAAAACAAATAATCGTATTAACGATAATATTTCAACGAGCGTCTAAAAATTTGTATACCGGCAAGCTTTTATTTTAATACCCCCTTTTTTCATTTTATTTAATTATTACAATTGTTTGCGCGAAACACGAAAATAAATATTCATTTAAAAAAAAGAGAAAAAAAAAGAGAATCGTTTGATCCAAAAAGTATAATTGAGCATCGTTATTTTCCAATCCTTTCGGCTATATACGCTCGCAACAAATTTTATAATGAAAGGTTCTCTCTTCTTTTTTTTTTATTTAGCATTGTGCGTCACGTATATATCACATATATGTATATACACATACACGCAGTAGAGTAATGATCGAAATTGCAGGAAACGATGTATTCGTAGTTATTATATTGTGTGCACGCTGGAAAAATAATAGCTTTTCCTGCATTGCATTTTGCAGCCAGAGACACTAATAATAACAAAAAAATATATATAAATATAATAAATAAACGAGTAAAATGAATATTACTTATTTATATCCGAAATAGCATAATGGGGCATAGCATAGCTTTCATTTAAATTTGCGCATAAAAAAAAAGAGAAAAAAAAATTTTTTAATAGTATGTTGAGAGTAGAAAACAATGGGAAAGCGAAACGAGTGTCTCGATAATTTTTGTCAATATATACGATACATATATATAAGTACATTAGAGAGCGAAACGGAAGTTAAACGTCAGCATTGTCTATTTTTTTATTTCCACTGTTTTCTAAAAGCTAAAAATATACATTATGAGGAAGAAGTAGCAAACCCAAACACAACAAAGCTTAATGTATTACTAAAAGGCATGCGGCAGCGGGAGGGAAAAAAGAAGGAGAGGATGAAAAAAAGGGGCGGCGGAAGGAAAGTTACGAAATAGACCGTTAAATGAGCAAAAAAATGTGATACAATGCACAGGAGAGAAAAAGAGAGATAGTTTGAAAAAAAAAGAAGAAGAAGAGAAGAGAAACATTTCGGAAGCTTTCGCGGATGACAGGCGATGGGTGCAGTGAAAACAAACGTTATATGCGTTATATAGTTGAATGGGTAAGCAACGCGTTAAAGTTGACGTCTGCATCCGTTCAATGTCGAGAGTTTGTATATATAGCGAATGTCATTCGCAATTCGAAAATCCTATTGAACTTATACAACTGACTCTACTATGATGTATGTACGGAAAAAAAAGAACGACAGTTATACATGTGCAACGTATGAATAGTTAATTCAGTTTTCGATATTATTTTACAAACATTTGTTAATTGAATTTTTTATTCAACTTTTTAAGATTTTTATAACTTTTTTATTGTTTTTTTTAACAATGATTCGAATAATCACTGTAATATTGGCATGAATACTGCTTATTAACGAAAATATTGGGAAATTTACCAAAAATCGTTAAAATAATTTGAAGTATTTAAAATATACAATGCGCTTATTATAAGCTTTAGAGAAAAATGGTTGTTATAAATTACAGAGATTATAAAAAGAAACTATTATGTTTTCACGCTGTATAATAATAATGAAAATTATAAGACCTTTTTTGAAAAAAATTCCAATATATTATGAAAACTTCAAAATTAAACTTTGTGTTTTAAAATTACTAGAATTTCTTATAATGAAACCTTCAAAATTAAGCTTTGTGATTTTAAATTACTAGAATTTCTTGCAATATACATTCTAAGACTTAAAAATGTTTTTAGCCACAACACGAACAACTACTATTTTAGTTTGGGTAAAATTCAAACAAGAAACAATATCTCGTTATCTAAAAAAAAGTTCATTACCTTAAATTAATAAAAAGATCGATAATCTCGGTTGTATTGGGAATAAAAATAAATAGGTTAATTCCGATATAAAAATGTTGAATTTTTTTTCTTTAACAAAACGATGCACGATTTCTATTATACAAAGCGCATACTTATATGTTTTCCATCTCGATGATTTCGGTAAGAAATTCTCTTTCTCTCATAGACTAGATTAAAAGGCACGATTAGCCTCTTTAGTATGTCGAGTACGTGCTTTCTTTCTCTAACAAAACTTTAAAGCCAGCCCGTGATTTAGGCGGTCTAATGACGCAAAATCCTACTCTTTCTCTCCCCAGGTTGCCTAAATCTCTCAAATAAAAGAAAAAGAGTAAAAACATAAAATAAGAAAAAAAACGAAAAGATAGCACCGGCACGCGTCTCGCATGTGGAATGCTTCAACAAAATCCCAGAGTTATATGGTATATATACATGAAATAAAAAAGAAAAAAAATACATAGAGGAAACTTATACTAAGAAGAGATTTTAAACCAACATTTTGCGGCCGTAAGAAGACGATTAATGCTCGCCGACAACAGACCATTGCGTAAGATCATGAAAAACTTGAGCTTGTATAGGATGGGTGTATTATACGGCATTTTGTCTCATTTTTTTTTTATTTTAACTAGACTCGTTTTTATTAACATCTCCACGTTAGTTTTATTATATTTTTTCTCTTTGTTTTTGCTTATATACGATGCGAATAAAGTATCTAAAATTTAGGTGACCTAAAAATTACCAACTGGTTTTTCATACGCGTTTTTATATTTTCATAAGATAATCACTTCTTCTTTTTTTTTCAAAGTGCGCGCATATAAAATCGTACCTAGCTCCACTGAAATAAATCATAAAACGCGAACCAGCTTTAACTCATTTTTCTTTTTCTTTTTCTTTTTTTTTTGTTCATTAGATAACCCCAAATGCGACGCGTATACGTAACACAGTGCATAATTGCAAAATTCCAGGTTGCAATGCATAATAAGCTACAATTAGACGCGGTGGCATAGAGAAAAAAAAATAAGATAGTAAAAAAATATAATGGTCGTTTCTGGAAATTCTTCTGCTGGATTCTATTGTGTTAGATTCTTTTTTTTTTCTGTAAACATCATATAAGAATCGTTATATATATACACACCGATGTACAAATCGTGACCGTGATCGCTAAAAGAAAGTCGCGAAAGTTGAACGATCGCAAAGTTACTAGGTCAAGCACGTCTTTCTTTCTTTCTTTTTCTCTTTCTATATATTTATTTTTTTTTCTCTTTATTTATTTTTTTTCTCTCGGTTTTTGCGGTGTATATGCTGGTGCGGTGGATGATGTCACACAAGATGAACGTTCTTTAGCTTCGGAGGTGTGAAAAATATTTTTAATTATGTCATACAAGTCTATGTGTGTTTTGTTTATCTTTTCCTAGATTCTTTTTTTTTATTTCGTCTCGAGCGTGCGTTTGTTTAGAAAGAGTGATTAATGATGATGTATTGCCGTGCGTTTATTAAGGGAAAGATGTATCGTAACAGAGAGAAAAAGAGAGAGAGAAAAAAGAGTTAATGATGGATCGTGCGTGATTAATTATGTATAACAGGAATATTGTTTTGCGGTAATGATGTTTGAGTTTTGAGACATATTATAATTAAAAGGTATTTCCTATTGTGGTAAAAATAAAAAAAAGAGAAAAAAGGAGAGAGAAAAAATTGTAAGATCTTTAGCTTGTATTTAGTAATAAATCAAGAAAGGGCGTCTTTTATGCAACAAATAAACGATAAGTTAATTTATTCGATTAAATAATATATCCGTCTTTTGAAAAGTCATATAAAGTTTATACCCTTTTTACATAGAACAATGTTGACATTTATTTATATCCAGTTCGCGTATAAATTGCGTACATTGTTTTTCACAAATAGAGAGTAAAAAGAGAGCTCGAATGATCTCTCTCTCTTGAAACTGTTTGCCAAAAATTACGAAAACTTAAAGCAAGCAAGCAAGCAGTGCACGTTGAACAAGTAAGCAGCACACGTATTATATTTATTGGAATAACGTCAAAAAGAGACGTCGAATTTACTAGTAATGTTTTCAGGCAAGTTTGTAACGCGAGCTTCACTCAGCGTAACCATTCTGCTTTTCTCTCTCTCTCTCTTTCTCTTTCTCTTACTCGAACGCCACATGAAGTGCACACACCGAGATTTGCGTGTATACAAAACATTGTAAGATATACGAGAAGCGTCAAATAAATCCAAGCATTAATTTCTCTTTGCGCTATAAGACTTGAAAGATTTGCTTTATCAATCTTTTCTCGGAAAGCTTTTTATATTCAATATATAAATTAATCTATGGAAAATGTTTTCAAAACACACCTTTCCATGAATATTATGTAATTTATTTATTTTAATATTCCGTATATTATGTTACCAATAAATCATTATCTTTCAGATTTAAGAAAAATTATATATGAGTCATTACGTATTGATGGTTTTCAATACAATTTATAAATAGATAAGTTGAATGATTATTAATAGAACTGCACTTTCTGGTTAAATTTGACATTAAAAAGTACAAAAATATAATTTTGAAATTGACAAATAACATTTTGCAGATGTAACTCTGCATCGTGTGTGACTCACTTTAAAGCCAGCGGAACCGCATTCTTTCAAAAACACACAAACGTAACATTCCCAATACCGACTTTAAAATTCCTGTTACTCGTAAAACGAAAAAAAAATATCTAAAAAAAACTGTAATATACACATCTCTAAAACGCCGGAGTCTTCGTCACAAATTGAAAAAAAAAAATCATTGTTACCAACAAGTGTTGGCTTAAAAAAAAAAGCACATGTAATTGCGTCGCCTTTTATAATTTCATTCATTGGCAAAGAATTTTAAAATGAAGAAAAGAAAAAAAAACAACAAAGAATAGAAATTTCATATGAATGAATGAGTGGGCTGACTTATATATACATTTCTAAATAACACGTAGTCGCTATTGTATAGATTATTGCACAGTTGCAAGAGAAGAAATATATACACGAAACAAGCGTGCGCTCTCGCGCGCCCACGAAAGTTTTAAAACAACGTTTACGTAAAAGCTCGCATCAAAAGTACAACAAATATATATAAGCGGGGAGGCCAATGACCAGAAAAAGAAAGAGAAAAAGAGAGAGAGAGAGAGAGAATGGCAGACTTCTTCCTGGGACTGGGTCAAATGTAAATCGAGAAGCGCTTGCTTGCACAGAGTCTCTTGCCAGTTCATTTCTCTCACTTACTCATTCTCTCTCTTTCTATTGCCACTCTTTTAAGTTTGTGTGTGCATGTACATATGTGTGTGTACGTGCGTATGCAAGGCAAGAAGTACTTATGTGCACAAGTCGGCCGCGACGATTGCTGTCGGCGACGTTGAAGGTGCGTTCGGCCGTTACATGTGCAACTCAACTATATGCTCGTATATACATACGCACTCCCCACGCATTCAAATGTATATAAGAAACTTAACTTCGCAACATTGACCCTGTCCCCGACTCTTTCTATCTTGCTCTCTCTCGCTTTACCCAGCGGAATTTCGTTGCTGCACTGCTTTGCAAATTGCAGTTTCGGTGATGATGTGGAAAATAAGAGAGGAGGTTGCGAGAAATCGTTCGGAGCAAACTTTTTAATCAAACTCTAATATTAGCTTTATTAAAAAAGTTATTGGTTTCATAAAATAAAAATTTTTAATAAACAACATTAAACTACATAAAAGTATTAATTTTTATATTGTTGAGCATTGAGAACATTTTTAAAAACAATATGTACATAAAAACAATTAATATTTTTATTTAAATACGTTTATTCATAAAACTTTTTACAACATTTTGAAATATGTTTTCTTATTGATGGAAAAGTGTAAAAATCAATGGATTATCTTGATTAAATCAACATCCGACTTTGAAAAATTCTATGGCTCGTGATTGACGTATCGAATTTTATGTCAATATTTCTGTTAAGGTTTTTCAAAGTATATAATGCAGAAAACGTTGCAAATACTAAATACAAACTCATTAAATATTAATAGTATAATGCAGAATAAACGTGTATTAAATTTCAGTTATCAGATTGAAAAATTCATATAATGAAAATCAATTTTAAAATTGAAAGATTCATAAATTGAAAAACAAACTTTTTTACTCAACCAAGTAAACAATAGATTTTTAACGCGAAACTTTCGCCAATGCAAACAATCATCATCATCCTCATAATTCATTAACCAAAAGAGTCCATAACTCTTTACACTTACTCGCAAACCCATATCTCAACATATATCCATATTTATCCCATCGTGAAATCTTCGTTTACAATTAGCATGTCATCAGAAGGAGAGAAAAAAAGGAAGAAAAAAAAATACTTAGATAAACTGTTTGCCGTGCACTTTCTGTTTAAGTTAAGCGAAAGTCTTCTGCGCATACATATATATAAGATTTACCTTTTGTTCGTCGTTCTTCCTCTCTTAGCTTTAAACAAACCGATTTCGGCAAGCTTTACGCAACGAACAAGGAAGTCTATCTCTCTTTCTCTCTCTTTTTCTCGTTTCCCTCATTCATTGTGTTTACTTTTTTGCGCACGAGAGATCGCGTTTTCTCGATCTACTGACATACTATAGGCTTTTAACTGTATATATATATATATATATATATATATATATATATATACACACGTGAAAAGATGGAAACACTCATAAGGAAAACTTTCTCGATGGTCGCTAAAGAAACTTGCAATTCCACACTATCTGCAGTATAAAAGATGACATGCCCACCTCGGGCTTATGGCTTAGTTCACTATGTCTTTGCACGTGTTATTCTGTGTGTATGTACGTGTATATGTGGGTATATGTATATGAGTGTATGTGCGTGCAACGAAGTTCGTATCCAATGAAAAGCCCTCAACTTTTGCGCGAACGTCGAACTTGTGACTGTAAGTGAGAAAAAGCAGAGAGAAAAAAGAAGAAAAAAAAACGGCTGAATAAGACCCTTTTTTTCTTCGCTATGCGTCGCGTTGCACTCGCCGAAATAAAAACTTTTTAAATTATCGTCGCACGCGAGCAGAGGAATATATAGAAAGGTAAAAAAAAGAGAAAAAAAAATAAAGATTCGTCACAACTCTGGCTGCAAGGAATATCTTTTTATTTTTTTTATCTTTCTTTCTTTTTTTTTCTTATGGTGTTCGCGACCTTATGATTTTCATAAAATGGGTGCGCAAAGCGCGCTGCTGCTGCTGCCTCACGAATGCAATCTCAGCGCGCGATGCCGATAAACGCTCTACGCGATTTCTGTGCGGATAAACTTTGCGCCAAGAGTTGGGATGTGTATGCGAGAAAGAGAGAGAAAGAGCAGAGCGTAAGACTCGAAGCCGATAAACTCCTGAATTCATTATATGTTGCAAGATTTTTTTTTCTTTTTATAACGCAAGGTATAGCGAAGCTTAATGGTTTATGAGCTACTGCTTGGATATTGATTTGATTATTGAATTAAATCGACGTTCTATTGATGAAAGATTGAAAATAAAAAAAAAAAAATTTTTTTTGAACAACTTGAATTTATTTTTACAATATTATTATCTCATTCGTATAAATATTTATTAAGTCCTACTAAATTTTCATAATGTTTATTTTAAAACATTCATTAACGAATAATAAAATGAATATTGAACAACGATAATCTTAACGCGATATTACGTTGCATTTTTCGAAAAAAATAATTTGCAAAGAGATAATTTTAAAAATACAAAAAGCCGATTGTGTAAAAAAAGAGAGATTATGAAGTACATATATTACGAAAAAAATGTATTTTACTGCATATTCATAGTTATGAATTTGCATGAGATTCGAATATTTATTCATTTTAATTTTTAAAAATACATACATATATATATAAACCAATGTCAAAACTGGTCGAAAAATAGAAATAATCGGGAAACAAAAATTGAATACTATTTACAGATATCTTTTTATTTCATTTTAAAATTTACAGTAATACAATCTCGGGTACAACAAAAAAAAAAAAACAATTACATCGAATTTCTATAGAAGACAATGCATGCGTTATCGTATTGCAAATGGAGCTTCTCTAAATATAAATAAAAGTTAAACAAAAAAGCCTATAAACCATTAAAAGAGACAAAAGTCGATACATTTTGTATTGCATCATTAACTTTATAAACGAATTTCTCATTTTAACATTTTTGGTAATTTTCTTTCATTAAACAAAACAAAAAAAATACAAAATATGAAACAATAAAAGAATGTTATTATTCAAATTAATATGAATGTTATCGATATCAGCGGTTATTATTACAGTTCAATGAAGCAGACACGTTAAAATTAACAAAAAGGTAGAGATAATTTAAAAATAGAAGATTAAAAAAAATGTCAATGAAAAGAATGAATCCAGCCGCAAGGAATTTATATGCCTCAAAGGATTATACTAAACTAGTATCTATAATGTTAACCGTGCACCTTTCAAACATCCTTGACTTCCTTATGCTTTTAGCGAGCTACTACTACTACGACGGCTGCGGCGACGTTCGCTCGCGGGAAATTACGCAATCAACACACTCTGCGTTGCACGAGTGGATTCCAAGTTCGGATTTGTTGCGATCCAAACACACGTACAAACAGAAATTTATATGTTTGTGTTTAATGAAAAAAAAGAGAAAGAAAAAGAAAGGAAGTAGCTTGTTATTCTGTTGTCGTTTTTTTTTTTTCATTTTTGCCAAACGATGAATCGATGATTGCGAGCAAATTGAAAGAAAACATTGGTCACCTGTGATACACGCGTTGAGAAAAAAATATGTATACATTGAATAAATATGTTTAAAACAAACAGAAGCTTGGATGTACAGTATTATTTTTTTCGCAAGTTAATTTTTCTTCTGTTTTATTAATTGCAAGACCGAGAAACTTCGCGATCTTTTTAAAAATTCATTGACGTTTATTTTTTTTTCTTGTTCATAAGGCCAACTTTCCAACTCGAAAAAAATAATGACAAAAAGGAAAAAAATAAAATAAACCGGTAGAAATTAAATATTAAAACAAAAGATAAGCAAGTTTACCTCAATTTAGAAATTATATAGTGTATATAGAGCTCGGAAATTTTTTATATACCTACATTTGAGCGTGAAAAACGAAACTTGAAATACCAAGGTAAAAAAGAATCTTTATTTTATTCTTTTCTTATTCTCTTTTTTTTAAAAGTGTGCATCGGACATAGCTCGCTTGGGATATTATGACGCACAAACGTTACGTCTCTCTCTCTTGCGCTAAACTTTAATATATTCAACGCGGCCTCACTCCGAGCATTGCATACGAAAACACACTAATGAATAATAGATACTCTTTATCCGCTTCTAAGGTATATAACGAATCTTCTCTCCATATATACCACTCTAACTCTTCTACTTCCTTTTTTTTTTCTATTCTTCTAACTCTCAAATGTTAAACTCGTGACTCCTTTTATTTTTTACTTGATTGTTATGTACGTATATCTACGGAGGAGAATCGAATAATCCTTACGGATAAAAGGGAGCGGAGAGTAAAGTATGAGTGAGATAGACTCCATTAGTATAATGAAATTATCGAGAATCCGTCGATCATGTTGCCTGCTATATAGATGCCGTATACACGTGAAACGTAGCAGAAGCTGTCATTCAATTCTAAGGGATAAGTACGTCTTGCTTTTGGGATTTCAATTGAAAAGGGATATACATGTATAGGTAGACTTTGATTTAATTAACGTTTTTTTCATTTTAGAATTAGGATTGTACGGATTTATTTATCATTTTTAAATCGAATTATGTTAAATTATGTTAAATCGAATTTAAATAATACATTTCTTTTAAATATTCAATTATATAACTATTTAGTGAGTAATTTTCTCATAGAAATAAACAAGTTTAACTGATTGAGAGATTAAATTTTCTGTGAATTTCGACTTTATCCATTATTTATTTTCTAAATTTTCAAAAAAGTCTAAAACTTGTATGATTAAGTAAGATAAGTAATTTATGAATTTAGAAATCGCAGAAATAATAAATTAACAAAGCTAATCATCGTGCAGTATATAATACGTAATGAAAAAACATAAAGTTTGAAAAAAATTTCAATTTATAAACGACTATTCATTAAAATTTTTTTCAAGCATATAAACAGGTACAAATCATGACCGCGACCGATAACCGCATGTGCATAAAAGAGAAAGAGAAGCACGTAAAGGAGATGTAACATCCGTGTTTTGTGCTAAACTCGTTATATTTTGCTTATATATATATATGTGTATACACGAAAGACGATGCTTAACTAAAACATACATATATGTGTATACATAAGTTATTATTATATATGCTATATCGTATCATGTGTAGTTGGTGGTCGTCAGGTGACTCGATAATTTAAAGTTGCGCAATTTGCGCTTGTAATGTAACATTTAGAGGAGAGGAAATTATTCAATGATAAGTTTGAAAAAAAAGAAGAAAAAATTTTTTTCTGCCCACTAAATCATAAACAATGAACGTCCATCTTATTGAAATCTTACTGCGTTGCATATTAGAAGAAAAGAAAAGAAAAAATCATAAAACAAAACAGGCGTGCCTTATGGATCAATTGAGGTTTTTTTCTTAGATTTACATTTGAAGAGAGAACTTTTGCATTTATATACGGCGTAGGAAGTTGTTTACCCACACGTTATAAACTTATACATATACATACACGCACACCCATTAATGTTGTTTTATTTTCTATTATTATACAATGCAACCTGTAACCCATTATTTACACATTGCAGCATCACTCTCTTTTTATGAATCCATTCGATAAATAATCATCATTTTGCAATGATTTCTCGACATTTCAATAAAAGTTTCAACATTTTAATAAATATAACTAGTATCGTTTAGCTTATTTTTTTCGTATAACAATTTTTTTTGTCATATGTATACATTACGTGGGAGGTAAATGCAATGTGGTTCCGCGCCAATACGTTGATTGCGGTGTGCATGTATGTATGCACGTGTATATGTATGTACACATGTACACACGAAGGACAAACGGAAGTGAGTGCACGCTGTAACCCCTATGTTATGGCTACGGCACGTTAAATTATCCGGGTTGCTTGATATGAGTACAAGAGAGCTTCTCTTTCTCTTGTGCTCTCTCTCTCTCTCTCTCTCTGTGTTTCTCTAGCGAGGGATTGTCATGCGATAAATAACAGGTATATACGGACGCGCATTGAGTTAAATAGTACAGCATTTATGTTATGTTTCCTAGTATAAGGCGCGTATGTGTATGGTATTTTTTGTTTAAATTTTATGTTTTACTTTAAAACCATGAGCAAAATATTGAAATAAAGAGATACATTTCGTTGGATCTCTAATAAGAACGTCTATGCTCAAGAGAAAATTCTATTTTTCAAGCTATAAGTGAGTTTGTTATGTAAAGACATGTTTGCATTACGTAAAAAACTATTTTATTTTAACTAACAATATGTGCCTGTAAATCGTATATATCAAGTATGAAATTTATTTTCAAGCTCGGAATGGCATTTACCAGGCACGTGAAAAATTATTAGACGTTTGAGGAAAAAAAAATGAACTTTTTTTTTCATTTACGTTTCGGGATGCGAATATAACAATTTTATAATATTAAAATTTAATTTCTTTTTTTTTAATGTGCAAGAGATTTATTTATATAGTACGAATAACGAATAATTTATAACGTTGCTGAAAAAAAATAATTCAATATATTCAAGTTAGACAAACTTTGAATTACAAATCATACAAAGTCTTTATGTACAAATCCTTTAGCTAAAGATATACACACATAGCGTGTATATACACACACCCTAAAAGCTTAAAGTAATCATCACTTAAAACCAAGCGCCGTAAGCAAAATCGAAAACATTCTATATCCCCTAAAGGGAATTTTGCATATAGCACATATATATACAGGCTGCTTGCACACGAATTTCCTTTTGCAACCCTTTTTATGTATGCACGTGCGTAAGTAAACATCTCAAAAGTCATAAACATTCGAGCTAAGGAATATATCTATGTATATGCAAACTCTGCAAACGATCTAGAGTTTCGTAAAGACAACGTATATACGCGTGTGCGTGCGTGCGTAAGCGTATAAACTTGTGTTTGCACGTAAGATAGTTCATATGTGTATGTGTCTATACGTGTGTGTACGAGTATAGAGATTCTAAATTGCGCATTCAAATATTGACTGGCAGCCCTCTTCTAAGAGTGACGGATGCTGTGCGTGTCTTTATTTATTAATAGAAATGGCTCGAGCAAAAACGCTTATACATATAACCCCTTGATGCGATTTATTTATGTAGGTGTAGTTGTGCGGATTATTTTTATATATAATTCTACTGTACCGCTTTATTCATTATAATTCGATCGATTATATATCGATTCAGAAAACTTGCCGGCTTTTTGTGTCACCTTGGAATGATTATTGGCATGTCGTATTTCTTTTTTTTTATTCCTCGTCTTTTTTTTTCCTTACTTAAACAACGACGATGCTAATTCATTATATTTTTTCCTTTGTTTTGCGCTCGACGTGCGAGAAGGTATTTTAGCTGTTTTTTTTTGTATTGCGATTCGAATGCAGTGACATGTATCATTTGTACGTATGCACAAAGTTTCTTAAGTAACACTTTTTTTTCTTTAATTTATATATGTCATATTTTTAAATTAAAAGAAGAAATATTGTATACGCTGCCAAGAATATGTATTATTAATGCACAATTAGTCAATACCTAGTATGGTTTATTTAAATTAAATGTATACGACATTGCATTATGTAAAATATGAAGGATTTATTAATAATAGTTTAAAAAAAATAATATTTATATGCATAATTCGCTGATTGATAAAAGCCTTGACATTGCAAGGATGACTCATTATTTTTAGTGTAACAATAAGTATAATTAAATATGAAAAGAGTCGTATATTAAACAGCTGAATAAATAGTTGCGTGTATAAGTATTGAATCGAATGAAAAAAAAATATTTTGTTTGGGTTGTATTCGTGACAAATCGTATAATAATGAATAAAGTAAATTGTGAAAAAAAGGGGGAATTTGTTTCATTTTCCGTTTGAATATTTATTGAATTATTGGTCAACAATAAAAATCTATTTAGTTATTTTCCTATTGTTTATTTAATTAAATAACGAAGCATCACAAGTTGTTACTTTCAATCAACGACGAAGGTTGTTGCATTTTTTCACGTTCTCATTCAATTAAAATCAATTCATCGTCAGCCTATTCGCTCTCTTTCTTTCTTTCTCTCTTATACGTATATAGATATATAAAAAAGCTCCCGCTCGTTCAATACACGAAGGACAATAAAAACTGAACTTTAATCAAATACATTCTTGATCATGCGTCACAACATTGTCAATTTATCATATTGCAATTTTTCAAAGTACATTATGGAGAAATAATTTTCCATTTTTGCTATCAGAATAAAGGTAAAAGTATATAGGATGACCGGCATTTTTTATAAAAGCAAACAACAGGGAGCTTTCGTGTATAAAGTTTTGAGATAGACGAACGAGAATAAGATACATAAGAGTAAGAAAAAGCCCCCCCTCGATACATAGATATATACATACAAGAGGGCAACTCACTCAACGCTTTATACAACGCGTCTTTCTCGCTTTTAAAGTTATATACGCGCGTTTGCGCGAGCGCGTATATACAACTTCTCTTGCCGGGACTTAAAATAGTTAAAGCTATAGGCGAACTACGCTACTATACACACCAACTTTATACCCACTGCGCTCTTGGCTCTTTTGGCTTTTTCTCAGTTGTGTGCATATAATGCTTAATATGAGGATAGAAGAGAGAGAAATTAAAGTACCTGGAACGGAATAAGGCGCAGTCTGTGCTTGTGGTGCCCAATAAGCTGGACTTATTGCTGGATAATACTTTGGCGAATTCATGTGATATGAACCAACGTATTTACGACTCTTCATTGCCATTGTGTATCTATCATTTAGAATTTTTTTGGAGATTATCAATCTTACTTTTTTAATTTTCACTGTTTTATCACACTATTTTTTAATATACTACACTCACGTTTTTAACCGAAATGTCAAACGAAACGAGAAAGAGAACAAATAATGTTTTTTTTTTTTTTTTCAAAAAAGAGGAAAAATGTTTTTCTCTCTTTTTTTTTCTTTAAACTTGCACTTTTGCTTAGTAATATACACACACGCGCGAAGGATGACAAACTTAAAGAAACCTTACGTAAGCAGGCTTTAAAGTGTTGTGCAAGCTTCACACTAAGCGTCGTTTATTATTATTATTTCGCTGATAGCCACAACCTATACAAAGCTTCTAGTAATTGTCATTCTTTTCATTATATTAATCGACGACTTATCGCCGCTTGCTGTTCGCCTTTTCATCATTTTCAAGTTTTCCTTTTTTTCCTTATATTTACGTGTATATTTATCGCTCTTCCTTTGCAATTAGGGCACAACA
The DNA here is from genome assembly GCA_017163975.1 of Anastatus disparis. Taxonomy (NCBI): domain Eukaryota; kingdom Metazoa; phylum Arthropoda; class Insecta; order Hymenoptera; family Eupelmidae; genus Anastatus; species Anastatus disparis. The sequence continues at coordinate 8,201,959 of JAFFSR010000226.1, forward strand.
CTAGTAAGCTTTCTTTTTTTATTTTCGTTTATCAAATGAAAAAAAAAAAATATTTTTTCTACAACTTTCTGTATTTTAAAGAAACCGGCTTAGGAAAACGCGCACGTGACGCGAACGTATATAGCGAGCGAGAGAGCGAGTTTGCGAGCTGCTGTGAGCTCGTCGCTCGACACTCAACAAGTGAGCGCTCAACTCACTCACACATACCGGCCTGCCTGCCTTGCTTTTGCCTTGCTTGCTTGCTGCTGCTGCTGCCGGCATCTACGATTTTACCTCCGCCTTCTCCTCCTACCTCATCCTCCTCCACCACCTCTTCTTCCTATATACAGCACTATATAACGTTTGTACCTCTCTGTGCGCTCTCTGCCTCTGTGTTGTTCCCCCCTTTTTTTCAACACACAACTAAAGACAAACGCTTCTCTATACACTGCAATGCTACGATGCACATATTTATATATGTATTATATACGCGCACACATACATATTTAATGTGCTCGTATTCGGAGCGAGGCAAACTTGCTGTCTTTGTTACGTACACGTGCTTTTAGGATTTTAGTTTAAGTGAGATCTGGGTATATATATATGTGTGTATCTTTCAATTTGCCGAACAGCTGATTGAACGAACAAAGATGAGCACACGTGATTGAAGTGCGTTATGTGCTTGAGATTAATTTTTATTTTTTATTTTTGGGTATCGGGGTATTCGAGGAGGAGCTTTCATGTAAGGCTTTAGTATGATTGGTAATTGATTGCAATGAGTTATAAATTGTTTTACTAATTTTTTAATGGAAGTCATACCTTGTATTTTTAAATACAAAATATAAAATATCATTATGTATTTACAGATGAAAACAATTAAAAATTATAAATAAATTATTTTGTATTTAGATACTTTTAATTATTTATTAGATAACTCAATAGTGTTATAAATAAAATCTTTATTTCTAACAGTTCTAAACTTTTTTACCTTTTAAAATGAAGCAGTAAATATTTATTACGTTGCAGCAATAAATATCAGCAGTAATGAAAGAAATAACATAAATTAAATAATTGTTACGCTAATACGTACGTGTACTCAAATTATTACATAATATTTAAAAGATTTTTCATGAAAAAAATAAAGAATCTTTCTAGCAACGTGAGGTTATTTTAAACAGTCACGATTTTAAGAATACGTATATGATTAAGTTTCGTGTAGTTCATAATAATTCAACAAACAACTAACAATTCAATGATTCCATCCTGCTGATATACCGCTGATTAAACCTCATATATACGTCTATTAATGCATTACACAAGCATCATCGTCCTTCGACGCTCGAGGAAAAGTATATACTCGTCTATATACACGTATGCTTTGTCGCGTTTACTGCATAACAACTTTAGCATTGCGTTTATGTACAACTAAAACTTAACGTCAATATAAAAAAATTTTTTTTTTCCACATGCATGTATAGGTAGGTAGATATAAAGAAGATGTAGAGTTTGAACTTTTCATTTACAAAGCGTAATGTATACGCGCAAGAGAACGGCCGAATATTTCTTTAACAAATGACATAAAAGTGCTGGCGGTGTGCTGGCTTTGCATTGCCTTTGAATTATTCATAAAATTCGGTTAAAGCCTGCCGAAAGAATAACTTTTTTTTATTAATTTACGTAGCCGCTGATGTTGGTTGCAACGATACAATTTTTTCCTTGGTATAGATAGAAAATCGCAAACATTTGGATGAATTTCCAAACGATATTTTACATTTTATTTTACGCATATTATTTCATCAAATCTTTTTTTCTTCTCTTTTCTTTTTTGACTTGGATGAAAAAAAAAGACGAGCCTCGTATCGCTAATTAGACATCACACTGCTGCACCTTTCTTTTATAAATATTTATGAGATTTACAATTTGAGCATTGCAATTTTCTTACAATTAGAGTGTTGTTGTTTGCAGCAGCCCTTTTTGGTATGTATGTATGTATATCTCTGTTATACATACTTACACACATTAGATATACACTTATCTTAACTTTTTATGTTTAGCCAGCTTCATCGCTCAAGTACAAAGCCTATTCTTTGATGTCTCATATATATCTGTTTTCTATATATGTGTTTAAGTTAGTTTTCGGCGAGAGAGAAAGAGAGAAATAGAGGACAAGGGATTCCTTTGTACGCGAGTCGCAACAGAGAGAGAAAAAAAAAGAAAGCGCCTGTATAAACGAATACTTATATGTATACACATATTGAATAAATATGAGGATGATTATAAAATGTCTGCGAGCAAATTTTGCTTGATAAAGCAATTTTATCAGCTGTCAGATCAATAAAAATTTTCATTATTATAATTCTCGTGCCGTTGTTTATGTAAACAAAATTTAACGAAAATTTCACGATTATTACGTTGAATAATTTATATATTGAAAAAGGAAAGAAATATAAAAAAAATTTTATTTACATGAATATTGCTAAAGGTTATTTATTTATAGAAGTTACTTGTTTATTCAGTACAGTGCGCGTTTACGGAAAAATTTATTTAAAGAAATGTAGACGGTTTAATTAATGATTCAGTAGAAATTTGCGTTTTAATTAATTGCTTTTTTATAATTTAAATATTTTTTTTAATTAAAAATAAAAAAAAAACAATTTTATAATTAAACTGTTAGAAAAGCTGTTACAAACACGTTAGAAATATTAATTTTACTTCTTTTTAAAAAAAAAGTAGGCAATCAATAAATAATAAATTATACTAAAAAAACTTTTTTATGCTTTTCATTACTTTTCTAGAACAGAAGTTAGCAATAAAGTTCGTATATAAATAAAAAAGTTATTTTATTACTTTATTGAAAAAAGAGAAAAAACTTTTTTTTTTGAATTGGCAAAATTCAACTGAATGACACTCGACATATAGTATGCATTTTAATATATCCGATAAGACACTCAAACTGCTATATTTGCAATGCACATTCGAATCGATTTACTTTATCACTGCATTTTACTGAGCTTTAGCATAGTTTCTTTTTTTTTCGAGGAATTTTAAAAGAATATCAAGGAATGATAGGATTTTTCTAGACATTGATAAAAATACATGAAAGTAAAGCTTTTTATATATTTTCTCTCTTTTTTTGTTAAACCAATATCTCTTTGTACGTTAAATAAAAATGCGAATTCATTGTACATTTTAAACTTTCTTCCATTTACAAATGTAATTTTTTTTTATTCGAATACTGTACTTTTTGAAAAATTCCGAGTTACCATACGACGGAATAAAGTTTATTCTTCTTATTGACATATAAAATTGCATATGAAAATATCCGGCCACAATTGAATTTAAAACTTTACTACGTATTATTAAAAAAATAAAAAAATATAAAAAAGAAATAAAACTTGTTGAACAAAGTTCATCAGATATATATATATAGTAATTTGAGCAATCACCTCGCTCTCTATCATCAATAGTTTATTTAGAGAGTAAATTATTTATATGCGTATCCATGTGTTATTTATATATATAAATACGATTGCGACGAACCGTTGTATTATCGTTTCGTCTCTTCCTGCTTTGAATTCTTTAGCATGCACACGCGCGCGCGCGCCAACGCCGGAGCATGGCATGGGGGGTAAGAACGAAAGCACTCGGCACGGAGAAAGTATGCCTTTACTCTCGTAATCATTGAGCTTTGATCCTTTTCTTTTTTTATTTTATTTATTTTTACTTTGATGGTGTACGCGTAATGTTGTTACGTCATGTATGGCATATCGAAGGGTTGTAAAACATTTGAGGCAAGTGAACTCGTTTCTTTTATTTTAATAATAGTAAGCTTGGTAATTTTGGATGCAATGGATTGTATGGGATGAAGTAATTGTTCTGATTAATTGTTTAAACTTTTTGAGTTAATTGTACTGAGAAGTAGAGTAGGCTTGATGTAATTCAAGTATATTAAAGATGTTCAAGAGAAACTGTAAGTGCTCAGAATGATCTCATTAAAATTTCTTATTTTATTTAAATTTATTTCAAAATTTAACGCTCTGTATTTTTAGGTAAATTTTATTTTATTTTTAATCTGGATGATAGCCTACAGAGGTAAATATGAAATGTATAAAAAACATTGTTGCAATATATCAATACGAAAAATTTCAATATTTTTCAAATTTATTGCCTATAAATTTATATTGTTATAAATAAAATAAAAAAAATTTTCGCATTTCTATTTTAACTTCCTAAACCATTAAACATTGTACGATATGATTGAATAAAAAAAAATTGCCTGGTACACTCAGGAAAATACATGACAATAAATGATGGCAAGTAAAATTCCAAACACTCTGTGTTACATACGTACAATATATACAATAAGCCTTGGATATATAAGTGCGTATATAGTAGAAGGCATCACATGTAAACAGTTGACAATATTCGTAAAATAGTCGCTAGGAAATATGGATCATCACACACATAAAACATATCCGGATGCCTATCTCTTTTAGCGTATATAACACGACCGGAATGTATATATCCTCAAGACGAGGAAGCCAGTTTTGAACTTTCCGCATTTCTTGTATCATATACATATATATAAAAGTAAATTGAGAAGAAAAAAGGTAAAGAGGAATTTTCTGAAAGGGAAAACAAGATATATATGTGCAAGGCATTGTTCGTTATACGCAACGTTCATTTTCTTGAAGATTCTTAAAACTTCCTAAGAATGTAGAGTGTGTAAGGTGAGGGTGGCCCTCATAGTTTTATTGCATTCGTACTGGATGATTCGTACTGTCCAGTCATAAGTAAATGTATGTATGTGTATGTGCCTTATATACCAAGGTAATCCAAGGTTTGCCTTTGGATGTGTATATATGTACGATTCTACGTTCGCTTTCTATACTAGAGAAACGTTGAACGCGAAGCGTTTGGTTCGCACAAATATTTGGCGTATAGCCAATATTTAAAGTTGAAGAGAAGTTTCTATCCTTCCGTCTTATTTGCCAAGAGAGGGTCCCCAAACTTATATACATACACATACACGTACACATACATACACGCGTCGCTTCACTCTACTGTCTGTTCTTGCATTATAACGACGTCAAGCGCGACACCGACGGACTTCTTCTTCTTCTCGCCTTCTATGTATGTCTATAATGTCTAGGCGTATACTGTTTTCCTTAACGATCATTTTTTTTTCTTTCGTTTTTTTCCCTTTTTCTTTTTACTTTTCTTTGCCTACGTCTTTTAGTTTCGAGCACGTCATTATACATACACGTTGTCTTTTTATATAGAAAGTATTATTTGGTAAATGCTTTTTTTTCTTTCTTTTTAGTGCTCCGTATAATTTAATGTTATAATTAGACGCATTTATTAAATAAAGTTTTAGAAGCATTATTTTAATTATATTGGATATTTATTGAGGCGTTCCTAAAACAAAACAAAAAGTGTTAATATGATCGGTATGCCCCCACGTGCTATGCTAATATTTATTCAAAAAACTTTGAACGCTGCTTATTATTAAAGCTCAGAGCCCCATATGGCTATATATTGGCTTTCAATTAACTTTTCATAAATCGTCAAATAATCGATTTTCCAATCAAGCTAAAAAGCTCCCTTAACAGTTGTCCATCAAGTGTAGAATAATAAAATTTCATTATAATTTTCGATAAAAATAATAATTATAACATAATATATTTTTTAATACTCAACAGTATATGTGTACATAAACAATTCATGATAAAAATGCTTTTCCTAAAGTTAAAACAATTTTTGTAATTTTTATTCTTTAATTAAAATAAAATGAAAGAGCGTATATCTCTGTGGAAATATTGATTTTGATGTATAAATATATTTTTAGCAGCGTAATTTATTTGTTACAGTGATTTACGCTGCGCTAAATATTGTGTACATAAAGGCCATTATAAAAAATATAAAATTTATCATTATTATTATACGTGCTTTTTTTAAACTTATTGACGTCACTTTCACACTTTTATATTAATAATTCAATATTGTGCAATATAGCACAGCTAGAGAAAGAAAAAATTCTTTATACATTCATTACGATTCATTAATTTATAATTGACGGCCATTTCATTTCATAATAAATAAAAAACACTTTAGCATAAATTATTCTTTTCTAAAACAAGGTCAATAACTCGATAAAAGCTCATAAAATAACAATTATTATTTTCCTGAATGTCGAAACTTTATAAAAATAAAAATCAAATCAAATATTATTATAAAAATAAAAAATCAAGAACTAGATCAAATAATCATCATAGAATGATTTTGGTGTTAAAATGAATGAAATTTAGGACTATTAAATTTCAGAATTTCAAAATAGATAGACAGATATATACACACACATAAGTTTAGAGAGATCCTTTACATGTCGGAGAATCGCGCATTGATTGCCACAATGTATGTTCACTCCTCAGTTGGTAACTATTCGATGCACGTTATACTAGTACGTCTCATACTCAGTCAGTCACTTTCTCTTCCTCTCGTCAATGGTCCAATGGCTAATCATCCAAAGCGATTACTCGCGCGGTCGAGTTTTCAGCTGTGTGTATAGTAATAGGTAGAAAGGACCTCTAAGGTGCTGCCTGAAATACGTGCCTCTACTCTTAGGCTCTTCTCTATAACTATACCGGCTTGTTCAAAGCTCTCTTGAACGAAGGGAAATTATATTGAATTGCTCACATACAAATTCCCTATACTATAGATTCTCTCTATCTCTCTTACCCCACCTACCACTATATATACTTGTCTGAATTCTCAATATTATACACGTTTTGAAAAGCTGTTACATCCTACTTTACAGTTCGATAGGATATATATCATTTTAATATCTCGAATTGCTGTACCCTAAACGTTTGCTGAATTTCTACGTAGTGCAAAAGCTTTTACTAAAAGGGATAAGGTTCTTTTGTTGTTAACACTAAATCTTTGCTGCGTATAACGGGGATAAATTTATGAATGGAAAAGTCATTCGTACTGATATTATAGAAAGTTTTTAATTGTTTGATCTAATGATTTAATGTTGTATTTACTAATAAATAATGAAATGTTTGTATTCAAATTTATTTGATGTACATTGTAAAAAATATTTTGTAATATTAACACACGAAAATTTTTTAGCTGAGAGAAATATTTTGCGTTAAAATTTACAAATAATTTTTGTGTGGATTTTAAAATAAAAATTTAAACATAAAAATTTATAACAGAATTTTGAATAATAAAATTTGTAAATCCAAGTTATGAGATAATTTGAATAAAATATATATTTTTTACGTAAATTTGACGAATGTTTTTATTCTTTAAAGGTACACAAAAATTTCAGGTTACAAAAAATTTAAAATTTAAACACAATAAATTTTGACGAATCACATAAAATTTTTAACAATGTATTTCAAGCTTAAAAATATTTATAGAATGAGTTTTGATAATCGCTATAAAAAGAATTCGGATTTTGGTTTACCTAATTAAAAATTAGATCTAAGTTTACTACAGTTAATTTATTTTGTTTTTATTTAAAAGAATAAGAAAAAAAGTATGTTAAGCTCTAATGGCTTGTCGTAATTTCTATTCTAGAAAGAATATTTTTTACACCAACATACATGAGAAAAGAAAACAATCTGCAAGTAGGTTTAGGTAAAGCCATCATTCAACATCGATATTTTGCCTTGCACCTTACTTTTCTTCATCCAAAGTAAACATTGCGTCTTAAAGCTTAAATAAATCTTTCGCTCTTTTGCTACATATTCTTTCTTTCTTCTCCACAGTGTAAATTGTTTCTTAAGCTTAACTTTAATGTATTTTCAGCACTGAATTATTTAGATGAAAAGATAACCTCGAAATTACAATATTATCAAATGTTTACACGAATTTTAGAATAATGAGTGCTCTATCATTCAGTTTTAAAATTGATCTTGTTTCTTATTTATCAGCTATAAGCAATATTTTGTTAAAAATGTCAATCTAAATAAGTCAGTACAAAGTATTTAGCTTGGCGCGTCGAATATAATTAATATCAATCTTATTCTGACCTAATCTTTTCGAATAAACTGGCATATATCAAAATCAATGAAAATACCTTTCATACATTATATCGACGTCCTAAAGAAAAAAAAAATGAAAAATCGATGATACATCCAACTCGATTCTACAAAGAGAGAGAGAGAGAGGAAGAAGCTTTTAAGGGTTGTCGCCTTCCTGGCGCTTGCTATACCCGTAATGTTCACGAACGTTTATGTCCACCATGAATTTATGACACCAAGCGATATTCTCTCTCTCTCTTTCTCTTTCGCGCTCGATCCCCCGGCGGCGACGACGACGACGGCCGCGTAACGTCGTGAATAATGCGCGGATCTAGGTCGATGACATGAGAGAGTGAAAAAAAAACGAAAGAACACGGGATACGATGGATTATTTTTCAAAAAAAGGGTATACACCAAGCCCGTGTATTTTTTTTTTATTTTTTGTTTTTGTATATTTTTTATATTTGGTCTCTTTTTTGTATTTTTTTTGTAAAGTTAGAATGATCAATGAAGTTTTACGTGGACACTAAAGTGTTGTTCGAACAAAACAGGGTTTATATGGAAGAATAATAAAACAAGTGAACTTTTTTTTTTAGGTCGTATACTGTAAAAGTGATTTATTTGCGTGAAATGCTTCATTTTTATTTACTTTATATAGGTATATACACGCACACATACGTAATATCGATTTTGTATATAAAGTAGTAATGTGAAGATCTTTTTGGTGGAACCGTCAGTTCAATGCTTTAATCAATAATAAAGTATATTAAAAAAAGGTAATCAATTAATGCTAAGCTGAGAAAATCCAAATAAAGAATGTAAAAATTGATTAAAATATAAATTATGAATTTCATAAATCAAATGAAATAAGTGATTCTCAGTAATTAAATTGTTAACTTTTATAAGAACATAATTGAATTAAAGAAATTTTCATAAATAAGATATTGCTCGAGCATAAAACTAAATTAAAAAAAAAACATGATAAAAAAATCAAATTATTTTTCCTACCCAATTCAAGTGAAACGCATAATAAAGTAATTGAAAAAGTTGACAAGAATCAAATGAAATTAGCAGCCTATAAATAATAATTCGATCAAATTACTCAGTCTCTGCAAGAAGTTGATTCAATTTCAGTTTACCAACCTCTCTCGATAATTTTCATCTTTCTCACCTTATACTTTTCCACGTGTATAAATAACAAAAATTTTCAACTATATCGTTTTAAAAGTTTCTTCGTTTAGCCCCGTAAAAGACAAAATATAGTAGGTACGAGAAGAGAGCAGTAGACCCTTTCTCGATTGAGTCAATTAATTTCTAATAAACAACTGCTTTGAAGTGGTATATACGCTGGCTTGAGAGAACTTTTGACTTGAAACGAGTAGTCACTTGCGTGTGTTATATGGCAACGCGCGCGCGACTGACAGGGGCGGGTTTTGTGCATGGGTATAAGAGAGTCTCTTCGAGAGAGGCGTATATTGATTTTCAATTTAATGTTCTTCCAATGGCAATGTCTGAATAGTTTGTAATAATACATATATTGGATATGTATATATTACGTGCAAGTATGGAAGGTATATATCGCTCCTGTTGGTGGTTAAATAAATTTTCAACTAAAAGAAATTGGCTTATACGTGAAAATTTGCTTGGGTATATGTACTTTCGTAAATGAAATTTTCTTCAAATAGTATTAAATTTAGAAGGTTTAATTAATATTAATTTATATTACTTATTTTCTTTTAATCTGTAATTCAAAACTTTGTTTCAATGCTTTCGAAAATAGATATTAATTAAAATAAACTTTTTTTATCAAGATAAACTAGAATTAATAAAAAATTTTTAAGCTATTATAAATTGCATTTAATAATTTATAAATATATTTAACATTCGTTCAAAATTAATATTGTATAACAATTTCAGTGAAAATTTATCAGGTATTATGATTAAGATTGACATTTATTCAATTGTTCATATTAAAAAAAAATAAAATTATATATGCTCATAAGTTTTAAAATTATAAAATTTTTTTCAAGCAATCAAAATATTAATAAAGTACTAAGTATTAAGGTTTCACATGTTTACAGAAAATTCAAAATTTTTATGATTTACGAACCAAGTTTGTTAACATTTGTTAAAAAGTTTAAAACATTTTAGACAGGTAAGTCCAAACAATTATATTCATAAAAAAAGTATTTTCTGGAAATACGTTTTTCTTTAAAAAAACTTATTTTTAAGTTTTAAAGCACCATATTTTCAAAGTTCTGCATCACTCTATACACTATGTAAAGTTAATACCATCCAAAGTATTGGTAATATACAAAAATAATGATATTACGCCTGCCATTATTCATATCAAAGATTATCTTAGAAACTAACAGCAACGAAATTTTTTACAAATATAAAAAACATTAAATATTGAAAGAACAAAAGAAAATTTTACTTACGACTTCGGTTTTCGCTGTCGGCAGGTTTCATTTGGATCGGATGTAGCTTCTGCAACAGAAAAACAAATCCATTTTATTTTTTTTTCCTTTCTTTTTTTTCAAACATACACACATACAATACATATAAAAATAAAAATACACGAAGCTTTCCACCATAAAATCATTATTCAACTAGCGTGCGTCTGTCGTGTCTTTCCTTCCCCCCTCCAAGTCTCAGGTTCGTATATATATATATAGGCCTCCTAACACTAGCCATCATCTCATTCCCCTTATGATATATTACAGTAAAGTCTCATCCTCTTCTATAAATTCTCGCATTATATTATATATATAGGAGTAAAACTAGGTTATATCTTAACATCTTGTGTCTCTATTCCCACGACACAAGGATCATCTGACGATTTCTCGGATGGGATAGTATATATTGTGTACACCAGGAGAGATTCATATCTGACTGAGCTCATTATCACGCGAGGAAGGTTAGATAGATAGAGAGAGAGAGAGAGAAGAAAGAGCCATTATCGATGCGACTATGTCGATATCATCGAGATATTGCTGTTGGATAATTCATGATAGTTAGAAATCGATCCCCGGAAGTCCGTAAGGGATTGCGCGAGACATTGTAATGCGAATGGACAAGCTATATGTATATAATAGATAGACGAAGCTTCATGAGATTCCAATTGAGGAGTGTTGGAATTTTTTTAAAAATATTCGAGACAGAACAAGCTAGATTTTATTTTATTCGTACTATTGTTTGATAATAATATTTGTGTTTCTAATAAATGACATGGAAAGAATTTTTCTATAAAATTTACAATGAAAATTTACGTAAAAATTATACGAAGTTTTTTCTTAATTATTATTATGGAATTTTATAAAATTTACAGAGCAGTACTATAAAAATTACTGCCATCACAGTAAAAATTATTAGAAATTTTTTTAATTTTGTCCATGTGTTTAATAATATTTAAAGCACGCATCTATAAAATAACCTAAAAGAATACAATGCCTGGCAATTCTAATAACAGCCGCCATAATTTTTACATGGAAATTCTCCCCTTGTGGTTTTCATTTCTATAGTATTATTGATTATTAAAAACTGTTTGTAATGAAAAAAATTTTAATTATAATTAATCTATTTTTGGTTCAATTATCCAAATTGTTTTCTCAAAATTATAACGTCAACTGATAATGATGTAATGTCGTATGCATAATGTAAGTAATAATGACAGATAGCTTGCAAGAAGCTAAATTTGTAACATAGGAAGGTCGACATGTTTATTCGGATATTAATATTTATCAAATTACCTTACATTAAATTATTAAATATTAACATATCGTGAGTTCCAATTAACGTCAATCATTTCTCTGTAATGCTCTCCATTTTGTGGTTATTAATACACTGTAGCTACATTAGCTTTTACCCCTCTATAATTGTCACAATAATATAATTTATATCTATAAATAAACTCAAATATGTCACAATATTTATCATGTAAATGTTACATTTTCATTTATTTAATTAATGTTGACGAGCTTATAATAGGATGGTTTCAGGGTGGTTTTACGCTTACATATACTTTCGTATATGTTAGTAAGCGTAAAATTTATTTATAAATAGGACTATTTTTTGCTTGCCAAATAACATTATTTAACATTTTTATTGAAAAAGTTTAAAAAGTATAAAAAAAAGGTTCCCTATAATCCCACTTTAATCGCTTCATTCATATCAAATTTTCAACTTTACCCGACCAGAACTAAAGATACATATGAATCTTTTCAACCTGCCATCCTTTCGCACAGACATATACATAAAAGAAAAAAAAAGTAGCAAGGTGTTAAGGATTTCCCGCGTAAAAAAGTACTTTACATGCGGCATGAAAATCAATACGTTACCCTAGCTTTTATATATATATATGTATATACATATAAAGCCTATATATAGCCTATACTGAAAGAACGGACACAATTCATCGCTGGCAATGGCCCTCAGTCGCTATACAGATTCATTTCACGTATAACTCGCTAGCGTTGCCAACCAGGCGGCGTGAGCGCGCGCGGGGTGTATAGCACGTCGTCGGAATGAAGAAAAAGCTTGGAGCTGTGAAATTGGTACCTCCTAGCAGTATATATACATATAACAAATGTATTAAAGGAGTGTGAGTGCTGTAAAAATCTGCATAGATTTTTTTTTCTTTTCGATGGCTGTTTCACTCTATCAAATAAAGAAAAAAAGAAAAAGAAGAAGAAAAAAAATAAACGAAGAGTTAGAACAGTCACGTACGTATGGGAAGTAGTAAGGGAGAGAGTGAATGTTATATAGGAATATTCCTTAAAAAGACACACGCATTCTGTATAGCAAGTGGTAGTGGTATTATGAAGAATCACGTGAAACTTACTTTTTCTTTGCGTACGGAAAAGATAAAACGTTTACATCTTCTTTTTTTCTTCTCCAGTAATGAAATATGGAGATCCCTAAATTTCTGATCGTTAGGAATTTATATTCTGGGTCCTTGGCAAAGTTTGAAGATAAGGTGAAAATTATAATAAAATAAAATGTGAAAAAGTTTAAGGTTCAGTTAATTTGGTAAAATTTTAAAATATTCTTTTTATAAAAATAATCTATGTACTGTTAAAAAAGACATCAAATTTAATGCGTGTATTTTAATTTTTAACGAGATTCGCATATAAATTCAATATATTTTGACCATTAAAGTGACATGCAGTATACTAATGAAAATTAATGTTTACTGACATAAATTAAATTTTTATTTGCTTAAAAATTAATACATTTTACTCTAATTTTATTATAAGATCATATGAAATTGATTACAAAAATTATATAAAAATTCATGTAATCCAACAGCGAAATTGAAGTAAAATGTATTTATGCAAAATAAATTTAAATTTATGTTAACATTAATTTTCATGCATAGTGTAATATTAATTTAATGGTCAAAACACATTACATTTCAGGTGCAAATTACATTGAAACCTGCATTAAATTTCATGTATTTGTATGCCTTTCTTTCAACATATGTAGATTATTAATAATAACAATAGTATATATCAATAACTAAAGTTTAAAATCATAAGAATTTAAGTAAAAAAGATTAAATATTTTAAGCTCATTCTACTGTTGTCAAAGACTACTTAATTCAACCAAATAAACAGTGTCCCAGTTTACATGAGTACACGCGCTTATGGCCTTTCATCGTTTTAACTAGTCAAGAACTGCTCAACTTAAGCCATATCAAAGCATCCAAGAATCATCGTCAACATACATCTCATCGTTCTTCTTTCTCATTCTCTTTCTGTCTCTCTCTCACTATTTCATATGTTTATTTGATTAACAAAGCAAATTTGCGAATTTCCCTTAGTATACGTTTAAATGTGCCACGTGTGTATATATGTACCTAAGCCCTATACTTTAGCTGTGTACACAAAACTTTCCCCGGTTACCGAGTGTGCCTCTTTAGGCTGCTCATTAGGCTTTACAAAAGCTGTCTTTCATTTTCAGCTGTAAAATATACAAGAACAGTTTTTTTTTCCAATTATAATATAGAGTCGATTATAAAAGCACAATGAGCCTTTTCAATATTAAACGGTAATTTATGTCTTACGAATTTAACGACGATGACTAATCAATTAAGCGAAATCAATTTTACTGATGGGCCATTAATATAATTAGTTTGTTATTTGACTTATTTTAATATCGTATTTACAGATAATTTAAAAGACGCTAATTATAACGTGGCCTCAAATAGACGATATAATATTGTAAATAAACAAATATTTACGATCGCATGAGTTTATCTTTTTTCAAACATGCCATTAAAAGCAAATTCGTTGCTATATACAACTTTTGTTATACGCTCGATAAAACAACAAAATAACGATTTTGTGATTGGCGAAAATTGGTACGAACGAGAATGAAAAAAAAATGGTGAAGCAGTAGAAAGAGAGAGGAAGAGATTGGTCAGGGGCAAAAAAAACTATAAAAATTGGTGTAGAAAAGAAGCCAGTTTTGCAGTGTAAAAATGTAGAATGTATTCTGCAGGTACAATGAGTTGTGAATCAGAGCGGAAGTCGCGTTCCTATAACCGAAGCGCAGATCCATTTCCCGTTCAGTCGCTTTGCTACAGCTAACGCAGCTTCTTTCTCTCTCTCTCTTTCATATATACTGTACACATATATACATACAGCAAATGTATTTCTCAGGGAAACGAGGGATCGATTCGCTAGTGTGTGCATGAAAAAAAAAAAATTGCGCATACCCACGAAACGCCCTCTGCGTGTTTCTCCCCGGGTCATTTTGTAGCTGGGTTTTTTTTTCTATTTTTTTATTCAGAGTTGAACTTTTTGTTGTGTGTCTCGTAGAATAATTTGATTCGTTGGTGAGTCTTTAGTACGTCAACTGACGAAACCGACCTTTTTTTTCAGTTTTGAGTTTTTTATCTCTTAAATTTCAACGCAATAACTTCTTTATTTTTATGAGCCACACGCTATAAAGAAAAATTTCGTAGGAGGGTAGGATCTTAAGTTGAGTCTTCACTTTCAGTGAAAAACGCTCTTCGTCGACTCATCGTCGTTTATTTATCGCATAGGGGAGAAAATGCAAGCTCTCGCTCTCTCTCAAGGGGGCCCCAGGTGCTCCGCTGTATATGTGTGCGTTTCGCATTTTTTCGCGGCTCCTGTATATCCTTGATAATTTAACCGTTGAGAATTGCCGAGCGTTTCCCAATTTTTCTTATCTACGAATGATCCACATTATTTGTATCTTATTTTATTTTTTTTTATTTTTAACTTAAATTCTAGTGCGAAATTGAAATATCTTTTACTATTAGATTTTTAAAGACAGAAATGACTTTTAGTTAAAATATACGAAAGTTGTAAATTACCATTTTATTCGTTTAAATTTTTCATATTTCAAAAGTGAAATTCAAAATTTCGAAAAATTTTTATTTGAATTTTTTCTACACCCGTAAGCTAGAAAGAGTTAAGTGTAATCGTAACTTAAAATGTGTTTTTAAATATTCATGAAAACGATATATTCTAAACGCATTTCGCCAATAAATCATAAGATTAAGATATTGTATTCTCATATAGATATAGATATCCCATATACTGAATATGTCTTTTTTGTATACAAGAACCGCAAAGAAAAAAATCTTAGCAATTTCATTTATAGCTTGATCTCAAGACCGTCGACTCATCAAACTACACGCATGGGACGATCCCTTACTTCCTATATACAATGTATCCGTTCCTTGATACGAATAAAAAAAAATCATTGCGTGATATTCCCCTACTGAAAAACATTTACACACCAAACTCACTGAATAAATAAAGGAATTTCTTAATTTTCTTTGGGCCAAAGGGATTTTCGTACCTCAAACAAGAAGAAAAGAAGAGGGAAAGAAAGTAATCAATACTGATAAATAGCATTGAATCGAATACATGTGTGTCAACTGTCAACTAAATTTCAACCATATTAAGGGATTCGAGAAAAGGGATTTTGAAGGGAAATTGAAAGTTTTCCGGTTCAACGAAATGATTTGCCAAGGAAAACTTAACGGGAAATCGCACGTTCGTTCGTGCACACATACATACATAGGCCAATCTCTTCTTTTTTTTTATTTCTCTAGAGCAAGTGAAAATGAATCGGAAGAAGAAAAAAAAGAATTTTATGTTCGCTGTATGTATGCTCAGGGTTTATTACGTATCGCTTGCTTACACTTGGTATACAAAACGCATATAGCGTATCAAATGAAATTTCCGTCCTTTTTTCTTTGTATGCACATAAATTTCAAATCTTGAATGTAACATTTGTATCTTCTTTACAAAGTAATTAAATTTATGGATATAAAAATATCTGGCTGCATGTTTATTTTATCTAATATTATATTATTTTTTATTTAAAGTTAATTGCTATATTAATATTTAATACATATATCTGTTAGAAGTTTTTCGTATGCGCGTTTCGTTCATTTATTTTTAGAACATGAAATAACTGTAAAAAATATTTTGTAATTTTAACACGTGAAAGTATTTCAGCTGAGACACAAATCTTTTTGTGTTCAAATTTACAAATAATTTTTGTCTATAGATTTTCAAATAAAAATATTAAAAAATTCTAATAATTTTTTTTTGTAATATTTTAATAAAAAGAGAAAGAGAAAGATAAAGAAATAACAGATTGGTAAGAAGATGGATATACTGATGGATGCTGGGATGGACTGATAACATGATGAGTAGTAATAACAGTTTAGTAACATGATTATTCATTCAATTATTATAACGTTATAAGACAAAGTAATTTTCATGTTACATAAAAATTTTGAAAAAAGAAAAAATGTTCACAAATTACAAAAAAATTTTTACAGTATACAAATTTTAAATAAATATTTATGTAAAACACAATAATTGATTCATTTGTTTAAAGAATTACTAAAAAAACTATTTTGACTTTACTATTTTATTATCCGTTCACAATAAACAATATTTCAAAAGTAAGCATATATACGTTCGGTAATTCATTTTAAAAGTCAATTCTTACGTTATCCGTTTGACCGAGCATGCACACACATATGATCTATGTCAAAATATTCACGCAAGCAAAAAAAAAAGGTTTACAGCTTTCTCGATAAGACTTTATTGTTCGAGCTTCTATTGTCATTGTAACGCATAAGGCATTGGTCGATCGAAAAAGCCTTATACACACATATATGTATAGCGTACATAAAAGGGAAGTATCCTCTATATGTGCACTATGTAGGTGATTTTTCGTATACCTGACAATGAATGTATATATGCTTCCGTTAGCTAACACCATAACTAGTACATATATACCGAAAAGCTACCCTTAAAATTTACGGAGGTTTAACGTAAATATCATCGTATAACGTAAATATCAATGTACATATATAGAGCGAGAGAAAATCTAAACTATATACATGTATGCGCGTCCGGTTAGAAAATGCTTCTGCAGAATAGATTGGAAAACAAGATATAACTTGGCATCGAGAGGAGAGAGGATTGCTCGTAAACAGTAATAGAATCAAAACCGCCTTCGTATTCCCGAAAAAGCTATATTTCATATAAGATGGCGTTACATTTTCTGGACTGTAAAGTTTTACGCGGAGAAAGGGAGAAGTTTAATTAGTTCAGATTTAGATGAATTTTAAAAATATTGAGGATAGCGAAAATTTATTTTTAAATAAGTTTCGTTTAATTTATGGTTATTGGATGCAATTTGATGTTAGTCAGCAGCTTTTTAGTAAGCAATGATCGTGCATACATTTCTGGCAAGTTATTCATATTAATTTTTATTCGTAATTAGAGGAATTATTATGATTAGTTTTTATTACAAAGTTTATAAATTTACAAATGTTGCAAAATATTTCTGTTAACGTCATTAATGTTATACAGTTTCATTAATATTATTTAATTATCAATGTAAATTAAATTATCAGTTAAATTATTTATTTAATAATTAATGTTAGTTAATGCGAATTCTAATTAATTTACAAAATTGAATTAGACATGTAATAACAGCAACTTCGTAATAAATTATTACTTCTGGTACATAAATATTATTTTGTAACAATGAACCCTATAAAACCCATGTTTAAAATATTAAAAAAAAGAGGAAGAAGAATATATAGTAGAACAAAACAGACGGCCATAATTCTGTCTAGCTTTCAGAAAAATGTTTAATTTCGCGATCGAGTCAGACAGAGCGAGAGTGCAAGAGAGAGAAAGAACATTTACTGGTTTGGTCAGACGGAACGTCACTAGCAGCTGTGCGGGCTATATATTTCTGTGTATATCCATGGCTGAGCGTAGCAAACATTCGTGAAATGAGACTTTGTGAATGAAGTGTACGCATTACTACCCCTCCCTGTTACAGCACTTGTAAAGTTTTTTCTTATTCCCCTATTTTTTATTTTAAACTTTTTTTTATTTTCAGTTTGGCGTTAGCGTGTAATAGAAAAATAATAATATAAATTTCTGTGTTTTGACTGTAGAAATACGTTTGCTTTTTGAAATCTTTATTAAACTTTTGACTGCAAGGTTGTAATCTTTGATTTACGTGCTTTGCTTGTTAAATTAATTATTTTCCACGTTTTTATAATTTTTTTTTCAATGTAAAAATAATAAAAAGTTGAATTAATAATTATCAGTTGATGGATATAAAATACAAATTATATGTTACTTTTTAAAAATTTGAAAAATAACTTAATTTAAATTGATGAATTTAGTTTTTAATTAAAGTAATAACAAAATCTTTAAATATCAGATAATCTAAATGTAGTGAAAAATTACCTAATACTAAATTAAAACAAAATATTAAAATTTATTAAATTCACAATAATTTTAAAAAATTAAATTTTCAGTATTTCCTCAACAAAAAAAGTTGTTTTTATAAATTTTCAAAACGCCGTACCATCACGGTCTTTAAAAAAAGCTCCGTTTTTTTTAATCATTTATAAGCTTTGTCCACTCACACCTGTGATAAACGTCGGGTGGGATTGTTATTTTTCAGTAAAACGCGTATAAGAGTCTCATGGATTGTACAGGTGGCCATGTGGTTCGAAAAAGTGCAGTCATCGTTAATACAAATTGCTGAACGTTCAAGCTCAAGTACTCTAGTAGATAAAGAGTAGAGAGTAGAGAGAAAGAGAGAGATAGAAAAGCAGGGAATGAAAAGCTTTTCCATGCCCTGCGAGAGTCGACCATTATCTCTATCCGTTAATGACGTCCACTGTTTTTTGCGCCCTTCTCTACTACTACGCGAAGCAAAGAAGAAGTGTTCGTTAACGAGGGCATAAGGAAAAAAAAAAAACGTCAAGCGACGAGATAATAAAAAAACGAAAAAAATATATATATAAAGAGATATATACAAGCTCTTTTAAAAAAAATTAAAAAAGATGAAAAGCCATTTCTATATTTGGCTTGTGCATACAAAGGAAGGAAAGGGTTTGACAAAATGATTGTTTTGCTCGATGATCGTTAAAAGAGGAGTCCTATATAGCCTCCCTCATCTTAATACTTATTTAAAACAAGTCAAAAGAAAGACACCGAGATAGAGAAATGTGAAATGTGGGCCAACGTTACGAATAGTAGACTACACATCACATAAACTCTTAGCTGTTATACTGGTGCTACTGTGTTAGAGTTTCGTCGAATGATTTATTTTCGGTTCCGCGATCTTAGAAGTCCGTAAGCTTTTAAAAGCATGGCAACCTCGCTTGGTCTCGCGTGAAGCGTGTCAGGTATGCAATGGATTTAAAAGCCTATTTGCCATCGTTCGAGAAAATCTTTCTCTTTTTACAACGCTTGGCTTTATTAAGCGAATGACGAATTTACCCGTCAGGCTAAGGTTAAATTCGAGTATTATTTTTCATTGTTCAACCGATTTGTTGACGATTATGTAATGTATGCCTCGTTTAACTTAACTTCGATCCTATGAGAAAATCTTTTTCAGAAGGATTGATTCATTCGAAATGCTTTAATTCGATAGTACGTGGGATGGTATTATAAACTCTATTCAGTTTTACCGCTTAAAAAGTTGTGAGAATACTTTAAAAACTGAACTTTCAACTAAATTTGTTTCTTCAAAGATAATTATATAATTATTATTTGCTACTATTTAGCGAACTATTTTTTATTCAATGATACTTCAACCTTACAATGCAAAAATACAATGATTTAAAGTTTAAAAATATCGCTTACTAAGTTTCTTAATTATGCAATGAATTTATAAGCGCCTTTGAAATTCACCAATATACAAAGTCGAAGTATTGATGAAAGTCCTGGTGTATTGCCAATATTTATCTATACATTCAAAGTTTATGTACGTTCGATATTCAAAGTCAGAACACATTGTTTGTTACATTTCAAATAGAGTTTCTTAATTAATAATTTATTTTTAAAATTTTAATTTTAAATTTTACATAACAAATAACTTTGTTATAATTATAATGTAAAATTAGAATGTTTAATGTACACGTGTGTTTTGTAATTATTTAAATTAAAAAAAAAATAATTGTGTTTTTTTATCCACACATCAGCTTTAATCGAGTAATCTTATTAAACAAGTCTTCTTTATGAAAAATATTACAAGACTTGTAAACTTAATTATTCGCATGCCTTGTGTCAATAAATGCAAATTTGCGCATTTATTAAAAAAAGGAAGAAATAAAATAAAAAATCTATTAAAGTCTAAGCTTGCACGATTTTCTGCGCGCCTGTGCATTGTAATGAATGCCACAAGAGTATATAGTATTTTTTAAGCATCGCTCATTGTAATGCACCACAAAAGATACTTTTGCTATCGTTAATTTTTTTTTTCTTCCACGCGTTACTTCTTATTTTTTTTTCTTTTGAATACCAAGAGGAAGGGATATAGGCTTTGCAAGCGCGAATAAAATTAACGAGGCACTTTTTCACCCTCTTATGGTTATTATCTTATGCTATGCAGCAGTGCAGCCATCTTACATTAAAGGTCTTGGTCTTAGTAATATTAAGAAAATAGACCTTCTTCTTTTTTTCTTTTTTATACATTGCACTAGAATCATAGTTTCTGGTTCAAGTTAATAATAATATTTGATATTTAAAAATTCAAAGTTAAGAGAACTGGAAAGAATATTTTGTCTAAATGATTCCATCGATTGTTGAAGAGCAAAACTTTTTAAAAATAACTTTAGAAAAACTATTTTATAATCATCGAATGATTTCAACAACCCTTGAACGAACACCTCTTCAAAATATTTGATACTCTTATGTTTTTTACTAATTTTAATATATTTAGAGGATAATGAAGCTTTAGAAATAATCCATGATTTTAGGATATTGATAGATATTGTTAGGTAATATTGATAATAATTATAGTTGGTGTGATCTAATGAGATTCCAAGTGTGGGTTTACCTCGGTGGTCTCATGATAGTTGACGCATTGAGTGCGTGCCTATCGGCCGCATATACATATACACGCGTATGCGTTTATACATTAGAGCAGATTATCGTGCTGTGAAACTAGATCATACGTAACAATGTATACTGACAGTTTGTGGAAATAAAGGACTATTATAATACATTCAGATTGTATTGAAAATTTTTGTTTTAATGATACGTTAGGATTTGTATGAAAAATTTTATCTCTGACATGTTTTTCAAACAATACCAATTTTATTTCGAAAAGTTCTTTTTAACTTTTATGAAGGTTATTTGATGTTGCCAAAAATATATTTTTTCAATGTAATGATAAAAGTTACGATATTTTTATGTTCACAATGATAATTTTATAAATTCAATTAATATCCAAACAAATAAAACATCCACAATGTTTATATAAATTTTTCAAAATTAAAGTCAAAAAGATAATTTTGAAAATTTTGATTGAAACAAAATATTTATTATTGAAAAAAAAACATTAAACCAACAATATTATTGTATTTTAATACGATCTATTTATCCAAAATACCATTAAAAAAACAAAAATTTTTGACGTTTCATATCAAAGTTATACCAGCATCATATCAAATTTTAATGAGCTCGTTGTCATTGTTTTCCATATGTATACAATAAAATAATCCGATTTTCCTACGATCGAATTTTCATTATTTTTATGTAGCACAAAAATGGAAGCATAATATAATTATATCTGATCACTGTGTTTTGTTGCGTTTTTTTTTTTCATTTTATCTCGTTCACGTTGTATAGTGTGTCCATTTTGACGTGCGATATATCGATGTATAGGTGGGTGTATTGTTCAACGTATTTTTCGCTTCGACGAGAATCGATGTTTTGCATGTTATATGGAACTTTGAATGCCACTCGTTCGTTTCGCAGTAGTAGTACTTTTTAAACAATATTACGTTTTGTAAACTTGGCCATTACACTGATTAATTCGTTCCCGTTTGTAATTTTCAATGGAACTTTGCAGTAAAAACCGATTATTTTCTACTATTAAGTTCTTATTTAAAGCTCGCAGTTTTTTTTTTCTTTCTTAATTGAGCGTTTAAAGAGAACTGGTTCATTGATCGGTGAAACTGCGCGATATTAATTTTCATAATTTTATTGTTTTAAGTTGAAAATTATGTTATGTCAAGGTAAATATAATCTTTTTATAGTTTTAGCGCATTATATGAAATTATGCTTTTAATTCCGATTAAATTATTTATTAGTAGCTTTAATTTTGTTTTAATTTATTTAAAAATAAAAAAACGAATAAGTATGATTGATCCTAAAATTTTTTGTATAAATTGAAATGTTATCTTGAATTTAAAATGTAAAACCTTTCAAATCGAAAAAAGTTAAATTCCTGGGCAAATCGACAATCCAGGCCAACGAGCAATGAGAAAAAAGAATTCCCAAAAGGGAAAATTGTTTACCATTAAACCAATGTCGTTTCTTATGCTTTTAGGGGGTGGGAGGAGTTAGGAGGTAGGAGGTAGGAGGATAAGGTAAAAGTAAAGTGAAAGAAAGGCCTTTTTCGGATGAAAAATAGAAGTTCTAGGTGATTTATGAAATACGCAAAAATCGAACGTCAAGAGAAAGAGAAAGAAAGAGGGAGAGAGAGAGAGAGAGAAAGCTAAAGAGAGAAAAGGATAAATTTCCTGTCGTAGAAGCTGTCGCACAAAAGAGCATGTACATGTGTGTGTGTGTGTGTACGTGCAATGCTGTACTGTCGGATTGCATTTCTCTCGTTTCTCTCACTTTCCTTTTTTTCCTTCTTTCTTTTTTTCTTGCACAAGAGGTATAAGCATATACGAGAGAAAGAAGCCTGGAACAGGCCACTCGGTGGAGAACGAAATCCGATACGCGGAGAGGAAAAGCTAAACTCCTTCAAATGCATGGATCTCGCTTCTCCATCTTTTAACCCCTTTCTTTCTCTTTTTTTTTGCTTTTTACTTTTTTTTCACCAAACTATTATTCTTTTCTTTCTTTTTCTTCTCTTTTTTTTATTTGTCAGGCTACTCTCATTTTCTTCACGTTTTTCACTATTTCTTTATTTTTTTTTCTTCCTATCGTATATACGTATTCACCGAAAAAATTTTTCAACGACCTCGATTTTTTTTCTCCTCAATTTGTTAAACAAAATGCGCGCATTCTTTTATTTTTTTTTTCCTTCTCCTTCCCTTAGCAGGCGAACAATAGCCGGTACTACATATAACGCTTGCATAGAGAGAAAAGTCAAGCAGCGATAAATAAAAAGCGTTCAGTGGCGGCGTCGCGCGGCAAAAGCTTAAACTTATATAAGCAAGAGAGAAAAGTATTGTGCGCTCAGCTCAACAGATATATCAGTTTAGACGAGGAACTGCAGTTGCGCTCTTTCGTTTTTCTCTCTCTCTTTTTTTTGTGTCTGTGTGTTAAGTTGAGTATAACCTGGGAATGGGATATCGGATTCGCGTATTCGCTCGGGATATGGGATTTCTGTCCGAAGGAAAATCTATGTTGCTTTTACTGTTGGTTTAGATTAAAAATAAAGAGATAAGAAAGAATCTTTAGTTTTTTTTCTTTTGAGAACGCGGTAGAAGAATTTCATTAAAATAAAAACACTAACTGTTTAGCATTTATCTTTTATTTTAGGGGATTATAATTATTTGAAGAATTTATTGCGTTGTGAAATGTATGATACAACTGTTATTTAATATCTTTTGGTAATATAAGATATTACTTTGATAAAAATGTTTGCATTTAATTCGTCTTACCAGATTCGACATTTTCTACTGCGAAATCTGATCGGTTAATATATGATTACATTAAAAACTCTTATTAAAATTTTTTTTTTTTTAAGAATCAGTTAGTTCACTTTTTAAGCACAGTATAAAACATAAACGAAGACTACAAGTTTAAGATTAATCATTTTCTTATCGAACAAACGCGTTTAAAAGTACATTTTGCAAAAAAAGACATCTTTGATTTTCGTTTCTTGTAGAACACATAATCAAACTTTTTCTCGTTTGCTCAGCAAATACCAAAAGAGTATTTCAGCTACTTTTTAAAACAAATTGAAAATATACGATTTTCGAAGGTTATTAAATTATATTTTCTTTTCAAGCTGTTTGCAAGGTTATAAATTTTATACCAGTACTCCATTTTTGGTTTTCAAGTAATCGGAAATATTGGTAAGATATTTTTCGAAATCAGAATTATAAATTCATAAGCAGTTTTATCGAATCTCTATCTCTAAATATAAATTTTTAGCTCGCCTTACGTTCAGTATATCTCACCGACAAGAATAACAAATAATAAACTTACAACTATAAACTCACTTACAAATAAATTTCTTCCTTTTAACAGATTGCTTTCGCTTAGTTTTTTCATAATGATTTTTCTATTTTTAAAATAAAGAAAAGAATCTTAAAAATTTTCCAACATTATTCGTTAGGTAACTTATTCGCTAATCAAAATATAGCAATAACTGGATAAAATATTAAACTCTTTACGCTTTTCCTCAAAGTCTTATAAAATGAGTAGAAGGGATCGATTTTATCGGTAGCACGTGATACGTATTGAAAAACTTGAAAAAAAAACGAGAGGTAGGGAGAACCAACGTCTAACGATGTCGCGTATAATTACATTGAAAAGTTTCGACTTCACTATAGCAAAAACGTAATTATCGCACCTTGAGCTTCTCTCTATAACGATAGCTTTGTATATATATGTATATATACGCTATATGCACGACGCAATCGACAGGAATACTAAACAACATATCTAAGTTTCGTGTATAGTAAAACCATTGGCGCAGTAATTGCAACGCTGAGCTAAACGTATACTTGTTAATCGGGCATATAGCGATAATGTTTACCCCTGTAACGATCAACACATTCAAACAATTTGACTATATATATATATAGCGTATTCTTCTTCTCTTTACTTAAACTTAGTGCACGAAAACTTTATAAACTCAATGAACTTTAAAGACTTTAATGTTCTATTCACATCCATTTCACATCGATCTTAAAAAAAATAAACGAAAAAAAGGACTTGGTTAACGAAAGTTTATATTGTATGTGTGTAAAGAGTTTTGTTGTAGTCGGTAATGATAATGCGAAAATACACTCACCCCATGAAAAGTCTTGATGTTGTGGAGAGCATTCTGGGCAGCCAGGGCAGCTTTCCTTGTGTAGAACGTAACGAAGCAGCAACCTGCAACAGAAAGAAAAAATAAAAGTAAAAGAAAAAAATAAATAAGAGCCTCGTTGATTTAAAGACTTAGTGACTTTTGCTTTAACAAAAGACTTTGGGTTGGGTATACCGAAGAAACAAGAAGACCGAAAAACAGGCAGAAGGGTTAGTTGATCGGAAGGAAACCTTTAGGTATATATAGAGAAAGGTGCCGATAGTTACGAGTTATCTAAAAGTTCTTTCGATGCACCCTCGGGAGGTTTTAGTTTCTTTAGTCTATATATATGTATACACAATTTTATATATATGTATATAAAGTAGGAGAGGGAGATTAGGTCTATGTTTGTCGGAAGTTTTGAGAAAAGCTTGCGATACGAAGTAATATGTATATACACAGATAAAAACTAAAAAAAAAATAATAAAAAGGTAGCACGCATAGAATGTAAGGTAAAGAGTAAAGAGCTTTTCGAGGTCGGAACTTGCATTTCCCGAATGGGATGCAGTAAGTGAGAGTATATAAGCTTTGGGTTATGTACTGAATTGTGCATGTTTCACGGAAAAAGCACACGGAGATGACCTCTTAAGTCTGACCTATAGGATATGTTGACATGTAGTTCAAGAAAAGTAGCTAAGAGATGTGTGCTGCATCTGTACTACAAATGTTTTTAAAGCGTTTCTTTAAAAGTACACCATCTTCAATGTCAATTTAACTTGACAAGTTTGTTATTTATAATATTTATTTACTTACGTAGAAGCAAATATTTTAAAGAGAAATAATTTATTACTAATGTCACATAAATTAATTAAAATAATGAATAAATATGTTTGCTGTTTCAAAATACATTAAAAATGTCGTATGCTCATGTTAATTTGAATTTTCGCTAACTAAGTTAAACGCTTGTATGATAATATTTCTTTGAAGTGTATTCATAGTTAATTCATCTAATTATCAGAAAATAAATTAAAAATCATTTGAATAATAACCTAGGAAATCATTAAGCTTTTAGTCATACATAAAAAGCAGACATTACATTAAAGCCTATCTGGTACTCTTCTCTCCCTCTCATCTCTCATTTTGCTCATTAAATTACTTGCAACGAAGCGTCGAGCCGTGAACAACTTATGCCTAAATTTTCACTGAACATACACGCACACACAGGTGTCTTTTCATGTCTAATCTCTGCTCTTCTTGCGCATTAATATGAGTCCAAGTAAAAAGCGATGATCGAAAGGACAAATTATGAAGCTTTACTGCTACTTTTGGCCTTGAAACATATCATACATACGTAAACGTCGTTGTAAGAGCACAAGCGACCAAAGGGCTAAATCATCACGGTGGAATGAATCTCGTTTGGTTTGCTGGCCAGTCTCTGTGCTGGCAAGCCAAGCTTGTAATAGTCATGTCTACAAATGGCCCCATTCGTTACCGTGCCAACACCCGCGAACCTTTAGCTTGAGCTATGGATCAACTTAGAATACGATGAAATGTGCTGTTCAATGCTTTTTTAAGCATTCAATGTTTAAGAGGATATTTTTAATAGCTTCCATATTTCATGCGACGAGTTAATTAGTATTTTGATTTTAAAATTTTACAAAATTAATTCTGCACATTAAATTTTATTTATAATTGATTGACAAATTTTATTAAATTCAAGATTTTTCAAATTGAGCATGAATGTTATAAATATCATAACCTTATTTTCTACTAAATCTATTACTCATCAATCATATTCAAATTTAAAGTTGATTAAGAAGTTTACATTGAGCAGTTTATTATTATATTAGTATTTAACACATCGTTATAGTACATTATGTAATAAAGGAAATAAAGCTGAAAATTATTCTGGAAAATAATGAGTTCGCCATTCGAGTGAGTGAAGCGAAGCAAGGTTAGTAATCACCCGAGAAAATAATCAACTTTATTATTGCGTTGTGCATGCTACTCTATTTTCGGTTTAACCATGTGGCCACTTTATTGATTGGCAGAGTAGGAGTTATGAATAGAATGCTTTTAAATTCCTTTTAATGATCGAATTAAAAATTTTATAAAGTTGTTAGAAAATTCAATTACACGATATTTGTAAGGAATACTACAAGATATCATAGAGTTATTTTTAATTACATTGCTTTAAATATCATATTCATTTGATTGTGGGTAGTAGATCGATAAGGTAGATTTCTTTTTATGATTGTACTTTTTCTTAAAATAATTTAAGATACGGAGTGCAATTATTCGAGCAGGCTTAGTAATCTAACCCGATACTCTATTTCCTTGAATGTATAGAAGGTTGCTTATGGTAAGGGACAAGAGAAAGTCAATGGTAAATAAAACTTATAAGCAAAATAAATTTTCAAAACAATTGCAATTATAAAAAATTACAATAAAGAAAAATTGAAGTTTTGATGGAAAAAGTGATCTAAAAGTCACATAATATCTAAATCAAATCGGATATTCTTACTCTACTTCTATTGCATAAAATAGAGAGAAAAACTATACACAACGATTGATGATGCATTAAAAAAAATTAATAAATTTAAAAACTTGTAATTTGAAAGATTATTAAAATTTAAATATTAAAGTTTAATAAATTTAGAATTTTTAACAAAATATTTAATTTTAATTTCAGAAAAAATCAAATCGAATACAAATATAAAATATGATATATTGAAGTGATAAGAAAAGTTTTATTAATTCCTAGACAATAGTATCTTCCATTTAATTTTTTTAGTAAAAAATCAATCGCAACGGTTGCTTCGAGAAATAATCCGTATAATTTTATCTTGTCCAACATGTAACTTTATACGAACGCAACCGCTACTAGCAATCAGCTTTTAGTTTATATATCGATATACCCACATTTATCGCATTGACGAATGCACACGAGTTACAGACATCGCGTTAGTGAACATTGACTGATCACAACTAAACAAATTGCAGACTTTACAATACGCAATGTTATTTAAACACATTTGGTATATTAACTAGTAGATCGACGAGTGTGGGATTCATGGTTTCTGGGGGGTATTTATTACCGCGACGATCGATTGCAAGTGCTAAAATATGCAAGCTTAAACATGTGTACGTGAACTGGAATATCTTATGGTTATGTGCGCATTAATTAATAATTTAATTTATAAACACGTAATTATGTTAAGTGATATTAAAGAATTAATAATAAATTTACTTTTATGAAAAAAATTGGACATTGAATAAAAAGAGGTTGAACGATTATTACGCATCATTATTAAATTATTCAATGATAGACTAAATAATAAATTAATTACCAGCATAACGAATGTAATAAGTGGCAAATAAAATATTTCTACGTTTAGAACAATTTGGCACATAAGATAAAATGACCGGCGTACCTAAACTCATTAATAGAGGTTTTTTTTTTTAAGCAAAGAAGGCGAAAGAAAAGGACAATCGAATAATTAAAGTTTTAAAACAACAAGATATGTACCACGAAAAACATATCTTGCGTTAAATTTTTTTTAGTATTTTTCCTTATCTTTCTACAAAAGAATTTTCTCTGAACGTTGATGAAGAAATTATTCATCAGCATAAAACTTTGTCTGGTAAAAGAAACGTCTGGAATTAAATAATTAAGTACCAGGATGCAACGTATCATTAATTTGATAAATGAAAATTAATTGAATTAGAGCTGACTGTACGACGGATTCCGTATCCGTCTGTAAAAATTAATGTATGCATATGTACGCTCTAACACTTCTGGTAGCAATAGCAGCCATTAAGAATTCCCAATTCACATCGTGATTATCATTAATTGGAACTTTGAATTATACCGAAGCTAGCCGCATGTGAAGCGCAACGGTTTGCAACGTGCGCGCGCGCGTACACACCAACCCCCGTACAAATTATGCATTACCGTTTCCGTAAGTGAGCTGAATATAACGAACAAGCGACATTGAGCGGAATAACCTCAGGCTAAGCGAACAGTCTGCTTTATGCTTTTAAATCCCTTTACCAGTTTACAGATTCTCCCACGAGTTTACTATGTGGATATATGTATATTGGAGATTTATCTAAAAGAGAAAATGAAGACAAAAAATTTTGATGCTAAAAGAGCTTGGATATGATTTGATTTCGATGAGGGAGCTTTTTAGGAAAAAAAACAAGTTTGCTTGAAGAAAAAAAATTATGGATTTGTTGAAGCATAGAATAAGATAAGGAAACCAAGCGAATAATAAGATTTGAAATCCATACGTATACAAAAAATAATAAATCTGATTGGAACTGATAAGAAATTTTTGTTTAATTTATAGATTTAAGGACCATTTGTTTTAAAAATTATAATAATGCTATTTAATTTTAATTATAATTATATTTATTTATTCGAAATTTTATAAATTAACGATTCGATCAACTAAATAACTGTGCTCCAAGAATAACTTCCTGATTAAACTAATTGAATATAAAGTTAGTGAGGTAAAATCTACTTTGATAATATTATAGTGAGAAAATTGACTTAAAAAATAAAAGCATATTATAATTTCCATGTATAAGCATATTTTAAGATGAGCAGCGACAAAATCCAAGTATCTAAGTATAACCACATCTCGCATAAAGAGATCCTTTTCCCTAACGCTCAAGGCTAATCAGAAGCTAGGCAAGCTTGCAACGTAAATTGCAAACTCGTAATCTTGCTTGGGTATAATATCCCGGTGGTCAGCTCTTTGCTCAAAGGAATTGGTACTACACGTGAGAAAGAGGAAAGAGAAAGAGAGCGAGCGAGAGAGTAAGAGTTTCATATACGTCGCATGTGAGAAAGGTCGCGATATCATAGGTTAGAATAGTATGTGGGAGTAGACAAGGGTTTATACGGGGGACGTTAGGTAGGAGGGAGAGAGGGTAGGATAGTTCAGTTGGGACTAAGCGAAGTACATGAACATTTCCGTGTCGAACACGTTTGCGATGAGACATATCGCTACTAGCCGATCGTTCTCTTCTGTGGTTAATACCTTCGGCCCAATGCGTGATTAGAGTCCATAGGGAAATCTAGCTTGAACAAGCGCATTTCCCCTCTAGGTAGTTGCTCTCTTCTATGTTCATACTTCTCTTTCCCTCTTTTCCTCTCTTTCTCTCTTTTTCTTTTTCTACCCTTTCTCCAGATTCACGATAAATTTCATTTTGCAATATGTAACAACCTAAGCAATGCTGACGATGCAGAGTTCTCTAGTTGATCGGTTAAATAGTCCCTAGCATTGTATTTCAATATTTTGATAACATGCCAAGAACTCATCGAAATCGCATCACTCTATTGCTATTGCCGTAGAACAGTAGAGTATTGAATCCTCGAATCCTAACAAATATTACTGAAAGGAGAAAGAGAGAAAGTAAAAAGAGGCTGAGTCAGGCGGAGAAGGCAACTCATCGTTCCCTTATTATTGACAATGTCGAGACACATAGAAATGACTTTAAAGGAAAGGAATACGTAAAAGCTTTCGACGGTTCTGGTCAGTAAACTGCATTTCTCTGTCTTTTCATGTTTCACTTGTTTCGATACTTGGTATACGAGGTACCATTGACACTACTATATTACTGAGATACCTATTCAAGCGAAGGATTGTCATGCAATACAGCGTATGAAGCCGTTCAAGTATGAGTATTGAGATGCGACAAAACTAGGTTGCGGATTTCAAATAGACCTGATATTTGACTAGTTCTGCAAAATTGAGTAAAAACAAATATAACAAAAACTTTAGAAAAATTGGATTTATGTAGATTTAAACTTTGTCAGCTAAGAAATTTTATAAATATATTACGTTTTCAATTAATATTTCGTTAAAAAAAAACTAGATCAATTTTATTGATATTTAGACAAATATTGTTTATAGTTCTTTTAAATTGAAAAAAAATGGTTGCGGATTTCAAAAAGACCTGATATTTGACTAGTTCTGCAAAATTGAGTAAAAACAAATATAACAAAAACTTTAGAAAAATTGGATTTATGTAGATATAAACTTTGTCAGCTAAGAAATTTTATAAATATATTACGTTTTCAATTGATATTTCATTAAAAAAAAAACTATATCAATTTTATTGATATTTGGACAAATATTTTTTATAGTTTTTTTAAATTGAAAAAAAAAAATTGCGAAAGTTTAGTTTTACAAATAAATGAAAAAAAAATATGTTCCGTTAAAAAAGTGAAAAATTCAATTCCATTAACTACCATTGGACAACAAAACATATTGCAACTGTAAATGGGAAAATTAAGCCAGCTATATATATTTAAAATTTAACGCAAATATCATATTTGTACATACAGTTTTATTAAAACCATTAGAAGTGGAAAGTTTATATTTTTGTGAAAGTTCGGTACATGCTTTTAGCTTCAATCAATAATTTAATCCTTTTATTATCTTTCATAAACAAATGTCAAAATATAATTTTATTTGACCTATGAGTCATTAATATTTCGATATTGAATTTGTATTTATCAATAATGCGTTAATTTATTGATGAATAGTTAAATTTTACATTATTACTGTCATATTCAAACTAAAATATTTAAGCGTTACAGCATAACAAATATTGCCAAGTTTACCAGCTGTAGCAAACACCCCTAGATTTATACAGCAATAGGATTTAAGGGCCAATAGGGACAGAGAGTGAGAGCGAGAGAGAGAGAGAGCTTGCATAATATGTAGGTTGAATAGACGTAATACTCGATCCAACTAGAACTGTATGCATATGATACAATACATAGACATAGGATGAATTTCAGAGGATATATAGATTGCTGCTACAACAAGACTGTACGCATTGCAACGACGTAAGAGGTACAGAGGAGTAGGGCTTTGATCGGCCAAGCAATGTAATTTCCGTGATTAGGTCGAGAACAAAGGCAGTACCGGAAACTAAACGTATATATATATATTCAGTCATTCTCTTTCTCTCTCTCATGTTAAACATCCGGCTGAACGATGAGTTGAAAATCGATGAGCTTTAAAGCGCATTCTACATCCTTTTCGCGGAACTTTCAAAATTCGAAGCTTTCAGCGTGAGTGAACGCGACTTCTGGTTACTTTTGAGTTACCCTATCTCTGCGCTTCTGTAACTCTATCCCAAAGCAAACCTCCGTTGCACGTCAGCTAACCTCTATTTCGAGGGGGGGGAGAAGAGAACAACTTCCCCAACTACTGATGGTTTGAACTATATACGCGAAGAGCTCAAGTTTTTTCGCTTCCCTTTTTTTTATTCTTTATTCTTTTCGTCGCAAACTCTTTTCTCCTTCGTTTCAAAGTTACGCTGAGATAAACGTTGGGTTTGTTCTATATATTCTGGAACGAAAGAAGATAAAATTAAAGTAATGACTGTGTAACGTGAGGTATTAGTTTTACGTTGTTTAATTTAAACTTAGAGAACATCAGTAAAAAAAATAGTACATAATAATTTTAATGAATAAGTGGAAAAGTTGTTTTTATCGACTAAATGCGTAATAAAAAGTTGACCATCTAAAATTGCAAATCAAAATGTAATTGTAAACTTGAAAAAAAATTCTACATGAAATATGTTATAGTTTATTGTAACTAAATACGTAACCCATGAAAAATATCAGAAAATAAAACTACGTGAAAAATGACAACATCAAAGTTGAAAAATTGATCCGTGCAACTGGATAACCCGAAAAGGGTAAAAGAAAGCGGAAAAACGAGATATAGAAAGAGAAATAAAGAAAGCCAATAGGAGAAGGATTCGCAAAGAGCCCTGTAGAAAAATGCAGCATAAATCCGATACAACGAATTTATGTATGGTTTATCGATGCATTCGTTTACTCCTTTTTTTCTTTTCCTTTTCTCTTTTTCCACTTTGCGTAAAAAAAATTTAACGCGCATGCGAATACCGACAGCCTTCCGATGAGAGAAAGAGAAAAAAGAGAGAGAGAAAGCCTAGAGGAATTTCTTCTTCTGGATGCACGTGCTCTGGAGCTTGCGATAGAACCGAGATTGCTATCGAAACTCCAATTCTCATAGTACCTCTATTCCTATGCAACACTTCGATATCGAGTATGTGTTTCCAACGGAGAAAGGGTGGGAGCGAGAGAGAAAGGAAGAGATGAAGGAACTTGTATGTTTGTGTATATGTCTCGGGAGTACCTTTAAAGCTGAACGCATAGCTGTTACGTCAAGGTTCGCAGAAGCAAATAGATACTGCAAAGTTTAGGTAAAGGAGAGAGAGCTTTGCCTTTGCCGCAGCGAAATATCTCTTTACAACTCGATTACCAAAGGCATCTATTACATGAGTTGCTCGTAATATTTAGATTACAGTGCTACTCATGTGCCATTTTGCATTGTATTACATTTTTTGTATCGCGGTAATATTACGAAATACGAAAAGAAAATATGTATAAGAAAATTTTTGCTTTTCTGGTCACGTTGTGTTTTAAGAAAATTGGAAAGTATAAAGCTTCTTGGATGATTTTAAGTAATTAAAATGTTACATTTTTAAATTTCCATTGAATATAAATCAAAATCTTTTTATAACTCAAGTCAATTATTCAGATGATAAGATCAGAAATTAGCAATTTGAATTTCAAATTCGTACTTTCAATCTTCTTTATTATTATACATATAAATATCGAAATCAGAGAGAATCCGTAAAAATGCATTAACCTAAAAAGGAGGGGGGAGGGGTTATAAATTCTGGAACTTGTTCTTTCTTCTTTCCTAACGATTTTAATCCAGCTTACATCGTCAAATCGATTATATGTCTCGAAAGAGTACCGAACTGAATTATCGAGATAGATTTTCCGCCCCTTCTAAAACTCTAAGTATATAGGTATTATATAGTTTTATTTAAAAAGTTGTGATCTTTGTTGTTTTATATCTTTTCAACACGTCCGATATATCGTACTAATCCCTTCTCAGTTTCCGCATCCATGCGGTATATGATCGTTTCTATCGTCCTACACTTCTAGTCATATAATCCCATTGACATTATACGGATAACATGCATCCACGCATATCTCTCCTCCTCCTCCAGCTCCCACTCCTCTCTTTTACCGATACACTTTTAAACCATTCAAGCCTTCAAGCGTCATTGGTATTCTGTGCACGTAAAAGATGGCTTCCTTCTTTTCTCTCTCTTTCCCTTCTCTTCTACTTTCTTTCTTTGTCTATCTCACTTGCGTGCAGCTTGGATAATACTAAGGGATGGAATGTTGTTTCTGGCCCAAGACTAAAACCCACAGACACAACTTGTCGCCCTTAAGCTCATGCCCCTGCAATTCACGATACAGATAACCCTTTACAGAGACACACACATACACACGGGTATAGATATTTCGTTGACACTTATTAAAATGCTATGGACGTGAGACTTTATGTACAGTGTTTGAATAGAGAAAATGAAGTAGATGATTCGATCTTGAGAAAATTTACATTATAATATTTATTAGCTCTAATGAAATTTTTAATAAAAAAGTTTATTACGTTTAAAATTAAACAAAATTTATTAAGTTCTGTTTCTCAACTTCATAGTATTTATTATTTTTTTATTACAAATAATTGTTTTAACACTAAAAATATTATTTAAAAAAGATTTATTTTTAATATTTTTTAAAAGCTGTTATTTTTAGAATTTTCAATAAATTTTCTACATTTGTAGTCTGAGGAAATTACTTTATGCGTTTGAAACGTCAAAGCCATTCTTTAACGAATGATTTCACTGAATACATAAATGTTCGTTAAAATTCAATGCGCATGCCATATTGATAAATCTTCTTGAAAAGGGTTGGAATACTTATTTCAATACTAGAAATTGGAAAATATAATTTATTTTAATTTTAATATAACATCAGTTTTTATATTAATAGATTCTTACGATTTATGATAATGGCGGTAGAGGAAAAATTTTAAAATAAACAATAAATCTTAAGAAGATGTTAAGATTATATCAAAATTTGACTTCCGTGTTTATAATTTTCAATCAGGAGTTTACCAAAATCAATAAAACTAGAGCAAAGATTTACAAGGAAGTTAGCTTTTAGCATAGTTTTCTGCAGAATTTCCTCTATTAATTTTCTCCTTGCATCATCATCTAAGATTAGCCCACAAACTCTATACGTATATATGCGCAAGCTCCTAAGCAGTACACCTTAAAGCGTTAAAGACTTGGTTTGTACACCTGGCGCCCAAGCTAAAACAACAACATAGCTGCAACCAGCTTGCATTAGACCTGGGCGCTAGACGTGTCCTCTCATAGAATATATATATAGAATATAGTATATATCTAAGCGATAGGCGTAACAATCCTCGCTGTAAATTTGAAGCTTGCATCGACTAATCCCTCCTTTAACTTTATGTTAAGGTTAAGAGGAGAACTGCATGCCCGATAACCTTGTATATATACGTATTCTATATAAGGTTGCACCAGCAGCGCCAAAGAGACACGCCATAGATGCTAGTATAACATTAACGTTAAAGCGTGAAACCAAGTAATCCAACTGGACCAAGTCGTTTCTAATCTCTTGGGTAATAATTTGAACTGCAAGCTAAACTATATATACACAGTGTAACATATGTTATGCATAAGATACACACACAAATACACACAAACACATCTAGTCCAGTATAATAAACGGATTCTCCGAGTCGTCAGATGCAGAAACAGGTGGTAAGCATTGGCTGTATTATATAAACAAGCTGGGAGATACTATATCTTAAGATCAAGTTATACAATAGACCAGTCAATCTTCTTATAACGGGAACGTTTGTTTATCATGTACTTTTTTTTTCTTTCTTCTTCTTTTACTTTTTTATTTATTTTTTTTTATCATCCATAGGATGCTTCTTTCTTATACTGCAAATACGATCCACTTATTGGATTTAACGTCGAGGGAAAAAGATATGTTTCGCGGTTATATATACGTATACGCGGCGCGTATGTGTGTAGTCTTTTGAAGATTGTTTCTTTGATAGGGTATACATACGTATATATACTCCTTATATACACGTATATGCGCGAGCTTATCCTGCCACGGGGCTAAGGAAAACGATATCCTTTTTGCGACTCTCTTTCTCTCTCTCTCTCTCTCTGTAAAGCGTGTATACCGTATCATCGTCAATAACCGATACTATATACGAGATTTCAATCTTTTCCGTATATATAACAGAAAAGCTTACTTTCTCTCTATTTTTCCATCTATCGCTCTTTCTTTATTTCTGCGAACGAATGAAAGTTACACGCATTCTATAAATATATATGTATGTACTAGATGGGGTATGGCTTGTAAAAAGGATTGTAGTAGAATAGAGAAAAAGCAATCGTCTAATGAAACTAGTAGATTTTTCATCGCTCAAACCATTTGCAATGGTTTATTGCGGCAAAAAAAGGAGAAAAAGAGGAAAGATGTAGGTTATGTAGGTTGAATAATACTATGAGGTTTTGTGACATTTTGTACGAGAAGGTATATATAATAGAGAGCGATGTACATTAAATGCGAAAGGCTCATTGTATAGTCGATATTTATCGGATTTCAAAAGCTGGACTTACGGTTTAAATCTCTTAGAGCATTAGAATTATGTTTCCACTTTAGAATTGAGATGTATACTGTAAAGGCTAATATAATAAGTCGCTATGATTTTGGATTTAAACCGATTTTGCATTTTGCTAAATGAATATTATAAATTTATAATACATAAGTTGCATATTTAATAGTATTGTTAAAATACAAAATTTTAAATTAATTGAAATTTAATGTAGTTATAAAGCAGAATATATGATTATTAATTCATGTTGAATATGAAATTCAGAATTCAAAATTTCGATTAATTTGATTTACAAAATTTATTAATTTATAAAACAGTCAGTTTTATATATATTTTTGATAAAATTATTAGCATTATTAAATAATTTTCTTTCTGAATTATTTTTAACATTTTTAAATAAAATATGTTGAGCTTTTATGAATAAAATATATTTTAAGCAAAACATCGTTCGGTTAATGTTATAACAATTATAATGAAAAATGATTGATTTTATAAAATTATATGAATTATACTTTAAAACTTTTATTATATGCTCGAAGCTACTTTAAAGCTGTAAAACTGAATTAATAACGTAAAAAATAAAATAAAGCTCAGAATTCGTAAAAAAAAAGATAACTAAGAAATGTTATTGTTATATAAACCAGTAGGTTGTTTCCTCAAAAGAATGAGATATAAAAGAAGCTCTTTTTTTATTTCGATTTAACAATAGTGAGACGAGGGATAAGCGTACCAATTATTAGAGTTACCGGTACCATACATAAGCCACTAGTGTATATGTATCGTTTGTCGGTCGATCGGTGGCGGTGACTGAAAAGAAATCCGATAGAAATTCGATAGATCGAAAGAGGTAAAACCATACTGACGACGAGTCAACGACGAGAGAAAGAGAGAAAGAAAAAACCATTAATCGAATAAAAGTGTATCTGCCACGAGAGCGCGGCAAACGAAATAACCTTCTACCTCTCTTTTTTTCTCTCATTTTTTCTTGTTTCTCTCTTTCTCTGTTTCTTTTGTAGCTTTTTTTTATTCTTTATCGTTTTTTTTCACCCTCGGGAAAAGATACCGGACTAATTTATACTTACCAAGCAGCGAGGAATATTTTTCAATAATTCCTTCGATACTTGTTTTAAGATCGGAAAATATTTGCATTTAAAAGTTTTACAGATAAGACTTTTTTTTAATTAAAATAAAAAAGAAAGAAAAGCGTTTGATTATGATTATTTTCATGTAAAAGTTTTATTTTATTTTTGATCTTTCAGCAGCTTTTTGATTCAGCTGTATATTTAAAATTACAATTTTTTTTTCGTGAAAAGTAATAATTTTTATAAAAGTATAAAGATTAGAATTTTTAATGAAGTTCATTATATTTCGTAACGATTGTTTTTAAAAATTTTATGAGAAGAACAATCAAGTAAAGAAAAAAAGTATTCGTTGAAAATCATTTGCATTTCAAAATTCAAAAGAATCAATTAGCAGTAAAATGATCAATGACGTTAATTAAAGCAGAAATTTACTTTTTGTTAATTTTCATACTAAGTAGGCTTTGAACTGTTCTAATGGCATATAAAGTAGTCCAGATAAAACAAAAAATTTTGTTGTAAGAAGAATAATGCCTGGCCTTGCTTCATAAATAATTATCGAATATATCAAATTGAGAAAAATTTTTTTAATCGAATTCAAAATAATTTCAACATTTTCATTTATAAAAACGATTGTAGCCACAGATTTGACCGTAGGCAATATTGGAATAAAAATGGCAATTAAAAGATTAATCTAAATATTTTAAAGTACAAAAGAGACTACGTACAAATTGTTTTAAATTAATGATTATTCAATCATCAAAATAACTTCTTTTGATAGAGTCAACAAATAGAAATTGAAAATAATATCATTTATAAACATAAACTTTTTAATTGATTGAGCTTTTTAAACTTTTTTTTTATTTAATAAATAATAAAATAAGCTTATTTTTATAAAAATGTTGTAATTTTCTAGTTAAATCAAGCAGCATCGAAAACAATAATTGAACAATAAAGCGAAGCAATGCATAAAATTGTAAAATTATTTTTTCTCTTTTCAATGAATATTTTTAACATTCTGGAGGTTAAAGGGCGTTTGAAAGCTACAGAATAAGAAAGAGAATTCACGAAAAGTCCAGTGAATGAATTTTCGTTCTACACACTAGGAGAAAACAGAAAAGGAAGCTCTCTCTCTCTCTCTCTCTCTCTCTCTCTTTCTCTCGTCGTCGCTTACATTACAGCCTTTTACTTTTAGCTTTTTCTTTGACTCGACTTTTTTTTTCTTTCTCTATTCTATCTTACTCTTTCTCACTCTCTGGTGGTCTTTTATATAGTAGTACCGACAGTCGACAAAAAGAAGAGAAAAAAAAAGAAAAAAGGTTATGAATCCTAACTGCGCATGAATGCCTAAGGAGAAGTTCTGTTCTTCTTCTTCTACTGACGACTACGACGACGACGATGTCGACGAGGGCAAAGAGCGTGGATATACATACTTTTCGAAATGAACGTCGAGAGAAATATTTCAAACACAGTTTAAACAAGAGGAAAATTGAAGTTGCCGCTTTTCGTATCGTCTTAGATAAATATTTAGTTCCCTTAAACCTTTACCTTTTCCTCCTTCCCCTTCCCCTCTTTTTCCTATTTTCACTACTAAAGTGCAAGTCAGTTTTACTTTTGTAGAAATATTTCCCTCGAGTTATTGGGATCATGTAAATATAATGTAAAAGTAATTTTTTTTTATAAACAAAAGGTAATTGTTAGTGATAAATATTTTATAATTTTTAAAATTTTTCCGGAAAGTTTGTTGAATAAAATTGATTTTGAAACAACGCTTGTATTG
The DNA here is from genome assembly GCA_017163975.1 of Anastatus disparis. Classification (NCBI taxonomy): domain Eukaryota; kingdom Metazoa; phylum Arthropoda; class Insecta; order Hymenoptera; family Eupelmidae; genus Anastatus; species Anastatus disparis. The sequence continues at coordinate 8,241,932 of JAFFSR010000226.1, forward strand.
AATTTATGAAAAATGTTAAAACAATTTATTTTACAATTTTGGTATCATAAATAACGCGAAAAACTTTTAATATTCGAAAAAGTCGAAAATAGTACTACCTATAACAATTTTTAATATCATTGAATTAAAAATTCCAAATAAAAAATAAAAATTTTTTCAATTACACTTTCAAATTAAATTTGATCTACAAATTATTTATCCAACAAAAATTTCATTCAATAAACAGTCTTTGTTATAAAATCCTAAGATTATATAACAAAGAAAAAAAGGAAACTATTATCAAGCGCAACAACGACTACAGTAATGGCACTTCTACTCGATAAATTTATAAGTTCTTAGTCCCCTGTGCATGTCTGACCATAACGGCATGATTCTACTTCATCAGAATCTAGCATTTGTCCCAAAGGGAGTTCTTAAGCTAAAGTCATTTACTCAAAGAACTTCAATTTTCTCTCTCATTTTATTATTATTATTATCTTTTTTTCTCCAGATCAAAAAATACGTTGCACGATGATAATTGTCATAGTGAGCAATTTTAATTGAATATTGTGTTATATACTCTCGGACACAAATTCAAAATTTAAATGCCCATTTCCAGCCACAAAATTCAATTAGGTTTGTAATTGCCAAAATAGTATAGTAGCGAAGCAATGATAATTGATGTTCGTTAGTTATTTTTATTAGTACTCGGAAATAATGAAATTTGATCGCGCGGCTAACAGGTTCAACGGAAACAATAGTAGCGGCCTCTTGTATTGCAGAATCAGCTGTCATGACTCATTATACAAAATGCCTATATTAATGCATTTTAATGTTCGTTTTAAACTCTATTGTATAATCCTATTTTAAAGTTGAAAATATACTCAAACCAACAATCATATGTTAATGTGTTTTATGTTTCTGATTGTTATAAAATTATGCTTTCAACTAGTTTACAACAATTTATTTTGTTTATATAAAAAAACTAATAAAAGCAATAGAAAAATATTTTATTGTACTCGCGAAATATTTCTTAAAATGGTTAGTATTAAAAATATATTTTAATCAAATAAATATTAATTTAACTTAATTAAAAGTTTATTAAAAGAAGAAATACAAGTTTTTTCAAATAAACATTTTCGTGATTGAAACAAATATTTTACTCCTCATCATTTAAATAAATATTTATTACGTATAACCAAAATTTTTTTAGAACGATTTCTTTAATACTATGATATAATTTTGAAGTAATTCTTTTTTTCAAAATAATATAAAGTCATATAATAGCCGTACATATAAAAAGATTTAGAAGTTAAATGATATGGGTAAGCATTACAAAAGTAACGAGGCTCGCGAGACCCTCTTGGTCATCAGGCTCTAGCAATTATCTTGGGAAAGATTTTAGTTATCGTGCATGTTAAAAAAGAGTATAAGAGAGGGAAAGCACTGACCGTTAATAGAAAAGGTCAAGTAAAATTATATAGGTACAATTAAGCCGAAATGGACGTAAGAGTTTTGCATTAGAACATGTGTGCCGTGTATGTATATGTATAGAACATATACATGTCAAAAGAAAGGGTTAAAAAGAATCGCGTCATAAGGTTAAACGATGCGAGACAAAGGCAAGAAGGATCACCCGTGGTAAACGAAACGTGACTCGTCCCTCTTTCTGCTACTAATGCTTTAGTTCAAAAGAAAGAAAAAAAAAGAAAGGGAGAAAAGGTGAGAAGATGAGAGGGCAAGTTTCTTTACTCGTTAAGATGAGACAGGTCAGCGTGGGAAAATGGACCTAACAGACAGCAGTTTGCCATTTCACTCTGTTCCATGATTTGTTCATTTAAAATTAATTGAGAATTTTCCAGACAGCGTTTAATTTCCTTTTTTCAAATGATTTCTTACTATTTAACGTATAGTTGATTCAAATTTTTAATTTTATTAAGTAACAATAAAAGAAAAGATGAAACTAAAATTTAATATGTAAATGTATCATTAAAGTATGATTAATGAATTATTATTTGAAGTCAAAGTATAAACTTGACTTCTCGAAATTTCTAGTTACATCTTAATTTCTATCCGCTCAAATATAATCATCAACGTTAAAAGGATAATTTTGCAAATTGCCTCAAGTTATTTCAATAATAAAATCTGCCTTGCACATTGAAGAAATAGGTGTATAACAAGTAGGACATAGCTGTGTTGCGCTTGCGCGATTCTCTCTTTCCTTCTTACTCTTGTTCTCTCTTTAGTTGAGAAGCTATATTTGAAGATCAAAAAGGCACGCTGTAATAATAGCCAAAGTTATCGAGCGATTCAATATTCCCCAAGTTTCTCGCTTGCCTTGTGAGAGCGGAAGCGCATCGCCTCGGGTGACTATGATACGTATTAAATTCTCTTCAACGCTCTTGCTCTCTCTCTCTCTCTCTCTTACTTTAACGTTTCCAAAGGAAAGAAGAACTCTTGCATGCGCGTATTCTCTCTTACTCTTTCTTGCTTTAAAGTCATTTTATATCTTTACTTCATTTGCATTATTTGTAGTTTTCGCGTGAGAGAGAACCTAGATATTATGCATTATAGATCTTATTACAACGTGGAAAAGTGAGGCGATGAAAGGAAATAGGTAAAAGCTACTGCTAGCATGTTAAATTTCCGGATAACTAAGATCTATCCATAAAAAGAGACAGAGAAATACGAGAAAGGTAAAGAAAAAAAAATAGACAAGTTGATGAAAAAGCATGAAAGATTAACACACGAAAATTTATAGTGCACAACGTATAAAAGACAAGTTCTTGGTTATATATGCTAAAGTTGATTAAACGCCCGGACATTTGCTTAAGCTTTTTGACTCCTCAGGTTATTTCTTTGTCCTTTTGGGATTTATACATCAGAAGACATCATGGTAAACCTAACTTTTTCATTTACTTCCATCTTGCTTTTTTTTGCTTTTGATAATATTATATTCTGACAGATAATAATGCAAATATAATTCACTTTGATTATAGTATTCAAGAGGGTAATAAATTGAGGTTTTGTTGATATTTAGTGAAGGAGGTTTATCTGTTTCTTTTGATAGAAATAAATTGCTAACATTATTGCTTGAAATTTATAGATGTTTTTAAGTACACGTAATTGAAAAATTCTTCAAAAAAATGAAGATGAACAGCTGTTTATTTATTGAAAACATTTCATATGTATTTTTTATTAAAATTTAAATAGTAATAAAATTTAAAATTTATTTTTTATTTACAATTAAACGTTATTTATAAGAAAAATATCTTTGTCATCATAATTAATGATATATTAGACGGATGAACTTTTAATTAGTTATCAATAAAATAGTTTGAAAAATAAAAAAAAATGTTCTTGAACGATAGGTGTTTTTTAAATTTCTATAAAGTAAACGTTTTTGAAAAATTAATTTTTCAGAAATATCTCAATGATTAAAAATTTTTCTTATAAAACTTATTATGCAGTTAAAGTTCTTATTTTAATTTGAGGAAGTTAAGTACCAATTAAATTGTTATAATTTTAATGAGCTTTAAAGATTATGACGTGCACAACATTGATAACAGTTTAAAATTTTACTTTTTAAAAAATATTTCAATCATGTATACTAAACAATACATATAAGTTTATTAAAAAGTCATAAAATTATTGAGAAATTATTTGCTTTCATTAAAGCTAAAACTATTAAAAACGTATTATTGGGATACTTAATGAAAAACTTACATGTATGGAATTTTGATATTGTTTATAAAATTAATTTTAGTGAAGTAGCTAAAATCTGTGATTAGTTAATAAAAAAATATCGAAAAAATAAAACTGAATTCCCACACTAATGTTTATCAATATAAGAAGAAAAATAAACCTATAACTGTAGCAGAAATTGATCTATATATATAGCCCAGCTCACGTGCGATGAGCTTTGCCAAGAAAGTGAATGAGCCGTGGGAGGCTTATAAAAGGCAATATTTTCGTTCTCGAGTGTCGTAGCTATATTGAAGAGAAAAAAAGAAGCACAAAAAATAAAGAAAAAGAGAAAAAAAGGAAAAAATTTTTCTTCGTGCAGTACAGCATTGTCACAATTACATCGGATCAGGGAAGAATATTTCATCCAAGAGTATATATATATAGAGGGTTCCTTAGGTCCTATGTAGCCGCAAAAGTAAGAAGAGAAACGAAGAAGATTCACCGAGCCGGACAGATTATTAACGGGCAATTTGCTGCGTCTGCTACTGACTGTATTGTCTCTTCCATCGTCGTAGTCGCGGATATCCTTCTACTCGTTTTCGTCTTTCTCTTTCTCTCTTTCTCTCCCATCGTGTTCCTACTCTATTCTTCGAAAGCTCTCGACTGTCTCTTAGTTATTTCCGTCGTCGTTAATGTCCGATATCGGACGTTTTCTTCTCTTCTCTCTTTCTCTCTTTTTCTTCATCACCCGAAAATAAATAGAGAGGAAGAAAAAAAAAATAGAAGGATTAAACTCGATTGCTTCGATCTGTAATGACGTACCTTTTATACCCGAAGCTAAATTTAGACCAGAGCTTTTTTTTCTTTCTTTCTTTCTTACAACTGTCGTCCATCCAGACGCAAACAGTAAAGCTAGAGATGCCAATCGTCAGGAATAATCCGTACTAATTGCTTTCTTCGAAATCGATTGCTTCAAGTTTTTGTATTTACTACACTCTTACTGGATCCCTATCCTATGTACCAGCTTTAATTGAATAATAATTGAAGCATTGACGCGAGAATCTAAAGTAATTAACAATTACATCATTAAGTACTGCACTGCTTTAAATTTCGTTTATTTTTTATTCTTCAACATTTCTTCTTCTTTTTTTTTGAAAGAATAAAAAGACTAAATTTATATAAATAGAAAATACGTAAACTGTAAGACTTTGCGTCAGCAGTCGTTGACTTTTAAAGTCTTACATAAAATAAGAGAATGGAGAGCCCAAGCTTTCTCAATATTTTCGGCATTCTTGAATGGATTGCAAGGAAGAAATGTCCCTTGGAATGACTATTCTTTAGGAAAAGCGTCTTTTCACGATAGCGAAGAAAAGGGCTTAAACGGGGAATGAAGAAAAAGAAAAGATATCAAAGTAAATTTTAAGAAAATAACTCGAGCGTAGAATTAAAGTATTCAAAAAAGGAAATTCTTTTTTTTTCATGTGTTTGAAGAAAGTATACTTTTATTTATATAAACGTTTGCAAATAAAACTTTTATTTACATTTAGAATGAGCCGGTCTGTGGCTCAGTCGGCAGAGCGTTGGATTCGTAATCTCGAGGTTTCGAGTTCGAATCCCGCTCTCGGCTGAATCATACAAGCACCACTGTACGTTACATGTGCTTTGTTCACGAACACACTTACGAGCTCCGTCGCTGATTAGCATCGCAAAAATAGCATAGCATAAATATAGCGACAAAAAAAATAAAATATTATATTTTAACTTACATTATAGTTTTCGGTAAAATGATTACTTTTGCATAACACTCACCTGAAACATAAAATATAGATTATAATTAGACATGAGCATATTTGATGTGTAAATTATATTAAATTATAAAAATATTACGGGTTTTAAAATGATGTGAAAATTTTAAAACGTTAATTAATAAATCAAACCTAAAAATAAATATAAAACGATGATTATTAATTTTTAATTAAGGAAATACGAGTCGGAAAATATATGAATATAATGCATTTATTACGGTACATTGTTGTTAAAGTTTACGTTATTCATCGTTTATTTATTCGCTGGTTAATTGTATTATATTCAAAATATTGTACGTATCAATGTATATATTATTAAAATTGTTTGTTATTTTCAACTTATTTAAAATATTTTAAAAAGGTTACATTTTTTTAACAATTTTTCAATGTTTCATAAATAATGTAGAAAAAAAGTATATTATTCAGTTAAAGGGCAGTTATTTTGCGGTTACTTAGGAGATAGATAAACTAAATCCTGCTCAAAGTTTCACATAATACACTTGGCTCTTTACACTTGCGAGCCAAATCTCTCTCTCTCTCTTTCTCTTTCTCCTAGTTCTCTGGAAATTCGAAGCTGGTAAATTTAATAAGTGAAAGCTTGGCCACTCAGGCTTATACCTTGTTCGATAATCCCTTAAAATTGTACGTACATTTTAACAATGTACCAACGTTACAAACAGAGAATTAATTCAAGAGCTATGGGAGTGTCTGTAAACGAATGAGTTGAGAAAAAAAATCTAAAAATTATATCAACTGAAAATTTCTTATCTATTTTTAATTAAAAATTAGTGCAGTTAAGATAAATCTAAAATATTATCTCTTATAAATTTTGTATTGTCAGCTATTAAAAAGTACTTTAAAACAGAACATTTTTCAATACAAATTAATCTTCAACACAAGTTTATCAGATCAAAAGTAGATTTCCTTAATAATGAAAAAAAATTCTTATTTTGGTCACGTTGTACGTTACTTCAGTTATTTAGTATATTTTCCTTAATAAGAATGTCATCTACAATTAAATTTTTTTTTCTCTCTCTCTCCAGTTTATAATAACTAATGCTCGCGTAATTTCTTTTTCAGCGCTAAGAAGTTGTCAGACGAGCGGACGGACGGAAGGAAGGAAGGAAGCTCTTTTTTTTTTAATTTTTTTTTTCTTCATCTCGAGATTTCAAGGGAAACAATTTTTGCGGAAGTCAAGATAATAGGCGGAAAATCCGAGAAATGAGAGCTATGCTCTCTCTCTCTCGCAAGACGCGAATATAAAATTTGTACGTTTTAATTAAAATCTCGGTATGTATTTCGTTCCCTTTTTTTTCTTTTAGCAAAAAAAATGAGAAAACTCGTCAGCAGTAGCGCTTATACTCATCTATTACTATGTTGAGGTTTTTTTTAGCGAGCGCGTGAGTGTGAAGAAAAAAAGCAAAATAATAAAGCGGAGAGAGGAAGGAAGGAAACGATCTTTTGTGAAAATGACGCAGTGATGAAAAGCCTTAAAGTAAAGCATTATCGCGCACAACTTCCTCTTTCTCCGACGATTCTTCTCTCTTTCGCGTTGTTATAGTTTGTATTCAGTTTCGGCTAGGCAACGCTGAGGCTATTGTTTTCAAGTGCACTTGTGCAAACGAGCGAGAGATTGAAAACTCTTCATACTAAATGCTAATGTTTCGTGTACATCAATTACGTTTGAACTGTTGATGATTATTTTAAAATTCTTGTTTTTTTTTAAACTCATCAAACTTTTAAATGTCAATTTCACACTATTAATACATTCCTTGTACACTTTGAGTGTTGATGTTGATTTAAACTATTATTCATACTATCTTTTATTTCTCTTTAATCTCCATTTATTTCATCTTCAAATAATTCTGCAGATACTCTTACGGGGTGGATGTAATTCCCTATTGATTTTAAATGAACACTATATTTAATATATTTAGTCTCCAAATAAATTATGGAATATTTTTTCAACGTCATAGTTACCTTAAATAGTTTTGAACTTTATTAGAAAAAAATGATGAAAAGTAATGTGGGAAATTTCGAGGTTTCCATAATGAAAAAAAACACATTTTTTTACTATTAATATTTCAAGAAAATTCTTTCATAGGTAATATTTTATGAACGATAGGTTTTGCGGATAAAAAAAAGTTTTATAGAGTTTTCCATAAAGAATGTTTATTTGAAGATGTGAAGCTCGATAATTTATAGGAAGGAAAACGTGAGCTAATAAAGAAACTGCACCTTTTTGTCTTTAAAAATTTGTATAACCTATTATAAGAATTATTATCCAAACATAAAATATGATGAAAAAAATAATTTAAAAAAATCTACTTTGAAACAATAATAGTTTATTTTAGATCCACGCAATTAGCACATAACTGCAAGGAGAACAGACTGTTTTGATCTTTTTGTCAACCTTTATTTAGCAAAGCAAATAAAGATGTTTTTCGAAGGCTATTATATATGGTACGGACATAGTTGCTTAGTCAATCTTAACGCTCCATGTGATTTTTAATTAAATGTCTGTTGCAAGAGAAATTTATGTGTATTTCTCTTGAAATTAATAATCCTGTATAAAATGAATGTACAGTAAGTAGCATTGCAGGGTAATTTTATTGTTATTACCATTAATTACATATTTACATTAAAATGCGAGAGTTAATTTTTACTTGATGAAGCATGTTGAGAAATACTCCAATTGGTCGGATATATAATAATTAGTTTAATGATCTGTCTATATGTTTATTGATTTTGAATGATTAAGAATGATCGAAAATAAATTATGTGTTTATTAATTGTTTTTATCTAAAGCGATTAATTTAATCATTAGAGAATCAATAAATTAAAACCAAGTTAAAACTTGAATGATCTTTTATAATGCTTAACAAAACATTAATTTTCGTTCACACGATCAATCATTTTGAGAGTATATATATAAGATCTTCATATATTCTTGAAAATTGAATAAACTCCAGAGCGCAAGTTATAGGAAGCTAGTAGAATATAAACTTGTCGGTAAGAAGTATACGAGCGAAAATTGCTTCTTTACACCACGTGATGCTGCTGCTCTATCGCATTTTCATTGGGCCAAGCGAAAAAAAGAAGCATCAGACCATGGAGAGAAGAAGAAGATGAGACTACGAGAAAGCTGCTACTGCAGCTTGTTGCGCTCGTGTCTGGGATAAAGCCGTGGCTGTCTTGTTTACCCTATAAAGCTTGGATTTAAGCTTGCATTCGTTATTTTTTACCTGCACAGACTTTCATCAACGCTTGAACAGAAGAATGAAGAAAAAAAAATATAAATGAAAAAACAAGTAGTAGTAGTACTCTTTCTTCATTTAAAAAAAATTTGTCATGAAACAAACAAAAAAAATAAAGGTTCTGATTCTAAGATTAGGTGTAAATGTAAAACAAACACAAGCTAAGTAAATAATTCATCCTTATATTTTTGTAAAAAATATAATTAAAGTGATAGAAAAAAAACTAAAGGAAAAAATTTATCTTAAAGAACAAAAAAAAAGAGCTTAATTAAAGTTGCTGTGGAAGAAGGTGCTGCCTGGCCTGGGTGTATATATATACTGGCCCCAGCGCTAGAAAACGGAAAAAGCTTTTTCAGAGATTATCCAATAGCCACTAGCTGCGGTTCGTAGCAATTATAACGAAAAGCTTTTGCGGCAAGCGTAATTTCGTAGCACTGTCGACGTTAAATCGAGCGCCACACCACTACCCTAGACACTATCCCACTTCTTTTTTTTCATTGGATTTAGTTAGCGAAGATTCTCATTCTCTCTACTCTTTTATTCTATTTTTTTCTGAAGTTAAACAACTAGATATGAGGTAAAAAAAAAGAAAGGGAGAGAAAAGCGTATATACGTTGTGCATAGATAGAGGGAGAGTTGGCAGCTCATTTCACGCTATGGCAGGCTACCTTACGATGCGCTTGAGCTATTGCGAGTATTGCTTTTGAGATATGCTACATATAGTATAAGAGGGAGAAAATAGATTGAAGAGAAAATAAACTTGCTTTTCTCATGGTTGACGTTGTTACTTCGAGCGCATTATCAAAAAAAGCTTTTTCTATAAAACAAACATGCCAGCGTCCAGAAGACACTTGCCATGTGTATTTTACATGTCAAGGATTTTACTTTATTCGTAGAACGTTTTCTTCTATGTCCTGACTCTTATCTGTTTACTTTATTTCGTAGCTTCAAGTTTATAAATTATAATATAAATATAAATATAAATTAATTTCTTTTTATAGATTTTTTTTTAGTTCGAAGCGTGACTTACTGAATGATTTAAATTGAATTGAAAAATTAATTTCTAGAGTATTTAATCGATTAAAGTGCTTAGTTGATAATAGTAATAACATCGAAATGACTAGAAAAGTTAAAAATTTAAATAGCATTGAATAATTAAATATTTAATTTGAATAAATTTTAATCTTTTTTATTCATTCCATTTATGAAATTTTAATGCAAGAAATATCTTTTCCGAAAGAAATAAAATGCATTCAATTAAAATGTTTTATCATTAGTTTATACTAGAATCTCATTAAAATAATCTCGAAAAGAAGACCCCAAAAAAAGGAGAGGAAAATCTCTTAGCATGAATAAATTGACTGTAGCAAATAGACATTAAAAGAAACCTGCATGCGCTTTTTATAAAAAAAAAAAAAACTAACTAGTCTCAATGAGTGGTAGAGGAGAGGAGAAGCTAGAGCTTGACATTAAAAAGTAGTCGTTTACTCTTCCACTCTTACAATTTTTATCGATGTCGCTTTCCTTGTCGACAAAATAGTTTAGAGCAAAAGAGACCAGAAGAGAGAAAGAGATGAAGATAGAAGAGAAGGGGATACTCTGAAGCTTTTTTCATACTTTCATATGAAAGAAAGAAGCAAGCAATGAGGAAAAGAGATCGGTAGTTGTAGTACTGCTGCTGCTGCTGCTGCTCGGCTTTCCATCGTAAATAAACCGCGCAAGTAGCCACTTGACGATGGAGACGACTACGACGACGATGGGACTATGGGTAGGAAAGGGTGTATATATATAGAGTGGGGTAGGATAGGCCACAAGCACGCCCACAAGGGCTGTTAAGTTCAGCTTTTCTTCGTTGACAGAAAGAGGAACGTTAGAGTATAGAAGCAGGCTTGTCGTGGTTATACGTTAAGCAGGGATCACCGAAGCCAAAGGGAAAGGGAAAAAATAGAGAAAGAGAGAGAAAGAATGCCTTTCCAACAAAGAATGAGACTTCGAGTATACATGAGAAAGTTCGTCGTCGTCTGGGCTTGTATACGAGTACCACTTGACAACTGACTTCTTACTCTTTTTTTTTTCTCTCTACTCTTTCTCTTTCTTTCTATACTAAACGTTCTCCTCTACGTACAGATTAATCTACTGAAATAATATTTTTTTCTTCACGTCTGACTGCAGACATGTTTATTAATTGACGGTAGATACTCGAAGCACTTGTATTATTAAACATTATTAGGCAGGAATTAAAGGAGTTGCGCAAAAAAAAGATGCTTAATGGTAGGCGGTATATAACATCGAGGCATCGATCTTTCTAAGAAGAATAAAGGGAAGAGATAGGGAATGGAGAGACACTACAGAAGGATCTTTCTCTCTTTTTTTGTTCAAATTATGTGGCGCGACTATACGAAGCTAAGGGAATAAAAAAGAGTAAAATTTATGGTACCATTTTCTATGGACACTCAAACTCCCCTCTGTATATACCTGCAACCCTCTTCTCTTAACTATAGAATATATCCTTAAGATCTCTTCCCCCACAATTTTCTACTTCCCTTCTCTCAAGATTAAAGTATACTGTGACACAATTATAAGCTTCCTCGCTTATTTTTCTATGATTATTATACGTCTTCGTAAATGGAAAAAAGAGAGAGATTTTAATGATGCAAAATTGATAAAAATCTTGCTCCGTATATCAAATTTAACGGCAGCGCATATTTACGTACATAAATTTTTGATTTAATAAAAACGCATGCTATAATATATATTTTCAAATAAATTAAAGTTGATTTATTAAATTAGCCAACATAATTAGTAATTTAAACGAAATCGATATTTCAATATTATATTAAAATATAATTAATTTTTTATAAAATATATGCGCGCAAGATTCGCGTAATTGAAATTTAATACATTAAACAAATATTAATTAAAATATCGTAATAAAAGCCTTTATTTTTGTATTACAATGACCTACACCCCAAAAAATTCATCAAATTTTCTTCAACTATAACTCTTATTGTAACTCTTCACTCGTTATATCGGATGTACAGCTATACATTCATTGGATCGAACAAGTAAAAAAAAAAAGGGGAAAGAAGAAAGCGAGGGTAAAGAACCGATATCGAGGTCAGAGCCACTGTTCAGTAGTAAAGGTAAAAAAAAGAAGAAAAAAAATGTCGTTCGAGAACGGAAAAATATCGGGAACGTCAAAGATTTACGGTGGATGCAGAAAACTTGGCGTGAATCATCGTGAAACGAAAGGACAAAAGGATCTCAATCAAATATCTCTAGCTTTTTTTCTGTACGCGTATATATAGTGAGGGAAGAGGAGAACACATCGTGTGTTACGTTACGTAACGAATTCCTTTTTTTTTTTTTCATCATCTCTCTTTTCTTTTAGTTCTTTTTTTCTCTTCTTTTTACGTATGTATACTCATATGTATGCAAGCATGTCGGTAGCTCGCCGACGTCCATTCTTTATTACGTTGGAAAAGTATGAATAAATGCGCAGATAGAGGACAGGCTTTGGCTGCTCGTACATATAGCAACTTCACTCAAGAGAAAGAGAATGTATATAAAGTGAGATTTTAATGTATGGGCTTGCTAATGGTCCTTTTAGTAAATCATTCAAGACTGATTTGGCTTACTTGTCACTTGATTATGAGTTGGTCATGCATGAACAAAATAAAATTATGATAATATTTTTGGTTTCGCAATTTTTTAGGGATTTGACATTTTTTAATTAAAATAAGGAAATTTATAGTATTTTATAAATGCAATTGATGTCTACTTATGATATAGTTTAAATAGTTTCTAATTTGAATATAAAATATAATCTTTCTAATTATACTTCAGACATGAAAATAAATGTTTACTATTTACATCAGTCTTGTCTGAAATAGCATCAGTACATACTTAACGAAGGCAATTACGTTCGATATTTTCCACTCACGCGTGAAAAATAACACTTTATTTATTAAATGCTAAAAGGACGTTATTGAAACATATTTTTAGTTTACCTAATAAATTAATTGTCTGATACCAATGTCACCTGCAATTGAGACCCGATAAAAAACAGTCTGACAAAAAAGTAAACTAATATTACTAAATCCTATTTAAACGTATTACGCAAGTAAAATGGCGGATAAGAACCTTTACCGAACGAACGAATACGTCAGTACTTCTTAAATTTCACGTACCATTTATATCTCGCTTGAATTCTATTGAATTTGTATGTGCGTAAATGTCAGGCGGAATTCGCGCACGACATTACCTAAGGGAAATAAGAATTATTTTTTGAGTACGCCTACACATTAGTACGCGTAATATATATGTTGGTACTATATTTCGAGAATATAATGTGCGTATATTTCAAGTACCATTCCGTGACATCAAAATCGATTCCATCGCATTGATATGGCATGCGAGTGCGTTTACGAGCTTGTATCACCGATGTAGAGAACGAAATAGTTTTCGCCTCTCTGCGCTTATTTTCAATGTTTCATTCTATTAATAAAGTCGTCCATAGATTGATGTTGAGAATTTCTGTTTCGTTGTTTATTATTAAATGTTAGAATAAGGAGACTAACATGATTTATTGTATTAATTAGCGAAAGCAATATTTTATGTCAATGATATATTAACTGAATTAGTCAAGCAATTTAATTGTGGATATTATTGATTAGTCTTTTATTGCGCGATGTTGTTAGATTAGTTTGAAAAAAATAACATTTTTACGTCTCGTACCTTTAAAGATAACTGAAGTGGAAAAAAAAAATTTAAACTTATTTTTGTTTTTTATTTATTTTAAGTTATTTTCTGTCTACAACAGAAGCAATAAAAGATATTTATAGTTTTTAAAGATATGCGATAAAATGCAATTCTTCAAAATGATTGGTCTAAAGTAGTTCTTATTTCGTTGAATTATATATAATTTGAAAATTCGCAAAAGATAATATATAGCAGTTGTTTCTAGTTTGGAAGTATTACGATGGAAAACGAGCAAAGTTAATTAAGCAATATTTTAGTATGATGAGCAGAAAAGCAACGCCATGGCAATAATCTTAAGCATTAACGAGCAGAGGCGTGAATGATGTTATATGAAACTGCAAATTGGAGATTCGAAGCTCTACTCTCTCTATCTCTATCTCTCTTTCTCTTTTAGATGCGATCCTAATTGCCGTAGCTTTAATATAAGTTGTTGTTACTGTCTAAAGTAGCTTATAAATAATCATGTAATATCTTCATCAAATTGTATTTAATATTTAGTTTCTTTATTTTTTAATATTTTTTCAGATTATTACGTAAAAATTATATTTTACAGATCAAATTATAAACGTTTTACGAATTTCCAGGTCATGAATTCTAGATCTTTGTTGGTGTTTCAATCTTGATTTAAAACTGTTAAAAAAAAGGATTTGTAGTACGCTTTTAAAAATTCCAATATTGGAAAAGCTTCATAAAAGTGAAATATAAAATGTTATAATCGATATTACAATATTTATTATATCAAAGTTATTTATAAGACCTTTGATTATTTTCGTCATATCTAATAGACATACAACTTCCTGTTTTTCTATTTTAGTGAAAAGTTCTGTTGTAAATATAAAGGAAAGTTTCTTTGAACTTTATAAATCTTGACATCTTAAGAAGTTGATTGTGGAAATGATTTAATTAAAAGAATGATCACTTTTATAAAAATATACATCTGATAAGAAAATAAATATAAAATCCATTAAGAAATATCTTTTCTTGAATATATAATCGAGAATGTCAGAAATTATAATTAAAAATCATGCGGACCTAAAAAAAAAATTTTTTCCACAGATATTCTGAATTATATAAAAACTTTTATCTTAAAGATATCATATCGACTTTAAACAGGTAGATGTTCAGAGAAACAAAAGAACACAATACAACATACGACACTCAAAACGTTAATGTTCAAGCGTTGATAAATCGTTGGATTAAAATATTCAACAATGCTTGGCTCATTTGACAATTGGTGCTCATATATACTCGTCTCCATTTCGCATTTAATAATAACAGGAAGAGCTATGAGCGATGCCCAACCAAACATGAGTCAATGAACGCCGCTCTCGCTGCTGCTACCCCGATGGATGATAATCTCAAAAGACTAGCTTGTTTCCACCGATAACGCGCTTCATTATTGCTTCATTTAATCTCGGTACATATATAACAAAAGCATTTTGATCCTCAATATTTCCTCTCTTGCTCTCTTCATTTCCCTCAAATATGTCATTTTCAATGACATGACACACGCGGACCCTCCACCATCGTTACAATTTTAGGGACAATTAATGTACGATGAAAAATTCTTTTTTTTTCACCTATCAAGTCGAATTACGATTACGTTATGTATAATGCAAAAGAAAAAAAAAGAGAAAAGAGATAATACATTTTCCGAACAATTTGCATACGTTTATCGCTTCGAGAGGGATATACAATATAATGTACGTTGATATGATTCAAATATGCATGTATACGAGAGTATATCTGTTAATAAATCAATTGATGAATTTCGCATATTTAATTTCTTTGCCAATTTTGGATGTTCAACTTGACTGTAATATTGGATTTAAACCTTTTTTTTATCTCCTTGAATCTGTGAGTAACGTCAAATATTAATTTTCATAATTTTCCATTTGACATACGATTTTGGAGGGTTCATTTTTGTCAGTGAGAGGATTTAATTTAGATATTTTAATCATATTAATTTATTGGCTCGCAAGTAGTGAGTTAATAATAAAACTTAATAAATTATCGTATTTTTGATTGCAGAAATTCTAATCGATCTTAATACGTAATTACAGGTAGATGGTTAATGAAAAATAAAAAATGCATAAATTGATTCAAGGATTGATTTTTCTTTCAATTATTATGAGTTAATTGAATTGCTTTTGTTATTTTTAATTTATGAAAAAAATCAATTTTACATCAAAAGGGAAAAAAATTTTCTCCGTTATTCCAGCAATATTAGAATATTGGTAATTTGATATTTTCGAAAAGCATTTTAAAATAAATGCAACAGTGCGTTTCATGAAATTTTTACGTTTGTTTACAATGAAATCGATATGTGTATATAACAAGGCGCAAAAGCAAACAGAAAGTAGCAAAAAAAAAAGAAATTGAAAAATCGATTTGCCGTGGATCAACTTCACAAGAGTGTTCGTTATAAATTTCTTTCTTACCAGAGAAAGAGAAAAATAGAAAGATAGAAAGGTAGAAAGAAAGGAAAGCAGAAAGGAAGAAGAAATAGTAGAGAATCCTTGAGAAAGCCGCCACGACTTGATTTCGTTTTATTTTCGTACGTCGACCTTCTGACCCGTTTCATTATCGTTTTTCTCTCAGCATGTCTTCCTGTCTCTCTGTATACACCTTTAAAGGTTATATTTTTCCTTTTTTTATGTTGGAAAACAAAAAAAAAAGACTTATATAAGAAATAATGTTATTCCGTATTATTACGAGAAAGAAAAGAATGTTGTAAATAAGCTATTATTCTTCAATGTCTGAAAATAAACAGAAGAAGGGAATGACGAAAACTCTTTGTAATGCAGACGCGATTTGTCACATTTGTTACGCTTTTGCTCTAGAGGGAGAGAAAGAGAAGAAGAAAAAAGAAAATACGATCGCCTTGATTTTTCCATTTCACGTTTTGGCTTGGTTTTCTTTTGTCAGAGCCACGGCGCTCTCTTACTATGGATTTATATGAGAAAATGACGAGTGGTGATCATTACCATACATTTATTCTTTGTTATTCTGCGCGCGTATACTCTTGATTCTAAGAAGGAGAAAAAAAATTCCTCCTGATTTTTAGTTTTTTCTTATAAATTTCACAGTAAATAACGTGTCAAAGATGAAATAATAAAATTTACGTGTTTAGTTTACAAATATTAAGATTTTTTTTTCCTACCTCGCTTTATTTAAAGAAAAAAAGAAGTGCTGATTAAAACCGAGATGATATTTTCATTATTAATATACTGCAAAGAGTGTACATATTTAGGTCGTGGTTAAAGTATGTAATTTTTAAAAATATTTTTTGATAAAAAATTGCAAAGAATACTAAAATCCTTTCATCAAGATACTTTACAATTTTTGGAGGTGAAAACTGGGGATGATATTTTAAGTAAACAGTTTCAAAGGTAATATTCAAAAGAGAAAGTCTAATGAATGAAAAAATTTAGTCTCAACAAAAAATTCTAAAAATTTTAAAACAAAATTAGAAGTAAGAAAAAATTTTTATCCATGAATAGGTGTAATATCCTTTTTATAAATTAAGATGAATTAAAAAACTAATTAAAAATTGACTATAACCTTTTAAATATGTAAAAAAATGTATCAGATAATACTTCACATAATGAACGCAAATGTTCCTCTTTAAGCTTAAGGGTACTCGCTAGCCATTTCCGATCAAACCAACGCAAAGGGCTCAACGCGAGTTTCACCGATAAGCCAAGCTATATAGACAAAAGAGAGCAAGAGAGAGAGATAGAGAGAGTTAGATAGATAGGAAGAGAAATATAGAGAAGAGGATGTATATGTATACGTATATATAATCCTAGAAGCTTCCGTATACACGTGCGTTCTCAACTCATTTACGAAGTATATATGTACAATATATATAGACGGAGGAGAGAGAAGGAGGAGGAGGCCTACAAACATCGGAAATGCGTTATAGTTTCTAGCCCTACTGATAAATAGCTACACGCGCAATTACCAAGCCAGCCAACACGCTAAGGGAAATTCATTGACAGCATCATTGAACGACGGATATACATCGCGATGTTCACTATACAGAGAGTCTGGGATAGATCAATGAGGCTAAGAGCGAGATAGACAGTTGGTTGTTTGTTTAATTAAAATTTGCTTGAGATTGATCATAGTGCCCTAAGATTAATGAACATTGTTGCTAATGTAATGATGAGCTTTTGAATTTTTAATGTATACACTAAGAGCAATTCTATGGCTAAAATTACTATCTTCCATTGTGATTGTGGGATATATTTGATTTTTTAGAAAAACTTTTACAAATATAGTAAACATTTCCTATACATAAAATAAATTATCTTATGTATATAATTATTTTTATTATATGTATAGCAATTTTTATCATACACTGAAAAATTTATTCTAATAAAAATTACGAGATATAATGGTTATGTAATCACAGACTGCTATTGAAGCAAAAGATTACCATATTACACGGTAATATTTACTAGAAACATAGGAATTTTTATATTTCTAGTGAATTTCACCATGTAACATAGTAATGTTTTGTTGTAATGGAAATCTATGATGACATTGTACCTTGTAAATTTTACTAGAACCAATTTTTCAGTGTACATTGTAAGTTTTATAAGAAATCAAGTATGTCCTATTATTAAAATGGAATATAATAATTCTACTTATAGAATTTTTCTTCGAGTAGACAAAATTCGAAATGTTCCTTCAGTAGTCTATATATTAGTATAGTTGCATTATCTTTGATTTATATCGTAGAAAAATGTTTTTTATACTGTTTCGACCTAAATCATGCGCTTTATTGAGTGCATTTAAAATAAAAGGATCTAAATAAATCGACTGACATAAGAGTTCTTTGTTCAATCTTGTGTTTATATCTTCCTAAAGCTCGTATACAAGAAAAATCAGTATTATTTTATTTTATTTTCGTATTCTTTTAATCTGCTTCGCTTGCTCCTCGCTATTTTTCTTTTATTTTTTGTTATATAACTTTTCCCTTATACATCGTTCACATTAATGTCACATAATTTTACGGCTCGCAGGGCTTGCAAACCTTGTCTGCGGCTCTAGTCGGCCGCAACGCCTTTGATAAAAAACCCGAACGTATATATACGTGTGTATGCATGTATATACGAGATGCGCTCGATCGAAGGCGAAAGCTGCAAGCATCGCGAATGAACGATCTGAGATTTAAAATCTGTCGATAGCGGAAGAATAGTAAAATGGGTAAGCCAGAGAATAAGATTTAAAAGAGAATTTTTTTCATATTTTTTTTATGCTGTAAAGAGTATAATTTATTTTATATGTAAAATAATAACCGAGCTTAAAGTTATAATTTTATTAATTAAAAAAAAATAAACAATTTTTTTACTTATATGAAATTTCTATTTTTTTTAATTTAAATAGAAATTTTTTTAACGAGTAGAACGAATATTTGCTTTTTCTTATAAAAGGTAATATAATAAAAAATTAAGATAACAGTTAAAAGTTTTCAAATATTGTACAAGGAAAATGAGCTTACAAATGTAAGAAAATCAACAAAGAAATGAAAATGTTATAGTCTTATTTAATTATTGTCTCTTATTTTATTAGAGTTTATGCAATCAAGCGTTGAGAGAGAGAGAGAAAGAGATGCAATTCTGCGGCAATGAGCAAATTTAATGTAAGTAGCACAACTTATAACTTGCTCTCTAAAGTCACAAATCCTCGAAACTTCTTCTCACTCTCAGTCCTTTTCTTTCTCTTTCTCTCTATCTTTTTCTTCCAACAGGCGACAGGCAACGACGACAACGACAGGATTAATCTGCACTCTCAACTTTTCCGAGATAATCTGAGGTCATTGGCCAAATTAAAAGT
This sequence comes from Anastatus disparis, assembly GCA_017163975.1. Lineage (NCBI taxonomy): Eukaryota > Metazoa > Arthropoda > Insecta > Hymenoptera > Eupelmidae > Anastatus > Anastatus disparis. The sequence goes on from JAFFSR010000226.1 coordinate 8,261,268, forward strand.
ATTCTGTCTGTTACCTTAAGGCTGTGACTCACTATCTCGTGGGCGTGTGAAAAAATCGATTAATTTTTTTGTTATTTTTGTAAAAAGGATCAAGTAGATTTAAAAAGTTTTTTTTTCTACTAGACAACTTTATATTATTACAAAGTCGAAATATCAAAAGTTTAATTAAGCGTATAATCTTATAAATGTTTGACCTAACTTTAGCTTGTTACTGAACTTGTAAATTTAATTATCTAATTCCATTAGAATTTAGTGATTTTACAATTTTATATAATTTATTAAATTTTCTTTGAAAACAAAGTCGTTAATATAAAACATAGAGAGAAATAATCTTATCTTGATACATTGATTAAGAAAAAAAAAGTCTAAACACAACTGACGCTATAATAGAGAAGATACTTGCTAAAATTCAAATATTCTCAACAAAAGGCATTGAGAGGGCTAGAGTTTAACTTGTATGCACACATGCATGCATAGCCGTTACGTAGAATGTTTTGCCCGAAGTATACAAGATGCAAGCTAACATAGAGAGAACTCGTCCAGAGAGTTTTGTTTATCGAAACGCGCCAAGGGCTTATATGTATATACATACGTGCAACATTGCGCATATCGAGATTCGCATGCCTTTATGACTAGCATAAAGTGCAATCTTTGCGGATTGCTTGCAGATATTGCATTTCTTTATTTCTTCTTCCCTTTTTTTACTTGCTGCTCTATTTCTTCTTCTTATCATATCAAATTTTTTTGTATATTTCTCTCTTATTCTTCGTTTGCTTTAATCTCGTGTAACCTGTTAAAACAGCGCGTATATAAATAAATCCTAATAACAACTTACGAATGTTAATGTTTCATTTGAAACGGAGAAAATTTTCAACTTTTCATTCGTATATATCTTGTTAAATTGGCTAGTCTAGTATACTTTAGCCTTTAGTAACGAGTATAACAGCAACTCATTTCCCTTAGACTTAAAAAAAAAAATTAAGGGGGTAAAGTGGGAGAGAAATTGAGTTATCTTTTTCTCCACAAGTAAACCGTGAAAATGATCTACGAGGAAGCATTTACACCAAGAGCAGAGCAGCTTCTTCTCTCCTCTTGTCGTGGCATACAAAACAGTGAACTCTCTTTCTCTCTCTCCTTTTTCTCATTCTATCTCTTTTTCTTTGGCTAGTGCTAGATCACAAACTTAAGCAAGATAAAAGACCAACTCTGGGAAAGAAGCTGGAGAGAAAGAGAAAGGCAGAGAGGAAAAAAAACTTTGTCTTCCGTAGAAGGAAGAAGCGAGGCGCGTCTCTCTTTTAATGCTAGAGAGGGTATTAGCCAACCTAAACGAATGTTCCTCATTAATTTTATAATTTTACTTACTATGCGAATACACGAGGAAGCTCTTTGAGCTAGAAACTCTCTCTGTCTCTCTCTCGAGGTGGAAAAAAATGAAAAAGAAGAAGGAAGAAGAAGAAAAAGAGAGAGAGAGAAAGAAAAAAGGAAGAAGACCTCAGCGTCAAAAGCTAGGCTAGTATCTAGTATAACGTCAACGCGGAAGTGTTTTGTTTTGACTGGCTTAACGAGTGGAACGGTTGAATATAAGTGCGAAAGATGAGTGCTTTAAAGGTAAGAAAAAGAGAGAGAGAAATAGAGAAAAAAAAGTATAAGGTAAAAAGATTTAGTAGTTGGAATATTACTGTAGCTTTAATGAAAGTTCAACAGGATTATATTTCGAGAGGATTAAAACTGTTAAGAATTGAAATCCATAATCTGAAAAGAGGTAAACTTAAAGAAGCATTAGTCTTACTTTTTCTTTTTTTTTAACTTCTCTATCATTGAAATTTTTAAGAAAGTTGAGAAATCGATAAATTTATTGAAACAGTTTTATCGTTAAGAGATTTGGCTTATTTCTTTATCTATTGAAGAAATGAAAATAAATTTTTAAAGATTTTATGGTTTGTAAATAGGGCAATTCGATATTATCGGAAGATGGAATAACTAATAAATTAATATATTAATTTAAATTTTATAAATTTTTGCGGTTATAATTATTTTTTCTTTGATTTTTAATATAAAAATTTAATAAGTTCGAAAAATTAAAAAAAAAAGCTTCATTGTAAACAATTACAATAATCTTTTCGAGCATTTATTCTTCAAAACTCCAATATTTATGATTATTTTACAATATATTGAAGATAAATTGAATTAAATATCTAAAATTCTTCAAAACTCTTAACTCAAAAAACGAAAAGAGAAAAAAAAACGAGATAAAAAATTAAAGATCATTTGAAAACCGAAAAAAGGGAATAAAAAGTCTCTCCCTTTTAAGAAAAAAAAAAAAGAAAAAGTAAGAAAAAAAAGTAGGTAAAAGCTAGCATGAAGGACGTGAGGAGAAGGGAAAAGAGAGATGATTGGCTAGTGTTGGCTTACAAGTACGGGGGTGTTAATGTCTTGCAGAAGCTAAAAGAAGATAGTAGTAGTAAAAGTGGGGGGGATAGAGAGGATATACTCTTACAAATTGTTCGTCGCGCGTTCGTCGTCGTATACTCACTCGCGCAAGAGGGATTTGTCTCCATTAAAGGGATTGAGGTTTTGTCGTTGAGCTTTCTCTCGCGAGTTCTACTTTTTTTTCGACCCCTTCGCTGTTAGGGTGGATTCCAGATTTAAAAATAAAAAAATAAAAGAAGAGGAAAAGAAAACTAAAAGTATGAACGTAAAAGACAAGCGTCAACGGTCAAAGGGATTTTTTTTTGTAACTTCTTTTTTTTTTCTTTATAAAATGGAATGTCGAGATATATATACGTGCTGCCTACTTTTTAAGAATCTTTGTTTTAATGTTAAAAATGGTAAATGTGTGCTATAATTCAAAAGAAAAATATGAAACTTTCGTGTTGGCTTAAAAGTACTATTTTTTTTCGTTTTATTAGTAGAATTATGTAATTTTTCTTTTTTTTATGTTACAGACTTATTTTTATAGCAATAAAGACTAATATTTGAATAGATTGTAATTCACTTAAGTATATAAAAAATGTTGTATTCCAAGAATAAAAATTAATGAACATCAAGTAAATTAAAGGCAAATATTTGTACTTTCCGTAATTGTGTTGTTACAAAATTTATTTACAATTGTAAATTATAAGCGATGATAGATTATTACACGATACACGTATAGTACGTATATAACATTGAAATAGAACGGTACTTAATTATTAGTAAAGAAGATTAATCAAATTATAAAAGCAACGAGTACAATTTAAATGTATTAAGGACAATTTGAGAATCGATTTGTTCTATATTCCCGAGCGTTTTAGTTTAGAAAAGACAAACAATTCGTAACAAACGTATTTACCGAAGCTTTTTTTAAAGCCGATAATTATACTTTTGAACAAATAACCAACTCTTTAATTTTTGATATATTAAGGGAATCGGAAATCATAAAGATATCGATGAAAATTCTCTCACGCGTCTTCAAATATTTGTTCGAACAATCTCGCGTTGTAGTGTAGGAGCCCTTGAGGCAATGAAGAAGAATTTTCTCTCTTTCTCTCTCTGAACAGAAAACGGATGAAAAGACTAGCGGCTACACGAGGATAAGAGCTCTATGTATATACGAGAGACAGAAAACGAAAGGAGGAAAAGAAGTCTCTAGGGATATAACCACGCGCTTGCTCTCGCGCGTACGGTACGTACGTACGTAGAGCCGCGAACTGAAGTATAACTGCTAAGGATTTGAGAAATTAAACTTTGCTAGAGCTTGAGCGCTTATAATCCTGGCTGAAAGCCAGGGAACTCTTCTCGGGAGTTTGCTTTGATTGCAAAAACCAGTTCTTCTCTCTCTCTCTCTCTCTCTCTCTCTCTCTCTTAGCACACGCGAGAATAAGGAGAAGGAGGGCTAAAGCAAACTGGTTATCTTTTGACGATTGTCGGTGCAAATCATCTAGTTGATGATTTATTCCTTGTCTTCTAGCCTTATATAATAATCTAATTTTCATCCGGTTTTCAGTTAAATCTAGATCTTATTTCACCTTTTTTTTATTCAAAGAAATAAAAAGGGAATAAAAAGTTAAAGAAAGAGAAAAAAGTGTTTTATAACACTTTTTAAATTGCGCGATGCTTAAGCTATTGCTTCTTTTTATGTGAGACAAGTAATTTTAACACCTGAAATAACATTTTTTTTATAATATAATTTTTTTTATTTAAATCATTGCGAAGTAGTGAATATTTTAATATTTTACGGTGTACATGAATTTTTTTCAAATTTCTTTCGTTATTTGAATTATCTTCTTTAATTATTTTGGGGCAACCCTATCCAGAGGTATAATAAAAATTCTTTTAAAATTCTTTTAAAACTAAAAAAAAGGAATTCCTATTTTATTAGTATTAATCCCATAACAGTTAATTACATCACAGCTGATTAGTTGCTACTAATTCTTTTTCACTAAATTAAAGATATTTATCGCCCCTATCATGCAAAGATTCCACGAGTTTTGCGAAGTAAAAAAAAAGAAAGAAAATGAAAAATTCTAATTATCCATCGCGAATTTGAACCCCTTTCTGTTTCTCTATATTTTTTTGCATGCGAATGCGTATAGAGCAACAGCCGGCTTGTTAGAAAAAAAATATATTGCATTCAATTAATCGTAGCTCTCGCATACACATACATACATATTCTCTCTACCTACCTACCTTATATACCGATTCGACATTGAAAAGCGAAAGTACAGAGAAAGAGAGAGAGAGAGAGAGGGAAAAAGAGAAAGTACTCTTTGCCAAATTCCACGTGCAAGTTTAAATTAAAGCAGTTGACTTCTCCCTCGTTGCGCGCGTATATACTTTCCCACTTAGCATTCCCAAGCATCTAGACCCTCTCTCGGGACAGCTATAGGTATAGGGAAAAAGGGAAAGGCTTTAGTTATACCTTATTGTATAGAGGGCTTGTATTCTTTTCTACATTTTCTATTTTTTTATTCTTTTTCTTTTTTTTATTTCTTTCGTAGCCAATGAAAAATGCTTATTCCCGCGCTTCTTGTTGCTTACTGCTTTTCTTCTCACTGTTTTATATTTCTTTTTTTCTTTTACTTCTTTTTTTTAGTAGCGCGATATTCGCGATTACTGCGCGAGATTTCTTCTAGGTAAAAAAATTTTTATTCTGTATTTTCTTTTTTTTTTTCCTTTACTTTGCTCGCTTTTTTATAATTTACAAGTAATTTCAGAAGCACGATACGATGTCTGCAAGCTGTCTGTTCAAGTACGGGCTTGAGAAGTTAAATTTTTTAAGAATTTCTCTTTTTTTTTGCTACATAGATGTGTGGTAGCGATGGTAGATGAAATATTATTTTTTTCCTTTTATCTTAGGTTAATTTCTGACTAGTCTAAGGTATTTTTAATGCAAATTTTTACCCCTTACGTTCGCTGCTTATTTCAAAATTTTATTTTAAATATGTTGGATAAGAAGTTCGTTTTTCTTGGTTTACTTACTGTTTAGTTAAAATCAGCTACAATTAATCTATTTAAACATTGTAAAATTATACAATGATGAAAATTCTAAAAATTTCTTTTAAATATTAATGAGTTTATATCAGTATAATATTCATATAAGTTTTCATAATATTTATATCAATATTCATATCAGTTTTCAGATCCTCTCTGCAATGTTCACGTTGGAGCGTCTGCTATTAATTATACATGCTGCTAAACCAAAAGACTATAAATGTGGAGAATAATATTGCAGTTAATTTTTAAATAAAATATATTAAGCCACATAATTGTCTATTAATGAACAGATACTCTGAAATTACGGTCATTTAGTAATTCATTTTAATATAACAAAGTTAGTTTGGTTATACTATAATTTATATTATTAAGAGGTTTAATAATCAAGTTTTTACTATTTTTTTGAAGATATCAATCAAACTTGACCTTACACCGCTAATATGTTCATCGATTTTGAGAAGTTACTTTTGCAAAAGTTTAGAAACGATGAGTACTAACAAATGTAATGGCCCTACGCTTATACCATCGTTACATATATACGTACATATCCCTAAGCATTGGAGGCCGCACATGTAGAGAATATATGGAATTTGCGGTTTGCGGGAATGTGAAATTTACGAGCTAATGAAATCGATTATATGCGCGAGTGGCGTTATATAGCCTTCCCATTGGCCTTTAAAATAGATACGCTTACAAGAGAGAGAGAGAGAGAGAGAAAGAGCTTATATGTATATATACGTGTGTGGCTAGCCAACGTCGTGCTGCTACTGCTGCTGCTGCTTTATGCCCTAGTATAGTCATATGACATAAATCCTAAAGAATGAGGCACTTTCGACAGGTGATATTGATTTTAATGATACGTCGTATCTTTTCCTTTTTTTCCTACTAATTTTCTCTCTCTTCTTTATTTTTATTTCTTCTTGTATATACGTCGGCTTGAATTACGGAATTTTATAAAAATAAAAAATATAGCCACAATAATTTGTCGATGCGAAAATTTAGTAGATTCTATACGGTTGTAAAGTACGTAGAATATTATTTCAATTTTAAAATTTAAAAAAGTTATCTCGCATTTATGGAAAACTTTGACGGTGCCAAATTTCAGATAGAAAAAATAAAAAATATAAAGGTTATTATTTTCAGTTTTATTAATTTATCTATTCGATTTGATACAATTTCTTTTTTTTGACTAATAACCCGTTTAATACTAGTTTAAATTTCTTATAATTTAATATCAATTAATAATCCGTTTATCAAATTAGTATTAAGATTTTTTTTAAAAAATAAATATTTACATCTACATATTGTCAGTCTGATAAAATCGTTTATTTCAACATTCTATCAATGTTTTTCTCGAAAACAATCGATTTTACTTGTCAGAATAGTAATAATTGTAGAAACTTCTTACAAGCGTGTAACATTAATCTTTGATTCCCTTAATGAAAAGTTTTCTGTCATCTAACAAAATTTATGGTCGTCTACGTTAATCGTACAATTCCATGGCATACTGATCAAAGATCGAAAGGCAGCAGCAGCAGTAGCAGCATCGTTTTGGACGAGATTCGCATCGTTTATTCAAGCTTCGTATTAGATAGAGAGAAAGAGAGAGAAAGGCTTTTCTCTCTTCAAGTATAAAGGTAGCAAGCATAGCTTAGAGAGCCTTGTAGCTTCCCTTGGGTACAGTTACCGACAGCCAATAAAACTTTACTGGCACTACAACAGTACGTGACCAAAGCCTTTTTGGACACATATTCTCTCTCTCTTTCTCTCTTTTCCTAGTCCTAATATCCAGGGGCCAACTCACTCCCTTTTAGCATTACTTCGTTTCGTATACGGTAGTAGTTTGCTGTCTCCCTAAGAAACTTCTTCCAGGCCTTCCGACCACGATTATTCTACTTGCTTTTTCCTCCTTTTTTGCTTCTATTTTTAAGAGACTAGTTTGACGGTTTTTATGTTTTTGTTTTTTTTTTCTGTCGTTGGTTCGTTCTTGCGGATGCCAAATTTTTTTTGTCTTTTTTAGAGGAAAAACAGTATTAAGGCTAGTTGTAACGAGTTGCTTTTAAGATAATAGAGTTAAGAAATTCTACTGAGGTTTAATGTAAAATGCTACTATATCTTACAAATACGTATTTACATCTTACATGAAAATTCAGTTTCGGGTTAACTGAAAAATATTTTGTAGAAATGTTTAATTAATGTTTTAACAAAATGAAATTGATAATATTATTTTAACCGCGTCATTATTTTAAAATCATAAATAAATTTTCTAGCATTAAATTAGCACATTATTTCCTCCCATAAACCCAAAAACAATAAACAACCCTCGCTGCTTATAAAAGCAAAAAATCATTTCTACTTTCAATATACACTTATAATCGCGCAACGTTTGCGCGTCTCCAAGTGCCTACTTTCACAGAAGAGAAGGCAATTAGTAGTGGCTTTGGGAGTCCTCAAAAGGCAACGTCTCTACCGCCCTCCTTGCCCTCCTCTCTACTCTCTGAATACACTCAAGGCGAACACGATTCTGCACTCGCTTTAATTGAGAAGTGCCGATTTCCGCAAAGTGAATGGTATACCCTCATAGGGCAATGCCTTGCTACATAATATTGGCACAAATGTCATCAGTCCAGTTTGGTTTCATTTATACAAATATATTACAAATTTACGTAGTAATGAACAAATTTTTCTTTATTTTTTTTCTCTTAGAAGATCTTATATCGATAAGGATTATCTTTTGGCAAGAATTCTAGACTATATTTATAAAGAGATATGGAGAGATGTTGGTTGAGTAAAAGAAGGAAGAAAAAAGAGGTTGAATTTTCGCTGAGGGTTGCACGACAATGTACACGAAGGGCTCAGAATTTTCTCTGGATATATACGGAGGCTCAAATATGTGGGTGTGTGTATGTGTGCAGACATTGTAAAAGGAATAAGTATCTGAAGAGCATATAGGGTGGATTTATAGCGTGAAATTGAATTGAATGTACAATAAAAAGAGATTCTGAGTTATGCATGAAAAACAAAGTATAATATCTCGTGTTTGTATTTATTATTAATAATAGCGTATTATAACACATCATAATATCAATTTCAAATACTCTAGAAAATAATTCTTTTCGTTTTCATAACTTTTGTTTTTTGAATTTACTCGTTTTATTTTGATTAAATTAAAGATGAGCACACGTAAATAAATCTAGAAACAAGGATTTCGTCAAATAACAATTTTAAATCAATTTTACCTTCTAAATCCCCAACCCAATGTTGGTGACTGTTTTATTACACCCCGGTACATCGATAGCTGACTTATCTCGTCAATCGTATATATACATAGGAGGGAGAGAGAATCCATTTATTTCCACTAGAACAGCTGTACAGTCAGTTCCTACTAGTCGAGAAAACAACTTCCCTTAAAAAAAAAACGCTGAGTTTTCTACTTGTCGCAAACTTGATTTGACAGACTAATCTTGTTTTTTTTATCCTAAAGTATTTATAGGTATTCAATGTGTAAATCGATTCGGTACTAATTTTGGAATAGGATTTCCCTTCAATGTATTTGTTTTAGATTATTTTTTATTAACTAGAAAGTATGTAATTTCTTCAATAAATTATCTAAACAATTTGATTGTTCAAAAAGTTTTGTATTTTAAAATGATTGTATTTTCAGAAAGTGATATGATTATTTGATAAAAGCTTTTAACGTAAAATCTGCTACCCTTAATAAAAATATCTTTATCGAAGGTTCATTTTATCACCGACAAACTTAAAGATCAGACTGAGCCAAAAAAAAGGATCTAGTCTCACGACCTTTATAAATTTCATCTCAAATAGAAACTAACAACTGCCCAATGATGCATAAAGAAAACTCAAGCAGATACTGGCTTACAAAACTTTCGTCCAGAATCTATAAAGAGGTCCAGTCCATATGTGTATATTTACTACGTGTCAATATTTGTCTACGCTTTCTGATTCGTCACCTTCGTATCTAAGCACAAAGTTCGATACGGTATGTTACTAAATGCAGAGTGTTCTGTGGTCCATGTAAAGGACGATTTCATAGGCGTATGTGTATGTGTGTGTGAGCATGTGGAGGTCTCTACGAATTCTCCTGGTTAACGATGCGAGAGAAGGAAATTATATATATACATATACATATATATGCATATGTATATGTATTCCTTTAAGCACGAACGATCCCTATAATGATTGCGACGCAATTAGTCAGACTAACGCTTGAGTGTAGGTTGGACTATAGGCTCTCACTTACATGTTATCAGTATGGGTAAAGGCTCTATTCTGTCAAGCAACTGCCACTTGTGGATATAGTGTTTACGATCTCTAAGGTTATATATTATCGGGTAATTGAGGAACGATATATTTAATGAATAATTATATTGACTTAAAAAAGAAATATTTAAGTATTGAATAATGCATTTTATTTAAATAGAAATTTTTAGATAGTCATCTTGTACGAGGTTTATTTATGCACTACGAAAACAACAGTTTTATTTTGTACAGAAGTAAATTCTGCTAAGTAAACTTAAGAAACACGCTTTCACAAGTTTATTTAATTTTATTTAATGTCAAAGTGAATAATGATAGTTTTTATGGTTAAATTATGAGAAATAATACGTATTGCTTCACATCAATAATTGAAAAAATTGACATTTTAGTCGAATAAACTTTCGAAATTCAATTTAACCTTTTGAATGCCATAAAAGTTTACCAATTACCAAAATAAAAGTGATTGATAACATTTTATCTTAATTTGATCACACCAATATTAACAGCACTAATAATAAATAATTTCAATTTCAAATCAATTAAAATTTGTTAAAGATCTTTTTAATTTAACTAAAAAAGAAATATTATTATTAATTTATTTTTTGAAAATAACTAAATAAACTTACAAATATTTGTTACTCGAGTTTGACAAGCAAAATCTGCTTGGATACAAAATAGAACTTGCTGTTTTTTTCTCTTTATAGTCCATTGTAGTAGTAATAGACGAAATATATCAGACTCGGCGTATTCTTCAATGTTGAATAACATTCGAAATTCATTTCATTCAAAAAGATATAATAATGAGCACAATTATCATTGAATAAAAATTTCTTTTATATTTTAAAATCTAAAGATTTGATATTTTAACTGGAATACTTTAGCGAACAACTTAGCATCATTTATCCATAGGGATTATCTTATTACTTTCAAAATGTTCAAATAACTAGAAGTAAAATTTTCCTATTGAAGAATTTAAAGTTTCAAATTGATAACTCCATTGGATTAAAAAAAAAGTAAAAAAAAAAAACTTTCATTCTCGATACCGATGGCTTGGATTACCTTGCAGATGTTAGCTTCGCAAAGAATCTCCAGGTTAATCGGATTAAAACGGATTCGAGTTCAGCTATTGGTCGTTGTAGACATTCGGAAGACTTTCTTTTCAAAGTTTCCTCTTTTTGACTTTCACCGATAAATCAGGAGATATAAGCATTTTGCAAAGAAAAAAAATTTTTTTACTTATAAGTCCGAGCTACTTTTTTAATTTATCTTGTTATAATCAGAGATATTTAAGTTCTTTGTCTGCGCAAAATTGTTTTCATCGTCTACAATAAAAATAACGTTATGCTTTTTATATCAAATTTTATTACTTTTTTAATAAATCATGTTTTTCGACTTTTCAAAATAAACTAGTAAATATTCAGTAATTCAAAATGATAAGCATGTTGTTGCCATGGTAACGATATACAACTATAAATCAGATGAAAATTTACTGCAAAACCATAAAATTTCATAAATTATAATTTAAATTGCAAATATTGTCGGATATATAAATATTTAAAATTATTTATACGAAATCCTTTAAAAAATGAGGACAAACATTCCGATATATCTTTAATCCAATTTATTTTTACCTTCTTATTATAATAACTACACAAGCCGAAGCTTTAAATCAAGTATAATTGTGATTGAGGAACTTTTCTTTTTTTCATATGTTCGGAGCCCCAACTAAGTGTCAATTACGCGAATGCGTTTGACATATATTCTTTTTATAGGAGAACGTAGCTTCTTTTCCGCTTATCGAACCTTTTGTCGAGCTACTACATAAAGTACGAGGAGGCAAGGATAAGGAGGCAACAATATACATATACATATTGTATACAACAACTGCTCTGTCCTCAAGCTCTCCGATCAATAGACCAGTCAGAGATACATACCATATACATGAAGGTGCTTTGCTTTTCTGTACCATCGATTTTACCCTTACTATCGTATATATTTTTTTTTACTTTTTCTTTTTTTTGTGTCCATGTGTACAAGAAGGGTCAACTCTTACTTTCGACTCGACCCTTGTCTCGTTCATTTTAACTCTCGCACTTGTGTGTTCAATTCGTTTTTTAGTTCCTTTTTATGACTTGTTGAGAAAAGTTTTTTGCTTTTTTTTATTTTTTTTTCTTCCTTTTTTTTTATTTAGGGAAGGTTTTTAATGTGTAATTGAGTGATTTCACTGGGAAATGTTTGTGGGGAAAGTTTGACAATGAAGCCATTAAGGGCTCGCGCTAAGAAGCAGTTGAGAATAATGACTTCCGGAAAGTCTGCGCGCTATAATTTAGAAGGATAAAGAAAAGGGGGACGTTTAAAGATAGAAGTTAGGTTTGCTTGCATTTCAAACATTCTATTAGGTCCTTCATTAATTCTTTATAGTCGTTTAGATTATTTTTAAGGAAATTAATGTTGATTTTTATTTTGGTATTTAATAAGATTTATTTGACGTATTATGTTAGTATTTTTTTAGCAAATTTTAAGAAGTATTCAAATATTTTAACGATTACTTGTAATAGTTGATTATTTAATTTATTTTATTCAGAAACAATGAAAATTTGCATTGAAATAACAAAATTTTACGTTTAAAGGAAAAAATAATAAAATTTCTTGTATTTATCAATAGCTGCCAAGGTAACAACTACAGAACATTCAAATAAAGGAAAACTTTTGAATTTGCTATTTTGCTGAATATTGCAACTAGTTATATAAGGCGTTCATTGTCTTCCTTTCTTATGTCGTCGTCTGTAGTATAGCAGTAGCAGCTGTTGTAGAAAGGCTGTAACTTGGGCTTGAACAGTAAGCGCGGCACGTTGTATAACCAACGGGCTTTACCTTCTGTATACGCGCGTTCAACCTCCTTATTTGTACGAAATGACGGCCATTTTCTTCTTCTTCTTGCTGGGGTAAGAGAGAGAAAGAGAAAGAGGGGAATATGGCATGCCCTCAGCAGCCGTCACCGTATATACCCTCGGACCACCTTGTTATCTGAGTCAATTTGCTAGAGAAGCCGAGGATGCGACAATAGCTTTTCGCCGACGGAGAGAAACGTATATATTGTGTATATGGCTTTTCATGTATATGTATATATATAAAGCTCAATAAATCTTCAAGAAGAGGAGCAAATTATAGTAAAGATACGAATTCCGATGAAAAATCAATGTTTCTTGGAATAGAAAGTTGAAATTTTATTTATTCGAATATTGAACGATCTTTTTAGTTTTATGCGCATTTTAAGTTTTTCGCTATTTTTATTTATCATTTTTCTTCTTTGAACTATTTTTTACCATTTTTCGAAAAGTTTCATTTGTGTGAACTACTTAGAAAGTTTAATTCGATATTTATGATGACTAGATTATGTACGTATTTTTGAAGATATTTATATTTTTTTAATGGTATGATATTTCGTGTCACATATACTAATTTTTTTCATTTAAATTTTTATGATACACGTATCTCAATAAAATAAGCTATTTTAAAAAAGAATATTCCTTGGAAAATTTTTGAGAAAAAGTTTTGTTGAAAATCTTGGCACGATTCACTTCTTAAAGCTAGAAAAATGTATTTTGAGAAAAAAAGTCTGCTCGAAATCTCAGAAAAGTCACAAAGTAAGTAATCTTACAAACTTTTCTTCCTACTTCTTTTAAAACCATAACCTTAAAATATATTACATCACTGAACTGAAACTGAAATGCTTATATATATGTAAACTCTAATATTTTAATTCTTGTTAGTTATTAAACAAAAAAGGAATATTTAAACTTGCTAGATTAAATTTGTTGTGGCGTAAAAAAAAGTAAGCTCATAAAACAACAAGTGTGCGGTGGTATATATGTTGATCATTTTAAAGCCAGTGAATCAAGCATGCTTCATACAATTGGAAAAACATCGCGTATTTTAAACGGGCAAAGGAGTAATCGTTCGTTAATCGGCTTTACTCCAACTCCCGAAAATAAGCTCACACACCTTGAAATAACATGGCTTAATCAGATTTACCGAAAATAAAAAAAAAAATTTGTTTGCAAGTGGTTTGGGCCAGTTGGTTTGTATATTTACTAGTCCGATTTGTAAGCGCGTTAAATGGTTATATTAATGCAGGGTTTGAGTGATTTTGTTGAGTAGTTTTTTTTAATACTCAGTGATAAAAATCAAATCATTTAGAGTGGAAAATAGATATTTTGTTGGAAATCTACCAATAAATGGCTAGCCATTAATTTGTAATACGCTTGGATTAATAAATAGGATTTGTTTACTTTAGTTCTTTTAATTTTTAATCAGAGCCGGTCTGTGGCTCAGTCGGTAGAGCGTTGGATTCGTAATCTCGTGGTTCTGAGTTCGAATCCTGCTCTCGGCTGAATCATACAAGCACCACTGTTTGTTACATGTGCTTTGTTCACAAACACACTTACGAGCTCCGTCGCTGATTAGCATCGCAAAAATAGCATAACATAAATATACCGACGAAAAAAAAAAAAAAATTTTTAATCAATAACTGATTACTTGCAACGTAATTTATAATTTTTTTTTTTTTTATTTATTTAGCTTACCCAAGTTTCATATGAAACTTATACAGCTATTATAATTTATAAAGTTAAACAGAGTAATTTCTTAATAAAATTTTATCAAAACTTACCTTTACTACTACCAGTATACTTGTCTCGAAGTACATTGATTTGATGGACTCGACCAAACTCCTCGAAGATAGTTCGAAGATCGTTTTCATCCAAGTCTTTAGGTACCTGGCCAACAAACATCTTAATATTATCAGGATCTGGCCTCTCAACCGTGGTGTTATTATTCATTATACTGAAACAGAAGATAAAGTAATTAATTGAAGTATCAAATTTTGATTTAATAAAAATATCAACAGTTATGGGCAATTATTTAACTGGTAGTTTATTAATTCATAACAAGTAATAGATATTCGCGATATGATGAAACTTTAATTGAAGGAAATCATATATTTTCATCATGAATACCTATGGTATCAGATATCTTTTGAATTTCATTGATTATTAAAGCCAGAAAATATTAACAGTTGTAATCTAATTCCATTTGAAAAATATCAAATTATTATTCCATTAAACGTCCAAAATAACAATGTGAATATCACCGAAAATGAACGATAACTTAATACCACCCTAATAACATTCTACCATTATCTCAATCTACCCTTTCTCAAATTCACTGGTTTTCCTAGCAGCAACCAGATTTTGATTTCCATTAAGTCTGTAGAATCTCCCACAATGCCGATTTTCGAGGTTGGAATAATAGCGTTTCAATGTAGCAACCAAATAGGTAACGGGTAGAATCGGAAGTCGACACCTTGGCTAAAACTAAGGCTCCCTTTTCTCTTAAACCGTATATATAATGGTTTTAGCGGGTAGCAAGTATGAGTTATATAGATCGCTAAACGTAAAGAGAGGGAGAAGGAGAACTAGGAGGTTATACGAGCCGGAAGGCATTACCGTTTCACGCTCGCGAGAGTCGCGCGACAGTTTGTTGCGCCGTAAAATCGTGCTTGCATAAAGTTTCTCGCACTCCTCATCCCAGCACTGAAATACTGACCCACACTGCAAAGCATGACTTGCTCTCTTTTGCGTACGCGGCCTGCTTATACAGGCGGCTACGTAAATCTTAAGTTTTAGCGCGACAAGTTGAGCTACTGCACAAACTAAATGAAAACTTTATGCGTGGTTCGTATATTGATAGTATTTCTTTTCTTTTATTATTCTTTTCGTTCATAAATCAGTTGTATGTAGGTTATTAGTTTTTAAATAGTTCGATTTTCTTCTCTCACCTATTTTTAAAATATTGATCTTAATATAAAGAAGCAAAACAAATATAAATATTAATTTTAATTAATGTTTAAATTAGATTGGATTAAATTTGAACTTTTGAAATATAACAGCACGCTTGAATTGAATTGCGTAAATGTTCATCCGAATATCAAAAAAATTCTATAGCGATAGCATAAAATAGTCATAACTCCATCATATGGTTAAATGGACAAAGCTGTCTGGACGTAACTTACGAGGAGATTAATTTGTGGGATGTTGAATCAGCGGCTGCACATAGTATTGGGTGTATGAGCCTCCGTACTTAGTCAATGAAGTACGTACATCAAAGGACAAGATCATTACATATGTATAGATCTCTGTTAGGGCTACTTCATTTTCCATAAGTAGCCTTTAACGTTGGACATTGCTCTCTCGTCGTCATAATAGAGAATCCTTTTTGAATTAAGAATGAAATGGTATAATACAATGTTAGATTGAATATTTGAGAGCTTATAATATATATGGAAGCTTATCGACCAAAGTAATTTCTATTCAGTAAAAAAAAAGAATCTTTGCAGCCAACTTTGTCGTATCATCTTTGTCCTTTTAAAAAGGTTTATCCATACGCAGGACTTTGGGACTTTAGATTCACTTGAAATGTTGCGGGTCCTTTATCAAGAAAGAAGCACAGAAGGGTGTGCAAATAAAGTTTGGTTTTTTCGAATAAAGTAAAAAAAAAGTTAAAAGCATCTAAAGAGGATAAGGAGGAATCTGAAAAATGGTCTTGAAGAGGGTAACAGTAGAAGCAACAAAGTTAAGGATAACCGAACGGGTAGAAGGAGGAGGAATGGGGGAGAGGTAGTGTGTGTCCCCTTTACTATTCTGTAACATAATGTATGTGGCGATTCGTTGTAGAAAGTTGTTGCTACACTTACACACGAGCCTTCGAACGAACAATGCTTTACGGGAAAGAGAAAGAAAGAGAGATAGAGAGAAGCGAGTTTCGTTTCCTACAGACCAAAACTTCGCCAATATTTTAAGGTAAGGGTAGGGGAGAGAGAGTTTGGTCGCCTCCTTATATACGGAACGGATTTTAGCTTGAGAGAAAGAAGCGATCTTGTATAACACCTCTCCGGGGGCCGTTAAATAGTGCACTGAGCACGAATTCTAACGCACTTCCTTCTTTACGGTTTCCATGTACGTATATATGTGTAAGTGTTAGTATGTCCAAGAGATTTAAAGGAAGCAAACTAACTCTTTCCCGTTTTCCTTCCTTCGGACAATTCAATTTCACAAGCGTGCTCGGATAATCCAGCTAGGTACTAAATTTTCAGCTCGTAATTTTGTTTACCTCAGAAGGATTAGAAAACACAAAAAAAAAGAGAGAGAAGTTCTCTTTTTTGAAAAAAATAGACGAAAAAGGAAGAGGATCAAGATAGAAATAGAATCCAAACCCTTGACCTGTTACTACTAGAAGTGCGGAAAATTGGCTTACCTCGGACCTCGTGCTACTAATCGAGTAGAGTTGCGACGTAGGGATGAGAGAAAGAGAGAAAGAGAGAGAGAGAAAGCAACCAATTGAGTTTATCGGACAGACTAATTAGTCGCTGAGAATGCGGGAAATAGAGAAAGAGAAAGAGAGAGAGATAAAGTCCAGTGTACGCGTTTCAAGAGGGCAGAAGTCGCTTATATGTTCTCTCGGTAGTTGCCAGTCACGTTCTAATTGCACGGGTGCATCGATTCCACACAAGCCCTAAAACTCGTGGCTGTGTACGAGAACCCTGAAAACTTTACTCACAGAATCGTGCACCGAAATATTGATTTCAATGCTAGTTGAATATTGCCTGAAAAAAATATGCGCGTATATATATGGAGAAATTTTTCTAATCAATTTTATTGAAATAAATATGTTTGCTGGGATTTACAAATTATTGTAAATTGAGATAAAAATACATTTAAAGTATTCTAAATAAGTAATTTTCAATATATTTTTAAAATTTTACAATTAGAATTTCTTTTACAATTTCTAAAATGGTATTGTCTGATAATGTTGTAAGTTTTCTCCGATAAACCAATTAAATCTGAATGACGAAAATTGTATATTTAAATGCTTTAAATCTTGTATGTTCAATTCTAGTTGCAACGCAAATACTTATAATAGAAATTGGTATTTTTAGTTTAATCAAATAGCCATTTCTACGTGCTATAAAAGTTTGAATGTCTTTTTTGTCACAGATGCTATTCCGGGGATAATCTTATTTTTGCTGCTTCTCATTAAATCCAAAAGAAAAGTCAATGTAACGGTCTTTTTATTGTAAGAAGATCGATCGAGTATTGTGTGGGCGTCAATTTTATTATAAGAAGGTTACAAAAAAACAGGATTTTTATAACGAGAATTAAGCTTAGAATTTTTACCTACTAGAGTAATATATGAATCATATGATCCTTAAGTACAAAATCTTACAAAATTGTTTCTTTTGTTTCTTAATTGAAAGTACATTTATTTAACAAGGATGTACTTTTTTAATATATTATTAAAGACATGATTCTTTTAAGTATATTTATGATAATGTTATTTACTGATATTTTCATAAATCTTGAAATTATTGTTATATATTGTTATAAATAAATCTTAATTTTTTAATCATAAATGCAATTTCTTGAAGCTTTTATTTTTTTCATAAGCCGATCGAGTGCATTTATGGACAATTTTAAAACGAACATTACACCGAAGCTTTAGTCCAAAATTAAAACCTAAATTTGCAATTACATTGTTTTTAATTACGTGCTTACAGTGGATTAATGGTAATTAAACGTAATACGTATATTTTTTTTTCATTGGCCAACTTTGATTAAAATTCGATTGAATTAAACGAAAGGCAAATTACCAAGCAAATAAGCGATGCGCGAATAAAAAAAAAGCATTCATCTCTACATAAAGGGTGAATCTCTCATGTTCAGTAATGCATAATTATCCACAACTCTCTGGTTCTCTTTATCTCTCTCGTTCGGATTCTCACATAAATTAATGTATTAGAGTTGAGAGAAAAGTGATGCTGTGTGTAGATCCCGTGATCAAGTTTAAAAGCAATGTATTTCGTTCAAATACCAATGAAAACGGTATTGTTTGATTATTTCACAGGCGCATGGGTTTTCATGATGATTTCCCGGTATATGCGACAGTCAAATATTTTTCAGACCGATTCATTCGTAATGTTGAAAATAATCGAGCCAGCAATATATATATATATATATATATATACATACAATATTATCTATGAAAGGTTCCAACTTATGAAAAAGAGGGAAGGGAGCATGAAAATCGAGGTCAAAAATCACTCTGATGAAGTGGCCATTTGAGTATTCAGGACAAAGCAATGAATTTTAATTTTCATATTTTTTCGTATAAATGATTAAAAAAAAATGTTATTGAGCGTTCGAGTTCTATTACGATGATTGGAATTCATAATAATAATTTTTAAAGGGTAGCTTTCATTAATTTCGTTTCAAAAATTTATTTGATTCTAATATTAAATCTATGTTATTTCAATTCATTTTTTTTCGTTCATTTATTTAAAACTAATCACCAGAATTTAATCATTCGATGCTTTTCAATTTAGATTCTATGATTCTAATTTTCACTAAATTTCTCTAATTAATTCTCATCAAGTTTATCATCTTATAGAAGAAAAACTGAAGGTAAATATAAAGAAGATTTATTTGAAGAGCACAACTAATAAAACGAGATTATCGATTTTGCAAACTATGTTACTAAAAGCATTTTTCTCCAAAAACAATAAAACGTTTGATATTTAAATCGTTACTGATTTCGATATCGTACTATCCCTGTTTCTTTAAATATCATCATTATGAGTTTTAAATTAACGAGGGATACGACAAAGATAAAGTGCTATTGAGTACCCTCTTGAGAAAGCAGTTCGTCAATTTCCGCGCTCGTTAAAGCTATTTATTCTGGTCTTCTTTTTCCACCCTACAATTGATTCTTTTGCTTGTACTTTTTCGTCAAGAAAGAGGAACAATCGACCCTTTTTATGTCGATGGTTAAAAAGCTTTGAAAGATACTTGAAAAATTTATTTTAATAATGTGTTTTTAATTTGATTGCATCTATTATTATATAAACAAAACTTTTGTTAATTTGTTGAATACTTGGTATAGATAAAGTTTATTTGTCTTTGTTTTGTGTGTTAAACAAATTACTTTAAGTATGGTCTATTGATAAATTGATAATTGGAATAATTGACTTTAATACTTAAAATTTACTCGTAAACATATTAAAAAATGAAATTGTATTTTCACATAACTGAAGTTAAAACAACATCAAAATTCTTTCGTTTGAGAGAAGTTAAATTTCATATCTTTTTTTCGTTTACAACGATCAAAAGAAAAGTAAATAAAGCTTTAAAGTGGATTAAAATAACATAACAAGCTTGAAAAACGATAGGAATTTCCAGAATTTGAATGATTAATAAAGACCAAAAGAAAGATCCTTCAACTATATAGAAAAAGCAAAGAAAGAATCGTGATCCAGACTCTAGCACAAATGAATGTTTACCTGGTACGTACTCGTTGTGATCAGTGTTGCATCAACGATTCGTTAGTTTATCCTCGTTTTATACCGGCTATTGTCAGAAATGTAAAAAAAAAACAAAGAGAACAAAAAAGAAAACAAAAGCGACAAAAAAAGGCAGACAGATGTAATGAAATTAACGTGGAAAAAAAATTTGACTGTTTTCTTTTCAAAAATTTTTAATTGCTATTCACGAATATAGAAATATTTCATTTAAGCTTAACTTTGCCCGAAACTAGTGGAAAAATATTTTTCTTTTATTGAGGTAGAAAAAAAACATAATCTTTATGAGCTTAAATCTAATAGCGAAAAATATCACGAAATGTACAGTGTCATAAAAAAATAGAGAAAGAGAGAGAGCGAGGAAAAAAAGAGCAAGGGGAACGAATTTAAAAGCAAATTTTTGTCATACCCAGTGGAATACTGGCAGAAGAGAGAACAGTTAAAAAGTAGTCACGGTCTAATTAAGTCAGACATACTTGAACTTATACGCTCATACTTTCCCATTGTACTTTACAAAATTAAATTGTATTTTCCCTTACATTCCTTCGTTTATTTTATTAATCTATGCTTTTATACGTTATCTTTTTTTTATTTTTTTTTAAAGTTTTAGCGATGCTGCTTAATAAACTTTAATTAACAGACCTTTTAACAAAACTATTTTAATAATGTTGAATCAAACTTATAAGATACTTTCTTGCATTAAAATATATTTATGTTTCTTTTTTTCTTCTACGTTCTTCTATTACTTTTGAGCACAAAAATATAATATAAAAATCATAAAAAAGTGAAAATTAAAAAGAATAAATTGCACGGAATACACGTCGTAGAAGAATAAAATTGAGATTTACAATGTCGTAAAGTCTTGACAACTACCCTGTGTAATTCACGCTCTGTAAAACAGGAGTCTGAAAATTTTCGTCTCGTTCATCAAGCTTTCCAGCTCTCGTTCATTCGCCATCTTCACCTGTCAAGCTATTAATTCCTTCCTTACTTCCCTTCCTGACAATCGTTTCATAAAAGTTCGGCCTAATTGAATGTCTGAGAATTACGACAATATGACCTTACGTTAAGTAGAAGGAGAAGAAGTCAGATAGAAAGTTTTTGTCCATCACAATATATATACTCATATAAGACACGTTAGAAGCATTAAGAGAAAAGGTACAATGACACATGACACCACGTCTACTTCTAATTGTTTGTTCACTCTTATCTCAGATAAAAGATTTTCTTTTTTTTTATGTCCATGTTTGTTCAGAAATTTTTCTTCCCTGTTGCGCGCTTACGTGTGTACTTGTATACCTGTAGATAAATATAACGTACAAGTAAAAGTCCCTTGCACTTGGTTTCAGTTCATTTTTGTCGAGTTATCGTCCTTAGTGTGTACCACCTAATCTTTTCTTTCTCTTTACGGTCATCTAATTTCCTTTGCCTGCTTTTCTCTCTCTCTTCCTACTTCCTTGAATTCCTTTTTATTGCGGTCGTGGGCCTCGTATTTCTCTTCATCTCATTTTTTTTTCTTTTTTGCTCTTATTCTTCTCAAGTTTCTGAGAGTAAAAGCGAAAACGAAAAGAGCTTTTACATCCCACTTCTATTCTTTCTCTCTCTCCTACTCTCTTCAAATGAAAACTCTCTCGTTTCGCTTGCTCAATTTAGTCGAGACGTTTTTTGTTTTACGCCTCAGTGCGGTCTTTCGAAGGCTTGTGTGCTAACAAGGACTATGTTCGTTCCGTGCCGAACTAGATGACTTTTAATGAATCGACATATATACCGTTTCTCGCGATTGGAAAATTGTGCTAGTTCAAACCAATAAATTTAAATGAAAGCACAAGTGCCTGGAGACGATGGAAAAAAACCTTAATGACATATTGCTTGTTTTATTTTAATTATCTTTCTATTTTTAGAAGTTATACAAAAATTGTTGATTATGCATGCATGAATTGCATTTTTAATTTTTATGTAATTTTTAATTAAATTATACAAATATTAAAACAAGATGTACATGTGATAATAGTTTTAATATCGGATTAATATTAATGAAATAATAATTAATATTAATTAAATATTCCAATTCATTATTAAGTCAAATGAAAATGTCAACTTGAGGTTTTGGTAAGAAAAATTAATTAAAAGAAAAACCTTCTTATGATAATAATCTTCTTAAAATGCAGAAAATCTCTTTTTGAAGCATATTGTAATAAGCTTCCCAAGAAAAAATGTCTGTGTAATCATATTTTACGTAGCATCATATATAATCAAATAAAACTTAAGAGTCTGCATGAGTATGTATAATTATGTTTATGAGCAATGTTAATATATAATTCCATATATTCCCATTAAATTATGAATGACTAATATGCTAATATATAACTCAAGATGATTGTATACGTTATTACTCAGGATTGTATTATTACAATATTTAATTATTTTTAATATTGTTCGTGATTCACATATTTAGAATAGCTTCTTTGAGTAAACATTCCAGCTTAAATGAAAGGAGAAATTTGTCTAACATTTTTTGTATCAATCATAGTAAACTATTCAAATTTTTTAAATGGGAGTATGTGATTTCAGGTAAAATTGCTTTCTTAATGATACATTATTTTAAAATGAATAGTAGAAAATACCTTAATCAACATTTAAGAATTGTTTAAATAAGTAAAATAATTTATATACTGCGATTTATAATTTTACAGAAATAAATATTTTTGTGAATTTTCTTGCATGGTTTTTCACGTAATCATACAATAGTATTAATAATTATACATATTTACAAATAAGTTCTTAATTCATATATGATTGTACATGAATCCTTATATATAATTACATATGATTTGACAGAAACCATTTTTTGTTGGATTTATACCTGTTGAATATTTTAAATTTTCTTAGAATTACAACAATAAAGAAAAGGAAATCTCAGAAAAAAAGATGTTTTTTCCCATCGTCAAGCAGTCACAACATAAATAAAGCATGGGAATTTACAATTTTCCAAGCTTAAAGAAAAAGAAAAAAAGAAGATCGGATAGCGCAAGTAAGTTAATTTTCGGGCTCATTGGACAGAACATCAATCATGGGGTGTTCTCGCACGCCTTCTCTTAGAAGTTGAAAATCATATTCATAAGAAGTGCTCTGCTTCATGCTCTTCTTGGCTTTTTGATTTGTTTTATTTGGTAAGAAAGAGAAAAAGAAAGCTTTAAAAAAAAGAGAAAGAGATTGGGGTGAGGGTGAAGAAATGGAAAATGTATACATAGATACATATACAAAGACGTTAGAGAAGCCATGAATCAAAGAACTCTAAAACTTCATTCCCCGAGTCCGAAGGAAGGCGGTGGCTGTGAAAAGTATAAGACGATGGGAATACATAATCAGATTTAGGGTGAGGAAAGAGAGAAAGAGAGATAAAATAAGAGAGCAAAGAGCATGTAGTATACGCAAAGTCAAAAGGCCTCCTACGAGTTGGCACACGGCCGCGACCGTTAATTTCATTGCGAAGAGCGTACGACGACGACGACGACGACAATGTTAGAGAGACTCGGTACAGTACAGTACAGCATCCAAGCAGCCCCTCAGGGGAATGAGTAAAAGAGAGAGCAAGAGGAAGAGAGCTAAGAACTCAATTTCATAAGGCCTGGCTAATGCCATTAACGTAATGCTCTTTTCCGTAAATGCGGCTTAATAACGACGCCCGAATGCAATTATCTCTTCTCGTATTGCAATGCACGCGCAAGCCCAGACGACAGACGTAATGTTTTAACTTTAAAGAAAAGAAAGAAAAGAAGAAAAAAAAATACGTAAAGTCAAGAGAAAAGTCAATTCGGAGTTGCTTTTTGTACTGTAAAAATTTATGTTCTAGTCTACTGGGTGCTACGAAAATTTAATTTTTGACAAAAATTTAAACGAAGAAAAGTAGGTTACTCTTCTTCTTTTTTTTCAACTCATGGGAAAAAGAGACTGTTGAGCTTCAAATGGACTTTTTATAAGGCTTTAGAGGATGGTAACAGATGATGCGGAAGAAAAAAGATAGTAGCTAATTAAGAGCCTCTCTCTATTTTACTTAAAAATACAACCTTTTTATTATCAAAGGACAAAAAAAATCGAGTAATTATCTTTTAACGAAAATAGAAATGATAAATATAAATTTAATTCGTTAATTTCTCATTCACTATTAGCGTTAATATTTAATTAAACGTTTAACATTGTGGTTTTTGCGCATATATTGGTATATTGCAAAGTAAAGTGACTAACGATTGAAATTTATATTTAGATACATTTAACATGGCATGTTTATAAGTTCTCGAATAACTAACAAACTAACAAACTGTCGCACCAAAACCAAAACTAATGTACACTATGTGTACAGCCAAGAAACAATTAGTGAAAGCATCTGTGTACTTTTCAACTTCTTAGAAGTCATTTTTTATTTCACCTTTTGTTACTAATTATAATTCTGTCATCAATTTATTTTCAAAGGTATATATACTTGGAGTGGAAAATTTTGTTTGTACGTTTGCAATAATATATTTTTTTAATAAAAAAAAGCTCTTTTGATGTAATTGTAATTACATAACCATAAGATAAAATAAAATTGGCAAAAAT
The DNA here is from genome assembly GCA_017163975.1 of Anastatus disparis. Taxonomy (NCBI): domain Eukaryota; kingdom Metazoa; phylum Arthropoda; class Insecta; order Hymenoptera; family Eupelmidae; genus Anastatus; species Anastatus disparis. The sequence goes on from JAFFSR010000226.1 coordinate 8,286,031, forward strand.
TCAAAATAACAATTAATTTTTTTTTTCAAAAAAACCAAAGTATATCATTAAAAACAAATGCTCTATATTTGTAAAAGTACTTTGATCTTTCTTTAAACTTTTATAAGTCCATTAACAGCTTATTTTTCAACGATAATAAAATATATTTTACACAAACGTGATCTTTTTTCAGAGCAATAATAAAAAGTTTTGATTTACATACATATTAGTACATGTAATTTTTTATAATATTTTTTTAAAAAGTTGTTTTAATTAATGTTTTGAATAAATAAAATAAGAATAAAGAAATGAAAGGTTAAGAATTATACCCACAGCAGAAAATATATAAAATTCAAAAAACATAAGAGTAAAATTTGACAAAATTCATTAAGATTGTGATTACTTTTTTTATATAAGTTAAAATTATGTTTTAGTTACACCTATTTGTGTATTTAGAAATTATAAAAAAAATGAAAGAAATGTTAAAAATAACTTTTTTTTAACGTGTAAATTATTTTTTTAGAAAATTTATAAATAAAATTTAGATATGACACCTAAAATAATGTTGCAACGTTATTTTTTTCATTATATTAAAAAATTTAATGCTTTTATAAAGCACAACAACATCCTTCATTCAGGTATTACGTAATGCACAGAGAGAAAGAGGAAAAGCTCTAAAGAACTCTGCACTGCGGATGATGGATTTACTTATAAAAGATATTTATACAGTCACAACATATCTCCACCTGACACACGCGCGACCCTCGCTAAACTCAATGATCTCGTAAAAAGCCACACGTAATCTTCTTTACTAATTTCTAAAAAAAAAATATGATGACTATGAAAAAGAAAGCGATGGTTTGGATTAACCGCACGAGCTTTTGTGCTTAAAGCTCATTCATGTCAAATATAATTAAAAGGCTATTCAAAAATTTTGAACGAATGAATATGACATGAATATAATCCTGAGAAACAAGAAGGTTAGGCTAAACAAAAGATTTACGCAAGTATTCGTAAATGAGAAAGCTTTAACCATTCTATTGAGTATTGAACAAAAGATCAATTACGGAAAAGGGAAGGACTACGCTGGTAATAAAGTTCGGAGTCTTTTTTGAAAATGGCTATATTTATAAGTAAAAAAATGATATTTATGTGAGAGTTTGGATTTAGAGGGGAGGATGGTTATTACAGTGGCGAGCTTTTAAAGCGCAAAATTGTATAAAATGCTATGAATGTGAATAAAAAAAAAGAGAAACGATGAATTTAGCCGCGAGCCATTGAAATTCAAACGAGGTCACGTGCAGGAAAAAAATAACCAGAAAGAGAATCTCATCGAGATTGTAAAATACTTTTAGGATTTTATCACGCCAATAGGCTACTGGCTATACGCACTACACACAGAGAGAGACTTTATTTCGTCATTTTCGCGATTTCAAAATGAGCCACTCATACCAATTCCTCTTTCTCTGATACATTTATACACCCATTCAAATCTAGTGTATTTTGATCATAATTTTTTTTTCGCCACGTTATTTTTGCCCGTGGAATGAGGTTGGCTTTTAAAATTTGTAGTAGCTTGCACACATACGCACTCGTGCATACGCACACTTTGCTGTTAGTTTACGATATAATCGTAAATGTGAGCCGAGCCGTCAAATTTATTACACAATGGCTATGGTGCAATTGAAACGCAGTTTGCCGCGTTTCTGTATATTGCACAGTACGAGAGTAACGCATAACTTTATTGATGCACTTGCGTCTGGGCTTATATACGCTTGGTTAACCCTTACATTTGTCACATTAACGATATTCATTCTGAATATTCATTTTCTAGATTTTAATGCGTATTGTTATTTTCAGCAATTATTAGCTGGAATTATCAAATTGTAATTTCAAATAGAATATGTTACAATGCTTTTATTAAATAAAACAAAAAAGTTTACCAAAGAAAAAGGTAAAACACGCGGCTATTTTAAAAGTCAATTCGTATTTCATGAGAAATTCTGGAAAAAAAAGAATTCGAAACAAATGGGATAAAAACTGTCTGGTTCAGAAAAAAAAAGAGACCTTAAATTTGCACCCTTCGAAAAAAAGCGCCATCTGCTTTATACCTCACCCTTACGTACATTGAAAGTCGCAGCGTTCCCTTTTACCCTGTATCCCATACATGATACATGAATCAAGCACAAAGAGAATATAGTTGAAGAACCACACACTGGTATTCCACAAACTCTATGACACTCAAACCAACACGCAACATCCATACCCCTTGTGTTAAATCACGTTTTTCTCTCTCTGCGAAAGGCTGATCCTTTGAATTCGACAAGCTTGACTGTCGGTTAGATGCGACAACTTTATTTGTTCTTGTTATTAGCTCTTTATTCGTCGAGTACTTTTACAACTATTTCTTTTAGTAATTTCAAAGTTTTTTGTATTTAATTGCTCAAATCAAAATTTTATTTTGTAAGGAAGAAAATTGATCCAAAACGAGTCAAAGTATATACTTTAAAAAATTCCCTTTTTAATTAAGACGTCAAAAGAACGTTTCTTTATACTGATTACCTAAATTAATTATGGTAGAAAATGATGTCCTGACCGTGACAGTTTCTTATTCCTTTTTGTTTTGTCACTTATTTGTCTCGAAAAGGGGAGTTCGAAATACTCCCGAATTGTCGGCTTTAAAGATTTTTTAATTGCGTATTTTTTTCATTTCAAATCAATTTTTCTCCTTACTAAATATGTTTGGTTACTTCAGTGTAATATGTTTGTTATTTTGAACTATTATTTATCCAATTGAAAAATTATACTCTTAATTTATTATTATCCTGTTAAAAATAAAATTTTAATTTCTTATCAATAAAAAGTAGCAAACAATTGAGTTTTAATTTACTATATTATCAATCATTGATAATAAAAAATGTATCGAAGCTAAAGTAAATAAACATTGACATGATTGACAAGTGAAAGTAATAACCAGACTGACATTATTTTGTAAAATAATGTTTTAATAATAATAATAATATTGTCATCCTATTAAATTCAATGATTATATATCAATATCGAATGATTATATATCATTGTAAATTGAAGCGTAATTATTTATTTGTACAGTTTGATTGACTCATCGTACTCGTTCAATAAATTTTCAAAATCAATAAATAATATAAATTACGTATTATACTTAATATAATAACAGAATTAACGTTGAACAAACAATGATAATAACTTCTGAAATATGGATATTTTTGTTCATTAATTTAATTCAACTTTAATAGTATAAAATATTTTTATTATTTTTTTTTTTGTAAAAACAGGGAGTAAAGCCTCTTAACAACATTAACTGTTGCTAAATATTTTGGAATATTGTACTTGTAAACTAAAACTGAATTATAACTGAATTATAACTGAAGCTACAACTCTCTCTCGTGAATTAGAAATGGACCAGTGAACTCGGTACGAATCACTTCAGCAAAACCACGAATTTTCGGACTTTCTCTCTCTTTCCCCGTTTTCTCTCTCTTTTGCTGTGAATTCATCAATTAACAATTTGCATGTTTAAACTTTTAAAGATGTACTATTTTAATTTTCTGCTAGATTTTAGCTTATGTTATCCTAGGAAGTAAATGTTATTACTACGTAATTCTAGCTAGTTTTTTAAATTAAAATCAATGTTTAACTATCATTAACATTTTTTTTCCATTACTAGAATTTAAAAAATTAAAATATTTTTAACGTCGTACTATTACTTTTTCTAATGGCAAAAAATGTATGTAATTTTATTCGTTATAACTGTAACCTCTAAATATTTATGGCTAAAAGTAACTTTATAACTTGACTTTGGCTTAATAAAAACAGCAAAAATAGTTTTGTTATTCTTATAAAGTTTCTATATTAAAAGAGTTAAAAACAGTTGGAAATATACTTTTTTCTACATTCAACATTCATAATGACTAAAGTAACTATTGAATCGAGTTTTCTAACAATACCACTAAATCGTCGAAAATCCACCTTTCTCAAAGTCGTAAAAAGTCAACTCAGCAAAAAGAAGAGGAGAAACGAGTCGAGTGGGTAATCTTCGAAATGAAATTAAAATATCCGTTCGCCTCGACTCAAAACTTAAAGCGCTTTGCCGGGAACATAATAAAAATACGAAAAAAAATCGGGCTAGACAAGAGTTGCATATACAAGGAAAAAAAAGGAATAAAAGAGAAAAGTAGGTCGAACTAACAAAGTCTCACCGCATCCAAGTGCATAACTACACTTTAACGTGTGCCGTTTCGCGTGAGAAACATCCTTTGTCTTTGAACTATAGTCCGTGAAATTCGAAATGACATTTTTAATGTTTTGTATGCATGTATGCTGTTCTCTCTGCTTGATGAATGAAAAAAAAGGGAGTTGGTTGGCTTTTGTAAACATCGAACGTTTAACTTTTTCTTTTTTTCATGCGTAACAGACATTTTATTATTCCAAATACATATATGTTAACAAAATTTTTTCCAATTTTTATTACCTCGTACAAAAGATGAAATATAATGCAGCCAATATATTCGTCAGAAAATATATTCATTATTATTTTAATTACTTTTTAATTGCTTTCGTTAAAAGAGTTTTCCCGCTATAGTCTTAGTTTGTAAACCTATTGTACAATTAACAATCATTATTTTGTAATTGTATTAAAAATTTTATTAATTTTCCACGGAAACCTTGTTAATTTGAATTTTAACAAGTTTATTAAAAACAAATAAAATTTACCTATAGCTATTATGATGAAGTTTTATTGTTGAAAATTTTGTTATTCTACGCGATACGCAGAATAAATCTATTAAATTAAAAAATTTTTCCTTTGACGTATAAATAGAAAATATATTTTGCTTCTTTGAAAAATAAAATTTGCATAGTTTTGTTTCAAGATTAAAAAGAAAGTAGGTCATTTTAAATAATATCCAATTTGTTTGCTCTAAAAGCCACACGAGCATTCGTTTTTTTTTTATTTTCAATTCATACAATTATTTGTTTACTTCATACTTTATAAAGTACACTGAAAACTTCTAAAATAAGTAAAATTTGTTCAACAACTAGTCGAATAATCCAAGCAATAAAATTTGCTCGAATAATAATTGCCGCTTTAGCTATATATCTATAAACTTCAAAAACTTTATCTTATATAACCCCAAAAGACTTTTCAACTCGCGTGGGTCCATTTGAAAATCTTTGCCTTGAAGAAAAGCTAGTATAGTTATAGTTCGGATGACTAATCGCTTTGCCGAGAGGAAACTCTAACAGTTAACGAGGACACACCCTCACACGTATACACAGAGAGAAAGAGACTTTCTTGTTATTTTGCTTGAGTAAGAGTTTTTGCAAAGCTTGGCGTCAAATAAAAAAAAAGGAAAAGGAAGAAGAGACGCAAGAATTTTAACTTTTGCGTTTTCAATTCGATTCAATAAGGTTTCCTTTTGGACGACGACTTAACTTTTGATAGAGACTTGGAGGAGTTCTATCTTATCGCTTGTGGTACTTTTGAGGTAAGAAAAAAAAACTTGAGCTTTATTTGTAAATTTCATAAACGTTATAGCTTTATAGACTTTTTCTCATGAATAAAAATTTCTTAACTTATAAAAAATTTAGGAACAAATGGAAATCGTAATTCAGTGCTTAAAATTTTTCAATTTTGAAAAATTAAATTAATTTAATATTATGAATAAAAAATACAAAAAATTTAGTTAAACTGACTAATTACCAAAAACACATAAAACGAAATTCCATTGACTAATTACATAATTTTTTAATATTTTACTAATAAACTTCATAATTACGGGAAATCTTTTAAAAGAGATTAACAACATTGACGCTTTGTCCAGCTTGAAAAGAAAATTTAGTCTTGTTTCAGAAGCTTATACTTGGGTAGACCTTGAGGGTAAGGGTAAATTTATAACCGTGAACTAATCCAAACGGCATTAGTTTGGTGCCGGGCCTCCTGCCAAGAAGAGAGAAATTTATTGACTAGCCGTAAATTTGTAAATTGACTTTGAAACCACTGTGACTAAAAAGGAAGAATAAGAAGAAGAAGAAGCAGCGGCAGTAGCAAAAAAAGGGATATACAGTGTGAACGATATCCCGTTTATCTTTATCACTTAGAACGAGTAAAAGATGCTATTCCGTGATAATTAGAAACTTTACTAATTTAAGTATTTCGAAGAAGTCTCGTTACTTCGTTGTAAACATTTTCATTATGTTTTCGTTGGGCGTACGGTACCGTGCGCGACGTTGCTGCTGCTACCATTCCTCCCCTTTAACTTTAAAACTCGAAAACGTCACCGGATGAAACTTTTTAATTATATAATAGAACGAGCACCTGAACACTGACGCACAACAACAACCTAAGCTTTTAATCCAAAAGATGCTTTGGAAAGTGTCTTTTCCTTTTTTCTCTTGCTATTTCTCTTTTTATATATATATATATATATTTTACTTCCTTTTATTTTTTCTTATTTCGCTTTTTATTTTCATTCTTTCTCGTTTGTCGACCATCAACTCTGGACCAGTTCACTTTCCAGCGTAACTTTTCAATGTCTGAGAATCTCTCGATGATTCAATAAGCATTTTAATTTAATGACCTAACTTTTGTTTTCGTACAATTTTATTTTAATTAAATTGTTTACAGAATAAACAATTATTTGAAAATTATGTATAAATTTGTGTGTATGCAAGTACGTATGTGATTAAGCATGTAAGTGTATGCCTTGAAAACTATTAAAAAAAATCAATTTACATTTTAAAATCCTGTGTTAATTTTTCATTAAAGACCAAAAATTTGTTTAAAAAAGTTACGAGAAATTATAAAAATAAATAGCTTATTCATTTTTTAGCGAATATTTTTTAAATATGAATATTATAAATAATTTTTTATAAAATGTTTTAATTTTAAATAGATATGATAGATGGATAAATATTTATTTACTTTATAAAACATCACAAAAATAGCGAGCAATACAATAATGTTTATTTAATCATATTGTTTTTTACTCAATGCTCATAAAGCAATATCATATTTATGTTATGAAACAAAACATTATGATTGTACATTATGTTGTTGAGTGACATCAAAGTCAGAGAAATCAGTAAAATATTTCAATAATATTTTATTTTTAAAATATTGCATATGATGATATCTCAATAGAAAAAAATTAATTTTAATAGTAATAATATGAAGATAAGTGAATATTTAATAAATAACGCAATTCCAAGATTATTTCAATGAAAACTTGATGCAAATTTGAAAATTTTCAATTTCAACCTTTAAAAAATTTATAAATACAGCAAGTACACATTGTAATAAATTTTTAAATATATTTGAAAAAATTTATTTCATTAAAATAAATTATTGATCAATCTAAAAGAAATATTATATTTTCGAGTCCTAACATCTTTTTTGCATCCGATCCTTGAATTACAGACGTTACTCTTTAATATTGAGGAGGCTAAATACTGATATTTATTTCCAATAAAATTTATCAATATTTTAATGCCTTTACATTACTACTATGCTTCTGTGAATATTAAAAAATAAATATTTTTGTAAAATAAAAAATTTTAATTTTTTATTTATAAATAGCGTAAATAATAAAATATGTTTTAAAAATTTATCTTTTAACTATTAGCGGGTTAGTCAAGATGATAAAAGTATGATTAGTTTAGATAAAGATAATCTATTGATTACTATGAACAAATATAACCTCTTTTTGTTCGTGGTTATCATTAGATCCCTTTTATAGAAATTAATCAAAATGAAACGAGCAATCAAGTGAAATTTTTAACTATAAAAAAGTATAGCATAAAAATAGAATTTAATCGCTTTATATGATATTTATCTAAACGTTATTTAATGTATCGTTTATTTAAAATCGATAAATATTCATCAGTTTATGTATGAATTCAAAAGTAAGTACAAATACGTATTCATATAAAAACAAAATTTTTCAGATAAATATTTTCATAGCTCAAATCTGGAAACAAATATTCATTCGAATTTACTAAATCACGTTTCTCTATGAATTTCATTTCCGAAAAGTAATTCTAATAAAATCCAAAATAATAATAAAAAAAAGGAAACTCTGTTTACAAACTGAACGTATTCTCAATTTTAATAACGAAATGGGTCCAGCTTAATCATGCGCAAACACATCTCTTGATGTATATATATATAACCAGTAAAATCGTCGTATCGCCGAGTAGCAGGTGCAGACGGTCCAGTGACTTTCATTTTCGACATATACTCTATCTCTCTTTTCCTCTACTGGATGTTGTGCAAGAAACTAAGAGTTAAAAGGGAGGGAATGATTAGGCATTGACATCCAGGGGCTAAGCGCAGGCGCGCAAACATACATACTTGAATAGAAAACAGAGAAAGAGATAGAGAGCTAAAAAGAGATAGTCCAAGTGAGAGAGAAAGATCCTTTGATGGATTTTCAACGTTACTACTACTACTATTGGTCAGCTGCAACGTAAACTTCAAAAGCATAGAACAGAGTTTCCTATTCAAATTCGTTGAAGACTTGGACGCCGCTGCTCTCGCTCCGAGAGTCATTTATGATCAAAGATGCTATGGATGGCGTTTTTACTATGTTTATATACATGTAGATGTGTATTCGTAAATTCGAAGGGACGAAACACTTGAAAAGCAAGGAAGGCAAGAGAAGCGACGAAATAATTATGATCCTTGCAGTATCACTCCTCTCTTTCTCTCTCTCTCTCTCTCTCTCTCTCTCTTCATAGTCGATGAGAGCGCGAGATAAAAGTCATCCGGTTTGTGGCTTCATATAATAGTTAGGGAGAGTGAGCTTTTTTTTGTAGCAAATGAGATCCTTTTTTTTCGAGGACGATACGCTTTCTTTTATTCTTCTTTTTTTTCTTCTTCAAAAGCGAGAAGGGGGAGATAGATGCGACGGTGGCTGGCATGGATTTATAAAGGATTCAATGGAAGGATAATATTTGAGACATTGAAAGAAAATAGAGAGAAAGAGCGTTCTTTATTTTTTGTGGGTGGGCTTCTTTCTTTCTTTTTTTTTAGAATCGTTTGGATTGGCTTTAGCTTTATGGATATTTATGGGAAGTTGAATGAAAGTGAACTGTAAACTTTGTTGTTTGTAAAAAGAGAGCTTTCTTTTTTTTTAAATACAATCTTTTCTAAAATTTTTTTCTTTCACATATTTTTATTTATGGTAAATATATATCTTTACTGCATAGTATTATCTAATTTATACAAAATGTTACTATGTTTTACCTAAAACTGAAATCGTGTACACCATTTATCATAAAGTGGAGTTCATTACACCTAGCTATTATACGTATTTTCAGCAGCTCGTGCCGCGAAAAAAATCATTTATCAAACAACTCGTCACTTAAATAATAACTGTAACGCATAACATTACGCCTTATGAATCTCAATGCATTAAAAAAAAGAGGAAAAAAAAACACGTAAAAGCGTGCAAAAACTATATGTATATACATATAAAACTACACAAAACGGTTCGCGTGCCGGTAATGAAGCTTCAAGCGGCTATGAAAATATAAGTTAAAAAAAGGTAGAAAAAAAAGGAAAAAAAATACAGAAAAAGGAATCACATAGAGAGAGAGTGAGGCACTCTCCCTTTCTTTTTTCTCTCGTTGCGTGCGAATGTTAAAACGCAAGATTCTCTCTCACTTACTCATGTATGTATATATGTGGACGTGTGCTTTATTTCCCTGTCGGGTCGTACATTTGCGAATCATCCCCCTAAGGGGAACTGCATCCATTAGCGTGTTACAACATATATACATACATGTACATATAATATGTGAAGTGTGTGTATGGAATTCGTAAAGGGAAAGTAAAAGAAGAAAATAAAAAGAAGAGATCCGATCAAGAGAGAGCGAGAGACGACTTGCGAATTTAAATTGATGAATAGCCACGCGGCGCAACCTATACGTGTGTCTGTGAATTGAAAATTACAAAATCGAATAAACGTAAAGAATAAGAATGAAAAAAAGAGAGAAGAGAATTGATTCTGTAGTGTAGGATATAATTACATTTTGTGGGCAATGTGCTCTTGATATGTACGAAAATATATGTATGAATACAAAAGGAAATGGTAAATAAAAGAGAATGTATAATCAATGAGGATGGAGAAAGAATACCTTATTGAATTTGATGATAGGGACAACAAATCTCTGAATTTATCTACTTTTCGCTTGCTTATATAATAATCGTCGTGTAAGCTATAAATTCATTTTACTAAGAGATTAGTTTACTTTTTTTTATAGCAATTAGTTTTTTTTTTTTAAATTAATCTTTTAATAAATGAAGTTTCTAAATATTTGACATTTACACTTTAAAATTAATTCAGAATTAAATGATATTTCGTTTAATTTCTTAAATAGTCGCGATAAGCACATTTAATTAAATGAATTGTTTAAGCGTAAAACTTACAAGTATAAGTATACTTGAAGAAAGAATAAGTAAATTTTATTCCTATCTTTAGACTGTGCAGAACTTGAAATGTTTCAAAAGTTGATTTAAAAAACTACAAAAATTATTTTCACTTTGAGTTTAGTATGAAAAAGGTAATTCAAAATTGTTTAACTAAAATAAAGCAAATGTAATTTTGTTAAACATATATTTTGTATAAAAATTAACAATGTTTATCTAGATGAAATCTTTGAAAATTCCAAGATTTAACGTTCTGTTCCTCAGTTGATGATCGTAATACTTGTTAAAGATTTAACTGAAAGTACCTTAATTCATGCATCGAATTAAAAAGCGATGCAACTAAATCTATACTATACTATAACGACTAGCTTTACCAAAGCTATAACGTTTAAATCGTCTCCCCGTGGTTGGTCGCATAGGGAAGAGAGAGAGAGAGAGAGAGCGAGCAGCCTGAGAAATTCTAATTCCGGATTAAGGTTTACGTCGAGCAATCTGGCGATAGCCTCGATGACGTCGTTACCGAAGCGTTCTCCAAGATTAAATGCTTTCCCTCTCCCTCTCTCTCTCTCTTTAACCCAGTCTCTCTCCCTCTTATATGAGCTTGTGCTTACTTGCACTGCTTCTCTCTGGAGCCTTTATCGCTCTTAACTGCATATATACGCTTTTGCTCACTCGGTAAGGCAACTCTCACCGTAATTACAGCGACTTCGTAAGAGTGATTGACACTCGGTGAACGAAGGCTATACGTAAAAGGTACTAAACGTTAATTCGTTTTGATTGCCATTGCACAAGCCCGTTTCGTCCTCTTTCTCTTATGCTCATTCTCTCTCTAACTCTCACAAATCCTTCAATCCAGTGCCACATATATGTGCTGTAGAGAGATAAAAAAAATACTAGTCTTACTTTTATTTTTATAGCTCGACGAGAAAAGCTCGCTCTCGTCAAAGTTAAAGACCAAGAGGAAACAGAGAGAAGACGTGATCTGGAGAAAAGGAGGTCGCGAGTGAACGAAATTAGCGAGATCAACGACTATTTAAAATGATTCATCTCAGAGATTGGTTCCACTTTTGATGAACAACTAACTAAAATTATCAAGATTATTTTAATCGCCATCAAGTTATTTTATAAGAACGTTAGATGGATAAATAAAAATAGTTTAATTTGATCATTTAGTACATAAATATCTTAATCAGATAACTTTAATTCTAGCAATTAAAACTTAAATTCAAATATTTAATGATTAAACATCAAATGCTTTTCCTACAATATGACGTAATTTAAAAATTTTGCTCTGGATAATTATGCATTCAAAAAGCCAACAATATATACACAGGTGCGTACAACGATCGTTATTAATTTCGTCTACTGCAATTAGTCAAGCGGCTTTGGCAATGTATATATAATCGGCATTTTGGCTTTGACCTTCTCACGTATATATATACACATAAACACAAAGAGAGAGAGAAAATTTATAGTATAATCTATAACAAAAGCAACAAGCGTTGATTGATGTACATAATTTATGCGAAATAATTGTAAATGATTTCCTTCTGGCGTACGTGAAATGTGATTTAAAAGACAATTTCTATATAAACGCAAATATATAGGTATATATATACATATATATAAATTTTCATAGAAAGGGAAGTTGGATGGAGCAAGAGCCAGAGGGAGGGAATGGCTTTAGCTCTTGTTTTGGAGGATGCGCAGTGCTATAACGATGAAACTTTCCTAACAGCCGTGGACGAGGCTTGAATTATGCACGACGCGCGCAGCTGAAGAAAATTTTACAATACGTGACTGCTCTTGATTGACATAGCACGGTTTATGACTTCTTTTTTTTCTTGCTTACTACGTCCTTTTAAGTATAATTATCACAAAATGATTGTTAAATATTTTTTGTAAATACGGAATTTTCGATTATTTTAATAATTATTTCAAACTATTTATTAATGGTAAAGAGAGATTTAAATCAAACGTAGAAGTTTTATGTGCTATATATATATATATATATTTATTAGAAAATTACGTCGATCTGGCAGTTACAATTTTCAGAATTATAATTTACAAAATTTCGTTGTAATTGTTGAAATGTATATTGCGGGTTAAAAACCACGAAGTTTCGATCAATATTTGAATTTCATGATATTGATTATGTAACTTTTTGTATATTTCGTGCTGCTTTTTATTTTATTGTTTCTTCCATTCATTTAATTTATTTCATTGTAATTACAATGATTCCCGTTTCAAATTCTTTACGCTGTTAACTTATCAATGCAATCCTGACATTTAATTGTATTCAAAGTCAAAATTATTTGGTATAGTTATTGTTCTTCATTTATTATTAAATTATGAAATTTTGAATTTTGTTGAATCTAAACTTGATAAATTTTGTTAACATTATACCATATTTTTAAAATCTTAATTTACTTTTGAAAAAATATACGAATAGTTAAATAAAAATTCTAATATAAGTTCTAAAAAAAGCTCCTGAATTCGAGTAAACAAGAATTTTAAAAAATAGTGAAAACTTTTAGTTGGCTCAAATTTTTATTAAAATTTGTAATATGAAATGAAAGTAGCATTAAATACTCATAACGTATTTTAAATAATGAAACTAATGCACGTAAATATATACCCTTTGCTACGAGGATACATTTTATGAAATGAAAGCTCCTGTTTACCTTTCATTTCATAAAGCCTTTAGTTTTTTTTTCTCTGGTATTAGTAGCGTACAGTTTTGTCCATTTTTTCACAAAACAAAAACTCTTCAATACAATATTTAATATTTACAGTCACTAAAAACAAAAAAAAAACGAAAAAAACCGATAGTATCAAAATTCAAATAAAAATTTTCAACTTTTATCAAGTTCATATCTTGAATTATGCGCAATAAATATAAAAAAAAATATAAAAAGTTAAAACGTCAGAGACATTTTTAGCATAGTAATTATAATTCATTTGCTTATGACGGTGTAATAGGTTCGGTGTATATACGAATTTTACGAGGCTCTCTCTCTCTCTCTTTCACTACGCTGCATGCAATTTTCCACATGTGACTCGCGACCGCATCATACATTGGAGTACGGAGGGAAGAAGGGGGCAGTATAGTCCGGTTGATTACCTTTATGTATTCTGAAACAGTATTTCATAAGCTTCGCGCTAGAGAATATATCAGTGCGCCGTATCACTTTTAATGTTGCAGTGAGAATGAGGGCTTTTTTTCATTCAAATAAAAAAGAAATTTTCTCGAATGAGCATAGTCTGATTTCATGGAGATTTTAAATAAAATTATTCTTTAGAAAAAAAAACTTTTAAGAAATTTGATAAAGTTTTTTTTTCGTCATAACCCACTTTTATCAAATGTAGTTTTATCAGATTAAAATAATATTAGTTAAAATATAAAAAAAAGAAGTGAAGAAATATTTTCTTTTGAAAACTTAAGGAGTAAGTTATGCAATTGAGTAACTTCGTAACTAAAGTTGAACGCTGACGTCCAACAAAAGACTTTTAAGTTTGAGAAATTATTTCTTTTGTAAACTTTTTATAATAACCAAGTTACTGTTTTACTTGGTTTTATAAATTATACATCTATTTACTCGTAAATTAATGATTGAAATTGTAATATTTGAAATTTCAATAATTTTGACGGAAAATCGTTGAGAACATTTTTTTTTTTTATTTTGGATCAAGAAAGTAATTAATCAAAAATTACCATAGTTTCAAAACAACAATAAAGAGGACATATTACATCTCTAAAACTAATTATACTTTCAAACATAATCTAACTTTAATTTAAAACTTATGGTAGTTCTATAAGTAATAAGGGTAAAAAAGATACTTAACTTTAGTAGTATCAAAAGAGTATGTAGATAATATTGATTTTTTCTTATGAAAAAATATAAACACCATGAAATATGAAAAAAATAAGTTTCATAATTTTTTTTATATCAAATATTATTATATTATTAAATATTCATAAACTATTAAAATGCATTCTGAATTAAAATAATGTAATTATTAAATTAAAATTCTAATTTTGATAATATTTTAATTTTGGTAATGTTTTCGCCTTATTAAAGTAAGCAATAATATTTTATAAGTTCCACATGAAAGTTATTGCAAAATTTTCCTTCGCACTACCACGCAACTAAAATATTCAAAGAAGAAAATAAACTTTGGTCCATTTAAATTACATGGAAATGAAAAAAAAATATTTTGGATAATATATGAATATTTTATTTAAATCACATATAACGATTCTAAGCGCGCTCCGCGCGCCTTGCTATTTTTATTTTTCAGTTTAATATAATTTATTAAAATATTAAAATTTTTTAATATAAAAATCAAATGAACGGATTTTATTTGACACTTTTTACAATAACATCTTATGGGTTGTAATATAAAATTTAATATGTAAGAAATTCTTGAAACATATTAAATTGAATAAATTATCATTTTAAGTTAATAATTACATTACAATTCATTAGAATGAAAATAATACCTTGGTTAAAATGTTATAAGTTTTATTCTAACATCGTTAATTTTTGCAACCGTTATCACTAAAATTAATTTTATGATAAATTCATTTTAAATTTAAAGCTTCTACTTTACTTATTCTTCAATTTTTCAAAAGGAGATCAATATCTTTAATATTAAAAAATAAAAAAAAATTAAATTCACTTTGTGATCCATATTATAATTATCATTAAATATACGACTAATATTATCTGCGCATTCTTTCGACATGAAGTTAAGTACCATTTTCTAGCCCTTTTACCAAAACTAGCTTAAAACATAATAGTACTAAATTTTTCATTTTCTCTTGTATCACCAAACATAACATACATTATTTTAAATAATAAAATTTAAAATAACTCATTTGTTAAAACCCAGAATTACGTTCTTAATATCTTCGAGTTAAAAGCCAAATGTTTGGAATGAAAATACTGGCATACTCAATTTTACTTTAATTAGAGTGATAAAATACTCCATTAGAACATATATTTCATTAA
Source organism: Anastatus disparis (assembly GCA_017163975.1). NCBI lineage: Eukaryota > Metazoa > Arthropoda > Insecta > Hymenoptera > Eupelmidae > Anastatus > Anastatus disparis. The sequence continues at coordinate 8,301,493 of JAFFSR010000226.1, forward strand.
AAACGTTAAAAGTAATTTCCCTTACCAAGAAAATTTCGACGAATAAAATTATTTTAAAAAAGAGCTCACAAAATTTTTCGTTTTAATTAACGTCTGCAAATAAATGAATTTGGCATATATTTTCTTCATGTCATTTCTAGAAAAAAAAAAATTAATGTTAGTGAGTTATCTGCGATTTTTCTTTTTTTCTTTCATCATATAAAACATTATAGTAAAAGCTTAACGTTGAACCTTTAAATCTCGAAAAATTTTATTTCCACATCGACAAACACTCATAAAAAGCTTCACTAAATCCTTTCTACGTAATCTCTCCAGCTTCGTAACGTCATTTCAATAAAACATCACATCTATAGATATACATATATATTCACTCATACGAAAATCCATTGTTTTGACAAGATATTCATATCCCAGCAATGTTCAACCACAATAACCCGTGCTTTAAAGAATTAAAGTAGAAAAGAAAGAATGAGAGAAAAAAAACAAGAGTAAAAGGGGTAAAAGAAGAGATATCTTGTTACCTAGGCTGACCAATGTGTCAGAAGAGCATGAGAAAAGCCACACGAGAGAGAGAAAGATAAAAAGCCATATGGGTAACTCGAGGAAAAGCTTTTCTAGTCTTGTTGTAAGGTTCTATTGTTTGGTTGAATTTAGCCGCGCACGCGCGAATTCAATATGCATTGTCGTTCGTCTGAAGACAGCAAAGATGCGTTCATTCCATATATATACATACTCTATCTCCCTAGCCTATTGTCCGAGCGGATTAGTTAAGTCACTACATAATTAATTGCTCTGCATGGTATTTGCGGAAGGGTCGTACGTACTACTCTTGCAAGCTCTACTACATATTCGCTATTACATTGCTAGGAGAGAGGACTAGTCCCTTTAAGCTGGTAAGAAACCTTTTTACTTTTCTCTCTTTCTCTTTAACATTTTTTCTTGTTTCTTGTAATTTTCTATGTATTACATACTTAAATGTTAAGAAGATTTGCTCGGTAATGTTGTGGTTTATTTAGTTTTTACGATAAATCTGTTCTGTTAATAAGATTTACAAAATCTATTTACTTTTAATTTTGTTACAAATTATGTACGAATTTTGTTAAGAATTCATCAGTATTCAATCGTATTATAAAGTAGCACGAAAATTAATAATTCCAAACTATATGGAATATTCAGAATTACCATTCAATCAGATATTGCTAATATAATATGCGATCCAGTGCTTGTTATTTCTAAATAATTTCTAATTACATTTGTGACAGAGTTTATGAAATATGTAATTATAAACTGAATTCAATTTATCAATTGCAATAATACGATATTACCCAAAGATAATCTCTACGTAAACAGCTTTCGTTATAATAAAATTCTTTTTGAAAACTTACTCAATCGAAGGAGACATAGGGATATTGTTTATTTTTGCAACTCACCTGAAACAAAAAAAATAATGTTTATTAGATACATTTATCGTCGAAATAATTCTATTAAAACGTTAATAAGTAATTATAAAATTATGTTAAAAATAAAGTGCTGTAAAAAAAATCGTTACTTTTGCAAAGTCCATTATTACGTGGCTTTTCTAAAGGTAACTCTGTTAGAATTACATACATGATAGGGAATAAAAGGAAAAAAAAAGTAAAAAGAAAGAAACTAGTGATGTGTATGCATGTTATATAGAGTGCGAGAGGAGGGGTTTGTTCGAAGAGATACGCATTTCTAGAAGGTAATGAGAGGAATGAAGGGAGATAATACTAACGGCCGTTATAGCAAAGGTTTTGGGACAGTCACGATTTCAATGCTCTTTGTTCTATCTTGCGCAAAACCGGGGAGGACGGGGACACAAGGCCATTGTTCTGGAATTAGTTACGTCACGAGGACATTAATTGTCTGTATACATGGCTCTCTCTTTCTGCAAAAGGCCATAACATTCCTGTACGCTACACAGGAGAGAGAAAATAGAAGATTTTTACCGTAATAATAATAATAATTTCGAGAAAATAAACCTTTTTCAGAATGGGATTTTCTGTCTTCATAATAATAAAAGTAGAAAATTATTCTCTATTAAATTAGTTATATTATTAGTTAATTAATAGAGGATATTAATTACAGCTCATTATACATTTTATGAAGCTTGAATGAATACCGGAATCATTGTTGATTCGTTTTAGCAGTTTATTGAAAATTAATTTAAATGTATATAAAACTTAAAAAAATAAAAATTTAATTATGATTTATACATATTACTAAAATTAATCTTTTTTAGATTTAAGATTTTTAATCCAATAAAATTTAACTAATAAAAGAAACAAAAAAAAGACAGTGATCAGCAGTGTTTCATACTCTTTTCATTAACGAGTTTCAAGCAGATACACATATAGCTACAATAAATGTAATTAACGACGGGGATGCTATTTCATTGAATTCTAGATTTCCCAAAGGAGTAAAAATAATGTTTTTAATTCTCTCTCTCCTACTCTCTTATTTTGTATACGTCATTGGGAAATCCAAATGCTCCGTTTGCTCAATGTTTTTTTTATTTATTTTTTTTTATTTTATCAAGTATATTCGCGCTTACGCGTAATTTATCTCAGGGTTTGGATTTGCATGAAATTTATGCAGCAAGTGCGCGCCGTCCCCCTCTTAAAAGCATTTATTCTTTTTCAAGATCACTTATCTACTTAAAAGGGTAATCGTTAAATTTAAACTGGTTCAAGTGGAACATGCCGGGGATTAATGAATGCACTCACGCGTATTGTAAATCAAGAATTTACTTTTTTTCTTCTTATTCTCCTTCTATAAGCCGATGCTAATAAAAGCAAATAATAAAAGCTAATAAAAGCAAAAATAATATTATATTTATGATATGAGCTTAATCTGAAGTTGAATAAAACTTTGTAATTTTGTATAAATTTGTAAATAAAATAGCTATTTTTCAAGATTTTAAAAGAAAAAATTATTATCTTTTCTTCGTATTTTCTTATTGATATTCAGCAAGAAGAATCTTGGTGATTCAACTTTAGGACTACAGAGATTGCCAAAAATCGTGACTTATCTATATCTCAAATCCTTTTCTCTGTTGTCTTTTATACTCCTTAGGGCGATTGTCAACCATCTCTTCTTCCTCCTTTTTTTCCAAGAGATTCTTGTAAGATTTATTTCTCATTGAGTCTTTCGGCAACTTTATGCCGATGGCATTTCTTTCTCTTTTAAAGGTTGGAAAAACTTTCTTTTTTTTACCATCTTGTAACCCTCAAGCGCGAATAAACGCACGCGGGGCATAACTCGTTTCAAAAGTACACTTGGAAGAAACGAGAGTTAGATAAAGTCTTTAAAGGTAAGGGACATTTGTATCGCGATTAAAGCTACGATTTTCATTTCGGAACAATGAAAGTCTTTGGACAATTGGTTTTTCCTTTTTTGCATAAATAACAATTCTATAAGTAACGTAGACGCAGGGGGAAATGGTTGAGTTACAAAATTTATTCATGAGTACTACAATATTTGATTTATCTTTTTAACCAGATCAAATATCGACTTATTTATTTTGATATTGTTTACCAAAAGAATATTTGTTTATGCGTAGTTATATTTGTCCATATTGGAAAAAATTTCAAATTAAAGAATACAGTATTTTTAAAACAGCAGAAAAGTTCTTTGAACTTTTGGTTAAGACAAAAACTGGCAAAACTTATACATTTGAGAGTTAAAAATGTAAGTTTCCGTCTCTTTTTTAAAAACGAGAGTACAGTGTTATGAAAAATAAATAGTTTTGAAATGGAAACAAAAGTATGGATTAAATTTTTCCAAGTGCTATTGATGTACTGGTTTTGTTCTCCTTATCAGAGCACAATAAAAATTTCAACTGCGAAACAAAGAAGCAGATAGTTGTTACGAACGAAATCACCTATAAAAAAAAGAAGAAGGAAGAAGATAGAGTACACTATGCTTCAGAGCAGTTTCTACTTTTATACTTGAGGGCGAAATGTTTTTTCTCTTTCTCTGTTTTACCCCCTCAACAGAAAAGCAAGCAGCACAGCGAGGAATCACACTTTTCGAGCGCGTACTTTTTCTATTACCACTAGCTTTTTTCGTAAAAGCATTGGGCATCGTTCCTTTCTTTTTATTATCGCGCTCGAGCGACGAAATGGAAGGGCAAAAATAAACCAAAAAAAAGCGCAAGCCTTAGTCACAAAAAAAAAACTACACAATTTTCAGATAGCCATAGTAGGTAGTGGAGTAAAAAAAAAGAGAAATACAGGTAACAGGAAATATTGTTCGTATCTTTGCTAAAGCTTGCGTTCACTCATCTTCTATCTTTGTCTCTCTGTGTAACTATACGAAGTATGACCAAATTTATATATACGCATCGCTATAGCTTTTCTTTCTTTCTCTCTCTCTTTCTGTTTGGACCATCGGTTGCCATTTGTGTATGTCCGAGGCCTTTGTTTTACGACATCAGGCTCTCCCGCATATCCGTTGTGTATAGCTATGAAGCCTCTACAAAAACCATAAATGTGCATATATGCAGCAGTAGCAGCAGGCAGCCAGGCAAAAGCTCACTGGGTGAGAGAGTTTCTACCACACTACATAAATATCGTCTCATACCTCCCACTCTCCAGCCCTAAAATGTACATGTGAAAGTACTGTGGAATGTTTCGATGTTTTTAAGAGTATTGACGAATCCAATATGATATTTTCGCGCCCCTATGATAACACCAAAATACTAGAGGCTCTTGATGTTATAACACGGACGATTGCACCAAAATATTGTAAATGTTTATGTAAGAATTGGGTAAAAGAGATGAAAGATTATAAATTGAATGGCAACAGAATGAGTTGAAATTTTTTAATGTTTTATAATGATAGCAATATGACAAATTTAACGCGCTAAGTGAAAAATTCAATTGATTGGTTTCGTATTCTGTATAATATCTTAAGCTAATAAAAAAAATTAGAATGTTAAAGAATAGGTTTATTACTACTAAAAAGCAAATTCGTCAATAAACAATATTAGCAACATTTGAATATTTATTTATCCAAACATTAAAATTGTTGTTACTTTTTATTGCCCCGTAAAGCTAACGTTTAGCTTACTTTCCACGATATACAAGAAAAAACATAAACGTCTTAGGGTCGAAGAGGGTCAGTTGAGATTTTTGTTTTACTTTCTCTCGCTCTACACTTGTACATCCGTTGAAATAAAACTAGGATAGAGTGTATACACCGTAACGAGAATCGAAGAGGCCTCGCACATACACATATAACCAGTTACACGCTTGCGCCTTTAAGTTCTCTTGCTATATATAGTAGTAATGCCTTTCTCATTCGAGGCGTAGAACCAGAACGAGAAGAAAACCTTCGAACGAACTGCATTAGGTGATTGCACAGAAGAAGAAAGACAAGTATATAAGGCCTTTCCAAAAATTTCCTAAAGCTTTTCTTTTCTTACTATCGCCCTATTCCTTTTTTTTATTCTTTTTTTTCTTCGTTCAAACTTCTCTTTTTGATTTCGCTTGGAACCGTATATGTGTATATACATATGTATGTATACGTTTACGTGTGAATGTGTGTGTTCGTATATAAAACGGCAATATTTGGAACGATGCTTTTGAAAAAATAACGCGACTTTTTCTTGGTAATACATTTTCTTTATATACTCCTTCGAGGATGATTTCTTCGTTTTTCTTTTCTTTCTTTTCGTTTCTTCGTTTCTTTTTTTGTGATTTCAATCGAGTGATGGTCTTTTGCTACACGCAGACAGGTATAGAAAAGAGAGTCTAGTTTAAAAGTTAAACACGGATTGGAAATTGGCATTTCTTTCGCGACCGAAGAAAACGCAAAGTTAACTTGAAAAGAGAGAAAGCGAGCAAAACTTTTACAATTCACTGGTGGATACCTCGCGGCACTATCCGTCGCTCTTTCGCTTACTCTTTTTTTTTTCTTTTCTTTTCCTTAAGTTCTTTTTTTCTTACTTTTTTTTTTATTTTAGGCATCTATATATGTCAAGAGTTGCTAGGTATTTTAAGCCGTTTTCTTTGCACGCTTTTATTATTTCGTTGGAGACTCCAGCAATTTATCTAAAGGTTAAGCCACTGTTAACTATTTCAAATACTCTAAACCAGCTTGCAAAATGAAAAAAACTTTTTTTAATTTATTTCAAAAGAACATAATATTTAAATATTATCAAATAAATAAGTTAACTTATTCGGGTTCAATTTGCAAATTCATTATTTGCAATGCTTATTAAATTAAGTACTTTGTTTTTATTTTATTCCTTTTAGATGTAAAATCTAAAAATTGAATTATTAAAAATAATAAATTCATCATTAAAATGTTGGTCATTAAAAAATTTACATTATGATTTAAAATATTTATGAAATAAAAATAAATGCATATTAACGAAACGAATATTTAAAAAAATTCATCATTCCCTTTAATTTTATAAAACTTTCGCTATTACAAGCTTTGTCCTTTGAAAAGTAAAATTTAGTTTTCCTCGACGTATGAATAAACAAAGTTTTCTCGTAATTAAAAACGATGTAAACTCTCTTTACCTCGAACAAACAATAAGCTTTTCAATTAAGAAAAAAAAGGAAAAAAGAAGAAGAAAAAAAAGATTTCCAAAACAAGAACTTCTAACTCGTTATGAAGTATCGAACCGTTATACAAACAGAACAATTTTTCAATATTCAAAGTTTTATTATTATCCACAGATCATCCTTAGTTCGTTAAAAGAAAGAAAAGAAAGGAAAAAAAAGATGCGATTAAAACAATTGGGGCTCCTCTTTTCTCTTTAACTAGATCGTCAAGCCTTCAAAGATGCTGTTTCGAGTTAACTTTGATGCTCTTTCTCAACGCAAAGTTTTTCCAATCTTTTCTCCTCAGTTAAAAGAATAAAAAAAGAAAAGAAGAAAAAAAAGGAAAAAGTCTAAAAGATACAGAACTGTATTGACTTGAAGAGCTAAAGTAAGGATCGTGTTTTAATTAGTTGATTTAATAGAGCATGGGAATTGATAAGCGACAAATTAGATAAAGACTCTCGGTACCAAGGCTATTATTTCGAGAGAAGCACCAGCCAGAAGAGTTTGTCTTTCGTTTCTTTTTTTTTTAACCAAGAGTAAAAAAAAAGAAAGAGAAAAAAAGTTAATGAAAGTACAGAAGAGGGTGGGCTTCTTTCCTTTTTTTTTTATTTTTTCACCTTCTTCATTTTATACAATTTCCTGCAAACTTAAAGCTTTCACCTGATTTAATATGAGTGCCCGGTTACGATCAAACGAGCAACAAAAAGAATCTGTAGACCTTTTTTTTTCTCTTCCTTTCACTTCGCCTCGAGGGCTTTTCCTTTTTCGTCTTCTTCATCTTCTTCGCACTACTTGTGTTCTTTTTTTTTTCCTCTCTCTTTCTTTGCGCTCCGCCTAATCCCCCTCAGAGGGCGTGTTTCGTAAGGTAGTTCTTTTTTTTTCGGAGGTTACACCTCCTCATTTCCGTACGTCGTTTCGAAGAAAGAGCACCGGAGAAAATTGATAGCGAAAGACCTAACGTACGCTTGGCTTTTCGCGGTTCATATCACAAGCTCAACAAGTAAGCTTCGTATATCAAAATCAGTCGTTTCTTTTCTTTTTTTTTCTTCTTTTATGTACATACATAGCTGAAGTAAATTATTCGCTTGAAATGTAACTTTGTGTTTCGAATAATTTATTATTCTTTCTCTTTCTCTTTTTTTTGTATTTTCATTTGAATTTTTTTAAATATACTTTGTAGATTTTGTAATGTAAATTTCATTCGTGCATTTTTAAAATACGAAATTAACATTTCTTTTGTATTTTTGGACTTGCAATTTAAAGCCTTCATTGAAATTTAAAGTTGAACGAAAAAAAAGGAACGTAGCTGAAGCTTTTTTGAGCTGAGAGTGGCATTAATTTGAGTGGCACATCACAGCATAGAATAAAATTTAGATTTTTGAAGTCAGGAAAAAAAAATTTTTCTTCTTACTTTTAATATTAGCTTTTTTCTGGAAAATGTCTTGATGTTAAAAGATATTCCAAAGTTACATTGTCGTATTTCAAAAAAGGTTTTTCTATTATGTAATTGATTCAGTAGATTTAATCGTGTACAGTCAGACATTATAAAGCAAATAATCTTATTATATATAATTTTTATATTTCAAATGAAAAAAATTGTAAAAAGAATTTCGAATGTACTAATTTTACTTATATACGTTTCATTTTTGTTAATTTAAACGAAATTTTCGTTTCGACATTTTTTTTTGAAAAGTCAACTTATGACTTTAAAATTTTTCGCTAATAAATTTGAACGAATCCAGTCAGCTGTGACGTACTTCGATTAATTACAGTGCCATATTCAGGTCAAATTTTACCAAATTCAAAAGTTTTATGTGATTGAAAATCATCGCAGCTTGAAAAGACAAATATGTTTTTCAAGATAATTGTAAAAGCTTTGATTTAAAGACAACAGGAAATCAAAAGATGAAAAATTTTGTTTTTCATAAACAAAAGATAAACTAGTAATTTTAATTTTTTTAATTAGATTTAATTTTGATACTATTTTTGAGCGATGTTTACCAGAATATTAAGTACTTTCACAATCAAATTCAAAATCATATTTAGTTTTTTTTAACTGAGATAATTTTCGATAAAAATATAATTTTTTTAAATTTAATAAGTTTTAGATTAAAGCGATTAAAGGTCAATGAACGTCTGATTACCTTTGCCACGTAACAAGTAAATTAGTCATACAATACAAAAGTTACCCTCTAGCGAATTCTTAATTTGCTCTCGACAACTCATTTATTTTTTCCTCTCACTCATAAAATTCAACATAAAACAAGTTTATTGAAAGACGGCTAAAGCTTACATCCGTCTTTAAGTATATCAAATACAAGTATGAATCAAAAAAGAAAAAGAAGAAGAATAAAAAGAAGAAAAAAAAGATATCTGTGCAGCATACAACCAGTTGATGTAATAATAGACGTGCAATACTCCTCTTTTCTCCCAAAGAGAAGAAAAGTTATCACATAAAAATGGATCGTAAATTTATGGTTAAAGTTTTAAGAATTTCCGAGGCCCCGTAATTGTCCGAAATGTATCGCAGTTGTGGTAAAGTAAGGAAAAAAGAGGAAAAAAAATAGAAGCCTTATACTTAACAAGTTCTATAGCTAAAGTAAAAGTAGAGAAGAGGTCCATATAGAGGAAGATGATATCTAGTTGTTTCCAATGTGTGTAGCCTTATATACGCGCGTCTGAGATTCGTTTCTATCTATCTCGCTTCTCAGTATTTTTTCTTTTATTTTTTTTTCTTTTTGCAAGCTTGCAAAATGTTGGAAGCTTTGTACGTGAATGAAATAACACGAAGGATGATTCAGAGGAAAACGATATTTTTTTCCAAGTATTGTCGGAATAATAAAAGTGTAGGTTCTTTTATTGGAATGATGCATGTTTATAATGATACAAATTCATTTGTCTATTTAATCTGCAATGAAATTTGGATCAAAATAGAGGAATATAGTAAAATAACGCTTGAAGTTATTTTAATATTTAACCTGGATGATGTTACAAACAAATTATCAAGTTTCGATAAACGCTGTTGTTCAATTAATCCGTTGCTATGCAGCAAAAATGCAATTAACAAATAATCCAACAAAATTTTATATCTCCCGAAAGAAATGAAATTCTGAAAATAAAAGGCAGTTTTGTTCAATCGAAATTGATAAACTCGAAAACAAGTGTGCCGAAGCAAGGTAAAAGTTATAAGTTAAGAGCGATCCGAAAAAAGAGAGCTAGGAGAGTTTTTCGTTTCGGAGGCTTAAATGTACTACGTGTCGGATGCAATAAATGAATGGCACGCAAGAGGCTCGAATAACGTTGCTAGCATCGTGCAGCAGCAGCAACACTACATAGAAGCTTTTCTCTCCTCTGTATATAGTATTTTCCTAAAATTTCATTCTCGACTATCGCTCGCGTATATATATTGGTCGACTTCGTATAACGCGGGGCCCTCTCGTTGAAACAATGGACTCTGGTATTTCACATCCGGTCCCTTCTCTCTTGCGATCTCTCTCTTTCATTTAGTTTTTTTTCGACGCGCGAAATTCTCTCTCCCCTTTACTCTCTACACACACCCCCTTCATTTCCTGGTGCAGGGTAACATGAGATAAATTACAGTCAACGTTAGAGACGACGAAATAGAAAGAGCGAGAGAGGAGAGAGTTACATTCCAGAAATATTGTTTCAATTTGCTAGAAATATATCACGTGATTTTTCATAGATTCATTCGCTTAATTTCAAGTACACCCTTGACAATGCTTATTTATATGTATTTGTTTTTCTTTCATTATAACTTGTTAGAAATCAAGTGTAACTTCATTTTAATGAATTGAAAATTTTGGTATTTACGGTTTGAAAGAGTTTAAACACGTATATATTTTCAAAGGAGTATATTTAGAGATCTTAAAAAGTTATTTTGAGCTAAAAATTTTGAGGTCGATTTTTTTAATAAACTACAATTATGGTGCCCGAAAGAATATTGAACTTTTTCAGCGCATTTTCCAGAAAATTACTGCTGAGGAAGGTTTGAAAATTTACTAAAATAAAGTAGTACTTATTATCACTAACAATCTATTTTAATTTGATTGGATTATCGTTAACAGTTTTTAAATTGTATCTACGGAAAAAAAGATTCTTTTCTTCGTATGACAAGAGAACAACAACTATCTTTCTCGTTTTAAAAAAACTTCAAACATGAAAAAATTGTAATGACCAAATTATTTGAATTTTTAATTCAAAACTATATACAAAACTAATAAGTCACCATCTTGTGATAAGACATTACAAGTGAAGATTTATCAAATAATTTTCAAGTTATGAGTCTGCACACACTTGTGCACATACGTTTTTTTTACAAATAATGTTAAAATTGTGTGAGTTCAAAAATTATTCTCTTTACTATTACAAAACTTTCTTCGCCAAGAAACAATTTCGAATAGTTTATTTTAAAATCAATATTATAAAATTAGTTTGAGACGCCAAAAATGTTATTGAAAAAAATTGTTTGGTATATTTTGTATTTACTGTACGTAATAACTTACTACGATGATAACCATAGAAAATTCAATTATGAAACCCTATCCAAAAATAACTTTCTTTATCACGTTAAAAATCAGTGATTTTTATTTACCCTTAAACTTTCACTTTATCTCGTTACGATTTTACGCTAATTATCCACTTTTCTTTTCCTTCATCCATTTTTATCAAAAAAAAGAAAAAAAAATCTCTCGATATACGCACATACTCACACTATTAATCCGAATTCGCGCATCAGCGATGCTAATCGCTAGAGTTAAAAAATCCAATCTAAAAATTGCCTACCTCTGCTATATCCCTCCGCTTTCTGCAAAAGCAAATACGCAAGCTTGCTCTTATATGAAAGCGTGCACAAGAAAGAAAAAGAGTGAAAGAGAGAAGCTTAAAGGTAAAAAAAAGAGATACTACTCTTTAATAAAGAAAAAAAAGATATAGAGTAAGGGCAAGGGCCTCTTTGCAATATTAAGCCCTTTTAATAATGGCTATATATGAAAAGAGCGTATGTATTGGTGTATAAGAATCTAATCGATTAATCGAAATTCGATACTTGTCTACGTCCAGTAGTTACATTACACACATATATATAAACATTGATTCTATATATATACGTAAAACACGTAAGTCTTAAGGACCAAACATGTGCCTATAATAAAGTTAATAGTATCATAAACGTCGCGCTCTCGTGTTCGCCAATGGCCACTTTTGTCGTTTGTAAAGGGAAGGAAAGGTAATAGCTTTAATGGAAAGTGACTCTAAGCAAAATTGTACGTATATATGCGTATTACATATATATTTTTCGATGCCTTTTACCAGTGCCAAAAGCTTTGAGAATACTTCTCTACATAATGTTGATTTTTTTTATTGTGTATGAGATTTTTTGGTCAATGCCAAATTTTTACTAAAACGTAGAAAAGTTTTGATGGATGTTTTGAAAATTCAGTGGTTTACTCAGTAGAACGATGGATTCATAATTTCGAGGTCTCGAGTTCGAATCCCGCTCTCGGCCAAATGCTACAAATACCACTGTAAGTTACATGTGCCTTGTTTAGCATTCTCAGTGTATTTTAAGGATTACTTTTATCAATGATTACATTATATAATAAAATTCAATAAATTTGAAATTATTGAATATTTAATTATAAAATTTGTATTCTCCAAACTATGAAAAACCAATAAGCTATTCTCTAAAACTGTTAGAATTTTCGAAAAGTTATTATAAGTTTACATAAATATAAAAAAAATTATTTAAAAAGAAAAAAAAATGATTAAAAGGTTTTTAAAGTTTAAGGATTTGCTTACTATTGTTTAACGAAACTTTGACGCTGAAGTTTCTTTGCTCAACCATATACCGTTAAAACAGTTAGCAGGATATATTTTTCTTTCTCTTTACACGCATTTTAGAGTGCATTATTTCAAATTCACATGCGGAAGAAAGTGGAAAAAAAGAAAAAAAAGAAGGACAAAAAAAACAAGAAAAGTACCCACAGAAAAATGTTGTTAAAGGATATAAAAGTATAGTAAAAAAAAAGAAAAATAAAGAGAAATGACAACTTTTCTTTTGCTTGTAGGTTTATAAAATAAAATTGCTTTTAATTTACAAATCTCTCCACAAGGGGCAATACCATTATGCATAAGCGTAAGCATCTCGTCATAAAATAGTCATTAGGATTTAACGTCAACCGTATGTTAAAATAAAATACAAATCATTCTATAGCGTAAAATCCGTGAAAACAAAAGTTTTTTTTACGCATTGTAGAATATATACTCGTTTTCTGAATGTGAAAAAAGAGAAAGAGAGCTTTTTCAAGCTTGATGCTAATCCAAAAAGCTTTTTCAACATCGTCAAACCTTCGCTTTCTCTCTCCCCCTTCTTTTCACTTCATAACGAATTAACCACAAGCTTTGCACATATAATATTTTCCCTTTTCCCTTTCGCCATATATAACCTTCAATCATGGCAGATGTTCGAAGCAACTTAAAACAAAATCAATAAATTAAATTACGTTTTATTACATAATAATATATTATCCTCTCCCAAGAACAACTTTCATTTAATACTAAATTGAAAATTTTCTGGTAATGATTAACGTGATCGTTGAAAATATTGAAGCATTATAAAAAAAAGAAAAGTTTGGGAAAGTTAAAATAAAAAAAGAAAAAATAAAAAAAATGTGGAGAGACGAAATAGAGCCCTAATCCTCTTATACGGGAGACGCGTACGCAGGTGAGCCGTTAACGGCTCGATATCCTCGGTTGGGTGCTGTATTACGGACTTACGGCGTTAAATTGATGACCGCGCAAGCTTCGGAAAGCCCGTGTGTGTATATGTGTGTGAGCGAGCCGTTTGCGAATTTACGTCCAAACGCTAGCGATAGAAAGAGAAAGACTATACATATATAGATGTTGCAATGGGGAGGGATTTAGCTCAACGAATAAAGAGAGCTATAGGATTGTAAAGAGTCTATATAGGGACAACGAGAGAGATTGACAGAATTATTACTCTGTATATAGTAATGAAAATATATATATGTTATTAGAAAATTTTATGAGCTTTTAATATAAGCAAAATTTTTAAATAACGACGGGTTAATTTTTAAAAAATTTAAATAAAATTCATAAATTTTCATGACTTTATCATCGTAAATGGAGTTGTAATTATAAATTTTTATAAAATTAATTAAGCTTTTTTCATATCATTTTTATTATAATTTGTTTCATGTAACGATAATTCCCGTGAAATGTTAAAACTCAATTAGAGATCAATTTCTCAGTAGATATGAAAATCAATGCTTCGTTAATTGTTTTATTTACCAAGTGAATTTGATTTTTCGGTCGAAAGTTTGCGTCCGACAATTTTGAAAGCTTACACACAGGAAGTAACTTGAAAATAAAAAAAAAAGAGTATACGAACAACGATGTTGAGAAAGGTGTAATAGTAACAAATTGATTTGTAACCACGAGAGTCAACCGTATAGCGTTAGGAACGCCATCGAATGCTGCCACGTAAACTCGATTCTGTGGTTACACGTATATATATATACACGCTTTCCTCTCACTCTACTTGGCTTCGTCTATATGTTACATTTTCTCTCACTCTCTCTCTCTCTTTCCCTTTTGCAATTCGTCTGCAACATGAGTGAGTTTAAAGCTTAGCTGCAACTAGCTATAGATTGTTCCCATAGGCTTATATATATATCTGTATATATAGGCACGACACGTGTGTGCTCCCTTATGTTACAGTTGTGTGTCACGTGCATAGTCAATCTGTAAATACATTGTATATACGCGTACATTACGATCGATGGGATTTACAAGGTAATTAAGTTAATATTGCTGTAATTTTCCGAGAGACCAGAAATTTCATTACTAAAAGTATATTTAATCTTTGTAAATTTATTTTTAGTATTAGAAAATTTTATTAATAATAGGACTTTCAACTATCCATAAATGTAACGAGATTAATTCAAATTTAATTAAATTATTATTTACTTTATAATTCAATATTACTAAATTACTTAACTTTCAGGGATAAAATTCAAGTCACAGTCTATAGAAATTGTACTCAATATTTCTTGTAATATCGTATTTCTATAGTTTCTATTGAGCACGCTAAAATTTCTATCGTAGAATAAAAAGAAAAAACAAACAAATATGATAGGTTTACAGTAAAATAAAAAACAAAACAAACAAAAAACTAAAAATAAAAAAAAATTCAAAGAGTTTTTCTATAGGTCAGTTCAAAGCGATTTCTGATTCACAGAGCGTCAATCAAAAAAAAAAAAAATTTTTTATTTTTTTCTATCTGTCAACCAAAAGAGAACAGTCGTATATGCGTATACACTTGTAGCAGTTTCCTTTGATAAGAGAAACCTACAGAATGTGTACCGTCCAAGCTCAAGTCACTTTCATATATATATAGATATATATATATACATACATAGGAAGGTAGTAAAAGGCTTTTTGCTATATACATATATATGTTCATAGACTAACGCATGTTCACTGGCATTTCAAGCTCGTGGTGCTCAAGTACTCGATTGAGCTACTTGCCACCTCGTGACTCTCTCTCACTGAGAGAAAGAGAGGACCGAGCGAGTGAGCAAGGGATCCTTTTAACTTTTTAAAGTCCTCTGGGCTCTCTCTCTCCCTCTGCACTCCGGAAAATGTCAGAGTTCAGTTTCTTTTGTGCTTTCTCTTTTTTTTTTTTTTAAACCCTTTCTCGATCTCTCTCTCTCTCTCTTTTCCTTTGAAAAAGCAAGTAGAATGGGATGTTACTGAAAGAGTAGGAATTAAGAGAGTTTATTTAAATGTTTAAATCCCGTAATAAAAAGGTTAATCTAGTGTTAGAAATCACGTTCGGTTTTCAGAGTTTAATGATATAGTATTCGAAAATTGCAATTACTTTTTTTAGAAATTGTTTTATTTCATATTCATGAATAAATATTGTGAAAAATTTGTAGACCGCTTATGATAACTTGTAAATCAATAATGATTAATAGTAACAATAAATATGGAACAAAAAAAAATAATTAAATTCAATCCAAACAATATCTTTTTGTTTTATTTGAAAATAAAACTCGTAAACTTCGATAAAATACAGTTCAATTTATCACAAATACAATTTATACGAAAAAAAGTAGTTTCCATTCAATTCCATTCTTTCCGTTAAATTCATGAATTTTTTTTTCTACAAACGAAGCGTCACCCCAGGAATTCCTCCCACCCACGTTATATACTTCTATTGTTCAAAATCAGCGATTAACGCGTCAGCCAACTCTCTCTGAACAAAAGGTTTTTGCCTTCCCTTCCTCTATCACAAAAAAAAAATTTTTTTCTCGAATTTCCATCTATCCTAGTCATGTATGAGAAAATAGGAAGGTTGGAAATATGCCTAAGGCTAAATTCTAAGGGGGGAGGGGAATTGTCGGTATAACGTCGTTCATTGTATGTCGAAAATGTTACTTAGATATGACACGAATTGAGAGGAAGCATTGGCCTTACATATACTTTGATTAGCCGCAGGAAATTAAGCGACAAACGAAATCTGGATTTTAGCCGATTGCACGTATATATATGTATATACAGATTTTGCAAAGGGCTTTTCGTTTTCACTTACAAGATATATAATACAGTTTAGAAATTGGATTTACGCGCCGAGAGTGTCAGATTTATTGATATTCATTATATTGAAAGATAGGCTATACAAGGTTATTATTTTTTTTCCTTCTTACAGAGTAAGCAAGGAGGGTCAGAAAATTGAGAGTGACAGCCGATGATTGTCGGTATGGTCACTATATTTTATCATAGATACAATTATTAGAAATGTCAAGAAACTTTATTATCAATTTTTTTATTTTTTAATAACAAATAATAATAACAACAATGATTAATTTTATTTATTATTATTAATTGTATATTTTTTTGTGTTTACTGATTCTCATGTTTAATATCAGTTGCAATTTCGATAACAAATATTTCGTATGTAATTTGCTTTATCGAATAAAATTGTTTAACAACATAACTTTATAATACTATTTAATTAATAAATCGTTTAGCTATAACGGCAAAACGAATAAAATTAATTCATATGTTATTTGATAAATACATGCGATTATTTATTTCATAAGCGAGCAAATAAAACAATTTTAATTTACAGTGATTAAATAATTTATTAATAATATACGTCCAATATTTATTTACATTCTTTGAATTTAATCCAATACTGTTTTTAATTACATTTGCTTTTGTCTCTAAAATGTATTGAATGTTAATAACACTGTCAAGAAAAATATCAGGATTTTAGGATTCAGGTTTTTTTCCGTTATTGGAATATTTTTCCTTATGCAAAATTATGAAGAAACATACATTTGATAAAACACTCAAATTTTTTATGGACTATTTGATTGAAATTTTGACAATTTTTTAAAGAAATCGAATTTGCTTTAAAAACATAGCGTTTTTAATTAAATAATTTTAGAAAAGTTATACCGAAATGACAAGTTATGATGGAAACATATTTATTTAAAAAAAAGTTTATTTAAAAAGATCAATTGATTAAAAAATTTGGAAAAATATTAATATTAAATACAATAAAAATAAGGGCATTTCGTGTTTTATTTCTGTATTATTTTTAACTTTTTGTAACATTTGAATCGACTGATTTTTTTAAATACATTTATTTTAATGAAGTATGAATTACTAGATTTGTATTTTAAAAAATAAATTTTGTAAAAATAATTATAACAAAATCAAAGAAAAAAAAGTATTGTTCAATACATGATAAAACCTAGTATGTTTATTTATTACTCGCAATTAAAGCAGAAGAAAAGTAAACAGATGTCGTTTTAGTCATAACAAAGTAAAAATAAAATAAAAAGCTTATTTCCTTTTTCTCTTTATCAGATCTTTCACAGTTCATCTATTTACCTTCTCCGAGCTATCTATCTGCAATTATCTTTTCTTTTATCCTTTTCTATAATGTTTTAAGCATTCACACTGAAAATAGCATGTGTAAGTCTACAAGAGCAGCCAAGTTGTCGTCGTCGACGAGTGCGAGTTAGATTTGCATAATTGTTTTCAGTTTACCCCCTGACATTTTCCCTCGGTACTAATGAAGAAAAATACGTCCAGTGTTATACGAGTATAACTACCTATTCTTTGCACCCAAGGGAGAAAGAAAGACAGAGAGAAGAAAACTTGGCGACTCTACTCGATTTTCTCTTCGCGGGTGAGAAAAGCACTTTAATTTGGGCAGAAGAGAAATAAAAAAAAAAAGAATTTCTTCAAAGTAGGCGAGAATTGGTCTGAAAGTGATAATTTTAGAGAACTAGGGGCTGCGAATAGTCGATATATGCTAATACTTCTTTTTTCCGATTAAATTTGTTCGTTCTTCTTCTTTTTTTCTTTTCCTCTCTCAGTTTTTTTATTTTTAGATAAAATTAAAATTTTTTAAGATTCTTAAGCGGGAAAACGGTATATGAGGAAAAAGTTTTTTTTAATAAGAAGATTATGGAGAATCTTAAAAATTTGTTTTTCAAGGATGGTTGAATTACTTTGAAATTTCATTGAAAAGGAGAGAAAATTAAGTTTTCACCGAGGTATTAACGTATAATATAAAATTAAAGAAAATTAATACTTATTAATAATAGAAGGCCCTCTCTCTCGCGATGCGTAATATACTTGAAAAGTTTTGGTATATAAATTAAATTCAGTTTACGTGTAGCTAAAATGTAAATTTACTTAATTTACGAAACTCAATGTAAATGTTTATGAACTTCAATGTAAACTTTACTAACTTTAAAGTTATATTGAATTGTATTTCAAGAGTACCTTTAATCTGTTTATTTAGAATTTACTTTCTGTTATTAGTACACGCTAGAAAAGTAGTACTGTAGTACAAAATAGACCTGATAAAAATTTCAACGAGTAGAGCAAAAGAAGAAGAAAAAACGTCAACAGCAACTTGGCATTTTAAAAAGCCTTTTTATTTTATAATTCAATTAAGCCTATTCTTCTGACAATCAATAATACTGTCTTGGTACTAAGCCCCATGTCTCTGCACAATTTTTTTTCGAAAACACGTTGTTATAGGTCAAGAATAGACATCTTAAGAATCTTTGCCTTATACCGAAGAGGAAGAAGAAGAAGAAGAAGAACGAGGACTAGGAGTTGGTGCGACAGGCGCCAAAGTCTCTTTATTGATTCTTATTCCTTAAAGCAAGTAAAGTTTTCTTTCCCTACAGGTGCTATACACGTCTTTCTCGTTACACAATTCTGTCTACGTATATACACGTGTATACGAAAAAAAGGAAGAAAAAAAGAGGGAAAGAGAGAGAGAGAAATCAGCAAGAAGCGCAGCATTTTAAACTCTCCAGGGGAAAAGAGAGCTAACGCTAGGCCGGTCACGTGTAGTGTCCGCCGAAACGAGAGCCGCATACCAAAAACTTTTCTCCCCTTTGCGCGTTACTCTCTTTCTCTCTCTTTCCCCTAATCCCTTTCTCGAAGCGTCCAATTTTCTCTCTCTCTCTTTCTCTTTTTCTCTCTGTCTCACCCCTTTAGTTACGTGCCTTCGCGCGCGCTAGCTAGTCTTCTCTTTCCTTCTCTCTCTTTCTCTCTTGGCCTTTATGTGTTTTTGATTGTTCCTCTAATATGTATGAACTTTGCCAAAGTACACAGACACACAGTGCAAGGAAGAGAGAGAAAGAACTAACCCATTACCGTCGTTATTTATTCAGAAATCGGATTTTGTTTTTTATGCCTTTTCAACTAAAAGGAAAGAGCGAGCGAGAGAAAAAGATGTGCACTCATTAGACAGATTTTTCCCTACAATGTTTATTTCTGTTTATGGCTAAGAGGGGGATTAAGGCTTTAAATATTTTAAAAACTTTGGCGTGCAAAGGTTTGCATACATATTTTTTTAATCGCTAAAATATATACTTGCGGTAATGACGTTCATCAAGGATTTACGCGACCAAGTATTACGTTAATTACGAGAAGTTTATTCATCGAAATTATTGAACATGCTTTTTTTATTTTTAATAAAAACATTATTTGAAATTTTTCACGCAGTGTTTATTTATGTAACTGGTTGACAAGGATTTAAACTCTAAATAATTTGAAGTTGTTGCGTGCATAGGTTTGAATAAACATTTAATTTGATGAAAAAGTACACTTGTAGTAATGACGTTCATTAACAATTTATGTTCAAGTGTATTATGTTAATTACAAAATTTTGTTAATTTACATTGTTAAAAATGTTGAAAAAAAAAATGTTTGACATTTATATTATTTCCTTTATAAACATCAATCAAATGAAAATTTAAAAATAATTAAAATAAGCTTATTTTTACACCAAAGTATTTCTTTCAAGTATAAATAAAATATAATTTCATTTAAATTTTTGCATTTTACAATTCAAACAAAAGGATCCATTAGAATATTGAAAAATAAAAAGCGAACCAAAGCAATAATTTTCATATTATCGGGAAATTAAGAACGCAGAAAATTTAACGCACGAATAATGCTAAATGTGTAACCTATTTCCAGAATTCCGCAAGAAAGAATATAATGTAGTTTTTACGTGCCAGTATGGTTATGCAAACAAAAATTGTTTAAAATACCCTCGTCGTAAAAACTATATGGCCAATCGAAATTTTTGGTGCACTTAACACAAAGAAATTTCGAAGGTTTACAGTCTTGTGTAATAAACGAAATGAGCTTATTACCATTTTTGCAGTTTATAAATACCCTTTGTAATGATTCGATGTTCTTGGATGAAAATAAAGTATTGTTACAAAGAAAATTTTTGGAAATTTTAAAATTCTGAAAATTGAAAAATGCAGCTATAAATGAACTAGAAATATATGCTTTTGTGAACGAATAATAAAGAATTTTTTCCTATGCATTTACTATGTAGAATTTAACTATTACATTTTATAAAAGAAGATACTTCAAGCAAATTATCTGTAATCAACATGAAAAATGTTTCTAATATTGAAATTTTTAATATGAGTAACATTAAACATTCATTATATTTAAATAGGGTAAGTGTGCCAGTTATCGTTGCCCCCCCGACTACCGTGCTCCTTCGATATTTTAATACATTAAGATAGGTTTAAGCCTTAATCAATAATACAAAAAAATTTTTTTAATATTTTTGAAGTATAATTTAACTATTAGAAAAATAAAAATTTAATTTATCAACGTTTTATATTGTATACATAATGTTTGAAATTTTTGTAACGTGATTTATGCGTTTTTAGTGCGCACGTTATCAAAAAGCTTAAGGATTGCATGTTTAATTCAATCATTTAAAGTATTAAAAAATGTATATTAATAATATATATATGCATTTTACTATATTAAAATACTTACAAATTTCGAAAAAACTTACAATTTGTGTTTTTAAATTATTTTTTATTATTTATTTATAAAATATAGTAACTGGAACAGATTTAAGCATATGATTCAATTATCGTGCACGATAACTAAACCAATTTTTTTGTATAATCTTAGTTATCGTGCCCTCTAACATGTGAGCATCGAAGAAAACATAACCTCAAAAAAAGATAAATCGACGAAAAATGCACGGTATTCGACGCTCGATATTTGGTCGAGGGCTTGCTTACTGACAAAACGCATTTAGTTGGGGGCGCGGAAACTGACACACGGTATATAAAAATCTGAAAATTGAGCAACACGGTATTTGACGCATGCATCTATTCTTATATTTTTAATAATATTTCAAATATTTTTCTATACATAATTAATCAATCATGCTTATTAAATAAAAGATGCTTCAACGTTTATAACTGATGTCAATAGTTATCAAGCATTAATAGAAAAATCTGTTTAATTTGATAAAATCTGTAAGAGGTTACGTTAAACCCACGGTAACTGGCACATTTACCCTAGACGTTTGAATTTTTAATTTTTGGTAATTTACTGAATGACTAGAGAATAAAGTCGTATATTTCTTCGGAGAAAAAGAGTTGCGATCCAAGCGAGTGAAGCAAAATGAGAAACAAATTGATTTTAATCCTATAATGCTCATCGTGTTATATTCCCATTTCAGCTGTGAACACTTTATTAATTTAAAAAACCGAACCTAAAAGTAAAATATTTTTCCTAGAATATTTTTTATATTCTTCTTTAGCTTAAAAAATTTCTCATTTCTGGTCTGCATTTTCAAGTTAATAAAGACCATTACGTTGAGTTAAAATTAAAATTATAAAATTTGATATTTCATGAAATATCTTCTTTTGAATAATTTATTTTTGTTACATAATATTTCAATTGAAGATAAAATTTTTTAAAAGTTACAATTTTATCTGCTACTATTAAAATATAATGATGAGAGTTGGAGAGTGGCTCAGTCGGTAGAGCGTTGGATTCGTAAGCTCGGAGTTTTGAGTTCGAATCCCGCTCTCAGCAGCCGATTGATATAAGTACCACTGTACTTTACATGAGTTTTATTCACAAACACACTTATGAGCTCCATCGCTGATTAGCATTACAAAATAGCATAAATATAGCAAAGTTAAAGAAGATTAAAAATAATAAAATAAATTTTGAGTAATTTTTTCATCAAATAAATTTTTGATAGGTATGAACATTAATAAAAAAGTGAATTCCAACTTTAAAAATATTGTTTAAAAAAGGGAAAGCTTAAAAATCTCAATGACATTTCATAACGCATAACAAAAAATTCGTCCGTAAGCAAAAGCTTTTCCTTGAATTTCGGCGACAAATACAGACGCGGCAAATCCTTCCGAGCTCGTATATTTTTTCGCGATTTTCACGTGCTCACGCATATAGATACACGCTTAGTTTTTTAATATGACGGCACAAAAGAAGAGAGAGAGAAGCTCTTTTTACTAAAGCGGCATATTCAGCAGTCTGCAGAAACGATCAGCGAAGGAATAAAAAAAAATAAGAGAGAAGAGTTTTATAAAAAAAAAGAACCCCCTTACGCTTGTTGCAATGTCACGAAATTACAACAGCGCAGCGAAAAAAAAGCCTCAACGACTTCCGATTTGGCAGCGTCATATCCATCTATATCATGCTCTATTTGTCTATTCTCTTTTTCTTTTATCTATCATGTAAAAGATTGTCTGTATATATACGTATATATATCCACTTGAGAAAGGAGCTTTCTCTCATTTATTCCTTTGTCTCTTTCATCTTTAACGTTGTGCTTTCAACGTCGATCCTCCTTCTTTTCTAACAAATCAAGCCCAAGCAAATTGGAGGCCTCCACCTCCTATACCCAACCTACCCTACTCTTTAGAGCAAATGATCCGCCTTAAAGATTCTTCTTCGACTTGCTGGCGCTAATTGCAACTCGAACGCTTGAAAGATAATTGCACGATAGAGTAAAGATCGTGAACAAAATTTTCTCTCTTTCCTATCCTCTCCACTCCTTGCACCATCGCAAAAAAAGAAAGAAAAATAAAGGAAATGTTCATTTTTTTCTTCATTGCTCGTCAGTTGTCTAGCAGTGGTCCATTATGCACGAAAATCGAAGATTCGATAACGACGATAATGTCCAGAATAGAAGAGAAAAGAGAAGAGAGAGAGAGAGAGAGTGACACGCTTCGTAGAATGCAATTACCGAGGTGCGCGTAATTGGGCCAGAATATCTGCTGAGTCAGATACAACCGACGACTGCGACTACGACGACGATGACGACGACGACAACGAGGACTATGTAGAGCGAGACAATTTGACTAGCGTATGTCCTATGATAGCCTGCAGCGTTAGCCCGATTTTCAGAAATCCTACTACTACTCCCCCTTTTCTCGACTCGTCGTCTTTTCGTTAATTAAACCGATTAAAATCCCTTGGAAATTTTAGATGTTACTTGGTATGTAGTTAAGTTAAGAGCATCTTTTACAGATGTTACTGTATTACTATTGCGATAGGAATCTTTTTGAGTGTGTTGGGTTTTGTATACAGCTAATGCTGTACGTTGCCTAAGGCACTTCGTTTTCATGCATGAGGAGAGTGTTTTATTTTGTTCAAAAGAATTATACAATATTTTGAAAATATTTAAAATGTAAAAACGATAATAAAATATAAAAAATAAAAAATTAATTGTTTAAATTTCAATTTTATGTATAAAACCTTTTTTTTAAAAAAAAAAGTATAAAACGTTATTCAATTTATGAAAAATTAAAAATGTTCTCTTACAACATATTTTATTAAAAAATAATTTTAAAATTAGTTCTCGATAGCAAATATGAGAAGCATTTCCTTTACATACTACTATATATTAGCAATAATATGAATTTCAGAGGCCGTTAGTGGTTCAGTCGGTAGAGCGATGGATTCGTAATCTCGAGGTCCTGAGTTCGAATCCCTCTCTCGGCCGATTTATACAAGCACCACTGTACATTCCATGTACTTTGTTCACAAACACACTGAAGATCTCCGTCCCTAATTAGTATTGCAATGATAGCATAAATACAGCGATGTTAAATAAAATAAAAAAACAAGAAAAATATAAATTTCATTATAATTCTTATATGTAAATATCTATTCATCGTAAAATGCATTTTCATACATGTTATATAAGAAATTCACTTAAATTCATGCGATATTCGTTCGCTCAGTATTTTTATATACGTTCAATATTTGACTTTCATTCGATTTTTAATTTTAAAAAAACAAAGCTCGGAGAGAACTAGACTCGTTACGTTAACCGGCATACGAATGTATATGCAAAATTAAATCTGAACTTACGGTACATGGATTGCCGCTATAGATAGAATGAGAATTCGCTATATTCACTGCATAGTGTAACTTACCTGAAAAAAGAAAAAAAAACATAATTTAATAAACATTTTTTTTATAATAAGTTCATAAGAAGTTTAAATACATTTTTAATCTTTATATAATTAATACTAAATTGAATATTGGATTTTCTAAATTAATTTGAAATATAAAAATTCAAAATTCTGTAACAAGGTTTATAAATACGACCTGTTTTAAAAATTTAATAATTAATGTCTAAAGAGGAATTGTTAAATAAAATATCAATCTATTACATGAAATTTAAAAAAATGTAGCAGTGCTTTAAAAAGCAACTTGAGATTTATTTTAAATATTGTAACGAATAAAACTAGTTTTTGAAATTCTAAAATTTCGATGAGCCGAAAACCAACTTGTAAAAACATAATTCCAGTTTAAAAAATTCAATCCTCTAACAACATGAATAATAAACACGCTTTTGAATAAATAAAATAATTTTGTTTTCTACAAATACATATAGAGGTCAAGAGGTTTAAGTCATACATTATGATTTCGTTGAAAAAAAAAGAACATTCGAATAATTCGACTTTGTTTTCAATAAAAATAATTGACGCGATATATTTCACGAATACAAAAACATATATTCATTTCAAAAGGGCAAAGCAGTCAGAGAGGAAAAAAAAATCCAAGGTAAATTCAAACAATGTGTATACACTGGACTTGGTTTTAGTATCTATGACATTTTGTCGACCTCACTTTTTTCTCTTCTTCATCATTGTCATTAAAAGCTTTTGGCTTTTAATCGTGTCTTTGGATGAATCTCGGTCACACCGAAAAAAAAAGAATCCGCCTTCCTCTTGTGAATATGTACATGGCTTCAATATTTTTGTGGCGGGTTATATATACGCTTTGCCTCTGAGATTCATGAATTCTCGATGTGACGAATGAATAATCGAGAGAGAGCAAGGGAGTTTTTTTTTATTTTTTTTTTCATCCGTGATAAAAGAGGAAAACCGTTTGTGTATATGTAAGAGACGAGGAAAAACGTAGACCAAAAAATTTATGCGAACTTTCAATCCAAAAGCTAAGAGATGCTGTATTCTCTTTCTTTCTTTCACGCGCGCACTGGCGCCTCTCTCTTATATTTTTTCAACGATCTTCGACGTCGGCAGGATATATACGAGAGATGAAAGTAGAAAATTATTCTAATGGTAATGAAGTAATGGCTCGCGTAATATTTACGAGCATGTTGAATAAAATGGGGAAAATGTATGCGTTTATAAAGAGAAACTCTGTTATTTTAATTCTTCTTTCAAGTATTACCAGATGAATTTTAATCAAAATAATATTATTTTTTATTACGAAATATTATAATTTTATAAGATTTAAAGTTTATTAAATTTAAATTTTATTCAACTTTTTTAAAATAATAATCTTATTAAAGATAAAAAAAATCTTCTGTAAGCATATTTTTTTATGTGAGTTATTAAATTATTCAGTTTTTTTTTTAAATTTCATTACACTAATCAAAATCCATTTTCGTAATTCAAATCTGTAACATTAATCTTCAATATTCTAAGAAGAAAAAAATGATGAAAAATAAGATATTTTTAATTAAAACCACAAAATTGAAATTTTAGGTTGAATTAGTCTAAAGCTAAAATGGCTTTGGATCCATACGTATTAAGAACTGTTTAACCTAGACCCGTAGTATATAGTGCTGTATTAACTCGTGAGTTCGAGCCGAAAACATTATCATTACGAGATTAGTTTTGCTCGCACCACTGGAGTGGCACACAAGAGTCGCAAAAGAGAGCAGGATAGAAATAGAATGATCCTAATGCATTTGCTTCCCAATTCCGAAAATGAGGGGAGAATTATCTCTCTAAACTCAAATTAATCTACCAAGTGATTCTCTGCTTATGACCCACATTACATATTGTATCAGACCTACTAAAGCTTTTATTATCTTGCTAAAAGACCTTTTTTTTCTTTGTTTATTACATATTCGTATGAATTTTATCAACGACGTATATTATATTTTTCTTCGAAAGAAATATCTTAAAAATTTCATTTTGCTTTACATTATATATTATCATTTTTTATCGATTGCTTTTATTAAAAAATTTTCAAAGAATTTAATTTTTCTTTATGAAAAAACGTTTTCATATTTTATCAATCGTTATTATGTTTTTTACGTAACCTTAATAATTTTAAAACGAAATGCAACTTTTATATAAATGAAATTTTTATACAGCCATAATTATTCGAATAAATTAAAAAGTAATTTAAAAATACATTTCTGTATTAAAGCCTGTATAATTATTAATGTAAAACATATATTTATATATTTTTCATAACACACGGAGCCCTTGAATTGCATATGTTCGTAAAAGAGCTGACCTAAACGGATTAAGTAAAGCGCGTAAAATTAATAAGCCATGACATCGAATTACATTCTCCATAGCAATATTATGACAGCGGACAGATATGAGATGGAAGGAGAGAAAGAGGACGAGAGGAGAAAGATAGAGTCATAAAGCTTAACTGTATATATACATGTCCGTAATGATTCATGAGAATCATTACGTAGAAGAAGCAAGTTAGTTAATTTTGAGAAAAGGGAAGGTTAAATTTTCTTCGTTCGTATATATATACGATTGCCTGTCATTGACGAATTAATTGTTCCTCGACCAATCGCAACTCACCCCTTAGCTTTTCTTATGTCATTAACTCTAATGTCCACCAAGAGACACTAACGTCGTTTAGAGAAAGCTTTAGCTATGAAGGAAAGGGGAGTGAGTAGCATTAGAGACAATAATCCATGAGGACGTTACTAACGTATTAAGGAATTATATTAGACGATTCAGACTAATTAAATAACAAGTAAAAGCTCCGAAAGCCCAGACCGTTCTCTCTCTATCGATATATATATATTGACGACATTATTTTCTCAAGCTGTATTTCATTCGAAAAACACATCAAAGTCTCGGTTTAATTCTAGGTTTATGACTATTGCCGGTGTATTTATTGCTCTGAAAATATAACAAACGTATATACGGATTTGATTTTATTACGCACTTTGTGGAAACTTTCTTAAGAAAGTTCTTTCTTAACTTAGCTTGAACGTTTACTTATATCGCTTCTCAAGCGATATGGAATTTTAGATTTTATTGATATATTTATATACTCGTATGCTAACATATAGTATGAGCAAATTAAGTTAAAAGAAAGTTTTTTTCAAAATATCAAAATTTTTTCTATAACGAAAAATAAACTAATAAAAAGAAATAATTAGAAATTTAGAGGTCTCAGTGGCTCACTCGGTAATGTGATGGATTCGTAATCTCGGTGTTTCCGAGTTCGAATCCCGATCTCGGCCGATCGAATCATAAGCACCTCTGTAAGTTACATGTGCTTTGTTCACAAACACTCTGACGACCTCCGATGCTAATTAGTATCGCAATGTTAGCATAAATTACAGCAACGTTAAATAAAATTTAAAAAATTAGAGTTTAGATATAACTTTACTAATTATCATAGCTTTTTTTTCTTTTAATAAATCTACCCACTCGAACATGGAGCTAGTCAAGATAAGCAGAAAAAAAAGAGTAAAAGTTTTTTTTATAGCAATACTTAAGTTAACAAAAAGTTTCAGATGACTGTCTTTATCTTTAGACAATTATCAAACCCGAAAGACGAGTCAACACTATAGTGTCACCTAAAACTTTCTGCTGCTTCTTCTTTTTTTCTTTATTACTTGCAAGGTCTATACATAAGTTATTTTTTTCTTTGCGTCAATGACACCTACGCGATAAGCGATTGCCTTTCATCATTGGGGGTTTGTAATTCAATTACGTTATCTGTTATTCGCGCGTGTTACTATACCATTTTAGTTACTCTTGCAGTTGGTGATTAGTTATAGAGTTACAAGAGAGTAAGACAAATATATAACAAGGCTTTAAGTGTTAGATTAGTTAAGAAGAGCTTAAGATAATACTTTGAGAAAATTTATGAATTTCTTGAATAAAATATCTTAATTGAATAATGAGTATTTTATGAAAATGTTAACAAATTATAAATTAAGTAAATAAAGTTGAATAATTATGTTTTTTATGAATAAAAAGCAGCTTTATATTTATCATAATAGAAGCAAAAATTATAAAGAATTATAATGTATTAAATATTGAATAAAATATGATAACATTATTACACGCAGCTTTACATTTAGAGCTGAATTTTTTCTCTCTAAAAGTATATAAATTTAATCTCATTAAACGCATAAAAATAAAAAATAATAAGTGTATAAAATGAGAAAAAATATATTATTATAATCTTTATAGAAATAAAAATGATGAATTATCCTTTTTTATAAGGAAAAAAAGCTTTCATTTAACAAAAAAAAAAGAAAATAGTACAAACTTCGATAATACAGAAAAAAAGTTTTCGTGGAAAGTCATAATGCATTTTAAATGTTAAATAAAAGGCATAAAACAAGAAAGTATACGACTCTCTTGCTCTCTCATAGCGAGTGTCCATTCTGTTCATTGTGTTCATTGGCTGGAACGCAGATAGCACTTAGTTTCTCCTATATACCCCCTCCCCCGTATATACGTACAATTTTTCTTCTCATCCCTTTCTATTCTCATCATCCCTCAAACTCTCTAACACCCCGGACTGTTTTCGTATGCGAATATATAGAAATTTTTTTTTACTTTCTCCTCTGGTTCAACCAGGATTTTTCATTCTTTCACGTTTTATCAAATTTTTTTTTTATTATTTTTAACTTCTCTGCATGCACAGTTTTTTTTTTTCAACTGTGATGTCTCTACTCGTGTCTTTTTATCATTGACGTACAAAGGCTTTTTGGTATGTAACTATAAAGGGATGAACTTCTAGTGGTATGAGAAATCCGCGTATATATATGTATGAAAAATATGTTACTGACATTTATGTTCATCAAACTTGTTTAAGCTTTTTCGAGTCTCTCTCTCATAAATGAGATTCGCTTAATAACAAAAGTTGAAGAATTTTAGAATTTTTTAAAACGCATGTTTATCTTCTTTATTAGATTTTAATGAAACATTTAATGTTAAAAAAAAAGTTTATTCATACAAATGAAGTAAAATACGTATACTTTTATATATGAGTTTTAAAATGAAAGAATTTAATTTAACGTTGTTGAGGAAATTTTAACTAGTTGTATTTATGTACCCAAGAGCTATAGCACGCGTGTTTTCAAGCCTGTGGAACGCGGGGCTTTATATTTTATTCTACGAGTGTACGTTTGCGTACTGTAAACACACTCGTTCCTCTCTCAAGTTCAAAAGATTAACAATGAAAAGCTTATATTGTTTTATGACCGATTTCACACTATATAATATTCATTTTAAAAATTCTCTCGAGGTTAATACACACGGAATATTTTTATTTCAAATTAAATATATAGAGGCATATTTTAAGTTAATGTAATTTCTTTTTTATGATACATGCATTCTTTATCACATTGTTTGATGTTTAAATTTTTTAAAGAATACATTTACGAATGGAAAAATTAATAATTTACGGTTATTTGAGCGATTTTATTTCTGGCATGTAAGCCAAATATTTCCACGAAAAATTTTTCACGTAATTATGTAACAGTATTATTAATAAATTATTGAATAATGTAGGAGAGTTATTAAAAATACATCACACGCAAAATATTCATAAAAAATGTAGAATTTTGTTAAATATAAAACAATTACGCGAAACTAATATTTAATAAAAATAGTCAATACAATAACTATAATATATTTTTATCAAATAAATGAAACATATAAAAAGCATGCATTATTGATGATTAAAAAAATAACTATATTCAATCGTTTCTTAAAAGTTTACCTTTCAAGACTGTAAGTCCAAGGATCATCAATTTCCAGGTTGTTGTTCTGATCAAGAAAATGATCCATATCCATTTTTATACTGATATTGTTGTTGAGGTTTTTATTACTGGGTTCGAAAAAGTTTTGTCGAAAATGATGAAGCATTTTTACTTTCGATAAAATAAGACCTCGATAAAGAAACGCCGCTGACGGTTTTAAACTAAAATTTTAACACACAAAAATTGATAAAATAAAATCTAAATTCAAAATAATGTCTAAATTTTCATTTTACGATAGACAATGAAAACTTTTTAAATGGCAATCTTCGTTTAAAAGTAAAA
This sequence comes from Anastatus disparis, assembly GCA_017163975.1. Lineage (NCBI taxonomy): Eukaryota > Metazoa > Arthropoda > Insecta > Hymenoptera > Eupelmidae > Anastatus > Anastatus disparis. The sequence goes on from JAFFSR010000226.1 coordinate 8,332,048, forward strand.
AAAATAAAGATTTCACTGGAAAGAGGAGAAAAACCAAACTCGCGAATAAAAAAAAGACAAGAAAAAAAGGTAAACGAGTAAAAAAAATTTGTCGGAAAGTCGACGTTAAAAACGGAATGATAAAGAAGCCACTCGAATTCGCGAAAATTCTTAAGCAAAGAAGAAGCCCAGACCGAAATGGCAGCGATAAATTTCGTTTTGCCGCAAAAGTCGTAAGCAGCAAGTTGAAGCTTTAAGCAATTGCAGCGAGAGAGAAAGAGAAAGGGAGAAACAGCAGGAAAGTGAGAAAGATAGCTTAGTAGTCACAATGTTAGAGGCTAACTTGCGAGCCACGAACGTTAATCTTGTCCCTTTCTCTCGAGAGTTTCTATCGCGTTGTGTGCTTACCGCATAGGCTAAAGTATCCTAGAGCAAAAGGTAGTCTCGAGAGGGATGTTTCTTAGGAGCAAAAAGGATGATAACGTGATAGGTTGTGTCAAATTTTTTATCCGTCTTTAGCATGCGTTAGGTTGTCTGATAATTTTAACGAAAATAACAAAATTAATGTTGACTTTTTTATTATTAGAATTACAAAATATTTCAAAAAAAGAAGTTTTTATAATTAAAAAATTTTTTTCTATTAATAAAAAATAATTTATAAATTTAAGGAAAAAGTAGAAAAAATATATACATATTATTTAGTAAATAATTATTATTCTGACAATTGTAACTATTATATTAAAATTTTTTTTTTTTATAAATGAATAAAAATGTTTGTATCTTTAAAGAATTATTCTTGTAATGATATATGTTTCTTAAAATAAAATAATCAAGTGAAAGTTTAAAAAAAAAAAAAATTATGTGAAAGCTTTTATAAAAATAAAATAATTACGCGAAAGCTTTTATAATAAAAACAAATATAAAAAAATTGTTAATTTCAATAAAATAATAACTCCGATTATAATATCAATGACACACACGCGCACACACACAAGATCCTTTCCACGAAATAATTTTAACCTTTCTCCTCTTTCAAGTGGAAAAATTTTAACTTGTAATTATTTTTCCTAATACACTATACGTACATTATTGAAAAAATAGATAATAATATCTACACAAAGTCACACACGACACGAGAGGTCAGCGTTACGAAAATATATCCCGTGTAAAAATCTAATCGAAATAATCACGATAATAAAAGACGCAAGCGCGTTTATATGTAAGAACCTCGCGTACCGAGTTCAAAACTCAAACTAAAAGTCTTAGCGGGAGCAAAGAGGCGTCGAAGCCTGGATAATAGTCGGTTCTATAGAAGCTCCAAAGTGTAAACATTCTTTGACCCTTTTGTACACTGACAACAATGTTGCCCGAAACATCATTCTAATACCGTAAGAATGTTATAAATGCGTGAAAAGAAACAAGGTTAAATTCATTCTACTGTATATGGTTTTCGAAATTCCTTTAATATTTAATAAAATTCTTTTCATTTTTCTAATAAATTATTTTTAAAAGTATTTTAAAATAATATAATTAAAGTATAATATAATATTTAAAATTTATTAAAATTTAAAATAATAAAATAAATGTTTTTAGGTCAATTAAATACATTAAAAAAATATTAAAAGCATTTGCATTTGCATAATCTTAATATTGCAAATGAAATAACATAAATAAACAAAACTAATATTATCAGCGATACCCCGTCAATAAAATAATGAATGAATACAATTATAAGTTTTCTCACTAACGATCGTCCTCGGGAAAATAACGAATAAATTGCGAATTCGTTAGTTTTAATTAAACGCGACTTTTAAATATTCATACTGATATTCATAAATATCGATGGGATCGCGCCTTTTATCGAAAGAAAAATATGCTAAATAAGCAATAAATCTTTTGCATAAATATTTAAAAACTTTTATTATCCATGAAATATAGTATCACTATAAACTAGGAAATTGAGTCAGTCTCTAGCTCATTCAATAGAGCGATGGATTCGTATTCTCGAGGTCTCGAGTTCGAATCCCGCTCTCTGCAGCCGATTGATAGAAGCACCACTATACGTTACATGTGCTGCAGTTCACAAACACACTTACGAGCTCCCTCGCTGATTATTATCGTTACTTTTGATAGTTTACGTCGATGAATGAGTTATAAAACTTTAATAAAATCGGCATTAATTTAGAAAAAAAGATCAAAAGAAATCCAGGAAAGATACATTTTTTTATGCGTGGAGAACATGATATATTGAAATTAATAATTTTAATTTCTAATCTGATGCTAAACTGTTTCAATACTATTTTTGACTCGATAGTTCTATTTATAGTCTTCTTTTTTTTATAATAAAAAGAGGTAGCTTTATTTATTCTTTTTTACTAATTTGAAAAGAACATTAGATACTATACTATCTTTGCTTGATCTTTATTGTAATGTTCTCAGAAGAAGTTCTAAAGTAACTTTTTTTTGTTATTTCTTTTATCAGTACAAAATTCATTTACAATTACGTACAAATTTTTTTAAATACCTTATTATACAATTCAAGAATACTTAATTTTTCTCACGAAAAATGTGATCTTCTTATTACAAATAGTATAAATATAGCGACGTTAAAGAAAAAAAAATAAACCCGCTTTGAAGATCGAATGCAGATGGACACATTTTTTTTTATTTTGACACCCACAATATTTTCATAATGCAACTATTCCCAATTTTCATTAAAAGATTTATTGAATTATTGAAATTCAATAAATATTTTGATAAAAATTGGGAATAATTGCATTATAAAAATATTGTGAGTGTCAAAATAAAAAAAAAGAAACTTTAAAAAAATGTGCTCATCTGCATTCGATCTTCAAAGCAACCTGTTGCCTGTGCTCGTCTATTTCGTTGGCGCAAAGCAGTCTTGCGTATATACCGTAGGAGAAAGCTTTCCTTCGGGCGACGATATTTAAGGGCAAAGTCGTTTGTTGCGTCGTTTTGTGTCGATGCGGGGAAACACGAAAGTGTACGAAAGAGAGAGAGAGAAAAAAAAAACATAAGGTGAAAAAGAGATAACTTTATCGATACGATCATCATCATCTTATAGCTAGTACAGTCAAGATTAAGTAAATGGGTTTCAAAGCTTGAATCCATATTTGGGACCTTTTTAATTTTTATAAATATCTTGCTTTCAAAATTAATGAAATTCATTAAAAAAAAAACAGAGTAAATATTTTGGATATTCTATTATTAAAATAATATATAAAATTACTTTCTTAAATATAAACTTGAAGGACGTTAAATTCCATTAAAGAAACTGTTTAAGTAACTATCAAAAAAATCTTTCATTCGTCGTTGAAAGATTCTATTATCTTAAATGAATATTCACTCGTGCATTCAAACTGGTTCCTATATACGAGAAAAGAAAAATAAAAATGTAAAGTTTATTAGGTGAATACATAATCCGAGCATTTTAGAGGGTAAGAAAAGAAAGTTTTCCTTCTCCTAGTATAAGGAAAGCAAAAAAAAAGAGAGAGAGAGAAAGGAAAAGATAGTAAAGGAGCCAACATGCTAAAGAAAAATTTTAGGAGCGCTTATATATATATACGTCATCTGCGAGTGACGTTTTTCCAGTAGAAGAATCGCTTGCTGCAGTTTTTACTACCGAGCCGTAAATCGCAGCTTTCGTGAGAATGTCTTTCAGTAGGTCGGCGGCCTGTGTGAAAATGTTCCCTTCGCTTATATTCTCTTTTCTCTAACGTTCTCTGGTCTTACCTTAGCAAAAGTTAACTCTCTCTTTTTTCTTATTCTTTCTCTCTCTCTCTTTCTCTTCACTTCTCTTGAAGTCTTGCAAACAAAAACTCCTTAAGCTTCTCAAAAAGCCTGGAGGCTTTAAAGACTAGATCATTCGATTGCTCCCACCTACGCCATCAACTCCATCAAGCTTTACGTTTCCCTTCTGTTCTTTTTTTTACATCCATCAAGAGCATTACCAAGCTCGTTAAACTACCTAATGCTCATAAGTATCTGCCGGAATTAAAATATGGATGTTTTAGTGTTGAGAAATGTATAGCGTTCTATTTTAATCATAAAATTTTACGTTTCCTTTTCTTCATTATGTAATTTTTTATTTTATTATTTTAAAAGAATTATTCTTTTCTTATTTATCTAACTACTATATTTTAACATATCATTCATAAAAATAAAAAAAAAATACATATATTTTTCATAGTAAAAGCTTTAAAGTACAATGTTGACGCAACAAGTACTTAAGTTAGTAGTTTTGATTAAAGAATAGTTACATATACAATCGCCTTATAGAAACCCAAATGGAAATGAAGATTAGTCGCACGCTGTATATACACAGGCTAAATATACAAGGAAGAAAATGAAGATGGGAGAACGGGGGTAGGAGGAGGGAATTACATTGTTGTGTGCTTTAATGCGTATATAGCAGAAATCTATATATGTATATGTACAAGTTCTCTCGGTGCGATAGTAACACAGGTTATATAACGTTATACAGCAGCGTAGGGTTGCCGCTCGTTGCTTCGGCTATATACATATACGTCTGGCAATAATGAAATTGAAGCGCAAACAACGCTCTTTACCGTCTCCGCTATATGCTTATACATGTATATACATATATATAAACATGAATGATATTGTCAAAGTCACTCTGTAGAATCAATTACATCAATTTAAATAAATATATGTAAAGGACAAATATATATATGTGTATGATTCAATTGGATGAGTTGGCCAATGTTTCTATGGTTAAATAATAGAAAGGGTATTTCATATCGATTTTCATTAATTAGATATAATGTTTTAAAAAACGTTCATTCTCTGCCTTTATTAAGATTGATAATTTTTTTTTTCATTTATCAATTAACGCGTTTGATGAATGAAAAATTTTTTTTTGTTTCATTATTTAATGTCGACTCATGCAATAATAAAACGTAATCAATTAGTCCAGCATCATGAAATATTTAAATCAGAAGTTTAATTTAATTTCGACTAATTATATGATACAAAGGTAATATTCGAATATTATTATTAAATCAACAATAGAATCAAATAAAGGAAGAGAGGAACAAAAAAAATTAATCAATCAATCAGTAATACTGAAAAGTAAATAATGAATTTCTAGAAATAATAGTCGAGTTCGTAGAATTTGAATATAACATTTGTCGAAAAGTAAATGATATCGAAAATAGAAATATTCCATTAATTTTTGTAAAATTTCATATTTCAAGTACCCGTAATAACAATTTATGTTCGATTCGAAAATACGTTGCGCCCAAGCACATGTATATAACACTTTCGATTAACGACATCATCAAAAAGTAAACGTATACGAGAGCCCATATGCGCGCGTACCGATCCATAAAGACAAACAACCATGCACTCACGCGAGAGTTTGTTTTTAATAACCGTAACGTTCACTAACGCACGTATGTATGTATGTACGCAAACGCATACATGTGCGCGTTTAGTTAATGATCGTGCATTAAAGCACCTACAATCCTTTCCCCCCACCCCACTCCACCCCCAAAAGGTCATAAATGATAAAGTTTAATGGATCGAGCCGTAGGGTATAAAGAAAGGATAGATTGGTCAGCTCCTAAGTTTCCAGCAAGCTGCTTAAAGCTTGTATACTCTTGAGAAAGCATAAGGGGTTAAGACCCCCTTTCTCGGATCGACTTAGTAAGGAGACGATAATGTGATTTCCTGCCGATCGCGTATAAAGCTTTGATATTAATAATCTTTGACTATCCTTTGAACTTCCCTCGTAATCAAGACACGGGCTAAGATTAGGTTAGGGTCCATTCCACTGCTTCATTCTACAATATCATCGCAACAGGTCTAAAGAGCTACCAATGCAACGTCAACGCATGCATATTCCCTAGTCTAAGATACAAGTTAAGCTGTCTCTTTCCCTCCTTTGCTTTAGCAGTATCTAAAGCTTTAACTCGCAAAACTGTAAGCTAAGATTTGAGGATCTAAAGAGACGATGAAACTTATATAGTCAGGTATGAGAGTCAATCGTTAATCGACTTATTCAACAGTAAGAAACTTCGCTACGGATATGATTGTTTTGAAATAAGATTATATTGCAGTTAATGATTTAATTAAAATACTAATAACAAAAAAATATAACTAGATGCGAAAAAAGACATTGTGAAATTTAATTTTTTTTTAATTGTTTGGCTTGCTGAATTCAATTCCAATCCAATGAAAAAACTTTTTAATAATAAAAGCTTACTGAATTTGATAAAAGAATTTTTTAATCAAGCTTTCGTCAAAACAATTGTTTGTTAAAGAATCTCTGTTTTTCTACAGTATAGTTTGATCCAATAAATTTGATAAATCAGATGTTTACAAAGAATTAGATGAAATCCACATATACTGCTTGTATTAGCAATATAAACAAATGTTCAAATATCCGCGCGTATATTGAAATTCCAATGATCTGAAAGTAAAGTTTGAACGAATCAAGCCAATAAATTCATCGGCAGGCATCGCTCTGTGCCATTTAACTTGGAAATGCTCGCTCGATTCGTGGCAAATTGACCAAATTAAAAGAAAAAGAAAAAGCTTATTGAACGTCTGCAAGTTAAATATTTGTATATCTTTTGAAGCGTGTCTGTGCAACACTTTTATTTTTCTCTCTCTCTCCTCTTCCTTTGCTTTTGCTTCGAATATTTTTTTTCTTTCTCCTTTTTTTTTCTCTTTGCCCCACTTGAGACGAAGCTTTCAAGATCGACGATTTACGTTTAAAGCAACTGCAGGCTAAGGCAAAGAAGAGTAAGAGAGTTGAAACAAGTTGATTTAGACTAGAGAGAGAAAGAGAAAGAAGAAGAAACAGATTCGAGTGCTGCATGCAATTAAACTTTCATTCTCTCTCCCCCGTCTTAATTTACCTTCGCCTAGACGCTCTTACTCTAAAGTATCGAAGTATTTTTAGTAAAACTCAATAGAGTCTATGGGTTAACGAAGAGAATAACCAACTGAAAAGATAGAAAGAGAAGGACACTTAAAGCTGCTTTGTCGTTCTTTTCGAAAACTATGTCCTCTCTTTTACTTTGCTTCTACTTTTTTTTTTGCTTTCTCAAATGCAGCTGTGCCCTCCCGTTGTCTGTATATATACACAGAACGGTTCCAAACCTTTATGTAATCGGCTACAAGATAACGACGTAATTTAAGGTATACGCAAAAGACTCTGTTTTACTTTCTTTGTTTTGCCTTCTCCTTCTCTATTTTCCGTTATCTCTCGTCTTTCTTTAACTTGCATTGTTTTGTTTTTCATACTAAGTTTGGCATTATTATACGTCTTTCCGATAAATCCGAGACTCGTTTGTTTGAAATATTCATAAGCTCGTTTGTGAAATAACATCACGGAAGTCTTCTATCTGCTTCTTTCGTACTGAAAAGATCTTTTGAGCTTTTGCTTTCTTCATATTTTCGAAATGAGAATCAGAACTGACACTAAAATATATTTGATCTTTTATTTTATGTCAAACATTTTATATATTTGATATTCATTTGAAAATTGTTGGATAAAAAGAATTCATAAATTTTTAATATTATGTTCGTTACTTTGAACCTTAAATTCAATTAATTGACTTTAATTGTTTGAGTTTATAAGTACGCTAATGATAAATGAAATTTATTTCAGTAAATCAATATTATAAAATGCTTTTTTTAATACTGGAAGATTCAGTGTATCGACGAAACGACCTACTTTCATAATTGTTCCTTCATTGAAACAAACCCCTCATTACACTCCATACTTATTAGCTCCATTGTGCTCATTAGTACGGATATTAAGCGTCCATTACGCCATTCAGAATCAACAGGGGCTATTTGCTTTTTACTAATTGTTTTTTTTTCTCTTTCCTCTCTTTCTCTGAACCTACAAAAGTTTATTAATAATTCTTTGCTTCAAGACTGTCGACCATCTAATTCGTTCTTCTAAGGGGCTTTTTAAGAAATTGCGAGAAATAATAATACAAAGAGAATTTTTCGTGCTTTGTTCAAATATTCTTTTAGCTGGTTAGAGATCAGAATCATAAAAACAATATATTTTTGTTGCTGGCAATTTGAGATTCGCGTGACTCTTTCAATTTTCGGCGAGGAGTTAGATGAAGCATATTGCCCCATTGCTTTTCACCTCTTTATTTTATATATTGCGAATGCACAAATTAAACGTGATGACCTAGTAAAATTACTATATACGTATAAACACACATATACAAAATAAAGTTGCGATCTGCACGATCGATTTGCTAATGTACTTTTCGTGTTTGCGCGATTACAAATGAACGTCTAAGCCAGCAGCTTGTTAAATGTTCTTTTTGTATCAGCCCTAACATTTATCGGTAGCGAACTTTGTTATTTTGATGCTTACTTTTGATTATTTTTTTCATAAAAAGGATAAGCGTTAACAAAGTCAATGTATTTGAAATGAATGACGGTGACAAAATCTATTGCTCAACTTTTTGAAATCTCATTTTATTTACTTATTTTACTGTTATAAGAAACACATTTTTTCATTCACTTTTTTAAAAATATTTAAAAAATGAAATAATTTTTTGGTTTTCCAATCCATTAAATAACAAGCGATTATTTTCTCGTTCACGTCGTAGGATAAAGTTAATATTTTATAAACTCCATAAAGCTTTTTGCCGAGTTTTAATACTTGTTCTTTTTTAAATTCAACGATAAATTTTCAAGTTTTCGATTGGAATTAAAAATGCCATCCAGAATTTGAATAAAAATGTTATATATTTATAAAACTTTTATCGTATATTTATAATCCGGCCAGCTACATTAAATCTCAATAAAAAATTTGTTAATACTTTTGAGCAGATTTTTAAAAGAGTAATCGATTTAATGCTTTTAAAAAATAACAACATTGTGACTTTAAAAAAATGACCTTTATTTAAAATTTTTTTATTTTTAAAATCTAAAAAGTTAATCAAGCAAGTACAGAAAACAAAAAGTTTCAGCCATTCAATTAAGATCCAAACTTAACATCATTTCTTGTGGAATCGGCCTGAGCTACTTAATCGGTCGTTCCACTGGTCTAGCCCAGTAACTACATGGGTGCAACTGTGTGTATACAGAAAGAGGGAGGAGGAAAGAGAACAAGTATCGCTTGTACCTTGACTTTATTCTTCTTTTTTTCCTCTCTCCTCTTCTTCTCTCTCACCAATTTCTCTCTTGGCTGCTGCAGTGAGCTGCTTCGATGGAATTGGCTAGAGGTTGCTGTTCTCTTTCTCTCTCTTTCTTCATGTACGTATATGTAATAGAAAGAGAGAAAGCGGCTTGAAACCTATGCAAACTCGTTCGAAACTATGTAAAGCAATGCTAATCCACCGATAAAACCACGTTGGCAAGCGATATATAAAAGAAAGGATGATGCAAAGAAAGAAAGAAAAAAGAAAAATTAGAAAAGATATAGTAACGCTGGCGAAGCACACTGTATGTGTAGAGATGGGCAAAAGAGTGGGATATGTATATCGGTTAAATTACAGAAAAAAAATTTTTTTCCCTACAGAGGATAATAAAAATTCAAGAGGGTTATAACGAATAACCAATATAAAAGTATGATGAAGAAAACTGTATTTGTGAATACATTTAATGTAAATAATGATATTAATTTTCCTTTGGATGAAAATAAATGAAAAAATATTAAAATTATTTGCCTCGAATGATGAATGAAACAAAAGAAAAAGAAGGTCGTAGGTAGATTAAGAACAATGAATGAAAGAAAAAAAAGTAGCGTGTTACACACTTATTGTGGGTATTATCATTTTACGAAGCGGTTTCATTTAAAATTTCTAACACCGGGTATATAAAGATCGAAAGCCATACATATATACCAGCACTTGAAGTGTATAAGAGAAAAATCGTTCTTTCTTTAGAACGTATAGACAAACTCAAGAGCGATTCGAACAAAAGGTCTCGCTCTACTTTTCTCTCTTCTTTTCAGAGCTATCCTGGAAATGTCTCTAGCAGTCTTCGGTGCTTAGATTTTCCATCAACACTCTGTAGGAGGATAAAAAAAATATAGTCAGTATGCCGCGTAATTTTCTACGAATTCGTCGTATATACGAGAGTGCGATCTATCCTGTAGTTGACACGTGCGACCTCTGGTCCATCCCTTTTGTAAACGGGATTTTCAAACCTTAGAGTAAATAGATAAGTAAAAAATATTGAAGTCAGTGCTTTTCTTGATCAATAGAGTACTTCATAATCTTAAAATTCAAAGATTCTTTCAAAATCTTCAAAATTGTTAAAATTTAAGGAAAATATTCTTTAACAGCAGGCCGGAGTAGAACCTGATACCGACCGAGTAGCAATTGAGTTTTTTGTTATTTACTCAACTATTAATCAGTGTATCTTCAAATTAAAGGTTAAGCGCAATAGATATTATTATAATAAACATTTATGCACAAGAAAAAAAAATTCTACCGCTTTGTTTTTGAGAAAAGTAAGGAACGCCGAGGTGAAAGTTTATGTTTATAATATTTTCGCGTTCCTTACTTTTCTTAAAAACAAATCGGTAGATTTTTGTTTTCTTGTGCATACATATTTGTAATAATAATATCTATTGCGCTTAACCTTCAATTTCCAGATACACCGATTAATACTTGAGTAAATAACGAAAATCTCAATTAGACAAGGACAGCGAATCCGGCCTGCTCTTAAGTAAATATAACGATAATGCCAAAAAAGATAAATTACTATTGAATATTTTTTAAAAACTTGATATTTTAACGTGCGTTCTTGTGGAAAAAAGTACACGCTATAGCTAAACTAGTAGAGGTTGTCAGTGGCTCAGTCAGTAGAGCGATGGATTCGTAATCTCGAGGACCCGAGTTCGAATCCCGCTCTCGGCGGCCGATTGATACAAGCATCTCTGTATACGATACATGTGCTTTGTTCACAAATTTACTAAAACTACCTCCGTCGCTTATTAGCATCGTAATGATAGCATAAATACAGTGACGTTAAATAAATAAAAGAAAAAGAAATAGCTTTTAAATAAGTAGACGTTTTTAAATAAAAAAATCATTATTTTTTTAGATTTTTTGATTAAGCTTATTTTGATGTATCAAAAAATAATGAATTTAAAAATTCAAAAATATTATCGGGTCCCCTTGGTACAGCTGAATAGATACGGTAACACGTACGAGATACTTTAATTATATAAAAAATAATCGTTGTATCAAAATAATAAAATTAAACATATTTTATTATCGTTCCAACATCTTGTTAGTATTGGTAATTACTCTTTCCACGAGGGATCATATGTAAATAAAAAAAAAGAAACTGATAAAATTTCTTTATAAATAAGCTTTAAAAGTAACGAAGGTTACATCGAGTCACGGAATATAAGGGGCTCAAGAGAGAGAAAGCATTTAAAAAAGTTCACCACTTAGTAGGAGTTCTTTCGCGTGCGTAAACATTAGAGTTGCTACAGTAACAAGCAGCCAGCAACCCCTTGAAAGAGTAGCATCGTTATGCTGCTACACAGCGCTTATAGTTTCTGACTCTCTTATATACGTGGCTTGTGCAACGAGTTTTTTTCTGTTCTTTTTTTTTTGCTTTGCTTCTTCTTTCTTAGATTACGCGATATTTCTTGTGAAAGAAGTGGCTTTTATGCGTCTCTCGGCCTATCTCTTACCAACGTTATGCTATCAGATCTTCTATACCATACTATACTTCGTAAGTTTGAAAGTTTAATGTGATATTCAAGAAGAAAGCGCAGAGAAAATCTGTAATTGAATCTACTACAGTTGTGGTTTTTCACTATCCTATGGAAAAACTAAATGAAAATACTTTTAGATTTAAAATATAGTAATGTACAAACGCATAAAGTTATACAATTTTAGGAAACTTGCGGTCTAGTTTTTACAGGTTTGATATTTTGTAGTAAAAAATATTGCGTATAAACTGTATATTAAAAGAACATAAAAAGAATGAAATTCCAATAAATACTTAAAATAAGAAATAGCTTATATGAACTATATTGTTCGTCGATAAATTTTTTTTTTTAAATTTTAATATAGTTCCCGTAAACTTATAAAATAGGGTTAGAAAAACATTAAATGAGTGGCAAGTTTGAAGGTATACTTACTCGTCGACATTCTCGACATCATTTAACGCCCGTTCCGCTCTACATAAAATCGAACGCGAGCTTACAAGTACAGCAGGAAATAAGCCAAGCGCATGAGCTTTTGCGACGAGATTACTAGGTTTTCAAGTTTTTTTACGAGAGTTACTGGCACGGGAGGTTACTTGAAGAGAGAAAAAAAAGAGGCTATTTTTCGAGCTTTGCAACGTATGATGAAGTGGCTCATAACATAAGCTCTGCGGGTTGTGATGTTAAAAGCTCGTAATAAACAGAGTATCGCGTGGCGCGCTAAGATGAAAACAAGGTGCTATACAGGATTGCCACTAACTACCAAGCCGTCCTAGAAGCGTTAAATGTACATCTACTTACATACATGCACACGTACACAGATCAGAGCTTTTTACCTTTTTGACTCCTTGTTAAGCCGTATGCGCTGCTGCTGCTACTGCTGCAGTAGCAGCAAGCTTTAAAGCTTGTGTCGTGTTTCGTCGATGCTTAACTTAGAGAGTATACGTACTACATTCTCTTACTCTCGTCAACTCTCTTCCTCTATGCGAGGATTATGGTCATGGACTTTAGCTAACTTGGCACTTGTATAAACAGCTTTGCTCCCGACGCGTATACGTCGAACGTCTACTGGGAAAACGCGCGCGTTGTACTTGTAACGATAAAAGCTTCTCTCTCTTCTCTTCTCTGCTTCCCTATCGGTGCTTCTCGATACCTTTTGCCTTTCCCCAAGCTTTCGCAACTTTGGTACACTGCACGTGCTTAAGAGTACTATAGAAACGCTTCTCTCTCACTTTATCTTTCTTTCTCTTTTATCCCTTTCTATACACGATCAACTTTACAGATTTTCCCCACCTGAGGGCTGTCGTTTAAGTGCAATATCGTTAACTCGTTATAAAAAATAAAATAAAAAACAGACTAAGCGGATATGCTTTGATTATAAAGTGTATAAGTAGAACAGAGCTTTGGGAGTTACAAAGTTGTTTATCTTGTAACGTAATATAAAGGCGCTGTTCATGTTGCCGCTTTTTTTTTCCAAGTACCAAAGTAAAAGAAAATGAAAAGTGCATAAGCAACAACTTTTTTTTAAAGAAAAAATTGATAAATGGAATTACTACATTTATAGGAAATATTAACAATTTTATTATTATGCATTAACAATAAAAAGAATTTTCAATTTAGAATGATTAAAAAAATCTAAAATATTAAATAATAAAGTAAAATTCTAATTAATGAAAAAATACGCTTCATTAATAAAACCAGTCATAATGAAAGCAGCTTCATAATAAGGAAAAAGGCTTTTTTCCCGTGTTCATAAGTCAAAGAAGCCAAGGAAAAGTCATCTTTTTCCTTTGCTTCTCAGTTTCTTACATATAATGTAACAGCGTAACATCAAGACTTTCAGCGAAGGGCTTTTGTTGTTGGTATATACGGCGGAGGTACATCAAAGTCGACATCAGCTAAGAATCAAAGGAGAAGATGTTAGGAGTTTGTGGGCTTCGACAGTAGAGAGAGAGAGAGAAAAGGTGGTGGACGTTCGTTAGGCGGATTGCTTAGGGTTTATAAGAGAAGAGAGAGTGAAAAGGAAAGGGTTTTCGCCTTGTTTCAACTTGACTGAACTGATATACATCTAGTGGTCCATCGTCTTTCGTTGGGAGAGAAAGAGAAGCTACGTTACAAGGAAGTCCGACGGAAAAGGCTTATCTTGATGGGAAACTAAAGGTAGTGCTATATTAATTAATTAATGGAGATTAATTTTGATCTCTCGTTCATTTTAGTTTAGAGTGATTAAATTGTTCCATTTGATATTAATTTACTTTAAGTTTGTTCATTTGTTTACAAAATTTATATTTAATGAAAAAATAGCTACTTTAATTTTAAAAGTTATTAATGGTAAAAAGCTTTTTACAAAGTAGTTTATGATTCATGTATAATGAAGATTAATAATTGAAATAGTATCGATTTGAGAAAACCTATTTCGCCGTTAAATTCGTAATGTATGCATAGTCGATGAAATGTAATGAATTTATTTCGATTATTTGCTTATTAACAAATAGATGAAACAAGTCAATTTAGGTTTATCTACTCAATAATTTCATAAGTTTTATAGGATATAAATTGATTAGATATCGATTCCATTAGATAAGAAAAGCCATTAATGAATTCTAAAAAATCATGAATACATTAATACTCCAAGCAATTTGTAAAAAATGTATAAAATTCATAAAATCGGTTTACTAATTGTCTTCGCAGCGAAAGGTCTTCCCCCTTTTTCTCATCACTATTGCCCATAATGTCACTGGTTCCATGCCCATGCAAATTCGTCCCACGCGTGTTCTTCGATTGGCTGCATTTATATACGCGATGATAGTGAGAATAGAGGGTGGGGGGGGGGAGGAAGGGGATAACCGAAAAATTTTAATTAACAAATTCCAGGCAGTCGCGAAAAGGCCAGAGGAATAAAGTTAGCCACGAGAGAGGCCATTAGCACGAAACCGTTCCCTGTGGTATGTAAAAAGCAACGAGTAGCAGCAGCAGCCTGTCATCGAGAAATTAACATACGAGTAATTATCGAACTGGGACAGACATCAGTGAGTTTACACACATTCATATATATGTATATATGTGAGTTCGGTATGTTTCCGGTCGTCAAGTTTTCTTATCACATTTTTGTCTTAATTGACTTTGATATTTTTTTAACTTATTATCAACGAGAGTCATAAGGGATTCGAGGAAAAAATAATATGTACGACGTTAGGTATGTTATATCCTTACTTGAATTGTCATTGATCGACTGAATAATAATAATTTTTAATAAAATGAGATTAATTATAAGCTTTATTATGGAAACTATTGGATTTACCCTTTTTTTGTTTCTACTAATCAGACTGGAATTTCACAAAGTTATTTCTTTCAATGAGAACTAATTAAAATAATTTTAGTTTTATTCAATTCTATAGAAAATTGTAATTAATGTATATACATATATCTAATATTTTTTACCTAATTTTAGTATTAACTTATTTTTTAGATGGAGAAGAATTTTTTTTTAATCAGAATGACACGCTAATCAATATTTTCTATCTGATGATATTTTGTTACTGATCAAAACATTAATCTTTTGAATTTTAAAATTATTTTGTAAATAGATCATGTGCATTATCGTAAATTATTACATTTCGGATGTAATCTACTTAATTACATATTATCAAGAATTTAAATATAACTATCTCGATAGCTGCTGCAATAATAATATTCAATTTACTCAAGCATTCGAGGATAATGAAATTCCGCAAATACAGTAGCAATTTTAATTCATGACCCAAACCGAGTCGCTCGAAAATTTTCTGTGTAAACTTATATTTTTGTCTCTTTAAAAAAAAAAGTGCAATATCCCCCAAGAAAGTTAGTAAAAGAAAAGAAGAAAAAAGCGGCTTGAAATTTTGGCTCTTACAAAGGATATAAGTTTATATGTATACACAGAAATAGAGAAGAAAGAAGGGACGCACACCGCAATCGTGAGAAACTTAAACCGGACAATGGGTGGTACAGGTTTCTCTGGCTGTTTGCCAATACTATACACATTACACTGGACGTTTGCTATATAAGCTAAACTTTTGGGTAAAAGCTACCTAGTAGGCATATATTACAATGATAAAGAGACCACTTGGCAAGTGTGTATACACACGTTTAGTTTCTTTCGTTTCTTAATGGACAGACAAAATTGTTTTCCTTCCTAAAAACTTTCCGGAAATCCATTATTCTATTTAGTCTTATAAAAAAAACAGAAACAAGAAAGAAAAAAGAATCGAGCTAAATGTCAAAGAGAATCAAAGGTGTCAAAGCAAAAAGTTTAAAAAAAAAAAAGAAAACAAACTTAAACGTTAGTGTCACTTAATTTACTCTTTGCCTTTGTAGTAGCATTTGTTCTCATCTCTGTAGCTTTCGGGCAACAGTTGTTCAAGTTAGCCAAACAAGAGAATAGAAAGGGATATGGGGGTATGAGATGTCTCGGTGTCTCATGGGGAGGTGGTACGAGTGCCGGTATACGGCGGAGACACACCTGCGACGTTGTGTATTGCAAGGAGTAGCGCATATGCTGTGTAAGCATGCTTATGAATACGATTACGATGAGCTTTATGGACATTGCGGTCATAAATTTTAAGCCCGTTTGCTTGCGCGTATATAACGCAGGGGAGAAAGAGAGATATTTCGACGGAGAAAGACTTTGAGCAGATAGCATAAGGTAGCGTTGTTTGGCCTTTCTTGTTTTATACGAAAAATTGATAGAGAGTTTGAAACTCAAGGTTATTTGTATATCAGTTATCAATATAGATCTTGTTTTTCTTCGGTAAATTTTTTTTATGATTAACAAATGAAAATTGGATATAATCATTTATAGCAGAAAATTTTAAAGGTATAAAAGGAAAAAAAAATTGCTAGAGGTCTGTTATTTTTGTATATCGATTAGCAAGGAGAGAGCATATTGCCCGTTTGAATAAATAATGCTCACTCGTTCGACAAACATTGACCGTTGAAATTGAATTTCGACGAAATTGCACAAGCGAATTGCAAATAAATTTGTGCAAAATATTCATGATTCACGCGAGACCTCAGCGCGAGAGGTAAATAATAAAAAAAAAAGTACTCCTGTCTAAAATACAAAATATAATTTATGTAACTTGTTGAGCTAGAATACATTAAAGCTGATAAGCATAAAACTAGTTTCTTTTTTTTCACATTTTTTGGGGGGCCGAGCTTGCTTTGCAATTATTTGGATTAAATTGAATTTTTAGCTTAAGATTAAATTGATTGATAGATTTATTCGTTCTGATTAATGAGTTTTATTTAGTGGAAAATCGTATGATTGTCAATCATTGAAAAATGATGTGATTTTAAATGAAATTCTCTCTAGTGCGAAGTAAAATGTTATCTGGCTTTTAAATGAGTTTTAAATTGGTTCTTGTATCGATCAAAAAGTGCGTAAATAGATGGATTAAGTGTATAAATTATTTGCTAATCGTCAAAATCAAAGGACTAATTTATTCAGACTTTAACATAGATATGAATCTCCATAAATATTACGAAAAATAAAAAAGGCATTTTAAATTACAACACAAGGTTACATTTCTCTATTATTTACTACGACCATAACAAAGCACCTTGGAACAGAAAAAAATTTGCAGTTACAATTTGTAGGGTAAAAGTATGAACGATATATAATATATATACATGTATATATAAATGTGTATAGAGAAGCAAACTTGACCGCACATTGCTTGGCAGTATGTTCGGTTCGTTAGTTATTTGATCGACGTGTAATTACGCGAACGACTGGTAGGTACAGAAACTTCGTTGTTTCTATCATAAAACGACGATAATGACCGTTGGCTGCTGCTGCTTTTCTGCAAAAGTTGTTACTTTACTGAGAGAGCCGGCACTATATATATACATATACCAAAAGCTACCACGCAAGTTTCGGAAAGCGCGTGTAATTATAAACGATACAATTAGCTGTACGATTTTGTGCTCTGTGTTGTAGCTAGCAGCATAGCCACCGATGGAACATTAGTTATGTTATATACCTCTTTTACACACATTTCACTTCTTTGTCTTTCTTTATAGCAATAATTTTGCTTTTGCAATCTCTCTCTTTCTCTCAAACTTCATGGACTATTTTATTTCTCTCTGGGCTTTGATGCTTTTGACGCCTTTTGGCACGACTGAGCTTTTTGTTTTTGACACGCTTTTGATGTTTCATCGGTGCAATGCCTGACGAAAAAAACTATAAAGTTTTATTTTCATTTTTTTTTCAGTATGCGTTGAGTGTTAAAGTAGATACTTTGTAAGTAGGGTGTTATATAATTTTAAAAAAAATAATTAAAAACATGAAAATCCAGAAAGGTGAGAAATTGGTTTTTTTTTTCAAAAGCATACAAAAGTATTATCAATGCTTCATTCATTTTGAAACTTTTACCATAGCAGATTCATATCGTTTCGTACAAACAAATTATAATGATGATGTTTGCTCGCTATTCGTTTGAAGTTTAACATCAGAATTTGATCAAAATAGTATACAAATTTTAAAGTTTATATAAAGAGTTTGGATAAACATTAATGGGCATCTAATGGATTTTTTTTACAAAATGAAAAAAAAACATTTTTTATATAATCATATTTAAATCATGAATGTAAATGCTATTCTGAAAAATACTTTGAATTCGTAAAATTATTCTAAAAGCTTTCTTACTTTTTTTTGGAAGAGCAAAATGATTATTTAGTAAAGCATAATTCACGTCTATTCCTTAAAGTATACAAATGATGTAAAGGCTTCTTTGTTCTATTACATAAAATCTTCCTTGTTAACCTTGTTAAACACGAAAATACATATAGTTTAAAATAGAATTTTAATCATCCAATATGAAACAATTTTTATTTCTATTTAAAATTTTATTCCTTACTTTGTAGAAGAATGTGTTGCCGTTGTGGTTACCTTGCTAACCACAATTAAGTTACATGTGCCTAGGAAGGCCTAATAATTCGAAGCGTGTATATCTAGACCAATATGATGCAATAGGCTATGGCCTCTATAGTGTTTCGGTGACGATGCATACTAGAACTGGAGGAAAAGCATAGTATGCCTCGTCTATATTCTATATTATGTGTTGTGGTATGGTTATGGTTATGTCTGACGATATGTGCCTGTGACTACTTGCATTGTGGAGTCATTATTTTGTGTTGGAAACAATTTATTTCAAAAAATTATTGTTTTTGATTTTTTAGACCTTTTAACAATATTCTAAAATTTTTTAAATTGAAATTAAATATTTACTGTAAGTTTCAATGTGTATCTTTTGTATGATTTGGAAATGGATTTTGTAACACTGAATAATTAATATTCAAATGGTGTTTTAGTGTCACTATTATTTTGACATGATTATTTCAAATTGAGATACGTCAATATTTTTCCAACAGAGTATCATTTCAAATACTCGAGACGATAGAGAAAATGTCATTTGGACAATTGTTCTACGGGTTACCAACCTATTCACTGATAAAGAGTAAAAGAAAACCGTACCTAAAGGATCTCTTCTCTTCTTTTCTTTTGGATTTAAAAGCCAAGAGAAGAATAAGGTGTGCGATATCTGAGTTCAGTGAACCATACTATCGCACTTCTCTTTTTTCCATTCCGTAATTATCTCATCTATCTCAAACTGAATTCTATCGTACGCTATTACTAGACCAACAAGCAACTTGAGTTAGCTTATCCATAAGAATTTGTAACTTTGAAGAAACATCATTTCTTTAATTTAGAACTCTAAGGATAAATAAATCCATCAAAAGAAAGGCTAGTTTTTAGTTTTTGAAAATACAAAATTTTCAAGTCTTCAGCTTATTATAAATGTAGGTCGAATAGAAAATAAAATTTACTCAAGAATTCACGAGAAAATCGTAGATTGTATACAAACCTGACTAGTTTCAGATGTGGGCGAAATATATATATGTGAATGAATGAGAGAGAGGGAAGAGAGAAAAGCCAATGATAAATAGAGCAGAACGTAAACTGCCAACATACCAGAGCAACACTATATAGTATAGCCTAGCACCTCAACGCATACCGATACCCTACCCTCCCCATAGAGAAAGAGAGAGAGAGAGAGAGAGAGAGAGAGAGTAGCATAGAGAAACCGGACGTGTTTCGCGGGTTACGCTACCTATATCTCGTCGCTAGAATATCTAGACATTGGAATCTCTCTCTTGCAAACCGAACGATATCCTTGTACTTCTAAGAACGTGTTATTACAACTAGAAGGAAGAGAGAAATAGAAGAGCTTCGTTATTATTATTTTTTTTAATTTGAAACATTAATATTTACCATGTTGTTTATAGTTGCTTGGTTGGCATTTAAGGTGATGTAATAAGGTATGTAACCTATACGTAGTTATCGACTAATTTATTATCTTTTTTCATTCAAAAATTTTTCTAACATCTCTAAGTTATGTTTTTTATTAGAGAAAACAAAAATTTTGAAAGCTGTAACGTCAATATTTTATATTCCCAGTTCCAAAACTATTTGTAATGCAAAAATTTGATACACATTTTTAACTAACGAAAATCAATTTTTTAATGAGTAATACAAAAAGATTATATCTATACAAATAATACCAATTAATTTTATAATTCTTCTATTTACTCAAATTTGACACCGACAAGTATAATCACTGATAACAAGAATCAATTAATTACTCGTTACAACAGCAGCATTAGATTATAATCACCGACTGTGAATACAATAGCAATGAAATTCAGTGCAATTATTGTTAGGTAAATAACAAGTATCACGAACTACGTTAAGTTTGCCATGGTTTGATATTTTCTCGATTGCTTTTTCTTTCTCCTTTTTTCATCAAATAAAAAAATATTATTGCGAAACGCTAGTAAACATGTTTAATTCTAGCTATCGGAAAAGCTTAATATTGCATTGGAAGTTTAAACTTTCTGCGAAAGCGCACGTTTTTAAAGATTATTTTTCATGGCAGTACATTTTAATTTTTAATCAAGCTTTCAATTATGTTAAATTTTTCTTTTATTTGCAATTTTCTTTTTTTTTTTATTTATTTAGTTTTTTTTTTAAAGTCTCTTTTCATGCGCGTCAGCAACAAGTCTCCAAACACAAAAGAGAAAAGACATAGGAAAAAAAAAGAATGAGTGTGAAAAGAAGTTGGAGAAAAAGGCGGTAGAAGCAGTCTTTTGTTGGCAAACGTGATGGACATGACGGAGACCGAATTTGCTCTTCAATTCTCTTCTTTTTCCTACACGTTCCACACGCACTCAGCTTGATAGAAAACCTTCCTGAATTCGCGTATATACCATACATCAAACCTGTACGACCTTAAATTAAAAAAAAGCATCTCTCACTCTCTTTTCTCCCCTTTCTTTTTTCCTTCGTATACAAAAAAAAACTTTCATGTATACGTATTTCCTCCAATAGTAGACGTGTTGAGATTAAAACGCAAGCGAGATGCGATCGGTCAGATATAGAATTTGAATACGGAATATATACATAGAAGTTAGAGAGAAGGGAAGATGAGACTGTCGATAGAGAGAAAAGAGAAGAAGAGAGAGTAACCCGTGTTCTGGCGCTTCTCAGCTTTTTCAGTCATTGAAAAGACGAGAAAAGAGAATTGTCGGTAGAAACGGGCTTTTGTTGTAGCGTGACGCGTGAGATTTTTCACTATTGAAAAAATAAAAAAAAAAGATTGAAAAATAATGATTTTTTTTTTTGCTCTTCATGTTTATAGAAAGTATATATATTGGAAGATGGAAATTTTAAAAAATAAAAAAAGAATAGGATAATTTTTAGCTGGAGAAAATGAAACTCGTTACTATAGCTTTTATAAAAATTAATATATTTTTCTAGTGATATTCGTGTTTGCTGTAGAATGTACAAGGCAAGGCATTTTTTAATAAATTTTTTTTTACAAGCAGTACTGCAGTAAATTGAACCTTTGTCGCTATCAAGAATAAAGATTAAATTTTTTTCATTTTTTATGCTTATATATAGAATATACATGAATAAAAAAACATGTTTCCAGGAAATTTAATTTACTATTAAATGTGTAAAATGTTTTTTAAAATAAAAAAAGTATTACATTAAAAATACATATAGGTAATTTTTTATAAAAATTACACTGAATTATGCAACAGTTCATAATATAATTTAAAAAATTTCAGGTCAATAGTTTATCGTACAAAAAGTTAATTAAAAACATTAATATCGAAAATTTTCGCTGTGAAAATAAGTAGATGGCCCTGCGTCAACGCGATAAATATGTTGATAATCATAACTCTCGACGTGCCGAGACGTGCTTTCATTTAATGTTTGATGAAACAGCTAAAAAGATAATTTTGCGTTCTATTTAAAATCCCCAGCAATGATGCGAGCTCCCATAGTCATTCATAATACATTAATCGTAATGAAAATATAAGGGTGGAATATAACGAAATTAAAATGATTCTCTCTTTCCCCTCCCTATTTTTGGGTCGAGTGAAAAGCTTGACTGAAATGGCTTTCAGTTCTCTTGTGGAAAGACACATCTTCAATTTCCCATGAGATGAAAATGGGAGGGGGAGAAGTAGGAAAAAGGCAGATTGTCAGAGAGTGGGCTTTTGGCCTCGAAAACAACGTTCGTTCTCGAAATTACGTATTTACGTGACAAAACGTGTCTAAAAAAAAGGGCTCGTTCAAAATGTCATTTAATGCCAAATCCCAGAATTCTCTCTCGTCTATACATACCGTTTGTACCGATTCGTTTCGCACGATCGATTTCCACACACGGACAATCGGACGCCTTTTTGCAAGATTTGGTCAGCCTCATATACTAAAAAAAAAAGAAAAAAAAATAGAACTAAAGAAAAGAATGTCCAGTAGTAGGATAAAAGCAGACGAAATAAAATGTTCTCTCTTGCTTGCTATACTTAGATAGATATGTGTATATCCGAGCGCCTTGTCAGCTGTATAACAAAAGAGACTTTCTTTGTTGGATAAATCATTTTTTTTTCTCGTAGAGCCGTTTTATTCTATTGTAATTGTTAAAAGAAGATTGTATAAAATTAAGGGATTATTTTTTTGTTATACGGCTTTTTTCTTCAATGGAATTAACGAATTAAATGATAGGATAGTTTAACGTTTTATTTATTTGAATGTATTTAGAATTTATAATTAAAGTTATTACTAACGACAATGAATAACAATGAAAAAAGGAGGAAGTCGTCAGTGGCTCAGTCGGTAGAGCGATGGATTCGTATTCTCGAGGTCTCGAGTTCCATTCCCACTCTCGACCGATTGATACAAGCACTAATGTACGTTACATGTGCTTTGTTTACAAACACACTGAAGATCTCCGTCGCTAATTAGCATCGCAATGATAGCTGAAGTACAGCGACGTTAAATAATAATAATAAAAAAAAAAATTACAGCAATCAATGTATGGATTTTCTTTTTATTTTTGACAAAATTTTAAAAATTGTATGAGATTAAAGGATTTTTTTTATTGTACGGCTTTTCTTTCAATGCAATTAACGGATAAAATCCGTTAATAACAGTTCCATTGTAATTTAATAATAACAATGGAAAAGATTAATTTTTACTAAAAATTCTAAAGTACCGTATGCGAAGTATTTACTGATATTATTTTCCAATTTATCGAAAAAAGTTTTTTTAAACTTACTAGAACTGAAGTTAAATATTTTTCCAATGTTTGTTTTTAAAAGTCAAATTTTACAATGTTTTAAAAAAAAAGAGAAACAGGTCACTCGGATCAAAAAGGACTTTAACTATATACAATATTTTTCAAAAAAAAGGAGATTTCATGGAATAAAAACGTCCATTTTCATTCGCATTCTCTATTCATATTCTTTTCTATTCACATTTTAATAATTCTCAAAATAAAAAAAATTTTAATAAAAAAAATTACAATAGTTTACTAAAAAATGCATCAAAGTTTCAATATCTTTCGCTTAACGTTTTATTATAAAATTATTCAATGTTTTTTATGTTAAACCTATACAGTTTGTAACAATCGCATAAAGTAAAAAAAATTTCGTATTTTATTGTTATCTCTTTATATAATAAGACTTCTTAAATCCGTAAAATTAAAAAAGTTGTAAGTTTAATTAAAAGAAAACTTCAATTATAATAAATTCATTGAAAAAAAAGATGAAATTCATTTTACGTAACGTACTTTGATATTAAAAATATTCTTAAAAAATAAAAAAAAAGAATATTAAACATTTGAAGCATCGCTGAAAAGATATTTAAGTATAGTTTAAGAAATTTTTATTTTTTTTGAGCCAAAACTTTATAACATGAAGGCATGTAATCACGCTATGGTGCGGCTAACCTCAGGCACGCTCTTCTCGGTGCAATCTGTTCGCATACAACATACAAAACTATCCCTTGGTTTAACAAACTGGGTCAGTTGGAATCAAACGTTTATTGTCGCTTTTGCTCTTTCATAATAATCTAGTGTACGCATTCTATAACGGCAACATCTAAATTATAAACGTTGTTTAGTGAGTAAAATAGTAAAAGCTTTTCGGTGCTATATACATATATATATACACGCTACTTGATTATTCTTGATGTATGCAACAAAATTTTCGGATCGTGAATAACGCTATAATAATGAAATAGAACATACATATATATATATGAAAGTGAGAAAATTTTAATTGCTACAACAATGATCACCACAGAGTGTGTGTGTGGGTGGCATGCGCCAAGAATGATCGCGCCAATTGCATTAGCATGAATCCGTAAAGCTTTTGTTTCGAGAGGCGGATTCAATGGGTTTTAAGAGTGGCCTTGATTATGGTTGGATGATTATTTTAAAATCGTTTTTCAAGATACTTTTTGATTACATTTGTTCATTTCTGTTTTTCGGGGTTAGTTTGAATTTTTAATTAATTTACATTTTTTCAGGGAACTTTTTTTAATAATTATGAATTAATTATTGAATTTTTTTCCATTTTTTCATTTCTTTTTTTTTTAAATTAACCTTTTGTTGTACACAAAAATAGAAATGAAAAAGCAGATAATGACAGTAATATAAATAAATTATTTAAAAGAGGCATGGTTAAATATTTTAGTTCGACTCACGTGATACAAATGGTAAAAATAAAGCGTAGAGACTCACCTGTAACAAAAAAATAAATAAAATAAATCGATATGTATTTATATAAATTTTTTGTATTTATTTAAAAAAACAATATTTTTAAAAATTTACCAAACATTCGAATGTTTGTACGAAATTAATATTTATTTTTATACCATTTATATTTTCTCTTAAAAACTAAACGTATTAATGTTATTTTTGTATTACAGCGTTATTTTAACAATTTCCAACGTTTATGTGTATATTTTTTTTCGCTATACCAGTATCTGCTCATAAAAATCTATGAAACAAATGACAGCAATCGATACTTAAATCTAACTATCCAATAGTTTTTTCATGGATTTTATGCCCGAAACATTGCTGGTACATATATTACGCGTAACAGTGCGTGCATAAAAAAAACGACACTCGATTTGGCTATGGGCAATTGAACGAGAGATCGCAGGTTCTGAATTTATACCGTTATTACAGCAATCTATGTGGCTCTTTTAAGGTTCACAAAATTAAAAAAAAAAAAAAAAAAGAAATGTACCATTCGTATTATTTCACGGTAGATTAAATTTTGTCTTTTTTTCTTTTGTACGAATTATATCTACACTTGATATGTACATAATATTTTTCTATGTAATATTAAGAGAAAGAAAGGAAAATAACAATTTGCCTTTATCGATCAGTAACAGAAATACAAAGAGACAAAAATAAGTACGAGCATGCGGCTATTTGTAGTACTTGGCTACATAAGTAGATATGCATTACCTTTTGTAAAGAGAGAGAGAGAGAGAGAGAGAGAGAAAGAGAAAAGTTCATGTGACATGAAAAAAAATATTAACTTACACACAGTACATTTGCGGATATTTGCTTGCAATAAAATTGACTATGTACTGTTGTGCGCATATATATAACGTTTCGGTAGATTGTCAAAGGCAAAGTAGTACATAAAAAAACGAAAGAGAGAACCGATAAGCTCACGTGATGAAAACTTGCAAAAGAAACGGGAAGCGTTCCCGCTTCGATTTCAACGGAACAAAGCTCGCCTTTTTTTCACCCAACAAAGCTATGCAGAGAAAAAAAAAAGCGAAAAGTACGCGAGTGTGTTTGTTTTGCAAAACATTTGCGTAAGAGAATAGGACGGGTTAAATGTGTACGCGAGTGATACACGTACACACAGAGAGAAAATGAAAGCGCACAGGAAATGGCAAGAAAGTGTAGGGCTCGTTTTTTTTTTCTACCAATTTAGGATAAAATGACTGTAATTTCAATGTATCCTGTAGTTATATTGCTTTTCAGTTGAAATGTTCGTTTAATTTTATGTAAAAGCTTGAAAATCGTTGTTAATTATCCAAAGTTCAATCACCTATGGCCTATATGAATATGGCATTTATATCGTTGAATTTTTCAAATTCATTTCATATTTGTGTTTATTTTATTTCTATTCATGCTTATGAAATTCATTAATAAATAACTAAGATATTATTCAAGAAATACCATTCCAAGTAAAAATAAATAAATCAAATATAATTAATACTAAAAAGTTCATCAATAATTTAATATCCCCAACGTTAAAAATAAAAGTAATAAACTTTCTACTTTTTATTATTCAATAACTAATTTTGATTATATGAAAACAGAAAAAATATCAACTTTTTTAATCAATGAAAAAAAAATAGAAAAATAAAAAAAATAAAAGAGTAGAGAATACACATGAATACGATGAAATCCCGGTGAAACTGATCAGTCCATGACTCTTTTCAGTATATGTAGCCAAACATATATAGCTGGGGTATAGGGTGTACATTCACATAACCAGACAGAAAAGCATAGTATATACACTCGCGTGTTAAAGCTTTCGCTTTTCTGGGCTCTCCGGGTAAAACTTGCTGGACGCAGACAAAGCTACACCATTAACGGTATTTTTTACACGAGACCGCGCGTCAGACACAAGCACTCTCTCTACATACACGTATATATACACATGTTTCTGGCCAACTGAAAATTACACAAAGACATATATATGCACACACAACAACTGTTTCGCGTGCGGACATGAAAAAAAAGGAGAAAAAAAATGGTGATACTAAATGCGAATTCGTATATGTATGTATGTATTCTGGAAAAGCAGCATTGCCAAGCACTACGCCAATTACTCTGAGCGCTCCTCGGAAATGTCCATTGATTGCGCTCACTTTTTATCTTTCTAACTCATCTTTACCATGCTACGCGTATTAATATTTTATCCGGTATATGTTCTTTTTATATTTGGAAAAAAATAGCGTAACTTTAGATCGATGAGAGTTGGCTTGTTTATGATGATGATAGGAATTAAAGATTAAAAAAAAGACATGGTTTTAAAATATTATGAACTAAAAATTAAAAAAAGTAGAAAGACAAATTATAGTCTTTACATAGATGAAAAAGTTCGCAATATTTTATGAATGTGTATTTAACATTCAATTACTTTATATAAACAGATATGAAAAATTGCGTTTATAAAAAGTATCTAATAAATTAACTTAAAATATCATGAAAACAATAAAAATAAAAACAATTTTTCATCATATTTTAGAATTATTTATCAATTTCTAAAATCGATTGTCAAAAAAATATTTTGATAAAAAAGCAAAAAGATTAATGATGCTTTAAAAGAGAAATTACGACTGTTAGAATACAGCTATCATATGAAACTATTTCGTTACGCACGTCGTACCAGCAGTAGCAGCAGCCGAAAATTTCCGGCGCGTTAAAGTCCTCGCATCATCAAACCAAGCTGAGATGTGCATTAGTCAACGACTATGAGGGGGGTCCAGTAGAGAGTAAATGCTTTGAAGTGGACTAATGGCCAGCGATTACTCTGGATTTGTTGGGTATAGAGAGAAGGGAGGAACACACACAAGAGTTTGATCCGATCTTACGAGCGGTAAATTAGGCGCGAATGTCTGGAAAGATGTCGTCTTTTAGTCCCTTTTCACGATCAAGACTAGCATGATAAAGCTTATCGATCTTGTCGATTATCGGGCCGTACACGTGAATGCCACAAAAAATATAAGAAGGATGATAATTTAGACTCAAGAGATAAAGTAATTGTCATTGTGGATGAGGTGTTAACCTTGGACCATTGTTTTCACCACAAAGACAAAAGTCATTATTCTCGGACAAAGGGTAGTATTAGATACAATGTATGTAGAAAATGTATTCTCAGATATCAGACATCAGTAAAAAAAATTAGATGGATTAGATTTTATAAGAATTTATAAATAAAAAAAATATTCTATTTTTAACTAGAATTGAATGTTTAGATTCAATCTATACGATGAAATGATTATTTTTATACATTTAAATAATATTATTATCATTTTCATTCTTATTTTAAATGAGAAAACCGAAATCAAACACGTAATAGGAAAATGAGTTGAAGAAGAAAATGTCTTGATTCGTGTTCACGAGAATCAAATTCAGAGAATTCTTTGTTAAATGTCGAGGGAAATCAAAGGATTAATGGTTTAATGTCTAAGCAATGAAATGTGTAGTGGAATTCTTGGCTTTGGCACTTCTTAGTTACAGTTCGTTACAATGAATAAAATTTCAAGAATGAAAGTGTGACAAAAAAAAAAGGAGAATAAGTAACGATCGTGTGCGGGCAAGTTATTAATGAAGCAATGAATTTCCAAATGAAGTGAACATTCAGGAAACTAAATATAAAATTGTCCAATTACTTAGAAATACCAAATGTCAAAAAAAAGAAGTCTTGTGACGAATTGTTTCTATCGCAGCGAAAAGAAAATTCTTGATAGAAGTTCAATTTATCGTAAGGATAGATGTTGTATTACCGCGGTCATCGAGTAGTAATCGACGTACGGAAACTACTCGCTTTTCTAAACTGTCAAAGAAGTTGCTAACAAAGTCTGATGTACTGGAGATTAATCAAGAGTTATCGTACTAGCTCTCAACAAAGTAGCTAAAGCTTTTGCCTTTTACATTGTAAGCGGATTGTAAGATAGAAACCTTTACAAGAAGTAATTTCAATAGACTTTTATTATGTAAAAGTTTTGAAAAATTCAACGCATATATAGATAGTATCGTATTAATAAAATATATATGGAATTCACAAAATTAATTATACTATTCACAGTGAAAATTAAAGATATTGAATCGATTAAATTTTTATAAAACTATTAAGTAATACTTCTGTTTTAAACTTTTTAATAATAGAGATATTACATCGTTCAGTAAGACAATTAAACGTGCTATAAGACAATTTAATTTCCTGTCTTATTCGCAATACATTGATTCAAAAGATACAAAGCGATAAAAAGTTTATTTCTTCTCTCTGCACTTAGAAATAAAAGTAGCTATTTCTAAAATTGAATGTAAAATTAAATTAAACCTCAAGTAATCCACATTCTCATCGTACACTTGTTTAAAGGCTCTTCACTTGGATAAACAGGTTTGTCAAACAGATAGGTTTGATCCGCCGATCGACTTTTAATTAAGGGATATCAATGAGCTTTTAGGCTTCACTTAATAGATAGATAGATAGAAGAGTGAGAGGTAGTAAGGCTTTGAAGGAACAAGGCAAGCAGCAACGTTGAGTCGTCGTCTACCACAATAGCATCAAGTGGTAATTACTGGGGCGTTTAGATAGCCTTAGACTTTAGTTTGTGTTTGCCTAAAAGGCAAATTAACGGCTTAATAAGTAGTCCCGGAAACTTCCTTGAAGAGAGAAGCGATCTTATACTGATTCTTGACAACCAGCTACGACTACGACGACGACTATGAGGGAGAGAGAAAAGCTACTATATAACATCCTAACATCATTGGTTATTTGCATCTGTAATTTAGTTAGCCAATGTGCCAGTGTCTCGAATTCCCTTGTACGATGCAAAGTGCCATTGTCATCAGGGGTAAGAGTAAAGTTAGCTTGCTTTCGAATCTCAGACGTCCACGTTAAATTCCTTTAGTTTCTCTGGAGAGGAAATACTGATTTATTCGTCGCCGTTTTACTTATCGATCCAATATATATAGATACTTGCTATTGCTTTGTGCTGTATTCCTTTTCAGCGTTAATACGATTATATTGATTAGCAAGATTATTAAAATTTATTATAACTTTAAATAATCGATAATATTGATTAAGTAAATATTAAGATAATCATAGTAAACATTGTTTTCAGTAATGATTGCCTTGTTAGTCAATTAGTATAACAAATTTTTGATTCAGCAAGTTTATCTAATAAAATAATAATTTCAAAATAGAGTTCGTCAGTGGCTCATTCGGCAGAGTGATGAATTCGTGATCTCGAGGTTCCGAGTTCGAACCCCGCTCTCGGTCGATTAATACAAGTACCAATGTATTTTATATGTTCTTTGTTCACAAACACACTGACGATCTCCGTCGCAAATTAGCATCACAATGATAGCACAAACACAGCGACGTTAAATAAAAAAAAAAAATTTCAAAATAGAATAATAGAATATATTTATTGATAATCAATAAATAAAATATTAATTTTTTGATTATATTGTGTTACAAACTATTAATTCAATCTATTATTTAAAAATATTAGCGATTAATTGATTATCAAAGCAATCATCAATGAGCTTTTGTTTATATAAACGAGATCGAAAGTTTCATAGATTTAAAAACAAAACAAAAGGAAGAAAGTAGAGGAGAACAGAGACAGAAAGTGCATTGTGAAAAATAGACTGGACGAACGAACGACACGAAGAACGGCCTACGGGCGCAAAAAATAAGCGCACGCTCGTGTGGTTTATTTCTGCAACTGGCATCGAAGCATTGATTGGTCGAATTGATATCAGGGTCGCGAAAGCAATCTCGCCGCAAATAGAACCTCTTCTCTCTTTTCTGTGACCCAATGCTCGCATTTCTTTGCAATTGGCTCTCTCCATCTCTCTCTTTCGTGACCGTGGCTCTTCTTTTTTACAACATTTCATTCCTTTCATTTTTTAATCTTTTCTTTTTACAAACGAAAATAACGTAAATATGCTTTCCAAACTGGAGTTGAATGATTTATTTATTAAAGCTTGGTCCTATACCATTCAATTCCAATTAGACTATGTGAGAGGGGACTATGTCTTCTTTTGAAATATAATCGTGATGATAATCCAGTTTTGTCCGTAATTCATCTAACCCTAAATTCGCGTATGCGCAAGATCGAGAGATTTAAAGCGAAATTCGTCGACGGGGTTTATTTTAACGCGAGCGTTAGCGCCGTATATTGGAACATTAAACGTATATAGCGCGCGTAGCATATATCGAAAGACAGGTGCAGCATTGCCAGCCGAAAAAGCTTTAAAAGAATCCAGCGAAGAATTGTGGGATTTCGGCGTATAAAGCAGAAAAGACAGAGACGGAAAAAGAGTAAGAGAGAAATAAGGAATAAAGGCACCTAGAAATAGCATTGAAGGGGGGAAAAGCCCCTGACGACTTTACACACTACCGAATCGCATATTTCCAATTCAATCTGCCTTCTTCTTCGTTTCCCTTCCTCCCCCCTCTTCTTTTTTGCTGCTCTTACGATCGAACGAAAAACCATTATTCTCTAACGTCCTGGAAAGAAAGCGAGTCTGAAAACGAAGAGAAAAAGAAACACAAAAAGCTAAGGAAGAAAAAGAGAGAGGGAGAGAGAGAGAGAAGAAAAATGGCGTAGGAACCGATAGCATTGTAGTGGCAAGCTTTGTAGTACGCGTGCTACCGCGAAATATTACCCTCATGTTATAGGGATATATACAACATCATAGTATGCTAGAAAAGGAAGGTTGATCCAGGCCACATACCGGTAACCGTGTACCGGATGCGCCGTAGATCTTGAAGCGCGTAATATTTACGAGCGTGTCCTCGACGATGACGACAACGACGACGAAGACAACGACATACGAAGATTCTATAGTAACGAAAAGACAGCAGTGTCAACGGGACGACGGGATAAATCTTAAGTCATTTTTCCCGCTGAATTGTAAAGAATGACGAGTAATAAAAACACAGACACGCTTCTTTCATTGTAGACGTGCTGTGGTAAGCTTGCAATGGCCGAGTACTTTTTTTATTTACGAGGGCTGACGCTTAGGATTTGTTATACTGCGGGATACTTTCGGGTTAAGCTCGGGCCGTCTGGACATTTTCTTACTATCCGGTTGTAAGCTGAATTTGTTGTGGTTATTGAAAAAAACATTTTTTTTACCTGTTGCAGAATTTATTTTATGTGATGAGAGTTTATTGTTTTAGTTAAAAGTTCTTTATTTTTAAATTGAAATAAAATGCTTTTGTTGATAATTGAATTTTTTATTGAAACAGAAAATATATATTGTTAAAAATAAAATAAAAGAAAGAAAATTGAGTATATTCGAAGTAAGATCATATACAAAAATAAACTAATAGATATTGAAAGCTTTATCGTATCTAATAATAAAAAAGAAATAAACTAGTTTGTGTGTGTGTATATATATATATATAGCATACGCTTTAAACAAGTAATATCTAGTAAGTAATTGCATTTCAGAAATTCATTGAATCAACTCGCTTGAAAATAGCATAGAAAACGATAAATATAGAATGAAAAAAAATCAGTAAATCTTTCGAATAAAAGTAGATAGTACAATTGCGTAATCCGCTATACAGAAACAAACATTTTTAGGATATACATTGGCCAAAGCGCCTATATAAAAGCTTGGCCAAATAAAATATCTTCCTACCCCAGCAAAGAAAAGATGCCGTATCAATTTCTCTTAAGCTGATCAGAGCGAATATATATATAGATGCACATATATATATATTCTCCAAAGAATAGCAGTTGGCTCAAAAGTTCTTCTTTTTCGTTGACTGCATCAACCTTTAAGAAGCTTTTTTATTTCATTCTTTTTCTTCTCTTCCTTTTTCCTGTTTGAAGCAATCACTTTTCATGAAATTCTATCGTATACATATCGCTCTGTAAGAACTTAATTCGAATGTCTTTTAATTCACTCTTTTTTATTTTCATCAATACACGCTTCACTGGCGCCCTTCAAAACGATAAAAAGGTTAACGTCCATCTCTCGTCAAAGCGAATTTCCCAGATTCTTTCTGATTATTCCCGTATCTCTCTCTTCACTTTCTCTCAATTCTTCATGAACGAAATCGTTGATGCGCACGTTTCTACCCTTTGTTCTCGACGACGACGACTATGACTACGACTACGACGACTGTGACGACGACGACGACGCATCCTGCTATAAATAATGAATCCGTCCGAATATCTGATACTGATTGGGAGACGAAGCGTGAAATTATAATTGTCAGCGTGCGCGTGGAGAACAGTACAGAATCGATAATGAAGTGACGCGTGTGTGCGTATGTGTGTGCCCTCGGCTTGACGTTAAATTTGTGCGTTTCTATATTACTATACATAATGCTATATATACATGCTTACAGCAATATATAAAGGTATAAGCGGAGGAGCGCCCTTATAACCGATAAATATGGCAGACTGCCATTCGTGGATCATCGTTGCAATAGCAATTAACGGTGTCACAGAAGCATAACGCGTGCTCGCTTCACGTACCTACATGTAATATATGTATATATATAATATATACACATTCATGCTAACGGTTACTCTTTTGGCGAACTATGATGATGGTGGTGCTGGCGGTATGTGTGTTCGATATATATTTGCTCGTTACGCCCTTTCGATATGCGATAGTGATTTAATGTCGCTGACAGAGAAAAGAGTCGCACAATTATTTGGGTTAGATTATGTGTTCTTGACCTTGATTGATACTTATTTTTTTATTCTGACAACAGAGTTTTCTTTGTTTACACGCATAAATCGCAAGCTAATTGGAATTTATGAATTCTCTATTAATTATTTGAAAAATGATCGAAATATGTCATGCCCAATTACAAATTTTAATTGATTGTAATAAATTAAATTATTTGTTTAATGTAATATATAACAAATTTAATATCATAAAATGCAGAACGTTAAATATAAAATGTAAAACAATAAATAAAAAAAAATTATATTAGAAGCAGTAAAATTTCATCTGTTTTACAATTCACATTTAATTTATTAAGAAAAGCGTGAAAAAAGGCTGAATTATCGTTAAGCCGAACACTTATAAAGTAAACAAGTCACGCCTATTACCGAATCAACATCTCTTTCTTGTAGTTCTGTAACATAAAAAAAAGAAAGGTAAAATGAATTACGCACGGGTTAGTGAACGTACACAGCAACATATTTGCATTATTCATTGTGCAACTTTCGTCTTTCCACTCGTTCCCTTCCCGTATATACAATTCTGAAGAATCGAAAAAAGGGGGTTTTTGTACGTTCTAGTATTGTCGCGAGAATCGACGACAGGGGGAATGGGTAGCAGTAGTAGGCACACTCCCTATTATACGTATAGGGCGTACGCTTTTGCGTAGGGAGTACTCTAGGGCTGATTAAAATCGTAATGCAATACGCATGTTGCGCGCGGCACACAAAGGGCTCCGAAGTAGATTTTGAAATCTTCTTTTAAGATGTTAACGCTATATGTATATATATATTTCTTTTTCTACTCGCGAAAAAAAGTCGTCGATAGAAATCAGGGGAGTTAAACGAGTTTAAAGACTCGACAGAGCTATAGTGTACGTGCAGTAAGAGAGGGTAGGATGTTGCTAAAGTCATGAAAATAAATTCGTTCGATGGCGCCGACGCGACGGCGACATTCGTTTTCTACATTTATTCATTTTTATTCATACACGCATATAACGCAGTATAACACGAAATATTCTTATTTTTTTTAAACTTAACATTTTTTTTTTCTTTCATTCCTTTTTATTAAAAATAAAAGGTTTAGCCGTAACAGTCGCAGCTAGAAAAATCGATAGTCTCTTACGCGTTCGACAATTTAATGCAATTTATTAGCCGTGAGCGCTAGAGGTGAACTTTACAGGAAATAAATAGCATCGTAGGCGCGCGAGAGGAGCCAGTACTACTATAGCGTCGTCGTCTCGATCATCGACGATAAATCAAGAAGGACACGCAAAGCTTCGCTCTGCAGGCTTGAGCTTTAGGCTCTTTTGCTCTCTTTTTTCCCCAGTTTCTCTCTATCTAGCAGGACAAACTTATTCCTAGAAAGAGAAAGAGCAATGTATATACTTTCAACTTATCGATCCAACAGCACCTACGGAGCTTCATTCTCCTTTACCTAGAAGAGCCGCATCTTCCGTTCTCTGAACCAGCGTGCAGCCCCAGATCGAGCTTGAGAGAGCTCAAGAAAATTCATTCTGCGTGCGATCTTAAATCAGTCGAAATATACACCAAGCGATCTTAGATACGATACACATTAGTATTGGTTTGAATGTAAATTTAAAAAATACTGTTAGAGAAATAAGAAAACTTGGTTTACTTTTTTTATTGCTGGTATTTTTTAAACTTTTATTTTTTCATGAATAAATATTAATGAATTTTCGT
The DNA here is from genome assembly GCA_017163975.1 of Anastatus disparis. NCBI lineage: Eukaryota > Metazoa > Arthropoda > Insecta > Hymenoptera > Eupelmidae > Anastatus > Anastatus disparis. The sequence continues at coordinate 8,367,288 of JAFFSR010000226.1, forward strand.
TTATAAATATAATTATATATTTTTAATCTCTAAATTAAAAAAATTATTTATCAACCTAGTATTTAATTGTAAAATTTGCATGCAAATATTCACCTTTTTTTAATAATGTTATATCAAGCTACACTTGTATAAGTTATTATTAATTTAATTACTGAAGTTTTAAGAATTGATGGATAGCCGAGCTTTGAGAATGAGAGAAATCCATGTTTATACAACATGCATAGACTGCAATTCGTCATTCATGGCTCGATACTCACATATAAGGTATAGTATCGTCGGCATCACGTTAATTAATACCGATCTTCCAGTCTCAGTATGTCTATCTTTCTCTATATACGTGTGAGCATTTCACTACGTATATAAATCGCCGCAAGCTTTGGTAACATGCGTGAGTAAGTTCTGAGACACATTTCGAGGCCGTTATTAACTAGCTAGACGAGAGGGCCTAAACCCTTCACCTATACCCGTAACCCCTAGGTTTCTCTCTCTCTCTCTCTCTCTCTTTACCGTCCTTTCTCTCTCTACTAGGCTTTCGCGATAACAATTCGGATATCGCGCTGTGTGCAAGAGCCGCCCGATGACAGTGACACATTGCAACGAACCTATGCACGAGGGGAATCCGGCCGCACTGACTAAGCTAGCCTGCATTACACACGTTTCTCTCTGTATGTTTGAGGGTATGGTAGCAGGTCATAACTTGCTAATTACCATTGGCTATCCTCTTCTCGTTCTTCCTATGTTCTCCTGTGCTCGTGTGTGTGTTTCTCTCCACTATGACCATGTCTCTCAGTGTAAGAATTGTCAGTATGAGTATATAATAAATGATTTATGACTGGTAAAACATTATGGGACAAAATTTTAGGAATCGGTAGCATATTTTAATTTTTTTATTCTCTGTGTGATAATGGATTTGTAATGAGCACCAATATCAATATGATGGTTTATATTTATTTTAGAGCAACGTTGATATTTACAATAAAAAAATTATTAAACATTCATCTTACTTTAAAGAATCCGTTATTTGGACAGTTTGCGGGAAATTTAATTTTAAAATCGATGCAACTGTTTGAATTAATGCCAAATAAAATTATTATTTGGCATTCGTTGTAAAGATCTAGATCTTTTTCAATAGACCGTTACAAGAATATAGTCGTTCTAAATCCGAATAAATGAAGAAATATATCTCTTCAAGTTAAAAATGAATCTATCTTGTACGCGAATACATAATTTTCTTTATAATTTAACAAGATTAGACATTTAGTTTAGTGATATAAGACTTTTTGAATAAAAAATAAGAAAGAAACATTGTATTCGTTCAATATTTTAAAGTATTAAAGTAACTTTCGGATGATATCAAAACTATCGATTTTTCAAGTGCCTCTCTCCATTTCATTCCCATTTAGGGAATGAAAAGGATCCAAAAAGTTTTATTTTCTACCTTGTGAGAAATAAAAAATAATATCGGTAAAATTGTTGTGATAAGTTGAAATAATCATTAAGTGGGAATATTTAGTTGCACATCTGTCTTTAACTTTAATCATTTTAAAATTTTTGTTTTTCAATTTTGAAGTTAGAATAACATTTAAAATTTGATTTTGCATTTAGAATATTTAAGTAGTAAAGGGTAAGGAGGTTAGGTAATTAACGCAGCTGCAGAGCTTACCGCGACACCGACATATCCGTCTTGAACCGTCTTCCGGCGCGTCGTAATTCGTGCATGTGGTTCAGAAGACGTACGGTTGTTCGCAAACGTTCTCTCTGTATGTGTCTATGTGTTCAGTGCGCCGCAATGCAGTGGGCTGCCGCGACTACCGGAGCAGGATATCCTACTATAGTGTCCTTAAGACGGCCAAGCTCTACCCTATTCCTTTAGCTTCTGAGTGAAAGCTAAAGGAATAGGGTTGAGTATACTTGTAGGATAGGAATGTGAATAGGATGGTTATGAATTGGATTCTAGACAGAAATTTGGATTGGTCATTGTAGCATAGGTGCTATTGATAAACGATGTTTTGCAAAATGTTAAAGCTTGACAATTTTTGGCTTAGATAATCTTGTCATTTATTAATTTACAATATATTACAGTTTTGAAATAGATTTGTGAAAAAGTTTATTTTAACTGATCCCATAAATAATGCCATAAATTTCAAGCACTGATTAATTGTTTTCAATTAATAATCAATTTGTATCTTTATGTAAGAGATATTTCATAGTAGTTATATTAGTCTTAATGACGATCTAAACAAGGTAGATAAAAGCAGCAATTTCAGTCTTCTCCCTAAACGAACAAACAAGTGTACATACATTGATACAGCCATAATTTGCCCTAAGGAATTTGCAAACGACCAAGTTTGTACCCATACTCGACGGTCATTTGGTCGTCGTTATTACACCCGGCCTACGAAAACTAATCCTTTCAAAGTGAAAGAGCCCTATTCTCCTTACACATTTCGAACAAACTTACGCAATGCAGATATTTTACGATTATGAGATCATATGAAAGCAAGGTTTATTATTAGTAGTAAAGTAAGCGTTTAAAATACCGAAAAACTTCTTTGATGCTTGAAGAAGTTGTTAGATTTTTCTTTCGGAAATAGACAAGCTGATATCAGTCTGGCAGTTATCTTTTTTTTTCTCTCTCTCTAAGAGACTCTTGTCTCCCTGTCCAAGTGATTTATGAACTAATTGGAAAGCTCCATGTTAGCCGGACAAAGGAAGACTTTAACCATACTCTGTGTGAATATATATAGCATAGACTCTACTAAAGAGCTTGCGTTCTCTGCTGACGTTCCAGCTTCCGATGCGCGTGAGAGGGAAAAAACCAATTTCTTCGGTTTTTTTTTCTTCTTCAATGGATGAAAGGTAACTCCGTCGTCAAGAGAAGCTGAGTGTCTTTAGGAGAAAAAACTTATTGCGACATATTGAAAGCGTTCTCTTCAATCCGGAAGCTTTAGGGAAAAAAAACTAAAGAGAGGATGAAAGATACCAAAAGCTTTACGTCTTATTTTTAAGTAAATTTGTTTTGGGAATGAGTCGTGAAAAAAAGGATCTACGAAAACCTGTGTAATTCCGAAAGAAATCTATCTGTTCGATGTGTCCATTAAATGATAGTCTAAGGCTTACGTGAATCAATAAAGAAAGTGAAAATAAAAAAGTACAATTTTTTTTCGTTTTATTTTTTCTTATAAAAGTATTAGATAAACATTTCAATAAAAATTTTTATAGAATCGCTTATATAGTTATGTGTAGCCTTTTGGCTCAAGTTTGTATTTTCCACTTTAGTGTTGTCTCGGAATTTGGCTGTCGCTTTTCTCTCTTCGAAACTCCAGTCGTAGCACTACAGTTTCTCCTTCCTTCTCTCTCCTCAGCTCTTTCGCAATCGCACACAGAGTCAGAATCCAGGGGTCTATAGCTCCGCACAACACAGCGTATGTACGTAAATGTCGACTGTACAAGAGAAATAGAAGAGAAAGAGAGGCACCTGTCGGCCCGGCTAATCTTGAACACGTGTTTCCTTGTGCTCTCTCTTTCTCTTTGTGCCGGCGCGCTTGCGTCTGGCCTTTTGCCAGTATACGTTAGAGAGTCGAGTCTAGGCTACTGTACTATACGCATATATAGACAATAAAAAACAACCACACACACATACACAAATACACACACCCCCGCTTTATATACGTTAACATTGCAGCTTCGTATATGTAGAAAGCTCTTTTGTGTAAAATAGAAGCCGAAATCTCGCGTGTAGTGTTAAAGAGTCTTTTTGTGGCTTGTTTTTTTTTCTGTTGTACGCATTCACGCGCTAAAGCGTGTAATGGATGCACGAGTGTGCAGCTCAAGTGCCAAGAATAAGCTTGGGCTATTGTTGCATTGAAATCCTTTAAATAAGTATGTTTTTTCAAGTATATTTAGATGGATTTAAATATATTTAGAAGCAACTTTCACTGCGTTTTATTACTGATTTTAACTTTATTCATCATGAATAGTCATCGTAGATTGATGAATTTTTTATAAAATGCGATTTAAAAGAATTTAATTTTAAATACAGAATAAAAGCAAACATTAATCTGTAACGTGCAGTAAAAGTTAAAACAAAAAATTCGAAGAAAAAACTTTTTTCAAGTCTCAAAAATTCATGTGACTGTTTTACAAATACCACAGCGTACTTCCATGGCGCCTGTTCGTGCGCATGTACCCGCAGAAAAAATAAAATAAACGAAAAACATATAATAAAATGAAAAAAATAAAGAGCTCGTAAAACAATTTAATTGCCGTGTCGTCCTCTGCATTTCTCATTAGGCACGTCGTCGCACGTATACATATACCTGGGAAAATCCAAACTCGTTTCGCTCGTACGTTCTCGAAAAACCTTTTTCATCTTATTGCTAAAATCTCGCGCCTGGATACGTTTCTACTTATGAAAGAAAGATAGAAAGAACACAAGAGAAAGAGCGAGGAAGAACGTTTTGAAAATCGTGACGCTGCATTTCGCAGACACTTTCCAAAAAACGTTTTGCTGTACGGCAAATTGAATTTTACACCTCGTTTTCGCGGCAATACTCTGTAGCCGCGAGATAAGAATTGCGCTACAATTTCCAACACACATTCAACGCACATAACTGTGATATAGACTGTTGTTTTTCTAAATTGTTGGGAACGTTATCGCTGTTTCATCGTTGATAAGCCGTGTACACGAAAAATCTCGAAATATTTACAGTACAACATGGTGATATGATAACGTTTGGCTTCGCTGGAGTTATTATGAGTTTGATATATCATATTAAAAGTTGCTTTTAATATGACGTCTAAATTGTTGGAAATAAAGAGCAGGTAAATTATTTGTTATCTTAAGTTTATATTTAACATTCAAAATAACTAATATTTAATTAAATTTTTATTGTTTTCTTATTATTTGATTTTAAAATTAAAGCCATATTTATTTGAATTCATATTAAGTTTTGTTAGTTTGAAATATAGATTAGTCTCAAGTCTGCTTTATTATTTGAAAATCAGCTAAAAAGCAGTACATACTAAAGTAATTTAATCGGTCACTTGCTTGTAACTGTATTCAACCGCCTCGAGCTTCGAGCATAATATTATCCCTTTAGGAAAGTTTTTGCGTCTCAAGCTCTCTCGCGCAATTATCTGTAGTTGCTCTAGCGCCGTAATCATGCTCAGGAAAAAGGATAGGTGGGAGGACAGAGTTTATTGTTATTTAGGTGAAGTGGGTCAAAAAAAATTAGAAGGATGTGAATTTGCGTATGCTGGAAGATAGGAAAGTTTTGGGCCAAACGACAAAAAGCTCCTGCTCCAAGTATAAAGCCATATGCTGTGTATGAGTAAAATGGTAAAAAACATCTCAGTCCAGTATGTATGTGTGTATCTATATTGTGTTCTTCTGCCTCGGTCGTTCTTCACTCTCTGCTTGTTGTTCTCGAGGTCTTCGTACGTTATAGCCTGCTGGCTACAGAGAAAGAGAGAAGCAAACTCAACTGAGCTCCAACGAGTTTAACTTTGCTCGTCCAGTTTTACGCGCTGGAAAATTAGGAGGACAAGAGAGAAGGAGAGAAATACATATATATGTATACAATGGTTTGTGGTGCAATATTACTCGATTAGCTATGCGGACAAAAATTTTCTCGCAAGCTTGTCTGTTTATGCAAGTTATTACTCATGAGAAAATCGCTTTTTTTCTAAAACAACGGCAAAAGAGAAACTTGATGTATGCATGAATTCTCAAAATTGTTGCAGAATAAGAAAAAAAAGCTCTTGAAAAACAAAAGAGCTCACTATTCTTCGTCAATATGAAGATCCTAAATATTACTAACATCAGCCGATCGATCATATTTTCTCATTCGTGAAAGCTCAAAAGATAAGAAGCAGCAGAAGAAGAAGAGTATGAGTTTGCATGTAAAACGTTACAAAGGCAAGTTAAGAATACCTCAGTGTGCCGCCCTAGTAGTACTAGTCTCGTGTGCTTAAAGCTTGCCCATCCTTTTCCTCTTTTCTTAAAAGCATACTTTACTTCAACCAAACTTGCACGCCTGCTGCTGTATATATTTATATATATATAACTTACACGCAGGTGTATGATGTATAGCAGGCGCGTTGTACGCGAAAGACTCTCTCGCGAAACGTGCGTGCACGACCAACTATATATCTATACATAATGTGGAGACTGACGGGCGCGAGGAAATTTCACGGTACGTTGAGCTTCATGTTTTTGATCTAGCTTAACAATTGAATTCTCTTGTTCTTATTATTTTAAGCTTTATTTATAGAAAATATTTTTAAACTATTTTATATTCCTTTATATTAATTTTTTTAATTCATTAATTTAATGTTATTTATAATGCTTTTAATTAAATTTTCATTTATTTTGTCTGATTTATAAGTTTTTAATGAATATATGGATGAATTAATTATTACAAAACGTTAGCTAAATTTGTATATAGCTATAAGAAGGCATTATCAATTTTCATTATTCATCGTGAATATGAAACATGATGTTGTTATAGTATATTAAGTCATATCCATCTTTTGATTACATAACACCATTATTAAATTTAATAATAAATAATAATGATAATCATCTAGTCGATGAATCATAATTTTACATCAACGTCTTAATACGTTAATAGGTAAAAATACAATGCTTTCTCTATGAGAAAAAAAATGCTTTTGATGGTAGTTAGGAACATTATTAGCAATGACAATATAACAAGTTTAGAAAGGGAAAGTACCCAAATTACTTTGTTCAATAAAGTTTTGGCGAAATCTTCTTTTGGAATTAGATACTTGCTCTCAAGACTTAAAAAGAAATAATATCAAAGTAATATATATATAGTGCACTATAATCTTCGAATGTCTGCAAAGTTTGATAAAGGTTGTTGTACTAAAAAGATAAAAGCTCAGTGCAATTTATTGATAATTTGTTTCTCTTATTGTTACTATTTTAATATTAAGCTTTTATACATTGGAAAATTATCATTGTCTATAGGGTAATATTTACTTGTAAAATTGTTAGGAAATTATTTTAATTAATTATATACTAAAATAGTTTATTTATAATGTGTCCAAATAATGTAGTGATGATTTTATTTTCAATGACAAAATTGAAAGAAATTAATCCACTTTTACTATATCCTAAAAAAGTACATAAATGTCACTTAGTATTCTCAAAAAATCTTTCACCCTCTAAAAACGTAAACACATCAATACACGTCCACTTCGAAAACCCAATTCCCCTAAATCCAAAAAATCTAGGAAGCTTTTCCGAAAACATTCAATTTTCATACACAAAACACGCATGATCGATTGCGGAAATTCCGTACTGTCCTTTTCTTTCTCATCACAGTCACCCAGTTGTAAAACATCGATATCTCGTCCCTCTATCGAGACACCTGTCGCTGACTAATAGTCCATAGCCATATTGCTTTCACAAATACCCTCTTTATCCCTTCAGGAAGTATAAAAGTGTATGCTTGCTCGAGCATTTAAAAAAAAATGAACGCTTATCTATACTCTCTCTCTTGCAAGCTTGGACTACATACATATACAAACATGATAAGAGCTAAAGTGAGAGAGCAAAAGGGGTAGTGGAAGAGGAGAGGAGGTGAAATGCAGGTTCTCTCTTCCTCTCTCTCTTTACTGTTATCTTATCAGTATTAGCGGGTGTATACGCTTGCGGCACCATATGCCATTAACGCGGAAACATTGAACGCTCTCTCGAAACAAAGGATTATATCGAGGCCCTACTGACTAAACCCAACAGCAAAACAAATGCCAAATATATATGTACTAAATACCTACGGCAAAATATACAGGAGATGTCTATATATATGGACTATCATTACACGCTACCCGCATGCATGTGTGTAATAATAATGCAAATCTTGATTTAACTCCGAGTAAAGATTTCAACTGGAAAGCTTTGTAAAGCTGATAGGAATTCTTTTCCTTTTTCAATATGGAACCACCCAGAGGATTAATTTTATATATTCAATTTTCGGATAATGTTTAGTTACATTGCGCTATCTTGTATTCAGATTCCTTAATATGAATTATGGGCTTTAGTGGACGTACATTTTGATCCTGGCTAATAGATAATTATGTGAACCTGAAATTGAATTTTAGTACAAAGAAACGTTAAGAGATGAATTAATATTTTACGTAATGATATTTTTCTGACTGGCAATTATACGAGAATATTAATAATTGATAAGAACTATTTTTGAAGAATTTCGTGGAAACAGTAATACAAATTAAAGTTACTAATATATCACAAAAAAATGATTAAATATTTAAAACATGTTATATCCCAAAAAACAGTATTTAATGTCATTTGAATAAACAATGAATTAATAAAATATTCAAAGTAATTGTAATACCAAATATTTCATGATGAAAAATCAATATTAATTTAATAACAATAATACAACATGCTATATTCATGATGCCAAGTGCATTATTAAACTTTCTTTTTTTTCTCTTCTCATCCCAATGCGAATCCATTATGTTCATACCCGTTGAATCAACCTACAAAACCAAATGACACTTTTTTAATTTCAAGCTCATAGAAATCGGATCCCGCACAATGCCATAGTAATCTACGTCAGCACAAAACGTAAGGTTTTCTTTCTTTTTTCTCTTTCTCCATCGAGGTAAAATTTCCAATTCAAGCAAGACTCACCTAACATTTTCATTGTTACTCTATACACGTATTTACACATACGTTCGTTACTTTCCACTTACAGTTTCTCTTTCTCTCTCTTTCTTTCTCTTTCAACCGCCGCCCCCCAACAATCTTCTCCAAAACACTTATGTACATGTAAGCCATTTTCGTGCTAATCCATGAGAGTTTCTCTTGTATTATTTCAATTATTAACACTTACTGCAGTGCAGGTTTGCCTTTATCTTACTTATCTTATAGCCTACATCTCTCTTTCGTTCATCGTTGTTTACTTATTTTTTTCTCTCTTTCTCTTTCTTTGGTGTATGTTTTTTATCATGCGACCGTCTGTTATTGCTTAACACACTGCTAAATATTTGCCTGATAAAAGGCAAGTTTTTTTTCATCAAACGAAATAATATTGCACATATTTAATGGTTAGAAATATTAAAAGTAACGAATATCTAATTTTGGACATGACGAATTTTCTATTTATATTTTAAATTCCCAATGGTTGTTATTCTTAACGAGCACGAAAACATTCGATTTATTTTTTTTTCTCTCAAGTCATATATTTCACATTCTCAAGCAATAACAAAAGAGAGGTAATAAAAAAAAGATTCTTCAGTTCTTAGCATCATAAAAAGAAAAAACTCGAGACTATAACCAAGTCGGTGATATCGACAATTAAGGCACGTCTTTTTTATCGTTATGCACATTCATAAAAAAGAAAGGCTCTTTATATATAAAATTTTCTTTCTTTTTCTTTTTTTCATAGCACGCGAGAACATAATATAACTAGAAAAAACAGCAAAGTTTGAAATTGATCTTGACGCATTATTTATGCGTAAAGCTCGTTGCATATATGAACTTACTATGTATATATGTAGCAAAAGCATATGTTCTCGTAGTAACTGTTCATGCCAATGTCTATAGATCGTCGTTCACTGAACTCATCTAGATATTACCTTGTGAGAGAGCGAGTAAGAGAATAAGAGAAAAGGGTCTCTGAGTTCGTGATCGCGAGTAATAAAAAGTTTCACAGAGAGAGAGAAAACGATTACGATCTTGGATATGTGTGTACGGTCGCGACTACGACGACGACTGAATTATATGAAAACCGTGTGCGCACAAGTTGAATATATAAATTGATCGCAAAAGAGCCTCATCCTCTTATTCTCGCAATTTCGTTCTCTCTTTTATTTTTTTATTTTTTTTTTCTTTTTTTTACGCAAGCTACTCACGAACTCTTGATATTTATGAATTTAAGAAAATAAGCGTCAAAACTGTTCAGTGTATATATTCGTATTCGTGCCGGCGCGTTAGTATAACATATACATCGTAACACTTTTACTCTACTGAAAATGAAACTTTAGCGATAAACCTTTCTAGGAGCTTTTTTTTCGTACTGTAGTTGACATTTCCAAGCGAGTCCTTTTTATATTTGCCGAAACGGGGGGTAAAGAAGGGACACTTCGCACGGTTGATTTGTGTTATTCAAACGAGAAAACGCGAGCAGCGAACAAAAGAGATAAAAAAGAAAAAAAACATACGACCTCATATGTACGTTGGTCTAACGCGTTTCACAGCCGATAACTCTTTACCTTTTATATATATACATATGTACACATAGAACGAAATTTTCGGCTTGTCGTAATTGGAGCGCGCGCTTGTGCTCACTCATTAACTAAAAGGTGCACGAAGAGCGATTTTCAGGCCGTGATAAACTCTCTCTGTAGGCATATCGAGGTGCTCTCTTTCTACTTTTATGAATAATTTCAGCTAAGAGTAGAAGCTTGATTGCGCGCCATCGTTTCAATCGATTTTACTTCAACTTACTCACATACGTACAATTAAGTTTAAAGCGCTTGGGGATTTTACCGATCGCTTTTGCTCTCTTTCTCTCTATTTTACTCTGCCTAATTTTGAACTTTCTATATATCCTGAATGCGCGTGCTAAGGTCCGTCTCAAAGCTTTAACGGACCTACGTCACGCGACAAAAGAATCACCCATGGGACTCTCACTCTGATGACGAAGTTGGCTTTATACACCCCCTTAACCCACCCCATTTCTGACCCTATATATCGATCTCTAAGAGAGAAAGGTAATACTTGCACGCCTTTTCACTATACGACTGGGGTAATCGATTTGTTTTTTTTTCTTCCTTATTCTATCTCTTATCTTTCTTTCTTCCTCTCTTTCTATTCTCCTTGCATTGTGCCTTAGGATTTCCGGGCTAGTTTATTTCGGTAACGGTTCGATATTCCCACGGCAAGTCTGATACATGAGGGCAAGATTCAAGGCTGATTGTTGTCTGGGATTTCGTGCACTGAAATGGAGATCTAAGAATTATGCTTGCGTTTTCTGAATACTATGCATTGGATTTTCAAGCTTTTGCATTAAATTTTCATTCAGGAAGTTGGAAGAAAATATAAGATACAATAAAATTTACATATTTTTAGGAGAAGAAAAAAATTAATAAAATTTACATATTTTTTAAGTGCCAAATATATTTAGATATGCAAATCAGTTGAGAAAGTTAATCACGATTTTTTGGTTATTATATAAATAGAAACGATCGAAATTTATAAGACAGGTTAAATTGTTTGTTATTTTATTTTGAAAATATATTTAACTTTTTATTTTAGTTTCTTTATCTCTAGTTTCGATTAGCTGTCTGTAATAGTGCAGATCAGCTTTTATATCAGGAGATTCTTTTTGAAAGTTATTTTCTTCGATAACAGTTCGTAGTGATCAATAGAGTCTTAAAATAAGTAAACATTTAATTAAACAAATTAAACAAAAACGTATTTTTCAAAATATCTAATTTTTACATATCATATATTAAATATTTATTATGTAATATCATACAAAGTATTACATTATTTTTACACAAACATCGGAGCTTATTTTTATTTAAAATGTGAAACAACTGACAGGTTTATTAATTTTGAATGTGAATCAATTACATTCATTTAAATTGAAAACATTAAATTTGCATTAAACATATTGGGGAGACAGAATTTTGATAAAGAATATATTTATTTTTGGATAATTACATATTGAAAGAACAAAAAGATAAATGCCAAACGAAATTTCGATTAATAATTTAGTACAAGCCAACATATTACGTGAAAAGGATTAATTATAGATTATTAATATTTCACAATACACTGTCAATATTTAAACAAAATAGCTTAATTTATTTTAATAAAATTGCACTCTGCCTGCCTGTCTGGTCTCTTTTTAGTAATTATTAAACATATTTTTCATCAAAATTTAGACACACCGAGTTTCTGCGTCAATGAAAATTCACATGAATATGAATATTTCATTCCTCCCGCTAGCAAAGAACAATGCACTCATTTTCCATCTAAAAATATACAAATTAATAACTCAACAGTCAAAGTTATACGTTAATAAACGACAACTTTGTTGAGCGTTAAGTTACAAAACATTAGTAACAAAACGAACGCATGAAAATTAGCCAGCGAAGACACGAATAAATTTACCTAGTCGACAATAAAACGACAAAGAAATATTCACAAGTGTCTTGAGAGAAGAGATTCAGAGAAAGAGAAGAAAAGGCGTAAAATGAAATAAAGAAAATAATAAAAGATGGTACATTGGATGGATTGCACTAGAGAGAAAGTCGAGCTAACTTTAAGCATGTCATATACCTTTCTAGGGTCATTCGTCACTTGAAATTGGCAGCTCATGCAGAGACCTAACACACAAAACGCGTTTGCCAATTATGCAATGAACAAGATTGACGATTGACCGTCACATACAGCCGAGTTTCACTCGATAACTTTACGTCAGATACCTGTTAGAAAAAGATACCAACTTCCTACCCACCTTGGAACCATAATGTCAAAAGCCAAAGATGGATATCGCAGTAGTCTCTCTATGGATGCATTAGTTTATGGTTCAAAGAAAATGCTATGGGAAGAAAATGTAACGATATATATTTCTAGTTTTTTCCTTGCAATTCTTACTCTTTTTCTTTTGTCCTGTTGAATAAATGGTTAGCCCATAAAGTCCATTACTGTCTCTACATAGCCATTGAGTAGTATGTAACTTTTTGAGTTTAATATTGTTTGCAAGTTTTATAACAATAGTCAAAATTCATGCCCAAGGCCAGTATTTAGTTGGCATTGATCCAACTATAAAAAGCATTGAATTTTTTAACATAAACAAGTCTGTTTATTATGGTTTAAAAAAATATATATACATATGTATCCATAAACATAAATTTAACTATGATACTGGCAACTATCGTACATTTTACAGATGATCGAGTGGGTTCGCTGGTAACATTCCAGTAGCTAGCCCAATATTGTTCCGGTATAGGCGTCGCCTATAGTATTCACGTTAACCGAAGCGCAGCAGCGTTTGCCATTCGTTCGCTACTCTGAAATAGGATGACGATATACGCACACACACACATACACATACACATAGACATATACATCACATACATATAGAACGCATCCCTCATGGGGAATTACAAACAATCGGAACTTCAAACGGGCCTATACTATAAAGCCGAAATGGCTTCCGCGTGAGAGTACATCATCGTCTCCGGCATAATTCTCTGGGATATATACTGTAGTCTGGCAAATAATCAAGTTTATTTTTAGTTTATATAGTTCACAATCTAAACATCGAAAAATCAACGCGAATAGTTCAAGTCAATATTTACATCGTTTTTTAAAATGATTTTCTCCTATATCTGCTTAACAACTCATCAAGACTTGTGCAGCGCTAAACGATTAACTGCCAAAGTGTGTAATTTTCCTCGACTGAAGAGCGACTTTAAATCGTCGGTATACCTAAAGAAAACGGTTCTGATAAATGAAGGAATAGCTACTGCCGAGTACATCTCATAAATATTGTTAGTCCGTAGTATTGCGATTTCTCGGTGGTGCTATACTTCTCTTAACGCGTTGGGGCATAAATTGAAACTAGGGTCAAGTTAGTCACTATGTTTAAGTAGACAAAAGTTTTCTTAGACCAAGGTGTAGCCCTAACGTGTTAGCAACAACTAATTGTTCTGATTTATGCGAGTAAAAGCGAACGGACACTGGAGTCTGTAAAAGCTTGGGTATGAGAATTTCTTGCGCTGTTCTATGCCGTAATGGGCTTTGCTTTACTGGCTCAAAGCCAATATTTAACGCGACTGTATTGGTTATATATGGTCTCTTATCTCCCTTTTCTTTGATTCTTATCGCTGATGGTACATTACGCGAAGTGCGTCATCAAATATTTTTATGTTACTTTGGGTAAATAAATCCGTTTGATACGTAGATCAACTGTCGACATAATTGATTAAAGTATACGAATGCGGAAATATGTTGAAATTTTTCAAGTCACAAATGTAGAAACTGCGGATGCATCTTTTAAAGTTGACTGAAATTAATTGGAATGCATCTAATACAAGAAATATTTTGACTGTTTCTACATTCAAATGTATTTTTGCATGATATGCTCATTAATTTTACCACTTAAATAATTAGTACATAAATTTTAATCACCAAATTTTATTTTTAAGAGATATATTCATTATATTAATATAAGTTCTTGTAATAAAGGTTCTTAAATTTGTATAGAAAATTTTATTAACCAGATTTTAAAATCTTAAGGATTGTTAGAGGCGAAAAAAGTGAATTTACTTCTGCTTTTGGATAAATTTGAATTCATCACATTATTCTATATATAAACTGTTAAAAAGGTGAGCTAAGCCTGATTACTCAAATCCAATTCTTTCTAATCATTCGAAGTAACGTTTTTCCAAGCATACCTTCATATAACTAAATAGAAAAGACAAAACTAAAAAGATAAAAACGGCGAAGTAGATTTGCGAGGGCCGAGAGCTGTATGCGCGTTCCAGACCATTACAAGCTGTGAATATTTCATCGGTGTTGAGGAGGGAGGAGATAGAGGAAAAGAGAGGATACGTACACCTAACTGTGCGGGGGTTAGACAAGGAGGAAAAAGGAAGATCGAGTGAGAGAACTGAGCAAAAGACTAACAGGCGTTCTAGGTTTTCATTATTTATTGCGTTACACTCGAACGCAATAGAAACTGCTGCTAGCTGCTGCTGCTGCTATATACAAGCTCAACCCCTTTTATTTTATGCATCATTGCTCTTATTATTCATACGATGAAATTTCTATTATACATTCAATGGGACACGTCGCCCCTTTACGTCAACGTCGTTAAGCAGCACTAGCTAATCTCATGGACCAGACATCTTTTGGAATCAGTAAACGAAGCGCGAATTATGATTCGTTACTTTGGGAAAGCTTATGCTTTGGGAATTTTTTAATGCCTTCAATGCATACGACATTAGGCGAAGACTTTAAGCAAAGATTTATCTTACTAGCTTTCTTAATAAACTTCTTGAATATTTCTCTCTGTAAAACCGTTCTCTATTATCATAAGACTTAGTAGTTTCTTACATCATAAGAAATTACGCATTTTTTATTTATTAATGACAGTATGAAAGTGCTAATTGAATTTCCTTTAGAATTGAGAGAATATAAAATTTCATAAAACGTATACTTACGGATATAATTTTGGCAATGAGTCAATTTATAAAAAAAAGTGATGAATAATTATCAAAAATATGATTGATATCGATGGAAAATAAATTTAAATTTTCTTCACGCTCAATAATAAATGAAATGTGTATTACACGATTTGACATTTAAAGACCCTGAAATAACCTAAAGTGTTAATAAAAAGTAAGTTTCTACTTAAAGCCACAAACCGAACCTTTAAGTGTGTACTATGAAACATGACAAGCCTAAGCTCTTGATGGTAAAATTAGCCGTCCTCGAGACACATAAGAAGAAGAATAAGCCGCGTTTTGCCACGTTTTGTCTCTCTCTTATAAGTATGCTTGTCGTTTTATAGCTGCGGTGACACGTCAAGAGGAACATAAATTCCGTCGCGTATTGAAGCTTATAACATTACAAATCGTTCAAACGAGAGAATAAAAGAGGGAGGGTTCTCCTCTCTCTCTATGTGTCAACGATGTTTTGTATGGCTGTCGTAGGATGACGAGACGTCGGACGGTAATTTATTGCGAAGCGCAGCACGGGCTCAACGTAGAGAGAGCAAACAATTAAAGGCACGCGAGGTAGGCACGCGACGCACACACGTCGACTTTAATATCCTGACTAGTTCACGTGCTGAAGGATCGTTTCTTTTTTTTTCTTTTGCTTTTTGCTTTTTTTTTATTACAGAAAAAAATGAATAAGGGATAGGATTGCGGTTAGCATTGCTTTTTGAAAATAACTAGAATTGTTCGTTTCGAATTTGGATTGCGTGTTATAAAAGATTGGCTTTTCATTGTTAGATTTAATTGTGATTTTTTATATTTTCCCTTTGAATGGTTAATTATTTAGGAAATATATTTTTAAACGCCACTGATAAAGTAGTTTTTTATTGTTTAGGAAATTTCCACCGAATGATAAAGAATAAACGAAGAAAAATAGATATTTTTATATTTTGTAAGAATTAATTTAATTAACCAACAAAATCATAATAAAATTAATTTGAATCTCATATAATTTTAAGTGTTTTAAGAAAATTAACTTTATGAAAATTACACGACCTTAAATGACCTACAAGCTAATTTATAAAATTAAAAATAAAAAAAAAAATTAATCAACTTAAACCATTTGCTATTTCGAAGCAGTTATTAAAAAGTTTACTAAATTAACCTTAGTAAATTATATACTTGAGAAGCGTTGTTTTAAATATTAAGGCTGGCAGGTAATTATCATAACTACTCGAGAAAATTTAGTTTAGCGAAGAGTAATCAAGAGTTACAATTTCATTTTATTAATTACGTTCTTTTATATTCATAAAAATTTATTTTTAATACATAAAAACTTTAATGATTATAACGTTAATTTAATTAACTATATATAAATTTCTATTTAAAGATTCAATTATATAGCTGACATTTGAGTGAGTAATAATTATATTGTTGCTGATACTCACTAATTTTTAAAACGATTTTAATGAATTTTATTTCATTTTAAATCTAAACGTATAAATAACCTCTTTTTTATCTTCTACACTGCTTATCTAGAATTATCTACTGTCGACTGATTTTATAAAATTTTAATTTTACTTTATTAACGGTAATAATTAAATTAGATTCTATTCAATATTTTCATAATTTAATTTTTCATTTCTATATCATTTATATTCATATTTTTATTTTAAGGATGAAAAAAGTCGATTCATTGAATTAGCTCTTTTTTAATTTGTATTTGTGTCAGATTGAATCTGCATCGAAGTTGTTTATGATAATACTTTGAAAATTTTTTAAACGTACATATTATCAAGTATCATCTCCGTTTAAAAAGTCTTAGACAGTATACATGATTTTCGCGTCAAGATCAGTCCGCTCTAACAAAACTATTTTGGATTTATTGGCATATATCATTCCAGTTTATTGATTTTCAACGAGGTTTTAAGAATCATGATATACTTACAAGGAGAGTGTTTCACCTTCGGGTCACCGTTTTTGCTCAAATTTTGAGAATGTTTTCCGGATCCAGAAATATGAAGAAAGCCAAAATTTTAGAGGCCAACGCTCAATATTCCCCTAGTTGCGGGCCATTGAAGAAAATCACTAAAAAAGTCATTAGATTTTCAAAAGCTTATGGTATTTCAGCATTGTTAGCTAGAAGCTTATACCTTTTTTTAAATAAAAGCTGAGTTAAAATCCTTTTGAAATCGTAGTTATAGCATATCGAAATATTATTTTTTCGCAAAGTTATAGCGTAATAAAGATTGAACTCAATTTTAGCTTTTATTATTAATTAATGTTTCAAACCAAAAATTCAGATCCAATCTTTATTACGCTCTAACTTTGGGAAAAAATAATATTTTGAGATGCTATAGGTGCTATTTTGAAAGGATTTGAGCTCAGCTTTCATTTAAAAAAAGGTATAAGCTTCTAGCTAACAATGCTGAGATACAATAAGCTTTTGAAAATCTAGTGACTTTTTTAGTGATTTTCTTCAATAGCCTGTAACTAGAGAAATATTGAGCGTTGGACTCTAAAATTTTGGCTTTCTTCATGTTTCTGCATCCAGAAAACATTCCCAAAATTTGAGCAAAATCGGTGACCCAAAGGTGAAACACTCTCCTTGTTAGTGTATAAATAAATTTTGTTTGCAAAAACGCCAAAGGTAGCTTGCTTAGACTCTAATTTTTTAAAAGAATAATATTTATTCTCCAATAAATGAGTAAATATGAAATGCAAAGAAAATTTTGCAAAACAAAAAGCCTTACATAATAATAAATTATACAGACACATGATTTTACACTTAACAGTACTCGTATTTAAATGAGATAATAAATCAAAATATAATAAAAACATAAAAATATTAGGCTATGAAAAAATTTATCTGATTGCATTATAATAAAATCGGCACAGAAGTAGTAAAAACGTTGCTTAATGACGTCACTATACAGAAAACTACGATTGCTATCCGAGTTTCTGAATTAGGATAGTCAAAGCCTTATCTGTTACGCTACCACAATCTAGAATTAATCCAATTAATAATATCAAAAGAAAAAAAAATACTCGAAACGCAAAAATCGACTATTTCATCAACCCCTCTAATCTAAAATTTTAGTAGTAACGCAATCGCATTTAATCAACTTTTCATATATATACACGAAGAGAAAAAAAAAGGTAGGGAAAGAGTAAGGTATTAAAAAAGTTGCTTTAATTAATTCATCTTGGCGCTCGTAAAATTTCGGACCTTATCAAATATAATAAGAAATGTTGGCTCGAAGGGTGAGAAATAGAAAGGCAGCTGGTGGTTGTTACAAAGCGGCAAGTTTGAAAGCTCGAATAAACGCGAGCCCGTGTGTGTCGAAGGTGCCAGGTCGGTGTGTATATTGCTATTAGAGTATTTTCGCGAGGTTAATCGAATTCTATGAAGGTATAATTATAATAGCCGAGCAAATTTTACTCAAAGTATAATGATAGGCGTGAATTTTGTTGTTTGCCAGAAATTACTATGTAACGTATGTTAAAAATTTTTTATGATTATGATATTACACAGTAAAATAGAAAAATTATTATTCTTTTTTAAATCTATTAATTACTTGGTAAGTGACATGAAAATTTATAGAAGTAAGTGTACCGTAATTTTGTACAGATTGGTACATTTTACTCGTTTAAAAACTACGTTTTAATCACATTTTAAATTTTATGAAATATTTCAATCACAGCAAGTGTATTAAATTTCAAGAACACACACTAGACTGCCTAATACGAAGACTAAATTATTTAATTCATTTATGTATTCATCAACTTGTCTATCTCTTCTTTTTTATATCCTTCAACCCCGTCCAGAAAAAAAGCCACACACGTATTCGCACATTCGTTGTTTGTCAAAAGAACCACACGGACCAACGAAAATCCGTAACGCTCACGCAAAATTCGTCCGGGTTTTTTTTCTTTTATTTTTCCTCTTCTTCTTTACTTTCTGCATTCATGAAATGTAGGCAGGTAGAAGAGATAGGTTTATGCTCGTTCGCGTGAAAAAGAAGAAAAAAAAGGAAGAAAGAAAAGAAGAACGAGCAAAAGCCTCGACAAAGGGATGAGCATATAGCAAGCAAGTGTGCGCGTTTCCATGACGCGCGAGGAGACTTTGGCCGGACTTGGGGTGGGCTTGGTGCACCACGTTATCAATATTTAAATCTCTCTCTTGCTCTTTCTGTTCTCGTCGGAGGGTTTGAAGTGCACGAGACGACTTTGATAAAACTACAGCTGCACGTAATTATCGAGGGTAAAAAAGAGAATGAGAGAGAGCGAGTGTTCCCGAGACAAGAGGTCGAAAAAGCTTTTGACAATAGCGATTTGATACTCTTGGCAAAATTTTAATTTTCGTCTGCATTCCTTTTTTTCCTCTTCTTCTTTTTTATTTTCTAAGAGTACATACTTATGAATAACTTTTTTCGTATAATTATTTTTCTATTTGTTTCGTAAGCGCATTTAATGTACGAAAGTTACTTTTCGAAAGCTTGGAAACGATTAGCTCGGATTATATGTTTTAGTTTGTGCTAAAGGGTGTAGGATAAAGAGAGAGAAAAGAAGCGCAAGTTTTCATTCATTTACGCGCGGAAAATTTTAACGAAGTTTCAGAAGTTTTGCGTGCTCTAGCAGCCTAGTTTTTGGCCCTTCACCACTGCTGGCGGTGAACACTGAAGAAAAAAATTCGATTATGCAAATTTTTTTTTACTGGAGGAGAAAAAGATTATACGCTTCTATGAAGAGGTCGTAGCAATATATCAGGTTCAAGCAATGTATGTATACTACTATATAAAGAGGTAACTTCTCTTTCTCTATTGAAATCGATGGGCTACTTTTTGAATATTCAGTACCGTATCGTACGATCGACCGATATAAAAGAGGAACAAAAAAAAAGAATGTTGGTCAATTTGATTATAATATAGAACTATGGAAAGAGAGAGAAAAAAAAAATATTTTTAAATAAGAACGAAGACACAGCGTAATCGAGCGTAAATGTATATGCCGCGTAAGCTCGTAAATCTCTAAAAGTAAAGGCGGTATAGTCTTATGGAAGGGTAAAACCTCGACTTCTTCTTCGTCTAATTCAATACCTTTATATGTTAGTAGAAAGGCAAGAGAAGATCGTAAAGTCGAGTGTTATTGGATGAGCTATACGCTAGCGAGGTCCAAGTCAAAATAACTTTACGAGCATCGTCGTCGTCTTCGTCGTCGTAGTAGTTGAGCGAGTTGTGTACATATATATAAGTATATATACCATACTGAAAAATCTTAAAGAAACTATGGAAACAGGAGGGATACTAGAAACTATTTTTCTTGTATGAAACGAGTGCTGTTGTATGTATGCTTGTAAAATTCATTCAATCTCAGAGAGGACTGAAAAATATTTTCCTTCTCAAGCGTATATACGGTTATTACGCCTCTCTTAGAATATATGTGTGTATACGTGTGTACGTACACGTGATGTTTTCTTATTTTAAAGAAAATTAATGATGGAAGTAATAAAAGTATGAAAGTAAGAGGAGGACGAAGATGGTTTTTGACAAAATTGGATATACTAAAGAATTTTGAGGTCAATGTTGATAAAAAAGATTGAACTGATAATCTTTTTCTTTCAAAAAATTTTATCAATTTCGATTCGATTATAATTCAGTTTAAAATTTTTGTTTCAATATTCTTCATATTATAACTTGCATCAACTGCTAAATTATGACTATTTATGATTAATTCGAAATTCTTAATTTTATAGATTTGTTATTAAAAATTACAACAATAATTTAATATATTTCTTCAATTATAAATTTCAAAATTACCAATTACAAAAACAGCACTTCACTCGTCAATTCAGCATTTATTTTATAACTCTCTCAGCCGCAATAAAGCCATAAAATTATCAAAATATGTCTATCCAAGAACATAAGAATCCCCAAAACAAAAAGAAAAAAGACATTCTGTCACCAAAGCTATATCAAGCCTACACGTATCAGCTATATTCTCGGCAAAAAAAAAGCAAACCACATTTATCCCACATAAGAAGGGTCCTATCTGTTTTTTTCTTCCTCTCTTCTAAAGTGCGAGATTGAGTCTCCTGTCACGTGAGGATCTATACTACTACGTAAGACGCGTGCGACGAATTATCGTTCATAAAGCAAGCAATTTCTCTCTTTCTCTTTTCTTCTATGTCTTTTTTTTTAAACGTGCGAGTGGTCGGTAATATTCTAGGCGTCGTAGAGAAAAAAGTCATTTTCTCTCTCTCTCTCGACATTATACGTTATACGTGCCAAGGGTATAGGACATTGTACACACGATTGGATATAGAGAAAAGAAAAGTAGATTTGAAGTTAAACAAAGAGAAAGAATCCGATGAAAAGAGAGGAGAAGAGAATGAGAAAGTCGGGAAGGCTTCTCTTATTAGGTTGGAAGTAATGCCAGTGAGAAAACACGTCGCTTGGCAAACACACACACATATATACATATACACATTTACTTGCTTTTAATCGCTTTTTGTGTGTGCTACGCGTTTCGTGTTTCCGGAACGTGAGGATTCGATGAATTTTTTATAATAATGGATGAGAATTGTATGTGATTCGCGTTGATTCGCCTCGAAAATTGTTGGAGTTAATTAAGAAAATGTGATATTAATTAAATTTGTTTAATTTTCATAGATACACTTACGTATTGGATTATTAAATTAAATAAAAATTATTGCTTCTTCAGTTAAGTGCTCTAGACTTAATATAAATTATTATGTTTTTAGTTAATGTTTACATTCAAATTAATCTGGATCAATTTTGTCAAAACTTTATTTGATTAATTAAAATAGATTTATTTTAAAATAAAAATGAGTAATTTTATTTTAAAGAAATGAAAAATAATTCTTGTTCTAGTCAAGTTATCTACATGTGATTGTAAATTGTGTGAAAATGAATATAATGAGAACTAAAACGCTTGTTACTAAATATTGTACAAACAAGAGCTAAAGTATAACAACAAAGTTTTAATCTAGAATAAAGTTTAAAGTTACGTTGTTTTTTTCTCAAAAGACATGTAATTAAAATAAAAAATACATTGTTTGAAAGCTTGTACAATGAGAAATTGAAATTAAAATTGTATTTTATCCAACTTTTTAAAAATATTTTTAATTATATATAATTTTGAAAAACAAGCAGAATTATTAACATTAAATATTAATTTTCAATTAATCATGCCGACATTTAAAAATTTTCATTTTATATTTTATAATTTATCGATTTTACATCCCGTGGAGTTGCAATAAAAATTAAATATCAAAAACCATCGCAAAAGTCAAATGAGCGTAAATAAATGATGACGACATTTATAAAGCTAAAAATCATCTGAAATTCATACCAACAAAAATTGAAAAATTTTTTTCCTAATTGACCATTAAAAAATTAAAAGCTAAATCATTAACGAAAGTAATTAAAAAAATATAAAATATAAAGAATCAGATAATGCATAATTTTGATATCACCTAAAAGCCGTTAAAAAGCCTCGAACAACAAACTCATATAGAGTTAAGTCTGGCACGAAAAGCATGGCGATGACTCGTCGATTTTAACAATAGTATAGGCTACTATATGTATATGCATACACATCAAGCCGTAAAGTACAAAATAGCATTATCCCGCGAAGCGATCAGCGCCAGTAGAGAAAGAGAGAGAACGCGGTTGTACGTACACGCGTTAATTCATCGCTTAATAGGGTAGAGCTATTAATTCTTAATTAATCCGAGTAGGTTATACGTAGTGTAGGCTAAACACACACGGCTAGTACAGTTCATTCCTTATACTCTTATTATTAACACTCTAGTTAAAAAAAAAGGCTTATATTTGACTTTTATTGAGAACTTTTGAGAACCTGGTTTATATATATATTGGAAAATTTTGGCTTTGTTTCAACTACAAATTAGTTAGTTAATGTTATTATAATAACATGGGCTTTAACTTATGTTCAGAGGGTATATAACATTTTTCAATCGACACGATACTTAAACTACTTTTCCCAAGGCAATATATGTTTTAGCTTAAAGGTTTGATAGCTGAAGTCACTGACGTGTAAATTTATTCATTTATCTTCTTGAAAATTTTGCTGTTTTCTGGGCGCTGTGCTCTGTGTATTAAAGTTTTGTTATTCACACGGTAAAGCTTAATTGCCGTATCAAAATTTATTGCTCTTCTTCCTCGATTTATGGTGACAATTTGCAGTTAAATAAACATGTTCTAGTTTGTTTTCGGCTCTCTTTTATATCTTCGCTTTCTTTTTCATCCTTCAATTTTTTTTTTCTGTTTCAGTTTTTTAAAAATCTGATGTTATTTGTTGCGTTCCAGAATACAATGAATAGTACCAGGCGTTTAAGCATATTTTACGATTGTCAAAAGAAATTTTCGAATCCATAGTCGAATCCAAAGTGAAATATTAAAAGAAGATTTGCGAAAATAAATTTTATAAAATATTTTATTAGTTTCACGAAGTTGGCTATAAAGTATAAACTTTTTATTTGTTTTATTTTTGTAAAGAAGTTAGAGTTGGATTCACAGTCGAGTTCGTTATACAAATTACGAAATCTTAAGAATAATGAAAATTTAAATTGTATCAAATACATAAATTAAATTTAAATTTTATTAGACTAAGGATTTAAATAAAATAAATTTAATATCAAATAAACGTGATATAAAAATAACAGAATAAATTTAGCGAAAAAAAAAGAAAATTGAATTTTGCTCAAAATTCATAGTTTATTAACAAAGCGCATAAATCAATTTCATAATCAAAAATAAAAAATGCAGAAGTAATTTTAAACCGATTAAATTTAATATGACAACTAAAATTAATTAAATTCAACGCGACGACTATAATTAATTTTATCATTGATATAATTTTTGCTATAATGAAAAATAAATAGTGTATTGATTAAAAAAAAAAGAATGAAAAAAAGGTATTGCAATAAACCGAGGGCTTTGATGATGGTAATTTGAAACTCAGCACGCGAGAGAGAGAGCATCTACAAACGATATTATATGCGCGAATTCTCGAAACTAAACATAAGCGCGTCATCTCTCCCGCGCAAAGCAAAACTCTCTTTTCGTCGGTCGTTTCTCTGCTATAGAGACTATAGTTATATAGTACGGTTGGATATATATCGTTCGCAAAACTTACTTCGCACACATATACACACACTATTTGCGTGACGAAAATAGATATGCCTAACGTTCTCTTACTACACTTATATACTGTTTAGATATTGCCTCAATGTCTTTCTCTTTCTCTTTCTTTCGTTATTTTCTTTGAGATATGCCAAAGTGAAATTTTGAATTTTCCGTTTCTTGTGCAATAATATATTACCGAAGTTTCGTACTGAAGATATTCGTTCGTTTATTTTTTCATCTTTAAAACTTCAAGTCGTAGAATGAAAATTAATTGTCAAAAGATAAAATGGTCTTAGCCGTTTATTCATAGAGTGCAAAATTTCAATTTATAACGTTTACACGTTAGCTTCTTTTTGTAAAATAGAAAATTTAACATTTTCGAGATGAGAAATTTATTTTCTATTGTCCGTTGGCCGATGAACATTTTATTGCAAAATTTTGATTATTTTTAAACTTTGCGGTAAATCTTTATTAAAATATCTTTAATAGCCGGTTAAAATAGTTTATTAGCATATCGCGTCATAAACATCTCAAGATTATTATGAAACAAAAATAAAATTTCTTTATTCTTGTTTAAAAAAAAAAAAAACGAAAATGTTATTATTTTAAGTACAATGAACATGTTATAATTGTAAATCAGGCGTTTTCTGCTCTGGGAAGAAGATTCAGCCCAACAAATTAAGAGGATAAATTCAGCATACAGTCAAGATTAATTATAGCGTCATAATTAAAAAGCAAAGGCTTAGAAGTTTAAAGCTTCGAATATGCGTATATATACATAGGCGGTCGCTTGAGCTTGCTTAGCAGCACATATGTGCTTTTATACGTATACAGTCAAGTCATTATTGACGCCCGAGTAAAGAGAATGCATTTTGCGTGTCCTAAGCGTTAGTACATGACGCGTGTATTAAGAGAGAAAGAGAGAGAGATAAAGTCCCGAATTTAGACTAGGGAAAACTAACTGCTGCTTTCAAACCCTCTCTCTCTCTTTCCCGTAAACACACACGCAATGCGAGAGAGAGTTTAGAAATATCCTCTTGCTCTCTATGTCTGCTCTCTCTCTGCGAGTAACAACTCTCCAAAACACGCGCGTATATCTACATACGTATGTATGTATGTATATAATGTACAGCAAGTTTATATCCGCTTATACGAGCGCGTCTCTAACAAAGATCGGTAAACAGGCTTTTCGGTTCTCTCTCCGCCTACTACTGTTTTCCACCTAACATCTAACTCTCGCTCTCGCGCTCTTTCTTTCTCTTTTACGTACGTCGATCGCAGTGTATGTGGAAGAAACTTTAAATAAACGAATTTATTTTCATGCCGTTATAACGTTTGCTAATAACTTTAAAGCTTTTGAAGTTTCGATGCTGCGAGATTTTAAAAGTACGTTTCTCTCGATCGTTCCTTTTTTTCAGTTATTTATGCGCAAATTGACGTTTATTTAATAGTTCGCTATATTCGGACATCAAAAAGGATGTGGA
This sequence comes from Anastatus disparis, assembly GCA_017163975.1. Classification (NCBI taxonomy): domain Eukaryota; kingdom Metazoa; phylum Arthropoda; class Insecta; order Hymenoptera; family Eupelmidae; genus Anastatus; species Anastatus disparis. The sequence continues at coordinate 8,393,179 of JAFFSR010000226.1, forward strand.
TCGAACTTTTCGTATATAACAATCGCTTAATTATTCGTTTCTCAAGAAAGTACAAAAGTTTTTGGGTTGTTAAAGCATATTAAGAAAACAAGCTTTTAAACAAACATACGTTATTATCAAGAGTTTTTTTTAGTAATTTTCGAATGCCTTTTTTTATGTACGCTATGTTATCCTCTTTTAAAAAACGATGGCCGGATGTTGTGAAACATTTTATACTAAGAACGTGATTGGGACGTTGAATAGAATCATATGATTGGCGAAAAACGAGATTTGATTTACTATAATATGCTTAAATAAAATCATCGATTTAGAATTTAATAATAAAAATCATTGATAAAATAATTAAATTATAATTATTTAGTTATAGTTTGATTTTTTAAATAAAATTATTAGTATAATCATCGCTAACTTCCGCTCACAAAAATTATTTTTGTGAGAAGTTGCCGAGAGTGCAAAGTACCGCTCTATATTCATTTGTCATTGTATATTTAAAATTAGAACATGGTAACAATTCTATGCCATTTACTTCTGAATTCTCTTTTTAAAAATTGTACTATAAAATAGTATATTAAGCAATAAATTTAGAAAATAAAGATGTCATTAACTTTTTAGCTTATAACAATATCATAAAATATTTTTCTCGAAGTTTTCCGTGTCTATAAATTCACTGATGCTGCGTAAACTGCTCTGATACATTAGTATATAACATCAATTTCTTTACTGATGCTGATATTAGTAGATATGAAATTATTATTATTTAATAATGAACAGAAAATATTAGCAGTCAATCATTAAAAATTTATATACATTTAGATTAGATATAGGGCGCGCTTGCGCGCATGGATTTTTTAGTAATAGAAAAAAAGTAGGTTGAGCAGAAGGGCGTTACGAAATAAAGGGTGAGAAAGGAAAAAAATAAACAAGTAAAACAAACAATTTCTGACAAAAGGGGAATCGTTAATTTGGTACGATATTATTTGTCAGGTGGCAGGAATCACGAACGTTTCTTCTTGTCGGAAAGTATAATAACGGATGAATTATATAATTTCGAAGACCACGAAAACGAGTTGGGAAGGAATTTTGCAAAGCTTAACTTTCAATTAAGAATAGCTTTAGAAAAAGTATATAATTAAATAAATTCTCAAAGTTCTCGTAAAATTCTTCATAATTATCAAGATTATGGCTATTAATAATTCGAGCGTTAAACAATTCGCGCTAATAATTGTTATACGAGCTAATGAAGAGAGGGTCTTTTATCGTTGCCTATTATGTACGCTCGATCGAAAAAAATAAAAAAGCAAGTTTTAAAAGATGAGAGAGAAAAAATAGAAAAAAAAACGAACGAATGAAAATAATAAGCTCCGGTATAACAAAGGAGAGCTTGCGCGATTTTATTCTGAGAAAGGAATAAAAAAAAGCAAAAAAAAAAGAAAACGTTAAAGAAGTTACTTTTCATAATCTTTTAAGAGCATAACGACTTTGCGCAACAACTGCGCTCTTTCTCTCTCTCTTTTTTTCTGCACTCGTAATTAAGAGGGTAGAGGAGAGAGAAAGAGAAAAAGGCGTTGAGAGCAAAATAACGAAAAATAATAAAAGGGTTTATAAAAAAAAGAGAGAGAAAAAGATAGAAAGAGAACAAGAGAGGGAAAAAAAGAGTGCGAGGCGAAACAAAAGTAAACAAAAAAAATGTAGAAGGTGAAAAAAAAGAGTGCGGGGAGAGTTAGAGCAAACAAAAGAGACTTCGAAGGTTCATTCGCAAGCTCTTTGATGGGCTTGGGATAGAAGCTCTCTGGAAAAATAAATTACTTGACGTATAGGGCACTGCACAACATGCATTGCGATTGCGCAGACGATTAAACGAAAAGCTCTCAACGGAATAGTCCATGACAGTATTTTGCTCTGCACTAAAGCTCTCTCTTCTATATATACATATACATAGAAGAGAGCATTCGTAAACTCTCTCTCGCAAGCTCGCGCTCTCTATCTGTTTCACTCTTTGCGCGACTCTCTTTTTATAGCTGGATTGACCATTGTTTTACGATTTTTTTGTTATTTCTTTTTTTTTGTTCTTGTTGCTCTATCTATCTTTCCTCCTCTCTTTCTCTGTTTTAAAACGAATGGGCAGTTAGTCCGATAGATAAAGCGGAAATACGAACTGTATGAGCCTGATAAAACTAATGATTTACATGCGGCCGGCTAACTCTCTCTCTTGCTCTCGCTCGCACATTTTCCATTGGCCGGCGATGCTATATACGCTTTTCAAGAGTAATAGAGTCTCGAAAGCGAATTTATGAAACACTGTCCTATTTATTACGAACGAGCTTTTCACACCTACAATATTTACTTCTTTTTATTTTTTCTCGTTTTATTCTGTAGTTCTATTTTTTGACTTACCTGCGATTGTAGCTTTTCGAAAAACGGGTTGCAAAAACTAAGTATAGAATATTCTGATCAAGTTACTCACCTGGAAACAAAAATAAATTTTGATTTATTAGTTATGAAATATATAGAACGTATCATATAGAAATATATACATAAATTTTATATAACTGTTATGATTTAACTTGGATTTAATTTTAATAATTAAATTTATTTAGTTTTTCACTTTTAATTATTTAAAATTTCGGGATGGAGAAAAATGAAACGGAAATAAAGTTATCTTGATATCACGATGAAATTAATTGGGAATCTCTACATATTTATGAAAATGAATTAAATTGTGCTGAATGAAAAATTTTAATATTTTTCCACAACCATCCACTATAAACATGAACTAATTAACGCTTTTATATAACTTTTCAAAAATTATTCAACCAAGAGCAATTAAATTATTCAACAATTATTTCAATAACCTTAATTTTTTCAAGCCTGCTTTAAAAATACTAAAAAAAGAATTTTTTCTATCAAACTTAATGACGAATAATAAAACGAAGAAAAGTTGACACAAATAAAAACAGACAAAGACATATACTGTCGATATAGTAGAATCAAGTATAATACACATCATACTCCTCTTGAAATGCAACATTTGTTAATGCATCGGAAATGACTGCTAAAGTGCTTTGTAAATGAACAGCTAATAGACATATAGCTACTTTAATCTAGTGACGAAGTATAAGGTAAAAGGAGCTATACGTATATATATCTACAGCATAGTTATTTGCTAGTAGAACCTAACCGTTTCCCTCTGTCTCTCTCTCAACGTTTCAAGGTTCAAAATTCATTGTCTGTCTCTTTTCGCGTAACGACAAATGTCCCATTTATATACCTGAAGAAGACGTCTCGTGCTTGAACTAACTCATTTTGTTATGTAAAATACTCGTTGTCATACTTCTCTAACATTTTCATTCTCTCTCTCTATCTCTTACACTCACTTTTGTTTCGAACGCTTAAAAGTTCCTTAGCTGCTTTAAAGCTCTTTATTATTAAAGTTTTCGAGATAGTTGTTTCAAGGAATTATATATGTGGATTAGAGCACATATGTTGAATTTTCGCGTATAGTTCAAAGCAATTCTTCATTCTATTTTTCATTTATTTTTTTTTATCTTACGAAACATTTAAATGTTATGATAGAATACAATGATTTTAATGAAGCAACATTTTCGTTAAACAAGAAAGATTAAAAGGGAAAGTTCAACTAAAATTTAGCGCTCGCAACAGGTTACCATTAAAGTAATTTTAGTCAAATTGTTAATGTTAAATAATTCAGCGAATTAATTTTTATCATCATAAAGTGCTCTAATTAATAAATTAACATAAAATTTCTCAGCGCGGTAATTCAACATTATTTTATGAAAAAAAATTTCTTTAACTAAATTACAGAAAATTGCAGTTGCTTTGAAAAGCGGTCTATAGCCAACGATTGAATAATTAAAATCAAGCGTGCCTGATATTAAACACTGTTATAACATTATCCAATTTTTCTTATACCCTAAACAAAAAGGAAAAAAGCTAACTAGAATATACGTACGATATATCGGCTGTTTATTTTGAGCTTGGTAAAAATAAGAAGAAGAAGAAGGGGGTAAAAGGTGAAAAAGGGTATACACTACGTTAGCTGGCGCACGTAGCATTAGCATGTAGACCGATAACGAAATTTTATTCGATCGTCGAAAGCCTGTATAGCCTAGGCAAAAGAGGCCTTCAAATGGTTATATAGAAAAAGGAGGGTTCTACGAAGCTTGCCTAAGCAAAGTGTGCTTGAAAAGAAAGAAGAAGTAGAAAACACATACGTCATTCTATCATCGTTCGACTAACGTGCGATGTATTAATGGCACTCCATAATACATTTCGGTGTTTGTTCTGTGTCCACATTAGTCACGGGGAAGAAAAGACATGGCTAAAAGAGAGAAAAAATAATAATAAATGGGTTACGATGGGATGATATAAGAACAACGAAAAGGTAATTCCATTTTCGGCCTACAAAACTCTATGTGAACAGAGAAAAAAAGAGAGAGAAAGAGAGAAATTGTCAACAGAACTACTACATTTGTGGTAACTTTTGATACGAAACTTTGAGTCGTTTGCATTTGAAGCCGTTTATTGCAGAAAAGGCTTGAAGTTCATTTCGAAGCTGTTATACTCGGATAAAATTGGGCCAACCGTGACAATTTTTAAAAAACATTTTTATATACCACGAATGTTGGAAAGATTGTGAAATTTTCACTGGTTATTTTGGCTAGAATAAATATTAAATTTTTAGTTTTCATTTTTTTTGTGAATTCTATTAAATTGATAAAGTTTTCGAAACTTTTTTGTACTTAAACTTCGTCCTTGATAGATGAGCCAAAGAACTATATAACATAATGTTTCAATTTTGAAAATTTGAATTTTAAATTTTCTTGACCTAACCCAAGAGCTGCTTGTTATTAATTTTCCAAAAGCTTTTCAAAATATAATTAATGTGCTTAAATTGCGTAACTTTATAAAAGCTCGTTATCTTTATTTATATTTAGTAAATTGTTTAAATGTACTATTATTTAATGACAGCATAATTATGTTATATTTTATCATATATAATGCATGAAAAGTAAATATCATTTACATATTATGAATGAAAATTTTGCTCTAGTTTATACACCGAGCGTTGAAATAAAAAATTACTGAAAACTTTTTCATGAAACTTTTTATTTTATATGATTTTTTAATAATACCAATTTGTCGCGTTAATCATATATATTAATAATAAGCAATTAAAATTCATTAGAAAAAAAGTGAAACTACCTATAAATCAATGAAATTTCTCACATTTATTATATACTTCTACAATTAATTACATTACATTCTATACATTGAAGATAAAAAGAAAGAAAAAAAAATTCAACGTGCCTCGTTTCCAATAATAGATTTAGCAAACCAATTTTTCTTGCTAACTTTGCGAAAAGTATAGGCAGTATATAAGCGTAGGAAAAATTTTCTACTATTTTTTTTTATTCTTTCTCTCGGTGTAGAGCGGCCGGTGTAGCGAATCGAAAGGCCTTCGATCAATCCGGAAGCGGCAGATTTGCGGTTAGAGACACGAGGGCTCGCGTGTTATGTAGCCCTTGTCAGGGCTCTATATACCCAACGATTGTTAAAACTTTGTGAATTACATGGCGCCTCGATCTATTTCCCTTCTTCTTCGTTTTTTTTTATTCTTTTTCTTCAATGCTTCTTTTTTTTCTTCTTGTTTAACGTTTCTCGTATTGACTATATATCATGGATATATAATACGTCTATAAATGAGTCAAGCTTCTGTAGAGTTTAGTTAATTGCAAGAATAACTTTTCCTCTTCTTTTTTTTACTCGCTTGATTTATAATGGATTGGAGGCTTGTTAATGTTTTAAAATGGTTCGTTTTAATAGGGGTTCGATATTATGACATTTTTTCTTATTGTCAATTAGAGTTTGAGGAAGAATTTGTTTGAATGGAACGAAATGAAGTAATAAAGCAGATAATTAAAAGTTGAATGAACATTAGAGTAAGATACCTTTTGACTTTTATAATGAAGAAACAAAGTTTATAATTGTATCTTTTTTAAAAATCTTTTATGAATTTAACTTTATTTCAAACAAGGAAATAAGATTAAGATTAAATTAACATTTTTCAGTTATTTTTATTCTGTTTAATGGCACTTTAAAAAACAATTTTTTTTTAAATAACTTTATAACACGAAAATGCTGGTTACTTACTGAGTTATAGTTTTTATCTAATATACTCAAGTACTTTTGTATGAATTACAATTTTAACTATTTCACTTTTTTATTAATTTGCAGTAACCACTTATATTTTCAATTTATCAAATTAACAATCAACATAGTTGTTGGATTCTTTTAAAATAATTATTTCACAAGCCCCTATTTAATTTTAATTATAAATAAAAAAGTAAAGGCTATATAATAATACTATACATAAAAAAAATTAATTAATAGTTTGAATGAATAATTTGTATTTTCATAGAAAACTTTATATCGCATGAATTAATCGGATAAAAAATTTAAAAATAAAAAAAGTTATTCTAATTAAAAATAGAAATTATTCCCATAACCAGGATAAAAAGTTAAAAGTTCAATATGTTCCACTTGAATTGCAAAAAAATTAATAGCCGGCACGACATTTAATTTGCATATACAAATGTGGGTAAGTGGGGAATTTTCATAGTCAGTTTTTAACATATATCCATACGCGTATAGCTAACACTTCCCCCTTTTTCGGAAGGGTCCGAAAATAGTTAACCAAGAGAAAAGAACTGAAAAAAAACCAGAAAATAGGTGTGTAAGTTTCACGGTTCATGCACATTATGCGAGATAAAAATCAACGTATGTAGCACTGTTAAAAACGTTGCTGACCTAGCGACACTTGTACGTATACATATACATGTATATATACGTACAGGTCAGTTTTTAATTAGTGCACCGTCTTTTCTTTTTAAACCTCATGCACACGCACGCGATATCGTTAGAATAAAAAAATGCTGCGTCATCGGTTGTAAGCGAAAACTTCTTTTTCAATATTTTTTCTTTTTCTTCTTTTTTCTTTATTCTTTATTCTTGAAAAAACCTTCATTTCATAGCCAGTAGTTTTCTTTGTGATATCTATGCGCGTCTATTGAAATATTCAAGACAATAGATCTCGATAACAATAGATCGGTTTAGCGCAAAAATGCATATTAACTTCTTTGAGTTTTGTAAGACACGCAAAGGCAAATAATGCTATATACGCTTCTTGATTAATTTTACTTCAAAAGAGATTCTTCTTCATTCATTCGTTCTTTATTTTCTTTTTAATATTATTTTCTTGTATGTTTATGGGAAAACAAATTCTGTCCAAAGGATCAACAAAAGATTTTCTGCTTCTCTAAGAAGAAGCAAATATTCCGAGAGAGAAATAAGAAAAAGAAAACGGCCAAAATGAATAAGAAAAGCAGCATTTGACTTTTGTAGTATATATAGTTAGATATAGTAAAGTGGAAAGTCTCTTTGTTACGTTATTTATTCGTTTAATTAACTTCGCGCTTCCTTCCAATAAAGCTTTCGTCTCTCCTTTTCTCTCTCTTCTATGGTATGTTCAGCGGATTTTAACGCCAATGAAACACGCGACACTACTTCTCTCTATATAATGTAGCTTTCTCTCAGTGAACTGCCAGAAACGGATTAAAATCCCTTACAATTGAGAAAGAGAAAAGGATATATAGAATGCATACTTGCTTGAAGCTGTGATAGAAAGAAAGAAAAAAAAGGAAAGAAAAAAATTTCTTTTCTCCTTAGATGAATAGTTTTCGAGATTTCGAGGAATGCTTGCTTGCCTTGTATTAAACGCTTCATCGTCTTTTAAGCTATTGTTATGTCGCATTTTTTTTAACGCTTTTAATAAAGCTCTAAAGAATAATAATAGAAAGTCAAGAAAGAAATATCGTATTATAAAAAAAGACGGAATAGCTTTGTTGCTTTTTGCAGAATGTAATTAACATGTACAACACAGAGAGTGAGAGAAAGAAGAAGAAGAAGAAGAGAAGAGTTTTTCATTGTAGACGACTGCTCAAAGAAAAGAAAAAGTCCTTTTGGATAAGTTCAAATAAACACGAGGGCTTTCAAATAAGATTTTTCAATGTTGGAAAAAAGGTGTTTAAAAGAACCGTTATTTTATTATTAAAGCGTTTAAAACTCTTCAGTTTGCGCAACGTTTATTAAAGCTTAAACAGCTTGATTATTTAAAGAATTTGTTTTTTCAATTAATTCATTATTAATTTTTTAATTATCAAGTGCGTTAGTAAAGCATTAACAAAGAATGTTTGCGTTTTAGGTTTGGTTAGTATTACAATCACTTTTTTCAAAAGGAATTCAACGTATGTGTTGAAAATTCAAGGATATAACTTTTCTGCTTGCAAATAAGGGGGCCATCAAGTTTAGGAGTGAAATGGCATACAGAGATGGTGATTAGCCCGAAGTAAACAACCTCCCAATAACATGCTAATGCAATCTTGTTTCTCTCTCTCTCTCTTTCTTCCTCACCCCTTGTGTATGTTCTATATATTATTCCCCTATGTAGGTTGAGTTTGAGATTTCTTTCCCTTCGTATTCTAAACTGTTTTAATTTATACAGATTTCGACGTCTGTAATATAATCTTCGTTAATACTGTCTTGTACAATTTTTTAATTTTTCTGTTTTGAATTTGATATATTAATAATTTAATTGTGTGGATAAAATGGTATTTACGTTAATTATTAAAATTGAAGATAAATCTCTTGATGAATTAATTAAATATATTAAAATTATGAGAAGTATTTAAGAATAAAAATTCATTATCAATTGAAATCTTGAAATAAAGCATATTTTTCCAGTTACATTCTGTCAAATTCGTTTAAAGACGTCGAAACAAAAACATCGAATGATAAATCAGCTTAGCTCCGGAAACTTGGTGTGCGTGTTTTCATGCGTTCCACCATAAATTCCGACGTACTCGTTGGAAAATAAATAACAAAGTTTTTGGTAAATCGAGATAGAAGGGGGGCAGAGCCCCCCTTTTCGAGAAAGAGATCGAGAAAATAATCGATAAAATGACAGTCTTAAATCATCGATCTACACAGCCGCATGGTAACGAAAAGTATATAAGGTATATAGAAGAGGCTAATTAAATGAGAAATTTGCCGGGTTCGCGCCCGACTTATTAGGATCGATTCATTCAACGTGTACGTGGTGTATATATATGTATGCTGAAGGCGTGAGGAGGCATTATATGATGGATCGTTTTCCAAGTTTTTGGCTAACGTGCGCAAGCTAGCACATCACTTGGCTTCTTCGGGCTCATAATCATGAGCGATTGGAAAGCTGTCGTATATATAACTTCAATGAAGGATCTAATATATTTCTCTCTCTATATATATATAGATATGTAGTACGATCGATCTCTTTCGATTTCAACAGACTCTTCTTTTGTATACGCACATCTATCTTTGACAAATTGATTAGATACGTTAAAGTATTTTTGTTTTTTTTTCCTCAAAAAATGTAGTCAAATATAGAAAAAAAAGATATCGTGATCATATTAAATTCTCGGATAAAATCATGGATATATTATATAGCTTGTACGCTTGGCTTGACGTCAATAGATCTTTTTTTAAACAATTTTTCTATCTACCCTTTTTTTTAATTTGAAAATAGCATAGAAAGATCAAATGTCATTCATATATGGTTAAAATGTGATTTGAAATATGGAAAAAAGTTGCATTAATAAATATAAGCATAAAAAAGTAAAAGTAGCATTTTATTACGGGGTTCAAGAATTTACGATATACGTGCAGCTTTGAAATCATATGTTATATACGATGTTATGTGCTTTCGTATATAATCGTAAATTTTTGCATGTAATATCAGTAGCCCCGTACCGTAGTCTGCTGTATCCCTGATCAGGATGAGGCAATATTCATTATGTTAATACGTTGAGATATATATTCTTTTACTGCCAGCATTGTATTTATACGCCTGCTTATACATAGTATTATTATGAACCTTTTAACCCCGCCAGGATTTTCATTTTTCATATAAAAATATTAATTGATATTGTATTATTAAAAATATAAACTATTTTTTTTTTTTTTTTGCGGAAAAGTTATGGAGTAAGTATTATTTTTTTGTGGATCGTAAATAAACATTTAACTTTTTACGTTTATTATGAATTTTTGCTCTTCATATTAATTCAACTGATGTTTGTATAAGAAAATTTGGATACTAAAAAAATTTGCTTTACTAATAACGAATATTTGCATTGTAAAAATAGAAATAACCTTAGTGAAATCGTCTTGCTCTTACATTTTACATAATTAATGAAGCTTTTTATTAGTACAGAGACGAAAGAATCGTAACTACAACCTTTTTCAAGTCCGTACGATGTTATTTTGCCTTCAAAAAAAAGGAAAGAGGAAAGTGAGTAGGCAAAAGCGAGTTCGAGTAGTCAAAGAGTCGAGGTTTAAGCAAATTAAATCCCTGTGAAAGTTAGCATTCCGTGCATACTATTACATCCTACTGCTGGAAGAAGACTTGGCATAATCGTGCTCACCTTCTTATTCTCTCAATTTTCTTTTTCTTTTCTCCTTCGTTTTTTTCTTTCAACGAATATAATTTGCATTGGTGCACTGAGCGCATTTATGCAAATATGCGATTGCCATAAAAGAGGACGAGGCACTTCGAAAGCGTACACCGCATATAGCAATGGTTATGTCCCTTATTAGTAGGGGGCATTTTCCCCTAGTTTCGTATGCACTTGTGGTTACTTTCTTTCAGAGAAAGAACAGCTGGACGACGATGAGAGAAAGTACCTAGACGTCGTTAACTTGATTTTAAGAGTATATGAAAGACATCGTTTGCGGAAGGAAGTCAAACTTATTTTCTTGCTGATTTCGCAGGAAAACGGACGAGTAAGATGCTTGAATTGCTATGATGTTTTTTGACTAAAGACATTTTATTAAATTAACTTTTATAAAAAGTTTCTTAAAAACATTGAATTTAAATTTTTTTTTTCAATTTTATACAGAAATTTATTGTTGTTTGTTATTTTAATTTTAAATATTAAAAATAGTTAATAAATCATTGTAATTTATAATTTTCATTGCATTTGGTACTTTCAAGGTTATATTCATAATTAATGACAAAAGTAAAATTATCCTTGAAAATTTTTGTAAACTTATTTGTAAAAAAAAAAAATAAAAGTACTTTCGTATACACTCAACATGTACGAGATTTCCGAAAGTTTTATGATATTTCATATAACTTTTAATACGAAGGTAACCCAGCCTGAAACAAATAACGAAGCTCTTTTCTCGTCTGTACAGAACGAGCATACGAAAAAAAGAAAAAAAAAAGTTGTACGTCGTTGTTCGAAGCTAAATCCTTAAACCGTAAGAGAATTTGCTTGATCATGCTTCGTAGATTGCGAAAAGTCAAGCAAAGCTCTTATTTTTGTTCCTTTTAGTTATTTCTTAAGACTTTCTATACTTACATATAAAAAAATCATGTATTAGCTTTTGGTTTGCTCAAATTTTAATTTATATTATAATTTCTATTTTCCGCAAATAATACTCTATTTTAAAAAATTGAAAAAATAAAATTTTATAATTGTATAAAACAAGAAATATTTAATATACTATAAAACGTGTCGTATAATATCAAAAAATATGAATTCCTCAATTAATTATAACCATTCGATAAGAAGACTAAAAAAATATTATTTTTTATTTAATTAATTAGAGCAATTTAATTAAATTGTTATTTTTAAAAATTATTTTAAAAAAAATTTTTTTATCAATTTTTTTGTTTTTTTGTGTAAGGGAACATTAGAAATCATCTTCTGTAATAAGCTTCAATCAATCAATGACAAACTAATCGTACAGCTTTTTAACATAATTTCAATCGGTATTAACATTCCTTTTACGTAACGGTCCTACAATTGATCAAAATATTAAAAGTTAAATAGTTGGCACGAAAATTAAACGCATGATAATTTGATTCCAAGCGTTCCTTCAAAAATCTGTACAATTTATAATTGACTCGGTCGAATGATTTATAACAGCTGCAACAAACCCAAGAGAGTAAGTGCGTCGGTCTTTGCAAAAGCTCAGAGCGCTGGGAATTTCTATTTTAATTGATGTTTCTCAGCGCCAAACTCGAAAATCTTTTCTCTTTAACAATCTCCTCCGTTCATACTAACCTGATTTTCGATGCAATTGTCGCGTGTTTACACGAGTATATAACCTCTTTAGTTTACCGTACTATTACCGTTGTATACCGTTGATTTTGATTTGCCGCTAGGCTTTTCAACAGCCACTGACTTCCTAAGCTTTATAATTATATTGTTGCTGTATTACATCATGATAAGCATTAAATCAAATTATTGTTGTTATAACTTATTTCAAGATTATTTATAACTTTTGTATTGTTTTAATCGCTTAAAATCTTTGTGAATTAAATCAATGTAAAAAGATTAACAATTGATAAAAAATAAATAAATAAATGATAGATAAAAAAAAATGAATAAATTGTTATGTTTGATAAAATTTCCATTAATTTATATTTATAAGTTTGAAAAGATTAAGTTAAGTTAAAAAGATATTTAACATTCCAGTAACTTTGTTCTACAACACAACGTCCCTCTCATTATTTTCTAGCTCTACCATTATCACACCAATAAACATTTCAGCCATAGTACTGACCCGTCCCCAAAACTTTGCCTCCGTCGGACAATTCGGGTCAAGATTTACACGCGTGCACTTGCCATCTTTCTCTTTCTCCTCTTTCTCTCTCCTTCTCCTCAACCTCTATGTCTGGAAAAGTAAGTCTCCTAGAAATTGCCCAAGCCATGGGAGAGAACGATTCAACAAAAAATCGTAATGTGCAGTGAATGCAAAGTTGGATCTCCTATACGCGCGTGTCTGGTGGTACATTCGTTTCGCCCACTTTGTAGAAACATAGAGGAAGAGAGAGAGAGAAAGGGAAAGAGAATTTTCGGCAAGAGAGAGAAAGGGAAATAGCGTGTGTGTATATGCATGTGCAATAGACGTGTTCCGGAAAAGACGATACAATTTGCCGACGTTGCTTCGCAAGCACAACAAAAGCATACTACCAACGACAATGGGAATGCTACACTACGTGCCTACTAAAATCTCCTTTCTCTCTCTTTCTCTTTTACTAGAAATGTTCTACTATGCCTTCCTGTTTTGAGGGCCCCTGGACAAACACACAAGTCTATGTATGTACATCGTTTCTTTCTCTCTCTTTTATATGTATATGTATAAATATGTATTCGGCTAAAGAATCGTACAAGTGAAAGGGATGAGAGATATATATAAAAAGAGGCTCGTCTAGATGCACAAATTTTCGCACGTACATTTAGATTCGTTGGATTTGTCAGTTTCCTCAGACGACTCCTACTACTTTCTTTTTCTTCTTCTTTACTTTTTTTCCTTACTTCTACTTGTTTTTATATTTTTTATTTTCCTTAAAAGTGCAAGCGTACTTTTTTCTCTTTTCAACATTCAGCGTCCGTTTCTTTTTTTCGCTTTCTATTCCATCATCTCAATCTCGTTCGGCACGTTGTGCATAAAGAAAAAAGTATATGCGCGTTTTTTATTTTTTTTTATTTTTTTTATTTCACCCTGCGATGCTTGATGCAGTAGGCCTCTTTTTAAAAGGATTTGCCTTGAAATAACGCTCAGATACTCAAGCTTTGGCTTTTGGGAAGCACTTCGAAGTTATAAGCTCAAGCTTTTTTTCTATTCTTAGTACAGAATTTTTACAGTCAAAAGAATTGAAAAGTCAGAGTGTTGCATAAAAATGTGTCTTTTAATAGTTTTCTTTTTTCAGGATGACATCAAGTATTCATTTTTATGATCGAGGATATTGAATCAAGACTAATTTCTTATCGATTATATTAACATTTTTTTTGTTATTTACATAATTTTTAAAATAAAAACTAAAGTGGAAAATAATTCTAAACGTTTATTCAAATTAAAAAAAAAATTAGATTAAAAATTTTGAAAATATTTTAGAGTAGTATTAAGATATATTCAAAACATTATTTTTGTATATTAATTGGCATTGTAGAAGATAATTGAAATTATTTTTATTGGCTTATTAAAATCAAAAACATATAGAAAATATTAATAATTTAATAATTTGTCTAATAGTACAATTTCATTGTTTTTAGAGTGACAAAAAAAGCAGAATCTATTAATAACAGGAACTATTATTTTTTACTAAATCTTTTAAACATTATATAATCGTAGAAAGCGTCAATTAATAATTTTAAATCATTCGTAAAATTCGTATAAAAAGTAAACTGTGTCCCACATCGCATAAATTTTATTATCAAATGTTTATATAAATATCATTTTGTTATGATGAAAAAATTTTAAAAATTTTTTCATCATAACAAAATTTTTAAAATTTTTTCACCTCGCAAAAGTTTACAGTACAATTAAAAAAATTTCTTTATAAACACGTTGTTAAGATTAAAAACAATAATCTCCAACGATAAGTCTTTTGAGAAATCTCTACAGCAAATGAAAACTTGATTATTTATCTCAAGTATACACACAGCGGACGTAAGAAATGTACTAAGCAAGCTTGGAAAAGTGCAGCGAGCACGTATATATACGTATACGCTTGCGTATCATAAACGAAAAAAGACTTTGAAGCTCACAAGGTATATAAAAGAAAAGACGAAGACTCGAAAGGCTCACGCGAAAGGCTGATAAGCAAGCATAGCATAACAGTCTATATCAGTATACAAACTGCGCAGAACGTATAGAGGAGAGAAGAAAGATAGCGGTTGCTTCAACGTAATCTTTCTACAGCGATAACGTCACGAGGTATATACTCAGATTTATTTTTTTTAAAACTTTTTAAAGAGTACACGAAGCTTTAGAGTTAGGGTCAATATTTCCGACAAGGTGTGCTAATTAGAAAGTTGCTTAAATACTCTTTTTTTCTCTTTCATTAGATTATGGTTTAATGGATGATAAAATTTTGTTAAATATATATTATGAGGATAATTTTATTGCGAAAAATTGAATGAGTAATGTTTACGTAATTTTTTATATTTGTAGGAAATGCGAGTTTATCGGACATGATGATTAAGTCTTAAAGTATTTGTATTCGCATATAAGTTAATTTAAGACTATAAAAATGTCAAATTTAAAATAAAATTACGTTTTATATATAAAATGATACTACTGAGCAATTATATAACTGTTAAATTATATTGTCTTGATAAGATAGTGTTAAAATAAATAACATCATTAAGAAGCATAAACAAATGCGTGGCTCTTAATAACATGAATTACAAATTAGTTTTAATGCAATGCGTTTACAATTTGGTAAAATTTAAAATGATCACAAAATGTGATAAAAAAAATGTTATCTTATTCACGATACGAAATTGCAATATTTGTTGCAACAAAGCGTATATTTATCCTTGTTATAAAGCAGAAACTCGCTATATGATAAAGCAGGTAACTATTTAAATTTTGTAAGAAAAGCAGAATGTTATTTGTTATAACGTTAAGGTCATGCTCTTGAAAGCTTAACATAGGTGAAACGCAAGCAGCCACAGGGGCAGAGAGATCGATTGAGAAAGAGGTTTTCGCTTGCGGGGCTATATATTCCTCTCTCTCTTACTCGACGTGCAAGAGAATGAATGTAAGCGAGTTATTTTAGCTTACGCGTTGTATATATGTACTTGCACTCGACCCTTTTTTCCCTATATCGCATGCTCACGCGGCGTAACGAAATAATGAAGAAGCAACTATATACTACTGGGCTAGACGAAAATTTTCGGTGCAATGCGCGGCATTTTAGGTTTCGACCCCTTTTTTGTGTTCAATCCTCCCCTCAATTTCAATGAGAATTTTAGTCTTGCAATTCCAAAGTTTTGCTTGCTGGACCGTTATGTTTGATAAGCAGTTATTATCATGTGTTTATAAAAAAAAATACATATTAGGTTAAACAATTTTTTTTTTAATTTCATTTTTATGAAATGTTATATAGTAAAATTTAAAAAAATGAATGCCAGAAAATGATTCTACATTGCAATACGTCATTAAAAGTTTCTATGAGTTTTTAAAATTTTGAAATTCTATGGATTTTAAGTGCATTAATTAAATTTTGAAAACATTATTTACAAAAAATTTTTATTAATTGATTCTAAAAATGTACTAATAACAAGAAATTGTTAGAAACTGATTTTAAAAATCACCAATCCTTTAATTCATACAATCATGCATATTTTTAATCATATTGGTTATTTATTTTTCAAATGTTATTCAAAGTCAAAGCTGAATTTTTCATTTTTTAATAATACCTAAAAGATAAAGAAAAGAAAAGAAAAAAAGAAAAATTTTTCCAAGTGGTAGATGAATTTTGAACTAGATGCATAACAAGTCCTCCATACTTATCGAGCAAAGCTCGAGAGGGTAGACGAGGTTCGCTTAATTTAGCTTTTGAAAAGAAAAAGAGAATAGAGAGGAAAAAAAGTAAAAAAAAAGCTCGACAACGAGTAGTAGTAGTAGCGAGTCAAGGCGCGAAGTCGTATCGAGCACCCCCTAGTCAGATTTACCTCTCTTCCCAAACGAGAGTGCGAGTAAAATAGTAAGAAAAATTTCTCTCTTAGTTCAGAGCTCACGCTATAAGGAAAAACCTTACTCGGCGTACTTCTCCTTGAGAGAGAAAGAAGAAAGCAAGGGCTTTTGGAAGTATATGTAAAAAACGACGAATCAACGAAAAAGAAAGAAATAGAAAAAAAAAACTAAAAAAGAGTAGAAAGTATTCGAGTGGTGTAGACGGAAGGGCAAAATAAGAAGAATAAGAAGAAGAAAAGAAAAGAAAAGGAGTAAGGTAGAGGAGTTAAGGCGAGAATAGAAGGCGGTGAGTGGTCGAACTTAAAATTTAAGCGCTTTCTCAGCGCGAATTCCCTTTTCTCTTTTCTATACGTGTAGGAGTAGTAAGCGACAGAAAAGAAACTGAGAAACTGTGAGAAACTTGTCGATTTTCACGCGAAAGAAAAAAAGGAGAGAGAGAAAGAGCGAACTTTTCTTACTTGGGCGCAAATCAGACGTTGAAAACTTTATTTATTTAGCACAGCTGTTGATCGCGATAGCTTTTAAATGTTAAAAAGGCTTTTAAGCTTCGTGAATAAATATAAATTATTGCTGAGAATTGGCTATAGAATTTTTCATAAGGTCATGGGATGACTGATAGGCTTTGAAAAAATAATTGCAATGTTCGTCAGATTTTCTATTCTCAATTTACTTACACTTTTTCAAATATTTCTATTTATTTAATGAAAATATTTTTGAATAATTTAATTAGTTATTTTTAAAAGTCTAATTTAATACAAACAATAATATTCAATGCACTGAGAACAAAATCGGCAAGTTCTATTTTGTACCCAAGTAGATTCTACTTGGCAAGCACAAGTAACACATTTTCAAAAGTTTATTTAATCTTATTTAATGTTAAAGTCATTAATAATAATTTTTATATTTAAAGTGAGAGGAATAATTTTAAGATAAAAGTAACTTATACAATTTTACGACAAGATTATTCTCAAATTTAAATATTCATTGGACTTGAAAATTATAAGCTCACTTGGATGGCATCAATATGAAAAGTAATAGTTATAAATAATTTGAATTTAAAATTGATTAAATATCTTTTTAAAGTATTTTTCTTTCTTAATTTGACCAAAAACTCAATATTATTAATAATTTAGTTTTTGAAAATAAATAAACTTACAAAAATTTGTTACTTGAGTTTATTAACCGGAATCTACTTGGGTACAAAGGAGAACTTTTTTTCTCAATGTGAAAATAATTATCATCAATTAAAAATATAATATCAAGTAGAAAATAATAGAGGACTCACGTGTTTTCTTTCTGGTCACCATTGCTGGACTGCGTGGGCGTCGTTGAACCCTGCTGAATCGGTTGTTTCTTGGAGTAAGGATGTGGATGATGAGCTCCGGCCATGATATTTTTATTGTTGCTGTCATTGCTATTGTTATTATTGTGCATGTGTACTTTATTAGCGTTACCATCTGTCGGCGAGCCCGGCGATATTTTGCTCGCCAACGTATTTAACGATTGTAACATTTTCATCGGTGTTCTTGCTGGTGTTTGCGTTGTTGCCGTTACAATATCAACGCTGCTCGTACCTTCGATTATTAAATCACGACGCTGATGTTTATTATTACTAACGCCCGATGATGGTTCTGGGCACTCCTCGGCCGACCTACGTTTAACTGCCTTTGACTGAATGATTTCTGCCGTTATTAGTGTGTTTGGCGCTCGTTTGAAGGCTATTATAACCTCCAAACTCTCACCGAACAACGACGAGGAAAAAAGGGTATATATTTCTTACGAAATATATTTTATTAAATTAAACACTTTTTCGCACCACCGCTTTATCACTGTTTTTTATTATTTTTTCCTATTTCTTTTTAATCTTTCGTAGATCTTCTCTTTGGATTTGGTAAAAAGTCTTTGTAGTAGTCGTTATCGAGTGAATCGAAAAAAAGAGTAGTTCGTCCGGGGCAGCACTGCGACGAAAAATCGTTCGGTGATATCTGGAACTCTCTTCCTCTTCTTCTTGTTTATACGCTACGTACTTCTGCGATGAGGACAGAGAAAAAAAAATAAAGAACGCTTCGTCAGATAAGAACAGTCTATATAACGGTATATATCAGCTTTAAAGTTATCGCGATCGAGATATGTATTTCTATATCTATATTTAAGTATATGTAGCATGCAAGTGTACGTGTGGCTGTAGGTATTTAGTGTACAACATTCGAGGAGAATGAAAATAAGAGAAAAAAAAATAATCTAAAGTCTTAGGAATAAATGAACTTTTTCAAAGAGGGATTAAAAAAAAAGGAGCGAGAGAAAAATATCTAACGTGTATGTTAGTAGTAGTAGTATTAGTAGTAGTAGCAGAGTAGCAAAAGTCTAGCATGTTACAACGAGTCAATTAAAAGTTCAAGTTTAATTAGAAACTCGAAGTATGCGAGACACACGAGAGCCAAAGGCGAACCTCCGCCAATAGCTTATACTATACAGAGAGAGCGAGTCCAGTGCTACTATACTCTTGTCGTATATAAAATCAATTCAACTATATATACTAGTATATGGGAAAAAATAAAAATAATACAAAGGTAAAAAACAAGAAGAGACTCGATATATATAAAGAAAAAGGGGAAAGGAAAATATGAAGTGGGCGTAGGATAAAAGAGGCAAATTCCGCTTCTCTACTTCCTTTAGCTTTCTTTTTTTTCCTCTCTCTTTCTCTCTCTTTTGCCTTTGTTCTCGACAAGATCTCAGGACTCAGGCATATAACGACTCGACGACTCGAGGTATCCGTCTACAAGAGCATTTTCCTTCCTGCATACAAGAGAGAAAAAAAGAGAGAGAGAAAGAAAGAGGAAAAGGAGTCGTTTTTGGTCTCTAGCCAATTGCAAAAGAGTAAGGGGACCTAAGGTCCACGCGAGAGCTTGTAAGCGCCAAGTATACTGGCGAAAATAATGCCCAATCTCACGCGTTTCTTTAGGAAAAAAAGGGCTACGTTAGCGTGAAGAAAGAAAAAAAAATGAGAAAGAGAAAGCGAAAGAACGGAACTTGACTGCTTTAGAGAGCGTAGTTCTTGCTTTTCAGAGCTTTTGTATCTTTTCTCTCGCTCTCTGGCTGCTAACTATCGCGCTTTCCCCTCTCATTTCTTTTTTCTTTTTTCATCCTTTGCTTTGGCTAGCAGCCACATTATTATATACTTGCAAGTGTTTCTAAAAAGCGTCGGAATTAAAAGCTCGAAAAACGACGACGATTACGCTTTTTAAAAATTTGACGTACCTTAGAAAAGAGTTTCTTCTTTCAGCAGCTTCTCTGTGTTTAGTTGCTCGACAAATGGGTGTAAGTATAGAGGTTATGATGACTAAACGAAGAGATTTTATTTTTTTAAGTATATATGAGTAACGCGACACCTGTGCGCTTTGCTATACTACTACTGCTCGATTATAGCAAATGCTAGCTGGGAACGAGCATCCTGCAGCCAGCTGATAAGCCTTATCGGGATTGGCCCCCACCAGGCCATCTCCCTTTTTCTGTTTCACTTCTTTTTTTTCGCGGATCAGATATATGATATGACAGGTTATTGCAGCGAGTCTGATATTAATAATGATTTTTTTTTTCTCTCACTTGATAGTAATATTGTTTTAATATTATTTATATATCTCTATACGAATAGCGTGTAATATTATTCGTTAGGTAAAGACAAGCATTGCTGTTATCGGTTCTTCACTGATGTTGTTGATCTGGAAATAATATTATAATTATAGTAACGATCGAAAATTTTAAAACAACACACTCAAATGTTTATCAGGTTTTGCTGGAAAAACGCTAGTCTGCTAAACATACGTGTACATAAATATCAATAATTATGGCAAGTTGGTGTAATAATTTAGTTAGAATGTTATGCTCTTGAAGAGCATATGTATACATGCTCGTGTATATGCAGACTCGTAATACATAAATGACCTATGTATATTTACAAATTTCGACAAAAGAGAGTCTCGACCTCAGCTATTGTTCTAGATGAGGAGGGAAGTAGCAAAGAGAGAGAATGAAATTCAACTAGCCGGTTAACGGCTTGTTTACACGGCCTAAGTCAACATACATATGCGCATACATACATCAAATTTCGCTCTCTATGCGTGAATTTACCGCGGTACCAGCAACGCGCGAGGCTGGCTACTACTACTACTGCTGCCGCGAAATTTCAGGCATTGTGTTTTTGGTGAACGGGGGTTTAACTTACATTAAAAGGGGGTTAAAAGCTAGCTTACTGGCCACTTGCTTATATAACGATTTGTTAGCTCGTTAAAAAATAGGTGTGCTAATAGTAACTCCGTATAAAGTGCTGTGTTTAGGCTTAATGTGGTAATTAAGCGATTTCATACTTCAATTATTTTTATTAAATAAACGGATATTAGAAACAAAATAGTTCAAACGAATGATAAAAAAAAATTAAATGTTTGTAAAAAATAATATTTTAATTAAAACTACAAAAATTTTATTTGATTTAGTTATGTTGTTTATTAGTATATAAAATCTAAAAAATAGAATCTCATATTTTTCAAATAAATATTTTAATCGTATTTAAATTCAATTATATTATATTAAATAATCAGTGCTTTTTCAAACCCCAACAATTTTAAATCAATGATCTAATCAACTGTAAAAATGTGTGAGATAAAAAAAATCTAAATTATTGTTGAATGATATTCCGAGATTTAAATTACGTAGATAATTTTGAGTTATGATATATTTATCATTATTCATGCTGGTAGCAAATAATAATTAACAAGTCTAATCTGAATCTTGGTTTTGTTCTGCAAATGGAGATCTTATGAAAGAGTAATATGAATAATTTTGGAAAATACAAATAGAGAAATGGCAAAGAAAGATATATTCATTCACAAGTAAGTCACGTTTGATTAGAAAAGACAGCAGCCTAGTTTTGAGAGTTTTAGAAAGTCCCGAAATTATAAGAAGCGGGTATGTGTGTATTGCCACCTCGTTAATTTCTCGTCCATACTTGATATCAAGTTTTAAGGCATACTGGTGTGCTGGCTGGCTGGCTGGCTAGTCTTCTCACACGAGTTTCTTAGTATATACACGCTATACGCTAGTGCCTTATCGCTTGAGGTGTGGTGTGGCAAACGGTACTAAGAGGCAACTTACGTGAAGAAGTACAGCGCGAACAATGGAATGCGCATACCACATTCAAGAAATAGAGAGAGAGAGAGAGAGTAAGAGAAAGATAGAGTAAGACTCTTGTCAAGGCCTTGTGGAAGTTTCGGCGTTTGACAAGACATTTTCCACAATACTCTCTGGCGTTGTCAGTTCATAATTAGTTTCTACTTTAACCTTACTCTTGACTCTCTCGCTTGCTCTCTTTCTCTTACTCTTAGTCTCACTCGCTCTCTTCTTACACCAAACGATAATAACTCGGACTCTGAATGTACGCTCATAACCCAAGCGTTGCACTTATACAGTTGTTGTAGTCTCTTCTATTGTTCTCCAATGTACGGATTTCTTTGTTTTTAGTTGGAGATGAAAAGAGATTGTTATGAAAAGTTTTGGATTATTAAAGGTAATGGATATCAAAAACGTCAATATGGCCGGTAAGTGATGGATGAGGATAGTGTTTTAGAAATCTAATCTAAGGAATAATGATTTATTTGACCAAATAATAGTCAGCGAGTGATTGCGTCTAAAATGAATTTTGACGTTATCAAATTGATAAAGATAGATACGATAGCGGGAGCAAAGTGCGATGATTCATATCAATATTTTTTTTTATAGTTATTAGACTGAAAGTAAAAATCGTTGTAACTCGTAAAATAAGTCAAGTATTTTATGTTATTATTTCATATGACACACTATTGGAAAAAAAGTTTTTATTTTACTGTCTTTGAACTCCGATATCTTATATGCTTGAAAATGATATTTATAGTCTAAAATAATTGAATGATCATGCCGCATAAAAGTTTTAATTAAATTCAATGTGAACCGATCAACAATTTATGTGAATTAATAGTACAACGTTCATATCAATGCGAATATATTAGTAGAGTGAAAATCGAGCTTTGTAGCATTATACGCACGACTAATTATGAAACGGCTTCATTTCGTTACTATTATTCAGCAATAAACTAATTATAACAATCATGTTGATCTCAAAATAAACTACCGTGCATGAAGTGAATGTAATTTATTTTTTCTAACGGCGTGCGCAAAATTCGATTTCATGTACCCGTTTGCGTACATAAAATATCATATTATGAGACGCATTTGTTTAGCGTGCGTAAAATGAATCGAGCGTGCGTAAAATGATTTCAGCGTGCGTAAAATGATTTTAGCGTGCGTAAAATGATTTGAGCGTGCGTAAAATGATTTCATCTAAAAAAAATTTTTTTAATTTTTAAAGTATTATATTTCAGGAACTATACATCATAACAGACATTTATACATCTCATTTGAAAGCTCTTGTGGTGCTCTTTTAAAGTGCTATGTACAATTTTTTTCGCGATACGTGAACTCTCTTATTAATTAATCTTAGAGTTAAACATTTAAATAATTTCTTATTTATTGTTTTAAAGAGGGGGGAGGAATTCTCAATTATTATTTTAATAATATATTTTCATGGAATTTTAATTTGAGAGCTATCCTTGTCTAACTGAGATTTTTGTTATTTACTCAAGTATTAATCGGTGAATCTGCAAATTAAAAGTTGAGCGCAATAGATATTATTATTACAAATATTTATGCACAAGAGAAAAAAAAAAATCTATCGCTTTGTTTTTGAGAAAAGTAAGTAACGCGAAAAAACTTTGGCGTTACTTACTTTTCTCAAAAACAAAGCGGTAGATTTTTTTTTTCTTGTGCATAGATGTTCATAATAATAATATCTATTGCGCTCAACTTTTAATTTGAAGATACACCGATTAATACTTGAGTAAATAACAAACAACTCAATTGTTACTCGGTCGATATCAGGTTCTACTCCGGCTTGCCGTTGATGGTTTTATTAATTTTATTTTTATATTAGTAATATTATTTATTTTTTTGGAGGCGGGGGCCGCTGCCCCTGAACCCCCCGGCAGGGGCTTTGCCACCGGGGCTCCGCCCCTGGACCCCGTCCTGCGCCCCGACCTCGACTACCTCTTACAATCTTGATAGCTTTCGAACAAGATTGTACATGCTATCACAGACGCAAGTTTGTCATTCTTAGAATTTTGCGCACTTGTTAGAAAAAATAATATACGCAACTAATGCGTAAAGTGATCATCGCACTCGTCTCATTTGTCGCCCTCGCTGCGCTCGGGCGACAAAACCGACTCGTGCGATAATCACATATTTTACGCACTCGTTGCGTAATATACTATTTCATTTAAAGTTATGTTTTGGAATCTATATATTTTTTTTAATTTTATGATGAATGTATAATATCTCACATACTGTAGTAATATTGTTAAAATATAAATATCATATGATTTTCCGGCATAAAAAATTTTCTTTTTGAATTTTAAAATCATCCGACAGATATTTCAATCATACTCATTTCATTAATGATATTGAGTCACTTTTTAAAATTTCAATATTCAAAATGTAGCGAGGACTAAATCAAACACTTTTCAATTATTGAGTTATAATGTTAAATTACTCTGAAAGAGGTCATAAAATTTTTAATTTCAAAGTGTTCCGCTGGATTCATTTTTAAATAGTTTTAAAAATTTAATTTCTAAAAAGTTTAAAGTGGATTTAGTTTCAAGTACTCTTAAATAAATTATTTTGGAGAAAGTCTCCACGTAAATGTTTAATATGATTCTTTCATGTTATTTTTTTTTTTTATAAATTTGTAAAAGTTAATTTTTACGTTTCTTTTTTATTTATTGCAAATAAAATTATAATATCGTTATTATCATTAAAATTTTACTACCGAAAAATTTCCGACGCAAATTATTGTGAACTTCATAGAAATTGCAAACATAAAAATAAAAAAAAAACATATTTAATAAGCTTCTGAAATAATGCAAACCCCATGAAAACATGAAAGCTTTTAATGTCACTCTGCATATATCGAAAGGTAAAAAAGAAAAAAGATGATTTAATTTTTCATTTTCTCGGAAATAGAAGATCGCCGATAGAGAAAGGAATTCGCAGAGTCGACGATAGCCAACACTACTGCTGCTGCTGCTGCAAAAAAAATGGAAAATCCACGGCACGCAAACAGAAAAGTGAGAGCTTGCAAGTGCAACTAAATGGTAACATGGACGCTTCTAGGAAGCCGTTTCGACGTTTGTTTCTATACGTAAATGGTTATATACATATATATAAAAAAAATGTAGAAGGACACGCAAAGGCGACAGTTGTCGTCGGCGATCGATTGTCTCGTGGCACACGATTTTCGAATTGCTGTTTATCTTGTTCCGCGTATCGAAAGGGGACATGTGTAGTTTTACACTTATTTCTAAGTATACGGAAATTCGAAGGGTGTTACAGCTGCAATCGAAAAGAATAAAAAAAACCATATAATATGAGGGTGCTTTCAAGTTTAAAAACTCATATTCATTGCGGTTTATTTATAATAGAGTAGATAGCATAGATTAGATTTTAAATGATTATTGAAATCGCTCCTAATAACTAAAAACTTTTTCAAACGCATGGAACAAATGTGTAATTGTTGATTGCTTGAACAGAACTTGAGAATAGGATTTTGTAAATATAGTTATTATAAAGAATATTTTAAAATAAAGAAAGAATTTTGAATCCTCAAAAAGAAAATTTTCATTTAAAAGAAACCATAAACCAGTAATAGTCTCGGGGCATTCTACGTATAAAATGAATTTTTATTTGTAATAGTAATATAATTTATAATAATAAAACTCGTGCAATTTTTTTATTCTATAATAAAATTATTATGTAACATTTACAAATGAAATCCTAAAAAAAGTAGTTTAATTCGTTTTACGGATTTTTATAAATGCTAGAAATGCATATCATAATATTTTATCATCTGGAATGCAGTTTATGATATATAAAATAATATAAACCAACCTTGATTTAATTATCATGTAATACAAAATTAAGTTGAAGAAAAATAAATAATTGAGATGTAAACAAGAATATTATGAAATAAGAAGGAGCAAAGGTCATCGACTGCTGTTGTTGACAGGGTTATTTGCAAATTTGCAGGATAACGTTACATTCGCGTACTTATACACCCCCCGAAACATCAACATGAAATGGTACGAAAGGTGATGGCAAGTTTCCCAATACACAATGGTAATTACTATGGAATGAGTGGGATGATCAGAGTATTATACATATATATATATATATATGTAGGTGGTCGCGAGGTGTGTAATTGAAGCAGTCGTGTCGAGTTGAGTACACACATACATACATATGCGGCGCATAGTGCTACACTGGTATACGGGTGTAGCATCAGGTGCTAGGTCTTTCTCGTTATTAGCAAAATTGCATGAACTAATTGACTAATTACTGATTAGCGACGGACGTTGTTGGGAAACATAACGTAGAGAGACAGAGAGAGAGAGAAAGCTGATCCTATACCGACATATTGATGGATTACTGTTTTCTGTGTCTGTGTTTGTGTCTCTATATATATGAAAACACAAATTCAAATGAGTTAGTCAGTGAGTGAGCATCGATTATTTTTAGAATGGGGAGAGGGGAACAGCCTGTGAAGTTAGCAAAAGGGACCGGGAACGTTGTATACATATACACACTGATTCATTTTTTATACACGGAAAAGTTAGCCAAGCGACATTCAATTAGAATAATGCACGGTACATGGAAAAGCTGAAACTTGAGTTTTTTAACCTTAAATTTTTTGGTATATTTAAAAAAAATTTTACGTTGGTTATTCATTGGGTTTACTTTGTTAAAAGCTGGAATTCGACGTAATGGATGAAATGATTATCGAAGCCAATTTTCAATAAACAGAATTCCAAACATTTCCAATATTAAATTATTTAATAAAATTTAAGTGATTTCAAACATATTTACAAATGTTGGATATATTTGTAAATATGCTTGAATTTTATTCGGATGATTTCATTTATTTATTTTTTTAATTTATTGAAATAATTAAAAAATATTAAAACTTATCTTTTTGCAGATATATTTTATATTTTCAAAAGCAAAGAAAATTAAATTTCAAAAGTTATGTTCATCATTAAATATTATTTAAAATAATATACATTTTTATTTCCACGAAGCTTTTATATTTCGTTACATTTACGGCAAATAATGTAAATAAATGAAATTAATGTCGCATAAAAGAGTAAATAAAAAGAAGTACAAAACACAATTGTTCAATAATAAAAGGATCATGAAAGAAAATGTAATTTTAGATACGAGAAAGAGTAAAAAAAAGAGAAAAGAGAGGAAGGGATAAGAGAAAGAGAGCGAGCAGAAAGTGGAAAATGCGATGACTGTGGGAAAACGTCGCGAAGGATTCGTTAAAAAAGTTAAGGCCGCTCTGTTCAAAGAGAGAAGAGCTTTACAAGGAAAGGAAGAAAGCTTTTGGCGACTGAGATTGTAAAGACACAGCGCGCACCGAAAGAGAGAAAGAAAGAGAAGTTTGTCGGAGCCTGAAGCAAGGAGCTTAAGTGAAACGTGAAGTATTTAAGTCCCCTAAACTTTCCTAGTAGAAAAAGAGACGAAGAAAAGAGATGCCCAAGCAAAAAAATAAAAAAAAATAAGAAAACCCTTACGTTACTGAGACAATAGCATACTTTGTTCAGTAATATTGATCTCTCCTAGTTGTTATCATTGTTTTTCATGAATCGCGAGTGTCACTCCGAAAGTTAAAACAATTGAAAAAAAAAATTGGATTTTTAAACTTTGCTTCCATAAATACATTTTTAATATTTGTATCATGAAACTGAAATTTAATAAAAGAAATAATCTTAATTGAAATTTTTTACAGTTATAAAAAGATGAATATGTAAATAAACAAATGAATAGGATGAAGTTATAAAAATAGATACTTTCTCGTATTTTCATCTATTTCATTGTGATGTGTCCGTTTCAATATTGAATAAATATTTGCGGAGCGACGATTTATCACAGTTAGCCGAGCGTGTTTTCAAAAATCGTAAAAATGTCAAAACATTGATTACGTACAACGTGAATGTGTGAGAGGATTTTTAATCCATTATAATAAAGTTTAAATACAAAAAGATTACTTAAAAAATATTAGTCTTCTTTAATTACGAAGCGAAGGTCAAGGTACAGGTGAAATTCATTTTAATTCAAAAACTTTTTTTGTAAACTTTAATTATACTAAGGTAAAAGGTTCCTTTAAGTGATTAAATACAACGGTTTCAGAATTAAAATTAAGAAACGGAAATCTTATTAACTAAAGTACCAAAAAAAGGATAAAAAAATTAAGAAATAAAAGATGAAAGATGAAAATTTTAAAATTTACGAAGAAATGTTTAATTTTTTAAAGGATTCACTTGTAAAAATATTAATATTTTTTTTAAACCTAATAGACTAAAAATAAGTTTATTACAAATTTTTAAGTAATATTGTAGTGAAAAGTGATGGATATTATAAAAGTAAGTCGCGCAGATGTTTTAAAATGTCAGGTAAAATTTATAATATTCTATGCGAAAAACGATAACTCGGTGGACTCGAGAATTACGGCCAACTTGTTTTACCTTTTCCATATCGCCGAAAGGCTCTTGTCTTCGCGTTTAAACTTTATGACACTTGAATAGCATAATTTACAACTTTCACTCTATATCAAGACTACCATACCTTTAGCGATGCTTCTTCTTCCTCTACTTCTTATTTGAAAACTACTCAACTTATAGAATTCACACCTATTAGAGAATTATTTTAACAGTGAATATCTAAACTTTTTACCCTATTCAAATTCTTAAAGTCAGAAAATTTTAATGCAAACTATATATGTCAAATCTAATGTCAGAATTGATAAACTCTAAATATTTTGCGTATTGTTAACTAGTTTAAGTTCTAAATGAAAATGAGTGTTATTAATAATATAATAATGAATTATTGTTATTATTTGATGAAAAAAAAAATCATTGTGAAAGAAATCGATTCAATTATAAAAAAATCAAATTATAAAAAGAGATTTAATATTAATAATTCAATCATATTTATTATATAGCAAAACGGATTGAAATTTTTAAAAAACTAGAATCAAATTTAATTACTTTTCTGGAAGTAAAATTACGTTAAGAAATATTTTTAAAAAATTTGATTACATCGTTTATGAAAAATGAATTTAAATCATTTAAAAAAGTAAAAAATCAAATTCAGTGTTTTCTTTCAATGAATATTCTAATTAATCAGCAATAAAATAAAATTTGCAAATTTATCCAGAGCTCATTCATAAATTGTTCTTTTTTTTCTCTCGATAGACGTTACAAAGCCCATGTCCCTTCCTTCTTCTTTTCTAAAGGGAAAGTAAAGCTTGCGCTAAAAAGTCAACCGGTAATCCTCTCGAGATTTGCGCTTAGTATATAGGAAAAAAAAAGAAAGTGAAGAAAGGTAAACAGAAGCTGGTATATACTGAGTTTAAAGGGTCGACGGGAAAAGGATCTCCAATCGCGAGATTGCTCAATTGTTGGCGTGATGCTTTTGGGGAGGAACGGATTTTCCCAAGAGAATTGCACAACTGTCGTGCCTTCCTTTTCTCGATCATCCTTTTTTCGTTTTGACAAAGAAAGACTTGCTTTCTTTTTCTTTCTTTTTGCTTTTTTTTATTTCTTGATGTCGCGGTAATGCACTCTATATCAAGCAAGAATTCAATGCGTATTTTCTCGAAAGTAAAGGACTTTTTGAATTGGTTGTAACAAAAGTTGATGTTTCGCTCTGTTGTGCAGTCGATCATGGGAAAGAAAGTAAAGGATAAAAATTCACTTGGGAATTAGTTGATGTCGGCTTGATTGAGACTTTATTAAAGTGAGAATGTTATTGCAATTGTGTCTGACAAAGTAAACATTGATCGATCGGAAATGATTGAAGTCAAGAATAATATATTGTGGCTTTGATATATAATGCGAGACTCATTGACTTTAATAGTAGAACATTTGGAAATACAGTTTTCTTATTGCAAAGAAATATTTTTTGAGGAAAACTAAGTTTGTTTTGAGTTATTATTAATTTTGAAATTCCTTTAATTTTTATTTTTCATTTATAAGTAAAGGAATGACAAAAAAATTCAGCTCGTAAAAATCAATAGATAGGCGAGCAACAAAGTCATATTTATATTATTACTTTGAGTTTATTTATTAATAATTAAATTGTATTTCCATACAATCATTTTAATTAAGTGACAGCTCGAAGAAAAAAGAACAATGAAAAAGGTCATACACCAAATTCCACCTTGAACAATGGGCTTAAGTATCAAGCAAATGACTGTTTAGTAGCCTTTAAAATTGAAAATAAAGAAAGTATCAAAGTGTAATTGCGTAGCATTCTGTGAAAAGCTAGCTTTATTGTCAAGAAAACGCGTCTTTTTTTAAATTGCTGGCTGTACAGCTCGTCAAGCAATCCGTTATATACACTGCAGAGGTACAACTACACATTTTTTTCGAGAGGTCTCTCAAGTACTTTTTGCTTTTAAAGTGCCGGCTGGTGGTGCAAAAGCAGAATCGTTAAAGTACTTTTCGCGCCTTCGACGTTAATCGACACGGTTAATCCGTTCCTCATTTATTGTTCTCCAGTTGAAAAGGCTCTCTTCTCTCAATTGAGAAAACTTTTTTTTATATATATATTTAAGTTACTAGAAAGTACTCTTAAACTCGTTTAAAAACATCGATTGAAGATGATTCTTTACGGTAACTTTAGGAATGTTAAAAAAAGAAAGAAAGGAAAAAAGGGATCAAGTCTTGGTTTTTCATAAAATGCTCAGACATCTTTTTCACATGGTCTTTTCTTATATACGTTTTGTCGCACGTATAGTGCGTTGCCTTCCAGTTAAATTTGAAAAGTTTCCAAACAAATCCAACCAGAGGGGGGTTGGAGGAACCTGACGTGGCAAAAAGCTCTCGCGTTAGTATATATTTTCTACATATGAAGAAAAGAAAGGAAAAGGAGAACGGATTAACGTGCTGCTTATGTGTATATACTGTGCATGAAATAAACGCGATTTTTCAGCCGCCGAGTTCAAACTTACTTCTGCAACTTTTACATTCGCATATATACACAGGTTGCTCGTAGAAGGAGAGAAAAAGAGAGAGAGAGAGAAATAGGCTAAAAACAAATTCACACTCACGCACATAAAAAGCAACGGATAAAAAAAGAGAAGTCGGACAGCTGCCCTGGAATCAACATCGAAGCGAATCGTTTCGGTTTTTTTTCTATTCGTTTATACTAGCTTTCAATTCATCAGCGTATATACACTTTCGACCTCAATTTTTCTTTTTCGTCTTTTTTTATTAGCAAAATATCAGTTATACGTATTTTCCAAAAGTTTTTGAAAAGCGATATATATTTACGAGTTTCTCCAAAGTCTATGAATAGTATATATACAAGAGGGTGTCAATTCGTATTCAAAGATGTTTAGTGTCATCGATGACGAGGAGGAAGAGAAGAGAACGTGCATATGCGTTTTCGTGTAAATGAGAAGCTGAACGAGCAGTATACGGATTTACATTTTGATGCTGTCCGGGGACGTAGTGCTGCTACTGCTGCTGGATGCTATTTATTCCTATGAGAATTGCAAAGATGACGTGCAACTGCTATTCTCAGTGTTAGTCGTTTCGTTGTTAGAGAATTGGAGAGAAAACCGCTTTTGTGCTGGGATCAGTAAAATTGACAATTTGGTGGTTAGGAAGACTATAGACTGGATTAGATTGGCAAATATTTTTATTTGCTTTTTTTCAACCTAATTTCATATCGACAGATTTAAAAATCAAAGAGAAATAATGTTAACTTTTCTTCTATTTATTTACATAATTGGATTGTCGGGTTACATTAACGGAGAAATTAATTATTAAAACGTCCAACAGTTGTGTTTATTAAAAAACTCAATTCAAGGATTTCTAATTATGGTCTTGTAAATGAATTTTCTTTTGTACTTTTAAACTAAAGGATTCTTTCTTTTTCTCTTTCTTCATGAATAAAAATGAAAAAGTTTTTTATTTGGACTTAGGTAAACTGATGAAGAAGTTGGTAATATTATTCAACTTCACTACAAAAGATAAAAGCTATTTATTAATTTTTTATCTTACAATGGTTTTAAATTTATTTTAAACTTTAATGATAATTTATTGTTTTCAATTATGTACTTTTGTTTTATATTGTTCCTTTAATCTACGTATAAATTAAAATTTGTTGGATTAATATTTTTAATGAAATTAAATAGAATGTTTATACGACACAATATTTCCCCTTTTAACTAAAATAAACTTTCACAATACTGTCTGGACAAAAGTAAATATTTACCAAGCAAAATGATTGATTACTTTAATCAAGAGAATAGTACGGTGTGTGATCAATTCTTAAAATACACAGGACAATCGTTTTTATTAAACCCACTCCTTACAGTATGCAATTCATTCTAAAACTCAGAGCAATTCTCTCTCTCTCTCTCTCTCTCTCTCTCCTGCAATTCTACTCGAAAGATAGCCTTCATTTTTTGGACTTCTTTTGCAAAACGACTCGTAAATTACACGAGCGTAGCTTGATAAGTAAGAAAACTATGGAGGACGAGACAAAGAAGAAAGAAGAGAAAAAAAAGGGAAGAACAACTCGAGCGAGTTTAAGTGTGTGCACCAAGGAAATTGTTCCTCGAAAAAGTTTTAACGAGAGAAGCAGAGTAAGAGAGAGGGAGAGAAAAACGTACCGCGACCGCGAAAACTCTATTCTTTTCTTAACCTCCGTGGGTATAGTGATAGTAGTTTTGACTTGAACACACAGATGAAGAGCTGCCAACAAGATATTCTTGTTGCAAAAGCCCTTCGATACTACTTTCGCACTTTTCTCGTTTCACGCCTGAATTTACTGGTGAGTTAGGAAGAAAGACAGAAGAAACAGCGATGGAAATTGTTGGAAGGAAAAATCTTTTTTTTTCTTTTCTAAATACTCTCTCATTCCACGCGAAGTAAACAAAGAGAATGAAGAAATCACATTTACAAATGCTACCGCTTTAAGTATGTACGAGAAAATGCAGTTTTCGAGGCGTTAATTTTTTTTACTTTTTTTTACCTTTTTCACTATTTCAACGTATACATGAAAATTTCCTGGGTTTTGTTTATTTTGGAGTGGACTTTTACTCAACTTGAGGAAAAGCCTTAAGATAACATTCTTATATTTACATTGAAATTTAATAATTTGTACAAAATTGTATCCATATAAATGTTAATATATTTGAATGACATTCACGTAAATCATTGTATAATGATGATTCACTTGAATGTCACATATTAATAAATCGTATAGATTATTAAATATTATTTCAGTAGCAATTCTAAGAAAATCTTGTTAACGTTAGACTAATGAGTAAAAAAAAAGAAGAATCGAAACTCTTGGAGAAAAATATGAAGAAAAATAAAAGCAATTACCGAAAAAAAAACACAAGTACTTCAATAAAGATGACACGGCAAATTGGACTAAAATAACGAGCCGATAAATTCGTTATATTTTTCGTGCTTTCATACAAAGTCAGTAGAAAGCTGGTTATACCATACATACGTACGTACGTACACTAAAACACATATTCTTTCTCTCTTGTTCATCGTCCACTCGTACAAAAAGTATTTTTCAAACAAACCACACAAGTATAATACTCAGCTAGACTTCATATTCACACGCATATGGCGTATACATACATAGATAAATATATTGAGAGAGAGAAAACTGTGTGTGGAATATGTCTGTAGGGAAAATGGTAAACGGAGCAAGCGCTGTGAAATCACTCAACGCGGTTGACATTTCGTTCGCTAACTTGACAGGCGTGCGCTCACGCGAAGTAGTGTACGAGAGAGCGAGCGAGAAAGAGAGAAAGAACCGCCCACGCATGATAACTGATTACCAAACGTTCGTCGAGTGATGATATTGAAAATGTTGTCGTTCGATTTACGCAAGACTGAACGCACGATACATAATGGCTATATACCATTCCCCTATGTTTCAAATACCGACATATTTTTTGGCTAAAAACCAGGCGCATATCATATGCTTTTATTTTTTTTTTTTTTATTTCTTTTTCGCCCAAACGCCTCTTACTCGATTTTACTCATTGTTCTTTAAATATTAATTTCATTTGTACGTTTAAGAGAGAAACTGAATGATAATTCAATTTTTTCCAGTGTTATTAAGATTTTTTAATTTATCAGTTAATTAAACTTCACGTAAAAATTGATCAAATAATAAAATTTATTTCTTTTTAAATATAAGCATTTAAATTTTTTCGAAGTAAATATAAAAATTTCTACCGGTTATTTGTAACAAAATTTATTGCTTTCAAATAATCTTTTTACTATCTTTTATCAAAGGATTCTATTTTTCTATGTTTCAGGTTGTCGAATGTCTTCAGAAGTAGTTACAAGATTTATGGTCGGTTATTCTTTCTTTGTAAACGTTGTAACAGGATAGATTCAGTGAAGAACGTTATTTTTTTTTTCAATTTTATGAGCTTGACATCGACCGCCGACATAAAAAAAAAGCCATCTGTCAAACCGAATCTATTTGGTATTCAAAAAAAAGAAGGAACGAAAAAATATAAATGTCTCTTTGATATTCCTAATAAAAGCCATATCTATATAAAATTTCGTTTTTTGTATAATAAATCATTCGATGAAGTACCATATAATTTTTTATCCCTTTAAGTTGACAATATAGATTTGAAATTTAAAAGTTATTGAAAACAAAAAAGTCTTGGTAAAAGAATACATACTGTAATAACAATATGAAATTGGCCTGCCATAGAAGATCGACGTTGCCCTAATGATGAGATATAAAGTGCACATATATACATACTCGTAAGACAAGAGATCGAGAACATAGGAGTTTAAACATCTTCACATTGAAGATAAGACGTCAAGACGTCAAGCCTTCTTCGAAGTAAACTTGTACATCATATAAGCTCTACAAGATTATACATACAACTAAAGCTTTAACTAGCCCGCAACAACTTCCAAGTCAGAAGTCATCATTAGTTATTAATCGAGGACATATGCTATACACAAGCATTACACCTAAATACATATATACCTTGGCTGAACAAAATGATTATGTAACGTATAGAGAAACGTCTAAAGCTAGAGAAACGATGCATTATCCTGATTGCCATCAGGAGTATAGCTGTTGCAGTATATAGTAGATATATATATATAGCAGAGAGCTAGCGCGTACCAAACGCTAATTCGCTAATGCGTTTTCCCACGATGTCGACTACGACTACGACGACGACGACGACTACGCGACGACATGAAAGTGCACGAGCGTACAATTTAACGTGCTGGTTGATTTTCCTCGTTTTTCTTTTTTTTATTATTTTTAGCTCAATTCATTTCTTCCTTTTTTTAGGGGGATCTGCGTTATTTTATACGGATAGCGATAATGGAATTAACACTGGTCAGGCTTCGTTTATGGATCGAATTTCTTGATAGACTATTATCAAACAGATGGTATTTTTTATTCATTGAAATATTGAATATCGATTGGAGATATTTAAAATCTAAAATTAAAAATTATTGATTAACTAATGTACGTATTGAGGAACTTTTTAGTATAAAATTAAAGAAAAAATGTTTAAATAATTAGAAGTTGAGAATGGTTAGTAATTTAATATAATTAATTGTCAAAGAGATATTGTAATACAGGATTGATTGAAAAGCACCCTACTGAAGGAAAACCACAAGTGGATCCGGTCTTTCCTTCTATTACAATCTATTATATCCGACCCCAAGCAGATCACACACAAATGCGAACTATGAAAAACAAAACTAGTAGTTAGAGAATTGAATTTTTTATAAAACTGTATCAATATATACGTTTCAATATGTGTGTATATATTTACCACAAATGCATCAATTATAAAACAATGAAATAGTTAGCTCGAGTAAGGAGAGTCCCCAAGCGCATATAGAATCGTTGTGCCAACTAGCGTTGCTCAACTTTCTATATACGGCACGTTCTATAACTTAGTCTCTCTCTCACACACATTCACTTTCTTTCTCTTTCTCTCTTATTCTATTCTATATACTATTGTTTCGTAGTAGTTAACTAGCTAACTTCGTAGCAATCTAGCTTGTCCTCTTCCTCTAGTGTTGTGATGTATTTACTCCTTTCTCTCTCTCTCTTATTCCCTTACTCTCTGATTTCAGTCTCTCTCTCCTTGCGCACCAACGACTTGTAAGCGCTAGAAAGCCGCGTGCTTGCGGTTCAAACCTGTGAAACATTTTCAGCGCCTGCACAATGATGTAACGCTCGAATGGATTTTCATAAAGAATCACAAAATCGATTACTTAAGATAATTCAAGTCACACTTTCTTTACAAATCTTCATTCATATTTTATGTAATTGAAGTTCAATGTTACTTCAAGCTCATAAAATGATAATTTATTACTTTTAGTTTTTTATTCTAAAAATTATTAATATAATTTGACGAAATTAAAATGAAAAATTTAATTCAACTCAAAAGCAACAAGTGATAACAGTAAAAAACATAAATATGCATTAATTATTTAATTATAATTTCATATTTTTGTATTCAATTAAAAATTAATAGGTTTTTACACAGCTAAATACGATCCTTTCTTAGAATAATGAAGTTTAAATAAATTAGGATACGCTTTATGGAAAAAAGAATAATACCCGATCGATTCAATACTTAATCCATTTTACGATATAAAGCCTCTATACTTCTCTCATTGGAAAATTCAATAAACGCGATAATAATGTGGCTTTTCTTTCTCTCTTTCTCTTTCCTATCGTAGCAGCTCGGTACACTGGAAATGTAAGAAGCTCCTAATAATTTAAAGTTTGTGCGCTCGCTGTGGCTCGCTACACACAGCCTTGGCTGTAGCATCCCTTCCCTCAATGTAATACGAAACTTATCGCGTTACACGCATCAGTTAATTTCCAAATTGCATATCGCGAGCCTCACTACCACTACCTACGTTCGTTCACTGGCCGTCGCTAATAGGGACTTGCTGAGCAATAGAGAAAGAGAGATGGAACGAGAATACGCGTAGGCGTATGCCAGTAATGGGTGTCGACGTAGGACCACTACCGCGATAATCTACCGAGTCATACAATCCGCACATATAGATAAGCTTGTAACTTTCTCCCTTATATGATCCATATGTACACAACCCTTCCAACATTTTATTATTTGTAGAGGATGGCTCTCTCTCTATATATATGATTCTCTCTTTCTCTCCCTGGTTTTAATCTAAACCCTCATTTTCAAAAGGGTTGCATAGCAGCAACGTGAATATATATATATCGAAAGGATGGACACCAACGCGGAGAGATTCGACCAAGCATTTTCATTTCTTCTCTTAATGGGGCCAGCACCCCCCATGTTGCTTCCATTAACGAATACGTTGTTGAGACAAGAGTTTTTCAAGAGATGTAGCGCTTCTCGAGATAAGCTCTACACGTTATTTTGGAACATACTGCTTCGAGAATTCCTTAATTGAAACTAACCTCCAGATTAAATTGATGACTCTTTTAAATTAAATAGTTTTTGCGATATTGTATATCCGAAGTAATAACTGATTGCAAGATTAAAATTTTATTTAGGAAAACGTATTATTGAAAGTTTAATGCGGAGTATTAAATTTTAAGGGTAAAACCTAAATCAAATTTGAATTTCCAAGAAATTTATAACAACATTATGAAATCGTTTATCAACGGAGTTAAAATCAACTTTAGAAGCCAATTTTTTTTCTCTTTTTTTTATAGAATTTACGCGAAAGTCCTATTATACCAGGGCAAATTTTCGCTTTTCTCCATGCGCGCACGATAACAAGCGTTCTCATCAAAATTTCTTCTTTTTTTTTCATCGTTTTCCACAATATTCCCCCGCTAACGATAAGAAACTCGGCTATTATCGTATAAGAGGATTTTATATATTTTTTTTTTCTCTCTTTTCAAGCCTTAAAACGAAGCGCTTTAATAAGCTCGTATTTAATAATGCAATTTTCTAGGATTACACTTATCGTTATCTTTAAAATTGAAAGAAATTGGAATCCGCCAATGAAAAAAGAAAAAAAAATTTACGTTGAAACTACATTTTGAAAATGAAAATCCGCTATGGCATGAACATTAAAATTCCAAGAATAAAAAATAAAAAAAAACGTGGCAAGAACGTTTACTAGATAATTTTACGAAGCAGCGTTGCCTTGTCGTCCGCCTCGTCGTCGTTGGCTTGTCTTGCTAAGTCAGCCGAAATTCATCTTCGTCGATGTCGTTGCTAACGTAAGATCGGGAGAAGCAAAAGAGGAAGGTAATGTCATGCGATGAATTTTCAAAGTTAAAGAGGACAAACACCTGCACACTAAGTCTCGTACATGAATATGTATAATGTGTTACTTGATTTTTATGGACTAGCTTGTAATTTTTATATTGTCGTCCATGTTATATATTATGATGCTAAAAACTATAATTTAAAATAAATTTTTTATTTTTGTAACTTTTAAAATGTATTTTTTGCGTGATAAAAGTAATCATGTGATGAATGGATCGAGTTCGTTGTACTTTATGATATTTTTTATGTACTTTGAAGCTTTAAAAGTATTTTTAACTGTAAACATTCTTATTGCATTAAGAATCTATTAAAAAATATTTTATATTGAAAATTTAAACAAAATAAAAATTACTTGAATATCCAAAATCAACAAGTAGTTTAATTAAGTTTATTTTAAAATTAAATTATATTTGCAAAATGATTACCAGTACATTTTAAAAAAGTGTATAATTTTTCTCAATTTTTTTTCTCAAGTTTTTTGGTTGTCATTGATTTTATTTATATTATATATACAAATTTTTAATTTTATAAATAATGACCGATAATGAACTGTTGATTTTCATTATTTTAATAAGTGATTTTGATAGAAATTTTATTTTTTTCAGGTTAAATTTTATTTATTTTTTTTATTTCATAAATCCATTTTTGTAGTTATGAATTATTTAAATTCATTTTCAACGTAAAAAATCAGAATCTATTTTTCATTTATTTAAAATAAGAAAAAAATTGAATTAAATATAAATTGAAACAATTAATAATTCTTTAACAGAACGAAAGTTATTTTTTTTAAATTCATTGTATTTCTTTATTTTTTCTCATTTACCGTGAGTTCAGTTACGTATTTATTTTTACTATAGAAGAGCAGAAGTGTATGTCACTTTGAGTGACGCGAAGCATCATTCTATCTTTTTTTTCGTAAAACAATTTCTATTTTTACTGATTCTTCTCACAATTTACGTTTAACTTACAATAACAAACATAATTATTGACTCTGTTTTTCCAGATAGCAATGTTGTCAACTTTTTTTCTTTTTACAAACTAATTATTTACTCAAATTATCAATAAGAAACATAGATTTCTATAGAAAAAAGAAGCATGCTAATAATGAATTTAATAATACGCTAAGAGAATTTAGTGAACTCATTAGTTTGAATTACAAAAGCTTTTAAATCTATTTGAATGTTAATTTGTTGCGTGTTGGATTTTTATGATCAAATGAATTTTTTTGATTGAGAAAATAGTTACATAACTTATATACACAATTATAATGATGAAAAAATTATACGACACACTCAAGACTTTTTACGTAATACAGCAAAAATGATCTATTTTTTTTTCTCTTAACTAAAAAAAATTACTCTTGGAAGAATTTACATAGAAGTTTAACTCAAACTCTTTATTAATATCCGTAACCACGAAAGAAAAAGTTAGGGAAAGTTTAGTCAAAAGTTATGGAGGTTTTCTCTTAAATAATCGTTTTTTCATTAACTTGAATTTTTTTTCTTACTCGAGCTCATCTCATTAATGGTACAGCGACATATTTGTCATTATTTCATCGATACATGCACTTAAAATAAAACTAAAAATTTTCCACCTCACTTGGAGTGATAATGGTATGTAGACGGTATTTTATATATATTCGATCTTTCTACTTTAGTGAGTATATATGTATATATTGATCGCGGTATCTTCGTTCAATAGTAATAACCTTCGTTACGCAGGCATCGTACAGCGTAAAAGTAATAGCATCTCTCTCTCTCTTTTTCTCTCTGTCTCTCAAGTTCCTCCTTTATTCTCCCTTAATCGTCTCTCGTCTCCTCGCTTTGTGTCGTCTTCTTCTTCTACTTCTTCTTCCTCTTCACTCCGCTCACTAACGTTTCGATCTCTCTTGTTAGTCTCTCAACAGTTGCGCTCTCTACTCACTTTCTTCATCTTTTTTTTTTCTTTCCTATATACTTTTTTTTATTCTTTCGCTCTCTGTCTTTCTCTCTTTAGCTCGCATTTTTATTTTTTTTTTATTTCTTTTTTTCTTTTTTTTTTGCTATCACGATGTCTTCATCTTTTTCCTGTTGACTTGCATTTTCTTATTTCCTGCGGCCCTTTTATACCAGAAAACGTATATAGAAGAAAAGAAGCGCTGCATTAAATCAGCTTTCGTTTGAACAACAAAGTTATGGATAGAATAAAGTATTCTATAATGTAACTTATAACTCCTTCTTGAATACGTAAACTTTTATTTTTTTTAAATTTATTTCCTTAATGTCTATGTAAATAGGAACGCGATTGTAATTCATCGAAACTCACCGTTTTTATTGTATTCATTATTTATCATTTTTACTAAATGTTTGTAAAATGCGATTTATACACTTCTTATTGTAAGTTTTGTTTTAATTTTATTTTTTTTAATGAAATCGCTTGCACAAATGATGAGGAAGTAATTAAAGGAGAAAAATAAGATTTGAAATGAAATAAATTATCTTTCTTTGGCAAATTATTAAAATTAGTTTTTTGACGTTGGATTATTAAAACTTTGAATAACTTATAAAAAATGCTTTCTTTCTTCTTCTTCTTCTTCTCTTTTTTTATGAAAATGATGAAGATAAACTTGAACAAAACCTTATTCGAGGGAAAATAAATAAAAGGAAATGCCCAGAGGACTTGGAATTTCAGATCTCAATAAACTTACGTAACCTATTATAGCAGTCTTATATACCGTACCAAAACTTATTCTCCTTAACGGATACCGTAAAGATTCGTATAACTATGCTTGTTATTTAATTAAATTTAATCTTGTTCAAATTAAAAAGGAAGAAAATAAACTATCCTATTTATCATGGTATTTAATTAGCATCTGTCAATCCTTATATTCAATTTCAATATTCATTTATTTTTATTTCAGATAGAGTGAAAAATCGATAAATTTTTTTATAACCATTAATTGAGCTATAAAAAGTTTGTGACTAGTATGAAAATTAAAAGAAAAAACAACTGAATAGATAAAATAAAGTTGATTGAACACATAATTTTGAAAAATAAAAAAAAAAGCGTCATTACTGTCCACACCATTAACAATAATGAAAATAAGCGTACACGTGCAGAAATATCATAGGCGTCGCGCATCTTTGAATCACGCTTCACTATACACAACTTGTGTATATACATACACACATGCCATGTATAGCAACCATAGCGAGTATAACGTAACGATATATAGCAAGTACCGAGCAAATAAACTCGGCTCGAAGTTTACAACTGCGCGATTGCGTAATAATATACAATGGTATGAAGCACAGTTTAGCTTTTGCGCTCTCTTTCTCTCTCTCTTCTCGTCTCTTTAAAAGGGTTACACACTGAAATAGAGAAAGATGGAGAAAGATATTCTACACTCTAGACGAGCTTTTAACATTGCTGCTAGCTTTAAGGGAAGAGAAGCGAAGAGAAGAGAGAAAGGATACTCGATGGAAAATGGCTTGACATTGTGCTCAACTCATCTGAATAACACCTTCCAAAACTCAAAATTAAATGCTCTGATGATGTATATGAACTTGTACAAGTACATTCTACTTTTACTTTTATTCGATTTATTTTTTTTTTTTTAGTTTTAAATTTAAAATTTAAATTTTTTTATTGTTTATTTGAAAAATTAAGAAAAGCAGAAGAAAATTAAAAGTTTTAAAAATGAGTTTATATGTTGATGCTTTTATTCAAAATTTATAAGTACACGGAGAATTATTAAACATTCTTTTTTGGCCCAGTTCCAAAGATTTAAACTATTATATTTTTCTTACTTTTTATTAAGCTTTTTTATATAATAAAAAAATATTTATCACTAATGATTATGTAATATTTATATACATATCAATTTTAGAATATTTTTTACTGTTTCACAATGAAAACGGAGGAATGAATAAACAAAATAGTTCAGATCTTTTCAAAAGCGAATTCGTGAACTTATTTTTAAACTACATTAAACACACTTTTTTTTCATTCTTCGAAAAAAAATGTTTAAAAATAAAATTTCAAATTTTTGAAAAACAAAGATTTTTTACGACTCATGAATGAATCTAAGAATGGCAAATAAAACCAACTAATTACATTAAAAAAAACCAGCAAACTCTAAGATTATACCAAGTTAATTTAATAGAACAGAAGAGAAATTCTCTCAAATAACATCGGTATAATTCTCGTGTCATTGTATTTTTATTAAAATAGCTTTGGCAAACGGTATATACTCATTTTTTACTCTACATTGAAAATTCTCTTTATTACTATGTGCACAATAAAAAAAAGCTGAGAAAAGCTATCTACAAAAGTCACGTAGATATTATACATATATAATGCATGATAATACGTACTCAATCATTGCCAATATGCTATTAGAAAAGATTTTTTACTTTTTTTATTGTACTTTACTATTTCACATGTAAATGAAGATATATCGCCTGAAATATTGTAAATAATGTACTACAATTTTTAAAAATGACAGATTTTTTTTTCAATATTTTATAACGCTGGAGAAAATTAATTTCCCTTATAATTTTCCATTTTAAATTCTTTTGATTTATAATAAAAAAGGAAGAGAGGAAATGAAAGAGACTTTTTTACAAGCGTTTCAATAATAGTCCATTTACGAACATTTACAAGAAAATAAAAAAAAGAAAAAAGAAGAATTTCGCGTGGGAAATTTGTAAAATTAAAGATATAGCGTAACAGCAATGTCTATTAAAGGCCAAAAGGTGCGATAATTATAGTTGGAATCGTAGGAGAGCTTATAAAGGGTCTGATTTCTACCGTATAAGAAAACGTAACGTGCGCGCTTCTGGCTCTCTTCGAGCGTTAGAAAACTTTAACGAGACTCGTTCGTCGGTAATTATTGCGTCATTCCATTCTTCTTTTCTCTCAATTTTCTTTTTTTTTACTTTTCTCTTTTTTTCTACTTTTCTATCTTCTCATTCCCTGCGCCGATTTCTCTAGTGCAACCTTTCTTCTTTTCTTACTTTTTCTATTTCTGTTACATTCGACCTATCGATTTCTACTT
Organism: Anastatus disparis; assembly: GCA_017163975.1. Lineage (NCBI taxonomy): Eukaryota > Metazoa > Arthropoda > Insecta > Hymenoptera > Eupelmidae > Anastatus > Anastatus disparis. The sequence goes on from JAFFSR010000226.1 coordinate 8,436,282, forward strand.
TTTCTCTGTTTCTGCTCATTTTTTTTTCCTTTTTTTCTTTTCTTTTCTTTTTTCTTTAAGTCTACGCGAGAATAGCTTAATTCCAACCGCTTCGACTAATCTTACTTAAAACTCCAGTGCTTTTCTAGTTTTATTGTAAGGCTATTTTTCATTGATTTCTATATAAATACCATGAGGTAAAGAGCAAGTTTTCGAAAACTATAGAGCACATTGTCATTATATTGTTTTAGAAGTTTCATTATAGCTGATGTGTACGTTAAACAATGTCACAAGTTTAATGAATATGTCAAAACTTGTTAGTTTGTAGCTCATTTCTTTTAGATTATTTATAAATTAATAATCAACAACATTATGACATTTTGATAGAAAATTAATATTATTGTTGATATTAGTTGGTAACTTTAATAAGCTAATCAACGATTAAGTTTCATTTATTTATATGCTATTTAGAATTCAATTATACGGTAGAATATTGCGAAATATATTTTTAGAATAAATGTATTTTTATTTAAATTCCAAACTAACAAAAGGTTTTTTCGATTACTTTTAGTATTTTTTTTTTCAAAGCATATTTGAGAATTTTTCGAAAGTGCTTTTTAAGTTTGTTTTTTTTTCGACATTTAAAACCCATTAAAAAGCAAGGCTTGTATACTCTACATATCGTGTTTTCAACGCAAACTACTTTTTTTCGTATTGAAAAATAGGACACAAGTTTGACCCGTACAATCAATAACAAACTACATTAGAAACAAAAAAAAGGAAAATAAAGAAAAAAAAGAATATGTACAATTCCTATTTGGAAATAATGATCGAAGCTAGAGTTTCTACTGTAAAATAAAAAAAAAAGAAGAAAAAAAAAATTTCTACTTGTACGTCTTCCTATTCGGTATTGTACAAGATCTAACCTATGTATTAAAGCCTTCTCTACTGCTAGACCAGACTTGGATTACGCGTAGTAGAAACATGTGTTCCAACTATTGTATCATTCACCGCGGCTTCCTGCAGTTACTATATAGAATAAGAAGCTACCCACCTATACATACGTATATATCTATACGGTAAATATTTCATGCAGCTGGGCAAGAGATTAAGCGCGACTTAAGCGGATTAAGAGAAAAGCTCTCTCATTTTCTCTCTCTTTTTTTTACTTTCTTTATAACGGAGAGAAAGTGCAAGCATCGAAAAAAGAGACTCGATATGCGCACACGCAACCCTTATAACCTATCGATATTTTTTTAATTTCTTCTTCTTTATTCTTAACTTGATGTTTCAGTTCATAAAGTAGCTATTACTTATTGAAAAGGTAACACTTAAATTGTATCTTAAGTTTTAACAGAATTTCTTCGTTTATGACGAGATAGAAATGTATTTTATAAATTATTAATGGAGCTCGTCAGTGGCTCAGTCGGTAGAGCGATGGATTCATAATCTCGAGGACTCGAGTTCGAATCCCGCTCTCGGCAGCCGATTGATACAAGCACCGCTGTACGTTACATGTGCTTTGTTTCCACAAACGCACTGGCGACCTCCGTCGCTATTTAGCATTGCAATGATAGCAGAATACAGCGACGTTAAAATAAAAAGATTCTTAGATAAATTCCCATTTGGATAGTTTCTTTCTTTTTTTTCTGTAGTGTAACATAAATAAATCGACGTTAAATAAAATGAATTTTAAAAAAATGTAGTAATGATGGTTGATTATCTAGCAGAGATCAATAATTTGTAATAGTGAAACTTGAATGGTAGTGTATACTTTTTATTTTTCAACAAAGTTATTGTAAAATTTCATAGTACAGTTATTTTTAGTCGAGTACTTGAACTATTTGATGAGTTGAAAATTTAAAATAGTTAATTTCATAGTGGGTTCGTAAAACTTTCAATAAAGTATCATTCAAATGATCATAAAATATTAAGAATCGTTGAAGTTTTACAAGTCATTGCACTTTTTTCTAATGATGTTTATAAATTATTGAAAATTATTTTTATTTATTTTTGAAACCGAATTTTATTTCTATTCCCATTTTTCATAATTTCAGCAAAAATATTTTTGCACGGAACATTTAAATAATTATCTTACTCCTTTTTTTTCATTAATTATCAATATTTATTTTAAACAAAGGAAAAAAACACAACTCGTTTATAATTAAAACAATAGCAACGTATGAATCCATAAACAATTTAAAAATAGCACTGAGAGTTCACGTGTACTTGCAGTCTAATTAACACAACAAATAAACATCTCTATTTATTCTAAGAAAAAGAAAAGAAGAAAAAAACAAAGGAAAAAAAGAACTGGAAAAAAATAAAGAAAAAAAATTGCTAGCGTTGATATACACGTTTGACTTAGAACGAAACGAAGAGAGCTACACTTATATATTACAACTGTTATATATACATGGGTTTGCGTAATAAAGAAGTATAATACTGAAAAACGATGTGCGCACGTAAGCCTTTTGCATGAGCACAATTTACAAGCTAGAGAGTAAGTGTCGCGTGTCGTTAAACACCTTATACTCTCGAAAGAGCAGAAGAAACACATACGTCGTCTGATTTATCCTTTGCTCTCTGCACATATATATCTATATAGAGTAGACAATAGTTTAATCTACTGAAGATAAAAAGCGATTAACACTTTACGATTTTGAACTCTAAATTAATCGTACTTAAAGAATTCATCAATCTTAATCAGAGAGAAAGTTATTGCGTAGGGTACCCTTTTATAGCTATATTCTTAGTAAATCAAATTAATTCCTTTAGCGAATTGTTAGATTTTGCGAATATTTTAGTTTTTTTATGGGGCTTAAGATTTAATTAAAATTTTATAATTACATTTTCATATTACATTTCATGCGAGTTATGGGTTTGAAATATTTCCGGTAATGAAAATGTCATTAATTAAAGCGATCTTTTATTTAATTGATTGAAACGAGTTACATTAATAGAAATATATATCGTAATAAAGCGATACAAAGTATATTTTATATTTTACTTAAATATTTTACTTGGCTCGAATTTTTGTAAAAAAAAAAGCATTAAAATTATTCATATTTTTAGAAAAAGTTTGTTTTGATAAAAATTATTTTTAACAAAAATTTTAGAACCCAAAAATTTTCAAGATTTATGAATTGAGTCAACTAAAAATAATTTGTCTTTCAACTGGTACTAATGTTTACTTCAGTAAATTGTACTTCATAAGTGATGAAGTAATAAAATGTAGACTTGAGGAACAATTAAAACTGAAATTTCTCTTAGTTTGACACATTGATGATTAAAAAAATTGTTTAGAAATGTGTGTAAATTAAGAAATTTGTCCTGAACATTATTCTTGAAAATGCAGTCTTTACAAGCAAACAAATCTCTTTTCAGCAAGTGCGAATACCACGAAGTCTATGCCCGTGTATACATATATATGCTTTTTGTATGAGCCAACCAAAGCATCAAGAATTTCGTCAAACATGAGAGACGGAAAAAGAAAGAGTGAGAAAGAGAGAGAGTAAGAGAAACGACGTAGAGAGAAGAAACAAAAGCTTAAAGCTTGCTAATGAAAACACTGCAAGATAATAGTCGGTGGCTTTCTCAAGCCACTGACTTTGAATAAGCTCTACGCCTTGGCTATAATGTTAAAAGCATTGCACACGCGTTTAGAAAGACTTACACACACATACATGTTAAGTATTTATACGATGAAAGAGAGAAAGAGAGAAAGAGTATCACGAAAAGGTGAAGGGTTATATAGGTATATATATAAAGTACAGGAAATGTCAGAAGACTAGTGTTGGATGGTTTCCGTTTAGATCCAGTGTCGTGTCGCACGATTACCAGTTGCGACGACAATCTAAGGGACGAATATATACTTGACTCAGCCTTACGTTTATATATTGACTACCTGATAAAACAACCCTTTCTTGTAACGAGGATAATTTATAATAATACCTTCTTCTTAAAGTACTGATGTATTATGTAATGAGTTGGTAAGCTTTTTTCTGGTATAGCCTTTTTTATCCATTTTTTTTAAAGGTACTATATTAGTTGTATTTTGTTCCCCGTAAATTGCTACAGCTCATACCCTTAGAAAAGTAACGTCTATTTCAAAATTCTCTGGAGATGGATATATAGAACGGAATATCAATGAATCACAATCGTAATGATATTTGACGGAATAATGTCGAAGGGTTTCTACAATCGTTAGTTTCGAAGAATAAAAAAGCAAAAAACGAAAAAAAAGAGGAAAGAAAAAAAAGAAGTGAAGACAGCGTTTATAATCCAGTGTTATACTTCTTGACTCAACATATAACAGCCCTGTAGGTACCCCTAGCGCGTACTTAGGGTAGCAAAATAAACGGGACTCTAGAGTAAAATAAGCGGTGGCGCCAAGAGAACGCAATTCTGAGAGAGCATACTACATATAGTATATGGAAGAGAAAATAGGAGAAGGCAAGGGGGTGGTAAAAGGGGTGGAGGAGGGGTGAGAAAGAGCGACGTTAACACCAAGAGAGACACGTGACCGCATGTCGTTATCCCTTGTTAGTCATAACGAGACTAGTGCCTCCCAGCAGTCTCTTGCTTAAGCTTACCTATATACATGTATATATAATGCTTAGTTTGTGCATTTATCTATATATACCGAAAGCTCATTGTGCATTTATGAATTGCTATATGGCGATGGACGTCGTCAGGATTTCTTGATGTAAGGAGGCTTTTTGGAAAATTTCGCATGTGCTAATGGTTTACATTCTTTTTTAGGGGATTCATGGATGCTTAATTTGATTTATGCAGGAGCTAATGAGATATGAGCCGTTCGGATTATTAAACGGTTTATCTTCATTATGATGAACTTGGTGATTTAACATTTTGTTAACAAAACTATCATTAACGTTTTTATTTGTCAACTATCGAAAATTTGCACAAAACTATTATTAACTTTTTTTTCGTGTCGATTACCGAAAATTTGCCTTTCGTTAACAAATCTATCATTAACTTTTTTATGTCAACTATCGAATATTTGTAAGTTAGAATTTCAGACATTTTTTGTTAAAAGAAACAATTTCCAACATTTTTTATTTCCAATGTTTTTCAGAAACACGAGAAATATGAAAAACAAATTACAGAATTTTATTAAACCTCTAAAAGATTTGTAAACAAGAATATTTAATCATTGGTACACTCTCCTAACAATAAAACTCATTCGTGTTATCTAAAATGCTTTTGCAGAGAAAAAAATAGTTACGAAATTGGCTCGACGTACCAATAACAGTTATTTCTCGACTAACACCAAGGGCTGCCGTTTATAACGTTCGTTTCCTCTTGAAATTTTAGTATCTCCAGTACGGCCTTTTTGCACAAATGTCAGAAAGCAAGAGCGACTATCTCTTTCTTTTTTTTCTCTCTCTCTTTTTTTTCAGTTGACGATCAGGATTTGACGTTTATCGATGCCGAAAAGTTACGCATAGAGTGGCACGCCAACGTGATAAAAATAATGGTTCTGTACTTTAGTTCTAGAAGAGAAATAGAAAGAGAAGAAAGCTCGGTAGTTCGGAAGCCAGTTTGCCTAATGAAATTTTTATGTTCCGTCGTTGGAGACGCGTTTTCCTTTCTCTCTCTTTCTCACTCTTTTTTTAAGTTTTTTTTTCTTCGTTTTGGTAAGCAGCCATTGCATTATCATCCGGAAGCGCTTGCACGTCGCTTCACGGGTACGTTTTTTTTCACAGTTTTCCCCGTGTTTCCTTTTCACTTGGTTCGTGTTTTTTTCTCTTACTCTTCTACTCATCCAAAGCAATCGACGATTGAATGATCGATGAGGGGAATTCAAGTTAAAATTGAGGGTAAAGGGAAGAAAGGGTAAAAGTGAAAGTTTTTGAAGACGAGCTTGCGAAATGTTATTTTAATATGATATTTTTCTTTGAAAAAAATGGGTACTTTGAATAAATAAGAATTCGTACTGGAAATATTTTTTTAATAAATATTATTAGATAAAAGTGCAGTTAGAGTAATAATTTTTTTCTTTTTAGGAAATATAATCATAAGGTTTTAAGTAAAATCAAAAATAAATAAAAACTTTTAAAAAGATCGAATTCTGTGAAAGATAAAAATTAAAGAAAATCTGAACAAAAGGAAACATCTGGAATCGATCGAGTGAAATAAATAGAAAGCGATGAAAAAATAAACATCTATCGAATGTTTTAATGTATCTGAAATTTGGAACGTCAATAAGCAGTACTTAATTGAAAAAGGATTTTTTTAAACAACTTTAAAATAGTTTAAGTAGTTTTTTAAACACAAAGAACATAAAAAGAATTATCGACAGATTTCGATGTTTGAAACTCTTACCCTCCACATTAAAATTTCAGACATATTTCTATATCTTAAATACTTTCAAAATTCATATCAGCGGAGGTGAAATCACTAAATTCCATATCAATAAAACTAATTTTGTTAAATCTTCTAAAAAATAATTGAAATGTGACCAACCAATATAAAAATTAATTACTAGAAAGGTACTTCAATAAAAAATCGTTTTAAGAACATAATAATTGGACTTTTTAGTGTTAAAATTCTAAGTTGGAATCAATTATTTAAAATTTTAGTTGTTATGAACTTAACAATAATATTTTCTATATGAAAAATACATACTATATAATTGTCAATAAGTTCATCGTTAATATTGTTTATATTGAATGTATTTTTTTTTGTTGAGATTGAGTGTAAAATTTGTTATCAAAATCATATATTTCATTTTGATATACATAATATTTACATTGCTAAAAATATATTTCAGTTTATTAAAAATAATTTATATTTTATATAACTTAATAATAATATTCGAATTTCTATTTCATTTAAAATGAAATTTTAAAATATCAAATAAATATTAAACGAAAATTAATCCTAGTTTAATAATTATTAATAGAACAAATTTTTTTATAGAAACAATTAAATCAATCTCGAAAATGTTGTATGGAAAAAATTAACTTGGTTCCCTTTATCCAACCTTTCTGCATTAAAAACGGAAAAGTAAAATAAAATTGTACTAAAAGGTTATTATATATAAAAAAAAAACATAAAAAAATAAAATCGTCAAAAAAGGATATTTTTCAGATAATTTACAATGATTGTTATACGTATAAAAATTTCGTTTCACAGAATAAAACGAAAATCTTCTTCTTTTTTTCGAGGGTCGACTTTTGACGATAAGGACATATCCGTTTTGAGCTTCGGGTTTTGGATCCTTTCATAATACATCCAAGCACTTTTTCGTTCAAGGAGGTGAGGATTCATCGATTGCGTAGCTTTTGCAAGCTGTTACTCCATTGTAGAGAATTTACGCGTCGCCGCTCTCTCGCTCTCTTTTTTTTTGCTTGCTCTAGTCGTGTAAAAATCCATGTATTACCGTTTCCCTTGGCGCATTCTTGAAATTCTTCACTTTTTTTTATTATTTCCATTTCTATTTTGCATATATCTACTTTTTTATAAATTTACGAGAATACGCGCTCGTGCATTTTAAAATAACTTTTATATTCGAAAATTCCACCTGTCAATTTAACGGTTTTGGATTTACCTCTCTCGAAAATGCCAAATTTTAAAATTGCAATTCACGAACGAGAATATACAAGAGAAAAAAAATGCACAATATAAAATTTTTCTTATTCAAAAAAACTCAAAAAATTCTGAATTTCATTCGTGGAATTCGTTACTCCTTTGCTCAACTAGTATTTCTTAATTCAGCAGTTTGTAGCTTAGACTTTTTCGTCTCTTTTATTCACAACTTCTGCGCACAATAGTACAACTTCAATAGTTTTATTTTTTTTTTTTTTCCCTTTTTATTTTTAACTCTCATTCTTTTTTTTCGTTACTTCTCGCTCTCTTCTTATCGCGCCTCTAACTCGTTTTTAACGGTCTTGATATGCGCGCACCGAGAAAAAACCCATTGTCGCGCTATATAAGCCCAATAAGACGTTGCATGCTTGCTCTTGATATCTCGAGTTTAAAAAGAGAAAAAAAAGAGAAGTTGCAATCGCATTCAAAGAAAAAAGAATGCGTTAAGCGGTTAAAAGTATAATGCAATAAAAAGAGAAGAAGAAGAAAAAAACTATCAACAGATTATCCCGATCTACTCAAGATTTTAGATAATGTCTTGAGATACCGAATAAGTGAAAAAGTAAGAATATATTATGGATTAACTTTTTTCGTGGGTACATTATTTTCTTGAATTCTTTATTAATGTTTACAAAAAAAGGTATTTAAATTTTCATGTGCCAAGTACACGTGAAAAACCAATAATTCAAAAGAAACTTTGAATAAATGAAATGCTGCATAAATAATGCATACAATGTGAAATTAATTTCAATATTAAAGAAAACCATGTCTATCTAGATATTAAATTAAATTAAGTCTAGACTTTTCTTATTTAATTAGCAGGTCTAGACGTTACTTGTATTAATACCTCAAAAAAAAAAATATGAAAAAAAAGAGATGTTAAAAACAACAATACACTTCTAGTATCAAGATTTTTATTAAAGTTACTAAAGAAGTTAAGTAGATGCAGTGTCCTTCTATACATAACGCTTATAATCATTAAGTACACGCAGCTGTTGTGTATAGTAATTACATGGAGAAAAGTCGTAAGAAAAGAGGGGTATAGGGTGTGGTTGAATAGAGCGCGTAATAAAAAAAAATATATATACATATATATAAGAAGAGAAGCTTGTATATACTACTAAAAGTGTGTAGCTTATAGCTATAACGAATAACCGAATGAAAAATTAACTTGCTTATATTTTATCTCATTAACGCTTGATTACACCCGTTGCGCCTTTATTTTTTTTATCTTTTATATGAGAGGCGAAAATATGAAAAATTTACTAAACACCGAGATTATAATGCTTCGGTAATAATAACGTTATTATAGTGTGCAATGAAAAATTTTAATGAAAAATTATAAAATTTTGTTAAAATGAAAAGAATGAATTTTTATGATTGAAAATAGTTTACATTCGATTGGATATTTGAAATGTAAAAATTGATCGGACATTTTTTGTCAATATAAATAATAAAAAATGAAACTTTTATTTTTCATGCTATTCAAAACTCTGTGTAAATGAATAATTCAAGTTTATTTTATATATGGACATGTATAATCTTTTTCAGAGCTTTCATGTTTTTATTTAAAGTTTAAAAAATAAAAAACAAAAAAGAAATAATATTTTCAGCGAAAATTCTAAAGTAAACATTTCATTAAAAATTTATATCCATGAAAAATATTAAACCCGGATAATTAAAAATGGCCTAGTACTCCTTTTTATATATATCATGCGTTAAAAGCATTTACGTTAAAAAAAAGAAAGAAGGAAAGAAACAATATAACACGTTTTAATTATGTTTCACCATGTAACATAAATTCAAAATTTACACTCATACACGAAAAAGAAGAAAATAAACTGTGAAAAAGAAATTGGAGCTAAATTTAACCTTAAAAAAAGAGAGAAAGAAGAAAAAAAAAACAATCGAGAGTTCGTTATTTTTTAACTTTTTTTTTTATTTTAAAGAGTGGGTGTTGTCGGGCAACGTTTGATTTGACACACTGGCATTTTTAGCATTCCCTCCTCTGAAAAGAGCTTGACACTTGGAAACTTTCAATTGGTTTTCAAGGTAACCTTTTTGTAGTACCCACTAGATGAAAACTTCTCTTGACTAGTTTCTGCAATTGCTTGACTATCTGTGTGTATCAGAGTGTATCGGATGATTATATACTGTACGTTTGATAAAGGTCTAAAAGTTTAAAAGTTAAAAAGCTGATTAAGCAATTTAACGAGTCACAACCTTTCTACTCTGTTACTCGTGATTTTTCACTAATCTAAATAGCTTTCTAAAACTTGATTTTTGGATAGTTTAATGTCGCTAAAACTCTCCGTAGGTAGTATAGTTAGTTTATTTATTTTAGGATAAACACTATTAAATTTAAGTTTGCTGTTCATAGGAGACACATGCGGGAGAGCTTTTAAATTAAATCGTAATACTATGGAACGAAATGAGATTTTAGCGATTTTATAAATATGTTATATGCATATTTCTTTTTATCAATCGTATACAGATTTATTATACGACTCAATCATTCATTGCTTACGCAATGATATTGCTCCAATTCATTTTCGACGATAAATTATTTCTTTTTTCTTTTCATGTATTGGAATGCAAAAGTTGAATATGTGTATGTGTTTTTTTTGCCTCTCTCTTTTGAAATGTTACGACTTTTCGAATGAGCTTGCACTTTTTTTTCTTTATTTCATATACACTGCGTGTTGCAGAGATATGTGCATGAGATTTTTATTAATGGGTTAGAGAATATAGGGTAATATTTTTGGAGTATATTACTTTTTAGTTTTGATAAATGGATAAAAATACGTAAGTGGTAAGTGATATAGTTTTGACAAATTTTTTTTGCAGATAAATGTATGAGATAAAAAAAATTATTAATTACTCAATTTTTTGTTTATAATTTAAATCCTTATATTAATAGCTTACGACAGTAATATTTTTCAAGTTATTATTGATTCATTACACTGAATTTTAAAGTGAAATTTTAATTTTATAATTTTAATTTTAGCATTAAAATTAACGTTAACAGAACTCTCAAGCATTTATTATGATGTTGATAAATATTTAACATAATAATTTAACAAAATTATTTTGGAAATATACTCATTATAATTTGTAGTAAAAGTAATCAAATAAATGTCCGTACAAGCAAAATACGCGCTTAACAATTTCTAACGGTTAATATCAAGCAAACTTAATCAAACATCGATTTTCTAATTCATCAAAAAACCATAACCTTTTTAAATTACTAGACTGCCTGTCTATAACTCTTATTTAATAGAGAATATCGTAAACATTTGATGTTACCAATCAAAGAAATAATTAAAGATTAATAGCGACATTGATCGATGCATAAGTATATCGATATACAAAAACCTATAAGCTAAAGTTATGTAGTACATATACCCAAGTTGAGGCTTGAAGTGCAAAAATAAAAAATAGAAAAAAAGAGAAAAAAAAGAGTTAATTGTGCAGCCTCGAGAGTCAACACGGCAATACTATTACGATGACGCTTAAAATAACTTTACTGTTATTTCCTTTTCAATCGGCGAGGATCGATAAAAGTTCATTGGATAGTTTATTTCTAAAATTTATATACGTAGTGTATAGCTCTTACTCAGTTTTTTTTTAAATTTTATTTCTTAGATTTAACAACGTGCACTGAATAAACAATATACGAATGCAGAAAATATTTTATTTTTAAATAAACTGATGTTTTAATCGTTTTTTTTAAAGTTTGCAATTTTATTAATTTAGACTACCCTTTTTTCTTAATAAAAGAAGTTAAATTAATATTTAAATTTACATGCTTAAGATTTCATTACTTGAAAAATTATATATTTATATTTATCACTCAATTAGTTAATTGCTAATGTATATATTGAGGAATGATAAAATAACTCATTAAAAATATAATCATTATTATATTGCTTAATTGTCCATCGATTATCTAAAATTAAATCCAAAAGTTTATTTGACCACTTCCACAAACTTTTCTTTAAACTCCTTTATGTTTACAGCGCAAAAAGAAGAAGCTATAAATATATTCCGATGGAATAAAAGACCACGTCATACCGAAACGAATAAAACTGAATAAAAAGAGCTGAATGCAATAAATATAGAAAAGTGAAAACTTTTTAAAAGGGATATTAGCAGGTAGGTCACAGGGTCCTTTAAAAAAAAAGAAAAGAAATAAAAAAAAGAGCGCTGAAAAGCTTCACCACCAGTCCATTGACTCTCATCTTCCTTCTCTCGCAAACTCCCTATTTACATAATAATTATACGACCAGGCGTTCTTTTCCTTTCTTTCCTCTTTCTTTTTTTTAGTGTACCCGTGGACACAGAAAGATGCAACTTCAACGACGAGAAAAGAAAAAAGAGAAAAAGAAAACTTTTGTCCTTCTTTCTTTTTAACTTAATATACATATAGATATATAGAAATATAATGTAAAAGCCTGCGGGGTGGTATTATAGAAGCTAGACACTTATCCGCGAGTGAGCGGGTTTTGCTCTCGGAATGAAAAAAAAAAAGAAAGAAAGAAAAAGAAAGAAAAAGAAAGAATGCAAAAAAGCAAAACGAAAGCGAATGCACGTCCCGTAAACAGCTTTTGACGCTAACAGAACTTGAGAGAACGTTTAAACAGCGACAAAATAATCTCTTCTTTTGCTTGGATTTACCATTGTTTTCGCGAGATCAAACGCACTCTCTATTATTTTTTTACTTTTCTTTCTCTCTTTTTCTAAAAATAACGCTTTTTTGAACAAGTATATGCTACGTATTTTTATAAACTTCGTAAGTAAGTATGTACACACTTTTTGTTTATTTTTTTTTTTTACTTTCCAGATGATTCCTATGGGACTACGTCGAATTAGCAAAGTAAACTTTTTAATGAAACGTTAGTTGTATAACTTTGTTTTTCGTTAAAAAAAAAAAACTAATAATAACGACTAATTCTTCGTTAAGTAGCGCGCAAGTTTGAAAGTTTTTACTTGTAATTTTAATAACTACACTTGAAGGAAAAAATCAAACGTCAAATTAATTAATCATAGAGAATAGAGTTATTCTACTATCGTTCAATTATCAAAGAGTTTCAATTAAATACATTGACTGACTGATTGATATAACGTTTATACCTAAAGGTAAAATTAACGCTCAAAATCACCGAATGACGAAGTAGGAAAGGGAGGAGTAAAATCAATCAACAAACATTCAATTAAATTAACGATCACAACTGTCCTTTACTAAATTTTACGAATTCCCAATGAAAATACCTTACGCAGGTACTATTTTACTGTATGCTGAAAATTCCGAATTACCTTATAGAAATGACAGGGAAAACGAGAGATGGAATTGAAAGAAAAAAAAACGAAAAGAATACGAGAACGTATTAATATTCAGTCTTTTCATAGTACGTTAGGAATTGATACTATCACGAATACATGTGTGTCACCGCCTTAGGAGAGAGAGAAACAGAGATGGAGAGTCACTCTCTTCGTATGTACGAACCACGTGCTCCAGAGCAGAGTTTCTCGTAGCACCAACTATGCAAATAACGCGCTATACTTCGCTTTTTTCCACTTGCCGCTCTTTTATTTCGTGATATACTTTTAATCGTTCATTTTTTTCTCCTCTTTTTTGAATACGTGAAATTTCGTTACATATGATTATTACTATCTGCTGTATTTACATTTAACATTTTTTTTTCAAATTTTCTATTATGATTAATGCATGAATTTTTATTTGATAAAATTTTTATGATTTTAACCTTCTTCAGCTTGACATGCCAGGGTTAATAAAAAGACAATATTTCAGTTGACTTTGTTTTAACAATGTTTCATAGTCAATAGACAAATTAATGAATTACATAAGCTTCCATTGAAGATGTAGTCTTGTCGTTATCAAGTGCGTTATTTAATAAAATTGAATTTTCGAGTTGACGTTAAACAAATGAAAATTTAAGGAAAATTAATTAAGGAGCGAGCAATTAACGAAAAACATTTAAAATTTCCATGATTTCCAATTAACTTTTCGACTCTTGAGAGTTTCAAGAGAGAGGAGTACATTTAAATTGATTGTTTATATCGTGTGAAAATAACGCTTACTCGTTAAAAGTTAATCGGTATACGGATAGCTCTCCTCTCTCTCCTTTTTAGACATTCCCAACCACGGAAAACAGTTTAAGTTGATGAAATTTACTCTACAGTTAGTAGCTTCTCTCTCTCTCTCTCTGTCTTTTTATCTCTTTCTAGTATAGTATAAAATAGTGAGGAAAACGAGCGAGTCGAAAGATAGTCAGTCGCGTTCTCTCTCTCTCTTTTCTCTCCTCCTTATAAACTTCGCGAACACTCGAAAGCTCTTAATTTATGTGCGGCGCGCTTCTTCTTCGCGAGAGAACGCGCGAAACTCTTTAACTATAAGAGAGTAGAAGTGAACGCGCATACATATAGGCTTTACTCTCTTTCCTCTTTCACTCTTTCACTCTATGAACGGTTAGAAATCTCAGCAAGAACAAAATGACTTTAACGAAGATGATGAGAGAGAGAGAGAGAGAGTAAAGCTTACATAACACATCATAGAAACGCATGAAAATTATACAGCTTAACTGAGCATTGTATAATAAGGCTTGATGATATAAATTTTAACTTAGCTAGACATTTATAAGCTCGTTTTGCTGCTGCTACTGCTGCCTCTGTTTATTTTAAAATGAGAGAGACAACGCGCAACATCAGCGAGGAGAGAAAACGTGGAGATTTAAAACGCAAGTATGAATGATGGAGCGGAGAAAGGATAATGTATACTGTTAAATAAATCAAACAGGAAAAAACAAAATTTTTCTTTTTCTTCATGTGATTAATATGATTAAATTAACCAAAATTAAAATGTTGTTCAAAACACAGATTTTGAAGCGATTGTAATTTATAATTTTATCATCTTAATCTTTTATAATTAGTTATAAAGAAAGTCTTATTTTTTGTCAATACGAAAAAACATAGCCTATCACTATCACGAATCACATTGTGGTAAGTGTTTAACGAAGTCAGAAAAGCTTATTTTGTGCCAAGATATTCTTGGCAAGAAATATGTAAATAAATAATGAAAATAAAGAATCAATGAATAAACAAATGGTAATTCAGTTAAATAGCCTTCTCTCTATCATTAAAAAAAGTAATAAATAAACTTATTGAATGCTCAGCGTTTTTCCAGCATGATGAGTATTGAGTGTGTGTGTTTTTTGATCATAAAATAAATAAGGAAACATTAAGAGCTCGTACGTACCATCAGAACATAATCCAAAAGAATTCAATTTTTTTTCTGTTTTTTTCATATACAATGTCACTTTGGAGTCAAAATGAAAAAAATAATAAATCACGTTGTTGCACTCGTGTTATTATTTTTCTTAAAAATAAAGCTCCAAAAAAAGCTCTGTGGCTTTTGAACGCCGGCTTGTATATATGCTGCACCGTTACACTATAGCCACATAATAAATAGTCATTATTAAAATATAAAAAACCTCACAAGAAACGACACGTGAAAACCAAAAGAAAAAATATAACCATTCATTCGCAAAAAGA
Source organism: Anastatus disparis (assembly GCA_017163975.1). Classification (NCBI taxonomy): domain Eukaryota; kingdom Metazoa; phylum Arthropoda; class Insecta; order Hymenoptera; family Eupelmidae; genus Anastatus; species Anastatus disparis. The sequence goes on from JAFFSR010000226.1 coordinate 8,451,447, forward strand.
AAAACTTAAATTATAAATTGACATAAGTTAATAATTTGAACGTTTTGTACGTTAATAACGTTGTCGAAGAGAATAAAACGAAGTAAAAATGTATAAACGACGTGTATAAAGATGAAAATGGTAAACGGCTCACGCGACTAACGCGACGGTTTGTCGTCGACTGGCGTTTGCCGGGAGCGCGCAAAGCGTCAGGGCGCACGCGAGTAATAGATAGAGAAAGAGAATCTTTGAGATAGAGAGAGAAAGATATAAACGCCCCCACTACGAGAGTACGAGTATCGTCGACGGCGGCTCGGGTTTTGTATATATGTTCTCCCCGTATAGTTCTCGTCGTATAGTCGTCGTGGTACGTCCACCTCCTGGGCTTTCTACATACATATATAACATTCTCTCTCTCTCTCTCTCTCCCCCTTTACACCCTTCCCCCTTTTACTACACTTCGAATCTCTCTCCCCCTGTGTGTGCGCGAAGGTATAGCTTCAACTTCCCTTGTTTATACTCTGTATATTTGAGGCTACATGCATGTATATGTATTGAGAGAAATTGTAGGTGAAACTATTGAGGGTAGATGCTAAAAGGTGGGAAATGAACTATGTTTTTTATGCTAATTGTATATAAGGGGGATGGAGACGAAGGGAGAGAGCTTTATGTTAATGAGAAACAGTTTCTTCAAGTTTTCTGATGTAATAAAAACTTTTGAACCTTAATAATTAGGTAAATTAATTATAAATTTTATGAATATTTATTACCTTTGGTTACATATTAGTTTAGTTTATTAAGAATTGCAATAAATTTTTAAATTATCATTTATCACTATGAATAATTTTGATATTTCATTCATGTAAAATATTGAGTTTTTTAAAAAATTTTACTTTTTTAACTATTTCTTGTATTAATAACCGTTGCCTATTGATTTTCGCATATTCAAGATTCTTTTGTTGAAACAAGTTTCAATTTTTTCTTTTTACATTTTTTTTATAGAATAATTACAAAAGCTTTTATTTTTGGATTCAAATTCTGACTAAATTAATTTCTCTAAAAATGAGAAAGTAAAAAAAAAAAAACTGGCATTTAAAAAATTTACTCTTTGTGTTAAAATTGAAGATTACATGCAGTTGAATGATTTTTCTGATTAAAAAATTTTTGCAATACTCTTTTTTAATGAAAAATTTTCTTGACGGATAATATCTCGCGGAACGTTATAATTATTCTTAGATACATCGTGAAAAAAATATTGCTTCACAAGCTCTTTTTTTACATGCTTGTAAAACATTATTTAGTTAATGCGTTGCGATGCTAATTATTATTACGAAATAAGAGCATAAGTGTATAATTCGCATTAATACGTATGTACATATGTATTGAAAATGTAATAAAAGAGTGGGAAATAGTACAGAGGTCGGAGATACATCATATGAGGATCGAACAAATGATAAAGCAGAGAGAGAAAGAGTAAAAGAGAGAAAGAGATAAACTATATATACGCGTAATGATAAACAGCAAATCGAATAAAAGCGAATATATACTGATAAGGCTACTACATGCCAGTTTTATGTCATAATATTTGAGCAAACAGTGAATACTCGCAAAACTCATCTATAATTAACTGTTTGAAGATTATCAATATATGAATATGTTATTTATCTCTTTTTTTACAGTTCACTGTTATGCGATACGATATACGTGCTTCAAAATGGTGTCTGTATTAGATTTTTCAAATTAATTTGTTGTGGCTGACGTACAGAAAAAAATGCTAAGATTGTCATGTGATAAGAACACCATATGTGAAATATCACTTTTATGTATGATTTTTCTTTACATGAAAGACAATTCGGAATAAGTAGTGGGTCGAGTTTTTATAAATTAGCATATTTTATTACACGCAGCTGTAAGTCCGTACGCAATGCATGTTAATGTGTCATTTATCGTTCTCGATGATTTACACAATTACTCACGTTTTTAATACAAATATTTATATATTTTCTGTTGGAGAGTAATTGAAAAGAAGTTAAACTGAAAGTTAACCCACAAAAAAGTAAGAATATCGACGGGCAATTAGGATATAAAAAAATCTGGTTATAAGGATAGTTAAATTTATCCCATTCTAAGTAGAATAATTGAATATTTAAAATTCAAATAAAAGTCTTGCTTTAATATAATAGCAAAAAGCATCAATAGCTTCTCCTCCTGTTAAAAATAAAGCTCCCCTATTACTAATACTCTCAAAGACTTATGAGAGTTAAAAGTATAAAGAAAAATAAAAGAAAAAAACAAGTGCAGATTCTGCCAAAGTATATATAATTCGAAAATGATCTGACGTATGCCTTTCAACAAAAGCTAATTTTACATAAAGCTCACGTGAGAGAGAGTAGAAAAGAGAGAAATCTCGACTACGAGATGGTGGAGGTGGTGGTGGGGATGGGGGAGAGAGAAATATAAAGCTTCGGTATTCCATAGTGTATAACTGCAAAACGAGTTCTCCAAAGCTTTATACTAAAGGCATTTTCGCGTCTTCCTCAATTTAATTGGCACTTGTCGAAAGTGCCACTTGAATTTCTTTAACGATCGTGTGAGATGGAGCGAGGCGCTGCTGCTACTACTGCTACTGCACCACGCAGAACAAAATTCAAGAGAGGGAGTGCTAATATTATACTCGCTATTTCAAACGAAATCAATCTCTCCTCTTTTCTCTTCTCTTTTTTGAATAGTTAATTTTTGTTTTCAGTTCTTAAAGAATAAAAGTCAGCGACAAAGAAAATATTGTTATATCAAGATTTTTTGTATAATTTGCTTTTATATTTGAAGAGCCTTCAAAAGGATGTAAAGAACAATCTTATCAAATCTTGAAAAAAAAAGTTAACAGACGAGTATTTCAATTGAGACAATGAATTTTTAAAAAAATATGTCTGAATATAACTATTCATATTATTTGAATATTAAACCCATTGTCTGTTATAAAGACTTTTAAAAGTTTTAGAAAATTCAGTTAAATTTTAATAAGCGCTGTGTAACTCATTAAAACTTCCTATTATTCAAAAGGTTTTCAAAAATGTTATCTTTAATTTCACTTATAGTAAATTTCATTTTTTTATTAATAATATAGTATTTTTCAAAACAACATAATTTCGATTATTATACAAAAATTTAAAATTTAACTTTCTAATATTTGCACTTTCCGATAATGTAACTTTTCTGTAGTGGTCTTTCCGATTTGTCTTTCCAAAAAATTATTTTAGTACCTGTATGATATTTTATTTTATTTTTTATTATTTTACGTCGCTATATTTATGCTATAAGTGCAATGCTAATTAACGACGGAGGTCATCAGTGTGTTTGTGGACAAAGCGCATGAAACATACAGTGGTGCTTGTATAAATTAGCCGAGAGCGGGATTCGAATTCGGGTTCTCGAGATTATGAATCCATCGCTCTACCGACTGAGCCACTGACGACCTCGACTAAACTTTTTAATTAATATCATATATTCTTTGAAAATATATTGTAAACAATAAATTCAAATTAATTTGAATACAGTACAGCGTTTAATAATTATAAATTATTGTAATATTATTGATCTATACATATTAATACATTAAATACTGAATGGAAAAATTCAATTTTCAATTTCGCTAAAACAATTTTTTATTAATTTCAGAACAATACCACGAAAAAAAAGAACTTCGACGCCAGCTGCAGCGTTACATCAGCGCAGAGCATCGCCAGAGTGGTAATTAACTAGCTTGCGAGAGAGAGAGAGAGAGAAAGAGAGTTTGAAAGGCGAGTAACAGGACAAAGGCACTACACTAGTGCCTTTCCACGCGGCTGACTTGACGTTCCAGTTTTCCTGTACTCTTCTCAATTTTTTTCTCTTTTTTTTTCTTTTTTTTCGTTCATTGAATGATAGGAAGAAGAGAATTCTGCTCGCTCCGTCTGTTTTCCTCGGGTTCTCGAAGGTACATACACACAGTTGTATAGTGCGTCGTCAAAGCGCTTTTGTTTTTCCAGAGACTTTCGTTGTCATCGAAAGTTACACTTGAAGCATCCTTAGAGCTTTTGTCTCTTTTGAGTTTCGGGCGAAAAGAGAGAGAAAGAGAAAGCGCAATTTTGCCAAAGCCACGCGCAAATCGCATTGTTGGGCGCTTCACTAACTTTTTTTTTTCTTCTTTTCAAGAAAATTTTATCAGAGAGCTTTGACTATTCAGCTGCATGATGTTTACTTCCTTCAATTTTTTTGTTTCGATTAACTTTTATTTAATTAAGAAATATTTATTAACCAAGAAAAAATCTATAACTATTTTCAGAGCTTTTTTAGATATAAAGCTCAACAAACGCAATTATTGTGAAAGAAAAGTTATCTATTTTCAGTTAAAAAGAAGATTTTATTTTGAGAATCGAAGCGAAAAATATCATTTTTTAAATTAAGTTATTTCAAAGCAAGCAAAGCTGAAAGATTGTTCGATATTGATTTGAAGAAGTTTATTATAAAATACAATTTTTAATCGTTCAAAGTTCTGTTAACATTCTAAGTAAAAATAATTTTCTTAAAAAACTTTTATAAGTATTTAATAATAATTTATATTTACACTGGTTCTTCAGACTCAAGAAATACTATTTTAATATTGATAAATCAGTCTAATGATTCCAAGAATTTACAGATTTATCAGTGCATAACGTTAATAATCTCATACTTTGCAATAATAGTTAAGAGAAAAATATATTCTTAGCTGCTGAAAATTCAATAATATTTAACGTTTATAATATGTTTTTAATAACTGCGGCATATATATATATATCCCGAGCATTAATCATTGGTCATGGCTACTTTGTCACCGCTTGAAGAAAATAAATATTTAACCAGAAATTGTCGAAATGATAAACGCGCGAATATTCTACGGTCAAATCAGTTATACACTAAAGAATCGTTGCCAGAAGTCCATTGGCAACACGCAGTGTGTATTAAATGATAGTAGAAACGAACAAAAACTTTAAATTTCACGAATATTGTTATAATAAAACGATTATATTTGCTAAACAGCGGTAATATTGGCACAAAATTATAGCAATAAACCGTTTACGTTTCATTACTTCAATTCCTCTCCGCTCTCTCTTCTTCTTCGCGTATACAACCATCAAAAGCTATATACACACGCATACACACCAACAGGCACCCACATGCACGTAACGCACGCTCGGGACATTAATTATTTATAAAGGCATAGAATCAAATTGCAGCTGCAGCAATGAATTGAGTTAAAATGCTTTGTTCTGCGTGGTACTATCAGCATCAACCAAAATGATACGTGAGGTGCATCCAAGAGAAAGGAGAAAAGGGTACTAGAAACTCGCGATCTTGCTGTCGTCATAGTTCTGTCACAACGGAGACGGAGGAAGGACTTTCGTCGTTTTATGAGAATCAATTTCGTGACGATGTATCTATTTCTTCTACAATTGTTGTTGTTCTTGGCACTTTTTTCTTAATATTCATAATGTCATTTTGTAGCGCCGTCTGCAGACAGCAATAAAAAACTTCTAGAATAAATTTTAATAAACGCTTTTACAGCGAGAATTATTTTGTTTTGCGTATGGTCATGGTACCAGCAAATGAATAAATAAGAAAAAGTTGAGATTAACAAATATTTATTGTACTGTTAAAAAAAATATGAAATTCAATGCAAAACTGGAAGTTTGCTTGCAGTATGTGCATTAATTTTTATGCAAACGAGCATAAAAATTAATAATTTTACCGTAATTTTATTGTACAATTGCATAAAATTTAAAGTAAAAGTAAAAAATTTCAGTAATGTACTGGACGCAAAATTTTTTTTAACAGTGTATATGAAAATCGATTGAAAAAAAACTTATACACTCTTAATTAAAGTTTTAACTACTTATTTTAAAAAATGAACACTAAAACTGACGAATAATCAGCCGTATTTAAATGACTTGAAGTCAACATAACCTCAAATTTTCTCTATGCTTTTAATATGTTCATTCATCACTAACACATTCCTTAATAGATTTAGATTTTTTTATTTAAAAATTGAATTGATATCCGTCGAACTTAAATATTTTTTCTAGAAGAATAGCTAGCTTTTAACGGCATGTCGGAGCTGCAGCAATCGAGTTTTGCTTTTTTTATTTTATCGATATCTTTTTAAATTCTTAAATTAAACAAATATAATGACTTGTCCGCACTAAAGTTATATTAGTACAATAATTTTTGTTAAAATAAAAAATCATTTGGACTTGTTATTTTTTTATGAGCTTGGATTGGAAATTAGATATCAAACTCGACAAACCTAACATTATAATACGATATATTGAAAGTTTTTATTATAACTTTGTATGTATAATATTTTGGTGGTTTTCTTGAGTTGTCCGCACTAGAGTTTAATCTTACAAATTTTTTCTTTATAGCAAAAAAACTCAATTAAACGCATCGTTTATTCATAAGTTAAGATTGGAAATATTATTAGAAGGCGGACAGCTTCGTCATGCTCTTAAGATGCCAAAAAGTTGATGATTACAATATAGGAGCGTATATCGACGGTGGCTGCGAAAACAATCACAGCTGTGTAATTGACTACAAAAAAAACACATCTCCAAAAGTGCGGCGAAAAAAAACACATCTTCTAAAGTGTGACGAAAAAAAACACATCTTCAAAAGTGCGGCGAAAAAAAACACATCTTCAAAAGTGCGGCGAAAAAAACACAGATCACTTTTGAAAATGTGTTTTTTTCCGCTTTTGGAGATGTGTTTTTTTTCGCGGATCTTTTCATCGATGTTTGTTTTCGTAGCCACCGTCGATATATAAGAGTAGAAGTATTTATAATATTATAATATTAATATATATATTTTAACATAATAAGTTTGTATAATAAATAGTATATCGTATGAATATGAATTATTTTTTATTCTAGAATAGTGTTCATTTGCTCATGATTGTTCAAGGACTGAACAATCTACTAATATTTTTTTGTAGCATAAGCATATGTATAAAGTCTGATTCTTTTTATTAAAGTTGCGGAATAAAGCTTTTATGCATTGATATTCGAGAGCATAGCACATGCGGACATTCTGCTGGCCAATTGTAACGTATATTAAATCTATTGCTATTTGTATGGGGGTATCATTGTTGCTTCAATTCCGTAATATCATATTTGATATTGCGGAAATTTTCATGATGGTCAATGGTGAAGTTTCTTTGTTACAAATTACAATCTCATGTCTATTGTAATATTTTTTTGATATAACATTGAATATTATTTGTAAATATAAGTGTTTCTTCATGATTAAATATTGTACTATAAAGTAATTAATTGAAAAAAAGGAAAATTGTTTTTGTGATTAATGTTGATGTTACCTTATTAGTATCCTATTTTTAATATCTTACATTAAAATTCAATATCTTATATTAAAAATTTTACAAAGATATTTAAAAATTTGGATTATAAAATAATATTTCGAATCGCGATAAATCATAAAATCATAAGTTTAATGCAACTAACCTTAAGATGAGGCTTCTTGTAAAGAAATATGATGCCAGAAAATGCTGTTGATAGACCTGTAACAAACAAAAGACCACAATTATCAGATACTGCTCGGAACTAATAATGGAAGTATCGTATATCTCCAGGTCAGAGATTTTAATCAAGCTACGTAATATGTTTTCTGATAATAAAAAAGGAAGCTTGTTATTAGCGGTTTTATTTCATTGGTTATTACTCTTAAAATCTAGATCACTGACTTTGCAATTAAACATCTTTCATTCTGAGGAAAAAAGCAGCATCGTTGAAAAAGACTTGTTGGGTTTTTATATTAAAGTATTTTTATTTTAATTTCTTTTTTTTCGAACAAATTCTTTAATATTTAATTACAATTTTAATTAGCACTGTAAGATCAGTTTATAAGCTATGTATTTTATATTGAAGCAACAAAAGCATATTATTCTCGGGGAAAATCAAAATTTCTGAAATACGGAAGTACGATATTTTTCCTCATGAATTGTCGGGCTTTGGTTTTATTTCCCTTTATAATTAAAAAGCTCTGTATCGGATATTAATAATCTTGATATTAATAGATGTTTCGATCGTCGGTAGTAAGAATAAAGTTAGTTAACTTTTCTCTCTCTTACTCCTACAACTGTTATTAAAACTATTTATAATTACCACACTATTCAGCGGTAAGCATAACTTTTCGGTCTTGCTTTAATTAAAGCCACCGAATGAACTAGCCGCAAAGAAGAAATAATGCTTGATGGTTTAAAAAAACAGGCCAAGCCCTGGCCACTGGTATTACATTTAAATTGCTCAGGCACAGCACTGGAGTTCTAATTAAATTCTAGTCGCGCAAGCAGCGTAGCACCTTTAACACGCGCAAGTTCGCTTAAAGTCATTGTTAAATTTAAACACCATCCCTCCTTCTTTTCTGCTCTTTCTTCCTATCCTAAAGGACTAGTGAAGCGCAAAATTTTATAAAGAAGCGAGAAAGAGAGAGAGAGTAAGCAAAGTATTGCAGTCACGATATACACCTTGGTGTATAAGAAAAGAGAGAGACAGAGAGAAATTCAGTTCTCTTCGTAATAAAGATATCGATCGGCTTCCGTATACCGTGACCAATCCCCATATATATCGACGCGGGGGTCGAAGAAGATGGAAGTAAGGGGTGGCGGTGGCAGCAATGCCGATAGCGGAAAGGGTTGAACAATATAAATCGCATCTAGCCGTCCCTTTCTGCTTGTTCGTGTGTATACAGGCTCATTTGTAGAATTCTATAGTAGAGAGACCCAACACCCCCCAAAAGGGTGTAGAGGTTGAGGAAACTCTGGAATACGAAAGCAAAAGGGCTTCCTGCTACTGCACAAGCAAAGAATTCAATAAGAGAGGAATACCTTGCTGTTTCACGCGAACTTACAATGTACCTCGTGACCATGAAAATGTTTTGCATTTCTCTTTGAACCGATCAATCTCATTTTGACTTTGTTCCCTTTTTTTCTTCTTTTTAGCTACACCCCCTTTTAAATTGCAAAAATCACAAACGACTTTGTTAGAGTCGGATGCCTTGCTTCAATGCTCTAGCGTACAAGATTAATTGAAATGGCATGCTCCATAAATCAAACGAGCTTGCAATCCTCAATTAGCTAAGATTAAGATAGGATGCAACTAAAAGATGATCGCTAATTTTTTTCATCATTACAAGCGTATTATTTGTAAAACTTGACTGCTAAACAGTTTGCACTTTATTCGTATTTGTGATCCCTCATGAAAAGATCGAATCTTATATAAACCTGGTGAATGAAAGTGAGAAACGATGTTGTCATCTTAATGTGATTGACATAAGAGAGAGTAGAACAAGAGTATTGAAGTAAAAGTGTACGCTCGACACTGTATGCGTCATATACTATAAGGGAAACTCAAAAGTTTAGAGGGGACAGTTGAACTTAACTTCATAAGTTACACTTCCGTTTCATGCTCTATCGCCTCCCTCAATTGTATTATAACATATTTACTACACAACGATTTTTTTCTATTTAAGATTACATTAATATTAAAATGAAACTTTTTTATTTTTCAATAAACTTATGTAAAAATTTAAACAAAAGAAAAACTATATATTTGATGATAAAACAACGAACAAATAACTTTAATGACAAGTACCTTAATTATTAAATATTAAATATTTTTTTTAGAATTGTAAAAGGAATGATATTTTTAATTTATGTAGTATCGTGAACTATTACTATATTAATTTTAATGTTACTTTATAAATTATTTGATAATTGAAAAGAAGAATTTTAAAACTCGATTTATACTGTAAAGTTATCGATGTTTGTGTAGTTTGGCACAAAAAGAAAATTTCACATTATTAGACATTTAACGGATAGATACGGGTCAATTTAACTAATTATAGCTCTCGAAAACTAATTAACGCGAAAATTTTTTTACATCCAACAAACTCTATAATTTCGTTGTATATACACATATATCGCATTTATATATATATCGAATAAAAACTTGTACGTAATTAGATTGTTCTAGAGTATATTGAGCTATAAAATAAAGTTCGTTTGATAAATGACAATACACAGGACGAACAACTTGCACTTAAAAGCTTTTCAATTTTCTAACCACGAACAATATTATGGTTTTTCCAATATTCTGTTTTACATTAAAATACATCAACAACTCCAATCATCAAAGAAATAAAATTAATATTTTGCGTTGTATGAGGATATTTTTATAATGAGCAAGTAATTTATATGAAATTAACTTTTATCGCTGTTCTAATTAATTCCTCTAAAATAGGATGTAATCTCTACTTTAAAGCTTTATAAATCAGTTTCCTTATCATAATTTTTTACAGTTCAGCGCGACGGAAACGAAATTCACAGGTACCGTGATAATCTTTTTCAACTGATTATTGTATAAAATGATAGAAAAACGACCTAATTAAAAAGTTACTTGATATAAAAAAAAAGATAAGATAATAAAATAAGGCGAACTTTTCTATACAATGGCTGTGCTTTTAGTATATATAACATCATCGATCGATCTATTAGTAAAGTGGCAACAATGCACGAGTAATTACCGTCGCGTCTAAGGTTAGCATCTAAGATCAACGATATCCCACGGGTACACTATTTACATCTAAGGCCAATGTATATAAGTAACGAGCTGGATCATGCCCAGTTCTTGAGACTTGCTACATCTTCGATTCCATGAACGAATCCCAATACTCTAGAGAAGGAGAGAAAAAGTACAGGTCAAATTAGTATTTAATAGCTAAAGTTTTAGTTTAGCAAGAGTCTAAGCTTCTTTTTCCGACTAGTGTTGCAAAAAAAAAAAGAGAAAGACCATCACTGTAGCCGCGAATTCCCATCAGAGGCGTATCGAGCCGAAGCTTCTCTGCGTCAAGAAAAATTGCTTCCTTTACTAGCGAGGAAAAGACTCGAGAGGAAGGATTAAAGCTGAAGGGAACACGATGTGATCACACGCGAGGTCAACAACAAGACTAGATAGCTATAGACAGGACGAAAAAAAAACAAGAGAATTCAATGTAAGAGTTCAAATAGTGAATCTCAATAGTTCAATAAAATATTACAAATTCAATTATAATGAATTTTAAAATATTTGTAATGAATCAATGAACAGTATATTTAATATAAAATAAAATTCTATAATATTTCAATTAAATTTCTTTGCTGCTTTATAAAAAAATATGACTTTGTCATTTGATATTTTTTAGTATAGTAAAAATGACAAGTAATTATTAAAAACTCATTTTATCCTAAAAACTAATTAAACGTGAGTTTCATTATAAATTTGATGGATTGTCTTTTAAGCAGGCTGCAAAAAAATTAATAACCTGATTTTATGTACAACTATTATTCTCGTTACATTTATTACAAAAGCATTTACACTTAAAGAAAATTATTATTACAAGCATCTTATTTGTGCAATAATTAAAGCTAAGCCAAAGCGTTTTTCAATCAAGATTTTGTTAGCGCAAGTAGTAAGAGTAAATGAAGCTCCGGTGTACAACACAGCAACGTCTTTAAAGTTATGAAAATTACGCGTCCAAGAATGACTGATAGATATTGCCGATAATGGAAAAAGCCAAAAGCAAAAGGGTAAAGACTTCGAAATCTTTGTCATACTGAGAGGAGCCCGTTTTCTTGCGCGCATAAACAGCAAAGCAGGTGACACTGATTGAACTTTTAAAGAAAGCAAAAAAAAGAAGAAGAAGAAAAAACTTAGCAGAAAGCCAGCGTTGGAGCTATCAAGTTTTTGAATATATATAAAGAACAAAGGAAAATCTAGATGCTCTTTACTTTTTACCATAGCATCCAAGCTAAAAAGTAGAGTGTATAAGGAGGAGATGAAGAGAAAGACGACAAAATGAGAAAAGGAAAAAGATCGGTTGCGCTTGGCAATTCCGTACAGTTGCGACGACGTTGCAATAAGGAAGGTAGCGTGCGGTTGTTACTAGAGAGAAAGAGATTCTCTTTCACTTGTAAGGGAAATACGCTAGAACGACCCTATGTATAAAAGGGCTTTTGAAAAGGTACGATTATTCATTATCTAGAAAAAGCAGTCACTGTCGCCGCCGCCGCCGCCGCTTCCAAATTTCCCCGGAGAGCCATCGATCCCTCGACACGGCGCATTCCACGATCCATATTCTCTTCTTCTTGTTCCGAATGTATACCAGCAGAACGCCGTCGTTTCTCTCTTTCGCTCTCTGAAAACGCATGTCTGCATTTACCTGACTCGTTCAGCTTTAAGCACGGAAATAGAAAAGAGCCGAGAAAGAGAGAAGAGTACTGCGAAAAGCGTCGAATCTAGGAAGAAGATGAACAAGCCAAAAGAATATATATATACATATATATTTTCAAGTATAATTAGAAGAATGAAATTTGACGGGTGATGCCGCTATAAATTGAGTTGTCACAAGAGCCAAAGGTAGGTCGACCCAATTGCAAAATATGCGTCCTCTTATATTACATAAATGCAAAAGCAGACTTGATACACTCGCGTTTATATGAATATATATATTCAAGCCTACAGAATCGCACGCACGTACGCAAATTTACACGCACACACACGCGAGTAGGCGAATGACAATTTTACGGTGGTAGCTTGTTCTCTCTTTCTCTCTCTTAACATACGTTTCGAATTAGAAAGGCTAGTGCGCGCGCAATAATACGGGCTACTATAGGCGAGCTCTGCACACCTGTTCGCTTGCTATAATGAATAGAGTGTGGGTGAAAAAGCCGACTTCGACAGAATATACGAGTTCTATTGCCAAGACTTGCTACGCGCATGCAAGCGTCATACTTATATTTATTCTTACACCCATATGCAAATGAAAAACATTGGCTTTCATATCATACATAGCACACTTGAAATTCGCCCTTTCAATGTACCATAAAAGAAAATGTAGATAGAGTTGTATTAACATGGGTATAATTGTCGATGAATTGAGAGTCGAATTCTTGTTCTCTGCAATCATGTTCTCTGATTTCCAAAGAGGAAGGCGACGAGAGCCGATATTATAGGGGACGGCGAGCTTTCTCCAGCGAGTGATTGCGTTTCCATTGACACGAGAGTACATAGAATAGAGCAGCAGAAAGAAAAAGAGAAAGAAAGCAAAGAAGAGAAGATGAGTGAAAAGATAGATAGAGAGTAGCACACACGCGAAAGGAGATGGATAGAGGCGAGCAGGTGCTTGCCATTTTCGCCCTCTTGCCGTACAATCCTTACAGATAACGCGTCGTTTGTAACTGTCACTGAAGCTCGCTCGTGCGAAAGCACCAAAGTAAGGAAAAAGATGGAACGAGACGAAAGAGTCTACAGAATATAAGAGAGAAAGCTTCGAGGAAAATAGAGGAATAAGAAAGGCGTGTGAAAGAAAAGGAGAAAGTCTGTATTTTAAGGTCCAAATAAAGGATGATAGGATCCTTGAGAGAAGCGTCTTTCACACTCGCAGAGAATGCCGGCCTCTGAAATTCACTCAAGCCTCATAATTGTGAATTTTTATCGAGTCTTTGAAAAAACAATCAATATATAGATAAATACTTTTATAGAAAATTTTAAAATGCCTGTCTTGGTTGAATGATTAATAATTTCTGGATGAACTTCTATTTAAGATGTTGACCTACGAAAATAATGCATATTACTTGACCTAAATAACGGAATCTCTTGTTAAATGTTGCTAAGATACGATTTATTATGCATCAACAGTTTGTTTTCCAAGCATGCAAGAATTAATCGTGTTTCGAAAAGCATTAATGAATTATTTACTCGCGAAATGTGTTTACTTATATTATTTTCCATCCATAAGATATGATGCACTAAATTGATGACATGATGTTAATACTGAAATGAATGCTTGAACAGCATGCTAATTTGATTCCCAAACGATAATCTAGTTAAATGACTGACATCGAAAATTTCTATATTAAAGATAAATACAACATTTCAATAATATAATGTTGTTTTCAAACTAAACACTTAAGTTTTCCTTAAAAAAGTAACTAGTTCACGGCTGCATTATTTAATGTTACAGAACCTTTACTCAAAGTCTATAGGATCCACAATTCCTTTTACCTCTTTGGAAAAGCATGCTACTGAAGAGAGAGCCATGCCGAGTGACTAATGTTACTTGAAAGTGGATTTGTATACCAGCTAAAATCGATAAGAACACGAAGGCTCTGGGCTCTCGGACGACCGAGTAAGCGCGTCCAGTCTAATCGAAAAAGACAAGGATGGTAAATATTTTTCTACTGATCTTTGTCTTTAATGCACATGATTGGTATAAAACTGAAAATTAAATACAACTAATTTTATTAGATGCAAGTATATAGGAAATATTATCTTCATTACTCTTATTTATGAAGTAGATAATTAAGAATAGGCCGCATATCTTTATCCTTTTCTATACAAAAAATTTATTTTTTTGTAAAAACTAATAGTTGTAGCAAAAAACAAGGAGAAATTAATGTCTCATCATATCCTAAAAAGCAATATTTTCTTTAGTATAGAAAAACTAATCTTATCACTTTCTAAGAAAAACTTGAAAAATTAAAAATGGAGTTTAGGATAAAAAAATTTTTTTTTCTTGAAACATAAAAAATCAAATTTTACGAAACAAAGCAATCAATTATTTTCCTCATTAAAGAAAATATTGCGTTTTATGATGCAAGATGCGTTTTTTTCTTTACTTTTGCTATAATTATTAGTTTTTGCAAATAAATAAATTGTTTGATTTAAAAAGGACCGAGATATGCGATTTACACTTAATATATTAATTAAACTGAAATGTCACTATTAGTTTGCAGGATAGAAATTTTTCTTTACGAACTTGGTACATAAAGTAAATGGAGATTTGGGTTAAGGTCAAAGACGCGAGTCATGAGAAATTTGACACTAATGCGGAAAAGATAGTGAATCCATGGGGGGATGGTATTAGGTTTTCTCATGTGCGTGGATCATTGTACAAAGTGAAAACGACTTTTAGCTATGCTATCTCCGGGCACTTGGCCAAAACACTGCCAACAGATATCATTCCACAGCGCAAGTTTCGCGCGCATATTTTCATTTCGGACTTTTGCTGTTCTATATTCGCATCGTCTAAGCTATATAGGCAATGTCGCATTTACTCTACCAACCGACAAGGTATATTTTTATCAATAATATAAAACGCCGTTGCGCGAGGCTGTACACGAGAGTCAGACGCATAAACTATAAAGGCATGCGATCATATCTATATATGTAAAAATTCCATTCGCGAATTGAACGAGTGAATTCTTATGTAGAATGTTCAAGAGAGAGAGAAAGAATTTCGCATGTACGATGAGAGAGATGACAACGCACAATGCTTAGAAGCTTCTTCTCATCCTCATATAAGAGAGAGAGGGAAATCGCATATACGATAGCGAAGCCGGAGAGAGCAAATTTACCGCGAAATGTATGGTAATAGAACTATTGAACCTGAAGCAGCGAAGGAAACGAACCTGTCGGAGTAAGTTTCGTTTACGTTTTTCTCCTTCCTCCTCCTCCTCTTTTTTCCATTTTCTCGCTCAGTTATCGATAATGGTTGGCCGTAAAAGCGTTTAGCCAGTGAAAACGGACTTTGGCGCCCCGTTGGCAAACGGTCAATTCTTTTCAACATGAGTATAGAAATTTAAAGCTAAAGCATTGCTCTCTCCCTTCAAGTTTTTTGATTTTAAATTTTTATTCAATGACGTGATCAGCGCAAAATCGATCGTTTCCAATGACTCAACGAAACAATTTTATACTTTTTGCGAAAAAAAGTTTTCGCTTTCATAAAGATTTTTTGGGATGAGTTTTATCGCAATTTCAATTCGGATATATTCTACTATCATACGAAATTCTTATTTTAACGACTGTATTTCAGGGAATATTTAAGTATTGAAAATAATACTGTAATATTGAGTAAAAAAAGTATATTAACAATCCATAAGCAATATCTAAATATTCACTTTTATCGCGTATGATTTTAATCGTTTATTTTATTTTTTTATTCTAACGGAAATATTTAACAGATTTATTTGAGATGTATTATTTTAATAGTTTAACGTTTAACAATCAATTTCAAAATAGCTACTCTGTAGTTTAAAATGTTTTAAATTCCAATTATCAGATATTGTACGTACAGCAACATTGACTCTAAAATTCAATAAAGTAACGTTATTCCATTTATGTTTCATGGAATAAAAAATCGTTTTGAAAAATTTGATTTTTAATTGAAGCTTTATAAACCAGCTTACACGAGAGAAAACTGAATTTTTTCTACAAAAAAATTAAATGTAAAAGTTTAAATTTTTTTCAGCAAAATTTAGAATTAAATGTAAATATTATCAAGTGAAATGTAATTTATTACATTTTCTAGTGTCTAATATTTAATTAATTAATAATAAATGTACATAACTATTCCTATATTTATAAAATTCCTATATTATTGGTTTTAATGAAAAAAATAAAAAATTTTATATTTAATTGTTTTTAGTGCATTCAATAATATAGGAATTTAATAAATATAGGAATAATTATGTAAACTTATTATTAATTAAATATTAAATATCAAGTACTAAAAAACCTAACGAATTACATTTTACATAATAATATTTACTATTAATAATAAATGTTATCTTCGAAAATAAAATAACAGTTCCATGAACATCATTGTAGAAAAAAGGCAAAACAATGACTAAATAGTGCAAGAGCAAAATGCAGATGTTACTAAGCGTGTTTCACATTCAAAATACTTTGCTTTACAAGGCGCTAAAACACGTGAATGCGACAGCGTTGGTACATCACAGAGAGTTACGACGAGATAGATGACCTTAGTGTGTAAAGCGCGCTAGACCATGTATAACAAGTCAGTTTTACACATGTTTTTAAGGGAATTGACTAAATTTACTTTTCATAATTTCATAACATTATTATTATTTTAAATTATTAATGATATATAATTAAAAATTGAAAAATAATTTTTAATGAAATTTAAGAGGAAATTGGATTATTTCTTTTTGTCTAATAGTCTTTTTCATTATATTAAAATTATCAATTGTAACAAGCAAAAAATAGCAGCCTCCGCTAAATATAAGTATAATAAATAATTTTCCTAATAATAAAAAAATAATTTTTTCGCGTATATTTTTGAGCATGATTTAAATTAGAAAAATTTCATTAAAAAAGATAGGTTATATAAATAATAGTTCATTAGTTAAATTATACTTAAAAATGACACAAAATGATATTTTTTTCTTGTTACAACCAATCTAAATGACGAAAAGTACTTTTAGACAAAGACATATATTTCGATATTCTGTTAATGACAATTTTCTAAAAGCTTAAATAAAAAAGTTTTTTCAAAGCTTTCAAGTGAAGCTTTAAAAAAATTTGTACCCTAACTTGGCAACACTCTCTCCCCTTGAGAAAGGCAATACAGTGAATGTTTACACTGCTCGTACTTAAGCGCAATATTTGCAAAGTTAAATTGCTTGGAACTCGTTGGGCGCGTTGTCGGGGGGAGGAGGGTGTCTGCGATCGTTTGAAATAATTTGACCGATATTTCGAAGCAGCAAGCCCGAAGGTATATAATGGGGAAACTGCGTTGTTGTTGTTGTTGCTACACCGTTGGGCCCTCTCTCTCACATCAATAATTTACGCGAGGATGTAATCATTATTATAATGGAGTAGCAGGTGGCCCAAGCTAGGTTTGTTAGTTACCAAACTGGTGTTACCCTCCCCTATATACACGACTCTTGGGCTCAATGTTTTAAGCAAATGAGTTTCTCGCGCTTGATTTGTCGTGCTTCTCTCTGCTTTATTGTTGTGGACCACCAACGTTATTATTGTATATATACGATCAGTTATTAATATGTCTACGTGCTGGGTTATGCTTTAAGATATTGTCGCAAAGTTTTAGTATCGAAAAAAAAGGACAATACACTTTTCTTAATTGTCTAACGATAAATTAATGATACTTTGCAAAGCTTATAATCTTGTCATCAGTCACTCCTGTAATTACTTTTTAATTTATTTGAAAAAAAGTAATTACCTTCGCATCGTTCAATACTTTCTTTTTAAATTCTCAAAACTTATTTTTGACACTCTGTGCGCGAAATTCAATTTCGCGTGCCTTTGTAGCGTACGCAAAATACTGTATTCGGACACACTATAAGTTGAGCGTGCGCAAAATGATTGAGCGTGCGCAAAATAGATTCAGCGTGCGCAAAATAAACTCAGCGTGCGCAAAATAGATTCGGCATGCGCAAAATGAATTCAACGGGCGTAACATAAACAGTATGTGAACTGTGGGGTAAAATTAAAATAACATAATTTTTTTTCTATAGGTCAATGGATTGATAGGCGAAGTTGAAAATAATTTTCACCTTTATTTTATAGTTTTGAAAATAATCTTTCAAAATTTAATCAGATCAAATATATTTTCACGGAATATAAATTTAGTTGTTTTATAAATTGTGTTTTTTTATTTTATGAATTATTATTTATATTTCGGAGTCGGGGGGCTCCGCCCCCCGAATCACAGGACCCCCCCCCCTCTTCCGTCTCACACCGAATCCCTGTAAATTAATATTATAAATAATTGACTCTCTCGATATCAACCTTTATTTTATAGTTTTGACAATAATCTTTCAAAATTTAATCAGATCAAATATATTTTCACAGAATATAAATTTAGTTGTTTTATAAATTGTGTTTTTTTATTTTATGAATTATTATTTATATTTCGGAGTCGGGGGGCTCCACCCCCCGAATCTCAAGACCCCCCCCCCCTCTTCCGTCTCACACCAAATCCCTGTAATTTAATATTATAAATAATTGACTCTCTCGATATCAAAGCATTATATACAATACTAATGTAAATTCTTATGTTCAAAATAATCGATGTACGCATCGAATTTCGCGCAACTTGAGTCAAAAAATAGTATGTGTAACACGTGCGCTCAACGGGATTTGTCACTCGTGTGAGTTTGGCGCCCTCGCTTCGCTCGGGCGACAAACTCTCACTCGTGCCAGAATCCCTTATTTCGCGCACTTGTTACACAAAATACTATTATATTTTATAACTTAATATGATTGATACTACGAATTTTTATAAAAATACAATAATAATTTCTAGATAAAGAAATTGCTTAAAGTTAAACTTTTATTTTAAAAAGACTATCGTTTAATTCCTCAAATGAAGAATTAAAAAATAAAAGATCATCTAGACAGCTAAATCGACGCTTAAGACGGCAAAAGTTGAACGAGCAAAAGTTTAGCTCTCTCTCTTGTGCGACTGATTGCACGTTTCTGTGTGTAAAGGATACTGCACATTTATACTAGGATGTTGCGTAACACGAACACTCTCGCATTGAGGAAAGGGTAACAGTACGCGCTTCTCTCATTAAGTACAACCTGAAATAATTAGGGGCGGCTTGGGCTGTTGTTGCTGCTGCTACTGCTGCTGTACGAACGTGTATACTACCGCAAAAGAGAGAGAAAGAGAAGAAGAGATGAGGGTATGGAGGCAAAAACGTAACGAGCGTAGCTAACGAGCAACCAGGGCAGATTTTATGGCTAGATGGAGATGATGCGATATGGACGATGACGACCAGCGATTGATGCGACTCACTCTTGTACGGATGAATTCTTGATGAATTTCTATCTTTATTCCTCACTTCCAAGAGGTCAATCATGACAATTACCTGATTATCAAAGAATATTTTATTTATAAATTTAATATTGCACACATTTTGATCTATTCGTGCATATAAGTACTTGTATATCTTAAGATTGAAGAACATCTACTGACATTTTTCAAAGCTAATATAAAGTTGGAATAGTTTTTTCTTTGTCACTAAAGCTAAGAGTATACGCATACACCGCCAGTATGCGTAAATTACTTGTCGTCAGTGCGCAAAGTTCGTATTTCTCTCTTTTATAAGGCTCACGTTATACTCCTGAAGAACCTGAGAAATACATATATATTCTTTTTTCTGCTTGTTATATTTCCTTTGTCTTCGTAGTATCGTTGTCGTTGTTGTGGATACTTTTTTTTTATCTGGAAAGGCGAGACCAAGAGAATAAACGCGCAAACGGCTAGAATATTCTGAACGGTGAAAAAAAAGGGGTAGCAAAGTTCATTCTTTCTCTTTTACTTTATCTTCCTTTTTTTCTCTCTCTCTCTTTCTCTTATATATACGGTTATACAGAAGCTTTTTATGGACAGACTCTGGGTAGCTTACGCACTGTACGTCATTGAGTTTTACTGTCTAGCTGTGAGGGGCTGAGTATACACCTTGCGAAATGATTTTTTCTACATCGAGGTTGTTACTATATAACCCGCAACAGTTCGTTACAAGGCCTCTATTTCCAACGCTCGTTTTATAGAGAAGAAAAAAAATATACTGCACTCTCTCTCTCTCTCTTTCTTTCTTTCACTCTTTCAGCCATTTTTCTCTTTATCTCTGAGGCTCTTTCTCTCGCTCTCTTAACTTTTATCAAGGGCAGATTTTGCGAGAGAGTCCAAACCAATGCGTCAAAGCTTTAATTACGGGAGGGTAACGCAGTAAAGGACGACGAAACGAGATAGGGAATTCCATCCTAAATTCAACGCGACATAGTAGTGTATTGAGTACTCAACGTGTCACAAAGCAAAGGACGCGTCGTTGGTAATTACCGGATACCATACTGCAGCATCCTTGTTCTCTATTCCTCTCTTTTTTTCTGTTCGTCCTGAATGTATACGTACACGCGAATGGGTGTATGTGTCGAGCGGATTATTAGTTGTGTGTGAGGAAACAAAGAGACGAGAGTAGAGAGAGAGTAAGCTTGGAATTCAACGAAAAGAAAAAGTAAGAAAAAAAAGAAGAGGAAAAAAAGGATTCAAAGAGAAGAAAGCAAAGAGAGAAACGTTATCTAGACGCAAGCATCGCACCTCGAGTGCCGGACACACTTTTCATTAGGTTTTCCTTTGTCCTAAGGATATCCCTATTTGTGTCCTTTCTCTCTTATGAGCGCGCAATGCTTTTATTCCCCAGAATTCAAGGCTCAAGGACTAAAAGAAGATGAAGGGGTTGAAATGAGAGAGAGAGAGAGAGAGAGAGAGAGAGAGAGAGAGAGAGAGAGAGAGAGAGAGAGAGAGAGAGAGAGAGAAAAGAGTGAGGTAAAAGAAGTTTTTACGTACAATGGATAAAGAGGGGTGGCTCGAGGTCAATCTTTTTTTATCTTCAGGTTAAACAAGCATTGCATTCGTACTATGTATACGTGCACTTTATCATAATATTTATACTTGAAAAAATACACGACTTATAAAAATCAAATGAAATTTATTATTTACTCTCTTTACTTCAAGTCTTCAAAGTTCAACTGACCATCCCTTAAAATTTTTTTTTATAATATCAGCAATAAATTTTCTATAATTCATATTTTAAGATTTTTTTCATATATTATACATATGAAATTAATTGCTTTCTCATAGAGAAAGCATTGTATCGATAAAAAAAATGTTTTTCTATTTTTTCATTAATTTGTACATATTTGAACTCGGTGAGTCGAAAAAAGTGGTTTCCAGAAAATGTCTGTATGTATGTGTGTGTGTGTGTGTGTGTGTGTGTGTGTGGATGTATGAATTCAGTTAGTAAACTGTATCTCGAGAACTACTCGATGGATTTGCTTCTAATTTTGCATGGAATTTAGTTTTGTGACTAACTTGCTGGGAAGCTATTGATAATTGGTTCTTCTAGCGTAGTTTTCATTTTAAAGTTTTTTATAAAAAAAAAAAAAATTCGATTTTTCGTTTTTTGGTTTTTTTTTGTTTACTACTCGATGAATTTGCTTCAAAATTTGCATGGAATTTATTTGTGATTGCCCGGATAAAATAAATTTTAAAAAACTGATTTTCTTAGCTTAGTTTTAATTTTAGAGCATTTTGAAATTTAAAAAAAAAATGTTTCTATTTATTAAGCCAATAAAATCTTAAAAACTACTCGATGGATTTACTTCAAATTTTCCATACAATTCAATTTTTTGATGAACTGGTGCGGAAGCTATTGAGAATTGGTTTTCTTAGCGTAGTTTTTTTTTAGAATCATTTTAAGAATTTTAAAAAAATTTCGATTTTTCATTTTTTTTGTATTTTACGTAAACTACTCGAAGAATTTGTTCGAAAATTTGTATGGAACTTAATTTCGACTGCCAAAAGTATAAAAAATTTTGTAAACTAATTTTCTTAGCGCACTTTTAATTTTAGAGCATTTTTTAAATTTTTTAAAAAATTTTTATTTTTTATTTTTTTCTATTTTACGAAAACCATTTGATAGATTTGCTCCAAAATTTGTATGCACTTAATTCGCTACTGTCTGAAGAAAACAAGCTTTGGAAAACTAATTTTCTCAGCGCAGTTTTAATTTTAGAGCACTTTAAAAATTTTCAAAAAAATTTTTATTTTTCATTTATTTTCTATTTTGCGTAAACCATACTATAAATTTTCTCCAAAATTTTTATACAATTAATTCGCTATTGTCTGAAAAAAATAAGCTTTTGAAAACTAATTTTCTTAGCGTGGTTACAATTTTAGAGAATTTTAAAGATTTAAAAAAAAATTTCGATTCTTCTTTTCTTATTTTTTTTTATTCTACGTAAAGTACTCGATAGATTTGTTCTAAAAATTACAGGGAAATTATTTGCGACTGCCAAAAGAAGGGAAATTTTCGAAAATTGATTTTCATAGCGTAGTTTTAATTTTAGAGCATTTTTAAAATTTTGAAAAAGAAATTTTGAAAAGAAAATGTTATTTATTTAACCAGTTAGATCTAGAAAATCACTCTATGGATTTGCTTTAAATTTTGTATACCATCTATGTTTTTGTATAACTAGACGGGAATCTATTGAAAATTGGTATTCATAGCGTAGTTTTTTTTTATAGAGCCATTTTAAGAATTTGAAAAAATTTTCAATTTTTAATTTTTTTTGTATTTTACGTAAGTTACTTGATGAATTTGCTTTGAGATTTCCATGAGAATAATTTGCATCTGCCAAAAGAAGGATAACTTTTATAAACCGATCTTAGCGTAGTTTTCATTTTATAAATTTTCTTAAAAAATTTTCATATTTCAGTTTTTTTCCATTTTACGTAAAGTACTCGATAGATTTGCTCTAAAATTTGTATACAAGTTATTTGCTACTGTCTTTATAAACCAAGTTTGAAAAAAATAATTTTCTTAGCGTAGCTTTTTGATCACTTCTTTTGATTTCTGAGTAACTCTTGAAAATTTATAATAGTACTACTGATTTAGATGTTGACTTGTATTATTACATTCAATTAAGTATTTAAATATAATTTATAATATTTAAATCATTATTAAATATTATAAAATAAATTGTTTTTTAATAAATTGAAAAAATATTTGAAGAAGAAGAATGAATTTCGTTGTCATCGTTCTTTTAAAGTACAAATTTATTAATAAATATTAATGTTAGACAATTTTTTTATATTAAAATCACATTTAAATAAATAAAAAAAAAATAATGAAACTCAAAGAGCTCTATGAGAAAGCATTCCGCCAAAGTACTTGGCAGCGTTTTTTTAGAATAATACAAAAAAAAACTAGAATTACATTTTCTTATTTAAAATTATTTAATAATAAGAAAAATTGTTCAGTACATCGATCCGTGTATTGAATTGTTTTTGCAAAAAAAAAAAAAAACAATGAAATTCGAAACAATAAAACTTAAGATTCTCAGTGAAGCAAAAACACAGTTAATTAAGCCTCAGAAAGTCTAAATAATAACTTCGAATATATCTCTACACACTCGATTGAAAATAATCTATAAGTCGTCTAATTAGTAAATGATTGGTTAGACCTTCCTACGTATAGAGTATATTCAATGATTCATTCTTTTTTTGTACAACCAAGAGATACAGAGGGGAAATCCATCTGAGAGAAAAAAAAAGAAAAAAAATACGGTATAGACCGGAGTACCCACTAAGCTCACTCTTTTCTTTTATCCTGTACTTATGAAGACAAGGGAGACTCATTCGATCCATCATATTTTTTTTTCGTTCTAGCAACATATCGGTCAAGTTAAGTAAGTATAACGAGTCCCATAGGGACACAACGTTGACTACTACCACTACTGTGACGAATAAAAGCAATGTATGGTTTGTACTTGATAAGGGGTACACACCAATTCCAAATATTAGACATCTCATCAGAGCAATTTCAAATCAAGGTACGATAGATGACTAGGAAGAAAGATGATTGATTCGTTGCATTAACTAAAAAAAAGTAAATTTTTTTTGCTTCTTTACGAAGAGATAAGAATTTAATTATTTTATTAAGATATTAAATAATTCAAATAACAATCTATGTTGAATTTATAATAGTACATTATTTACCTGGAGTGGAAAGGCTGGATTTACGAAACGAGAAGTTTACAGCTCGAGTCGAAGGCGAGAGCTGTTTTGCGTTTTGTAAACAGCCTTTTCAGCTGACAAGGAGAGTGTCAGGGTATTGGGACGCCGATCCTGCTCAAATTTTGGGAGATGATTTTGGATGTAGAAATATGAAAAAAGCTAAGGTACTAGACTCTAACGCTCAATATTTCTCTAATCACAGGCAAATAAAGAAAATCACTATAAAAGTTACTAGATTTTCAAACGCTTATAATTAATTAGCATTGATAGCTAGAAGCCTGAACCTTTTTTTAAATGAAAGTTGAGTTTAAATCCTTTCGAATTATCACTTATAGCATCGCGAAATATTATTTTTTTCTAAAGTTATAGAGGGGTAAAAATTGGACCTGAAATTCGTCTTTATAACATTAATTTTAATTAATTAATAATAAATGCTAAAATTTGTTTCAATTTTTATTCCTCTATAACTTTAGAAAAAAAAATATTTCGGGATGCTGTAGGTGATAATTCGAAAGGATTTAAGCTCAACTTTCATTTAAAAAAAGGTTCAGGCTTCTAGCTATCAATACTAATGAATTATAAGCGTTTAAAAATCTAGTAACTTTTATAGTGATTTTTTTATTTGCCTGTAACTAGAGAAATATTGAGCGTTAGAGTCTAGTACTTTGGCTTTTTTCATATTTTTACATCTAAAATCATCTCCCAAAATTTGAGCAGGATTGGCGTCCCAATACCCTGACACTCTCCTTGTGAGTTAAATATAGTATATTACATATCTAGGGAGGTAAAGTATTGGCAAATCCAATAATAAAATATCATTTTTGTGTTTTGGAGCTGGGAGCGAAAGTGGTACTTTCGACCTAGGTATGGCGAAAATGTAACTTTTCTCATTAAAGCCGAAAAAGAGAAAAGAAGTTTCGATTTTGAGATTAGAAAATATATTTATTATTCAAAAACAACGTTTAATTATTTTATATTATTATTAAAAAATTTCTGGATAATCATGAAATTTTTAATAGATGTTACGTAATTGTTATCAAATATTAATTACTAACAGTAAAACAGTTATACAAATAGGTTATTACTTTGTTTCAGAATGTAATTTAAACATCATCAAGTACCTCAAGTTAATTAGACTATATTTAAGTAAATTACAGGTCAATTATAAAAAATGACAAATGGTTTTATTTAAAAAAAATTTTAAATTATACATCTCATTAACTTAACCTACATTTATATAATCAATTAAACGTTTAATAATTAAAATCTTAGTGGCCGTAACAAATACTTTGACGCATCAGAAGTCTGGAACTGGCACACAAACATACGTTCTCATCGATGTGCTGATACTTGTCTCTTGTGTGCACGCGGCTTGCAATTGAAAGGGCACGTGACATCAAGAGAGAGAGAAAGATAGAAAGCAATGAATACGTAGTCAAGGGACATGAACCCCTTCTACAAAATCGATGACTATTCCTACAAGCTCTTATATGACTATGGTATATATACGAATGGTTAAAAGGACTACTATTGCTTGCTCCTGTCAATACTCTTTTGAACTTTGTTAATGTTACAAAGTTACTACAATGTGTTATAGTCAATCCTAGCATATTCTAGTATAATATATTAGTTGTATACTCGAAAGTTAATGAATTTTAATATTTTTAGATTAATTAAACGATCTTTTTCATTCAGCAAAATTTATGTATTTTATAAGTGTTGTATAAATATTTTATAAATATTGTATATATAGACTATAATTAAATTGTGTTTACATTAATTAAGCTAACATCTATTAATTATAAGATAAACGTTAAATTTCAATTTAACATTTTATTTATATAAATCAAGATCTAATTATAATTTATATATATATATACATAAATGAACTGATAAAAAGACTTGTTCATTGATTCGAATAAAGTGAACGAGTTAATTGAGAATAATATTCTTCGAGCGTTCGAAATAAATTTAATTTTCTTAATTCCTTAAAGAAATAAGTTAATTAACTATTCTAAGAAAGTGGACTATATACGTATACATTCTCATTTGAGAATCAATGACAGAAGAACTATGGAAAAGGTAGGCATTAAAATTTCTTATCGCGTACTTTTCTACAATTCCATGTTTTAATCCTATCGTTAAATTTAATATTGAAACTCTGCTCTCTCTTGTCGAATTTATAAGTTACTTGGCTTTTATAAAATGAGAATGGCTTAGAACAAAAGATTAACATTTTTTTCAACAAACAAGAAAATTACTTTAATTATGAAGTTTGTAAAATGATATTGTTTGAAGAGAAACAATCGAGTTGAAAGACATTATTCGGATGTTTGTCAGATAAACGATAATAATAACGTTAAGGATGATAAAATAAGAACAAAAAGAACAAACAAATAAGTACATTGAAGTCGTTCATGACTGTTTTACGGGAATCGCTTACATCGACTCAAAGCTAAACAAGGAGCAAAGTAAATTAATTAAAAGTTAGACCGCTTGCACTCTTCATTCTTCTCTCTGCCTTCCTCTCTTTCTCTCAATCTTTTCGTCCAAAGTCTAAATAGGTTATCTCACGTTGAACTCGAGCTAATTGATTTTTCTTAAACGAGCGTAAAGTTTTTTAAGCACGACGAGCAGAGAGAGAAAGGCTTCCCATTGAGTTTTCACTGACCGTACGTCAAGCCCGTGTACTCTCTTTTACAAGAAGTACTTCAAGATCACTGCAACTTTACGCTATCTATCTTTCCAACAATAAATACGAGAATTTTACATCAGACAATTATTTCTAGAATTTCATTTCTTAACAGGTGTACCGAGAAAAATCTTGAGTGAATTAACGTAGAAAAAAAATATGCGTGCTTTTTTAGTTAATTAAATTTACAAGGCTTTCTTTACAATTTATAAGAAAGAGAGATTTTTCTTTATTAAATTAGAGACTTATTACTTTGCAAGAGAGTAAAATAAAACAAAACAATAGAATACCTGGAAAAATAAAAAAATAAAAACATTTTTAATTATCTTATGATGTTATTTATATTTATTTTATGAAAAATATGTTCGCTTAAATGCCGTCATACCCTTAAAATTATAGAAACGTATTGTGAATTTAATGAAATTGGCTTATAACATCAGCAACGAAAGTTTATGATATTTAATAGCATATGTACTAGCGAATCGATAAAAATATTTTTTCAATGAGTTTTCGACATTTCAATATTATAATATTTATAATTAGTAGTTGTACCTATTCTTCAAAATGAGTTTAAATTATTTTTATTATTTATCATTTATTGAAATTATATAATTAATTATATAAACAATTATATAAACATTTAATACA
Source organism: Anastatus disparis (assembly GCA_017163975.1). NCBI lineage: Eukaryota > Metazoa > Arthropoda > Insecta > Hymenoptera > Eupelmidae > Anastatus > Anastatus disparis. Next base: position 8,479,237 of record JAFFSR010000226.1, read on the forward strand.
ATAATTTAATATTTAAATTATAGAATTAAATAAATATTTTGTAAATTATTGTTGGAATATCAAAAAGTTCATTTGAAGGACTATAGTTCTATTGTTTTACCAATGATTAAAATAATTGAAACGAATTTTTTTACATTAAATAACCGAGTAGAAAAAATTAATTTTACTACCAATAATATTAATCTTGATTTATAACCTAATAGATTTGATTTTAGTCCAAAATTCACAAAGCCTTCTTACATTCACTTTAGAATGAATTTTATTACTTTCATACAAAGATTTACTCAAAAGTATTTTTGTTGCATATGTTTTCTTTGAAAATAAATTTATTATTTGAAGCTCGAAGCTTTTCATCTTAATATACTTATGAGAGTGGGTGTAAATGAATTATTCAAAACGAATCTCGTCTACACAGAAAATAAAATGTATTTTTAGATGTTTTCAAAACTTATTAAATAAATAATACTGCTAATAAACAATTTAAAATAATTTTTAACATTAAATTAAATAGTGACATAAGACTTATTTTTATAGTTGATTACTGTAAATAATTTTAAATTTTAATCTCATATAGGGCCCAATTTATATTTTTTCCGAATAAAGTGAACAGGAATTTTACGTGTATATTAATTGTCATTTATATTTGATTACAAATACTTAATTACAAACAAAAGAAGAATATGTCAGTTAATTTAATTGATGATAGAAAAAAAAATAAAGTTAACTTTGTTATGAAATAACATTTAAACAATACTATTATTGTACTTTTATCATGGCTCATTTTTCAGCTTGACTGTTTAGTCCTCATGGCCCCTCATTAAGTTGGCATTTTGTCCGGATGTCTCTGTAACATCGCACAATTACAAGAGAGCGAGAGAGAGAGAGAGAGAGGGCTTGGCTGTTGTATAGAGCTTGGGCTGAGACTGTGACGGCAACGATGGAGCGTAGGAGGAGTGTAAGAGAGGTAGGGTGAGATGTATATTAATTACACACGGTAAATAGTGAGCATGCCGCAGGCTCCTAGCGCCAACTTTGAAACAATTAAGCAGAATTTGTTATCTTATGCGCGAGTAGAGCTTGTACTTGCAGAGTCGTATATATAGATACGTACAAAGAGAGGAGGGTATAACCAAAGAGAATGAGAGAGAGACAAACATCAGGCTAATTATCATGCGGCCAGGAAAATTCTCAAACGGCAATCATTACAAACAATCGATAACTTTATTTTTTTATTCTATTTCGTACTATACTTATGCATTTAATAAATATTTTATATCTTTATGTATCATCAGATATTATGAAAACAAATAAAATAAAATGCATTTAATATTGTTTAATACACATATATGTATTTATTCAATGTAGATATTTATTCAATATACACATGTACGTATGATTCTAAACGATAAAAAAAAGAAGTGCGAATCAAACGATGGATTTCAATATTTAATCGTGTTGATCAAGCGTTTTTTAATATTAATCATTTGAAAACATATGCAAACAAGATGAAAATTCATTCTATTATTTTAGAATTATAACATACTTTTATATTCAACATTTATTTACTAGTATGGATGCAGGAAAAAATTGTTAATATTTGCACTAACATTCATAAATTTCAAAGAAATTTTTTACTGGATGCTTATAATGTAAATATGGAAAAAGCAATATTTGTATATTCGCATTTTCTAGTAACATAAACAAAAACATTTTTCACTAAAATATTTATTTTTAGAGAAAAATACTAAACATCGAATCGAAAGCATCTGTAGTCATTAGATTAAAAGGATAGTTTTCTTATTGCAATAAAACATTTTGAAGAATTCAATATTCGCGAATTGATATAAGAAAAAATAATAGCTGACCATGAGAAAGCGAAATTGAGGTATGCTGAGAAAAAATTTTTTTTGAAATTTGATAAAATTTACAGTGCACGAGAAGTTGAAGAACATCTTTGACACATGCAGATTTATAGAATAAACTCCAATTTTTTTGTTTTGGTAATTCAGCTGTTCAATCAGTATTTGGTTGTTCGAATGATACATTATTGGAATGGCACTATTTACAATTATTGCACATTTAGAAGTACGGATTCTGTTGAATCAACGAGATTTTAAAATAATCTTATAAATTATTTTTCTTGAGCGTGCAATTTATTGAAATTAATTATTTTAACATAATGTAATAATGCAAACAAGCATAAGTTTAAAAGAAATAGAATGTTAAAAAATTCTAGGTTCATATATATTATAGTGTTGAAATAACGTCTGTGTCAAGTTATACAGCCATGGATAAGGTGGTAAAGAGTAAAAAGGAAGGTCGCGTGCGCTTACTTGCTTGGGATATATAAAGGAAAGGTTGCGAAGATCTCTCTAGTTGCGAGACCCCTGAGATTGCTCCAATAAAGCAAGGAGAGAATGAGAGAGAGAGGAGGAAAAAAAGTGCGGTAGAGAGTTGCTCGTCGTCGTGGTCGTCGTCGTCGTTCGTCCAAGCGAATTAATTTAAGACGCCTGAGAGCCTAGCAATTTCCGCAATTTTTCTAACTCTCTTCACTTTCTCTCTCTCTCTCTCTCTCCTTTTTTTTTCTTGCAATAGTCTTCTTCTACCTACGCAAGCTTGCTTACTTTTTTTTCATCTATCCTTCTCTCTGTCATTTACTCTTCTATCCTTTTTTTCTTTCTATTTTTATTTTTCTTTTTCCCCCTCTCTCCCTTTTGCTCTCGCAACACTAATCCGATTATATGATCTCTCAGCGACGTTGAAGAGAAACACGCGGTGCACAACCTCTCGAGCCGCGAGATTTTCTTTTTTTTTTTCTTCAACCCCGATCTTTTTTTCTTTTTCTTTCTCTATCTTTCGTTTTCTTGCTGTAACAACGAGAGAAAGAGTTTCTTTTTCTTCTTTTTTTTTAGCGCTCAGGAAGAAAGCAAGACTTTTTCACGTGGCTTTGGGATTTATCGACGTTTTTTATTCACTTTCTTTTAGCCATCTCTCGCTCTCTCTCTCTCTCTTTCAGCTTTTTTTATCTTGCTTTGCTGCCACGCGAGAAATCTTGGAATTAATAAAACCTCCTAAAGTAAAACAGCAAAAAACTTTCTCAATCCTGTGTCAAATTGAAATTTATTCTTATTCGATACAACTACGCTGCTGACGTGTTATATAGAACTTTTGTAATCTACATACAAAAGCTTTCTAATATTTTTTTTTTCTGCTTATGAGAACAAAATGAGTTGATTAAAAAAAAAAAGAAAAGAAAGAAGATACATTCATAAAAACAGAAGTGTCAATAACCAAACGAGGAATGATATTTCAATAATATATATAAAATTCAAAAATGAAAAGTGATATTTTTAATTTTAAAATATTCCCGTGTCAAACTTTGCATTTCCATTTTAATAATTTTAAAAATACGCTTTCTTTTTATCATTCCGAACAATATTTAATTATACAAATTTAAAACGTTATCGAATTTTATAAAAAAAAAATGAAATTATCTATCTATAATAAAATAACTAGTGGATCCACGTTAAAAAAAAAGAACGTATATCGTATAACAAAAAGGATAGCGTTTCAGGCGTTATCAACGCGTTACCTTGGGGGCCAGTATTTAATTTCCGGTAGGACGCTTCATTCTTGTCGCTCATCTCTTGTCCTAGAGGCGTGCGCGATGTCAATGATAAACGGCCGCTTCAGTTATATATACACGCTCAAATCAACGCCTACCTCCCTCCATCTAATGTATTTATTTCTCTCAACGCCTATTTTGTTAGGTTTAAGTAAATATATATGTATACAATAACAAGAGAAAAAATAAAAGGTTAGTCCAAGAAGTAAAAGAAGAAAAAAAAAAGATAAGAATTACTCGTACTCGTAAATATCTCAGGAGAGAGAGAAAAAAAGAGGTAGTTGGAGAGAAGGGTCGACTCTCGAAGGAATATCACGGCCGTGAAATAATATTTCGTAAAATCTACGAAGAAGAAGAGAAAAGCTTTTCGCTCGATATCGGTGAAAACTTTCCAATTTCCCGGCAATAACAAAGGTGCCGCCGCGCGCGAGGCTCTGTACTTTGGAGTACTCTATGTGTACACATATATACATATAGGTTATGTGGGTATGTGTATATCGGTTCCCCCCCGGGTATATAAGCCCGGCAACGGTCTTCGACAACTAGCTACCAACACCACTACTACGACTCTTCTTTTCTTCTTGCTTATGTCCTCTCCTCTTCCTCTTCGCCGCAACTGCAATACTCGCGCAAACTGCACCGGCCTTACGTTTGCTTATATTCCTTTGCGTCGCGCGAGCTCCGAGCAACCCCTAGACGTCACGCAGGGAATTTATCAATTTATTTTTAACACTTTTCTTTTTTACTTTTATTTTTTCTATTGCTTTTCTCTTGCGTTTTCTTGTTTCATATTTTAGTTTGATTTTCCAGCGATTCGTTAAAAGAACTTTGTAACTAGCTTATTTTTTGCTTTTCTGTTGTATCTTTGATTTCGATACGTATTATTCTTGAGGGATTTTTTCTTTATTACATAAAGATTTCGATAAATAACAATATATAGAAAATATTTTAAAAAATCTTATTAAAATATAAATATTTATATGATACAAAATCAATTAAAAATTTTATTTATTCAACGTTGAACGAAAATTTAATATTAATTTAAATGCTAATAATAATAATGACTATAATCATCAATAACATCATTTTTGTATAATTTTGAAATAATATTTATAATAATTACTGTAATTATTTTTAAATTATCATTACAATAATTATTAATGTAAAATGTCAAACAATTAGTAAAAAATAATTTATACAATAATTTTTGTAATATATAAATCTATTTTAATTAATTTTTATTAAATAATGCATACATAAAAAGCAAAATAATATTCATAATTTAAAAATATGAATTTTAAAGATTTTATTTTTAGGATTTTAGTTTGATATTTATACTGTAAAACTACTTTTTTACAACAATAGAACGACCCGTATAGGTTATGTAACATGGTCAACATTAAAATGCCACTTTTTTTGAAGGCAAGCGAAGCTTTATTTTTCTCTTCAGAATATATACTTCCGTAGTTGTCTCACAACTGGACTTCCTTTTACTCTCTCTCTTTTCCTTTCTCTCGATTTATTTTAGGATTTATATATTTGGTTTGATAGTACGAAAACTACATCGGTAAACTTTAGCTTTATGGTTAAACTTAAAACAAACGTTTATTATGCTACACTCGATGTATTTTTACTTGATACAATTTATCGTTAAATTATCGTATAATAAAGATGAACGAGGTCAGATATAAATCTTACTTCAAATAATGATAAAAAATACATGAAAAAAAAATATATATATATATATATATATAAGTATTCATATGATATTTTTTTTCTACCTCGTTGACACTTGGCAAAATTAAATTCCATTGTTTTGGACGAGGACGAACGTCCTTTGTAACTTTCCACTTGGATTTATAGATTCCGCCTCCTGTATTGTACAAAGAGCCAACTTTTTTTTTCTTACTCCGTCCTGTTGTCCCAAACATTCGGCCGCCCACAAGTCTTGTCAACTAAGTTACTCTTTTTTTTTTGTTTGTTGCTTTGCAAAAATATTGTTTTACGACATAATAATAGAACGCGGCTAATGTATTTTTGATAGTCAAAAAAAAATAAAAAAATTTAGTCACGATTAACTTGATATGTAAAATTTAATACTATTAAATATTTTGTGCAACTGTCAAACTTCAACACTGAAAATACAATAATTTGACTTTATAAAATGTTAAAAGCGATACACAAGCCTTACAGGTGGCAGCACCTCTTGTGGAACTTTGAAAAATCAACTGTACTATAGCAAATATATACAGACACAGTACATTTAATTAATTGGACTCATTCTATTTATAATTAATTAAATATTTATTTACATCATAGCGTTCTTACCAAAATTATTTTCCAATATTAAATCTTTAATCAAATTAAATAAATTTCACAGCTAAAAGTATAATATCGTGTTTTATAATAAAGTTTCATAGTTCCAAGAATTTCCCGCTGAAAGAGTAAGTGAGAGCAGCGCGATAACTATGCAATAGCGGCAAAGTTGCAACGTATATACGTGTCAAAATAAACAAACAGACTTTCACCGAGATGAGATTGCTAAACTGTTACGGGGGCTGAATTACTCTGTCTGCTAGTAAAAGAACATTTATTAGCTTCGTAACTTTGTTTTTCTTCGATTGCATACTTAAATAAAACTTTATTTTTATTCAATCTGTGATGATAAGGAAAGTTCATTTATCTCTCTGCTTATATTGCTTTCTTTCTGTTCTAGATTACAGTGTTCGAAGTAATATTTTGTAAAATTGTTTATTTATATAACAGCTACTGAAGTTTTAAAGCTAAGAAAGAAAATACAACTAAAACAATATGACTTTAAGCATAAATGGAAAGAAAAATTGGCATAATAAAACATTTCAATAAGAAAACGAAGACTATGCAGAACGAAGTTACGGAACGTTGTGGTTCGCTATATGAAGAAAAGGTTAGAATATCAGCAATTCTATTTAAATAAAAATCTTCGAACGTTTTATCGATACTTCTGAAAGTAGCAAATGTATACGTTCTTCGCACTTATCTCGTAAAGAATTTCTTGCATTTTACGTAAAAGATCAGCACGCGTATAATACAGAGATTCTTAGTAAGCCGCACTCACACATCAAACGTGAGCCCCTTTTTTTCTGTTTCGTATTACAATACGTTTTTCTTTTTTGAACGCTCACATTTGTGTCTTTTCAAAGAGTCTAAAATGTTGGTGAGAGAAAAAGAGAGAGTACTAATCGCATTCTCCGCACAATTTACATTTAATCAAAGGGAAAGCCCTATTGGCCTCGTGCTATTTGCTATTGCCCTATGGAAATCTGTACGCAAAAGCTTTCGTGCATGGAATTCGTAAAGTCGAAAGGCAGTTTCCTCTCTCTCGTCAATGCGCTATATAGCCCAGAGAGCTGAAGAGGAGCAACCGAAGGCTTTTAAATTAACGAACCTATCGTCTCTTGCCGCTTTTACTTTTACCTTTACATCCCTCCTATTCACTCTTCTTTCTCTCTTTCGACCTTTTTTTTCGCACTTTCTATATACTCTATATAACGTCCAACCGCCTAACCATTCCATATACGTCTATATAAGCTATTCTTTCTCTTGCGCACGATCGACTCTCTATACGCAAGCAATCGTTTTCTACTCCTGGGAATGCGTAAAGGAAAATAGTGCTGAGGCCGAAGGGTCGGACAAGAATTACAGGATGATTTTTCTTTCATTGTAACTTATGTTTTTTTCTTAATGAATAAATATTTTTCCCATAAAAGTCTTTCCATTGTGTTTTATCAAATTTGCTTAACATTTTCTTATATAATTGAAATCGTAAATTTATTTACACTGAAATTTATTTAATTAAATAAGGACTAACTTTTTTTAATGTTTATGATAATTTTGATTTATTTTTGCGTTGATACAAAAATATTTATTGAAAATTTTAATAGTTTTGTAAGAGTGGTTTCGCTACGTGTCTATGTAAAAAAGGTTAGTTAAATAACAATTGTATTTTACTGCAGTAAAATTTTTTTTATTAAAACAGCAAAATAACGGATTTTTTTATTACGTAAATTTTTCGAACATTTTTCACCGTCGTACTTCATCCTACTAGTATATTAAAATCCATACGCCTATCCTGTATTTATTAAAAGCTTAACAAAAACCAAATTCCATCATAATAAAAAACTGGCTCCCAAATATTTGCTTTTAGAACAAAAGGCTCTTTAACCCAGGAGTGTTTTATCGACACTTTCTCTCCATTTTCGAGAAAAATTAGAGAAAATATTTTTGCGGCCAATAGTGTGTTTGGGTCGCACACACTCACGTTCACTCGGAAAAAAAGAGAGAGAGACATAAAAAAGCCTTTTTCTGTTCCGCTATTTCTCTCTTCCTCTCATTCAGAAAGTAGAGAGCGACTGCGGCAGCTTTTCGGGTCCTGGTGTAAATCTGTCGGATAAAACGAAGAACGGACCATTAAGTAATCCTACGGGAATAAGAGAGAAGAGAGTAAGCTGGAGGGCTATTCGAGCAACGAATAGTAGAATAAAGAGAGTGAGAATAGGGAGAGAGAGAGAGTGAGAGATTCGAACGGTGCAATTGATTGGCGCGACGGTGGTGCCCCGAAGGCAACGATGCTTGATTAGAATGAAGCAACACGGAATCCCTCTCCGAGCCGCTAATGGTACGCCGCAACCTGTGTTTACTGTGATCTCTCACTTGCCTGTATCTCTCGCGCTTAGAAGATCTCTATGTATATTCCTCTTCACTTATATATGTATATATATATATATATATATATATATATATATATATATATATATATATGACAGAGAGAAAGTAACATTGCGAATAGTCAAGTATGCAGTTGCAGTATACGATGTGAGCACATTCGTCATCTGCAATGCCAATGAAAAGGTCATTCCAGAAGTGGTCGGCAATATAGCAGCCAGCCGCTTAGCTCTCTCTTTCACAATCCTACGAGGGAAGATCTATCCCTGAAACCCAACTCGATTCCAAAACGAGATCGTTCGCTTTTACTCTCGCTCTATGTCGATTTGCTCTTGGGAATCTAGATTTGCGTGCACTTATACTTGCCATCTATATGTATAGTTGCGGCTATCTATCCGTCGGGATAGTGGATTCCAAGAGGCCAAAACTTTTGTAACTACTTTCAAGTATTTGGACTGGCTAAAATAGTAGAGACCAAATTATCCACAAAATGCCTTTTTGGGTGAAAATTGGCTACTTTAAGAAATATAGTTCATTAATATCAACAATGCATCTTATTAGTCAGAAAAATATCACTAAATTTTGTGCATTTCTTCATATACATTATTTTTTCCCAATATTGTTCATATCGTTGCTCCTAACGAAGAATAGCATATTTCATTTCACGAAAAAATAGCATATATAAAAACCAACTAAAGACAAATAAATTCCAAAAGCTTTAAGGAAAACTAACATGTTTCATTGTTTGACCATCATGGGATATTGTTGAAATGTCTTACAGTTAAGAGCATGACGAAGCTGTCCGCCTTCTAATAATATTTCCAATCTTAACTTATGAATAAACGATACGTTTAATTGAGTTTTTTTGCTATAAAGAAAAAATTTGTAAGATTAAACTCTAGTGCGGACAACTCAAGAAAACCACCAAAATATTATACATACAAAGTTATAATAAAAACTTTCAATATATCGTATTTTAAGGTTAGGTTTGTCGAGTTTGATATCTAATTTCCAATCCAAGCTCATAAAAAAATAACAAGTCCAAATGATTTTTTATTTTAACAAAAATTATTGTACTAATATAACTTTAGTGCGGACAAGTCATTATATTTGTTTAATTTAAGAATTTAAAAAGATATCGATAAAATAAAAAAAGCAAAACTCGATTGCTGCAGCTCCGACATGCCGTTAAAGGGATCACCAGAAATGCGTTAGTCTTCGTGAGACAACTGTAATATGCTTTTTCGCGGCAAAACTTAAAAGGTGCTAATTTTCATCGCAAGTGTGAGCCATGCTAGTTATTATCTGAAAATCGAAATGTGCAATATTTCAGTGACGATATAATATATAAAAATCTCTTACATTTAAAATTCTTTTAATTTGAAATGAACATATTTATTACTTTTATTAAACATTTATATACATTCAATTAGTAAATAATAATATCAGTATTAGTATTAACGATAATTTAAAAAAACTAATGTGTTAGCAGTAGCATACACACAATTTTCAACTTTCTGCACTTTCATTATTAAATTTGAGCTACGTCACCGTCTCGCCTCTTAGTAATTTGATGAGTTATTTCAGTCCATGAGAAAGAGATCCTAGACAACACAGCTACGTTGTCAAGAGAAGATTCCTTGTCTTCTTGAAAGTTATTTCCCCATACTCGCTCAACTTTTCCTCTCTCTCTCTTTCTCTCTCTTTCTCTCTCTTCGTAGTACACTGCATCTCGATAACAATTATTTCCGTTATTAGAAATTTAATAAAGGAAAGACGAGACTCTAACGCGCAAGGGTGCTAAAGAGATCCTTTGAAGCCTTTACAATGCCAGCGCACGTCTTAAGGCCATGGACTAAACGGATCTTTCTAGTGACTTTAAGAATCAATCTGTTGTCTAAGTTTCGTTCTGTGAAAACAATGATATTTAAGAATTTATATGACTGTACGAGTATAAAGGGAAATTTTCGAAGATTAAGGAAATTTTTTCATTTAATTCTAAATTTATTACATCCAATTCGTCAGTTGGCTATAAAAAAATATATAAAATATGCAAATTTTTTAATTAGTAATTGGAATTAATTTCAATTAGTAAACTAATGCAGATCTTCTTTGTTTAAAAATTTGCCTTTTGTATTCAGTTTAGGTTTGAATTAATACAATGTGTCTAAAATAATCTTCAGTCTAAGTTATTGAATGATAAATTAATTGTTTTATGCTTCTTCGTAGGTTGACTTGATTTGTTGAAGGATTTGCTAGATTATTTTAGTATTACTGCGAGGTTTTCAATGACTCATTCGGTAGAGCGATGGATTCGTAATCTCGGGGTTCCGAGTTCGAATCTCGCTCTCGGCTGATTGCTACAAGCACCACTGTTTGTTACATATGCTAAAGTTCACAAACACACTGAAAACTTCCGTCGTTAATCAGCATATCGCAATTATAGCATAAATACAGCGACGTTAAATAAAATTAAAGAAATTTAACAGTATTAAATAGGAAAATTTTAGGTATTTTTTAAAGTTTCTATTTTGATTATACAAAAAAAGGATTAGTCAAAAATAAATTTTTTTTATTTTTTATATTATTAAGATCAACATATGCAAAGCATTATCCATGAATTAATCAAAGAAATGGTAATTTTTCTTTTAAATATAATGAAGATTCTGTTTCGGTTTTCCAAATATATTTAAAAATTAGGTAATTCACTTTGATAGCAAAAGGGTCTATGTAGCGTTAGTATTGATTTCCTTTCTTTTCCAATGGGGGGTGGCTTAATTCTCTTTCGCGCAGGTTATACACTTCTCTTAGCAGAGTTAAAATGAAAAAGAAAAAAAAAAGAAAGAGAGAACTTGAAGCGACCAATCGAATAAAGTCCCCGAAGATTTAAAAGAAGGTGGGTTGAGGAATGGTTGAGGAGGAAGAGTAGGGGGGTAACTAAGTGAAGGCGTGCGCCGATAGATTCATCTGTATTCCGTAAAGTAAAATCTCGAGATTATCTCTTGCGAGCAAGAGAGCGCGTGTTCGCGAATAGTTGAACGAGGTAGCGCACGTGACACACCGGCAGAGTTAGCTAGCTAGCTAGGCAGCAGCATCGTCGTAGTCGTCTTCGTACACCGCAGCAATGCCACTTCAAGATTTACTGCGAATTTTTCATTGAATTTCCAGTGCCACAGGGGATGACTTTAGAGCAATGCGCAAAGGAGAATTTTAATTCCTTCGTTAATTTTAAAAGAGACTATAGATTCGCGAACAGTTTCAATTGAATTTCTTTTTATTGATATTAATCGCTTTCTATACTTAAAGCAAAATTAGCCTCGTATTAACTCTAATAAATTTTCAATCTAAGGAATGAAAATCCAAGAAAGCTTACATATATATATGGTTTTTGTTAGAAAAAGTTATTTAGGGGTTAGTCGGCAAAAAGAATAAGCTTGTACGCATTCTTGAGATGTAATGGCCGTTGGACCCTTAGAAAGGGTCGAAAAAAGTAAGCGAGTAGCAGCGATGGATAGCCCTCTTAATTTTTCCAATAATGGCTCTCTCATTCTGGGGGGAATCGACTGTTTGTCAGTTTTTCCCTTTGTGCGCCAAAACCTCAGAGTTTTCTTCTCTCAAGTGGAAACAATAAGCGACGTTTCACTAATTTTTATCGACTTCTCCAGCACAAAAAATTTATATACGCACCTCCTATTACACACATGTGGTGTTTAAAAAGTCCATAAGTCCCTTGAAAATATTTCTAGGTAATAAAAAAGAATTGTATTATTGTAATAATATGTGTATAGTTTATTTAAGCCTAAGCAACATAATTTATAAAAAAAACTTTGATGAAATATGATAGTGAGAAAAGAAGTAAAAAATAAAATAATTCAGTCGAATGATTAAGGAATATAGTGGTTTATAATTAAATTTAACAAAGTGTAATGTATACGTTTAGTAGTATAATGCTCGAAATAAGTAGTAGTAGCTGTAATTAGTTAGGCATCCCGCACATACAAGTATGCTTTTACCCCCCCAGATGGTATAGCATTATCTTGCGCAGCTGCATTGCAGCTTGGATTGCAGGCGCATTTAAGTAAGTTTATACAGCTTTAGAATCTTGCGTTAATCTTTAATTAATCTTTTTAGTTTAACAGACTCTCTCTCTCTCTCTCTTGTTCTCTTTCAGCTCTCTCAGTCTGCTGTACCATTCTTCACTGTAATTAATGGCTTCTCGAAGAAGACCAGTGCTTCTCTAGGAAGATGTGATATAGCAATGGTATTGTTCTGTGCGCTATCTCTTTCTCAGCTTTTCTCTATCCAGACAAAGAAACAAAATTTCCTGGACAGAAAACACTTAGTAAATGGAACTATCTAACAAGTATTTCCGACGTCGATATATCCCTCATAAAGGAGAAACTGTAACTAATCAACCATGCTCAAAAGACGTTAATTCAATTAAATTTCCAAATAGCAATACCAGAGCAAGCCCAATTCCTTTGCACAAACACTTTGCTCTCACGGTTGAAACGCGTACGCTCGCTACGAATTACACGCTCCTTCTCTCGCTCGTACACACCTTGCCCTCAGGTCCTTCCACTATTCCTCTCTATTTCTCCCTTTCTCTTAACATTGCGTCTCGGCCCTTCTAACGCACATGTATACATACACACATAGTCACAATCAAACGCGTAAAGCATTCAAGCTTCTAAAGTCCCATCTATATAGCTACATACTCTGCACGTACATAATAATCCTCTTACGCGACAATGTTGCGACTTTATTAAGCATTGCCGTTTAGATTTAGTTTGAAATTACTGACTCAAATAGAATGGCACACACAGACATCTCTCTCCCTCTAAGCTTTCAGTTATATAAAATATATACTCAACTTTCTGAGCTCAGGGTATTACTAAAGACGGAGTAACAGCCGTCTTTGCTTTTATGTCATACTTTAATCAACCATGAAAAATATAAATATTTTATAGCGATACTTGATTTTATAAGATACAATTATATTTTGATGATAAAATAACAAAAATTAATTAATCATGCCTTTTTTTTATTTAAAAAATTTTAACAATTAATTATTGTTAATATTTTTTAAGCTTTGTATTAGCACATAATCATATCATCGAAAAGAGAATTCAATTTTTTTTATATGTTTGAACGTAAGGAACATATAAAAAGAGGATCGTGATTGATCAAATATTTACAATTCTTTATTTTTTGTAACGTATTGACTTTATTCGCTGTTTCTTAAAGTCTCCTTCATTAATTTTAGTTAATACAAATAAAGATCCTAAACACATGTATTAAAAAAAAACTTTTGAAGAAAAATCAAAGAAACGAATAAACAAATCCAACCGTAACCAATCGGAAACAATTTGGAAAAAGGCTCATTAATTTTTTTTTTCTACCTTGAGGCAAATAAGATAGCACGCACGCATGAAACTCTTCTGTGGTTCCCAGCCCTTATATCCTTGTGGTTTGGCGCACTTGAATTACCCAATGGTTCTTCACCCTTAAATTTAGGCTTGTATTTTTCTTTTGGCCTATTCTTTATTTAATAAGCATCGGCAGTTCAAAGGGCACAAGTCGTCGAGAAACAAATTCGACGAATCTTTTCCACCGAGGTTTGTTATTTCAGCATTAGACATGCAAACAAAATATATGTCACTAGCTCACGATCGGACTACTGTTCCCTGGCTTCTTCTTCGTCTTTCCCCCTTTTTTTTCTTCGTAGAACTGTTTACCCTCTTCCTCGATTTAACAGAGAGATTACTTTGATACATTCATTGGGGAATTGGGGCAAAAATAATATACTTTTTTGCAGATTAAATATTAATTCAGGTGTGTATTTTTCAAGTTTATTACTTTGGGTGATCTCGGATGATGAAATTCGTTTGTTATGTAGAAATGTAAGCCGTGTAGGATTTCATACATTCAAAAATAATGTGCTTTCTTAATCAAAACTATACTAAAAATTCAAAATTTTTATTAATATTTTCGGTTTTGAAGAATCCATATAGAAAAATTGTTATAATATTTTATTAAATGAAAATTGAAAGTTAAACCGTTCTATATTTGCTTTTGTATCAATGAGCGATAAGTTGACAATTTACAACATTCACGTATCACGCATCATAACTAAAACTTATTTCAAACGCTCTATAATATAATTATATTAATGAAAGAGTATAAAGCAGTCGTTGATATGGTCAGAGTAAGTTTGCATACAAGCAGGTAGGAGCAACACTCAACGTGCAAAATGATTCGGCAGAAGTATAACGGATAAAGGGAAAACAGCTCAAAAACCCCCTTGGTCATGTGTGTGCGAAAAGTTTTGTAGAGGAGAGATTGAAACTGTTGCATTCACGCGAGTATATGCGGCGTTGCCTCGGGAGGGGCTGGACTATGGTGTGTGCGTGTACGTAGTCTGCGTTGGAATTACACGTATTTCCGAAATTCTGACGAGGTTACTCGACGTTTACTCGTCGAGCCTTGCCTATTTGTTCTCGTCACGTTGTAGAAACATGTGTACTACCCTATGGAAAGCTCATATAATCGTTGAAGCTACATAAAGCAATAGAATATACTCGTCGCTTTAGGCCAACTTACTGTCTAATGTATGCAAGCTGATTTGGTATGTTATAAATCATATGAAATATACACTAAACATAAGATACTCCCGAGAAATTATATACGATATACTTGTGCTTATCACCAATTTTGTATACTTGTACGGACGAATCAATCCAAATATATGTGTTATTCTATTTGTAAAAATAATGACGATTCAATAACTGATACATGTAAATTATACTTTGTTGTTCCCTCACATAGGAAACTTTGCGGTGGTGAAGTAATACTTTCAAAATAACATCTTGCAATCATGTGTATACTTTTGTGTCTGTATGAGTACTGATCGAGCATTATTACTCGAAAAAATGATTTTCATGAAAAAAAAATTCTTTTTTTGTAGTCCTTGATAATTCAAGTAAATCTACATTGATTGCATTCAAATATCATTGAATTGTAATATTTTAATTAATGTTCAATGAGTTCATTAGATGGTTCAGAAGATTAATTAATTTTTAATATTCAAGGACGTATTTTTTTATTTTTTTTTCATTTGATTATCTCTTTAATTAATTTGTATTTTTTATATCATAAATCTCATTTTATTTGAAAAAAGAATTTCATTAATTATTAAATATTTTTTATTTCAGAGTATTAATAATGAAAACTTATTTTCCTATTTTTTAGAAATACTTACCGTGAAGGACGTAATTTCTGATCACTTAGGAGGTATTTCTGATCACATATTTACATGTAAAAAAGTAAAAATATATTTCTTTTTCACACAAACGAAGCATTTCTTACGCTCAATCTATTTTTCCTCATAAATTAAAAAAAGGTTTTTCCTACTAAAATCTTAAAGATTATGATTTATAATAAATAATGATCAGAAATTACGCCCTGATCAGGAACTACGTCCTTTACGGTATTTTTGAAAAAAATTTTTTAGTTTTGACAATTTTCAAAAATTAACTCTTTATTTTCTTTAATATTTTATGATTGAAAAAAAATTTTTTTAAATATATTATTTTTTTATTGATATAATGCCGCTTATAAATAAGAAATTATTATTAAAAAGCAACAAATAATATCAATCTATGATTTTTATAAAATATTTCATACTTTAATATTTTATTAGTTAAAAAAGTTATAATTTAAATTTGACAAATCTTAATATCAATGTGTTGACAGCAATTTTTCTCGTAGTTTCAGCTTAATTATTTGTAGCAAAATATATGGATATTGATTTTTCAATTTTATCATGTTCCTTTGAATATCATAATATGATATTAATCGTAAATATTGATTCAGTAAAAATTGCATGAATAACGAAATTACTTTGTCTGGCTGAAAGTGGATTAAAATCTTATTAACAAATTAAAAAAGTAATTGAACTAATTAATTAAAAAGAATAAATCTAGCTACTTAAAGTATTCTTGATAAAATTATGGGAAAAGTTTGTTTCAGCTTTCTTTAATCCGGTCAACTAGGATAAAGTTTGTACTGTCAGCTTCCTGGTTTAAATCCCTTATTTAGACCGCCTGGCAGCACCTCTTACCTTTCTCTTTTACCCCTCTATCTCTTCTCCCTTATTTTCTCTTTCTTCCTTTCTCTTTCTCTCTCTCTCTGTCTCTCTTTTCCCCATTCTAACAACAAGTTTTACACATAGTCTCGTGTGTCCTCTTACTTCATCGATGTTTCGTCGTTAGTTCGTGCGGGAAGCCTACCTTAAACCATAGTAGCCTTTCTATAGTCAAAGTTTCCTTCTCTCCTACCCCCCTCCTCCCTCTCTTGTATTGCAGGGCTGATCAAGCCCGCGGTAGTGGTAAAGTGGCTCTGTGCATTCGAGTCGCATATGCCACAGGGTTAGCCGTACATCCCCAGGGGAGGGTTACTAGGTTATCTATTGCTGAACAGTTCGATACTGGAAAGGGTGGATCAACCAACTTTTAATTTTAATCCTTTAAGATTTCCAAATGAAATGGGTGTTAAACGATAAAGCGAAATAACAAAATTGACAATTCAGAAATATATTATCACTTTATTCACAAATATTGATTAGAAATTAACATTTTCAAATATTTTTTTTATCATAAAAAATTTTTTGCTACATATATAAAGAAACACTATGAAGTATACCACATTCGTTGATTTTAATCGATTTTCTCATATTTTATTTAAAAAAGAAATGGCTTACTTGAAAAGTTGTCATCAAGAACCTGAATCTAATTTCAACAACTTTATAAAAGAAAAGTTATGTGTTTGGTATTATTACCCTTATGTATTTAAATTTTCAGTCACTACCTACCGTAGCCTTACAAGTCTTTACGTCATATGAAAAACTTTAAAGTTTTTGAAAATTTTATTAACTAACTTAGCCCTTAATTTACATGTGTATTCCCATTAAGTTGAAAAGAAGAAGAAGGAGGAGGAGGAGAAGAGGTTATACGGATGAACGTAAACGACAAAAGCATAAACTGAAGGTTCTGCGTTAGTAGTCTGGCTAACCTGGAACACGCTAAGAATTACGTTAAATATTGTATAAGCGGCCGGCTGGTTGAGCTTTTGCCTTATACCAGGAAGGCTTTTGCTTGCGTATATAGGAAGGCAATTGCATTAACGCTCTATCCCTCGGGGTTGGCTAGTTTCAGTAATGTTCGGCCTCTCTCTACAAGTTAGACCAACTGCTCTGTGTATCTACATTAATTCAACGAAACATGTTGCCAACATATACTAGCTACCTTTGGTTAATGCAGCGAGAATCTATTAGGCGAATCTTTGATACTATACGATGAAATCCATACGATGGATTTTCGGATTTTCTTGGGGGTTCCTGCTGCCGCTGCTGCTTCTACACTTGTTGAATAACTGAATTGTGTAGATGTTAGTAATAAGGTTTATGCTTAGGTATTATTGAATTCTGGTTTAACAGGTGGATTAATGCTAAGTTAATATTGATACAAACTCAATAGAATATTCAGAATCATCGTAGCTATTTGGATCTGGATAAATAAAGCAATCTCTAAAGTCACTAAACTCAAAGTAACACATGGAAACTTCAATCAGAATGGCTTTACACAATTATCATTCAAAAACTTTTTTCTATATAAAGCTTTACACATCGGTTTACACGTTAATACTTTTGGTTATTCGATGATTATTCGAGGCGCTTGAGCGCAAGGTAACATGAGCAAACAGGAATAGGGTTGCGGTATTTGATGGATCGAATGGCGATGGGCTGCAACTTCCTTCCCCTTATAAAAAAAAACCAAGTTACAAAGAAAAGCTCGCACATACGTAAAAAGTAAACCGACAAAAGCAACAAAAGTACGCTTACCGGCGTCGAAATGTACGCTTGATCGATGCGCCCATTTGGTATAACGCGCGCGCACGTATTCACGAATATCACCTCTTTCCTCCTCTACCCCCGCACATCGTTTTTACTATTCAAAAGGCTCAACTTTTTGGGCTTGACGTTGTTTACTAATGATTGCTCTTTTTTACACTCAAAACTTTCAATATGTATTACATTCTCCTCTATTTGATGAATTAAACTTGTACGTTAAAAAAAAAAAAAAAATAACGCGTAAACGAACGATCCTAAGCCCGACGACTGATCAAAACGAGCAAAACATCAAAGTTTGCAGTTGATGTTCGTGTTATGGCCAACATAATACTTTGCGCTCAATGAAATTCTATATCGTCGACGAGCGAAATAACAAGCGAGAAACGCGCTAAAGAAACGTAACGGGCAACGGCTATTGGTTATATACGTTTTAATTAATTTTCGTTTGATTTGACATCAAATTTCCCAAATCGTTATTCGAGAATTTATTATTTAATGAAACAAAATGTAAACCAATCCTGTTCATTAATGCTCCATACAGATGACCGTCAAAACGTTAATAATAACGTAGTAAAATTACACAAACGAAAATTCAAAACCAAAAAAGAAGAACAAAAAAAAGTACTTTCCCTCTCATTAGGTCATTATTGCAATGTTGTATTTGCAAAGTAATGACATTAAACCAAACTAGCGAGTAATACACTTATTGATTCAAATATTCACTGTAATTTGTATATGCTACTCTGCTTGAGGGTGGAGGAAAAAAGGGAAGGAGAGTGGGGGGGCAGTAGTAACATTTTCAGCGAGAGTCCATAATGAGTATGACGCGATGTACGTTAACCCACCTGCGTGCATAAATATATAATAATGCTTTTGATAGAACGCTTAGACTTTTGAATTTAAATAATATATGTGCGGACTGTGTGTATACGTCGTTAATAAAGCCGAATTGAGGTTTCATATAAAACATTTAATATATGTTTCTATGATATATTTATGTGTATAGCTTTCAAACTTGGAAATGTAGTATTATGAAAGATTATTTTAAAATTATAAATCATTTTATTAACGGAAATTTATAAAAAAAATAATTAAATTTCAAAAATTGAAAAAAAAATTTAATTATCAAATGTTACTTTTTACATTCAATGAAATTTTCTTATGAAATCAATACTTTTTTCATTAAGATTGATGGATAATAATTTTAAATTGTACCAGTAATAAGAAAAAATTAAGGCGATTGATTATTTTAGAAAAAATAATTAAATTTTCAAAGATTACTTTAAATTAAGAAACTTATCGTCCTCAAAGCTTGAAATAGCAACTCATCCAATCAATCAAGTCTTTAAGTTAAACTAGGCTATGATTTATTCAAGAATCTCGTAAGAGCCATACAATATAAATAAATGAAAGAGAAAGAAAAAAAAAGAAAACTTAAAACTAAACTCGAACGAAAGATGCTATATACGTATAAACTGCTATTTATAAACGCATAAGACCGTTATATTAAAATTTAAGCTTCGCGTTACGATCGCAAAACGTTAACGATCCACGACAAGTTCTCACTCTGGTTTCTCAACTATATATCTATTCCACGCAACCTCGTTTATATATTCTAACAAAGTTTTACACATGCGATGGGGCTGTATGTGTATACACGTATATAGAAGAAAGGATAAGCTATTCCCAAGGGTTTAGAAAGCAACTTGAAACGATGGAAGAAGTAACATTTCCTCCCTTACCCTCCCTTTTAACGTCACACCCTCGTACCCATCTTTGACAGTGCTAAATTTTTAAGTCGTAAAATAAGAAAAGTCTGCGGCACAATACTCATTTATAATTTACATTAGTCAAAGAGTTTGTATTAGCTTTTTATGTTTGTTTCTATTTTTAAATTCTTGCAGAAAAAATTTGATTATTTACTTACTAAGAGATTCTAATTATTAAAGTATAAATGTAATTAAAATCTACTTTTTAAATAAAAATTACAATTTAATAGTGAAAAAATATCTCAATTATTAAATAAAAACTCTTAATTGCAAAATATATTATTAATTTAAAAAAATATAAATTTTCCAGTGCATAATTGAATAATTAAACTGGTTAAGTATAAAAAAAAAATCCGTACTCTCATAAAAAAAAAGCTAGCAAACAAACATTCCTTAGCGTTGACAGATATAGCTTCGTGCAAGCCGCATATAAAATAATAAAAATGTATTATAAGAAGAGAACTAGCTCGACGAGTCCCGAGATTTTCCGGCCGATGCGCTCATGAAAATTATAGTACATTGTCATCGCGTAGCTACCTTTTGCTTTACGCGTATACTTTCTCTCTCTCTGCGGTAAAAGCTATATATACATATACAAGCATAGGAGTTTCTTCATTTTCATGCTCGTCATGCATCGCACATTTTATCACCTTGTCTTGACTTATATATGTATACATATACATGTATATATCTATATACGCATTGGTTGTACGGACACGTTCACGTCTTAGTGAATGATAAGGCAAGAAGAACCTTTACCAATGCCGAACGCGTCGTCGTGTAATGCTCGTGAAGCTCAGTCGTCCCACATATAGAATCAAAAGAGAAAGAAGAAAAAAAAGAGTACAGCACGTAGTCAAGCTCGTACTGCTAGGGTATTTTTCATTTCGCGCTCCCTCTGCTCCAGGAGTCTGAGAGAGAGAGAGAGAGAGAGAGAGAAGGGAGTCTTCTTCTTTTCACCCGCAAAGTAAAAAGACTGATTTTTATCTCCTACCTGCTGAATTTTCATTCTAACGTGTATGCACGAGAGAGAGGAAAAAAAACAAGAGTAAAGCAAGAACGAGAGTCCCGACCTCTTTTGCAATGCACCGATCTTAAGGTTAACGGCTTTTACCGCGGCTTCTATCTCTTATTTCCATACGAATATGTATCTTTCAAATATCATGTCATTGGTATTTATTATTTTTAGCTAACATATATTTTTAATGCCTTATTCGAATATTCTCCGCACGACATTCTACAATTTTCATGAATATAGGAAATTTTATTAATTTTTTTTATTCTATTACGAGAACTAAGTATTTAAAATTTAAATAAATTCTGTAATTATTAATTACTTCCCGAATGTTTATATATGTTCATTCCTTCATATTTAAATGATCTATTTTGTTCACTTAAATAACTAAATTTTAATTTCAAAAAATTAAAATTTGAAATTTCAATTTCTCAAATTGCTTCTACAATTATTTATTGTAAAATTTGGAATAAATTGTCATAAAATATATTTTAAAAAAAAATAAAAAACTTGATAATCTTTTTACAAAGTAAGATGAAACTCCTCTGAAAAGGAGAATAATTAATACCTCGTATACATACTTGTGCAAGTTAGAAGCTTAATGCTACACGTATATAGACAAGACTTCCGCGTGAAGCTTTACGAATTTTCACGAGATAAAAAAATAAGAAAGAAGCTTGAAGGCTCTTGCATATATACCATTTCTACAAATTCCTTAAAAGTGAGAGGCACGAGACTTTGTGAGAAAAAAAAATTCAAGCTGATGAATCACATTATCCTTGGATTGCGCCAAGTGTAAAAAAGACCCTGCCAAAAGCTTTCCACACCATTCGAAGCTTATACATGTATATATATAGAAAAATAAATAAAGAGAAAAAAATCACCAAATAAAGCCAACGCTCGTCTTTTTCATCTATACCTTTGCTTTCATCTTATCTTGTGTATATATTTTCGATTCGTATAAAATTATTGGTATTGATCTTGGTGAATTGATCGGATTCAAGCACGGCGGCGCCTACTGTAGAACGTCAAAGCTAAGCATCAATTCAAAGGAACTTTTAGATCTGTCTTGGATGATATGATTGAGCCGGTCAAGAATTTCTGTATACGCATAGAAATGACATTTTTTCCCTCTATGTCTTGGCTCATAAATAAGAAAATAGAGATGTGTTCCACGTGTTGATTTTTTTATTTCATTTTGAAAAAAAAAAATTTATTGAGCTTATTCTGTAAACAATATTTTCTCTGTGTATATCGCGGTCTCTTTTTTTCTCCCGACTTTTTTTTCGTTTGTTCACATTCTCTAAGCCTTTTCTGAAAACTTTGCAAACTAAGAGAATTTGCAGTGTGTATACATAACGATATAGAGAAAAGGAGAAAGTAGTTTAATTGGATTTTCGACGAGATTAAAACAAGTGTGAAAGAGAAAAATAGAAAGAAAGAAAAAAAGAGAGAAAGTCATGGAGACGTCGTAGAAAGGAAATTTTATTGCGATAGTTACAGCATCGAATGTTTTATCCTTTTGCCTATACTACTACCTTTTGCATTTCCGGCAAAACTTTGAAAATAACGTTTGCCATACAAGAAACAAACGACGACTACGGCAACAACACCAAGTGCTCTGTGTGTTGTATGTCATTCGAGCACCACACACACACATACTATAACGGCTATAGCTTATCACTCAGACTTGTTGTTGCGCCCTAAATCCGTATATAGAGAGAAGAACCTATATACGGATCCCGAGGAATGCTTGTTTTGCAAAATTGCTTAGTGGAAAAGCTTGGATGTATATTCGCTTTTACCAACTGCTGCAGTGGATATGCAATATTAAGATTTGTGTTTTATGAAAATTTCGAAAAAACATTGACGTATATACAGATAACATTTTTTTTAATCAAAACATTCATTTTCTTTGCTTCGCTTCACTATGAATGACAAACTTATTATTCATACAGTTATTTCATCCATATTTTTTTTTCGATAATATTTAAATTTTTATCGCTAGAATTCCTAATTCAAAAAGTTAATTATTTATACGTTCAATAGGTAATTTTGTAACTTCTTAATTTGAAAAAAAATTAAAAGTATTAAATTTCATTAATTATTAGAAGTTTAAAATTAAAGACGTAAATAGTATTGATATCAAGGGATGGTATTAAAACATTTAATTGGTCTTACAATAATTAGAAAATGAAAGCCCGATGATTACAACGTTTCAAATAAAAAATAATCGGGTTTTCATTAAAACAGGATAATTGTTTTTGTTAGTTGGTTCACGTAAAAACCGAATGCTTTTCAATTTGTCATCTGTATAATTAAAAGATCCTGTTTAAACAAACTTCTATATATATATAGATTCTTTGTATTTTTAGTTTTTTTTTGTTTAACCATCCATCAGCCATTATCAATCGTAATTTTTTTTATAGATATTTTCTTTATTGAATTAAACGAAGTTTATATATAAAATTAATTAATATTGAAATATTTTCCATATAATTCGATATATGTATACGGATATATGTATATGGTAAAAAATGTATATGGGAAGGTTATTGAAATGCGATTAATTTTGGAAAATAATTGATTTTGCATAGGGCACTTTGCGCGTTGCGCTTACACATTTGTGATCGGTTGCTGTATTGCAGCAGGCAAGCCTGGGTCCCAAAACATCGATATACGAGCCGACTAAAATTTTCATGCTATTCACATTGCTTGCTTAAATCTACATATATACATGTATATATACATATCTATACAGTTGTGTAGTACTAACGTTAAGGGAAAAGCGAGACCAACGAATTCAATTACATAACAAATTCTCCCGTTCAATGCACGAATGTGTATACATATTGCGCATTTTTGTGTGCTTTTGAAAAAGGATGATGCGATGTTGTAAAAGCGAAAATATATATAAAAAAAAAAACTTGCTAACGCCATCATTGGTATTCTCAACTAAGCTATTTAATAAATAAGAGCAAAAATTCAAAAATTAAATGGACTAAAATTTAATTTTACGTTAAATCGGAATTTTAAATTTTTGCATAAAAATTTTTTTTTTTCCTTTTTTTTTTTTAAATATCATTTTTTTACACGGGAATTTCATTTTTATTCGAGATTAATATTCATTTTAACGCGCACCATGGTTTTTATAATGTAAAACAAACTTTTACGAACTTTCATCCTAAAGCTATATTATTAAAATACTTGAGAATAAAATTATTTAAATATTGGATTATAATTTTTACAAAAAAAAATATCAATTACTATTTCTTACAAATATATGAATATGACAAAATTATATAGATTGAAATAAAAGAAAATTTAACTATTGCTAATAATAATTGCACGAAGAATAAAATAATACCTTTTCTTAATAAACTGAAAAAGCTTGTGAAATAAAATAAAAATAATGAAATTTCTCATATAAATTGTAGGCTTTTTGCAGGAGAATTATTTGTTAAGTTAACCCCTGTACAGCCCTTCGCAATGGATGCTTGCGAGACCTTAATAATAATTTAAACGAATAAAATAATAACAGCGTAGCTTATTACATTATAGAAAAACATAAATACGGAAAATAAGAGCGTTTACCCTCTCTCTTTCTCCCTTTATCTATAGAAAAGCCCTCGTTAATATTAAAGTATCTTGTATTATAACAATGTATATATTCTCGAACATATGTGTAACATCATATAGACTTGAAATAATGTTTTATAAAAGCCGGAAGTTAGCATAGGCGCGACTTTGTCTGGTTTAACGATAGTAAGAGAGAGAAGGAGGAAGATAGAAAGCACAAGGTAATTAATTAGAGGGGTTTTAAAGCAGCGAGCGTTTAAGTTAACGCTACTCTCGGACTATATAGAAATGGATATATATATATGTATGTACAGTTTCCGGTACTACACAGCGCAGGAGCAAACTAAATTTAATATCGTGCAGATTACAATCCTCTTGGATTATTTCGCTGAGCGCACCAGTCTATGTATATATACACGTATAAACTCTGGATGAGTATATATAGTATGGGGCCGCTCCATAGGAGAGAAAGGAAGGAAAACTCGTCGGATGTGGCGATTCTATACAAGAGGGTATATACATTGCTTTTCGAATATAGAGAACTTTCCTGTAAATATACATATACAAATTTCTGTTTAATCATGCTCTTATAGCTATCTATAAGGGCTTTTTTTTAACTTTTTTTTTAATTCTTTGTTTTTTACTTTCTTGTTAGACTACACAATAAGCTTAATCTTTATTGACATTATGGTACATCAAATTTATAAAGTTCAGATGTTTATGTCGAAATAGACACACTTTTTAAATATTCTTTTTATTAATTATGAAACTTAATATTTAAGGTATTAAAATTTTACATAATTATTCTTGCACTGAGAAAAAAATTTTTTTAAAGCAGAAAGAGCCTTCTACTTGTGCGCTCTTTAAAAATCAATGCCAAATCAGTTTCTTGAAAGTTAAAAGATATTATTTTGAAAAATTTATTTTAATCAAATACATTTGAGATTGGTAGGCTTAAAGAAAACAAATTTTATCCTTCATTAAAGCAGATCGCTAAAAGAAGAATTTTCACTAAATGCAAGTGTATTTCACCTGCTTCACAAACGGATCCCTTTCACTGCGAGAGAATTAAGAAGATTTTATTATAAACTTTTTTTCTCATGCGAAGTATGTTAAACAAATATTCGCTGTAAAATACCAGTTTTAATGCTATTAGGATGAAATATAGAGGATATTATTAAACAATCCTTTTTCTTAAGATGGTAGTTAAATCACTGGCGTATAGGTGAATCAAAGAGTACTAAAACGTATTTGATGAAGACTTTCAGCACATTCTCAAGTTCATAGATGCTTCTAGCATGAAAAATGCCCCAACGGTATAATTACAAAATTAAAACGATGCTCATTTTCTCGGCTCGTAAATCGAAAGTCTCGTTAGTGCTCCCCTATGAGACCATAAAAATTTTATTTTATCGATGCAACGGCGGTCATACTGAGACCACATCAAATTTTGCCCATATTCTTTCTCTTAAATTGCGCAACTTTTTTTTTAACTTAGAAAATCGTCTGGACATTTATTTAACTTTTTATTTTATTATAAGAAAGGAAAAGAAATTAATTCGGCACGGCTGCCGAGCATAATTGTTGATCGGATGGCTTACCCTTGATACTTTGTTTGGAAACATGGCTATAAGCCTCAAGTAATTACAAGAGTTCTTGGGGCTTTTTTAATTTATAGTTGAGAGAATTGCTAGGGTACAAATGTAATGGTAAATTACTGAGATGTTCAAAGAATAGCTACAAGGTGTTCTAATGTTTCTACTTGAATGTGAGAATTAATACTTTTTGAAATTTACAAGTTTGCCAAAACTTAATAACCATTAAGAATCATTAATTATTAATTAAAATAATAAAATAATATTTATGTAAAATAAAAATATTGATAAAGTGATGTATTAACAATATATAAAATTTTAATAGGCGGTAAAATCTGTAAAATAAAAAATTTTATAAGTGGTAACATACAGAATAAAATTTTTTACAAAATGAAAAAAAATTTTCTATTTTTCCAAGCAATTTTCCTACTTTTACAACAGGAAATTCCGACTCTTATAGCCCGATTTTTCAATGCTAACTAACGAGCCATCTACAAATTTAGCAAACGCTAAACTGTATTCCTAAAATGGAAAACTATCCTCGGAAAATGTAACAATAACTCGCAGAAGCCACTTGTCACCTGCACCATCGCACTTTGTTAGCACGATAGCTCGAGCTAAAACTATTGCAAAATATCGCTCAGCAATTCGCGGCTTTTATTTTACCGTATAGAGCTTGAAAAGATTCGCTTGTAAAAGAGTACATAGAGAGTAACGTTCTGTACATAGCAAAAGAGAGAGAACTGACCATAGGACCTATATTTACTAGACCACGTTTACCGAAGAAAAGGGTAGTATATGAGAGAGAGAAAGAGAGAAAAAGAGAAAGAAGAGTGAGGTAAACGTAGAAGGGCGCGCACGTTGCTGTCGGCAGCAGCTGTGAAATGTTTATGAAGGCCCGACTAATTTATCACACTTACACAGTAGCGTATATATATAAGCGAGAGAGTTAGAGAGAGGAGAGGAAGGTAGGAAAGAGCCAGAGAGAAAAGAGATTGACTTTATCGCACAGTCGCACTGCAGCTCGCTTATAGTCACACCACTATATCTAATACTATTTACACCTATACATATAAAAAGAAAATGTGTATAGTTGCCAATCGATTGCTTTGCCAAACGGAAACAACCTGTCTTGCTATATTCTTTTCTATTTTTTTCCATCCTTTCTTTTCTTTTAACGGAATGGAAAAAGTTACCTAGAGGATCGTTTTCTCTGTAAAAAAAGAAGAAAGAAAGAAAGGAAGAAAACAAAAAAGAAAAGCAGTGTGTCGCACCTAATACAAACTAATGGAGCAATGCGTTCTCACACCATTTTCTGATATACAGACCAGCGTGCAACCAGTCGAATCGAAACTTCCCTTGGTTATGCGGTTGATTCGACCATGTAAGTTTGATTTTTCGGCTCTGTGGATCTTAAACGTTTCAAAAATAAACTGCATGGAAGTTACTTTAAACTCTTTTCTATCAAAGATAAATGATAAAATAGAGAAATATTTTTAAACATGGTTTTTACGATGTTGATGGTTTTTTATCATATTAATCGTATTTATGATCAGAATACACCCCATTTTATTAAATACAAAAAAAATAAACTTTCGGAGTTTCTCCTTGGAAATTCTTTTTTCAGTAAGAATTTTTCGCTCTTGATGGTCTTTAAAAAACTTTTAATTATCACAAGATGACTTATTTTAAGTTATTTTTTAAAAATTTGATTATTTATTATGATTGTAATCATTTTTATGATAAATATATTAAGAGCTTTAGTAAATTTTTAATGTTGAGTTAAAAGAATAAAGTTTTAAGAATGAAAATTAGTTTGTATAAAAAAATAAATATTTTCTTTGTTATAAAAAAATGTAATAATTGGCTATTAATTTATTAAATCAAGTCAACATAGTTCATCATCGCAAATTATCATATTCCTAAAGTTTAAACTCCAAACAAAAATCCTATTTACACCAAAATCAAGCAGTCAACTCATCTCTGTGTAAGCTTGCTTGCTTGCGCGTTTGAATCCAACGTACACACAGTTACACGGGGAATTATTTAATGTCCCTGACATTATCCAAATGCAAATTTAAAAGCCCGCCCTCCCACAGTCCGCAACATAAATGCACACCACAGAGTAGTTCATGCTCACCTATGTATTTTTGATGCAAAATACAGTTTGGAAAGAGAAAGAGGCATAGAGTGTATATATTGCGATGAAAGTAGAGAGGTACCCTCTCGTCAGTGCTAACCTCGCGAAAATGCATAGCTCTTTAATAAAACACGCTTGGGGACATTGCTATATAGCAGAGAATATGCAAATGTGCGAGAAGGCGCGAACGATGAGTCTCCGGGGAACCAAAAACCGTCCCTTTTCCGTTTGCTGCTGCTGCTGCTACACGCGCTACTCTCTTGGTAGCCGCGAGCGTACACTTGCCACAACTTTAGGCGACGCATCCGCTTTTCCGGAGGACTGACTTTTCCAAATTCTGATCGTTCGATTACATTTACTCACAAATGGGAATGAGAATGAAATTTCCAATTCTCGTAAATTATCAACTATAGTGACAATATTTTTTTAGACGACTTTTCTTTTTTAATAATATTATTGAAACGATTGTCGAAAGTTATCAAATAAATTTGGAAAATCTATTTAATTTTCATTTAACGGTGAGATGATGTATAATACAACAAATGACATTAATTTCAATTATTTGAACATAGTTTACTTTAAATTAACTTAAAATATTAGAAAACGTCCATCTTCTTAGAAATTTAAATTTAAATTCAAATAATCTTATCAAATATTATCAATAATATCACAGGATGGACTATTATATAATAAGATATTGAATAAATTGCTCCAGATATCCATCGTAGAATAATTGATATAATATTTAAAATCTTCGGATTTGCATTTAAGATTTGTATATTGATTGCACATTTTCATTTAGTATTATTTGAGCATCCATAATTCAAGACATATATACATGCATATCCGCCCTTGTAGTATACATAACCCAAAGCATGAAACTATAATAATACATAAAAAAAAACATTATACCTTGGGTTGCACTAAAAACTGGTAAGGATTCCAACAACTCGTTGTCTTTTTCATGCGGTCGCGCGCGCGTGCATATTCCTGCAGCAGCAGCAGCTCTACATAAATGCGCATATGTAGGGATATACCTCGGGAAACCACGCAGCAAGTGAATTTGTAAAGGAACGTAGCTTCAATGTGGAGTATATATACATATATACATGTATAACTCGTTGTTGCTAGTACTAGTGCTGTGGTCGACCAACGACGGACCGACAGGTCAGGATTTTAAGCTTTAAGAGAAGAGAGGAGGAGAGAGAGCTTTCTCTTCCTCTCTTTCTCTTGAGCGCTCGGATTTCGAAGAACGTGCTGCACGAGTACAAGCTACTTCTCGTAATACGTTGGAAGATAATAGCATTACATTTGAAACATACGTTCTTCTCTTCGCTACTACTATAGTATTCTTCAACAATGGATATATACATGTATGTGAGAGAGAATACAACTTTTCTCTCTCTCTCCCTCTCTATTATGTCTACACTGTTGTACAAACAGAACACGAGTCTGTACCACTACGTACAACCTCCCTATGTATATCGTTTTAAATTACAGTTTTATAATTAGTTGATTCTACGAGAAAATTTCTTGCTTAACTTTCAGATTATTATGAAGCTGTTTGCATATGTCGATAGACCAATTTTAAGGACTATTTCATGGATAATAAAAGTTTTTTTTTAATTGTCTATATATTATGATGACTTTTATTTGAAAAATAATTTTTCATTCGAATATGTTGTATTCTTTAGTTCATTGAAATTTACATGAAAAAAAATTTACTACGAAACAAGATTACTTTGTACAAAAATTATTATGTTTTTTAGCATAAATTTGCATATGACATTTTTCATCAATGTTTATTCTAAAAATTTTTTATTAAAAATACAGTAGTAAGTTTTTGATAAAAAAGTGCTTATCCGTACATATAATTAATTTTTCGTGTAGAGATATTCATACAGCATATAACAATTTATAGCAGAGAAATGCAATTAACGTTTGACCCATAGTTATGTCTCATTACTAATACAACAAGAAGAAAATTTTTTCCGTCAAATTTCATCGAACTCTATATACGCACACGAGACTGGAAAACGCCATCATGTACAATTATAGAACAAACGTACATATATACACGTAGTAACTGTTTGCATATATTTCCTGCATATTTGCTACTCAATAATTTAGCTTTGATCCCTTTAAATAATTCATTATTATATTAGCGAAGCCCGCTCGTTAATCATTCGATTAATCCATTATTGAATGTAGCAACGGCTCGCTGCCTGGCTGCTTGTCCATTGCAATATTCCATTTTCCGAATGTATACGTATATATAGAAAATCGCTTGGGAACCGAGTGACGCTTTCAAACACAACAAACGCATATGTACCTTTTCGATGTTTGCCTCTACGCACTTCTCTATATTTATCTACTTGTCGAATATGTTCATTGCTCTAGTATGTTATGATCGTAAGTTAAGTACTAATGTCGAATTTTGACGTTTTGTCAAATTTTATCTTTTAGTTATTCATAACTTGTCGAACATTCGATCCTTTATTGTTAGTTGAAATTTTATTTTTCTGTACATTTAGGAATCAGAAGTTGTTTATAGTACTTTCTTACAGATTTACAAATTTTTTATTTTAACTTGTAACAATGATTCTTTGTTATACAAAAATCAATGTACTTAAAATATATTTGAGAAATAAGGAAGTTCTACAGATTTGTTTTTCTATATAAATGAATCCTTGCAAACTATGCATGAAATTTTCTTTCTTTAAAATGACCTTCTCATTTAAGTTTAAACAGATGTGTGACTCATAACGAATATTTAAAGTTTTTACTTTAGTCTTGTCTACCCACTCGCTTTGTAAAAATCAAAGTTAGCTCATGACCATTTTAAAAAATAAAACATATAACAAATTGTTTCGCTTATTTGTATTCCATTCCCAATATATTTCATTTACAAAAATTCAATATGGTAATTGCGAATCAATAACGATTTATTTATTAATCTTCAATAAGCGTATAAGTAGATTTTAATCTTGAAAAAAATTTTTTTTTTTAATATGTATCATTAAAAGCTTTGATAAATGCTATTTTTAATTAAGAAAATTTAAATACAAACACATGATTTAACGATAAACTTTCATTTATTACCGATTCGTATAACAGCCATTAAAGCTTTGCTTAATGGATATCCAAGTACTTGATTTATGGAGTTTTGAATACGGTCATCAGGGCTATGGCTCTGGTAATATAACCCGAAATATATATAGATATCGGCAATCTATAAACGCCCGGTATAAAATAAAAATATATATATATATATAGATATTCTATCGGCTATAATCTTACTTTTTATTGCTTGAAAATAAAAATTTTTATTCGTATAAAGATGCATAACATTTCATCAATATGTCTTTATGTCGAATATAATATAAGACAATGTATTTCTATAATCTCATGACTTTCAAACTTTTCTGGGATAAATCGATATAACTATTATCATATTGAATGTTCCATATGCATAATCACATAAATTTTTATTAATTTATCTTCTTACATTTTAAAGTTGTTTAATGGCTTGCTATAGTCAATGTATAGTACGAAAAAACTTTCCGGAATTGTTACCAAAAATATACTTTTGATGATTATTAAATATTTATTTATAAATTTCAAATGATATTTAATTAACTTTTACGTAATAGCTCAATTTTTATCTTAACTTCAATTTCGTAATAAACATAAAAATAAATAATTAATTTATAAAGTTATTGCTCAAATTATTAGGATAATTTATCATAATAGTACACAAATACTGAATAACATTAACTCATGCAGAACGAACTTCTTGAGAAGAACAAGAAGAAGAATAAGAAAAAGTAAAGGGGGGGACGAAAGTACGTGTTTGCAGGTGTAGTGATCTGAAATAAAGAAAGAGTTAGAAGGTTACAACATTATATATCTGGTCCCGTCAGCCGTTTCCACATACTAAACACAGACACACACTACTTTTTACTATATAGTATCCTTCAAAGAGTTTCTGGACGCTGGTGTGTGTATATATATAAGCGAAAGCGCAAAGGGAGAAACTTTGAGGTCGTTTCACGCTACGGTTAACTCGATTTTCGCCGGCAACTGGATTTCCCTTTCTCCTTTCTCTTTTTACTCAACGAGCAACGCCTAACATTTTCGATTAATAATGTTCACTCTTTTTCTTTCTATATACCAACAGATTATGTGTATATTGTTACATTAAAAAAGAAAAGAAAAGAAAAAAAAAGTGAAAAGGAAAAAGAAATTCAGTCTTAGTCTTAATATGATCTAAGTCAATTTATATACGGTATACAAGAATGCTTGAACGATATATAAAGAGAAGGATAAGTGAGAGAGAGAGAGAGAGAGGGAAGAATGGTTTAAAGCAAGTTGTTGGAAGAGAGGCTTTAATTTATGTGGCAAGCAAGGAGAGCGACAGTGCACTTTGTCAAGGAGAAGCGCGCACACACACATATACAGAGGGAGAGAGTTACGGAGAAATAGTACAACAACCAAGTGAGCTTTAACTTTTCTTGTTTTCCGCTGTTTCCCTTTTTAAACTTGCTTTTCAACTTGTATAACTCTGATTTATAAGATGTTTTTGTACGCCTTTACTTAATTCCAACTTTATTGCGCAAGAACTCGCGAATCTTACTCCAAGAGAAAATCGGCTTAGTTTTACTGCTTAACTAACTATTGGTTACGATTAGGTTAGTTAACTCAAAAAAATTACCTTTCAAACTTTTAAAATCCTTGCTAATGACGATTTACTTCTCCTTTTTGCTTAGATTTTTCATTATAAAATTCTACTAAGGATATTATTAAACTTAGCTTTCGGTTATTGAATTTCAATGTTGCTGCTGAGTTATCAAAATCATCCTTTAGTTAGCTCAACATTTTTTGTGTGCTTACCATAATAATAATAATAATAATGATTTTATTAATAAGGTAAATCAAATTTCTGCTACTAACAGTGCCTGAATGAAATATTTGTTCGATAACTTTTATGATAAAATTTTTGTTTTTTCAACACTAAATAAACACAATCAACCGCAAAAAAAAGAATAAGTGATTTTATTAAAAACATTTACTCTCTACACAAGTTTTGTCATAATAACGTTTACAATAAAAACAAAAAAAAGAGAGGAAATAACAATTGAATGTTATGTAAAAAAATGCTTTGACTACTCCCACTATAGCGTAACAATAAAAAAATAATAATAAAAGTAATAAAATAAGCACGCAGTTATGTGCTTTTCACATTGGCTCAAAAGCCTCGCCTTTTTTATTCAACGTTACTCTAAATTTCACGCATATATAGACAACAATGAACGTGTGCACGTACGAGCAGTTATGGTCAAAATGAAAAAATAAAGGAAAATAAAAAAATAAACCCTTTTCTCTACGATTGAGCATTGACATTGTTTTTTACCTTTGACGGATTCACAATCAAAGGCTAAATGAAAATTCAATCGGCAATACGCTCGATAAACATTAAATATATATATGCAATTAGCAACAAGAAAAAAGAAACTGATTTTCGCGAAGATTAAAAAAAATAATAATTTTTTATGGTTATAAATTTTAGTACGTTAGCTCTCTATATAGTAGATAATTTTCTTTGTATATATAGAAAAGGTAAATCTCGAGGTATAGTCCAATTACACAAGATTAAGTATATATGTTTTATATTTCGCTGATTGCGAAACTTTTACGACTGCACACGCTGTCGACTTTAATTTTTTTTTTATATTCGCAACATTTTTCTTTTTCCTTCCTCTTTTATTTTTTTATTTTGCGTAGCAATAAAAATCTGACAAGCCATCGTTGTTAAAAAAATATACTCGCTTAGACGCTTTTTTTACGTGTAAGCGAATCTTCGATTGATAAACCAAAAGCAAGAAAAAATATGCACACTCTTGTTCCTTTATTTTTGAAAATTAAATTTTATATACCTCGCGCCTAAAGTCTGATATTTAATTTAAATATCGTCTGAATATTGCATAATTATATTTTGAATCTTTGCTTTAATTTTGCGCTTACACATATTAAAATAGAAGCAAATAAAAGGTTAGTTATAATTATGCGTATATAAAAAATCTATTTTTGCGTCGAGAGTGCGTGTCTTCGTATACATCTCCCTTGCGAGAGTAAAATCATCGGGGTGTTATTAAATAGGCGTATATATATATATATATATATATATATATATATATATATATATATATATATATATATATATAATGTAAAGAGGAAAAAGATTGCGCTCTAACAAAATTAGCATTTTTTCCATATGACCGAAGCGCTACTCGGGATTATTATATATATAAGAGAAACGAAAGGTAAGAGGGAAGGGGGGCAAAGAAGAAAAGCGTATTTGCCACGTTGAGATTAATGTGCAAAATGAGCTCACGGCTATATTATCTACTTTATGTATTTATTATTTTTTTCTCTCTTTTCTTTTTTTATTCTTTCTTCGTGTATGATAGACCAGAGAGCATAAAAAAAGTAAAAAGAGAAAACATCGCTGGTATGAATTTTGATGGATAACAGGTTATGCGCGTATAAATGTGAAAAATCACTTAGAAAAAGTATCTTTATTTGTACATCAATGTTATGTATGTACGGCTTTTGCACTTTTTCTCTCGATGCACCACGCTAGAAAAGTTAAATATATATAACATAAATTTCGCATTTGCGAAAGACAAGTTTACCGCGAGCCATTTGCATATTCATCGACAAACTTCTCTTTTGCAGAGCTCAGCCATTTTTCAATTGCCACGGCTTCTGCTTTGCAATTTACTTTCATGTAAGAAACCGAGAGAGAAAGAAAAAGAGAGAGAAAAGTCGCGGATGAACATTCGCGATATCGCGAGAATTAAGATGCAAAGGAACGAGCTTAATGGACCTCATGAGAAAGTTTGATACTTTGAACTATATTTATCGAGAAACTGTTTAGTTGAAAATCTTTTGATTAATATATTTTATCGATTTAATATTTAAACTGATTTTCAAAGATTATTATTCATTAAAATGTTTTATTGTTAGATAAAATATTGAGGTTTCGTGAATTTTTAAAATACTGGATAAAGATTAAATTAGCATAAATAACAAAAAATAAAGATAATTTTAATTTAAAATAATAAATCAGAAAATAATTGTTCACCGAAAATTTTGATGTTTCATGTCAACGTCAAACTATAAATATGAAATATTTATTTTGACGTTATTTAACGTCAAAATAAATCGATGCTAATAACCTTTAAATTGTTCACGATCTATCATTTATTGAAAATAATAGATAATAAAAGGAAAAAAATATTTTTTCTATTCAATATATAAACATTTGAAACAATTTTATTAGAGTCAATAAAGTTAGTAGAGTATTGATCTGTTTACGTTTGTTAAGTAAATATATATTATATACAGAGAGTTTGGTAGTAGTGACATTTATTGTTTTTCTAACCAAAACAGATTCATTCATTTAAGTAAACATAATAAAATTTTCCTGCTCAAGGGTATATTCGTTTTAAAAAAAGAACTGAAGAAAGTTTTTATTTTCCGACGGAAATTATCAAATTTATTATTTTTTTTTTATTTTATAATTTCAAACAAAAATATTAACTTTACTTTCGAACGATTCGATTTTAAAAATATTGTACGATTTTTATCAGTGTTTTTCGTCTAGATTTCTTAAAAGATAAAAATAATATTTTTTAATAAAACCTTTTTACATGTCTATTCGTGTTTTGTACACAGTTTTACTTAATAATTATTACTCTATCCATCCCAACTTGTTGAATCATTTAATAACTGTTTTTTCCATGCTATTTATCCTTTTAATTATTGAAATGACACAGTTTGTATTGTGTATTTTGAAAAATAATCACATTTAGCACAATCAAAAAACTAAATTAATAAAATTACAATTATATCTGATAAAACTTTAAAACATAAACTTCACTGAAATGTAAATAAAAAAAAAGAATTTAATCTTCTTAACTGATGGGAAAACTGAAAAAAACGTAGAGTTCAAGTTCTCTAAACTTATATATGGTGAACTTATATATCCTGGCATGTCGAAGTAGAAAATACTTGGATACGGTCAGACATATATTTAGTAGATAAACGTATACTTTCGCTTAGGTCGGTAAAGTTGGGCTATGTTACATTCAACTTTTTCATAGTGAATTTTACTCTTTTTTTTTGTTTATTTATTTATTTGACTTTTATACGTAACAACATTTTATAAAAGGATGATATTTGATGAGCCAAAAGTTGCTTGAATGATAAGTGTGAAAAAAATTTTAGTACTTAATAATTTGTTAATAGTGTAAGTACCAACATTATTAGAAAAATTACCGTAAAATTATTTAAGTATGTCATTCAATATTCTAATTATTTCAATAGTTGATTCAATAACAAATTTGAAGTTATTTAAGTAATTATTGGAAAATTATTTTAGTGCTTAAAATTATTTTAATACTGAATTAGTGATAAGATTTTTCTATCAAATATAAAAACAGTTTTAATCAATCATATAAAAATATAAACTTTTTTTTAAAAATCAATTATTTTATTGAAACCATAGTAAAGCAAAATTTTTTAAAGTACAATAAGATCACGTTAAAATAATTGAAACCAATGTTTTTATCACATACGTTTTGAAATCTATCGAAAATTCACTTAAAAAATCTTTAGCAGTACGACAGAGATTTAACCTTTTTTCTACTTTTTCAGCTTCACACAGAGAAGGCCTCACTCAGTTAGCACGCATAAGCCAACACATCGAACTTTTCAAGCGTCCAAGTGTAATTATCGGCTGTTTTTGCTAATTTTTTTTAGTCCTCCACTACATACGCGTATTAACCCACACCTATCGCTTTATATAGAGACACAGAGGGAAAAGCACGGATGTAAAAGAGCCAAATAGGATTTTCGTACTCTCTCACACTAACATTAAATATATACATATATATAGCTTTATACAACGATCGTGTCGAAACTTAATGAAGCGACGGAGGTTATATAGCCTCTGTTCTCTCTTCTCTATGTCACTCTGCTTTCTAGCCTAGGTATAGCTAGTGGAAAAGCGCGCGAGCGCGCTTTATCGATTTTCGATTTTCACAAACGATCAAGAGAGAGGTGAAATGTAAACAGACAGCTAAAAGCGTAATACATGCAAGCTCTCTCTTTCTCTCTCTCTTGCTCTCTC
The DNA here is from genome assembly GCA_017163975.1 of Anastatus disparis. NCBI lineage: Eukaryota > Metazoa > Arthropoda > Insecta > Hymenoptera > Eupelmidae > Anastatus > Anastatus disparis. The sequence goes on from JAFFSR010000226.1 coordinate 8,516,770, forward strand.
TCACCCCAACCTATATACACTACATACCTCGAGAAAATTTCGTAGACTAGCTGACGTAAAAAGGAGCATTAAAAGCTTTTGAAGTACTGGAAGCAAATTTTGTTTTTTTCCACTTTTTTTTGCCTTTTTTCTCTCGTTGACTACGCAAATAGTCTTCTTCTTTTTGGTTTTGTCTTTTTTTTGTGGATTTTTTTGCATAGAAGTGCGTAACGTTCTTCGAAAAGTGACGCGTTGGTTATTATACTCTATGGTCCTGTGTCCTGAAACTAAAAGAACAGTGTGTCAGGTTCTAGTTGTTTGTTTGGAATTTTTTAACAAAGTATATTTTGTAATTTTAAGTGTATAGGTCACAGAATGCTTTTGTGCAAAAGTTCATTTTCGACTTTGAAATATTTTTTTTAAAATACTTCATAAAGGATTTCGATAAAATAAGGTTGAAATATAAGATCATGTTGGGAGAGAAAAATTTTGAAGCGAAAAAATGGATCTGTCTATACGATCAAATTTTCGCTTGCTAAAGTAATCCAATAATCCAAGTAACCCACTGCCAAGTATATAAATAGTTTGTTTATTTTTATATTATCGTATGTACTAAAAATTGGATATATTTGGATTATCGATTAAAAATAGGGTGTCTAATAATGTTTAAATTGATAAAAAATAAAAACTTAATACTATTGGAAGTCTTTTTTCGCAAGTTTCTTTTTCAATATATAAGTTCTATTTACACAAAATTTAAAATACTCGTTCTCAAATTTAAACATATTAAAAGACTTGAAATATCGATACTTTCGCTTTTTATTTTTCTACTTTAAAAAGTATTTGAAAAAAAGAGAAAATTTTTCAACATATGTACAGAAGCACTGACCATGTGTCAGTGAACGATATCGCAAAGGTTAAATTAAAAAGAAAAAGAAAAAAAAAGAGAGGAAAAAGAAAAGTTTAGTGAGCATTCTCTAAGGCTTAGGGAGTGGATGATAAGGGACAAATTTAATAAAATCATCCAGCGGAAAAGAGCCTTCCCTTTTCCTCTCTCTCTCTTTCTGTGTATAGTCTCTCTCCTATGTCTAAAAAGCCACTCGGTGTTCAGTGGGACGTCTTTGAATGAAAAGGGACACGAGCACATATAGAAGAAGAGACAAGTAACGCATATCTTTATTCCTTTTCTTTATCTCGTTGTAGGTATTACACAACTAAAAAAGGACAAGTATTCTATGGGTAAAAAAAAGGGAAACTATTGATTTTTTTTTTCATACAATAGCAAAAAAAACGCGGACTACTTTCACAATACGTAAAGTATAGCGTACAATAAGGTTATAACTTTTTTTTTCTTCTTTTTAAGCGTATAAAAATATTGTTTAAACGTATGTTCGAAACTTACTTTTTCAATTTATAGTATATAAGAAAAGAAATCGGATTATCGAGCTTTGCTCTTTCTTTTAACTAAAAGTGAATACTTTATTTTTATTTGAACAGACGTTCACTAGCGTTTATATATATATATATATATATATATCAGGTGAATATTTCAAGCGAAATAGATATTGAGAAAGAGTAAGAACGTACAAGTAACATAAGAAGGAAAAAGCATTTTTCAAGAAGCTTTCGTAATTGCTAAGTTGAATCATTGATTAGCCCAACGTTGAAGAAGAAAAAAAATAGCGGAAGGGGTATATAAGGACGATAGCTTATATACTTTAGATATAAAGGAAAAGTAAAAAAAAATAGCGTCGAGGTTAAAACCTTTTCGTCTTTTCTCTAATGCAGCCTAAGATATTACTCTGTCAGGATTAAAACTCAACGAATGAAAGAAAATGAGAAGGAAAGAGAGAAAGACACGTTCGTTTTCTTGTGCGCGCAATAATGTGGAAATTTAATTAGAATCTCAATCTGCTTCGAGGTGATAATAAGAAAAAAAAAAGAAAAAAAAAAGAAGACAAGAGAGAAGATAATAAAAACTGTTTGGCCGAGCCCAAAGCCTCTTGCTATAGCCGCTGGTGTTATACCGAGGCAAAATTAGTTTTAGAAAATTGCTTCGCTCTCTACGTCTTAATCTTTCATTGATTATTCTTGAGTCAAAATCGAACAATGACAATCCTTTAGAATTCCTCGGATGAAACAGAACATATATTTTTTTACATTTTTTATATTTAATCTTACGAACAAGAATTATTTCTTTTAATTCATCTAAAAGAATATTAATTTTTCATAAAGTCTTTCAATTTCAATAATAAAAAAATTAGATTCAACTAATATTTAATAAATTTCCAATGATTTTTTTTGTATTTGAATTTATTAAATGTATTATAACAGTAAAAATAATTTTTTATGTACAAAGTACTATTAATGTTAAATAAAATAAAAATGCTAACCCTCCTACATGAAGATTATCCATAAAGATAAAAGAAAATAGAATAAAATTGAATCCTGAAAACAGATAATTTTTCTGTATAATTTAACAGAATATAATAAAGCAATGGCAATAGGGGTGAGTTTCGCTTGGCAATTCGCTTGTTTCACGTAAAGAGAGAGAAAGAGAAAGAGAAAGAGAGAGAGAAAGGTAGGTATCTATGAGAGTATAGCGTGAGTTAACTGTCGCAGATATCAACTGTCAAATTAAACAAGTTGCTCTGTCAAAGTATGTAATGCGATGCTAATAGTTCCGTAACGCTTTGCCACGGTCATGAATTATTCAATGGATCAGCCTCTCGTCTTCTCTATATACTTCGTATTCCTCAATAATATAACTATATATCCGCAAAATTTCTCCCAGAGATATACACCTGAAACGTGCTATACCCATGTCGCCGGTTTGATGCATTTCTCATGCAGTTAAGATATGCCTTAGAAATGTTCTCTTACCCCTTTTCATAATCAAAATATAACTAAGACATTTATATAACTGACAATTTTCGAATTATTCGAAAAAAAAAATTTTTTTTTCATTTTCAAATATTGTTGCTATTACAATTTTTCTTTTCTTTTTGGGTTCTTGTCAAATTTTCAAGTTAGAGTAGTGTTAAACAAACAAAAATTTAATTCTATTCTAGAAACGTTAAGGTTGTAGAGAGAATAAACGGTTAACCTCTTAATTAGATTACCGCAATGTTTGTCAGAGATACAAGTTTCTAATGTTAGCCTAAAGCAAATACAGCAATTATTACAGAAACGTTAATTATACAAAGTTTACTTAAACTTTTCAAAATTAAGTTACCTTAGAATATATTTAAAAAATATTAATTTACAAAAATTAACAAAAAGACCTTATATTTAAAATTACAAAAGTTTCGTTAATCGAACAATATATAATGATCGTTAAAATTTGAATTTCCCAATCACAAGGTCACGCATTAGCTTTTCTACGCTTTCGATGTAAACATTGAAAATAAAAGCTAACCTTCGATATTAGAAAATAAGTCATACCTTGTCGATAGCCAAAAAAATAAAAATCCAGTAAATATATATAGAAAAATAGATAAGACTTGACAAAAATTTAAACCACACGGAGTCATCGAGAAAATGAGACTAATACATGCACGAATAAACACACAACATTGAATTTTCTTGTCACTTGTATTGATTTTGTCACATGGCTTGGCCATTAACGTCGAACTGAGTTTGATTTGTCGCTGAATCCATGGCAACGTATATATACTATTAAACGCTACTTGCAACAGAAGCATACATATATATATAGAGCTCAGGCTTTTTGATTTTACGACTTAAAATTTTCCTGGACGTGGTCCACGCACGCACTCCATTCGGCCACATTAATCCTACGCTACATTATATTCTCTTTTCACGCATTGAGTTAATGTAGCTTTCGTGTCAATGAAAGAATAAAATAAAATTTTTCCTTTTCTATTTTCAGCGTATGTTAAATGAAAATTTTATTCCCGCGGTGTATATGTAGAAATTAATATTGAAAATTCTGGTCCCTTATTTATTTGATATATATATGCATGTTTGAAGTGCATTGACGTAGAAAAGCAAGCATTAGAATTTACATTTTCTCAATACATATAGCAGATACTGGGGATATAGTTACTAAAAGGTAAGCGTGTAGTTGCCAATCAAAATGCCGTTAATGTCGATCAGACGAAGCTAAAGCTGAAAAGCGGCCAAGAATAAAAGCGAGGAAGTAGGCTATAGATATAGCAAAGCTTATGTACGTATATGTATATGTGCGTACGTGTCAAAGTGCCTGTGGCTGAAATAAAAGCTAAAAAGGGAGAGAGAAAGAGTGGAGGACGAATTTCAGAAGAGCTAGTAGATTTGCCGATACAGCATCGAATAGGTGTCAGCTGTTGATGTGGTACATGAAACATTCAAGAGTCGCTTCGCCGTGTGAGATAAATCGATTTTTTAGAAAATTTCGTTTGATGCTTTACAAGGCTACATATATATACATTTACGTTCACTTTTTGCTGATAAAAATTTTATCTCCAATAGTTTTTAAAAATCCAATTGTCCGTCAATTATTAAACTATCCCATAATATGAATTTTATTCATTATAGGTATACATGAGACTTTAAGATTATTTTTTATTATGTTGATTAAAGAAAATTATGATTAATAAAAAATATTATACATTATCTTGAGTTTTAAAGTATCAATATAAATTGTATTTTTCCAATAACTAAAGTATAATAATAAAACTAAGTTTAATACATTATGCTTGATTCTATATGACACCTATAGAAGTCTCAGCGGCTCAGTCGGTAGAGCGATGGATTCATAATCTCGAGGTTCCGAGTTCGAATCCCGCTCTTGGCCGATTTATACAAGCACCACTGTACGTTACACGTGCTTTATTCATAAATACACTGAAGATTTCCATCGCTAATTAGCATTGCAATCATAGCGTAAATACAGCGACATTAAATATAAAAAAAACAGGAAAGAATTTGGTGGAAGTCCAGGTATGTGTATTTTATTTTTATTTGTCATAAAAATAAAATACACTGATCAATTAGATCTGTTGTGTATATACCTAACCTGGACTTCCACCAAATTCTTTCCTATAAAAATCATTACCAGGTTCTTAATTAAAAAAATCTATATTTAAAAAAAACATTACATAATCTTATCATTGATTTGTTTGTGCGCTGTCTTTTAATCTTATATAAACTTGATGAATGGTTTATCACAGTGACCATTCATTCATTACACATTTGATGGCAAATGCAAATATAATTTTATTTTGCTAATAATATAAATATAGCGATAAACGTTTCGAGAACTGCCTAAGGATTGGTTTTTAGGGTGAATCTGTGTTGATTCGGTGTGTGATGTTGAATACCGAATACCAATTTACTTTGTAATTATGTTTTAAAAAAAAATAATGTTGTTTTTAAATCTAAATAAGGATACATTTTAGTGTTTGATTATGTTGATCATAAAAAAAGTTCAAATATCTAAAGCAAATATTTAACTTTTAATTGTATTTCAAAAATAATATTTTAAATTTACATTCGATAAATTGTTAACTTGTCTAATTTGATTATCAATTTTGTCCGATATCAAATAGTAATAAAAAATAGACCCTTTGTATTTTACACTCAATACAAAAAAGGAGCTAGAAAAGCAAGAAAGAGGGAAAAACGCGAGCCATTCGTTGCTATTAGTACGAAGAGCATATTGGATTTCGAGGAGATTAGAGAGGGCTATTATATTTTCATAGGGACGAAACGTAGACGTAATACTACAGCAATAGCTAACGTTTGTACGCTTGCGACGAGTACTAAAACCACCTTCTATACTAGCTAGAAAGAGCGTGAGAGCTAGAGGGTGAGATGCGGGGGCACATCCTTTTTTACTGGTACTTTTACTGCCAAGCGATCGTTAAACTCAGAACAGTATAAAAGGGAAGGTCACACACAGAGAGTGATATTCCCTCTGTCGTACCTCAATTCAAGTCTAGAAGCAAACAACCTCTAATTTTCCACTTTTGCCACCCCCTTCTAAAGGAATCAATAAAAAAGAAAAGCCGGAACGACGTGTTGCTTCGGAATTTATTTTTTACATTGGCTTCACAAAGGTTAACTATGTTTTACATGCAACTAAATAAATGTTCTTTTAGTAGCTTTATGTCAAAGTTTTATTACACAATTGAACCTGTAAAAAATCTTTGAACAATGGATTTTTAATTAAGGAACTAAACCTCATTCATCTTTTGGTCTTTAAATACTTTGACTTTAGCGACCGATCTATTAATTGAAGAAAAAAACAAAGGACAAAATGAAGCGGTATAATAAAGATAAAGAAAAAAAAGGTTAGCTGTAGTATAATGTAGGAAAGAAGAGTAACAAAAAAAAATCAGACGACAAAGGATGTACAAAGCAGCAGGAGCTTCAGTATAAGACTATTGTCAACGCGTTTCGTTGCTAACAGCCAAGTAATTCGAGGCTCGCAAGATCGTAACGGAGAGAGAAAGGATGCTTTTCGTTCTACGTTTACGAGGTTTCCTGCGCTTCGTTAAACCATCCTAGAGCATAAAAGTCTCTCATTACGAAAGGTATCGTAACGCTCTCTTTCTCCTCTTCTATATAATACACATACACAAGTAGACGCGTACCCACACGTACCTTCATATACACCTTTACTTATGGCTATATGAGTGTTGTGTTATATATGTTTTCCAAGAAAAGGGGGGTCCCAGATGAAGGCGCTGACTCGATTTAACGAGGCTTTAGCTCGCGTTTCAAACCCTCTCTCTATACAAGCCTTCGAAAACCTTTAGAGCAAGTTTACCTCCTTCTCTTCTCTTGCGCAATATCGAGTTTGCTTCAATCTAACTTGCACCATATCGACGACGACGACGATGAGATTCGTTATATGCTGGCCATCCCGGGCTATATGTATATTGCAACTCTCAGCATCCGATATATACTTGCTTAATAAACAGCTTTGTCGAAAATTTCGTAAAGCATATATCTTTGTACGTATACGTGATAGATATGATTAATCCTAATTACTTTTTAATATGCTTTCGGTAATTTAATAAGATGATATCGACACTATTTTCAAAAGTTCAAATTAAACTCTTAATTATGTTTTTTTTATATAATTTATCCGTAATTATAATAATAAACCTAATACTCGCAAAATCCGCAATTATAATCCAAATTAATTCAGATACCATTAAATGTATCATGTTATAATAAATAATATATTTGTATTTATAATTAAGCCTCGTAATTACGTTAAATAATTAAATTAGAGTAAAAATAAATAATTGATAGAAATACCTCAATCTTATATGATCACTAAATTCATGGTATTGAAGTCTAATTGCGGTCGACACTCATCCCGCGAAAAGCATTTGGTTTGGGGAGAGTGCGCAACAGCTCGCTAATGGGAATTCAGGAGCGGGAAGGAGGGGGGAGGGATGAATGAGGGGGGTAAAAGAGGGAATGAGTTAAAGGCTTGGTATATACCTGGGTATAGTAGTAGTTAAAGGTAAAGCTTCGCGTTTGCATAACCCAAGATTGACTTGGAGTTTACTCTATAGTGTGCAAGAGTGTGTATGTGTGTGCTTGGCTCCCTATTCCCAAAGTTACTTGAACACTAGAGCGCGTTAAGCTTCTGCTTTTCATCCCACCTCGATGTCTAATCTGTCTCTTCTTGCTGGGACTTTTGAACAAGCCAATCGAAAATTCCCTTGGTACCATATAGCATTTATATACTCCATCCAACAGTCTCATCGCTAAATATATGCTATTTATATGCTCACTAGAAGGTTTTAACGCTTTTTTTGGTCTCTGTTTTATATGCGATTAAGAGTATTTCTTACAGGTAGCTCAAATGAACAGAAATTACTTGCTTCTAGCCAAAGGGGATCACATTGCTCAAATGATAGAAAAAATTTATAGTTACTATTATTCTGAAAGGAGTAAAGGCTATGTTATTTTATAGAAAATTGAAAAAGTTAAATTTTTTTTGTCAATTTTACATGATTAAATTTTCACTCAGCTATCTTCAAAAATAATCACAATATTTATTTTATCTTTAAATTTTTAAGTTCAATATTTTTTAACCATGCAAGTAAGCATAAAAATTGCAATTTAGGAAAAAAAATAATATTAAATTATGTACAAAAGCCAAAATTTTAAAATTAATTAAATTTTAGATTCTATGTTTGATTGTACACGTTAGTTTTATGAAACAAAACTCATGTTTTGGAACTAAAAATTATTAACTGAATGCGTTTTTAATCAATTATAAAGTAAAAAAGATCTCCGATTTTAGGAAAAATGAAGCTTTTGTAAATATTTAAAAATATTTTTTTCCATTAACTCAAGGATATCACTCAGAAAATTTTAATTTTCAGTTGAATTCTAAAAATTAATTATAAATTGGTTGAGAGAAAACAGTAAATTTTAATTCACGTAGCTATTTAATAAGAACAATCAAACAAAGATTTTTAAATTTAACAATCTGAAATTTTCCTCTGCACGTTTTACATACATGGAAAGAATTGTGGATGTAAGGATTCAAACATTCAATTTTCTGTGAAACAACCTCATTAATTTAAAAATATAATGTAATCGATAAGCATTAATATAATTTTCAAAATCAAATTATTGTTTTTTACATGATAAACACTAAGATTATGTAAAGCAAGATCCAAAACTACTTAAAACAATATATGCGTATATCTACATAGCATAACGTTATAAGGCACCGCATACGCAAATATCAAACTGTGCGGTAAGATACGTATACATAGCTGTATGTCTACTTAGGAGCTACTCTGTAGATCCCGTCTCGCTTTCTCTCTCTTGCTCTGAAGCAGTAAGCAACCTTGTTAGCTTTATCTAACGTTTCTCTCTCGCTCTTTCTTTAGACATCTTCCTCTTGGGTAGTCACGTGGCGTCTTTACGAGGTAACTTTTAGGAAAGAGAACTGTACTCAATTCGTTTGCCTGGAGGCAACGACGCACCAGGAACGTTTACCTAAGAACGTCCGGTATTACATACAGGTATATATATAGACCTGTAGAAAAGCACGGATTTTTTTTTTCAAACTCTTATACTACTTGAGAAAATAAAAATCCTCTAATTAAAAGTTTGATCAACCTTTACCAGTAGTAGGATTTTCTTTTCTTTTTCTTGCTCAAAGAAATAAAAATATTTAAGAAGAGAAAGAAAAAAGCTTGACTTTGTGAATGTGAAATCTGTTCATAGATCCGATAGTACAATATAATTTATTGAGAAAGTTGAAGCAGACATGGTTTTTCCATTTTCACAACCAATCACGCAAAAGATTTTTCGATCTTTTTCTTTTTTATCTCTTAAATATTTGAACCACGACAGGGAATCAAGTTCCAGCCTCCGTCAATCGAATGCTTGCTCTCTCTCTCTCTCTTTCTTTTTTATTCTGTCTATATTATACAGCAAGGTAAAGTGAAGAAGAATGGAAAGATGAAACAACGGTTAAATAAATAAGTGACGGCAAAAGTCTGAAGGTCTGGCTATAATGCCCTATGGGAACACGCACAAATGCGAAACCAAGAAATGACAGACGCAAGTTTATAACGTTTGGCCATCTAAGAACCTTTGTTACATATATCCATCTAAAAAAAACTTTGGATGAAGCTATATTTAGAGAACTAAACATCGAAAATTGACAGACGTTTATATTGATGATAAAAATTTATGGTTGATTTATGATTCCAAACAGAAAAAATTAGAGATAATTTACACTTGACTGACGTGCATCGTGTATAATTAATCTTTAGCTTTTAGATTCATATTCGAAATTTCAAGTTTTACAAAAACTTAAACTTTTTAAAATCAAGATTTTATCGATTTATTTTGGATTCTAAATTTCTTTCGCGTCTAAGCAAAAGATTGGCCGAATGGTCACTTTAAAACTAATTTAGTGATCATCGGCTTAAATTTATCAATCTATATTAATAAAATACTTTAGTCTCCAAGCTCCATCTTTAATTTCTAAAATTTTTAAATTTTCATTAAATTTTGGTGTAGCTCTAAATAATTTAGTTTCCAAGTAAATCTATAAGATGTAAACATTATTTTTTTCAAAGTTTTACTGAAAATAATTTGCCTTACTTTTCTTGATTGCTCTATAAAAAAGTAAAAACTAATTGTACGATTTATAGTATGTGACCTCGCCACTCATTATGATTTCTATCTACCTACTAAGAAATCGAACAAGCAATCTAAAGACCGTGCACAGAAGCAAGTGTATGTAGGTGTACTTATTCTAGATCAAAAGTTTGTTTTCCAACCATAAGTAATATTTTACTTCACTATTACATTAATCAAAAACAAGTTTATCTATAAAAACACTCCATAAAAATATAATTATCGATATAAGTATCGCTTGAATAATGAATATTGTTTTGATTAATGAAAGTTTGAAATAATGAAATTCTATTAAAAATTGTATAACAATGATTTCCTTATAAAATCAAACATCACTCTCAATAAAACTAAAAACATCAAAGTTAAAACTAGATTTTTTAATTTGTCTCTCGCGTGCTCAGCCGAAAAAAAGTTCACGCTCTCCGTCCTCCGTTTCTAGACAGTAAAAACCGAAGCAAATTGTTCGTTTAATGTACGTGTCGGGAGAGATAGCTTTGTTTCTCGTTTTTCCATCCAGTATAGTGGCGAGATAGTAGCATTCGACGGGTAATTTAGACATTGCGAGGAAATCGATCGTTATACTCTGGGTATGAGAGAGAACGAAACGCTCGAAGGTAAAAAAAAGAGAGAAAGAGAGAAAGACAAGAGCGACGGCTGTCCAATGAAAAATGCATTCGTTTGCAGATATATACAGACGAGAAAACGCTTAGCCATGGGCTCTGTCTGATCGCTTCTGTTCACTCTCTCTCAAATTGTGTCGGGTTAAGCTTCGATGAGTATTTTGCGAGAATACAAGCAAGTAGATTGCTAAGCTATATTTGGAAAATTAGAGTTGGAAAATAGACAAAAATAACTAGGATTTTAGAGTAATCGTTTACTTGCTAATTAACTGAATAAACAATGGAGAAATCTTTTTAGGTAAGCAAGTTTTAAACTTAAATTTTAATTGTATTCGCATGAAACGAGATTATTTAATTATGTTTTATATAAATAGTCTTTTAATTTTTTACATTATATCAAACATGCTAAACATTTATTTAAAATATCTTTTTATTCTATTTATAAGTTCATTATTAATCGATAATATCATTGATTAAAAAATCATTAAAACGAATTATTTTAGCTGTTCATAACAATAATTCGAACAAATAGACTAACCTTGACCGATACATATGACATTACTATTTTACTTAGACTACACCAGCCATAAATCACATTAATGTAAAAATATCATTGTAAACATATATAGATTTACACTGTTTCTGGACATATTGAACAACCGACCATATACGATGTTCAACATAGCAGGATACTTTTATATTTAGCCCAAAGCAACATATATATATATTTATATGTATATACGTATACGATGTTTGCTACGTTAACCGCAGGAAGTACGAGCGCAATTTCGTTTCATGTACAAGCTTGTCGCATTATCCGTTGTAGCCACCAACGCGGACTTTCCTAGGATTATCCGTAATACCTTGTATAGTTAGCTGCTATACTACTATTGTATAAGTTCCTTTTTCTTTTTTTATAAGTGCTAAAACTTTTTTTCTAGATCTCTTTGCGCATACTATCATTTTAATGGCTTGCATTGAGCTGTCGATGGATAAAAAGAAAAATAGAATAAATATATGACGGCTTCTCTATTATACCACGAGAGATTGACAGAACTTGTGTGACTTCACCAACTGTTCGTTTCTTTGATCGATTGCATTCGTATAAAGATAGATTTAATATATTTTTTTTTCTGCTTCATGACAATGAAATTGTAAGAAAATCATTGTTATTATTGTTATTGCATATACTTCCATCCTTATATAATTCTTGATTTATATGTAATTATGTTTAAAATAGGTCAAAATAATAACTACAATTTAACATTATTTTATGAAACAGAGTCAATAATGTTTCTAAAAAAATAATTAATATCTTAATATTACATGTCGATATAGGAAGTCTAAATGCAAAGTTTGAACATCATGGTTTGGAAAATAGTCCATGTGTTATTGTATGCATAGAAATTTGTTATTATAGTGGTATAACAATTATCGAGCTGGGATAGAAAATTTATTAGAATGAAAACAAAATAAACAGAGTCGATAGATTAGTTATGCATATAAATAATGGTAATCTTGAAAGTACTAAAATAATTAAAATGGATAAATTGAGAATTATGTTCTGATATTAATACAAATATAAGAAAAATTTTGAAGGTCTTATACAAAGATCTTATAGGTCTTATATACATATAATGAACATTTAATAAATAACATAAATATTAAAGTCTCTGTCTAGCCTTTTTAAAACCGAAATTTTGAATAAGAATTCACTTATTAGTAATAGCAACATTAGTCGAATGGGAAAAAAAATTTTTACATCACTTTCCCATTATAAAATTAATACCATAACATGAAGCTCAATGGCAAAAATACTTTTATTTGATGAACCTAATCAAGTAGTCAACATACTTATTCATAGAATAAATATTTGTGTATATAATATAAAGACAAATAGAAGTAATAAAAATCATGCCAAAGATATGAAATAAAGGAAAAAGATATCATTAGTAGAGTCATGATATAATGAATATAAAAAAAAAGTATTGCTTAAGATATGTAGCAGAACCAAATACTAAAGGATGAATATATAAACTGGTCAAAGGATTAAACAAAATTATTAAGGATGCTAAATGCAAATATGAAAAAAATATTATTTCTAATTAAAATATAAATCTATTAGATGCCACAACACACATACAACTAGGAAGTAAAGTTATTGATTTTCCCCAAAGATAATAATGACACCAGAAAGAAATTGATTTTTACTGCATATAGTGCTTTATTTCCATCAACTATGACCTCTTAATTAACTTAAAAAAAAATTTAAGATTCAAACTAAAATATTTTAAAACTATTATTTATTTTATTATATATCTTCGCAACCTTCTTCGCATCGTTAATCATTTTGATAAAAAATATATCTTCAATATTATTTCATTTCTCCTACTACTTTCATATATATTCGAAAACTCGCCAAAAATTCGCATTATTGAAAAAGCACTTATACACATAATAAGAAAAAGAAAAAAAAAAGTAGTATATGACGCGAGGGATAGCTTATGGCGCAAAACTAAAGACATAACTTTGTCTGGGCGATGGAAACCTGTCTCCATTATTTCTTTTGCGGAAGGAACAATACGTCTTCAGTGCTATGTGCTTCGTCGTTGGATGTGATATAAAGAAAGAAAAAAAAAGTAGGGAGAGCGAAACAAACTCGTCTCTCATCCATCATATTTTCTGCATTGGCAGGTAAAGAAGCGTTTTGTGCAAGGCTCTATTATTTATCTACGTTTTCCGGCGCTTTACTGTCAACCGAGGATCTTATACCTTCCCCCTTTTTGGTATATCATGTACAAATGATGCAGTCAGTTGGGATAGAGGTTTATTAGACTTTTCACTTTGGAAATTGTTTTATTGTTAAAGTTTGAGCTTCTTTTCGAAAAATTCGCAAATAAATTGATAAATTTTCTCAGTTTATTGCAACTTGTTTATGGTTTCGTTATCAATTTTTCATAATTAAAATATGTAATACTGAGAAGTTTTTTTGTGAAACGTTACAAAATTTTAATTATTAATTTCGAACGGTCGGTTAAAATAACATTTTTCAATTAATTTTAAAATCCTTACAAAGACATGAAAAATAATTGAAATATTAAACTAGAGTGAAATTACAAACTTTGCTCCTAACTTAGTTTTTCAATTTTCAACGTAAATAGATGAATAAACGTTGAATATTTTATTATATAAAATAATCCTCTCTGATGATAAAATGCACGGGGGTTACATGGCCTTAAAGTATATACATATTGTAGATCGTTTCGTATAAAGCAAACGATGCGCTTTTCACTTGCCGAGCTTTTTAGCTTGCCATAAGAATACATCAAAGGAGATGAGGTACCAAGCCTCATAACATAACTATATAACATGTCCAAGCACTGCGAGAGAGATATTTCAACGTTGGCTGGGATACGTGGAAAATAAACACACAAGGAAATGAAAACTATAACGTTCTTTCTCTCTATGTGTCCCCTTTTTTGCTCTATATATGTACATATAAAAGCATCATGCGTCGTCGTCCTTTCTACAATAAGTACAAATAAGCTTTTGACATATAGTTTGGCAGCTTTAGTTGCATCAGCTTTTTCAAACATTAATAAACGCTTTCTCCGATATGACTCTCTCTTTCGCTAGGGAATTTCGAAAATTTTTTTATAATACCCGAGCTTAGAAACTTGTTTGATTAACGAAATATTCAGGAATTTTTCCAATTTTTCGTTAAAATTGCTTTATACTTTAATATTTTTTACATCGTGCTGTGAAAACCTCAAAAATTTGTTTTATAAAAATTCATTTCAAGAAGAACTTTTTTTTTCTTTTCTTAGATTAAATAATAAAGATTGCTTGTCACAAGCGATTTAATTGTTACAAAATATAAGACGAATTCAAACCAAAGTTTACCTGAATTCGGAAAAAAGTATTTTTTGAATTCTTTTGGGAAAAAGATTGGATTTTCACTATATACCAAAATTTTTCAAATACTACAATACTCTTACCACTTCAAAAAATACAGTCGAAAAAATCAATATTTTCAATTCTCCAAAAAAAATATGAAAAAAAGAGATTGTTAAAATAAGTATAAAATCAATTTTTCCCAACGATTAAAAAATAAAAGTAAAAAATAATAAAGAAAAATAAGTGGAAAATACATGGTAGTGAAAAAAGGTAATTTAAAGAAAAATAAGAAAAAAAAATCTATGTAGGGAAGGGAGCTTTTTTTCGTTTCTAGTCATAGCAGAGAGCAATCCCTATATACCACTATAAATTCGCACGTGAGTACAGGCGGCAGGCAGCAGCAGCAGCGGCAGAGAGAAGTTCGATTGAAATCACGCTCACGTCTCGCAATGCATTATAATGCATTTTCTACGTAGCAATGCGAGTACGGGGCGTGACAGTTGTTACGCCTCGATTGATTTGTCGCGACACGCGTTATGACGGGCTCCTCTCTTTTCTTCGTATATATGTATGAATAAGCGTGTATAGAACACATAATGTGTTAGCTTATGGATATATATATATACACACCTTCACATTCGACGATATTCCTTGTGCGCTAATCTATGGTTTTATTTGATTCATTGTCGTTTATATAAGAGGGTAGAGACAGCATTGAATGCACGCATGAAATTGGAAATTCTATCCTTCTGAAACGTTGGTTATTATAAGCTTTAATCGCGTTTAATTTTAGGGATAAGTAAATCATGTTTGAGAATTATAAGTTACAACAATATTTTGCTTTTTAATTTATCATGAATAATTGGAAATAAGAGAGAAAAGCTTAGATGTATTGAACACTCAAATTCCTTTTTTCTATTCTATTATTAATGAGATCTGATGATACGATTTTATTGAAACAAATATTTTTTACTGAATTAATTAAAGTGATTGAATAAACTGATATTATTCGGACAATAGAACCATTAATTGATAAAATATTTAAATATAATCTACTTTATTTACCGAAACTTGAAAAATTAAATACAAATTATTTCAGTATAATTCTAATTAAATTAAATAATACACAAGAATTGAAAAAATAACAATAAACTATTTCTCGTCGAAAAACATAGTATCTATTTACATTTTGCTTTCTCATAGAGAAAGCATTGTATTTTCATTAACTTTTCAAAATCACTTATTGTAATTGAGTTACTTATGTAATTTTCTGGTTGAATAAATATAATTATTTGAAAATTGTATGTTTGATATTTTAAAAGGTATTTAATTCATAATTTTCTCAATTCCAGAAGGTTTATCCAAATAGCTTATGTAAGAGTATTATTTTTTTGTAGATAAAATTAATAAAAATTTAGGTACTTTTTAAAAATTTGTAGAAATTTACAAAAAAATATCCAATGACAAAATAAATTACATGCTTCTATGAAAAATTATAAATAATTCATGAAAAATCCTTAAATTTGATAAGAAACAGATTGAACATATTATTATTAATTTATGAAATAAGAATTTTAAGAAAAAATATTGAATTAATGATTAATTTTAAGAGTACCATATTTAAAAAATTGATATGCAAACATAAATTATCGCATATGTCACATACTGACAATAATACACATTTCATTCATATTTATATTAGTTAGGGACGAAGTTGTTAACGGAAACATTGTTTAGAAAAAATAAATTAGTTATATTCTTTGCAAATTCAAAAACAACATTATATTAATTGGAACTAATTACAATATGAATTTTATTAAAATTACATTGAAAATATCACATGTAATTATCGCATTCATAAGGCCTCATATGTATAAATATGAAGAAATTCGGCCAAGTCGCCTTAAAAATGATTTATGTAGAATGTAAATAATGTACCATTAAAACAACAATGCACTCATTTCCTTCATAAAACAACGTTTTTTTCAAACCCGACAAACATTCAGCGCCGCGAATAAACGCTTTTCGCAGACATTCCTTTTGTCGCGAGTTTGTCATTGGCAACGTACCACACCGCGACGTGGCAGAACTTATTCCCATACACTTTTTTTTTATTTTTTCTTTCATATTTTTTTTTCTTTGCACATCGCACAAGCATAATAGAAACGAGAGTTGTTATTGAAATTCTTCGACTATACGAAAAGAAAGAAAGAAAACGCAGTCTTGTTTTCTATCTCTTCTCTACCCTTCACCGTCCATTCTTCTTATTCGTGCATGTGTCCGGGATTGAGTCTCTTTAGGTATTCCCAAGCGACTGACGTAAGAATGCCACTTCCTTTATCTCTTATTTCTTCTTCTTCTTCTTTTTATTCTTTATCTATCAAACCCTCCTTTTAAGCTTTTTTGTACCCTTATCTCTCTTTTTTTTGTACTTGCTATGGGCTTTCTTTCTTGAATACTCGAATTTTCGAAGAGAGCTGTGTCTTACCGAGGCCACTTTTAGAGAAGGCTGGATTTATTAAATCTTCTGCATTTGAGGCTGGATATTTTAATTAAAAAATTCCTGAAAGATAATGCATAAGTCTGTGAAAAAAAAAAAATAAAAAACAAGCTGCCTAGAGAGAACACAAGAAAGATACAAAAGAGCTGAACTTTCAATTATTAATGGACATTGTGTATAATACTGAAATGCAAGACATACTGGAATTTCTCTAAGAATGCAAGTACGATTATTTTTTTTCTTCCTTCATCTTTGAAATTAATACGATGCGCAAGAATGGTGCAAATAATAAATTATTGCTGTTAATGTACTATGCATTTTCATGCAATTCGGTTAAATTATTTGTAATTTTCTTTTTGTAAAATTAATTAAAAGTTTTTGAATGATGGATCTCGCTTTTATTACTTATATTTGACTAATTATGCATATTATTCTGGAAAATGCTTATCAAGTAAATTCTATTCATTATAAGTTTATGTTCTTCTTGAATGAATAACTTGTAAAAAAATTTGTAAAAAAAATGAAAATAATGTTAATTTTATTATATCGTATAATTACTTGTGAAAAAATACGTGTTGGAAAATAATAAAAGCAATTTTAATTAAAATAAAATGAAAAATATTAAAACTCATTGAATTTATGAAGTATCATGTCGATGTTAAATGTGAAAAAGAATCGGTGTTATAATAATACAGAGTCCGATTTGTTAGATAATAAATCCATAAAACAATAATCCTATAATCGAGAGCTTCGCAATGGAGAGAGAGAGAGAGAGAGAGAGTTTATAAGCGAGGAAAGAATAACGTCGATCAATCGATGGATTAAGCATCCCAGGGCAGCGCGGCGCAACCCACAAGCACAATAAAGTACCAAAAGCATTATTTAATGATTATTCAAAATAGAAGATAGTTAACGGCTATAATACACTTCATCAAGCGAGCTCTCGATTTGGAGCGTCAGTTATCGCTTGATAAACCGAACAAATATTTTTCGGTTCCACTATATGTTTGTCCTCTCTCTTTTCGATATATATACACATACATAGACACGTATAAAGCTTTTATTGCTCGGTCGAGCGAACGCGTATATAAATATATGTATACATATTCATAGGGGAAATGGCACGATACGGTGACTGTGTGTGCATGCATGTACCTGGCAAAATATCGCACATGCGAATAGTTTACTTGGGCGATTTAGTATAGCGGCGCGTTTACTGCGAAAATCGAATTATCCCTTTTTCGCCTGACATTCGATGCACACTGCCAAGAGAACACTAACGAATCATCCTATCGTTTTGAAAGATCAGTACTCGATATATATATATATTTTACCCATGGCACAACGTACCGCTTCTGGATATCATCGATCATAATTTTTTTTATTGATGATTTGTTGGAATCTGTAATTTTAACTATCATATGAATTTGAAAATTAATGCTTGACTTGCTGAAAAATTGAGCTTTAATAGTATTGTCAAATTATCCTCTTTTGTTGATTTAAAAAAATTTCTTGTTGTACCATAAAAGTTTATCAACAGAATTGGATTTTATTCTTAGTAAATCCTACCACCAATATTTTGTTAATTGGACGAAAAAAGACAGGGATGGATTTTTATGTAATCATACTGGAATGCTTCTTCATTTCGATTTTAACGCCCTTGTGAATAAACAAATTTTATCAGACTAATTCACGCACATGATTGACAGTATTTAAATCTTGCTGTATTATCATTTTAAATGTAATATTTAACTGATTTAATTAAAGCTTTTTTGAGTAATTCTTTTTTTCATCCATAAAAAAATTAAAAAGATAACCTCATCACTCAGTATGAACATAATACTAAAATGATCGATAATAAAAATAAAATACGTTCAGGTAATCCTTTGAATATAGGCGAGCGTTATTTTTTTTCTTAAAAATAATTGATCATGGAAAAAAATTCTATTTTCAAGCTTCCTCTTTATCTTATAATAGCCATTAGATTTTCTTGCCTCATTTTCCAGAAGACTAGATATCGTTAATCGAGCTGTGCATAATACCTTCAATACTCTGTCGATCATACGCATATAGTGCGTACTGTCGATATCAGACGGACGCACTCGCTTAAGAGAGAAGAAGAGAGATGGAGGGAGAATATATATCCTTTCAAATCTCTCTTGGACCCTTGCGGGAAGTAGAAATCATTGCTGTCTTGCTCTCAATCAACGGCATTAGTCGGTTATGACTTTTCAAAGTGCTTGTCAATTAAGAACGTATGATTCAAGGATTGGATTTTTTTAATTAGAGATATTCAGTTATGACGTGTATGAGAATTTCTAATTAATATAACGTGTACGTTGATCAAAAGTTCGGAAAAGAATACTAAATTCATTAAATAATTCATTTAGAATAAAAAATTAAACAATTTTTATTATTCCAGTCATACTCTGACTTTTAAAATTTCATGTATGCGCTATAATTTTTTTTTAATAAAATTGCTGTGATAGACGATAAATATTCATCATGAATCATGACAATTTTCCATGTATCGATCAGAAACTATTTTGAAAAATTTAAATCTTGGGTTAAAATCTATTTACTACAGATACATGAACAGAAACTAATAAAATCAATAGTTTCCATTGGTCTTTGAATCAGGAAAAATGATTTACAAAAGTTTTAAATTTAACTATGTGCTGATTTAGTTTCGCAGTCATTAGAAAACCAATGAAATTACTGAAATATATTATTACAAAATTCCATCATTTGGAGTTTGTTCCACTATACGTGCATTTTACATAAAATCTGTAAACATGGCACGTGAGCACAAATCATGCCATATTTTTTATTTGTGTTTATGATACAAAAATTTATTTATTTCAAAAAATTTGAAATTACCATTGAAAATTGAGGAAAAATACGTTAAAAATCTACATTATATATTTTAGATGCGTTTCCGTATCTCAAACACGATTTAGCAATAGCACGATTTGACGCTCGCTCTCCTCGTTTAAAGAATTGTCGCGAAATGTCTGATATAAAAAAAAAAGAATATACTAAATATCTGAAAATGAATGTAATCTATAATATAATATGATCGAAAGCCGTTTGGTTGTGGTTTCGTTATGCACGAGTGCTCAGGAACGGTCACCCAGTTGTTAACGAGTATCGAAACTAAATTCGCGAATAGCATCTCTATAGGAAAAGTCCAATCAATATGCGCGTGAGCGAACACGAGCAGCGAGCGAAAATCGACAAAGGACGACAAGCAAGTACCGTGAGTTGCAAAAGTGCATACATACGTATACATTCAGCAAGAGTATGACTCTTTGACAGTATCTATCTTGGATACTTTATTTCAGTGAAACGAGTTACTGCCAGCGTCGACCTATATATACATTGACTTCTCGATTTCCCAAGCTTAGTTTTTCCAATATATAAAGTGATTTCATTTGATCCTTTGTAATTTAATTAAAATCACGTAACTTTATCTCTCGCTGCATAGGAAACACTGAACTTTTATTTCTCCAAGAAAATCGTAAAATAAAAGAAGAATAAAAATTGAATAAAAGCTATAGTTATATTGAGAGCGAGGGTATAAGCATTACGTGTAGCTCGTAAATCCGAGGGTCAATATTAGTCGGTTCATCGAGGGAGTTATCCTTGGCCAATGGACTCTAAGCAATACACAACTCAAGTACTTGGCCTAAAGCTAGTATAGGAAGTTGACGTTTATGCGGAACTGTTATATGTGTGTATGAGACATAACCTGAATATGTGTACACGTGTGTCCACATACATAGACAGAAACTAGCCGTGTTCAAGCTGTACCTACGTTTCCGCATCACACGTCATTATCTCGACCACACACTCGCGGCAAAGTGTATTTGCCACCCTATGCTCGATCAGCTTTGTAGCTATGTGTAAATATTCCCCTTCGTATGTGTATGTATCTGTGCAACCTTATCTTTTCACGAAATCTCCCTTACTTGAATAAAAAGAATTGATTATAATGAAACGTATATCTGTGAAAATGAAGGTTGGATACTAAGAAAAAAATATTCGGACATGATTTGTTAGTGAGTATTATTCCCCATGTATCTGATTGAACATAATGTTCGGTTTCATAAGAATTAGGCTACAGAGCTTTTTAAAAAATGATACTATAGCAGTTGATAAGTGCAAAAAAGGAAATAAGTTTTTCCGTCTTCTAACGTCTCACTTTCATTACTCTTTTTTGGCTCTAAAATGAAAAAATATTTCTTTCATTTGGCCAGGAAAACCTTTTTTTGAAACTCCGTACAGCTATCGCTTCGAAATTAAAGCCTTTTCTTATCTAATAAGAAATTCACTATTTCTTTAATACTTGAGCTATCGAGGTTTCAACCCTAACAGTATCTATATCCATCAACTTTAATTGTTTAATTCAAATGCATACTAGTACTTAATTTTCATCAGCATTATGAAAGTTGAACACGAGTTTTCTCTAATTTCTTCATAAATTATGAATTATTTAAATCCACAATAATATTAGCTCTGAAAATATCTCTTTAAACGTATAATTAGTGACTTTACAAAGCCTTTTCTACATATTAATAAAGGGTTCAAAACCACTACAATAACCATTTTCTTTAAAAATCTTTGCAGAATGATAGAAACCACAGAAAAATCAACAAAGTTGCGTATAAGAGCGAGCAAACCGCTAAAGCAACAAAGCGTAGTTCTTTGAAAAAGATGAGTAAAAGAATAGAATGACATAAAGGATGAGAGAAAAAAGGATGATATTTATGTCCGGTTCTCTTGTGTCTAAATGATCCATGTATAAGGGCTGGTGTAGTAGTTGTGGCTGTGTGTTAGAGTGAGGACGATGGTATTATGCGTAATTCATATCGCGACGTGGCGTATCATTGTTGCTTGGGAAACAGAGGAATCCCATTACCGGTTAGGCAAGTGAACTCTGTCGTGACTGTGCGCGCTATGTGCTTCGGCCCGTTTTAGTTTGCGGTCCAGAGAGCGTGATATCTCTGGACCAAAACCCTTTCCTTTTTACTTCTTTCGTTTTCCTTTTCACCCTTTGTTTTATCATTGTTAGCTAAGTCTACTTCTTTACCACTCTATTGTAAAGGTATTATAAATGCGTGGCTTGCTGATGGACATATACCGTATGTTCTAAATGTACATTACTAAAAGATTATAATGTACAACGCATGTATAATTTTTAATAAAGTAATACTTCAAATTTTCAAAATTTTGCTACTTTAATTTTAAAAAATTGTTTAAATTTAAGCAAATTTTCCGATTTTTGGTGATTACATTTTTATTAAATTTTAATCATTCTTTCAAAATTTTATTTTGCATGGTAATATTATTAATATGAATTTATTTATTAAAAATATGATTCTATTTTCAAACAATTAAAATCTAACAGTTAAAAATATCATCTTTTGTATTCAACAAGGTGCAAAAGTAATGGAATAAAAGAATAAAAGATCATACACTAGGTACACAAAGAAGATTTAAACTTTTCATGCACTTTTTTCTACGAAAGATGCAGCGTAATAATGGAATTTAAACTTCCAGAAAAGCGAAACGCTTCCACAAACACTTAATCATAATTCGTACCCCTTCTTCTCTCTTTCTCCAGTCCAAGCTCTATGCATATGAATTTAAAGCTAGCGAGGCCTTGTGCTTGAGTAATAGTTTAACGAGCTCGAGGATTCTTATACGAAAACGAAAGAGCAGCTTTAGCAAGCCCTCCTCCCCAGACCTGTTGCTAACTTTCTCTCTCTCCCTCCCTCTCTCTCTTTCTCTCTTTTCACGCTGAGCGAAAGCTATGCCATTTATGGAGTCTTAAATTCCTCGTACGAACTACTCGCCGTTAAATCGGCGGCCCCCTCCTCTCCCATCCTCTTTATGTCGACATATTTCTGGCTCTATCTTTCTCTCTTTTTACACACATACGCACATCCACACACTTACACACTCGCACACATATATCAGCTTTCAAAGCGCAGAATGAAGACGACGCGTGCAAAAATCCCTTGCATTTTTCGAATAGTCTTTGGGACTCTCTTCTCTTTTTATTTTTTAAGTCTTCCATTATCTGACGCTCGCTTTTTTTCGCTGAGAGAGCTTCTCTAAAGGGAAATATGACAGTAACTTCAAGGAAAAGAAAATTATGAAATAACTTGCCTGCGAAGCAGGTTAAATTTTTTTATGCCTTTATTCTCTATAGCTAGATTTATGGCTTTGTATCAATCAATAAAAAGACTATATTAGAACTAAATTCTTTATTTTGAGATAAAATTAACGATTAATATTAATCAGAAATTCCTTTTGAATAATTTATATGTTGTTAAAATTTTGATTAAAATAACAAAGTGAAAAAAATGAAATTTTTCAACATTGCAACAATAACAACATACGTATTTTACGATTTAGTACAAACTACACCTACAAACGCCATTTCCGCACATTGCTCGCGAATTTATTTCTCCGTCTCTTTCTTTTGCATGGAATAGAGAGTTCAATTAGTATCGTTCCAACGGCAAAACTCGCAATAAAAGCCAGCAAATCGTCAAAACTCGCGCAAGCCCAGGATGGTTTCAACTCTCATTCCCCTCTTTCCCTTTCTTTTTTTTTTATTTTGGTTGTTCACAACGAATTCCTCCATTCGAACGCGACTCGAAAGCTATAGCTGTGTTGTATGTGCACATACTCGTGCATTTTACTCGAGAGGAATTTCACAATGCTATATAGTGTGTCGAGAGAAAGAACTAAAAGTAAAAGGGTTGAAAGAAAGTAGAAAAAAAATAAATAACAATAAAAAGCTAAAAAGCTATGTTGTTGCAAGCCACGATAATTTTGTATAAAACTGTTTTGCGGTTCAGCGTTTTAATTAAAATTTCTAATTTTTTTTTTTCACGTCCAACATCAGATTTAGTTTATTTCACAGGATGTACTGATGTTGTTTTACTTTTTCATCTGATTTCAGCATATTTATAATTTTAATATTAATATTGCTTTAAGCTTAAGATTTAGTTTTGGACCTCATGGCGCTTCAGAAGAACATCAAAGAAAATTAGAAATGAAATTCATAATCGTATTGGACAACTATTGCTTTATCATTTTTAGTTTTATCTTTTAATGAATAATTGTATTAAGGGGTTCTCGGTGGTTCACTTTGTTCGAATTCCGATCTCGTTTAATTGACGACAAAATGTCACATATGCTTTATTCAAAAAGCCACTGAAAATATTTGTCGCTAAACACTATAAAATTGGCACAGATATAGAATCACTCTATTTTCTAAATCTTAAAATAGTTGGATAAGCAATAAAATTTGTTAATAAGTTTTAAATTACACGTAATAGTACATAGGTAAATTTCAATTTTATATGTTCAACAATAAAACCTATCCTTAATCACTGATAATGCTTTTATCATGATGGTAATTACTATTCGAAGAATTGTTATAGACAATTAATAAAATAAAATTAAAAACGTATCGTCAACATGATAGATATAATTTTAATCATCAGTATAATTATTTAATTTGAATTTATTCTTTTTTGTTTTTTAAAAAAAAGGCACATAGAATTGCAACTTTATCAGAGGTAAAATGAGATTAACACTGTTATTGAATAATAATCAATTCTCGACGTCATACAATTTCGCTTAGTTATGCGACAGTCGTTCAGCTATATACACGATAGAAACGCGAAACGTTTCAAATGATCGGCGTAGCGGCCATGTACATATATACAAGCGCTAGAGAGAGCTTGCAAATAGATAGAGCCGACAACTAATCACGAGGTTCATTAGCAACAGTTTGATCACTTCCAATTTTCATTTTCATTATTTTCTCGTTTGTTAACATTGGGATTTATGAAAGAAACAAAAGAATTTCCAAAATCTATTCAATTTAATCATTAATTTTATTCTAATCAATAAGCTTGCAATGATTAAAAGCTTTTTTATTAGCATTGATTATACGTTTTATTTATTTGCTACACCAAATGTAATGTTTACAAATTTTGATTTATAAAACAATTGATAAGAAAACGTATTTTAATATTTAGGAATAATTAAATAATCAGAATAATTTATCATGAAAATAGTATTTCAGCTTTATTATATAAACTTATAAGTCTTGAATTCTTTAATTGAAATACATAACCTTATAATTTTAATCAACGCTATACGGCAAATTTAATGCGCATCTGTTACAAACTATTAGCATAAATTTAAAAGCCAAATTTCAGTTTCTATAATACATGTAACGCCAGTTTCAAGTTTTACCTACTACATATGAATCATAAAAGACTTTCAATTTTCATAAGCACGTAATGAATGCCTATACACAAAGAGCACTTGTTGGTTTTTATACCATTAAAATAACTTTAATCTCATATCAAATTATTCTCTATTTGAGAAAAAATATAAGTTTTTTTTTAAATCGAATGCAGCGGCATAATTAAACGACCGTTCTACATTTCTGTCGTGTTTAAATATGATAATGCATCGGAAAATTTAATATCTTTTAATAAATGTAATACCGATTGTCAATTTCGTTCTATCAAAGTTGTTTTCCGTGTAAATATAATAATATTTGTTAAAAAATATCCAATGAAAATTAAATTATCAGATTTAAAGTAAATATCATGTTTTGTATGGTCATATTGTCAAGTATAAATACAATGAATTATTAATGATAAAATTAAATGTTAAAACGTAATATTGTAAGAAAATTGTCTAGTGGTATTGAGTAACACTTCTTGTGCATCTGCGTGAATTCCTCTGAAGCAAGCAAGCGAGCAGATGTATAGTAAAAAGTCTCTGGGAGAGGAGAAGAACGTCGTAGGAGCAGGCAACGTAATTCTCGTTTTCGCCATGGCAAATATTTAATTCCGCCTCGCGGAAAAACAGGATATTGCCAATGTTCCCCTACTCTTACGTTTCCTTATTCCCTTTTCTCTTGGCGACTCCTTCATTTCTACCTTCTTTCTTTCTTTTTCATCCGTTTCTTTCCTGTTTTTATCTATATTAGTTTATCCGTCTTTCTATTTCTTTCCTTCTTTATTTTCCACTCTCAACGTATATATTTTTTCAATTTCTTTTTCCTCTCTCTCTTGGCAATTCGCGGATCTACTGGCATTGCGTGTGTATAGGCGGCAATAGTAGGAAAAAGATTCGTTTGCCGTTGGGAAATCTGATTTCTCGCGAAAAACTAATTCGATGTGTATTTCATTGATGCAGCCTTCATTGAAAATGTACCAAAGCTATCTAAGAATATAGTCTCTTTTTTTTTCTTCTATTACATCATCGTATTTTATCATATATATAAATATGAATTATTTTTAATAAATATTGGATAATATCACGTCTTTGATCTTGACTGTTGTATCAGCTGAATGAGCTAGCGTGTACCACAGGCGATATGCAAAGTTAAGCAGCAATGAGGACGGTCAGCATTTAAATGAGTGATCGTTCATTTTTCAATTGGCGAAAGCTCAATTTGGACTTATTTTGTAAAACGATCTTTCATGTGTTCTGCCTATTTGACAATGTGAGTGGGAAATGTCCTCCGAGAGAAAAGAGCACCTAATAACGAATTTACCGCATACCAACGATTCTGAGATAGGTTTTTTTCAAGGATTTATCCCACAAGTTCATCCATAAGATTTTTCCTTCCTCGCAGATACATTCTAGTCATATACGAATTGGTGAGGGTTCAAGGTAGGAAAAGGATTTTTCAATAAAAAGGAGACAACGCCTATCTAATGTGTTCAATAATTCTGGAGAATAAGATCATCATTGGGGGAAAAAGAGCGAAGAAAAAAAGAGAAAAAAATGTATTTTTTTTGCATAATTGCTATAAACCGTATTTTTTAATTAACTAAAATTTCGATTTGTCCCTATAAAAATTTATGTATCTTTTGCAAGTGAAATTTTTTTCATTTTCGATAAACGAGATCTTCAAAATATCAAGGTATCCAATTTCAACGAAAAATAACAATTTCAAATGCAGAGAATGAGATTTTCAAAATAGAAAAGTCCAAATAGCCGACTGCGTACATGAATAATCCCTGCATTATAAAAAGATTAATTTTTTCAAATTTAAACCAATTTTTAGAGTCCGTTAAAACCAATTTTTTTTTTAATTTTTAACTTAAATTATTTATTAAAGCAATACACTTTTTTCATCTGGCAAGTAACCAAAAACTTTTAATTTAATAACCTTCACTCACAAAAACAATAGCGACAAAAAAAATATAAAAAAAGAGGTAAACCAAGAAAACAGCTAAACTTCATTTTAAGTAGTTTACAAAGGGGTGCAAGCCAAGAGGGGTTAGATGTTGTGGTGAAGCTCAGTGTGCATCGAGGGGATATTGCATTGCGGCTCTTTATTGCCCGAACACCTGAAGGCACATAAAGAGTATCGGTCACAGGCTTTCGAATACGCACACATGCACGTATACACATACGAGAGGTGTTATATGTGGTATAGATCTCACTTTGTCATTCGCAACCAACGAACCGAAATTTTCATGTCATCCTCTTGATACTCACGGATTTTCCTGCTTCTTTTTTATTTTCTTTCTTTTTTTTACTGTTTTTACAAATACAAGTATACGGCAATATTATAGGTACTAAAATATATTGTATCCTATTGGTTTAAATAATATCGGATACTTTGTTAATGATTTAACGAAAGGCTCATAACCCTGGATTATGACCATCTGCGTGTCACTCTATCTCTCTTTTTAACAATGATATGAGAATAGCATATATAGCACCGAGTGCGTTTTATGGACAGCTCGAGAGATAGCTTGAGAGTTGCAGCTGGGATTCTATATCTCTGTGTACGTACCCTTGACTCAAAATCATAATGAATGACAATGATTTCGCTCGAATTTTATCACATAAAAAAAGGATTAAGTTCAATTATATTTTTAAATTTACATACATCATATCGAATCACATTTTTATTTTAAATGAAATTATATAGACTGTAATTCAAAAATATATTTGAAAATATTTATTATTGACTTATTATTTTTCTTATTAATAATTCCATAAGAAAAAGAAATAAAAAAGAATCAGGTCGCATAAGAAGTAAAAAAAAAATAAGAGTAAATAATTCAGATACCATATTAAATGTATAAAAGATGATGTAAAAAATTTACAATATTCCAGATCCATAAACATCTCTCGCGTGAACATACATCAGTAATGAAGACAGAAAAAAAATCAAGATAAGCATGATAACATGATTAATTCTTATGACTATAGGAGTTATTTTTTTTAATCATCGAATATTTTTCTCATTAAAGGGTAAGTTTATTCTCATTGGCGCGCTATATCCGAGAGTCCGCTTGAGAACGTTGTCTCGAAACGATTAAACATTAACGAGGCATTGTCGTAAAAGGAGGAAAAGGTTTTCTCTTCTCTACTTTCTCTCTAGTATGTATATATAGATAGAGAAAGCGTCGAGCGTTTAGATGCTGTTTTATCGAAGGAGCTTTATTGCAAACTGGATTATACAACGTACTATGTATATATAAGACGCGCTAAGCAATCTAGCCTTCTGTTAGTATCGTAGCCAAGCTTGAACCAATTAGAGGATCTTCTTATTGCTATGCGTACAACATTTTAGCTTGATCATCTATATACGTATATGCATAAAGCGTTCTTTTAACGATTGCACACACAACTTTTATTCTAAATCGCCTCGCAAAAGCTTGCGTTTATACATACAGCGCTGTGTTTACAACCAGTTCTTGCTTTGACTTAGAGCAAGACAAGGAATAGTATCTTTGAGAGAGTAAGGTTTATAACATTACGAAATGTACTTTATCTCGAGGATGAGAAGCAAGCAAATGCTTGCATTCATTGCTAAGTTTTAGCTCTTACATTCCTTGAGAATTCTTCTCTTGAGATGAAATGCGCGCAAGGATATTTTCAACGACAAAAGACGCTTTAGCTGCTTTTATAGTTTGTCTAGACACAAGAGTAAATATCGTAATTATAGTAAAGTTTGATAGTGGATGTCGATACTATTTAGACATTAATTTTTTATTTTTTTTATTTAAATAACTTTTATTTTCGGAAAATGTGATTACATTTGATATCATGAATTAAACTTTGTAATCGATTTGTATCTTTATATATAAATAACTTCATTTTTTATTATTTTGAATGTATTATAGTGAGTTTAAACTAATTTTTTTTTATAAAAAATTAATACTTTATAACATATCAAATATTCATAAAGAGTTCGAAACGTTTGATTTAAGAAATCATCAAATAAAACGTTAAATTTAAAATATCAGTTTATTCAAAACAACATTAAAGATGTTGATTTGTTAATTTTTTCAAATTTATAACAAATTCATAATTCGTTAAAATGTACACCTAACAATTTAATATGAGAAAATTCTCTCATTTTTAACTTAATATATTTAAACGATGCATTTCAGCATTCTCTATCATATTTGCAAAACTTAGAGAAACGATAAAAATTATAGATGTACAAAATAAATGTTTATGCAAATTATAATTAAATTAAAAGTTTATATTATTCATTAATAATTTAATAAAACAGTATTTTAAATTTAATTCTTTATTTATTGTCTCATTAAACCAGTCGCCTTGAACTTGAAAAAAATGTCTTTATCCAAGGCAGCATTCAATCCGTCTCTAATTTTCCCTTATACACAGATGCTTCTCTGCGTGGCATTAAGTCGCTTGGTAAATGTGACGCACAAGGCTTTCTCTCTACGTAGACACGAGACCTTACAGTCGTCCCCCCTTTTGGTCCTAGCATACTAATGAGCTTCTATGTACGTCAGAATAGTTGAATGCTCTGGCTTATAGTTTAGGCATAATATAACCGTGAGTCCATTCCTTGAACACGTAACATCTGCACCACACTACTGTCTGTCTCCATTGCTCAATACAAATACGTATATACATACACACAACTCTACGCTTCCTAAATGTAATATCTTCCATTAGTACTAGCAAGCTATCTTGTCTCTTGGCCCAAACCTTATCAACTGGTCTCTTCTCTCTCAGACTGTCAATTTACACTTTAATCTGACTTTAAGCTGACTTGGATATTATCATCAAATAATTGATATACCTTTCAGATCTGTGACGTATTAATTGAAAATCTCATTGATCCCGTAACTACTTCTAATATTAATTATAGTTAAATATTTATGCATTATTCATTGTTATTGTAAAAATTATACTGATAAAGAATTCAATAAAATATTTAATTTATGAATACTTAATGTACTTTTGAAATGAATAATTCGTTGAATATAATTTTTATTGTTTCATTTATGCTTCTCATTTATAATTTATTACTTCGATTTTATTGAATTTATTATTTAAAATCGTAATTCAATGGTTTTAAGATTCACAATATCACGATTTTAAATATTTATAATATCGAATTTAGTTTACATTGTTACTGATTAAAAATTGCTTGATATTTTAATTTTTAAAGTGGACTAAAATTTTGAGTATATAAATTTAAGATCGGATGATCTGCGAAGGGTACGCGTAAACTGAAGAGATAATAACCGCAGGAATGATCAAACCAGACCTGACCTACTCATCTCTCTGATGACCAAAACCCATTGTGCCCATACCGTTCTCATAAATAACAATACATTGTCGAATTTATAACGTTATCATTCTGATACTGCCAGAATATTCGCATATATTCCATTTGCAATAGTTTTGGTTAACAAAATAGAAAGATATTATTTCATTTTCGCTGATTAATTTTTAAAAATTATTTATTATCTACGTTTTATTGCATGAACATCTTATTAATTATGATTTTATACATTTGATATTTATTTGAGTTTAAATACATAAACATTGATTTTTATTTAATTATTTTAATTCAAACGTACAGTCAATTTAGAAATAATACATTTACTTTTTTGACATAAAATATGCTTGCGTTTAAAATTAAAAAATTCTTCATCCAAAATAAAATATAAACATAAAGAAGTATATCAGTACTAAAAAGAACATTCATCCAACATTCGTAACAGTATACAAGACCCAGAAACGCTTATCTTTTTCACGAGCGTCTGATAAGCGGACGAATAAATAAATGAATAAATAAATCAACAAATAAATAAGTACCAAAGCAGGGAGGTTATATATAGAATGAAACTGATAGAAAAAAAAGGAGGTTACGCCATACATTTTTTCCCTTTAACTTGAAAAAGTTTCCTTTTTTAAAAGCCATAGCCGCGAGTGGAGAGAAAAAGGCCCATGCATCGCGCGATAGGGATTCGATATAGCTCCTTTGTCCTTTCGTATCTAAAGTGCAAAAGTCTCCGCGGTAAATCCTTCCGTAAATCCCCAAACCTTATTTATAGGCACTTAAAGCCAGCCTTTAAGAACGTTGCTTGCTGCTTGCTTGCTTGCTTTTTTTTCACCCCCGCATATACGTCTTTTCAGCTCCAACGCGCACATTGAGCACCAAAATACATTGTCCAGATCTTAAGTGTGACACAGTTTAGACCACTTTAAAACAATAGAAAAGTTTTATTTTTGTATTATATTTAAGTGGTATACATCATATTTCAAAAATGCAACGATAATTTTTAAAATATTTACTTACATAACAATTTTTTTTCAATTTTATTGAAACGTACTGTAAGATTAATAATATTTTAGAAAATTCTATTAATAAGTATACTTCAAATAGTTATGTTTTATTAAGAAAAAATTCTGAATTCAAACTAATGGGATGAAATGAATTTAAAATTCTTAAGTACTATTTAACGTACTCTCATTATTATACTCCATTTCTGCTGTCACATATCACTTGATTTGAATTTCCATGTTTTGACTAGCAAAACATGGAAATTCAAATCAAATGATATTCTCCTCATAATATTCCCCTTCTCTTCTAGCACGAAAAAAACAACAATACTATACAGCAATCGTACTAAAACTGACTATCATTACCTACTCTTAACAGCTTTCAATTCATATTCTGCCGTATGTAACTATGATTTTACATTAGCAGCTTGAATAAGATCAACGAACACGATTACAAACTACGTCCACATTTCTAGAATCAACGTGAAAACTCAATTTCGAGTTTGATTCTAAGAGAGAAAAGGGCCTAGGGTCTAAAACTCAATGTTTATAACGAGGATGTTTCTGGATTCTGGTACCTCATATTTGTTTTGAGTAAGAGAAAGCGAAAGAGAGAGAAATTCTCACGAGTGAAAAGCTTTGCTTCGTTATGAAGTTTCGAAGCTTGGACAACTACGCGCTTCAATGTGTACATCGTGCTTACGTTGCGAAATGTATTTTGCTACTTCCGTCGCGACTTTATCACTAAAATTCTATTTTCGATTCCTACTTACTTTCTTCATAAAATCTTGAACTCTTAAATTTTCTTTATGTTATCGTTTGAATTTTGGTTGAAAACTCTATTTTAGCACAACTTTATAAAGATTTATTTTATTTCATTCAATATTTAAAGTATCCAAAGTATAAACTTATTGTTGCTAAAATGATTTATTAATTGAATGATGAAAATTTATTCTACTTTAAATTATGTAATTTTAATATTATGAAAAAATTTTATTGATCATTATCCGAACTGAAGAAGCAGTTTTTTAAATGATAAAAAATTACAGTAATAACTGACCAAATTGTAAAGAGAATTTTATATGTATAACTAAATTTTAATGACATCTTCTATATTAGTTTAGAAGCACGAAACTTTCCATCTTATTATACACTTTTTTATCTCATTATAAAGAAATTTAGATTAAGATATTTACTGAAAAAAAGTTTCTAATGTTCTCTATGTTAGAGCGTGAAAAACAAAAGTAAAGTTTTGACCAAATTTCTAGTGCCTCTTTATGATTTGATGAATAACCAACTTCAGAAACTTCTCAACTAAATACTGTAATAATTCGTGAATAAGTGAGTAAGAATTTATTTGTCCAGTATTTTTTCTAATGATTATTATAACTTTTATTTATTCTTCGTAAATGATCATAGTATCAATATGAAAAATATATAAAGAAAGTTCAATATAACTTTTGATAATAGCACCACCACTTGTTCTACATAAAGCTCATAGTTTCCAATAAAATAACCATCACTACTTTTACGTCAAATTTAACTTATGATAAAATAGCTAACATCGTATTATAATACTACTGAAAATACATTTTATATTATTTATTCATTACATTATTATATTTTTTAACATATTAATTATCGTGTTATTATTTCATTATTTTATATCATCATTGTTTGTAATAATTAGAATTTTCAAAATAGATAAATTCAGCTTATGTTTATTTTTCACGTATTTACATTCATTGTAGAAATTTATTTACATATACTTATATGTACACATAATTAAATGAATAAATAGAATATTACAAAAATATAATATGCTTTTTATTATTGTTGTCAGAATAAATTCAAATTCAAATTTATTCAACAGAAAATAGAATTACAATAAGTTTCTGAGATAAATTAGTTATCTTTACAACTTTACATGTAACTCTTCTGTAAACTTAGTTATTTATATATAGGCTGAGTGTCTTACTAATATAAATTAAAACTGAATTAAAGAACCAATAAAAAGTATATTTATTTTTTTTACAATTCAGAATTAATTTATTAAAAAACATACTTTTATTTATAATACAAAAATAATCCATAACCTGTTATTAAATATTGATTAATACATTACTACGATTGATGCAGTAAAAAAACTTTTAATAACATCTTTATTAAGTAATACACATTTCTTAAATTATTTTTATTATATTTGTAATAATAGTAAAAATTCAATATTTTATTCGAAATAAACGCACGTTTTTACACTTTAATTTTATTGAGATCTTCAATGGCTCACTCGGTTGAGCTATAGATTCGTAATATCGGGGTCCCGAGTTCAAATCCCGCTCTCAACCGATTGATACAAGCACCACTGTTCCTTACATGTGCTTTATTCACAAATACACTGATGAGCTCCGTCGCTAATTAGCATCTCAATGATGGCATAAATACAGCAACGTTAAAATAAAAATAATCATTATCACAATTACTACATTATTCTCGAGTTCTTTCCCATCAATATATTTTTTGTACTAAATAATTTAAATATAAACATACGAGCCTTATACTCGTTTAGAATTCATCTTATGAAAAAATTATTTTAATATGTACAAAAATAAGTAATATTATTACTATTATTAGATTTTATTATACATTATGTTACATTTGATTATAAATTATCAATTCGTGTTTTTATTTTTATTAGCAAAATTCATTATTATACTTTAATTAAGTAATGTAAATAGTTGGAAACAAATTTATTTTCTTAATTTATATTTTATCATGTAAATGTAATGTTTATTATTTTTATAAATTTCCTAATAAATATATGCATAATGTAATTTGTTACACAATAATTAATGTAATTTATTTTTAAGAAATTTTATTTATAAACTCATTGTAATTATTACTTGTGACTATTTCTGAAAATATTTTTTATATTTAATGCATTAAATATTTTAAAAATTAAAGTAATAAAATATTTGAATATCCTTTTTTAATTTTATTTATATTTAATTTCTATCTAAACGCCAACTGTTTTCACTATTTTTTAAATTATTCAGAATTTTCCTTTGTATAATATTATTTTAAAATAATTGGATATATTGGTACACGTTTTTCGTTAACATTTTATATTTTATTACATGCACAGGTGTAAGCTATTTATTTAAAAAAAATTAATTATTCATCGAATACATAATTATTATTATAATGGTTATAAAGTTATAAAGCACTCACTGAATTTATAGTGACTTAATTACATCGCTATCTTCTTCATACTCATAAAAAATTTTAAAATAAAAATTAAATAGTTGAAATTTATAATAAATATTTAAATATGTCATGGAGCATTCTTTCCAAAATAGATAAATGTTTTTTACTGATCGCATATTATTTCTTTCGAATTTTAAATTTATTTAATTAAATTTTTTTAACAAGCTTTCGTTAGAATTAAGCTACAATATATTTTATTAAAATCTGCATCTATTGAGTAGAATTGATTGTTGAATTTTAAAAAATCTGGTTGTGTCATTAATTAGGAATGTCTTCTTAAATTATAAAAGTCATACATAATTTTAAATTTCATTTTTTTTTTATAAATCCAGTATGATGCAATTACCAATCATTGGACATTCTTATAATTTACCAAAATATAAAAGAGATTATGAAAATGAGGTTCATAAAATTAAAAATATGTTTGATAATTTCATATTACACATCTTGTTAAAGTTACTAATTGAAAAGAACTTTTTTAAATAAGAATTTGCGTAATAATAATAGTTCTACGAATCTGATTACAAACTAAGGCGATTACGTGCTTAAGCTCATTTCCCTGATTGATCATTTCAATTATAGACGATGAGAGAGGAGGCAGCCGCGCATAAAGGCACAAATTCTGCATTATTAGTCGATTTTATTAAAGAGCTTTCAAATGTAAAGGGGAAGAGGGGGTCTAACATTAAAATTTTACATAGAGAAGATTTTAACATAAGCCATTTCAACATCGGCCCTTTTTTATTTTAAAAAAAAAGAAAAAGAAAGTCTTTTGTCGACGGAAAAGAAACGTCAAGGGAGAGCTTCCTTAAAAGGTGTTGCCTCTCTCCTCGTCCAGAATGAAGAAAAAAAATCTCATTAAGCTCAAAAGCCAAGAAAGCAAAAGTAAGACGAGACATCAGACGCTTTGACTTGTTCGTTTCACAAAGCGAAATATAGGATTATATAAGAGCGTAAACTGGAGATTGGACTTGCGTTGTGTAACATGACGAACGCGCGCGCAGCAGAAAGAAGGAAAAATGAAAATGAGGCAAAATCGAAAAAAAAATATACAGACAAACGACGATGACGATGGTAAGACGAGTAAAGCTACAACGTTATCAAAGATGCAAGACTAGTTCACTGTACATATTTTTTAATGTTCAAATGATTTACAAGAAAGTTGAATATTATGGTCTATTTCACTGGAACTTTTAATTAAATTAATGAAAATTGAAATTTTAAAATAGATTATTATTTAGGGACGGTTATCTAAGAAGTTAAAAAATAACTTCTTCTAATTTCTTTTTCCTTTGTTTTAAATCATTAATAATAAGAGGTCGTCAGTGGTTCAGTCAGTAGAGCGATGGATTCATAAACTCGAAGACCCGAGGTCGAATCCCGCTCGCGGCTGATTTTTACAAGCACCACGGTAACATGTGCTGAAGTTCACAAACACACTGAGAATCTCCGTTGCTGATTAGCATTAAAATGATAGCATAAATATAGCAACGTTAAATAAAAAAAAATTAATTAAATAATATTGGGAATTCGGAATTTACTATTTTGAAAAATTTCAAAAATTCAAAAAAGCATTCGTTAAATGAGTAAATGTACACTATTTTCTATAATTTTTTAAATATTGCATTTGAAATGACATGTTCACAAATTATGTTCAATAATACTAAGCTATTAATAAATGTTTATGAGAGGTGTAAAACAGATAATATCAATGATCATGATTGCATAAATAATAAAAAATTCAATTTTTGAGAGAATTTTTTAAAATGAAACTAAAATAAATTTGCAGAGAATAGTATCACCCACACATACCCTTTCAATTCTTAATAAATCAGTTGATTTGATTTTTTAAAAATATTTCTCATCACTAGTATATTTGAGAATAATCATACGTTAGTATGGTAAGAAAATGAAAAATCAAATGAGATTTAATTATAATATAAAAGCGCTCATTATAATGTCTTATTACGAATGAATAGTAAAACGAGGATTTGAAATCTTAGCTAAGTCTAATTAAGTGCGCTTAAGCGAACTTTACGATCATAACTTGGATAATATGACATGAGCAAGTTCAAAGGTTACATTACTCCGCAAGTGTCGCCCAAGCGCTCCCTCGGACATTATATAGTTATATAAAAGGGAAGCATCGAAATGAGAATCAGCCCAAAAAAAGAAAAGTCGAAAAGTTTTGCCTTTCCTTTTACTTCTTTAGAGAAAAACGGTAATTTGAGTCTTGATTTATTTCGAAACTTTGTTACAATAGTTTGGACAAAGTATATAGATACGTATGTAGATAGTTCCTAAACTCAGGTAGAAAAGAAGCGTTAAATTGCACTTGTCTCTCTTCCTTTTCATCTTCTTACTTTTTTTTTATCTATGCTAGAACCTTACAATCTCTTCATAGACTTATTGTAATGTCATTCAAGTTTGTCGTACGTAGAGAGAAGGTTTAATATTGGCCGAGGCAGTGTGTCTTTTTCTTACAGTGTAGAGGGTCTAAGGAAGAATAACATTCTTTTAACTTTTAACGAGAAAAGAGCGAAAAAGAATGAAATTTATTTAACTTGGGCGCGCTCGTTGGGCATTAGAAAATTATATGATAAATTCTTAAAAGTAGCGTCAGCCCTTTTTATAGTTGGGGTTATTATAAGAGGAACTTTATCATGTAAAGTGTTACGTGCATGGTTATAAAGAACAATACATAAGTTTTACGACTAAAAGATGATTAGACAATCAATCCTCATTTTAATAGATATTTAATTAATTTATTAAGGCTGAGTTTCATATCATTTTTTCAAACGTTATTAAGATGAGGTCACATATCTCGATCCTTTTTTAATCAAAGGATTTATTTTTTGTAAAAACTAATTATTGTAGCACAAAATAAAGAGAAAGTCACATCTCGTATCGTAAAAAGATATAATTTCTTTGATGAGAAAAAATTAATTGTATTACTTCGTTTCCAAGAAAAACTTGAAAAACTAATTTGTTTACCTTAACTTCTATTTTTAAAGTTTCATTGAGTTTTTCTTGGAAACGAAGTGATGCAATTAATTTTTCATTATTAAAGAAAATATTGCTTTTTATAATACCAGATCCAGCTTTCTCGTTATTTTTTGCTATACAAAGTTTTTACAAAAAAATAAATTCTTTGATTAGAAAAGGACAAGAAACATATATGAAAATATCATTCTTTTCACATAAAATTAGCCTTTTACAGTAGAACTTATTTATATACATGAGCATTCATCTTACTATACACATTTTCAATATTCATTCAACTTGACATCTTTCACAGTGAAAAATATATAAAAAATGATTAAACGTCTTTTATGCTACATTTCAATCTTGTTAAATTCTACAGGATTTAAAACTTTAAAATACGTAAATATTCAATATTTATTATAGCTCAGTATGATAAAATAATGTCGATAATCCTGACATTTTCGTTGTCAATTTATATATACATCAATGAAAAGCAGCAGCGAGTAGCACATGAATTCAAAGATTCCCTTACAGCTTTTCACATCA
The DNA here is from genome assembly GCA_017163975.1 of Anastatus disparis. Classification (NCBI taxonomy): domain Eukaryota; kingdom Metazoa; phylum Arthropoda; class Insecta; order Hymenoptera; family Eupelmidae; genus Anastatus; species Anastatus disparis. Next base: position 8,555,320 of record JAFFSR010000226.1, read on the forward strand.
ATACTTGGAAGCTAACATTATAATCGAATTTTACGCTGGTCGCTTAATTTTAATACGAACGAAGTATAATTTCCTGCATACCTTGTGATAAAACATGTGAAATTCTTTAGAAAAGCATCTCTCTCTTTCTCTTTCTCTCTTTAGCGATGCAGCTCAACTGATATGGAAATCGAACGACCTAGATTTAACGCTAGACCAATGAGTAGTAGTACGTATGCGCATCATGCACATAACAGCTTCGTAACGAATTTGCGGCTCGCTTGAAATGCACATGCAAGCGACATACGCATTGCTATGAGACGCGTTTCATAGAAAAATGAAAAATAAATAAAAAAAAAACACTATGACTCGTCGCGCATATGTTGATGCTATGTGATGAATAGTTTACTTCTCGTTTAAATGTCAGTTGAAAATTCAAATTAAATAAAATGTTGCAAAATTTATTTTGATTTTTTTAAAATTTATTATCATTTTTTTTTAATAAAGTAATTAAAATTATTATGCACTAATGCACAAAATAAATATTCCTTATGTATATATTAATTTTTACCATATTTGCCGTAATTTTTTTCCGTAATTTTTATTACATGCAAAATAATTTTTATAAAAAATCACTTATTATAATTTTACTTAGAATTTTTCTCTATATAAATATGATATAACTATAAAATTTTTGATTTTATAGAACTAATTTTCTCTAATTTTCATTTAATATTGTTTGTGAAATAGTTTCAATGACAAAAACCATACAAATACACATGAACATCTCTCCTTTAATTCGTCGAAAAAAAATTCCAAACACCTCTAATAAAATCAAGAAAATTGCCGTCCACATACAGTCGAGTTAAAGTGCCCATACCGGTAACAAAATAAAAAAAAAAAACAAAAAAAAAAGAGAAGATAGCACACGCTCAAACGCGTGAGAGTGAGCCAAACGTTTTGCTTTAAACGATAATCGTCATGCACGCAATCGCAGGAATGGACAGTAGTAGTAGTAGTAGTTGGAAAGCTTATAGTAGCTACTGGTTACGATGTAAAATTGAAAACCGAAAACGTTTATGCTCCATAAAAGTGGCATTGCTTCGACTATTAAATGCTATATCGCATATATACATATACAGAGGGGGCTAAGTTATCGTCACGTTTATTCTACTCTCTCCCCCGCCCCACCCCCCTTTCTCTCTTTCTCTTTTCTCTACAGTCGTTAACGCGTAGAAATGCGTCGACGCGCTGTTACGTAACTATGCAATGTTACTATACACTAATCTTATCTTGTAATTGTGTGCAACTTTAGTTATACAATTCTATTAGTTTCTATATTCTCTGTAACCTTTGCTTATTAAGTTTTTTGTTAAATTTGCTAATTTTATAGATAAATTATAAGATATTTTTATAAAAGATGAAAAATAGAGAAATACAAACTAATTAATTAACAAAATAACAAGATAAAATAAAGTTTGGGTAGAACATCTGGGTTATAAAAATATATGAATAGTCTGTCTGACCTGATATATCTATATTCTACTTAAAGTTTAACTTAAATATTCCTCTTTTACGACACATAGTAACGTTTAATGAGTCCAATTAAACATTTATTAAAAGTTGTATAAACGAAAGTTTTGAAAATAATAAGATTTAATAATGTAAATTTGTTAAAAAATTTCCTGAATGTAAAATTCTCCACGATTTTACCCTTATCAAGGGTAAAGAAAGATTTAACGGTATTTTCTCCTTAGTTTTCTGCTCGTCTAGAATTACTCATAGCTCATTATGCGTATCAAAGTTACAGGCAGATATCAGTAAATAATGAAAGGGATATCAAGTACGTAGGAACATCATCTCCTCAAAATTCCAAGCTTCCTGATATAATAGCAAGAACGAACAACAAAACGAAAGAAAGGAGAGAGAGAGAGAGCCCTTTACCTTTTCCTTCTTCATATTCTTTGATTATATGTATAAAAGCCAAAAGACAGACACCAACACAACAACTCTCTGCATTGTTATAAGCGTAAAAGGTATAGTAGTCGTTGTTGTTGTTGTCTTTAAACTGTCTTGAAGCTTTTCTAGAAGAGATATAAAAAAAAAAAGAAAAACTTTGATATATACGCATTCTTGTAATATGATTAGAGCTTCTGGAATCCTAGGCCCTTCCATTCCTTTGTTATACGACGACATATAGAGGAAAAGCCCGCAGGCTGCCTTTTCTACTTGACACTCGTGTGTCTCTCGCGCTTAAGCTTCCTATTATATCTTTACTTTAACATTTTTAGCGACATGTATACGTTCCTTTAACAATCTTACTTACTCTAGTCACGTTCACACTATATATATATACACACGATACATATATATAGAGACGTTGGAAAAAAAGAAAATGTTGCGTGTAGCTGTTATTTATGTATTTTATCACCTGGCTACTAGTGCTTACTACTAGTAATAGCCAAAGAATAAGTGTTAAAGTGCTTTTAGTGTAATCACTTTGCTCCGCGTGAGAACTTTTTTTCCTTTTTTTTCGCTTTTTTTTATTTTAAAGTAAGGCTATAGAAAATGGCCAGTACTAGAAATACTATAGAAAAGAAACGAACTGTGAACAGCATTTTCAAGAGATACTTTGTCCGACACTATAAGCTTATGTTCTTTACTCTTTTTTCAGGGTAACTTGGATAACTTTAAAATACAAACTGCTTAGTGCAGAGTTATCGATTGGGATAATGCAAAATTGCATAATTGAACTTTTAAATAAAATATCGTATTCATTATAATTATAAAAATAATTTAGAGTTAAAATGTTGTTTCTGTGGAAGTAAGTTTCGTAAAATATTAATTTTATGGGTTAGAATGAGAGTGGCATAACTCATATTTACAAACAAATTTACTTAGCGGTATATTTAATTTTTTCTTTGTTTTTAAAATTAAAGAAAAAGAACAAAAATGGCAGAATATTTCAGAAAATTTTTCTTTTGGATGCTTAAAAGATCAAAATACACCGCTTACTAAATTTTTTCGCAAATGTGTCTTACGCCACTCTCATTGTAATCCACATAATTGATTGAATCATTTTTAACCAAATATTATAAATTAAATAAATTATCCTTGTTCAAAAAATTGTTTATATTTTTACTAATAATTTTTATATACTAATATTTACAGAAAATTGAAATAAATTGCTCATGAATAAACTCTTTTCAAACAATTAAATTGTTTTTTTATATACGATCCATAACACGTCTGATTCTTGAATCAATCTACGAAAGTAAAAGAAAAAAATGAAATAAAAGATGTGAAGGTTTGCGGTTCGATTGAGAAGTGAGAAAGAAAGAGACGGAGAATAAGAAGAAGTGACTGCTGGCAAATTGAATCTCGTATGAGACGTGAATGCCTTTGGAGAGGGAGCGTTATATACCAATGTCTCGCACTAAAAATCACGACATGATTGCTCTCGCAACGCAATACATATTGTACTTGCGGTAACTTCTTATTTTATACATTTCCTTAGAATTTTATTTTTTGAATTTATTTTTTACTATTTTCTACGTCTATGTTTATTTGTTTTTTATTAAAAATTATCAAAAAAATATGGAAAAAAATACGTAAATCTAGAAATTTAACATGAATTCTCATGAGAAAAATAACATTCATGCTTCTAATTTGATAATAAAAATTAGAGAGTTTTTACAAACTAAAACTGAGACTATAGATTTTTTTATGAAAAAATGCTCTGTTATCTATGAAATAGAAGAAATACTTTAAAAATGTACTAAGGTATCAGTGGCTCAGTCGGTAGAGCAATGAATTCGTAATCTCGAGGACTCAAGTTCGAATCCCGCTCTCGGCAGCCGATTGATACAAGCACCACTATACGTTACAAGTGCTGCAGTTCACAAATACACTGAGAAATCTTTGTCGCTAATTAGCATCGTAATGATAGCATAAATACAGCGACGTTAAATAAAATTTTTAAAATTTACAATAAGTAAGTTAATAAATGTAAATTTAAACTATTTTTTTAAGAAATAAAATGTAATTAAATTTACAAATATAGTAATTGATCATAAGATTTTTTTATGAAAATGATTCAAAAGGAAAATAAAATATTTTGTTCCTTTAGGAACATTGACTAGGTACAACAACCATTGATACCCAAGCCTAAAAAATCGATTTATAAATCAATGTACTTGTTTAATATATAAATAGAATAAATATATAAATATATAAATTTTTATATATAACTGCGTATTAATTTTTATAAAAATTTCAAGATTTTATAATTAAAGAATCTAAAATAAAATTAACTTAATTTTTCAGAATATAAAACATGTTATTTAAGCAAATAATTTTTACATCAATGTAAACAACGATATCACTACTCGATATCATCATACGTTTATTTGAATTACAGCAAGTAGAAGCCCATATAGAATTACCGAAGCAAGATTTCAAAGTAAATAATTACTTTGGCAATTTGTTTTCATAGAAGCAAGATGGAAAGATGGAACTTTCTATTAGATATAAGGACCTACTATACCGCTATATAAGCATTTAGATATTTACCCATATATATATATATATATATATATATACATTCTGACGATATCGATTGCCATGTCTAAATATGCGCGTTTGTGCACTCTTTGGATTAGCATCAAATATCAACAATGTTTATCTTCTCCACTTGCAATATAAGGACATGACAGTTTTTTTTATGAAAAAAGCTCTATTTCAGGTTGTTTGGTTTTAAAATATTTGTACTTTTGAGACAAAACTTTTTTTTCATCTTTTCAAATGCTTCATGAAAGATTGCATTACGTTTTGTTCAAGTTAAAAGAACTCTTAGCATTGAATTTTTAAAGCGTTGTATGTGAAATGAAAATTTTGTAATTTAATTACAATTGCTAAAGATTCAAAAGCACGTGAATACTACAGAGCAACAAATTTATTTAAACAAATACTCTCTATAAGCGAAATGGAAAAAACATGAGGTACATCTACAACTCTTTAACAACGTTTTTATGTACCTTTCCAACACTTTCAAACATATCTCATCTAGAAACGAAAACATATATATAAACACTTACATACATACAAGCTTTCTCTCTGCAATTGCTTGGCTCTCATTCGCACTATGTAACAAGTCATACAAAAAGTGATGCGTATTAAAGCGCTTAAGTAGCTTTTTTCGAATTCACCCTAGCGCAAAAGCTTTTCTTTCTCTCTATGTTTTATTTTTTATTTTTTTTTCTTGCAATCAAGCTTTCATCACCCTTCCCTCATGGACTATGCAAAGCTTAAAAATTAATTGCACACGTCACTCGCAATCCTGAGGATTCACGCAAGTAATAATGTATGCGCGTAGACGACTATATATAGCATGTCAATGCAAAGTTATTTTTACTGCTAAGTATCCATGGTGGAAATGGCCACATTAAAAATTTCCTCGTTTTAAATTTAACGTTTATTTGACTACTTCATGCCTACTTTTGTTGGAATTACATAAACTCTAAGCATTTGCAGTTTCTTTTTTCAGTGATTTAATCTTAAGATTCGAAATAGTTAGAAAAGATAACTAAAATAGTGTGAGCAAAAAATGTTACCGATTTATGAATTTTTAGTAATCTTTAAAAAGGTATATTCGTTTTGTGATCAGATTCTGTCTGTCTCATTGGACTGGTGTGCATGTCACTGGTTGGTTTATAGGCGTTGCAAATGTTGTAGTAATTCTGCGTTTAAAATACACATAAAATAGCATGAAACATTTTTTATGCTATATTAAAAAATAAAGTGTCGATAAATATTTGAATTTGAACAAAAAAACTTTTATTTTTTTATTTAAAAATATGGTTTTATTTTGATTAAAAAGATAAAATTAAATTTAATAAGAATATTTTAACCAAAACAATAAAATTTTTATTTTTTTAATTATTTTATTTTTGTATTTTCACAATTTTCTTTGACCAAAGATTAAAAAATTTGTTCATAAATATGGTATGTGTCGGAAAGATAAAATTGCGGATGCAGGCACAAAATGCCAGTGTAATAAAATAATTTAAATTTTTAAGCTTTCATAATTATATAAACTTTTATTAATTTTAAATATTTAATTTCTTCTTTATAATATTTAAAAAAGAATACATTCAAAATCTATATACGTATTTGTCTTCATTTATATTGTCGCGTCTGCTTATATATAAAAACTATTGGAATAAGTGTCACTGTATTAATGTAGTAAAGTGTGTGTTTTTTTATTTTGTAATCTGTCTTTCTTAAGATTTTTTGTTTATATATTTTTTATTTATTTCTTTTATTCTTCTTATAGTTTTTCATTTTTGCAATATTTCTTAACCAAATATTTAAAAATATCTTTATAGTTATGAATCATATTATACATTTGTGTATTTAATGTATTTTATTCTTAACTTTCCAATGCTGAATTTAGATTCTGTGAAGTTTTCTATTTTCCTCTTGAAAATCCACAAAACATCTTTGTTTTCAAAAAGTATTTTTTATTTAATTAATATTATAAAAATATTATTACTGAATTATATTGTTATTATATGATAAAAAAAGATATATTACATATTTTTCAAAGTACATTTCAGAAAAAAATTATAATTTCAATAATCTGCAGGTCATTGCGTTGCACTCCACGAATACTCGCTGATACTATTCTGATGACTTTCACTATAAAAATGCGAAGCATTCGTTTTAAATTTTTAAACAAAACAAAAAAAAATTTCAAATATACTTTATAAATTACAAGATGTTTTATAGCTTTTCAAGATAAAAATAAAAGAATCAATAAAAGCTGAGAAAAAATACATATATTGTTATTTTTATACCGCAAATATAAGTTATAAAGAGCATGACTTGAATCTCACGAACTGCGCATCAATAGTCGACATGAATTGCCTTATGCATAAAATTATTTATTTATCATTCAAAATTTTATTTTTATTAAACTCTTGTTCGATTGGAGTAAAAGTGCAAATTAGCATTATTCGAGAGAATGAAAGAAATCAAATTTTTTGAACGTTTGCGTTCGTTTAATGCATTCTAGGCACTGAAAATCAAATAATTGTAAATATGAAATTTACTAAATTTAAAGTATTTAATGCAATCTATAGCTTACTATGGTTTGTTAATTAAATAATTAAAATACTTTGAATTATTCAATTAAATATGTATACATATTGATGCGAATAGTTATGTACATTGATTCCGAATATTCAATTTATTGTTTACAAAACTTAAATTTTTTATATTAAAAAATTTCATTATATAATTTTTAAAATATAATATATAATGTTAAAACTTTTGATTCAACTTAAAATCAATTGCTTTACATTATTATATAAAAAAGTTAAGCAGCGTGAGACTAAAACCTTTCGTTCAACTTTATATAATATTATACCCTTGCTTTTGTTTTTCTCTTGATCGAAACAGGTGCAAATTGAATAACGGATTGAGAGTTTCCCGACGCACATTATACTTAAATTAGTTATCACTTTATTCTTCGATATGATCCGATTTGGAGGGAACCCCGTGTTTTCTCATATAAACGATACGAATATCATATTTTAAGGCTTTTGGTAGGTCTAAAAATTCTCAAAAATTCTGATTATAATATTATAAGGTACCCTTGTCAGCTGGCGAAATATTATACTCACCGATGTATTATAATTCAAAATTTTACTATCTTCTACAGAGAGTTGAATTTGAATTAATAAAGATCTTATAGGGTGCGCAGTACAATTTATCGGATATTATTGTTTGATGTATTAAGAGTTTTAAATATTCGTCTATCCAATCTATTATTTAGTTTTTTAAAGCTAAATAATGATCGAATAGTTTTTAAAGAGAAATTAGCAAATAGAATTTTTAATTAATTTTCATAAACTCTTTGATGTTATAAAAGAATACATATGTTTCAAAGCAATATTTTAATGAAATCAGCTGGAAAAATTAGTATTCTAATCGAATAAAATTAAGCCCAATTATTAACATAAAAATTGTTCCTATGATAAAATTAAAAGCAAATGTTTTAAATAATTATTGAAATCATTTTTAATAGTTTAAATTTGCTTTTGATCTTTATAATATTCAACTTATTATTTTTAGAAATAAACATTTTAATCTAAATAATTTTAATTATTAAAATTAAAAACTATTGTTTGCTTTATCGTAGAGATAGTTCATAAAAAAAAATATTCATTTTATACCTGAAAACGTATATTTATTTTACGAATTTGATCATTGATTGCAAACTAACTAAATACTTTGGATGACAACTAAATGACTTATTTCCGTAGAAAATCAATTCCAGTTTTCTTTTTTGAGCCACTGACGACATCGTCTAAAACAGTTATATATACCTGCAAAATGTCTGTCCTTTAAAATTTCGTTAACTTTGCGTTAATATCCGTCTAAATTCTGCTTGTCAGACTGTGAAGAATTGGTCTGACCAGGAGAGGACCCTTTGTTTGGGTCACGGATCTTGCTGTAACTTGCGGATATGTTTTTATACATAAAATCATGAAAAAAGCCGCGAGCATTCGGTCTAACGCTCGATCATTCCAAGATTATGAGCTATTTTGTTCAATTCCTTTAAAAAATCATTGTTTATAATATTGAATATTACTCCCCAATGGGACCTTCTTGGTTCATTCTGAAAAATTTTAGTAAAAGTTGAGATTAAATCCTTTTAATTAAAAAAAAAAACGTGTTCAAAAACCTCAACCCGTTCAAAAGTTATAGCAAAATGAAAAACATCAAAAATTTAACACAATAATTTTATGGAATTTTAAGTACAATTTTATGCTAATTTTTATAACAATTTTTGAGACAATTATTATTTTCCCATAACTTTTCAACAGGTTGAGCTTATTGAACACGTTTTTTTTTTTTTTAATTAAAAGGATTGAATCTCAACTTTTACTAGAATTTCGCAGAATGAACCTAGAAGGTCCCATTGGGGAGTAATATTCAATATTATAAACAATGATTTTTTAACAAAATAGCTCATAGTCTTGGAATGATCGAGCGTTAGACCGAATGCTCGCGGCTTTTTCCATGATTTTATGTATAAAAACATATCCACAAGTTACAGCAAGATCCGTGACCCAAACAAAGGGTCCTCTCCTAGTTAGTTACACGATCTTGTTTGCTAATTAACATAAGTATACTTTACTTTAGTAATCAAAGAAAAAATGTCTGCCAATAATTTTTTACTGGATTTTGCTATCTTGTTTTGTGTTCTGATCAATGGCAGACTGTAAAAAGTTGCTCCAAGAAGCTATTTTTTCTTTCAAACTTATATTAATGTTTAATTGTGAAGTAACGCGATATCAAGTACATTGATCTATACGTTATGACCATAAATATGGATCCTTCAAAAGATAGCCTGTAAAAAATTTGTCCCTTTTTTCTGTAACGAGCATCCGGTCTAAAATCGAAATTTCAATTGAATTTAAGTACAATTAAGATAGCTCCACTTGGTTCAGAAAAAGACTCTGGACCAAAAATAAATTACGTTCATACCAAATAAAATTCAGATAAAATCAAGAATAACTCTTAATTAAACAAAAATTATGCTTAAGTTAAAATCAAATTCTGCTTTGAACAAGAGAAAAATCCGTTTGGACCAAAGTGGATTCAGGTAGAATCGGAAGATTCCGCTTTATGCAGAAGAAAATACTACTTGGATTAAACAAAATTCAGGTAGAATCAAGAGGATTCTTTTTAATTTAAAAAGAAATTTAGCTTGGGTCAAAATAATATTTTCCTTAGTAAACTGCATTTATGGGAAAATTCTGCTGAACATAATAAAATTAGGGTATGATCAAGAAGAATAGGTTTAAAATTACAGAAATTTTTGCTAGAACAAAAGGAAATTTCTTTTAGACTAAATATAATTAAGTTAGCATCAAATAGATTCTGTTTAAAATAGACAAAAATTTCGCTTAGACCAAATAGAATTTAGAAAAAAATCAGTGATAAAAAATTTTTTATAAATTTAATAGAATTAAAATCGGGTTGGTAAGATTCCTTTTCAATTAAAAAGAATTTCACTTTAATATCTAAAAATTGGTCAAACTCTTCATTTGCTTATTGAAGAGGTACCATCATCTACAAGCTTCAGAGACTTTGATGGTCTTCAATAATCTAATGAGCCGTTAAATACTGTGGCTCAACTACTACTAAAGGTAAATTATTTTATAAATTACAGTACAATCTATTATTAAAAATAATTATTTTAATTCGACAAAAGCTATTGTACGCGTCAAGAGTTGAGCTAATTATATTTGTAATATTCTCGAACCCGGAATTAAAATGACAAAAATCGAAAAGACTTAATAATCATGTTTGATATGTATGTGCGAGAAATGGTGAGTGATTAGTTTCTAATAAAAAAAAAATCAACCAACTTAAGTAGTACGAAGAGTAATACATAGTAATGCATAGTGCCGACTTTTATTCAAAGGTATATTAATTGCTATAAAATAATAAATTTTGCTAAGTGGAACAATTTCTTGTACACCATATAACGTATAAAAATTGAATTAAATCATTTTAACATGTGGGGGAGAGTGGGGCGAATTTCCAGATGGGGTAACTTTAAGAATGCTTAATAATCTCACACATGAAAATTTTTATCCGGGATCAGTAAAATAGATTAAAAATATATATAAAAACGAACTTTTTTATACAACTTCTAGTAGATTATTTGATAATTTGAATTCATAACAGCCACTTCTTTTTTTTCGCAGCGCCTTCCAAAACTTTTGGGTTGTCTAAAAATACATCTCATAATTCTGTGTGAATGAAACGATTTGTCACGTAATAATAAGTTTATAGTACATTAAAAAACAAAAATTTTGACACCTAGTATAACCCGATACGTTAAGTTTAAGCTTAGTATTGACAGTTCAAAGATTTTTAATCATTTGGGGCAACTTTCCAATACAATGTTAATTAATACGGATTTTTTGGAAAATCGCTTTTTTATTCATTTTATATCAATAATAATTTATTTAATATTCATACGAATATTATTATGTTAATATTATATTTTTGTGATTATTAATGTATTAATCATTAATAAAATAGTTAAAAATTTGAAAAAATTTGTTAAATAAAAAATTTAATTGTATTTTCCAAGTTTAATAGTACAATCGGAAAATAGCCCCAACGCAAAATGGAAAGTTACCCCATACATGGGGCTACTTTCCAAAAAACAATTTTTTTTTCAATCCAAACTATTGTTATGTTAAATGAATAATAAGGAGTCTAGACCAATTTTTTTATTCAGTTTGAAGTCTAAACTTAGTGTTAATGCTTTGGTAGAGTCAATTATTTCACTTCCGGAGAAGAAATCTTCTCTTAAAAAAACGTCTGGAATTTAGCCCCACTTTCCCCTATATATACGACACTTCTATCGAAAGTGCCGTGAATAAACATAATGTAATATTTCTAGATATAAAATTTTAACATTCCCCCCCTTTACATAAACTTTGCGGTGTTTTATTATATACCCATTTAAAATTACAGAAGAAATTTGAGGTCGTCAGTGGCTCAGTCGGTAGAGCGATGGATTCATAATCTTGAGGACTCGAGTTCGAATCCCGCTTTCGGCAGCCGATTGATAAAAGTACCACTGTACTCGTTACATGTGCTTTATTCACAAACACTAAAACGACCTCCGTCGCTAATTAGCATCTTAATGATAGCATAAATACAGCAACGTTAAATAAAATTTTAAAAAATACAGAAGAAATTTGTATGAATATTCAAAAACGCACATCATTCAGCCCAGTTTCAATATAATTTTTTAATTTTGAGATTTTAATAACAGTATAAATTTTATAATTAATTTTATGAATTTAACGACTGTTATAGTACTGTTATGTTACTTTAAATGTGAAGCAAAAATTACAAATAGTACTGCCGTTAAATTCATTAAATCAGTTATAAAATTTTTACTGTTAAAATCTCAAAATTATAGATTATCTAATGTTTTTGTAAAATTTAGAAAATTAAAAAACAAATAAATCAGATTAGATAGAGTTCAAAGTTAGGAAACATTTCTAAATTAGTCACTGTTACAGTTTTTTTCTTTATAAAAATAAAAGAAAAATTTCATTCTAATCTTAATTTATTATCTCATCTAAATATTGTTTAAAATTAAAATCAAGAAGCAAATCTCTAAAGCAAAATGTCAGACATTGAATTCATTCTCTGTACATTTAGGCATTGATGTGCTAGAAAGGAATCGAGTTTGAATAGTGTATAACCAAAGGTTGTTTCATTCTACTACACTCACTTCTAATTAGTAATTAGGTTTGTTTGCTACGAGTATTGCAGAATATCGCGTGACGGACATCTTACCATAGTACCGTGTTTTAATTGACAAAAGCTTGGCTGTTGTTGTTGCTGCTGCTGTTACTTACACTTTGCTTCGATGCTATTTATACGCGTATAAATTCTGATAACTGTAATATAATGCTTCACAGATAGAACTCATACAAAAGGGAAAGAGAGATAGGAAGAAGAAAGAGTTTCTCGAGGAAGAGTAAATTACAACGGTAATTGGCGAGAATCGAATTGAAACCCGAATTCTTGATGAAAATGTTTGGTAAATTGATCTTTTACTTTTGTTATATATTCAAAATAGTTATTATATTTGAAAAAATTGGTTATTTTTAAAAATATTGATAAACAATTTTAAAAATTACAAAACACTACGTTAAAAATAATTAATTTTAATAGATAATGTAAAAATAATGTCAGTTATTATTTATTTTATCTATTATTTTTAGTATGAAATATCGTAATTTATATCATTATATAAAATGACTTTACCGTTTTAATCGCTGTAATAATTAATAATATATTTATGGAGCACGATTAATTTGAAAAGTAATATTCGTGAAAAATAAATGATAAACATTATGAATTTTCAATTCTCATTCACACTAATTCAGAAATGATTGTAGTTTAAATACATAGTTTATTTGATCTAAAGATATATTATAAATATTATATTACTGATGTAATATAAGTATTCATTACAATGTGTCCATAACTATAATTTATTTATATAATAACTATAAGAATACTTTATTTTACAATCATAAATATTAATTCCACAGCTACACACTTTATGTTAAAATCGATTTTATCATATATGTATAAACATATATTCATTAATTTGAGCAATCATTAAACGACTATACCGGTGAAAAAAAAAACATACTTGAAAAGTCTATGGATATACATAAACTCGAAAACTAAGTCATGTCAAAGAATCGATCGGGTGTCGGTAGAACGAACGCCATTGAATTAATTATAAGTCCATTTTCTACTTCGCATTGAATGTCTTTAAGCTAGAAAAATAAAAGAGAAGGGGGCAGAACGTACTATTTTCATGCTTATCGATTTCTCGGACGTTCAATTGAATTGATAATTAAGAAGAGAATTAGAAAAAGAAACTTTTACTACAAATTATAAATATATAATTACATCAATATTTATGAATATTTAAATTAAAAGTTTATTCAATTAAAATTTATTCTTATAAGTAGAGAAAACAAATTCTAATGTTATAATTAACTAAATAATATATTCAAATATACATAATTTTTTAAAATAAACAAATAATTCTAAAAAATTGTCAAAATCAACTATAAAATAGAAATTTAAATGATTCTAAATATTCATTTTAGTCTCATTTACCTTTCTGATCCAAATGAGAGCAGTCAAGTGAATATAAAAGTAAAACGTCGCGCGGGTAAAAAAAATTATAGTACGATGACAGACAGGAAATTAAGAGAGATGCAAGTGAAGCACAAGCGAAAGGTATATAGAAATATCTAAATATATATATGGCATAAAATTTTCTCATTCCTCTTTTTACGCGACAAGTTCATTTGGTCTCAATCGAGGAAATTGTATTTACCGTATACAGTTGTGGAAAGAAGAGATACATAATTGGCATCGGCGCCACAAAAATGCCAATGACTGTTATAAGGTTAGAAAGAAAAAAAAATTAAAAAAAAAGAAACCGTTCATAATGCAAACGTCGGCGTTATCAGATAGTGCACTGTATATATAGCCGGTAAACTTCCTCGCGAACACGAGACGGACTCTTGACTATGACTTGAGAATCGCAATTACATTGCTTATCGTGGCGTCCTTTTTCATAAGAATGACTAAATTCTTATGAAAGGCAGAACTTTTTTTTTGCTTTGTTTCATGAAACTAATGCGATTCTTAATACTAATGCTGTAATAAAAATCTTTTTATTATCTTATGATTGTATTATATTTTTAAACGAAGAGAAAAAAAGAGAATATTTGATATTTTTGTTTTATTTTTTTAATTAAAATATTTATTTATTTCTAAAATTATTAGTTGAAAATAGTTTCAAATATTAAATACAAAATTATAGTTCATTAATAATAAATCATGATTAATTTTTATTTTATTATAATGTTTTAATATTACTAAAACTTTATTTACAACTAACAAGGAGAGTGCATTGCATTTGGGTCTTGGATTTTCTTCTAGCTTTGGGATCTTTTTTCTTACACAAAATCATGAAAAAAGCCGCGTCCATTCAGTCCAACGCTCGATTTTTCCCGAGTTATGAGCAGTTTTGTCTGTTTTGTTGAAAAAATTGCATCTGCTTTATAATTTTACAGTTTTTGAACTACTTATTTTAGAAGGTTTTTACTGATTGCATATCAAAGTTGAGATTAAAACCTTTCGATTAAAAAAAAAACGTGTCCAAAAAGCTCAAGTCGTTAAAAAGTTATGGGCGAATGAAAATAGCGCAAATATTTAGCTCAGAAAATGCATAGAAAATAAATGCAACATTTTAATCAGAAATTCATTTTAATTTTCGTCCCTTCATAAGTTTTTAACAACTTGAGCTTTTTGGACGCGTTTTTTTTTTAATCGAAAGGTTTTAATCTCAACTTTGATATGCAATCAGTAAAAACCTTCTAGAATAAGTAGTTCAAAAATTGTAAAATTATAAAGCAGATGCAATTTTTTTAACAAAACAGACAAAACTGCTCATAACTCGGAAAAAATCGAGCGTTGGACCGAATGGACGCGGCTTTTTTCATGATTTTATGTAAGAAAAAAGATCCCAAAGCTAGAAGAAAATCCAAGACCCAAATGCAATGCACTCTCCTTGTAAGACCTTAAGAATAATTTTTATGCAATTGAAATAATCTAAGCATAAGTTGCAATTTTAAAAGTATTTGAATAATAACAATACGTTTTCTTTCCCATATTATTTGTAATTCAACTTCTATTTCCGAATGAAATAAAAAGCAAAACAAGTTAAAAAAAAGACGTAAGTCGACTAAGCGTCGGTAACCGCTGACGTGTGCTTATAGAGCATTTTTCTATACATTCGACACGTCATTCTATACATATAACTTCTAAGCTTTCCATAGTCGTCTCTATATCGTGAATAAAAAAAAATTAGTCCTTATATGTAGCAATTGCATTCGATTTTTCAAGTAAGTTCAAGGCTGTGATGGAAAAAAAAGAGGAAAGAAAACCTTGCCACCGATTAATGAAGAATGTGTGCAAATGAGTGCAAATTTTGTCTGCATATTTTACACGTGTTTTACATATTACTGTAATCGAATTCTATAAAAAGGTTGTACTAGTATTCCAATTTTAAAGTTTTCTAAATGAAATATCATTTTGTTAGTTACAAAAGTTTGCGATTATTTATTTAGGAGAATCTGAAAACAATAAATGTTTAAATAGCAGACATTATTTAACCTCTTTTAAATTGGCCTTTAGTTATACGATTTAATTATTAAACATACCTAATATTAACATTCTCATTTGATCACTTTTTTTTATTATCTGACCAAACAAAAAAGTTAATTGATGCACTTTATTTATAAAATTTTTATCCCACATTACCCTGCAAATTATATTCTGTTAAAAATACTTATCAATTCTATAACTTTCAATGCAGATTTATTTACACGCGAGTATTGATTAATAGCTAACATAATTTAATTAACGATAACATAATAACTGTAAATAAATTGCATGATAACGTTTTTATTGATATAATTAGCTTTATTGATTATCTGGGCTAAAGTTTATTTCATAGCAGACAATTACTTGCTCAATATTAAATTATATTAGAATCGTCAATGTTCAATGTGATTTATGACTATAATAACATTAAAATCTATTCATTAAAACATTATATGAATCTGTTTACGGTATTCAATACTATTATTTACAATTCTAAAATAAAAACGACTTTTCTTTCATATACATAATTTTTTTCACATGTTTTTTGTTTTAGTTTCAAATACTCACCTGTTCTGTACGAAAAATCACTTCCACTTTGATGCAATAACAAAATTATCACATTAACTTATCACAAGATCATAAGAAGAAAACAAGAGAATCAAAATGAGCCGGCATGCAGTAGCAGTAGCTTTCACAGAAGCTAGCACGTTGCAAGCTCACCTAATTGTCAGCAACAGGTGACAATGCTCACACGTGCGTTGTATAGGTAAACACGCGCACTGTTTCCTCTCGATTATTTGTTAAAAAAAATCAAGAACAATTATTTACTTAAATTAATGTATTAATTATTGGCAGTGTACTTTGGTCATACACATATATATCGGTTATTTTTATTAACAAGTTATAATTAACGAGCGTGTGAATCGTTGAAAAGCGCGAAGTCAACTAAAGTTAACTTGATTACTTGCCGGAGTCGCGCGCACAGCACCACGAGGCGACCAACTAAAATGACTATACTTTGGAGTACTTGTACATGTACACTGCACTCGTCCAAGTTTACCTTAACAAGGCCAGTTTTAGCTCTGTTAATATAAGTGAACTTATAGTTGTTCGAACAATTTTTCATTATAACCTATAAAAACTTAAGAGATAGATGTAAATATTTACAATATTCATGTGCACTAAGAGAAATATTACTATGAAAATTACAGTAGTTTTTATTAGCATTTTACAGGCTGCTGTCAAACCAAAAATTACCATAGTAAATGGTAAAATTTGCTAAATATATAAAATTCTGTTTCTAGTAAATTTTACCATCTACTGCGGTGATTCTTTGCCATGATAGCTGTCTGCGTCAACGTTACCATGAACTATTGTCAATTTTATTTCCGTATTAATATTGATTAAAATAGAAAAAAATTTTTTATGTTTTTATATACTGATTTTTATATACTGGTCTATTTACGACAGCTAAACACCGTATAGTTAAATTCAATATATATGATTAAGTATCTGATGTATTAGTGTGCGTTATTTCAATACTATTTCATTTAATGTGTAGATAAGTGATATTAGAATTTGAATTTTAGTTTTATAAAGCCGGCACTCAACAAATTCTGCTAAAGCCAAAGCTATTAAAGGATTACATTAATAATTTTACAATAAAGCTGGTAATAGCATTTTCAATTTTTTAGAGCATTTTAAGTGAGATTTTAACTCCATGAAAGTATGAACAAATTTTCAAAGTATTTAAAAAATATGCATGTATAATTGAGCAATTTTGAATTTTGAATATTTTTGGAAATTTAAATATTTTAAAAAAGTACAAGTTGATAATTTAAAAATCTTAAGCATTAATAATTTCAAACGCGTTTAAACCTTCAATTTATATTTTTTTCCATTACCATTACTTCGTCTATGATATTCCACTTTTATAGTTTTACAGTTGCCTTGTAATTTCAGCCATCATTCTATCGAACTCATATAATTTTTCTTCGTGTTTCTCCCTTACTTTCTAAAAGTTCTATAAGTAAATGTAGTGCTAAGGGAAAAAACTAGCTTAGGAACATATCATTCAAGCGAGACGAGTATCGACGATACGATTATTGGCACATCTATTAAACATTTACACGTTCGGGCTATGTATGTACACGCTAAGTATTAAAGTTGTAAAGTTTTTCTTTTTTCTTTTATTACAAACGAGCAAGACAGTTTCGCAAAAAAATAGCTTACATGTCAACTGGCTTGTGCTTGAACTGTAATCGACCTCATTGACTGTATATATGATTATCATTAATGTAATAAAGCTATGGAAAATATAAAAGTTTAAATATTTATAAAATGGCTGTAAATATTTTCAGTAATTAAAAATAATGATCGTGCAATAATATTTTATTACTTGCATGTTTTATTTTGTTACTAATAATAGCTTATGATCCTATCGATTTTTCAGTTTTACTATATTGTCCGTGGACATAAAATGTTAATCTACATAATACCACTGTTCGATTGAAGAAGAACTGAAGCGTAATAATTTTGATATACATAGGGTTGACAAAAGGAATCAAATTAAGTTTTTCCACATGACATTTTGCAAAACGGTTCAAAGTATTACCATCAAAATTTTGTACAAGTGAAAATGAAAGATCAGCGTTAAACGTATATTCCGACATTTAACAAACATTTATTTTGTCATCATTTTCTATTTGTTTAACTTTATAGATTTAAAATTGCCCTTCCCCTAACTTTAAACGTCAAATGAAAACCATAATTTTATCTTTTTGGAATGATTAAATGAAATTTGATTATTGAAATGAAAATTCGATTAAACTTCAAATTCTTCGTATACATTTTATATTTCTGTATAATTGGGAAGCTTAATAAAGTTAAATGAATGTCAAAATTGTAGGATAATTTGGAAAGAGACAGAGAGAGACAGAGATAGAAAGAGAAAAGGAGACGAAGAGAAAATCGCGCATACAGTTAGCGAAGCACAAAGCTACGGATGCATTCGACTTCCGGTCGCTTTGGCTGCTCCTCATGGCGAGCATAGAGAGAGAGAGCGAGAGAGAGAGACTAAAGCGGCCAGAGAACTAAGCTTCCTTAATCCGGAATAAATTAACCCCGTCCAATAAATTATCTTATCTGGCACTGCAAAAGTGTACGAGGGCAGAAAAGAGCGAGAGGGAAAAGCTCCGTCCGTCCATCCCTTTCTCTGTTTAATTGCTATATTTGTTATTGCTCCGAGTTGACTGTATTATAACCAATTTAATTATCATTTTTTCAGATTCTTAATTTTAAACTAATTTTAAATCTTAAATATAACCGTTTATTAATTGATAAAATAAACGAGTTTAAATTAATTGATATAAGAATGCTTATTGCAGAGTATTTGACAAGATTTAATTAAAATCTATTTTAATTAAGTGTTTATTGTTCCTTAAATTAGATAGAAACTATAAATATAACAGCATCGTTTCCTTGTTGTGTTTATCGAAAGTATCCTAAAAAAACTTAATTTTTTCGCTTAGCATTTAACATTTATGTAACCTTTCATTATTTCTAGATAAACGGAAGTAATTTACTTTGACCTAAAAATCTATAAACAATGTAACATTAGCATTACCTTTAAGTTTAAAATAGCTATTTAACGTTCTTAATAATGAACGACCTTTTTCATTATCCTTTATATACGTTTTATATATATACGTAAGAATCTTTGAATTTTTCAGTTGAGCGTTTCAAGACAAATAAAAATCTTAAAGACGTATAATAAATTGGATAACGACGAAATTGACTTAATGCAGTTTTAATTACTCTTATATATACAGTTTGATTCGCGTCGTTGAAAGTAGTAGTCCCAAGTAGAAAACAGCGACGAGAAAAATAAAGTTCTCCCATGAGAGAAAGAAAAAAAAAGAGAGAGAGAGAAAGCTCGTTAAAGCTTCTTGGTATATAGCGAAAAGAGCTTTTCTTTTATGTCAGTTCTTTTTGCTTTGAACAAGGACGCGAACGAGTGTGAAAAGTTTATCGGCTTGAGAGAGAGATGCGACGCAACAAAAAAAAAGAAGAACACTTCTTTCATTTAGTAGAAATAATAGAATTCAAGTTCGATGAAAAAATTTTTCTTTTTATCATATATATAAAAGCACAAAACTTTTTCTAGATGACTCGGTCAAAGTAGTTTTGTTTTTTTTAAAAGCTTATTGAGCTTATTTTTATTCGTTATTATTATTTAATACGTTGGATTGGCATTTACGTCTAATAATCCGTTTATCAGTTTGAACTTTATGAGAAATAATAATTTCGCTCTGCTATTGGCAATTTTCCCAATATATAACTATATACTTAAGCAGAAATCGCTCACCGGAAATTTTCAACAATGAATGCTGGATTTGTGATAAATTCAAAAACGCAATAAAATATATGTACGTATACCTGCCACGCGCGTATTCTATTCATCGACTGTAACAATTAATTATTTTTCATTTCGTTTCTGTTTGCTTTTTATTTATATTTAATGTCTTTATTTTTGCGAGATCAATAAAAATAAAAAAAAAAATTGTACGTATTGTAAAACGAAATATAAAATTGTTATCTTGCAATAATGATCATTCACTGTCGACTATAATTTACAACGATTTCGTTATCTGGAAACAAGCGCGGTAAAATTAATCAAAATTTCTAATTAGTCTCTGATGTATTTTCAGGGCTATTAAAATTATTATTGTCATTATTATTGTTATTATCGTCATCAACTTTGTTGGCTATATAAGTTTGGATTCATATTACTGTTCGAGTTCAAAAAATAAAAGCAAAATTCTGTTTTCAAAGAGTTAAAAAAAATGTATAATTTAATAAAAATATTATTAAAAATAAAATTTTATTACCTTTTTAATGGCATATTTAATCTTTTTTTTTAATGCAGATACTTTTTTTCTTATAACATTGTATATACGACCTAATGCATAATTTAGTACTTTGCAATTAATAAATAATAATTTACCGACATATGAGTGAGGTATAAAATCTTATGTACAAATACTTGAAAATAAATAATTCATAAGACAGTTTTCCGTTAAAATAATCGATAAAATTATTACAAAATTTTTTTTTCCGGGAATTGTCTCTTTAAATATCGCTTACCACGAATTTCTTTTTTTCTGAAAAATATCTTCATAAATAACTAACTAAACCTTGTCTACTTCATCCATTCTTCAAATTTAAAATCCAATTAAATATCCTGCATAAAAAAAGGATAATTTCACGCAAGTATAATTCTATTGACTATGAAAGCCTTGTATTTAAAAAAAAAAGAAGAAAAGAAGAGGGGTTTCTAAATTATATTCGTAACATAAGCCTTCTATATATGAATACTCGCATATGTCATTAGACTATTCTTATATTTTTTTTCATTCTTATGGGGGATTCAAGAGATAATGGTAGCCTCGAAACGTCATTAAAGATGCTGTATAGTCTACATACGATTTCCCTTGTATTTGTCCCTTTGCTTCATGCGTAATCCAAAAAGGAAAGCCAGAAGATGAACAGAGAAAGAGAAACGGCTGGGAGGAAGGGGGAGGAAGAAGGATTCCGGTCTGCATAATCGAGCGTGGAATTGAATTCTATCTCGTGCGTATACTGTGCAACCTAAACCTCCTACTCTCGCTCTATACGTTTCTCTTGACGTTGCTTTCTAATACATGTACAGTTACGGTTCTCTGTCTATATATCCCTATACACGTCGATCTGTGGCCTCTTGATTCCGATTGTTACTATATGGTATACATCATCCTTTGGCACTGTGTTACAGTTACTATGGGAGCTAAATAGCGAATAAAGACGCGCCTTACTCTCTACGCCCGTTGATGTATTGGTATAAGCATGCATGGATATGGGGTTTGGATCTACGCTAGAAATACGTTTCGATGAGACTTTGGATAGTTTTGAGAATCTGCAATTTAGAAAAGGAATGTAAAGATTCATTATTATTATTATGCTGAATTAATTAGAACATTGAATTATTAAATATTATTAGTAAAATTAAAAAAATAAAATTTTTTTATTATTTGGATTTGTATAATTAACGTTTGGATTTAATTTTAAATTGAAAGTCAATATATATAAGCTTTTTAAGAATTCAAAACTTCAACTTAAAATTTAAATCTTCTATGTACTTCATCGACTTTATTTCATGGAAATTACAATTTCTGTCGTATTAAAAGTTAAGTTACAATATGAATCTAAGTTTAAAGCTTGCTTAATTTTCATTTAATTACAAGCCATAAATTTTTGTGATAGTCATATTTTACCTAACCATTTTGCAAAAGACGATGTCGTCTATTTTTAAAACTTAAAATAAATCCATAAAATATATGTCAGATATTTTTTTTATTATAAAACAGCAAAAACTTTTAAAACTCAAGATTAATCATTCAAAGAAAGAAGAAAAGAGTAAAAAAATTTTCCTTACAAAAGTCTAACTAAACATGAAATCGAAAAATGTTATATTATTGTTCCATTGTACAATTACTTTATAAAGCATTAGCATGATGCGTAAGGTTTTTCATATTCTTTGCTGTTAAAAATTGTTTCTTTTAAACCGTAACAAGAAGTATGTACACCATAGAGCCAGGCTCTCGCATTATCTTAGCCGTCTGCGTTCTTCTTCTCTTTCTCCAGCGACTTTGCTTCATTCCTTTTTAAAAGACTGAAAAAAAAAGAAAGAAACAAGAAAAGAGATTAAAAAAAGAAGAAGAAGAAGGAGATGGAAGATCGGCAGCATGAATAATGCAAAAACGCTTAATAACAAAAATAACAAAGGGCACTCGAGGAATATAACGCTACTTTAATGAAACATCAGAGGTCTATGCACTAGGGTAGCTTTAAAATTTCTTTTTTTTCTCCCTTTTCAATATTTATTCATTATAAAGTTCATTGTTTTCTGAGCGTAAGCGTGTAGAAAAGCTTAACTTTTCAAGGATGACCTCAACAACATTCGAATCGCATATTTTCTATAAAAATAAAAAATATTGTTTAACTCTTTTGAGTTTGATTGATTTTTATTTGGATTGATAACTTTTTTATGATGAGTTGATAATGTTTATTATTCGCTGTTGGATGAATCGATGAATTAAGAGATTTTCTTCTATATTTAAATTAAAGAAATATGGACTAAAGATTAAAAGTATAAATATTTAACGTCTGACTTTATTTGTATTTGATTACTTAAAGAAAATTATTGGTCAAAATATACAAGTAATACGATCATTTCTATACAAAAATTTATTATGAAAATTTTGGGATGTAATTGTTTAAATTTATTCTAAAATCGTTTTTAAAAAATTACAACAATATTTGCATCGATAAAATGAAAAGTGAAATTTCATCGAGTGATTTATATTGCTTTTAAAAAAAGCGTTCGATCAGAGCTTTTCAATTTGACATTATCTATTTTTTTGAAACGTCAATAAAGACAAAATGTTTTATAATAAGGTATTGAAGAAGATTTTCTTAAATATCTATAAAAGTATACATGTACATCCAATACCTTAGCAATAGGCCATTATTCAAGGTCTCTCACGACGAGAGAAGCAACAGGGATTCCTTCGACTATACGCGCAAGAAACTTACTTAGACTTTATTTTCTTTTTCTTTTTTTTTTTAATCCGCGCATCTGCGCCATGGCCAATAAAAGCTGAGCATTCAACGTCGATTAATCAAACCAGCAAGTGCAAGTAGTCTCTTTCTCGAGGAATAAATCGGTAATATAAGGAGAGGGATTAAGCTCCGTAAAGGAGAGAGACAAGCCAAAGAGACGCTGTCGCGAAACTGATAAATTACTCTTTTTCTTTTTCTTCTTTATCATGCATATATATATATATACATATACATATGTAAAATTTTATATAAAGTACCAGCCCATTTATAATATTGGATTACGCTATCAATCGAAGTCAAAATTTTCAAAAAATTTAACGTATATAATGCAAAATATTGCTTCGTTGGGTAAGAAAAGTCTTATAGGCAATAATTGTAATATTGATATGTGATTTTTTGGTATGAAATAGATCAAATATTGCAAAAATATTTATTTGATATATTTTAAATTTAATGCTTTATCTTTGAATGAAATTCACTAGTTATCGATATAAAATACCGCCTAACTTCCTACATTTTTATTAAAAATGTATAAAGTTATAAAGTTATAATGGGATTCAGAATTACTGATGCATAATTTCTCAGATGTCGAAAATTATTTTAACAATAAATCACAGAGAATATTCATATTACTTTTCATTGCCATTCATTTTATTCTCGTAAAATGTAATAATTTTAATATTAAAAAGAAAAAAAAATTGAAATCATCTTACTACCATCTCGTCAAATTACACAGGTATAACAAAAGCATCGAGAAAATTTTGCAACCGCAGCGATTTGCTTTTTTGCGTTATCTTACTTGTAGAAAACGGTTAGGCGGTAGTAGTAGTAGTAGTAGACGACGGTTGTCGTCTTAGTCGGCTCACAATCATCTTTTGCAAAGTGTACGTTCTTTCATTTCCTCAACTCTACGATTGCAATTGAAATTCAAAATCTTACTCTCTCTCACTCTCTGTTTTACTCTTACTTTAGCAGAATGTGACTATAGAGAAGATTAGAAGTCCACGGATATTATGTGCTAAGTAAGTCTACCCAGGTGTTACGTAATTCCGGACAATTTTGGGTTTAGTGGTTTCTGCTATTTGCGCGGGAAATTGCACCTGCTGATGTCACATCCGTTGTGATTCTCTTACTCTCTCTTCTCTATAGGTACAAAGTCCAATTGTTTGAGCCGACGGTCGATTGTAGTTTCGTCGAAAGAGGGAGAGAGAGAAAGCAAAGCACTTCTCATATACCTACGTATACTAATCCCTTAGCGTATAGAGTACAGCACTTGCGGAAGGACGCAAAGAGCTTCTACTGTACGATTGAAATTCAAGCGCTATACCTTATGTGTATAGATATATATTCTATTAAGTCCTTCATCGAGAGATTTTCAGAACTATGACTCAATTATTATTGTTTTTTATGACAAAAAAGTTTTTCTTATTCTGTAAATATTTGAAACTTTTTCGTTGCTATTTTTAATTTCTTATTTTTAAAATTCGAAAAATTTGAAAAACTATCCATTAAGTCGTGAATTAACATTTTCTTTAGAATTTTCCAATAACGCTTCTGAACTTTATTTTATTTTTATTTTATTTTTAATATTGGAAAACCGAATTTCGTATAAATAGAATTAAAATTTCGAGTATTTTCGGTCTAAGAAAACGAATTTACCAATAATTGAATCTTCGGAAATTAAAAATACCAGATGATAATAGAAAATTTGCAGAAAAGCAAACTAATTTAATTTAATGAATTTGATGTAAGAACAATTGATCTTTGTAATGGTTAATTTACAAAAGTTTCTGGAGAATCTCATTTGATTTCTCTTATTCATCAATACTAAAATGTATAGGTGTAAATAGAAAATGAAGTTGAATTCGTACTCAAGTCGTTGGTCTCTCTTGTCAAGATCTATTGTATTCGTATATCGTATTGTAATTTGTGCGTATAATAGGTGGGCAGTTGAAACGTAGGTAAAGCATCTATATGTATATATAGACGTAATGGAACGAAAGTTAATGGAACGTCAGTCCAAGGCGAGTGCAAAACTATTGTTTAATTGAACTGCGGTTGCCCAGCAATGCTAGTAGTAGTAGTAGCCGCTTCGTAATAGGCAATCTCCACAGAAACTGCCAATGTCGCCGTTAATAACGCACGCGGATTCTCTTGAACGCGCGCCCCATTTGTCCATTCTATCCTTTCTCTCTTGGCTCTTTCTCTCTCTCTCTCTCTTATTCTAAACCACACTTTACCTTATACTACAAGTGAGAATGGTCAAGCTTCTCGACGCTACTGCTTTACGCATATATAATTTCTCGTAGAATAAGCGACACAACTCTCAATAACAGACGCTAACTTGCTTCGTTTCTATTAGCTGTTAGAAAATCTTGCTGCTATATACCGAGAAACGAATGTTGAAATTCTGCAAATTAAGGCAATGTGGGAATAAAGACAATCTTTTCGTTGATAGTAAAAAGAAATTTCTGTAAAGTTTGATATAATTTAGAAATTCTTAAAAAAGGAGTAAAGTTTCTTAAAGGACAGGCTTTCATTTATTATAATTTTAAATTGAAAACTTTAGTTCTTTAATTAAAAATAAGAAAATCCAGTTGAAAGCTCGAAAATTATGGTATTTAATATTTGGTAAAGAATATTTACGAAATTATACGTGCAATAAAGATTCGATGGTATCAAAGAAAATGAATTGACTTTCTTTATACACAAGCATCACCTTCCAACTTTCTTCGAGCAAACTTTATTTCGGTTGTCATGATGGTTTAGTTGTACGTATACGGTATATATATATGTATGTATATATATATATTTTATAGACGGTAGAGCATGACGGGAAATTGCTCCAGCTGTTTACGTAGTCAGACCCTCGGGAAACGGTGCTATAGAAGACGTCGAAGAAGGACCTTTACTTGAGGTGTATACCACCGTTACCGCTTGCGGTCTACTTTATATATAAGCCCGATGCTTTGGCTTCTTTTTAATTGAACTCGATTTCTCGTGCCAACTGTTGCAAACATCCAAATTTATTGGACCTAGATAGACGAAAGTTAGATGGCTGGAAATGTTTATTAAAAAATTTTTATCAAATAGAATAAATAAATAATAAGAACGAATTATTTGATTTTAACTTTAATTTATATTGGAAAATAACTTATAAAATATCCTAAAATATTATGAAATTCTTGATCAAAATACACATATTAAAATGTGCCTGATTAGGATTTTTTATCAGACCTTTTTACTAGAGACGATTCACATCCTAATGTACACTTTCTTAGCTATTTATTCAAAATTATTACAAAATCAACCAAATGAATTTTAAAATTTTATTGGACTCTAATAATCTTTGATAAAAGAAAATAAATCAGCTCTTTGGGCATAAGAGCCAGATGTCTACTTTATTTCGTTCATTATGATGTTTCGGACATTTTTAATATTTCCATCTTCTAGCTAAATACAATAAGAGATGGTATCACCATGTGGTTATCCCCACGACACGTTATACTCATATGATCTTAAGATATATGAGAACATTGTAAGCGTTATATTGGTGTTGTAAGCGACTTTGATATAATTGTTCCTGTATTATTTGATACACTTGTCATTAATCCACTCACTTACGCCAATGACGTGAGTTCTCCGTCTAGTTTTTTAAAATTTTAAGTTTGAATTTCAAATTTATAACTGTTTAATTGTTTTACTTATTTTTTTATGTTTAGGGTGATTATACTGCGCAAGTTTTAATTTATTAATTTTATAATCTGACTTGTTTTTATGCATTATTGGTGATTTTGTGCTATTTAATTGTTAGTATTATTTAATATTTGATGATCTGTAATTTAATAAAATAATTTGTATTGTATTAAGCTTAAGGATATATTCAATATGTCCGAAACGTTGGATTGAATGAAATAAATTAGACATCTGACTCTATTTTCATTTATTAACTTACATACTAAGAGTATTAATTTTTCTTATATTTTTTCATTAATCTTTGTTGCAGTTCCACGATTTCCAATCATCCATTTTTTATAAAATGCATTGCTTTTTAAGAATAAATAATTCACAGATGCGTTTACAATCAGTCAATCTCATTGGAGCATTTTTCCACCTGGAAGTAACACACGGACAGTCTGTAGATATAGACAAAGCACAATGTGTAAAACGTGCTTTACGCGCTCGACATTGAAATTTGAATCGTTCGTTCATGCTTGAAGCCTCGAAGCTTTAGGATGGAACTATATAGCGCTTATATTCGCCTAAGATACGAAACTCTAAAAGGTGGGAGACGAGACTAACAACTTCCGCCTCTGGCATATTGGCTTCGGCTTGAGCTCTCTTCTCTCCTACGAATAACTCAGGCTGCCGCTGCTGCCTGTACTTTCCTTATCCTTCTCTCTCTTTCTCTCTTACGAATAACTTTGGAAATTTGTTGTTGCCAACTAGTCATGAAGAGAGAGAGAGAGAGAGAGAGAGCAAAGAGATGGTTACACTTTAATGCCTTTAACTTTTGCGCGAATGTGTATATATTCCTGCATCTCATTCTGAGATGTCTATAATATATCTCTCTATCTAAATTCATTTGAATCGTGAAACACGCTTCCTTATATTTGTCTTGGCTAAAGTTACTATATACCATCGAGTTCAGTTTAGTATCGATTACTTTTGCAATTTATGCTATGCTTTTGTGTCTCTCTTAATAACAATCTTATATCTATCTTTAATAATGCAATTAATGCATTTTGATTCTAAGTATTTCTTAGTAATCGTTTCTCCAGTATTGTTGCTTGCTTATATACCTAAACCCACAAACCTCAACAATAGAGTATCTTACTTCGGAATAACTAATATACTTGAGAATCTCAGTGTTTCTGTTTATATCCCAGCTTATATGCATGAAATATCTCAGCGACAATGAGAATAATGTTATATTGTTTGAAAATTAATTATCAAAGATACGAAAATATTATTGACTTTTTTTTTCATTTTACAAAGATATGGGTTCATTCAATAGTTTAATTTAAAATAATTTCCACTGACGTTTTATCTTCATGTTTTAAAGTAGAGAGAGATAGTTTTCTCCTAACTTGAGGTCACTAATTAGATTAGAAAGCACGATAAACCGATAGAGCTTGAGCTTTCGTGTAACATCGATCCGTACCTACTCGCTCAATTATTCAGAATAAGAGTGGATGCTATTATTGTAACGTGCGCTCAAACTAAAGTTAATTTTACGAATAACATATAAATTTTAGAGTTTCTTTTATTATTCAACTGAACTTTTTAAAAGAGAGATATTTCTAAAAAACTTTTAATAAATGTTGATTTTATTTGATTGTATAGTACATTTAATATTGATACTAGTCTTGAGAATAAAACCATTCTAATAAATTAAGTTTTCATAATCAATAAGGATAAATTAATTATCAATTGTACTAAAGAATAAAATATTAAAAATTTATAAAACAGCAAGATATGAAATCAAAAATGAAAATTGTTATAATAAATTATTTTGAGAATATGAATAATAAAGCTTTGAGAAAAAATATTGAAAAAAGAAATTTTAGTGATTTTAAAGATAAATGTGTATAAAAAATAAAATTTTTGTTGATTACGAAAATTATAAAGTATGTAGGATAATTGAACATAATTCTAAAAATTAGATCAATATGTTTTAAATATGCAAGAACATTTTAAATCTAACTGCAATAGTAAAAAATAAGATTTGTTACAAGTGATCATATAGTAATACTAAATATATAATGTAAGTTTAGAGATTTTTTTTTAAAAGAGACAATAAAAAGTATGAATTCAAAATAGAAAGATATATAAACATGATTAACTTCATTGATAAAGTATTATCTTTTTATACAACTTCTGTCATCAGTACATACTGTAATAACTGCACAAAAGCTAACACAATCAATTCAAACAAAGAAAAAAAACGTGAAAAAAATAAAGTCATCATATATTAAGATATCGATTTCGAAATAATTATCAAAAATCAATGTGATTTTAGTGCTTTTCTGAATCTGATTGAAAAATTAAGAATAATACAGTTTTAATTCTATGCATGAACAAAAAGTTCAAATGCAAATTTTTTTCAAGCTAAAGTTTTTCTTTCAAAGTTTGACAAATAATTTATGTAGATTATGCTCGGTGTCGTAAAATTTGAAATGCCATCAATTACCAGGACTTAAAATATGAAAGTAAAATAATTAAAGTTAATATCTATGTAATTTACTTAATAACATTTACAAATGTTGAAACTGTTATAAACTGATATATAATAAAAAATACAATAGTAAGAAACATCATATTGATTTAATTTTAACGATTAGTATCGATAACCTTTCTCTGAAGTTGCGGAATGTATATAAAAAATTTAGTAGAAACAAGAAAAAAAGATTTGGTTAACCCGATGGCAATAAATTCAATATACCAGAAAGAAATCCAAAAATGATTTGTATTGAATCAACTGATAGTTTTAAACTTTATAAAATAATTAATGAAATCAAAGACAAAACAGGTAAAACCGGTAATATAAATACAAAACCTTTAAAAAAGATCGTTGTTTACATATTAGCAAAATCTCTGAAATATATCTTTAATTTATGTATTGACAAATCCACGAGGCTTTAAGTATTGATAGCAGCTGAAGTAATTTAATATACCAAGCAGAATATTGCGTATCAAAATGTTGACTTTAACATTATTTTTTCTGATTCTCAAAAAGTATTTTTAATTCTGTTAAGTCCAAACATAAATATTATGCTGCGAATCTTATTGTATTTTATTATACAACAAATATAATTTTTTTAATTTATAAAAAAGGCAAGAAAACATGAATTAAATCGGGAAAAATTCATTGACTTTTCTTTCCTATGTCCAATGTAAGAAAATATCTTGTTCAGCACAAAGTTTATAGTTACTTTTTAGGTAATGTTTTATATAATTTGACTATTGAATATTTACTTTTTTATATTTTATGCAATATTTAAACAAAAATCGTATCCCGTGTTGCGCTGCATACATATGTACACTCCTATCACGAATTTCTGCCTATTTTGGCAAAAAATCACGAAAGACTAAAATTTTTATTTGTCTAAATATTAATTATTTTTTAGTCTAAAGAAAATTTTTTTTATTTAAAGAATTTAAACATTTTTAAATAACAAATAAAAATGTATTTTAGAATTGTGAAAATATTCGTTTAAAAATAAAAAATATTTATACTTGATACAATTTTCAAATTTTAAACTTCTCGGTATTATGCCCAAAATGTTTGATTTAAATAATTTTTTTTTTAAGAGAATTTAACGTCGCTATATTTATGTTATCATAAAGATGCTAATTAGAGACGGAGATCGTCAGTGTGTTTGTGAACTTGAGCACATGTTACATTGGTGCTTGTATCAGTCAGTCGCCGAGAGCTGGATTCGAACTCGGGACCCCGAGATTATGAATCCATCGCTCTACCGAGTGAGCCACTGAAGACCTCTCTCAAGAAAATTAATTGCTTCTATAAATCGAGCTCAGTTCAATCATTATTCTGTGACAGACTTATTGGCAAAAATTAATTTTGTAATAGTCCTACTTATCCTTGCGTCTTCGAATCTCAAAACATTAATCTTATATCGTGACAATGTTCTTTGTATAATAAATTAAGAATATACATTTTTCAAAAATACTGTTTGAATGCAGACTTTAATTACTGCTATGTGTTCAAATATTAGCAGTTGATGAATAAACGGATAAAAACGTGTGATTTAAAAATTTAATTGTTGATTTAATTTGTAAAAAATTGACTGATAAATACTTAATAAAAGTTTTATTTATTATTATATAATCACGTGAGGTGCCAGAGGTAAATATTTTATAAATATATATTGTGGAATTGAAACTAGATTATTTAAAATAATACATAAATTAATAACTTTGCCTTAGAGGAAAATATTCTTTTAAATATAATTATAATTATTAATTTCGATTTGTTATATCATTATGAGACTTTGAAATTAGTTACACGACTATAAAATTACCTAAAATAAGTAAAACTCTGAATCATAAAAAAGTAATATGATGACTATTAGAAACTTTAATAGTTTGTTAAATGATCTTAAAATATCGAATTGCAACGAGGTTCATATTAAAAGTAAAGTTAAATTCATGCAAAACTAAAATGCAATTTTACTAACAAGTATTTTCTGTCCAATTATTTTCTGTACTACGAATCTATAATTTAATCTATGCAATTTCGCTTGATTTAATGAAAATTATCTGGCGTAAACAAAATAAAACATAGTAATTACAAAGTATTATTTAACGTTTAAAATAATTTTTTTTAACTTAATTTTTAGACACGCTTATACTCAAGTAATTCCTTATGGTCATATAACTATTGTTGGTATCCCATTCCCTACTATGCAGGTGCCGCATTTGATCGTCGAAGCAACGTGCAACGCCGCCGCAGGCTCTGTTCAGATCTGCGCGTACAAAGCTCCAGTGAATAAGCTTGCCGAGACTGAGCTAATAAACTAAAATGCGGCTTTACCGTTAACTTATTTTATTAGATTTAATAAATATTAAAGTATATAAATATCATTGTTTTTAATGAAAATTCTAAACTAAATCAATTTTTTTAATGATGTTAAAAATAGATTTACGAATAAATATGATAAAAATTTCTGTTCAAGTTATTAGCAATTTAGTCATTAATATTGGTTATCTTTAGCAATAATCCGTAATCCTGCGTAAAATGTATGTAACTACATATAAATCGTTGCTTAAAACCACACACGTTACGGATAATTAGTTTGGCGCTTAAAGTGTCAGGTATAGCATGGTTGAAGTTAATGAGGGAAAACTGTCCACGAAAGGAGCGATATAGCTATGCCTAAGCTCTCAGTCCATAAGATTCAAATTATCGTGAGATTCAATGAAGCGAGACGTTAAACTAGAACTATAGTTATATAGGTGGGATGCAGTTTCCCAGTGTGGCTGCTATTGAAACGTTGTGCCTTTAAGCTACATTCTCTTCTTCTGCTTCTATCTCTCATTCTACTTAGTAGTGAATTTCGCGCAACTTCCGTACTGACGGAATCTCTAACGCTGCTTCGTCATTTAGTCGCAATTAGATGCTTTTCATGCACAGCAGAGTGTGAGTCTATGTGTGCGTGTATAAAAGGGTTACTACCAGATAATACTCAATTGCCTTATTCTTCTTATAAAGCTTTTGTTCTTCAAGTTTGACGTGTTACTATCTTTTCCAATTAATTATTCTTCAACTTTTTATTACTTCTTTTTCTTTTAGAGTTTATTCAATATGTACTGAAGGAATGTGTTTTCAAGAAGACTTTAAAATTAATTATTTGTTTTCAAAATAATGTTTTAAATAATTTTAATATGAGTCATGAAGAAACATGAATATTTTTTTCTTCATCACATATTATCATTTCACATTCAACTTTAAAAAATCAAAATAAAAATAACAATTTCGTTTATACATAGAAAAAAGAGCTCTTGCTTTGTATAGAGTTGAAATTTTAATTCAACGTGACACTTGAATAAGCTTTCGATAAGCTCGATGCTTGCCATAAGTTTTCATTGATCCGACATAGGGTAAGGCTACATATAGTTTCGATGCGGGTACACGGTTACACTCTCTACCTTATTTTGCATACGGGAGCATCTTTTTTTCGATTCGCCTTGCAACCCTTATCGACAAAATTAGATAGATACGAATAAAAAATTTCATATCAAGCAGTACTTTTTTTTGAAGTACGCAAAATTTGCGTTTCTGCAAAAAAAGTTTAAAGTCAAGAGGTACGGTTTGAATAATAGTTGTAGAAAAATAATGTAAGTTTAAGTAATGTGTAAGAAGTTGTACCATAAGATTATTTTTTAACAAGACTTATGTCTACCTGAACTATAAAAAAGAATTCACAATTCAATTGTTAAATAGTAATACAATTCAACGATATAACAGGATAATTGTAATTTTCCGGATTTTTAAAATCTTTATTCTATTATTTTTTTAAATATTTTTGTATTAAACTTTTTATTAGTTAAAGTGAAAAAATAAAATATAAAGATATTTGAAAAATGTTTGAATCCAGAATAAAAAATTTGGAATATTGCTATTCTAAATACTCTTAATAGTCATTAACATTTAATTTTTTAACAATCAGCGATAAACATTGTTGTGTAAAATTTAATTTAATATAATCACAAAAATAAACTATATAATATAAAAAATTTAACGTAATATGCGCCGAGAAGAAACGAAATCTTGAGAAAAATCCAAGTATTTGGCATTACGTTTCGTCGATTACGAATATATTCCCAAAGCGTTCACGAAGGTGAAATACGATTTTCGTATAGCAAGCGAAAATTGAAATACAGTCCCTTACAATCCATGCTTAAGAGATGCTCTGTCAACGTCACTGTGCGACATTTTCCTCCCTTCTTGAATCTTTTGTCCTATTGTGCGTGTGCGTATGTCTTTTTTTTTGCTTCTTTCTTTTCTTCTTTCTTTTCTTTACTTCGACGTGTAGCGTCTGTTTTCGTGCGAGGCGGCTTTTCCTGTCTATGCGAAGAGAATAGAGAAGAGGGCAAAAGTTTGCCAACCGAGGCGTGGAAAAAGATAAGCAGATCCTCTCTTTGTATATCTCTTTCTAGCTCTAGCTTTTTTTCTTTTTTTTTTCTCTTCTATTCTTGTTCTTTTCCATAACCGTTCTCTGAGTCGAATGGTGCGAAAATTTTTCGTCTCCTTCGATCCTTACCTCGTCGAATTTGATGATATTTGTGCGTGCGCTCTGAGAGAAAAAAAGAATATTGGAAACTCGAGTTTAGTGTTTTAAATCAACGATTACTTTTTAGGTTTTATGTATACAATCTGTTGTTGGAGAAAGTTTCTATTTTCATAAAGTTTTTTTATCGGGATTGAAAAATTTTATTTGGATTCCCGCTTCGATTTTCAAATAAACACATTTCTATTTAAGCTTTCGATAAATAAATTCTTATTCGTAGAAATTTATTGTGTCTACTTAATTAAAAATTGTATCGTATTGAGATATTTAGTTGAATATTTGAGTTAGAATAATTTAATAGTATTTTAGACTATTACAACAGATAATCCAGATTCAGTTTAAACAAACATTGTTGGAAAATTTTGTCTTATTTTATCGAACCGCCGTCGTCGTCAACGTGTTACAAAGTTTCAATATTCTAACTTTTCTTTTACAAAGCTTTTACCCAGAGAAAACAAAGTTCTATTTGAAATAGTAACAAGTAAGCTTCGCGTTACGCATGTAGAGCAAAAAAAAATGAATAATAAACAAGGATCTAGAAAATACTGAGTGCTCGATAAAATCGACTCAACTCAACAAAAAAAAGAGAGAAAAACAAAAAAAAAATGAAAAAAAAAGTATTCCTGACTTATAGAGTACTCGGTGCAAAGTAGCATCTGTGGATCGAGTAGTGGGTAGTCCAATCCGCAAGAGTCCAAAGTAACCGCGCGGCGCTACACAGCTCACCACTGTGAAAATCCTCTTACAAGTTCCAACTTTATTGGACCGTGAACCAACTGGACAGTAGACTATATACACATACACCTGTACACAATGTATATATGTATATAAATAGAAGTATATATATACTAGTTGTTCCGGATGTGATTAAGTGCATATAGAAGGTTCAGCAGTATATATCGTAAGCGGCTTACACAAGTTGTTGCGAAAAGCGTGCATTCGCGGTCGCGATATCCTTTTTCTCTATATACTATACTCTTTATATACATATACATGTACTGACTGCTAACATTTCGCGAATTGCAACCGAATGAGCTATATACAAGAGTAAGAGAGAGAAAAGACATATACAGGATCGATAAGCTTACCACCAAAGCCTACGGTACACAAAGTGTGTATACATGCATGGCTATGCTGTACAAATTTTCGTACTGTTTATGAACTTATCACCCCTGCTTTTCGATTTTTTCCTTTCTATTACTACGTATCAATTTTTTTTTTAATAGGATGTAAATTTCAATTTCATTGGTTTTCAAAAATTTTTTATCTATTATTTTAAGCGTGGACTCTTTTACAAAAAAAAAAAATATAATCAAAACTGTAGTTACTGAAGTGAAACTATAGTAGCTTATAAGTATTGCTATAGTTAAATTTTAGTATATTTTAATTTTATTATAGTCATTTCGAAGTATTATAATCGACAACTCAACACGGAGAGAATTTTTCTATAAAAATTATGGTAACGGTCACTACAATCGAGGGAAATTTGTAGAATAGTATAAATTATCAAAATTCTGTATAATTTTTACTGTAACATCTATAATTTTTATGATAACGTCTCATATTTTTTCATACTTATGATAGTAAATAATAATAATCAATAATTACAATCATTAACTACTGAAATGTCATTAACTTCTTAGAGACAATTATTCTAATCTTAAAACTACATAAATGATTATTATAATAATGATGATAATAATTGCTGATTCTAATCTTATAGTAATGATTATAGTTGCTGATTATAATACTAAAAAATAATTAGAGTATACCATAATTTTA
The DNA here is from genome assembly GCA_017163975.1 of Anastatus disparis. Classification (NCBI taxonomy): domain Eukaryota; kingdom Metazoa; phylum Arthropoda; class Insecta; order Hymenoptera; family Eupelmidae; genus Anastatus; species Anastatus disparis. The sequence continues at coordinate 8,591,364 of JAFFSR010000226.1, forward strand.
CTAAAAAGACACTTATAATATACTATAGACATACTATGTTATATAACTGTAGTTTTGATTATAATTTTTATAAGATTTTAATTATTATTGAATAGTTAAATAACGTTAAATTAATAAAAAATACTGTCTAATCAACAATTCGAGTAATGTAGAATTGACAAAAATGTAAAATACGGGAGTAAGATAGAGCGTAAATAAAAGTGAGAGAAAATGTGAATTTTTTCGCGTTTGTCGCGTTTCTCTCGTAAAGACAGTATCTTTGTATATAGTAGAGAACTGTTGATTTGACCGGGCGCAACTATATACGTATACAGCTACTATATACTTTGCAACTATAAAGCCTCCAGTTTCACGCGTTTACATTTAAATCGGCACATTAGCGAATGCAATTTAATTCCAATTTACAACTCCACAACCCTAGCCCTCCCCCGCAACAAATTGCAATGGATCTTTCTTTCTCTCTTTATTCATTCTGCGTATACATGTACATGTATATATATAGACCTACCACCAAACTCACTTCCATTTGGTTGTATATATACACCAAGATATATATGTATCATTATAGTGAAAAACACAACTGGTATAGCGAATAGAACTCAGTCAGCAGTTTTTTTTATATACCAGTTCTCCTTGCTGCTCTAGCTTTGGCTGTGATGTTAAGGATCGTGTCGATACTCGTAAATCCAAAGCTCGCTGTATACAACTCCAGACTTTTCGACAATACATCTATTCTTACTCCTCTCCTTTTTTGTCTTATTTTTCGACTTATCTTTTTTGTCATTTTTTTTATTTTCTTTTTCTTTTTCTCTTGAAATACATGAATTTAACTTATAATAATATTGATTAAGACATGAATATTTGAGATGCATATTATAAATGCAAATCCACAATATATATTTATAAGTACTTACAAGGTAAATTTCTGTCATTTGAATAATGTATTTTGATATAACTTTCGGAATACTTTTTAGTATCTTGAATTGCAAAATTCTGTTTTTTATATTTACAACTTTAATTTTTCATATATACGTTATTATATCAGCTTTTTAAAGAATTTCTTAAAAATTAAAATTACATGAACATCCGTGAATCAATCCTTGAACATTTTTCTTGTCCACTCGAAATAACTTTATATTCAATAAGTACAAGTGACATGTGAGATTAAAATATTGAGATATTCATTTGAGAAAGCTTCAAATCCGTATCTTTCATTCAGTGAACTAACTTTTCCCATATTAACTACAAATCTATTCTTGATATTATCAATTATTTTGAATGTTCGAGAATTAGTTATAGAGAGGTGATACTCGAGTATCTTTAGTAGCTTTCATATATTATTTAGGTGATTGAAAAGATAGCACGAGGATAATTTTAGTTGACTTTTTCATTTATTTGCATCGCTCTTAAAATTTCAATAAAGCTAATGAAATAAGATTCTTCCTTATGAAAACTAAAAAAATACAAGGGATCGTGTTCTATAATTTAATTCAAACAAAATGCAATATCGCATAACAAATTCAATAGTATCGTGGTGGTTTTAATTAAAAATCATTGAAGATCCATTTCAATTCTGTTATTATTAATTTTTGACATAAAACATTTTTTAATTTTCCAAAAATAAAGAAACTTGAGAATATTCGAAACAGAATAGAAATTTTATAACAAAAAATGTGAATGAATTTGAAATTGTATTCAGTATACCGCATTACTATGAATTCAATAAAAAAAAGTTCAATATTTATTTTAAAACTTTATTTGTTCACATTTGATATTTTATCATTCGACAAACGTGATTTTTATTTGATGATTGATCAATCGAGAAAAAAAAGCATCCATACAATTTTATTTTCCATAATAAAAATGAAAAAAAAGGAAAGAAAAAAAATGACAGAAAGAGCACCGTTTGCGTTATTATACACACGCGAGTAAAGTGCGGCCTGCGACAAAAGCTCGTCAAATATTTGCTCGAGTTTGGTGTACTCCTTGCGGAGAGGAGGTTGCTCCTACTGCTGCTGCTTTTGCTTCTGCTGTTGCAGCATACTTGAGACATCTTTGCTCTTCAAGGTGCTAGTCTCGGAAACATAAGGAGCAGTAGCGATGATTGTAGTTCACTTACTACCTACCCATACAATCGTTCTTCACAATTTTTCCGAGATGCTCAGATCTTAGCATTCTAGATTTATTGTTAAGTACATTTTTCGGTGAAATAAAATTATTTTGTAAATAAAATTTTCTCTAGCTTCTCAAATAAAATATCTACAATTTGAATATGTGGAGAAAATATTTATATAATAATTACCAAGAAAATCTTGATAAACCATGTGACCAAATAATTTTTCAATTAAAATCCTATATAACATTCAACATAAACTTTACCTTTACTAGAAGTAAAGTTATAAATTTTAACTTTACGTTTAATAAAAATAACAGTTAAGAATTTTTTAAATCAAATCCATAAAAATTTGTTGGGGTAAAAAGTAATTTTCAGTATTGTGCCTGGGTAATTTTTATTGTATTTTAATGTTAGATTTATTTTGAAGTCAATTCCGAGAGATTCGCGCTAATTATATTTTTGTTCAGTAATTCCAAAATTGCGAGTATTTGTTTCAAATAAATTTTTGAGAATATTTTTAATGTATTTTTGCAAATGGTAATTTTTATCCTGACACTCTTATAATTTTTTTAGCGATTTCTGCTAAATATTTTATAACTCTGCTTCATCCCGAGATTACTGATAGTTAGAATATTTTTTGCACTAATTTTCATTGCCATTTCTATATACATATTTCCTCGGTGTGCAGTACTTTTGAGAATATTAAACTAATAAATAAAATAATTATCATTCGAGTGTTATAGTTACATCTAAGAAGCTTTAAGTCGACAAGTTTTACTTAGGAAAAAAAAACGACGAGAGTATTTCTAGCAGCTGCAGAAAATATACTCTCATTTATATTAATATATACAACGTAGCGCATAGTGTTTTAAGTTTGCCCCGGTCGCGAGAAAACGTATCTTCTTCAATATTTACGTTCCATTTTCCGTTGAAGGCTCTTTTTTTTATTCTTGCACACTCTCTCTCGTTGCTGCTTATAAAACTACTTTGTAAAATGTCCTTTTCAAGAATAAGATTAAAAAAAAAAAGGGAAAGAAAGATGGCAAATGACTCTCGTTAAGTTTTTTTTTTCTATGGCGTAACGAGGGTAAGAAAGAAACGTGCAAAGATTAACTTTGAAATGATTTCTATGGTTAACTAAAGTAACATTGATTTCTTCTTTTTTGTAGAAGAAACTTGTGTTCGTAAAAATCAGAATCAAAGATAGTATCATTTGATTTTAACTTCTTCTATTTTTTTGCAAATGCATTAATAAAAAGGGTTTTATATAACATTATAAAAAATATTTTCTTTTAATTAAAAAATTTGTATTTTCATAACGCTCTAAAATATTAAATTACATAGATTTAAGTTTCCATCTTATAATTAAATTGTCTTTTGACTTTATCCTTCACCTAAAAGAACCTTAATATCATTTAAATCCGATAAATCTAATCTAAACAATCCCTCGACTTGTGAATTTAGATCCAAAAAACAAATCACCCTTACACTTTATAAAATCCGAAAATCCATATTCATCCGCAATCTTCGATTCACCGATAGCCAAGTATCAAACGCGAAATAAAAAAAAATATAATATCTCACTTGTATACCGTACATACATAAGGGAAGGAAATTCAGTACGTGAGGAATGGGTGGACAGGCATTGTGTGTTGATTTTTCGTGCCTCCAGTGCTACTACAGAGATTATTTCCACACGCATATTTTATATATCCATTGGGTACATGTATAAAAGGAAGGAATAATGTATATATATTTAACAGCATTTTCTCGGCGATACATCCTATTTTCAAGGGTTATATAATCTGTAGATAGAGAGCATCAGCGAGTTTTCCAATTATCCGTATACGCCCACACTACGATATCGGATTTCTCTTTTGTCGACGTATTGTTACTTCAAAGGGCGTGTAAGCTAAATTATTTTTGAAATACAAGACTTTTAGTAAATTAAGAACTTTGCTCTAGTTTTCATACTAAAGAGATCATTTAAATGTATCTGTCTTTGTCAAATAAAGTTTTACATAAAATTTATATAAAAACCATCTGTGGTAATAAGGAAAAAATACCAGCCCACAATAAGTAAATTTAATAATAATAACAGAATAATTTTATCATATAGTTTTTAGGTATAATTTTACCTAAAAATTATCATTAATATAACCTATTCTTTTTATACAATTTTTGTACATCAGATTATACTTAAAAACAACGCGATAAAATTATTTTATTGTTATGAAATTTACTTATTGCACTTATATTTAGCTCAGTTATTTTTTCTTGTTGTAATTGATAGTTTTCATGTGAATGATGATAAAACAATTTAATAAAGACAAAAATCCCGCCTCTTAATATTTAAAATTTCACATTTTTTTTATATACATGCATTAAACGTAAAATTTTTTTTAGCAAACTTTCTACGTGACATGTGAAGAAATTAAACTCTGGGATTACAGGCTCTATAATGTTTAAAATTCAAGCATTTACAAATATGTTTTATTTTTTTTTTTTTTTAACAAAAGCGCACCGTACAATTTTCCATTATACGAGCAAGCATACAAGGGTAATTAAAGCTTTTATATGCGTAGGTTATTATCGAGTTATACGCGGCACGGCAAACTTTCAATAAAACATATACACGATGCATTGTTGAGTGTAAAATCACATATGGGTCATTAACCTTATCGAAAAAAAAGCTACCAGAATACAAGTTATTTTGTAAAATTTCATTATGATTTATTCGTTAAAATGGATAATTACCAGGGATGAATTTTCATTAATATATTACAAATATGAGGAGAATGAGCATGAAATCATACGCATATAATAAAAAGGATCGATTTATTGGATAATCGGTATATTAAGTATCTACGGTATACACAAAGCTTTGTTGCGTATTATATATCTCTGTGCAGCTGTCAGAAATAGCCGTGAGAGTAAACCTGTGTACTTATGTATATGTATATATATCTGTGTGTATCAAGCAGGGTTGTGCATTGCTTCAGCTCATTCAGGCACATGGGAAATCATGTCTCGACTGCAGTGTGCCTCTGATCGAAAGAAACATTTCATGTCGCTCTGTCTTAATGATACATCGCTATACATAGGGTCCATATGGATTATTCTATGTGCTGACTATTTTAAATGCTTATGTTTCAATTCAAACCATTTACAGACTTTGACTTTTTTATTTTAATTGATTCCTATATTTTTTTTTTTATAAAGTAGATTATTTGATAAAGTGTGTTATTTATAATTAAAAAATTGAAGTCTAAGTATTAAATGAAATAAGTTGGAAAATTAATAAATGTTGCCAAATTAAAATTATTCGCCAAACACGAAAAAGTTTTAATGAAAACTTTGTAAAACTCATAACGTTACAGGAAAATTTTTAACTTTTTCTTATCTAATCTGCCAACAAAAACCTTCTCCGCTAAAAACTCAGCCTTGTTTCTGCAATATTTTGACAAAAAATATAAAAAAAAAAGAAGAGAGAATAAAAGCTTGCGTAGTAAGAGAAGACAATTATCGGAGAAAGTTTCGCATCATGCGGGGCGCTAGCTTTTAATTTCAGTCTTTATGAACAAACAAACATAGCATAGAGAAAAAAAAGTAAAGCTTGACGAGCTCTTTGTGATTTGGCGTGATATAGTTGAGCAGCTCATCCCTTAATCGTATATAGATAGAAATAGATATAAATGATGAAAGGAGAATAAAAGAGAGGAAGATAAAGATGGAAAATATATAGGATCAATATTTGAATTCGTAAGTTCTGCGGTTGGTTTTCTAGCAAGGTCGTGTCGTATTTTAAGGGAGGAAGAGAGAAAGAGAGAGAATTATGAGCTTGGAGTTGGTCAGACTTTGGTACGATTTACGTGACCAAGTTGCTTGTCGAATAGCTAATGTGCAACTGGTGCGATATTCAGTACTTCTGGATACAAAGCTTGTATTAACAACAGCGCAATACGGCAAATACTTGAATATAGCTTGTATACAGGACTATAAGAAAGAGTACATGATTAATGACTTCTGCTGTCTTCTTACGAAAAGTCGATGATTTTAATTGAAATTCAAAGGCATTTTTTTAAACAAAAGAATACATTATTCTCTTTAAGAATATCATCGTACATATTATAAGTTTAATTTAAAAAATTCATTTTAATAATATGAAAATTTCTCTCTAAAATAGTTTTCGAAGCAAGATTCTATATAAATGCTAAATAGATGAATGGTTAGAAAACAATTTATATTCTACAGAGTATACGAAAATACATAACAGTACTTTGGAGATTGATAAGGGAAATTGAAGATCGAAGAACAGAGTTCCAAATATATTTCCAATCTATATCTCATATTTCATTGTTTCATACAGAAAAAGCTTTCTTTTAGATCTACCAATTTATTTAATCGAACTATTTTTCTACTGGATAATTTACAAATTTTCTTGTTATATCTTCAATATTGTACTCTTATCTGGAAATAAAAGAATTGATAATTAAAAAAATAAAGGAAAATTTAATGTAAAAGATGTGGAAGAAGAAGAAGAAGAAGAAGGCGATAAAGATATTATACGCTACGCTTCATGTAAAAAGGGAAATATACGCAGACTTGCGCGTAGTTAAAGGATGTAGAATATACGCTAGAAATTATGGCAAAAGACTTTGTTTTCTCTCTCTCTCTTTCTCTCTTGTTCAAGTTGAGAATGCGCGGGACTACGACGACGACATGTCGGCGTAACTCCTTACTACGAGAACTATCTCTTCTCTCTTCCCCGTTGCGTGAACTTCTTCTCTTCTAAAGCGTCATCTCTTTCTCTATTCTCAGGAAGCTTGCACACACACATACACACACCAAGCAACTTTCTTCTTCTTCTTCTTCTCTGAGACTGTTGTAAACTACCTAAAGATAAACGAGCTACAGCTGGCTGCTTTAGTTGCTCCTGTATACATATACACGCACTGTTACTCTCTTGCTGTTGCTCTCTGTATACATGTATAAACCAGCTAGCAATGTGGTTGAGAAAGAAAGAGAGCCAATTCCAAGCTTATATAACAGTGGGTAATTTGGAAAAATTAGAGTTACACTCGTGCTAGCTAGCTAGCTATGTGTGTTGTCTTATATGTGGATAGCATTATACCAGTTTGTTGTAAAGAAGACGAAGGATGTGAAAACGAGATGAAAGTATATACACAAGTATATAACGTATGAGGCTAATCTGGCTATTTTTTTAAATAAAATTCAAATTGAGAGCGGAGAATATTGCGGTGAGAATATACTTGTTAATTAGAAAATTAAATTTTAATTAAAAGTTATGTCATTTTAACATTAAATTATGTGATTCGGAATTATTTTTTCTTTTGCTATTTCCAACATACTGATATTATGACAATATTTATGAAAAAAATGTAGTTTGAAGAATTTAATCTGTCACTACTTGTGTAATTTTTTCTTGATATTTTTTCTTGTTTATTTTTGCTGACTAATATTTTAAGAGAAATACAGAAATTAATTTCCAAATGAATCGTATAATAATGTAATATTATATCAGTAAGTAGGGTGGAGGTGCTAGTTATTGTGCTTCTCCCAATTACTGTGCCCTTTGTGATAGCATACACATAGAGTAATTGGAAACTGGTAAAAAATACATATATTTATATAGTAAGCAGATGACCAACCATTTACTGATATATCGAATAAGCTTTTTAAATTCAACCAATATATTAATAATTTATAAGTTTTCACTAAAAAATCTTTTTTTAATAAATAATTGATAAATAAAGAAATTTGTCTAATAAACAAAACGTGTCTGCCATGACCTTAAAAGCGTAGTAATTGACTTATCTCCTCCAAATAGTATTATAATGATGTTTGTAAAAAAATTTATTTTCTCTCGCGGGAATTTTCCACTCGCTTCTCTTCGCTCGCTCGAATCGCAAACTTCACAGAAATATGTGATTTTATTCCCTTATTGCATAATCTACTATTATTTTAAATCCTTCTTTTTTATTCTTGATTTATAATAATCTAAACGATTTGAATTTATCGAAAATTTTTTAATGCATAAATTAAAATTTCTTTTTGAGATTTTCCTTTTTTAAATAAATACATTTCAAATAATCTCAGCAAAATTAATTTATTTAAATTTATGAAAAAAAAAGCAGCTTGTAAAATTTGACTACTTGAAATTCAAATCTCCATCTAAAATTCCCCGTTACTATCATATACAACACTCATCCCTAATCTGACGTAAGCAATGAAAATGAGGGAAGGTATAGGCTAGATCTATATATATACGCTTTGCGCGACTAGCATTGCCATCATTACGCGGTGGTTACGCGGGTTCGCGTTCGCATACCCAAACAACCAACCATTTCCCTCTCCCTCCTCCTCCCTATTATCCCCCTTTCTACCGATCCAATTCCAGTCGATGCAAGCATTGAGAAAGCCACACGAACAGAGAAGGAGAGAGAATAAGGGAAATCGATCGGTTTCTGAGAGGGCACGCGCTCGATCGACAACAACCATGTTCGCATCGTCGATTTTGAACAACGACAGACGTTATACTATATGTACCAGCCCTCCCTCCACGTCACTCGTTGGCTATATATATAATCGATTATTCCGAGAGATGCCATTAGTGAATCCAAGCAAATGACTAAGTCAAAAAATCTTGGAGCGCAATTTTTTTTTTAATCGTTTTTAATTGCAAAAAATAAAGGAAGGATTTAAGAAAGGTTCTCATTAATAATGTTTTCCTATGATCGATCATTATGAGTTTTAAAGGAAGGTTTTAACAGCCTTTTTTCGTTTTCTTTGTCATTTTCTCAGTCCTTTAATTCGGCATTGCATAATTTAAAAGGGTTTCTTCCACTTTGCTCTTTTTCCTACTGATGAAAAATTCTTTTTTAATTGAAGGAGAGAGTATAAAAAATTAAAATTTTCTTGTTACCAAAAAAATAAAATTTTAGCTCTGTAAAGAACTTGCGCTCCATAGTAATTGTACGATCAGAAACAGGAGAATCAATTAAATATTGTTCTTTCAAAGAATTCTATAACACGATTTCTAAAAGTTATCCATTCGTTTCGTTGAATATTGAAAAAAATAGCGTATAAAAAATGTAAAATTCAGATGAAATGAATATTGTTGGAAAGAAAAGTTAAAAATTGTTAAAATGAAACGTCAACAAGAAAATGACAGTCAATCCCTTTGATTGGATCAACTGGTTTACTATTAAAATCGCGTCAGCAGTACCAGTAGTAGTAGTATTTAATAGTATGGCCAGTGTGTATCGTTGGTATATAATAGCCTCTTCCTAGTCAAGCCAGAGTAGACATAGCGACATCAGCATTGTCAAGCCTCTCTCTCTCTCTCTTTCGCATTGTTATAATGCTGCGTCATCTTAACGAGACAGGGAGAGAAATATACTATATAGAGCATCCCTTTTATACATATACAAAAGTCCAATTGCTAAAGCGTATTGCGTCTGCGTGTATTTCTCTCTTGTCTTTTAACTGAAAATTTACAAGTACATAACTACCTATCAAATCGCCGAAGAAAAGAGATAGACAGTTAAAGGGAAAGAGAGAGATTTTTCGTAACTTGGTACAATTTAATGAACCATAAGCCCCTCAACGTCTATCGCCTCCTTTTCGTTCTGTGTGTGTCTCTCTCTCTCTCTCTGTTCTTCTCAATCTCTTGGTGCATTATTAATCATGTTGGGATGTATATAGAAACTAAATCCGCGACGAGGAACCTTCCAAAACTGCTGAGCCGTATGATATGCTCCGTGTTTGAAACCCTAGCTCTCTCCTGGTATACATATACTTGCTTATACTGCAGACGCCAAGCACATCTCTAGAAATTGCAAATTAATGCCCTGTTTGTGGTGAATTATTGTTTCAATGGATGGATCAAATTTTTCTTTTTTTCCTGCTTTTATGTTATATGCAAGTTGTTATGTATTCATTTTTTTTTGTTATTAATGTCATTTTGTTGCATTGTTAATATATAATACGCGAATTGAAAATTATTGCCATCACGATTTTAAACTGCGAAAATAATTAATTGTTAAATAAAGCCAGTTTAAAAGGATTACCATTAATTTAACTTTTTATTTTAGCAACTATAATTGCTGCAGTTAAAAATTTTTTACGCAATATTTTACAATTTTAATTTATAATATATGTAATACAGTGCAAAATTTTTAATTACATTAATTTTAATATGAGATCGTTATTATTTTATTCAAATATGGCTAAATTACACATGATCTCTTTTTCAATTAAAATTCAAAAAAATGCGCTTTAAAGCGTATACCTTTGTTAAATTTGATTAGTTACATATTTTTAGTATAAAAAAAAGTAGTAACAAAATTTAAAAATTTCGATGCAAAGAATTTAGTAAAAAATCCGTATTTTCAAGTTGGTTGATTTGCGATATACGTATGTTTTAAAAAAAATCTGTTTCTACATTGCAAGTATATGCAACGCGTGTGCTTGTATGAATACTCGAATTTTTCAAGTTTGCGTATGATATAACAAAAAAAAAGAAGAAAAGAGGGTAAAAAAAAGTTTTAACTGTTACGAGTTTGCTTCAATAAAATAACTTTTTAAATTGGTATGTTTACATATTTTTGTTCTTTTATTTTTTAACAAGCTTTTTCGAACAAAGCACAAATTCTGGGAAATATTTTTTCGAAACTTAGATTGTAAATATTTTTTAAATGTATCAAATTTTTCTTTGCTTTTTGTATTTTATTTCTCTTTGTTTTCGAGTTATTAATATTTAGTTTTGTTCTATCCTTAAGCAATTTAAATAAAAAATATGATATACGAAGAATTTACAAATGACTTCAAACTTAAATTCTTACTTAATTTCAGTTGATAAAGAGCAAAAGGTTCTTAATTTAAAATAATATCAATTTTGAAATTGGCGGTAGCTTATTTTCAAATAAATTTCAAATAATGAAACTAGAACTTTTTTAGTAGTGCAATTCCAATTAAAATTTAAATTATCATTAAGAACGAAAAAGCTCAATGATCATCGAATGATTTTAACGATCCTTGAGCGAATATTTCTTCAAAAATATGATTTTCAAAGAATAACTCCTTCAGTAAAGGTAGATTTGTAGTTATATACTTGTATCTTAAAATAACAATTGTTGCTTGTGAGATGTTAAACTTCTGGCGACAAGAAAACAATATACAGGCGTATTTCAAGATCCAATACTAATGTTACCTTTAAAGAGCTTTTTTCGCTCTTGATGATCGTTGATATCTTTTAGAAAATATAATTATTCGAGCTTTAACAATTTGAATTAAAAAAATTTTTAATTGTTTAATAATATTTAGACAAAGTAACATTTAAATTAATTAAAATTTGATTAATTAATTTAAACTAACAATGTTACATAATTTATGATGAGCTTTTAGCCGAGCCTAAAACAACAAACAAATATCAAGGATCGAAATTGCTTTACATGCATAGGAATTTAGGTTCTCTTGAAAGCAGAAATTCACACCGATTCAAGGAATCCTAGGATAATTATGCACTCGTATTATACCATCCCCCTTTGACTATATGCGTGAAATAATTGCTTGAAACAATAGCATTGTCTCTTTCTCCCTCGCTCCACTCTTTCTCTTCCATATACACACACACAATGGGATATAAGTAGCCAAACATACTGTATACGATCTAACCCTTTCTCTCTTCCTCCCTTACAAATAATTCTCTTCCATATACGCGAGTGCACCCTTACCTTATACCATTTCTCGCTGTATCTCTCTATCTTCAAGTGGTGCATATATACAACACTATTGCTTGCTATCTTTTGAGCAGCTATATATGTATATATACATTAAATTCGCGTTTTATGCGTAATTGAGATTGCAGCTAATATAGAAGGTTTACTTGGCAGTGTGTGCTATACGCGCGTGCGCATAGTTGATTAAATTCCAGAGTACGCGAGACGTATCTTCCGTAGGAAGCACGCATATATATACACGTCTCCATATATGAGAGATCGACTATATACGTATAGAGGAAGCGTTAAGAACCATCCATCAAGTCGACACGACTACGACTACGACGACGACAACGTCGACGTACATTCAGTAGAAAGCTAACCTATATATAGCTATATACGTATAACCTTTCAGAATCGAATTATAATTTATAGTAGAAAAATTCACTAATGGACAATGGGAGGGTTGAGAGAGAAGAGGCTCTATAGTTTTAATGTTGATGATGCTTTAGATGGATGTTGAATATGCTATAACAATTGCGAACTTGAGATACTTTAGCTTTTTTTCATTCAAAGCTCTCTCGTAAGGGTTGCTTTATTATTCGATTCTTATCATTAATTATTGAGATGAGTTCATTTGATTTTTTTTATTTCAATTACGTGTATAGCAAATATTCTTGATAAATTTTAATGTAAATAAAAAACGTTATAAATTGTACAAAAATAAAATAAAAGTTTATCAATATATTCGTTTTACAGTAGCTTTTCATTCATTAAATTTAACATCACTTGTGATGTCTAGCCATTTTAAAATAGCCAATAGGAATTTGACCCAATAATTTTTTTATTTAGGTTTTTGATAATTGGAGTGCTCCTATATATAAAAAATATTAAAAATTTTTTTTCCTAAAAATGAAATTTAATAACTGTAGTTTACATAAAATGTAAGTTATCGCAGCAATTGCTAACTTCTATTCGAGCATTTTTTTACAAGATTAAATTTCATTTTTTTTTTTCAATCAAACAGACAAAGCCAGTTTCACTTAATAATTTGTATAATTCAGCAAAACATAACTTCAATCCTAAAAAACAAAACTTTTTTTTCTACCATTCCCTTCTACAATATAAGCAGACACTTCGAAGAAAAATAAAGAATATACATAGGAACGAAAATAACACATTAATATCTAGAAACATTCACAGTAGGAAAAAGAAGAGAAGGCGGCTGGAGTAAGGGGGGTAGGCATGTTACTATAAGCATGCCCGTTATATACTCAGATATGCATAGAATTTTTCATCGAGTATTGCTATATAGAAAGAAAGAGCAGTCTTGAATTCAAGAAGTATTGTACATAGTATTGTAACTGCTACTTGGAATTCTTTCTTACCAAGCAATTGCTTTCTCCCTTATACCCTTTTTTTACCTTTTTCTCTCTCTCTTCTATTTTTTTTTTATTTTTTTTCTCTTTCTCTCTATTCTGTACTCTATCCTTGATTACATTCAAGGCTTCTTCCGACTTGTTCTGTATATTCGTGTACAACGTTTTCGTCTACGTTCTGCAAGTAGTTCTGGTGCGTAAAAAAAAAATTGTTCTCTTCTTTTTTCGTAGACTTTTTTATTCGTTATTAGGTTGAACGTATTGCGGAGTACGAATTGCCTTTTCATTAGGGGAAAAAGTACCAATTTCGTTTTGTTGAAGAGTGAATTGGAACTGTCTATAGTACCTGTTGCATAATGTATCGATAAAATATCTAGAATAGAAAGAGTGCGGGATGTGTAACGGATTTTAAAACAATGTAAAAGAACCTCGGAAAGATTGTAAAATATTGTAATGTTTGTTTCCACTCTATGATTTACAATCTTTATTAAATTTCGCTTCTCTAACCGTGCAATTCAGAAACGTGAAACTATTGCAAGCATTTCTTTTTAAAAAGAATATTAAAGCTATTCTGTATAGATGTGCTAAAGAAATTACAAAAAGCTAATTAAAATAAAATTTTAAAAAATTTTCTATTACCATCATCTTTAACTGAAGTAAAAAGAATCGTATAACGCTGTCGCCTACTCAAATGAAACTACGAAGCTTTTTAAAATTCAGATGCAAATACACAGGAGCCTACGTACTTACCTAAGCATCAACTCTTTACATTTGCTTAACCTATTCCAGAAAAGCACATATATACAAAGAGAACGATAAAAGGTAGAGAACTATTTCCGCCAAGCCTACTCGCGCGTTATTTCAAAATTTTGTTTGCAGAAGCCTTTCTCTTTCTCTTGCCTGCATCCACGTCTCTTTATAGTACCTTTTACAGAGAACGTATGGTTAGCAACTAATAGAAAAGGGGGAGAATGAAAGAGGAAAGGTAAACGACATTGCGTTAGCTATATGTGTAAGCTAAGGTATGCATCAAGAGACGAGAGAAAAGCCTGCTTCGTCTCTCTCTCTCTCTCTCTCTTCAATGAAATTGCATTAAGTGCTTTAAGGTATAGACTCTCTGTAACGTTGTCTCTGCGCTGCTAAAGCATACGACCCAATTATCAGCTCTTGCGGAAGGAGAGAGTCTAGCTTATTTCCTTATGGATCAAAATATACTCTCGCGCTCTCACTTCCTATCTTTCTCTTTTGTTCGCTATCCTTTTGTTCTCTCTTTCTATGTCTCTCTTGTCCTTGGTCATCCTTCGTAGCGGCTCAAAATTCAATTATTACTCTTAGCCTATCGCTTAGGTATTCGCTATTATATTATTTTTTTTCTCTCTCGATAAAATTTGCTGCCACGTAATTTTATTTACAAATATAAAAATTATATTTTTGTTTGTTAGAAATATTGTTGTTGTTGTGATGCAATGGAAACTTTATAATTGAATTTTCCAGAGAACAAATAAAAAATACTCTTTGCCAAGAAGTGAAATTGTATAACAAATTTTTAATTAAAATACGGTTATTTACGCGTATATTCTATGATTCTTCAAGATTTTTACAATGTTTAGCACGGAAAAATTTGCTGGAAGTTTTAATTAAAAATGCCGATAACAATACTAAAAAAAAATTGTCTAAATATACGAATTTGAAAATCTAGATTATTTACGATCATCTTTTGAACCTATACTTAAACACGGAAAATCAACAAGCCAGTCATTATTCACCTGGCGCAATAAATTTTGAATTTGAAAATTCAACTGTATACAGGACTATAATTCATGAATTTAACCTGAAACATATTCCTGGTCTACGATATGAAAACACGTTACCTTCATACATATACAATAGACTCCGCGTCTTTCTATGACATTGCATCATTAATTAAGCTTCGTAACATTGAACCTCCTCCTCCCCCGGTCCCCTTTTCTCTAGCATGCATTTAGTTCAGTTGAAAGCTCGTTAGGAAAACCAAAGAGTGACCTCACAATGTTGAATAGATACGTAGTGTATATAGTAGCAAGCAACGTATGGGCTTTAGTGTAATAACAGATGAGATGATGCTTGAACACTTTGCAACAGGTTCTCTCCTCTTTGCTAGCAATAATATATAACTATAATGTTAAATGTATCCAGCAGCAATACCAGTACGTACGTACATATATACAACACAAAGACTACGACGACGACGACGACGAAGCCACAAGATAAATTATGAGGCAATTTATATTGTCGGAAGAGACCTTAAATACGGATTAAGCTTTACCGATTGTCCTACAACTTCTTGTTGCTAAAGCTACATACTATGTATATATACATTGATGAGTTGCTAACGTTAATCCTATGCAGTTTCATCATAAAAGATAGAAGAATCTTTTGTTGTGAATTAATTTAATATGTAGAATTAATATGTAGAAAAAATCATGAAATCTTTCATTTTATGTTATATAAGTACCCTGAAAGAAAATTGACCATATTTTAAGTAGAATTTCTGTTCAACGGTAAGTTAAAATGACACTGAATTTCTAGATGAGTGTCTTTTTAACTTTTTTTGACCAGAAATTCTACCCAAAATATGGTCAATTTTTTTACCAAAGTAGATTTATCATTTCATTTTGAAGTAATGCAAAATGATAATAGTTTCGCTTATTTTTTTTTATCATATAGAAATAATTGCTTTATGTATATTATGGTGACCATTTCTACAATTCGGACATCTATTCTTTTGGTTAATTCTATTATATAGATACGTATCTTAAGTACTATTGAACAAATGGACAAAATTTAAAATTTCTCCAATAATTTCTACCGTAATAGCAGTAACTTTTCCCGTACTTCTTCGCAAATTTTGAAGTTTCATTACAATAATTAAGAAGAAAAATCGCTGTAATTTTCATGCGGAATTTCATTGTAAATTTTTATAGAAAAATTCTCCGCGCGTATGAATGTTTATTATTGCAAACTTCATATAAATTCTTCGTAACAATTGCCATATTTTTCCATTTAATTGAAAAATAGCTAGTCTCTCTTAATACAAAAGAATAACTCCCTTACACTTCTTCCTTAAGCAAAAAAAAAAAATATCTTTCTCCATATATTTTGCTCGAAAACTTGTACCTGTTGTCACTAAAATATCCCATGCGCACAAATAATTACTCTGATGTATACGATATATACCAAGGATATACACATATATACTTCAGTTCAGCCGAGCTTACTTCGAAGACGGTTAGGCATTTCAATTTACAAGAGCGTATCATACATGAGATATATAGCCAGGGCGCGTTTTTTTTTCTATCTTCTTCTTCTTCTTCTTCTTCCCGTCTAGTGCACGACACCTTGCTTCTTGTGTACCAACGTATACACAAGTAATATCGATAATGCGTCTGCCAAGAAGCAGCAAAAGCTTCTTTCCTTTTTTTTCTTCTTTAACGTAAGAAGAGTCTACCCTTCGTCATTGTACAAGAGATACATCTTTCTCTCTTTTTTATACCTTTAAAAAATGTCATCCTTAAAAAAAACATCCCTTTTTTCGAGTTTTTGCTAGCGTAGCTAATGAGCTAGGGCGTCCCTTATATTTTTTTTTTCAACAAATCTGTATATACGAATACGTACGAAAGCTACAGTTCAAAGAAGTTAAAAAGTAGATTGCGTAAGCCAAAGGTAGTTTCAATGGAAAATACTAACAATCGCATTGTTATAAGGGAAGTTATAAGGTATCACGTGGCAAATAATTTGCACGAATGTAAGGGGGTTGTGTGTATATCCCACGTGAACGTTACGTTAACGGCGCAACGAACTATTACGTAATAACTTGTTTTTAATGATGCTATTGTTACAATGCCTCAAAATTTCTTACAATAAGAAAGACCGCAAATAGATTTGTTCGTTTGAAGCGTTAAAAGGCATTTAATTTATATATTGGAATTTAAAGTTAATTGTTATTCATTTCCTTGAACTAATGTAATCTAAATGCTATTGTTGGGCACCATTCTACTCGCAAATGTTGATTTATAATAAAGGCTAAAATTATTTTATTTATATCTTTATTGAATAACAATTTCGTGCAATACACGTACGTCTACTAACATTTGGACATCACATTGTTGTATTTGTATGGAGTTATAAATAATTTGATTGTTATTCCAAAATTGTTTACTACGCTGAGAAATAGACTATAATAGTTGAGCTCGTAAATAATTCACGATCAATTACATTAAAAGGAAAAATGCTTTTTATATGTCAAACTTAGGTACAGCGAAACACATAAAAAGACTAGTATGTAATACTAAAAACGTGACTCCACAAAAAATAATCCAATAATAAGAAAGAAAAGAAAAAAGAGACAGGAAATCAAAAAAATTTTCACCATAGTAACAGAGTAATTTCTAGTCTACATAACATCTCAATTTCGTATGTAGTTCTCAAAAAAATTTTTTTATGAAAAAAATTTCTCTTCTTTATTCGTACAGCTAAAATAGTCGATACATTTCCTACAAATTTACGTCTCGCAGACCGTAAAGCTTGACGTATAAACGCGAGAAATGAGAGAAATAAAAAAAAAAAAGAAACCCGAAAGAAAGAGAAAAGCCTAATGCAATTTATACATTTCCACAAATTTAGGGGGAGAGAAGAAAAAAAAGAAAGAGGAAATAAAAGTAAGCAAAAGACGTGGTATAGTAGACGTAGAGAAAAGAAAGAAAAAGAAAATAAAAGGGCGCCCTTTTTGGAAAAAAAAGGGAAGGAAGGGAGAGAGAGTCGAAAGGCAACCTGTCGATCTTTTAGACAGTATAACGGACGTTCGACAACGAGTTACACTTTCCGCTCTAACGTTAACACACGGTATATAGTGGTATAGTGGTGTATGGTAGATATACACGTGGGAGTTTAACGTTAGCTTGGAAAAAAGCTCAACTTACTCTCTTTCTCTTTTGCTCTTCTATAGACAGTGAAATGGTATATAAGAGGCGTTAAAGCTTTAGGAAAGTGATGTGTATAAAAGGCTACCGCAAGATCTTTTCAAGCGATCAAGCCGCTTGATTCTCTTTTACTCTTTCATTTTCTCTATCTTTCTCTCTCTCCCTCTCTATGTAAGTCTTATATTGTCAGGTGCACTAGACTTTTTAAATTGCATTTTATTTAGACGCTGATGAAGGGATTGATAGAGGATAATTTTTTTTGAAATAAAAAAAAAATTCATTGATTATTACAATGAATTTTATTTATTACTATTTTGAATTTTCTTGTATATAATCATATTTCCCCTCGTACAAAAAAGAAGAATATTCAATAAAGAATACTTGAACTTAAAAAAAATATGTAATTATAAATAGTCAATGATTGAAGTCGTCGGTGGCTCATCCGGTAGAGCGATGATTCGTAATCTCGAGGACTCGAGTTCGAATCCCACTCTCGGTGGTCGGTTGATACAAGCATCACTGTCTACGATATACATGCTTTGTTCACAAACACATTGAAACGACCTTCGTCGCTAATTAGCATTGTAATATTAGCATAAATATAGCGACGTTAAAAAAATAAAAAATAAAAAGATTTTTAATGGGATAAAAGGTTGATTTATTTTTACCTATATATTTTTAATAACTTGCATGAAAAATGTAAAGGTAGAAGGACTGTAATTTTTTCGAATTTTATGTAAGATATTTTTTCTTATTAGATGAAATCTGAAAAAAGCTAAGCTTATACGTTTTTTATTTTTTCGGAGTAATTGATTAATTTATAAAAAAAATATTTTAAGAACGGGAAATTCTTTTTTCATTCATACAAAATTACAGTTGAAATTAAAACTTTTTAAAGAAATTTATAAATAATCACTTGGTTTAAAAGTGGCAGAAATCAATATTCAATATAATGTCAATTATAAGAGTACGATTAACGTTTTTTTTATGATTTAACGTCGCTGTATTTATGCTTATCATTATCATTGAGATGATAATTAGCCGCGAAGGTCGTCAACGTGTTTGTGAACAAACCACATATAAATTACAGTGGTACTTGTATCAATCTAAGAGCGGGATTCGAACTCGGAGATTACGAATCCACAGCTTACCGACTGAACCATTGACTACCTTAAGATTTACGTTTAATTTTTATATTAATAAAATTGTTTGATAACTTTTGAACCAATCAATCTTTTTACCAATTTTAATGTAGTATCGGTAATTAAGTGAATTTAATGTAGTATCGGTAAATAAGTGAATTTTTTTTTAAACATCAGAGTTAAAATAAAATATCTCATAGTTTAAAAAAAAAATAAATGCTTAAATCAAATAGGTGTTGTTTTCTTCATAATTTTATATTATAAAAAGTATCCTAAAAGTTGGAAAAGAATCACAGTCTCAATATCCTTGAGCTCGCCTCGTTAGTTAATTACCACTAACTTTTGTAGTAAAAGACAATGACTTTTAGTTTTTCTTATCCTTCTAATTAAGTCTTTTTTTACCATCTGCGTGGCTCTATAACTTGTGTTTTTTTGTTGACTTTTTTACTCATACTTCGTACGTAGCAAGAGTTTAGCTTAAGAAGTTATTTCATCTCGCTGGAAATAAGGTCTTGATTTTTTCATCGAAATTATTTCATATCATTAAAATTCAGAATATCAAAATACTTATTTTTCTTGACTTTATATATTAAAAATTTTTAAAGATTATAAATTGTTAAGATAAAATATGCATATGTGGGTGCAGATCTAATGAAAATTTTAAAACATCCAATAAGAATATTAAACTTAATTTTCTGAGATGTAAGGATAGGCATATGTAAATTATATTAATTGTATAAAATAATTATAAACATTTTTCGTTCTAATATTATTAAAACATTTCAGAATTCTTTGAATAAATCAGAATAATTTTAATTAAAAAAAAAATAAAAAGAAGCAAGGCTTATTTGAAAAATTTTGTTGGAGCAATCGATAATAAATAATAATATGATATTGCATTTTTAAACACTTCTGAATAATGTTAAAAAAATTTAATTCCTTAAAAAGTAAGAAAAGCAAAACGAACACGTAGAATTTTTTATAGATAACGAAGAAAATCAAACCAACATTTTCCACTTTTTATCGCTCAAAAAAAGGGTCAAAACGTACTTTAACGGGTAAAAAATATTACTATAAAATATTACTATTTTGTTGAATTAAAAAGAAAATAAATCTTTCACAAATATTTTTTTCTCAAACATAGTCATGGTATAAATGTAAAAACCTTTTCTTATTGATTGTCTTTTGAAATTTGAAGTAAAATAAATTCTAAAATAGTAAGAACCAAGCCTAATCTTTAACTTCTTTGCATTTGTAATACTTATACTGATTAAGAAAATTAAGTTTTAGATTTCAATGACACTGATTGTAAACTTCCTATAAAATATCTTATCCTATTTAATAAATAATTGAAACTTCAGTTCAGATTATCAATAACATGCAAAACTTTAATACATAATCTTATCTTTTTATCTTAATTATGTTCTTAATGACACTCCCATTTTAAATGAAAAGCTTTATATAAAAGAAAAAACATCCGGAGCTTAACCTTTTTGCCGCAAACTCCATAACGCACGACATCCAGTAACATTTAACTTTTCCGCGGAAGCAAAAGAGAGAAAGAAAGAGAAAGAAAGAAAAAAAGGAAAAAGATAAAGTCCGGTTAATCGGAAACAGAGACAATTTAAAGCAGGCCTTGCCAAGCCAACTTGTTTCCTTCTTCCGGTGCTTTTCCTGTCGTGTATTAACCAACCGCACTCAGGAAAACTAAACGAAACATACTAGACTCCAAACTCTACTACTTTAAAATAACTCTTCTTAACATGTACCTAACTTTCTACCCATTATCAGCTTCAAATGTGCTGCTACTGCCCACTGGCTCAGTGTTGAGCTAGTTTTCTTTTTTTTCTTCTTCTTCTTTTGCCTTTTATATTGAGGTGCTTCCCCTAGTTGAAAGAAAAAGTACCACGAAAGAAGACAAAACAGTTAAATAGTGAAGTATGTAGTTCTTTCTTTCAAATTTTAAATGTGGGTTGCTTTGAATTAATTTGATTTTGTTCTAATAAAAATTTTATCTTTTTAATGAATTTTTACAGTGAATGTTACTTAATTTTTTCAATTCATTAAAATTTTTATAATTCATTTTCAATTGATAACATTCATCATTTTTATTTCATTAAATATGATTACTAAAAAATTTCTACTCAAATTTATTCATTTAACATTTATGCAGATTCGTAAATTAATTTTGATTCCAATAATTTGATCATTCAATTTGACTTTATATTGATTTGTTAATTTTCAATATTTACACTTAATAGTATTTACGGGCATTAAGCAGTTAAGCAGAAATATTTGAATTTTTAAAAAGTGGTTCTACAGACAAGATTAACATTTTATATTTATTAAAAAATTGAACGATTATTAATCATTCATTTTTATAACTTGAAAGTTAATTATTTTATTAAACATATATCAATTTATATATTTAATAATTACTTTTAAACTTCATCCATAAAAAAATTATTATCTCAATGTCCAAATCATTAATCACTAAAATTTTTTTTTTTTAATTTTTATTTTAACGTCACTGTATTTATGCTATTATATTGATGCTAATTAGCGACGAAGGTCGTCAGTGTGTTTGTGAACAAAGCACATGTTATGTACAGTGGTGCTTGTATCAATCGGCTGAGAGCGGGATTCGAACTCGGAACCTCGAGATTACAAACCCATCACTCTACCGAATGAGCCACTGAGACCTCTTATCAAATTTTAATCACATACGAATAAATGGTATATAGTACCGATAAATATAAATATCTCTGCTTTCAATGATAGATAATACGAAACACGTACGTATACGTACACAGATTTGCAAAGAGAGCACATTAAACAGGGTTACTCTCTCATCGATCTCATATATGCACCTCTAAATGTACAAGCGATTGCGTTAATCGGCTTAACGGCAGCAAACAAATTACCCGTGATCGACGTTTCACGCAAAATATATACCCCAGCCATATCCCTCCCCTCGATCCTCGATTTCTGTATAATGTGATGCTTCTGTTAAATTATTATATATGCCTGCGGATGATACAACGCATAAATGGTGCTGTGAATTTTTTTACACTAATAAATTAATTTTTTTCTCCGTTGGGAATTAATTATGTTTGAATATTTTATCCAGACATGTTTTTGGAATTATGTATATTTTTTGAAATTATTATTTTATGGTCTTCTTTTCACTTTTTTTTTAAATAGCCATCATCGATGATTATCTTTTTTAACTATTTGTAAATATAAATAATGAAAATCAACTTATTAAAATATTTCTTCATTTTATCACAAAAACAATGAAATTTTTTATTAAAAAATGAATACAATTTTTTTTTTTCATAATATATACAATTTTAATTTTTAATCATAACGTAACATTATATGATTAATAAATGAAATGCATTTCTGCTCATTAATATAATAATTGAACTACATAGAAAATTTTTAATTTTCCATAATTAATTTCATTTGAAGATAATATACCAATTACAATATTAATATGTACTCTTAATTCACTGATCTGCAAATAGATGTTAATAGAACAATTTATATTATACTTGTAATATAGCAATAAAGCAATGTTTACGTAAAATACAAAAGCAAATTATTCCATAATAATACGTATATATCATGTTTCTCTTTGTATCCCAAATACGATTTTCTAGAAAATAGAATTATTATGCATGTGCGTGTATGTGTATGCACATTCTGCTATCTGTTAATAAAATCAAATTAATTATACAACAAATAGTATCGATTTTCATAAATCAAACAATACGTTATATTATACAATTATACGTGATACAAATTAACAAGAAACTTGAATCAACTAATTATTATGCACTTTTCACTATTATCAATATAAACAAATTATTTTATTATTGCTAAATAATTAAGCATTTTATTCGTTGTATATTATTTTATTTAATTAGTACATAAACAAAAGTATCTCTATAAAATTATAATCAGACTAATTGAGGTCGTCAGTGACTCATTCGGTAGAGCGATGGATTCGTAATCTCGAGGTTCCGAGTTCGAATCCCGCTCTCGGCCAAATGATACAAGCACCACTGTACGTTACATGTGCTTTCTTTACAAACACATTAATGATCTCCGTCGCTAATTAGCATCTTTATGGTAGCTGAAATACAGCGACGTTAAATAATAATAAAAAAAATAATAATCAAATCAATTGATTAATTTAATTTTTAACTTTTTTGTTTAAATTTTATTCTTATAAATTTCAGAGATCTTTTTACAATTTTTTATAATATAAATAAGTATATTTATATATAACAATTTGGAAAACAAAGTCGTTAAAATAATATTCATCTTTATAGTAAGTTGTAAAAAAAGTAAATTCAAAAATACAGTACAGAACTTGTAAGGGTATAAGGTCAGAATAAAAAATGCAAGATTAATTTTTTTTGTAATCGCAACAGATATAATAAACCGTATCTTTACAGAGGCTGATACATTGCGAGAAAAAATCGAACAAAAAAATATTATTTATGAAATATACAGGCGTTTAAAAGTTTCGCTCGACAAATCAATTGCTCATGATTGTACATAGCGATACTTATAAGACGCTTTTTATTTACAAAGAGAAGATACACAACTCGAAAACGTTTTTTCCTTCCTGTTATTTTAATTTATTTTCATTATAATATTTTTTAACGGCAGGGCAGCTGTTGCGCTCGCTAAGCAATTTTTTTTTTATTTAAGTATTTGCCGGGCCGAAGCTACGTGTGTGTTTTACTTTGCACTCTTTTTTATGGAATTTTGGCACGCGCTTGCTTCTATATAATTGGGAGTTTATTTTAACAGTTTTTTGTATTTAATTTTTTTCCTTTCATCGATAAATTGTACAATCATTTAACGTTTATGGTGCGTAAAAGGAAGGAAGTAAGGAGCTGCCTTCGCAAAAAATATTTTCTCCGATTAAAAATATATATATTATATATATTATCATATATCCTTGTATAATACGGAATATTTTTATTTGTCAAACGTATACGATTATGCGTTCGAACAAAGAGAAAAAATTCGCGATTTGTTAAAAGCATTTTATGGAATCAGCAAAAGTGTCATTTTATTTTCACTTTCTATAGAATTTCATTTGACGCGTGTTTCGACCTTCGTTTCGATTACATTTTGTATTCTCCTTTTTTTTACTTTTTATTTTCAAACAGTTTTTATAAATGCAAAACGTTGTTGAATTTAAAATTGCCTAGCTTTACGACAATTGTTGCATAAACACGAGGAATTAATTTTTTGCTTATCTTTCTTTTTTTATCTTCAATATCGATATGCTAAGTGTGTTAGCTGTAATAAAACTTCGTAATAATAATAATAATAGTAATAATAATAATATAATATAATAATAATTGCTACAATGCTTCAACACAATCATCTCACAACTTTATTTACAATCCATGTATACCTCTTATATAGGTTCTTTTTTAACTTTCGTAAAACAAGCGCAAGTTTATTTTTTGCTCTCTTTTTTTTTATTTATTTGTTGTTGCAACAAGTTCAATTAGAGACACGCTTTTTTTAATTAATAATTATAATACGTACACAAGCTATCGGAAAAAAGCTGTCTTTATTTGAACTTAATGCAAAATTAAAAAAGAAACCCTTCTGTTATAACGAATTAAGAAAAATAAAACAAGTGATTAAGTACATCGAATATCAACGATTCATATATATCATATGTGTGTGTATATATAAGTACCGTCATAAGTACTTGGCTTTTTTTATTTGTTTAATATTTTTTTTTTCGTTCCTTGTGCTTGGCGACGTTGCTCTAGCTTGATATTTTTCGATTTTTTCGGGACGGACGAAAGGCGTGTGTATCTTTTTTTTTTCATAATTTAAATTTAATCAAGCCTTCGGCCTTAAGCCAAATTCCGTCACATTTGACGAACGCTATTGTATTTCTTTAATTTGAATTCTCTTTGTTTTAATTGTTTTACGTAAAATGTTTAATTACACGCATTACACGTTTTACAATCTCAGTTTCACATAATTGCACCGCTTACAAAAAGTAAAATTTTTTATTTCCATTTTTCAGTTTTTATTTCGCTTTGTTTTGTATTTAAATGATACTTTGTATTTAACAGCGCCACAAATTTAAATATTGTTTAAGTAAAAAATATTTTTTGTTAAACAAAAAATAATCAACGATTTAAACTGTTGAGCTGTATGATCTTTAAGGTAGTCTCACTTAAATAAAAAATAGAAGATGTGCGATCAAGTACTGACGAGATAAGCGTTAACTTCATAATTTTTTATCAGTGTAAGAGCTTAATTTTGAAAATGTGCAATAAAAGTTATTTAGCGATCATTTAATCTAAACAAATATTTCAATTAGTTAATGTATTCCAAAATTTTACTTTCTTTTTTATGTAGTGAAAGTGTAAAATACTAATAGTAAGTACACAAATTTATTTGAATTTTTTCCTAGCTTAATGAATTTTGTGTGTTGAGGATACGTTGTGAAACGACTATAAAATTTTCTTTTCTATATGTACAAAATTAACGGACTAATGTTGTTCTAATTTGATAAGATGCAGTATCAATAAATAGATTTCGAAAAATTAATGAATCTTGCGTTTTTATATATAGAAAGATGTTACAAATACTTTTTTGTAAATATTGCTAAAAAAATAACTTAAATTTTCTAAATTTATACTTTAAACAAGTTAAAAAAGAAAAAGATGTGTTTCGCTTTGAAAACGCCTGACATCGAATTCCAATTCACTTATTTTTTCAAATGCTTACATTTCAATCGTCTGTTCATGAACTCCACGCATAAAATCGAAAAATCGATTATTTAATCGAGCTTCTAGTCACCGAATATCTCGTTCACATAATTCTATTTATTTATTTTTTTCAATCTACTCGCAATAACTACACAAAAATTTTTATTTTGATATTTGCAGTCATTACCATTTATGGTATGTATATATATATGCATCTCGAGAGGGTTATGTTTAATAATAGACAACAATAGTGTGATAAGACATCATACTTATCTCTTTCTAAGATCAACATCTACTCGCTATAATAATGATATCGTATGGAGCTCTTGCCAATTTAAGCAACGACCGAAATTCTTTTTTTTTTTAATTCTCGGAGTGTAAATATATGATGCTACTCATTTTCTTTACTTCATTTTTATCATTTGAAGGCATATTATAGTACTTGAAAACTGGTTCATTAAATTCCGTTAGAATTTAATTGTTTAATATTAAAAATTTTGGGTTTGTGAAAATTTAACAATGTTTATCTATTATTTTAAAAAAAGATCATTTTTCAATTTTTTGTCGAAATAAAATCAAACTTTGTACTCCGACTTTTTTTTAAATAGCCTAATAAATTCCGGGATACATCGACAAAACTTTTTTTTCTGGTTCTTCATTTTTACTTCTTTCAAGTATTAGTTTTTTTTTTGTACACTTGTCATGATCCCGTGAATTTTAAGTACTGACCCATTCAGCATATCACAGTTCTTGTCCGATATTCAACAAATATTTATTTCATATGCGCATCATCTATCGTTCTCTTTATCTCACTAAAGCTTCTGTTGTTTTTTTTTTCACCTAAAGAAAAATCTTTTATTATTATTTATTTAATAATTTTTCTGCCGTATTATAATTTTAACGTTATTTAGACTTGGTGCAATAAAAGTTCATCGGTGCGTGTAAATTTTGCGCATCATGCAAAGAACGACGATAATCGCTCGGCTCCGACGATAATCGCTCGGCTCTCGAGCCTAAATAGACTATTTTTTTAAAAGTTTTATTGCAGCTTAGATGTTATCTTTACTAAGTTTTGTGGCAATATTTTTCTTATTTCGAATTCTCGCTAAAAAACGAGAACGACCACGACATCAGTTTTGTTTTTGCAAAATTCATAAAAGTAAGGATTCATCAAAGTAAAATTTTTTTTTTCAAATAGACGCAAACAATATGTACAGAAACCCATTTAAATGGCACTTTTTCTTTCTCCTTTCACATCTTTTCTCCAAAAAATTTACAAGAATTATAATACTACATATATATGTATAAATTACATAGAAATTATGCCAATACATTGTTACACCACTGGTAACCTAAACTTTTTACAAATGTAACAAGTTTGTATATACGCTCTCGTTCTCACACACAATATATACTTGAGAATCCCTCGATTAGAATTTGAAAAAAACGAAACTGACGTCGCAATAGTAACTTTTTTTTTGAGCGTTGTGAACTACATTATCTTGCTTTCCATATAAATCATCTTTACTCGATAATTCATCCATTTCTTCAAGCTAGCGAAAAAAGCTTTGACTTGTTTGTCATGCCGAGAAGCATCCCGACATTGTGTAGAAAATATCAAAGCTTCTCTTTTTCTTTCTTTATTTATTGCAGATCTTCTCTAGTGATGACTAAAGAGGTTTGTTTTTTAAAAGCTTCTTTACTATGTATTAGTGCGGTAGTAGTCGGCGATGCTCTTTTTAAGTTCTTCACTCTGCTACAATTGTACCTAGAAATTTAAAAACCGATACATTAAAATTCATTACATTATTGATATAAAACTTATTTATCATTTTCTTTACCGTATAAAGTGCCATGTATATTGTAGTTAAATAAATCAGTCAAAATTTCAATTTTTTTTTTAATTTAAAATTTAAATAAAAAAGAATAATAAATTACAAAAAATTATTTGAAAACTAACCTGGAAAGCTTGCGTTGTATTGGGTACGATGAAAGGATTTGTTGTAGTGGAGGCCTGTCTGAGATTGCGTGCTGCAAGTTCAGCCCAATCAGCATCGAAAGGATCAGCAGGTCCAGTACGCGATGGATTAGTATTCATTGCTGCAGAGCCAAGGCTTAGTGCCCGTGCATGTAACGGTGGCGCTCGACGTGGACTGACTGCTGGTGCCATTCCTGGTACTGTGGATGTTACTTGAGTCGTTACACTACCTAGCCATTGATCTGGTTTTGGTAAATTTGTCGTAGTCGGTACTGCTTGTGTCTAATACGTAAGAATTCAGCGTTAATTTTATACTTAGGAAGTATTCTTACGACAATAATGTAAATATGGAAAGAACAATTAAAAAAATTATTTGAGTAAAATTACAATAGGAAAATAAAGTTATGTTACAAAAAAATGAAAATAAAAAGCATTGTATTTTATGCCTTTCGGCAAAAAAAAACAGATAATAAACAATAAATGACTTTTTACGTAATTGTTCGTAACACAATATCAATAAAATGCATGAGTGTGCAAGAAAAACAAACAATTCAGTTTTGCCTGGATGCAAAAAAGCGTGAGAATTTTTTTTTGAGTAATAAAAAAGTTAGTTAAAAAAGTTTAATCACTCAAAAGTTATATCCTTAAATATTAAAAACATAAAATTTTAAAAATAATATTAATTTGAAATAGAAATTCATTAGATTATTTAATCTGCATATTCATGTCTGATTGCCATATTAATCATTAATTAGGACCTGGGGATTTCGAGATAAAATATTTTAAATTTACCGAAGTAACTGGTTGAGCCATTACTGAAGAAACAGGAGTCGGTTGTGCTGTCGTCGAAGCGGCGATAACATCCGAAGAAACAATACCAGAGCCCGATATTGGCGTAGATGTTGGTATACTTGACGTCATTTGTGGTGCAGGCGATGGTGAAGCTGAACCTAAACTATTCGACGAATCACCAAGACTCGAAAGAGGTTGTGGAACTGCTATTGGCGACCTATTCAATCTTGGATTAATAGGAGGTGCAGCGTTACTACTGAGAGACGAAGTGGAAGCAGTACTAAATGCTGGACTAGCCGCAGGTGTTTCGAAAATTGATGCTATTGGATTTGGGGCTGGTGTACTGTTAACACTGCTACGCGGCATCATAGGACTCAACGAACATTGATTCAAAATTGGAGTAAGTCGATGATTTAATGATGAGATCACACTTGATGAACTATCTTGCCAACTAACACCATCACTACTTAATGGATTACTATCGTCAACAACATTATTGTTATTGTTGTTGTTAAGGTTGACAGAGGTAAGTTCAGCGAAACTTGTACCGTTTTGCAATTTTAGATCATCTAACGAACTACTGTTGGTCACTGTAAATTTAAATAAAAATATTAGTATAAATTGACAATTTATGTTTGATTAGTAATTCAAATTTAAATATATTATAATTATATTTGATAAAGCTAAGTTTAATTATGAGTAACTATGTGTTCTAAAACTAAAATCATTTTAAATAATTGACTCACCACCAGGTAAGTTAGTGGTCGTAGTAGTGGAGCTAAACAACTTTTTGACAACGGTGCTGGTGGTTGTTTGTGTAATAATAGGGAAATCGTCACTTGAGGAAAGAAGCGAAAGGCCATGAGAGACCTTCTGACACATTGCTGATACACTATCTTGACCACTTGGCGATATCTCTGGTATGGGACTCACTATATACAAAAAAATTTTAATTATTTAGACTTTGAAATACAATTTTTTTTGTGCGAAAGTAGAACGTGTCATTACTATAACTACTGAGAAAGAACTCATGCGTTCGTTCGTATAGGAAATTAACATCCAAGCAATCAGTACAGATACTGACAATAGGAAAGTACATTTATTTCTGATTGTTGTGATATTTATGTGTTCATTTTGTAAAATTTTTAGCATATAATGAAAATTATATTTTATTTTATGAATTACTTCGTCAGTTTAATGTAATAGTTAATTTTTATTTTAATAATAATTATATGGAATGATAATGAAAATTACTAATGTTGATGCAATAATATATAAGATAATGTATGTTTAATTTTTCATGTTTAATTTTTTCTTTTTATAAAAATATTATAAATCTATTTCAATCCTACTTTCATATATAATATATTATTGTGCACTGATACATACTAAACACTATATTTTCTTGCTACGTATGCAAAAATTATACAAAATGGTTAAAATGTTTGTTGATTAAAATGTTTTCCATACATATTTAATACATAGAATATATCTACAGTATGTTAACAGACATGATCTGATTCTAAATTAAATGAATGTAAACGAATGAACAAGTGATTCAAGATCTACTTGTATAGTTTGTAAGTATTTAAGAATATTTAGTAAGGGAAATTAGAGGAGAATAATTAAAGGAGTAATACATAAAAAATCATGTAATAATTGTTAACTATCATGATTTTAGGTATAAGGAAAACATAGCGACCTTCGTCGTATCCTTCGTATTCTGTTGCCAAAAAAAAGAAAAAAAATATTTCATTATTTTCATAAAAATATTTTAAATCTTTTGCTTAAGCTCATTAAAATCAATATTAAAATGAATGTTCAATTAATTTCTTAATTTTTTTTAATTTCATTTCTTTTGCAATTCTGAATAAAATATTTATGAATATCACTGAATTATATACTTTTTGATTAGCTTAATCTTAATATTTTAATATGAACGCAAGAAGAAATGAAATTTTTCTTTTAAAATTAAGAAATCATCATATCAAAGTATATAACAAAAAATTTACCAGGTGGCTTCATGGGAATTTGATGTGGCAGCGTCGAAGGCATCCGTGATAAATCTGTTGGTTCAAGACTGTGACTGCGAGTGCGCTCAAGATTACTTGGAAGATCGTTCATACGTAAACTTAGCTGACGTTTGAAAGGTGAAGCTTGATTAAGTTGATTAAAACCCCGGAAAGAACCCTGACGTTCAAGCATCGACGGTGTTGCATGTGGCCTCTCGATCGCAAAAGGATTGTAAACTTGCCGCGCTGGCGGTACGTCTAAAATAGAAGATATTAGAAATTAAAAATTTATTACAAAATATATTTTTGGTTTCAAGCACTTTAAGTCATTAAAACTATAACTTTTAATTTTAATCCAAACAAATATATAAATATTATATTTTTTTAAACGTATATAAATTATTTACAAATATTAAATCGCGTTAAATATTTCATTTTATGATTATGTCGTCAAAAAACTTACCAACAGCACGTTCTCGGCTGTCCTGCAGCCGTTCCGTAAGACTGGGTTGCCGAAAACTACCGGTTCTCGTGAATGCCGAAGTTTTCTGATCGAACGTCATTGTTACTCCACATTCTTTGTCTCGACGCTGTTTTCTTTCCAGACATGCAGCAAAAGCACAACCAACCGCATGACTCAGCCGCTCTCCCTGAAATAAAATAAACAGTTGTAAAATAAAATATTTTCTGTTAATCTATTTTCAATATTATTGAAACAAAGCAAAAAGTTTTAAAATAGAATTATTTATTTTATAAAAAAGTAATATTCAAAGGAAAATTGAATCTTACATTTAATGCTTCTTTTTAAGTATAAATTATAAATTAGTCCTACCAAAATCCAACAAGTGCACTCACCGATTCTTTCAAAGCCAAAAATCCATGGCACATCCAACGTCTTGTGGTACCATCTCTACAAATATAACTAAAGCCTTTATCATGATTTCTGTCAGGAGCACAAAAGGAAACCTTTTCAATTGTTTGATCAACAATTAATCCTTTTGTTTCATCTTCAACAACGCGAAGACCATCACCAGAAACATGAAGAATTGCTCGAACAGGCCTTCTCTTTGAGTTCTAAAAATATAAATATTCATAATTATAAATAAATTTTATAACATAATATTTTCTTGAATATTATTTCAACTTTTGAAATCAGAATTTAAACATTAAATCTGTTATAAAAGCAAATGATAAAATTTTAAAAAGGTAAGTAAGTAATGTCCAATTACCTACTTACCTTAAATTAATTCATTTTATCTTTTAAAACTTAATTACATAAAACAATAGTTGTTAATCTTTAAAACAAAACTTAGTCATTTGAAATTCTAGAAAAGTGTTGTAAGATACTTACTCTGAGCACCTTCAAAGCTTCTTCGCAAACTTGCATTCCCCTGGATTCGTACACCTCAACACATCCCAAATACTGGAAACAAAATTTTAAATGAACTTTAGAACTTTAAACTGTTGTGTGGACTAAGAGCAAACTTTTCTTTTGTTTTAAAATAAAGTAAACTTTATATCGACAGACATTTAGTAAGTTTCAATGAACTTTTCAAGTGAATATGACATGAATATTTGAAATCTTTAAATATAGCTATATTAATTATATCTTTTATAATCTTTTTTTAATATAATAAAGGTTCACTGAAACATTTATTTAGATGACACTTTTAATTTATTGTCAGTTACTTGTGACTCATAAGTATTATTGTGACTCATACGATTCTTTTAATTTTCTTTTTATAAACATTATTGAATATCTCATTATTTTTAAATTAAAAAATTATTTTCTACATATATTTTATAATTTTTTCTATTACAATACATAAATTAATAAAACTGACATCCACTTAAAACTTTAGTACAATTTGAAACTTTTGTTTAAAAAATTTTATTTTCAAAATTGTAAGTTCTTTATGTTTAAAATATAAGACATATTTATAGAGATTTTGAATTTAAAAAGATAAAATAGAGTAAAAAATATAAAAAAATATTTTACCTTGACATGAAAGGCGCAGGTCGCTGAACGTACCGCGCTTTCATCCGCTTGCCATTGATGAGGCTTACTTGATTCAGGCGCTGAATCTTTTCGCCGGCGAAAGCTATCGCGAAAGCTTCTTCTAAGCCGGTCCATCCTCTTTCCCGGCGATCTCTCTCGTTTCTGTAACATAAACATTTCATCTCACGTTAATCCTCACTCTTACAATACACACAAAACATACTATCATTTGTATACAACATATTTTTAAATAACATCCTCTTTGCATTTAGAGGTTAGGTTAAGTCTATATAGATAGATTGTAATCTATTGTATATCTCACGCGCGCAAACCTTTTTAACTTTTAAATTGTAAGACTTGTGTATAATGATGAAAAAAATAGCTTGTTTGTATGTGTACGATAAAAAGATGTATGTAACGAGGTGTTAAGAATTTTAAAAAAACGCGTATCAAAGGCACAATAGCAGACGTATTTTCCATCTGGCACGTTTATATTACTATATATATTGTCCTATACCTAAATAAGCATCTGTTCTTGACACGCGTGCGCGTGCTTGCTTTAGTTCAGACCGCATGTGTCCTTTATCAAAGACTATTTTTAATCTCTGATAGAAATAATAACGGTTTTTTTTATTATTGTTAAAAGTTAAGTTTTAATGATTCTTGGTTAAAATATTTAAGAGATTTTAAAGAAAAACATTCTGAAGGTAAGTGAAGATTGTTGTATTCTTTTTTTTTAAATAATGTATAATAACGGTTTAATTTTGTTCGTTACAGTTAATTCTATGAGAAATATTGATTACAGAAACAACGTCAATAACATCAATTCAAGAAATTAATCATTGTAAGTAATAATTTAAAATTTTTACGAGAACTATATCATAGAAATAAAAATTATTAACTCCAAGATTAAATAATTTTTTCAATCAATAAGAATAATTTCAGATATAATTTATTAATTATGTTATTACAAGAAATTTTTTTTCTAATATACTTTTGATGTATTTAATAAAATTAACGATTATTTAAAAAAAAAGTAAATCATATCATTACTATATTTTTCAAAAGTAAAAAACATAAATCTAAATTTTTTTCGCAATGTTTTTCAGTTCGATTTTCATCCTTAGAAATATAACTTTCATTTGTGAATTCATTGATGCCCGAAGCGTAGCAATTGCCATTATGTTTTGTGAAAGGTTGCAGAGTAGCAACTATATACTAACACCCAACCATTTAACATCGTTTGTGAAATATAGTAGCCTATTCTACAGGTATGTATTAATGGCATTTTATATAGCACGAAAAAAAAACAGCATAAGAGCATAAAATTACGTCATCCTAGGCCACTGATCAGATATATAAAATGAAACATACCAGACGTTCTCTTTCTGTTCTTCGAAAAAAACATAACGATCTAGCTAAAACACTGACCTTGATTTTGACTACCTGGCAAATATTACAAAAATATCTCGTAGTTTTCATTTTTTTTAATAAATACGTATGCAGATTTGAAAAATTATATGTTTTAGTTTTAATTAAACTTTTTTTGCTTACATTTTCTTATATTTTTACATAGATAAATCATGAACTGCATTTAATGTTTAATTTAAATTGGAAATTATTTGCATTTTTAAGAATCATCATAGAGTAGTTTTGTATATAATTTTAAATCTAACGTAATAACTCATTATCTATTTTTTCCTGCATGACGCATATTAAGTAAAAACAGGTAAAACAATTAATGAGCCAGTTATCAAATAATTTCAGTTAATAAAAACAAACTGAATAAAACATAGTTTCCTTGAACAAAAATTAATAGCACCCAACGAAATACGATTTGATCGATTAAACATACCCCAAGGATCATCAAAACTAATCCCTATAAACGAATCCTTGTACCATTAATTCTCAGCTCTGAAAATATAAAGTTAAGGAAGTGTAGTTCGAATACGTTCATTATAAATTAAGGGGAGAGAGAGAGAAATTTTGAAGACAAAACCCAAACACTATAAAGTCGAGCGTCCATGGAAAATATTATATAGGAGAATCACCGAAGCCATGCTTAAAAAAAAGAAAGAAAGAATAAGAAGAGGGGAAAAGAATAAGGGAGAAAAGACAGCATCCTATAAGGTATCTTTTCTCTCTCTTTTTCCGTATAGAGCGTGCGAGCAGTTCTTTTTTCTCTTCTCCCTATATATAAAACGCTTGTGATCGAATCTTCAGCTTGGTTCCCAAAGGTTCTTTTCCTTTTTGTCTAACGCACGACTACTTTTATATATGTGTAATATCTTTTGCTTCCCTTCCTTTATTTTTTTTTTTTTTTTGCTTCTTTAACGTTGCCTGTATAACCACCAAATCTACTAGCACACACAACCCCATGAAAAGGACACCATACCAGACTTATAACCTAACTCTATTATTATTTTCTTCGAGGGAGCCTTTTTCGAAACTTTTGCCCCTTTTGTAATACATAACGCATACATATATTGTTATCCTTCATATCTAATACTATACATTTAATCGTTGCGTAACTTTCTATATATGTGTATTGCAATGACTTGACATATATGTATACTTGCAAAAGATATATTTGATGCTTATCAAAAAAGTCTTATCTTTGCCGATGTGTGCTGGTAATTTTCTAGTTTTATCTGACTGCATTGTGGCTGAAGTTAATTAGCCTGTCATGATTTTTGTCTTTTTTCTGTACAAGGGTGACACTATGCGTACAGTGTATACGGTTTTATGATTTATTGAGTTTTTGTTGATTTAAGATAGATTTAGGAGAAAATATTACAAGTCATTTTTGTTTATCTGGAAATAAATTTAGGGTACCAAAGAAAAATTTTATATTTTATTATGAAATTTTTAACGAAATATATAACATTTAAAAAATTACAATTAATTTCACCGTAAATAATTAATTATTACCGTCAAAATGATATATAAACTATTTTCCAATTTTACTTTTATTATTGGCAACGATTATTAAGCTAAAAATTGCATTAAAAACAAAATTTATTTTAGAAACAACTAATTTTAAACCACATAAACTTCGAAATTAGTTTTCAACGAAAAAGAAGAAATAAAGAGAGGAAAAAAAAAAAGAGAAGAAAATAGGGCGTGATAAATTGAGTCTTTCTCGTCCTACATAAAACACATAGAGCTCGCCAAATATTATAACAGATCATTGCGACCGTGAACCGGTTTTTTTGGGGAGAAAAACTCTTGCCTCGTACATATGCACCCAAGTCTTTGCTGTGTGTCTCTCTCGTATGTATAAGAAGTTGATTGTAATTACAAGACAAAAGCGCCGTACATACAACGCTCATTGTAATAATCAAGAGGACGTTACGGTTAGTTGATTTGTTAGCTCGCGACTTTGGATATAATAATATACAATGCTGATGTTATATGCTGCGTTCTCATTATATATGTTTTTTTTGTATTCTCCACGCGTGCGATTCTCATGGGCTCATTGTCAACGTCGCCCACTTTGTTAATAAAACAATGTATATGTTTACAAATAACAAGTATTATTATATCTATATAAAATAATAATAAAAAGAGGCATATATAGAATGGGCTCCTTACGTAAAGGCGTTAATGGTTTTGTGTACACGTAATTAAAATTAATTACAATATGACAAAATGGGTTCTTCAGGAAGATTACAGTAAGAAGATTACGATGCAATTAAATAAGATATCGCATAGAATATGAAAAACTTCATAATGTTTATGAGATACTTTTTTTAAAAGTAAAACGCAATTTATAATACTTAATGTATAAGAGATAACGAATGGAAAATTAATTTTTAATATTCCTTTATGTCTCTAATAAATTGCTTGTAAAATACACAATCATTGTATTAATTGCTCATGAGATTAATCTCGTATTTGAATAGTATTTTATTCATAAAGTGTAATTGCAAGATAAGCTTAATTAAGCGATACAAAATTTTACTATTAAAAATATATTTTTAATTTTGAAAAATTAAATAAGGTAAAAATTAAGAACCAACAATTCGACAAAATTTTTTAATATAATATTTTAAACATCATTTTGTAATTTTTTTAACTTGATGCTCTCAATTCATAAAGTGTTCAATTCATATTGTGTGAAAAAAAAAGATATTTTAAAATTTAATTCCGTTTTCTTCCATTTAAAAAAAAATCTTCTTTTCAAGCAACCTTATAACAAAAAACACTCAATTCACACACCATACGGTTCTCCTAAAAAGTACCGTTCCGTAGCCATATGGTTAATACCAAAAAAGAAAATATGATTTCGTAAATAAAACTACTTTTATAACGAAAATAAAGCATTAATAACGCAATCTTTACTTAACGCTAAAGAATTACATTGCTAATGGTTTAAACGTGCGAAAGTAAAACGCTTCTTGTCGAGTCTGTGTGTGCGCGCGCGCGTTAGCTCAATCGGATTACATTTCATATATAGTGTCTAAAGCTTTAATGCACATATATAAAACACAATATGCCGCTCTCGAATAATATAAGACAACGCTTCTTGCTTGCTCGGTGTGTACTTGTCGTTTTAACCGCTTATAATCAAATTATTCAATTTAAAAACTGTAACTCCTTGTCTTCGTTAAGCGGATTTATTAAAATCATGGACGATCAAATATAAAGAAAAAAGAGCGAGTGAATAAAAAATAAAGGACTCTCAATTGTCGTTCGGCATTGTAGTCTCTTTGCAGTTTATATACCTATATAAAACGTGACGATGGTATTATAAGCACTTGACAATCTTAACGAGCTAACGTAACGCACTTTCATTTGAAGTATGTATTATGGGGTATATACAAGTATCATCGTATTATTTTCTTGCTTAGTTTAATGCTAATCAAATTATTTCGCGTAATTTACTCATGAGCAGTCGTTTTGTGTGCTATGAACTTGTACAATTAAACAGGGTAATTTGAGGATCATTTAATTATGTCTATTAATTTTTTAAAGTAATTAATTAATATAGTAAAGTGAGTATTCTTAAATCGTTGTTTATGTGAATGATTAAACTTGCGTAATTTTTATTCAAAGAAATTATGTGAATTTAATTATTAATAAAGTTTGTGGAACAATATTTTTTAACAATAATTTTTATAATGAATAAAATCAAGAAACCATTTAAGAAGTTTTTTAAAAATGAAAAGAAAATAATGAGTTTAATATGTAATAACGTTGATTGCTGATTTAAAAACGTGATATTGAACTTTGCTTTAATCTGCAACATTGTATCGTATAGTTTTTATTGGATAATAACTATGTTCTTTAACTAGTTTGGGTTTATAGTAGTTTAATTTTCATGTTAAGATTCGCGAATGCGGATTTAAGTTAATTCAAGTAATAGTTTCATTGACTACACAATCTGTCTGTACAATGGTTTTTTTCAACTGCAGGTCAAAATCTCTGATTTCTTAATTACTTAATCAATACAAATTATAAAAATAAATAATTTTTATTCAAAAAGTATTAATTTGTGCAAAATATACGTTGTAAAAATGATAAAATATTGTGCTTTCAAATTTTTTTTTTTAATTTAAACAGGTGAATCAATAGAGAGGATTGAAATGAAAATTTTATGTTCATAAAAACTGAAATTAGCGAAAAATAAAAATGTTGGCACTATTTTTAATGATATTATTCATTTTATCTCTCGTTTCACAAATCACAAAATCATATTTTCAACCTTTTGGTAAAAATAAATAATTTTCAACTATCAAAATTTTAATAATCTTATTTGTATTTTCATTCAATATATTTCACGTCAGTTCCATTACCAAATAAACAAAATATATAGTTACAATAATCTCCAAATATTTGTTCACAAAGTATAATAGAAAAAAAACGATTCATCAATTGCCAAAATTATATTTACTCGCCATCAAAAAAACCTAAGTCACTTACAGTGATATAGAGATCATTTACAATGATTACATTATTAGCATAATAATATTAAAAGATCGATCAAACTATTCTCTCAATGAGTCAGCTAGATAACGAGGCTCGTTGCTGGTATTACGTTGTCATATGGACATTGTAGACTCATAAAACACGATACTCGCAAGTATAAAGTATTTACAAGGTATACGTGGACAATCCCACTTTCTTTTTCGTTTCCCGGAAAATAAGCAAGCCACGGTATTGACGTGTATCCGACTAACGTTTATGGAATCCGAAAAAAAGAACGTTCTTTCTTTCTTTCATAAATGCTGCTGCATCCGCGATGCGAGTGGACCGGTTGTAATAACAATTTTTCTTCATTTTTATTATTATATATATAGTACATCGATTTTAAAAATATACCTTTTCTTTTTTGTACCAACACGAACATATATGTACATTTAAGTATTTCCGCTTTCTCGAGCATTATGTATACGCAAAGCTTTTGCAAAAAAGAAAAGTTAACGATATGGATATATAATCGCTCATTTCTACCTGTTACGTATGATAATCGAGTACCTTTCTATCGCTCGAAAACTCGTTTTATGACATTTTTATTTCTTGATTTACTCGGTTCTGTTTGAAAAAAAAATATAAAGTTTTTACGTCAATCATCGTCCATTGTTATAATTTTTACCCACAATATAACATTATGCTTGTGATGCATAGCTTTTGAATGAAATAAGCCTATAGTTGTATCTATTTTAGGACTTTGGACTCCCATGACTCACTGACGGATGCATGAAACCGAGATGTTGAATTTTGAGAATTAATTATACGAAGTTTTTGTTTTAAATTGAACAGTCGAAAAGTATTTTATTAAAATTAATTAAGTATTTAATAACGTCGTAATTATAGCTTATTAATTTTATCATTAACTAAAATATTAATTTGAAAATTGCATATTTATGTTAATGATAAGTTGGTAACAAAAACGTAGACGTCCTTTTGAAAAGAAAATTTTTCAAAGAATTTATTTTCAATCTTCCGCTAATTACTACCTTTATTTAAAAAAATTAAATTCCAAGTCATGATAATTTATTTTCAATCAAAACTTTTTCAATATTCAAATGAACTCATGAATGAGAGGAAAAATTTAAAAAGCGTTGACGTAAAAAAAAGTAAAGTATGTATATACAACTAATGATATCATCATAATATTTAAAAGTCGAATAAGTCTGCGTTATTGTTTTCTTTATAAGAAAAACGAAAGTTATGGGTATATGTATATTTAAAAAAAATAAACACATAAAGATACGTCTGCACGAACGTATATTAAAACGTCATTTTTCCTTTATTCTTCAATTAAAGAAAAAAATTGAAATAATTTAAACTTTAAACATCCTTTACCTCAGCTAACGTTAATGTCTATACTGAAAATAACCTACCATCATACGTAATTTTCCCTTTTCAAAAACCTTTACCATAATCATCATTGCAATTTGCCCCTTCCTCGGTTTTTTACTAAAAGCCAAACGCTTTGAAAACCATTGAATTCTCGTATTGCACCATAAAACATGGCATTATACACTATAGCAACGATATGTATGTATTGAGTGGCGCTTTAATCAGGCAATGCGTCCCTGGAATACTGTACGTGTGTGTGTGCTGTGTGTATGTCACGCGAAAGTATTACTATACTCGTTCACTTGATCCTTTCACTCATACAACAAGCACATATATATTTAGATATACTATATAAACTTGCAGCAGCAGGTGCAATGTATTTTACAAAGTTAGTAACAGAGAAACGATTTTCACGCTGCTCTGCTGCACGTATATGTATATAGAAATATAATGCTCCAATGATTTCGTTTCTGTTTTAAAATGGAAAACCATATACGTGAATGCCTCTTCTTCCTTCTTGCATTGGATAGGCAAGCTCTATTGTGTAATAGAGAGTGCAATCAATGAAAGTTCATAAATTACTATGTGGCTTCGGTACGAGTCTGAAAATTTTCATCTATAATCTAATCGAAAAACTATATTATTATAGGATAAAACTACTTTTACAAAAAAAAGTTAAAATACTGCTTCAAAAGTTTCCATAAAATTATTCATTAATTTATTCTCGTACGAGTATAGAAATGATTCTTCAACATCGACAAAGTTTTTTTTTGTTTATTCGTGCTTCAGGATCAACGCTCTGATAAAACCAAATGACTCCTCGAACTAATTGTCATTCAAAAAGCATGTTAATTACGGAAAACGAATAAATTAATAATTAAATAATCGTAAGGATAAACAAATTTAAACGGAATACTAAAAACCGGATGTTGAATTTTAATTTTTAATATGCCTATAACTTTTACTCAATAATCTTAACACTGAAACTGTAAGTATTTTATTTGAATAAAAAATAAAGATTACTTATATTCCCTTTTATAACCCTTTAATTACGCAATCTCACTTAATTTACCCTCATAAAAATCCCATCCATCGATATACCAGAGCAATAAAAAAAAATATCGACTATTCATCAAGCCATTCTTTTAAAAAAGTTAAAAAAAAGGAATCATTCACATGAATGCTCCTACATAGTCGTTAAGCCTTATGTACGTGTATATAATATATCTGAAAAGGCAAATCAAGAGGAGACGAAAAAGAAACGACATCAAGTGGTTTCCAGTAAATTTCTCTCTCGGAACGCTGTTTCACCTTAACTTATACATCTACATATATATATATATATATGTAAAAGCTACACGTATATATATCTTAGCGCAAGGTATGCCTGGTTAGCCTTGAGTTCGATCCCCTTGTGCCTTGTGCTCCTACTTAT
Organism: Anastatus disparis; assembly: GCA_017163975.1. NCBI lineage: Eukaryota > Metazoa > Arthropoda > Insecta > Hymenoptera > Eupelmidae > Anastatus > Anastatus disparis. Next base: position 8,632,993 of record JAFFSR010000226.1, read on the forward strand.
ATATACTCTTAAGTTTTATAGTCTCTATATGTGTATGTGTGCGTGAGTGTTTTATAAGTATTTTAGTATTACTACATGTATAGGTGCCATTTCAACTTTATATTTCTCGATGCACATATACACATGTAGAAAAGAAAAAAAAGTATCGAATACGTTTGCTAACGCGTTTTAAATTTTAATGCAGTCACAAGAGTATATAAACGACAACGCCACGATGATTTTTTTTTTCAATGTGTTATAATGCAGGATTAGTATGCTCTGGCTTCTTTTGTTGGGCTGAGATTCTTTTTTTTTCCTTTTTTGTTACTGCCGTGTCTGCGAACCTTTGTCTTTTTCTAATAGATAGGTAAATAGATGTTACTTTTAATATTAAAGAATAAATTTATCTTTTCTTTTGTCATCGAGCTAATTGATTTTCAACTAACGTAGATGTTTAACAAGAAAATTATCGTGTTTTAAGTGTCTTAAGTGTTTTCATCAAGATTTTAATCTTATCCTAATATTGATAAAAAAATTGTAAAAATAAAATTGAATTTTTTCATACAATATAAAAATGTTTAAACAATTTTCTATAAATTTAAAAATAAGTAGCCACCATTATATCCACGAACGATCTTGAATGTAAATAAAAAAGAGAAAGTTTAATGACAATTATTATGATTATAACGACTACTTAGAAGAGATCGAGTTTCTGTATCAAGCTTTAAGTCAGCTTCCAGAGGAGAAAACAGGGTAGATGACCCACGAGTTTGAGTTTTGCAAAAAAAAAAGATAAAAAGAAAAAAAATACGAAAAAACTCGTTTAGCTTGTTTTACTAGTAAGAGCAACTTAATACTTGTCTTATGTACATATACACATAAGACTGTATATAGCAACATTTGTTTTGTTTTGCTCCTAAGCATTACTATTAACAATATCTAATCCCTCGTGTACTACGTACACGCCGAGATAAAAGATTGAGAAATATTAAAATAATGAATGGATACTAGAATTTTGGCGATAGTCAAGGTAAACTTTGGCTTGCAAAATAACAGCAAACATAAACGAAAATATTTATTGACAGCTGTTCATCCAGAAAAAAAGAAAAATATTAAATTGAAGATAAAACTATTATCGAAACTGCAGCGTACAGTTCAATAATAACTTGTTTATCATTGCATCTGGCGCACACTATTTGCTTTCGTAACATTTAAAATCATATTTTTCTGACAGTTTTAACGAGCAAAATAACAACATTCAACTAATTTAAAATGAAGAAAAAAAAATAATAATAGTAATTCTTAGAATAAACAACGTGAAATTTGTGTTGAAATACTTAAAGCTATCAATTAAACATATGCAATTTGAAAGAAGAAGAAAAAAAACTAAAAAGTAATTCGCACGCTAACTCAATTGCACAATCGTCATTCGTTCGCGAGCAACAATGCCTTATTTTGCCAATTACCTCCTCACCCTCTCTCTTTTCCATACCTACTTATGCTTCCATGTTATACGAGCCTATATAATACTTCCGCTATATATCTAACTTTAGCTACTGACGTATTATAAACGATATTCTTTTATCTCTCTTACTCCTGTATACTTAAAGACTAGCAGTATGGGTCTTCTCTCTCACCCACGCCTTAAGATACAAACTAAAATTTTTGCTCATTAACTTTCGAGCTTAGGAGTAACTCTTCCGCGAGTAGCGATACTTCAATTATATACGTCATATTTTTTCTTTATTTATTTTTTCTTTTTTCCTACCTGTTAGTTTAACCGTTGCGTAATTTTTTTAAAGAACAGGGCGTGCTTTTATTTCTATGAAAATGTTTCTTGGTATCGAAGTAAAATTTATACGAAACGGATGTTTAAATGAACGTGTATATATATATACACGTACTGACGATGTCGTGAACGCAAGAGATGCAAATTGTCTCTCGCTGCGAGATTGGAAAAAACAGTTGATTCTCTTATTTTTTTACGTGGAAATGCAGTCATTGCGGAAGAATGGTAATTACAATATATGAATATACATGTCTTTTTTTTCTCTCCATTGAAGGTGTTAAGGTTTAAGTTGCGAGCATTGAATTATGCGGGTTCAGATGAATTGCTAATTTCGCAACTTGAAGAATAACAAAAGTTTGTTATTATTTAATATTTATTTATTATTAACGTAAGTTTGATGTATGTAGGACGGAGTTGAGTTGCATTATCGTGTAATTTGTTTCTTTTGAATTTTATTTACTGTTTTATAGCCATTTAAAAATATTTAAATTTAAAACTTCGAGACTAACTACTTTACAAATATAATTTCAATCCAATATCCGTTTTCATTTATCTAAATACCAAAAACACAATTAAAAAAAGGTACGAAAAGAATGCCTTGGAATAACTAAAACTTTGGAATATTTTAAATAAAAATTTTTTTTCTCAACCTTTAACTTTAGTACATTGATAAAAAATTTAATTTAAATAAATAAATATTCAACTATAATCAATAAAACAAACTTCCTTTAATTTTCGAAACAGTTAAACGAAAATTGTATTTCAGCAGTTTCAATCATCCTGTTACAACGAAAAGTCCCGTTACTCGGATAGTAAACTAGAAAATAATAAAAAAGAATTTCATTTCTGCCATATATTTTTTAATTTACGTGAAAAATACTGAACTACGCGCACTAAAGCTTCTGCTATTCATCTTTTTATCAAAGGAGTTGAAAGCACGTGCTTCGAATGACAGTACACACACACGCGTATTAAATATATGGAAGCAGCAGATAACATGATAATACTGTACAGAAACACATTTTTATTTTACAAACATATACGAACTTTGATTGAAAGCTATAACGATAGTGTAAGTTGATACAAGCATATTGTCAACATAAAGGTTTGATTTACTTTGAGCTTTACTGATTAGATTCGCGTGTATTTTTTTTTATAATGTAATTTCTTTGAAAGCATTGATATTTTTAAATTTGACATTGGAAAAATGTTTTTTTTTATAAAGAATGATTTTGTTAAATAATAAAACATAACTTTGTTAGATAATGCTAATTTTTTAAGATAGCGTAAATAAAATCTTTTATTGTTGAAAAAAACTGGTAATTTTAATCAATTTTCTCATGCCACGATGAATCATAAAGATAATTACGTTTAATATCTTCATAGAATTTCATAATGCATCATTCTTACGACTACATCATTTTTATCAAAAATCCAAGTCTAGTAATAACATCTAAAATTAAAAAATACTTAAAATCAATGTTTCTCAATCAATATTTCGCCGTACAAACAAAACATACAAATAACAGAACTTTCAGCGCGCCCATCTTTTTCTACGTAAATTTTTTTTCTCCAAGTCAATTTAAAAACAAAATAAAAAGAAGCCTTGCGTGTATTATATGAAGAAGTAAAGAAAAAAAAAGGAGAGAACGCTTGGAAACATAAGAGAGGAAATGAGTTTCCGACAGCTGCGAATCCCTAGAGGCGAGAGAAACGCAAGCTTAAGGATTTAGAAGATGAGAGCACGTGCGTGTATATAGATTGTCGTAAAGTTTTCCCTTTTCCCAGAAAATATATAACAGCTGCTTTACGTTTTTTTTCTCTGATATCGATATACGCCTCGTGTAATGTATTTAAATAAAAAAACTTTATCTCAAGAGAGATTTTGGTGTGAAATTATACGTGAAGTAATTACTAGTTTTAAAACTATTATTAACGTCGACTTAATCTAAGAAAAATTAACTAAAGAATTTAGCTAGAAATTTTAATTATGTTGAGATTTTAAAATCGCGAATGTGTCAAAAGTCAACTGATTATTTGAGGAAACGGCTTAAATTAAATACCGTACGTTTACTTCAATGATAAAATTGTTTATACTTATATGTGCATACGTGATGTGTACAATAAATAAATTTAATTTAACAAAAGTTTCTAAATACTTTTAAAAATACTCTTCACTCGGTATGCCGAATTACTCCTACTGTTTATTTTATCAATTCTAAATCTACGGTTTTAAAGGTCAACGTACTGAGAACGGTACTTAAATACGCCTTTTTTTAAAACCTGGTGTTAATTGATTGTACGAAAAATGTTTTCCTGTTAATCCTACGCAATCTGTTTAAAACTTTTACAAACGAATCTATCACTTAATAATTTATGCAAAGTTCGATGATTCTAACCGAGTAAAATCCTATTTTTCTCACCCCTCAACTTAAATTCCCTTATAAATGTGTATTCTCCCATCATTAAAGTCCACCCAATAACCTAAAGATTTCCCCATTTGTCATTATTTATCGCAACCATACATTATTTGTATTCGCATCAATGTGTAAAAAGTAGAGAAGGGGATGAAAAAAAAATACATTAAACGAGAGACAGTGTCAAGTGCGGGAATTTGGTACCTGGTTCCCCTATCTATAAATGTATATAGAATGTATGTCTATATAGAAAGATCCGTACATAGAAAGCCAAAAATGCCTGCAGGGCATTTTATTAAATGCGGGGTAGAGGGGAAAAGAAAAGAAACGTATTCATATATAAATATACATATAGATATATACTCGTGCTCCGAAATCTCTTTCTTCGAGCGGATGCTCGCTTAACGGTATATTCTCTTTACGGATATATTATATTACGCTTGATTTTTTTTTCTCCTCCTTGTTTGATGCTTTAGCGGTATAACGCGTCGATATTTAAAAATATGAATAAAGATTATAGACTATAGTATATTGGGATAGTGTTGATGTGATAACGTTATATCTATAATTGTTTTGATAGATCGATGAATTAGAGATTAAATGTTGGATTATTTTTTCAAGCCTTTCAAATTCTTTCTTAAGTATATTAAATATTTTAGTGCTTCGATTGAAGTTCAAACGAGCCAAATTTTTTAATAAACTAGTAATTTGTAAATGCTTAACAAATTTGTACTTACAATTTTAACAAATTTTTAAATAGATTATCAATTAACCAATATTTTCAAATAAAACTATATAAATTTTGAGAAAACTAATTAAGAAATGATCAAGTATTATAATTAAAAACTAAATGAACTATAAAATTTATACGATTTTGAACTAATAGAATCATAACATATAAGGTATAAATCGAAACATTGATTTCCTTATTAAAACAGCTATTTGAATTCCAATCAAGCAACATTATCAGAGCAATATACCAAAGCCCTAGCCATCAGCAAAATCCATCAAGCATAATACAAGAGTATCGGTCATTTCACACGCTTATAATCTCCGATCACTCTCCTACGTCTTTCTCTCTCATTCAGTATAACATGTACACGTATATTTCTCTCATCCTGATTTCTGATAATTATTAAAGTTAAAGGCTTGGCTTTGTGTATATTTAAAAGAAAAGGAAAAGATAAAATAAAATAAAGAAAAACGAGGCCATAAGGTATATATAAATGTTGAGTAAATCAAGTAGTAGGCTTATTGCAATCTTGCGAAAATTAGTATAATGAAAGCGTGTTAATATGTACCGAGAGACGAAGGCCATTTGTAGCTCTTTCAAGCGGTTGGTGGGCGGACGGGTGGTTTCCCATTTTTTCTTCTCTATATGTATCTGTATGTGTTCAAAGGCAACACTCTCTTTTTTACTTTTTAACTACTCTTACGGGTTCTCTCTCTCTCGCTCTCTCTCTTCTGGTATAGAAACACACACACTATATATGTTCTTTCTTTCTTTCACTTTCTTGAGCTTGGTATGTTGGAAGGTTGGCTTACGTTTTCAGGACGCGCAGTATTATTTATCACGTATAGCCGCTCGTGCTGCGGCACACCGTTTTTAATTCAAATAAAATCATCAGGTTATCACTCACAATTTTTTATAAAAATTTTTATTTATATCCTTATTTTTGAATGAAAAATCATTCGACGAAGAAAAATAATTAGTGTATCAATCAAAGAAGAATATAAACACTATTGTAAATTTAAAGACACTGGAGTTTTCACAATAACACTGGCTCTGCGACGACGCGGGGTTCTTAATAAGGTTTCCCTTATATATCGATGTGCGAGGAGATATATATCTAGTTACGAAACACAAGCTAAACACAACACCTTCTTCATTCTTGTTGCACTATTATACACTTATGATTATTTGAAAAACCAAGAGTCATTATCGACAAAGATGATGATGAGGATGATAGCAAAAACCGATCCATGTTTTTAAAGTTTTTTGCAAAATTATTGTAGGACCGGCCGGCTATGAGAGCGGCGGCCCTGCGACTCAGAGAACTGGTCATGCGACTCTTCTGCGGTTCTGTCCAGCTATGTTGTATTCCCACTTTTATGTCTTTCTCTCTCTCTCTTTTTTCCTCTTTCTATATCTTTTGCTCTTTTACTCTCTCTCTCTCTCTCTTCAAAACCCTGACGTCATGGCCGATCGCGCGACGTTACGGTGGGGAGTATATATATGTAGTATATGCTTGGAACACCAGAGATACTCTTTTTTTCCCGAGGACAGGTAGAACGAGCACATATAGTATTATGCGCTTCTTTTTCTATTCAATGGAAGTAATATATACACCTGATTTGTAGATGCGCACGTAAGATTTTATTTTATTCTCTTATTCAAAAGAACCGCCACGATATAAATGTATAGCTATGCGCAAGCGCATTTATCATATGTGTATGTATATGTATACAACACGAGGGGTGAAGTATATAAAAGTGGAGGGGTAAAAGAGACCCTTGATGATGGAGAAAAAAAAAATAAAATAAAAGAGGAACCGTCGTTCCCACGTTTTTCCGTTAGAGCCGTTACGCTTGGCTGAAACTCGCGCTGCCAGATAGGTTTCTCTCTCTGTATGACCGTTTTTAAACTGTCAAACTATTTGAAAATTGCACTTGATGATACGATTATGGTACTCTTGATCAATTGATTTTCTTGAAATCGAAAATTTTTATAGATGAATTTCACAACAACAAAAAAATGAGTCGAATATATGAATATTATCTTTTTGGAGCAACAATCCACTGGGTATTTAAAACTGCGCGCGCAACGTAGGAGGAAAAATATATGTATGTACGAGGCACAAGTACAAATTGTATAACGAACTAAACGGTGAGAATTACACACAGGTAGACACACACAGGTAATCACTGGCAATAATCGACCTTTATGCCATCTGTTGGTGCACCTTACCATTCAACACAACTAACACTCCTTTTTTGCATTCATTTGGAATTTTTTTTTATTATTTAAACAAATAAATATCTTCAATAAAATCCATTTCATACGATCGAATAGTCGAGTTCGTTAATTTAACGACAAATAATTCAACATTGTGGAAAAGAAGAAGAAGAAACGACGATGATTAAATGCACGTTGCATTTAAGTCCGATACACGCGAGAAGACAGTCCCAGCCCCGATCCCGGCTTACAATCCGACTAAAGACCTCGAGCTCCAATGCATAACTCTCTGGCTGCGGCGGTTCTCTCTCTCTTTTTCTCTCGCACAACTCAAAACTCTCTTGACGCTCTTTTACAAACGTTTTCAGGTTCGTAACTTGTCGTTTCTAGTGCCCCTATACTTTAATCATATGAATGCGCGCCCTACTTTGTACCCCACTACCTTTACGTTTATTCGCTTGATCATTTTTTTTTCTCTTTTTAAGCTCGTTTATGCTTTTTATACGTATAGGTATTAATGTAACTCGAGTGTAAGTGTACCTGCTTTGCTATAAGTATCAATATATGTAATATTGTCAAGGATGATTTTTTTAAAATTAAATACTTTTTTTAGCATTTTCCATTGATTTTACGAATCTTTATAAGAACTTTAGACATGCGATATACTATGTCAACAGATTTAAAATTAATATCTAAAAATTTCAAAGGATTCAAATTTTAACTATTTATTTTTTTATAAATGGTAATTTTTGATTTTGTAGCAATATACAATTTTTAACAGATACCAATAACAATTATAAATTCTAATCATAAAGATGTGTCAATCAAAGATATTTACAAGTATTTATTATTTTAGTTTATAAAAATAATCTTTAGAAACTTTGTACATCTCATCCTTAAACATAAACTTTAGTGTCATTGACTTCCAAGCAATTTCGAAAAAGAAAAAGAGAAAAAAAATTTCAAAAAACTTTCCCTTTATATCCATATAAAAGCGTTGAAAAAAAAGATGCAAAGGACCGAGGGGCCAGGATAAGAAAGATACGCTCTGAAGAAAGAAGGAGAAAGAAGAAAACGTGTCTGTGTATAGGTATGATGCTCGTGCATGTATACACGTGTATGTGTATATATAAAAATGTAGTGGGGTTAAAAGAGTATAACGTACGTGCAGCTGCTGCTTCGCTGAAAATGCCTGTACATCTGCTGAGTACGCACAACTGCAGCTACACACTAACACGCACGTATACATCAAAATTCGCTCTCTTAGTATGCGTGTCTGTGTGTATTCCTCTCCTGGAGAAAGAAAGGAAATAAGGAGAAGAGAGAGAGAGAAAAAAAAGAGACGCGTTTTAGGATGAAAAAAGATGTATATTGTATATGACCAAGGCGCTTTTTTTTTCTTCTCTTGAATGGCGTATTTTCGAAAACAGATATGACACGCTTATATACACCCAAGGCTATAAGACTTTATTAAAGGAGTATTTTATATATTTTTTTCTTATCTTCTTAATAAAATTTTATTATTAATAATAAACTTTTTTTAGATTCGAATAATAGTAGTTTTTGCAAAAAATAAATTCGATTTCTTTTTTTATAAATAGTTTGCGGCATTTATCTTTCAATTTTCAATTGAATTCTCGAGACATCATATTATTTCTTATTAAATTGTATCGATACGAAATTTATTGAATTGTAGCTCAATCCCAGAAGCCTTTTTTTTACTTCTTTTCTTTTTTTTTCTTCTCTATATAATAGAAACGTATTTTTATTTAGAAACATATAAAGTATAAGGTTATATCCCTAAAAATGAATGAGGGATAAAAAAGTTTTGATAAAAAATATTGGTTTTAGCTTCCAAGCTTTTCTCTCATGAATTTACATGACCCTTGGTATATTTACACGGGTCACACACAGTGGCAGTAGCAGCAGCAGCAGCAGCCAGTGAATTTCAGGTACTTCTTTGTCCGATGTGAGAGAGGATCTATGTACATACATATGTATATACGTATGCATGAGCTATTTAGTTTCATTTTTTTTGCAATCTTTTTATGCTAATTATTTTATTGGAAAATCATAAGTTTCAAACTCATTTTGCATTTTAATGATTTTGCTCTACTTTCATTTTTAAATTATAAATTATTTAAATTAAAAGTCCGCTTAAAATTTCATTTTTAACCATTTATAATCAAATTTCCTACTTTTTTAATTAAAAAATATTAAATTTACGATAGAAACAAATATTTTTGCAATAGATAATGTAAGCGGCAACTCAGCTGTAAACTCATCGTGTTACATTAAAAATTAAGTTGATTTAATGTGGGAATATAAGATAAAGGTAAGTAGAAAACATTGTTTAAAAATGCTACACCCTTGAGGTAAGTAGTCTATTCTTAGAATAAAATTATCAATTATAATTAAATAGGATTTCAAAATTCAATAGAGAATAATGATTATTATTATTGTAATATTAAATCATTAACGTAATTACTCATTACAATGGTGTAAAGCAATATTATTGTATATAAACAATATGGGTCGCAATTCAATTTTACAATAATAATTTAAGAAATAAAACACCTAAGTACTTTCAGCAACTTGCTTCATGACCCCTACTTGCAATGCTATTTTTTTCTTTATTTTTCAAGCGGTGCACTTACCGAAGAATTTAAATCGCCGTATCAGCAAATGATCTCGCGTGTGTTCCAAATCTGTAACAAAAGCCAAAATACAAATAAGAAATGATAATTACGTAGTAAGTATGTAATTGTTTTTTTTTCTCTGATTTTTTGTGATGTAAAAAAGATCTCAAGCAAAATCTTTTAATGAGATTGGAAAAAGGTAAAGTTTAAGTTCAGATCTATTTAGGTCACAAAGTTTGAGTATGCGCTAAGAAAGTTAATACTTTTACTTAAAATATACATATAAAGTACAATTGTTAAACTTGAAAAAATTTAACAAAAGTTTATTTTTAAGCAAAATAGTGTTTTTTCTTGTTAAAAAAAACATTCATCAATTAAAATCTTATAAAATATAGTAGTTTATATAAGTTTTATATAATTGTTTAATTAAAACGATCGATTATATAAAACTATAGATGCTCGAAAATCCCTTCAATCAATTTTCGTCACGTCGAAAAATTAAGGGTGCATCTACAAAATTATAGTACGCACACCCTTTTAACTAAAACGATCAATGACCACCCTCAACAAACACTTAATTCATCGCATCTCTCACATTTCAATTTATTCGACGCCCTTAAAAAAAAGCCAATAACATTTCAATTATCCAGCAGACCAATTGGATTATGATCGTCGTGTCGCGTAATTACACTTTGCGCGAATTCTCGTCTTGTCTCCGTTCCTCTATAATAAAAAAAAGGAGAAGAATGGAAAAGAAAGAGAAAAAAGAAGGATCAGAGCTTTGATTCCGTACAAAAGAATTCTTGAATACAAGCTCAAAAGAGAGCCCTGGCGCTCTCTCAGTGTTAATGTAAAATAAAATATATAAAATAAAAAAATAAAAAAGAAACTTGTACTTTTATATCGAGTGAAAAAGAGAGACGATAGTTCCCACGACACCCTATGTACGTGTTGGTTATATAGTAAAGAACTACTATGGGAACGCCGCAATAGGGGTGCAACTTGGTATACACGTATACATGTACGTTTGTCTTCGCGCGTATGAATATGTGCGGTATTATAACGCCTGGATCCGTTACTTACTCCTCGATTCTTTATATACTAACGAATATGCCACTTATTTCTCAAATACCAACTCGAGAGATGGTAATGAGTCTCACTGGGAATTGATGTGTATTACATAATTGATTGCGTTTTTTTTTAGAGGGCACTTTGATTCGTTCATTTAAAGCTTGAGTGTTCAGATTCAAAAGTTACTTGAGATTTATTAAAAATTTATTAAGAATTCATTAAAAATTACTTTTAAATTTATTACATTGATTAAGTCGATTTGATTTATAAATGTTGCTTTAAAAAATAAAGAATTTTATTGTTTATTTAATATATTTATGAGCTTTTTATTTTCTGTATCATCTTCGATTTTTTATAGTTATTTAATTATCTATTTATTTGTATCTATTAATCCTTTAGAAATCTTAAAAAAATTTTATTTACTACAATTTTTATCCGAATGTTTTAATAATTATTATTAATAATTACGATTATTATTATTTTATTATCAGTATTTAATTTTTTTTTGTATTTATTGTAATACATTGTTCTCAAATAAAATAACCATGTTGTTTACCTTCGTTTAAAATCCGTGGCAAACAAATTTATGTAAAATTAACGGTTAATTCAAACGGAAAAGGTTGTTATACTCGCGAAACGAGCGATGGAAAAATATGTTACAATAACATATTTGCGAAAAGATTGATGGAAAAATATGCGTCAATAATAAGCGCATGTATTTACATATAATTCGCATTAAATGTACGTTTGATTTTTTAAGTAAATAATCATCAATTGAACACACAAGAAAAGTAGATGTATGCACTTACGGGATTCATTCGAAATTTCCAATCACTCAAGTATTTGTTTATCAACTTTCGACATTAAATTTTAATCAGATACTAAGAATCAAATACGGTTGCAGTAATTAAAAATTGTTTTTGGAAAATTCTGCCGATGATATTTATTGACTCAATTAATTACTTACGTAAGGCTGTTTTAATTGATGTTAAGGGTGGGAAAATGTTTTTTATAGTTTGTTATTTGAAATTGAGAAGAAAAAATTTTTCTTACGTAAAATCAAATGCAAAAGCCATGGATACTGTAAAATAACATTATTAAATTATGAAAAAATATAATATTTGTTAGATTCAGTTGCTATTAGTTATAATTAAGAATGATATATATTCGAAATATATAGCGCTATTAAATCAATAGTAGAACCATGCTTGCGTAAACTCATTTAAAATCAATATTCTTAATAAACATAATGAATGGTAATAAATGAAACTACTAAAATGGTGATTATGAATTCGTCAATGCCTTGTTTATTTGTATGCGTGTCGATTTCAGAACCATTCAATACTATTAGTGTTTTAAAAATTAATTGTGAAATTTTAAAATATTTAAACTTTTTTTATTATATCTAGAATCATAAAGTATTTTCTTTTGTTATTTTTAATATTAAACAATTAAAAGAATACATCATCGCAAACGTGTTTTTTAAGTAAGAAAGAAAATAGACAGACGCGTCTCATAGACCCTTAGCGACGTTCTTCCCCTTTTAGTCTCGACGTCGAGAGTGAGAAAAAGAAAGAGAAAAGAACTAGACTTTAGGCTTACAAACGTGCGAGACACTTACTTTATACTTTTGCATTATAATGAATGGATGTGTTGGTGTGACTTTCTTGTTTATATGCGTTGGAAAGTTGTTTTCATCTTTTTTACTAGACCGCGACACTTTGTCTTTTCCTTATGCTGATTCATATATATGTGCGGTTTTGGACTTTTTAGATGATAAAATATGACAAAATCTTTCTTTACGGGCTTTCCTTAAACTATATGAAAAATGAGTTTTTTATCAGAACGCGGTAAGTGCGTTGTATAATATTTTTTCTTAGAATTAGATAAAATAGAATAAATAGCTTCTAAAAATTAGAAAGAAATTTTAAAAGCTATCTATATCAAACTTTTATTTGCTATCTAACAATATTTACAAGAATTTTAAATTATTTCATCATTTTCTGTGAAGAAGACTTTATCTCGTTGTTTATCGAAAAAAAGTTGTGACTTATTTTTTATTAATAAAAAAAATTGTTTATTTTTCAATTTAAATGCAAAAAGGCATGTAAGGCAGTAATCAATGATCAATAGCATTATTGTGCACATAATTCTATTGCACGCAAAATCATATAACAGTCAATAACACGAAAACAATATAACAGTAAGTCAACAATTAAAAAGTTATATCAAATTAAAAATGGTAATTAAAATGCATACAGTAAGCATAATAAAAACAAAGAAAATTATCTCAACATCTATATCAAGAAATAAAATTAAAAAACAAAATCAAAGTATAAATTAAATTTTGGTCACGATGTCAAATAAATAAATATATAATCAATATAAAACTGAAGATATATTTGTTTTAAATTACATTATTGAAACAAAAATAATAATATAATTTTATGCTTAATCTGATTTGTAATATACGTTTAAAAGAAAGATTTTACTGATGAGATTTAAAATTAAAAAAAGAAAACAAATTTTTAGTTAAAAAGAAAATACGAGCTTTTTTTAATAGAAAAGAAAAACAAGATACAATTATCCTTTAAATAACCGCATAGCTTAATATAAGTTTATATTCGATAATACCATTAATGTTATTGTTAAACAACATCAATTGGTTATCATTAATGAGCTTTATGCAAACTTAACCAGACAGCCATGAAACGTTAAAACATAATATTTAACGATTAATTACAACGCATCCAAAATGCAAATCTCATCGTAAATTTACACAGCTGTAGAATAATTAAGAAACACATTCTACGACAAACGTAGGTAAATTTGGGAAATAAAACTATATAAGCATTTGCCTCAATGGTAGTCAATTAACTTTCTCAGTTTGTCGCTAAAGAATCATGAAGTTAGCAATCCTTTTCTGCCTCGTAGCCTTCGCTTGTGTAAGTACAAAAAATAAGTTTTTTTTTTTAAATTAGATAATTATTTTCCATTCTTGTTTTATACAAAATTTGTTTCAATGAGAAGAATTAAAATAGCTAATGATATTATAGGGTAAATTGAAATATTTTACTGATTGATATTAAAATAATATACAATCAGATTTAAAACAATTTTAGTTTGTAAAAATTTTTGTTTTTTTTCTTTCTGCTGTTCATATATCATTCTTTTTTTATTTTTTTTTATTAATTTTACTTTTGCAGGCATATTTCATTTGAATCTTTATTTTGCTTATATTTTACTTTATACATTCAAATATGTTATAACTTTTGTTTTCAAATACGTATATTTTGCCATTTTAATTAATAAAACTTTTATCAACTTTGTAATAATATCAAAGAGAATAACCAAAACATTTGTGTATTTAATGAACCGCGTGAACAAATTTAATTATTTAAGAGCCATTCGTGACTAATTTTTTTTATTCATATAGTCTTTATCTCACAGATCCACTATTGATACATCTTAAATAGTGATCGTTTGTACTTACACGCTATCTGTAAATACTGACGCAATTTTTAAGAAATCTTGAAATGCCTTAGAAAGAATTAAAATTTTTTCGGTTATTAAAAATGATAATACTGTTGGTTTAATCAATCATTATAATAACACCTTTATCTAATTGCATATCTAAATTTTTTTTTATGTAAACATAAAATAATAATTTTAAAAAATTTTAATTATAATAATCATTTTAATATACTTTGTTGATTTTACTTTAAGAAAAATCATTTATAAAGTGCGAAAATTTTTATCGTTTGTTCTCATCAAAAATAAGAAAAATATACGTATATAACTCTTGCTATAGTTGTTTTTTTCCAACATTAATTTCATTATGCATGAAATGAAAAAAATAATATATTGCTTTTTATATTAAACTCCTGATTTCTTTTTCTTTTTATAATCTTTTATTATTTTTATTAGAATCACACGTTAATAAGAAAAGTGTAAGAGTACTAGAGGGAAGCTCAAATTTCTTTTTAACTTTGATATATTTATAAAAATAAAGAAAGTCACATCCATTCAGCCTAACATTGCTTTTTTCAAGTTATAAGCTATTTTATTTGAGTTTTAAGATTTTTTTTAAGAAAATTGAATTTACTTTAAAGCTGTACAATAATGATAATAATAGCAGGCATTTACTGAAACAATATAAGTTTCAAATTTATGTTATTCAAATCTATAACCATAATAAAATTTCAAAATTTTTATTTAGTTATAGTAAAAATTTTCTAGAATCATTCATTTAAAAGTCTTTATGTTTTTAAATAAAATTCAAATTTTATTAACAAATATTAAATTTAAAAAAATAATACTGTTCTTTCATAATTTTGTGAGTTGAAGGAAAAGTATTCTAAAATTGGAGAAAATTTGAGTTTTGACACTTTTTATGAAATTTGAACATAAACTTTTTTTCTTTTAAATTAATTTTTTTAATTATACGCAGAAAATCAAAGAATTTCATCAATAAATTCTCTGATCAATAGATTTGAATATTACTTGAAACGTCTTTTACCGATACTCATTAACTTTAATAACTAATTTCAAACTCGATAAAGTCTTCTTCAAGTGGCATACTTCTTTTCATGAAAAATGAATTCGTGATATAATAATACCTTTCTTTTAAAATTATTAATGAATTCTTTTATTTTGGATGCACACTTTATTTATGTTTTGCTTTTTGATTCGTTATTTGTGCAATTCGGTGTGCACCATATTATTGTTTATCAAATGGTTTAAACAAATATTTATCACTGAGAAAAATAATATTTAAATTAATAATTTTCCTGCCTAATATTGTCAATATCATTGCACAACAGGTCGCTCAGGCACAAAACGAATTCAACACTGACGTAGAACGCGGTGAATTTATCGACTCGCTGAGAGAAAAGCTCGAGGCAGCCAAAGACAAAATCGGAGAATTGATTAACAAAGCCACAGGAATATTAAAGGAAAAAATAGCCGAGGCTAAAAAGAAGGCCGACGAACTGACTGACAAACTTAAACAAGGTGCAACGAAAATCAGCGATCAAGTATACAAGGCATTACAGAAGGTTTTGGATACCGTAAGTGAGCTTGAGGATGCTATAAATCAACAATCAAAGAGAGACGATGCCTATAAAAATCAACCTTTACCTTACAAGCGTGCTTATGCCTATTAATAAATGAATAAATGAAAATTAATAATATAAGCAGATAAGAATGAATGAAAATTTTAACAAAGGGATCTATGAAAATAATTTTGAAATAATGTCAGCTTTTTCTCTATTATTAACAATTGAACTTTCAATTTGTAGTTGATAAGTTAAGAAGATACATTGCTTTCATAAAACAATACGTTAAATTTGCTCGATGCTTATTGTAGCAAATGTATTCGCTAGTTGCCTGCTAATACTCTATTACTAATAATAACTGAAAAATACTCTATTATAATACTCATTGTGATATACATCTACTATTGTGTTTATTTGGTATTTTAAAAAAATGAAATAAAAATTTTGATCTTGCAATGAAAATTCAGTGTCTTGCGTAATGCTATTGGTTTAATTATTAAAGGTATTGCGCAAACTCAAAATATGAATCCATTATACTAAACAAAGAAATCAAAATTTGTGCGATATTACGTAATAACCATTTTAAAACTTTCTTTGTGACAATTCTCAGAAACACTGATTTATTATATTGTACGAATAAATCAATAACGTGAACCTGCGTATTTAATTACTTATTTGCTTGTTTTATCTGATATTTTAACAGTTTTAAAAAATTGATTAACCCTTTATCGCAAAAAAAGATGTTTTTATCAAAAATTTCAATCATTTATCTTACATTGTTTTTAGAAGTGTTTTAAAACTTTGCTTCATAAATCATTAACAAATTTTGACATTAAACTTATGCAAATTGCTTGATTAAGGCTAAATGCTGTTCTAATTTGAGAGGCCGAAAAAGTTACGAAAAGTAACGAAACATCACGTAGTTAGTTGTTATAGACCTTTTCTTGATTAAATTCAAATATACCATATATCATCAAAGAAACGATACTATCAGTGACCCACCTTTTTATAGGGATTAAATTTTTCATTGTCTGTATTAACAATCCGTTTAATTAATCTAGCTGTCACTGAATTTCAATGCTAAATATATTTTACTTCATAAATATAACTTTTTCATTTGTTAGTCATGATCAAAGGATTAAACGTCTAATAAAAAACTACTCCTTTTTCTACTTTTTATTAAAATTATTATTGTTGATTAAATTTTCTTTAATGCTACATATAAGCATAATCAAAATTTATTTGCTTTTGATACATTTAAATATTTATATTCTGTCGAAAATTTCGTTAAAAAATTTTCAAAAATAATTATCAATGTGTGTAAGTATGAATTCACTTTGTGTTTCAAAATTATTAATGAAGATATAAAAAGATTTAAATAAAATAAAGCACTTAAAATATAAATATTTATATTTAAAGTAATGAATTAATAGGATTATTGTAATTTTTGCTTGTAATTTGTAAAAACGCAAAAAAAAGTTATATTTTATTACGGTCGCATTGACGTCATCCAAAAATTTCATTTTCTCGCTCACCTGTGCAACCTATTTAGTTGTACTTTTTTAATGTACCATTTTTTTAAGCCATTAACATTTAATTACATGTTTTAGAATTTTTTCGTTTACTCAGAATTTCAAAATTATGACTTTTATCATTAAAAGTACTATTCATCTTTTTCAATGCTTTCTTGATGCTTCAAAATGTTATTGAATATTTAAAAAAGTTACAACCATCGATAAAAAAATCTGTAAATAAAATCTCGAATCACTTAGATCGACAGTCTAGTCGAAAAAGAAGCTGAATACGCTAGAGCACGAGGAGTCGAAGATGTATCCGAATGCACACAGTTAACCCAAAGCTTGCGTCAAGCAGCGATGGCTATTATTTCTAACAGTAGTGGTTGCATAAATGACAAAATTGAATCTGTCAAGAGCATAATCGAACAAATCAAAATAAAGGGTGATCAGGGAGTTGACCAAATTCTTGATATCAGAGAAGAAGCCAAAGAATGCACGGAGAATGTTAAAGATGTAATGTCTGCCATTGGAGCTATTGGTTGCATTGCTAAGGTATGGAATTTCAAAGATAGATTTATTTTATCTTTAGAGTTTAATTTCTCAATGACGAAAAATTTCAAATTACAAAATCGATAAAAACCATCGTGATTCAATCACTATTTGAATAGACCTGGTAATTATTTTTTCAATAATCGATTAGTTACACTAATGATACTTTAATTTTTATGACGATACAGCGAGAAATTATAATTTATATTGACAACTAGGAAAAAATTATGATCTTTTTTTAATAACTTTGTGTCACTGCGTCAATAATTTTATTATAATGTAATATAATAACTAACTCTCTATTAAAGTTGTCTAGTTAAGTGGCTTTCAAACTGCACTATAAACAATTACTTGAAAGGATATAGTTATTTGAAAAGAGCCACTCGTCTAGCTCCTTTACTTTGACATCCTTCTTCAATTATCGAGTACACTTAACAATTGATTTTTCTATTCATTAAATTTTAGAAAATTTTCATTTTACCTTTGTAGAAAAGTGCCCAAGTAACTTGGGTGATAACAAAAACCACACCGGCTATTGGTTACGAATTTGGAAAAATTTTAGCCATTCTCAATACCCTGCCAGTTACATTGACTTACTGCATGTCTAAGAATGCTATAGTCACTTTTGCCGAAGAATCGAAGTACGTTTTTGACAACGTCAAACTGTGTATTCAAGAGAAAATTGATAATGTTCAACATCAACAAGAGCATGAAAATTCACAAGAAAATCATTTTGAAGAGGAACCTCCTGTAAATGAAGGTTCACAAGAAAATCATCATGAAGAACAACCGCCAGTACATGAAAATTCGCAAGAAGAAACAAAAGTTGATGACCAAAAAACTCGTTTTGTAAGGCGTCGTGGATTTTATTATTAAATGTTTATTACTTTTGTACATTAATATGAGTATGATTAAAAAATAAAATTATTAATCAACCCCTTAATTATTTGATTTTGTAATTTTAACATTACCTTCTGATAGCTTTTAAAATACAATATTTATAATTACATATTTTCTTAATATATGACTAAATGTAACATTCAAAAACGTTTTATTATTTTTTAAATAATTGAATTATTTGAAAGCGAACTTAGTCCATTATCTTAGGTGATAAATTATGCGAATGTTTCAATAAAACATTACGTGACACGAATAATCTAAATACAATTCACATAGATTTTTATCGTGCAATTTATGCAAAACCAAATGTATGTAATTAACATGTAATGCTAAAAATATTATCGAACAAAATCGATAAATCAATTTTATCAATAGCAATGAAATTGAAGAATTAATAAATTTCATAACTAACTTTTTTTTTCTAAATTCATTAAATTTATCAATAATTGAGCAATCGATCGCAATGAAAATAGTAATTAAATTCCCTTGATAATGATAACACAAAATTACCATTACGAGGATAGCCTGGAAAATTCTTTTTATTCCGTAGCATCAAACAATCTTAATTTGCTTGGAAACTCTGGACTTAATTAAAATGCTCAGTACGTTTTATCAAAACCGACACTATATATACACAAGCCCATATTCAGGGACGAGAGAGAATTGCGCCTGTGGAATACAACACTCTAACGTTTGTAGATAAAAGGTTACGTGCTACACAGGGGCTGATCTTTCTTTTTTTCCTCTCTCTCTCTCTCTCTCTCTCTCTCTCTTTCTCTAGAGAGTTTCCTCTCCAGAATATAAAATCACGTAGCGTATAGGAAAGTCTCATTTTGTTTATTTATTGCAGAAAAACAAAGTGTGGAAAAGGTAGAAAAAAAGAAAAAGGCCATTAGTGTAGTTGAAAACAACAACGGCGTCGTATTGTGTATTAAAGAAAATAGTTGCCAATGAAACATTGCTTTTTATTGTTTTTTAATGTTTATATTTAGGTGGTATATCAATAACATTTTTAAATTATTATTAATAATATTATTTCAAATTTAACTGTTGATCAATATAATATACATTTCACATATTCACTATTTTAAATATATATATATTTAAAAAAAAAACTAAATTAATTTTTTTTACAAATCTGATTTTTAATTAATTCTTTTTGATCAAACGGATACAATCAGATTTCATACAAAAAATCTCGAAAATTTTCCAAACCGAATCATTTACATAAAAATGGTTTTAATTCGATTTGAAAAATTTTAAGTTAAAATAGTTTACATAAACGAATAAATTTTACGTACGAAGGATTACTGAAATCTTTTCAAACTTTTGCAAATACAACTTTTAATCCATCTTAAAAGTTTTCTCGACTTAAAACATTAATATTAATTTTTGCATATAATTAGCCTTGTGCCAGGAGATTATTAGACCTTTGGGTCACCGATGTCGAAAATTCGGGAGTTTTATCAAATAAAAATATAAAAAAAGAGAATGAAAATTAAAAAACCATAAATGCATAAGGTATGTGTTCGTTTTAGATAATCCATCAAAATAACATGCTAAGTTTAAAAATAATTCTTTAATTCAAACTGATGCGTCAAAGTTCATAAAGTTATCATCTATCAAAAATAAAGATCAGATACATAATAAAAATTACATATAGTTCATGTAATTATTGTTAATTTAAATATATTTTTATGTCTATTTTTGGTTTTTGATAAGTTCATTTTTTCTGACACATGAAAAATTGGATTAAAAATTTATTCTTAAACTTTTGTGTTACTTTCGTGGGTTACATAAGATAAATTCGAGCTCATTTATGGTTCTTTCAAACAGTGCTAATTTTTATTATCTTCCATAAAACAATTTTGGGTCTATTGAACGTTGTAGTCTATAACTATAGTTTTTTTTATATCTTTATAAGAAAACATCTCCCGTAGCTTTAACGAAATCCGTGACCCAAAGGCCTCATACTTTCCTGGTTAGTTTTTTTTTTTTGTTGCTCTGTTATGTGACTCCAATTTTAGTATGTACATACTCAAATAACGTAGAGATAAAAGTTTTAACCAGTGATAAACATCTCTAGCGAACAGCTCACTACATAAATAATTCTTTTGCTTAAATTTCTATTCAGTTTGTTCAAGAATCTCTTCATTTTTATTTAATTTATAAAATTTTTATTAATAATTCAAATATTTTGTATGAAAAAATAGAGGTAAATAAAATTTAAAAAACATTTATATTTTACAAAAGTTGATGAAAGTTGATTTTATTCAAAAAATACAATCAACAAACGAACAAATGAATTGATTTACGAATATGGTTTATAGTTGGCATATTCGTATGTTTGAGGTACGTGAATTTGAGTTTTATGGCTTAGCAGTCCTATAGGTTAAACAGATTTAAAGTTTGTGAAATTGCATACTTTGGGTGTAGTTGGTTTTATGTTTATTAGCGTACTCGTTTTGGGATATGAAGATATATGGTTCGTTAGTTTAAAATACGTTTATTTTATTTTAACCAAATTTCAATGCTATAGGAAGCTTTCCAAAATAAAAAATAATACGAGATAAAATCTCAAAAAAAAAACATTGGATAATGAAGTGAGCATATTTAAAATAAATATTAATTAAAATAAATGTATAGATTTAAAAAATAAATATAACTCAAACAATTATTGAAATTTCAATATTAAAGCATCATTATTTTGATATGTTTGATATTGAAAAAAATGGTTATATTTATTGACAACGATTAAAAATGATATTCATTCGCCTACATAATTCATGAGTAAATTAAACGTATATTTTAGTCAAGCCCCGAAGGCCAGTCACGAACAACGAGTTCCTGTGTTTAACATATAACAGACATAAGCTCGATAATAAGTGTAGAACTCTAATTAGGTTATTATGCAATTTATCTTCAAACCTAGAAATTATGTTTACATTACTATAAACGATAAAAAAATATTTCGATTTTAATATATTTTTCAAGATTATTTTTCGTATGATTAAACATACAAAAATTGAAAATCTTGCTATGCGTTTAATAAAATATTGAACTTTTTATAAACTGCACGTATAACTGCAACTATATTTTTTTCTACGAAAGTGGTTTATTAACTGTAATAATCCCAATGATCAAAAGCGTAGTAAGTTTTTCAACTGCTTGTGCCAAACTTATTCAAACAATTTTTTTTTTAAACAAGAAAACTCCGTTATCCAACGAAAAATGACTTGTGAAGATTGTAGCTCGTCAAGAGGAAGATTGAGCCCATTGTATATAAAGTCGTGAGCCTCTTCTCACGACTGAACATTAAAGAGAATATAAAGGAAAAGAAGAATAAGAAAAAAAATAATGCTACGCGAAGATTCTAACATTAAGTGTTACTATCCTTCTTTTTTTTTTAAACTTCATGCAAAGTAATACCCCAGAGCACAAGCATTAAAAGAGTTTTTTAAAGTGTCATGCCTTTTCTTATCGGTTCCGACGCGTCGTCTCACTTTTATTGAACTACATATACTCCACACACGTACACATACATGTAAACACACCAGAAAATAGAGAGATGTTGTATATATATAGAGTGTCGTGTGCAGAGACCTAAAACTGCTTGCATTCATCGATCGATATGAAAATTGCGAGTCGCGCTTACACATACTCAGATGCACATACACATGCACTTACACACACCGCTTTCATTTAAGAACATATTTCGTTCTTTTCTCATTTCTCTGTGTATGCACGTTTTTCCATTCTCATTGTTCGGACTCTTTTTTTTATCGTTGTAACAGCTCTCGTTCTTTAAGCTACGCTTATTCTTTTGCCTCTTTTTATATATTATATGTACCTGTATTAAGCCATATCGCTATCGTGCATTTCTTCATGTTCGTTATAATATTTCGTTTCTTTTATATTTACCTTTATATAGTTCTATCTTATTTGCATTTGTTTGCTGGAGCAATCGATGCTTTCAATATTTTCTCGCGTTCTATACTTTCTTGTTTACTTTCGTGCTGAGCAAATTGAAGAAAAATTCTTGATATAATTTTATATATAGTTTATTTAAAATTGCCTGTAGAATTTAAATTCATAAAATCGTAAAATATTCTTTTAAACTTTAAAATTAACGGATGTATTTATTATGAGAATATTCATAAAAATGTATATGAAAAAATATAAAAGTTCAAAACATTTTTTTATTCATTAAGTTAAGTATTAAAAAAGATCCTAATTAAGGTTTTCTTAATTAAAACGGTCATTGTAAAATTCATTTTAATACCGCACATTAAAATTCTAAAAAGTTATTATATAATATTTAGTAGTTTTAATTGTAGTTTTTGTATTATGAAATACTCTCTCAAGGACATCCATTGTATTTTTTTATTACTGTTATTACGTTTTAAAAATTCACTACTTTTTCGCAGCCGTTGAAAAAAGCGCAACATACACACATCGAGCCAAAAGCAACAATATCAAATGCTCGGCTCATATATTTGCCAGTAAAAAAAAGGTCTGAACAATACAAAATTTCAGACGTCATCTATACCACTCGTCGCAGTCGTCGACAGTCGGAAAAATCGATCACCATCAAGGCAATCCACCATCTCCAAAAGTTACGTCATCGAACGTACTTTTTCGCAAGTACATTTTCGCCCGAAAATTCCCAGCTAAAAAATTGAAAGAAAAAAATTCCAACAAAAAAAATAAAATAAAAGAATTTAATCGTGATCGTTATATGTCCCAACAAATATAATAATGAGAGTTAGCGGGTATCATTATTGAATTGACCCTCGAACAATTTTTTAGACAAAACATAACGCACGTTCTCCGTATATATACATTGAATATGAGACCGCAATACCGGCGACTAAGCAATCTCGTAACGTGATTATGTGACCGCTTATACCACAAGCTGTATGCGTATACACGTTTTAACACATATGCGTGTCCGTACACTGATTAACAATAAATATTATACTACCATAAATTTCTAATATTAATACGTCAATGTTTTACGGCTAAAAAAATAAACGATAAAAAATAATACGTAAAAAAATTGTTAAAGGATAATCGCTAATAAAGATCCTTTGATTATAGGATCGATAAATAAATAATCCATATTATATAAGTCGAAATGTAGAACACGGAAAAAACGAAGTAACGTTATATAGAAAATATATCAATAATGAATAAATGCTAATTAGAC
The DNA here is from genome assembly GCA_017163975.1 of Anastatus disparis. NCBI lineage: Eukaryota > Metazoa > Arthropoda > Insecta > Hymenoptera > Eupelmidae > Anastatus > Anastatus disparis. The sequence continues at coordinate 8,657,076 of JAFFSR010000226.1, forward strand.
CATAGAATTCAAGAACATAAAATTAAATTACAGGTTTTATTTGTTGCCGCTTTATTTGTTTTACAGCTTCTCTCAAGTGAAGCGTAAAAAGAAAAGGTTTTTTTTTTCACAGAGACAATCATCCAGGTTGATTGTTTTACGTAATGATGAAGAAGTCAATATACATAAATTTATAGAACAAATAAAATTAAAATTTAGTTATAAAAAAAGTAAATTAACGTATTTAATATAATTTAAGAGGTACATAGTTTTAAGATCGTTGAAAATTCAGATTAGATGCTATGTAAACTTATAAAATTTTTATGAGAAAAACATAATTTCAATTATTTTGAAAACTACACGGAAATAAATGTAAATAAAAATTATCTTAATTGTTGTAACCGTAAAACGTATAGCTATTATAAAAAATTACTACAATTTTATGTGGAATTTATTAGAAAAGTACACAATTGAGGGCGTGGAAACGAAAAGGGCTTATAAATAACATTTAAATAACATTAGTGTATTTTTTTCTAAATACAAATTGTTATTTTTTATTATAAATAATTATTGAGTTCATAACAATAAACTTTTTTTACGAATAAAAAAAATAATTATTTACTTGGACAATTTAATAAAAAATTCTAATAAAACAAATCTTCTTATTTTAATATAATACTCTATGACAATAAATTTGTAAAGCGTCATATTCATTCTTTTAATGATTCCATTAAAGCCGGGCATATATTTTTCAAAATAACAAACGAAAAAGTCTCACGAACAATACTCACAGTTATTGAAACTAAGAGTACACTTTTGATCCGTCTACAATCAATGCTCATTCAAAATTCTCGGAAAGGATGAACTTTTACATTATATAACTGGGTGTAAAATTATATTTTCTTAACACTTTAATTCACTTTGCTGAATTAAAGTTATAACTGCTTAAGTGGTAATTGCAATACTTTTACGCTCGCGAATGTAGAAATTTTCATCCCACGTATAAACGTGCAAAAATAAGTTTTCCTAGGCGCAATCGTAAAAGAAAACAAATGTTATATTCATAATTCAGTATACTCCTGTGTAGTTTCACTTTAAGCGAGAACAACAATTATAAAAAGTTAGATTAAAAAAAAAAAAGAAGAAATCCATAAAACAAATGCTTACTTTTATTAAAATTTTTATGAATAATGTATATATTTAAATTTTAAAAAGTAAAATAGTTGAAAAAAAAGAATTCCATAAAACGAAGCTTTTATAGCGTTAATAAAGCTTTTTTTATATCCAACCTAAAATAAGTATTAATGAAACAGCTCTTTTATCTAACTTTCAGTCTTGCATAATTTATTTCATTCAGCAAGATTTACAATTATTTAAAATACAACGGAGTTTATATCGTTTAAATGAAAATGAAAAAAAAGCGATTTAATTAATTAAGTATAAAACAGCGATGGTCAGGCTAACAAGTTGAGAATGTAATATAAAAGGATTTTCAAATAACTAACTCACCGTGTCCTGTATATTTTCGCTTTATTAACTTACAACAACCGACCTGTCTATGTTAAAACGAAGCACGAGTTTCCGATCAATTTAAAGTGATTAGCATATAAATGTATGAAAATTCATGGGGATAAAGGTTAATTGAAAAATTTACGAGCTCGCTAATCCTCACCAGATTAGATTTTTTATTATATACTTACAGAATGTTGAATAGTTATTAGCTTTTATATTAGGAACGTGGAAAAATTTAAGATTTAGAGAATTATTTGTAAAATGTAAATACAATGCATCGAGGTCTTCAGTGGCTCAGTCGGTAGAGCGATGGACTCGTAACTCGAGAGCCCGAGTTCGAATCCCACTCTTGGCGGAATTGTAAAAGCACCACTGTATATGTTACATGTGCTTTGTTCACAAACACGCAGAAAATCTTCGTCGCTAATTAACGTATCACAATGATAGCATAAATACAGCGACGTTAAATAAAATAAAAAAAATTATGCTTCCTTTATCATCATTTGTATTAGTGGTAAAATTTATTTTTTTTTATAAATAAAATGAAGAAGTTTTAATACTTTTTCTGTTAAGTATTTAGTAATATTTTTTACTTTCGAATAGAAAACATAAAGAATGAACGTTATACCTAAAATAACATAATTTAATAAAATAACAGCTTCCTCAGCAAGTAAGCAAAACCTTGAATTTTATTGAATATAAAATTAGAACGATCAGGCATTAAATCACGTTATAAAAAATCTTTCTACAAAAAATTTCGTGAAATAACGAATTTAAGTATAACTGAATCACCAAAAAAATAAAAAAATAAAAAATATCTGCGTTAACTAAAAATATTGGCTATAGACTCTATTATTAAGTAAAATCAGATTTCCTAATTGACGCATCGACCAGCAATATAATTCCATTAAATTTTCGTGCAACGCACAATCGGAAAACACGAGAGTGAACATTGAAAAGATAGAGGGTAAAATCGAAAAGTCCTAACGAATAGGCAACAAGGAATTTAATTTTCGACTGCAACCTAAAGCTAGTACTATTAAATAGGGAGATGTACGCTATGCTCTTCTTTCTCTTCCTCTCTCTGTCTCTCTATCCCGTTCATTAGAATTTCACGCGAAACGAACCCTTCGCATTCGATGGTGCGGAAATGAGAATAAAGTGTCGGCAGTCAGGCAGTGCAGAGGAGGGAGTGCTTTTATCATGCGAGAAAATAACGAGAAATTTTCAGAGGGCATACGGGGGCGATCTTTTAATGGATGTGTATTCGATAATTGCTTGTCGAAATTTCACTGTTCTTTTGACTAAGCTTTAATAAATAAAGCGTAACGAGGAAGATCGGATATACGTATACGCACACTGGACACTGATTGTTATTGTTAGAGATATTTAATTAAAGGTATCGATTCTGAGCCAAAAAATGTTTGTTGAAAATCCTAAAAAAGAATCCTGTTTACGTTGATTTATTTAGCAGAGTATTAATTAAAGTTATTTTTAGCGATTTGTTAAATGTCAAAATATTATTTAGCCAGCAGATAATATTAATATCATATTTATTATTTAGTTAATAAAGTTACTGTTATTAAAACTTTAAACTTTATTGATAAAAATTAGCTTCAACATAAACACTTGAACAATGATCGTTAATTTTTTTGTTACTTTATTTTTGCAACGTTTGGAGCACTTTATTATACTATTTTTCAAGTCTAAATTTAAAAAATGGCGAATCAAAATTTAAGATTAAATATTTTAAATTTCGATTAAGATAAATATCTCAAATTTTGACTTGCCATTTTTAGCATTTAGGTTTGAAAAAGTACGATCATCGAAATTTTAATAATAATATTTGTCACTTCAAGAGTCCCTAAATTTCTTAAAACCCCAAAACTATTATAAATTTAATTATTTTTTATTTAACTAATTTAATTTTAAATTTTAATAAAAATGATACACTTTCTTAGATAATTTAAAAACTTAAAAATCTATTTTTATAGAACCCAATTAAGAAAAATGGTGTCAGTTTTTTTGAAGGTGTGAAAAATTTCGAATGAAGTAACGTAAAGCGTAAAAACGGTACATTTTCCAAGCAATAAGAAAACAAAAGATGAACGATGACGATGAATTATTAGGATAATGCTACATCATTCTTCACTAAAATTCAATTCTGTGTGACCTTTGTATGAAAATTATCTGAAGCAAAAGCGTTATTACTCTAGTAATAATTTTTAAATAAAAAGAGATAGTATAAACTTAATTTAAACAAAATTTCCCATTTCCATTTGAATACCACTATATGAATTGTATAGAAATTCCCTTGGTGTCTGGCCTAGTTTTGTAAAATGCTATATCAAGCCACGTTGCTTTAAGGTCAAAACTAAGAGGAGAGAAATCCTAAATATTCATTACAAATAGAAATCTCAAACTTCGTATTGTGTTTGATCATAGATGCTCGGTGTATTTTAAATAAAAATCCAAATGTACACAAGTATCATTATAAAACTAAGTGAAAACTATACGAATTTTATTATACGAATGCTGTTATAAGGTGTTAATTGAAAATTTTCATTTATGATTTAATGTCAACTTTCGGTCATATTTAATTGGCGACTAAATTGTATGGTTAAATGTTAAGGTGATAAAGAAATTTCTATAAAGTAAAAATAAACGTTGTGGTTTAAAAGTTTATTATTCATTGTTATTTTTTATGAAAATATACATCCAAGTATCCATTAGAAAATTTATGTTATTAAGCGTTATTTTTGCAAATGGCTTTACAAGAAAATAAAATAAAGTTGCTAAGTAATATCTAGTAGATGTGCATCTATAAATCTTCATTTTTCATAGACACGTTCTAAAAAAATTTATCTTGCTATGCATTTATCATTTGCACTTATGAATATTTATAATTAACGTAGAAACAGCCATCATAAATAATAACGATAACTTAGCTTGAAAGAATTACTAAAAAAAATTTTTTTAATCTATAGAATTGAAAAATAAAATTGAAAAAGAAAATTGAATAATTTAAATAAACTAAATGCGGTTTCAGTAGTTTCTTTATTAAATAAAAATACATCTTTTTTACAAAAGGCATTGTTGCCGCTTCTTTAAACGTATAAGAAAAGTATACAATAACCAAAACACAATAAAAGCTAATGCAGACTTCATTCTTGAGTATAACCAGAAACCCTTTTTTACATGAAAATAAAAACATAAAATGAACATAAATTATATAAACCTTTTCTTTCCCTTATCGTATAAGAAACCTCGCAATAAAGAAAATTGAGTCAACCCTTAAAACGCAATTTTCATCTTTACAATCCTCTCAATGCCTACATAAGAATCTTCAATCAAATTCTCACCCTTAAAGTAAAGAGAGAAAGAGAGAAAAGAAAATAAAAGAAGACAAAAATCGAAACTAACATTATCGTAAAAGAGCAGACTAAAAGAAAATAAAAAAATAAAAAAAGAAAAAAAGAAAAAAAAGAACGAATGTCTACGTGACCTCTGTGTATAGTGTATCCAAAGAAAACAAATGTATATACACAGTGGCGTTGGTTGGTAGCTCTTTTTTTTTCCTTCTTTATTTTCGCCGGTATTATCACAGCATCCGCTTCGGCGTATACATCTCACTCGCTTCTTCTTTCTCTCGCTTGTTCTTCTTGCCGCCTCTCTTTACGCCCTGCGCTACTTGTGGATCAATACCTGTGTGCTGCTGCCTATATATCACTATGAGAGCTAGGTAGGTTAGTTCTATACCCCGCGTGCGAAAAGACAAAGCGATGTAGGTATATATATACACACACATACCGTTAACCGTATATTGTACATTTATATTGCTCATTCAATGATCATTGTGTCCTGGATGGTATTAGGATAAATAGAAATGTATTAGGATTCGATACCTTTTTTTCTTACTCAAATAATAAAATGAAATATCTTTTTTATAGAATAGTATCGAGAGGGATGATTTCGTAATATATAATTTTAAAAATTATTTAAGATTATAAACATTTATATAATTTGAGAGACAATGGAAAAAATTTTATTTGATTTTGAAAGATAACTTTTGAACAAAATTACTAAATGCTTAGTTAAATATTAAGGCAACTAAGTTTACCGTTTAAGAACTATGCACATTATCATTTCAACTGATACTTTCTGTGTCTGACTGTGAGTGAAATAGATGAAATGTTTCGGTAAAAAAATTAGTTGTAATTAATAGTGCATTATGGAACTAGAAGGCAAAGTCATATATTTCTCTTGAGGGTCCTAATCACCCGAGAAAGTAATCGATTTAGCCTTTGTGCTGCATATAGTGCACCTTGACTTTCAGGTCAAGCGTGGTCACTTAATTAACTTAAAAAAAGAGGGAGCCTGACCGAAGGAGATCAAATGCGTTTTAAATTTACCGTAATGATGTGGGAGGCGATGCTAAAATAGGAAAAATTATTTAATTTCCTATAACCTGTTTTATTCCCTGCTTCAAAAGGAAAAATCACTCACTTTTAGCTCGTTTTTGAGTCAATAAAGTGGCAATTATTATTGAGTTAAGAGTATCAATAAATACTCCTTTGTTTTTACACATTTTCATTGAACCAAATTTTTTCTTTGTTTTCAAAAATGCTCAATTAAATTCAGTCCATTTTATATACTCGAATAATAAATTACACGACATTGTATTCATTACAATAAGAAAACTTTGAAACAAGGCTTTATCCTTCAATTCACAATAATACAATAGTGAACGTAATAGAAACTATTGATTAGTGTCTTCTCACTTTAAAACCAGTAATTTGTTAGATTCATTGGTTTTCATACTATTACATATATATGTATAAAGTTGTTCCAGTTGGCAAAAGTTTAGTATAAAGTAAAAGCTCGCAATAAAAGTCGGCAAACTATTGAGCAGATATATACTTTCATGTTGAATCCTACGCCGATTAATCTCCTGAAAACATTTGCTCTCACGCCGACACTTTTTACTTAACTTTTAACAAAAGTTTGAAAAAAGAAAGAAGAAAAACGGAAAAAATCCTTTAGTAAAGTAGCATTAAATTCAGGAAAATTGAGTTTAAAATCAAATGATTTCGTTAGGAAGCTTAAATTTTCTCTTATAAATAAGGTGAATAAGCGAGATTATGGTGTTCATTGAATAAAATGCTCGATTCGTTAGGTGATCGAGTATACAAGAGTTTATTAGAACTAAATAATCGATAAGTTTTATTTTACTTTTTATTCATTGCTAAAAATAAATGTTTATCTACACAACTCAATGAGGGCAATTATGTCGACTCAAAGAGGTTCGAGTTACAAACGTAAATATCAAAAGTAAAGGATTTTTATTTTAGATGTTCTACTTTGAAAAAAAATATGTCAAAGTCTAATTTACACATCAATTAATTAAATGTAACAATAGATTTTACCTTGATTAAATAGAAAATTTACACGTGCAAATAATGAAACTGAATAAACAAAAAAAAATGTATTAATATTAGAAGAAATGAATATATTGATCATGACTTTTTAATAAAAAATAATTTATATTTAAAACTAAACTGTCGATTTTTACTAAGGTCTTGACGTCTTTGCCTCTTCTAGTCATACTAGTTAGATAAGATCCTCCTAAATCTTCTACCGAACCCATGTCGTGAATACTTTAATTCCAAATATATCTCGTTGAATAAAGAATACCTTTTGCTACTATAGATAGCATACGAGACGAACATTATGACACGTGGAAGATTTTAGTTAAAAATAAATGGTATTTTTTGTAAAAAAAGTCAATCGCTCGTGGTGATCAATATATTCGGTTCTCTTAACTTTAATAGCAAAACGTATTACTAATACGCAAATTGTTATGCAAAATCTAAATGTTAATTTTGTTTTTCCGGCTTTTCCCAAGCGAAAACTAAAATATAAACAAGTTTTATAAATAAAATATTTAACATATTTACGCTTTATAGGCAAAAGTGATAGACTTTCCCCAGAAGGGAATACCTTTTTGCGTGTGAGTTCATTGATAAAAATCATTCAATCTAAAAAGCATATCTTTTAAAAATCAACCTACTTTTTTATTCATCCAAGGACGGAATACATTAGACGAGAAGTAAGAATCGAATTTTCGAATGCTCGATGTTCATGACGTAAATAAACATTTTAACTTTAATGAGGATTCTCATTTTCTATCTGAATTATTAGTATCAAAGCGTCGTTAATATTCTCGGAAATTTAATTAAAATTTTGAATATACCTTGATTAAAAATGGAAATTAACCTGCGCGATTGTATAATTTATCATCTTATTGTATAACCTCTGCGTTATTTTAGCAAAAATTTGCTTATTTATTCTTAAATTTATTTTAAAATTCAACTTCTTAAAATACCGAAGTAAATAAATTAAGTTTTAAATTTAATAATGTCCGGGACACAGCGCGAACGCAGATCCCGACTACCAAAAATTATGCGCTCGACATACCCACTAAAGGAGTATTCGCAAGGTTCAACTCTTATCGTTATAATTGTGCAATGACAGAGTCTCGCCCAGGAGGAGCCGCCTTCATGATCACGGTATCCTCCACGCCAAGTAAGTTATGATTAGATGCGAATTCTCCTCTGCTTTTATAATTTTTGGTGGAATAATTTCATTGTGGAAAATTGAAATTATATTATTAAATTACTCATTACGAACTCTAGCGGTTGTTTAATGAATTTCCAAGAAATTCATTGGTTTGAACAAATGACGATCTTTGTTATGATGATAAAATATTACATAACTGTCAAGTTTTCATGAAGGTTAATTTTTACTGAAAAGTACTAAAAGATTTAAATATCTCAAGTGCGATTAAATGGATACTTGAGTACTTGTAAAGCTTTAATACGAGATTTAATATTACTATTTTTAGAAGATTGCATTTTAAAATTTTTTAGAGACCGTCTGCTAAGATGTTGTCTATCGTTACAATGTTGCCTTGCGAAAATAAATTTATATGCTAGAAAATATTTACATAATATCTTTTTGAAGAGGTTTTTATCTTAATTGAAACTCGATTCAGAAACATCTTATATTTTATACATATTTCAAAATAATCATTTTACTTGTTTTCTTTTTTTGTATATATGCTATTTTTATAATATACTATTACAAAAATAGAAAAGATGAATGATATATATTTCTATTTTTGAAAATAATCCAAGCTCAGCACATAATTCTTATTTCAATTTTTCTTACTCGACTAGCAAGTATAAAAGTATTTCGAATCTTAGACCAAGAAGCAAAGAAAAGTAAAGTTTAAAAAAGAAAGAAAATAACTCGCCTTCTGCAACATTTTCCGCGAGCTTAATGTCATCCGATGTAACTTTTTGTTTCCAGCATATGGAAAAAAAAAGAAAATACGCCAACTCAGTGTAAGTGCGTCGACAAAAAAAAGGACGTCGTAGACGATAGTACCAGTGGTAGAAAAAAGTTAAGGAAAAAGAAAAAAGTTTAACTAAAAAAGAAAATTCCCTAAGGGTACTTTGTTCAGAAATTATATAAAAGGAAGAGAATAGTACTACGTCAGAACCTTAAGTTTATTTTTCTTTCTTTTCTTATTTTTTTTCCGTCATCCTTTCTCTAGTAGTAAAGCTAGATGGATGTGTATACAACTCAATGAAGATATAGGGTGAAATTCGATTTTCTATTCGACTCATGCATATTGTACAAAGAGGCTTGTGGGAGCCAACAGGGTCAAATCGATGGTCGACTGGGCAAACTTGCTGATTTTGTCTGTTGTTGTTCACATCCAATTTCTTAATTTCCTTGTGTCATCAGTATAAGATTAAACCTTTTAATCTCATTTATTTTTTATACTATCTCGTTTTTTTTAATGAAGCATTTTTTTATTTATTGTAATTTTTTATTAATTTAAAAATTATTTTTGTAAACTCTCGTCATTAAAATTAATGAAACATCAAATCGTCGGATTGGCGGAACAAAGCTGCATATCGTTTTTCGTTTGGAAAAGGGGACATCTCCATTTAATTTAACACGGAGGTTTCCCCTTTTCCAAACGAAAAACGACGCGTAGCCTTGTTCTGCCAACCCGACGAAATGTAAACACATTAATGATTGATTACGTGAATTCAATCACTTTTCAGATTTATTTATTATTTGTTTAGTATCATCATGTTGAACAATAAATAAACAAATAAATAAAAAATGATATACTTGTTTTACTCTTATTAAATGAAAAAAGTCAAATAATTCATGCATATCTTTCTTCGAAATTTAATCTCATATAAACACATTCCAACAATCTTAGCTAACCCAGTCCTTCCGAAGACCTCCAAATTCAATCAAACAAATCTTTAGCTCGAGAAAACTAATTAAACAGTAGCAGCATTCAAACAGACTATATTACACACATATATATTCGTGTCGAAAGCGTCGAAGAGACGAGAGCTCTTAAACCGATACATTCCTCCGATAAACCAAATAAGAGAGTCAAATAGTAGAAGGGTATACGAGAGGATAGGAAGCCAATCAAAGATATCTCTTAGATTTTCTCTCTCTCTCTTTCTCTTTTCCTACGGTATATAAACCACCGGAACGCATCGAGATCAGCTTTCCGCGGATATATCACGTGCATGTATATATACATATGCACTATTTTTATCTTTTAACATACAAACATACGCCTGTATATGCTATAGAAAAAAGCCGGATACGCGAATTATTTAGAGTTAAATAAGAAAAATAATAGCGAGCTTTTTGTGCGCCGTTTTAAAGAGATAATGATTGCGGTGGAGTTTCTTTTTTTTTGTTTGTATGTAGGAATAATAGTTGCAGTGTGTATAGTATGACGCGAAAAATAAGGCTGTATTATAATAAAAGTATAGATGAAAAGAAATGAATAGGTCGAATGTGACGTTAGTTTTTTTTTGTTTCATTTCAATGATGCAGGGAAAAACGGAAAAACTCAAGTTTCATTGTATTGAATTCTTTTTTTTTTTATATTTTGTAACCTGATAACAATTACAGCCAAGCTACAATAACAATTTAAAATACCTTCAAAATCTATTACTGAAATAAGTTATTTATGAGCTTGTAGTAAATCTGTTAAAAAGATTTACAGAAAAGTTTCAAAAGTATAGGTTTGCTTTGTTTGAATTTATTAGTTTCTTTTTTTACTACAGAGACTCTTATTACCAAACGGTAAATTGAATTTAATAGTGTTAAACACAAAACGTCTTAATGATAGGTAATTACATCCAGCATAAATAGTAATTAAAATCCTGCGAGCGAAGTCAAAGAAAACGTAGCTGAAGCCACAAAAATACTTAGGTTTCAATCTTGTTTCAAATCAAAGAACACGATGAAAAAGTAAGTACAAGAAATCTGACCAATACACAAAAAAAAAAAGCAAAAGAAAAATCATTAGAGCGCATGACATCAAAGTATTTTCCTGTAGCCCGTGTACAATGATTGAAGGTACAGAAGAAAAAGTAATTACGTTTTCTTCTTCGATCCGTCGTGTATACCATTACAGAGTCACCAGTAGCGTCCGTGTACCAAAGGGAAGAGAAGAAAAACGGATAAGGGAGTGCCTTTTCTAAATAGATAAGGTTTAAAAAAAAAGGGGAAGGGCTTCAACCGAGCGTTTTATATAAGAAAAAATAAAAAAAAACGTATAATAATATCTAAGATCATTAATATGCTCTAGTTAGTTCTTTGGCTGTAACTTTACTGTTATATATACACATTAGAACCGGCAAAAAAGATTTTTTTTGCTTACGCAGACTTAAATGTAAATTGAAAGTCATATTCGCCGGTATATTAACAAACCTTCGGCTCGTAGCTCGCGCTTTCACTTAAATGTGCACGCTCTCTCTCGAAAAAAGAACTTCCACATCCACGTGTAAATTAAAATATACACAAGACAACGATGTGTATTGTACGTGTTCACGTGACCGGAAATATCTCTTACTTAACGTAACTTATGGATTTGCGCGAATCGTTCGCTTTCTATAACGTTCTGAGGCAATAATAATTCAATTGCAAGTTAAACAAGAGCAGCGTTTAAAATTTTAGGATGCATACGTGTATAATGAGTTTTGTAAATAGGTACTTAAGCTAATATAAATGCAAATTCTTGTGAGGCCGATCGACCTGAAAAATCGATAAAAGATAAAGAGAGAAAGACGTCTAGAAGTTATTCCTGGAAATGGGCCAGTAATCATTTCGCTCATATTTAAACGATAAAATCAAAAAAGGAGTAATATAACTTTATCGTTTGGAAATAAAAAAAGAAATAACAAGATAGGAATTTATTTTTTGTTTAAAGAAGCGCGCGAAACTTGAAACTTGAGCTAAATATGATAAAAAAAATATTTATATACATATACATATCTAACATATCGTATGATATAGATATGTATATGTGTGTATGTGTGTGTCCGCAGGATCAAGGTCACCAATGCCGCAGAGTATAAGGAGAAAGATACTTTAAACTTAACAAAACTTGTCTACTACTACTGGCGAACCTACCAAAGTGGAACGGAGTTATTACCCACACGTATCCTACGTGTAAAGAGAGTACTGAACTTCCCGGATGAAACAAAAAAAATTATACTTATATATACATGTCTACATATTAGTTATATACGTAACTTGGGAGTACGAAGGATGAATACAGGCGAGACTAAAGTGTTTGTCGCTTGAGTAGCAGTTGGTCGAGGGCGCGCGAAGCGCGCCCGAGACTGACTGCTGCTCAAGCGACAAACACTTTAGTCAAGCCTGGATTCAGAATCCTTCGTACTCCCAAGTTACGTAGATAAGTTTATGTCGTTGGTAGGCCGTATGAGGAACTATAAAAATGATTTTTTAAAATTAATGATATATGTTTTATTAAAAAAAAGTAAATAATGTCATTATTTACTTATTTATTTTACTTATTAACTGTTTAACTTTGAAAATTTGTTCAAACAAAACATTCTGTAAAGTTAAGATTTTATATGAATTTGTATGAACATTGACATATCTAACGACATTCTTTTGTTTTCACTAACCTACGAATCGATGTCACTCGCGTCATATACGGCCATGCTATGTGATATCTCGATCTGTCAATACTCCCTTAGGGAGTATAGAGCTGTCAATACTCCCTAAGGGAGTATTGACAGAGAGAATATCGTCGAGATATTAGCATGAACGTATGCAAGGCCTATACAAATTTAGCGTGGTCTATAGGTATTCCACCGAATACGGCCTACGACGACATAAACACATATATACACCTGAGTGTTAACAAATTAGTTTCTCTTTTTTTCCGTCTTTTTCTACATTATTTTTTAGTGAAAAATTACATAGAAAAAGACGTGGCGCGTGACGGTGAGCTATTACATGAGGTACCGGGGAGGATTTAGTTGTATGTATACATTGCTTTGGCGCGCGCGGGGGAGTATAAATCGATAGGTTGAAAAATCTATCCCTTTCTAAAGAGTAAAAAAATAATCATTTTCTCAAAGTTGTTATTTCGCGAAAATCCATAATACCCGTGAGCAATAAATTGTTAGTCGGTCAATTTTATCGAGAAGAAAATGAAAATTGGAACAGGTAAAAAAATCGATGAGTGACTCACCTCAAAGGAGTGAAAGATACTCTTTAAAAGCTCCTTTTTTGATTGAGACTTTATATTCTTTCAGGAGGCACTGATTGTAAATACACACTTTATCACACAATCATTACACTTAAGTTTGGTTTTTCAAGTTTTTTTTAAAACATCAATTGTCTTCGAACATTTTGTCACTTATTATATCACATGAAAATGTGAATGAATGATTTTTGTTCTTTATTTTTGATTAATTTTCAAATATTTAAGTAAAAATAAGCGCTGCGCCTGACGAGGCGCTAACGCCGTCGCCGCCGACGATTTTCCCTGTAACACTGAAAGGCTACAAGAAGCACACACAAGAGAAGTGTGTAGATGGAAGAAGAAAGGGGGAGGAGGAGGAGGAGAGGAACCTATAACGTTTTCTCTCCTTCCGCCCGCGCATATACACCGATGTTATATGTATATATATATATATATATATATAATACCCCCCGCAAGTTAAAATTTCTCCTCTAAGCTTCTAGTAGTCATCCGGTATTATACGTATTATAAGCAACATGCGCGCATGCGTTCGGACCTTCGAACCGTAGACAGAACAAACTTTACGCGCAAGCGTATATCAATCCTTTTTTTTTATATTTCTTCCTTTTTTTTTATTATAATCTCCTTTTTTCTTATTTTTACTTTACACTACTACTTTTTCTACGACCTCGAAGTATCGAAATGTTATATGGTGGTCAGGTTATTCCCTTTCTTTTTTTTTAATTTGTGTAAGGTGGGAACTTTTTGGGTAGGTGGGGAACGAAAGGATTTCAGATTTGTGGAGAAGCTAAAGTGCGATAGCGGTTTCTTTTCCTTTTTTTTGAGGATGGTTGAACAAACAGGATAATATTCTTAAACAAAAACAGCTTTTTTTTGTAAATTGCTATGAATTTATTTTTGAATAACGCAAGAAACGGCAGAATTGCGAAATTTATAATTCATAAATTGACGTTAAATTTTAAAATGGAACACAACTTTATTTATGTAGTAATGATGTATTGTATAGTATGTAAAAAAAATATAAGTAAACTTGTAAGCGAACAAATGTTAAAATATGAAAATCAATAGCAAGTATCCTGACAGTAAAAATCTCAACGTTTTCTTTGAAAAAAAAGATACGTCGCTTGACATAGATGCGAACAAAGGAAAATATGTCCATGACAATAATGTTTCTCGTAATATTATTTAATTATTTCTCTAGAATGCAATCTTTTCAAGTTTTAACATTTTTTCAGTACATATGTATATGAGAATTTAAAAGAAGAAAACCAATTACAGATCTTTTTTGAAAAAAAAGGTAAATTACGATGTGTTATTATTCTTTACATTAATTTTAATAAAATCAATTATGTCTTCATACATTTCATTTTTTTTTGTACAATTAAATACAGAATTTTAACGTTTTCACGTTATTTATGAAATAAGTGAAATCCATTTCAGTAAAGTACTGTTCTTTCTTTTTATGATTATAGAGGTTCTACGAAAGCAGTGAAGGATAACCAGTTTTTTTTTAACTTCTTTATGTACTTTAAAAACCTTTTTTTTTTTTGTTGTTTTCGAAAATTCATTTTACCTGGACTATTTGAATTTAATATGAAGTTTTAAACAATAAATTTTAAATATTATTATACAGACATTTCAAAACATCTTCTTATTATTGTATTGATCAATCATTAACAACTACAAGCAAACATTAAACTAAGTCATAATAATGTACAGGTACATCGAACAATCCGTTTGCATTATCATCACTTTTATTAAAAATAATAACACTGCAATGTTTATTTTACAAAATCGTATATATATACATAATATTATACATATAAAAATATAACGAATAATCCCTGGATCAGCATTATACTCAGTGATAACAGTCTCGTTTCAATAAGGCTCAGGAATTGGAATGTTAGTAGCAGGTGCCTCGAGCATGTCGCGTAGTAAAACGCTGATTTCCTGCAAGAAAAGGAGAGAAGTAGAAAAAAAAGAGAATGAAAAGTAATTTTTCAACGTGTTCATCGTAAATCATTTTTCATACTGGATCGTATGTCACTCTGCTCTCATTGCGCACACCTCTTACAAGCACACAGAGAGAGATGAGAAAAATTTAAACTGGACGCAGACACTTATATTACATGTTACCCGTTGATTTATTATATATTTGGGTGCGAGTGAAAGCAGAAGCATTTTTTTATGTAATAAGCGTGCTCGCCTTTATCGTCGGATGATGTAATATTGGGACGTACGATTTTTATTATTAAAATTTAAAATTCATTTCGGTGTGGATGTTATAAAATAAAAAGTGAATGGTAATTTTAATGAATGAATATCTTGATTTTTTGGAGCAAACCATATACTTTTATAAGAATAAATTATTATGGTTAGTCCAGTAAAAATTTTCAAGATTAAATTGAGTATTATGCATGCATATTAACATATAGATTTTAGTATAATTTAAATTTGCTATTAAACAAAAATAGTGCAATAACTTTCATTAAAAGACATCTTTTTCTCTTTTGTAAATCAAGCTTATAAACACATTACATATACACATTTGTAACTGTCTATTTGAGTAATTACATATTTTTACAAAAAAATATTCTGTTAAAATATATTATTTGTCTAGTTTAATGTACATGCGTTTTTAAAACATCAAATTTGCTCTTCATATTAAAGTCTGACTATGCTCAGATTTAAAATCATGTTTAAAAATTATTTTTGACAAAACCAACATCTATAAATCCGGTTATTCAGAACTAAAAAACTTGTTTTAGTCAATGTTGAACTAAAAATTTGAATAAAGTAAAACACACAAACATCGCCATAAAAACAACTTATAAAGAAAAAAAAAAAGAAACGCACCTGTTCACGTTGCTCTCTCAAGCGATCGATGAACGGTTCGCTAAAATTAGGATCATTGGCAGGATCATCATCGTCATTATTTTCAGGCTCTTTGTAATCTTGTGGAAAGCGATATACATAGAGACGCTTGATATCGTCTAACGCCAATGTTCTATCGGCTTGAATTTGATGCAGTCCAATGGCTAAGAAATTATCGCTACCAGCAACCACTGACAAAGGTTTGTCGTAATCTGTCACGTTGCTTTTCCTAAAGGGACATATGATACGAATGTAATTATGGATTTCCATCAAATGGATTTTCTTGTGCCAATAACGTATTTAAGGATAAAAGTTTAAAAATACTGCTAAAGCTTATAATGATATTTATGTGAATTGCAGGATAAATTTTTATTTTCATCACGCCATTGAGGTAATTGATTTTAGAGTGCTTTTTTTAAGAAGGGAAAATCACATTATCAGATGATTGACATGAGGTAGTTTATGTTTATACGTACTTTAGAAAAATTAGTTCTAAATATCATTATAAGACCCCTTAATATATTTTTAATAAATAGATGCATTATACACATTTAGTCTTTAGGTCAGCAGAATTTGATAAGCTTTAATACCCTTAAGAAAGTCCTAAAATGTTTTGCTTGTATCTTATATTACAAAGTTTCGATCATATTTAGAGGCTATATTTAGCCATCCTGGCGGTCTAGAGGTTGAATTACGGTTATTAAAATTAAATACAAACACAATATTTTATCATAAACTATTTTTGTAAAGATTATACGTATTATCGAATTTTGTAAATATTTTAAAAACTCGACTGTCTCTAACTTTAGCAAAATCAATATCAATAAATATTAATGATTTTTCAATATTAAACATTCTATGTTAAATTGTATTTAAAAACCTTAAATCAATAAAAATATACGTTACAGAAAATTTCTTACTATATAGTCATCGAATTCTTGTACTTTATTTAGAATTAATCGTTACGTATTTAAAATATATCTAAAAAAAAGAAATAAGCATCCAACATCGTGTGATAGAAAAAAAAAAAATTATACGTTACACAGGTTCTTGTCCCTTGAATCCATAATTAGATAAGAGCTCTTTAGTCTTTCTAAGTATCTGTGAATCCTTAGCTGTGTGATAATGTAAACTTGCCCCAAGAACATGTGCTACGGCTCTAAGTAGTTGGCCGATAAATTCACGATCGTAACCGTCTATGTCACGAAACTCATCGTACTTGCCTGCTATTATGCATAATCTCATTGGAAAAGGATTAGCCACTAAATCTTCATCGTCATTTTTTGCACGCTCCCGAAGGTTTTTTAATTTACGCTCAAACATTTCTTGAATTAATTCCGATGAGTAACTTGTTTCCATCGCGTTTCTACAATTTTTATTTTTAAATCGATTATTTTTTTTTCTTACTCGAGTAAGTGGTTTATGAATATTAAAATTTAAGATTATACACGGAGGAATGTTCTATTAAATTTTACTATATTTTACAGTTATGGCGAGACAAACTTGCAATATCAAAAAAATTACTATAGTGGAAGGTAAAATTTTTTATACTTACAGTAAATTTTACTATACACTGAAAAAATGGAATTTAGAATCAATGAGAATCATTTGATGTTAAAAGATATTCGTTTTATTACCAATTGATACAAGAGGAAAATTTACTCCAATAATATCGACTTCCTTAAAAAAAATATTATACTACTCTGGCAGAAATGTTCCCGATTTTTTCTTAATTAACCAATTTTTTAATATTTATCCATTCGTTTCTCTATCGGTCCGCCAATAATATCACTTATAACGTCACAGTTTACGCGAAATTGAAAATCATGCTTTTGATATTAGACTCTTTTGATGTTTACAATATTAATTATTTCAATCATTATTACAGTTATAATCTATACGCGTACTCGATGTGCATGCACACAGATATACATGCATATATATATATATATCGATTGTTAATTAATCTTTTAGAATTATCATTAAATTAACATTAAATTAAACATGTTTACTGCTATCAAATTATTGATTTAATTATTAAATAATAATTATATGAATTTTGTTATAGTTTATAAAATATTATTTATTATTACAAAACATTTAAATCGACTTAAACTAGATCACAGGAAATAATAGAAAACTAGAAAATTTCAGTTTTTCTGTGAAGCCGTCGGCCATCCGTTTTGCAAGCGTTCATAAAAAAAATTGATCAGGAACTGATGAACTAGCCATTCCCGTCGGCAAAATTTACCAGGGAAGTGAAACAAATTTTTTTTACTGACAATTTTTTTTACTTTTAATCTTTTTGTAACTGACAAGGTTATCTTTTGAAGCAGCTCTTTTTGATTTTTTTGAAATTCATGTATGTTTCAGAGTAGATCAAAAAATGTAAATAACACTTTTTATCGGCTGCATAACTTTTGCAAAAGGTAAAAGAGTCTCTCAAACTAAAAATTTTTTTTTAATGAACAATATTTAAAATGTTTTTTATCGCGAAAGGTAAAATAATGCAGTATGTTTAATATTTTTCTGTAACTTTTAAAAGACAAAACATCTGAATTACTTGAAAATTTTTTAACACAAAAGTTGGAATGAAAGTTAATACAATAATAAAAAAAAAAAAAAAAAAAAATCAATTTTTTCTGTGAAGCCGTTGACCATTCATTGGTAGAACGTTTCACCAGGCGTTAATAAAAAAATTGACCAATAACTGATGAATTAACCATTTTAGTTAGTGAAATTTCTTCCAAGGTACCACCTAGCACAAATATTTTTGAAGCAACTTAACTTTAAACGAATTAAATCTGCATCTATCAAGAGAAAAACTTGTAAATTAAAGAATATATTTCTTAAATCTAAAAACTAAATTTGAAAACTGTTAATTAAATTTTTTTAAATAAAAGAAATATATTGAATGCATGTCTTTATAGTTACGTAAACATTAGTATACATATACTCTTATTTGTATGATTCGTACAATTCTTTTAAAATACAATTCTAAATGTTAAAGCCTCCTTAAACTTAGCGCAGCTTTGCAGAGCTCATCCAAGAAAATACAAATTAGGAAGAATGCTATAATACGCACGAATAGTCCAATACAGCTTGCAATTTATAGAATCTTACATTTTAACTTAATTTAGGTTTTATGTGTAAATTACAGCTATTGTAACCATTCAATATATGACCAAGTGTAGGCAGTTGATTAGTACTATATTACCCAGGGAATGGCAGGAAAATGGCATTTTTTCATTTACCAGTATAATACATGCGGTTATTGGACTATTCGCGCTTGTTATAGCTTTTTCCTTAGCTTGTCTTTTCTTGGTTAAGCTTTGAAAAGTTATAGTAAGTTTAAGTAGACTTCGGTGTTTAAGGTTCTATCTAATGGAGGTCGCGCCAGTAAAGAAAATATATTTTTTTCTTTTTCTCCATTTGTCTCGTTCAAGTTCAATCCTTTTTAAATAATGATATTAAAATTATTTAATTTATGCTAATGCCTAATTCATTTACAAATGTGAGCGAACTTTGTGAACAAAATTTTTTCCGTGTAATCATTTATTAGAAAGTTTAAACACGTAAATAATTTTATATATTTGACCATGTTTACGAGCCCATAATGTATATCTACGTTTATAATTTTCAAATTCTTGAACAGAAATCATTGCTTATATTTGTATTTTTATCAATTTATTGCTCAATTTATTAATTTAAACGAAAAAACTATCTATTTTTGAATGTAACTTTTTATTAAATTTTCCTAATTAATTTTTCTATTCCTTCAACTTATTTATTGATTTAATTGTACCTCTTTGCAAAAAATTTCTTCTTGGTTTCCATAAATTTTCGCGTGACAAGCATTTAATATTTATTTTAATTTTGCAGTGAAATAGATATCCTCCAAATTTTAGTAGAGTTCTTTTGGAAGATGAGAACTTTTTTTTAAAACCTATACTACCACAATTTTGCGGGATGATTATGGGCATTGAATATAACTATATTTCTATTTAATTCAAGAATTAAGAATCACATAAATTTTTCTTTTTACTTCTAGATTTTATTTTTTTAGTGTAACTATAGCAAAAATTCAATATAGTATTTTTTTTAGTACTGCAAGTTTGTCATTCCATAACTATAAAATATAGTAAAATTTAATCAAACACTTCTCTTTGTGTAATAACAAATTAAGATTTATTAAGAAAATTCTCATCAAAACATTATTGTTCATAAACATAAACTCACATATTAAAAAAGAAATTAATATATCATAAAGTTTATTTGTTAAATATCTCAAACGGTAAATAAAAAATAAAATAAAACCCTTACTTCAATGCCGTAACACAAGCCTCCAAAGAATTCCAAAGTGTTTCCGGCTTACTTAGATCTAACATAATCAGTATAGTCGTATGATGGGGTGAATGACTGAGAGCACATCCTGTCATAGCAGTGGATATTAATGACGCGTCCAGGTGGCCAATTTCCCATACGTGTATCACGTCCTTAACCTGATTACATTCGCAAATCATTAATATGTTAAATGTAAGATGCTTTTAGAATTCTTAATAAGCTTAACTTGTTACTATGGTATTTGAAAAATTACAAGAAAATTTCATAAGATTTGGTGTCAGAAAAAAATTAAATATTAAATTAGAGATTTATTTTAATATATACTATATAAAAAAAAGTTTATAAAATAAACACTAACAGACTTTTTTATCGATGTTGGAATCAAGAATGTATTTTTTTGTAAAAATATTGCCTTTCACGAGCTTGGATCTTAAATAAAATATTAGATTTTTATATAAGTGGTAAAGTCTAGAATTTGCACGACATCAGTAATCCTTATACAGTTAATTTACGTGTTTATTGAAGTGACTTTTTTTGTATATAAATATTTATTTTTATTATCAAATTATAGCTATTTTGTAATACATAATCTACTATTTTATAATACATTTCAATTCTTAACTTTTATATATTTATTTTTCCTAAATTTAATTTTTATATATTCAACTAATTATAGGAAAGTTTCACAACTCTACATCACGGATTATAATGAAATTCATAAAAAAATTTTTTTTTTCTTAAATACAAATACAGTAAAAATTATGGTTATAGAGGTATTTATTATAATTATTTATGCATACACATATGAATATAATAAAAATTTATGTTATTTAAAATTTGACTTTACGTGATTCTATAAAATCATCAGAATTAAAGAAAAAATCTTTAATATTAGTCTTGTTATATTGCTAAAATTATCAATAATTAAAAATGAGGAGATAAATTGTCTTAAAATTTGCAGAGCCATAAAAAGTATTATCTTTTTTTATCTTTGGTTATCAAAACAGATTATTAGCGTCACAATGCTTAAATTAAAGGTTTCTTTAAATTTTAATGAATTTGGAGTTCCAATTTCGGTAATTTGAAGCAATTTCGGTTTTTATTATATTGTATATAATAAATTATATTAAACTTTTATCATACAAAAAACTACTGAGCGTTAATCTCGAAAACGGTGGTTTTCTTTAGATTTATATACGTATTTCATATAAAATCTGTGATTCGCAGTCTGATACTCTTAAAATCAATATAAACCAAAAAATTTAAATTACCAAACTCTTTCCTGCTTTTCTTCCATAAGAATAATCCATTGCAATAGTCGGCTTAGGTGCATCTTCTTTTTCTAAAAACCGGTATATCATTGTTGTTTTTCCCTGTATCACATTCACCAGTAAATTATGTAAAAATTTAAAAGTTTTATCAGAAATTAAAAAATTTAATAACTTGATAAAAATTTTATTTGGTTTAAGAATTGTCACATTATAAAATAAGATTATATTTTGTTATGATTTTATATATTCATCTAATATGATACTTGCCACTTCTCTGCTTCCAATGAGAATAATTGATTTATCATGACTTTCATTCGGATCGGTTTTTCTTTTAGTTTCTTCTTGAAGAGCAACTTTTAATGCTAATTCTCTCGTGTTTTCTTGATTACTAGTATAAAATATTACGTATAAAGTTAAAATTATCAAAATAAACAAAAAATGAAAATTATTAAATTGTAAGCTATGAATGAATGATTCATAAAATATAACTTATGAACTTAATAAATTTTCTCTTTAACAAATTCAAATTATAAACAAATATTGATTTGTTAGATTATGATTTACAAAAAAATATAAATATATGTGTATTTAAAAAAAAAGAAATAAATGTAAAAGGAAGTTTGATACATGTAAATAAAATGAGACTAATTTCTTGATTGATAATTATTTTATTTTACTTTATTGAATCACTTACGTCGTTTTACCGGTCATATTAACAAAAAAAAAAAAAAAGAAAATGACAAATCCAAGTCCAAAATCAACAATGCAACGTTCGTTCCATGTAAACTCGTGGCTATTCAATTTATCACCTTCTGTTTTCATACTCGTCGTCATGGAAACGTTTAAACCAATAATCGTCATCCATTCGACTCTATGCTAAATATTACTATCAGGGACAAACAGTTCAACTATCTTTCATTCATCTTTACATTTTCTTTTTATCTACAGTTATACAAATAAACAAGCTTGCATGTTAAACACAGAAACGAACGAATAAATATTATCAAAAGATTTTCTTTTTTTTTTGCAAAATATGGAAAATTTGACTAGATCTTGTTCCTTTTTTTTAATTAGAAATCATTCATTAAACTTCAGTCCAAAGTAAAATGTTTTCTATGTTAATATAATCCTTGTCTGCATATACATAAGTTTAGTGTAATAATATACATACAATACAATATTCTGTTATGATAGAGGCATTAAACATTAGCATGCTAGTTTAACATTTTTTTTTCTACAGTTTTATTTATTTTATTTGACATGCGATTTGCACGACAGTGGTATATAACATGGTTTTATCAGTCTTGAAGAGGAATCCCAATTAAGATTCTTGAACAACGTTAAACGATTGTAAAAACAATTATCAATCATTCATAATAATTATTGTGAATTCTTTAAAACTATTTCAGTTTTCAATTACATATTTGAATAACTTGAAAAAAAGTTAAATAATTTTATTTTGAGCCACTTCGTGCATCGGTTTTGTCTAATATCACTTTTTTATTTACCCTCAATCCAAATCCGAAATTTATGTATTCATTATGTACAATAAAGACTAGAAAAAAAATATATAGAAATTTTAAAAAAGCGGAATGCTTGATAAAATGATTTAAACTTATTGAATAAAGCTAATTTTGAATTGTCACGTTTAATGTAAACCTTAATACAATAGAAATATTTTCAATATACAATAGCGCTTGAGCGTTCCTTATTTGTAATAATAATTACAAAAAAAACAAAACAACAATATAACATTGCGAAAAAATAATGGTAGCTTTATCGCCCATCGGCAGTGAATTAGGGCTTTTGTATTTAACGAT
Organism: Anastatus disparis; assembly: GCA_017163975.1. Lineage (NCBI taxonomy): Eukaryota > Metazoa > Arthropoda > Insecta > Hymenoptera > Eupelmidae > Anastatus > Anastatus disparis. The sequence goes on from JAFFSR010000226.1 coordinate 8,680,514, forward strand.
TGCTGCCATTGATATCACCAATCTCATTTCAATAACGAGTTTCTAATACGATATAAGAAATTTTCATAGTTAGCCATTTATACTTTTTGGTCCGAATATAACCTCGTTACGTTTTTTTTCTTTATTTTTTCTTTTTTTTCTTCTTTAAATTCTATACGTTTCAGTCTGACATAGGGCTTGTGACGCCAAGTTCGTAACGTCCAAGTATATAGGCAATTTATTTTCATTAAATTTATGTAATGTTAGTTTCTCGCTTTTATAAGCATATATAATATGAATATAATTACAACCATTCCAGCATTTTGGAACACACAATTCGTTTGTACAAAATAATTCGCAATCCCGCACAATGCAGGATAAGCACACAAAAAAAATGTCAATGGTCATCTAGTCCTGTGATAATTAATTGCATCGATAATACAATATACAACACGCTCTGCATGTTATCTAGTCCATACGTCGTCTAGACAATCGTTACTCAACTCCTCTGCCGGTAAAACTTTAAGATTTCTTAACGTTTCGAGGTAGAATGTCAGTTCGGAAGTGACGACACCATGTTGTGGACCACCATTATTAACAATATTCATTTTTATTAACTGATCTCTTAATTTTTCTTTAAATGATGTATTTACAGTTCTGTAGAGCACTTGCACTTCGTCATTTGGAAGAATGCCAGAAACTGCTTCATGAAGTTTCACTAAGTGCCTGTACATAGATAATTATTGATTAATTAATTTGATGATTTTATTCTTACAAATGTTTTATTAAATATTAGATTTAATTTTAACAACATTTTAAAAATTATACGAACCTAGAAATATTTCGAAAAGAAGGCGATGGCACCGGTGGCCTAGCAGTCCAACTAGAAATTTGACCTCCTAAAAGATTATCAACGATTGTTAATATTTTTCCTTCGATTTCTCGGATATGAGATCGGATATCTCTTTCGACAGTATCGAGTAAAGCCACTCCTCCACTCACACTTGACATACCAACAACGCTGTGGTTAGAACTCTGTTCCGCAAGAGCTTTCGAAAAAAAAATTTTAATTTTAAAAAAACAATTTAAGAAATCAATAAATTTTTATATTTTTAAATAATAACAAATACTGCTTAGCCATACCTTGAAAATGCGCTTTTACAAAAGGCATTAACCACAGAACAAGTTTCAAACTTCGACCCGCTAAAACAAGTATTGTGCTAGTTATAGTCTTCAATCCAGCTACTTGCATGGCGCCAGCGCCTAATACAAGTTGACAACAACGTGAATTGTAATGTCGCAAAATCTCAGCTAACTGACGACCGATCATACCCGATAACGCTGATAATTCACTAGCAGTTCTATAATAATATAATCGAATTAATTTATATTCGAAAAATAATTATTGCAATATATCATATAACAAACAAAATTATAAATATATAAAAAAATTTATATGAAAAATATCTTTATGAGAAGTAAATACAGATTGTTAAAAATTAAAGTTTTAAATCTTTGTATTTTTTGTTGGATTATAATGTTAAGTATTTTTAATTTGTAAGTATTCTCTATATCTTTCCCAATCCATGCATAGATAGCTATATCTACCTCTAAGGAATTGTGTTACGTAATTTATTTAATTAAATAAATAAAATAATGAATAAATTTTATTTGTCTGCAAAATCTGGGAATTCAGTAAAAAAAAGTTTGATTTAAAATAATTGAAACTTTTTATTTACCTGCAATATTCCTGAATGATTTGAATCAATATTAATACAGTTCCCACAACGGCATACTTTTCTTCACCAACATTCATAACGTTTGCAACTTTATCATTTTTATTGATATCTGATTTACATAATTCATAAGGAAAACATTCATTTTTATGAATATAAGTCACCAATGCTTGAAATTCTGGCGGGACATCAGCCTGTTTCCATCTTTCTGAATCTAATACGTGACTTAACTTCATTTTACGTTCTCCATGGAATTTTTGAACAAATTTACTTGCTTGAGCCTAATAAAAAGATAAACAAGATTTCATAAATAAATAAATTATTTTGAAATGAAAATATATATATATATATATATTTTCTACCTTAAAAGCAGAGCGAAGAGCTATACATTGTTTTCCACATAATTTTTCACAAGTATCTGTAAAACTTTCTACAATATTCGCTAATTTACAAACTTGAGTAGTAGTCGCTCTTTCACTCAACCAAGATCTGTCATTCCAGTTTGTGGAATCTTTATCAACAGATTTATTAGTTGATGTGTCACTTGAATTTTTTTCTTTTTCATTTTCACTTGGACTTGCAGAAACAAGATTGCCCAGTCGTTCGTGACAGTAATCGCAAATTGAAGTAAGCATATCTGCTAATTTTGTAGTAACTCGAATGTGATCTTCATCTGATAAAAGTCGATCCATCAAACAAGATTCATTCGATCGATCTGGTAATGTTTTCCCAGCTGCTAAATCTGCTGTATCTTGCATAACATTTTGGACCGCCTAGTTTACAAACAAAATGTAAAATAAATACTATTAACTTGTATAATTTTATTAAATGATTGTACTAACTTTTATTCGATGCAAAAGAAATGTGAGGGATTGTATCGTATTATCTAAAAGTTTTAATCGTTCATTAAGTGAAAGACCACCAACTTCAAGAGCAGCTGCTTGTTGATCACTACAACAATCACTATCGGCTAATGCTTCAATAACACGTTGTTTTGTTACTGCTCTTATAGTTGTTATTGCTTCTTCTTTATAAGTATCAATAAATTGGAAGTGCTTCTGGCGTAGAAGACCAGATATAATAGAAACAAGTTTATCCTAAAAATTTGACATATTAAAATAAAATGAAATGATTTTTTAGTAAATACTATAATAAGTATATTTTGATTTTTGTCATTCTTACCCCATCTAACACAGCATTATCACCACCTAGTGGTCTATTTAAATCTGCTGTCGCATACCTTTCAAATTCAGTATGTAACATTTTATTAATAAGTTTTTCCATTTCTGATAATTGCGAGCCTAGGTGCCTATAAATTAAAATAATAATTATAATAATTTCAAAATAAATGTAAGAATAAAGGATCATCTTAACACAAGTAAAAATTATTAAACACAAATTAAATTACCTAAAGCTATGGATTCCATTCAACTCTTGTAATAGTATTTCTTGCGTTGTAGAAATAACATCTAAAGCTGCAACATAATCTGGCGTTGATAATAATGACTGAATCATTGGTTGACTCTGATGTACTGTTGCTATAAGTTTCAATTTCTCCTGTACAATTAAGTGATTCGATCGTGCTCTTTCCAATCTGTAATTAAAAATTTTTCATTAACTTCATTTTTAAATTAAAAATGTAGAATACTTAAAAAACGATAATTATACCTTAAAACTTGCAAAGAATTTTTTACAAGGCTTTTGTCTATCCCATGAATGTTTTGGCGGAGAGCTTTTAAAACAGTAATTGTTTGAGTTAATTGTTCCATTAAAACATCATGCGATGTCATTGCATGAAAGAATGCTTGAGATTTTGATGCCACTTGCTCAGCAATTTTCACTTCCACAATATCCAAATAATGGGTAAGCTATGAAAAAAATATTTGAAATAAAATTAATACACTAAATTGAAAATTATATAAATAATAAAATAATTCATAGACATACTTTTTCTTGCATTTGTTTAACATTTAAAACAATGTTTTTTCCTTCACCAAGAAGTCCACCTTTTGAAAAAGCAAACACTTCATTGAAATTTTCTTTTTTGGAAAGGTCCAAATTTGGATTTAGAAAAATTTTTGGTATGTTACTTAAATCAAATTGTGTACGATCTATAAATAAGAATAACAAACTTTAATAAATCAAAAATAATACTAAATATAACATTGATATAAACATTCATTAAAAAATATATACTACCTATTGGTCCATTAGTACCACTAAATGATTTAACTTTTCTAAGGTTAGGAAAATTCTGTAATAATTCATGAGGAGAGGCAGGAGGAAGATTTAAACTTGAATTTAAACGTGTATGTTTACGGTATCTCTGTCAAAAAAGTTAAATTGTTAAAAAACTGAATAATTTTTAAAAATATTTGAAAAATTCTTAGAACAGACTTACCCGTGCTATCTTTTTCAAATATGACTCCAAATGCTGCTTGGTAATTTCAGGCAAATACGGACATTTGGGGATCTCAACTTTTTCAATAAATGAGTCTCCCCAAGTTTTTGTAAGAAAGTTACTCTGTTTTCCTTTATTAGGATCATTGAGTACAGCTGGCAAATTTTGTGCAGCTGAATAAACAGACCAAGAAGCACCAGAGGCACCCGCTACCTGGCCATTACTTTTCTTCTGCTGTTGTTGTTGTTGTTGCATTGTTGCGTGCTTAATGGCATGGGCTACGTAATCCTTATCCGATACTCCTTCAACTGGTAGACTGGAGCATACACCATTATAACCATAACGACAGACAAAAGAACCACCTTCTTGGCTGCAATGTTGTTCACGCAAATGCCTAAAAGCATGTCAACAAGTGACTTTTTTTACATTGCCTGCTTTATACCGCAAGTGTCTCGAAAAGATACTACGTGTGCAGCTTTATAGGTTAAGTCACACAGAGAGTGAGAGCAGAGCATGAATAGCCAATATTCATCCAAGTATCACTGGTAATGATTTCGTATAGGTGCACAAAAACCTACCATAATGTAAAAAAAAAAACTAAAAAAATTATGACCCAAGAACAACAACTTTAACGATAAAAAAAATCATAAAAAAGTGTGTAATGTTACAAGGAGGGGCGCACTACTTGACGCAACCTAAAACTGTATTTTTACAAATATACAAAGAAAAATAAAGTAGACATAAAAATTACCTGATAAATTCTTGAATATGTTTAAATGTGAGGTTAGAACAGTGCTCGCAAGGCAATATCGTAGCGACCACTTCTGGCGCAAAGATCCTTGCCATTTTCCAATTAATAATCCAGCTGTTCACACTCTGCCGCCACTGTTCCTTCCTCTTTTTTTTTATATCTAACTTTAAAACTTCTTTACATGATTGCAAAACATTTCCTCATAACACAACAGAATACATATTTAAAGTTATTTAAAAAAAAATAAAAGAAAACAATCAAGGACAAGTACTAATATAAATTGCACTATTATAAGTATCGTAAAAAATCGAGGACAGAGTGTATACGGCGCGTACGCGCGCAGCCGACGTAGCGTTGAAACTCTTCTTTGGTTATGTATGTGAATTTTATAGCTATAATACACCACACCTGACCCGCTGACGTACAGTGACGTCGACTACTCCGCCTTGTTACTCGCGCGCGAATCGTGTATATGCTATTGCTATCCGTTACGTAGATATATATGCATTCATATTTACGATATTTTTGCATGCCTTTACATGATTTTGTATGATAAAGGCTATTACTCCAGGTGTTCGAGAAAAGTAAGTTAATCACCGTTTAAGGAAAGAATCATTTTAAAATGTATCAGTCTTTTTGATACTTAGATATAGTTTAATTTTTTTTTATACAAAAAAATACTATATTTCAAAATATAATGATAAATAATAAATTTTGAAAAAAAATGTATGCTAAGATATACAAATTTTTGAAGTTTTTTTTTAATTTTAGAAATTAAGTTTTATAGAAAATGCTTATATGATTAATACGTCGTTATTATTTAGCCGAATATAATAGCAATAAAAATTGGCTCAAAAAGTTACACTAATCTAAACGAATACTTTACATAGCTCAACAAAATTGATTTTTGTTTTTGAATAAATAATAAATAAACAAATAATTTATTTACAAAAATTAAAAATAGAAATATTGTAACGCGGAACTGAAATATGCTTGTGCAAAAATGATACTAGAGCATGATTGTGAATTTCTTAAAATAATAAAAACAAAATTCAATAGAATTAAAATGGCACTGTTACAATGCCACACATATGAAGGCTTCCTCGACCTACTTTATAAGTTTCGATTACAAGTATTATTAAGTGCTTCTATGCACGTCGTGAATAAAAAAGAAAAAGAAAAGCTCGAAGAATTGCAATTAATAGTTGCATAACAATTCTCTTCAACTTTTCTAACAAAATGATGAATTAGAAAAGAAATAAAGTTTCGAGAAATAACGGGGTATAGAAAAAAAGTTTAATATTGTAGCTTTTAATTATTCATAAAAATTTTATTAGTAAAATTGATGAACTAGAAAAATGTCGTGTAAAAAAATTGTGTAAAAGTTGCTTTAAAAAAAAAAAATCGGTAAAAATATGTCGCATATCTTTGAAAACTTGTGTAGCAAAAACATAAATAATCATGAACATCGGTAGAAAATTTAATGAATCAAAAAATTAAGACTAGATATCTGGTACTGATAAGAAAGAATACGGATCAGATTAATTTTGTTAGAGCCTAAAGTAAAAACAAGAAATTTTACTACGAAGGAAATCTAAGAGATAAAACGACAAGAAGGAATTTCATGAGTTTCCGCGATTACATCAAAATTTTCTTTCGTAATACCAATGCAATCGAAAGAAATATGTTCATAGTTTTCGTTATCAATTTCATGGGAAAAATCTATGTATAGTTGCAATTGTTTTCTTGTACCAAAGTAAAATGTTAATTTCACTAAAATTTTTGCATTACTATAATTTTAATATAATGAAAATAATGTTTAATTTTAAGATGAATCGTTTTATTGGAAAAAAATATTTGTGAAAACTATGAACATATTCTATCTATTCTCTATTATAAAATTTAGTATTTTTAAAATCAATGAATTTCCTAATTTTTCATAGATTTCCGGCTCTGTAAAAATCTTCAAATTTGCATATAAAAAAATCTCATATTCGATTTTGCTCGCGCGTTGTTATTATTTATTATTGTCTTGATTGGTGTGGTCGTGGATTTTGTTGTTGTTGATTTGTCAGTACTACGAGCTGATGAGCACCGCGATTAGCTACAGGAGAGTTAAGTTGCTGTTGTTGTTGCTGCTGCTGTTGTATTCGTTGAACTTCGAGCGCAAGAAGCTTTTGTCGTTTTTCTTCCATTAAACGCTCACGATGTTTGTGAATGTAATCGTAAACGTTTGGCAAACCCATGATTACACAGGCAGATAAAGCTGATCGATACATGTTCATATCTGTTGCTTCGTACCTGATGACAAAAAATATGAAAACAGAAATTAATATGATTGGCAGTGCTTTAGTATGAAAATTAAAAAAAAGAAAATCAACTGTACGCAGTAAAAAATTTTTTTCAAATTTACACACGAAAATATTTGAGGTGAGGCACAAATTTTTAGCGAAATTTATAAATAATTTTTGTGTAGATTTGAATATAAAAATTTGAGCACAAAAATTTATGAATAATACACAATTTTGAATAATGAATTATGTCATTCTAATTTATGAGACAATGTAAATAACAAAATACGTATTTTGCATCAAAATTTGAGGAGAACTATTGTTGTTTAAAAGTACACAGAAATTTTAGATTTAGATAGATAAATAATTTAATATTAATTTTATGTACTTATATGTTAAATTTTAACATAAAAATTTTAAATGAGAAAAAATTTTAACGAATTACATAAAATTATTACAATTTTATACAATTATATAATTTATTGATAATTTTAGTATTTTGTATAATTATACAACTTTTAAATATAGTAATAATTAAACATACCACTCATCAGTTTTCTCATCATAACACTCGACCTGATACGTAGTGCTAACACCATTGAAACCTCCAATAGCGAATATCATATCGTCAATGATTTCAATAGCAAAATTACTTCGTGGGTTATACATATCAGGTATACGCGTCCAGGTATTGGTAGCTGGATTATACTTTTCTCCGCAGCACATTCGTGATATACCATTAAAACCTCCTTTATTTTCCAAATTTTATTATTATTTTAATAAAAATTTTAGGTTTGATAAAAAATAAAAATTTTTTTTAAAATAATTATTGTACCTATAGCATAAATAGAACCATGATAAGCAATACAAGATACGCCACTTCTACGCGACCACATTGGTGCTATCATGGTCCATTGATTAGTTTGCGGATCATAAACCTCAGCCGAGCTTATGCACTCACGACCATTGAAACCACCAGTTATGTAAATTTTGCCTATTAAATCATAACGCTCCGATAATTATTCAAGTCTATTTTTAAAATATCTAAATAAATATAGGTCACATGTTACCATTTAACGTTGTAGCACTGGCATCCGATCTTTGAACATTCATAGAAGCAATCAGAGACCATTGATTTCGTCGATAGTCGTAACGTTCGGCAGTATTTTGACGATGATAGCCATCAAAACCACCCATTGCGTAAACAATGTCATTCAAAACTGCTACACTTACGTAAGACCTTTTTTTCATTTAAGATTAGAAATTAAGTTAATAAGAATTCAATTAATAAAAACACAGAAATTATAAAGGTATGCGGAAGAACTGGTGAAAAAATTTTTAAAATTTATTTAGAGCATTCAAAAAGTATTAAATTTTTCAAACATGATAATAATCTTTAAACAAACAATATAAAGTTTTTCTTCAATTTTTTGAAAATTCCCACCAATTTCATTCAACACAATAAAAAGAAACAAACCTTCTGGCATTCATTGGCGCGACTTCCCGCCAAGTTTTTGTCACTGCGTTGAAACATCGACAGCTATTGAAAAAGTCGATGCCATCGAAACCGCCGATGACGTAAATGTTATAGCCAACAACCGCTGTACCATGATAAGCTCTTGGTCCATTGGGATCAACTTCTTCGATCTTTCAAATAAAAACAAAATATTTTATTAAAAATTTAAAGAATAATTATTAGTATACGTAATAATGCGCAAATGTAGAAAGAAATTTATAATATTTTTAGTTAAAAAATAAGTTTTCGTACAGTACTAAATAAATGAATAAATAATTACATATTAAGAAATAAATAAATTTTTCTCTTTTATTAAAAATTTTTTTTAATAAACTCAAATAAATATAAAATAAAAAATTTTCAATAGTAAAATATTCGTAGCCTGAAACATTCTCTAAATCCATAATATAGTCTTAAAATTTAAGCTCGCGAGTGCACATAGAGTACGCATACTAGTCGATAAACCTTAGCAGACCTTGACCCAACGATCGGCCCTAGTATCATAAGTCTCGATCAAGTTAGTAGCAGCGGTACCGCTCCAACCACCGATAGCAAATAATATTTCATGCGGTACTCTTGGTCTGGCTATTTCTGGCGTTGGTACTTCGCCGTCCTTTTGCGTTATCATTTCAAGATCGTAAAGAAATTTTAATGTCTCGATGACAATTGGCCGACACGATTCATTTCCAACGACGTACAAATGGTCTTTTACGTTTTCCAAAAAAAATTGCGTATCCAGTAAACCAAGACGTATGTTGCGCATCAATTCTACTATATGACCCTTGCGATTTTCAACGTCGTGATTTATCCAACGGATTATTAATTCCCATACTGTTTCCTCGTTTTTAACATTGAGCTCGTCCTCGCCTATTAAGGCCGTTAATTCTTCGATCGGTAACGCAAGAATTTCAGTGCAACGTTCGGCAACCTAAATTTTAGTTTTTTTCGTCTTTTTATAATTTAATATTTTAGAATTTTAATAATAAAACTATTAACTACTTAACTATTTAGAATATTTTATAAGAACACAAAATAATTTCTTAATTAAAAAAGTTACGACTTTTTTTTTAACTTTACAACTTTTTTATAGTTTAATAAATTCAAAGTTAAAAAATTCATCTAAAAATACTTTCACGAATGAAAATAGTTTTATTCGAAACGAATTAATTAATTTAAATTGATGCCAGGAGAATGGTTATTTCAATTTCGTACTATTATGATTGATTCACTTTACCAATTTTTTTTACGTTTCTAGCGAATTGTTTTTAATCGATATTGGTTTCAGGTGTTATAGTAGTCCAACATCAGGCAGCTTGCCCAGTAAATGACCGTATATCTTAATAAATAATCGTATTTTGAAAAATATTTTCGTATATGTGAATAATAATAATAAATAACTTATACTTGTATTTTCAGATTTAATAAGCTTTGATGATTTATTATCAAGCATTTTAATAATTTTAAAAGCAATAATACACACGTTTTGTATTTCGACTATTCATTGGTATGAGGTCAATTATTGGAAGATTTATTTTACTTAAAATTTGCATCTCTTTGCAAACATAAATTAGAGTTTAAGTTAATTTTTTAAAAACAAATTTAGTCATGAATGTTTTCAAAAGGATAATCTAACATAAATTTTTTCGAACCAAAATGTGATGTTAAATTGTTATAGATCAATTCTACCGAGGTCGTCAGTGGCTCACTCGATAGAGCGATGGACTCGTAATCTCGAGGACTCGAGTTCGAATCCCGCTTGCGGCAGCCGAGTGATGCAAGCACCAATGTACATTACAAGTGCTTTGTTCACAAACACACTGAGAAATCTCCGTCGCTAATTAGCATCGTAATGATAGCATAAATACAGCAACGTTAAATAAAATAAAAAAAAAAAGATCAATCTTTTCAATTTCCGCTTTTATGTATTTAAAATTTTGAATGAATTTTTTTTTGTTTTTCTGATGAATTAAGGGATTAATCAAGCAAATTTTCTTATTCGGTGAAAAATTTAAAATTTTTTTGGCTTGTTTGTAAATTTTTAAAGGATGGAATAATAAGAAGAATACATTCATAATAAGCGCCAACATTTTTACTTATAAAATTTGAACTTAATAAATTTATTAAAAAGAATGCGTCAAGTGACTGGATAATTTAAAAAATCTTAAAAGAGACGAATTTGCAATACTGAACTCGAACAAAAAATATATTCTTTTTATGAATTTTTATATTTTAAAAAATATTGTGATTATTTGTATACCAGAAAAACATATTTATCAACAGTTCTAAAGTGGACCTACACCGGAAGAAAAGCAGCCACAGATGTGCATTGAGACATGATATTATTCTTTTATCTTTCGTCATTTAATAAAGAAGCATATGAAAAAGCTTCAAGCAAATACTTTTTTTACAATCAAATAATTTATAATGCAAACCGAGTAAAAATCCATAAAACATTAATATAAACGTATTAAATCTACAAAAGAATTTCATGGTCAATAAGTCCCAGAATTATTATTATTAAAATTAATTTTTTTTCGATAGCATGTAACATATTTTTCATGCTCTTGGGAAATGTATCACTTTCACCTGTAATTATTAATTTTATATATAAAGTTTTGTATTTAATATATTATGTTCTTTACTAAATTAAATAATATAAATTTAATTTACTTGATTTCTGTAGTTTTTATTTTAATATTTCCCTTGAGTATGACTACTCCGCTTTACTTTATGGTGCATGTTTCTTATATGAAAAACAATTTTTACGATACATATAATAATTTTTATAGAAAATCAAGTATTTTCCATTAATATGGAATATAATAATTATATTTATTGAATTTCTCTTTGTGTTTCTTTCATTGAGAAATAATACCCTCATGCAAATAGTTTTCTTTAATATTTATTAGGATTGATCATTTTTTAAATAAGGCCTTTAAATAATTCTTTTTGTCATCGAATCAATTAGAATTAAAGTAATGGTGATTTTAAGTTTAAATGGTATTAAAAAATTTCACAGTGAAATTCGTTTATTTATAATATTTTAAAAATAAATTTTTTACCTAAAGTTACTAAAAAGGCTAAATTTTTAAAATTTTGCATCCTAGGAAGTACTTGCTTGATCTCAAATAAAATTTTAAATTGGGGCGTTTTATCTTCATGTTTATTTATTTATATTATTTATTATTCTTCGTTCTTCATATAGGATTGAAGTGCGGATGTATTTATTAGTATGAATAATAAGTTGAATGATTATTGAGCGAGTGAGGCTGTTTTTATGTTAATGACGATACTTTTGTTGTTTTAATATAATTTATATTTGTAATATTATTTCACGTTTTGATTGATGGATGTTGTTGACGATATTTGCATTTATTTATTTATGTATTTATATAAATAGGTATAACATCTGTGATATCACTTTTAACGTGATTTATAAAGTATTACTATTGACTATGATATCATTTTATGTACAATTTAAAAAGTATGTTATATTTCTTATTTTACATGCCATTTTTGTATCATTGTTACAAAATAAATCAATATCTGTCTATCCTACAATGTTAAAAATTGATGAAGTTGGAGCCATTTGAAAATTAGGAATTATGTAGGATATATTACAAGTAACAACAAGCATTGCTCCGGATTAAGTTTCAATATATTAGTGCAGGTATATTTTGTATCTTTTATATACCTGCACTTATTTAAAATAGAAGAAGCGGTAAAATTTCTCATAAGGTCGAGAGTTGGCTAAACGTTTGAAGTATTTTCAACTTTACATCGCAAGTGAACTATTTTATGCTATTATAATTTTTTTTTTTTTTTCATTTTCCATTTTATAATATTATTTAATATTATACTTTTAATACTAATTTAGCTCAAATATTATATTTAACTGAAAAAAGCTATTAAAAATCACCAAAAATTTTTAAAATATTTGTTTTTTTGGCCAATATAAGAGTTTTTAATAGCTGAACTTTGACAAATCGCAGAACAGTATATTTGATCTTTATAGAAAAAAAAAATTGAAAAAAAAATTTTTTTTACCAAAAATTTAGCAATGGTTTATGCAAGCACGAAATTTCAGGTTGATAATTCCGCATCAGAACGTTACAAAATATCATCCGGTATGGTCTAGTGGCTAGGATACCTGGCTCTCACCCAGGAGGCTCGGGTTCGATTCCCGGTACCGGAATTTTTTTGCATTTTTTTTTAATTTTTCAAAAAAAAACGTTAAATATACCATTTTTTATTTTTATTTTTTAAAAAAATTGAAAATTTTTTTTTTTAATTTTATGATAATTCTATTTTTTTTATATATTTTTTGGTATATATCTCTAAAATGACAAATTTTTATTTAAACTATTTAATACAATATCATATTTTGTCAATAATAATTGTTTTTAAAATTTAATTACTAAATTAATTATTTAAAAATATTATTTTCAATCGTTTTAATTAAAAAATTTATTCAAAGTTATGTTAACTAGAATTTGTTTTAAGTTGAGTTATGCTTTTGCAATTAATTTTAACAAATTAAGTAATAAAAATATCAAAATTAATTATACTCGATTATTAGATGGTTAAGAATCAATTATATTTAATTATTTTTAAAAAAATCATAAAATCATTTATGATTACATAAATTTACGAAAATGGTAAAGCCAATACACTGCTTTGACCAGTGAGTCAAAATCAACTATGATAAAGTAGGAATCTAAAGTCGGTACTTAGTTTTTCTTTAGGCAATTTAAATGTTCATAATATTATCATTAATAATATATTATGTAATAATGTTCATGATGCCGACCTGAACGAAATTTCTCAGGATGTATCGACGAGCTTCCTTTTCAAGACCCCTGCAAAAATGTTCTCGTGCAAAAATCATGATACCAATGCAATTTTCCGGCGAAAAATTTGATTGTAGAAAATTGCAACAAAGCTCTAAAACTCCGAAGATACTTAAATAATCGGCGCTGATCAATAGTTGACAAACGTTGTCTTGCCTTACATCCAACGTTCTTAAATATGCGTACTCCAGTAGCAGATTCATGATTTTACTGCTGACATTCGGTAAAAGGAAATCCGTTTTGTCCTTCGAATGTAACGTTGTTGTGAATAGGGTTCTATAAGTGAATTAGGATTTTTTTCAAAAGGATATATTCTTTTAAAATAAGATCTTTTCATATAATTTTTCAAAAATAAGATGAACTTTTTTATTGTATTAAAATTTTAAGGGAATGTTGAATATTGATACCTCGTTAATGTAATTTTTAATTATTATTTAATATTTAGTTTTATGAATATTTTTTTAAAACAATTCCTCAGGCTTCACTCTTTTATTTAATTACTTTGAAATATAGTTTTTCAAAATAGTAATTAAAAATAATTTTGTAGGTAAAAAAAATAACAAAGAATTTTTTCAAAAAATATTTATTAAAAAAAGTCAGAAATCATATCAATATTTTACTTCCCTGTTACAAACAGTATTCTTATTCATAAACATAATTTTTCAAGAAAATGACCGATTTTCATTTCTTATCATTATCGAAAAATTTTGAAGAAAATCAATATAATAAATAATTAATTTATAAAACTTTATAAATTTTTCGAAATATAATCCAACTTAATAAATAATTTAGTGAATCGCGTCAAGTTCCCGAAAATAATCGAAGACAATTCGATAACAAGTTAAAAATAAACATTTCTATAGCTTCGGCAAATAGTCTCGTTATAAAAAAGCTTATGATAAATGATAAAATATGTAACCCGTCAGTTGAATTATAAGTATTTTGTAGATTTTGTAAAATAAAATTTGTAGCACAATTGGAGAACCTGAAGTATCTGCTGCATGCCGATAATATAGCCCGGTGTATTGGAAATACTCCGCCATCCTCGAGTCTCAATACAGCATCGCAAAGTAAATTATTTTGTCTTAAATCGTAAAGTGATTGCATTGCTTGAGTACTCATGCATCGGCCATTGCTTTGATCGGCAAGTAAACGTTTTGAATTGACGCAAGATTTTTCAGCCTCCGTTAGATCTTCGTTACTACTACTCGTGGCAGCCAAACTATTGTTATTCTCGTCAATTTCCATCATCGCGGAATAAATTTTTTTAAATTTTTTTAAATTATAAACATGTATGTGTCCCGTATATAGATATATGAGGCCTTGCACTGATTTGTCAGCAGGTTATTTAAGAGACGACGTTAATCGAGACCATCATTCTTGTTTAAGTGCTTGACAATTTTTTTATTATGAGCTTTATTCTGCAAAGTCAATATTAAAAAATTCGATTTACAGTGTTTAACTTAACTTAAAGTAATCACATATACTATAAGCGAAACAATTTTTAAATCAGCAAATAATAGATCTATTTTACTTTAATGAAAATATTTTTTTCTATTCATTTTCTATTATAAAAATCGCTTCATTAATAACATTATTTTTTACAGAATTATATATAAGTAAAAATATTTTTCTAACCTTTTTTTTATCACGATGATTGAGGTTAGCAATGTTGTTTATTTGCGGACTGTTAATTTTGTAAAATCGAATAGCAATGTTGGTTGGAGCGTGTGTGTATTAAAACGAACGATTATTAGTGCACGTGCGGTTTACGGCGGCTTATTAGATTTGGACAATAAACAAAACGGTTTGGAGTAATGGTGAATATGCTTGTGATTTTTATGATTTTAAAAGCTAATTTACGCCGCCTCTGGGCTATGACATAGATCTTACATGTCTGCCGTTCAGTCAAGGACTGACATTACAACATTCGAAAATTCGACTAATCGAGCTGAAGCAAAGCGAACTGCGAATTTCTTTTTTTACGCCGAGATTTACTGTTGTTGTTGGTAAAACGACGAGGTACCACTAGAACATGCATGACGACATCATGCGACGACTGTTGATGATATACGTGTGGCAAACGACTAAAAATTAATTGATTACTCACTTCACACAACCTCATAGAATAATCGCATAGGTTTATTATTTTTAAGGTATTGTATTAATTATCGACTCTTAGAGTTTTTAAAAAATAATGTCTATAATATACAAACAATGTAATATACAATTTCATATAGAATACACTAGCACAAGTAGTACGCAATTATTATAATTTATAATGAAAATTATTGTCCCTTTCATATTTTAATATATAAAACTTTCAATAATGGTGCATTTCTCCAGTCCATTCAAAATGTTGCACCTCATCAAAATGTCTATTTGGAGTAGTAGATGCTTGAACAGCTTCACTTTTGTTTGAAGCGTCAACATGTGGCATTAAAACCAAACCAGCATTGGCTAACTGATTCAAATAATCACCGGTAGCATCTCCTAACGCGTGTAAAGAGTGATTACTGACTTCACCATATCTATCTAAAGCATTCCAAGATCTAGAAGTCGGTTTGTAAAGCTGACGTGTTTCTTTTATTGGCATCGGTTCTACACTAGCTATTGGAGCTGAACTTGATTGTGACTGCTCCTCGCCAAGTAGTCTCAGTGTCCAAGTAACGACAGTAAAAGTTGCAGCATTCGTTGGAAATGCTCGTATGATTGTGGAATTAAGACCACGGAATAAACAAGAATAACCTTCTGCTTTTACCGATTTACGAAAACAATCCATCGCCCCTGCATATCTTGATTCGCTATCTGCTTGGAGCCTAGATTTAACAACATCAAGAGGATAAGAAATAACCCAAGATGCAGTGCCTGCCAATCCACCTGCTAATAACATGTGTAATGTAGAGATTGGTGTCTCTGATTGTGTTAGAGCTTCGTAAGTCACAAAATATACTCCATAACTAGGTGCTTCTCTCAAAACTGTTATTCCCAAACCATTAAATACACCACGGTATCCTTCGGTTCGATAAATGTGGCGCAGACATTGCATAGGTCCTGAAAAACGTTTCGTATGAGAATCTTGTAACTGAAGTCGAGTTTTTGCAAGTTCTATTGGGCTACAAACTGGTGCTTGGGCTATACCAGCTGAAGCACCTGCCAAAAAGTGACCACTTAACTGATGATTACTATTGGCTGGTAATCCATTATTCAGGAATCTTTGTGTTTCACCATAAACGCCAAAAACTATAGCGTTGATCATCGCAACTCCTGCCATTGGTGATGACATACCTCGGTAGAGACCATTGACCTATTGAAAAGCAAATAAATCGGAAATCATTAAATTAATTTTTCTATTTGTAGATGCAAATGCTGCTTTCTTATTACTTTTAAATAATTGTATTCTAGAAAGTTGACTAGTTAATTAAATTATTAATTAGCCATATAGGGAGTTTACTAATGATTTTGATATTAAAAGTTAAAATTCTTAGATTACATTTGAAATTAAAAGAATTTTATTTTTTTAAAGATCTATTCTATATAAATCAAAGATCTTGAAAATTAATGTTCTGTTTGCTACCAAATGTGACGCAAAACAATGATGATCAAAATAAGAATGAATCAAAAATTCTTTTGTACTTATTTATCAATTGTTAAACAAAAATTAAGCAGATGTTGAAAAAATGAAAGCGAGCACAACAAAAACAGAATGTTTTGACAATCAGTTTAATAACATACCGAGTCTCGTGCGATGAGAGTTCGAAAACAATCCCATGTTCCTTTGTACTTTGGGTTACGTTGGTCTTGCGTCTGAATGTGAACCTTGACGGTATCAAAAGGATATCCAACCACAATACCTGCGCAGCCTGTGTAAAACAATGAATATTACGTTATTTAAAACAATATTATGTCTTGAATTTAAGAACGTCAAAGCAATTTCACAAAATCATCAGAACAGATAATGTGCGCAGTTTGTAAATATCGTAAGTCAGATAATGTTCACGTGAACAACATTTGTAAGACTACTGCAGCACATATATTTACTGATTCAAGATGATTTTCTTAGAACATACGAACGAAATACTTAATCGTTGAAAATTAGTTTAATGTTTAATTTAAAAATAAATAATAATTTTTAGAAATTTATTCGATTTTCCGTTTTTATAATAATATTTAAAAAATATAAAAAGTTACCTCCGAGGCATCCAGCCAAGAAATCAAGGGCCATTTTTCGTATATGATTTTAACAGATGAACTTTTCCGTAAAACGGACCGCAGGCGATCAAGTGCTCCGGAAATTGCGCTGTTTAGAGTCAGCACGGAATCCATGAAAATTACGAAGCCAGTGTATTCTATTAATCCCTTTGATGAGAATACCACCAAAGGCCAAAATATGCTGTGATTTGAGTTTAATTTAATCCAATGATTTTTTTTTCCTAGACCAACCGATAATCTTTCATAGACAGAAAAAAGAGTTTCATTTTTTATACGTTTCAATAAACTTTTTTATAAAAAACTAATAATTCAGAAATGAAAATGTAAATTAAGTGTGTAGTATTTTAAAACTTAAAAGGCACTAGTAACGTTATCGTTTCAGTACAAAATTTTTCCACAATCTCGGAGGAACATTCCTTATCAAATTTAGAAACCTTTTCGCATTTACTTAACTAATCAATGCTATCCAAAACTATCGATATCTTTTTTGAAAATTTGAACTTTGATTATTGAATGCATCATCAGAATTTTGAATGAATAATTATTTAATCTTAATTACTATACTTACCCTAAAAACTTGGCTACATTTCCGCAAAACGATCGACTAAATTTTAAAAATTTTAAAACGTTATAAAACCGTTTTGAAACTAAAAAAATTGATAAAACACGTTATTTCTTAGAAAAAAATTTTGAAATAATTTGAATTTAATTGAAGAATTAATTTGATCGCGAATCTTCCAGTTTCCACTTGTCGCTGGAGCAAAGATCAACTCATATTATCTGTCTTTAAAACGCGCGAGCCGCGTCAATAGAGAAATCAGAAATACTTATGTGTTGGAGTTTCGAAGGGGAATAAATGTTATATTATAATAAAATTTTCTCAACATGTATATAGAAAATCTTTCCATGTATTTGCTCATTAACTAGCGTGTGTATAGAGTGGGGAGATAGTTTGTGTGGACGTGGGTCAAAACCAAGAGGGATTTTGCTGATAAGGGAAGTCAAGTAAGATGAAGAAGAAGAAAAAAAAACGCTTATTTTCATCGCGCATCTTTTCAAGAGATGATTACAAAAAAAATGGGAGAAGCTCTTCATCTTCGTGTCAGATACTGATATTACAAACTCATTTACAAGTTCAAATGGATATGATAACCATTATATCATAATGTATGTACACGATATATATAACAAAGCAAAAATTGAATGAAGAAAGATAATAGTAGAAAAAAAAACATAAAAATTATATGAAATTTGTAAATAATTTTTGACGTTTTACATTTTTTTTATCGTCAATGTAAAAGCAATTTCTTATTATCCGATTTGTTGCATTTCTGTCTATCGTCAGTCATAATATTACTAATTAGTAAAAATAATTTTTTAAATTATTCATGTACGATGTATTTGTTTATAGTACTATTGTAGCTCAATAAATTTAAGCTAACTATCTAATAAAAATTAGTAGATTAATTTTAACAAATACATTGCCCGTCACTATTTTACTGATAGCGGAATTGTAAAACACATTTTACAATTATTTAATTAAAAATGCAAGCATTTTAAAATTAATGTATCGATTATTTATCAATTTTATTAATCAATTTTAAATTTTGTCAGATTTTAAATAACTATATTCGATATTGTTATGCAGAAGATCTTCGGGTTTATAGAAAACGTTTAAATCTTACAATATACTGATTAAAACAATTCCTATAGCGTTTTAAAATTTTCCATATTAAATGTTTGTAAAATTGTATGAGAATTTTTAGTCTCATATCAAATTTTTACAAAGTTTTACAACTGCGTATTTTTATTAAAAATGATTTATTTTTCAAATTTTCATTATTTATTTTTACGTATATTTTACGTTTTCCCAAATTATAAGCATTAGTTCTTTTTTTAATACATTTTAGCAACTGATGTTATCTATTATCAAATCTATACCATGCAAACAATATTTTAATTTGTAAAACATTTTACGACAGTCAAAACTAACAACAAAACTACTGGATTATCTCATAGCTCTTTTATTTACAAGACAAAATATAAAAATTAAATATATAAAAATTACATGATGATTAGAATGCGTGTTAATGTATAAATGAATAGATTCATTCAATACATTTTTCAATGCTATCTTCATTCACAGCATCAGAAATACTTAAAACGATCAAAATCGTTTTAAATTAATAAACCACTATTGAACGCAAATAATGATGTCACTAATTTCGATAATGTAATTTAAAAAAAAAATCTATCAAGACAAAAAAAAGTATAGAAACAAATAATATATCAAATGTGATGGAAAATAAATAGCGATAATTATATCACTGTAATTTAATTAAGACTTTATTTTATGCTCGGAAGGTGCTTGGAAAACAAAAATTTGATATAATGAAACTCGTGTTTTGTAATTTATCATCTGTTTTTAATGCTTATCGAGTAACTAAGAAAATATGAAAAATTAATTGCTTTAATTTATCGCAATACTATACTATATATTATAGTAAATAGAGTATTTACATAATTCTTTGACATTTGATTAAATAAATAGTCACTTGCGTAGTATTATTGGGTAATATATAATCAGTCATTTATTTTTTTAATATTTATACAAAATATATAAAAAATCATTTTTTAAATGATAATTTTAATAAAATTAATGAGATTCTAATATTAATCATAAATAAATAAAAATTATTTTTTTATTTTTATTTTTAACACTTACAATGTTACCCATCCGCATTAAGAAATTAATCGATCAAAATTAATTCTGTTGTTCTACCTAACAAATAGATGGAGGCATAAATGATGATTTTATTTTAAAATGTTTGCCATAACTACATCGGTCAAGTTGATTTCTACTATACGTTTATCTAACACAAGTACAAAAAACAGACTTATGTGCGCGTGCTCGTTCAACTTAATGCCGCTGATAAATCGTACGTGCGTACTATTGATTTTTCCTTGGCGGTTCGGCGCAAATATCCGTTGACAATGTGCATTTATTAAATTATTGCTCTTATCTTGAAGTAAGGTAAGTATTAACGCATTAATTGTTTTTTGTTTAGAATTTTTTTCATTAATTCAAGAAGGTAATTTTAATTTTTGAATTAAAGCTTAATACAGCTTTTAAATAGAATTTCAAAAATTTTTGAAGTTTGATAAAATCAAGAAAAAAAAAATTTTTAAGGAATGAAAAGAAGTAGGAAAAAGTAGCCGGATAAACGGCGCAGACGCACCTCCACTTGGTTAGGGAATGGACAGTAGTAATAGTAGGTGTGAGAGACCGAAAAGACGCATCTAGACGCACATGACGTTTTTAAGTTTATATTCTCTAAATATATAACAAGCCTAAAGTTAGCGAGTAGCACACGTATTCAAAGTAGTTTAGTGTTCAGGGCGCCAGGGAGTATATATATACATAAAATACATAAAAAAAGCTTTGGAGGTGCGTCCGCCCCCGCTTTTTTCTCTCTTTCTTTCTCTTTCACGAGCTTTTCTCGTCCATTATATACTTGAGAAATAGTGTGCGCGATAGAGTTGAGAGGTTGTACACTTTTGCCGGGGCCACCACACATCTTTTGTTTTATGAAACTACTTGAGTGTGTAGAAAATTTTTTTCTTTCATACTTTTCTTTATTAAAAGTTAGCGACAGTTCGTACTTGAGTCTTGCATAGATAAGAGTGTTAAAAATTACGTTATACGTGTGCAAGCTCTGTGCTTTTTTTTATATTCTACCTTCAGGTATGGACTTTGTGTTCTACATTATATTTCAACCAGTGCTTAACCTTTCCATTTTCTCACTCTCGAGCTTTAACCCATTGTTCTGTGATAATTAAATCAAGACCTCGATCCTTTTAAAGTGTAGAGAAAAAATTTTTTTAGAAAGAATATGAAAAAAAGCTTTTTTCATTCGGCGATACGATAGACTTGCTGCAACATTTGCAGATTTTCGTCATTATTATAGAGATATATAACGTATTATTTCTCACGTGTTAATATGCAGGATGATCACGTGGGTTTTAGATCAACTTGTGGTGTGCTGTGCGCGAGCGCGCGCGCACGTTCCTCACGAGGATCATACAAGCATCTATATATATAGGATGGCATAATATTTAGCCTGTATATGTAGAGAGCTAAAGTAAACGCGTGTTTAGTTAGCTGGCAGTCGTGCAAATATCTACGCGCGCACGCTCTTTTATTTCTTATTTTGATATTTCACTCACAACTCAGAGAAAGAGACAACTCTCGTCTTGTTCGAATTTCAAAAAAGTTTATCGTACTCAAAGATTTTTGTGCCAATTTCAGACTTGTGATTGAATATTGTTGCATAAAATTGAAAAAAAATTTGGAGAATAAAAAACAATATTTTGATTTTATTTTAAAATAACGAGTTTATTTGTAGTTTTAATTGTCGGGATAAATTTTAATATTTTATTTCCAATCGTGACGCAATTTGAAGTGTTTGATTCAGTGTAATTTGAGGTTTTATGAAATTGCATCACTCGTGCAAATAAACCGAAGAGAGAAAAATTTTGCAATGTAGGTTTTAAAGTGCAACAAACGTATCTTTCACCGTTTTTAATTGTTCAAAGTAAGTTTAACCATGTTAAAACAATGCATCTTTCTTATCTTATCTATTACAACAATTTACAATAATTTTAAATATTTTACATTTATTTATTCTTTATAATATTTTTAATAAGTAGAATATCTATAATTAATTTGTTTTTACGTAAATGTCGTATTATAGTCTACTTTACAAACCATGAAAATCATAATTCAAGTAATAGTTAAAAAAAAATAATTTCCAATTCAACCTTGTCCATAGTTCAAGGTTGTCTATGAAATTAAGTTGAATTTCCACAAGAGTATGGTCAAATTGTGTAATCAATGTTTATCACATAATATTTAACTCATACTATTCTTAGCATACGTGAATCACAGTAAAACAAATTTTTGTTTAAAAAAAAAAAAAATAAAATAATTTACACGTATTACGTGCAATCGATAATCTTTACCTGTACGTTATGTCAACTAAACATATGCCGGATGGATTTTGTACTTTAAAGGATTCGCAAAATAATTTTTGTTTTACAACCATGAAGTTATTTTTATCATCTTGTATATTAAAAAAAAAACCCAATTTAACATAAATATGCGAAAAACTCGAGCAATTAGAATACCTTAGTCTCTAAAATTGGAAAGTGGCCAATGAAAAAGTCTTTAAAGCTTTTTAAACGAAGAAAACGCTGAGACAAATATTGTAGCGGATTGTCATGCTTGGCCATTGGCTCAATTAAATTCTACTTTAATAAAGAGACCTTGGATATAAATGTTGATTGGTTTGGTTAATTTGTTGTTTTACAGTATTAACAAAACTTTTATCGGAGCCGGCCCGCTAACGAAGATCCACAGATACATATACATCGTTTGATTGATTTTAATATAAATTAATAGTAAGAATAAGAGATAAAATTTTATTAAGATTGAAATGAGTATTCCAAAGCCAGACGGACGTCTATCGGTGGTCATAGCCAATGAAATTTTGACTTCGCCAAGTTCACAGCCGCTCATTCAACAGGATCAACAGGTTACTTACACATTTTATATTTACGTATATTATTTTCTTGCTGAAAGGTATTAGTCATTGCATAAAACATAGTCGATAAATTATTTATTTAATGTATCGAGATGTCAGTTAGTGCCAAGTTGGAAAAAATTTATAAATTGTACTATAATAGCTCTTAGTTTATTTTTTAATGTTGTTGTTATCTTTTTAAAAGTCTTCTTTTTTTGTATATTTTACCATAGTTTATATAGTATTTTATTTATAAAAAAGTGTTTTATTTTTGGATTTCCGCCTTCTTCTTTTAACTTTCTTTTAATTTAAGAAAGGCTTTTTATGTAAAATTTTGAAAAAAGCTGCGTTCATTCAATCCGCAATTCAATTTTTACAAACTTGTAAGTTTAATTTTAAATTTGCAAATTTTTTAAAAATAATTTACTTTTGCTCTAAAACTGGAATATTTTTTCGCTAAAAAATTATTTTTGAAAAACTCTTTAGCCATGCTAAAAAATTTTTATTACAAGTATATAAAAATCAAGATTAGATCCTTCAATTAAAAAAAAAACTTGTTCAAAAATTTCAATTTGTTTAATAGTTATGAATGAATGAAAATTTAGCATTTACTTTCTATATACATGTTTAAATTCAATTTCTGCACTATTTTTGAAAACTATTTAGAATCATTTCTCCAGAGGTCGTTAGTGGCTTACTCGGTAGGGTGATGGATTTATGATCTCGAGGTCCCGAGTTCGAATCCCGGTCTCGACCGATTGACACAAGCACCACTGGATACATTACATGTGCTATATTATCAAATACACTGATGATCTCCGTCGCTGATTAGCATCGCAATAATAGCATAAATACAGCGACGTTAAATAAAATTAAAAAAAAAATTTTGTCTTAAATTAATTATGTGGCGGTTGAATGAATTTTTTATTAAAATTATTGTAAAAATTATAATATTTAGACAATAAAAGAGTTCACAATTTAAAAAAAATCATAGATCTAATGAACTCAAAATTTTTTTAGTGATTTTATTTAAGGTAAAATATTTCAAAATTAAAAGAAACTCCTAGAGTCAAAGATAAAACACACTCCTTGAAAGTAAACAATGTTATAATTTTTATTAAAAACAAGAATAAAATAACTATTAGATGTCTTATATTGAGTCTCGACAAATCAATCTTAACTTTTCGTTTATATAACTTGTCAAACTTTTTTTTATTGACCTTTATCTTTGAAACAAAAAATTTATTTCTTGTATATTTAACAATTCACTGTTTAATTACAAAGTAAAAAAAAAAATTATTCTCTATCTAAAATTCAAGGATGAGGAAACATCAGACTGTCCATTATTAACACCAAGCCCACCACCAGGTGAACCAGTTAGTAACATCAATAGTTCGCTAGCTAACCCAGGTGATGATGCGCCAACACCTCCACTTGATGAAGCACTCAACAACATTATTACCGAAGACAGTCTTGCTTTTCTAAATATCGTCAATAGCTCATGTAAACCACTCCATGATGGTGAGTGTGGTACGTCTCGAGATTATTCCTTTTTATTTTGTTTGCGAGTGAACGTTTTTTTTGTTGCTTTTTTTGCCATACATATATTCGAAGCTATTTTGTTACGGTCATTGCCTTTTTTTGCTATTGAAAGATAAATTAAGCGTTTGATACTGTAATTATTTGTACGCGTTTATTATAGCATTCATTTGTAGAACAAATTATGGTTTATTTTATACATTGATTTTTAATAAATTATCAATTATTTAAATTTTATTATAAAAAAGTTTCTTATAAGGAGCATTAACGTATCTAAAGAGCTATACGTTATTGTAACAATAGCTTAGTAGTTTTAAAGATACGCTTATCAGAAACCTGCTCAAATTACTTTGACTCGTCAAAATATTAGTTTCACGTATCTGATGTAATTTTTAAAAAATTTTCATTATGATTCGCTTGTATTGAATTTAAAATTTTTTTTAAATTAGCTCAATCAGTTTGCATTAAATTGTTAGGATTATATAAAGTAAAATTATAAAGTAAGCAATTTATGAAGTAAGTAACAAAGCTATATGACAATTGTATCACTAGGCAATATTTATAGCCTATTATTCTTATACATTTCGTACGTGTCTTATATACGTTCGATTCATCAATTGACCTTAACTAAACAACTTCAATAGCACTTAATAGTAAGCTTGTTTGAATCAATAAAAAAAAGTGCCTCGCGCGTTTCAATTTCACAAATATATCCAAGTGCTGTTTATTAGAAATAAACCACTAAAAAAAGATAAAAAAAAGAATGATTGCTTTTTGTTGAAAAAATAACTAACAACAATCGAATCATTGTAATACAATCATGCTTTAATATCTGATACTCAAAGTCATGCAACGCAGTTTATTTTTTTAATTTAACATATATATAATCTAAATTTTTTTTAATTAATAATTATTTTTATCACCTTAATAATATTGCTATCATATTGTTATAATATTATTATAATATTGTTATATTATTGCTATAATATTGCTATATAATATTAACAAATTAAATATTCTATTTATTATAATAAATAAAAAAAAAAGTGAACAAAAATTTGCAGAACCAAGTTCGAGAGACCCAATGGTCGAAACAAGTAGCAACAGTGGTAGTAGCAGCGATACAAATGAACCAGTTTGCACTCAATTGCTTACTCAATTAAATACAGCATATACTCATTTAGCTCCGGATGCGCAAGCACTGGTAAGATTTTCTTTTTACCTGATAAATTTTTTTTTTTTAATTTGACAACAATACATAATTCCTCGTTGGAACATCATTACTTTTCTCTTACGATCAATAAACAATATTAAATAAGCAGCTGCCAGTTAGAAAGTTTGCCAACAACTATTGTCTTGACAATTTATTTACGTCTTTCTCTTGTAATTTATTTTATGAGTCCGTCACTGTCAACTCACGGTCGATCGTTTGTTTTTATTCCTATGTTAACATTAATGTTTTTTTACAAGTAATTGAAAACATTTTAAATGATGTAAATTTTTTAATGAGTATTTTTTCACTACATATGTGTATGAACGTAAATATATGCATAAATTTCATCGACTATATAAAGTAATGATTTATCGAAAACATCATTAGTTTTTAAAAAAAGTATAAATTTATTTCTTTATTTATCATATAATAATTTAAAATAATTCAGTAATCATCAAGTTTTTATTAAACTTTAAGTTTTATTAATTGAAATATTAATTTAAATGTCGACGCAATTTATATAACAAATTGTGTAATTATGTATAATTAAATAAAATCTACTTTTGAGAAAGAAAGCTAATGCTTGATTCACGCTAGTTTAAAAGTTATATGCTTTTAATGTTCATTTGAAAGAGGCTTTGGCAGAGTTCATTAAAATTGTAAGTGTAGCTTGCGATGCTCTACGAGAACGCAATAATAGTTTGTTAAACACGTATGAGCATAACGAATTTTATTGGATGCATTGAATTGACGTTAATACGCAACTTACTCATATTTATGATTTATAACTTATGGCTTTTAACCAAGTTTTCACTATCGTTGTATAGAATCTAATTTAAAAATTAATACGTAAATCGTAATAGTAAAATTTATATGGAAATTATATCTAATGATAATTGCGAATAAATCAATAGACATGTGGTTTATTTCTATAAAAAAAACAATATCAAATAATCTTTCTGGAATATTTTATTTTAATGCTTCTAGCAAATGTTAAATTATAAATTTATTTTTAAATACTTTATTGAAATTTATGCATATTAAATATACCAATAATTATAAGATTAATTATAAACATAGAAAATGAATATTTAAATATAAATGTATCTCATTCAAATTACAGGCATTATTTCAAATAACATGATGTAAAATCTAAAATATATATATTTTAATAAAATAATAAATTATATATTTTTAACACAAAACAAAATAATATTCAAATTCAATATTAAATTATCATGAAAGTATTTTTATTAACTATTTGATTTTATTTATTTAGTTTTACAATCAAGACAATGGTGGAAAACCACCACTTACCGGCATACAATTGGTTGTGCCAAAACCCCCAAAAAATTATAGTTTTATGAGTTGGAATTGGAACATCATTAGAAAAACATTCTTCTGGTCGTTGATGTCACTCTTTGCAGGATGTATCGCACTTGCTGTTGGTGTTATAGCTACGATGCCTAAAAGGTATTCATTAAATGTCATTTAAATAATTGACTTAAATCTTAATCAATATTGATGTTAACTTTTAAATTATAAAAAAATTGGAATTCTGGAAATTGAACTTTAATCATAATAAAATTCAAATTTATTTTAAATTAAAAATTAATTTTTGTTTAACGATGTATTAAAATTTTTTAAATTATTTTTATCATTACAGTTGCGATCCTCCAGTGGAATGGTGGCAGGGTAACTTATTTTATGAAATATTCCCAGCTTCCTTTCAAGACTCTTATAAAGACGATGGAATTGGAGATTTTCGTGGTATAACTAATCGACTAGATTATGTAAAAAAGCTTGGAGTAAAAGGAATAAGATTAAATTCCATATTTTTATCCAAACAATATCCGCACCATTATATGGATATTGAAAGTTTGACTGAAGTAGATCCAAATCTTGGAAATATAATAGATTTTAACGATATGGTCTCTGCGATTCATGAACGAAATATGTACCTTATTCTAGATTTACCACTTTATCCTTTTGTTAAGGATTTTGGAGAAGGAAATTCAAATAGTAGTTACTCTAATCGTTACAAACGAGCGGAATCCACGACATTACCTACGTTACCTTCTCACAAAGAAACGATGGAAGCTCTCTTATCATCTCCTACGCATTCGAATATTAAAATAGATACAACTATTTCACCGATTAATCGCATGATGGCAAATCTGTTGGATGACAATGTTGTGACAAAAGCTATTAAATTTTGGCATGATAGAGGTGTAGACGGTTTTTACTTAAAAGGTCTGGAACATTATACTAATCAGACAAATTTTGTACTTGCACTGAGATATTGGAAGACATTGTTAGGACAAAATAAAATTCTTATGTGTAATATAAAAGCTTTGGATAGTGCTACGGATGATTCAAAAAATGCAATTTTAAATAGAATGGATTTGATAGACGTAACATTGAAAGTGGATAATGGCACGAAAAATATAAGATTACAGGTGACAAATATTTTGAAAGGTATACTATTTCAAAAAGCTGGATATCCTTGGGTTCATTGGTCAACGGGTAATGTGGATACTCCACGATTAGGATCAATATTAAAGGTAGCTAATTCTACTGTTGCAATAGCAATGATGGGAATGATGTTACCTGGTACACCAAGTATTTTTTATGGTGATGAGGTAATTATTTATTTTTGTTATTCTTATCGATTATGGCAATTCATATTTTACAATAAATTAAGTGACTGATTTGTATGCTTTTAAGTAAATTAACGTTTATAATATTGATTCATATAGATTGGCCTTTTAAATGCAAATAGTAACGAACTTGCTCAATTAGTACCTATGTCTTGGGATCAGGATGGCAATGGTGATCAATCATTTTCAAAACCAGGCATACTACCTTGGCTGTCCAAATCTGTTAAGCCAGCGGCAACAAATTTGACAGGACTTATACCTAAGATGTCAAAATTACGTTCGGAAACAATGCCTATATATATAAAAAATATACTTAAAAATAAGGATGCAGCTGCAAATGGTGATGTTAGGTAATGTACCAATATACTTTTAAATTGTATTAATAAAATAATTCATAGTATTTTATTAATTTATTTGAAAAACTATATAATTTATTTGCAGATATACGTTGGCTGAGATGATTGTGATTGAAAGATGGTTTCCACGAAGGAATACCTACGTTTTTGTGGCAAATCTTGGTTCAGTTTCTCAAACGAAAGACTTGTCGTCTCTTTATTATGGCGGTCATGTGGTTATAGGACCTGAATATCGATTGAATAAAAACATATATTTTAAGGAATTGATCATTCCATCTGGCGAGGCTTTCATTATCAAGCTTGACAAATGAAGACTTTATGAAAAATAAATTTAATTACAAACTGAGATATATTTCTATAATATAGAACTGCCGTTTATTTGATCAATCAAACAATCCAATTTTCGTTCAAATTCTAAATATTTTGAAAGCTGGAAAGTAACGAGCGGAAAGTTGGATTGATTTATATGAAAATAGAGGAATGTTATTACGTTCTGAAGAATAGTTTTATAATGACTATGCGGACGTATTGTACAAATTTTATTACTCAAGTTCATATATAGTTTTTCAAGACCGTTGAAAGTAACGAAAGTTCTATATTTATTTTATACATTTATGTATATAATATACGTACAGAAATGTTTTCATTCTAAAAACAAATCAAATTTTCAATTATACTTCTAACAAAGCTAAATGTACGATATGAAGAAAATTATTGTGTTCTACTTGTTCAACATTTAATGCTATAGTAATATTGTGAACATATTCTGCATTATGTTAAGAATGTTTTTACAATATTACTACGATATAAGAATCAAGTTGTTTAAGCATCAAGTGAACTGCATTATTGAATTCTCAAGAAAATTGTATCAAACTAAACTGTTAGTACAAAAGTCGCATAAATTTAAAAAAGAATTGACTGGCAAGATTTTACGATACTTGTTCAGAAGACGTCTTGGATAATTACTCCAAGTGCCATTTCTGGTACTATTCTTATAATTATATATTTAAACATAGAATTTCAAGCTCTGATATGCAAAGACTTATTAGTGCGTATTTTTAATTTGCATTTTTCTGTTCAATACTTTGAAAGGAAACTAATTAATTATTCATACAAGTTGTATTAAACATTTTTTATATGATTTTTTTCAGTTAAGGATATTTGATACTTTAAATGGAATATTGTATTTTATGTAATTTATACACTTGTATATTCAGAAATTTTTCAAAGATTTGCGTCAATAATTTTTTATTATTGTTATAAAATTCATAATTCATCAAACTTTAATGAAAACTTTAACAATGATTTCATCCCCGTTATTGTAGCAATAATTCTTCAATTAATATTTAGAAATATATTATGTTAATATCATAAGTATGTAGCGTAGTAGTTGTTAATTGTTATTTAATTATTCGTTTATATTTTGTTTTGTTATCGAAAAACAAAATAAGAATAATTTTTTATCAAAGAGAACAAAATTTAGTTTTAAACAATACATAGAATAAACTTTGAATTATAGAAATGATGCATATGGCACCGAACAAACAAAAATGTTTTAATACATTAAATTTTATACTTGCTTATTTTAAAAAAGCAAAATCAAAAGTCTGGATAGCAGATATTGATCAAATGAAAAAACGATGTACATACCAAAATAGATATATTTCTGCAGAAAAATCTATAATTATATTTTCAAGTTTGTGATATTTATATAACTAAACATTTTTTTACAAATCAGAACTAAAAGATATTTTTAAATACTTGTTTGTTTTTTAAAAAGAATAACTGAAGGTAATATTTGGAGAGCAAATATAAAATATTTTCTGTTAAGTAGAGTGAAGATTATTAAATTGGTTTTATAATTAATACTTATTAAAAAGTAATTTAAAAGAACTCTAAAAATTCAGATTTTTACTACTTTTTAATGTATATTTTTATAACCAAAACGAAGGAATACATGTGTCAAAGCTCATTTTAATAGGGCATAATTTTTTAGATATTCAACTAATTTTATTGATGTTTTGTACACCACAGTATATCTACATATACTTAAAAAAAGTATATATATATATATAACATGTATAAAGTATAAAAACATAAACAGATATCTAAAAAATTAGGGTCTACTAAAATTCCTATTCTGGAAGTAAAAAGTATATAAGGTAGCAAATATTTGAATTTCACATAATTGGTGTTCTTCTTGTTTTTGATCATCTTTTTAATGCGAAACAGAACGTAGTAATTAAGATATACTATGATGTACTTTTTAAATCTATGAGTGATCATTTCACAAAATAACATCAAAAATATTTAAGACTCGATTTTTTTAATTTAAACATTTAAGTAACCATTAGTGTTTAGAAAAAAAGTCTTTGATATTTGAATTGAATTCTGTAATCTTTTTGACAAAAAAACTGATATTTTATCTATTCATTTACACTAACCAAACATTCTATTTTAATAAAGTTACAGTTCATTAATTGATAACCCAAAAAATTGTTCCTATATTTTTTGTGAAAAATGAATTTTAATTTCTTATCGTTATGAGTATACATGTAAAATGACTGTTTCAACGTTTTAAAATTTTAAAAATGTTACCTATTGATTATTTTTACAAATAAATGATTCTTAAATCCCATGTCTGAAAAATATCATTATACTACTATTATATTCCTATAATTATTCCTTTGATTAGAATTTTTTATTGTCACTACAAATAAATACACAAGAAATTTTGTAAAAATTCAAAATATATATTTAATTTTTTCGTTCATTATTTTAATCTGTTGTACATTTTTAAATAAAATTGCACAGTGGTGAATTTCTAATATAGAATATAAAAGTAAAAAAAGTTACTAGAATTCCATAAATTTGGGTGAATTTGAGATATCTAGTCAGTACTGAAATGAATTTATTAATAATTATATTACTATTAAAAGATATCCAAAATAATAAAATCTTTCGAGGATAAGGTTTTAAATTGTGAATTTTAAATAATAAAACTTTTTCTAAATAATCTTAAACTGGAAATAATAAGACTTTAAATTTTAAAAAATGATAAAACTTTAATTCTTTACCTCATAAATTAAATTAACTAAAACTTACTGAATAAAATAAGGTTTTTGGATATTACTTTTAAAATTTGATTCGAACCTATTCTATTTCAAATTCACCCATTTCCATGGTAGATGACTGTTTAACTTTTTAATACATAAATTTTTTCTTCTTTTAATCAGATTGAGAAAACATTTCTTTTTTTCAATATTTTTCATTTTCTTTAATTGGAATGCAATCATCATTTAATTTTGTGTCATTTTCTTCTCAAAACTCTGAAATAAAAAGATAGAGGTTTATAATATTAAATAAAAGTAAATTATTAACTTTTAATCAATTCTCAGTTATAATAATGCAGATTAAGTACACTACCATTTTTGCCATTTGCAAAAGAAGCTGTGCTGCTCCAGTACCGGAATGTTGAACGATGTCATATAGAAGTCCTTTCTTTTCCGTTAACAATATATATGGATGGTCGAATTCCTAATTTAAAATTTGAACATAATTTAATCAAAGAAAAAGTCATTTAATATAAATAAAATGTTTTACAATTTCTATAAAACTCACCGCTATAGAACCTGAATCCATAACTAGTATCCTATCGCTATCGATCACAGTATGCAGCCTATGCGCGATGGTCAACACCGTACAATTTTCAAATTTTTTTTTAACCGTCCTTTGAATGAGATCGTCAGTATAAGGATCAACATTGGCAGTAGCCTCGTCGAGTACAAGTATTCTGTTTTTCCTGGCAATAGCACGTGCCAAACATATCAATTGCCTTTGACCAACACTGAAATTGGAACCACCTTCCGCTATCCTAGTTTCAAGACCAACGGATGCATCTAAACCTCGTTTCATGTCAACATCATCAAGAGCCTGCCATAAGTCACTATCAGTGTAATTACCAAATGGATCTAAATTTTTACGTAAACTCCCAGTAAATAAGACTGGCTCTTGAGGTATAATGCTGATCTTCGTATTTATGCAATCAATTGATTTAACAAGAATTAAACATTAAATAATATTTAAAAAAGAAATAATATTAAACTTGGATAAAGTTTTAATATAATCAGATTTGATTATGGAGTTTTCTTTACCTGAGATCGCAATTGGTGTAGACCAAGTTCGCTCGTTGGTACATTATCAATTAAAATTTCTCCATCAATATAAGCTAAACGAAAAAGGCAATTTATCAAAGAAGACTTTCCAGCACCAGTTCTACCAATTATTCCAATTTTTTCCTTAGAATTAATAACAAAATTTAAGTTTTTTAAAATCGCAGAACCATCTTTCGTGTATTTTAAATACACATTTCTGAATTCTATTCTACCCTCGCTAGGCCATGAGCAAGGTTCTCTATCATCAATTTTAGTAACCGCCAGCGGACTCATTTCTGTTATTTCATTCGATGCCAATAATTGCTTATCAGGTTCATAAGGTTCTCTTGATAATTTTGAATATTCGAAAACTCGTTCAACAGAAGTCATTTGATTTTCAAGCTCAGCAAATTGCCTAACACCCCATTGCAAGGTATTTATTAATAGCATACATTGTGTTATGGCAAGACCAATATCACCAGCTAATGTGGTTTCATCGATCCAAATTAGAGTAAATAATACACATGTTAAAAATATGGCACAAAATAGATCTAAATACATGCCGAGACCTCGAGAACCTGAAAAAAATATAAACCAAGCGGATGAATGAAGGTCTTGATGATCATCGAATTCGTCAACTAAAATTTCTTTGGCTTTCAAAGCTCGTATTGTTGTTAAACCTTGAAGACTGTCGCTAACATGACTAAATACTGGTGATCTTGCTAAAAATAAATAAGATGTCAAATTAAATGAATTATTCAAATGATATTTTTCAAGATTTAATTAAAGAATGGTGGTATACTTAATGCTTCTAGACGTTTAATACTTCTACTCGTTTTGATAAAGAACAATGAAAATAAATAAAAGAAAAAGCCAACAAATGCAGCTGGAATAAGAAGCCAATAATTCACACTAGCGACTACAGCAAAGGCGGCAATTATATGTATGGCATTCTGGATGACATCAATCATGGCTCGAGATACTTCTGTATCTACGATACTCATGTCTTTAGAGAATCTGAACAAAAACTTATCGTTAATTCTTTGATAAATTTGAGTCATACATCAAAATAAGAATTAAGGTCTTGTTATCATTAAGAAATATATGGTTTACGTAATTCGACTAGTATAGTACATAATAAAGATATTGTATGAATAATTAGACCTTAATGTAATATACAAAATGTTTCATACCTATTTATAATTCGACCCAAAGGATTGGAACTAAAAAACTCCATAGTCGCGCTAATAACACTGGTGAACATGTTGGCATGTAAATTATTAGCAATCCTCATACTCATTTCAAAAAATGTCCATGATTGTAAAAGACATAATGTTATCGTAGCTATAGTGATTCCACCGTAGAAATGAATATACCATTCAGGATTTGTGCATACATGTTCATCACAAGTTTCATTTCTATGAATAGTTACGTTTTCTTCTGCTTTAACCCAATAAGCTAGAAAGTAATCACCTCCACTAGCTGCCAGTTGATGCATAAAACTTGTTAATATCACAAGAATAATAAGAAAATAATTTTTACTAGCTAAAATATAGGATAAATAGGTTCTTGCTGAAATGCTTCCACCAATTTTGTTTTCAACATTGTCTTCTTCATGTTTACTGACAATACTATCCGGTATGCTTTCGGTGGATGCTAATTTTTTTTGAACTTGTGATTCTTTACAATCTTCAAATTCATTAGTAATTTGCATTACTTGAATTAAATTTATTCCAGCATTTTGTAATTCAAGGAAAGTTCCTGTAGCTTGAATCGAACCATCTTTTAATACAATTACTCTATCAACTTCTTCCAAATATTGAAATTGATGCGTTACCAATATCACAGTCTTTTCTTCCAAATATTCTTTAATACATTCTTGAAAAATTCTTCTGCCAACGACTGAATCTACAGCTGACAATGGATCATCAAGAAGATAGATGTCAGTGTCGCGATAAATTGCTCGTGCTAGATTTAATCGAGCGCATTGTCCACCACTCAAGTTTATTCCCTTTTCACCGACTAATGTTAAGTCGCCATGTGGAAAGATGTCGAGGTCTCGTCTTAACTGACAGACGTTTACAACATGTGCATAACGTGCTTCATCGAATGGTCGACCAAATAAAATGTTTTGTCGTACGCTAGATGCAAAAATCCAAGGTTCTTGACTTGCATAAGAAATTTGTCCACGTACTATTGATTCACCACTAGTGTAGGAAAATTCATTAAGAATAGCATGGAATAAGCTCGTTTTACCTGAACCTACTTGACCCACAACAGCTGTCAAAGTTTTAGGTTTAATTTCTAAGTTTATATTTTTTAGAAGACTAGTTTTTGGTGACCATTGTGCGCTCATATTTTTAAATAGAATAATTGGCTCTTCAGTTGTGTTGATACTAGATTTTTCTACATTATTAGAATTGGACGGTAAAAAAAGCACCTCTTCGATCAGCATAAATTTTTGAAGACGTTTTACTGAAACAAGAGCTTCCGCTACATCATGCAAACCTAAAACATTTTTTTCCAGTTAAATAGATCTTATTAAAAAAAATTTTTATCCTTCTAAGCTTTAACTAACTTGAAATAATTACATACACATTGGAAATAACGTGTACATGCTCATTCGTAATACATCATATAGTGCAGTGACGACATAAACTTTTTCAGCGTTTATATTGTTACCCAGCAACACGTACGACAGTACAGTTATAAAAATACAAAGTCTAGGAATGTAAAATTCTGACGCTAAACTCATATCTGTCATTATAGATTCTTTCTTTATAATCTGCACTTCCTTTCTGAAAAAATTGTGTTATTTTACAAAGTTTAGAACATTATTTTAAGAAATTCAATTGCAATATCTGCTTTAATCCATAAAATTCAAATGAAAAAATTAAAGTTTTGTGTTACGTATCAAATATTACTGTTTTAAAAATGTGTCGTTTCAATTTTCATATCAGGAAAATAGTATGGATCAGTTAACAAAGAAATTACCGAATCATTAAAAGTTTTGATGCGCTTGCAAAAGTCTTCGTATTTAAAATATATCACAGTTAAGAAGTATTTTATATTTTACAATCGTCTTTTTTAATTTTAATAATAGAAAATATTATGTTATACTTTGAAAAATTTCTAAGAATTGCAGCTGTAATAATAGTATCTTATATAATTTATTGCATTTATAAATTTTATAGCAGAGATTTTTATATCGATTTTTTATTTGATATTTCAATGAAATAAACAAAATAACTTAGGGTATGGATTAAGTAAATTTTGAAATTGAATCCTGACATTAATATTAACCAAAAATTTAAGATTATTGAACATTACAAAAAGATGCTCACTTCCGAGCTTGATCAACAAGCATTGAAAATGGTTTTTCCCAGGCATACATCTTGATAGCCCTTATACCTTTGATGATCTCATTAGTTAGCCTCAACCTTTCATCAGTTCTGGTTGTGTATTTGCTAGTCAGGCGATTTGTTAATCTTCCGAAAAGTCCTAAATTCTCGCGTCATTGCGTATTCTCTAATTACATTGTGACGCTGTTTTACTTGAATTACTCGCATATCAATACACAGAGAGAAAAAAATAGTATTTACTTTTTATGTTTACATAAACATTAAAAAGAAGAAATTCTATCAAACTTTTTTATTATAAAAAATATATAACGATTATGATAACCTTCGACTAGTAATTTTAATATTGATAAGAATTAATGGCGCGTTATTTTAATTGCAATTAAAAAATAAGAATAACGATAAGATAATGTTACCATTTAGTTTTCTCTGTGTAATATACAAAGTAATAAACTTACCGAGTATCGGTATGAAAAATAGTTGCAGGCATATTCCAGTTGCTGCTGCAAGATTAACTTCTCTGTATAAAAAGAAAAATACCAAGAGGGCTTGCAATGGTGCCATCCAAATGTAGTGGATGTAGTATACCGCATGATCCAATCTGCTTACATCGTTGCTCAAAAGATTTAGCACCTAAAAATTTTTTTTCCATCATTATTCATACTTAGTTTTTTACCAAATTAATTAAATTAATTTGGGCTTACTTTAAAAAATTTTATGTAATATCATCATAATTAAAGTAAATAATTATTTTTTCTTAAACGTTGATATTATGAAATTAATCCAAAGAAAATAAATATGAAACATTTAAAATTACAAAAGCTAAAAAAATAAATCAATTTAACAATTAGAATCTGGAATATGTAAGATATTCTAATAAACGCATATGAAATTGAAAATAAAACTTTTTCTAGACAATAATAGATATGAAAGATACATAAAGGTCTCTTTAAAACAGGTCAAATATAAAAGAATTGATTAAATCTAACCTGTCCAACGCTAGTTTCATTCTCCGTAAAAGTAATTGGCACATTGAGAATTTTTCTATATAATAGGGAACAGCAAGCGACCCTTATTTTCATGCCCATGTGCATAAGATTTTGTACGCAAATATGCGCGACAACACAATCAATGAAAACACCGGCAACAAGTGCACATGCCCATCCGTAAGTCTCAATCTTAGCCATAGCCGATCTCTCGTTACCACTCGTGTAGTGCAACAATTGCAATAAAATGTACGGCCTAGATAATCTAAAGAATAATACACATGTATGAAGACACACATAGCACACGTACACACATATACATGGGATAGAGATCTCTTTTAACATCTCTTAGAATATAAAATTGTTAGCCGTTTTGTAGATCATGCTCTATATTACGAAGGAAGTGGAGAACTATGCCGAATCATTTTATTTTGTCAAACTATAAATGCTCGAAGGTTGAATTCTCATTTTTATTCAAATTTAAATGTATATTAACGCCATTTATATATCAAACTATTTTTTATTTTATCATATCTTAATATTTACTTTAAAAAAAACTTATTTTTTCAAAATCTTTTATGATATATTAATAAAATATTATTTCATAAAAAATGATAAATTTGAAAATATTTTTTAATTTTATTTAACGTTGCTGTATTTTAGCTATAATTGCGATGCTAATTAGCGACGGAGGTCGTCAATATTTTTGAGAACAAAGCACATATATCGTATACAGTGGTGCTTGTATCAATCCGCCGCTGAGAGCGGGATTCGAACTCGGATCCTCGAGATTATGAATCCAACGCTCTACCGACTGAACCACTGACGACCTCCTTAGTTCTTTACTTACTTAATTGCAAAGTTTTTTTCATACCTTATAATAAATTCTAACAAAGCTTGAACAAGTCCAGCAAGCATTATATCTTTTCCGAAACATCTTGTAAGAACTCTCATTAAATTAGGAGTATCGCTTTTATTCAAATCTTTACATCTCTCTTGTTCCCTCTTCCATTCAGCTGATATTCTTTCGCCAACATTATGGCTTGAATGCTCATCCAGCGGGTAATAAAGATCCGATAGATTTAATTCGCGTCGAAAACCAGTGACAAATGTCTTAAATAACCATCTAAAAATAAAAAAAGAGTTTACAATTTTATTATAATACACTGTATACAGCTGTTAAAAACAAAGATTGGCTAAACCCGTAGTTTTTGATTGAAAATGAGGATTTTAAATGGCTTAAATTTTAATTGACACTTGCCAAATTTATTGAAATTCAAGATTTTTTTCAATATTTTATACTCAGGAAATTTTTTCAATACGTATTAATAAATTAAAAGCATATATATTTTAACTTTTTTAATTTTTCGGACACGCGTCAATGTATATATAGTCATCAGGGTAATCATTTGAGAAATAAAAAATAATTATTTAAAATTATGACATATCGATATAAGCTCAAAATTAATATTTTCAAGGTTGAAAAAATAAGATTTATGTATGATAATCGGTGGAATTAATGTTGAGGATTTTATCAATTTCGATTATTTTTTTATTTTTGCTATTTTTTTAATGGTTTCTGATTTCATTAAGTATTTTTGCTTTTAAAGTTTTATATTTTTTATGTCTTATTTGAAACAAAATAAATACTGAATCTTTTGTTGATTTTATTTGAAAAAATTACTAAAAATAACTATCAAAAAATAGAGCTAAAATAGTGCATGTAAATATTGCTTCTGGTAGTTTAATATTGAGTTTATTTAATAAAAGTTTAATAATAATAGTATATTAAAATCTATTATCATAAGTTTGATTTTTTAAATTAAAAAATTTGTATTTTGTAAATATAAGATAAATTTATATTTATAAATATTAGATAAATTAAATTTCGAATATCTTACAAAAATTCTATCTAATAAATTGATATTTTTATGACTATTACTCAAGAACTTTGCATCCATTACTAGAATTTTCTACTAATTGATGTACCTATCAAGCATAGCTTATGAAGTAATTAAATTATTCACTTTTTGATAATTAAATTTCTGTATTTATAATAACAAAATTACTAAAATATTTGTACTAACGGTTACAACTTATAATTGCTTATTTGCTATAATTAAGCAAATTAGCGTTTAAAAATAAAAAGAAATTTTTTATTTTTTATCTTATAGTTTAGAAAAAAACAACGTTATAGAAATACAATTCAGAGCTACTCGTCTCATTTCATCTTATTTTTTGCTTTTTTAACGTCGCTGCATTTCAGTCATAATTGCGATGCTAATTAGCGACGAAGGTTTTTCAATGTGTTTGTGAACAAAGCACATGTAACGTACAGTGGTGCTTGTATCAATCGGCCGCCGAGAGCTGGATTCAAACTCAGGCTCTCTAATTACGAATCCATTACTTTACCGAGTGCGTCACCGAAGACCTACTTTATTTTATTATAATTATTTTCCCCATTTTTTCTAGTACTCAATTCTGTATTGGCAGTAATAAATGATAACATTATCCTTTCCTTGAAAACACAAATGATTTAAAATTTTTTAACATAGAAAAAATTTTTCTTTGTCATCGTAATTAACAGTGTATGTCAATAAGTGTTTGCAGCCTTTACTTAATAAGTACTTTTAACGCGTTCAAGTTTTCTGAATCTCAGACTTAACTTGTTTGTCTTTAAAATATTATTCAATCAACAATGTTTATATAAACAAGGTAAAACAGTTTGAAAATTTTTTCACGGAATCACTTTGTATATGCAATATACTCAATTCTTATTCTCTGCTTTTAAATTTTTTTATCACGTATTATGACTTCGTAATTTATCAAAAATTTATTTTTCTTCTCATTTATTTTTTTTATTCTCAACTTACAAATTTAAATAATCGTTATACTTGTTACCATTTTTGGCCAAAGTCAATTATAAATAATATCAAGTGAATGCATAAAAAAATAATAAATATTTATAAACAATACAAGTATATTCCAGATTCGACAAGTAGTTTATATATCTAATGATATATCAGGAAACAGGTTTGTCATTGCTTTTTGTATATGGTGAGTTGGCCGAATGTTAGAAAGTAACGGAAACGCGACTATACCTCGAAAAACTTTACTTGATTTCGTGTAATAATATACAATTAGTGCATCATTTTCCATCAAAAATATATTATGTTTAAACATAAAAATATACATCTAAAACAAAAAAATATAATCTGCTTGAAATTATCTCAAATATAAGATTGGAGCTCATGACCAAATTTTTTATACACAATAAAACCGTTAATAAAAGTACATTGATTATTTAAAAATGGATTTGATTGTTTAGTTTTCTTTTTGTTTTTAAAGATCTTTATGGACCTTACGCGAAAGTGATGACAGATAATCGACTAGCGCCTTGTCGAGGATTTTTTTCTCTCTTCTTTTCGCCTTCGTCCATGCTCTCTTTCTCTCCTAAACGTGTGCGCTCATATATGAAGTTAATCTTGTCTATATATAGTTATTTTAATATCTTTAAAAGAAAAAGATCACTTTTTATACGTTGATGGTATCATGCTCCTTTAAATTTACAACTTCTTGACCGTGACATGTACAATATATTGAAACAGAGATTATAAATCAATTGATTAAATTAAAAAGCTTATTTTTTAATCAACACTTTTAACTTCACTAAAGTTTATAATAAAGCTTAGTTTTTTTCAAACTTTTTTCAAACGTTCATGATACGATAAGATCTCCTTAAAAAGACAAAAAAATAAGATCAATCGATTGATCGATCGATTTTATGATCAATGAAAATCATCGAATATTTAAAAAAAACGAAACACTTTGTTTAATATATATTGGCAAGGTCCACCGGCGTTTTTTTATTATTTATTGTACAATGGAAGCGCACTCGCGCGCGTTCGCAAACTGACGACTCCTTCTTATAATGCTTGCGTTACTGCTCTTGCTTATACTTCTTCGCCCACTATATGTATTATACGATCGGCTTCTCTTGCAAATCACACACATATATGCATAGTATATACGGCAATTATGTTAGTATGTGGCTCTCTTTCTCTTGATGTGTGTCTTGTGTGTTAAATTAGCATAAATCCTGCAGATATCTTGAATACCGACACTCACTCTCACAACTTGCTTGATATTGTGTATATGTGTACTCTGGCTTTTATGCACATATAAAGTCGTATATGTATTGTAGAAGAAGTTTTGTTGAAGGCTCCTGCTTACGTATGTTTTTTTATTTCTTTCTTTTATTTTTTCTTATTCTTTTTTAAGACGATGAGTATTATGGGGGTCGATTCAAAAGATATAAATATATAAAGAAGAAACTGGGCTATTGAGCTTTTTTATTCTTCAATTCAAATGAAAATATTTAGTTTTTAACGCACTGCACGCATTTATTTTTTTCACGTATTTTTGTTATATTTATTTTAAAAATTGTGAAAATTTTAATGCTAAATTCAATATAAATTTGTCATTTTAATTTTAATAAGACATTTTTCAATTAATAAAAATTAAACGTTTAATAACTAATAATATTTACATTTTTAAAATAAAAAGTTCAAGAACATTGAAATACATTTTTTTTCAAAACACCTTATTTCATTTGATATTATATACCTACACGCATAATATTTAATTTTTCAGTACATGTAAAAACACAATTCACAAAATTAATATAAAATACAATTATTTGCTTATATTTTTTCAGTTGCACTACAATGTTTTTTTTAAAATAATAAACATAAAGAGTACAAACTTAAACACGTCAGACTTGAAATGAGAAAAGAAAAAAAAATGAAAACAACAAAGAAAAACGTTTAAAACTTGCAGACAACAAGAGTTGCGGAGGCGAAGAATAAAAAAGGAAAATAGAGTAGAAAAAGAAAGGAAAAATAAAAAAGAATAAACGAATTTTTATTGGAAACCTTGTCGCGCGAGTGTTCATGAGGTTGCACGTGCTCTCGACACGTGCATTATAAAAGTGCGAAAGAGAGAAAAAGGTTAACGTAACCATTAAATTTGAAACATTGCTTCTCGATGTATATTTATATTTGCGCGTATATTCGTTTGCATTTCTATAGAAAATATAAGCGGAAGTTGAGAGGCGTGGGATAAAGGGAAAACGGAGATGAAAAAGATATAAAAAATAAATATGTTATTAGTTATTCATGATGTTTCCAGTTTCTCCTTTTTTTCCAAACAAGACGACGTAAATTGGCCCACGCGCTTTGTCTCAAACAGAAATAAAGGATAAAAGTGTACAAAAGATATATTCTCGTCTGTTAAATGTATTTTTAATATTTTATAATCTTCATAATTTTCCTCGACTATACATGTATATATGTTTTGGCAGATGTCTCACCTTCGAATATTGTCTTTTAAAAATTGGTTTTATCCAGATAATCATGTGAAGGAAATGATTTTTGAAAGTTGCAATAAATATAACTTTCTAAATATCTGCAGAAATTAGCCATAACGATTTTTTTTTCATTGCATTAAGATTTATATTCGTCATATTTTAACGTACTTACATAAAATTAGGCTAAAATATATTTTATTTTATGGTCTCTAAAAAGTTGAAATTCGTTTTTTATATTTTTCCAATAGGAAAATCATTGTCTGGGATACGTGTTTTAAATTATGATTATTTTTTTAATACTAATAAATTATTAAACATAACCCTGGTAGAAATGTGAGCATTAAAAATGGTGTAAATAAAAATTTAAGGTTATTAGTAATGATAATGCCAAAGAAATGGCCATTAAAAGTTAAAAAAAGCGTTTCCATTTCTACTGCTCATAAAATGGTAAAAAAAACGTTTCAATTTCCACCAGGTAAGCTTACTTTTCCTTTAACCCATTAACTATGTATTTGGTTACTGTAGCAACCAAATCACTTTTAAATATTTGGTTTTTTTTTTGCTTAAAAGTTATTAAAAAAACAGCCTTTTTTTATAAATTTCAGCTTAAGATGCTCTTGAAAAAAGTTGCAATGTGTAAATTAAAGTAATATTAAAAACATTTTCATTTGATAATTTAAAAATGAGATCTTTGTCTCTAATTTTTCATTAGACTTTGAGAAACTGTATCTATGAGAAACTAAAGTAGTTTCAACAAAAATTATGTCCTTTTAACAATTATGTGCAATAAAGTCAAATTATTCTATCCCATAATATTTCACGTAAGCATTTAAGTTTTAAGAGCTGAATAATGGGTCAATTGTACATACACATTTTCTTGCCAAGATATCATTGAAATTAAGAAAATTTGAGATCGTCGGTGGCTCATCCGGTAGAGCGATGGATTCATAATCTCGAGGTTCCGAGTTCGAATCCTGTTCTCGCTGGCTGGTTGATACCAGCACCACTGTACTTTACATGTTCTTTTTTCCAAACACATTGACGACCTTCGTCGCTAATTAGCATCTTAACGATAGTATAAATACAGCGACGTTAATATAAAAAAAATTAAGAAAATTACTTCTTTGTAGAAAAGCTTTAAATATGAATAACTAAGGAAATCATTCTAAATTGAATAAAGTTTCTAGCGCGTAACATGTACATTTTTTTACCTTATATACGTTGTAAGGTTGCGATCGCAAGAAATTAAATTAATAGGTTTATTTTATTCAAATTTTTATTATAATAAAATTATTATTATGATTAGTATAAATGATTAACTGAATTTCTGGGTAAGATAGTCTTTTCAGAAACACTCTAGATAAGATAGAAATTAATTTTATGGATGTAAAGCCGTTAAGCTGACTCAGTTTTTTATATTTTATTTTTATTAATGTTGCCCCTAGTCAATGATTATTTTTTAATTTGATAATGATTCTGAAATTAAATAAAATTGCAAATCAATTTAACATTATATTTCGTTTGATAGATATTATACATGAAACTAGATGGGCAGAGCGAGAAATCTCACTTTACCTGTTTGGACGAGCTTTTTTTAAGAAGTTATTATGTTCGAATGCTGGCAGTAAAATGTGCTTCATACATATCATGGTGAAGCTTATTAGTTTGCAAATCAGATTATACAAGTCTTTTTCTAATTTTTGATTTCATATAAATAAAAAAGAGTTTTCCTGTAAGAAAAAAA
The DNA here is from genome assembly GCA_017163975.1 of Anastatus disparis. Classification (NCBI taxonomy): domain Eukaryota; kingdom Metazoa; phylum Arthropoda; class Insecta; order Hymenoptera; family Eupelmidae; genus Anastatus; species Anastatus disparis. The sequence goes on from JAFFSR010000226.1 coordinate 8,725,211, forward strand.
TCAATGTTTCGTAAAAATTTTATAGTTTTTCTTTAGAATTTAAATTTATTTACAATTTTTTTCATTTAACGTCGCTGTATTAACGCTATCATTCCGATGCTAATTAGCGACCAAGGTTTTCAGAGTGTCTGTGAATAAAGCACATGTGACAAACAGTGGTGCTTGTATCAATTGGCTGAGAGCGGGATTCGAACTTGAGATCCCGAGATCACGAATCCAACGCTCTACCGATTGAGCCACAGACGACCTCTTATGAATTTTTAATTTACTACTAATTTAACATTAATGTGTCTATTAATAATTTTATTATAATTATATTTAGAAATTTTAATCATTAAATACTAATAATAAAAAATGTAATAACAGAAATTATCATAAAGTAAAACAGAGAAAAATATTAATATACATTCTCTTCACAATGTCAAAATAATTATTGGCTATAAATATCGAATTAATAAATTGCATGAATAATATATTTTTTTCAACACCTGGCCTGAAACTACTACTTTTTTACATAGCGTCAAAAAAAAAAGTTGTATTTTCGGCCCGGTGTTGAAAAAAATCGCATTTTCGCCACGGGAAAAAAAAGAATGCCTTAAATCGTATGTTTGCCCCCCTCGCCTTCGGCTCGGGTGACAATTTACATACGATTTCGGACATTCTTTACTTTTTTTCCCTAGGGGAAAAATATACTATTTTCCTTGTTATTCGAACAAAAAGCTTTCGTATGCAAGATAATAATACTCTTACTTTTAACTATTTATCTTAAAACAAAACATAATTTCTAAGCTTTTTATAATTCCAAGATATAAACACATGTGTGTCAAGACTCTATAAATATAAACTTTAATCTGTTGTAAAGAATTTCGTTAAATTTAATATTAATAAAATACTTTAAAATAATGCATCATAGTATTATTTGCGGAAATAAAATACTTTACTCTATGTTTTAAAAGCTAGTTATATCTTACTTTCGGTCCGCTTTTCGAGTTAATAAAGTGATTATTTCTGTTGGGAATAAATTTAATTTTGCAACTAAAAATAATTTTATTCATACCTCTACAGTAATAGCCACTTTATTGACTTGAAAAGCAGACCGCAAGAGAACCATATCTTACGTCTCAAATTTAGCGAAAGCAATGAAATTTTTAGGGAGTAATAAATTTCATTATTCTAGAAAAAATTTCTATTACTTCCACCAAATTGATAATTTTTTAAATTTGAAAATTTCCATAAAAAGATAATTTTAATTTTTTTCAATAGAGCTCGCTTTTTTTAAGTTGATAAAGTTACCATGATTGAAGTGGAAATAAAGCACTATATGCACCTCGGGGGCAAAGTCTACTTCTTCTTCAGGTATTTACGCCCCTCGCTTCGCTTCACTCGAACAAATCGCAAATCCACCCTCGAAGGAAATACACTTTACTCCATAGTGGCATAACAGTATTAATCACTTAATAAATTCGTTTAAACTTTTTTTCAATTTAAAAGTCTAAATAAACAAAATTTAGATTTTCTGCGCATTAGTCTATGTAATAAATTTTAGCGGAATGTAAAATACCGACAGTAAAATTTTTTCTTTTCATCCTAAATTTTGTATAACATCTCTATATTACAGTCTTTTGCTTTTAACTAATATAAAGCACAATAAAAAGATATTTTAGAAAATTTTTACTTTTTTTTTTTAACTTTTTCAATTTCTAGAGTGGTACAATAAAAATATGAGAAGTCCAAATTGTCACAATAAAATTAATTTGTTCTTTTGTTTTTTTATTTATGCAATCATATAGTGATGCTAATTAGCGTCGAAGATCGTCAATGTGTTTGTGAACAAAGCACATATTACAGTGGTGCTTGTATCACTCGTGCGCCGAGAGCGAGATTCGAACTCGGGAGCCCGAGATTACAAAGTGAACCACTGAAGACCTCCAAAAGTAATCATATATTGTACATAAAATAATTATCAGTATTAATGTACATAGAAAATTTCATATAGCATATAAAAAATATGATTTAAATCTAAAAAGACGTAAATATATCAAATAATCATCATGAAAGTCTCAGATTATAAATCTTTATTCATGTTTGAAGCATACAGCAGAGCAATTATAATTACAATTAACTCCTTTGAAACAAAATTAGGAAAGGTTGATAGAGTGAAATTGTATTCTCGATGTGGTCGTTTGAATCCTGATGGCTTGGCAGCTTTGGCTCGAGCTGATGAACAAGTTTAAGCAGTTGCAGAGTATATTATGTGGTAGCAGATTTTTTAATCAATAGTTCAATAAATTTAAAATTCAATCGCTTATGCAAAATTAAATCAATATCCTTAGTTATCCTTAAGTGGAAAAAAATATTGCGTTATTTACTTTATTTTTGGATATAAGAAGTAATTTTACAAAGTTGTATTAAAATTCATAATACATAGGTCTAACTTTTTCTAATCACATCTAGAAAGATTGAAAATTTTGTCGAGCCTATTGAAAATTTTTTTTACATAAAAATATGAAAAACGACCAAGATATACATGTATTCTAACGTCCATTCAATAAATCCTATTAAAATAAGCATCACTTCAAATTATTGCATTCTATTATATTTGTCTTATGTGATTCATCAAATCAAAATTTTGATATGTTGAGAACCATTAATTGGCTACAAGCTATCAACAATTAAAATTGGGAAATTTAAATGCATTAAAATTTACAGTCCCTCTATAAAAAAGTCATGACCAATGTTGTGATGCCAAGTTTAACGTTTCGTGATTGGCTTACAGCATGCGCATGCGTGTAGCGCTTAATTTAAATCGTCTGATTTTCTGAATAAAATTAGATTTATTCAAGATCTTGAATGAAGATTATTGTAAATTTTAATAATATAACAATCAAAATTTTAAACCTTTTCTTATGATATATTTTTTAATATAAAAACTAATGCGTGTTCTTGGTTATATAACTGTACGTACACAAAATCTTGACATACGTGCACTGTTCGCATTGTTTTTGTCCATAGTCCGCGAGATTTTAAAACATAATTATTAAGGTTATGATAATTATATTTAAATATTTTATAATTTATTATAAGTATATAGATACTTGATTTTTAATAAAAATAAAGTTAAGATAAAAATAACTTACGTGTATTACTGTTGAATAATAAATTATAGTGATGTCACTTTTAAATAACATTATAGATTTAATAATTAAATTTTAATAAATTATCGTTAAAAATTAGGGCGCGCAACGCGCGCTGTTCAAGCTCTAGTAATTAAAATATTTCATATTCAATGCGTTTTTAATCTGCACTGTTTTAATATTGCTAATCTTTCAACTTAATAAAGTTTTGGTATAGCTTTGGTGTATTATATTTAAATATATAGTCATTCGTTATAAATTCATGAAAAAAATTTAGATGAAAAGCGCTCCTTTAAACAGTATTGTTACGTCACGACGTATCTTTTATTTCAAATTTGTTATTCTAAAATATGCAGTTATTGATCAATCAGATAATTTAACTTAGTAAGCATATTGTAATCATTTTTTTTAAGAAACAGAAAAAAGTGTAATTCGATTTACAAAATTAACAAAACAAGAACTGTGCAAAGGCCACATGAACCAGATTTATCATGTTAACCACACCATTAAGAGTCAAAATGCATAATAAGCATTGCTCCATCGATTGGCATCAATTGACATCGATTGAATATACAGTTCCTCATTAATTTTTAGATTTTAATCATAATGTTGTAAATGTTTAATAAGTGACCTATCTTTTATTTTTTTTCGATTGCCTATCCTTCTGATATGCAATCTCCTGAGCACCGAGGTGTTACGTCATAAACATATCTTTTTTATTAACATTGGTAAATCAAAATTCCTCAGTTATTGAACAGTCGCATTATTTCATTATTAAGCGAAATTATAAGTAGATCATAAGAAAAGAATCAAAATGTATATTTCGAAATTACCAAACGAATCCTAAAAACCATTACGAAATATATCATCAAACTTTAAGAAAATTCATAAATAAAAATTGATGTAAAAGATAATAAATCTTATAAACAAATATGAGTATAAAAGCCAAATGAAACAAATGATATTTGGGACATTACCCCGGGTTTCTTATTGGTAACAAGTTTACACTGCCCGTCAAAGTTCTATATTTCAAAGCAATTGCTAATACTAAATATTCATACACCGATTATAAAAATCTATTATATTAAAAGTGTTAAAAGATATCAATAAACCTCGAGGATCTATATATTTCATATCGTGCCTATTCATTTCTCTGCCCATACCCAGCACTAATCTACTTAAGGAGTACTACAAGGTAAGAATATATAATTATTTAATAAACTCTTTATTTCAAGTTTATCCTTTAATAATATTCAATTGTGAGAGCGATTTCGTTCAATTAAATATTGGTGGAGTTTTTCCACCACTAGATTCATACATCTTTATTTTAATGACTATAATTTTATAAATAAGTCAAATATTTCAAAAGAACATAATTCAATATAAAACTAATATAATTAAATAACATATCCACTTTTATTTAGTCCTGGTGCAAGCCAGGACTTAACAGTATTATTTCTGGTTCTATTAAACGTACAACAAAAACCAAAAAAGCATATTAAAGTAAATACAAAATAATAAAATTTTATGTAGCCTAAAATTCTTTTCAATAATTATTTATATTTTTTATTCTTGTTAAATTTATTAATTTTTCATAGAAATTTTTCATAGAAACAGAAAGAATTTAAAAAAATCTAAAATACATCTGTTTTTTGCTACGATGCTTTTTCATAAAGTTACAAGTGATTGTATTGTTCAGCATGCAAGCAATAAAATTCAAATAATAATTCAGAATATCTTTTTTATATTCTTTAAAAAATTAAGTATTTTTATTAAAAACTGCGAATTTCATTTTCTGAAAAATTATATTAATTAATATTATGCAATAAGTATTATATTACTTTTTAAATTATTAATGAATTTCTAATTAAATGATTGGTTTTTTGTGTCTTGGTTCAAGTGAAGATACCCATTTTAATTTTAATACTTTTAATAAAATAAAATTATGCATTCTCTATCTCATTTCACTATCTTTTTATTTTGAAGTGCTGTAAAATATATTAAATTTTACTAAATATCTACAAAATAATTTGCCAGGCCCGTGGTTTAATATTTTTTTGGTGAAATGCTCAATCTATGTGAGTACTACTTTATAATCGAATTGTTAGCTAATTCAAATGTGTTGAATAATAAGTAAAAATATGAATCTATAAACCAATTGTGTACGTGTACAATTTTTATCTGTCACAATATATTGTCAATCAATATGAAGGAGTAAAAAAATTGAGTCTTGTAGAATATGCTTTTTCAATTTTCTATGTTCTAACTTTTTTAAATAAAAGTGGATAAATACTAACTTGTATATAGTAAATCTCAAATGTTAAGAATCAATCATATATATATATATATATATATATATATATATATAACTTTCAATGATTTTTTACATCCGATGGATAGTAGTTTTCTAATATTCAAAGAATATTATTAAGAACATTAACATCCTGCTTAAAATATTGTACAATATATTTTTATTGCATCACGGTGCGTGTGATTTTTTCTGTATTATATTGATAGAATAGTATATTACGATACAGGCGACTTAAATCACCTATTATTATACGGCGAAGTTAGGGCCCGAGCGTCAGCGAGGGTCCTAAACGCCGTGTAATAATAGTTGAATTTAAGTCGCGAGTATCGTATACTATTTTATAGCTCGAGTGATTTAAATCCGCCGCACTACATCTATACTCTCAAAATTCAATAATAAACAAAGGCTATGCACTCCACGAATGATAATTCATTAAAAAAACGAATTCCATATACCAGCAAAACTAGGCATTCTACGAATGATAAATCGTAAAAGAATAGCGAAAACTGCAAAAAAGCAAAATCTAAGTACTTCGCGAATAATAAATAGAAAAAAAATTTTAAATATATATAAAATATGAAAGAACATTATGTCAAACTGTTGAAATTAATTCGGTAATAATAAAAATCTAAATTTCCTTTCATATATGTATTAGGGCCGTAGGAGCGACAATCGGTAACTTATCTATTGTATTAGCAGTTGCGTTTAGGGGAATCACAGACGCGACGGAGTCTTAGAGAGTCGAAATGACTACCTCTTCGCTTCACATGTTACACTGATATTAACTTTGGTTTTACACGTATTTTACACGCTTATAATTGTTATTTATTTTGAAAAATATCGATATAAAAGAGTTGCAATAATCTACACCTTATTATCATCGATGAATGAACTCTTAAAAATAATCCAGATATCAAAATATCGCTTATTATAAGTGCGTGATTTAAGCGAATTCAGCATCATATTCATTATTGAACAGCGTAAAAATTTATCGTTTAACTCTCAGCTCAGCGGGATTTAAGCGCGGATTTAAATCACGCAGTGCTATAATAGTATATTACGATACGGGCGACTTAAATCACCTATTATTATACGGCGAAGTTAGGGCCCGAGCGTCAGCGAGGCCCCTAAACGCCGTGTAATAATAGGTGAATTTAAGTCGCGAGTATCGTATACTATTTTATAGCTCGAGTGATTTAAATTCGCCATACTACATCTGTACTCTCAAAATTCAATAACAAACAAAGGCTATGCACTCCACGAATGATAATTCATTAAAAAAACGAATTCTATTTACCAGCAAAACTATGCATTCTACGAATGATAAATCGTAAAAGAAAAGCGAAAACTGCAAAAAGCAAAATCTAAGCACTTCGCGAATAATAAATAGAAAAAAACTAAAAAATATATATAAAACATGAAATAACATTATGTCAAACTGTTGAAATTAATTCTGTAATAATAAAAATCTAAATTTCCTTTCATATATGTATTAGGGCCGTAGGAGCAACAATTGGTAACTTATGTATTGTATTAGCAGTTGCGTTTAGGGGAATCACAGACGCGACGGAGTCTTAGAGAGTCGAAATGACTACCTCTTCGCTTCACATGTTACACTGATATTAACTTTGGTTTTACACGTATTTTACACGCTTATAATTGTTATTTATTTTGAAAAATATCGATATAAAAGAGTTGCAATAATCTACACCTTATTATCATCGATGAATGAACTCTTAAAAATAATCCAGATATCAAAATATCGCTTATTATAAGTGCGTGATTTAAGCGAATTCAGCATCATATTCATTATTGAACAGCGTAAAAATTTATCGTTTAACTCTCAGCTCAGCGGGATTTAAGCGCGGATTTAAATCACGCAGTGCTATAATAGTATATTACGATACGGGCGACTTAAATCACCTATTATTATACGGCGAAGTTAGGGCCCGAGCGTCAGCGAGGCCCCTAAACGCCGTGTAATAATAGGTGAATTTAAGTCGCGAGTATCGTATACTATTTTATAGCTCGAGTGATTTAAATTCGCCATACTACATCTGTACTCTCAAAATTCAATAACAAACAAAGGCTATGCACTCCACGAATGATAATTCATTAAAAAAACGAATTCTATTTACCAGCAAAACTATGCATTCTACGAATGATAAATCGTAAAAGAAAAGCGAAAACTGCAAAAAGCAAAATCTAAGCACTTCGCGAATAATAAATAGAAAAAAACTAAAAAATATATATAAAACATGAAATAACATTATGTCAAACTGTTGAAATTAATTCTGTAATAATAAAAATCTAAATTTCCTTTCATATATGTATTAGGGCCGTAGGAGCAACAATTGGTAACTTATGTATTGTATTAGCAGTTGCGTTTAGGGGAATCACAGACGCGACGGAGTCTTAGAGCGTCGAAATGACTACCTCTTCGCTTCACATGTTACACTGATATTAACTTTGGTTTTACACGTATTTAACACGCTTATAATTGTTATTTATTTTGAAAAATATCGATATAAAAGAGTTGCAATAATCTACACCTTATTATTATCGATGAATAAACTCTTAAAAATAATCCAAATATCAAAATATCGCTTATTATAAGTGCGTGATTTAAGTGAATTCAGCGTTATATTCATTATCGAACAGCGTAAAAATTTATCGTTTAACTATCGGCTCAGCGGGATTTAAGCGCGGATTTAAATCACGCAGTGCTATAAATTCTATTTTTAGCTCGAAAATTATTTTTTGTAATGTATGCGATGTAATACGAAAAAAAATTCTGAGTTTTCTCTCACTTATCTTTACTATATAAACCTTACAATTTTCAACTACACCATAAAAATATTAAACCACGGGCCTGACAAGTTATTTTGTAGATATTTAGTAAAATTTAATATATTTTACAGCACTTCAAAATAAAAAGATAGTGTAATAGTAAGTAAACAAGGGGGATTCTAGCCCAGGGGGGATTCTGGCCCACTACATTTGTAGCCCACTGCATTTGGAACCCACTACTTGTCGCGACAGGTTAGAATTTTATTAACTCAAGTTTGCAGCAACTTTAATAACTCAAGTTTATCACCGCATTCGTAGCCCACTACTTCTGGAGAAATGATATTAAACGCGTAGATTGACTCATTTTATTCTATCCTCTCATGAGAGAACATCGCGCGCGCACATTGCTGTACGCAATATTTCTCTTATATGAGAAAAGGAGAGGGGATATTAAAATCAATGTTTGATGTATTCTTGCTCCGACCTCTCATGAGAGAACATCACGCGCGCACATTGCTGCACGCAATATTTCTCTTATATGAGAAATGGAGAGGGGATATTAAAGTCAATGTTTGACGTATTCTTGCTCCGACCTCTCATGAGAGAACATTACGCGCGCACGTTTCTGTACGCAATATTTCTCTTATATGAGAAAAGGAGAGGGGATATTAAAGTCAATGTTTGACGTATTCTTGCTCCGACCTCTCATGAGAGAACATTACGCGCGCACGTTGCTGCACGCAATATTTCTCTTATGTGAGAAAAGGAGAGGGGATATTAAAGTCAATGTTTGATGCATTCTTGCTCCGACCTCTCACGAAGGCACATTGCGCGCACACATTGCTGTACGCAATATTTCTCTTATATGAGAAAAGAGGAGGGAGTATCAAACACGAGGATTAACACATTTTTATTTCGAACTTGCATGAGATTGCGCGTACATTGTTGTACGCAAATTTTTCTTTTATGCAACCACCAGAGCATCACGATCTGATGCATGCATTAATGAAATTCTTATCGGTCCTTTTCAGGACCACAAATTTTTTAACGTATAGCAAACTATTCTAAAATATAAAATTATTTCTACCTTTATAATAAATCAGCTTTTTTAAGAGCCACAAATTTTTTTCAATGTAGAGCAAACTGTTTTAAAATATTTTTATCGAAAAAAATTGACTTAACGTGGGATCGAATTCACGATCTTTTGGACGCGAAACTCTCGCTTATTCCTCTAGACCACGAAGTCATACTTTAAAATTTTATGATTTAATTTTTAGCATATATAATATAAATTATTAAACAAATAGTTTTCTAAGTTAAAAAAAAATTATAGTTTTAAGAAGAACTGGTTTACAAAATGAATTCGAAGTGAATTCCGACTAGCTATCCCGCACCAATGAGAGCGCAGCGCAATAAATCCAAGTTCATTGCAAGCAGCTACGCCGCACCAATGAGCGCGAAGCACTCGTAATCGGATCCACTGGGCCATTACCGTCTCAAGACTGAATACAGACATATCCGAAGTGAATTGCAACCAGCTATGCCGCACCAATGAAATAAAAAGTTGATGTAAAAATGAGACATCAGCATGGAACCTAACATTTCTTAAACTTCATTTTTAACTTGATTTTATTATTAAATTTTGAATATGAAACTATTTTAGGTTCATAGTAATAAGATTAAATTTGTTTTATAAAGTGGAAGTGATACTTATGCTTTTTTGTTGTTATTACTCAAATTTAATAAATCTTAGTTATCGATGTGTAGCGTCCATGCTACATACACTCTGTCAGGTACACAAATATATTTAATCTTATTCTCACATACATTACGGGAAAAACCAATGAACCATATACATATTATAGTTATAAACATTTATTATGCATACACTTTCCTAATCCATCCTTCAGACGTCTAAAGGTTTTTCCAGCAATAAAACATCCCGTTACTTCTTTCCTTTTTATGATTCCGACCTATCCTTAATCCTCAATGTACTAACATAGCTCCGACTACCTAATAACCCACCTACGCTCCATTCCTTACTCTCGGTGTATTCTTTTCCTGAAGGGAAAAGATATGCAGAGACACACAATCTGTTCGACAGCCGAAGCGACAACTTCTCGGCTTCGTCCTCGCAACGACGCGCTCGAGGATTCGAACATATTTACTCGAACCTTTGTACTCATATTAAATAAAACAAATTCAAGCGCAAAAGAAGTCTACATTATTTCACCATCCCAACTTCACCCAAGTAGACTCCTAAAGTGGTGACCCCGACGTGATCAAGTGAAGTGAAAAATGGTGCAAGGAAGCAGCGCGCACGAAGCATCGCTTTCGGTAAAGCTAGCGCAGTTAACACTTAGCCTGCAGGATGAACTTAGAGTCATCCGCCAGGAAATCAGTTCTCTTCGTAGCCTACGTGACGACGACCGACAACGAAGCCGTTCTAGATCCCGCTCTCGCTCAAGGTCAACGGACGAGCCACCAGCGGACACGTGCTGGTATCATCATATCTTCGGATCAAAGGCAAGGAATTGTAAGGGAGGTGCGTGTAAGTTTGCGGGAAACGCACCGGCCGGGAAGTAAGTGCGGCATCTGACTCGGCCAAACCGACCTGCCGCCTCTTCATCATGGACAAGGAATCGAGGCGTGATTTTCTCGTGGACACGGGCGCAGACATTTGTGTTATTCCACGCTCTCATACCCGTCAAATACTAAAGAAGGCAGCCTACCAGCTTTCCGCCGCTAACGGTTCTGTCATACAAACGTATGGCACAGCCGAGCTAAGTCTCAATCTCGGACTTCGCCGCTCTTTTCCTTGGCGTTTCGTAGTTGCCGAGGTCACTAGACCCATCATCGGCGCGGACTTTCTAGCCTACTACGGACTCCTAGTGGACCTCAAAAACAGTCAGCTCATCGACGGGGAAACAAAATTAACTACACGTGGACGTGTTACCACTTGCGACACCCCAAGCATCAAGGTCATCGTCTTGGGAAACTCGGACTATCACCAGCTGTTAGCCGAATTTCCTGAGATCACGCGTCCGGACGGCCGTGCTCCAGTGATAAAGCACGACACGCAGCATCACATCGAGACGACACCTGGCCCACCAGTCGCAAGCAAGCCCAGGCGCCTCGCACCCGACCGTTTCATCTTAGTGCGCAAACAATTCGAGGCGATGGTACAGCTAGGCACTATGCGCGCATCATCCAACAGCTGGGCAGCTCCATTGCACATGGTGCCAAAGGACAACGGGGACTGGCGACCGTGCGGAGATTACAGAGCGCTTAACGCGCGCACAATCCCCGACCGTTACCCCGTGCGACACATTGCCGATTTCACGCAAACGCTACGAGGCAGAAAAATATTCTCCAAAGTGGATTTAGTGCGAGCGTTTAACCAGATCCCAGTAGCACCGGAGGACATAAAGAAAACAGCCATCACGACACCCTTTGGTCTCTTCGAGTCACCGTTCATGACATTCGGACTACGCAACGCAGCGCAGACGTGTCAGCGACTTCTTGATGAGGTTACCAGAGGACTGGACTTCTGCTATCCATACATGGACGACATCCTCATAGCTTCGGACAACGAGATCGAACACCTGAAGCATCTACGGGTCTTATTTCAACGCCTTAACGACTATGGTATCGTTATCAATCCAGCGAAATGCGTCTTTGGTGTACCCGAGGTTTTATTCCTCGGCCATCTAGTCAACAGCGATGGTGTTCGCCCGCCGCCAGAGAAAGTTGAAGCCGTCCGAAGCTATCCTCGCCCGAACACCGCTAAGCAGTTGAGGCAGTTTCTTGGTATCATCAATTTTTACAGGAACTGCATGCCTAACTGCGCGAAGACACAAGCGCCGCTAAACGATCTGCTCATCGGAAACATCAAGGGCAAAGCGGAACTCAACTGGACGCCCGAGGCAGATGCAGCTTTCTCAAAAGCCAAAGAGGACATCGCACAGGCTACCTTGCTCGCTTATCCAAAAACGGGAGCCCCTCTTGCGTTATTCACTGATGCCTCAGATTATAGCGCTGGCGCTGCTCTTCAACAACGAGTAAACGGTACATGGGAGCCGCTAGCCTTCTTCTCAAAGAAATTCAGCCCCGCGCAAGCTCGGTACAGCGCTTTCGATAGAGAACTGCTCGCCGTCTACTTAGCAGTCAAACAGTTCCGACACATGGTCGAAGGACGCAGCTTTGTTATCTATACAGATCACAAGCCGCTCACCTTCGCTTTTCAACAAAAGCTCGAAAAAGCTTCGCCACGTCAAGCTAGACACTTGGACTTCATCGGCCAGTTTTCTACAGACATCCGACACATCGCTGGGAAGGACAACATCGTCGCCGATGCTTTATCTCGCATCGAGGAAGTAGCAACGACTCTCGACTACGCAGCAATCGCCCAAGCGCAACAGGACGACGACGAGCTGCAACGGCTACTTACTGCCGAAACATCGCTCCAGCTTAAGGAAGTGGAAATTCCAGGTGCAGGCGTTCGTGTCTATTGCGATACATCTACGGAAATTCCTCGTCCTTATCTTCCAGCAACTTTCAGACGAGCAGCTTTCGAGTCAGTGCACTACCTTTCACATCCTGGCATTAGGGCAACTGTCAAGGCTACTGTCAAGCGATTCATCTGGCCTTCCATTCGTGCAGACGTTCATACTTGGGCACGAGCTTGCACTCAATGTCAGCGTTCCAAGGTTACAAGGCACACGCATTCACCTTTAGGGAGCTTCTCACCAGCCTCATCGCGCTTCGAGCATGTGCATATAGACATAATAATTATGCCATGCTCAGAAGGTAACAGGTACTGTTTAACATGTGTAGACAGATTCTCTCGCTGGCCTGAAGTCTTTCCGATGCCCGATCAGGAAGCAGAGACGGTCGCTCGCGCATTCTACAACGGTTGGATATGCCGCTTTGGCACGCCTCTTCGAGTGACAACCGATCAAGGACGCCAGTTTGAGTCACACCTATTCAAGTCGCTCAATCGATTGACAGGCACGACTCACCTACGAACAACATCATACCATCCTCAAGCTAATGGACTGGTCGAACGTCTACATCGACAACTGAAAGCAGCTATACGATGCCACGAGAACGCAAAGTGGACGCAAGTGCTACCAACAGTTCTCCTCGGTATCCGCGCGGCGTGGCGCGAAGACTTGGAAACCACGGCAGCAGAGATCGTCTACGGCCAACCTCTACGCCTCCCAGGAGAACTACTAACACCGGCGGACCTCAACAACGAGGACCCAGCATCCTTCACAACTGAGTTGCGTCAATACTTTCAACAGCTGAGGCCATCTCCTGGACGACAGCATGGTCAACATAAGACTTTTATCTTCAAGGATCTCGCTACAGCGAAGTACGTTTTTGTTCGTCATGATGCGGTAAAAGGTACGCTACAAATGCCTTACGACGGTCCCTTTTCAATCATCAGCCGCGCAGAAAAAACCTTTGTGATCAACATGAATGGTCGCAACTCTAACGTCTCTATTGACCGCTTAAAACCAGCCTACGTACTCGAAGACGCGCCAGAGGAAGCTCATCAAAGCCAACCAGCTAATACCGACATCAATCAAGATCAACCGCAGCAACCAGCAGAGAAGCCTAATCAACAACAACCAAGAAAATCTGAAAGACGCGTACGCTTCGCCGAACGATATCAAGCCGGTTTCACATAAATATCAATTTTTTTAACGTTATTATTATTTTCGTAATTGCATTACTGGCAAGGGGGTACTGTAGCGTTTATGCTACATACACTCTGTCAGGTACACAAATATATTTAATCTTATTCTCACATACATTACGGGAAAAACCAATGAACCATATACATATTATAGTTATAAACATTTATTATGCATACATTTTCCTAATCCATCCTTCAGACGTCTAAAGGTTTTTCCAGCAATAAAACATCCCGTTACTTCTTTCCTTTTTATGATTCCGACCTATCCTTAATCCTCAATGTACTAACATAGCTCCGACTACCTAATAACCCACCTACGCTCCATTCCTTACTCTCGGTGTATTCTTTTCCTGAAGGGAAAAGATATGCAGAGACACACAATCTGTTCGACAGCCGAAGCGACAACTTCTCGGCTTCGTCCTCGCAACGACGCGCTCGAGGATTCGAACATATTTACTCGAACCTTTGTACTCATATTAAATAAAACAAATTCAAGCGCAAAAGAAGTCTACATTATTTCACCATCCCAACTTCACCCAAGTAGACTCCTAAAGATGTTTTAGCTCATTTGTTGATGTGAAAAGTGAAATATGTTTGTGTTAGATTAAAATTTCTTAAACTTCATTTTTAACTTGATTTTATAATTTAAATATGAAATTATTTTAGGTTTATGGTAATAAGATTAAATTTGTTTTATAAAGTGGAGGTGATATTTATGCTTTTTAGTTGATAATATGTAACCTAGCGTGCTCGCGTTTTGGAATTTAATAGGCATTAATGGAATTATAAATTTAACTCGATTTTGCTATTTTATTTGCCATAAATCTTAAAGGTGTTTCAATTATTATTATCGCTCCACTCCCCGACGTTAGCGAGGACGAGCACACTACGATACAAAAAGAGTGAGGACTTTCTCGCTCTTGCTCCTGCTAGCTGAGTCGTAGACCAAGCGACTCCAAAGATATGAATGATGTAAATATTAATTATATTTTCTCTAGGGTGAATTCTCAACCCTGGCAATTTATTATAAGGAGCGATATAGAGGAGCATGCAGGAAATTGATTCTAGGTTATATTAAATCTGTTAACACAGTGATTATATAAAAGAAATCTGCGAGTGTATTATACTAAGGCTGATTCCATTTCAAATCGAACAGTCAGTATACACTCAAGTCACCAATTACTGCGCTAATGGAGTATGTTATTTTACCCTAAAAATAAGGGTATACGTATTTTTTTATTTTGCTGAAATATCAAAATTGCATCAGATATGCACTTTTGAAAATTGCATACAAAAACTAAATGTTAAAACTGAAAATGTTGAGAATAACTTTAGAGGGCTATCGTTTTACCAATTTTCAATGAATTTTGGTAAACCTTATTTTGTTTTATTATGTTTTAAGCCCTCTTTAATTCAGTGCAAGAAATTTCAAAAAAGACTAAAAAATGACTAAGATATGTGCATTTTACCAAAAAATGCACTTTTTATGCACATGCATTTTTCTCGAAAAACCCATTTTTTTTTTTGCTGAAATTTTTTGTGCTCATAGAGGACCAAATTACCTATCTAATGGTACTTGGTTGATCCCGTACTTATTTGTTTGAAGCGAGAAAAAAAATTCACAAATTTTATTGGTGAAAAATTTTTGTATATTGGGATCTGACATGGGGGCGTGGTCTAAGCTAAGATGGCGTACCATAGTATACAATTTACATTGTCATATATGGAGCAAGTACCTGTTTTTGTTAATTATGAATATTTCTGTACTATTGGGCAGATACTAATCCTACCAAACGTTATTTTATAAAAGATGAACAAGTTTTCAGAGCAGGACATATAATAAAATACGTTAAAAATAACAAAAATATCGGTGATATAATAACCTTTTCACGCAAGACATACAAGAACATACAAGTCGCATCAACGAACGCTTTCTGCTTGTATGCTACTATTCGTTCAGATTTTATCCACCAGAGAGCGTCTGGTCTATGTCAGATCCCAATACGTTCGGAAATTTTAAGCAATGTAGATTTAAACACTATCCTTCTTTTAGCATTACCCAGGAACAACGACGTGGACGTAGGTTTCTGTTCCCTTCGGGGTGCTTTTTTAAAGTGAGTTCCCCTTGCCTCTCACTGTTGGGATGCGTCAAAAATATAATTATAAATAATTACTTTTTTTTATTTTTGCACTTATTATTTTTAGTTCTAAGTGTAGCCTTACGACGTTTGACTTTTTTTTTCTTGTCTTTCACTTTAGTCAGTGCATGTATAGCTGTTCTGCCAACAAATATATGCGATTTCAATTCCCCAAGTTGTTTTAACCACATATGACTTTTTTGAATCCCATTATATTTAGGAACTGTACTCCATTCAATATTTTTTTCTTTTCTAAATTTTTCAATCTCATTTATTGGTAATAATATGATTTTGATTGCACTGGTGTACTTTTGAACCCAATTTATAAAATCGTCAGCATTTTGTATCGATTCTTCATGAATTCTTTTTAAGTTATGTGAAGTAGCATAATGCTTTAGAAGCCCACCTATTCCATCAACGGCTCCTTTCCCATGACCAGTCGCAGAAAATAACCATTTCATTTGATAAGAAAAATGTTTGAATTCATGTAGCTGAAAACGATTTTTAAATTGGCTTGCAGCTCCATCTGATATAATAGTGACTTTAGTAAATAAATCATTTTTCATAAGATCGATAATTTTATTTATTGCTAATAGCGCATATGCAGTATTATGCTTTTTATCGTCACTAACGATCGCAAAGCTTTGCGTTATCTCTCCTTGGTAACAGACTGCAGTAAAAATAGAAATTTGGTTATTTACCCAATGATTTCCCTGAACCGCTTTATTATTTATTACAGACCAATTTTCTGCAAAATCAACGTGGATAATTAACTTAGTAGGATCAGCTTTACCTTCTTCTTTTTCTTTTTTTATAGCTTCACGTTGAATATTTTTTATGTATACGTGAGTACTTGCTTTTAGTGCGCAGATTGAAAATTTTTCTTTAAAAACTGATAAGCTTACTGTTTGTTTGATAAGATTACCATTATCTCACAAAGCAAACGTAATTTCATCTTCACAATTTTCTTTCAGTTTTAACAATTTTAATGTGATACCCTCACTACCGGGGCAATAATTGCATTCTTGCAAGAAACACGAATCAGATGATTCAGAACACAACATTGCGTTAGTTATTTCTGAACGAATTAAATCTAATTCAGAATTATTATCGCCGCTAAAACGAATTAAACTTGTAAGAAACAGTTCAAAATTTTCGCAATGTACACAAAGACAAGTTTCCTTCACAGGGCTTGTTAAGACGAAACTTGGTCTTAGACTATAGAATTTCGATTTTCCTATTTGTAAGTTTGGATTTTCTTGTCTTAATTGACTATATGTTTCTTTTAAGCTTCGAGTAAGAAACCGTTTAACTTTTTTAGTTTTTGTATTATTAACTTTAACAGTAACAACATCAGATTCGTAATTTTCTGTTAAATTTTTAGGTATTGCAGTTTTTCTTTTTAGCGGCGAGACGCATTGAGGTAAAATTGTATTAATACTCTCGTTTAATTCCTGTATTCGTTCGGGTGTCTTGGGGATAAAATCATCATGTTTTCCGCTAAAAAGTTCAGTGATTTCATTTTCAGATGTAGATTCAAGATCACTTAAAATCATTTTTGATATGCGTTCATGGCAATTTTTGCATACATTAGTAGAGGGCAGTATCTTTAAATCTGGATAAAGCTGTGCCAAATTAATGGCCAAATCTTCCAACGGTCTAAAACGTAAATTTCTGCTTTTATAAACTACCTTCTTATGCATTTGAAAAAAATCAGGACATCGAATTCTTGTAAAAGAGTGAATTTCGGACATCGTAATTGCAGAGTTTTGTTTACTTTTTCACAAGTACGAAAAGTACCTTTCAAAGCAGACGTAAGAATAACTAGCTTGTATATAACAATTCTAATATGCTGTTTTGGTTACGCGAGGTATTTGTCCGCGAATGAGCCTCCTATTGTCTGTACATCGAAACATACATAATATAGATATACACGAATAGAATTATTATTTTCCATTTTTTAATATTTATTTTTATATTACGAATTTTTATATATATATATATATATATATATATATATATATCACTATTGATGATATATACATACATACAAAGGTAAACAAATAATGAGCGAAGCATGCAACAGCGTTGGAATGAACATTGCTTAAGACTTTCGAACGTATATACAAAAATTTTTCACCAATAAAATTTGTGAATTTTTTTTCTCGCTTCAAACAAATAAGTACGGGATAAACCAAGTACCATTAGATAGGTAATTTGGTCCTCTATGAGCACAAAAAATTTCAGCAAAAAAAAAAATGGGTTTTTTGAGAAAATTGCATGTGCATAGAAAGTGCATTTTTTGGTAAAATGCACATATCTTAGGCATTTTTTAGTCTTTTTTGAAATTTCTTGCACTGAATTAAAGAGGGCTTAAAACACAATAAAACAAAATAAGGTTTACCAAAATTCATTGAAAATTGGTGAAACGATAGCCCTCTAAAGTTATTCTCAACATTTTCAGTTTTAACATTTAGTTTTTGTATGCAATTTTCAAAAGTGCATATCTGATGCAATTTTGATATTTCAGCAAAATAAAAAAATACGTATACCCTTATTTTTAGGGTAGAATAACATACTCCATTAGCGCAGTAATTGGTGACTTGAGTGTATACTGACTGTTCGATTTGAAATGGAATCAGCCCTAAATGAAATATTTACAATGAGAATCTTAAAATTAAAGTTTACAAAATATCGAATGGTTTCTCGATATAAAACGAGACCGGTGCGCTCGCAAAACAATTATATTAAAGTCGTGAGAAAGAGAGAGATGGAGATTACTTTACAGTGACTCGCGCCGCGTTTTACAATAATTAATCTTTACCAGGACTTACGCTACTGGAGTTAATGAGGTGGGCATTTTCTCTCTGCAGCTTCCTGGCCTTGATATACGAGCTCGGGATGGAGAACCGAACACGTGGCGATGAACGGGCTTCTATGGCACACGTAGAACCCTGGGCTAGAGTCAAGTAAGAGAGCGACTGGCTCTGCTGGCGGTCAGGCGACGAGAGAGTGAGCTTTACGCTGCGCTTGCTGTGCGAGGCTCTCTCGGCCATCCCTTCCTACTTTCTAATCATTAGCTTATTCTTTCTAACTTGCAGCTTGCTTAGTTAGTCTCTCTTTCTCATTATCTTTCTTAGTCGCGCTTTCGCGAATACATATCTTTTGTTCTTTATTTAAACGTGCGAACAGCGCCTCCTGGTGCTATTTAATCTTACTTAAATTGAATTAGTAACCATGCTTCGGTACATGGTTACAAATACTCAAATTTAATGAATTATAGGTATTAATGTTTAACTTATTTGTTGATGTGAAAAGTCAAATTCGTTTGTATGAAACTAAAATTTCTTAAACCTTGTTTTTAACCTATTTTTATTATTAAATTTTGAATATTAAAACTAATTTAAGTTTATGGTGATAAAATTAAAATTTGTTTCATAAAGTGAAAGTGATATTTATGCTTTTTAGTTAATTATACTCAAATTTGATAAATCTTGGGTATTGATGTTTAGCTTATTTGTTGTTGTGAAAAGTGAAACTTATTCGTGTATTACTAAAATTTCTTAAATTTCATTTTTAATCTGTTTTATTATTAAATTTTAAATATTAAGGTATCAGGCCTGAGTTAAAGTCTGAAAAAAATTAAATTTCAATGTAATGATAATTTTTTTTTAATGATATTAATTGATGAAACTTTTTTTATCATATATATTAAATATAAGACTTTAATCCATGAATAATTTCAAAAGACTTCATCTGATAGTTAAAATCCTTTTTCATTTGTCAATGAATTAATTTCGTCTATTTTTTTAGTTGCCGTAGAATTTTTCAGCCAATTTTCAACAAATTGACTTCAAAATTTGCAGATATCTTCAATTTATATATCTTCACAAGTTCATTGTTCCAGTTTTCTAAAAAAAAAAAAAAAAAAAAATTAATTTAAAAACTTGATTTGAAAAAAGTTGAAAATATTAGAAAAAATAGGTATTTTTATAAAATTTTATGTAAGTAATTTTGTTGAACATTCACTTGAGCTTGTCTTATAAAAATTCCAGGTCAGTAAACTTGTGAAGGTATAAGAATTAAAGATCTCTGCAAATTTTGAAGTCAATTAGTTTAAAATTGGCTAAAAAATCCTGCGGCAACTACAAAAATAGAAAAAATCTATTCATCGACAAGAGAAAAAGATTTTAACTATCGGATGAGGTCTTTTGAAATTATTCATTGATTAAAGCCTTATATTTAATATATATTTAAGATAAAAAAATGTTTCATCAATTAATATTATAAGAAAAAAAATTTATCCTTACATTTAAATTGAATTTTTTTTAGACTTTAACTCAAGCTTGATACCTAAAAACTAATTTAGTTTATGCTGATAAGATTTAATTTATTTATAAAGTGGAAGTGATATTTATGCTTTGTGACGTCCTACTAGGTTATGGCTAGTACGACGCACTTTAATGGACTCTATTGAGTCTTATCCTTGCCTTATTCCGACTTTGTAAATGTAAAGCCGTTAACCAGACTAGTCGCTATGCCGTCTGGTGCGGGCTCGAGTGTGTCAGTGTATGATGTGAGTAGTTGTTTCAATGATTAGTAAAGGATTAATTATGTTATGAGTAATGCCCGTTATTACTGAAGACCAAGTGCCTCAGTATGCGTGGCTTTACTCTTAAGGATGGGACAACGAAAGGTGTTGCTCGCCGCAACTCTTTATTAAAGTTACATTAAATTAGTTATACAAAGTAAAGTTAACAAGCGCACGAGCATAGAAGAATCATGTAAGTGATTCTTCTGTGCTTGGCGTCAAAAAGCAAAAGCTAGTTAAGTTGAGCTGAGGCGAGGCAGAAGAGAGTCTTTCTCTCTGCTGGCCCGCTTTTATAGGCGCTGGACTCCAGTCCCCTCTTCTCTAGTATCTTGGCACCGCCGGCGTTCGCGTGCGTGGTCCTGCTTTTCTCTCGCGCGCTGAGCCAACATGAGGCTTAAGCGCGCTTTCGATGTGTGATGCATGTACGCGAGCGACTTTGAATGTGTGTGCGCTTCAGGAGCGTACATACTTTGGGTGCTTATACTTTTCACTCTTTTATTTCATTTAAATTATATTAATTTATATTCATTTTTATTCATAGATCTAATTATTTATCGCGTGTAATTATGTTACATCTATTTAATTTAGTAGTTAAGAGTCTATAATTCAACTGTGTGCTCACAGCTTTTTAGTTGATAATACTAAAATTTGATAAATATTAGGTATTGATTTTTAGCTGATTTTCATATCTCAGCAGCTAAAAGATCTAAGACACTTGGAAATTGATGAGTAACTTATACTCCTACGTCTCACACGTGGATTGACCTGATCTTTGTTGATGACAACGACGTGGTGCTTGATGCACGGAACCTACCGGCGAGCTTTCACAGTCGGCATAATTTAATTGACGTTTGTTTGCCTTGCAACACTATAACTTTTGATCAAAAACCTATCATGTATAGGAACTATAAAAATATTTGTCCAACTGCATTGGGAGAGAAACTTGCCGGCTGTGATTGGTCGCCGCTTATGACTGACACAGCTGACCCTGAATCTGCACTTGGTTGCCTCTGTGACAATCTCACTGCTGCAATCGAGAATTTGGCGCCGTTGAAAGCGCTCAAGCCTAATAAGAATAAGTTTCCATGGGTAGATGAAGAATTGTCGCGGATGCGGCGTAAGAGAGATGCTACATATCGTAGATACAAACGGACAGAGGACAAGCAGTATCTCCTTGAATTTCTGCGGTTGCGTGGGGTGGTGGACGAACGCACGGACCATGCTAAGACTACTTATATTCACAATAGACTGTTTAATGCTCTTTCGGGTGGTAATGTCTGGAAGGAGTTGAGAGACCTGGGACTGTTATCCGGACCTCAAGGGGATTTGAATGGATTCACTCCGGATGAGCTTAATGCGCACTTTGCTGGGGTGTCAGTCTCGCCGCAGGAGGATAGTGAAGAGCGATTGAGAATTCTTTCTCAATGCAATGAAAGTGGGTTTACCTTTAAACCAATTAGTTTTAATGATGTTGTTCTTGCAATTTCACATTTTTCCTCACAGGCTTGTGGTGAGGATGGCATTCCGCAAAGCGTGATAGTTAAAGCTTTACCATTTATTGGTGAACATCTTGTGACTCTGTTCAACTCCTCTTTTGCACGGGGGGTCTTCCCTTGCCGTTGGAAGCAAGCCCGTATTATACCATTGAAAAAGTGTGCTGCACCTGAGCAACCAAAAGATTTTAGGCCTATAGCCATCTTGTGTTTTCTTTCAAAGGTTCTTGAGAAGATCGCCCATGACCAACTGCAGGAGTACATTACATCCAAAAAATTGCTCGATCCTATGCAGACGGGCTTCAGGAAAAACCATTCTACGCAGACTGCTGTACTTAAGCTTACAGACGATATAAGGTCAGGTCTAGACAGGAAACTTGTCACGTTACTGCTACTTTTTGACTTTAGTAAGGCATTCGACACGATCTCTCCCTCCAAACTTCTTGCGAGGCTTAGATCGATGGGATTCTCCAGGGCCGCACTCGGATGGATTAACTCCTATTTATCAGGTAGGAAACAAATGGTTTCCACACATTTAAAGGAGGAATCGAATTGGCTAACAACCAATCTAGGAGTACCTCAGGGTTCGGTGCTGGGGCCTCTGTTGTTTTGCCTTTACATAAATGACGTACGTGACGCACTGGACTCTGGTTGCGTCGGGCATCTGCTGTATGCGGATGATCTTCAAATTTATACACAGGTCCCTTATGATGATGTGGACGAGGGGATTCGTATTTTACAGAGGGCGGCCAGGGCGGTGTCGGGGTGGGCTGCTGGTGTTTCTCTCACTTTGAATGCTAGTAAAACAAAGGCGATCGTCTTTGGAAGTAATCGTTTTATTAAAAATTTTTATTTGGGTGAGCCAAGGACGATTGACCTGGGGAGCGGTATCGGTATTCCTTTCTCTGACACCGTTACGAGCCTTGGTGTTGTACTCGACTCTAAACTGTCGTGGGAACCGCATATTAATATGTTGACTAAAAAATTCAATAGAGTGATTTATAGCCTGCGGTTTTTCCGTCGGTACACCACTGAGGCTCTGCGTAAGCAGCTCGCAACCGCCCTGCTGTTTCCACATCTTGATTACTGCTCAGTGGTTATGCTCGATGCTTCGCAGGAGTTACGAAGACGGCTACAGACAATGCAAAATTCATGTGTGAGATATGTATTAGGCGTGAGAATGGGTGATCACATCTCTCCCCATAGACATGCTTTGGGTTGGCTACGTACTGATTCGAGGAGACAGTATTTTATGGCTGTACTTATGTACAAAATCGTACGTATGAATACTCCCGAATATCTAGTGGGTCTCTTCACTAGATATATACCCAGAGCGACCACTAGGGGTGAGATTAAAGATCTTGCGGTGCCCTTCATGCGCACTGAGACCGGAAGAAATTCCTTTCAAGTTCAAGGTGCGCATTTTTGGAACTCCCTACCTGCTGATATTAAAAATCTTCCATCAATCAGCAGGTTTAAAGCCGCTCTGAGGAGGTTTTTACTCGACCTCGATTAAACAGTATTATTTTCGGACTATATCATATGTGTTAATTTATTATGTGATGTACCCTTTATAGATTTAAGGCATGATTGTATTTATTGGCGTGTATGTAGGATGTGTGTGCATAGAGTGAATGATTATATTTTTATCAGATTGACTTGTATATTACTGTACATTCAACTTGCTGTGATTTTAACTTACTGTATACTGCTGATATTTCGACTGCGCTCTTTACACGCTTGATTTTATGTAATTATTTAGACTGATTTTTAACTATATTATTTATACTTTTTGCGTGTATTTATTCGTGTTATCTGTGATATCGCTTTTATTTAATTTATTGACTTACTATTACAGTATTACTATCTCTATTATGTTTTATGACTGTGATATCATACTGTACTATTTTGATTTTATATGTGCAAGGCTATTTAAAGTATTTTTATGTATTTTTTCAACTTTACTTGTAATTTTCACGCTTTTTTGTAATTATAATACAAATTAAACAATATCTAATCTAATCTAATCTAAACTTTATTGTGATGATAAAAATGAGGATAAAAAATTTCAAGTGTGTAAGATTATTCTTTCTTTATCCGATGTAAAAAAAGTTGATGTGTAAAGTGAAACTTGTTCATGTCAAACTAAAATTTATTGAATTTCATTTTTAACTTGATTTTATAATTAAATTTGAATATGAAACTATTTTACGCTTTGGTAATAAGATTAAATTTGTTTTATAATGTAGAAGTAATATTTATGGTTTTTAGTTGATAATGCTCAAATTTGATAAATTTTAGGTATTGATTTTTAGCTCATTTGTTGTTGTAAAAAGTGAAATATATTTGTGTAAAACTAAAATTTTCTTAATCTTTATTTTTAACTTGTTTTCATTATTAAATTTCGAATATGTAAACTAATATGAAACTATTTTTGGTTTAATGTAATAAGATTAAATTTGTTTTATAAAGTGGAAGTGATACTTTGCTTTTTAGTTGATATTACAAATTTGATAGATCTTAGGTATTGATGTTTGGCTCATTTTTATATCTCAGCAACTAAAAGAGATAACACTTGAAAATTGGTGTGTAGCTTTGTTGTGATGATGAAAATGAGAATATAAAATTTCAAATGTGTAAGATTATTCGTTGTTTATCCAATGTAAAAAAGTTGATATGAAAAGTGAAACATGTTCGTGTACACATAAAATTTCATAGCATAAGTTAATCAATTTTATGAATTAGTAATAAAATTTAATTTCGTTTTTAACTGAAAAGTTGAATAAGTGTTAAATTAAAAAGATTTGTGAATAAAATCATAAATGAGTTCAGAATAGTTCATATTTTTATGTTTCGTCTAAAACTTGAAATATTTATGAGTCTGAACTTTGCAACGTTATTTTCAAACGAAAATATGATTTTTTGAAAAATCAATTTCTAAGATTAAAAATCGTTTAAACTCTTTAAATTATGATTAAATAATAAAAAAAACCGATTATAATATAAAAATACCCCTAAATCAACCCCCAAAGGACATTCCAATACTTGGCTATTACGATAACAACAGAAATTTCCAGTTTTCAATCTTCTTAGCCACCTTTTGATAATTTGATTGTTACCAAACAATTGAAATATTAGAATATACTTCAAAATACATAACCCTGATCAACGCTGACCTGCGGAAACGAAAACTACCCTAGGTATAAGGGATGAAAACTATACTTTTCACCAAAAATGTACGGTTTTAATTTTTTTAAACACCTTTTGATGAATTTATTGTTACAAAACAACGTAAATATTAAAATATACTCCAAAATACATAACCCTAATCAACACGGACTACCGGAAACGAAAACTACCCTAGCTATAAGGGGATGAAAAACGTACTTTTCACAAAAAATTTACGTTTTTATTTATTTTAACAACCTTTTAATAAATTTATTGGTACAAAACAACGTAAATATTAAAATATACTTTAAAATGAATAACCATGATCAATGCCGACTACCGGAAACGGAAACTACCCTAGCTATAAGGGGATGGAAAACATACTTTTCACAAAAAATTTACGTTTTTATTTATTTTAACAACCTTTTGATAAATTTATTGGTACAAAACAACGTAAATATTGAGATATACTTTAAAATACATAACCCTTATCAACGTCAACTACCGGAAACGAAAACTACCCTAGCTATAAGGGGATGAAAAACATACTTTTCACAAAAAATTTACGTTTTTATTTTTTTTAACAACCTTTTGAAAAATTTATTGTTACGAAACGACCTAAATATTAAAATATACTTTTGAATGAATAACCCTGATAAACGCCGACTACCGGAAACAGAAACTACCCTAGCTATAAGGGGATGAAATACATGGTTTTCACAAAAAATTTACGTTTTTATTTTTTTTAACAACCTTTTGATAAAATTATTGGTACAAAACAACGTAAATATTAAAATATACTTTAAAGTGAATAACCCTGATCAACGCCGACTACCGGAAACGAAAACTACCCTAGCTATGAGGGGATGAAACACATACTTTTCACAAAAAATTTACGTTTTTATTTTTTTTAACAACCTTTTGATGAATTTATTGGTACAAAACAACGTAAATATTGAAATATACTTTGAAATGAATAACCCTGATCAACGACGACTACCGGAAACAAAAACTACCCTAGCTATGAGGGGATGAAACACATACTTTGTACAAAAAATTTACGATTTTATTTTTTTTAACAATCTTTTGATGAATTTATTGTTACAAAACAATGAAAATATTAGAATATACTTCAAAATACATAACCCTGAGCAACGCCGATTACCGGAAACGCATACTACCCTAGCTATAGGGGATGGAAAACATACTTTTCACAAAAAATTTACGTTTTTATTTTTTTTAACAACCTTTTGATGAATTTATTGTAACAAAACAATGTGAATATTAGAATATACTTCAAAATACATAACCCTGATCAACGCCGACTACCGGAAACGAAAACTACCCTAGCTATAAGGGGATGAAAAACATACTTTTCACAAAAAATTTACGTTTTTATTTTTTTTAACAACCTTTTGAAAAATTTATTGTTACGAAACGACCTAAATATTAAAATATACTTTTGAATGAATAACCCTGATAAACGCCGACTGCCGGAAACAGAAACTACCCTAGCTATAAGGGGATGAAATACATGGTTTTCACAAAAAATTTACGTTTTTATTTTTTTTAACAACCTTTTGATAAAATTATTGGTACAAAGCAACGTAAATATTAAAATATACTTTAAAGTGAATAACCCTGATCAACGCCGACTACCGGAAACGAAAACTACCCTAGCTATGAGGGGATGAAACACATACTTTTCACAAAAAATTGACGTTTTTATTTTTCTTAACAACCTTTTGATGAATTTATTGGTACAAAACAACGTAAATATTGAAATATACTTTGAAATAAATAACCCTGATCAACGACGACTACCGGAAACAAAAACTACCCTAGCTATGAGGGGATGAACCACATACTTTGTACAAAAAATTTACGATTTTATTTTTTTTAACAATCTTTTGATGAATTTATTGTTACAAAACAATGTGAATATTAGAATATACTTGAAAATACATAACCCTGATCAACGCCGAGTACCGGAAACAAAAACTACCCTAGCTATAAGGTGATGAAAGACATACTTTGTACAAAAAATTTACTTTTTTATTTTTTTTAACAATCTTTTGATAAATTTATTGTAACAAAACAATGTGAATATTAGAATATACTTCAAAATACATAACCCTGATCAACACCGATTACCGGAAACGAATACTACCCTAGCTATGAGGGGATGAAACACATACTTTGTACAAAAAATTTACTTTTTTACTTTTTTTAACAACCTTTTGATGAATTTATTGGTACAAAACAACGTAAATATTAAAGTATACTTCAAAATGAATATCCCTGATCAACGCCGAGTACCGGAAACAAATACTACCCTAGCTATAAGGTGATGAAAGTCATACTTTGTACAAAAAATTTACGTTTTTATTTTTTTCAACAACCTTTTGATGAATTTATTGGTACAAAACAACGTAAATATTAAAATATACTTTGAAATGAATAACCCTGATCAATGCCGACTACTGGAATCGAAAACTACCCTAGCTATAAGGGGATGGAAAATATACTTTTCACAAAAAATTTACGTTTTTATTTATTTTAACACCCTTTTGATAAAATTATTGGTACAAAACAACGTAAATATTGAAATATACTTTAAAATGAATAATCCTGATCAACAACAATTACCGTAAACGAATACTACCCTAGCTATAAAGGGATGAAACTCATACTTTTCACAATAAATTGACGTTTTTATTTTTATTAACAACCTTTTGATGAATTTATTGGTACAAAACAACGTAAATATTGAAATATACTTTGAAATGAATAACCCTGATCAACGACGACTACCGGAAACAAAAACTACCCTAGCTATGAGGGGATGAAACACATACTTTGTACAAAAAATTTACGATTTTATTTTTTTTAACAATCTTTTGATGAATTTATTGTTACAAAACAATGAAAATATTAGAATATACTTCAAAATACATAACCCTGAGCAACGCCGATTACCGGAAACGCATACTACCCTAGCTATAGGGGATGGAAAACATACTTTTCACAAAAAATTTACGTTTTTATTTTTTTTAACAACCTTTTGATGAATTTATTAGTACAAAACAACGTAAATATTAAAATATACTTTGAAATGAATAACCCTGATCAACGCCGACTACCGGAAACGAAAACTACCCTAACTATAAGGGGCTGAAAAACGTACTTTTCAAAAAAAATTTACCTTTTTATTTTTTTTAACAATCTTTTGATAAATTTATTGTAACAAAACAATGTGAATATTAGAATATACTTCAAAATACATAACCCTGATCAACGCCGAGTACCGGAAACAAAAACTACCCTAGCTATAAGGTGATGAAAGACATACTTTGTACAAAAAATTTACTTTTTTATTTTTTTTAACAATCTTTTGATAAATTTATTGTAACAAAACAATGTGAATATTAGAATATACTTCAAAATACATAACCCTGATCAACGCCGATTACCGGAAACGAATACTACCCTAGCTATAAGGGGATGAAAAACATACTTTGTACAAAAAATTTACGTTTTTATTTTTTTTAACAATCTTTTGATAAATTTATTGGTACAAAACAATGTAAATATTAAAATATACTTCAAAATACATAACCCTTATCAACGCCAACTACCGGAAACGGAAACTACCCTAACTATAAGGGGCTGAAAAACGTACTTTTCAAAAAAAATTTACCTTTTTATTTTATTTAACAATCTTTTGATATATTTATTGTAACAAAACAATGTGAATATTAGAATATACTTGAAAATACATAACCCTGATCAACGCCGAGTACCGGAAACAAAAACTACCCTAGCTATAAGGTGATGAAAGACATACTTTGTACAAAAAATTTACTTTTTTATTTTTTTTAACAATCTTTTGATAAATTTATTGTAACAAAACAATGTGAATATTAGAATATACTTCAAAATACATAACCCTGATCAACACCGATTA
The DNA here is from genome assembly GCA_017163975.1 of Anastatus disparis. Lineage (NCBI taxonomy): Eukaryota > Metazoa > Arthropoda > Insecta > Hymenoptera > Eupelmidae > Anastatus > Anastatus disparis. Next base: position 8,754,507 of record JAFFSR010000226.1, read on the forward strand.
CCGGAAACGAATACTACCCTAGCTATAAGGGGATGAAAAACATACTTTGTACAAAAAATTTATGTTTTTATTTTTTTTAACAATCTTTTGATAAATTTATTGGTACAAAACAATGTAAATATTAAAATATACTTCAAAATACATAACCCTTATCAACGCCAACTACCGGAAACGGAAACTACCCTAACTATAAGGGGCTGAAAAACGTACTTTTCAAAAAAAATTTACCTTTTTATTTTATTTAACAATCTTTTGATATATTTATTGTAACAAAACAATGTGAATATTAGAATATACTTGAAAATACATAACCCTGATCAACGCCGAGTACCGGAAACAAAAACTACCCTAGCTATAAGGTGATGAAAAACATACTTTGTACAAAAAATTTATGTTTTTATTTTTTTTAACAATCTTTTGATAAATTTATTGGTACAGAACAATGTAAATATTAAAATATACTTCAAAATACATAACCCTTATCAATGCCAACTACCGGAAACGGAAACTACCCTAACTATAAGGTGATGAAAGACATACTTTGTACAAAAAGTTTACTTTTTTATTTTTTTTAACAATCTTTTGATAAATTTATTGTAACAAAACAATGTGAATATTAGAATATACTTCAAAATACATAACCCTGATCAACGCCGATTACCGGAAACGAATACTACCCTAGCTATAAGGGGATGGAAAACATACTTTGTACAAAAAATTTACGTTTTTATTTTTTTAACAATCTTTTGACAATTTATTGTTACAGAACAATGTAAATATCTGAATATACTTAAAAATACATAACCCTGATCAACGCCGATTGCCGGAAACGAAAACTACCCTAGCTATGAGGGGATGAAACACATACTTTGTACAAAAAATTTACGTTTTTACTTTTTTTAACAACCTTTTAATAAATTTATTGGTACAAAACGACGTAAATATTAAAGTATACTTCAACATAAATATCCCTGATCAACGCCGAGTACCGGAAACAAAAACTACCCTAGCTATAAGGTGATGAAAGTCATACTTTGTACAAAAAATTTACGTTTTTATTTGTTTCAACAACCTTTTGATGAATTTATTGGTACAAAACAACGTAAATATTAAAATATACTTTGAAATGAATAACCCTGATCAATGCCGACTACTGGAATCGAAAACTACCCTAGCTATAAGGGGATGGAAAATATACTTTTCATAAAAAATTTACGTTTTTATTTATTTCAACACCCTTTTGATAAAATTATTGGTACAAAACAACGTAAATATTGAAATATACTTTAAAATGAATAATCCTGATCAACAACAATTACCGTAAACGAATACTACCCTAGCTATAAAGGGATGAAACTCATACTTTTCACAAAAAATTGACGTTTTTATTTTTTTTAACAACATTTTGATGAATTTATTGGTACAAAACAACGTAAATATTAAAATATACTTTGAAATGAATAACCCTGATCAACGACGACTACCGGAAACAAAAACTACCCTAGCTATGAGGGGATGAAACACATACTTTGTACAAAAAATTTACGATTTTATTTTTTTTAACAATCTTTTGATAAATTTATTGTAACAAAACAATGTAAATATTAGAATATACTTCAAAATACATAACCCTAATCAACGCCGATTACCGGAAACGAAAACTACCCTAGCTATGAGGGGATGAAACACATACTTTTCACAAAAAATTTACGTTTTTATTTTTTTTAACAATCTTTTGATAAATTTATTGTTACAAAACAATGTAAATAGCTAGGGTAGTTTTTGTTTCCAGTAGTCGGCGTTGATCAGGATTATTTATTTCAAAGTATATTTTAATATTTACGTTGTTTTGTACCAATAAATTCATCAAAAGGTTGTTAAAAAAAATAAAAACGTCAATTTTTTGTGAAAACTATGTATTTCATCCCCTCATAGCTAGGGTAGTTTCTGTTTCCGGTAGTCGGCGTTCATCAGGGTTATTCATTCGAAAGTATATTTTAATATTTAGGTCGTTTCGTAACAATAAATTTTTCAAAAGGTTATTTAAAAAAAATAAAAACGTAAATTTTTTTCAAAAGTACGTTTTTCAGCCCCTTATAGTTAGGGTAGTTTTCGTTTACGGTAGTTGGCGTTGATAAGGGTTATGTATTTTAAAGTATATTTCAATATTTACGTTGTTTTGTACTAATAAATTTATCAAAAGGTTGTTAAAATAAATAAAAACATAAATTTTTTGTGAAAAGTATGTTTTCCATCCCCTTATAGTTAGGGTAGTTTTCATTTCCAGTAGTTGGCGTTGATAAGGGTTATGTATTTTGAAGTATATTTCAATATTTACGTTGTTTTGTACCAATAAATTTATCAAAAGCTTGTTAAAATAAATAAAAACGTAAATTTTTTGTGAAAAGTATGTTTTCTATCCCCTTATAGCTACGGTAGTTTTCGTTTCCGGTAGTCGGCGTTGATCAGGGTTATTCATTTCAAAGTATATTTTAATATTTACAATGTATAGTACTAATAAATTTATCAAAAGTTTGTTAAAAAAAATAAGAACGTAAATTTTTTGTGCAAAGTATGTGTTTTATCCCCTTATAGCTAGGGTAGTTTTTGTTTCCGGTACTTGGCGATAATCAGGGATATTTATTTTGAAGTATATTTTAATATTTAAGTTGTTTCGTCACAATAAATTTATCAAAAGGTTGTTAAAATAAATAAGAACGTAAATTTTTTGTTAAAAGTATGTTTTCCATCCCCTCATAGCTAAGGTAGTTTCCGTTTCCGGTAGTCAACGTTGATCGGGGTTATTCATTTTGAAGTATATTTTAATATTTACGTTGTTTTGTACCAATAAATTCATCAAAAGGTTGTTAAAAAAAATAAAAACGTCCATTTTTTGTGAAAAGTATGTGTTTCATCCCCTCATAGCTAGGGTAGTTTTTGTTTCCGGTTGTCGGCGTTGATCAGGGTTATTCATTTTAAAGTATATTTTAATATTTACGTTGTTTTGTACCAATAAATTCATCAAAAGGTTGTTAAAAAAAATAAAAACGTCAATTTTTTGTGAAAAGTATGTGTTTCATCTCCTTATAGCTAGGGTAGTATTCGTTTCCGGTAATCGGCGTTGATCAGGGTTATGTATTTTGAAGTATATTCTAATATTTACTTTGTTTTGTAACAATAAATTTATCAAAAGATTGTTAAAAAAAATAAAAACGTAAATTTTTTGTACAAAGTATGTGTTTCATCCCCTCATAGCTAGGGTAGTTTTCGTTTCCGGTAGTCGGCGTTGATCAGGGTTTTTTATTTTAAAGTATATTTTAATATTTATGTGGTTTTGTACCAATAAATTTATCAAATGGTTGTTAAAATAAATAAAAACGTAAATTTTTTGTGAAAAGTATGTTTTCCATCCCCTTATAGCTAGGGTAGTTTCCGTTTCCGGTAGTCGGTGTTAATCAGGGTTATTCATTTTTAAATATATTTTAATATTTACATTGTTTTGTAACAATAAATTTATTAAAAGGTTGTTAAAAAAAATAAAAACGTGAATTTTTTGTACAAAGTATGTGTTTTATCCCCTTATAGCTAGGGTAGTTTTTGTTTCCGGTACTCGGTGATAATCAGGGATATTTATTTTGAAGTATATTTTAATATTTAAGTTGTTTCGTCACAATAAATTTATCAAAAGGTTGTTAAAATAAATAAGAACGTAAATTTTTTGTTAAAAGTATGTTTTCCATCCCCTCATAGCTAAGGTAGTTTCCGTTTCCGGTAGTCAACGTTGATCGGGGTTATTCATTTTGAAGTATTTTTTAATATTTACGTTGTTTTGTACCAATAAATTCATCAAAAGGTTATTAAAAAAAATAAAAACGTCAATTTTTTGTGAAAAGTATGTGTTTCATCCCCTCATAGCTAGGGTAGTTTTTGTTTCCGGTTGTCGGCGTTGATCAGGGTTATTTATTTCAAAGTATATTTTAATATTTACGTTGTTTTGTACCAATAAATTCATCAAAAGGTTGTTAAAAAAAATAAAAACGTCAATTTTTTGTGAAAAGTATGTGTTTCATCTCCTTATAGCTAGGGTAGTATTCGTTTCCGGTAATCGGCGTTGATCAGGGTTATGTATTTTGAAGTATATTCTAATATTTACTTTGTTTTGTAACAATAAATTTATCAAAAGATTGTTAAAAAAAATAAAAACGTAAAATTTTTGTACAAAGTATGTGTTTCATCCCCTCATAGCTAGGGTAGTTTTCGTTTCCGGTAGTCGGCGTTGATCAGGGTTTTTTATTTTAAAGTATATTTTAATATTTATGTGGTTTTGTACCAATAATTTTATCAAAAGGTTGTTAAAAAAATAAGAACGTAAATTTTTTGTGAAATCCATGTATTTCATCCCCTTATAGCTAGGGTAGTTTCTGTTTCCAGTAGTCGGCGTTCATCAGGGTTATTCATTCAAAAGTATATTTTAATATTTATGTGGTTTTGTACCAATAATTTTATCAAAAGGTTGTTAAAAAAATAAGAACGTAAATTTTTTGTGAAATCCATGTATTTCATCCCCTTATAGCTAGGGTAGTTTCTATTTCCAGTAGTCGGCGTTCATCAGGGTTATTCATTCAAAAGTATATTTTAATATTTAGGTCGTTTCGTAACAATAAATTTTTCAAAAGGTTGTTATAAAAAATAAAAACGTAAATTTTTTTCAAAAGTACGTTTTTCAGCCTCTTATAGTTAGGGTAGTTTTCGTTTCCGGTAGTTGGCGTTGATAAGGGTTATGTATTTTAAAGTATATTTCAATATTTACGTTGTTTTGTACCAATAAATTTATCAAATGGTTGTTAAAATAAATAAAAACGTAAATTTTTTGTGAAAAGTATGTTTTCCATCCCCTTATAGCTAGGGTAGTTTCCGTTTCCGGTAGTCGGTGTTAATCAGGGTTATTCATTTTAAAGTATATTTTAATATTTACGTTATTTCGTACCAATAAATTTATCAAAAGGTTGTTAAAATAAATAAAAACGTAAATTTTTTGTGAAAAGTACGTTTTTCATCCCCTTATAGCTAGGGTAGTTTTCGTTTCCGGCAGTCCGTGTTGATTAGGGTTATGTATTTTGGAGTATATTTTAATATTTACGTTGTTTTGTAACAATAAATTCATCAAAAGGTGTTTAAAAAAATTAAAACCGTACATTTTTGGTGAAAAGTATAGTTTTCATCCCTTATACCTAGGGTAGTTTTCGTTTCCGCAGGTCAGCGTTGATCAGGGTTATGTATTTTGAAGTATATTTGGTAACAATCAAATTATCAAAAGGTGGCTAAGAAGATTGAAAACTGGAAATTTCTGTTGTTATCGTAATAGTCAAGTATTGGAATGTCCTTTGGGGGTTGATTTAGGGGTATTTTTATATTATAATCGGTTTTTTTTCATTATTTAATCATAATTTAAAGAGTTTAAACGATTTTTAATCTTAGAAATTGATTTTTCAAAAAATCATATTTTCGTTTGAAAATAACGTTGCAAACTTCAGACTCATTTTTGTAAGTATATAGATCTGTATTAGTTGAAGATATAATAATACGTAGACGATTAACTAAAACATTAGGATCATCCCATTCTCCAAATCCATAATCTTCAAACATGTATTTACTCATATATTTAGTGGAAGATGCGTTACTATTAGAATAATCTGATGAAGTATCACTGTTGTTATCGATGGAATTCATTACTGCTTTTTTGGATCTGGATACTGGTAAAGTTTTATAAGGTTTTCTTTTACGGCTTCCAAAAATTTTTTTCTCGCACTCAGAGCGCAAAATACTATTTTGACCAGCTGTTGCGAGGGAGCAAAATACCTCTTTGCCTCCCTAGGGAGCAAAATGAATTCGAACTTTTAACAGGCTCGATAATGTAACCCGATATTTTTATACATCAGTCAGTGTGTGTAACTCGATGCTTTTTATACATCAGTTAAGTGCTTCACTTAGAATGGTGAATTCTACGAATTGTAAATTCCCCGAATTACAAGTCAGGGGTGAACAAATTCCTCGAAAAAGTTCACATATATCAGTAGCAACTTTCAGTCTATTTAGCATTGATTTTTTCGAGTATTATTTATGTAATATTTAATCTTGCACGTTGCATCGAAGACATTTTCATATCTTTATAATATCAGCCAAGTATTCAACGCCGAATCGTAAATTCTCGGAATTACAAGTTAGCGATGGACGATTTCCGCGAAAAATGTTAAATTTGAATAAATCAAAATTTAATTTAATTTTTAATGTATTATAAGAAAAATATATATATATAGTATTGAAATAAAACGGAAAATTTTATCCCATAAAAATATAATTTATTTTCATGGAATTTTAATTTAAGAGCAGGCCGGATTCGCTGTCCTTATCTAACTGAGATTTTTGTTATTTACTCAAGTATTAAACGGTGAATCTGCAAATTAAAAGCTGAGCGCAATAGATATTATTATTACAAATATTTATGCACAAGAAGAAAAAAATCTATCGCTTTGTTTTTGAGAAAAGTAAGTAACGCGAAAACATTAGAAACATAAACTTTCACTTTGGCGTTACTTACTTTTCTCAAAAACAAATCGGTAGATTTTTTTTTCTTGTGCATAGATGTTCATAATAATAATATCTATTGCGCTCAACTTTTAATTTGAAGATACACCGATTAATACTTGAGTAAATAACAAACAACTCAATTGTTACTCGGTTAATATCAGGTTCTACTCTGGCCTGCCGTTAATGGTTTTATTAATTTTATTTTTATATTAGTAATATTATTTATTTTTTTGGAGGCGGGGGGGCGCTGCCCCCCCGAACCCCCCCACCGGGGCTCCGCCCCTGGACCCCGTCCTGCCCCCCAACCTCTACTACCTCTTACGATCTTGATAGCCTTCGAACAAGATTGTACATGCTATCACAGACGCAAGTTTGTAATTCTTAGAATTTTGCGCACTTGTTAGAAAAATAATATTTTTGATGCTCTTCGCGTGAGAAAATAGTATGCGCAACGCGGGAGCATATAGGTGTTTGTCGACTCGTGCGATTTGTCGCTCTCGCTACGCTCGAGCGACAAACACGCACTCGTCGGCAAACACCTATTTTGCTCCCTTGTTGCACAATGTACTATTATTCTCTTCAATATTTTCTAACTCATGATGAGAGCTGAAGTTATCACCTTCACTCATTTCTTCAAATGCATCATTATACTTCTCTGTAGAGAATGATTCATTACTATTAGAATAACCTGATAATGTATCACTATCAACATCGTTAGAACTTATTTTTGCTTTTTTGCGTCTTGATTTTGGTGAAATCTTACTATAAGATTTTCTTTTACAGCTATCGAATGTTACATTTTCCACTCTTTTGATAGTTTATCATTTCATTATCAGAGCTGGAATAATCATCTTCAAGTAATTTTGATTCAGAATACTTTCTGCCATCAATTAAATCAGCATTTTCAACATTATCACTCTTCACAAGTTTATTATTTGTATGACTCATCTTGAAAACATTAGGTTGATATTTTTTCTTTAAAATCATAGTCCTTGTTTCATTTTTTTTCTCAGTTGGTGTTAAAGTATGATTATGCGGTGTACAACTTACAAGTTTCATATCCTTGGTTATTGCACGACTTGAACATTGTTTTAAATGGTAAAGTTGACATTTCCAGTATATATTACCATCACTCATAGCTTTCTCCTTATAAAAAGGAATATCATTCAAAAGAAGTATATCTTTTCCTCTACAACTTTTCATAAGTTGCAAAGATGTATTAAGCGGAGACTCATCAGTATTATTCAAAGTAACATCAATCTCCGAATTATTTATGAATGATGTTTTTTTTTCTTTATCTAACACTTGATCAATATTGGAATTTAATTGATTTGGAAGTTTAGATTTGATCGCCTCCCTTAATCTCTCAATTTCAAGGAAGTTTGACATGTTGTTTGTTGATGCTTATGATGCATACTGTTCCTGAAATATAAAATCATCTGTATTTATAGTAAAATAACGAGTTGAGTAAGACTTTGATAAGATGATTTATAAGATAACAAGATGATTTTTAGATAGCATGATTTAAAAATGTTATTAAATATAAATTTAGCAACTTCAATCAAAGAATTTTAAATTTAACATATTTGACGAAAATTCGACAAGATTCGACAAAATTCGACAAAATTCGACAAGATTCGACAAAATTCGACAAGATTCGACGAAAATTCAACAAGATTCGACGAGAATTCGACAAGATTAGATGAAAATTCGACAAAAATTCGGTGGGATTAGATGTGATTCAATAAAAATTCGATGAAAATTCGATAAACATTCGACGAAATCGAGTAAAATTTGATAAAGCTAATGTAAAATCCATATTGTGAAATATATCACCATATGTAATGCAATTTTATTCATATAGATCTATTCCAATATATGCAAGAATAGTGATATTCTTAGTGATATTCCAAGTGATAAGGAGGAATTTTTATATACCTTTATTCGCAATATCACAATGTGTTGGTTTACATCTCAGTATATATAACCAGCTTCTCGTAGCTCTTTAACGATAGAATGAATTTCGTTAATATGACTAGAATTACCAGCTTCTCTCTCAGCAACGAGTAAACGAAGCCGATCAACAAGCTTATTTGGATTATCCCAGTAAACATCAAATTTCGCATTTCTCTGTGAAACTTCGTATCGAGGCACCGATCCTCCTTCTTTCTCAGAAAATAGAGGAGCGATAATTTCTGTATATTTTTTACTTATATGTGATCGAATGGCTCCATCATTTCTATATTGTTTCTTGTGAGCATTCGTAGCTTCGAGAATATAACGATAATTCTTCATATCACTTGAAGTTACTCGAGTTCGATCAGGATGTTTTGTAATTAGAAGTTCCATTAATCCCTGAGTTTTCGGATATCTTACATCTTTCACTTTGATAAATTGATTTTTAAAGTATATGAATGAATCACCGATTATATAATCTTTACCTTCCTTACGTAAACCATAAATCTTATCAATATTGGATTGATCATCATTGAGCATAAATATATATTTGTCGAAATTATCAGATTCCTCTCCACTGTCTGCTGTTTCAAACTCAGAATCTGTAACATGTCGAATAGTATTGTTTGTTGATAAATCATCATCATCATCATCAGAGCTCGTTTCAATCAGATTATCGTCTATGACTTCTTTGACCATTTCCGATGATTTTTGTTTTTCGTGACTTATCTTTTTCTTTTTAGAAACTTCAAGGAGTTCATGAAGAGGATCAACAATGGGTTTGAATGTTTCACTAATTGCTTTTTGAAAATTTTCTTTTTCGAACTTTAATGCACCATATTTTCGCTTGACGGCTTTACGAACTATAATAAGTTGTCGTAATATATTTTTCTCTCGCTCAAAATCCACCATATTGCTTCTTCAATATTCAGTTGTGGAATGATTACTGAACAGTAAAACAGCTATATTTATAGCAAATGCCTTATTAAGAACACCTTCCCAATGTCTGCCTACGTAATTTATGCGGTTTATCTAATACCTAATACTGCTATTGAGATAAAGAGGGTGAGTCAAGAAGAGGGGATCGTGGCTCAAGTAGAAGGGGGATCACTACTTATAGAAGACAACGAGCCCGAAAAAGTCATTCCTTCATCTGAAGAGCCACCAAGCAAGAGGCAGAGAACTCAGTAAAAATTTGAATATTTAAAAAGGATTTTGAAATTTTATCAAGAAAAAAAAATTTAAGGTAAGTTAAAATTTTTATACTTAAAAAAATTTCATACTCTAAAGGACTTAAAATATTTATTCATTTTAGATGGATCTTGCTCAATTGAATGAGATTGCTCCTGGAGGTTTTTTACCCACTAAAAAGGTAGCTGAGTTGGAGAAAAACCAAGATTACATGGTGACTGAACTAAAATCAGTTAAAACACGGTATGGTGACCGTTTTGTTGTGGATTTAGATAGTAAATTCCGCATTTTTCTGCCAACTCGAGTTTCCTTGGCCTTAGAGAAGGATGAGAACTTCCATTATAAGTTATTGGATGCCATTCAACACTACAAGTTGTTTTTAAAGTATTTGGGCGAGACCAAGAGTGATCTCGAGTTCTTCTTTGCTTAAGCGCTTGGAAGTTAACGGAGAGGTATACGAGTCACGGGTGTACTTCTTACTTTCGGAGTAATGGGTTCACAAGTGGCGATTCTTGGTTGTACCTCACAGATGGGAGCGAAGGTTGGGGCTCCCATCACTTCCTAAACAAAAAATTTTTTTGTTTGAAGTGCTTAAGATATAAATACCCTTGCTCTAAAGTTAATGTTTCTTCTGCAGATTACGCATTTTTCAACTTTACTTGCGCATTGGTAACAACAGCAACAATGTCCGCACGGTAAAAATGCTATCTCTATTTCTTTATCGAAGCAAACTTTACATTTATTTTGTAAAGAATTATCTGTAGGAATTATATTTCGAAGGAAACGACAGCGACTATTCCATTTCTTATGTTCTGATAATGGATCCTCACCAATTTCCCACCTACAGATCTCTGTAGAGCATTCAAAACAACGGACCTTGTCAATTTCACCAGTATAATAAAATCCTGCGGTGGCCAGATCTTTGGGTTTTAAAAAAGTCAAAGGCCAGTTTTTAAAACTGTCAAGACGACTTTGCTCTGTATGATACATGAGTACTTATTGGACTGATGTTTTGTCGATCCAACTATTATGAGTACTATCAAAGCCGAGCCACTTAACGTATACTTGATTCCCACGTCTCTTTAGAACTTTTTCTACAAGATAAACGTCTAGATACTTGACTTTCTGAAGTTCTTCTTTGTAGAAGCCACCAGCGATTAATTGATCTTGATAGTCTTTGAGACGGTACGTTGTTGGCTGCGTTGCTTTAACTTGTTCAATCGTGAATATTTCAGCAGACCAATTAGGTGTGTATCCTTTTTCGAATACTTGTTTCAACTTGCTTACTCGTACTTTATCACCAACTTTGAATTTTCCTTTTTTTCTCACAACTTTTTGAGCAAATCGTGAGCGAAAATAAGATGCATTTGCAACTGTAACATCTTTTGGTTTAGCACTAATCGTTCAATGTTTTGTATTGTTGTAAGATTTTATCAGATCAGGTAAAATATCGATCCATTTATAGCTACCACGTAAGCTGAACTTCATCCACATTTTGTGTTTGAGAGTACGATTGAAGCGTTCGCAAATGGATGCTTTGAGATTACTATACGTTGAGTATAAGTTAATCTTGTATTGTTGCATAAGATTTTTAAAATTAGTATTATAAAACTCTTTGCCTTTATCTGTTTGTAAATTTTTTGGAACTCGTCCTTGACGTAATATAGATTTCATCGCAGCAGAGACTTCTGCTCCGGTTTTTTGTTTCACAGGAACGGCCCATGCGTATTTGGAAAAAATATCTATAACTGTAAGCATGTATTTGTAGCCTTTGTTATCTCGAGAATAAGGTTGCATCTCTACAAGATCAGCTTGCCAAGTTTCATCTAAACCTCGCACGTCAAATGTTCGACGGGGATAGCGACGTCTGGCAGGTTTATGAAGCTCTTCTACTACTCTTTGGTGTTCCATGGTCATGGAGTTAATGATTGCTTAATTACAGAAAATTGGCTTTTATACTATTTGATTTAATTTTAGCATCTTGCATCCAATTTTTAATCAACTCGTATAGATTTTCAATGTTTACATTAATTTTTTTTATCTTCTCATCATACTCATCCTTTAACTTTTGCAGTTCTAATTCTGATGTGCTAAGATCATCTCTTAATCTAGCAGTGACTATGTATATACTCTGGACTTCAGATGTAATCAAACCTTGCAGTGTATTAAAATTAACGGCATTATTCGATTCCTGAGGAGTGGCAACATTGCATAACCTCTTATTTTCTACATCGAAATGTCCATCTTTTGTCAATTTATAGCCAATTCCGGGAGGTCTTCGATTACCCTCGCTTCGTTTAAGATTACGTCCGAATACATCAACGCTCATTTTGATAATGTAACGAGTTTTAACTTGCAGCTTAATATATATAGCCAGCTTCACGTAACTCTTCGATGATGGAATGAATCTCGTTAGTGTGACTAGGATTACCAGCTGCTTTTTCAGCAACCAATAAACGCAGTCGATCAACTAGCTCGTTTGGATCATCCCAGTAGACATAATTAAACTCGGTATTTTTTCTTGCAATTTTATATCTAGGTAGCGAACCTCCTTTTTTACCGAATAGAGGAGCAATAATGCTAGCGAACTTTTTACTAGTATGCGAACGAATTTCTTCATCGTTTCTGAAACGTTTTCTATGAGCATTTGTCAGTTCCAGGATCTTTTGATAGTTATCTAAATCTTTTTGAGTTACTAATTTTTGAGATGGATGCTTCTCAACAAGCAATTCGTACAATCCTAGAGTTTTTGGGAACTTTTCAGTCCCTAATTGCACATAAGTTTTTTCAATATATATTGGTGTATTACCGAGAAAAAGTTTATTACCCTCCCTACGTACACCATAAACTTTATCCAATTCTCTATATTGTAAATCTTCTGTAAAATCTTCGCTAGCAGATTCAAACGAGGTCTCGAGAGAATGCGAGGAATCATTTTGTATAGTATTCTCCAATTCTTCATCGGATTTAGATTTTTTAACTTCAGGTAGAATAATTTCTTCTTCAGGAATGAGTTTTCTTCTTTTTCTCTTGCTTTCAAAAGCAATCTCTTTAAGTGGGTCAATGATGGGCTTAAGAGTTCGTTGAACAACTCTTTCCGTAATCTCTTTTCCATATTTTAACATGTCATACTTGCGTTTTACAGCATTTAGCGCTTGAATAAGTTGCTGGAGTAAGGCTTTCTTTTGTTTAAGGTCTGCCATGTTATCTCTTTGAGTTTCAAAGATAGATTGATGAATCTCTGCTAAGTATGAGTTATATTTATAGCAAAACAATCAAAACCCTTTCGATATCTACCAGCATTTAGTGGACTATCTTTGTCAATCATTAGAAATCCATATTTATCATCTATCCAACATTTAGAACACAATTCTTTGAAACGTAAAAAAGTCATGTCAGAGTTAACATGATCGTCGTATAAATGTCTCAGATTAACATCATCTTGACGAAAGATAACTAAGAGGTTAACATTATCTCTTATGAAATGTTTTGGGATTCGAGCATAAGACTGGCAGAGGTAGAAACAATCAACGTTCTTGTGTCTACCTATACAGAAGTATGCCCTGATGTGTTCTTGTTTTTCACAAGCTACCTCGTCGAAAATCATTATAGAATTTGGAAGAGCGTTATCCGGAGATATTACTGATTCGTGTTCGCTAAATAGAAAGTATTGCATACCTTCCAGTGGCTCTAAGAGCTCTTTCAAAAACTTATATTTTGCTTGATTAAGAGATTTCGAATAGACGTAGACATTCTCAAATCTTAGACCATTAGGATGTGTTATGAGTGCGAGTAGGCTATTAGTTTTACCACAATTAGATGGTCCGCAAAACACACCTCTTATACTATCCGAAAGTAAATTTCCGTGTTTCTTTGATTTATTTTCTTGCTCCGAAATAGCATCAAAATTTTCTATTGAAAGTTTTACAGACTGCTCTTTGAAATTCATTTCGACAGACACAAACTGTGACTGTTCGTTTAGCTATAAATACGCTGCTTATATACCCGATGGGTTAGTTATCCTTTGAACTTCAAAGTGTTATGATCATATATCGACGACGCGGTCGTGGTTTGCTTAATAAAATCATTAATAATCTTCCACTGGAACTTCATTTAACAGGATATCAATATTGTGGACCAGGGATGAAATTAGCCAAACGTTTAGCTAGAGGTGATCCAGGAATCAATCTACTCGACAAAGCCTGCAAGGAGCACGATATAGCTTATTCACAGAATCGTGAAAATATTGAGGTTAGAAATAGCGCTGATGAGGTTTTAGGAGAAAAAGCTTGGGAAAGAGTTTCATCGAAAGACGCTATTATTGGTGAGAAAGCAGCTGCATTCACTATTGCAAACGCTATGAAAGTAAAATCTAAACTTGGAATGGGAGCAAAAAAGAAGACTCCCTCTGTTACTCTTAATAAAATAATTAGAGCCGCTTCCAAATCTATGAAACCTAGTAAGTGTGCTCGTAAAGCTATCTTCTCTGCTTTAGAGGCTGCTCGAAGTGCTGTGAGAAAAGCAGGTGGTAAACATAAAGTCAGAGTACCTCGCAGATTATCAATTCCAACTAAAGTAGGAGGATTCTTACCATTCCTCATACCTATTTTTGCAGGTCTAGGTGCAATTGGTAGTTTAGCAGGTGGTGCGGCTGGTATAACTAAAGCAGTTAATGATTCAAAAGCTGCTCAAAAACAATTAGAAGAAAAACAAAGACATGATAAAAAGATGGAAGAAATAGCTTTGGGTAAAGGTCTTTATTTAAAACCTTACAAGACAGGACTTGGTCTTCATATAAAGTCTGGTTTAAAAAAAAAAAGATCCTCAAAGTAAGGTTACCGCAAAGAGCTTTGACAGATTATGATCTCATAAAGTATGCTAAAATACTAAAAATTCCAAATTTTCGAGGAGTTTTCATGCGAAATGCTTTACCAAAGAGTGGACCTCATTATCATGAAACAGCGATTGTTAATCTCGATGATGTAGATGGTCCAGGTACACATTGGGTAGCTTATCGAAAACGAGGCAAAAACGTTGTGTATTTCGATTCTTTTGGAGACCTTCAACCACCATTGGATTTAATACTATACTTGGGAGTAGATGAGGTCAAATATAACTATGAGAGGTGTCAAGACTATGATACATTTAATTGTGGTCATTTATGTTTGAAGTTTTTGAGTAAAAAACTTTTAAAAGGAAAGTCAAATTAGCTATTTCTCATTATCCATTGAACAATCATGGAAGATTCATCGACGCGAAGTTTTTCTAGTACATCATCAGTGCTCGAAGCTCAGTATTTTCCTCCGATCGAACTTTCACCCGATAAGAACTATGTTCTTGGATTAATTGGTCTTTCGACCTTCAACTCAATACCTAACATCGATAGTGGAAATAATAAGTTCTACGTTGGTGAGGAAGAAATATTATTACCGACTAGAAGTTACGAAATTAAAGATATAAAAAATTATCTTCGTGAGGCACTAGCATCAAAAGGAATTTCAATCGATATAAAACCCAATAACAGCACACTACGTTATGTTATAACCTGCAGTCATCCTATTGATTTTCGACCGCAAGATTCCATAGGTTCATTGTTGGGTTTTACTCAACGTGTTCTTACAGAAAAAATCGCTCACGATTCTGATTTACCAGTAGCTATTTTGAAAGTTAACGCACTCCGAGTTGAGTGCAACATAACCTCTGGCGCCTATATAAACAATCGACGAGTGCATACCATACACGAGTTCTTTCCTGCAGTCCCACCGGGATATAAGATCATCAAAGTTCCATCTCCAGTCATTTATCTTCCGATCAGCGTTAAGAGCATAGATCACATTCAAGTACGGATAGTCGATCAAGACGGACACTTGATTAATTTTCGAGGAGAAATTATTACAATAAGATTACATCTTAAACAAACGTAATGGGTATCGTTTACAACACTAAAGTTGGTAGAGGCTATATAAGTAAGTCGACATGTCGACCAGTCGTCAGTCGTCAAACGACAAAGAAAGCGCTAACACGGTAAAACATTCAGTTCCTAAGAAGTCTCGGACTAAGAATCCGTGGTGGAAAGTAACTTGTATATTCTTCTGTTGTTTTCAAAAATATGGAAGGAATTCTGAGCATACAGTCGGGAGTGAAGTTCGATGAATCTGTTGAACATTATGAGGTACATGCTCATCAACCTTATTCCGCATCTTCATTCAATAATAGTGATGAGATTCGTATATCTATTCAACATCAAGACTTATGTCTTCTACCATCCCGTAGTTCACTCCACATTTGTGGTAGAATCGTGAAAGCTGATGGAACCGCGGTAGCTAATACGGTCCTAGTCAATAACGCCATCTGTCACATGTTTGAAGAAATCCGATATGAAATCAATGCTGTGGAGATTGACAAATGTAAAAATGTTGGTTTAACTACACTTATGAAAGGATGGCTTTCCTTTTGTTCTAGTCAAGAGTCGATTCTTGAGAACGCTGGTTGGGTTGATGTAGAGGAGAATCAAAAAGTAAACGATGAGGCAGGTTACTTTGACTTATCTATTCCTCTGAGTATGATTCTCGGTTTCGCTGAAGACTATCGTAAAATTGTAGTCAATGTGAAACATGAACTTATACTGACAAGATCTAGGAATGATTTGAATGTGGTAGTTCAGACGCATCATGAAAATAGATACGAAGATTTTAAGATCAATTTGCAAAGAATAGAATGGCTTATGCCCTATGTAATATTATCGAATGCCTACAAACTTCGCTTACTCAATCATATTGAAAAAGATAAACCGATTGCAATGAGTTTCCGCAGTTGGGACTTGTACGAGTATCCGCTACTTCCAACCACATCAAAACACGTTTGGACTGTTAAAACTTCTAACCAATTGGAAAAACCACGTTTTGTTATTCTAGGTTTTCAAACGAATCGAAAAAATCTAAAAACAGCCAATGCGAATCGCTTTGATCACTGCAACATAAGTAATGTAAAGCTTTTCCTTAATTCGCAATACTATCCATATGGAAATCTAAATTTAGATATTGAACGTAATCAATTTGCTATGTTATACGATATGTATGCTAATTTTCAACCTGCGTACTATGAGAAAGATGCCGAACCGCTCTTAAAAAAACAAGATTTCATTGACTACGTACCGTTGATTGTAATCGATTGCTCGAAACAAAACGAGTCTCTGAAAAGTGCTCCTGTGGATGTTCGCTTGGAATTTGAATCGAGAAATAACATTCTTGCTGGAACATCCGCTTACTGTTTGATCATACACGATCGCATAGTCGAGTACAATCCTGTCAATGGTAATGTACGAAAACTTGTCTAAGTGGTGGGGAATAGTTATAAATTGGATGTTCATCGTCAAAAGAGTCATTCACGATGGAGTACTTGGTCGATATGCAAGGCTTCAAGCAGCCTGGTAATGACTATGTTTTAAAAGAATTGGCTATAGTTCCGTTGAACGATGATTCTGATCCTGTCGTGCTACTTTTTAAAGAACCGTTTCCTTGGCGAAGACTCACAGAGAATATAAGACGCAAAACAAATGGTTTGAACAATATTATCATGGTTTGTCTTGGCGTTCTGGTACGATTCCCTACGCCGAAATAGGGAACATTCTTAAAGGAGCTCTACAAGATGCTAGCAAAATTTTAGTGATGGGAAGTATAAAGAAAAGATGGTTAGAGCGCTTCAAGTTCAACGTTACCGATGTTACAGAGATGGGTTATCCACCCCTGGATAAGATAAAGCTAGTGACTGTTTGCCCCCATCACGATGGAATGTATAAAGCTTGTTGTGCTCTACATAACGTCAGACTCATGAAAAAATATTTTACTGAGAGTCGTTTGCCCTTGGAAATATTTATGGAGTGTAAGTAAATTATTACATAGAGCTCTCATCACTATAAAAGTAGAAGCGTGTCATGACTTGTATTATTTCATCATGGGACAAAGTCCAAGCACCACCGATAAACCTAACGAGTATACTCCTCTTATTGATTCTTCTAAAAAGATAAGATGTCCTGGAAGGAGCATTACGAAAAATATAAATTACAAATACCACCCTCAAATATCAAATATAAAAAACTTTAAATCGGCTCTTTTCAGAGCCACAAAAAATTTAAACGTAATAAACTGTTTAAAAATTATAAACTTGGGTTATTAAAGTTGCTACAAACTTGAGTTATTAAAATTCTAACCTGTCGCGACAAGTAGTGGGCTACAAATGCAGTGGGCTACAAATTTAGTGGGCCAGAATCCCCCTTGTTTACCTACTTGTAATGAGATAGAGAATGCATAATTTTATTTTATTAAAAGTATTACAATTAAAATGGGTATCTTTCTTCCCTGAAAGTTTTAAAAAGACATAAATAATTTTGAAGTTGATGGTAGTAAATTCTCAAATATAAGTTGTTAGAAGCTAATGGCTCTTCTGCCAAGTTTTTAGAAATTAAATTGCACAATTTTGATCTTCAAACGTAGCATATTAAATAAAAAATTATTCCGAAATGTTGAAGTTAAACGTTTCGGAAAGTTTTTATTAAATATGTCTTTCATCAGGAATAAAATAAAATATATATTACTAAGATCAAGTATAATTCATCAATGTTTGAGTAGTAATATTCACTCATAAATGATATTTTTATACGTAATATATCATTATGAAATACATTACGTATAAAATGTTGACAACGATGTTTAAATAGTGTTAATTTTTCGATTTATTATTCACATTTTTTGATAAATTTTTATATGCAGCATTTTTATTGTTTTTGGATTTATCATTTGTATTTGTTTTTTGATTCATAATTTGTATTTTTTTAGATTTATAATTTGCAATTGTTTTTTGATTCATAATTACTATTTTTTTCTAGATTTATCATTTATATTTGTTTTTAGATTTATCATTAAAATTTTTTTAGATTTACCATTAATATTTTATTAAATTTATCATTAATATTTTTTTAAATTTATCATTTATATTTGTTTTTAGATTTATCATTAATATATATTTAGATTTATCATTTTTATTTTTTTTAGATTTATCATTTGTACTTTCGGTAAACCCTTAGAATTATCATTCGTGATTTTTAAAGTGTATTTGAATCGAGGTGCGACGCGCGCCTTTGAATTTTGTTGAGGGCTGTCCACAGATGGTGCGTGAGCAAATCAGAAAAAAAATTCATGACCGCCCCTAATTCATACCGTCGTCAGCTGGTATATCCAGACGCATGACATTTTTTTAGATTTATTATTAATTAGCGTGGCGAATTTTCGGCCAGCTATGAAAAAAAGTAGCATTATCCACTCAGACATAAATTAGATCAACCTGCCGTGCGTTTGTCTCTCACGGCTTCGCCTCGAGAGACAATTCTACCCGCGGCAGAAAGATCTAATTTCTGCCCTCGTAGATAAATATACTATTGATTCATCACCTTGAATGAAATCAATAGAGTATTATTATATGTTGTGACGTGGTTCGTCCCAATAAAAAATTTTTTTTGTAACAATTGTAACAATTAAAATTTTTACTACTACGCAAGCATACTCAGGTACACCATCGGTGCACTCACCGACCTGGGCGCATCTATAAAAAATTAAATAAAGTTATTAACAGAAAGATTTTTTTTTGTTTGTTTAAATTTACCGGTACACGAGGAGCACGACTAGCAGAAGCGCGCGGCAGCCATTACATACACAGTCATAGACCATGTGTGTGAGCGCTAGTACTGCTTACGTAGACCGTAGGTAGGGAATCTCTACTACCACTACATAGCAACGCCCGCGCGTGCGCTAGGAGTAGCGCACGACGAAGAAGATGTAGAAAGAGTGGAAATCTCAAGAGAGAAGAAAGAAAGAGATAGACAGATTAGCAAGCGATGGTAGCAAATTAAAAATGATGGCGCGCCTCTTTCTCGCGCAGTGAGAAAAGAGGGAGAAGATAAATGTTAAAGAGAGATGGATAGAGCATAGAGAAGGGAGAGTACCACTCTTTCTCTTTGCTTAAGTATATCTGCACTGGGTAATCCTATATGTATAGAGATATGTATACTTACGATTACTCTCTCTCTCTCTCTAATGAATAAAGAAAGATAAAAAGAGAACGTGAATAAAAAGAATAACAAGAAGAAATTGGATTAAATCTCCCGCAGAAAAGGTGGCGCGCAGGTCGCAGACTTGCGTTCGAGGACCGGAAGGCAAAATCCATGAATAGAAAGCAATTACTTGGACAATTGATTAGCTATTGGCGGAATTAAAAATTAAAAAAGAGATAGACGATAAGGAAGAGGGAGAAATAGACCGAAGAAGAAGGAAGTGAGCAACCAAAGAGACATTCGATCACTGTCCTCGTGCCGTATCGGAACGATTAACTCACTAAACCTTATTTTCTTTTTGCAAAGTAGCTACTTAGAGATTTCGTACGCTTTTTATAGCTGTGTAGAGACTGGAAATTTGGATAGACCACGGAGCAGTTGAAGCAGAAAAATTTCCAGAGGGAGACTTTCGCTGACCTGATCCTCCAACCAACCCATTTTCCGCAGCCGGCGTCGACCAGGAGTTGCTTTGTGCAGAGAGAAAGAGAGAGAGAGAGAGATAGATAGATAGATAATTCAATTTATTACTGTACATTATGTTGTACAAAAATTAATACAGTATAATAAGTAACAAAATAACAAATAGTAAAAATAAAATAAAATAATAGAAGCACACAACTGCAATTAAAATAAAGGTAAAAAATAAAAAAACAAAACATTATAATAAAATTTAAAAAAATACAATAATAACCAAGGGTGCAAACTTGGTCAAAACTTGGCACGCCCATCCCAGCTACACCAACGGTAGAGGTCCATTCTCAAGGGAAAGGAAATATGAAAATGAGGATGATTTAAAGCGTAATAATGAGGATGAGGCTCTCAGTGTTGCAGGAAGATCATTCCAAAGACGCGAGGATGCTACCAGGAATGACCTTTGAAAGTATTCAGTGACAGCAACAGGTATGGTCAAAGGCCTCACATCACCCCTTAACGTCCTCACCGGCTGATTCCACAGGTACCTGGAATACAAGTAAGATGGTGTATGTGACGAAAACAACTTATATAGAAATGTAGTAGTAAAATAACTTCTTCGCCCCGCTGTGGATAACCAGCCCAGAGAGGATCTATAAGCAGAGATGTGCTCACGCCTACCTACACCATAGATATAACGAACACCAGAGTTGATGACTCTCTGCAGCCTAAGGTCAAGCTCAGAGAGAGAGAGAGAGAGAGAGAGAGAGAGAGAGAGAGAGAGAGAGAGAGAGAGAGAGAGAGAGAGAGAGAGAGAGAGAGAGAGAGAGAGAGAGAGAGAGAGAGAGAGATACGAACCTGAGGCCCATCACCGCCATCGTCGACCAGATTGTCGCCATCGCCGACCAATTTCCTGTTGTCAACGAGAATTTTCTACAACGGTGAGTGGACTGTAGTCCGAATCAATAACGATTTATCTTGTGAATAAACGGCTCTCGCCGATTAAAGTGTAAATTCAGTGCGGGCGTATAAAATAAAATTAAAGTGATTGTGACAGCGTTACCTGGTAAAATTAGAAAAATTAATTGTTGCGAGGCGTAGTTATAAATTCGAAAAATTTAATTGTAAAAGTTTAATTGTTAGACCAAGAAAGTGAGATAAATTGACCACGTGTTCAACAATTTCGTTGAGCGGTTAAAATTTCTTTTAAATTAATTATATTAAAGAAATTTTCATAATAAGTTTTCTTTTGATTGACCGGGAAGTAAAATTTGAGATCGGTGGACATAGTGGTGCGTATTACGTAATAAATTTTATGACGCGGGCCTTAGCGGCCATCTTGTAAATTAGATTCTCTTGCCTAGTCTGCGCTGACTAGAAGTCTAAAGTAAATTGAGAATTAAATTTGTAGATCGTCAGAAATCATAAAAATTTCGAGAGTGCGGGAGTGCAAATTCGACCACGTGTCTGACGGTTTCGTTGACCGTAAAATTAAATTAATTAGAGTGGTAATTCGAATGAAACTTTAAATAATTATTTTTTTTGATTAATTTTTATTGACCGGTAATTAAAGCCTATAAACCGATAGACACGTAGGATTAGTGTGTGAGAGAGAGAGATAAGTGCATGGGCTTTTAGTAGCCATATTGTCGAAAGAAACAAGAGCGAGGTCGCTTACGTCGACCATACCGTGAAATTCATTTTTTTTTTGTTACTACCATTAGAATAATAGACTATTATTTCAGTAAAGGTGTTAAATAAGAATAATAGTATTTTGTGTAACAAATGCGCGAAATAAGGGATTTGGGCACGAGTGAGAGTTTGTCGCCCGAGCGAAGCGAGGGCGCCAAACTCACACGAGTGACAAATCCCGTTGAGCGTACGTGTTACACATACTATTTTTTGATTCAAGCTGCGCGAAATTCGATGCGTACATCGATTATTTTGAACATAAGAATTTACATTAGTATTATATATAATGCTTTGATATCGAGAGAGTCAACTATTTATAATATTAATTTACAGTGATTCGGTGTGAAACGGAAGAGGGGGGGAGGGTCTTGAAATTCGGGGGGCGGAGCCCTCCGCCTCCGAAATATAAATAATAATTCATAAAATAAAAAAACACAGTTTATAAAACAACTAAATTTATATTTTGTGAAAATATATTTGATCTCATTAAATTTTGAAAGATTATTTTCAAAACTATAAAATAAAGGTGAAAATTATTTTGTGTAACAAGTGCGCGAAATAAGGGATTTGGGCACGAGTGAGAGTTTGTCGCCCGAGCGAAGCGAGGGCGCCAAACTCACACGAGTGACAAATCCCGTTGAGCGTACGTGTTACACATACTATTTTTTTACTCAAGCTGCGCGAAATTCGATGCGTACATCGATTATTTTGAACATAAGAATTTACATTAGTATTATATATTGTAACGTTTTTTACTTTCCTTTTGTTTATTACTATATAAATTTATTACTACGTATATATATAATAAGTAAAGAGAGTGGGAAAGAAAACGTTGCCTCCTGTTGCCAGATGCTTCAGAGAGTAACCAGGATTCGGAGCAGGAGGCGGTCTGGGACGGACGGAGGAAGAATAGGAAAATAAAGGGTTTAAACACGGTTAATTTTATGCTTGGGAGTACCTTAGCTTTATTGCTGCCACAAGACAGTAAAAGAAAAGGTACAACGACGATTACAATTCCAACATAAATAAATAAGAAAATAATGACTCTATATAAACCAAAGAAATAAAAATATTTGACGCGTCAAAGAAAGAAACGAATAAGTTTTGTTTTCTTGATAATAAAGTTTTGCCACTTATCGGCCGATGATAACAAAAATGTAATATCAAAAGAGAGACGTTATTCGTCTGTAATAACGGCCCGGGCGGTCAGTTATCTGGTGGCGTCCTCTACCTGAAACATAGGTCGTGGAAGAGAAACTTGTTAATACTAAATTATCAATTAAAGAGAGAGTTTGAGTGGCCGGCACTCTTAGAACTTAAATTTACTAATCCTATTATCTTATGGACTAATAAAGAAAACGTTGGGTGGACGACACCCTTAACGTACTACTATTACAATAAGAAATAATTATTTACAAGTGGGTATACGAAACCCTTACGGTAATAGAGCGAGAAGCGCTCTGCTTTATCGGCGGTTTATAAAGGTATTATCAGATTTTGGGTGGACGGCACCCTTAATTTTAATGCGGCGGAGGCGGCAGGATGAAGCGTGTATGCGGTTTCCTCGATTTCATTTAATCTAGGCCAGCGAGCACACTCGGCGAAGATTGTCTGCAATTCGACTTACTACTAATGATTTAATGCATTAGAGTAAGCGAGAGAGCAAGCTTTTCTTATACAGAGTGGGAGCTCCATGTAAGAGAAGCCAGTACTGTATCTACTCTCTCTCTCTAGGCCAGCGAGCGCACTCGGCTAAGAGAGGGGGAGAGCACAGTCCACAGTGCTTGCCTTATGGCTGAGCCGTTGGTCTTATATGTACTCGAGCTCGCTGTTCCTCTTGCGGGAGCAGCAAAAACTTACGCCACCTGGCGACTGATCCTGTTACTACCCAGCCTCGCGGGAGATTTAAACCGTGCTTACTGCACGATTATAGATAATCGTTGCAATATAATGCTTTGATATCGAGAGAGTCAACTATTTATAATATTAATTTACAGTGATTCGGTGTGAAACGGAAGAGGGGGAGAGGGTCTTGAAATTCGGGGGGCTCCGCCCCCCGCCCCTGAAATATAAATAATAATTCATAAAATAAAAAAACACAGTTTATAAAACAACTAAATTTATATTTTGTGAAAATATATTTGATCTCATTAAATTTTGAAAGATTATTTTCAAAACTATAAAATAAAGGTGAAAAATAAATTAACTTTATGAAATTTTTATTGACCGGGATGTATGGGTTATGAATGTGCGCGAGTTAATATATAGATTTATAGATTAAATTAATAGACAGTGTTCATAGCAAATTAAGCAAATTTATAGTTTCTTTTGTTTGTAATAAATTAAAACCAAGTTCTAGATTAAAGTGTTAAAAAGTTAAACCAGTAACCTTTATTTTTTTTTCGTGTATGTGCATACCTCTCCCAATTTCGACTTAATAAAGTTTAACACGAGAGGTCGCCCACCTCCCAGCCAAGACAGCCCGAGATTCATGCTGCCGACGAGTAAGCCGGAGGTCTGTCTGGCGCTCTCAATAAATTAAAGATGCTTTCTTTTCGACAGACCGAATTTTGCATGCGGGGACGGGCAACGCTATATTAAATTAATTAATAATATATTTATTATAATAAAATAAGTTTAGATCAATTTGCTATTTGGACCAATTCATCTAAAAAGTTTTGTTTTATCAAACTGCCCAATGTTTTATCACAAAGGTAGATTGATATAAAATTAATGAAGTGAACAAAGATAGTACTATATTTTTTCTAACGGCGTGCGCAAAATTCGATTTCATGTACCCGTTTGCGTACATAAAATGTCATATTATGAGACGCATTTGTTTAGCGTGCGTAAAATGAATCGAGCGTGCGTAAAATGAATCGAGCGTGCGTAAAATGATTTCAGCGTGCGTAAAATGATTTGAGCGTGCGTAAAATGATTTCAGCGTGCGTAAAATGATTTCATCTAAAAAAAATTTTTTTAATTTTTAAAGTATTATATTTCAGGAACTATACATCATAACAGACATTTATACATCTCATTTGAAAGCTCTTGTGGTGCTCTTTTAAAGTGCTATGTACAATTTTTTTCGCGATACGTGAACTCTCTTATTAATTAATCTTAGAGTTAATCATTTAAATAATTTCTTATTTATTATTTTAAAGAGGGGGGAGGAATTCTCAATTATTATTTTAATAATATATTTTCATGGAATTTTAATTTGAGAGCTATCCTTGTCTAACTGAGATTTTTGTTATTTACTCAAGTATTAATCGGTGAATCTGCAAATTAAAAGTTGAGCGCAATAGATATTATTATTACAAATATTTATGCACAAGAAGAAAAAAATCTATCGCTTTGTTTTTGAGAAAAGTAAGTAACGCGAAAAAACTTTGGCGTTACTTACTTTTCTCAAAAACAAAGCGGTAGATTTTTTTTTTCTTGTGCATAGATGTTCATAATAATAATATCTATTGCGCTCAACTTTTGATTTGAAGATACACCGATTAATACTTGAGTAAATAACAAACAACTCAATTGTTACTTGGTCGATATCAGGTTCTACTCCGGCTTGCCGTTGATGGTTTTATTAATTTTATTTTTATATTAGTAATATTATTTATTTTTTTGGAGGCGGGGGGCAGCGCCCCCGAGACCTCCCCCGGCAGGGGCTTTGCCCCTGCACCCCCACACGGGGCTCCGCCCCTGGACCCCGTCCTGCGCCCCGACCTCGACTACCTCTTACAATCTTGATAGCCTTCGAACAAGATTGTACATTCTATCACAGACGCAAGTTTGTCATTCTTAGAATTTTGCGCACTTGTTAGAAAAAATAATATACGCAACTAATGCGTAAAGTGATCATCGCACTCGTCTCATTTGTCGCCCTCGCTGCGCTCGGGCGACAAAACCGACTCGTGCGATAATCACATATTTTACGCACTCGTTGCGTAATATACTATTATCACTCTGAACCAAGGGGTCTGAAAGAAAATAGAGTACAGTTCATTTGGAAAAATTTGTTATTATTAAAATCAACAAAAATATAAATTTAAAAATAAAAATGAAATGAAATAAGAGATTGATTGTGAAAAAGTAAGAATATTTAATTTTTATATTGTATTTTTTATTTT
Source organism: Anastatus disparis (assembly GCA_017163975.1). Classification (NCBI taxonomy): domain Eukaryota; kingdom Metazoa; phylum Arthropoda; class Insecta; order Hymenoptera; family Eupelmidae; genus Anastatus; species Anastatus disparis. The sequence continues at coordinate 8,780,583 of JAFFSR010000226.1, forward strand.
CAATCATATTGTATTTTTATATTTTTAATTTTAATTTGTAAGATCATAAATGTATTATGTATTAATATTTATTATTTATAAATTTAAATTTAAATAAGGTTAAAATAAATTATACTTTCAACTTTAACTAACGTTAAATAATAAAATTAATATTGCCAAAGTTTACTCAAAAGATAACTTCCTTGGTCATCATATTATTATACATTTTTTGAGCAATTGCTATTGATTTTACTATATTTATACTAAATTAAATTTTTAATCCGCTACATCTGTTACCACTAATTTTGCAATTTGAATATCTGGTAAAAATTTATATATCATAGCAGCTAGAAAAAATTTTGTATGATATGTGCCTATTCCATTAACATGCATAAATGCATGGAATATGCTTCACTGATTTTTCCTTTATTAATCTGTTTTTAAAGGATATATGAACAATTTAGGATCAACTTTTAATGATAATAAATCTAATCTATGTGCAAGTACTTTATTTAGATTAATATTTGTATAAAATGTTCAACTTTGTCGATAATCATCTATATTTTTTTCATTTAATAAAATAGTAATAATGAATATTAGAAGAATGTTATTAAGTGAAGTACTATAAATGGTTATAGAAAAAGTAAACATGTTATATATGAATATTATTCAAGATAAAGTACTTACACATAGATTATAATTATTATCATTAAAAACAAATTGTTGTCGATTGATTGAAACTTTACCATTTTCAGTGACAGTTATCGATGCTACCAAAGTGTTCAAATAATTCAAATAAAATGTAAATTTTTAGTAGATACTTCAAGAGTATTGGTTAGAATGTAGATAATAGATTATTTAGATTAAAATTAGCAGACATCAGTTATTAATAAAAGATGGGTTATTTTAACTTTGGTAATATTATCATTTAATTAAATATATTTTTATAGAAGATAACAAATGTGAATTGGAATTTAAAATAAATGCAAGTTTTTTTTATGAACATAATAAAAAAATTTGAATTTATATAATAAAAAGGTTCTTCTGTCATATTCATCTATTAATACTTTTTAACATTTCATCTTATCTAACGGAATGTGTATAATTTTCAATTTTATTTTCATGGTATTGTATATCAAATGTTTGAAATTATAATTATTTATCACGTATATTTGACCAAAAATGAAAATTTTCTGCAAAATCTCAATCACACAAGATCAACTAGAATTGTATGAAGAAAAAATTTTATAGAAATGCTAAACAACCAGAAAAGTATAATAATCAAGTTGATCTTTGCTCTATTATAATTACTTTACAACATATGGTAAAAGTTGATATTAGAAATTGTATAACATCTAAGGAATATACATCAGCATTTAATAATAAATTTATTATTATTATAAAAATAAGTTTTGAATTTTAAAAATAAAAAAATTACTTTTATTTAGATTGTCTTTTTATTTAAATTTTTAAATCAAGTCCATTTTTTACTTTTTATTATAAACAATTTATTTAATAATATAATTTTTAAACACAAAATTGTTTTCACGTGTATTTCACATTATAGATTATTTTATTTTTATATCATAAAAATTTTCTAATTTTCTAAAACACAATTTTTTCTTATAAAATGTTTTTTTCTATTAAAATTATATTTTCTTCTATTCAACTATTAACTGTATATAACTGTATAATTTTTTTCTAATTTTCTAAAACACAAAACTTTTTCTAAAACACAATTTCTTCTTAATAAATATTTGTTTCAATCAATTATTAACTGTATATAACTGTACAATAATAATAATTGTATAATAATTTACTGATTGCTGGCTTTAGCTATAGTTAACTATAGTAAAATCAACAAAGTGTCAACAAAGTGTAGTTGGCTGCTTCTATAGATGCGTTCCCCTTTCTTCAGTTCGTTCCGTCTCTTGACTTTCGTCTCTTTCTACATGGATCGACCAATGAGATTCTTCTATTCTTTGATAACGCTCTGAATTGGCTCTGTTTCGATTTCGATACTAATCGCCATCTCCCTTTTATAATAGGAGACTTAAATTTAATTTTTTTACACTTAACATACCAATTAACTTTAGATGATTCTTGCTTCTTCTGAATCTTATTATTTGTTTACATTTAAATCCACGTGCAAGTTTACAGGTTATCTCGCAATTTATCACTAGTTTTGATCTAGTTATTTCAAATTTAAAAATTGCGCTATTTGAACTTAGCTATATCATAGACTTCTTGATCTGGTACACTCTGAACATAACATAGTGGTATACAAAAAAATAATCGAACCCCAACGCTGGGTGGCCTCGCAACGGCCTGCGGCCTGCGGCCTCCATGTTTTAAAGCAGTTTGTTCTTTTTTTATACGTCAGAGGCGCTGTTTACATTCCATTGTGACGGTCGCAATTCCGTTTACACTTTTGTATTTGTAACGAAACGCGAATATGACACGCGGGGTATTTAAGTTGATCGAATAAACATTAAAATGTTCTCTCAAACGCGCGGAAATAAGGAAAATAAATTATTGTTAAATGAAAACACTAATAAATTTTGATTTAAAAAGAACTTAGGATAACCTTCTAAGTCTTTATATATATTCTCTAAAATACTCTCAACAGAAGATATAAAAAATGACGCTATTATGCGACAAAGAATACTTTCTTGTTCGGTTGTAGAAACGAATCTATTGTAGGCTGGCTATTGTTGGTCGAGCTTCTGGAGTCCAGGTAGCTTTTTAGACGTTGCACCAAAATATAATAAATGTCGAAGACATTTATTTCTTTAAGCAGATTTTCTTTTTCTTACTAACATGTGCAATAAGGATTATTTTTAATCATTTACACTACGTTAACAGACTATACTATTATATCGAGTGTAAGGAACCTTTCTTTATTTTTTGATTATATTATTTATATTTATAACATGCGCTTTCGAGTGGTCGTTTAAGTATAATTTATAAGGGCTTCTTTTTCTAATTTTAACGTTAGCTTTAACAATATGTTTTCAAAAATATATTTTAAGTACATAAAGTATAATAAGAAAAACTATATAGTATATTAAATATTAATTTGAATGGATTTCAAATATATTTCAAATGAACCGCGGATATTATAAAAAGGGGAAATAAGTACCCTGGTAGAAATTTTCATTATAAACCGGTCATATTTTAACCATTTTTTTCAAAAATGGTTAATAATTGACCAACAATCACTAGAAAACGATCAGTTTATCTGCTAATAACCGACGGTTAATGCTCAAAAACTAGCAAAATAGAGTCAATCACCAAATAATAATTTTACTAAATATATACTTTATTTATTTAAAAAAAAAATCAAATATAATGAAAATAATCATTTTAAATCTAATTAATAGTGTATTTCTAACGGGATCAGAACAATATATTTCTTTCCTGATCAAATATATTTTTACATTGTAAATTATATCTTTATATTGTACACGTAAATAATCTTTCCTTGACCTGGAGGTCATCCTGGCCACCTGGACATCATCTCCAGGAAGAGAATGATATTTTTGAATTTTCGATTATAATACTAGATGTGCATAATACTAGGTGAGCTAATATTATAATTAAGTATTGAGAAATATGAATCACTTCCTGTAGATGATGTCCAGGTGTCAAAGATGATCTAGGTTGACGTAACATCATCTACGAAAAAGTACAGCTAATAATTAAATTAAATATTTAGAAATTCTAGTCACTTCCTGTAGACGATGTCCAGGTGACTAAAGTGACCTCCAGGTCGGCATAACATCATCTACAGGTGAGTGCAGCTGGTATTATAATTGGAAATTAAGAAATATCAGTCACTTCCTGTAGATGATGTCCAGGTCTCTAAGGTGATCTCTAGGTTGATGTAACATCGTCTACGAGAAAGTGCAGTTAGTATCGTAAAGTAGCCTTCAGGTTAACGGAACATAATTTATGAAAAAGTGCAGCTAATATTCAACTAGCATCAGAAAAATTAACCGCTGTGACACGTAAAATAAACGCACTTATTTCAATAAATAATAATGCCGAAAATAATATTACCCGAAATATTGGTGCTATCATTAATAATAACAGTAATAGAACGATTTTTTTCGTGTCTATAAAATTTTAGAATTAGTTTTAATGATGAAAACTTTTTTACGTTTTAGGGTTAGGAAACACGCACAGTCACATGTTCGCAAACGTCTCTCTCTCTCTCTTTCTCTTCTAATACATCTATGCGTATTTAGGCGTAAATGCCTCAATATAAATTTAAAAATGAATATTATGTGGCTAAATCAAACTAAATTTTAAAAGTTTAAATCATCTATTTCTTATATCTTAATTTTAATTATCAAAACTAGCATATGTGTACGGATATATGTCTATATACAAAAATATATGTATATATATATATATTATTTCACTATCTTTCGATCAGTTTTTGACTATATTCATTGACCAAAAAAAAATGGTTAATAAATGATGAATGACCATTTTTAAATGGTCTATTTTCTACCAGGGTAAAGAAGTCGCGCATGACTTCACACCATACCAAACTGTAGTGCGCAGTGTAGGATAGCATATAATTAAATCAATAAGGACGCACATTGTAGCGTTTAGAAGCTCAGTCATGCTAGTACACACAGCAGATGCTCCAATATTCTCTTGATATAGGAGTATGTTAGAAAGCCTGTGAGTTTAGTGTTGCTAACGGATCAATACTTTAAGTTATATAAAATATTATTTTATTTTATTTTCATATTTTGACTAATACGTATAAACATGTGGTTTTCTATGAAAAACAATATCTTTCCGAAAAAGATACTGGATGCAATAAAAAATCATGATATAAAAACTCTTAACACATTCATAAAAAATCATCCTAAGAAACTTGATACTGAAGCATTAGCTTTATTGCTGACTGAAGCTGGATGGAAAATATACCATACAATATTACTTGAAGACTTAAAAATAACAGAGTTTATGATAATACACGGTTCTGACATTAATATTTGTGATACCGAAGAGAATTATGAAACAGCACTTCACAAAGCAGTTTACAATCGTGACATAAAAAGTGTTAAATTTTTACTAAAATGGGGAGCTAATCCAAACGCATATGACTGGGCAGGTTTTACGCCTTTGAATGCTGCATCTGAAATTGGAAATCTAGAAATTTTAGATATATTACTTCAATGTGGGGCTAAACCTGATCTTCTTTCACACTGCGGAACGTTTCAAACATGTACTAGCTTTCAGCAACGTGGTAAAGACTTTATTGAAAAATTATTAGAATATAAAGTTAATTTAATGTCAAAAGACGGAAATGGATGCACACCTTTGCACTATATGATACAAAACCATTATTTGCCATCGTTCATTAATCTATTTGAAAAACTCAATCTTGATGTAAACATTCAAAATTCGAGTGGTATGACCCCTCTGCATGGCGCAAGGTTTGAATACGTGAAATTTTTGCTTGATAAAGGTGCAGATATTAATATTGAAAATAAATTTGGATTCACGCCTCTTATTGCAGCAATAGCATTTGAATCTTGTTGCCAAAGTAAAATTAAACTTTTTGTTTTGATGCACTCGATAGATATGTCAATTCCAAAAATAAATCGTCAATTCATAAACCGTCAATTAATAGACCACCATTATGTAAGTGGTCAATCAATAGAAAATATGGATATGATAGAAGATATGGCATCCTTTTGTGAAATGTGCATTCAAGAAATTCAGTGTATGAAAGCAACAAAAATAATTGGAAATTGTAAGGCTACGTATTTCAGTATTCTTGCAGATAAAGAACTGCAACTTATAACTTATTTACGGAATAAGGAATTGACAAACCATTTTTATAAAACTAATTTTGAATTAAATTTTCCTATTTATGCTGAGATGATAACAAATCGATTCAGAAAAGCAGCTGATAGATTAATTATGATCCAAAATGCAGTAAAAGTTCTCAGTAAAAATATAGAACAATTAAATAATAATTTACCTATTATAGAGATCATTGTTATGTTTTTAAGTAACCACGATTTACAATTATTAATGTAATATACCTATACAGGTTGATAATGATAATGACATATTTTTTTTTTGTTTAAAAAAAAAAATTAATATATAAAGGATATTGTTCTCTATATGTTAACCTTTTTTATATGATGATGTCGAGGGAGTCTAGCCCGGTTCCCGTTTAACACATTACATCAGGCTAGACTGTCAGACTCACCATACCGAAGACTTTGACTACCGGTGGATGGTCAGCCACTTTTCTGACCAACAATCAACCGATACCCAATGAGGTCGGATTTTTTAAGAGTCGCGATATAAATGACATATACACTAATTTTCTTTCGAAAAAAAGTTAGAGGTACCTGGCCAGGATTCGAACCCATGCCCTCCACGTTGAAGGCAAGAGCTCTATCCATTATGACACCGCGCTCTCTATAATAATGACATATGCTAAGAAATTGATGTAAATTTTATTATTAATTAAATAAAAAGTTTTGTCTGTATTTGATTGTGCCTAAAAATCTTTTATCTCTTTGTAATGAAAATTTTTCAATAATAAGTATGTAAAAATCATGAAGTATAAAATATATTATCTACGGCAGAAAATTGTATAGAAAAAATTACTATCTTAGATTATGATTGTAGGACATACAGGAATTTGTATAAAAAGTTAATGCATATACTAGAAAATTTACTTTGTGTATATCGAATGTGCGTTCCGGCAATTTTTATTATATAAATTGAAACATGAGACAAATAGTTCTGTGAACTGGGCGAATAACTTTTGCAAATTAATATAAGAATATTGCTAAGATTGCAATTAGCAATATTTGCTAATGTGAAAAAAAACTGCGGATGTTTTAGTTTTTTTATAATTAAATAAAAACTTTTTATTCTGCAGAAAATGCAAAAACTTGTTTTTATTACGATTATAGTATACTTTAAGATTTAAAACCAGCATCATTCGATTGCAATTAAACTGCGGATTATGAAAATAATTTATTTTTTTCGAAATTCTTTATAATTAGTTAATACTAAATTATTTATTTTTTTTTATTATTAATTGTACGGAAATACTTAGACGATCCACATTGCGCATTCCACTGCTCTCGCAAACTTCTACAGCTGATGCGCGTAGTAACCACGCTGAATCTAACCTTAAATATAGTGTGGGCTCCCATACTACGTACGCCACATTACCCCCCCCCCCCCCACCCCAGCCGACGGAAACAGGCTAATTTTAATTAAAAAAATATAAATTAATAGGTTTTAATTAGCTCTATTTAATGACATTATTAATTTAATCGGCTCCTTTTTAGTTTCCGAGAAAAAAATCAAAATACATAAAACATTTTTTATTATTAGTTTATCTTTCCTAAAAACCATAATTTTGACATAAAAAAAATACTAGTAAATAGCTCCTAAGCTACTTTAAACTGCTCCACTAACAATTTTCTATTATTCAATGTAATTATTTAAATAAAAAATAAAAACAATTTTGGGTGATTCATTATAAAATAATGAACGCAGTGCGCATGTGCAGTACCGCGAAATTCAAATTAAAAATCAAGATTAAATAGAAAAATCAATTATAAGATAATTGGAAGTGGAATTTTTGACGGCAAAAATGACTAAACGATAGATTTTTAATAGCTCTATTTAATGCAATTAAATATTTCAATAGCTCCGCCTTGATTAATAAATAAACAAATTAAATTGATTTAAAAATAGACTTTGTCTCTCGTAGCTTTTAAAAAAATCATAATTCTGATATAAAAAAAATACCTTTAAATAGCTTTAAAGTTATTTTAAATTGCTCTACTGACAAATCTTCAAGATTTAAAATAATTATTTTAATAAATGATAAATTCCGATTTTGACTATACGTTAATAAATAACGGACGCAGTGCGCATGTGCAGTACCGCGAAATTCAAATTAAAAATCAAGATTAAATAGAAAAATCAGTTGTACGATAATTCTAAGTGGAATTTTTGACAGCAAAATTAACTAAACGATAGATTTTTAATAGCTCTATTTAATGCAATTAAATATTTCAACATCTCCGCCTTAATTAATGAATAAACAAATTAAATTGATTTAAAAATAGACTTTATCTCTTATATCTTTCACAAAAATCATAATTTTGATATGAAAAAAAATATCTTTAAATAGCTCCAAAGTTATTTTAAACTGCTCTACTACAAAATCTTTACAATCTAGTATAATTATTTGAAAAAAAACATAAATTCCGATTTTGGCTATACATTAAAAAATCATGAAAGTACTGCGCATGCGCAGTATCGCGAAATTTAAATTTGAAATTAAGAGTAAATGAATAAAGCTAATGACATACGAATATTTACAATGTTCTTTCAAGTAATAATTATCTTAAGAATATTTAAAAAATAAAATAATGATTTAATTATCATCGCAAAGGTTCATTGGCCCTTATAATTGAAATTAAAAATGCCAATGTTAACTTTAAAAATTTATATTACCAAAAATTTATATGTATTAAAATTTTTTTTTATATTACCAATTTGATTATAAAATCAGTGATTTAATATTCATTAAATAACATAATACATTATGAAAAAATTGTTTTTTTAGAATTCAAGGAAAAATAATATTTAAAGAGTAAAAATAATTAAATTTTTTTGACATTTTATTTATAAACATATTTTCTACAGCAAAGTTCATATCATTTTCTTGTTATTTGGTAATATTGATGATAAAAAAGAAAGATGAAAATAGTTGACAATCTATTCTTTAAAATTTATAATTATTATAAACTTCCGAGCTTGATCAACAACCCTAGTGGAAATCGAATCTGTGAATAACTGGGAATAACTGGAAATAACTGGAAATAACTGGGAATAACTGTGAATAACTGGGAATAACTGTTATAAACTGTTCAGTTTGAGACAGGAATAACAGTTTTTCCCAGTTATTCCCAGTTATTCCCAGTTATTCCCAGTTATTCTCAGTTATTCCCAGTTATTCACAGTTTATAACTTAAAAATAATTTGAAAAAACAGAGGTACGAATAACAGTTATTCCCAAATATATTTATAATAGAAAAAAAAAATAAAAAAAATATATATTTTTTTCATTTTTTCAAATTTATATTTTTCAAATTATTATTAAACTAAACTGTAAATAACTGGGAATAACTGTGAATAACTGGGAATAACTGGGAATAACTGGGAATAACTGTTATTCCTGTCTCAAACTGAACAGTTTATAACAGTTATTCCCAGTTATTCACAGTTATTCCCAGTTATTCACAGATTCGATTTCCACTAGGGAAGCATTGAAAATGCTTTTTCCCAGGCATACATCTTGATAGCCCTTATACCTTTGATGATCTCATTGGTTAGCCTCAACCTTTCATCAGTTCTGGTTGTGTATTTGCTAGTAAAAAATATATAACGATTATGATAACCTTCGACTAGTAATTTTAATATTGATAAGAAAGAATGGCGCGTTATTTTAATTACAATTAAAAAATAAGAATTACGATAAGATAATGTTACCATCTAGTTTTCTCTGTGTAATATACAAAGTAATAAACTTACCGAGTATCGGTATGAAAAATAGTTGCAGGCATATTCCAGTTGTTGCTGCAAGATTAACTTCTCTGTATAAAAAGAAAAATACCAAGAGGGCTTGCAATGGTGCCATCCAAATGTAGTGGATGTAGTATACCGCATGATCCCATCTGCTTACATCGTTGCTCAAAAGATTTAATACCTAAAAATTTTTTTTTTCTCATTATTCATCGTTAGTATCAAATTAATTTGGGCTTTTAAATTAATTTTTAAAAAATTTTAAGTATTGTCATCAAAATTAAAGTTCATAATTAATTTTTCTTAAAAGTGGATATTATGAAGTGAATTTAAAAAAAATAAATACTAAACATTTAAAATGACAAAAGCTAAAAAAATGAATCAATTTAACGATTAGAATCTGGAATATGTAAGATATTCTAATAAATGCATATGAAATTGAAAATAAAACTCTTTCTAGACAATCATAGATATGAAAGATACATAAAGGTTTCTTTAAAACAGGTCAAATATAAAAGGATTGATTAAATCTAACCTGTCCAACGCTAGTTTCATTCTCCCTAAAAGTAATTGGCACATTGAGAATTTTTCTATATAATAGGGAACAGCAAGCGACCCTTATTTTCATGCCCATGTGCATAAGATTTTGTACGCAAATATGCGCGACAACACAATCAATGAAAACACCGGCAACAAGTGCACATGCCCATCCGTAAGTCTCAATCTTAGCCATAGCCGATCTCTCGTTACCACTCGTGTAGTGTAACAATTGCAATAAAATGTACGGCCTAGATAATCTAAAGAATAATACACATGTATGAAGACACACATAGCACACGTACACACATATACATGGGATAGAGATCTCTTTTAACATCTCTTAGAATATAAAATTGTTAGCCGTTTTGTAGATCATGCTCTATATTACGAAGGAAGTGGAGAACTATGCCGAATCATTTTATTTTTTCAAACTATAAATGCTCGAAGGTTGAATTCTCATTTTTATTCAAATTTAAATGTATATTAACGCCATTTATATATCAAACTATTTTTTATTTTATCATATCTTAATATTTACTTTAAAAAAAACTTATTTTTTCAAAATCTTTTATGATATATTAATAAAATATTATTTCATAAAAAATGATAAATTTGAAAATATTTTTTAATTTTATTTAACGTTGCTGTATTTTAGCTATAATTGCGATGCTAATTAGCGACGGAGGTCGTCAATATTTTTGAGAACAAAGCACATATATCGTATACAGTGGTGCTTGTATCAATCCGCCGCTGAGAGCGGGATTCGAACTCGGATCCTCGAGATTATGAATCCAACGCTCTACCGACTGAACCACTGACGACCTCCTTAGTTCTTTACTTACTTAATTGCAAAGTTTTTTTCATACCTTATAATAAATTCTAACAAAGCTTGAACAAGTCCAGCAAGCATTATATCTTTTCCGAAACATCTTGTAAGAACTCTCATTAAATTAGGAGTATCGCTTTTATTCAAATCTTTACATCTCTCTTGTTCCCTCTTCCATTCAGCTGATATTCTTTCGCCAACATTATGGCTTGAATGCTCATCCAGCGGGTAATAAAGATCCGATAGATTTAATTCGCGTCGAAAACCAGTGACAAATGTCTTAAATAACCATCTAAAAATAAAAAAAGAGTTTACAATTTTATTATAATACACTGTATACAGCTGTTAAAAACAAAGATTGGCTAAACCCGTAGTTTTTGATTGAAAATGAGGATTTTAAATGGCTTAAATTTTAATTGACACTTGCCAAATTTATTGAAATTCAAGATTTTTTTCAATATTTTACACTCAGGAAATTTTTTCAATACGTATTAATAAATTAAAAGCATATATATTTTAACTTTTTTAATTTTTCGGACACGCGTCAATGTATATATAGTCATCAGGGTAATCATTTGAGAAATAAAAAATAATTATTTAAAATTATGACATATCGATATAAGCTCAAAATTAATATTTTCAAGGTTGAAAAAATAAGATTTATGTATGATAATCGGTGGAATTATTGTTGAGGATTTTATCAATTTCGATTATTTTTTTTATTTTTGCTATTTTTTTAATGGTTTCTGATTTCATTAAGTATTTTTGCTTTTAAAGTTTTATATTTTTTATGTCTTATTTGAAACAAAATAAATACTGAATCTTTTGTTGATTTTATTTGAAAAAAATTACTAAAAATAACTATCAAAAAATAGAGCTAAAATAGTGCATGTAAATATTGCTTCTGGTAGTTTAATATTGAGTTTATTTAATAAAAGTTTAATAATAATAGTATATTAAAATCTATTATCATAAGTTTGATTTTTTAAATTAAAAAATTTGTATTTTGTAAATATAAGATAAATTTATATTTATAAATATTAGATAAATTAAATTTCGAATATCTTACAAAAATTCTATCTAATAAATTGATATTTTTATGACTATTACTCAAGAACTTTGCATCCATTACTAGAATTTTCTACTAATTGATGTACCTATCAAGCATAGCTTATGAAGTAATTAAATTATTCACTTTTTGATAATTAAATTTCTGTATTTATAATAACAAAATTACTAAAATATTTGTACTAACGGTTACAACTTATAATTGCTTATTTGCTATAATTAAGCAAATTAGCGTTTAAAAATAAAAAGAAATTTTTTATTTTTTATCTTATAGTTTAGAAAAAAACAACGTTATAGAAATACAATTCAGAGCTACTCGTCTCATTTCATCTTATTTTTTGCTTTTTTAACGTCGCTGCATTTCAGTCATAATTGCGATGCTAATTAGCGACGAAGGTTTTTCAATGTGTTTGTGAACAAAGCACATGTAACGTACAGTGGTGCTTGTATCAATCGGCCGCCGAGAGCTGGATTCAAACTCAGGCTCTCTAATTACGAATCCATTACTTTACCGAGTGCGTCACCGAAGACCTACTTTATTTTATTATAATTATTTTCCCCATTTTTTCTAGTACTCAATTCTGTATTGGCAGTAATAAATGATAACATTATCCTTTCCTTGAAAACACAAATGATTTAAAAATTTTTTAACATAGAAAAAATTTTTTCTTTGTCATCGTAATTAACAGTGTATGTCAATAAGTGTTTGCAGCCTTTACTTAATAAGTACTTTTAACGCGTTCAAGTTTTCTGAATCTCAGACTTAACTTGTTTGTCTTTAAAATATTATTCAATCAACAATGTTTATATAAACAAGGTAAAACAGTTTGAAAATTTTTTCACGGAATCACTTTGTATATGCAATATACTCAATTCTTATTCTCTGCTTTTAAATTTTTTTATCACGTATTATGACTTCGTAATTTATCAAAAATTTATTTTTCTTCTCATTTATTTTTTTTATTCTCAACTTACAAATTTAAATAATCGTTATACTTGTTACCATTTTTGGCCAAAGTCAATTATAAATAATATCAAGTGAATGCATAAAAAAATAATAAATATTTATAAACAATACAAGTATATTCCAGATTCGACAAGTAGTTTATATATCTAATGATATATCAGGAAACAGGTTTGTCATTGCTTTTTGTATATGGTGAGTTGGCCGAATGTTAGAAAGTAACGGAAACGCGACTATACCTCGAAAAACTTTACTTGATTTCGTGTAATAATATACAATTAGTGCATCATTTTCCATCAAAAATATATTATGTTTAAACATAAAAATATACATCTAAAACAAAAAAATATAATCTGCTTGAAATTATCTCAAATATAAGATTGGAGCTCATGACCAAATTTTTTATACACAATAAAACCGTTAATAAAAGTACATTGATTATTTAAAAATGGATTTGATTGTTTAGTTTTCTTTTTGTTTTAAAGATCTTTATAGACCTTACGCGAAAGTGATGACAGATAATCGACTAGCGCCTTGTCGAGGATTTTTTCTCTCTTCTTTTCGCCTTCGTCCATGCTCTCTTTCTCTCCTAAACGTGTGCGCTCATATATGAAGTTAATCTTGTCTATATATAGTTATTTTAATATCTTTAAAAGAAAAAGATCACTTTTTATACGTTGATGGTATCATGCTCCTTTAAATTTACAACTTCTTGACCGTGACATGTACAATATATTGAAACAGAGATTATAAATCAATTGATTAAATTAAAAAGCTTATTTTTTAATCAACACTTTTAACTTCACTAAAGTTTATAATAAAGCTTAGTTTTTTTCAAACTTTTTTCAAACGTTCATGATACGATAAGATCTCCTTAAAAAGACATCAATCGATCGATTTTATGATCAATGAAAATCATCGAATATTTAAAAAAAACGAAACACTTTGTTTAATATATATTGGCAAGGTCCACCGGCGTTTTTTTATTATTTATTGTACAATGGAAGCGCACTCGCGCGCGTTCGCAAACTGACGACTCCTTCTTATAATGCTTGCGTTACTGCTCTTGCTTATACTTCTTCGCCCACTATATGTATTATACGATCGGCTTCTCTTGCAAATCACACACATATATGCATAGTATATACGGCAATTATGTTAGTATGTGGCTCTCTTTCTCTTGATGTGTGTCTTGTGTGTTAAATTAGCATAAATCCTGCAGATATCTTGAATACCGACACTCACTCTCACAACTTGCTTGATATTGTGTATATGTGTACTCTGGCTTTTATGCACATATAAAGTCGTATATGTATTGTAGAAGAAGTTTTGTTGAAGGCTCCTGCTTACGTATGTTTTTTTATTTCTTTCTTTTATTTTTTCTTATTCTTTTTAAGACGATGAGTATTATGGGGTCGATTCAAAAGATATAAATATATAAAGAAGAAACTGGGCTATTGAGCTTTTTTATTCTTCAATTCAAATGAAAATATTTAGTTTTTAACGCACTGCACGCATTTATTTTTTTCACGTATTTTTGTTATATTTATTTTAAAAATTGTGAAAATTTTAATGCTAAATTCAATATAAATTTGTCATTTTAATTTTAATAAGACATTTTTCAATTAATAAAAATTAAACGTTTAATAACTAATAATATTTACATTTTTAAAATAAAAAGTTCAAGAACATTGAAATACATTTTTTTTCAAAACACCTTATTTCATTTGATATTATATACCTACACGCATAATATTTAATTTTTCAGTACATGTAAAAACACAATTCACAAAATTAATATAAAATACAATTATTTGCTTATATTTTTTCAGTTGCACTACAATGTTTTTTTTAAAATAATAAACATAAAGAGTACAAACTTAAACACGTCAGACTTGAAATGAGAAAAGAAAAAAAATGAAAACAACAAAGAAAAACGTTTAAAACTTGCAGACAACAAGAGTTGCGGAGGCGAAGAATAAAAAAGGAAAATAGAGTAGAAAAAGAAAGGAAAAATAAAAAAGAATAAACGAATTTTTATTGGAAACCTTGTCGCGCGAGTGTTCATGAGGTTGCACGTGCTCTCGACACGTGCATTATAAAAGTGCGAAAGAGAGAAAAAGGTTAACGTAACCATTAAATTTGAAACATTGCTTCTCGATGTATATTTATATTTGCGCGTATATTCGTTTGCATTTCTATAGAAAATATAAGCGGAAGTTGAGAGGCGTGGGATAAAGGGAAAACGGAGATGAAAAAGATATAAAAAATAAATATGTTATTAGTTATTCATGATGTTTCCAGTTTCTCCTTTTTTTCCAAACAAGACGACGTAAATTGGCCCACGCGCTTTGTCTCAAACAGAAATAAAGGATAAAAGTGTACAAAAGATATATTCTCGTCTGTTAAATGTATTTTTAATATTTTATAATCTTCATAATTTTCCTCGACTATACATGTATATATGTTTTGGCAGATGTCTCACCTTCGAATATTGTCTTTTAAAAATTGGTTTTATCCAGATAATCATGTGAAGGAAATGATTTTTGAAAGTTGCAATAAATATAACTTTCTAAATATCTGCAGAAATTAGCCATAACGATTTTTTTTTCATTGCATTAAGATTTATATTCGTCATATTTTAACGTACTTACATAAAATTAGGCTAAAATATATTTTATTTTATGGTCTCTAAAAAGTTGAAATTCGTTTTTTATATTTTTCCAATAGGAAAATCATTGCCTGGGATACGTGTTTTAAATTATGATTATTTTTTTAATACTAATAAATTATTAAACATAACCCTGGTAGAAATGTGAGCATTAAAAATGGTGTAAATAAAAATTTAAGGTTATTAGTAATGATAATGCCAAAGAAATGGCCATTAAATGTTAAAAAAAGCGTTTCCATTTCTACTGCTCATAAAATGGTAAAAAAAACGTTTCAATTTCCACCAGGTAAGCTTACTTTTCCTTTAACCCATTAACTATGTATTTGGTTACTGTAGCAACCAAATCACTTTTAAATATTTGGTTTTTTTTTTGCTTAAAAGTTATAAAAAAAACAGCCTTTTTTTATAAATTTCAGCTTAAGATGCTCTTGAAAAAAGTTGCAATGTGTAAATTAAAGTAATATTAAAAACATTTTCATTTGATAATTTAAAAATGAGATCTTTGTCTCTAATTTTTCATTAGACTTTGAGAAACTGTATCTATGAGAAACTAAAGTAGTTTCAACAAAAATTATGTCCTTTTAACAATTATGTGCAATAAAGTCAAATTATTCTATCCCATAATATTTCACGTAAGCATTTAAGTTTTAAGAGCTGAATAATGGGTCAATTGTACATACACATTTTCTTGCCAAGATATCATTGAAATTAAGAAAATTTGAGATCGTCGGTGGCTCATCCGGTAGAGCGATGGATTCATAATCTCGAGGTTCCGAGTTCGAATCCTGTTCTCGCTGGCTGGTTGATACCAGCACCACTGTACTTTACATGTGCTTTTTCCAAACACATTGACGACCTTCGTCGCTAATTAGCATCTTAACGATAGTATAAATACAGCGACGTTAATATAAAAAAAATTAAGAAAATTACTTCTTTGTAGAAAAGCTTTAAATATGAATAACTAAGGAAATCATTCTTAAATTGAATAAAGTTTCTAGCGCGTAACATGTACATTTTTTTACCTTATATACGTTGTAAGGTTGCGATCGCAAGAAATTAAATTAATAGGTTTATTTTATTCAAATTTTTATTATAATAAAATTATTATTATGATTAGTATAAATGATTAACTGAATTTCTGGGTAAGATAGTCTTTTCAGAAACACTCTAGATAAGATAGAAATTAATTTTATGGATGTAAAGCCGTTAAGCTGACTCAGTTTTTTATATTTTATTTTTATTAATGTTGCCCCTAGTCAATGATTATTTTTTAATTTGATAATGATTCTGAAATTAAATAAAATTGCAAATCAATTTAACATTATATTTCGTTTGATAGATATTATACATGAAACTAGATGGGCAGAGCGAGAAATCTCACTTTACCTGTTTGGACGAGCTTTTTTTAAGAAGTTATTATGTTCGAATGCTGGCAGTAAAATGTGCTTCATACATATCATGGTGAAGCTTATTAGTTTGCAAATCAGATTATACAAGTCTTTTTCTAATTTTTGATTTCATATAAATAAAAAAGAGTTTTCCTGTAAGAAAAAAATCAATGTTTCGTAAAAATTTTATAGTTTTTCTTTAGAATTTAAATTTATTTACAATTTTTTTCATTTAACGTCGCTGTATTAACGCTATCATTCCGATGCTAATTAGCGACCAAGGTTTTCAGAGTGTCTGTGAATAAAGCACATGTGACAAACAGTGGTGCTTGTATCAATTGGCTGAGAGCGAGATTCGAACTTGAGATCCCGAGGCAGTTTTAGATGAATGGAAATTATTGTTTGCCTTTGTAACGTAGCCAACTATGTCTCTGAAATTTATATCAATTTAAATAAAAATTTGTCCTCTTAAAATTTTTTATATTTATAAAATGATATTAAATTTTTCATTTTAATGTTTAAAAGGAGGTTGTATAATTCTGTCCTTTTTTAATCTAAACATTACTTTAAAAAAAAAAATTAATTATTGCTTTTTATTATGTTTAATTCTTATTTTTAGCAATTATTACTTTCAACAGAAAGTTAATTATAAGAAACAGAAAATTAAGTATTGAAAAAGGACAGAAATTAATAAAAAAAGATAACCAATAAATATTTAACCAGTTATGGTTATTGATCATGTCTATGAGAAAAAAAAATGAATGATTAAACTATCAAATTTTAGTACGTATGTCGACGTGTATCTTCAAATAAATAAATTCACAACAAACAAATCATAATATCTTTTAATTTTGTTACTTACACAGTAGCATCTCCAACTTGAATATTATCAATCACTTCTGACGAAGTAAAATCTTCTTTGCCTAACATTTTTCGTTCAATTTAATGATTTATCAATTCTTTTCAACAATTAACTGAATGAAAAAATTATTATTATTTTTATTTTTATATATAGTTTTAAATATACGTTATCCTTGACGTGGAAACAAAAAATATTTTATGATGATGGATAAAATAGAGCTTTCTAAATTAGCAATTAAACTATACCACCCGCCAGGACTTCTATTCAAAAAAAGTTGACGATCGTCGGTGATTGGTTGTTTCTATCAAGCTTCATTTATTCGGAAGACTATTCTATCCATCTGCCGGCGTTCTTACGAAGAACTAACTTATCCAATTATTTAATTTCAGCAATTATTCAAAAATGTTAAGTGTATAACACATTATTTCAACTGTTTTAAATAATACACTTTTTTCTTTGTTAAAATGTGTATTTTTATACAGCATATATTTTTTTTTTATTTGTACAAAAATCAACTATTGTTATAATCATTGAAAATAAAAACAGATTTAATAATTAAAAGATTCTAGCAAAAAATATGTTTGCCAATTTTCAAATAAATCTTTTGACAACAGAAAGTCTTTTAAATCCAATAATATCATTTACATTGATAAAAAAATAGTGATAGGATAGTTAAAAAGAATTTAAATAAAGAATATTTAAAAAAGTAAAATTATTTTAAGATTTTTTTATCATTACATTTAAATTTTATCATTATATAGAAATTGTATACATTTATAATATACAAAATTATTGTGTAATATAAGAAATACAATATTCTAATGATTAATAAAGAATATTTATGTATAAAACTTACGTATATTATAGGAGAGAGTGGGGCAAATTTCCAGATGGGGTAACTTTAAGAATGCTTAATAATCTCATACATGAAAATTTTTATCCGGGGTCAGTAAAATAGATTAAAAATATATATAAAAATGAACTTTTTTATACAACTTCTAGTAGATTACTTGATAATTTGAATTCGTAACAGCCACTTCTTTTTTTTCGCAGTGCCTTCCAAAACTTTTGGGTTGTCTAAAAATACATCTCATAATTCTGTGTGAACGAAACGATTTGTCACGTAATAATAAGTTTATAGTACATTAAAAAACAAAAATTTTGACACCTAGTATGACCCGATACGTTAAGTTTAAGCTTAGTACTGGCAGTTCAAAGATTTTTAATCATTTGGGGCAACTTTCCAATACAATGTTAATTAATAGGGATTTTTTGGAAAATCGCTTTTTTATTCATTTTATATCAATAATAATTTATTTAATATTCATACGAATATTATTATGTTAATATTATATTTTTGTGATTATTAATGTATTAATGATTAATAAAATAGTCAAAAATTAGAAAAAATTCGTTAAATAAAAAATTTAATTGTATTTTATAAATTTAATAGTACAATCGGAAAATAGCCCCAACGCAAAATGAAAAGTTGCCCCATACATGGGGCTACTTTCCAAAAAGCAATTTTTTTTTCGATCCAAACTATTGTTATGTTAAATGAATAATAAGGAGTCTAGACCAATTTTTTAATTCAGTTTGAAGTCTAAACTTAGTGTTAATGCTTTGGTAGAGTCAATTATTTCACTACCGGAGAAGAAATCTTCTCTTAAAAAAACGTCTGGAATTTAGCCCCACCTTCCCCTATACATTTTTCTGTAAAAATTGTTTCTTATTTTATCATTTTTTTTATTTGTCAATAAATCCATTGTATCCATTACTGCAAGATGGAATGTTCTAAAAAATTAGTGTGAATAAATATTATATAATATTTTATGTTTTATAAAAAAAGAAAGTTATATAAGACAACATACTTGGATTGAACAGAGATGTAATTGTATTTACATAAGCAATATGTAATTTGCAGTACATCTGTAATAATTATATTGGCTAAAGTATTATATTTATTAAATAAATAAAAGTTTTAATATAATAAAATTAAAACGATTGATTAATTTAAATTGGAATAGATTAAAAATTATTTTATAATGATAAAATATAATTATAAAAGATAACTCCAGTAATTTAATTTTAAGTCTTGTAAATTAATTAAAAATAAATTGTATACAAAAGTTTCAACACATAATATCAAAGTATTACTACTATCATAATCTTTTGTTACTTACCATTTTTACGTCATTGTCTTGTAAAGTAGCAATGGGAGATTGTAAACAATTATAAATTTAATTTTTGTATTGATTGCTTATCCAAATTTGAAAAAAAAAGCATTATCAACAAATGCATCAAAATATAATACAATAAATTTCTTAATAAAATTATAAATATATATGTATGCATTTTATACTCTTCAATTGAATAAAGCATTCTTAGAAATATTTCTTGAGTGTTTGTAGCTGTTTTATTTTCTATATTTAACTTTTTCTGTATAATACCAATGAAAGTATTAACTTTATTATTAAATTGTAATGCTTCATCTGTAATACATTCAATATATTTTAATGATTTTTAAAATTAATTAAAATATTAATAACATGTGTTATTCATAACAAATTAATTTTAACATTGATCAAAACATTATAAATTATATTTCTAATCTAAGCTAAATAATAATTGTTAAAAACATCTTACGGCCTTTTCAATTGTAGCAGTACAAACAATCATGATGTATGATAAATATTATAAGAAAAATATTTTATATGACAGTTTAATATTATATTTATTTTTGATGTGTGCACAGCTGATTCTGAAACTCTGCTAAAATCCATCATATTCACATCAAATCAAAACATATTCATAGGTATACTTGTAAAAATAGAACTAAGTAAATAGATAGAAAGTAAAACAAATTTAAACATATAAAAGAACATGATAATTAATAGAACAAAAATTTTCAAATCAACATATAAGTTTATTTATACTGATGAAAAGATTGTTTTCTTACGTTTCCAATTAAATATAAAGTTCTGTGTAAACATAATTTTTTATGCTGTTTTTATTTTTAATGGAATCAGACAAATAAATTCTAAATGAATTCCACGATCGAACCCTAGATAAAGCAACGTATAATTGTCCATGATTAAATACTTCTTTTCTTAAATCGATTCCTATTTTATCAAAAGTTTGACCTTGAGATTTGTTAATTGTCATTGCAAAAGCTATTTTAATAGGAAACTGCCTTCTTTTAAAAATAAATGGATAATCACCTTCTGATGAATATAAAGTAATACGATTTATGAATACAATTTCACCCTTTTTATCGCCAGTTAATATTTCACATTTTAAAATATTATTAGATAAATTTAGAATTAATAATCTAGTACCATTACACAAACCTTCACTAATATTTAAATTTCGAATAAGCATAACAACACAATTCATTCTCAATTTTAATTCATAAGGTGGAAGTGATGGAGGGCATAAAGTATTTAAATATTCGGGTAATAAAATGTCAGTAAAACCAACATTATCACAATTTTCAGTACTATCTATACTTGTATAAATCTTTTCTGTAGCTTCATCAAGTAAAGTTACAACTTTTTCATTTATTTCGTTAACATCAGCGTTTCTTGCTGATAAAATAGCATAATTAATAGACTTTCGATAGTGCTGATTTCTAAAAATTTCACCATAAATATCTTCTACTATATCCGTTTCAAGTGGCGCAATGCAATTAGGAGGAAAATGATCAATATTCAAATTGTCATGCTCATCATTCAGTTTTCCATCTCCAACGTTCAACAAAAATTTTGCAAATTGCATTTCTTCAGGCAAAGCTCTCATATTTTGTGTTAAAGAAAATTTAATGAATTTGTGCCAATTTAAACTACGATTTATTGATAAATCTACTGTTTCACTTCGAATTCCGTTAACTTTTACAGGAAGTAATTGTCTAAAATCTCCACCTAAAATGACAATTTTACCGCCAAATAATATATTATTGTCCATAATATCGCGCAAAGTTCTATCCATAATTTCAATTGCATACCTCGGAGCCATAGGTGCCTCATCCCAAATAAATACGTCTACGCTCCTTAAATAAATGGCTTCTTCTGAATCTAATTTTATATTCGAAGACGAATCTGATAATAATGGCACTGGTAATTGAAAGATTTTGTGCACAGTTTTACCTTTAGGAAGTAATGTAGCGGCAATACCTGTAAAAGCCATCATGCATACTTTTTTATTGTTTCCTTTTATAAGATATGAAAGAGTTTCATATAAGTATGTTTTACCAGAGCCCCCTGGCCCATCAATAAAAAAACAATTATTATTTTCATCTTTATTGCAGTTTTGATTAAATACTGTATTTAAAATCTTTTCAGCTATTTCTTTTGTTTTTCATTTAATTTATTCATCCTTAATTTGCCAATATTCAAAAGGTCATCTACGGAAACTTCATCGTTATCGATCATCGAAAAATTGTCTTTTATTGTATTAATTAATATTTGAAATTGTGAAAGTTCAGAAATATTTTTACCTTCCTGTTGAAGTATACATTGAATATCAATAATGGCCTTAGTATAACTTTCTTCTTTAGAAAAGCGTCTAATAAAGTCTTCAGACATTGCTTGTTTAAAATCTTCCCACAATTTATACGGTTCTAATGGATTACAATATATTAGAATACGAGCAAATAAACTTCGAAGCTGTCTTGGCATCATGAAAACTGCAGCTTCCCTCATTGCTCTTTCCCATTCTTCATCATTTTCAATGAAACCAAGAGATAGGCAAGCAGCTGTAAAAGTTTCTTTAATTTCCCCATTGACTGTTTTTAAGTGATCAAAACTTGTAGCTCCTTTGACTCTCATCAATAAGATTCTTAAATGAAATAATTCAACTTGGGATGGGCTCACTGTGTACATACGACCCATGCATTTAGTGTACTTTTTCCTCTTATACCATTTACTTTCTTTTTTTCCAAAAGTATTTTCTGTTTTTTTAAAGACATAATGTTCAGGAATATTAGGATACAAATAATTGCGAGCTTCAAGATCTCGTAAATTAAGAGCAAAGTAATCCATTAACATTGTAACTTGTTCCAATGCATTTTGAATTTCTAATTCATCAGGATTAGTATGAATGGTGACATTTTGAAAATTTGGGAGATGCACTGGTAAACGCACAATAGAATGGCTTTTATCATGCAATGGTTTCGATAAAATTCTCCAAACTGCCTCAGACGGACCAACGTAACGTGTTTCAACAAATTGTTTTATTTCATCATGTTCAACAAGTGTCTCATTTGTAGTATTAGTAATAATAACTGATGCAGCATCGTGCCCTTTGTATATGTACTTATGTATATATTTTATAGATTGTATACTTGAGCAAATTTCAACATTTATATGACAATTGAACATCAAAGATAATACTGGACAATAAGGAACTACATGCCGGTTGTCTACCTTGTAATTATTCGGACGCGTGTAAGTTTTTCCGTTATCTTTTCTGCGATAAATGGGATAACTATTAACATCAATAATAGTTTCATTTTGAAATTTTTTTGGAAATTTTTTTGAACATTTTCCATTAACCATACACCAATCTGCACAAGGTCCATGTATCATATTATTCATAATAATATTGTGCAATTGAGGATGATCGTCTGCATCAGGAATTTCAGCTGAAATAAAATTATCAACTTTTTGAACATTATCAATTTTACAATTTTTAACCAATGTTATAAGCAGATGACAATGTGGCAAACCACGTTTTTGAAACTCAATTACATAAATATACGCTGCTACTTCACCAAAAAATTTTTCTTTCACAATAAAATCAAGTAATGCCTTATTTTTTAAATAAAAAACTCGAGCACAGAGATCAGGTCTATCTGATGCTTGTTGCCCTAACAATAAATTATCTTGTATTTCTTTCCAACGGGGATTGCAAGTTATAGTAATGAACAAATCAGGTTTACCTTTTTTTTGAGTTTGAGTCATAGCATCATGATAACACTGTAACATATAACGTGGAGATCCTACAAAAGTTGATGGTAAAATTTGTATTTTTCCAATCCTTGTGTTTTCATTGCTTTGTTTTATTTTTTCTAAATAATCCATGACACCTTTATAAGATGCGACGCGCAATTGAGCTTGATGTGATTTACAATATTCTATACGATCTTTTTCAATTTTAACATAAGAATCGACTAAATATTGTTGAAATAAACGTCGACCTTTTATTAAAGGATTAAAGTCATCTCTAATAGCTATTTGATATTTTATATATGCAGCTCTTGAAATTCTACTTTTACCATCCTTTCGAATCATATCTTTATGCCAGCCTCGAGAACCGTAAGGATAAAATAAAGGATAAATCCATGGTTCAACGTTTGGATCCATTGAACTGACTCTTTGCAATTCTTTTGTATTTTTATTACGCACAATTACATAAGCATCAGGTATTTCTCCATCAGCAGTAGTAGAAAAGATAGCAGCAACTTCATTTGTTCTCTGAAAATTATAACGCCTTTTATCTTGTTCTCCTGGTTTTAATGAAAAAAGTAATTGTAATTCTTGATCTGATTGGTAATTTTCTTGTTTTCTTATTTCTTCACCCATCATTTCATACGATTGAGCAAAAATATTATAATCTCTCATAATTTTTTCAAGCATTTTGACTATATCTATGTGGCGTTCGAATGGAAACAAGCCTCGCGATTGTTTAGAACGCAAAAGCTAAACAGCTGAGAACAGTACATAGCAACGATGTAATATAAAAGAATCAATGTTTGTTTATTTATTATTATTCGCAACATAGCCTCTTTGTAATACACATAATAAAACTGTTGTTAAGTCTTAACCTTATTGACAATTATTTTCTATATTGGTGACCCCGATACGTAAAAAGTCGAAAAGAAAAATTATAAATAATTGCAATTTGCTAATTTAAATTTTTTTCGCGTCATGGTGCTTCAAAGTGATGCAGACCAGCTCGTTGTTCTACGAGGAGAAAATGAAGAGCTCCAGAGACAGATAGAAAATTTACGTCAACAAGCAGTGCAGCAACAAAATCAGCCACAGCAGCATCAACAACAACATTATCAACAACAAATTCAGCAAGAGGCTCAGGGTGCTGTTGATAACCTCGCTGATCAACGCCTTAGTATTCATCGTGTTGCTGTCAAATTGCCGCCTTTTTGGTCTGATAAACCAAGTTTGTGGTTTGCACAAGCTGATTCGCAATTTACTCTTGCAAATGTTACGAACGAGGTAATGAAATTTCATTACGTTGTTTCTCAATTAGATACGCGTATTGCGTTTGAAGTAGAGGATATTATAATAAATCCTCCTGCATTAAGTCCTTACACGTTTTTACGTACAAAATTAATTGAACGTTTGTCTGCATCTGAGGAACAACGCGTTCGTAAATTAATTAGTGAGGAGGAGCTTGGTGATCGCAAGCCGTCGCAGTTCCTTCGTCATCTTCGGTCTCTCGCTGGCGCAACTTTTGTCCAAGATAACCTGTTATGTCAACTCTGGCTTCAACGACTTCCATCCAATGTTCGTGCTATTCTTGCAACGCAATCTGAATTACCTCTTGATAAACAGGCGGAGCTTGCTGATAAAATCATTGAGGTTTCACCGAGTTCACCTATTTTATCTGTTAATGCAGCATTTGGTGATAGAGGTATTGAAAATAATTTGTTAAATGCCATTTCTAGTTTGCAAAAGCAGATTGCTGAATTATCTACTTCTCGTTCACGTTCTCGTTTTCGACCTGGTAATTCTAACCATAATTTCAGAGCAAGAAGCAAATCTTCGAATGAAAATTCAAAGCAACAATCTGAACGTTTATGCTGGTATCATTTTAAATTTCAACAAAATGCTAAAAAATGCGTTCCTCCTTGCAGTTTTTTGGGAAACGATCAAAGCAGTTTGTGAGGACGGCATATAACTGCTCTCCATTTGGAAGCCGTCTTGTTGTAGTGGATAAAACATCAAAATACCAATTTCTTGTGGATACTGGTTCTGATTTATGTTGTTTTCCACGTGCTTTGCTCCGTGAGCGTCGTTCTCCTGTCAACTATGATTTGTGTGCTGCAAATGGTAGCAAAATCAAAACTTATGGTTTTCTAACCTTAAATATTAATTTAGGACTAAGACGTAATTTTTTATGGAGATTCATTGTTGCTGATGTTGATTTACCAATAATCGGTTCAGATTTCCTCGCTCATTATCATCTTTTACCTGATTGCCGTACGAAATTTATTGTCGATGGAACTACTGGTCTTCGAGCTAAAGGTTTACTGCAAACTTCTTCTCAGTGTAGTGTTAAAACAATAAATGATTGTTCACATTACTCTGATATTCTTTCTGAATTTGCTGACATTACTCGTCCATCTGGTTTGCCAAGGGATATTAAACATGAAACTATGCATCATATTCGCACAACTCCTGGACCTCCAATTACGAATAAGATGCGTCGCTTAGGTCCTGAAAAATTAAAAATTGCCAAAAAGAATTCGACGACATGTTACAGACTGGTACAACTCGTCCATCCGAGAGTTCTTGGTCATCTCCCTTGCATTTGGCACCAAAAGGTAATTCGAACTGGCGTCCATGCGGAGATTATCGAGCATTAAATGCTCGAACTATTCCAGATCGTTATCCTGTTCGTCATATTCAAGATGCCACTTTTTTATTGATGGATGTACTGTATTTTCTAAAATCGATTTAGTGAAAGCGTATCAACAAATTCCTGTTGCTAATGAAGATATCTGTAAAACTGCCATTATCACTCCCTTTGGGCTTTTTGAATTTCCGTTCATGACGTTCGGACTTCGAAATGCTGGTCAAACTTTTCAAAGATTTATGGACGAAGTTTTACGTGGATTAGATTTTTGTTTCGTTTATATGGATGATATTCTTGTTTTTTCTCGTTCTAAAGAAGAGCATGAGCACCATCTTAGAACCGTCTTTGAACGTCTTTCGAAATTTGGTTTAGTTATTAACGTGCAAAAATGTGTTTTTGGAGTTTCAGAAGTTGTTTTTGTTGGCTACGCTATCTCTGCTTCTGGCATACGAGCTCCAGAAGAACGCATTCAGGTAATCAGGAATTATCCTTTGCCCAAAACAGCCCAAGGTCTCCGTCGCTTTCTCGGGATTCTGAATTTTTATCGAAGGTTCATTCCTCACACTTCTGAGTTCGAAGCCCCTCTGCATGACGCTATAAGTAACCCTCTTCTAAAGGGTTCTCAGTTAATTCCTTGGACACCTATGCTTGAAGAAGATTTTGAAAAATGCAAAGCTTCTATTTCTTCTGCTTCTCTTCTGGTTCATCCTCGTATGGGTGCGAAGCTTGGATTATTCACAGATGCTTCAAATCATTCTGTTGGCGCTTGTTTACAACAGTTTGTTGATAATGTCTGGCAACCTCTTGCATTTTTCTCTAAAAAGATGTCTTCTAAAGAAAGTTCTTGGCCTGCTTATTATCGTGAACTTTTAGCTATCTACGCAGCAATTCAACATTTTCGACATTTTTTGGAAGGACATTTATTTACGATTTTCACAGATCACAAGCCGTTGATTTTTGCTTTTAAACAAAATCGTGAAAAACTTCCACCCGTCCAGTTGAATCAGCTCTCTTTTATTTCAGAATTCTCGACAGACATTCAATATATTAAAGGTGTTGACAACGTTGTAGCTGATACTCTTTCTCGAATTGAAACTATTTCTGCGCCATTTGATTACAAATTGCTACTTGAATCTCAAGAAAAAGACGATGAACTTCAGAAAATTATTGAGGAAAATTCTTCCCTTCAAATAGAGCGTGTGCCTGTTCCTGGAACTTCAATAGCAGTTTTTTGTGATGTGTCAACAGGCAAACCACGACCTTTCATCACACATCCATTTCGTCGTTGTATTTTTGAAAATCTTCATAACTTGAGTCATCCAGGTGCTAATGCTTCTCTCAAATTGATAGGTGATCGTTTTGTTTGGCCTTTCATGAATAAAGACTGCCGGAATTGGGCTCGTGCTTGCCATGAATGTCAAAAATCAAAGATTTCTCGTCATGTTCACGCTCCCATTGGATCTTTTAAAACTCCAACACAGAGATTTTCACACATTCACATTGATCTTATTGGTCCACTTCCTCTTGTAAATTCTTTTCGTTATTGTTTAACTGTTATTGATCGTTTTACTCGATGGCCTGAGGTTTATCCTTTATCATGCATTACTGCAGAAAATGTAATTGAGGGTCTTTTAAATTGTTGGATTTCTCGTTTTGGTTTTCCTCATACCATTACTTCAGATAGAGGAGCTCAATTCACTTCTTATATTTTCAGAAATTTCACAAAATTATTTGGAGTTCAACATAACCTCACTACAAGTTGGCATCCTTGTTCGAATGGTTTAGTCGAACGTTTTCATCGACAATTAAAAGCTGCAATCATGGCTCATTCAGATATTAACTGGGTGCAGGCATTACCTCTTGTTCTTCTAGGAATCCGATCAGCTTTTAAAGAAGATATCAGGGCTACTTCGGCAGAATTGGTGTTTGGAGAAACGCTTCGTCTTCCTTTTGAATTGTTATCTTCTAATCATACAAAAAACGATTTTGATGATCCAAGGAGCTTACTTTCAAACTTACGAGAATTCATGCTTAGATTAAGGCCTATTCAAGCATCGAAGCATTGTCAACCTGGAGTTTTTGTGTTTAAAGAATTATCAAATTGCAGTCATGCATTTTTAAAGGAAGGACCGATTCTAAAAGCACTTCAACCACCATATACTGGTCCATATGAGATTATTGATCGTGAGGAGAAAACTATGACATTAAAAATAAATAATAAGCCAACAAAAGTATCCATCGATAGAGTAAAACCTGCTTTTATTCTCTTTGATGAAGTAATTTCTACGCCTTTGTCTGTTTCTAGATCTGTTCCTGATTCTACACCTGTAAAAATTAATAAATCTGCGCCTACAACATCTACATCTACTGCAGTCCCGGAACAAACGACTCGTTCTGGCAGAAGGGTGCGTTTTAGGAAAATTTTAAATTTATAGCCATATTTTCTGCCAAGGGGGGTAGTGTGGCGTTCGAATGGAAACAAGCCTCGCGATTGTTTAGAACGCAAAAGCTAAACAGCTGAGAACAGTACATAGCAACGATGTAATATAAAAGAATCAATGTTTGTTTATTTATTATTATTCGCAACATAGCCTCTTTGTAATACACATAATAAAACTGTTGTTAAGTCTTAACCTTATTGACAATTATTTTCTATATCTATATGTACTCCGGTATTAAATGCTTTCATTCGATGCTCAATTGCTTCATTCGCATCAACAATGAAAAGTTGACCATATGAAGGATTTTCATTTGCTGCAGGGTATGCAGCAGTATTAATTTGATAATAAATTTGTCCTTGTATTTTAAAACAGTAAGGACCAGGTCGTCTATCACTGAAGTTTATTAAATTTGCATTAAAAGAAGCAAAAGAAAATAAATTATTATAAAGTCTAATACTCTGAAAAAATTGCTGAGATAATTCATGTTCTCAATCAAATAATTTTTTTAATTCAATGGGAAATTCAGGAGTGGGTAAAAGTTTGACATTACCGTGATTACAACAATCATTAAAAGAATCACCTTTATTACTGACTTTCTCATTTGCAAAGTGTTTAGCTTTACAATGAATACATTTGACATTCATTTCTCCAATAAAATTTTCTGTAATTTCTAAAACAGTATTGTTATCAGATTGAGTTAAAGTTCTTGGTATATCATCATTCTGAACGTTTTGATTATAATAACAATGATCATGGTCAATATTAGTATTAATTGAATTTTCACGCATATTTGAACTTTCCAAAATAATATTAAAATTGCAACGAACGACATTTGAATCCTTCAACACATCCAATTGCGTAACGTTTGGAGTATTGTTGTGATTTTGTTTATGATAACAATGATCATGTTTCAATGCTAATCTCATACTTTGAAAATCTTCCGAATTTTCGAAGTTACGATCGTGTTCGTTACAGATAATATTAGAAAGTTCATCAACATTTAATTCTGTAATTCTTTTTTGATTACCATAAAAATCGTTACGATTATTACTGCAAGGATTGAAATCATGTTCTTGTCTTACATTAAAGACTCCATTGTCGTTAACCGTACTTGAAACAGAATTTCCACATGTAATTTTATTTAAATTTTTTTGTTCTAAAATTCTTTTTCTATAATTACGTTGATTTAATCTTACCTGTTCTAATCTACGTCTTTTATACTCTTCTTCTTCTATTTCAGTTTTAATTTTTCTTTTACGTCCCATTTTACGAAAATAAAAAATAAATCTTTCAATACTTTTTGAAATTCAATAGTTTAGAAAAAGCAACAATTTTTTCTTAATTTTAATTTATGAATTTACAAAAATAAATAAAATTACAATTTCAGTATTTTTAAGAATAATAATAATAAATTTCTTAGGTTTAATGTAGGTATATATAGGAATAATAATAATAAATTTCTTAGGTTTAATGTAGGTATATATAGGAATAAAGGAATACAATGAAATAAAAATATGTAAAATATATAAATATTCTCAATGAAATTTATTATAAAAATTCATGAAATATAATTATTCATTATAAGTAAATTTGTACATCTCACATCACCTATATATAGTTCGCCTTTGATATTTATTTCCTTTATATCATAAATTTGTGTAACATTTATTAGTTATTAATACTTCATTATCAATTTTGTTTTAATATTTTAAAATACGATATTTAAAATATTTTTCAATAAATATCCTTTAAATTTATTTGTGAAAATATTGTGCAAATATTGTGCTTCAAAATATTGTGCTATAAAATACTTTTCTATAAAATACTATATTTCAAAATTTTATTCATTTAAATATTTTTTTTTATTTTTGAAAACAATTGTCCTATAAAATATTTTCCTTCAAATTTTAACCAATATTCTCCTTTAATTTTAACCTTTACAATATTCTCCTTTAATTTTGAAAACAATTATCCTTATATTTTCCTTCAAATTTTCACCTTTTGAATATTCTCATTCAACACATTTATTGTTAAAGATCTGAAACACCTGAAACAAAAAATAATTTATTATATTAATTTTTCATTATTTTAATATTTTAATTATTAATAATATAATTTGTAAAGAATTTGTCTGAATAGTTAAATTAATAAATAAAATTATACTAAACAAGGCTTAGTTATAAAAAAACATTAAAAATTCTAATACTTTGAAAAAGTGTAAAACATTGGCTGCGATAACTGTAATCAACCTATGGATCAGACTACAGAATAACACTTGATATACAATAAAATCTAAAGCAAAACACAAAACTCTTTTATAAGATTTTTATTGAAGATTATAAAGTAGCCTTGTGTAGAAAAAATATTATTTAAATAAACAATAACAAATTATCAATAATAATCTACATAACTATATTTAAATTCAACTATGGGTCATTCTTTTAAATATTTTTTAAAATTATGGATTCATAAACGTACGTTTTGTCTTTAACGCTAATTTAAATTATTAAATATATTGTGTTCATATGTAATACATTAAATAATATATGAAATTGTGTTTAACTTAATTATTAACAATAATAACTTAGTCATCATCCCAATAATTTATTACATGTCAATTCACATAGTATATTATATCATGTGCACATTAACAACACCGTTGTTAACATGAAATATGTAATATTTTTAATACAAATTAAAGATAATTTAAAGATAGATTTAAAAACAATGCTTAACTGGAATTTTGGTTTTACAAAGATAAATGTGTTAAGACTGAAAAAATCTGCAATAAACACTAAAATAAACAAAGTAAAAAATTCGATTAATAAAAAGAATTTGAAACATCAGATAATTGTTTTTAAATAATATACATAGTCAAAGTAAAAAAAATAAGCCCATTAGACTAAAAAAAAAGATACAAGTTACAGATACAAAACAGTTACATAATTATATTGGTTAGTATATCTATTTGAAAAACAAATCCGTTGCCACTTGTATTTGAGTTACAACATATTTGTTTTTCATATATGTCACTGTATTTTTTTTAGTGTAACGGATATAATTTTATTAAATAATTATAACCTGCAAATCTTATCGCAGCAGTCGCAGCAGTAAAAAAAATAAAACGGCAAGTAGGCTGACTTGCTTTTTTCTTGAAAACAATATCTGTTTGTGTGCGCCCCCTTTGCAGTTGCAGTCACTCTCTTTCCGATATCTGCACAAATAAATACTTATATACCAAGTATTTTATATCACCATGCGTTTCTGTATAAACAGATAGCAAACTATATCTCATTATAATTCTATACTCCGTTCCACTGTTTTATCGATAATGCTCCGAAGTTGACTCTATATAAAACTCTATTTTCATAGTAATGCGCATAATGCGCAATTTCGCTGTGTCGGCCAATGAAAATTTTTTGATAACGCTTTGAAGTTGTCTCTAAACTTTCAATTCGAGTCTAAATCGACCATCAATTCGACTCTAATCGCTATCTCCCTTTTATAGATGGAAAAAAAAAATAAAAAAAAAAAAATAAAAAAAAATGAAAAAATAAAAAATAAATATAGGATTTAAGACTTAAATTTAACTTTTTTACACTTAACATACCAATTAACTTTACATGATTCTTGCTTCTTCTGAATCTTATTATTTGTTTACAAATCCACGTGCAAGTTTATAGGTTACCTCGCAATTTATCACTAGTTTTGATCTAGCTATTTCAAATTTAAAAATTGCACTATTCGAACTTAGCTATATCATCGACTTCTTGACCTGGTACACTCTGAACATAATATAGTGGTACAAAAAAATAATCGAACTCCAACGCTGGGTGGCCTCACAGTGGTCTCCCTGTTTTAAAGCAGTTTGTTCTTTTTTTATACGTCAGAGGTGCTCTTCACATACCATTGTGACGGTCGCAATTCCGTTTGCACTTTTGTATTTGTAACGAAACGCGAATATGACACGCGGGGTATTTAAGTTGATCGAACGAACATTAAAATCTTCTCTCAAACACGCGGAAATAAGGAAAATACATTATTGTTAAATGAAAACACTAATAAAATTTGGTTTAAAAAGAACTTAGAATAACCTTCTAAGTCTTTATATATATTCTTTAAAATACTCTCAACAAAAGATATAAAAAATGACGCTATTATGCGACAAAGAATACTTTCTTAGAAACGAATCTATTGTAGGCTGGCTATAGTTGGTCGAGCTTCTGGAGTCCAGGTAGCTTTTTGGGCGTTGCGCCAAAATATAATAAATGTCGAAGACATTTATTTTTTTAAGCAGATTTTCTTTTTCTTACTAACATGTGTAATAAGAATTATTTTTAGTCATTTACACTATGTTAACAGACTATACTATTATATTCGAGTATAAGAAACCTTTCTTTATTTTTCATTATATTATTTATATTTATAACATGCGCTTTCGAGTGGTCATTTAAGTATAATTTATAAGGGTTTCTTTTTCTAATTTTAACGTTAGATTTAACAATATGTTTTCGAAAATATATTTTAAGTACATAAAGTATAAAAAGAAAAACTATATAGTATATTAAATATTAATTTAAATGAATTTCAAATATATTTCAAATGAACCGCGGATATTATAAAAAGGGGAAATAAGAAAAGAAGTCGCGCATGACTTCACACAATACCAAACTGTAGTGCGCAGTGTAGGATAGCATATGATTAAATCAATAAGGACGCACATTGTAGCGTGCGTTTAGAAGCTCAGTCATGCTAGTACACACAGCAGATGCTCCAATATTCTCTTGATATAGGAGTATGTTAGAAAGCCTGTGAGTTTAGTGTTGCTAACGGATCAATACTTTAAGTTATATAAAATATTATTTTATTTTATTTTCATATTTTGACTAATACGTATAAACATGTGGTTTTCTATGAAAAACAATATCTTTCCGAAAAAGATACTGGATGCAATAAAAAATCATGATATAAAAACTCTTAACACATTCATAAAAAATCATCCTAAGAAACTTGATACTGAAGCATTAGCTTTATTGCTGACTGAAGCTGGATGGAAAATATACCATACAATATTACTTGAGGACTTAAAAATAACAGAGTTTATGATACTACATGGTTCTGACATTGATATTTGTGATACCGAACACAATCATCAAGCAGCACTTCACAAAGCAGTTTACAATCGTGACATAAAAAGTGTTAAATTTTTATTAGAATGGGGAGCTAATCCAAACGTACAAGACTGGGAAGGTTCTACGCCTTTGGGTGCTGCATCTCATATTGAAAATCTAGAAATTTTAGATATATTACTTCAATGCGGTGCTAAACCTGATCTTCTTACACACAGCGGAACGTTTCAAACATATGATATCTTCCAGAAACGTGGTAAAGACTTTATTGAAAAATTATTAGAATATAAAGTTAATTTAATGTCAAAAGACGGGGATGGATGGACACCTTTGCACTATATGGCACCTAACCATACTTCGCCATCGTTCATTCATCTATTTGAAAAACTCAATCTTGATGTAAATATTCAAAATTCGAATGGTATGACCCCTCTGCATAGCGCATGGTACATTGAATACGTGAAATTTTTGCTTGATAAAGGTGCAGATATTAATATTGAAGATGAATTAGGATTCACGCCTCTTATTGCAGCAATAGCATTTGAATCTTGTTGCCAAAGTAAAATTAAACTTCTTGTTTTAATGCACTCGATAAATATGACAATTCCAAAAATAAATCGTCAATTCATAAAGCGTCAATTAATAGACCACCATTTTGTAAGTGGTCAATCAATAGAAAAAATGTATATGTTAGAAGAAATGGCATCCTTTTGTGAAATGTGCATTCAAGAAATTCAGTGTATGAAAGCAACAAAAATAATTGGAAATTGTAAGGCTACGTATTTCAGTATTCTTGCAGATAAAGAACTGCAACTTATAACTTATTTACGGAATAAGGAATTGACAAACCATTTTTATAAAATTAATCTTGAATTAAATTTTCCTATTTATGCTGAGATGATAACAAATCGATTCAGAAAAGCAGCTGATAGATTAATTATGATCCAAAATGCAGTAAAAGTTCTCAGTAAAAATATAGAACAATTAAATAATAATTTACCTATTATAGAGATCATTGTTATGTTTTTGAGTAACCACGATTTACAATTATTAATGTAATATATGCAGGTTGATAATAATAATGACATATTTTTTTTGTTTAAAAAAAAAAATTAATATATAAAGGATATTGTTCTCTATATGTTAACCTTTTTTATAAGATGATGTCGAGGGAGTCCAGCCCGGTTCCCGTTTAACACATTACATCAGGCTAGACTGTCAGACTCACCATACCGAAGACTTTGACTACCGGTGGATGGTCAGCCACTTTTCCGACCAACAATCAACCGATACCCAATGAGGTCGGATTTTTTAAGAGTCGCGATACAAATGACATATACACTAATTTTCTTTCAAAAAAAAGTTAGAGGTACCTGGCCAGGATTCGAACCCATGCCCTCCACGTTGAAGGCAAGAGCTCTATCCATTATGACACCGCGCTCTCTATAATAATGACATATGCTAAGAAATTGATGTAAATTTTATTATTAATTAAATAAAAAGTTTTGTCTGTATTTGATTGTGCCTAAAAATCTTTTATCTCTTTGTAATGAAAATTTTTCAATAATAAGTATGTAAAAATCATGAAGTATAAAATATATTATCTACGGCAGAAAATTGTATAGAAAAAATTACTGTCTTAGATTATGATTATAGGACATACAGGAATTTGTATAAAAAAGTTAATGCATGTACTAGAAAATTTACTTTATGTATATCGAATGTGCGTTCCGGCAATTTTTATTATATAAATTGAAACATGAGACAAATAGCTCTGTGAACTGGGCGAATAACTTTTGCAAATTAATGTAAAAATATTGCTAAGATTGCAATTAGCAATATTTGCTAATGCAAAAAAAAACTGCGGATGTTTTAGTTTTTTTATAATTAAATAAAAACTTTTTATTCTGCAGAAAATGAAAAAACTTGTTTTTACTACGATTATAGTATACTTTAAGATTTAAAACCAGCATCATTCGATTGCAATTAAACTGCGGATTATGAAAATAATTTATTTTTTTTGAAATTCTTTATAATTAGTTAATACTAAATTATTTATTTTTTTTTATTATTAATTGTATCGGAAATACTTAGACGATCCACATTGCGCATTCCACTGTTCTCTCGCAAACTTCTACAGCTGATGCGCGTAGTAACCACGCTGAATTTAACCTTAAATATAGTGTGGGCTCCCATACTACGTACGCCACATTTATATGCACGCGCAACTGCATCCCGAGTAGAAATAGACTTAGGGCAAACATCTGGGCCACGAGTGGCACCGAAAGATTCTGATGTGGCCCTCTTGTGGCTTATGCATTGTATTATACGAGGTATGTAATGGGGCGAAGATCTGGGCCTCGCAAGGCTGCCGAACTTAGGGTAGACGAAGTTATTGTTTAAAAGTCGGCTTTCAGTTGTGTTGCTCAATGTATGTTAAATAAATATATATATATATATAAATTATATTAAGATAGTTCTTTTTTTATATACAATTAAACAATTTATTTATGAAAATGTTATGTGATTTGAAAGTTATTAAAAACATAACCTCAAATTATAGGATTTACAATGGCAAGATACTTTCAATTAGTCTCATCTGTGATAGCAAATTAAAGTATCCAGTAATTGTACCTACAGACTATCTAAAGCTAATAAACGATGGGCAATTATATGTTAAATATATGGAATCACCTTTCGAAATGGATTATATACAATGTTTAGAAGATTTCATAAAAAATAAAAAATTTTATTCATTATTTTCCAAATACTCTGCAATCAAAGATTATCAACTTACGATAATTTATGAAAACACTACACTGAAAAAAAAGCCGAACTCACACGCTGCGAAGTCGATTGTTGTGAGTGATTTGGACAACATTCGCAGCTATTAATAACGGAAAATCGCTATATAAGAGTGCGTAACAATATCGCAGCCAATCATTCGAACTTTCTGTATAAAAGATTACAATTGATCGGAGCAGAGCGCTGCGACTAAGCTGCGTTGTGGCTCGCTACGGCTCTCCGTAGTCTACGGCACAGAAAGCTGAATCCAAGCCCAACGACTAAACTGCTTTGTCGCTCGCTACGGCTCTCCGTAGTCTACCGCACAGAAAGCTGAATCCAAGCCCAGCGGCTAAACTGCTTTGTCGCTTGCTCCGTCTCTTCGCATTGAATCATGCAGAAGGCCGAAGGCAAACACTGCGAATAAACTCTGTAGTCGCTCACTACGGTTCTCTGTACTCTAACGTATACAGAAAGCTGAATTCGAACATAGCGATTTATTGCGTGGTCGCTCGCTTTGAATGCCGATCTCAAGCATTGCGACAACGCTTTGAACACGCTTACTTGGTTAATAAATATCATTGAAAAAATGATAATTTTTACTTCCTTTTATATTTTTTTAATGTTCATGTAATTATGTGAATACATAATTTTGAACTATTTTCAAAAATTTATAATTTATAAATACAGTTAATGCTTTAATATCTTTGATGATTTTTTTTTATTTTCAGATTTATTAGGACATATTTAAAGTTAAATAGTTAAAAACTATACTAATAAATCTATTAACAAATCTAAAAATAAAACAAATAAAAAATTGAGAAAGAAAAAAAACTTTTTTTAACAAACAATTTATGTAATTATGGATACTAACATTTATGAAGTTATTACTAAACATTAGATTACCTTAATTATATTGTTCCAAATTTCATACGCAAGTTTTATTCACTTGACGAAAAAGGAAAATATTTACAGATGATTTTTATGCTATTTTAAATTCTTAATTAATTTAGGTACATAATAAATAATAAATATTTCCAAGTAAAAAATACTCAAAACCTGGTAAAACTAAGATTTATTGGTGATATCGTCACTACATATTTACACATGATATCTGATAAAAATGTATTTTTACGTTTTCTTCAAAACAAAGTGCGTTTGAAGAAAGAAAATCTTACAATTGATTAAAAATGACTGTTTTTAATACTTTTCCGCAAATTCAGGGGTTTTCAAAAATTTATTCAAATTTTGAATTGCCAATTACTGTTAACATAATTATTTATGGCCCTTTAGACTCAATAAAAGTTGGTTATGTTGTAGTTGGATCTAAATACCGCTATCGAGTAGTAGGAGATAATATTATATTAAAGGCTATAGAACTAGCTTTTAAGAGCATGACGAAGCTGTCCGCCTTCTAATAATATTTCCAATCTTAACTTATGAATAAACGATGCGTTTAATCGAGTTTCTTTGCTACAAAGAAAAAATTTGTAAGATTCAACTCTAGTGCGGACAACTCAAGAAATCCACCAAAATATTATACATACAAAGTTATAATAAAAACTTTCAATATGTCGTATTTTAAGGTTAGGTTTGTCGAGTTTGATATCTAATTTCCAATCCAAGCTCATAAAAAAATAAAAAGTCCAAATGATTTTTTATTTTAACAAAAATTATTGTATAAATATAGCTTTAGTGCGGACAAGTCATTATATTTGTTTAATTTAAGAATTTAAAAGATATTGATAAAATAAAAAAAGCAAAACTCGATTGCTGCAGCTCCGACATGCCGTTAAAATAGTAATAGCGTTGGAAAAAATTTTTCTTGAGGCTTCGAAAGCTGTATGGCAATTTATTAAATATTATATTTTTAAATGTAATCGTACCACAATTTTCTCTAATGTTGCCTCGCTTATGGATAAACTTGATGATCCATTGAATTTTATTGTGACTAAAAACAGTGTTTAAAAAAACTACTCCCTAGTCTTGCCAAATATTATTTAATGAAATTTCATAATTTTTATCATGATGTTAAAATATTCAAATAATATTTATAGTTTGATAAATTTTTTATTTAAATTTAAAGTGCTTTTTATAAGTGCTAAATTGAGAAATAACTAGTTTTAGAAAATATTATTGTATTATACACACACATATATATATTATGATTCACATTAAAAATATATTAGATTTATAAAGTTGATCTAAGTCTCTTATCGATTAAAAATTATAAAAATTTTCTTGCGTTAATTTTATGTTAATCTGATAAATTATTTCGATAGTCAAACTCATATGTATAAAAACAATTGTGTTCTTTAAAATTTAGACAAATAATGTTTTAAAATTAAGAATTACAATATTATAAGATTCCAATGAAAACTTTTGACTTTTCACAACTTCAACGTTGATTTATATTGAAATTGGTATCGATGGTTGCGATTTTCAATGAATAGCACATTTTGAAATGTTTTTAGAATAAGTTTTGCTTTTCATTTTAGTTATTGAACTTAAATGAAGTCAACACAACTAAAAATTTGGATTTTGAATAAAATTATAATCAATGGAAGAAAATAGAATTATTTATTTAAAAAAACGCACGCATTGAATATTTCATAAAACTTTCTCCTAATAAATATATATTCTTTTTTAAATAAAAATTATCGTAAAGATAATATATTTTGAAATTTTGGAAAATTTTTAAATTTTCAACGTTTTTGTATTTGAGGAATTAAATTTTAAAAAATTTTATGTGATAAGTGAGTATGTGTGCAAGTGTACACGTATATATTTTAATCAATAAATATGTATATTATAAAAAAATAAAAATTAAAAAAAAGTTGTTTTATTCAATGTTACTCTATATTTTGATAATATACTTGTAAATCCTCAAAAAGCATTAAAATACTGAAAACAATTAGTAGCATATTGCTATTATACATGCAAAAATAATGAATCACAAACATTGCTAGAATTAAGTTAATAAGTAATTAATTTGAATAGAAAAAATAATAAATTTTAAATGATACAGGTTTATGAATACAAAACAGAAAAATAGACATAAAAAATATATTTTTTACACGTACTTTAAATATTTCTTTTCCAGTATAATTTTCAAAGGTAACTTAAATGTGTAGTTTTAAAAATATTAAAATAGTTAATTCAATATAGATTATTCATCGATTATATAAATATAAAAAATTAGGGTAAAAAATTAAACTTAAGAAAAATCGATTTGTTAAAAAATATTTAATTTTAATTATCCAATCTCAGATTGAGAGGTAATAATCTTGAAATGAATTAATAATTTTTTAAGGAAATTCGGTGAGAAAAAATACTGTATTCTGAATATAATTCTATACTTTACATAAATAAATGACAAAGTAATTGATTATTTGGAGAAAGGAGTGATATTATCGATTTTAAAAAGATGTTTTTTAATATAATTTTATTGTAAATTATTTTCACAGGTAACTTTCTTTACATAATAAATTTTTTTTAAATATTTTCGACATTACACTGAGAACTAGAAAAATTTTCTGGTAAAAATTACAAGGAACAGTGGTAGCATAGTTATAGGCCGCCATTATAGCAAAAAATTCCCATGTTACATAGTAAAATTTACAAGAAAAATAAGAATTTTTATTATATTTCAAACTAAAAAACTAAATTTATTGTAAATCTATAATGAACAGCGCTTTCAATAATTTTCTTAAAATTATATAATTTTTATAAAAAATCACGATTTTTGCATTATACCTCTTAAATAAACTTTAATATAATTATAGAACCATAATTATAAGAAGCAAACATTAGTAGAGTCATGTGTAACTTTATATAGCAATTTTTTTATGAACATTTACTGACTTGGAATTGTCATTACCAGTTTCAATATTGAACCTGATTGTACCTTGTTTTAAGAGAAGGTCACGCTTCTCCTTTTCTTTTCTAATCAAAGAATAAATTTTGCAAAAACTAATTTTAGTAAAAAATGAAGAGAACGCGGCATCTCATATAAAATAAAGCAAAATTTTCTTTGATAAGAAAAAATTAATTTTATTACTTCGTTTTCAAGAAAATCTTGAAAAAGAAAATTTTTTACCTTAAACTATATGGTTTAAGTTTTTAACGTTTTCTTGATTATATTAGTTATTGTAAAAAAACAATTCTTTGATTAGAAAAAGACGAATATACTCGACCTGCTCTTAAATTTGTTGTTTTAGTTTTCTTAAAAATTATTTGCGTGGTTTAAATTATATTTAATGAAAGAACCTCCGAAAATTTGCTTTTTTCCATACCATTTATGCAAAAACCATTCATATAATTTTTCGAAAATTTTGATACTATTAATGAAATTTTCAAGGTACCGTGCAATATTGCTTTTAAAAAAATGAATTTTGTTTAACAATTTGAAAAATGAATAATTTATTCGCAAACAGTTGTGTATTTTTAATTTAATGGAATAGTCACTGTTTAAAAATTGTTTGAAAAAAGTGATATTTAAAGTTGAAACTTTTAAGGATGTACCAATATATCTTTGAAATTTATTTAAAATAATTTTCGTTAGTATATTATTTTATTCCATTTTATGAAATCTTAATAAAATAATAGTCTTAGTTATAACATTAAATCCATAGAACTTGTAGATATATATATATATATATATATATATATATATATATATATATATATATATATATATATATATATATATATATATATATACGTAAAATTTAACATGAATTCACACGGCTAAATAATAAAAATCAATAAGTCTGGGAATATGTTCCATTTGGTTTCCAAAATAGAAATCAAAAATTTTGAGGTTAAAAATTCAAAGTAATGGAATATTTTTATTTACTCAAATTTTTGAGTGAAATTAAGTTATAATTACAATATGTAGACTTTTTAACTTACCTGTTAGGTGAAGATCACTATTGAATATACACAAAAACTGCCTAAGTTGATTTGATATTTAATGACTTGACTTAATATTTTTTTATAAAGAACGAATAAATTTCAGCGATAACGAAGACAATTTTTGAAAACCCCTGAATTTGCGGAAAAGTATTAAAAACAGTCATTTTTAATCAATTGTAAGATTTTCTTTCTTCAAACGCACTTTGTTTTGAAGAAAACGTAAAAATACATTTTTATCAGATATCATGTGTAAATATGTAGTGACGATATCACCAATAAATCTTAGTTTTACCAGGTTTTGAGTATTTTTTACTTGGAAATATTTATTATTTATTATGTACCTAAATTAATTAAGAATTTAAAATAGCATAAAAATCATCTGTAAATATTTTCCTTTTTCGTCAAGTGAATAAAACTTGCGTATGAAATTTGGAACAATATAATTAAGGTAATCTAATGTTTAGTAATAACTTCATAAATGTTAGTATCCATAATTACATAAATTGTTTGTTAAAAAAAGTTTTTTTCTTTCTCAATTTTTTATTTGTTTTATTTTTAGATTTGTTAATAGATTTATTAGTATAGTTTTTTAACTATTTAACTTTAAATATGTCCTAATAAATCTGAAAATAAAAAAAATCATCAAAGATATTAAAGCATTAACTGTATTTATAAATTATAAATTTTTGAAAATAGTTCAAAATTATGTATTCACATAATTACATGAACATTAAAAAAAAATATAAAAGGAAGTAAAAATTATCATTTTTTCAATGATATTTATTAACCAAGTAAGCGTGTTCAAAGCGTTGTCGCAATGCTTGAGATCGGCATTCAAAGCGAGCGACCACGCAATAAATCGCTATGTTCGAATTCAGCTTTCTGTATACGTTAGAGTACAGAGAACCGTAGTGAGCGACTACAGAGTTTATTCGCAGTGTTTGCCTTCGGCCTTCTGCATGATTCAATGCGAAGAGACGGAGCAAGCGACAAAGCAGTTTAGCCGCTGGGCTTGGATTCAGCTTTCTGTGCGGTAGACTACGGAGAGCCGTAGCGAGCGACAAAGCAGTTTAGTCGTTGGGCTTGGATTCAGCTTTCTGTGCCGTAGACTACGGAGAGCCGTAGCGAGCCACAACGCAGCTTAGTCGCAGCGCTCTGCTCCGATCAATTGTAATCTTTTATACAGAAAGTTCGAATGATTGGCTGCGATATTGTTACGCACTCTTATATAGCGATTTTCCGTTATTAATAGCTGCGAATGTTGTCCAAATCACTCACAACAATCGACTTCGCAGCGTGTGAGTTCGGCTTTTTTTTCAGTGTACAAGATAATTTTGTTAAGATATTAAAGAAAGTTTTCAAACAGGTAGTTTATGAAAAACTAAATAAGTTCATTATAATTTTGCATTGGAGGTTATGAAAGATGAGGCAGCCTTAAGTGGTCCCGATTAGCGCCCCATTACACGCCACTATTGGTCCGCATTCGGCCGCCTGATGGGGGCCACGTAATCAAATGTGGCAGCCCTAACAAATTTCTACTCGGGATTGCGCAAGTAAGCGCCTAGCAAGCCGGCGAGAGTCATGTAAGCGTCGAGCATTTCAGTGCGTTCTGAATTCTCAGTGTAGAGCCACCTTCACCTCTCCTTACTCCTAAGGCTTATATTAATAAAAACTCTTTTTCTTATACTAGAGTTCGAAATGTGTGCAAGCGCGCATGTTTCACATTTTGGAAAATTGAATTAAAAATTAAATTTTAATACAAATTTTGTTTTGTAATTATTTAAAAAATTATAATAAATAATTTTATTAAATAATATCCAAAGTTTGTTTGATCGATTAATTTTTCTCTGCCTTCTCATCCTTTTGCTAATAAAATTTGATTAATTTGAATTATTAAAATAAATTCTATTGCATGATTCGATTAAATAAATATTAACTTATATTTATTGACTATTGGCTAAAATGGAATTGTTTGAAAAAATTGTTTTAATTTGAAAAAATGGTTATTAGATAATTTAATAATTTAATTTATCTTGTTGGGTTCTGTATTCCTAATATTTGAATTCAATTTTAAAATTGACGAAATTTTTCTTTTTAAAGTTTTAGCAATGATGCCTAGAGCCATTAGAGTAATTTTTTCTTTTTCTAATTTAAATAGTAGATTTTCTTACAAGGAAATAAAATGAAACTTCTGCACGTACGTGTTATGACGGTCGAGGCTGACGCCTCAAATGTTAAGATCTAAAAAATTTCAGAACACTTTTAAATAAATGATAAAAAAAAGATAACAAGAAGTAATACAATTTGGTTAGTAAAATTCAACGTTTATTTATACAGGAAAAAATTTGAAAAATCTTTTGTTAAAAATTATGGTAAGATGCTATAGTTTTATCACC
Organism: Anastatus disparis; assembly: GCA_017163975.1. Classification (NCBI taxonomy): domain Eukaryota; kingdom Metazoa; phylum Arthropoda; class Insecta; order Hymenoptera; family Eupelmidae; genus Anastatus; species Anastatus disparis. Next base: position 8,824,740 of record JAFFSR010000226.1, read on the forward strand.
TTTATTATATACTTAACATTTGTTTGGTGATTTCATGAAATTCTAATGTCAAAATTTGATAGTTTCAAGTACTAAATGAATGGATTGATTCTGTGAACCATGTAAAATTCAATTATAAAAAAAATTCTTGACATTTGTTTCATGATTTCATGAAATTCTAATGTCAAGGTTTGATTTTATTACTAAAAATAGTTTAACCATATTCCTTTTGAAAGATAAGCTTTTATACTTGACATTTGTTTCGTGATTTCATGAAATTCTAATGTCAAAATTTGATAGTTTCAAATACTAAATAAATGGATTGATTCTGTGAACCATGTAAAATTCAATTATAAAAAAAAATACTTGACATTTGTTTCATGATTTCATGAAATTCTAATGTCAAGGTTTGATTTTATTACTAAAAATAGTTTATAATATGTTAAAGACATCAAAATGGTTAAAATCATTAATCAAAATGAATCGCTAAGCATACTTCCCCACTATATACCTTTTTAAAGGTAAGCTTTTTACAGTATTCAGTTTGTTGGTTACAGAGATTGAGTAAAATAACAATTACTTTTAAATTAATGAAACTAAAATTAGAGATCTGTTATAATAAAAAATCCTTTCATTCAAATGTTAATTTAATTAAATTGTAAAATAAATTCTCTCATAAAAATTATATTTAAAAATGTAAATAGTATTTAGAAAATAAACTTTTTTTTTTAATTGTGATCAGAATATTTCTTAACCGATAATTATAAAATGCTTTATACAGTAGAATGTGTATCAAATAAATATATTATGTGATTGAATGCCTGAGTGATTTGGTTTATTTCTACTTTTAATACTTACACTATTCTTAAGATCTAGTTTACATGATTTAACAACTTTACAATGTTATTATAAATAATAGTTATTAAACAACACAGTTAGGAGCGTCTGTGGCGTAACCGGCTAAGGCATACGCCTTATACGGTCTCTACACATTCGCTCCGAGTGGTCGGGGGTTCGATTCCCGGTGAAAACACCTGAAATTTTTTTCAGACGTTTTTTCATCGGAAAAAGAACTTCTGAGCGCGATGGGTAAATATTCCTGGCGTAGGTTTTCTCCTGGGGGAGTTTTCCCTACGTCACAGGCTTAGGCCTGGGCAAATGCAGGAATCTACCGTAGAAATCTACTTACCGACTGTTCTAGGAACGCGGCAGTCCGTAGACTTCTCGGGGATGTGGGAACTAATTAAGTTAAGTACTTTAGTTAGTTTATAACAAAAATATAGTTGCGGGGAAAAACATTGTTGTATCGAAAAAATAAAAATAGATAGGAGCACCTCCACACAAAGGTGGTAGAGGTGGCCACGCATAACAGTAAGATAGTTAGCCGTGGGCCACAGGGTAAAAGAAAGCGAAAAAAAAAAAAAAAAAAAAAAAACAACAGTTAAATTTTATTTAAAAGTAGAAGGAATTTAATTTGATTTCAATCAACATCAGTTTGATTTTTAAAAATAAATTAAATCCTGTATTTACACTAGTTTTTGATAAAAAGAGATAATGGATTTGTTTTTTACATTTATACATACATATATGTACATAAAAATAGATTATTTAAGCTTGAAAAAATTATATCATGATATTAATATTTGGACTACAACTTTATCACATAAGCATTATTCTTTAATAATTCATCAGCTATTTAAATTCTTTTTTGATGCGACTGTATAAGATCTGGGAGATAATGATCTTTACATGATTGGAATAATGTTTGCTTCAAAATTGTATTCATTTAAAAAACAATCTATCAACAAGAACTAAAGATTCAGCTGCATGTTGTAGAATTAACTGTTAAGCTGTATATAATTTAACATCTCTTTGTTTTTCTAAATTATTTTCCGATAGTAAAGTTGTTTCATTTTTTATTTTATCACTCCAAGACATTTCACATTCTTTTAGTTTGTTATTGCAAGTTATATTCTTTACATATTTATCGATTGATATAATCTTCTAAATAATTTTCAAAACTGGAACACTGTAATTTTCTTGTACCTTTTTGAACAAGTTTTTTTAAATGAAGATTATCTAAAAATAAAATTTTCATATATTAAAAGTTATTGAAATTTATAATTTAAAGTAATTTACTTACTTTTAGCTCCATATAATTCAAAAACAGCTCTTGTAAGAACATAAAAAGAATGTTCATTATGAGCTTCAACGTTCATTGTAAGCCATCTATTTGATGTTTCTTGACAAGCAAGTCTCAAGGATGGTCGTTTAAAGAATTTTCCAATATCTACATCAACATTTTCAATAGCTTGTTTAAATTTTTTTGACAATGGAAAATAATTAAAATACTTTTTCTCGTCACTTTCTTTAATTTTGTCTTCAGTCTTTTTAAGAGTTAATTTATGATAACAACAAGATACTAAAATAAGAAAATGGACCATTTTCACCTCCAAATATCTTTGAGATGTATGTGCACTTACATCACCACAAGCGTGAAGACTTATTAGACAAACATTTTCTATTTCTCCAAATTCTTTTTTTACAATTAATTCTAAGTTTCTTGGAGCATTTATGTTTAAAAATACATTGTTATTGTAATTTTTATTCAGCTTATCTAATCTTAATATTATGCTAACGCTAAAAAAAGAAAAAAATATTTCAGAAAATTCAATGTCATCAATAACAATTTTTTATAAAATCACTAAAACTAAATTTATAATGAATGTGACTTTTTATGTTGTGCTTATCTATATTGCATATTTTATGCTAAGTAAAAAGTATTGACTTTTTTATGCTTGTTTAATTTTGTTGAAAAAAAAATTGTTATTAGTAATTCATACACATATTGTTGATTTATTTAATCAATAAATTAAAAACAGGAGTGGCAGTCGTGGGGACTGGCCGACAGAAGCTATGCTTCCAGTGTATATATAGAAACTAGGAAGTGTGACATTTGCAAAAATTATAATTAATTTTTTAACGAAAACTTGTTATTTTTGATTCAATGTATTATGTATTTAAAAATATATTAATAATATAGTTTATTAATAACAATTATTAAAAAATTAAGAAAGAAATGTTTATGCGTAACTTATAAAGGTTCATTGATATAAAAAAACGAAGCAGTAAAACTTTCTAGTTTCTCAAATAAAATTTACAAAAATATACAGTATCAAAATTTCTGGAAAATTTTCGTGAAAAATAATTTATTAAATAGAAACATAAAATAAAAAATTGAAAAAGAAATTAAATTAAAGATAAAATACCAATTTTGTTTTGTGTTATAAAATTTTCTTCAGTCATTTTTTTCTATTTTTTTTTACCGTATTAAATAGTTTTTAAATTCGTGGAATTTTTTAACTTTCTTACAAATTACATTGAAAGTATATCTATATATATTGGAATTTTTACATTTCGTAGCTGTTAATCACAATATCTCATAAACTACATTCAAATTGTATTTGAAAATTTAAACATATATAAAGGAACTAATAATAAAAATTTTCCAACAAGATTCACGTAAATTCATCGTTTTATTAAAGAGATAAAGTATTTTTGAAAATGTAATTATTAGATAAACGATGCATGTTTCGTTCACATTTACGTTGCTGCGCATGCGCAACTGGATCATATGAGCGCTATCTCTTTCTCTCACAGCTAGCTTTCTCTCTCTTACCGCATGAAACACCTTAAGCAGAATGGGAGAGAGGGAAAAAAAGAAAGAGAAAAAAGAATGTAAGTGTTTGTATGTTGATAGCAATTATGACACCCTGTGCCATATTCGTACATTCACGCTGGGTGACATTTGGGACTGTCGATTTTTACACATTTAGTGCCCCTGCCGTAACGTCGCGTAAGAAGCATAGCTTCAAAAATTTTTTCACTTACTTTCTGAGAACAGAATCTATGTCTCCTCGATCTGGTTCTGATCCTCGATACCTTCCCTTACAACTTAATGGCATCAATTCATCAGCAGGATACGCATTATCCATATATGCTTTGTAAGCATGATAGAACATGTCTTTTGCCTCTTGTCTGTTATAAAAAGTAATTTTATTAAAATTGTCTTAAAACATGATAATAATGAAAGGATAAAAAAAGTATGTACTTTAATGTTTCTCTTTCTTCTCTACTCATATATTCTATTCTTCCATCATCAAATATTTCGATAGCTTCATGCAAGCTGCATCTGAGAATGAGTAGCAGCATTAAGCTATGACAAATGATGCTTATGCTCGCCATGTTTTATTGATTATGAATGTCTCGCTTTGTCAAGAGGTAATGATCATAACAGCATTCATTGTTCAGGTACAAATCTTGTATCCCAAGACTAGCTTTAACAAATCATTCTTAATTATTTCTTGGAAATAGCATTGCTTGTTTCCACTCTCTTAAAATCAAAATTAAAGCTAGTCATTACAAATGCAGTAGTTACATTTATAAATAAATTTTATATAATTTTTCAATTCTCTTTTAAATCTTATTTGAAATACAAATCGCTGTAGTTAAAAATTTTTTAATTAAATACAATACTTTCAAGTAATCATACTATGTCAAGATAATCAATATGTGGCGTTTAATTATGAAGTTGTAAATTTTAGTCACAACACACTAGACTTGAAAAATCACTTTAATTTTTGCGAATAAAATACCGGATAACAATAAAAATCATTTCAAGTTGGTCAGTCAAAACAAAAATAAATTCTCGAGTGTAACAAAATAAACAAATGCCAAGTGCCTCGAGTGTATAACAACAATTATTAAATCATAAATGCAAAAAAAATTGAACTTCTGGCTGATGTGTGAAATTTTTTTAGTCATAGATGTCACTGATAAAAAATAGTATATTACGATACATGTGACTTAAGTGGATCATTATTGCACGACGTGAAGTTATCGATAATCACGTCATGCAATGGGCCACTTAATTCTCAAGTATCGTATACTATTTTAGTGCACTTCATAATTGTTTTCGAAAAGCTAGTCAAAGAAGTTTTTGGAACATCAACAAATCCATTAATATATGTCTTTATTTTATTTAACATGCTATATTTATGCTATCATTACGATACTAATTTAGCGAGAATTTTTTTTTTATTTATGATCATGGATATAATTTCTCAATTTCGATATTTTCGGCAGAAAAACGCCAAAGTTGAAGGGAATGTAATAGAATATATAATTTATACATAGTTACCGACATTGTAGTTTTCCAAATTTTTAATATTTATTAAAAAGTTTTCCAAAATATCTCTATATTAGACTTTTTAATAGTATAAATAGAAGGCTGTAATATAGAGATATTTTTAAAACTTATGGATTAAGAACAGGCCGGATTCGCTGTCCTTGTCTAATTAGCATTTTTGTTATTTACTCAAGTATTAATCGGTGTATCTGCAAATTGAAGGTTAAGCGCAATAGATATTATTATTACAAATATTTATGCACAAGAAAAAAAAAATCTATCGCTTTGTTTTTGAGAAAAGTAAGGAACGCGAAAATATTATAAACATAATCTTTTACTTCGGCGTTCCTTACTTTTCTCAAAAACAAATCGGTAGATTTTTTTTTTCTTTTGCATAGATATTCATAATAATAATATCTATTGCGATCAACCTTTATTTTGAAGATACACCGATTAATACTTGAGTAAATAACAAACAACTCAATTGTTACTCGGTCGGTATCAGGTTCTACTCCGGCCTGCCGTTAAGGGGATGTAATAGGATATGATGTATACATAGTTACCGACATTGCAGTTTTCCAAATTTTTAATCTTCACTAAAAAATTTTCCAAAATATCTTTATATTAGGCTTTTTATTAGTAAAAATGGAAGGTTGTAATATAGAGATATTTTTAAAACTTTTGGATTAAGAATCGAAAACTTGGAAAATTATAATGTCGGTATTTCACATTCCCTTGAATAAAAAATTTGAAAAAATGTAATGTCGGTAATTTACATTCCTTTAAAACATAAATTTTTCAGAATTAATATTGAAAAGCATCAAATTGGGAAATCTTTAATGCAAGCCAATTTAATAAAGTACAAAGTATTACTATTTTTTATCAAATAATTCAAAATACTATAACTTTATTTTAAAAATTATTTTTTAGTATTTAGAACCTTTTGTTAGTTCTTTATGAAATTTTTAATATTTACGATACTGTTTATATACTTGGTATTGAATTTTTTAGATTATTGGATCATTTTTACATGTAAAGATTTCAATGTATAAATAAATCAAATATAATTTTGTATAACAAAAATATTCACTTTATCATATTAAATTTTTAATCTTTAATAACAAAATGTTATTAATTTATATTTATGTAATCACTTTTTCTTATTCTTAACTAATTATGCTAGTAAATTTATACTATTAGGTAAGTATGTTCCTATAACTTTTTATATTAATAGAAACATATCTACTAGTCTAAAACTAACTTCTTCCTCTTACGAGAGTATCATATAAAAATAACTTTTTTCCTAAAATAATTTTTATACATGAATTCTTAAAATAAAAATTTAAGCAATTTCTGTGATAATTTATAACATTAATATTTATAATAAACAAATAAAAATAAATAAAGATCATTAAAAATTATAGAAAATTTTGAAAATTTGAGTAATGAGAAAATACATAAATGGTGACTTTTCTCATATGCTCATCAAACACAACCTGATTAAGGTATTGTATATTTCGAAATGTAACCTTTTTGTTGCCAAGTTGAGTGATTACTTTTTAATGGGCAAAATCGAGTTGGTACTTTTTTCAGCGCTTGTCTGAGTTGTGACCTTTTTCTTCTCACCCAACGATTTGATGAAGAAAATAATTATTAAATTATTTTTAAATTTAATAAAATTACTAAGAACATTTTATTTTAAAGTGTATATTTATAAGATGCTTTGGGTAATAGTTCGGTATATATTTTTTTTAAGATTCGAAATATTATTTGATTTTTAAAAGTCATATGATGATACCTCTCAATTTGTTTCGTATAGTTTTGACCGTGTTCGAAAAAAATATTAACACTATATAAAAAAGTAATTTTGTGAAAAATACGTTTAAAGTTAAATTATGCGTGCTAGAGTGGGCCACACTACACGCTTTAAATAAACGAGAAATTTACTTAAAATGCTTTGATATTTATGAAATTTTCACACGATATGTTTGAAATTGTTTTCTTTTGAAACCCATAAAAAAATTTGTTCAGAACTAGAGCTCTTAAATAATATAACCATAAGTGAAAGAGAAGCTGTGAAAAAATATTTACAACAGAATTTAATTTCATTATTTACGTAATTAATATTTAATTTCTTTAACAATATAAAAATAAATGGTCATTGGTTCTAATAATATCATACAACGAAAGCAAACTATCCTTTTAAGTCTCAACTAATCTGTCCTATTATAAAAAAAAAGGTGATAAATTTTCTGCTGGTATGTTCCCATTGCTGATTAATATCTCCTTTTATCACATATTTAAATCCATCATTATTTATTATTAATTCTTTACAGAGGGAATTAATAGTACTCACTTTTAAATCAATTAGTAAAAAGAAAAAACAAAACTGTTAGATTATCAACCAACTTTTCACTAGAATAAATTAGCTAATTTACTGTTGACAAGAAAGTCGTGATTTTGAAAATTCAAAATTATTTAAATATCGAAAACAAATTCCATGCTCACGAATATCAGAAAATAACTTATATTTTAACATAATCATATCTCTCGTTAGTAATTTTTTCTTTTATTAAATTATGTGCGTCGACACAAAATTGTGAAGACGCAGCCCAAAAAATTGTAAAATAGTAATTTTTACTATTAATCTTGCTATTAACACTTCTCTCCGTACATAGACATTGATCAGTATTGACATACTTGGTTCGTGATGCGTAAGTCAAATCAAGATAAAAAGTTTTGAATTTGCAAAAAAATACTGAATTGTAAAATATTTTCAATAAAAATATTGATACTTTTATTGTTTAAATTAGTAGTATCATTAATTAAAAATTAAACTTTCTCAAAAATTTATTTTATTATTTTAAATTCAACAACATCTTTATTAAAACACAAAAGCTTATAAAAACTTTTTAATCATCTATAAGCATGACTTTATAAATAAAAAAAATAATATACTTTGAATAATATCTCACTGCATTACATCTCTTTTGATTTAAAATGCACGTCGTGTTATCCGATGCATATATAATTACCTGTAATAATACATTATAATGCTGTAATATAATCATAGCACAAAAGATATATTATGTGAGCTTGAAAATAACTAAAACACTGTAGAATCTATACGGATGTATAATAATTACATGTGTAAAAACAATGTATATCTATAGCATATACAATGTCTTGGTAAAATAAAATTTTATTATTAAATTCTATGTAAAAAAGAAATTCGAAGGTATTATTATATGAGCTTATAAGCTTTACACTGTACAAGAAAATATTATATAATAACACATAATAATAGTATCCAAATATACAGACCTGTAACGTTCGTGGAAACGAAAGAAACGTGAGGGGGAAGAATGAAGTTTTAAGTTTATTGTAAATCTTTTTATATATTTTTTCTTAGGCTACACAATGTGAAAAGATAATTGCGCTGTAATGTATTGAACAGCTTGGTCTTTTAATATCTTTTAATGACATTTAATAACATTTCCTTTTTTTTGCATAAATCTTATTGAGATTAAAATATTTGAATAATGTATTTTTCAAAACGATCAATTGAATATTTTTCTATTCACAAATTTATTTGATTTCAAAATCATGATAAATTTATGTTCATCATGATATTTGCAAAGAAAATACATTATTTCTGGATCTTTTCGATTAAAAAAATAGGTTAGAAAAACTCGTGTTGTTTAAATATTAGAAAAGAATAAAAGTAGTCCAAAAATTTAGCTGAAAATGTGTACACAAAATAAATATTGCATTTTAATCTAAAATTTATCTCAATTTTTACCCCTTTATAACTTGATAAACAAATTAAAATCTTTTAATAAAAATGTTTTTTAATTGAAAGGTTTAAGGCTACTTTGGAGATTAGATTAGGTTTCAATTTTTAGTTTAAAAACCATGGTTTTAATCTATGAAATTTTTCAAACTTTTTAATTTTCCAATACTTTTTGAAACTAGCAAAATAATAAAAAATTTACTTTTTTTAATAAAATACCCATAACTTTGAAATTGAACGTTTAAAATTAACTGTTGGCTTAAATAAAAATGGCCTCCCTGGTAGAAGTGTAAACATAAAAAATGGCGTATAATACAATTTATAAGCATTATTCATACAGTAATATTTTATCATGTCACTTATAAATTAATTGAAAATAATGAAATTTTTTCAATTCTCATGTGATAGCATGAGTGGTGAATCATCTGTTGGCAGCTTGTATTTGTATTTTCATTTTTTTTATTATATCATGAAATATTTTATTGAGAATTAAAAAAAATTAAAAAAGGAAGATGAGTAATCAAATCACGAAAGAAATCGTATGAATAACAAGTAATAAGATCAATAACACTTTTGAAGACAAATCCAAAAAGTGGAAATTGGAAGAAATAATTATTTCAAATATGTAAATTACATGAAACATATATTAATAAAGTGTCATTAGAATATTGGTTATTAAAAGTCTATCGGCATTATTTTTCAATATGATGATAAAAAATAAAAAATTACATGTTGCAAGCAAAACTCTGGACTGTGTACCACCTGTAGATGTTAAGGTGATATAATAGGGTATATGATTTTTACATTGTTACCGACATTGCATTTTTCTGAATTTTTAATCTTTATTCTAAAATTTTACAAAATTAATTAAAATAAAACAAGAAAAGTTGGTTTGATTTAATAAAAAATTTTTTGTACAACCGTAGATCGATCAAACAACAGATTTGTTTTTTTTTATTTAACTTCATTGCGACTTATAACAAAATCGACAATAACACTTTCGACAAAATCAAGTATTGGGGGTATTGCAGCAATGTATTACCTTACTGCTATACGCATGCGTATTGCACCAAATGCGTTTATATGCACACTCAAACACAAAAAGAAAACTGATTCTGAACAATTAGTAATCATATGCCCTGCTTTTCCTTCGCGGTTTTAAATGCGAAGTTAGTTGCGATCGATTGATCTTAAATAATTGACCAATTTCATATCGACAGATAAGAATGTAAAAAGAGTTATACTTCTAATTATGCTAATAGAGAAAAATTCTGCGAAATATGAATGATTCTACTTTTTTTAAAATTTTATTTAACGTGGCTGTATTTATGCTATCATTACGATGCTAATTAACTACCGTCAGTGTGTTGGTGAACAAAGCACATATAATGTATATTGGTGCTTGTATCAATCGGGCGCAGAGAGCGGGATTCGAACTCGAAACCTCGAGATTATGAATCCATCGCTCTGCCGAGTGAGCCACTGACGACTTCAAATGATTCTACTTTATATGCTTATATATTTTGTATCTATAATATGAAAAATAACAATTGATGAATGATGATGGATAGCAAACAAAATAATTAACATCTGAATTTGAAAAAAAAATTAAAAGAAACAAAAATTTTTAAATTACTAATACTATTTATTTATTACAATTTTGACAATATTAAACTGTATAGGTTTTTAATATTTTTAACATTATTTAAAAAATTAAATACATAAACTCACAGTATATACAAATTTAATTTTTGGATAAAATCGTTTAGCTTTCGTTGGTTTAAATTTCTATCTTACATAATTATTAAAACGATTTTTTAATTTTTATTCAAACAATTATACTATAGTTATTAAAAAAAATAATTAATCTATTTTGTTATGAATGATTCTGACTTAAGTACATCTTTGTTTATAGTCAACTTTAAAATAAGGAAAAATTTTTTAAAAGTTCCATCTGTTTGATCTTTGTATTTGAAAACTTTTTTTTTATTTTATTTAACGTGGCTGTATTTACGCTATCATTACGATGCTAATTTGCTACGGAGGTCATCAGTGTGTTTATGAAAAAAGCACATGTGATGAACAGTGGTGCTTGTAATAATCAGCCGAGAGCGGGATTCGAACTTTTTTTTTTTTTTTTAGAAAGATGTTTATTTATTGATTAATACATATTCATATATAGTGGCTCAAACAAACATTTCGAACAAAAGCCATACGATATAAGAGAGTAGGTATATACATGGATACGGATATCACTCGCATATATACAGTTTATGTAGTTACAAGAGCATCGGTATTACAATGTGAGGTTGTGACGGATTCGTCGTGATACCTAACGGTAGTATATAAGGCGAGGAGCGGTAAAAAATTTGATAAATAAAAAAACCGCTAACATTAGCTTAGTATAGGTAGGAGAGAGAGGCGGGTGAGGAAGGGAGTATATACAGTGATGTTTAATCATCTTTATTTATATTTACATTTGTAGAGTGTCGCAATTTGTATACATAATTGTGTGAAATATTAATATTTTATTGACGCAGTACATTAATGAATATAAACATAGGTCAGTCGTAGTTATTTTTACATTTTCCTTTTGCGCCTTTTGCGTATTTCGTCGCGTTTTTTATTATCATTGCATAACCACCAGTATTTTTTTGCGTACTTATATGTGTCTATTCTATCTCTGTTTGGTATTGTGGTTGAATATATGATGTGGGAGGAGGGGTGTATGATAGGTATCTTTTTATTAGCTTGATGTCTTGGAAGGTGGTATATTATTGGTGTGTTGTTTTCATTCTGGATTAGATGTTTACTATCAAGGTAGGTGAATGTGTGTGGTATGATGTATTCAGTTTTGATGTTATTGATATATTCACTTTCTTTAGTGTTACAGAAACTTTGTAGGTATTTATTTTGTATAGATTTTAAATTTGTGAAATAGTCACGGGTTAGTTTAATGATAAAATTATCGATGCGTGGTATATTTGCTAGATCATAGATGATTTTATTACTGATAAAGTATTTGTTATCTTTTCTGCGGTAAATATGTAAAGCTGCTCTTAGGCATTGTCTTTCAAATTTGCGGAGCTTTTCCATTAAGGAGGCACTAACGTTCCACCATATAGGTGCGGCATAGGTCAGGATAGGTCTGATTAAGAGTAGATAACAGATTATCTTACATCTCGGCGACAGTGTTCTACTATAGAAGAGTCTGGCGTATTTTTTGAAAGCCTTTTTTGCTTTTTCTAGTTGAGCGAGGACGTGGTGGTTTAGTCGCAGTAGATTATCAAAAATTACTCCTAAGTAGCGAACATTATTTTTGCATTTGATTGTGTGAATTTCATCTTTAATATTTATATTTATGTGGAAATTTTTTATTTTGTTGATTTTACTTAGGGTTATTTTATTGAAAGGTTTGCGGAAAAGAATTATTTCGAATTTCGAGGGGTTCGGTAGGAGGTTCCATTGGATATAGTGTTTACAGGTATCGTTGGTTAGGTCCTCTAGCTTTTGTTGTACTAGTGCAGGGTCGGGGTCCGCTACCAATATTATATAATCATCAGCGAATGCCGAGGAGTATATGTTTTTTGCTCTGTTTAAGTTAAAGAGAGTTGGTACTTTGTGTGTAAAGATATTAAATAATAGTGGGGAGTTAACTGTACCCTGCATTAGTCCCTCAATGATATCGAATGAGCGGGATTCGAACTCGGAACCTCGAGATTACGAATCCATCCCTCTACCAACTGAGCCACTGACGACCTCTTTGATAAGTTTGTTTTAAAAAGGTGTAATAGGGTATACGATTCATACATAGTTACCGATATTGCAGTTTCCCGAAATTTTAATTTTTATTCAAAAATTTTCCAAAATATCTCTACATTATGCTTTTTATCGATTAAAATGGAAGTCTGTAATATGATAGAGATATTTTAAAAATTTTTTGATTAACAATAAAAAATTTGGAAAACTAACGTTGGTATTTTACGTGCCTTCAATTAAAACTTTCTTCTCAAATATTTATATGATTTTGGTGAGCTACATAAGATTAACGTATAATAATATATAATAATTTCAATTAACGCTAGTTTTTGTAATAAATTTTGGATGAGCGTTAAAATATATACATCTTTTAGCTTTATTCTTATTTTCGTATTTAAAATTTTTTTTTTAATTCGTTAATATAAGGGAATATTAAAATACCAAGAATATTATATAAAATAATTATTATATAATTTTTTTCATAAAATATTTAACATTAGAGCTTACAATTTTGAATTTTTTCATGTATAAATATGTGATAAAAAATTCTGACATCCTTCTTCTAAATGTGTGCAACACCGTTTATAAAAGATACCGTTTCAAATTTTTTAAATGAAATTTTTAATTATACAATTTTTTTATACCAACTGTTTACACTTTATTAAATTTTAAACAACAAAACTGACCAAATTTCACAAAATTCGAATGTGGAATAAATTCTGAATTTAATTAGAGAATATTATACATCGTGATCGTGCAAGGTATGACACTACACTGAACACACTTGCGTAATACGCCTATACAGTCTCATTAATAATACAATTAAAAAGTGTATTTTTTCTCCTACTAAGTAAAACATACAATTACTTAATCTTCATAATAACAAAGCAGAAATTGCACTAATTAAGATGTATGCGTCCCTTAATCCACCAGACAATTGTAAATCCAACCGCAAATAATTCTTCATAAGAATATCATATTTGCACGTATGCGTTTACCTCACGAATAAAAGAAAGCGATCTATTCAGTAAAAATTTAAAAATGTTAAACAACAAAAACAAATTGACCGAAGCTTCAAAGTTAATAATTTGGAACCGTCGCATTCTAAGTCTATTAGGCCTTTGGCCAGATTCACGTTCTAATATTTTATTTGCAATATGTTTCTTATATTATTTGTATCAGGTAGTAATGTGTTATGTGACATTTTACCTATCACTTGGACGTCTATTATTAGCTGTTAAAGTTGCCATTGAAGTGCTCACATATAGTCATGTTAATCTTAGAATTTTACTGTTATGTAAGAATAATAATATTTTTGGTATTCTTTTTGAAGAATTCAAAAAAGATTTCGAAGAAAAGAATTTCAAAAGCGAAGATGAGATGAAAAAATTTTTGGATTACAACAGGCTAGCCAAAAGTTTGATTAAAGTATTATTGACCTTTCCAACGCTCGTATCGACGTTGTATTATTTTAAACCCATATTGTTACGATATTTAGCTATACGTAAATTACATTTAACACAATATAAATAATTTAAGTCGTTATATTTATTTTTTAAATAAAAATAATATTTTTCATTAGGTGCAATGCGTGCAGCTAACAAAACTATGACGATCCGATACTTGTTGCCGTATTCTTCTTATTCATTATTAAAAATGACGAACTTTCAATCGTATATAATAGTCTATTCTTCTCAATTTCCCTTAGCTATTTTGTCAGGTATTATACAATCAGCCGCTGATTGTCTTGCGCTTACTCTTGGTTGTCATTTATGTGGAAAACTGGCTGCGTTAGCACATCGTATACGAAATATGAACGTTAAAAATATTGAAGATTATCAGACTGTCATTCGTATTCATCAAAAAATTTTAAGGTACGATGTAGAATGTAAACTTAAATTAGTAAAATTATAATTTTAGATCTATTTCTATCTTGGTAGAAAGTTTACTAAAAATTAGCTAAAAATCAGCTAGTTCTTAATGGGTTTTCAGTTAGTTTCTGATTAATTTTCTATCAGGATTGAATATCAGAAAACTTTCTTTACAAGTTTAACTATTATATATCTTACTATTTAAAAATCTATAGAAATGGAAAAATGATTGAAGAATCGTTGAGTGGTTTATTGTTTTACCACTTGTTTATTGCTAGCATATTAATCTGTGTTGTAATATTTCAAATATTGATTGTGAGTACTTTCATTTCAATAAATAAAATAAAAGTTTGTTCTTTTTATTTGATAATAAAATTATTAGTATAATAGACCAGGAACAAGAATCCATCTTATTACTATTTTCACTCTGCTATCTGTAAACATTTTAAGACTTTATTCTCATTGCTGGGTTGGAGAGTACATTGTTCACGAGGTAATTTTAATTATTTTTATAACAATATAAATGATTATCATTTGAAAGGTTTTTTAGAAATAGACATTTCATATAGAGTAATGCAGTGCATGAAGCATTTTATGATTGTGAATGGTACAATATGTCATTGAATAATCGAAAGCACGTAATATTCCATTTGATGAGAAGTCAGTATCCACTGAGATTTGAAGCTGGAGGATTTGGTACATTTTCCATTACAACATTTACAGAAGTAAGTAATACGATTGAACCTTTTGGATTATTTACTAGTTTGAATATTTTTTATGATTTTTATCTGCAGGTCATGAAAACGGCAACGGCATACTTATCATTTTTGAGGAATTTCATTTAAATTACTAATTAGTTAATATTTAAATCAGCTAAATTTTTATAACTTTATGTGTACACTCAAATAAATTTTTTGATTTTGTTCATAATGAATTTAAAACAAAAGAAATAGGTAAATAATGATAAACTACAAAGTAATTATTTTCATTACAAAAAGTATGTTTATTATTTGCAGGTGAAATGATTGTGTGTTTCATACATGAGATTTTTGCACTACAATAAACCTATAAAAAAACCTATCGCGATATATAAAATGTATGTACATACACATATTTACGTACATGTATGTCTGTACGTACACGGAGAAAAAAATTTCGTATTATTTGCTAAACAATTACATAAAAAAATCTTCCCATACATATTTATTTTAGCTTAGAATTAAACTGCATTCATGTACATTTTTCTTATAATACGGACGGAATATTTTAATTTTTTTAATTTTCATCTATTGACTATTGGAAATAGAAAATGAAAAAAAAATTTACGCAAAAATTTAATAAACGAAAAATTATAAATCAGACTAAATTTCTAAATTTCTAAGAGTAAATTTCTATTCGCAATATTCTTTTTTTTCGTATAAATCATAATAAACCCTACAACTTATAAAAAACCTTTTTATACATAAGTTATACATTTATTTTTGAAATGCAATACTGTTTAAAAAATATTTATATGATGTATACTTAAATTTACTCGATTTCTTATTCGAGTTTTGAATATAATGTATAAAAAAGTTCCTACAGGTTTTACAATACTTTCGGTGAAAAATGCAAAATTTACTAAATGTTATTCCATATTTTAAACGTTATAATATGAAAAATTTCTTTTACAATGTCTAAAACACATCTTACAACGCACATATTTATGTGTTATTACTAATTAAAGTTTTGACAAACTTAACAATAACTTGCAACGTAGTCTGATACATTATTTTTTTCTGATGATTTTTTTTTCTTCGTGTTTACGATCAGTATACGTATATTTTTTCTAATGTACGCAATGTGTATACATGTTTGTTTGTGCCTATATGCGCGCGTGAATATAAATGTGTATATACAAACATGTTCGCTGCTTTTCTGTTTTATGTTGGGATATTGCAGGTTCGTAATCGCAAGTAAAAAAATTTATCCCTTTCTTTAGATTTATGAATTAATGGAATTCTAGTAAAAACGCCATTTATATACAAAAATAACGTTAAATAATCTATCTAATGATATTTTAATGATAAATTTTAATTCTATTTTTTTGAAATTTATCCCTACCGAAAAAATACTATTTTTTCCTTATAAAAAATATTTGTCAAATATTTGTTTGATCTGAGAAAACATTTTTAATTTTCATTTTGTACATTAATAAAAAGAAAATGTTCAGCGCATTTTCTTTTTTTAAGGAAAAATGCATACTTAATATAAATTTAATTAATATACAAATAGGAAAAATAATGGTATCTATTAAATCTGTTTCTTCTAAAATACATTTTCTTTTATAACCATTTTAAAATAACGTAATTTTCATGTTCTTCTATTCAAACATACATATAGGATTTTTTTCCTACATTTGATATATATGTAATCATAGTGGACATGCTGTAGAAACAAAATGAAGGCAAGTAAAAACTTAGCTGTTGCGAGATTTCAAAACGAGATTCAGTTTGGAATAAAAAGTTAAATGAAGTCAAGTCTTTAGCTTGATTAATTAAACTTTTCTAAACTCAATGAGAATAAATTAACAATGCTCTTTCAAGAGAATTCGAATAAAATAATCTTTAATAAATGAAAAATTTTCATTATTTTATAGAAAAATATGTTTCTTAATTATAATCACCTCTACTAACAAATAAATGAAAACTATAAAGAAGACAATATTTGAAATAAGGTTTTTGAGTTTTTTAAACCAAGTTTACAATGATTTTTAGTAGAAGAGAATGTAAAAACCATTTTTGGAATAATCAATTTTAAGTTAATATAACATAAAAATGTAGTTAGAAAAAGATAGCATATCCAGAAGTTTGTCAAAATTATATTCATGGTATAGTCTCAAGTGTTATTTGTATTTTATAATTTTTTTAAAATCAATAATATAGTTGTATACATTTTCTTTGACCATTGTATATAGCATTAAAATTCAAATTGGAAACATTTTTTTTATAATGATTCTATTACTTTAAAATAACAATTTTTTTTTATCAAACACCAAACTATACCATAATACATAATTTAACGGAGTCAGATAAATGCAAGATATAAAAACTAACACATTTACAGTACATTTTTCATATCTATTATTCCGAATATAAAAATATTGTCGCACTAGTAAAATTAGTACTTAAAATCTTACACTCTAAGCGCCATTTTTCACAGTGCAATAATTCGCAAATTTTACATAGTTTTCTACTTATTGCAAAATCTTAATAAATTATAATAATTTGAGTAGCTATGCATATTACAATAAATGAATCTATCTCAAAAACTAATACTTACAAAATTTGTCGTTAAAATAGAAAACTGGAAATGGAATTGAATAAAATATGGCGATGAATGAAAAAAATTAAAACATACATATTGATGTATGTTCATTAATGTTAGTGACGACATTCTTGGCAAAAGATGTAATGAAAGAAAATGGCACCCTGAGTCGAAGAAGCACGGTATTATAAAAATAATTCTTAATAAAAATTAAATACAATTACTCGCTATGCAGGCAATTGCAAGTATACATTTAAATTATATGTATAATTTACGAAAATTAATTTTATGCTATAATTATCATTTAAAAATTATCGAAAACAGAAATTTTATAATTAAATGAACTTGAACTTTTAAAAATTTTAAATATGTTTTGCTACAATATGAACCAGTCTTCGGAAGTTGAACGCATTTATAATCATTTAAGCATAAATGAGATGATTTGATATATTTAAATATTTTAAGTAAAATAAAAGTAAAATCTTCCAGTTCTTTCTTAATTACGTTATCTTTACAAAAAAAAACAAGAAAATAATATAAAAAATTCCATAATAATTGTCATTACATCCACAGAATTGTCTTATTGTAGTTGTTATTTACATTTCAAATTTTGTTCTTATTCCCTGTTTTACATCTTTCTATAAATGTAGAGCATTATATACCTATCCACGCAGTAAAAATATAAAAAATAATAGTATTGACAGTTAAGTGAATAACTAGATACAAATTACAACTACAGTTATGACCACAGCAGAGTCTGTCATTCAGTCGTTCTACTTTTTCGACAATTCACATTGAATGCAATAATGAATTGTACTTGGCAAAAAGCTATTAGTTTTATAAAATAGATAGAGCTTTTGCTCTGTCATTATTTTCAAGAGAATATAAAAGTTGCTAATATATGTATATTAAAATATCATTCTTTGCTGTCTTTTTATATTGTTATAATAAAAGGATTTTTATCAAAAATCTTTTAATTTTATGATTTTCTTACACTTTGTCAATAATTCAAGTTTAATATTCTCTTGAAAAAAAAATCATATGAATAATAATTGAAAAACTATGAGTGCGATGCTCTTGAAGAATTCTTTTTATCTGTTGCAGCAATGCTAGAGCTATTCACTTGATAGGCATTGCTTACGCCTTTCGATAATCCAGTTGTTGTTGTTGTTGTAGATGTTGTCACCGAAGTGGATGGATGCTTATGCGTACTGTTAGCTGTTTTCCTTGGTGGTTTTGATATCTGCGTGGTCGATAAACCACTTACAGGATATTTTTGTCTACTGGAAGTGCTTCCACCGTTACTGGTACTTGCGTTTCTTGTACTGGATTTGGCAGTCGACGAAGTTGAACCGTCGACTGGATGTTTAGGCAGAACAAAAGCTTTCGTCTGCTTTAGGAGATAGCGATCATTACAGAGAGCAGAGATCAGAGGTAAGTCAAGATTTCGACTTTTCTCTCGAAGTGTTTTAATATCTAGCATTCCGTCTTGTTGAGTCTGTTGCTGTGGTTTTTCTTGTTGCTGTGGCTGTTTTGGTTGTCTTTGCGGTTGTGCCTGGGGTATAACTGCTGGATTATCATTAGCCACACATATTGATTGACTTGAAGGGAGAGTCTGAAAAAATAACCAAAATGTATTAGTCAAAATATAAAAAATTGATATACAAATTTATTCTACAATCATAAAATACAATTTTCTATGATTCAGTAGAAAATAAATAAGATCCAAACCTGTATGTCGTAAGGTGGTGGAGGTGGTGGTGGTGGCAGCCTTCTGTGTTTAGTCACACTATTAGTTTTGTTGGAACTAGGTGACAGCGATAGCGAAGATAATGTTGCCGAAGTTGCATCATAACTCTTAAGAATGTTTTCATGACTTCTAGTTCTTGAAAATCCATGTTGTAGCGTGTGAGGATGATATCGAGTACTTACAGGTGGTGGCAACGGTGGTGGAGGTGATGCATACGTGCGATCTTTCATGTAACTTTGGCTACCACCTCCACCGCTTGAACATGTAAGTCCACTATAAAGTGAACTAGTACTTGCAGCATACTGACTACTTGCATTACCGTAAAGCAAATAATTACCACCAACTGAACTATTTGTGTCACTCAAGCTACCCGCGAGGTTCTGGTTGGAAGAGTACTTATTAGAGAGCGAGGATAATGATGAGCCTGTATAAGCCAGATAAGGAGTGCTTCTGTACATAAGCGATGATTTGTTGGCAGCTTGTAACGGGTAAGGTGGTGGTGGTGGATAAGCTGCCATGGCAGCAAGTAAAGAACCCTGTTTAGCGTCTATGTATTCTTGTTTAGAAAGAGCTGGATCTTTCAAAGGGAACATCACGTAATCGACATCAGAATACAGCTGTTGTTTGTACTGTTCTATTTGTGTTCGAGCAACTTGACTTGTATATACTGTTGCCAAGGCACCAGCAGCGCCTGTACCAGTTCCACTACCAACAGCAGCATTAGCAGCAGCTGTTGGTAATGGTGGAGGAGGCGGTGGCGGAGGTGGTTGCCTTTGTTGAATCTGATGTTGAGCTTGATAAGGTGGTGTTAAATAAGGTAATAAAACTGGACCAGTTCGAGAAGCATGTACATCCAAATAATTATTAGGACCAACAACTAAAGCTGCTACCGGTGCATGAACCGGTGTAGGTTTCATTTTATCACCTGGATATGTTGGAGGTTGAATTCTAACTGGAGGTGGAGGTGGTGGAGGTGGTTCTCTAGGCGTAATAGCATCATTTCGAGGTGGTGTAGGCGGTGGGATTTCAAAACGCTCACGTGGACAAGTATAACTTGGTGGTGGCGGAACTCCAGGAATTGATACTTGAGATGATACTAATCCTGGATACGGTGGTGGAGGTGGAAGTTGTCTCTCACTGTCACTTCGTGGTGGTGGTGCTGGTGGAGGTGGTGGAGGCGGCATGCGTACGTAATCGCAATCTGATTCCATAGAGGCGCCAATACTCTTACGTGGTGGATAACGTCCAACTATTAAATCTGAAAGCTCAACAGCAGAAAGAATAGGACCTTGAACATTTGGATCGCTACCATCACCATGAAAACTATCAGTGCTAAGAATGCTATTGCTGCGTGGCCTAGTTTCATCATCATCTTCATCGGGTACACAATCCAGAGTTTTGTTCGAACCTGTGATATCTTGTTTTTGTGGTTCTGGTATATCAGATTGACAAAGGGTGTAGATAGGCTCTTGATCGCCAGTGCCCTGGCTATAGCAAGACGCACTGGTATCCGAACGCAGACCACTGTGAATAGTATAGAAACCTGAGGTAACAGAAGCTTCATCAGTAGTTGATTGTACAGATGAATCGTTAGCCATTTGTTCGTCTAACATTTCGCTGCTATGCAGAGTATAAACACCACTTGTTTCACTAGCGATGTCTGTACCTAAATTGAAATTCATTGTTAATATTTAAGAAATTTTAAAAGTAAAAGCTGACGTTCTTGTTAATATTGTTTGTCTATTTTATATTAATAAAAGATTCACTAAAAGCTATTTTCAATGTACACTGTTCAATTATTTTTACATTGAAAATGTCAGCACAATAAATTTTTTATAATCAATTTCTTAATTCACTATTCTCCAATTTCAGGTGAAAAAATGAGAATTTATAGTATTTATGATATAATTTTATTTGTATTTTAAAATAAACCTTTCAAAAAATTATTTTAGTCATAAACGTACCTGCATATTTAGTAGGTTTATTACACCGATCATAAATAGCTTCACCAGATAAGGCCGAATTCTGAGCAGTATGTGAATATCCAAGTTCCAAACTTGAGTTTGCTGATGTTCTTCTTCTTCCAGAAGCAATAGCCGCTGCATTGAGTAGTGCTGCAGTAGCTGAACCAGCTAAACTGTCAGTGCCGCTTGTTGATCCAGCATTAACCACGACAGTACTACATGTACTACTACACTGCGAACCAAGTGCATTAGCTCCACTAACGTTAACAACACTAGCTCCAGAATCAACTTCTGCTAAAAGACTCGAAAGACCTGGTCGTACAGGAGGTGGGATTGGAGTATCATCATCAGTTGGTGTTATAACAACACTGGAACTCTTAGCAAGAGAATCTTCAGTGGAGCCAGTAGAGCCACTTGAGACAGGACCAGCATCTGGTTCATCCTCGCTATGAACTCTATCGCTTACTATACCTGACGTTGTGTTAGATGATGTGCTGGAGATAAGGGAAATACGTTGATCGGCTCGAGAGCCTCGTGCCGTTAAGCTTAGTTTACATCGTGCCGGATACATGTAACAGTCACGTAATACCTTACGTTCTAAAAAATAGAAAATTTTTATTTATTAGATATATGTAATTTATATAGTTGTGCTATGTTTGACTTTTTTATGTATGCCTACCTTCTTCTTCTCGACGCTTAGCTTCACTGACGCGCGGCGCTATGGCCATGAAGAATTGGTGGGTGTCTCGACAAAGTGCTAACAAGAGCTTGCTCTTGTCGTCACATCCACTGAATAATGTGAGTTTACCTGGCTGATCGACCGCACGAATTTCGAACTTTTTACGCTGTAAATTCAATTGATTATGATGGTTATCATTTTATAATTTCATAATAAAATTGTTTATATGATTTCAATCTTTAGACTGTCATAAAGTGACGATTTTGACATTAAGTATATTTCATATTAAAATATAGTTTAAATAAAATGTACAAAGGTTTATGATAAAAAAAAATAGTATTGAAATACTAACGTCGAAGCCAAGTTTGCCGATATTATTCCAGGTAAAGACCTGCGGTGTCTCCTCATCGCCATAGACCCTGACGCCGCGAGCGCATATTGCAAGCAACACGCGTCCTGGTCCAACTTCATTTTTGCTACGTCGTAATCGGTAGAGATGAGCGTTGAGCGGCGCTTCCAAGAGCACCGCCTCCCTGATGTACGACAACTCGGCCTCCTCGCGCGACAAACCTCTATTATCTCTGTGTTGGGCTGCGAGTACCGCCAATGCGTTCTCCTCATGACACATCTATAAATAGAAAAAAATTATCAAGTTCATTTCTTTTTTTCAAATTAATATCTTCTATATAAATATTGTTCAAAAATAGGATTTTATCAATTAACACATTTGTACAAATAATTAGGAATTTATATCTGTGACTTATCTAATAAAGTAGATAATAAACTTCACATATTTGTAAAAATTGAATATATTGCAAAGGGTAATAGCTGTATAAACTTTTTAAGGTTTGTGTAAGCTTTAAAAAAAAATAGGTAAAGGGTACTTTTTCACGTACGAATGATAATTCAATTAGATAGTGGAAAGCTGCTAAATATACGTTTATTTTTTTAATTAATTAACTCATAATTTCAAACACAAATATAAAACACTTCTTTACACCAATTGTGCCTAAAAACGAAATATTCTGATATCACAAAAATGTAATTTATTTACTTTTTCCTGGAAGCTACAAATATATTTTTCGATTCATGTTTAAAGAAATGATTTTTTAATTGTTATTTAGTAAGTACAATCAGATTAGATTAAATATTTGGTTTCATGGCCAGCTTATTTAAGGAAAAATAATAGGTCTAGCTCGCAAACGATAAATTCTTTTTCTATGATTCATATCCGAATCTCAAAAAGTTTAGATAGTCATACTACGATCAATTTTTTTTTCTACGTCATATAGATATATTATGATTCATTTCAATGGTACTTGTACTTCTTCAAGATAACAGCAATTTCTTTGGTAAAATTTTTTAAAATCAATAATAAAAAACACATGTTAATGTTAAATCTTACATCATTGTATTATTTATGTGTCAAAAATGAAAAGTTATAATTTGCAAAATTATAGAATATGATTATTATTTATATAAACTTTCATCAGCATGTGCCTCCGAGCTTCGATTGTATTTTGCAAAAAAACAAAGTTTTCATTATTTAATGAGCCTCAAATTCAATACTTTCTACTTTCACTTTTTAGTTAGAAATATTCTTTAGAACATAGTTTGCTGAGTAATGAATATTTGGATAAGTAACCATGTATACCAAATCAATGTCCAAGCCCGTTTTGTCAATAATAAAACGGATAAATCAAATAACCGAGCTTAAGAATACTTTCTTCTGTTTCAAATGAATTCATATTTCTAAGATATTAAATATGATGTAGACAAACTAGATTCTTGAAAGACTACTTTTTTTAAATATAAACTAATTATGCAATATTATTATCCAAACATAATGAAATAAGTTTTAAAAAAAGTTTGCATTCATTGTATAGTTATCATGAAAAATTTTGCATAAATGATGAACCAGAATACTAAGAAAGTATAAAATTTTTCTCGATGCACATAAATTGAAAAAAAATCTCTAGGACCAAAAAGATTATTCTTTTCAAGTACCCTGTTTTAAAATCAATATAAAATATGCTTCTTGAAAATGTAAAATATTGTTTTAAAAAATTTATTTTAATAAAATATATTATCTACTTATAGTGAATGTTTATTTTTTCCAATCACATATTTATCTACTCGAGGTTAAGAATCCTTGTTAAGTGTAAATGAATTCTACTTGCGTAAAAATTGGATCAGTGTGAGTACAAAGAAAATAAATATAAAATAAAAGAAATATCTATTCAAATGACTCACGTGGGCAGGAAGGTAGTCGGAGGGTTTACAGTATCCCTGACGTCTATGTCGTTCCTCTGTATAGTCTCCAAGATCGGCTTGTAGTGCAAGACCGGCAAGACTGAGTAGTGGTCCATAAACGCTACCCGATTGCAACGGATGCTGGGATTTTTGACCTTGCCAACTTTCGACACCACCTCCATGTCGGACAACGTTGTCGCGCAACTGCAGGTAATAGTGATGCCGTGTTGTTTCATCGCTAAAAACAATTTCATGTTTTTATTGTTTTCATTGATAATATATTGTAATCTTTATGAATATCTAATTTTATTTAATTTTCTTATAAACTACTCTTGTAGAAAATTAACTAAAAATTAGCTAAAAATCAGCTAATTTGATTTTCTATCAGAATAATAGACAAGTTAAGTTTTTATTTCGAACCTCATTAAATTTCAATAATTTTTGCATTATCATTGATTGACATATTGCAATTAAAATAAATTTACAATCAAGTTTAGTTTATCTTAACATAATATTTAGCTAAAATAAAATAGTATATTACGTTCCGAGGCACGGAACAGGCTCATTCCATGCGCGTGTTGGTTTGCTTCGCGAGGCGAAGCCGAGCGAAGCAAAACACGCGCATATGATGAGCCTGTTTCGTGCCGAGGAACGTATACGATTTTCCTTCATGCCCGGCCGGAACTTTGCCACCCCAAAAAGTGATAAAACTCCATTTTTAACAAAAAAAAATTCGTCAAAAGCGAAGAGTCATCTGTTGCGTTATTTCGTTGTAGCGCGCATGCGCAAGCAATTACAGTATACAGTTGAGTTCGGTAGAGAAAGAGAGAGAGAAAAAACCGAACATAGCAGCACACATAGCAGTTAACATAAGATACACAATAAATATATAAATGATAATTCAAATTTAAAAAACGTGAGAAATAATGAAATGTGTTTATAATACTTTTATATTACTATATTTTGTGTATGAAAACCTTTTAAAGAGCAAAAGAAAAAATTGTGAGTTAAAACAATCGTGTATGTTAGTAAAGATATAGTTCATTTTAATAAATATAAATGTATTAATATCAAGTGCACAAAAACAAAACGTGTAAAGCAAAACGTATAAAAACGTGAATTTAATTATTTTCTTTGTACAAAAACAATCATGAAGTGTTTAAAAGAGTGTCGTGAATTAAAAGAAACGTGTATGAAAAAGAATATCTATTTTAAACGAAAGTTATAATTCGTTATAATTTAAACTATTATATGTATATTAGTGTATTAATATCGAGTGTGTTTGTTTATTTAATAGTTACAAGTATGATGTATGCATTTATCTATTTAATGCT
The DNA here is from genome assembly GCA_017163975.1 of Anastatus disparis. Classification (NCBI taxonomy): domain Eukaryota; kingdom Metazoa; phylum Arthropoda; class Insecta; order Hymenoptera; family Eupelmidae; genus Anastatus; species Anastatus disparis. Next base: position 8,850,616 of record JAFFSR010000226.1, read on the forward strand.
GAGGTTAGACATTCGCGTATATATAGATATAGTTTAAGTATACAGCAGACAGCGAAGCGACCGAGAAGACGTACTGTTCGTAGCTGCGCGGTGCGTTCTGCGCACGTATGTAACGGAATAACACGAATGTATTCGGCGGGTTCCCTGCCGCATGAGGAGCACTTTTAGGCAAAGTTTCGGCACGGGTATGAAGGAAATTAAATATTTTACCTGAGAAGTAGTGGTGTGTCTACGTAATATCTAACACGAAAGTAAAGAACAAATGCTGGCCGCCCACTGCTGTCCAAACCCTGAAAAGCAAAAAATTTTATATATAAATAAAGATAGTTATTTTTAAAGACATTAATATTGTACTTATAATTATTAAAAAATGTAAGATAACAGCTTTTCTCTTTAATTCATAGACACAATATCTATTGGAATTTCGTAAACTCATTGGTAAGTAATTTTCGTCTGTGATGTAATTTAACGTTGAATGGTTAAAAAAAATAACTTTCTATTTATCTTATAAAAGAAGTAGATAATTTAACCTGCTGCCATAATACGAAAATGTTATTTTTTCTCCTATACGCTTAAACGGCTTCTGTTCTATTATAGTACCTTTTTTTCGTTTGGAAATAATATGATTCGTTTCGAAGCGTGTAGAATGCAAGAAGAAAAGAAATATCATGCTACTGTATTACGCATCATATCCTTTAAAAGGCACCGAAAAACCTATAACATTTTTTACATTCCAAACCCAAACAACCTAAAAAAGCATCATTTTTTTAAAATTCATAGTTGAAAAAAGAAAAAATGAAGAATTGGGTTTTTTCCGTACAACTTAAAACCTATTCTAAATTACAAATTTTAAATGAATTCTTAGATGAATTTACAAAAATCAATTTAAATCCATGTAAAAAGTATAATAATTCTAAATTTTAAAAAGATTCGACGCTTTTTTTTGAGAAATATCTTTATGTAAGTATTATCCGAGGTTATTAGCGCAATAAATCAGAATTGTAAAATTATTTAAATGTTTGGCTCTTTACAGGGCCATAAGCTGATTATAATAATGGTCTTATATACGAAAATTAATATTTAAAAGCGGCTGAAGTGTGTATCTGACTTGAAGAATGTAAGTGCATTCCAAAGAGCATCAGAAGGTACTTTTAAGAAAAACAATTTGAAGATAAGGTAAGAGCTTGAATATTTTTTTATTTTTATTTTTATTTTTAGTTGCATTAAAAGAAGTATTTTGAAATTCAGTGTTGATACTTTTATTATAAATTAACATTCTTTGCTTCTATATCTGAAGAATTCAATAAAGTAGGATACGTAATGTTTTTTTTACGTCAAGTAGCAATGAAAATTACACAACTAAGGATAATGAACATATCTGTTTGTTGTAACGGATTTAATAAATATTTTAGTGCATATACTATGAAAAATTTTTTTTTTGTATTTTAGAACATAAATTTAATCTCATTTTAAAATCTTTCATCTTATTTGAGCAAGAAAAAGCTATTTTATAAACTACCTTGAGTTATTTTTCATTAAAACCCACAAGAGCACACCTTTTTCTCTTCTCACAAAATGCAAAAGAATGTTTCTACACTGACGCAGCCCTTCCGTCTGCCTTCCTAAATCATTTTATGGACCCCAGCTCTCAGTGGTGCTCAAAACTATATACAGCTCTTTTATACACACGGCAGACTAGATAAAACAAGATTAGAAAAAAGAGACTTGATGTTCCAAAATTGAGGTCTTTGATGATTTGCAATGGCAAATTAGGAGATTATTCTGACTGCGTGGTTTTCATCGTCTTTTCTACGAAGCGCATAACTATTAATGAAATACAGCTCGCGCGCAAAAGGGTCTAAAAAATTTTTCTTTTTTTTATTATTATTATTTAAGTGCATAAACCAAAAAGTCTGCATCTATTCCACTGCCGAAAAATGTTTTCTTGACAATAAAAAAATAAAAAACCACGTGCAAAAGCGCGCGTGCTGTGTTGCTGTATGCGCTGTAGAATGGGAAAAAAAGAAAAAAAAAGAGTGAATGGGTCCACGGAGCAGAGAAGTGCGTATATTCATCATCGAAATCGTTTGGGAACTAGTATGGGTGTTTCTGAATATTGAGTTGTGAGATGGAGTGTTGGTAATAAAAAATTGCTTTGAAATTCCACAGTAATGATATTTCGTAGGAATTATTATGATTCTGTTTTAAATACTAAGCTTTATACATTGTTTTAATGGTTAAATTAATTATTATGCTTGATTCTATTTAAGAAACTAGGTATACATATTATATTGAAAATTTTTTGTAACTTCGTTATTTCTTCTAAAATTGTTAAAATCAACACTCTTAATAAGTTTCTTTTAAAAGTATCATAAAAATCGTTTATTCTCTTTTGGAAATTTTATTATTTCTTATATAATAATAAGCTTTTATAAAAAGTAATTGTCTATATACTTAAAAATAAACTTACGTAGGTGTGAGAACTTCTCCAATTTTTAGGCGCGTACTTGCTTAGCTTACTCTCCGGATCCACAAACAGGTACTCTCCGTCTGCATAAACAAAATCAAAACATCCAATCATTATGTATATATAAAAAATCAATCGAAAAAAGAAAAAAAAACAAATAAAATAAAAAAGAATCCAATCCTACATCCCCATGAAAAACCTCAAATCACAATCGCTAAAAAAAAGGACGAATATGCGCACGAGCGCGAAGTGCAAGAAAATAATTAGCCTTCGCCTATATGTATATGCATATACACATACACATATAGATATGTGTATCGTAGCAAAAGCACAGACTCACACATTTCTATATACATATAAGCGTAAGAGTGCTTGAGGTAGGAAAAAAAGAAAAATAAAATAAAGAGAAAAAGAGCGAGAGAGAGATGATGGGCGCGCGGGGAAGAAGGGAAGAAAGAAGCACCTGTGTTACCCGGGCGAATATAACTCGGCCATTATCGGGGAATGCTGCTTGCTCCAGGGGCCTTGCCTTCCTCCAGGGCCTGCCGTCTTCTCTCTCTTTTCTTGACTCTCTTTTATATATATGTATATATGTGTATATATATACAGAGCACATAGCCATACGAACCAAAATTCAAGTTTCATCTCTCTCTGGCAAGCTATTTTCTCGCCCTGCAGCGAAATATCCTATCTGTTTAATCACATAATTCAGGAGCCCATACATAACTAAGGCCCTACTCCAACTCTTTTCTTTCTCTCTCTCTCTCTCTCTCTCTCTCTCTCTCTCTCTCTCTCTCTCTCTCTCATACATATAAAGAAATTTCAACGAGTTCTGTATAGCTGCTGGCTGGCCGCGAGAGAAAGAAAAACAGAGCCAAAGAAAAAAGCGTTGGGTTTTGGTGCCTTGGCGTTTTAGTCGTTTCAGAGCTCTTTCAGTTCTCTCTCTTTCTCTTTGAGAGCCACATTCCATTCCAACGTACACATACATACATACATGCATACACACACATATATATACATATAGAAACATAGAGCGAGTGGCGGCAGCGGCGAATAAGGCCCAAGCTTTCCAGGGGCCTTATACAAATGACCGAGCTACCGCGTTACGCGGCTGTGCGCGCACGGGCTTTGGGGGAGGGGGAGGAAACAGTGGACATATATAAAGAGTGGGGATTAGCGGCCGTACGCGCGCACACGAGTTAAACGAGCCGAGCCCACCAAGCCCGTGCATTCCAAAGGGGCCCCCTGACATATAATCGTATAACGCTCGCGAGAGAGCGCTTAAGGCCCCAAGCAGGCATAAACGAAAAAAATACATGTTTTGTTTTTCTTTCTTCCTTTCTGTCTTTAACTTTTTTTACTCTTCTTCTTCTTTTGCTTGACGTTTTCGCCCCCGAAATTATAAGCATATACTTGCAGCTGCAACTGATAATCTTTTTGAAATGTTTTCTCTTGCTTGCAAAGAGCCTCTTCTTCTTTGAGATGTGTTTACGAGTAAGGTCCCTACGGGCCCAAATATGGCCGTTGTGTTGCAAGAGAGTGCGTGCCGCGCCACGTGTGCCACGTTGAAAAGAGAAAGAAAGAGAAAAAGAGAGAGAGAGAAGGGGGTGATGGCATGAATCTGGAACTCAGGGAATCCTTCTATTTTTAGCCGCGAGTCCGATTACGAAATCGCTGCAGGAGCATCTCTCGAAGCGTTTTCGGGCCTTTTTCTCGCGCGCGCACACGAGCCTTCACTCGATGTGTCACTTTACTGGACCCTTTACACGGTGAGAGAGAGAGAAAAGATAGCGAGGATAATTTTTAAAAGATCTTTGCTAAGAGATGCGTGTACGCTCAAAAAGAGACGAGAAAATCTCTCTTTTCTCGAGCTTTCTTCTTCTTCTTCTTCTCTCTAGTTGTTTGCTTTCCGTTAAGTTTGCATACAGCTTTACGAAGAAAAAGATGGAGATAGACAGTGTGTAAAACGAAAGAGGCTGTGGAAAACGAACGGCCAACTATACACACACTTATTCAAGTATATATATCTTACAACTGTAGATGCACATATTACATATATATATATATATATATATATATATATATATATATATATATATATATTCTTGGTGGTTCTCCATCTCTGTTACTCGAGCGTGCGCGCGCGTTGGTTATATGGTCTTTTTGTACTTGTTCTGGTTTTTCAGGTGCATTTTTTTGGCGAGCGCGTGCTCGAGCACTCGCTGGAAAGAGAGAAAGAAAGAGAGGAGAGATGGGCCTCATGGAATGCACGCCACGATGGAAGGAGGAGGAGGAGGAGGGCCTGAGGGGGCAAAAGAGAGAGAGAAAGAAAAAGAGATGGAAGGGGAGACTTGTCGGACCGGCTAGCGTTGGCTGCTTGGCCAAGCAAACGCTCACGACCCAAGCTGAGCCGAGAGGCTAAGTTCTCTTCGTGCATTTTGCTACAGCAGACTCCTATATAGAAGAGAGAAAAAGAGAGAGAGAGAGAGGGACTGCCCTATGGGCCGATGATCAGGCGAATGTATACATTTAGGATGGACCTTTTTTCGAGATTACGAGGTTTTGAAGAATTTGCTAGAGGGTTAGTGCCTTTTTTTTCCAAGCTGGAATATGATTTAAGATGCGTTTTGGTATTTGGCCAAGATTTAATTTAGGAAAAAAAATTTTTAACAATTACATTCAATTTTATTTTTTTTCTTTTAAAAATATTTAAATATCTATGTACTATTTGGAATGAATATTTTTACTAAATCAATATCTACATTGAAGATCGATTGCTCTAATCAACTCTATATAATCAGATAAAATGGCATACATTAATATGAAAAGAGCCACATTTATATACAGAAAAAAATAATTGAGTGGAATAGGAATTTCAAATAAAATTAAGCTCTTCATATAAAATGCGTCTTAATGTTTAACATACCAATCCGTGATTTTATTAAATCGAATTTTCAGAAAGATAATAGAATCATACAAATTCATATTTTTGTAATAACTACTATTACGTAAATAATATATTTATGAAAAAATATAATTTTTCCTGACTCATTCAAATGTATAATAAATAATTATTTATCTAAAAATTTATATTCATTTTCCAAACAAGATTATTAAAGATTATGAAAATTAATTGTTATTTGTTCGTGACTTTGAAATAAATGAAAAAAATATTTTCCAATAATTCAGTAAAAATCCTAAAAACTATTAAATATAATTTTTAAAATTCCAAGTATTGATAAAGTTAGCCCCTTTTCATATATATATTACATACAGATGCCAGGCAGATGTAAAGATTGAAGAAAAAGAAATATACACTTACCGGACAGGATTGCCAGACCAAAGAGTTCGCAATCTTGCATACCCTGTTGTCCAAGAAGCTGGCATGTCTGCGCGTAGACCTCTTTTACCTTTGATTTTGCCTGCAACAAATGAATTATAAAAATTCATATTTTATTTATCTTTTATTAATCTTATAATGTTAATTTATAAAATATTTAAGTTACAAGAGATTTCACTGTTTTGGACGTATATTATTTTGACTTTTATTTAATGAAATAAAATTTTTATTTTTTTCATTCATAAAAAACTAATGTTTCCCTTATTCATGACACGTTATTAAAGTGTAAATCATTAATTTTTAAAAATTCATTTAAACCTCACAAAGATTTCTTTTGAAGATTCCTGAAGGAATTATGCAATTACATATTCAAAGCAATAAAAAGTACTGAATATATTTTCTAAGGATAAGTTTATGATAAATCATTCAGGAAAATTTATGATTAATTGTAAAAAACTTCTTTTTAAAGAAAGATTAATTTTATCAGTGTATTACATCATATTTTTTATATATCAGGCATCATACGTCATTTTTAATTAAAAATTTAACATTTGATATAAATTATTAAATACGTGTTAATTATCAGTAATTATAAAGATTAATTTTTATCACAAATTTTTACAAATTCCTTGATTTATGTTTCCGATGTAGCCCGATCTTTTTTTAAATTTACTATTTTCCTTTTAGAATTTAATAAATTTAAATTAAGTTTATGAAAATTTAAAATAAGTTTCATGTGAAATTAATGGGAAATTGATAAGTTTGGTAAAGACTAGAGGTAAAGGCAAGGAAGAGAGGTAAAGACAAGAAAACTCGACCATTTAGCAAGAAAATTAAATTAAATTTAAAAGAAATGATAAAAATAGAATGATGTAAAGTTCAATTTTTTAAAATTATTGTAAAAAAAGGTCTTGGCTCTAAAATCAATGAAAAAACAAGTTCTTTTCATTTATTAATCTAAGAAGAGTTTCCAAAATTATCAATTTTAAATACTAATTAATAGAATCTCCATAAAGCCAAAGTACCATTAGCGATACTCCTATACGTGATTTAGAAAAACGTATTTATAAATACATAAAAAATTATTTTAACTTCTATTTAAAAATGTAAATAAATTAAAATTTCATTTAAAATCAAATTTGATCGTTTTCCATTAAAAAATATTTAATTTAAATATAGTCTGGTTGAGTTTTGGAGTCGTTAACTGTTATTATAATTATTTAACGATCTTAATGAATACATAAATAAAATGTTCAAACAATTGAGGAGTACGCTGTGTTGCATTAAAATTATCTTTAAAATATAAGAAATAAGAGTTCAGAAAAAAAATAATTTATTAGAAATAAGAGCTTTTAATATCCGAAAAGAATTAATAAAGTAATATCGTGACTTTTGTACTTTCTCACAAATTTACCTTCACAAAAGAGTTAAATAATTACTGTATTCTGCATCCAAACAAACATGGTAAATTAAATTTCGAACAACTTCCCTTCTCCCCATTCCAAAAAGTATATGTGTGCATACCCACATTCACTTAAAAGAAAGAGAAAGAAAAGAGATAGAAGAAGAAAAATAAAAAAAAAAAAAAAACACAAGAGAGAAACATAAAGTCGTTAAATCTGAAATTGGCGAGAATAGAAAGCAAACTAAGTATTGTTTATTTGCGTATATGTATACATATACAGAGAAAACACGCGGTATATATAATATGCTATATAGTAAAAGCATAGCATTGTACTACGCGTCGTACGTGACAATCATTGCACGTGAACGTATGCAGTATGGTATAATAGCCTCATCGTCGTTAAGCCAGCCAGAGCAGCAGCCAGCCAGCCAGCAGCAGCAGAAAATTCGCAGCAAAAGCAAAGCAGCTAAGGCAAAATGTGTATATATATACACACAGTATGTGTATGAATATTGCAAACGGTGAAAGCGTACTACATACCAGAAGGCACCCATAGCGTTCCGCGAGCTACTATATACTCGCGCGCCATTGATATTATTAGTAGCGTAGGCTGCTGTAGATAAATCCTGGCGCCTTATACCATGCCTTAGAAATTTATGATTACTTGCTTGCTTATATATACGTGTATCTTTTTTTGAAAAATAAAAAAATTTTTCATCTCATTTTTTTTACTTTAATCATACACGATTTGCATTTTGATTTTATTTTATCGATTGGTATTCTTCTAAAGTTAATAATAATTAAAACAACAATAACAATGATAATAATAAAAATAAAATCGTTTATGTTGTTATTTAAATTCGATAAATCATACAACAAGTAGACTAATCTAAAATGCATTGTACACTCTCTTGTGAAATTAGTTAATCTGAATGCATGCGTATATATTTGAATAAATAATGTAACGTATAACATTGCATTAAAATTAATCAAAACACAAGCTGATGCTTATTGAATATTTTTATAATGAGAATTTTATTTACATTTTAATATTTATATTATAACTTTCTTTTTTTTATTTTTCAAATTAACGAATAAAAAATCGTTCTATTCAATGTAAATAATAAAATGATTAAAAAGAAGAATAGAACGCTTTTTAATATACAGTGTTAAAATAAACATTCGCCGGACAATCAAATGCCTATGTCATAACGAAAAAATAAAAAAAAAAAGAAACAAAAAAAAACATTTATTGAATAGAAAGTATAAATCAAGTAATCTTTGTTATAAGAATAAAAAGTTGTCGACTAAATGGCTTTGATAGAAACCGTAACCAGTTTTCTTATAAACGCAACTATGCAGTTTTTCAGCATATATATATCGCTCCTTCTTAGTGAATCTCCTTTTGGTAACCAGTTTTTAAAAGGAAAACTATTTTAGTATTTCTAGCAGGTAATTCCTCTATATATTGCATTATACACAAAGTTGCTTAGGAAATTAATGACTTTCTATATTAATATACACTTTAATAAAAACAAATAAACAAAAATTTTTTAATTTATACCCATTAAAGTATGTTTTACTATTTTTCTTAATTAACAACTCATTATTGATTTAGTGTTCGTAATATATTATATTCTTTTACCATTAATTATGAATTTACATTTTTTGGTATATAAATCTATATAAAGAAGAAAAAAGCTAACGAAACAAGAAATTTAATTTAAATAATACTTTGATTAATGGTCAACATATTATATTAATAAACTTCGTAAGTATATTAATTAAAATAAGAACTATCTGCACATTTTATCATATTTAGCATTATTTTAATCTAAGTAAAGAATTTATTTACTTCCCAAGAAAATAAGATATAAGTGGAAGATTTTCTTACTTGGGACTTTTGATTTTGTAAATATTCGTTTACGTTACACATTAAATGAATCAATGAATGATATGGACCATAAAAACAAATTGATCCGTTGACTATTTTTACCGCAGTACCCAAACCACTTTTAACAAAAATTTATTATATATAAAATATAACAAATCAGAAAATTTTGAAAAATTTAAACATAACTTTCATCTGACAGAGAACATGTATACATCACAAAATTTTTTTTAAATATCATTTGTAAACACAAAAAAAAAGCTGAATTTTCAAATTTTTTTTGCTTTAGAATTTAATAAAAAGTAACTTTTTATTATAAATTTTAATTAAATGAGTGTATGAGGCATACAATTCAAATGAACTTTTTATCATTTATTATTAACAGCTCTGGGATAAAAAATATCTAAACTAAAAATAAGTAAAATAAAAAATTTGTATACTTACGTCAACAACGAAGTAGAGAGGATCACCGGGTAAAGCGTGTACGGCGAGATATCGGCTGGCGGAAACCAGGGGTTGAAGGCAGGACCGCGCAGCCGTGACACTGCTACCGCGCATGCTGCATGCTTCATTTCGTCGCCGATACGCCCAGCGTCCTCACTGAAAAAAATTCACAATTTTTATTAATCATAGATCATTGCATAAATTACTTTGATATATTTATACATTAATGCTCTTTAAAATGCATATAAAATTGTAGAATTAAATAATAATAGATTTTTTTAATCTATGTAGTATATACTATTATAAAACGTAATTAATCATCCTTTTTTTAGTTGATTAATTTACATTAAATTTTTAATGTGTAATAATTCAATTCTATAAACATTAAACGTTGTAAAGAAAAATTTAACCGACAAATTTTTTATTTATTTTTATTCACAGGAAACATTATACGCTCAAAATAATTAATGCGTGTCGTTTTGAATATTCAAGCCGTGTTTATTTTTTACTTTTTAATTAATTCATTTATTTAATTGTTTATTGCTTATTTTAGCCATTTAATGCAAATAATTTGTGAATGAAACGCCTTAAAAAGTCTTGTTGTACCCCATGCTGTTTTATGTACTTTCTGCACCTTCAACAACTTTTAAAAACAGTTACGTGGAAAACATTAACATTCGTACGTTAAATAATTAGTAAGCCATTATTTTTTTTTTCTCTTTCTCTCTCTCTCTTTTCTTTATTTTTAATTAATCAATTAACAATAATAATCATGTTTAATGGAATATTTATTTAATATTAATTAACCATTTAAATTCCAGTGAGCGTAAATTAATTATTTTTAAAATAAATTTTATGTCCAATAACTGGAGTATTTAAAAGTGTTATAAAAAAAAATAGAGCGTATTAAAATTTTACGTACTTGTTAATGAATATATAGAGAGATCCATGTTAACTGTTACATTAACGAAAAGGGGTAATATTATTATACAGTTACATTATATTCTTTTTTCGTTGAAATGTAAAGTCGCGTGAGTATTCATTATATTGCAGAATTACGCAAGTGAAAATTAAATGATTTTCTATTGGAAAAAATGATTTTAATTATTTTTAACGCACACGGTGACTGACTAAATGTAATTATGAAGATTGAACCCTAGTTTTTAATTTTTATCATTAGCAACAAAATCTTAATGATTTTCATTAATAATTTCGTAAATAAATACCAACAAAGTAATATTCAATATATAAATAACGTTTTTATCATAAAGATAATGGTATTGTATTTATATTTTAAATTGAAATAAATAAAATAAATAAATAAATTAAAGATTATTAATATTAAAAATTTTTCTGATTATTACAAGAAGTTTTCTTTTTTTTATTAGTATTCTAAAAATGTAAGTTTTTCAACGAATGGATCATATAAGTTTAAGACTAACATCGCACATTCAAAACGTACATATGCATTAAATGTCCTTGTGCTTAATTTCAAATGTAAATAAGCATGCTTTTTCCTATTCGTTTTGTTTTTGCTGTTCATTGATTAGAAATTATGTTTTCGCTTTTCAAAAACTAATACATCTTTGTATTATGTGAAAAAATAATTAAAATTTGTGTTAAAAAGTAATAACTTTTTAGAATTTTTACTAATGAAATTTTTAATTTTCCTTATAATTAGTCCATCTATTTTGGTTTGAAATTAAAAATTTTCAAAATAATGATCAATATAAGTATGTCAGTTAATCTAATTCGAACAGTCAATTAAGATTTGAGGTAAACAAAAGCAAGAATAAGAAAAATCAAAAGCAACAAGAAGAAGAAAAAGCAAAAAAGGAGAAAGAGAGAGAGAGAGAGAGAGAGAGAGAGAGAGAGAGAAATGTAGGTAAAAGGTTTGTGACTTTAAAATGAGTATGCACACATATAAAGCTCATAAAAGGGATGGTATAAAAGCAAATGAGGAACGCACTTAATTTCTTGCAGATCAGAGGAGTTCCTCTCTTCGCAAAATGCCTAGAACAGCCATATCGGATCTTTCTCTCTATATAACATTAGCGGCTTATATATGTTGGACAGTATATATATCTCTCTTTCTCTCTCTTGTGCGCTGCTCTCTTGGAGAGCTTCGAAGGACGCCCGCATTCCTTGGCGCAACCTGGTATAATACTGGGAATCGCTTGCGCGCGCGCGAGAGCTAACAGAGAAAAAGAGAGAGAGAAGAGAAACGACGAGCCTTTACACCTTCTTCTTCTTCTTCCTCTCTTACCTTTACGTACACGTCTATCAAGCTCCAAAGTTTCATTCTCTCTATCTTTCTCTCTTTCCAGTGATGTGGTGCGATTCTTCTTTTTTTTTCTGTACGGTATGAAAAAAAGAAGAATTAGAAAAAGTAAAAGAAGCTGGAACTGAGTACCATGGATTTGTGGATCGATTTGAAATCGGTTGGAATCTTTTTCGAAGCGAAAGCGTGAAAGAGAGGACTTTGTATAGATCTATCTTTCTCTCTCCTATACATACTCTTCCTTTAAGTCTTCTTCCTTCTCCCGTCTTTCCCCCCTTATCGCATATATATATATATATATATATATACATATACACAAGGGGGTTTATATAGCCAGGGTGGTCGTCTGATGGGATTATAATGTGAATATAATAGCGAGCTACTGCGGTACGCGCCTCCCCCTCTTACCCCCACCTCCCCTTCCTTCCTAATCTCCTCACTTGTATATATGTGTGTATGTGCACGCACTCAAAAGAGACTTTGATCGTTTATGCTTGAAAAACGAAAAAAAAGAGAATAACTTGGGTTTTAGCTTATGTGCTGCAATTTTCTTTTGGGTTATACGAGAATGAAGAAAAAAAAAGGGTTGACAGTAAACAAAGCTGTTAGGACTGATGGCTCGAATTAAAAAGAATAAAAGTTTAAAGAAAATTTATTTTTAATCAGAATCTTTATGTTTCATGTTTTATATGATTTCCGACAATTTGATTTATGAATAGCTACAATGTTAATAATGATTTTTTTAATTATTTGCATTTCCATATTTATCAAATTTTAATTCATAGCAATATCATGAAACAGAAAAAATTCAACAGGATTTCAACGTTGAAGTAATATAATTTTTAATATTATTTGAAAGAATTTCTTGATTTTATTAGAAAATACCATAAATAAAGTTAAGAAATTGAAATTATTAAATTTTAAATTATATTTTTATTTTTATGCAAATATAATGATAAAAAAACTTTATATAAGGGATATTTTAATTTTTAAAAAATTAATAAAAATTAAATTTAAATAATCATATTTATCTCTTTTTTTAAAAATGAGCATCCGATTTCATTGACTTCATTTGAAACTAATTTTTTTATTGATGAAAAAAAAATCTGTTTATAAGATTTGTGTTATTTTCGATTCTTTTCACTCGTAAGATTTTGAATTCCAAAAGTTGAATGACATCCTTTTTTGGCATACGCATTTTTTTTTTATTATATCATATCCACAATATTTATTACTCAATCTGTTAACTTTCTTGAAGCCAATTTTTAATAATTTTAGATAACCATGTCAAGTAAAGCAATTTTGCATATTAACTTCTATACTCTTACGTGAGCGTTAATATTTTAATAATCTTAATTAGTCTAAAAATAATTCATTATTGTGACTAAATTCATTATAAAATATATCACAGTATATCACATTGATCAATGAAAATGCATGCAAATTTAGATTCGAAACTAACGAAAATATAAGCAATAAATTTAAAATTGAATTCGACAAGTATGTTAAATGTATTCTATTTTATAAATAAATACATTAAAAAACTAAAATTTTTATCTTATCTAACTATTTAGAGAACCGATACGATTAAAATTATCCACTATATGATTCAACAATCATTTATTATTTTCTAGAAAAGAACTTTTATTCGAAAAATACCGATATATTATATAATGGTTAGCTTAATTTTTATTAATAAATCATATTTTAATAAAATTTACATTGCATAACTTTTGCTATCATCATAAAAAAGGTATGCAATATAAATAAGTAAATTCTTCCGAGACAAAAATGTACAAGCTGCTATTATATATAAATTACATTAAAATTCTAATATTGCGATTACATAACAACTAAAGTAATACTGGTTTATCAGAAAATTCAAAATATTTCAAGTATTTCTTATAGCACGTACCATTACTGACTATAAGTAGATTTGAACATTAAATTTTAAGGTATTTTAAAGTTTCTATTGTTACGTCAAGAATCCCAAACTGAAACAACGCAGCTTACCATTCTCAAAACAAATGAAATTCTTTTTTTTCTTTAAATTAAACAAGTTTTCCTGATTTAATAAATGGAAATTATATTCATCTTATACGCAACACTTTTTTCTGAAAAAAAAAAAAAATATTTCATATACTATTTTTGTAAAATTGTATTTTTATGCTTTTCCGTTTAATTCTATTGTAATACAGCGGAATAAGTAATGTAAATTTTAATGATAACAATAAAATTTTAATATCACGAAACTAAATTCTTTCTTTAAAGCCAATAAATTATCTGGGAGATTACAATTTGTTTGAATTAATTTATTTGAGCTAGAAAATATATGAGTAACGTTACAAGTATTGCTCATGTTTCGTGATGAAGATTTCAGATATATAAGAAACAACTAATACCGTATACTATTTTACTCCCACGTACGTATGTATATACACGTCTCTCAAAGTTGAGTTTTAATCAGTTCAATGAAATCACCTCCAACTTTTTTCGCTTGTTTTTATAAGTACCAATTAACTAATATAATGTAATACTTGCATGCGCACTTGTATGCTGCTATATTATTAAACGATTTAAAATACACTGACATCGAATGTTGTGTGTCAATTATTTTTTCAATTGATATTTGATTGATTGACTTTGAAATACCGCAAATATTATAAATTTTACTAGCGTAAATAAATCAACAATTTCTTAGAGTTCTAATTTTAAGATATTGTCGTTATTTATTAAACAAAATTATTATGACTTCTTTTTTATTCGAATTAAATATAAAGAAAAATAAACCATATTTAATAAATTTATTTGTCAAAAGATACAAAAAATATATCTTATTTAAAATTTAAATAATAAAATAAAAATAATTAAACTAAATGACAGAAATTTTGTGGCATAATTTTTTTTTAAACCGAAAAATGGAATTTATTTTTAGTGTTTATCATTCGTTCAAAAAAACATTTTTGAAATATATTTATCTTATACATATATTTCAAATATGTATTGAAATATATTTGAAATATATGTTTTCCATGAATATGAGACTTTATAAAATTAATATTAATAAATTGTCCGATTTATGCTAAAACAATACTTTTATTTAATTTTATTATTTTTAATTTTTTATTCAAATTTCAATTAAGGTTCATTTTCTGTCTTTTACCAAATAAACTTATTAATATGGTTTATTTTTTTTTATATTTTATTTTAAATAAGA
Source organism: Anastatus disparis (assembly GCA_017163975.1). Lineage (NCBI taxonomy): Eukaryota > Metazoa > Arthropoda > Insecta > Hymenoptera > Eupelmidae > Anastatus > Anastatus disparis. The sequence continues at coordinate 8,865,661 of JAFFSR010000226.1, forward strand.
AAACAGAAATTGTTCATAATTTTGTTTAAAAATTAACGACGCTATTTTCAAATTAGTATTCTATACAGTTTTATAAAACTGCATAAAAAGTTATCGATATAAGTTACAAAATATGAAATTTAAACATTTTACAAATTTTGTTCTAATTGAAATTAGCAACTTATTTTCATATGATTCAAATAGGTATTAGTAAAAGACTTTATATTTTTAGATTTTTTTTAGTTTGATGTATAATTCACAAGTCTAAGGCTTTGTATCTTTTTAACACAATAATCTACTCCAATAACAATTGTCATAATTTAAAATTTTTTAAAATTTAAACAAAAAACCTTTTTTCTGCAGAGCAAAAAACATCATATTCTATAGCCACTAAATTTTCATCTTTCCATTTATTTATTAACGCATGCATATAGGAATGCATTTACTACGCTTACGTCCTCCGATAAACACTTACCGTGCATTCACAAACCAAGTATATAAATAAACGACCTACGCACGTTACACGCGATATATACATTATACACATATTTTTTCATGATTTCATTTGTTATTGGTCCCTGAAAAATTCATACTTTCAGGAGATTTCAAGTGGGCGAGGCTTTTTAATCGCTGTCAATATATAGGAATGCGGATGGAAACTCTTCGGACTTGTTAAGAAATACCTTATAGCAGCAGCAGTTCAACGCGCGCTTTCAGCCATTATAAAACTTTTCTGTCTTTCTTTTCTTTTTTTTTATACTTGACGTATATATACTCAGTTAACGTCGTTGAAAATTATTGCTTTTTATTATATTTAATATTTCGTTTTTTGAGGTCTAAAGTGGCTCACTTGGTAAAGCGATAGATTCATAATCTCGAGGACTTGAGTTCGAATCCAGCTCTCGTCCAATTTATTACATGTGCTTTGTACATAAACACACTGAAACTACCTCCGTCGCTATTGTAATGATAGCATAAATACAGCGACGTTAAATAAAAAAAAAAATATTTAGTTAAAATGTTAGCTTATTTTTTAGTTATATTAACTTAATATACGGCATGCTACTATTTTCAATGTCTTAGACATTGAAATTTATTTATCATTTTAATGTTATTTTTTATTATGTTTTATTTATGTTAAGTCATTTAAAGGTTGAGCACTTTTTATAGGTGGCAATGACTGTGTACGTCTTTGAAATTCTTGTTACGTATGTAAAGAACCTATTATTAAAGAATTTTTTTACAGAATAATTAAATTTCGCAAAAAATTTAAACCGGATTATATCCATGTATGCAAACGAATAAAATTTATACTCATCAATACGCATTATAAAACTTCGTTTTGGAATTTTCAATGTTTAAATAAAGCCTATCAATAAAATCGATGACAAAATAAAAGTTTATACGTGAACATCGGAATGGAATTTGTTATTTTAAAAATTAATAACAACATTGAAGAATAAAAGTTTTAAAATTTCGAAAAAGTTAAAATTCTTACGGAATAATGTTTCGGAGTAAGGAACTCCAAAACAAATCAACGGTCTTAATTCCACATCCTTTTTCTCCCCCTCTAAAAGAGAAAAAGAAAAAAAAAGAGAAAAAGAAATCATAAAAATTCCTAAAAAAGACAAAAGGAAATCCATAATTACACGAGGTGTTTTATACAAAAGAAGTCTAAGTAAATTCCAAAGGATATAGGAAGGAAAAATATATGTATATACTTGTATATAGCTATAGCATAAAACCCATAGAGGAATAGAGCGCGGGTGCCCTGAAGGATAGTTGCTGGTGTATGTGATTGTATATAGAGATATGTGTGTATGTGTATATGCTCGTTCTCGCGCATGCGCTCTTTCTAGAGGCTCTGGAATGCGTTTCTTCCCACTTCTCTTTCTCAAAGACATCTCTTCTCTCTCGCTCTCACTCGAACAACTCACGCCTTCTCTCTTTTTCAAGCTTGGCATACCTGTCCGTATAGTGTATTATATACCACGAGAGAGTAAGAGAGAGGGAGAAAGAGAAAAAGATACATCTAAAGGTCCCTTCCGTGGCCTTCTCTCTCTTTTTCTCCGTCTCTCTCTCTCTCTCTCTCTCTCACTCGTGCGCTGTATATTATATGATTATCTCGAATTCCCGGAGAGCCTGAGCCTCTCTTCTGTGGCTTTACTATATGGGCTCTCTCTCGCTCTCTCGCTCTTTCTCTTTCCCTCCCTCCTACTCTTCTTTTGTGAATTATAAAAAAGAGAAAGAGGAACGCGCGAGAAAGAGAAAAAAAATAAAAAGCGTAGCGTACAGATATACCTGCGCGATCTCTAATGTTTCTAATGTACAGGTATGCGTGTGTTATATTTTTAGATTTTTTTTTCTTTTCTTTTTTTTTAAAGATTTATTGTAGAAATAACAAGTGCAGTAAAAATATTCTTACCCGAAGTGCGTCTTGCGCGCGCGCTGTATTACTACTTTTTTTTTAATCTCCGAACTCCAAAATATTGTATGTAATACTGCACTGCACGTTCCAAATAAATCAAAGAAAATCACGATTCCTTTTTTCAATTAACACATTGATAACTGTCAGATTGGTCGATTGGTTGATATTGTTGTTACGAGCCGAGTATTGCTTGTTATTCGACACATTGTGATTTTATTTAACACTTTTAAAAACGTAACAAAATAAAATTCTTCACCTGTAGATATGTATATGTATAGAAGAGAAAAGGTACAGCGTCAGGCTGTTGGTTGCATATAAGACGCACGCGGGTACATAGTATAGCAAGCAACAGGTGGCCGTGCTAGTACTCTTTCCACGCGACACAATTAAGTTATATAGAATGATTTACAAGAACGCACGACTCGCTTTTTTTTATTCTTATAATTATTTTACACGCACTTTCGCCCTCACATGCGTGCTATGCACTTTTTTTTAATTCACACACTTGTTGAGAAGAGGAAACACTTTCAGAGTTGTACAAACAACAAGGCACTCACGATTTTCATGATTAAAAATTTTTTTTACTTATTTTCTTTTTAATACACAAAATTATTTTTTTAATTTTTCACTCGCCTCTTATATGCAATCCGACACACTGCGATATGAAAAAAAATAAGAGTACAACGTATTGAACGTTGCGCTCGCGGCTCGAGTAAGCACGCGAGTACCGGCGGCGAGTGACTGATTCGCTCGCGCTTTACTTTTGGAGCACTACGCTATACTCCGTGTGCACGTTTCTCCATCTCTTTCTTTCTCCCGCGCTTATAACGTTCTCTTCGTCAAATTTTTAAGTTTCTTTTTCTTTCTCACTCCCACCTATGGAGGAGGGTATATACGCTAATGTTACATTCCTGCGGCTTGCTTACTATATGCGCGCCTATACACATTCAAATGTTGAGATTAAACTGTATAGGCTGTACGAGGGAAAGCGGGAAAGCCAAGAGAATGCACATGTATAATATGAGAAATAGAGTACCGCGATGAGAATTATTATCCCAGCTTATGTATGTATATGATTATAAATGTATTGTGTGTAACACACGAATAAAACGTTCATCTTAATGTATAACGTATAGAGAAGTGACATCTCTTGCTGGTTTAAAACATGAAAGTGATAAAAAGATTTTACTATTATCTCTTACCTACTATTGTTATTTCAAACAAATTACCAATGAGAAATTTTGAAATTTGATTATCGTAAAAATTTTAAATTCAAAATTAATTTGTTTATTTTTATTATTTATAAAAATTAGGAAAAATAAAACGTTTTTTTATTTTATTAAATTAATTATTAATTATTATTGGAGAAAATGGTATAAATTAATCAGTAAGTGTAAAACGTATAATTTATCTTTATTTATGATTGACATTCTCAGGTCCTTTTTAATAAAACGAATTGTAATGCTCATCAAACGTCGATATCCATCGACTACTCCGTACCAAAAAGTATTGTGAAATCTTGAAAATTTCCAATGACATTAATATTTTTAATTGATTTACTGATAACCAAATCTAAATTTCAATATTTCAATATCAAAATACCATAAATTTCAATTCTAATGATTTTTTGACAACAGAACATATTATTATTAGTAGTCTGTTGACATTTAAATCTTAATTACATAGCCATTACGCAAATGCGCAAGGTGAATTTATTCTTTTGGGGCGGACAGTAAAACACCTGCTGTACGCGACACGTATAAAAAAATTGTATATATTCACCATGAAAGAATGTATCAATCCTTCGAGTAGGGTGACGATTTACATACGATTAGAGATATTCTTCATTGTACTTCCAGGGTGCACAATCTACTATTTATTGGTAAAAGTGCTAGCTATTTAGTCCCTCTACTACAAAAGTTCGGTTGGTTCATAAATGATCCTTCCTTCGTTGGCAAAGAAGAACCCTCAATGATTTTATTCACAAATCGCAAATTTATTATAAAATTTTTAGGTGATAAGGGGACTTTTGAATAAGCTCTAATATCCATACCAGCCTTTTTTTAAAAAAATCTTATATATTTCAAAATTCTTAAAAATGACTCTGGTTGAGTTTCTACAATTAAAAAAAAATGTGTCAACGATGGGGCTCGAACCCATGTCCTCGAGCACAGTTGAATTCAATAACATTCGTTCAGTAAGCCAAGGCAATTCTTAAAAGAGGACTTTACAAAATGAACAAATGTCGCCACCTATCAGCAAAATAACTAAACATCGAATGCGTGTGCTCCGAAACTAAAAACCCAAAACGGAGTGGAGTTATAAACGAACAAACGGAGCTCAAAAAAGAAAAGCATAGGGTTCTGTAAGTAGTCATCTTATTGTGTCCCCGCATTAAAAGCCATTATATATATATAAAGATATACTTGAACATGAGCTCGTCCACGGCCACGCGATTCTAGAGACTGTCAGAGAGTGTGTGTGCCCGTTTTGACAAAGGAGAGAGGAAAAAACAGAGTTTTAGTCATTGGTATAACTGTTTGGGTTTCTTGTCTAGAATCTAGAATAAATAAAAAGTCATACATACACATAATAGAATTATAAAAACGGTGTATAGCTTGAATTGTTTTATTATATTTTTCCCCCTTTAATTCTTTCCCCACTTCTCTCTTGTACTTGCCCATAATCGCGCAAGGTTCTTTTCCTGCGCGTTGTGCTGCGCCTGCGATACATAATGCAAGTATATATTACATATATGTATACGTATACAATAGAATACACACACGTTCAATGGTAACATATTCACAAGTATTTTGATCGAATGTTTTTGAAAAAAAAAGAACAGCAACGTTGCAAACACATTTTCAAACGTGAAATTCGAATCTCGCTTTATTTTGAGTCCGTGGTTAAAATTATGAAAATAAATTTAATATTTTTTACTGAAATTATTTAAATATTTAATAAAAATGAATAAAAAATATTGACTTAATCTGCAACATTTAATTTTTAATTTAAATCTTTTTCTAAACATAAAAACAAATAAATTAGAATCTAAAAACAAAACGAGAATAAAATTTCAAATATAAAGATGCATTTACAATGATGATATATTTTCAAAAAACTTTTCATCAAAATATACGTGCGAGCATGTTACCGTCGAGTATACATTGAAAAAAAAAACAGGAGAGGCGCAGAGGCAAGCAGCGCAGCACAGCAAGTAGTATAGCAGCCGCGGCAGCAACGACGATCCAAACAAGTATCAGCTGTGTGGAAAGCAGTCATTGTTCAGAAGTGTGCTGCGTTGTCGTCTTTCTCTCTCTCTCTCCCTTGGTCTAGAAAATCCTTGTATGTTTTAAAAGACTATTTTAAAAAAGAAGAAGAAAGAAAGAGAGAAGAGCTTCAGCTTTCTGGTGTTGTTTCTTATTTGTCTTTAGCTTAATTTTGTTTGCTTTTTAATTTATTTTTCGTTTAGATCGTTGTGGTGCTGTGCGTGTGTCCATATTACCACGGCCTTCAACACGGGGGGGAGGATCATATCGTACAATTTCTAGAGTTTGTGTGTGAGCAAAAACAGCAGCAGCAGTAGCAGTGTATCGACAAAAGACGCGTTAAAAAGTTAAACTATATTATTAAAAAAAAGACTAAAAAATAGAGAGGAGCTCTCTTTTTTCCAGGGGCTTACTCTCTCTTTCTCTCTTGTATGTCTGTGGTGTTAAAGTCGTGTGTCGCAAGAAACAAACGACTAGCGTAAATAATAAAAGTCTCCGATAGTCCATCGTCGTCATCGACGACACAGAAGCTTGCAAATAGGTAGTGCGTTGTGTTGCGAGTTGGACTCGAGCTTGAAAATTCGTGTTAGCTGCGTAAAGAAGTGAGAAAGAAAGAGAGAGAGAGAGAGAGGGAAAGAGACAGAGAGAAAGAGAGTGTCTGTGTAAAGCGAGAAGAAGTTAGAGAAGTGCTAGTTTAGATTGAACCAAGGAGAAAGAAAGAGAAAGAGCCATAAAAGAATAGCAAGAAAGATTGAAGAAGAAGAAAAGAAGTCCAAAGGAAGATAACGTCATAAAAGAGTTGCGTTTTTTTTTATAATTTGGATCGCATTGGGAGAGAAAAGAACAACACGGGGCGTTACGCGCATTACAAGCCTGGCCTCGAGCGGCGAGTCGGACGACGGTGGGCTCGCTCCGCCACCGCGCAAAAGGTCCCGTAGTTCATTACCAGCAACTACTCAGAGGCCAGCTGCCGCGGCGGATACGTTGCTGCACTCCAATACGGAGCAGCGCACGGAGCAGACCCACCGTAACGAAGATCAGCAAGACGACGACTCTACTAGTAATAAAGATATGGAAAACTATTGGTAAGTTTTATTAGCTTTCGATTTCTATACATCTATACAATAGATTCTTTGTTGTCCTCGTTATGATACATTCGAACCTTTGTTGTCTTATTTTTTTTTCTTCTTCGTCTTTGTCTTTATTTTTCTTTTCTTCAGTATATAAGTGAACTTGTCACATTTTCTACATAAAGTGCATGCATATGTACGTACGTGGGAATATATGTGTATGATGAACACCCATACATAGATGAAAGTTTATATACACCAACAGTATACACAAGCAATTTGCACGCCTTATCGTCTTCTACTTCGCTCCTTTTTATCTATAATTAGCTTTCTTCTTTCTTTTTTTCCATCGCGCGCGTTAACGACCCGTCATTCTCTCGCTATATTTTGTCTGTGTTTACTATTTTGCAGTTTAAAAAAAATAAAAAAATTTTTTTTAATATTAGTTATATAATGTGAGTTTTTAAGAGGGGATTCAATAAATACTTGCTAAGATTAGATTTTTCTTATTTTGGAATAGTATGATGCAGCAAGGTTCCAATGGTGCAGTGGTATCACCAGGAAGTCAGCAGAATGGAACTGTGTCTGACTCTGGTGGAGCACAGACTAATGGAAACATTACTGCTGAGACTGATGGAGATACTAGTGAAGTGAATGGTGAAGGTACTGAAACAATACCAGCCAAGATTATGGACAAAACTAATCAAGACATTGTGCGACTCATTGGGCAACACTTAAAAACAGTGGGGCTTGAGTATGTTTCTTCTTTGTTCTTTCATCGACTGATGTTTTTATAAAAGCTTTTAGATTGCTTTTATTTTTAGTCGATATTTATTTATAATTTTAATGATGAACATTGGAGAATTTATATATTTTTTCTTCCAGTCGTACTGCTGACTTATTGATGCAAGAATCTGGATGTCGCTTAGACCATCCAGCAGCTGCAAAGTTCCGTCAGCATGTCATGGATGGTGATTGGACCAAAGCTGACCATGATCTTGATGAACTCAAAGGTTTTTTAAACAGTGCTAATCAGAGTCTTGTTGTAAGAATCTTGTTTTTACTATAAAATAAATTCTACATAAACAAAAAAATTAATTTATTTTTTCATTTTAGGAAATGAAGTTTTTATTGTTGGAACAAAAGTATTTGGAACATCTTGAAGATGGTTTGGTACTTGAAGCCCTTCAAGTCTTACGAAATGAACTTACTCCTTTGAGCCATAACACTGGTCGTGTTCATCAGCTATCAGCATTCATGATGTGTAGTGGCAAAGATGAACTACAGGTGTGATTTAAATGTCAAAATAAGAAACAATTTAAATATTTTATTTATATATCTTTACTAAAATTTTGCTATTTTTTCTTAAGTCTCGTGCTGGTTGGGAAGGTAAGGGTATAGCATCACGAGCTGCCCTGATGGACAGATTGCAAAAGTACCTTCCACCTTCTATTATGCTGCCTCCACGTCGTCTTCATTCTCTTCTTTGTCAGGCTGTGGAAATGCAAAATCAGCAGTGTACATACCATATTACGCAGACACAGGTTTGTAATATTTGGAATATCTTTTTGGGTTAAAGCATTGATACCTTTGTTTTAAAAATTTATAATTTTATTTATGATTCAGACAAACCTAGAAAATGTTTCATTACTAGTCGATCATAGTTGTAGTAAAGAGCAATTCCCGTGTCATACCACGCAAATACTCAATGATCATTGTGATGAAGTATGGTACTGTAAGTTTTCGCCAGATGGACTTAAACTTGCCACAGGTTCAAAAGATATGACTGTTATAATTTGGGATGTTGATCCTGTAAGTGAACAGAAATCTTGTAATTATATGCTGTCCTAATTTCATAAATTTCATCATCAATTTTATATTTATTTTTATATACAGGAAACATTACGAGTAACATTTCGAAAAACGTTAGAAGGACACACTTATGGCGTTGCACTGATCGCTTGGAGTCCTGATAGTAGTCATTTAATTGCTTGTGGACCGGAAGATTGTCCAGAATTATGGTTGTGGAGCGTTGACACACCGGATTGTGAATTACGTGTCAAATTGACTCAAAGTACAGAAGATTCCTTGACTGCCTGCGCTTGGCATCGCGATTCCATGAAATTCGTCACAGGTGGATTGCGAGGTCAATTTTACCAATGTGTAAGTATAACCAGTTGTTTTTTTTCTCATTTTATTTATCATTTTTTAATTTTTAAAATTATCTTTAGGATATGGACGGAAATGTATTAGATTCATGGGAAGGCGTTAGAGTCAAAAGTCTTTGGTGTCGCAGTGACGGTAAAACCGTTTTAGCTGCAGATTCTCATCATCGCATTCGTGGTTATAATTTTGACGAACTGAGTGAATTCAATATGTAAGCAATTATTGATATAATTGTAATATTAAATATTATCACTAACTTATTCAATTTTTCGTTTAAATCACACCTAATATATTTTTTTAGATTACAAGAGGATCATCCGATTATGTCCTTTAGCGTGAACAAAGCAGATCGTCAAGCACTTCTTAATGTCGCTCATCAGGGAGTTCACTTATGGGATTTGCAAGATAAATGTTTAATCAGACGTTTTCAGGGGGTTACACAAGGGCATTTTACTATTCATAGTTGTTTTGGCGGCGTTAATCAAGATTTCATTGCCTCAGGCAGTGAAGGTATAGAACATTAATTGCTTTTTCCACATGAATTCTCCTTTTCTAAGAAAAGATATCATGTATTTTATTTTTTTAGATAATAAAGTTTACGTATGGCACATAAAGAAAGAGTCACCTATAGCAACGTTAACAGGACACAGCAGAACAGTGAATTGCGTATCCTGGAATCCCGTTTATCATCAGATGATGGCTTCTGTTTCAGATGACTGTACAGTAAGAATATGGGGTCCTCTGTCAGCATCTACAGAAGGTGTGTGAAATTAAATAATACTTTGAATTTATTTTTTTTAATTTCCGAGTTTGATGTCTCAGTGACTCACTCGGTAGAGCGATGGATTCATAATCTCGAGGATTCGAGTTCGAATTCCGCTCTCAGCAGACGATTAATACAAACGCCAATATACGTTACATGTGCTTTGTTCACAAACACACTGGAGATCTCCTTTGTTAATTAATATCACAATGATAGCATAAATAAAACAACGTTAAATAAAAAAAAATAAATAAAAAATTTCCAAATAATGTTTTAATAAAAATCGATTGTATTGCATATTACAATTATAAAAATTTTGTTTTTTTAACCTTCTTTTTTATTTTATGAAATTATGAATCCATTACTCTACTGAATGAGTCATTAAGGCTTCGGCTTTTCAATCTTTTTAAGAGTAAAATTAATCACACAATTACAGTTAAAAAACAAAGCATGTTAGATTACAATAAAAACATGAAACATTTTTTGTTTGATTTCTTTATTTAATAGTAATATAACAACCGTTTTTTTAAAGAATTTATGTATTTTATCTTTTAATGGCAATATTTTTATTACATAATTTTGGTTAAAAATCATAACAGTTTTGAGTTGATATTATTAAGATAAATAGAACTGATTGTAGCACTAAAATTATTATAATAATTTTTTTTATATTTTAATATTTTTCTAGCATCAGAGAGTAACACTGCAAATGGTAGTGGATGGCATGAGATGGTATCGTAGCAAACATGGTCTCAATCATGTTCCCATAACCCTATGGTGTTCAAAAGACTGTCATGTTGACTATCACTCGAATTCTCCTGCCCTTTAATAATTTCGTTATACCTCTCTACTGCTCGTTAATCGCGGAATTTTTCGTGTATTTTGAAGTAGTGTGATCAAGAGGTACGTTCAAGAATTCGATTGTCCAGTTAAGATCGATTGAAGTAAGAACTGAACAAAAAAAGAAAAAGAATAATTATATAGAGCAGTCAAGTGATACTTGAATAATGTAGTTTTATTGTAGCTCAAATGAGTTACGAATCTATATGAGTATGTAACTAAATTAATCTACAAAATTCCTGGCAAAATAATTTTTATTTTATCCAATCAAATTTTAAATTTTTTGTAGCTCATGTGTTTTTAAATTTTAAAAATAAAACTTTATTTTTCATGAATAATAATTAAAAATTCTTTTGCCAGGACATTTATTAGACTGCTAAAAAAATACGTGATTATTAAAGAAGGAATCGGAATACGTTGACAAAAAAGTAAAATGCATAGAAATAAGATGTCATGTAATCTTTCAAATGATTTAATAACTATTTTAGATATTATTCAATTTGTCAAATATATGAATTACAATTTTGTATAATAAACTGATTTAGTTCTAAGCATTAAGGCTTGGCATGAAATTTTATATTGTGCCAATACTAGATTTGAAAGACACCAAAATTCAAGGATAAATAATGCCTTTAAAATTCTCGACAATTAAAAAAAAAATATTTTTCACATATGCTTTGTCAACAATAATTTTTAGTAATCCTTGTGAAGATACTACATTTTAACGAACTTTTACTCGCATATTAATAACATTAAGTTAATTCATAAAAAGTGGCGTTTTGTACTTGTCACGTTCAATAAAAATCATTTAAATATGTAAAAAATAACGTCAATAATGTATTCCGAAAAAATTGTTATAGCTATTATCAAATTTATTTTGCAGTACAAACCCAACATAAATGCGCCGTTTTTATTATAAATATATTTAATGTATATTAATTTCAGATATGATGAATTTAAGGTATTATTAATTTGAAAAATAATGTAATTATATGCCAATTTCAACAATAATTATTCTAACGTATTTTCACTGTGTAAAAGAGGATTATTATGAAAAACAATTTAAATCTTTGTATTTAGATAATATAAATTTTAAGGCGCTGCTCATTCATAGATGCTTTATATTTCAAAAACATTTTTATTAAAAGAATATTTTTTAAATTGTGTAATATTAAAAAGTGATCTCATAGTGGGAAAGCTGTTCCATAATAAAATAGAATCGATAAAAAAAGGATCAAGCGAGAAATTCTTCATCATCGAAATAAACCTACGTATAATTGGTTTATAATAAACGGGGGTTATTTAATCATAGTCATCGAGAACATTTGTCAAGTTTAGAACCAATTGAAACATCTTGATAATCTAGTGAATTTAGACTAGGCAACAATTTCATAGTTTTTTGGCAATCAAATTAATCGTGATTGCAATTTAATTAATAAAGAATGGTGAGAATTTTAGATTTTATTTATATTTAAAGGGATGATTTTGTATTACGTATGGTATAAAAATAGTTCGACATCTAATAAACCGTGAACTTTGCTTTTGTCTCGTTGATTGCTACAACTATCTTATTATAATGATATTAAGCAAGATAATGCTCAATGACTTCCGGCTGATGTGTCACCATTCGGTTGGTTCATTTGATATACAAAAAGTTATTATGGATAGCATTATTTTTTCTGTCAAAATGTAATATATTTTATTACGTAAATATATGGTTTTTTTTAAACAATTTTATTTAAAATAGTATTCAATCGATAAATCGATTAATGAATTTTATATGTAATTACAATAACGTAATTAACAGATCACATAAAAATAATTATTTGTTTAAGACATTTTTATGTTATTTAATATTATTAGTTTTAATATTATATAATTTTTATTAAAATAAAAATAAAAAATTATATTACATAAAATTATTAATAAAATAAAATAATAAATAAATATTAAAATTGTTTATTTTAATTTAATTGATTCTCTTGTATATTACTAAAAAAAGTGGATAATATCAACGACCGAATGCGGCGCACCCAGCAAAAAGATAAAAATAAACATAAGTCGAGATTTAAATATAAATGTATCTTGCAGAACGTTGTAGAAAATCCCGAAATATAATACGCGCAAACGGAGAAACAATTTCTATTTTAGCGTGCAATAATCATTGAGACAATTGCAATGCTTATAAAATTGCATATATAGACATCGACGTAGTAATACATCATAACTACTTTTTTCTCGTTATTCGTAAGAGCAACAGAATTTTAAAAAATGTTGATACATATTATAATCGAGAAAAAAGTTAGAAAAATAAAATTGTACAGTTAAAAAAGTTTTCATTATATAAATATACGAAAAGAAAGAAAAATAAATCCTTATTAAGCATGAGAAGGTTTACAATATAGATGTTCGACTTCGAGAATGTATCATTCAATCATTAATTGTATATGTAATAACACGTACACGATGCAATAGTCATCGACTGTTGGATGTACTTTGAGTGCCTTAGCACTTGTATGTTCCATAAACAAAAAAAAAAGAAATAACAGTTTTAAAATCAAATCGACCACTTTTTCGCTCATTTGAAAGAGAAAAAAAAACATTTAGAAACTGACCACTTTAATCGCATTTTTAACCACTTTCGGCAGAATCTCATTTTTTTAAAATTTTATTTAACGTCGTTGTATTTATGCTATCATTACGATGCTAATTAACGACGGAGGTTTTCTGTTTGTCAACAAAGCATATGTAACGTACAATTATTTAGTGGTGCTTATATAAATCAGACAAGAGCAGGATTTGAACTTGGGTCCTCCAGATTGCGAATCCATCGCTCTACCGAGTGAGCCACTGACGACCTCAGTTTAATTTTTATTTACATTTAGATACAATTACAACATACACGTGCATACATACACGCACACATGCATATTCACACACATACATAAACAAAAAAGGCACTCTACATGTGAGTTTTTAGGCTTCGAGTGAGTTATTTTATTGTGACTCCTTTATAGAGTAAAAAAAGTATTGTATAATATAATAACAGCAACATAGATGACTTACATAAAGCAATACATCAATGAAAGAAGGGAAAAAAACACGTTAAATATCGTAAATGCCGAAAAATTTGTATCATTGCACCGTAAAAAATTTAAATATTAATTGCATTATTACTTTGTAAGTGGATTATTTGTAAATCAATTATTGAACCTTGTCTTTCAGATTAACATTTGTATAAAAGTAAAAAAAAGAAACAGCTTCATCGTTGAACAAAAAAGCTAGTTGATTACAAATATGTTTCTTAATATGGCACAAGATCACAAGTTATATTAATGTCGCATGTACAGCTATACCAACGCAACTTGATTATTAAAATTTAAATAGAAAAAATATATATTATATATAAACAAAAGAAATAAGCGAAAAAAAAATTGAACTTGTAAAAATTCTATTTTTGTCACTGGTACAACTGATCGAAAAAATACTGTGCCATACAAAATTCATGAAAAAAATGGGAAACATATTGAAATTTTAAATAAAAATTTTATTTTTTATTTTTATATTATATTTAATTTTTTCATTATGATAAAAATTATAAATACATTTAACAGTATTAGTTTTGTTTTAAAAATTCATCACCATTATTAATTTTGTTAATTAATTTTCTAATTAAAATAATTGCAAGAATTGATAAATTAAAATTCCAAAGCAATAAGTTCGAATAACAATTCTTTTTTATTAATATATTTTTGAAAATCATATAAAAAATTAAAGTTTCCATATGGATCCTTGCATTCTCGGTATATTTCAGACCATGTATTAAATAAATCATATTATCATCATCGATGCAAAAAAAAAGAATATTAGCGTCCACGAGAACGTAATGTCCCTTTTAAATAAAAGTACTATATATATATGCACGTTATGAATAAACAAATTTTAGTGAACCCGCAATATATAAAAAAAATAAATAAAAATCTGTTATAATCGATATGATACAGTGAGGTGGGCAGTGAATTTAATAATTTGATTTTTGATAATTGCGATCCCGTGAATGCGAGGAATTCTCTAATATATTTTTAAAATTTAACGCTGTAAAAATTTGAAGAAAAAATCATTTTTGGCTGTGAATTAAATTTATTAAATCTTCTCTATTATTTCAAAACAAAATACAAGTATGATTGTTTTACTTAAAAGTTTTAGTCTTTTAATTAAAAAATTCTTTACTAAAAAGGAGAATATAAAAATTTTTTTTGGGATCGATACAAATATTTTTTGTTTATTGAAATTCTCATAACTTTGAATGTAAATTTTAACATGTTTTTCATAATTTATATATTTATGATCCAAGAAAAAATTTTTTATAAAATTCATTTTTATATGAATTTATCTCATGAATTTTTTCATCATTTTTTATTTTTATTTTCTTCTTTAATTAAAAAAACTTTTTAAGAGGGAGTTTTGCATAAATACCAGAGAATTCCTTGTGTAGACAAAGGAAAAAAAAACATTGTTTGGAGTTAAATAAATTTGCGCCGAAATTAAATTTAAATTAAATTCAATAAGTACTTATAAGATCGTGGTCAGTAAAGTACTTCCAAAATTGAAAAATCGAAAAAAAGTGTGCTAACTAGATATTTGTAGTTTTAATATATCATAAAAGACTTTTGGTTTATACGTAATGTTTCAAAGAATATTTTCTCATAATTATGTTTCAACTTTAAAAAATATGTATTATATGAATTAAAAAAAAATCATTCACATTTTTGGGTTCAGTAATATAAGACAAATAAGTTTTTATAAGACAATTAAGTTATTTAAATTATCGTTATTTATCATCTTTAAAAAAAAATATTTAAAATCCTTTATCCAGTAAGCAACTAAATTCTTTAGCAAATAAATGTAACTAAAAGAAATATGGAAAAACTGCCAACCTCGTAATGCATAGAATAACGCTATATATAATCTGTGAATACTTTGCAACGTAATAATGAAGTTTAAAGATTAAAAAAAATAAAAATCGAATATCTTTTAACATGTTTCTTTCACGACATTAAACGATATAAAAAATGTCGTGATTTAAAAAAAAAGAGAGAGACATATTGTGTATAGCATCGATCGTTTCACATTATATATAACGCAATATTAAAAACTAGCTTACGACATTGACTCGTATAATCTCTATGCAATTAACAAGTAGGAAAATAAATAAATAAAAAAAAAGAAAATTACAAGTGGGCTACCGATTACATTATATTTATATATTTACATAAGACTTAAACAAATCGAATAATAAACAGGCGAATCTGCAAAATTTTCCTCTTTTTGTGCAATGTTAAATAATGATTCTATTATTTACAAATGATTCGCCATGATAAAAATAAATACATAAACAAGAGAAAAAAAAAGATAATCCATCTTGTAAAGAAAATTGTAATTGAAAAAATAACTTATGTTGTATACATAACTAATCTTGTATTATATATAATCTTTGGCCCCAAAAAAAAAACAATTAAATTAAATGGCCTTATGTATCTTCGCTTTGTAAATTACCGCGGTATTATATGTATTTAATCAATCATATAGTGCGGTTGTGCAGCATTTTGTAAAACTTGAATTAATCATCAATACCATATAGATAGTTGAGAAACAAAACAGAAAAAAAAACAAACTTGAATGTATTTGTATTTGTATAATAGATAAAAAAATTAACAAAAAACATGTGTGAAACGCTTGGCGTATAGCGTTTTCTCGCCTATACATGCATCTTCGATAGAATGGTGAAACATATATATATATATACACATATTATAAATGATGTTTGTTTTTAATTTTCAATTTTATCGATAACTGAAGGAAAAAGAACAAATTTTTTTCTCTCATCATTATTAAAAAGAAGAAAAAAATCGTTATTAATTGAACTTCCCGAAAAAGAATTATTCAAATCTAATAAAAATTAGATGTGTTTAATTTTTTTAAGGATCACTGCCAGAAAATAATAAAATTCAATAAAAAAGAGAAAAAAAAAGATATCGCTCCGAAATTACGCACATTTTAATAATTGCATATGTAAGAGATCATTGAAAATCAAATAATACTAATTTACGATTACGGGCTAAAAAATAATTAAAATATAAAAAGAAAAAAAAAACTATATTCGTGCCGAGGATTTCAAGACACTTAAGATGAGAAATCATGTGAATGGAAGCAAAAATCAGAAATTTTCGTTTATGTTATTAGTT
Source organism: Anastatus disparis (assembly GCA_017163975.1). Lineage (NCBI taxonomy): Eukaryota > Metazoa > Arthropoda > Insecta > Hymenoptera > Eupelmidae > Anastatus > Anastatus disparis. Next base: position 8,882,421 of record JAFFSR010000226.1, read on the forward strand.
TTTAATAAATTGCCTCGATCATTCATCGCACTTTGTAGTGGATCAAGTAATTAAAAATTTCTCTTGGTTGTCTATACATGATTTGTTTGTATCTACCGTCACTTCATGACTATCTATAATTTTTTTTTATATCAACAATGTTTAGCCTACTTTTTTTAAGTTGACAAAAAATTATAAGATTGTTAAAATTTATTGTTTTTATATCAGTTATCTCAGTATTATTTTTTTAAGTTAGTGTAATTCTCGTATCAATTTTGTATTTTACTGGTAAAAGAATTTAAAATTTTTGTAGTTTTAACAATAATAACAATTATTGTTAAAACTAATAATTATTATTCAATTATTGAATCAATTTTTAAAAATTTTTCCATTATATTTAACGTTGCTGTCTTGTTATTATTGCTATGCTAATTAGCGACGGAGGTCATCAGTGTATTTGTGAACAAAGCACATCGTACAGTGGTGCTTGTATCAATCGGCCGCTAAAAGCGGGATTTGAACTTGGGACCACGAGATTATGAATTCATCGTTTTATTGAATAAGTCACTCAGACCTCTTTAAAATGATTTACAATCTTACACTTTTTTTTATTTTGTAAAAATACTTTTTTAATTTTACATTGAGATCTTTTAAAATTATAAATAATTTTAGGATCAAAAGTAAACCATTAAAAGAAAAAAAATAATTTGATTGCTTATATCGTAAATTTTTAACGCGTGTAAAGAATTTGATTCAATATATTGAATATACTTCTTAAAATCATTATTTTTTAAATATATTTGGTTTCATATAAAATTGAAATAATGAAACTGGCTAACATTTTCTTCTGTTATAAAGTGATTAATTTTATTAAAATTAAATTTGCTTTATATTCCATAAATAATCCAATAAATTAAACAATTTTTTGATGTACTACTTTTATTTAATTGCTTTTCAATAAGTTATTAATATTTTTTTGAGTATACTGAATCCACAGTGAAAAAATTAATTATGGTGAGACACGATTATCTTTGAATAATTTTTATTTCAAATGAATAATATAAAATACAAACTCTCTATAAAATTTAATTTTTTAAAGTTTAACCCTAGTAACATATTCAATCCTTGTTTGATCAAAGAGAATATTTACGAGTCCAGATTTAGCAATGCGACACATTGATTTCTACTTTTTTTCAAAGTAGCGAATCGTCTTTTTTACGAGAGCACTATTGGCAGACACAGTTTAATTTTTTTTTCTCACCTATATAACAATATATAAAGCACACAGTGCGCAAGTGCGTAATCCATGTATTGGGTAGTTTGTTGGTGTTAGGTCATAGCGTTTGAAATTCCAGTCGCAGTGGGAGATCAAGCATTATATAGACTTTTATATATTATTTGGCTACCAATATTATTGCACGAGATTAACCCATCGTGTGCTACAGTGCGTGTAGCACATATGACGGTGTCATTTAAAGAGTATTGATGATTCCCATATTTGGAGATAGCGAGTTGTTACGCTGAGCGCAGATATGATCATAAAAAAACCGAAGCATAGAGTTGAAAAATACATAAAAGCAGTTAAATTAATAATTCTAGGTGAAATTATACTTTTTGGTGGTTCTTATTTAATTTGGAAACAGATGAATCATTCAAGGGGTGAGTCATCCTTTCTCTTGTTATCCTGTAGGATTATATATTGTAAGCGCACGCATGTTATTTTCATAGGTTAACTTTTAACATATATCTTTACATCTATATATATATATATATAGTACGTGCGTTGAGGTTGAGTACGACACGAATATATACCTTACTCACAATTTTTCTCTCTCTTTCTCTCTCATTATTTCCTTGCTACTCCTTCTCTGTAACTTAGTTTGTCGTCTCACCGCCGCCCACCGATATGTGCAAGTATCCTGACTCACACATATCTTTTCGGGACGATTAAATCTTTTCTAGACTTGTTTCTTTTATTTTAAAAAAATTTGTGTGGATTTAAATTAAGTTTTATTGTGAATTTAATTGTTTCGATATTCATACTAATAATATTTGGCTCATCAGACGGATAATAGTCAAATAACTGCTTCCCCTTTTTTGGTACCATTATTTCTTACTTTTTTATTCTCTTTTTTTCGAAACTTTATAATATAATTTTTATTATTTTGTTTTTATTTTTTTTAATTAAATTCATAGTCTATGAAATTCTCTGTATGGTATGAATATTTATGTTTTTTAATCATTTAACGCAACTAACCTATGTACAAATAAGTGCAAAAATTGTTATGAACATTTTGACATTTTCAATATTACAGATTTCAGATTTTATATGTATAATCACTATCCAAAAATTCTGGAAGGATTTTATTCCATGGGAAAAGTTAGTAATCCAAATTATAAGGCAAAGGAGGAAGACAAAAAGGTTTGGTTTCCAACCAACAACTCCCAGTAAATGTCTATTAACAAATGGCGTTTTTGCAATACACCTTCTCTATGATACATAAAAGTAGATTAAATTATTTACAGCTAGTGGATGATAACATAATGATTAAAGAAAACCTAAATGATTGCAAAAGATAACGATTTCTGTAGTGGAAAACGATGTAAGTATTTATTACATTATAATTAACCTAAGAAATGAATTATGATGGAAACAATTTTTCTTTACAGAAGTAAAAATATAATGGAATCTAATACACCGAGTGAAGAAAGCTTGTCTGAGCGCATCAACAAAAGAGATAGGGAGCGCAAAAATGTGATTGAAAAGCGTAGAGAAGAAAAACAACAGCTTATTGTAGAGACAGAACAAGCCAGTTACTTTAAAGATGCTTTTTATTCAACATGTAAAAGCATAAGAGATTTACTGGCCAGTGCGGAATCTGTACCAGTTTCATCATTACCAGAAATTTTTGATAAAGCAAATAAAGATATATTAATGTTGAAGAATTATTTATTTGAATCAAAAATATTTTTAAAAGTTTATGATGTTCGCAAAGCTCAAGAAATGCTTCAAATTTTGGAAAATGATGCAGCACAATTGGAAGCTAAGCTGGTACCAAGGAAAAAATTTGGATTTAAGAATAGACGAGTAATTAAAAAGTCATCTGATAAACCAAGTGATGTGACAGATGGTTTAAAAGACTTGAAGATTGCTGAAAGTATTGCAACAAATGGTGTAGCAAAACAGAACAATAAACAAATTTATAATAAATATGGTGATAATACGTGCATGCTATTGGGTAAAGTGGGTGAAAAGTTAGTACTAGATGCTGAAAATGTGAATAAAAATGATGTGTTACTATCTGATTTGACAAATTGTACAGTCCGAATATATGGAACACCAAATACGCTTCACATGGTCAGGCTTGATCATTGTACTGTACTTATTGGACCAGTAACAACGTCTGTATTTGTGGATGATTGTCGTGATTGTACATTTGCCTTTGCGTGTCAACAACTGAGATTACATTCTTCTATAAATTGTACAATATATTTGCATGTAACAAGCAGAGCAATCATAGAAGATTGTACAAAAATAAAAGTGGCACCATATAACTGGACATATGAAGATCAAATAAATCATTTTAAATTAGCTGGCTTGGATCCTAAAATTAATAATTGGAATTCTGTTGATGACTTTAATTGGCTTTCAAAAGAAAAATGTTCTCCTAATTGGTCTATTTTGGAACCAGAATTAAGAGTGAAATCTTGGGATTGATCATGGTTGTACAATAAATATTAAAAATTTGATAATTTTAGTTTTATGTGTGAGACTGGAGAAATCTATTCATGCAATCTAAAAACATATTACATATATATATATTTCCTTTTTACACAGCCAAACACTATCGCATACTTGTTTATTACATAATAATAAATAAAATTCTATGATCAGAATTTGTAAAATGTATTTGAATTTTTTAAGTTAAATTTCCAACATTCTATATCATTTAATAATGTAGATATATAATTTGCTTTTAAATTTTATTTAACGTCGCTGTATTTATGTTATCATTACGATGCTAATTAGCGACGGAGGTTTCTTAGTGTGTTTGTGAACAAAGCACATATATCGTATGTACAGTGATGCTTGTATCGATCAGCCGCCAAGAGCTGGATTCAAACTCGGGTTCTCGAAATCATGAATCCGTCGCTATTTACCAGATGATCCACTAAGACCCCTATATGTAATTTTATAATTAAAATTTATATTTTCCTTTCATGTAAGTATGATTGATTGAATTTCAAATTCAGTAATCATTTTAAAGATTTAAAATTCTTTATTTTGTTTTTATCACTACTATTTAATTTTACAAATGTAAAATTCAAGTCTTTAAAAAGTTGATTAAAATGAATTAATTTATAAAATCAATTCTGCAAGGGCTTAATTTAATAAATGTATATCACTTATAATATTTACAAAATCAAGCTTTTCAAAATTGAAAATATAGTCAACATTTTCAAATTCTAACTTAATAACTTATTTTAATTATTAATTGATAAAATATTTGTATACTATGAACTTTTTGTTAAGCTTATTTTTTTAAAGTTAATATAAAAAATGTAAAAAAAATAATATGTAAAATATTTAATTTCTGAAAAAGTTTATAATAAATTTTTAACTTCTATTTATTTTTATTAATTTCTCCTTAAATTTTATTAAAATAATAGACAAATATTGTGCTTAGTTTTAGAATGAATTTTTTGAACAAAGTAATTAATGTATGTTAAATTGCAAAAGTGAAGTATTCGTATTTCAAATAAATAATTCTATATTAAATATTAGAACTACAATTTTATTTTGTTACAATGTTTAAAATAATACAACGTTATATTTATTTTCTTTAATTTAAATATTAGTTCGTATTTGTATTAGAATAAGAAATTTGTGGAATTTTAAATTTTCTATATATTGTGGAACGGAATCTGAACTTTTGCTTCTTCGCCATATTTTTCATTAGGAGGTGAACTTTTGAAGAACCGTGGTTCTTTTAAGAAAAAGATCAAAATGTCTAAACTTATCGGATCTGTCACCAAAATGGTGAATAGTAAGTATTTTCACATTATTCAAAATATTTTCAAATTATATACTGGTTTCATATATAATTATTGATATCAAATGATTAAAGAAAGGTTTTATCATAAATATACTTATATAACATTATCTCAATTAATTCATATTCTCAAAGTAGGTTTTTAAGACAATTGTCATCATCAATTTATTATATTCAAACTTTTAAATTAAATTTTTTAAATATTAATATTAGATTGATTTATTTTCATATAAAAATAAATTTTGAGGTTATAATTGATTTCTTTGCACATCTGAGCATAGTCTGCTATTTTGGAAAAGCTTTAAATTCTTATAATGAATTAATTTATTAATGAATTAAAAGATTTAAATTTAAATGGTTTAAAAAATTTTTTCTGCTTAATTTTTTAACAGTTTTGACTTATGATAATGTTAGATATCTAAAAATTATTTTATTTCTCAATTGTAGACACTATCACAGCAGCTAAACCAAAACTGAATATTATTCAAAGATATGCTATAGTTGAATTGGTTCCACCATCACCAAAGGATATTCCAGCTATTCGTTCTGGAATTAACAAATTGATTCACAGTGCAAAAAGTGGATCTTACAAAGAGCTTACAGTTAAACAAGCTTGGCTGAACACCTTGGTAGCTGTTGAAGTTTACTGCTGGTTCTTCATTGGTGAATGTATTGGCAAACGACATATTGTTGGTTATGACGTTTAAAATCCATTAAACATTTTTAATAGATTATTATTATGTATAAAATAGAATTACTTATACGGTTCTAAAACAAATAAAAGTCTTCAACTCAACATAAAATTTAATGAAGCAAAATTATACCTTGATTTAAAATTTTATTAAATAATATAACAAAAAATACAAAATTTACATTATTTATTTAGTATCACAATATTAGAAATTTTTTAATATCAAAATTGGTATTGTTTAACATATTCCCAAATGCAAATAGCACTTGTAACATGTACATTTAAGGAACGTGTAACACCATACTGTGGTATTTCTACACAAATGTCAAGTAATGGTATAATATTAGCTGGGATTCCATTGCTTTCATTTCTGAAATAAAGATATCATTTCAAAAATTTATTTGAAACATAAAAATTTTTACTAACTTACCCTAAAATAAGTACTGTTTGTTTTGGAAATTTAAAATCAAATAAATTAACGCTATTAACTGTTTGTTCTGCTCCAATTAAAGTCCATCCATTTTCTTTTAATTCCAATAGATATTTGACTAGTGAAAATGTTTTTACCTAGAAATTATAAAATTATTTTTGTTTAATGATTATTTTTATAATTTATAAATATTAATTTTTAATAAAATACAAACTTCAATTATTTTTATCCATCTATCAGCTGATACACTCAACACTTGAAACTCCTTGTCTTCAATTTGTTTAAGATTAGAAACAACTAGTTCTTTTACTCGAAATATCTCACATGTTCTTGCAATACCACCAAGATTTTGTGGTTTATCAATCAAAGAAGCTACTACTATGATATCTTGTTTATTTTCTACTTTAATTTTAGTATCTGAAAAATCTGTTAGTTCAAGTTCTTTATTTGGTAACATTGCCTTCCATGGTGTTATTTTTTTCTGGATATCAGTAGTAATTTCTGAATATTCAATCTCTTCTGACTTAGAGTTTTCATCTTTATAACAAAATTTATTATTAATTTATGTACATTTATACAATTCTAATATTATATACACAATATTATAATATTATACACTAATATATACTACTATTTTAATATTGTACACTTACTAGATTTTAAAATAGAATAAGGTACAACTGCTTTATCTAATAAATCATTTGAATTTTTCACTTTTAAGCTAATTATTGCATTATTTATAGATATTTGGTCCTCAAAGTTTTCTTTTATTATCCATTCTTCAAAACTCATATTGGATAATCGCGGTAATTGGTGATATATTGTCTAATTTGAAAAAAATATAAAATTTAAATCTTAAAAAAATTTTTTTAAATAAATTTAGAATTGTACAAATTTATACCTCTAAACTATAATGTTCTATTGGATTAAAAACTGTATAGAAAAAGTCTTGATCAATTTTAATTGGATTTTTCTTAAAATTACCGCTATTTAAACTTTTTACGGAAGTGTCATAAAATTGTTTGTATTCTATTCTAATATCACAATTATCATTCAACAAATCATAGAGCTTCACAAAAAATACCTAAAATATTAAAAAAATTTTGTATTTAAAATTTTTAATTTTTAAAATAATTAAAAACAGAATTTTTTTTCAATGCATACTTGTCCAAATAAACGCATGCCAAATTGTTGCCCCATGCAACAAAATCCTAATTTTCCCAAAGCTGTTTCAAGAAATTGGATAAGGTTTTCTTTAGGTAGATGCTGTGCTATGTGCCAGATTATTCCGATAACTGAACTTACAACACCCGGTCGTTCGTCGCAAATCTTTATAAATATTTAGGAATATAATTTTAATACGTATAATTCTGATTAATTTTAATAAATATTAATTTCATATTTATTTTTACCGTATCAAAAAATAACCAAAAATCAGAGAGAAGATTTTGATTTTCTAAATAAATTTTTATAAGCAACCATTCCTTCATCATACGTACACTGTGTTGATCCGTGTCGCGGATCATTGAATCACGTAACGCATTATACAAAATTTTCGTAGATTCCTAAACATATTTTTTTATTTATAAACAAACATTGGTCATATTTATGAGTAATTTTAATAATTACCTGGTCTAAATGAGGTTGTAACAACAGTAAAATTTGCATGATACGATGTTTTAATCTATGTAGTTGTGAATCTGCGTAGTACCTTTTATTTTGAATTGTTGATAAGTTTTCGAGTACAAGCGGCAAAATTAACGATGCGTTCTCTTTATTCTTTAAAAGAGCTGTACTAAGCTTAACAACTGCTGCTGCCCGAATTGATGCATCCATATTACATTGCCTGAGTTTTTTTAAATTATTTATATTTCAATTTTTAATTTGCTTGATTTTTTACAATATTAATAATTAATAATATAATATAATTATGAATTACCTATTAATAAATTCATAAACTTTAAAATTTTCTGATTCATGAACTTTTAAGCTGTCAGGTAACATTTTTTTTCCCATTACATGTGTTTGCAAGGTGATTCTTTGATCTCGGCGCATGACTTGACCATGAAGAAGACCATTTAGTATTATTTCCATAAAAAAGTTAAAATGTCCATTCATTTTACTACAAGTTAATAAAATGTACTTAAGGCACGGTAATGAATCTCCCTCATATAGCATTCGATCTGTAAACTGTAATATTTAAAATAAAAACTTGTAATTAATATAGATTACATGAATAATAGTACATTATACAATCAGGTAATAAAGTCGCATATTTCTTTCCAGAGCGGAATTTGTGACTCGAGCGAGCAAAGTAAAGTCAGGGTAGTAAATACCCAAGAGATAAATGGACTTTGCTCCTGAGTTGCATAATGTGCTTTATTCTTACCTCAACAGTGAACACTTTACTAACTTAAAGCAGAACCAATAAAAAAATGAAATTATAATTTTAATTTGAAATTTTTATGAATTTTTCAATAGATTAATGATTATTGTTAAAATTTAATACATTTTCATCAAATAAAGTTCCTTACTCCAGCTACATTTAAGAAATAAGAAATGTCTTATCTTTGGTTCGCTTTTCAAATTAATAAAGTGGCTATTCCTATTAAAGTAAAAATAAAAATAATTTTTATTTTTATATCTAGTTTTATATTCTTACTTCTTGAGAAATTTCTTGAAGACATTTAGAATTTATAAAATTATGATTATTTATATTTTCAGTTAACTTTTGAGTTACAAGCCAGAACGTTTTATCTCTTTTACTACCAAAATTGTAACTCCAGAAACTTTTGATTAAAAATTTCAAATTATCTAATTTTTTATCATCATCTATAAAGGCTGCACTGTAAGGATATACGATATCACTAAAATAGATCAAAACTTGATTTCCTGCTGCATCAAGAATATTAGATAATACTTGGAACATTTCATCATTTCTTTTCAGACCATCAGAATTCAATGTTTGTACATGATTTTTAATTAGTCTACTTAAAGCAGTGTAATAATCGGAACCCATTTTTCCTGTGAATTCATTATTTTGTTCTTGCGATATTTTTAATAAATCTTTTATTTTACTTAAAAAGTAATTATTCTCATATTTATAGTGATTAGATATATTGCTCCACATTTCTAGGGCAAATAGTAATTGGACTTTATTGTATTGATTAGCATTACTAAGTACTTGAACGCACTTTATTTCTAAGTCTTTGCAATCAAAACTTGTTATTACTGATACTTTATTCACTCTGCAGTTTACATGACATTCAAGGCTCTGTAATACTTTAGTACAAACTTTGATATCTTCATAACAAAAATTTTCATTGTGAAAAAGTTTTAAAATAAATTTAAATATTGTCTCCTTATAGGTAATTAAAATTTTATAAATAAATTCTGGAGATTGACGTTTTAAACTAAATAAACTATAAAATAAATTAATACTTTCAATCACGAGAGAAGTTTTGACATATGGTCTAACATCAGCTTTATCTAAGCAGAAAAGAAGAGTTCTTAGTTCTTGTGTTACTGTACAATCATTTGTTTGGCAAATTACACCTCCTTCATATAATAATTGAATTACAAGTGCCAATATTGACATGGGAATATCTAATTTTTTGTTATCAACTGCAAGATCTTTACAAATTAATCTTATAAAATTTACTGCATTATTATAAGGTACTTTGGCCAACCATGATGTTAAAACAGGCCAACAACAATCATTCCTTAAATCTTTTTCAGAAAAAACAGATAGTAATTGAGATATAGTCGTTAAGCTATGAATTTCTGAATAACGAGATATTATTTTTATTAATGTAACTTGAGACATCGATCGTAACATTGGAGGATGTAATTTTATATTAGATTCTACTAATACTTTTACCATATCTAACTGTTCTTGTTTCCAATTAACAATATTTTCTAATTTATCTGATACCAAGTACAATGATTGTAATACATAAAATATGGCTACTGGACCCCATGATGTGTAATGCAGGTAATTTACAAATATTTCTATTAAAGGTAAGTCTTCCCTTTGACAATTATAAAACCAAGTCATTAATGCAATTACAACTTCAGGTTGATTTTCATCATTGTTTTTTTCATATAGAAATGTATTGTTCAGAGATCTAACTATTAATACAATCAGTGACTGATCTTTATACATTTCTGCATTCATCTGTAGGGCTTTTAATAAACCCCACTTCACAACAGCATTATTATCATGATTTAATATTCTTTTAAAAATACAACAAATCCAAGTAGAATTAAAACAATCGCCACAAGATTTGTGTTTCATACAACCATCTACTAAACTATCTACTAGTGATAAAGTTGGAATAACTAAATGTTTTTGTTTTTCTTCTAAGGCTTCCATGATTAAAATAAAATTTGTTATTATTTGTTTTAATCCCGATTTGTCATTTTCATTACAAATAAATGGATTTAATCTGTTTGGTAACAAATTCAAAGACATTGCCTTCTTTATGTTTTCTTCATTAGTGTCTATGAATTCTGTTAATCTTTTGAAAAGATGTAAAGCTTCTTTTCGATCTAGTGATTCTTGTGATTCTAATTTATTTTCTATACAAGACCATAATTTTGTAGTAAGTATTAGTGTATAATCCATGTCAATATTTGAATAATTAAATGGGAATATTAAATCACATAGAATACATAATGTTGTTAAAGCAAATTTCTTATCAAGAATTTCATGCGCATACGGACTCAAAATTTTAACATTTTTTGTAATATTAATTATTTTTGATACAACGGAATGTAAAGCAAGCCAATCATTATTTTCTTTACATTGTATCCAACTTTGAAGGTCATACATGATTGATGACATTAACACTTTTTTGCAAGATTCTAAATGAGTTTTATTAGCAACTCCTAAATCTTTTGTATCACATAGAAAATATAATATTTGCCAAGCTTGCAAAAAACAATTCAGGATTTTTAAATACCAGTCTGTAGAAAAATTACTATTTGTTTGCTGTTGACTATCTATACTACTTGTTCTAAAATCTTCAAATAAGCGAATGAAATTTTTTTGATTTTCAAAAAGTATGAGCTGCAGTATAATAATATCATAAAAAATGGACTGATATTCAGTTGCTTTATAAAATTTACTTTGAGTTAAAAATTCTATAAATTGATGACATTTTGAATGAAATCTTGTTTTATTTTCTTTGTTTTCATTATAATTTAACTTGTATTGGTAGCACAGTGACAACCTTAATAAATCTAAATGTTTTTTAATATCATCTTCAGTTTTTAATTTTTCAAAACAATCTTCAACAAACTTTATTGCAACAGAATCAATAGAATCTCGCAAATTAGTAGCACTTCCAATAATTTCAAAAATTGAAGGTTGTAACTCAGTAACGTTCATAAAATATTCATGTAGTTCCATTTTGAAAATTTCTAATAAATTATCACAGTTTTCCTAAAATATTAAATAATTTTGAAAGAATAAACTTATTAATTCAATTTTAACATTAAGAAAAAATATACCTTACATATCTTAATGTAAACAGTTTCCTTTAAAAAATGTGTAAAATACTCGTCCTTAAATAGACAAAAAAAAAAATTAATAAATATTTAGAACTTTTAACATTCTACAGTATTTTATCGAAAAATATTTTAAAAAATAAACAAATGTTTAACCATATTTACGTTTGCACACAATACAATACAAATGTATTGTGTTATCTATAAATTTCTAAAATAAGCACGTGTACAAATACACAGCTGTATTAGGGCGTATATGTATGTAATAAATAAGTTATGTTATTAGATGTGTTCAACGTGTATGGCGAATTAAAGATTAGATCTTTTCTCTTTTCTCATCTCATCGTATGACGATATAGTGTAGTCGTATACAACGTGCTCGAACTCGTAAGCGACAAAAAGTGTCAACAGGTTCTCTAATAAGCCCTATAGGACTGTGTAGCGTAGCTTTTAGTCCAACTTCTCTTTCTTGTTCTCCCTCTTTCTCTCTCTTTCACTTTGAGTGCATTTATACATATATATATATTCACGCATATACATATGCGTATGTGCCGCTGGTGCGGACGCCGGGTTTCCGATTTTCTATCGGATGCATGCATGCATCAAAACCGTACGCTAAATGATAAATAATATAATAGTTAAAGTACTGGTGGCGCGAGATCGTCTTATAAAAGTTTTTTCTTCTATTTTCATTGACGAATGAAAAAATATTTGTTAAAATTTAGAGATTTATTAGTATCTAATTATCGTAATGGTCAAATAATATCAACAAGGCGTTTCATTGCAAGTACAAAAATGGCCAAGAGCAAGTACGATTATGTTAAAGACTTCGAAACTGAAGATAACTGTCTACCTAACTGTTGGATTGTGGTTAGGATTGATGGTAGGAATTTTTCAAAATTTTCTGAAGCCCATCAATTTATTAAGCCCAATGATCTTGCGGCCCTTGAACTTATGAACCGTGCTGCTATGACGGTTATGGAAGAGTTCCGAGAGATCGTCATCTCCTATGGACAAAGTGATGAATATTCCTTTGTTTTTCGGAAGGATACACAACTATTTAAACGTCGAGGTATGTATAGCAGATTTTTTTTCCTCTTTTAATATTTACATTTTCTTGCACTCATTCTCTTACAGCATCCAAGATTATGACAAACGTTAATTCATTGTTTTCATCATCTTATGTCTATTACTGGCCTCGTTTTTTTAAAAATAGAGAACTTCATTATCCTCCTTCATTCGATGCCAGAGTTGTTTTATACCCTACGGACAAAAATTTAAGAGATTATTTAGCTTGGAGACAAGCTGATGTTCATATTAATAATTTGTATAATACATGTTTTTGGAGTCTTGTATTAAAAAAACACTTGACACCACAACAGGTAAATTAACAATTTATTTTAATGTAAATATAATAATTATTGAATTTTTATCTTGAACAATTAAACTTATTATACAGGCAGAAGAACGATTAAGTGGGACTTTAGCCTCACATAAAAATGAACTTCTTTTTCAAGAATTCGGTATTAATTACAATAACGAACCTGTCATGTACAGAAAAGGAACAACGTTGTTAAGAAAACTTGTAGCCAATGGAATGGGTCGTTTAAAACCTACTGTTGTGCCTCTGATGGATGACATTATTGGAGATCGTTTTTGGAAAGAAAATCCTGAAGTTATTGGTTTAAAAAGTTTAGGAACTTATCAAATACCCATGAATCCCATTCCTCCAGGTACTATGCCACCAAATTCTATGAATCAACCTATGCCTATGAAATCAGCTCATATGGGAAATACTATTCAACCTCCAATGGGTAATTGTCAACCAATGAAAAAACCTTTGAATGAATCTAATAAACAAGACTTAAGTAGGGACCGAGAGCAACACAAGAACAGTGAATCAAGTGGCAACAAGTAACTTTTTTATATGAATTTATGAATAAGCAAGTATAAGATATAATGAAAAAATGTACATTATTTGCTTGTATTTTATATTTTTTACAAAAAAATGTTCTATATACAATGAAAAATGATAAATTCATCACAAGTGGACTGTAAAGGTGGACATTATCTAATAAGAACTGAGTACACTTGTAGCATTTATAAATATACTAGTTTTGTAGTTGTAATTTTATCTAGATACAACTTTTATTAAAAGTTTGAAATATTTTTCAAAATTTACAACAAATCATTAATACTTGTTACAATTGTTTCATATGAAAATTTAAGAATTAAGAAACACTGGTGGTTCAAGATTCTAACTTGTTGTTAGTATAAAAATTCTATAAATACAAAATTTTATTAAAATTTGGGAAATTATTCCATTGATGTAATACTTTTTTAGTTTTATAATGAGATCATGAAGTTTAGATCTATTTTATCTTTGAATGGATGTTGATTCATTTTTTACATGCAGTCCCTGAAATAGTTATCAATCTTTTTCATTACAATTATATTTAAGAATAATTCACTTGCTTAATTTATCAAAACATCATTTAATATATTTAATTAAGAAATGTAGGAGTTTTCGTCATGATTTACGTTTTATTTATATATCATATAATAATGATAATTGTTAAAACTATCAATAATATTTTTGTATTTACTCTATAAGAAATGAGGCATATTTAAAAAAAAATAAAGCATTTTTTGAATATTCACAATAATATATATTTTCATCATTTTACATTTTTTAGCTACAGAAATGTACATTTAAATAATTCATCATTGTTATGACGTGGAATGCAACGATCCATTGATTGTGATAGTACATTTTTGTAAATTTATACATATATTAAATTAACAATTCAAACATGAATATAATACTTTTTGTGATTTAATAATAATTTGATATTAGAAATAATAGGGAGATATATTATTTACAAATTTCCTTTTTTTTTGCAATTGTAGAGAATATGAATGGGCTAAGTGATAAACCATTTCTAATTCCTTGATCAAATTGATCATTACATGACAAACTTTTGGCAGTTGTGAATAAAATATGCGGCTTCTAATTAAAATTTATAAATTCATATTTTTTATACAATGCAATTCTTTAAAAAAAATCAACAAAATGAATTTAAAAAATTGGTATATAGTTATCAATTTTTGCGCGGTGTTTTTGAGCGACACACTCCGAAATCCAAACAATATTGCGGCATTCTTGTTCTTTAAGTTTTAAATAACTATAAAATACTCCAAAGTGGAATTGTTGAAGAAAAGCATTAACATTCAAACGTACCTATAATTAAAAATAATTATTCAAAATTAAAACTTTTTTATGATTAAAATTTAAAAATTGAATAGGATAATTTCTGAATTATTACCTCACGCTCAAAAAATTTATCCTCCAAAGTTTTGTCTCCAGGATTATTTCCTGCACCGTCGAAAAGAGCTGCATATTCCTATTTATAAATATTGATATTGATTTAAATTTGCATAAACGATTCAATTTTAAATTTATTTGACTATTGATTGAAAAATATTTTACCGCATAATACTCGGCGACTGCCTTTACTTGTTCATAATCATCAGCTCGAGCTAAAGCTGCCAAGCCATCAGGATTTAAACGACCACATCGAGGATATAATTTTGCTCTATCATCCTTTCCTAATTCTGTTCCAAATGAGTTAATTGTAATTATAATTGCTCTCCTGTCTGCTTCAAACTAAAACAAGAAAAAAGATTTGATGATGATTATTTGATATATTTACGTCTTTATAGATTTTTATCATATTTTTTATATGCTACATTGAATTTTCTATGTACATTAATATTGATGATTATTTTATGTACAATACATGATTACTTTGAGAGGTCTTCAGTGACTCACTCGGTAGAGCGATGGATTCGTAATCTCGGGGTTCCGAGTTCGAATCCCGCCCTTAACGGCCGAGTGATACAAGCACCACTGTAACATGTGCTTTGTTCACAATTTTCATCGCTATAATAGCCTAAATACAGCAACGTTAAATAAAATGAAAAAAAAAAAAATGATAAATTATTAAGTATTTTTCAATAAAAGTTGTATTAAAAATTGAAATTTTTTTTTAAAAATGATAATTTAATTTTTATTAAAATATTAGATATGTAATTTAAAAAAACTTTAAATTTTTAAACTTACAGCTAAAATTTCACACATAGTTTCTGCAGTTGTACCACCAATTTCTTTACAAAATTTGTAAAAGGCTTCCAAATAAGCTTTATAAAGGGTATTTCTGATGATTTCAATATTCATCTCATCTAAATCTTGCTCCGAAATACAATCAACAAAGAAAGGAGCTAAAATGTTTAAATAAATAAAATATATTAACTGCTATTAATATATTTTAATAGTACAAGTGCAATCAGTAATTAATAAAATATTTACCAAGTGGTGTATCTACTAAAACAGCATTGTACAATTCAGCAGGTGTAGCTGCAACATGGATAGCTTCCATTTGTTCAAAACTACCCAGTGGATGACACTTAGGTATTAATTCAGAAATAGGACGCTGATGCAATGTTCCAGTAATAAGAAGAATAATATTGTCGATCATGTAACTGTAAGTAATGAAATCCAGGAACTGCGATAAGGGTTCCACTGAGTGATTACGCATGTGCTGGAATTCAATAACTAATTTCTCTCTTAATTTATCATCAATAACACTAACTGATAAAGGCGATGGCTCATTAGCCAAGAAAGTGCCATAATCTGTTCCAGCTAAATGTAACTTTAAATCTAAAATTCAGAATACATGATTGTTTTATTTATATGTTTACTCTTATAAAACTTAAGCATACATATTTGCAAATTAAAGTAATACCTTCCAAAGTTTCACACTGCACTAAATTAAGGTAATCGGATTGCTGAAGGATTCCGCATTTAAAACCACGACACAGACCTTCCAAATAGCCACCATCAATATTAAACATCCAACCTTTCATCTTGACGTCCCTTTTCGATCAACCTAATAACAAAAAACTTTGCACTTTCAATCTTTGAGATTGAATTTTATAAGGAGACGTCGAGTTGTTTGTAAAAAAAAGGCTCGCCCAGTTTTACATACACCCTATTTTCTTGACGCGGAGTCAGGAGTCGATCATATGACTAAAATACGTGTCTTGAAGCTTGTCACTTCAGTGGCCTGTTTTAATTAATTTATCGAGTAGCTCGATTCGAGATATTCAAGAACGCGATCTTATTGTTTATTTCAGGTTACACTCGTGTATTCGTGATGGTTAAAATCGGAACATTTGAAAAAGCGCGCGTGCTCCTTCTGTTGTGATGTTTTCGAATCATCAAAATAAAACTGCCAATTTAGTAGCTTTTGATATTGTTTATATAAGAAAAATTTTGACATAAAAATAGTATTACCTATCGAAAGCTATAAAATTATCAATAAAAAAAGCAAAATGTCTGGTACGTGCAATTATTATTAGTTTTGAAATTTTTAATTATTAAACTTCTTTAATATAGGTTATACTCTTATTTTTATTATTATACCTCGATGGACATTAAATCGCGTCGAACATTTTAAAGTTTCAAAATTGTATTGGATGATTCCATTGTTTTGGTAATTCTCATGGGATGATTTTAAAAACATTCTATGCGATTAAATGTCCGTTCTTTGCTTAACACAAAATAAATTAATTAACATAAATTATATTTTTATGAATCATTTTAATAATTTGAAATACTAATTTAAATTTTTATTTTTAGCATTTTTTTTCACAAAATAATGTAATTATTCTATTTAATTTTATAATAAATTACAGCTTCAACGAGCATCAAGCAAGTATTAAGAAAAATTATAATGAAGTTTAAATTTGAAGAATTGGAATCTTGTGTATTACCAATTTTTCCTGAACTTTCTTGGTCGAATATAAAAGCAACACTTGTGAAAAATCATGATAGTTTCACAGTATCTCGTGCATTTGAAATAATCAGAGCAGAGATAAATGTAATGTATAAACAAATCTTCTTGGATTTAAAAATTCTATATTTAATTCACTAGTTAATATTAAATTATATTTCCTATAAAATCTGAGAATTAATTTTGATACTTATAAGTTATAATCTTATTTTATTTTTCAGAAACAAAAAATATCAAATAAAACTTTAAAGGAACGAGTTTTTATTTTAGATATTACTGGTAAGTTTTTTTTTAATTTTATATACTTTGTAAATCATGCATAAAATAGATATTTAATCACAAAAAATATGTAATTTATCAAAGTACATTATTTTATTTATCTATATGATTTATGAGCACAAAAATATTTAAATAATTTTAATATAATTAATGTAAAATAAAAATATTAAGATCTTAAACTTAATATTAAATATTATTTTAGAAGTCAGTAGACACTGTCAAAGAAAAATTTGGTACACTTATGAGTTCAAAGGTACAAAAAAATCCAGTTCAGTATCATTTGAAGAAATTGAAGAAAGTATTATGAGTAGTTATGATCAACAACAATTGCAAGTAGATGTTCACTCAGTAAAATATAATGGCTTTGTATTTATTTCTATCAAAGAAAGTCCAAAGAAAAAACAAAAAACATCAATAATGCCATTATACGTGACCTTGGTGCCGAAAGAAAAATTTTTTTTCTGTGCGAGAAAGACAGTCATGAAATCAGCATTGATAGCAATAACATATGCCCTAGGATATACTAGTTGCAAAAAAATTAAACTCGATGGCAGAGACATTCCATCATTAGTGCAATTGCTATTAGCTAGGAAAGTTGCAACTTTGCAGCCTGAGTCATTGGAAATACCTTTGCCATTAGAATACGCTACTCCAGTGCCAAGGTAAGTTCAATATTAAATAAAGAAAACAATGATGTTTTGTAAATAAAAAATATAATTTAAATATATTAGAATAATTGAATATTATTAAAATAATAATAATAAAATAAACAATTTTAGTGCTATAGGTCTAAATTTTTCGCAAGAAAAACAACGGGAAGAATATGGTAAAAAATATTTAGGAGATGATCCACCCAGTTTTGAAGTATTAACAGTGAAAAGCTTCGATCAAAAGTGGAATTCTAACAATACTGTAGAAGACTTACCTGATGATCTGATTTATACAGAGTAAGTATTTTGAAATTGTTTAAATAAGTTTATTACAATTGATTGAGATTTTTCATGCTTTATTCCATACTATTTATAAATTATTTGTACTTATTACATTTATCTTTACATATATTATAAAGTCTTCAAGACAGCAGTATTAAATTAACGATATAAGCTGTTAGACGGGTTTCCATATAATATAAACATTATCATGCCAAAATGTGCTTTTAAAATTATTAATTCATATTTAAAAACCAATTTTTTCAGAATTGAATTTCGCAGTCAAAATGTTCCAAATTTTTTAAAGAGTTTGATAAAAGAAAAAGTACTTACAACGCCAATTCCATTTTATGCAGCAAATTTACTTTCACTGGGAAGAAATGAACTGACCCTTAAACAGGAAAATTAATATTAAAAAAAATGTTCTTGTTTAGCTTGTGGTGATATTTGTCAGCAATTTAATATTTTTGGAAAGATAATTTAAGTAACTTAAAAGAATAAATAAATATATTTAATTATGAAATGATTCAACAGTACATTATTGTCTTTTATAGTAAAATTTAAAGCTATTCAAATTTTTCAAATACAAAGATCAAACAGATGGAACTTTTAAAAAATTTTTCCTTATTTTCTCCATCAATTGTTATTTTTCATATTATAGATACAAAATGTATAAGCATATGAGTAGAATCATTTAAAGTCGTCAGTGGCTCACTCGGTAGAGCGATGGATTCATAATCTCGAGGTTCCGAGTTCGAATCCGGCTCTCTGCGCCCGATTGATACAAGCACCAATGTGCTTTGTTCACCAACACACTGACGACCTCCGTAGCTAATTAGCATCGTAATGATAGCATAAATACAGCCACGTTAAATAAAATAAAAAAAAAAGTAGAATCATTCATATTTCGCAGAATTTTTGCCTATTAGCACAATTAGAAGTATAGCTCTTTTTACATATTCTTATCAGTCGACTGAAATTGGTCAATTATTTGAGATCAATCGATCGCAACTAACTTCGCATTTAAAACCGCGAAGGAAAAGCAGCGCATATGATTACCAATTGTTCAGTATCATTTTTCCTTTTGTGTTTGAGTGTGCATACATAAACGCATTTGGTGCATTACGCATGCGTATAGCAGTAAGGTAATACATTGCTGCAATACCCCCAATACTTGATTTTGTCCGCGTAACCAAGAAACACTTTTAAAAATTAACAAGACTAACAATATTTAATCGAATGAAAGTAAAAAATTTTTACGTAATAAATAAGTACTTATGCTATACTAATCAATTTAAAATAAAACAAGAAAACAAGCTGATCAAAAAAAGGAAAAAAACAAATTTTGGACTAAGGGGCTGTGTTGCGTCGCATGTTTATTCACGCATGTAGTTCATAAACTTGGCACAATTCGTTAACGAACATATACATATAGATCCGTTTATCTTATGCTTTCTTTTCTTATAAAAAAACGCTTTTCACTAGTTGCATCTTTTTATCAGTCTTCTTTGGTACATAGTCTGTTGGATAACGTAGAAAAAAACGTGCGAATACAGTGAAGAGTGTATTAAAATGTTTTGAATAAGAACATAAAAGCTTAGAGTGGTTCATCTAAACTGGTTCAATATAATCAATCAGTAATTGGCACGTTCTTTTTAATTTGTACTAATTAACACTTTGTACAGGGTATGTAACAATGAAACAAATTTGATTAGTTCAACATTTTTATTTGCATTAAAATCTTTAACACTTATAGAAATGAATGAGCAACCAATCAAATATTATGGTAAACGAAGAAGTATTGTTCGAAGGATTGGATCATTTTTACCTTTAAAACCGCCACCAAAGGTTTATGTCAGTGTTACACCGTTACATTCTATGACCAATTCTATGATTGACCATGAATCGAGTGAGGATTTTCGTAATTCTAATGGCTTAGGCATTGGAAGGTATTGTGTACTTTGAATTATATAATTAGATGGATTATTTATTTTACATAACAACAAAAGTAAAACCTTTGTTTCTCTGTCTGAAAGAAATTTATCCATTTGTGAATTAAGGAAACTTTCAATAATAAAGTTAAGCAAATTTTTATTTTACTTTTATTCAAATAAAGTAGTTTCAACTTTAGTACAAAATAGAATTATTAGAGCTTTTTATTTCAAATAGAATAAGCTTTAATTTGCTCAACGTTCACTAAAATGTATTACATAAGGTTGCAAATCAATTCAGTTAGTATGCACTTTTTAGCACTTATTTTAATAATATGAAGTGATAGATGCTTTTCATAAATATTAGCTATTAATAATATTTAGTTTAGTGTCAAAAAGTTAATTATTTTCAAATTCTTGAAATTAAATTCTAGTAATGGATTATCTCAAAGTAAACCAGATTTACTTGAGCCTATTAGTTTTGGTTCGGAAGTACGCCTACTTGCATTAGAACAAGAATTACAGGACCTGAGGGAACAGGTATCATCTATCGTCAAATGTGGGAAACAAAGTGCCTCTCGTAAGTGTTATTCCTTATAAAAATTGTATGTTTCAAAAAGTAAAGATGTTCGTAAATCACATAATATTTTCAGAACCATGTTTGTCCAATGGAAATGGTTCTGTTTCGCAACCTCCTCCACCACCTCCACTGCCACCACCAACAACACCACATATTGCAAGAAGAGCTAGTTTGCAAGATCATATGAATGATGAACGTAAAAAACCTCCTCTTAATTCTCAGAAATCTATGGGCGATATGTTAAAAGATATTGATAAAATCAAATTGAAGCCAGTTGCAAGGTATGTCAACACATTTATTCATTTATTATACCTCATGCTAATGTCATTTATCATATTAAATTAATAAATCTGTTTTCCAACTTTAAATTAATAGCAATTATTGTAAACATATTTATTATCCTATGATGATAAATGTATTAATATGAGATATAAATCTAAAATTCCTTCAAAATAACTAAATATCATTTGTTCCAATTTATGATCTTATTAATTTACAGATCACCTGGTGGTCGGCCAGTTAGAGAAAAGAGAGAGAACAGTCCTTGTAATGATCTGCAAGAAATTTTGAGAAGACGTTATTTAGCTATGCAATCTCCTAATAGTAGAAACTCCTCAGTAAATTTAACATTAGATGATAGTTTTTGAGATCATGCCAAATTGCCTCAGGTGGTAAATAGAATACATGTACAGAGTGACACAGATACAAGAAAAGGCTAATTATGCAAAAATTGGAATATTTGCATTTTGCCAATTCATTCCAAGATATTATTCTATTGGCAATTCATTTTAATAGCCATTAATTGAAATATCCTTCAAGATAATGAAGTCACTATCTCATTTCAATTAATCCATACATGTGTATGGTCAATTTGGTGCAAACCAAACAATGTACAGTTATGCGCAAGTATGTGTGTTCGTGACAGTTTAAAATAGTTTATATGCCATATCTAAAGTAAAACAATAGTATTTTTTTTTTAATTTATTTTTTTAATCACAATAAAGCACTTTAAGTTTTAATATTAAATTAGAAGTCAGAGTAAATGATAAAAAGCTATCAGAATAGTGCATTCAATAGAAAAAACTGTAAAAACATTTAATTATGCATGTCATGTAACTAAAAACCCTGTGATAAATGATCGAGTTATATCTAATAAGCATAGAGAAATTGATTTCAGATATTCTTAATGTGAGATTTGTTTAAATATTAATAGCTAAAGATATTTGTTTTATAATTAAATTACACATAAATATGTCATTAATTGTTAAATGTTATATTTGCATACAACATTTAACTTCACGTCAAAGAATAGCTGATGCTGTATAACTAATGAAAAATTTCTATATTTTGCTATTACCATGTGATAAAAATAATTTTATTTTTCTGATATGAGGACTAAATCTCTCAACAAGTAATACTGAAAAATATAAAAAAAAATAACACACAGGATTTACTTGTCATTGAACATACTGTTATTTGGAGACTGATTAAGTCCTGTATGTAATCTGCCATGTAACAAAATGTACAGGAAGTTTTATACATAAAGCTTTTATTGAAAAAAAAAAAAAAATAAATTAAGTGTTACTGTTACTAAAACTCCTTGTATAAGCTGTAAAAAAAATATAAAATAATTGTACAGAAATTCGCATTTTTCATTTCATCCATTTGTCCTCCTTTTACTGTGCCTATATCAATACTATAGAAATACGCGCTCGTGTTTCATGCTCACATGCACGCAATAAATTTTTTTTTGCACGAAATACCATTCACAGGTCTTCCAACCTATACCCGAAGTTTTGTACAGCAGTTCCCGCGCGTCTAACCATTGCGACGAAGTATGTATACGTGATTCACAACCTTTTTTGTAATTAAACGGACTCGAAAAAATCGTATATACAAAATGTGATTGTTAACAATTAGTATTATCGTACGGAGACACGAAGCGTGAATTAAAAATCAGGTCAAGGTGAGCTTCTTTTTTTTTCTTTTTTGCAAATGCAAATTACGTATATCTGCGAAGTAATATGTGTTCTTATACCAATTCCGATGCGTTTGATTCTTTTAAAGGTGTAACAAATTCTCGCATCTGTCCGGTTTCCGATTCACCTTATATAAACTTTTGATTAGTTTTTTTTCTCTTTGATAACAAATTTCTATTCTATTTATATATATGTACACGAGCTTGTCGCAGAACATACGGTGCAAAACGATTTTTATATTTTCATATTAATGATAAAAGAAAAAAGAAAAACGGTAACAATAAACAAGTGCCTTTATTGTCAGAACGTGCGTATATCTATAGATACGAATTGACCCAAGGAAGAAAGCACATGCGCCGGAAAACTTGACTGTATTCGGTGAACAAAAGAGTATAAAAGAGAAAAAGAGAACTTATAGCACGCAATGGGCTTTTCTATAACGCGTGTTCGTTTTTAGTTTGTCAACCCCTCCGGTTTATACATCAGCGACTAGACAATACATAAAAATAAGCGTACCATGTATAGGTTATGTGATACTTTTGTTTGGTGTCCAATTTAAACCCCCTTAATAATAACATTGCTATTTAAAAATAGAAAACAATTGAGATTTAAAACAGTGTGTTTTAATTAAATGTCAAAAGAAAATAACTCCAAGATAATATTTAAAAAAAGAAAGAAAAGATACTGTACATATTTTATGCATACATATACATACATGAAAATAATGCAAGAATGAAGGGCGAGGAAGAGCAATGTTTCTTTTTCCTTTTTTATCTGGGTCATTAACCCGTGACTGTGAGGAATGTTAATATATATAAGTACATAAAAAGGAGAGAGCGCAGCATCTGTAAATATATACAGTAGCGAAGAAAAAGGGAGGGAGATAAGACCATTCAATTTTCGAATGTATTAGTAGCACTGTCCTGCATGTTTACAAACTTGTTGCAAGGTATATATAACATATAAATTTATCAACAAACTTTACGTAGCTTGCATGTTTTTAGTGAATTTTTGTGTGCATTTAATTGTTAAAAAACATCCGTTAATAACAATATATAATAGTACATCTGTTGAATCATTAAACATTGAATGCCGGTTTGATGGTAAAAGCACAACGTATCTGTACTTGTACTCTTATAAAGAAAAATTATCCGTATGTTCGAGTGTAATACACATATTTGATTTTTATCGGCTTTGCGTATCATATATACAATACGCAGCTTATATTATTGACCGAAGAGCCCCTTTTATATGGCATTTGGTATGTGCGGGTGGTATGTTTCGTGTTCTGTTGCTCTTTCCACTTTCTCTCATTTTATCTCTTTCTCTCTCGTCAATTTCTTTTTTCTTTCTTTTTTTATTATTTCAAAACGACAAGAGGCTTCGTATGCGGCGTGCGAGAGTCGCGCACAGCTTGTGTTTACATTAGAGAGCCTGCAAACGTGCGTATAATGTATATTGTATGTATATATATATATATATTTATGAACGTTTGGTCGACGATATGAATTATTGTATCGGCTTATAATTACGCGCATAGCATATACACACATACATTTGGTGACCTAATAAAATCCTTTTTTTTTCTTTTATCAAACGTTTCTTTGAAAAGAATTTCATTTGACGCAAAGCAATAAACAAGAAATCGGAAGTATTTATAATCTTGTTATTTTTAAAGGTAAAAAGATTGATATGCAAGAGAATAGGCGTAAAATTAAAATATTGAAAATTTATAATTTTTATTTTGTTTTTTTAATTTTCAGGAAAAAGCGATTGAAAAAAAACATTGAAATTATGATGGCTTTACCAAGGCTCCCACTCGATATTGTGGTACCTCCGGCAGTACTTTGTCGGCGTGGTGGCGTCAGCATGACTGGAATTATTATTCGAACATTTCTTCAAGAGAGCTTAGTGAGTTGAATTTTCATACAAATATATAAATAGCCTTCCACCTATACAAATTGCAAGTTTTTCTTTTTAAAGCTTAATAATAAAAATTTCAAGTTTAACATTCGATTATAAACGAGCAACAATAAATATTTAATCAATAATCCAATCGATTTTTTGCTCAATGCTAAAGAAAATCTATGTACTTGTTAGCAATATACAAGATTTTAAAAACTTACGTCAATTAAATAATTACTTTACTTACAGTATGAATATTCGTGTTAAAAGTAAGTTTGGACGTATAGCCTTAGACTCTTGTAGAATATCTAATTACGTGCCGAAAATTGTAAAGTAGGCAAATAATTATATTCATGTTTTCCTCGTTAGCCTTTTAAATTTGCCAAATTAGAGCTGACTATATAGAAAAAATAATAAATGTTCCAAGTAAGTTATTTTAAGTCCTGCAGAAATGTTAATTTTGCATAAATAGAACCCTTTTTATTTTTGCATAAATAAATTAAAACTATTTGCGTTAATTTTGTCTTCTTATATTTATCATTTGCTGACGTTCGCGTTAATATAAATTCAATCTTTCAAATATATACGTCATTTCGTATTCTTTTATCAATGCTGACCCTTTTATTGATCAAACAAAAAAAAGAAAACTAAGGGCTTGTAATATTTGGCTAAATCGACAATATGCCTATAACATCGAGATTTGCGCTGTTCAGTCGTAGTAATGTCAATCTTGGCGTGTAATAGTTCAAAAGTTCGATAATAAAAAATTAAGTAATATTTTTTTAACTTTTAGATGAAACAAAATTTATTATAAAATTTTATTTTTCACTGACTACTGTATCTACTACTACTGAGGTAATTTTTAATCATAATTTTATGTAAAACATATAAAATTTCTTACCCATATTTATTTATAAATTTTAAACTTTTTATCAAATACAATTTAAAAACATTAATTACGTTTAAATTAAAAAAAAAGAAATTAAAAATTAAAAATGAACACATGATACCTGTTGCACGAAAATACAATTTAAAATAAAAAATTCGATGATCAATTATTTGCATTGATTGTTCATTCTCATTTTACAGCTTTAATTTGTACTAATTTGAATTTCTAATTTTTTTTTATCGCGCATACATTAACTGATAACTATTTAATGAGATACTATTATAGAAAAGTCATAAAGTATATGTAGTTTAAAATTTTTTAAAGAACTTTTTAAAGAATTTTTTAAAAATCCTCTTAAAAATTATTTTTAAAAAGCACGAAACATTAAAATTCCGTTTAAAATTTAAAATATTGACAAAGCTTTTAACATATACTTTCATAAAGTATGTGTTTAATCTAAAAATTTATGAAAAATTAAAATGTTAAGAAAAAATTTTCTCTTTAAACATATATCAGCAAAGAAAACTGATTGTGTAGCTAATAGCAAGTACATATATTTTCCTTTAGATGTCGCATATATACGGAATATCGCGAAGAGAAATCCTGCTTGATCGACTATAGGGTGACAAGGGGTGTGCCCTAGTTTAAATAAAAATCTAGTCACTTATCTGCTCTAGTTACGATAGCAAAGTCACACTAATTTTTCTCCAACTGTTAACACAGATATGTTTGATTAATTCGATAGGTACTTGATGCTCTGGATAACAGATGGTTTAACATTTCATATTATTTACTTTATTTTTCTTTACTTTTCCTTTCCGATGAATTTACGTTCAAGTCTATAATAAATTATTATTATTATCAAATTTTCAATAATTTTTTCAAATATATTTTTTTTAAAAAGTAATAAAATTATCAGCATTTTATAATGAAGATTCGATTAATTAATTATATAATAAACTAATAAAAATTTTATACGAAATGTAAACGAAAAACAGCATCAATTATTTATTATTTTAAATTTTAGTTTAGTCTGCTGATATACTTTTTCATTTGCTGTTGATGAAATATCGCGGTTGTAGAGAAATATTATATAAAGCGATTTTCATAACTTTGAAAAATTATAGGATCCTAATAGAATGGTTCACGGGAAGAAGAAAGATCACCTATTTTGTTCTATTCTATGTTCTTGAACGTGAACATCTTTTTCTGTTTATCTTACGATTTTTTTTGGTTAAAAATTTTTTCGATGTAATTATTTTTATTAATTAATAGTTAGTAAAATTATTATCAATTAATGGCGTAATTATTATATTATTAATTAATAGATAGGACGCATGTTCAATCATGTATGATTATACTTATTTATGCATGATTAAGAGTCAACATAATTATAGATGGTTCATGTAAACATTTACCCAAAGCTATTAATGTTTATATTATTAAACACATATAATCATACAATCACACACACATATATATATATATATATATGTATAAGTATAATTATATGTTTAAATATTCTTTAAACCACTTTTACACAGTTAATAAAAATTTCGTAATTTTAATCAGCGACTGAATGGTTTTATCTGTAAAACAATGAAATAAAATTTTAAAAAACTTCGTACAACTTAAATGAGACGAACAAATCTGTGTTGACAGTAAAAAGAGATAGGCAGTGATGATTATTCCAACAATGTTTGTAAATAATAAATGATCATCTTGTTTTTTAGCGCGTCTGACCAAACCCCAGACCCTTTCTACTTAATTTATTTATAATGAAGAACTTCTAAATCCCGTTACAATATGAAATGTCGATTATCTTTTTTTCCTTTTTTAGATTTACTGTTTTCATAGTTTTTTGCTGATTAAAAATTAGAACAAGGCCAAGTAAGAGATGATTAATAATCATTTATTTTTTTATTCGTTTATACTTAAATATAGAAGTATAATATTATTTCGTTTTAATGTTATTTCTTTTTAAAAAAAACTGGCAAGTTTTTATATTTTGTGAAATTAAAGTTTGAAAATAGTATTTTTTATTATCAAATAAGATATCTTTTTTCAAAATTGACATATTTTATATTTTCTCAAAAAATGTACTTTCTTATCGATACATTTTGAAATCGAAAAATATCAAAAATTTTTCACCGCAAACTCAACTTGGAATTTTAGGATCTGTGTATTTTGCTCATATATATGTGCTTTATCAGGAACCAAATAGTCGTTCATATTTCTTTTGAAATACATCTTTTTACCGTTTTCTTTTTTAAAGTTTCTTCCTCTTTCTCTTCTCTTCAGCCTTAATAACCTAGATAGCTTTTTTTTGCTGCTAGAAAAGTAAAGCTAAAAAAGTATATGCACTTATTTGAAAGAGGAAGAAAGAGAGAAAGAGAGAGGGAGAGAGGAAGAAAAAAAAACGCTTTAAGAAAATGCCAAAAGCCTCGAACTTATTTCAAAACGAGTTCTATTTATCCGAGCGCGAGCGAGAAAGAAACACGAGACATCTGTCAGGTTTGTTACATTCATATTTCAAAACTCTTCGGCCAGAGATTGTAATATTTCAAAACGTGCGTAAAATATAATATACAAGGAAAAAACGTTTGAATTATATCAAAGGATTTATTGTAATTTTTTTTTCCTTTACTAGAAACGAAAAATAAAAAAAATTAAAATTACGACTAGAGGAGAATAAATATGATTGTTTGTTATACAATATATAGCGATCTATTTAAAATAATACTTTACATTATATTTTGCTACATTAATAAAGCTCAGTTTCATCTCTCTCTCTCGTTCTGCCTTTTAAAAGTTACTGCCAAAGATTTAATGAGTCCTTAAAATTTATTTTTGCACTCAGGTCACATTTTTGTATGCCACTTAATATTCGAACATGAATTTAGTATAGGAATTTGTAAGCATTTTCCTTGACAATTTTTGAATGACAGCTCATAAAACTAATATCAAAATATAATAATTATTTCAAAAATAAATTTTCAAATTTTTGACATTTCATAATTTATTTATCGAATTTTTTCTCAAATTCGTTCTTTCATTTTGAAAATTTATAAGCTATTAATAAATTATTTATCCATTTAAATATTAATTAAATTCAATTTCAATGACTGATATCAATTGCGTTGTAAATAATATTTAATGTTGCTTGAATTTTGAAAAGCGTTTAATTAGTTTTATATTTAATAATTATAATGAATTATTTAAATATTTTATTCGAGAGTCCATTCAATATTTATTGATCTAAATTAGATTTTTGTACTTCATTAATACAATTCTGCCATCTAATAAATAATTAATCATTAAGAAATTACTTTATAAATATTTGTATAACTAATGTAATTTATACCTTTAATTAATTGAAATTAGATCAAATTTCGGAAATTCAATTTCCGGATGACTAACATTGAAAAAAATTAGTTCTAATGAAAGTCCTTAATGTATATATATATATAGAATTGTATATATTTGTCAATTTTAATGAAATAATGCAATCAATCATCGTTTATATCCCTGGTGCACAGCAATCAATTAAATTTCGACGTATGTTATGTGTCGTTCACTGTCTTGCGCAGATATCTCTCTTCTCTCTTTCTCATCAAGAAGTAATTTCGTTGATGGTTCGATGCATTTTGTATTATAGCATTACTATTCTGGCCAAACCCTCTTGAGAAACGTAATATACCATGCAGAGAAAAAGTTAGAGAAAGAGAGAGAACTTTTTTTGGGTAAATATTACTTGCTGTTATTACTTGTTTAAGAGGGTGTATATAGAGAGAGAGAAAGGGAAAAAAAATGATGTCATTCGATAAATTTGTAAAGTCGCGACGCAACCGATTGCTGGCCAATAAACCGATTATTGCTGTAAATGAGACGCTGAGCATCGTAGGAATGACCGCTTTTGTTTTGCTTTTATTAATGTTGTTTTTTAAGAGAAGATAAAGTTGAAAGATTTCAGAGATGTTCACTCTCTTTTTTTTGCTTTTTTTCTCTCTTTTGTCTTAACGTGTTTGACTGGGGAATGCTGGTAGGATTCTATTTTTAGTACGAGAAAAATGTTTGTGCAAGGAGGTTGGACACATTTTTTCCCTCGAATTATTGTTTTAGCAGAAATTTAGCTATAGCTCAAGATATTAAGAATTATTATACAATAATCAAAATATTTTTATGTTTTAATGATAAATTTAACCAAGTTTTTTTATTACTTAAGCTAAATCGAATTCTTAATATTAGTTCGATTATCATACATTGTGTATCGTTTCTCATTATTAGTCATATCTTAAAACCAGTATTTGAAATTTCAAAACATCAACAAATAAATGTTTTAAGAAACATTAATGACAGTTTTGATGTTTTGAAAGACCGATAAAATTTGATTATTTCAGGTGCAAAAACGAACATTTATTGAATTCGATAAATAAAACGCAATTTTTGTTATCTGTTGAAAATGACTTCTGTAGTGTTCCTGGCAAAATTTGCATTCGCAGTAAGATATTTGAAAACACTTAACATAATATGCTTTTAAAAGCACTTTTATTGTCTTAAAATATTCAAATGTTTTATTTATTTTTAGTTTATTATTCAGCCTTCGCTTCTTAATCTTTTGTAAAATTACCAAAGTTAAGAGTTTGTTGTAAAAACTTCCTAAGTAATGAAATAATTTTTAAATTTTTTATATTTATAAATAAAGTTAATATAAAATTATTTAAATTCAATTAAATAAAAGCATAAACTCGTTTCCTATCAAAGTTATTTTCACGATCATCATATGATTTTACTTAAAGTTATTAAAATAATTTTTAATTTAATAAATTAATGTTTCATATTTACAATGAATAATTTTAAAATCGAGGAAGTAAAATACTTAAAATTATTACTCAATCAATTCACATGGCTTTAGGATAATATATATTATGACAGGAAAGTAGAAAATAGTCGTGTCTGGTCAGACAGAATTACGATTCGCGTAATATATACTTTTAGAATAAACTATTTTTGTCACGATTTTAATGATTTATGAAATAACTTTTATGTCTTGAAAATACAAATTTTTAACAATAAATAATAACAATAACAGTTTAATTTCATCCAATAATTCTTCGTTATTTAGCACTTTATTTTTTATCGCACAAAAAGAGTATATTATAATTTAAATAATCAAACGTTAATTCTACTCATAGAATTTTTTTTTCTTTAAAAAGATTTATTCTCTCAATAAATTGCAAGCGAAATAAGGTTGAATAAAATAGAGTATAAGAGAGAAAAGCTAAGCGAGAAAGTGCACCGGCAAAGGAAGCTATGAGTGTGGCGTGGCAAAAAAAAATGCAAAATTGCAAGAAAGAAAAGTCGATATTGCATAAGAGAAAAGAAGCTTGAAGAAGCTCAATGGATATATATATATATATATATAGAAAAAGGGGGCCACCCCTTTTCTTCAATTGGACAAGGTCGAGTGTGTGCAGGTGCTTAACAAATTTCTCTCCTGGCTGGACTCGTGCAATCTAATAACATTATATATATATATAAAAAAAGTATATATATATACACACTTCTTTTTATATAAATATATATACTCTTCCTTTTTTCGTTATATTTCCTTCGATAATCCGAAATCTCCTTGAGATAATTGAGGCGGATTCAGTGCTGCTTGTCAGAGAAGTTTTTGTAGGATTTATATATATAAAGCGGGGTTATATCCACCTCGAAATGGACTTTTTCATTTGATCTTGATTTTCATGATTTTGTGATTTTGTAATTTTTTTCCTTCTTTCTTGAGAAACGTATTCTGTTTTAATTTTCTTGTTAAATGAAAAAATACTTTATTACGCAGTAGGCATATGATTAACTTATATAGCAATCTTACTGTTTTCGTTTTATATTAAAAAAAATACACATGATGCATATGATACTTTTGATAACTTCGATTACTATTTCTTTGAGCAACTTATTCTGTTTTAATTTTCTTGATGTTTGAAATAATACTTTATTACGCAGTAGGTATGTAATTAACTTACATATCATACAAATAATAATACCTCTGATAACTTCGATTACGATTTCTTTGTAGAATTTTTCCAAACCTTTGATTTTTCATGCGTTTAAATTTTCCGTATCAAATACACATAAAGATACGGAAAATTTTTTTTTATTCCTACCTCAACAGAAATAGGCCACCTTATTAACTCGAAAAGCGAGCCGAAAGAAAGATATTTTTAACTTCTAAAATTTTGCGGGAGAAATAATCATTTATCCCCCTAATTTTAAAGCTTATAAAATTAAATAGATTTAAATTTTTTTATTAAATATTAATATTAGACCATTGTTGAGGTATGAATAAAGCACAATATGCAACTCGGGAGTAAAGTCTAATTTCTCCTTTGGGAGAAATATGGGACTTTACTCCCTGGTTGCATAATATACTATTAATGTTGTAATAGTTGAATATTTTGAGAAAATAATTTTACTAGATATAAAAAATACATTTTTCATAATAATTGTGACGAATTTTGTTATTTTTTTAATAAAATAAAAATTTAAAAAAAATTAAGAAATAATTAAACGTATACGCTATTTTTCGTTCATATGATTTTCATTAATACTTTCTTTTAAGAAATTTTAAACCTTCTTTTCTCCAAAGTACCTTGATTATTAAAAGCAATATATTAGAATGAGATAAATTAAATTGATAATCTAAAAAGTAAAAAGACAATTAGATAAAATTCATAATTTTGTTTAAATTACTCCACATTTGGATAATTACACGCCCTCGAACATAATTTCAGTTTTCACCTCCAAAAATGTTTAAAAAAGCTTTGATCGATCAACTCATAGTCCTTAAAACGCACAAGAAGAAAAAGAAGAGAGGAAAAGCTCTAGGCTCACTCGAACGCATGGCACGTTTATACATCTACATGCGTACTCTCCCCTCTATCTTTTTCTCTTTCTGTTTTTCCTCTCTCGTGTTTGCAAGAGGAGAATACCATATATATATAGATATATATATATATACATATATCTCGTAAAGCTAAAACCCCAGGAGAAGGTTAGCCTAGCCACCGCAGAGCCCTCACTTTTCCTCTATATACACAGTCAGTCAGAAGCCCACGTACGTAGACTCTCTTCTACACTCGTACACACACACACACATATATATGTACACCTACCCAAAGTTTAACTCTTACTCTATCTCTTTCTCTTTTGCCCCATTGATCGTATCTTATGGAACGTCACGTGCAGACATGCACAGAGAGAGAGAGAGAGAGAGAGAGAGTGAGTGAAAAGAGAGAAAGAGTTAACCGGAGCTATAAGCTCTAGCTAGCCGCCCCGTAAAATATATTTCCCGCGCGCAACCAATCTATGTATCTAATGTATATATGGAACCCTCTAAAGCATTCTTTTAAAGCTCTTGGAAATTAGGCGCACGCTAGGCTTTAATTCCGCAGCTTATATATATAAGAAAGAGAAAAAAAAGACATAAAAGGCTCGTTGTATACGTGTAAATGGTAATACAAACTGTTTTTTCTTTTGCTCGATATCATAATAAATGTCGAACTTACGTATGCATAGATACGTGAACTTGATATTTTATATTCTGTATGTATCAATTGTAATCTCTTGATTTTTAGCTTGTGTCTGACCTTTAAAGCTGTTTTTAGGCAGGAATAATAACAGGAAGTTCATTAAATAACCATGTATATCTATGTGTAGAAGTTGAGAATTGTTGTTTTTTAAAAATCGTAATGCTTCTTACCTTGTACATTAGACCAGGTGCATGACAACTAGCGCCGGCAATATAACGGTAAGCTATGAAAACCTGCTCTCCTACTAAAAATGTCTATAGTCTATTATAGAATTTTTTGCATATTTTTATAAACAAAACAATTAATTCAATGTATGGTTAATACTTTAACTATTAATGGATGTAATAATAAGACAGGATTTAACTAGTAATTCAAAATATTTCTTTTAATCCACAAGGTGATAAAAAAGGAAAGCAAATTAATGACAAGTAATCATGTTTCTCGTGCAAAAGAATTAAGACATTTATAGAATTAACTACTTGAGCTTTAGCTTTTTAAACTTAATTTATTCGATAAACTTTGGTTTCTTTTCTTCCTTATAAAGTACAAGTATACGTAAATAATGGACAGCATAATTTTTCATCGGTAAAAAGTAAGGAGATAAAAACGAAAAAATAAATTTTTCTATATATTCGTAAAAGTTTATATGATATCATTTGAATATTATTAATAATAATAGAAAATCGTACATTCGTAAGATTAAAAATTTTTAGTATTGTATAAAAAATTTTCAGAATTAACTTACGCAACATTTTTTAAATATTTTGACTGATATGTGTAAAATTATCGATTGTACATGTACACCATGTGTTCGAAGCTCAGTGCTTGATATCTCTATTATTGTAATAACTGCGTTATCAAAGATTCGTAAAAAATTTTATATTCAACAACTGTTTTTTATCACGTTTTTATAATACTTTCAAATACGTTTTAGGTACCGTGTTACCCTGTTCTATCACTGTAAGCGATAATATTCGATAATTTTCTCTTTTTCTCTGCACCTGGTCTAAATGCAAATCATATACACGTTTTAAACAGATAGTGCAAATGTACTTAGAAATAAAATTGCATACTTTATTTTCAATGACATTCAGATTTTAGAATAAAATTAGAATATTTTACGTTTTTATTAACATTTTAAAAAGTAAATAAAGCTATTTTTGAGATAATCATTTAGTTAATTAATAAACGTTCTTACTAATAACCATATCTAGTA
This sequence comes from Anastatus disparis, assembly GCA_017163975.1. Classification (NCBI taxonomy): domain Eukaryota; kingdom Metazoa; phylum Arthropoda; class Insecta; order Hymenoptera; family Eupelmidae; genus Anastatus; species Anastatus disparis. Next base: position 8,917,244 of record JAFFSR010000226.1, read on the forward strand.
TGAAAAATATTTTATTTTAAATATGTCAGTTTATTAAATAAAAAAAGCATCTCAAGCAAAGTTGTGATTAAATAAAAAAGTTTTAAAGAGTTTTTTTTAAAATAAACTGAAAAATGTCTAAATAAATGGATAAGTTACCTAATTCTTCAAATGACTTGACTAGCGGAACTCGTTAATTTTCTACCGGGGAGAATGAGATAGTAAAGTTCAATTATGTTTCCGGAGCATTTATTTTCAAATCGTGCATCTAATCTTTTAGTTTTGTTAAATTTTGTATTTTATACATCGATGATTATTAAAAGTTAATTTACTTATGTATTGTACTAAAAATCAGAAATATTTACCAATAACTTGGATTTGATGTTGTACGTTGGTAATAGGTAAAAGTTGTTTTGATAAATAAAGATGAGAAAAAGAAAAATTTGAACTTTATTCCCTTCAATTAGATAACTTGAAGATAAATAAAAGCATTTAGATTTAATAAGTTTTATTTGTTAGCATTCGTTTTATACGTTAGTAAAAGCCACTCTGAATTGTCTCAGATTTTCTGTTCTCTCTCTCTCTTTTTCTCTTGTCATAGTAAGAACAATTCTCGAAATATTAAAGGATAAAACAGAATGAAAAATCGATTGTTTCTTTTTTCTTTTCCCCTCTCTTTTTGTATGTGTGTATTTATGCGTATTTGTGTCCCATAACCTGGAGGCAAAAAAAAAAAAAAAAATAAAAGGGGAAAAGAGGTATAACGCATTTCTTCTACTTATGAGAAATATAAAAAAGAAAGATAAAAGGAAAAAAAAGCAGAGTAAAGAAAATAAAAACGTTATAAAAAAGAAAATTCTTACGTTGGAAAATCAATACTATCGTAATACATAATTATAAAAATATAATGGTTAAAAATAAATTTTCATTAACACCTTGTGGCAAATAAGACTAAAAGCAAAAAAAGTTCATAGTAAAAGTTTAAAAATAAATGAATTTTCTTCAATAATTCACAATTAAATAATAGAAAGCTACTTTTTGAATAATACTTGATTGTACATTAGCTTTTTAATTTCAAAATAAATATGAATAAGCAATTAAGTCCTACTTTTTAAAGAAAAGTAACCACTTAAAAGTCACTCGAACTAATATTGTTTAGAATGAAAAGAAGTTTAATTGTAACGATTGTTAGCTTAGAAGGTGCGTGACAAGATATTACATCCCAAGTCAATTTATAATTGCTAAGAGAATGAATATACAAGTTCGAAGTTTATAAGTAGCTCGATATGATAATTGATATTATTATTCATATACCAGTAACTTATGACTAATTAAATATAATAACTGATTATTCTTATGGATTTTTATTTTAATGCGTAATTGTAATTAATTAATGTAAATAGAAAGCTTTATTGAATTCGCGATTGTTTTTCTTAATGTATTATGCATTACGGACTAGTTTATTGTTATTAATTCTAAAAATTGATTAAATCAGAAACGTTTTCTTTTTTAAATGAAGCTAAACTTGCGGCTATTATATGATAAAACGGTGCATGAAAATTGTTGTTCATTATAACTTGAATAAACTCTTGTGCCTTGCTCTTTTGATTTACTTCAATTTCATTACGTATACGTTTCTTAACGAGATGTTTTATCGTTCTTCATACGACTTTTTTTTTTGCGATAACCTAATTTTTTTAGCAATAAAAAAATGTTTATTTTTTTTTTCTTTTAACTTTTGACGGTAGTTAATGTTATTTATAACGTAATGTAGTATGACGTAGTATTTATATTTTAACAACAATAAATATTTTACGTAAAGTGTGTGTTTTGATAAGTGACAAATAAAATTTATCGAATTTTTTGATTTGCAATTGACTTAAACAAATTAAACTTCGATAATAAATTTGTATAATTTAGTCATTTATTTAAATACGAATGATGATAAAATATTATTTATAAACTATTTAAAAATATAAACTATTTCATTAACATTACAAATAATAGACGTCATCAAATTATTTTTTATAATAGTATTCATCATTGAATTGATTGAAGAAAAAAAAAATTTTCTATGTATGAGTAGACGAGAGAAAGACTTTTAAAGAGGCCAGTGCTCCTCCCTGTCCTGGTTTCTTCCTCCATTGCCAATATTATAAGTCCAATATAAAAGAATAATTTAATATTCTTTATAATAACGTAAGCAGAACAATTTGAAGTCTCTATTGATTGCTTAAGGGTACATCGTAGTAAAGTTAACAATAGATTTTTGCCTTCCATCATTAATTCATTTAATATTAAATAAAATTAAACTCTTTTTTTTCTATATTCTCACTCGAAGCCTTTCTCTAGTGCCTCGTGCATAATAATAATAATTAAGTTGAGAGTCGTGCATTCTCTGTAGCTAAGAATATACATAGAAGTTCCTCTCGCTCACTCTCTCTCTGATGCATGTATATGTGCGAAAGGCACGTTGGCATTTCAGAAATTAGAGTAAAGCTATACCTTTCTTTTTCATACAACAGAGAGTAAAAGAGAGAGAGAGAGAGAGAGAAAGAGGAGAAGAAGAGAGTACACGATGGCAACGACTTTACTCTGCCAAACGTTGGGGTAGTATCAGTAGTAACAGTAGTAGTATAGTAGTACCAGAGTAGTAGTAGTAAGTTTTCTACATAGTTGAGAAAAGAGAGAAAAAGAGAAGCAAAAGCGGAGGAGGAAGAGGAGGAGAAGGAGGAGCAGGAAGAAGGGAAAAGGCAAAGTTGGCAGGGTTGCTTGTGGTAGTGGTGCTGCTGGTGCTAATGCTGCCGGTACTGCTGCTGCTGTTACTACTACGTCTAGTACGTCCCAGAGAGAGCTTGCCTCGTTGCTTGCTCGTTCACTCTGCAAAGAGAAACGGAGATAGAGAGAGAGTAAAAGCGAGTGAGAGTGGAACAAGCAGGGTGCGTTATATTGATCTATCGGTTTAGCTTGGGCTTTTGCGCGGGGCGCCTTCTCCTATATATGTATATAATACTATGCATCTCACTCTTCTTTGACGATCTCAACTACTAGCTGGCTGGCTGGCTGGCTGGCTGGTTGATTGTATATGTGCTATGTAGAAGTAAGCGAACGAGCGAGCGAGCGAGCGGCGCTGCTGGCAGCTTTTGCAGGTCGAGAGCCCCATCCAGCGAATAAGTGAGAAAGAGAGAAAAAGATAGCTCCTCGGTTCGTATGTATATACATATCAGCCGAATATAACCGACAATAGCCGAACGCGTTTGCTTTCAGCCTCGGTGTATAATATATATGAAGGTAAAAGCGAGAAAGAGCGAGTAAGAGAAATAATGATAAAGATAGAGATATATAGACTAGGCGTAGGCGAAGGCTGCTGATGGCCTGGCTCGGTCGCTTGCGCTCGTTGCCGGTCTTGCGCGGGGGCCAACCAAAGCACATATATACGCATACCCACACACACACACATAAAGAGTGCAGAGAGCGAGCTCCCTTAGAGCTCTACTACTACTTCTTTCTCGCTCTCTTTTACTCTTATCTCTCTATCTCTCGGTTTTCCTCTCTTTCTCTATGCGCTGTGTGTAGTATCACACGCTGGGGGCTGGGGACTGTACGCGAGGCTCTACTACTACTCGGTGCGCGCTCGGCGCCTTCAACACACCAGAGAAAGAAAGAGTGAAGTAGTCGCTAGCAGCTAGTGCGAGAGACACTATAGCGATCGGAAAGAGAGAGAGAGAAAGCAAGTTATAATATCGGAGCGAGAGAAAAGTAAGTAGGTAGGGAGAGGGAGTTTAGAGCTCTCTTTTGCTGTGTATACGAGGAGAGATAGCTCTGAGGCTAGAAGTTCTCTCAGTGCGTGCTGAGCGGCCGGCCGGCGTGCGCGCGCGCTCACTCGACTCTCCTTATATACAATTATCAAATTTTCCTATTATATATCGTCGAAATTCTCTCTCTATCGTGCGAACACGCTTCGTATCATCCTTTTTCTTTTTATCAATGCTTTCAATAATATAAACGAACATATTCAAAGTGTCGTTATATCGTTACGTTTGTTGAAGAAAAATAAAAAGGCCTGAGAGCTAATTAAAAGAACAAATAATAAGTTAGATTTTAAAAAGCGCAAGGAGCTCTGGAGCTCCTGTTAATGAAGAGAAAAAAAAGTTTGAAGAATAAAGTGAGATGTAAACTAGAGAATGAGTGTTATAGTACGACAACGCCGCAGATTAAGCGACGATAAAATAAAAACTGAATTTGCCGTTGTGATTAATGAACGAAAAAGTAATACTATATTAAAATCATCAGATAAATACTCAGTTATAGCGGGTAAAAAAAAATTAAGACCATCAGCAGCAGCATCCGTCTTGAGTTATAGAAGCAAATTGAAGCTGTTACACGATGTATGGCTACAGCAGGAGGAAAAGCAGAAACGACTACTACTCGCTGATAATGATAAAAATCTCTTCTCAACGATGTTGACGACGACTACGACGGCTACGACGATTACAAGAAAGAGAATATTATTGTCACATTGTTGAAAGTATACATGTATATACCTAAGATTATACAATAATTCATATTTGCGCGCTTCTTTATTTTCTCGCGTGTTATTGTTTGTGTAATAATAATAAAGAAAAAAAGAGAAGTAATGATGAGGCGTGTTATAAGATGATGATGCTCAATACGTCAAGTGTTAGTGGAAAAAGAAGAGGAATAAACATCATCAGATTAGAGGAAATATAATAGTCCGTGGGGTTTGGTGTGTTGAGAATATACGGATGATCAGAAAAGTACAAGTTAAAAGTTCCAGCAGCAGTAGCAGTAACGACGAAGACGACGACGACGACGAAGAAGAAGAAGAAGAAGAGGAAAAAGAAAATGAAAAAGAAGATGATGAGGATGATGTTGATGGTGCAAAAAAGAGAAATAAAGTGAGAAAAAGTATAAAAGTTAATAGATTGTAAAAGAAAAGAAGTAAAGTAAGACAAGAGAAGAAGGAGCACGTGCAAAGAGGCTAACTCTCGACTCGCCCCGCCCTCGAACGTTTCTCGTACATACATATAGACAGACTCGCATACGTACATTCACATAGAAAAAGTACATAGATCAAAGATATATATGTATATATAGATAGACAGAAAGCGTACGCACGGTACGTGTAAACGATGAAGATATGAAAATAGTGCAAGTGCGCCGCCCTTTAAATAGCTCACACACGTATAAGCTTTTTAAATGTCCTTACACATAATAATAATCCCTCGCTGGTTGAGGGAGTTATAAAAGCACGCGCGGCGCGCGCGCCCAAACTCCTTCCTTCGCTTCCTTTTTACTATAATATACATATATATACAACTAACATATACTACTCCTGGTGAGTGGTATTATTTTTTTTCTTTTTTTTTCTGCTGGGTTATATTATCTTCTATGTGTTCCGTATATAATAAAGAATAAAAAAAAAGATAAAGGCGCGGGTATGGCTCTCTGCAATGGCACGCGGGAAAAATCGATAAGAGACTAAAAAAAAAAATAAAGTTGAGAAGAAAGAAATAAAAGAGATAGAGAGAACGGATGATATAAGACTGATCTATCAATTATCAAATGCATCGCCCGGCGCGATAACTGTTTATAAGAAGCAACAAGCATATATATATATCTAAGCAGTGTGTGTATGTTTTTGGGGTTATACAGTTGAAGAAAAAAATAAATAAAATAAATAATTATTGTTTTTGTCGCACATATGATAAAAAATAAAGCATAAAAGTGGCAGCGGTATTAAGGAATAGACGTCGTAAAGCAAGTGGCGAGTGTAGTATTAGTAGAACGACCAAGACGTCGAAAAAAAAGACGACGACTCTGGCGTCAAAGCAGCAGCAACAACAACGTATATCATCTCAATTACATCAACATCAACAACAAAGGCAACAGTTGCAGCTAGACTATCATCAGCTGCAGCAACAACAGCAGCAGCAGCATCATCATCAATTACAACAGCAACAGCAAGAAGCAGCGGCTGTTGCCGCGGCCGCGGCCCTGGCAGCAGCAAGCACTAGGGCTGCGGCCGGTCGAAGAAGCACATCATCATCAACAATACATAATTTTAATAATCCAACATCATCACCATTATCAAGCCTAAGTACACGAGCTAGTGGTAGCGGTAGTAGCGCAACCGCTACAACTACTATGCAATGTGGTTTATGCGCTGTTGTTGCTGGGCTATTTCGTCGAGCAATGTGTATTGCTGGTAGCAGACGTGGTTCCGGTGAATCAACTTGTTATCAAGAACTACCACCGCAACCCATAACAACAACAATAACAACAGCTTCAGACGAACAGTGCTGTCAGGTAAATTTATTTTATTATTTTTTATTTTTAAGTACAAAAAATCAAAAGTTACTTCTCATTGTCAGTTTAGAAAAGAGAGAGAAAAAAAGGATATTTTTCTCTACTTCGTGAATACTGCATCGATCCGACACCTGATCTCCCCTCTTTCTCTCTCTGTTCATAAGAGAGCTAGAGAATATAACGTTCTGCCAGCACCACCATCCATCCCTACCTTCGAGACACCACCCCCATGCGCACGAGCACTAGATATAAAACTTACCCTTGCTGTATATATATACGTATTACTATGTGCTGGTTAGAGAGAAGAGGGTAGATACCAAGAGACGATACTTGTAATGAATAGGAGCACGTATTTTACTTTTTTTTTATTTTTCGTTTGGGAAACGGTTTCCTATTTTTTTTCGGCTTTTTTTGGTAGGGAAAAGGAAAGGGATTAACTAGAAGAGAAAAATTTTTATCTCGTAAGTTGGAATTTTTTTCCACATTTTGTATTCTAAGAGGTTGAGAGCTAATCCCTTGTTTCTTTTTTTATAATTTTTTTTGTCAAGATAGGCATGAATAATTGGAAAGCATGCTAGTATTTGTATACGAAGGTTTGAAAAATTTTGAATACCATTGGCACGTGGAATAAAAGAACGAGGATGAGCTATATACGAGGTCGAGTAATTATACGTATTTTATAATACGTTATAACCGTTTTATTAGAAAATCTATATAAGGTGAATCAATTTTCACTTTTTTTTTCTTTCATCGTCATGTGAAAGCTCTTTAGTTAATATTAGCACGGTCTATCTACAAATTTATACTTTTAATGAATAACACTTTTTTTTCTCTTTCGTTGTATTCTTTTTTATTCTTTATACTACACTGGCAAAAGGGAAACGAGCTTTATTTTCTAATATACGATAAAACGTTCCTATGTGCTAATATTTTTTCTCTCTCTCTATATTACCCCTTGTTAATCCGTTTTTCTGCTTAAGGGGGAGACATTATATAATATTTATACGAGTAAATATTAAAAGAAATATTGTTTATGAAAGATATTGCCTTTTTTTTTAGATTGGAAAGAAAAGGTTTATGATGTTTTTTTTCTCAAGAATAAAATGCAAAACATGATAATCAAAATTGGATTTGTATTTATTAAGAACGAAGGAAAAAAAAGCTTGTACAAAAGAGAAAAACCAATTTTTCCACTTAATACTAAAATACTGCTACTTGTACGTTCTTCTACACACGTGATAAAATATGTTATTATTCTATTAATAACTTTTTTCCATTTTTTTCCCTTTTATAAAAAGAAAAATGTATACGGTATAGGTTGAAAGCTTTTTGTTTTCTACACATGTGGTAAATCTATAAATTTTTTGTTTTCGTGTTTTTTTTCTACATTAGCTCAATCTTTTTTCCATCCTATATTGATAAAGTGCATTAAGCACTTACAACACGAGAAAAAAATGATTTTTGTGAATAAACAGTTTTTTTTTCGTTGAATTATAAATTGAAATTCTATTTGCTTCCGTTCTAAAATTATATAATAATAATCAAATATACTACGTAAATATAGGTGAAATGTGAATTTTGAGTAACTATTTGATTAATTTTACCACATGTTGAATAATAAAATCTTCGTGGAAAAAAGTTTACCTCTCATTTCTGTATTCATTATTGCATAATATTTTTATTCAAGTCGAAATTAATAAATAAAAATAAGAATATAATAGAAAAGTTTTTGGTTAGCAATAATAAGTTAATTTTCCATGTTTTTCTGCGTATCATAAAAGAGAAAAAAAGCCTTAAAATTTAGCATATTGTTGTGTTATTTTTTGCTCGTTTAGGTCATAAATCTTATTGCTTACTTTTATAGAAAACGGAAACATTTTTAAATGCCAAGACATAATTCTTTAGCGAGAAAGAAGGAAAGATTAAAAAAGAAAAAAAAAGAGCGAAAATGTTAGTGTTAAAAATAACGTTATTTTCTATGTCAATTTTATGCACAGGCAGCTTAGTATGTTAAATTGAGTTTTTGTGTAAATTTTAAAAATAACACCCAACGAATGATATTCAAATTAAGACCTAGACGATGTCTCGGTCTTTTCTTTAACTTTTCGGTCGTTACTTTAACTTTTAAAAGCTATAGATCCTGGGCACGACTACTTAAGCTATTTAAAACAAAACAATTTTTTCTCTTTTTCTTCTTTTTTTATTTTATTTTCATACCAACACCGCATTCCATTATTCAAATTAACGCATAATATTCCTAACGTCATACACGCGGTACACTTAACAATATACAAATTATGCTAAATTCGACAATTACTATAAACACTTCTTAGTCGCTTTTTTTAAATGTACTCTAGAAAACTAGCAAAAAAAAACTTCCTCTACGTAGTTTCAAGTTTTTTATTTTTATTTTATGGACATTTTTGTAAAAGCAATAAAAAAAAAGTAAATTCTTGAATTTATTTATCATTTTATTATGAAAACGTAAAAGTATAAAAAGAAATAAAGAAATGAAATTATGATTAATAAAACATTTTTCGAAAAATCAAACGAGATAAACAAGTGTGTCTGACAAAGCATTATTTTTAACAAAATTTATTTTAGAAATAACTTAAATAAAGAAACGAAAATCGAACGTACGTCAACATATTGATAAAAGTTTAAAAAATTCTTTGAATAAATTTCTTACCAAATCACATATAATTTATTAGACAGCCGTAATATACGTGAAGATAAAAATTTTTAAAATCAACGAATAAATTATTAGTACGGTTTGAAATTTCTATCGTTTTCTGCATAAATTATACGTTAATTTAATTAAAAACTTGTTGACAAATCATGTGTACAATTGAAAATGAAACTTATTGAAATTGATGCGCTTAAAATTGAACGTTCTTTCAGCTGTTAATTTAAAGCGTAAATAATGCTATTACCGATCCAATTAATTACCAGAAAAATGATATATCTTAAACATATCCTCTCCCTTAGCTGTCATACAATATGTGATTTATTAATCCGTTTATTAATATCCTCTATAATCTATATATTAATCGTTAATCGTCTTCGAAGCGACGACAGTAGTTATAATACTCGTTGTTTTGAAGAAAACAGAAATAGCATCGCGAGTTTCGAAAATAGTAATTCACCGAGCCGCATTCACTTCGGCCTCTCTCTCTCTTTTTATCGTACACAGACATAAAGGAATTAGTGACGTAATATTAAATATAGGTAGAGAAGTACGTATACGTGGATATAACGAAAGAGAGTCAATCTCAAACATTTTATTAATAACGGCACGCGAGTACTCATAGACGGTAAATCTTTTCGAAGAGTCAATACATGTATAGAGATATGCATGCAAAATATTCCAACTCGCGTGTATGTCCCCCTTCCCCCCCCCCCTCTCTCTCTCTTTCTTTTTATAATTCGCTTTCTTGATTTTCTGACCATCATCATCGGCAGTAGCAGCAATACCACGCGCTTTATCGCCTATACAACACTGTACATACACCAGAAGAGCTTGACCTAGACGTGTATGTGTGTAAAGCATAAATACGCTATATACCTCTTTTTATCGTGTGCGAAACGGAGTAACATGTGCTCTTTGGATATGCTATATATCGTATAATATATACGTATGACGATGCCGACGAGAGCACGCGCACGTTTTCATATCTCTTCATTTCTTTTTTTTCTCTTTTTTTCCTTTCTTTTTTTGTTGATTATATGCGCTTGGTAGAGCTATTTCGTGTGATATTATATAGCTGTACGTTTTTTTTTATTTTTCGTCAATTTGCATACTGACATTGGAGGATACATGTTTGATTGCCGTTTAAAGTTTTTGGAATGTCAAAATTTTTCTTATTTCAATTTGCATATCTTGGTAACGTCATGTTTACAGAATTCATTTTTATTATACAAGGAGCATATGAAGAAATGCCATGAAGTTTTTTTTCTCTATTTTCTTATTATTCGCTTTGGACGTATTATTTTGACTTGAAAAAATTTTTTATTGTATTGGATAAATCTGACTCAATAATTTGATGTCATTTGTTATTATTTAATAGAAGCTGAAAGAAATTTTTAATTTTTTGCTTCAAATACACTTTTTTATATCTATAAAATTTTTAACTTTAAGATTTACTAATTATGAACAGATTATAAGTAACAAATTAATTAAAGTCATTCACAATTATTGTATCAAATTCAAGACAATTGTTTTCCAATGAAATTGAAGAACCAGCAAATGAATTCTGAAATCCTAACATTTTCATTACTAACGAAAAATAAATAATTTAAATTGTATGAGGTATATTTTGCTTAAATAAATAATAAAACATATGAAATAAATTCCATGAAAGACAAACTTTTCATATACTCAATATTTTCAAGTGAACTCAATAAACGCAAATTAATAAAAAGAAATATTCATCATTTTTTTTATTAGTTACTGAAACAAACTCTTGAATTATTAAATTTGATCTTTAAATTCATAATAATTGACCTTAAAAATTTACAGATGTATTTTCAATTAAATGATAAACAAAGTTAAATTAATAAAATGTTATTTTTGTAAAAAATTGACAATTTAGGTATTTAAATTGCAGCTGAGAATCTGCGAATTGAATTCTTAAACACTATAATTGATTCATTATTAAAATAGGCGATTATCGATAACAAGAATAACATATCAAACACGATTCTTTCATGAGGCATGTAAAAAAACGGAAAATTCATGTTCTTTTCAGATACAATCTACATTAATTCCAACAATAATCAAATAAATATGCCATGTCAGATATTTTTAGTAAAAGAAAAAAGGTCGATGAACCATAATTTTTCTCTTTTTTTATTGTAGTTCAAGAATAACATTTGTTTGCATATTTTTCTTAGTTCCCCAAGAAAACAAATTTATTTCAGTCGACGTTTAAGTTATTTGTAAAAATATGAAAGGAAAAAAACTTTTTAAAACTTCGGTAATCATTGAAAAGTTATGTTTGCAATGTTGCTATTACGATAAGAACAAGAAAAAAATCCAATTAAATAACATTCCGTCAATTAAAATAAATAAATAACAAATGCTGAAAATAAATAAGCAATTAACGATTAATGAAACATTCATTTATCCTATAATGCATTCTCATAGTCATTCAATTAATAAACAAAACAAACCTATCAATCAATCTCATCGAATCTTGTATACGACTAAAGAAGACACGAGTTGCAATTAAAGATAAAAAGAAGAGAAAAAAAAATAATAGAAAAATATATGCATTCATGCTATAGTTTAAAAAAGGGTTAACAGGTTAACTCCTCTCATTTGGATCAACATTCTTTTATATATTAGTTCGTTTAAGCACACAAGCCAACTGTGCTCATATATACATTAAAAAAAAGAAGTTAAGTATAACAACGAAGCATGTGCAACAACACAAAACCACATGCGCCAATAACAAAACGACCAATAGCATAACGTAGTTGCGCGTTTATATACCCATCGTACACACATATAGCGAATAAAGCTAAACGCACATTTTATCTAGGCTACCATATACCGCGACACCAAACAATAATTCGTTCGTTCTCTTTTATATATTTTTTTTTCTTTCTTTTATTTTTTTTTCTATTTAATACCAGTCGCATTGATCTGAGATAAGGTTTTAAAAACGAAATCCTTATTATACGATTAAATATTGTTACTAGATATATAGATTGAAATTGGAGCAGTTTATTACGTGTTAAAATTCAAATTTAATGCCATAATATCTATTTTGAATTATCAGTAATTATATTACTATTAATCTTATATAATCACTTTATACTATACTACTAAGGATTATATATTTGTTATTGTGTTGTAATTATCAAATTGATAATATTTATATTTTTTTTTTTTGACGAAGTTATTATTGATTGTAGATAAAAATTGTTCAGTGTAATACATTTTTTCGTAAAATCTTTTTATAGAAAATTATATTTGTAGTTTTATTAATAGGCACAATTAATACTACAACTATAAAATTTATTTATCACATCCTAAGGACCATAAGACTATCCATAACTGATCAGAGAGATCTACAATTACTCAGTCGGTTTGTAGTACATCCATTGGCTCGGGCTCAAAATTTTAATCTCTAACGATTGATACAAGTATACCACTGTATATTACACATGTGCTTTGTTTATCAACACTCGCGCGCGCGCACATACACACACATTAAAATTTTCGTTGCTAATTAGAACCACTATGATAGCACAAATGCATATAGTTAAAAGTTAATCTACATGCTTTATCGGTTAATTTTAACATTATACTTCATACGTAGCTTATTTTGTATAATTTGCTAAAAGCTACCGAATATTTTCTAAATGCATGTATACGGGTATCGTTCAATTAATCTTAAACATAAGTTAATTAACCTGTCTAATAAAAACCCAGATTAATCCGTTCTTTAATTTGATTTCGCGTATACATACGTTTTACTCTTTTTTTATAGTTATCCTTCTTGTCCTATCGAGATCGTGAAAAATCTCGGATAAAAAAGAAAAATAAACGAAGAGAACTATACGCGAAAAGCTAGTCAACGACGTACGACACAGAGAGCGAGAGAGAGAGAGAGAGAAAAAAAGAGAGACAAGTTCTAAGAGAATTCCGCGAGCGCAGCCTTTAGTGACGTCTTAGCGACCTGTAAACCAGGTCAATCGCTGGTCGGGATCTATCGAACGTGCTTGGCATACAAAATACCAAGCATAAAGCGCGTACAATTCGCGCAAGCAAAGCAACACACATATATAAATCCTTTGCTTCTTTCATATTTTAAGTATTTTGCTCTCTTTTTTTTTTTTTACTTTTTTATTTTATTTGGTATAAAAATCCGAGGAGTCTATGATTTCTATTGATCTAAAGATTCAGTTAAAATGATATTTTTTTTATGTAAAGATTTGTATTAAGTGTAGAATCATATCTTAATTTTTCTTAAAAAAATACAATCAGTAATAAAGTGGTTTAAAAGTAGCCAAGTTAATTGCTGTGAAAATTACTTTGAATTGCCACTTTTCTATACGTTAGTATAACTAGTTCAATTACTCGAAAATTTTACGGAATTCGTAATAAAATTTTTCTGCAAATATTAAGAGATATGAATTTAAATAAAATTTTAAACAAGATCCTCGATAAAGAAGTAAATATGTTAAAGCTAAATAAAAATTTCTTTTGAACCCAGCAATTAGCCTTTGTTTTTGATATTTTCTTTTAAAAAAAAGTACTCGATTTCCATTTTAGAAAAAAGCTTTCATAATTGGTCTTTATTTCTGCCATCGGAGATTCTGCAAGCCAAGAGCTTTATTTTGTACCGAACTATTTTTCGATTGTTTATTATTCTGTTTGTCATCTTTTAATTGTCATCATATTTTTTGGCGCATGAATTATTTTATATATATAAATCAACTTCAATTAAATTCAATACCATTTTAAGACTGCTGTAAACAAAATAATTTTGAAAATCAATCTTTAATTCATGCCATTTAACGTACTCGTTTCTTTAGATTTAAAAAAAAATTTTAGTTTGAGATATCACTTTTAACGTTATTTTAACTGTATACGAAATATCAAAGATATATTAGAAACGAAGCCCAGTTTTATCGCTCCGCGCACTGTACGCACTCGCTGCTGTGTGTGTGTGTGTGTGTGTTGGGGACAATTAAAAATAACGAAGCAGCAGCAAAGAACAGCCTCCATATTCTTATAAACGAGGGACACACACACACTAAAGCAGCTCTCTCAACTCAGTTCAGTCATTGAGAATCGGGTCGATTCTCTTCTTTTCTGTTCCCTTAACTTCCAAGCATTCTCTTTCTATATGTATATACATGTACACACACATACATATATATACCCCTACTGAATGGAGTTGCATGGATATTTCGTGCAAGCAATCTTATTTTAGAAACTCTTTAAAGAAATTCCAACTACTCGCGTCAGTGCTTTCGTGTTGATAATTTTGTTTTTACTTTTTTTTATTCAGTTTTAAAAATAATTATATTTTTAAGATTTTTTTTCATTTTTTTTTCAAAGAGTATCAAATTTTATTATTTGGAATTATAAATTTGCGAAAATTATTAATTTTCACCATATGCTTTCGTGGTGATAAGCGGAAATTGGATGGTTATCTCTTTTGTCCGTTCTGAATATTAATATCCTAATTTTATAAGTATTAATTGAGTTCAGTATTTATGCTAATTTTATTATATTATTAATGATTTTACAGCAGTTTAATAAACTCAGATCGTTTTCTTGCGATATTAAAAAAAATTTTTTTCACTGTGATTTATTACTTTAATGATAATTACATTTTATTGTACTTAAATGAAAGATTAATTAATCCAGTGTTGTAGATAATCGCATATTAAAATTCACAACTAATTTTACGCTATTGTTTAATTTTACAGAAAATGGTTCGTTTACCACATTTTAAAACATTAATTATTCAACATTGTTTAAAAGAATTTTTGAATTCTTCGTCATGTTGCATTGAAAATTATATAACTATTTAGAATATTTTTAGTGAAATTTTGAATTCTTAGTTATATTGCATTGAAAATTAAATAACTATATAATATTATTATCATTGTTTCGTGTAAGAACCAATGACTAAAATGGCATAATTTTGTCTTCATTGTAACGAAAAAAAGTAAAAAAAAATAATAGCAAGATTATTTCGTCGGTTTAGTAACTATAAATAGTCCAACATTTTTATTAATTGAAGCAATATTATTTTTTTTTATACATCTCAGCGTTGTTTACTTAGTAGTGGCTTTATTAATAGAACGTTTATTATTGGGTCTACGATTTTATATGAAGTTCGAGCATCAGCAGCGGCACACGACAAATAACTTTTAATGCGCCAATTAATGATGCTGCGATCCAACTTTTCAATCATTTTATATATTTTCTATGCGGATACTTTTTAATTTATCAATATGACATTTGTATAATTAGCGCGAAATTCGAGAATACAAAACACGACTGTGCAGAAATTTATTATAAACTTTATGACGTTTAACTTGAAAACCTGTTTACGTGACTTTTAACACAAAAATTTTTTTTTGTTACCAACAAGCTACACAAGGATCCTCGGCTGTAGCAAATAACAAGTTGTATATTAATTTTTAGATATTCTATATAGTCCATTTTTGATAATTAATTTTGAAAATCTTAATTAACTGTGTAAATATTTTCAAATTACTATCAAACTGGTTCAGTATTTAACGTTGATGAATAATTAATAAATGACACTTATGTAATGTTATAAATAATTAATTGAAAATCATTTAACTCGAATCTGAATCACGGCGTATATTACGAATTGTTTGTAAACGTTTATTGAACTTTGACCTAGAAATGTGTACAATGCAAGAAAAAAAAGAAGAAGAAAAAAATAAAACGCAGCGATGGTAACATATGTATGTTCAGGTACATTATTCAAACTAGTGCAAACAATCTGAGTAATAAAGAGAAATTCAAATTTATTCAACAATCAATTTTTTTCTTTCTTTCTTTCTTTATTGAAACGTATGTATACATAACCATTACAAATTAACTACTATTAGGCTACTCACTACGTTTTAATAACAACTAGATATATATTCGCGCATCGTGATTTACTCGAACATTAATCGTTGATCAAAGGTCAACGGTTTTACATCTATTAAAAAAGAAGAAGAAGAAGAAGAAAAATAAAAAAAAAGAAACAAGAAAAAGGAAAATAAATAAACTACGTAGTTATACATTAGATCTAAGCCGAAGAAGAAATTTATTACGATCGATTAATAGATAAATGTATACGGCAAGCATGCTCGTTCCCTGGCTCTTAAATGCGGATTAGCATAAAAAAAATATCCTCTCTCTCTCGAAGATGTAGGCATGCTCACGTACATTATGTATATGTATAAGATGTTCTTTGCATCCAATGAATGCATATAAGACTAAAGCACATTGTACAAGTGAAGAGAAGACCTTGTTTACGCAATGGCTCACTCTTTATCTTTTTCGAATTTTTTTTTTCTCTCTCTCTCTCTCTCTCTCGCGCTTTTTTTCTTTATTCCTTTTTTTTCAACAAACAATAGGCTCTCGCACCGAAATATTTAAATGAAAAATTCTTACTATTTCATAATGACGTACGTATACGCTTAGATAACAACAATAAGCTTTTAAAGCCGTGCGCTTTGCCAATTGTTTTACGACTTTGTTTTCTTTTTTTTTTTCTTTTAAAGAAATTTTCATTGAACATTGTTTATTACAAATAATATTTTTCTTAATCTTCTTTTTTTGCAGTGTTCATTTTAAATATATTATTATTATTATGCATACATTTTATTTAAAAAAAAAATTTATGAAAAGATATTTTTGTGTTAATTTTTGTATACGAAAGAATGTACATGTTTAAATCTTTGAAGGATCTTTGCAACTAAAAATCTAAGCCTTTGAATTATGAAAAATTACGCTCGAAAAACTTTAAAAAGCATTATACACTTTTTTTATATGACGGTGTCGTCAGAGACCAAAAAAAAGAGAAGATGAAAAAAAGTGACAATTTTTATGAAAAGAAATTATCAAAGAATAAAAAGAATCAGAAGAAAAGCGAAAAAAAAATTTGTTTCGTCCTTGAAACGTCCTTTACCGTTATGTTCTAAGGATAAAAAAAAATATTATACATTTCATTTTAAATAACGTCATAAGTATTATTGTTAAATATTTGAATATATATTTATATATTAAATGCGTACGCATTTTTGTTTCCCCCTACAAGTTAAGTTCAATCATCTGAGTAAAACGCATTTTTGTTTCCCCCTACAAGTTAAGTTTAATCATCTGAGTAAAAGAAAATAAGGATGGGCAAGCCTCAAAGGGAAGAGGAAGAGAGAAAAAAGATGTACCGGAGTAAAAGATCAGGGGAAGATGGATAAAGAAATACGCAATAAGAGAACATTTAGGAAGGAGAAATATAGAGATAACGACATAAAACGACTTGAAAGAAAATAATAAAAAAAAGAAGTATGTACGAGAAAAAGCCAAAGCGAGTAAAATTTTAGCGCATTAAAGAGACGGAGAAGCGTTAATATAGTGAAAAAAAAGGAGCAATGCAAAAAGTACAACGACAAACACACATACACACATATCTGTCTTTCTGCGTACCTCCTTCAGTCGGAAGCTTTGCATAACGGGGCAATTGTCAACGGCACTTAACTTGTGAGCTTATATATGTATATATACACATACACATACGTACACCAAAGTCCCGAGGCATCAATTTACCGTCTCGCCACGCGAATGCATCAATGTCAAAAAATAATGAAGCGTGCCCTCTTTAAGACTGTACAGTTTATATTTTTTTTTCTTCTTTATTCTTCTTCTCCTAACATTATTGTGCGCACTTAATTTTCAAATTGTAATTGCTGCCCTTATTCTTTTTTCAATTGACTGTTTATGCCAGTTTTGCCGATCTATTGTGTAAAATTTGTCTATGTTCCAATTATACGGATGATTAAGTTTCATCCAAATACACCACTTAATAATTTATAAAACAAATCTACCTATTGTTGTTGAAATTTTCGGTCAATCATTATATTAAATATAGTTTTATTCAAAAAGAAAAGTCAATTTTAAAAAATAAAAAAACTTATAAATATTTGTTTTTAATATTTTTATGTAGTCTAATTTTCATATTTAGTTCAAATTAAAGAAAATTGAAATCGATCTTTAAAATATACCGTTATGGGACTTATTTACTTTGTTTTGCAGACCAAAAATCAAAACATTTAAAGATATATATTTATGATATATATATATATATATATATATATATATATATATATATATATATATATATATATATATATATATATATAAATGCGATCATTATTTTCTCTAGATATACAGTAAACAAAGAGGTCTTCAGTGGCTCACACGGTAGAGCAATGGATTCATAATCTCGAGGGCTCGAGTTCGAATCCCGCTCTTGGCGGCCGATTGACACAAGCACTACTGTACATTACATGTGCTTTGTTCAGAAACACATTGAAACGACCTCCGTTGCTAATTAGCATTCTAATGATAGCATAAATGCAGCAACGTTAATTAAAATTAGAAAAAAAAAAATTATATATTAACTATAAACAATTTTTTTAGGATTTCATAAATTTTTATTTGCTTTCGTTAAAACGGTTACTACTCACATTCACTACCAAGGTGCTATTTGCTTTTATAAAGTTCGTGAATAGTACTGTATGTTTATAAAAGTAATGATTTTTTTAATGAAAATATAAAAATTGAAGAATGTAGCATTATTTTTAATAAAATTATTGATCAATTAATTGCTACTTTAATAAATTTATTAATTATACGATGCACTTAACTTTTAAAATTTAAATTATAATATTTTGAAATATTTTTCTGATAATCATGAAAATATTTCACCTCATTTCATAAATTGTAACATGAAAGAAATGTGAAAAATTTTTTCCTTACTTCAAAAATAATGATATTACTGTAGTATTCGAAAAGAGGGTAAAAAATAGGAAATTTCTTATGTCTAAAATTAGCGAAAATAAAATAGTTTATTTCCGATAAATTAGAAGTAGTAAATTGTCAATATTAATTTATTTATAAATACATTTTTTAATATTAATATCCTATTGAGAAAAATCAATAGTTTAATTTTATAGAAAGTTCTATATATCAATAAAAAAGACATTATTTATTGTTTGTTTTAGGCCCAATTTTTTCAAGGTAATTTATAGACTATACGGTTTAAGTAGAAATAAAGTAAAATATAAAACTTCAAAGTTGACACTATTTGTTCCTTTGGTAATTATGAAGCTTTCCAGGTAGAAAATTGACCGTAATTTGTGCAGAATTTCTACTTAACAATAAGTTAAAATGACATTTACCTAAAAATTTTGTTTAAAATTTCTAGAATTTCTAGATAAATGTTACTTTAATTTGCCTTGACCAGAAATGCTGCCCAAAACATGGTTAATTTTCTACTAGGGTTCATCCTCGGGAAAAATGTGCGACTTTACTCACTAGTTCTATTGTGTACTATTAAATAGTATATTGTGCAACTAGGGAATAAAGTTGCGCGAGCAAGCTAAGCGAAGGAAGTAAATATCCAAGGGAAAAATAGACTTTACTCTCAAACTGCATAATGCGCTTTATTCTTATCTTTAAAGTGGCCATTTTAATAACTTAAAAAAGCCAATTAAAAAAAATTGAAATTTTAATGTTAAAATTTTATGAGTTTTATATTGTATATTAATTTTTATTAAAATTTGATATTTTTTTTATTACTTTATTTAATAAAGAGTTTAATGTGATATTTTATTAATAAAATATCAATATTTCATAAAAAATTTTAATAACTTATTCAGTTTTATATTTGTAATTTTTAAACCTAAATAATTCGATCTGCTTTTTGAGTTAATAAAGTGAACATTATTGCTGAGGTAGAAATGAATACAATTTAAAACATACTTTTCTTAAAAATAAATCGTACTAAAAAGTAAAAAATAAAAATTTTGTAAATATAAATTTTGATATTGTATTTGTGAAAGACTAAAATAAAAGCATGCCACACGCGCTGATATACAATGATTTGATATACTATGAAATAGTAAAGCGTCCAAGCAAAAATATCCTTGATACCATTGATATGCACGTGCAAAAGTCCTATGCATATTTGACTAAATTTTTATTTTTTTCACCTCTCTAAAAATTCCTCTTTAATTTAGGAAATGACGCGTGGAATAGTTGTTAAAATTGTATTGCACAACTTTGAAAAACCTATAAATATTTAAATTAATTTTTATTTTTTTACCGCCTTTCCTTTGCATTTCCTCTTCAAGAATAAGGTTGTTTAACAATGGAATATTGTATTTTCATACGATTTGAACTACCCTGTAAAATTTCATTATTATACGTCATCTAAAAATGTCTTGAAAATAGGTTGCGAATTTCTATGATACAACACACGACAAGTTAAAAGAAAGTATATAAAAACACACACAACTCAACTACAATTAAATATTTTATAAATTAAAATTTGAAAAATACACTTTCAGTATGTATTAAATAAAAAAATAATTTAATCTCAAAATCATATTAATAAATCATTTTTTAACTTTTTATCATCTCCAATTTTATTGGGAGAAAGATAAATTAGATACTTCGTTTTAAAATGTGGAATAGTTCAATTTTATCTGATTAACGTATCGATTTTGGACGTAAAATTTTAATTTTGACTAACGTTAAAAATTTGAAAAAATTATCTTTACATAACATTTAAAAGTAGGTAATACAGCTAAAGATTAAACAGATTGATTTCCAAAAATATTCATTCATTTACTTATCCAATTAACATATTTAAAACCTGTGAATTCCACATAATCAATATTATTTACTTTTCATGGATCCGACATTAATACCATACACGTGTGTTCTAACTTACATGACTGTACGTGAAAATTTCCATCTAATTTTATATAGAATTTCATACTTTACTCATATTCCAACGTATGTATTTTTATCCATTAAGTTTGTGACATATATTTTACAGGTCTAAAACCCTTGGTAGTATTATTGATTTAAATATCATATTACGTAATGCTGAATTATCATACCATACTCAAATATGTTTTGCAAGTTTTAAAATTATTTATAGCAATGAATTAAAATAGTCTTATAACTACGTAATAACTAATCTTTCTAATTACAGTTTTAGCGATCTTCGGAGTCTTTAAACTTTTATTTCTTATATTATTAACTTCAAAGAAATACAAAACTTCTAATTACGAACTAAAAATTGATGACAATTAAAACTAGTAATCCTCTTTAGAGAAAAAAAAGTGGATTCTTTAAAAAGAAAGTCAACATTGTCATCGGCTCTACTTAAACGAAATAAGAAAAAACTAAAAAAAAGTAGAGCTTGCGCGAAGGTTTAGAAAGATGTCTTCTTACTTAGCTAACGGTACACCGGGGAACGATATAAAAGAGAAAGAGAAGAAGACTTGGACGATGTAACGTCCAAGCCACGTTTATCGGTGGTCAGGGGGCTATCATTCTGTACTGCTCGTGTA
This sequence comes from Anastatus disparis, assembly GCA_017163975.1. Classification (NCBI taxonomy): domain Eukaryota; kingdom Metazoa; phylum Arthropoda; class Insecta; order Hymenoptera; family Eupelmidae; genus Anastatus; species Anastatus disparis. The sequence goes on from JAFFSR010000226.1 coordinate 8,938,685, forward strand.
TAGCTCGAAAAGAAAGGAAAGAAAGAAGAAGAAAAAAATGTGTGCGCAGGATCGAAACCTAACCTTAAGGGCTATTCATTGAAGAGAAAGATAGAAGGTATATTGTCAAAGTAGCCTTAAGGATTACGGAAAGATTTTCCAGAATTATTGCTTAAGATTGCTAGGGGGATTATAAAAGGATTAGAAAAAGATTATGGGCGTGGTTTTGTGACAATGAGAATGGCTAAAGACTTGGGCTAATCTTTCATATTAATTTTGAATATTAAAAACTTCCTGACTTTATCATCGAAATAAGAAAATCGACATAATAGACTAAATTTTCTTTTTTAATCAAACTATTGTAAAATTGCACAAAACCAATACACTCAATATAGCCACGTAACTTTAATTATAAAGAAAAAATTTTTAATCTAAAAATATAATGCCTTACGAAAGTAAAACTTCAAGTACAGAATATTCAAGTAAGAAGTCGTATTATTTCTAATCTAAAAATATAATGCGTTACGAGGGTATATAATTTACAGATACAAAGTGTACAAGTTGTATTGTTAAGAGTATTTATAATATAGACAAGCGTACAAAAGGATTGTCAATTACAATGTAGAAATGTACATAAAGTCAGGAAATTAGCGTATTCCTTTAATTGTGACGATTAAGGAATGTTTTGTTGAATTATAGGTTATTCTCTTTTAATACAATACCAGCAAAGCCATAAGGTTCTCGAGGTATATATATAGAATTACACATTTATCTTGGAAATACACACACAAAGCTCAAATTTGACATCCCACGAGGATTGAAATCCCGTGCTCAAATTTAAACTCGGATCTCTATTTGTACGCGATGAATTTCTGCGGTTTATTTCACTCTCTCTCTCTCTCTCTTGTTCGTATATACTATGAACAGGAATAAATATAAACACAATAAATGCGAATTTACGCAAACTTTGCGTATATACAATTGAGAGAGAAATTATTATTATCATCTCACAATAAATGTCAGGACTGAATGAAATTAATGATGGATACTCTCTGCTCAACACGTTTACAAATATATAAATGTGCATAAAATAATATTCATACTAGATTAGTGACATTGAAGAAAAGTGATTTTATTAATAAATAAATGTTACATATTTATGAATGAAATGTCAATTTTCATTGAATCTTAACACAAGACTTGTCATTTTTAGTAATACATTTTTTATTACTAATAATTAAAAGAAAAATGCAAGCAATTAAAATAAGTAAGCTGACATTTTTCATTTTCATACATTTATAATGATTCATAATGTATATTGTTTAAAATGTACATATATTAAATTTTTATGATTTTTTTTTCCTCTAATAAATATTGTTAATATTGAGAATAATTTTAAAAAATTTAGTAATGAAACATTGAAAAATCAATGATGAATAAATCCTCCTAAACAAACATTTTCCACCCTCAAAAATCATCCTATCTACACACATATACACAAGTACTCTCTTTCGTCAGCGTATACTTCCAAAAATCCGAAGTTTTCCTCTAAGCATGATGCGAATCGAGCCTTTTTTCTATCAGCTAAGCATCATCATTATTTTGCCGCGGTATAGCACTAGAAGAGAGGTCGGGAAAATATAAAAGGAAGAAGAAAAGAGAAAGAAGAAGAGAGCAAAAAAAAAGAAAAAAATAAAAACGAGGAACGAAAAAAGAGACGAAAAAAAGGGTAAGAGGAAGGGAGGCGTGACTGAAAAGAGAAAGATAGCTCTTCCGAGATTCGTAGACGAATGAGAGTGAGAGCTTTAGCTATATAGGGGTATATAGTATTATGCTAGCTTCTCTTTCTCTCTCTCTTTTTCTCTTTCTTTCTGAAGAGTCCGCGAGTGTCGACCTGAATTCCAGTGCATGACCCGAAACTCCATGACGTCACACATATAACAGAAGCTCTTTCTCTCACTCACTCACGCTCAACTCCTAGCCAAGCCGCAACCCTCTTTTTATCTATATATACATATATATACATTCACATATATGTATGTATATATCGTAACTTTCGCGCAAGCTCTCGATTCGACCGTGTCAAACGAGAAAAAGGGCTCCTAACTCTCCTCTACACTGATGGTTATATAGTTGTATAAAAGAAACCGAGAGAAGAGCTTGCACATATTTCCGACCCCTTGACAATCGCCTCGAGTGTCCAACAGAAAAGAGTGAAAGAGAGAAAGATGAAAAAAGAAAGAAAAAATCCCTGAAATCGTTGAAATAGGGTTAGAAGTGGAATGTTCGACGATTTCTATCTATTAAAATTTGCGGAGATTAGTCGCAATCGTGAAAGCTTTTTTTTTAGAGCAGAACGAATATTGCCAATAAACGAATGGTTATTGGGTCGAAAAAAAAGAAGTAGCAGTAACAATTTCAGATGCGGAGAGAGAGAGAGAAATCTGCTTAAATTAAAAGAATAACTTTGAATAGAAAAAAAAATATTCATCAATAAAAGTGATACGAACTGACTGTTTAATTTTAATATTTCTTTTTAATTAAAAGCAATAAAGCTCTGGAAACAGATTATTACTTATAAAAATCCTATTTAAATGAAATTTCTTTTGATTCAAATCAAACTCTTCCATTTAGTAGTGAATTTTTCTCCTTCTTTATGGTCATTTCAATGCTTTATTTATCAACAACGATATTAATGCTTGAAATAATTTGTTTTTTTCTGTTAGTATACCGTAGGAATCGTTTATAGAATGGGAAAAATGAATGAAAGGAATATATAGATCCCTTTTAGTCTTTGTCAATCTCAATCAGGATTTGCATAACCTTTTTTCTTTTTATTCAACTATTACAATTCCTTTGAGCACTGAGGTTTGACCTCTTCTCTCTTACTCTCTGTGTTTCATTATTTTCATTATTGATCAAACAAACGTCGCGTTTAGCTGCGCTTTGTATACCGCAATTGATAAACTTTTGAAAACTTCTGAAAACCCTCTGTGCTGTCTCTAAAATTGTACTGCTTTAATTCAGTAAACTGTAGAAAATTTTTTCATTTTTGGGAATATTTTTCGGTCATAAAAATCTGTAGCTAATATCAGTCGTGAAAAAAAATTGGTTTATCACTGCACCATTTATTACTGAATATCATGTAAAACGAATACGATTGCATGTAAACACAAACGTTGAATTAATTTATTTTGGAATTTTATGTAATAGTTGAATAGCATAATAAATAACAACTTGTTGATCGTGACTTTTAAAATAACAAATGATTTTTAGCTGCAAAAGACATTATCGTAAATTTTGTTTTTTAAAATCTTGAAATATTGTACAATTTCGAATTTAGTCATTATTTTTTTTTTTAGAAAGATCAATTTATTTTATGGACAATAATGTGCAAAGAAACAGTACATAAAAGGGCCCATTTTTTAAACATCCAATATTTCCTTGTAAATTGTAAATAAAAGATTAGAAATAACAATAGCCATACAATAGTCAATTAATCAATGATGATCAAGAACAGATATTTATTCGTCTTCTAGTTTAGTACTTAACTGGATTGTATAAAGACGTTTAAAAAAAGGATGCTCATTTTAATTTGTACACATATTAGCGTCGATTAAAAACTTAGCATTGTCATTCATGAGAGCCTGAAACCTTTTTTTCTTTTTCTACAAGTCAATAGTCAATGTTTCTTACTACTCTATATATAGTTAAGAGAAAAAGATATTTTGTAGTAGAAGGATGTCAATTAAGAAGCTCAGAGCTTAGACGATTAGGCTCGATTGTCATGTTGGGGTCTATAAAGAAAAGGAGGAAGAAGAGAAAAAACTAAATCCATTTAATCGTATTATTCTTTGCGACAGACAGGCGGCTATACAGGGAGAAAATCGATTTTCTTTCTCTTTATGTACACGTGTGGACATGTGCGTACGAGCATGTGTGCGTGTATAGATAAAAAAAAAAAAAAAGAAATTAACAGAACTTTTAGCAAACAATGTTTCACGTGGCATTAACAGAAGCAGAAATTTGTTCAATCTTCGGCGAGTGTCTTTTATTTTATTTTTTTTGTAGTTGCAAGCTTTAAATCGACCATTTACCATTTCAGTCAAATCATTCCTTTCATGTTGATAATAATAATTTATACGTACATTAAGCTAAGTGGAAAATAACCTTCCAGACTGTTAACTCTGGCAAATATATACGATCAGAGCCCCAGTTCCTGAACAATCATCATCCGCAAGCGCATCTTTTCATTTTATTTTTCGCGAGCTTATTTTCGCATGTGTATATATAGCGTTACAATAAAAGGCTTTTAATTTTATTTAAATTTCTTCCTTTTTCCTTGGGCTTATACAATAAAATTACATTCTACGAATACCATATGATAATAAAAATTTTCAATAGGTTTCTCCTCATACATTTATCAAATTATCAAGATTAAATTGTTCAATTATACATTCACTTTGCATACACTGCCGTTACTCAGGTTTACTTTGCACAAGGAAGTCTCGGAAGGGTTGCAAGGCTGTATATGTTTTGTGTATCTTTAAAATGAATTAATATGAGCTATAAGATGTTAACTTTAGCATTGTTTATAAGTGTATTCTCTCATAATATCGTCAGAGACAATGTTTCGTCGAAATTTTATTATATGAAAATTTATGAGGATTTAAATAAGACTTAAATAAAATTTCTTGGATTTAAAAGAATGAAAAAATGAAATAAATAACTCGTCGAGTATCTTGATCTATAAATTTCTCAAGCTCTATTTTTAAGTGTCTAGGATTTTGTGAAACAATCACGAGAGCGTCTAAAAACGAAGGAAGTAACAATAACAGACTTTGAAAAATATCATAAATTGAAATGTATATTACACTTTTTATTATAAATTTATCAAAATTTTAATAATAGAAATTTTATATCGTTTCTTCATCGCGTTATTTCTTGTATAAAGCGAATTGCATAATATTTGCTTAAGATCTTTCTCCGTAAATATATAAATAATGCAACAGAGTTAAAAATTGAAAAAGAGATCCCATTAACGTAACATATTAGTAATCTGTGTCATCCTTTAGAATAATAATGCAACTGTCACAGTCTGATTAAAATTAATGATTCGGTTGTGTCTGCGGGATCCGGATTTTCCTTATTAAATGTACTTGGAAGAATAGAATTCAAAGATCTAATCTAGTTAAGTAATCGGATACAATCAAATCTTACATCTGACCTATTACCGTTGGAATATTATTTTCTAATTATGTCAATTGCGTAGTACGAAAATAAATTATTAATTTTTATTTTGCTTCTGCATCTTTTATTTATTTGCTTTTATCTTTGTGTGTTGCAGAGGCAGACATCCGAAATGTTAGATCACAGCACAGAACAGAATGCACGCATCCTACGAATATCCGGTAAGTTTAATACTTAAAGTACATTATTCATTCTAACTGATTCTATGACAAACAAATTAGTTCATAGACAATTTGGCGAGTAAAATAGCTAAATAGATCTCTACCGAGAGAGAAGACATATAGAGAGGAGAATGATAGAAATGTTTGTTATTAGTGGCATTAATCATAGTTATCGTGTTGCACGGGAAATGGCTTCGAATGATTTGTTAATTAGAAACGAAAAAAGAAAAAGGCTTTATCAGTTAATTGTGCAAAGCGTGTTTTTAATTTTTATTTTTTTTATTTTTATTTTAGTTAACGTCGCTGTACTTATGCTATCGTTAAGATACTAATTAGCGACAGAGGTCTTCAGTGTGTTTATGAACAAAGCACATGTAACGCACAGCGGTGCTTGTATCAATTGGCCGCCGAGAGCGGGATTCGAACTCGAGACCTCGAGATTACGAATCCATCGCTCTACTAAATAAGCCACTGACACCTCTCGTGTTGATTATTTAAGAACTTATATTTATTCTGTTGTTTATTCCGAGTTTTTTTTATAAAAAAAAGTTACTAATTACAAAATGTAAAAATTTTTTTTTAATTTTAACACACAAACATGTTTTAGCTAAAAAAAAATTTTTTTTTGTGAAAATTCACAAATAATTTTTGTGTAAATTTTAAAATAAAAATTTGAACATAAAAATTCATGAATAATGCACAAGTTAGATTAGAAAAATGTGTAATTTAAAGTTATAATACGATTTGAATAATAAAGTAACGAAAAATTTCATGTTAATTTTATTTACTCATGATTAAAATTTTAACAAAAATTTTCGACGCAAAAAAAATGACGAATTATAAAAATTTTTTTACAGTGTACCTCACTTGATTTTTCACTAATTTTTCAGAATTTTTCATTGAATTGTCAACAATATCAGATGAATTAATTTTTTTTTAACCCAGTTAAAATAGTTAAACATCTTTTTTTTTACATATAAAGTACATCTTTGAAAAAAGATTGTATACGTTGTTGTTGTTCGATCTGATATACTGGCTTGTTACGTAAAAAAAATATCTGTACACACATACGAAATCTATTTACACGTCATGAAATTCTGTGTCAATATCAACATACATAATATTTATTGTTATGTAAATAGTTCTATATTTAAAATTTTAAATAATGTACTTCAAAGCAAAAGCAAAAAAAAAATTGGTGCAACGTTCCTTTCAATATTATTTTTTTTAATAATTCATAACTTTTTACTCATGTAAATTACGATTCTTTTTAATGCTTTTTATATTTTAAAATATATATAACTAACAAAGTGTTAAACGTTATATTTTACGATAAAGCATTAGTTACCGCAGCCGTTAATCGGCTATGATTATTCTAATAATCCGGTTATTAAATCAAATATATTATCATGATTTATTAAAATAATATTACGCTAAACAAGCTTGATTTATGTCCATGACTGTATTATCGTATTTTTATTTTTTTTCTCTCAGCTTATATAAAAAACAATATATACGTATATATAAATTGAGTGACCTAATTTTAAAATTGATTTTTGATAATTTCAAGTATAAATATGACGTTTATAAAAAAGCTTATTACATAATAAGCCATAAAAAGAATATATATTTTTGTTGTTGTTGTATTATTATAGAAGAGGCTAACGCCATAGATAAAACGAGCGAATTAATCGATGAGGATGATCATAGCAAATTGGATGATCTGGAACGTTTACTTTTAGCCAAATTTGATGTAAGCCATTACAGACCGAAACATACAGGTCGTTTTCTAACAATGCACAAACGTAGACGTAAGCGATTGGTTACAAGATCACTTGATCAAGAGCCCGGTCTACTCGACGATGTGTCTCATGGTCAAGTGCAGGTAAAAATTTACAGTGAAAAAAAAAGAGAAATAATTTTATATTTTATAAAAACTTTTAGAAAAAGTTTATTTTATTTCTTCTCTGTTCCTTTTATTTTCTAAGTCTTCTTTCTTGCTCTATTGTTCCTTTCAGTGTGTCCTGCAGAGGGTGGCTAATTGGGAGTTTAACGCCTTCATCTTGGAGACGGCGACCGGAGGTGAGCCCTACCTACTTATGTTGCCGTGGTTCTATTTTTCTTTGAGTTGTTGTTTTTTATTTCAATACTCCAAGAATTTGACCCTCCGGCTATCTAAATGCATGTTTTCTATCACTATTTCTATTCTAAGATTCCATAAATTCTGTATTTTCTCATATGCCATGACTTAGTATTTAGGTATGATGTATCATAGCAAATTCATTTAATTAAAATAATAATCAAATCTTGCTCTCTATTTTTAAATATTATATTGTTTGCAATTATTTATGAAAAAAAAACTTATAAGTAAATATTTTTTGTTCTTCAAAGATAAACAGGTTTTTACGGAATTCCCAACTTAAATTATTTTAATTCATTCAACCAAATGATCAAGCTATTGTAAACAGAAATCAATCAATTATAAAATCGAAATATTTTTTAATTTTTATATAAATAAAAAAATTTTTAATAATTTTAATGTTTTTCATTTTGTAGTTGCTCTAAAAAGAGAGTCTCATTGAAAACTAACAAGCTGTCTTGATATAAAAATAAGACTAATTAATTTTCCGAGTTAATTAATCGAGACAAGTAATTAAGAAAAGTAATTTTAAGTATAGAAAAGAGAAAAAGAGAGCTAAAGAGAGGAGCAATAATAATTCTAAAGCTTCTGTTGAACATCTTAATTTTCAGGTCGTTCTTTGCCAGTCTTGTGCGTCCACCTCTTTCATTGGTACGGGCTTCTTGAACACTTCAATCTGGACGTTGTGAGAGTCTGGAAGCTATTCAGTAAGATGCTCTTTTTAACTAAAAACCGTTTCTCTCACTCTCTAACCTAATATACACCATCTCTAGTTTTGAAATCCGATTAATTTTACCCTCAATAGCCAATCAGTTTAAACTTAATTTTCGACTCGACTTGGAGTAATAAAACTAAAAGAAAACTATTTAACAACATAAAATCTAACCCATCTTTGATGATAAAAATTATAGAAAATTTTTTTTCAAACTTTAAAAATTAAAACTTTATTAATTCCTTGGATAATTAGACTAATTAGAAGGAATAATTAGAAAAATTTTATAAAACTTTTTCCACATTTAACTGCAATGTGAATTAAATTAATGAGTTAGTCAGCATCCGAGTAAAGAAACCAAAATTAATGTACCTTCCATACACAGAATAATTACACTTTCCATTAGACTTGTTTGCAAAAAAAAAAGTTTTTATTTCAACGGTATAAATCCCATTTTTCCTTATTTTTTTAAAGCACTGATCGAGGAAGGTTATCACAGTACAAATCCTTACCATAACAGTATACACGCCACAGATGTAACGCAAGCAATGCATTGTTTCCTACAGGAAAAACAAGTTAGTATAAATCTTTAGTTTTTTTTTGTCGTTGTTGTTTTGCCTTTTAGTATAGTTAGGTATATATATGTTTTCTATCCTTTAAACGGAAATTCTATACTTTATTATTGTACTTTATAGATAAGAACACATCTGAGTTATCTTGAAATAATGGCTTCGTTGATCGCCGCAGTGACGCATGACCTCGATCATCCTGGCGTTAATCAGCCATTTCTTGTTGCCACAAGCAACCATTTGGCTGCCCTTTATGAGGTATGCATTCATTTTTTTTTCTTTCACCATTCTATTACTTTTAATTCAATACTGATATTACTTATGATTAAGTTAAACAATGATTAAGGTCAAATTTTATTGATAATATGATATAGAGAACATATGAATTATAGTATAGGATATAATAAATTGATATAAATCTTTTATAGGAAACGTTTTATTGTTTTTTTATTCAGCACACTGAAAATTTATATAATAAAAATATTAAGCCCTATATTTTCAAAAAACTTTTTTTCAATATTAAATTGTATTTATTTTATCACGTATTTCGCTGAACATTTAATCTTTTGATCACAACGTTTTATTATAAAGTAATTAAAAAGATAACAAAAAACACTTGATTTTAAAACGTAATTTATTAGTCGTTAAAAATTTTTTTTTTTTTTTAAATATTTTAATAAATATTACATGACATCTTTTTGAAATATTTATTTTTATTTTTTCTTATGTTATTACGCACTCTAAGATATAAAATTAGTATTTTAATGTCATACAGAGTAGCGACCGAATTTTATAAAAAAAAAATATTTTGATCAGTTCCCAAATCTAAGTTTAACATTCTTAATTCTACTTCATCATTGCTATTTTTGCTACAACTATAACTCTTTAGAATATGCTTTGATTGAATATAAAAAAAGTAGAATATAAAGCTTAAATTGTTTAATAAAAGGTGTTTGATTGATGCTCATATAGTACGTGAATCGAATATCATTTTTATATTTTTTAAATTATTTTGTAAATAAATAACGCAAAGAGTTAATTTTTCCAACATTTTTTTTCAAATTCCTTTCTCAATCAACGTAATGAACTCGATAAGTTTCTGGAAAAAAAAAATTTTTTTATATAGTCATAGGGGAATACAGAAATAGATTGTGCTCATTAAATAGAAATGTTAAAAGAACTCGGTCTCTTAGTGTTGATTAATATAGCAAAATTTTACAGTCATTTGAAAATTTTTATTCTTAACAAGCAATTTTCTAAATGTTTATTAAATGTAATTAAATATGACACTTTGTAAAATGCACTTAAGTCGATTGTGACAATTTAGAATAATAAAAACTTAACGAAAAAACAAGAACAGATTTTTTATTGTTTTTGTAGTGATAAGCACTAAGAGTGTAAAAGAAACGTGTTTTTTTACGCATAATCTGTAACTCTTAGCTATATTTAGAAGGCACTTAACAGAATTGAAATGAAGCATATAATATTCATCGATAATTTGAATCAACAATTTTTTGAACATTACGTTTTTTTAAAGAGAAACCAGATTGGTCGGTTTCTAAAACCACTTTTTTCGTTCTATACATATTATTTTTTTATTTTAAATTTGTAGTTTCAGTAGAATTGTTGAAAAATATATAAATTCATTCAAGTTTCAAAAATAGAATTATGAAAAATTTGTTATCTTTAAACTCGGGAGAACATATTAGAATGATATTTGTGAAAAATCAAAATTTATTTATTAATAAAAAGCTCGTTTTACAATTAAAAAGAAAAAGTTTGAAGAAACACAACACGTTTCTTCTTTTTTTTTTATTTTTCAGAAAAAATACTTTGTTTTAAAATTTTTATGACTCAACGAAATATTTATTTGATAAACGTTTTCTTATTGACTTAAGCCTCACCGTCTCAGTATTCTCAGCAGTTATGTCAACAAATTGTTTTGTTTCTATTAACTCATCCAGTAATTTCAGTTGTACATATAATTTAATTTATTTTTTATTCTGCGAATAATTATTTTCAATATTTATATTTACTTCCAATTGAATAATTAGTTATAATATTATACTACGACAACATAAATTTTTAATTTAAATTGTAAACATTATTTGATATTTTTTGAGATTTAAATGATTAATCAGTTTCTTCTATAGCTTTTGAAGAAATGCATTTATTTATCTTGCTGTCGTAGTTTGAAATTGTATAATTTAGAACTACTAGTTTTACAGATAAAATAAATAAAATGAAAGATTAATGAAATTTTTTCTAAAATCGAATAAAATTAAATATTAATCTTTTATTTTCCACTAAAGTATACGCATAACTTAATTTTTAAGTATATATACATAAACATTTTCGTCATTTTACTGACGTCGATAGGCCTCATTTATATGTGCAAAGAGCATATGACGAAATATAGCGGAATAAAATAACTGATCAATAAAAAAAAAACAGCAGCAGCAACCCAATGTCAACCCATAGTATACGAGTGGGTGTGCTGTAAAGAACTGAAAGAAGAAATGAAAGATAGATGTTATAAAGAAATATATTAAAAAAAAAAATAACCGAAAAAAAATGAGCGGATACGCTAAAAAATATATGATTAAAAATGTAAATAGTATGCGAAAAAACGAAGGCTAATATTACAAAAGTTAAAAATAACAAATTCTTTTTTTTTTTATCACCAAGTGCTCAAGTACTGAAATGAAACACATATACTGATTGACAAAGACCATAATTAAATTTTATTATTCTATGTTATATGTAAATTGATAATGCTGCCACTGTTTAAAAACAAGAATACTAGTTTAGCTGAATTTATTATCTACGCTTGTTTGTTACTTGGACTACAAATTAATTACAATAACACGTAGAAGACCATTTAACTTAATTTTTTTATATTAACCCATTTATTGCAATTTTTTTTTATAAGAATTTTTGTTAAAATTTATAATAATATGTTGTTCCTTATAAAATTTCAAGGCAAAAAAAGTATTTTTAAAAAATTTGAAACCTTATCAATTTTTGCTGTTGTTTTATTAGAATTGCAAAATTATAATTAAAAAATATTTTTCGGCAAAAATATATTCTCTATCGTAGAAAAATTATGTTTGAAATTTTTCAAAATTTTCCAATTAACTTTGCATTAGTTATTATCAATTGTTACTAATTTGGCTACGCGATATGATTTTTTAGAAGTCAAAGCATACAAAATGTTTGAGTTTATAACAGTTTTGACTTGGAATACGAATACGTATTTCTCGAAAATAATGAGAAACTTTTTAATTTTAAAATTGAGTTTTATCAAATATATATTTAGTTGTGATAGTGTCAGATATCTTCTAGTTAAATTAAATGTATGAATGTTTCTGCTAACTATATACGAAACGTCCCAGAAATGTCAACTAAAATCGTTGAAAACTTTACTTTATGCCCATATCGTAGCATTGATACTGTATAAATTATATAGTACACGCTTTTCCATTTTGATAAACATTATTGTGTTCAAAGTTATCTGTGTTTTTCAAAAAAATTTTCAAACTTGTTAAAATTTACCTAGTTTATCATTATTACGAGCTTTGATACAAAATTATAATAATTTTTTTAATGAATGATGAAAATACTTTGCTATAATTATGAAAGATAAACAAATTCAATGCTTGTGAAACATTTTTTTTAGATAAATTAAGATTTAATATTAATAAAATATAAAACGCACGAAATAGTGTACGATATATTCTAAAATGTTTTCATATTCTTTAATTATCGCAGTATTTCGTGTTATCTTTATGGTACTGCTAATTAGTATGTTTTTGTAAAGAAATTTTTATAGATAGTTTAGTTTTAAATTTTTCATTCCACGTTACGTATTTAAACAATTCTATTTTTAATTTATGATAATTTTTTAGTCACCTTTTACAAACGTATCATGAATATACATTATTCATTTTTTTTTCAATAATAAATTTTCCTTCTGTATATCATAAATCGCTTTAAAATTAACAAAAAGAAAAAATAAATTATTCCGAAACAATGTTGATATTTAAAAATATTATTTTTTCAGAACACGTCCGTTTTGGAAAATCATCACTGGAGATCGGCAGTTGGTTGTCTTTTAGAAAGCGGAGTCTCGGCACAGCTTCCGGATCGAGTTAAGCCTGAGCTTCAACGACACATAAGCTCTCTTATTCTCGCGACGGATATAACGCGACAGCAAGAGTTTCTTACTCGTTTCAAGGTATGCATATTAACATTTCTCGTATATACTTAATATTTTTAATGTATCTTTGGCAATGGAATTTTAAAGTCGTTATTTAAACTGTATCACGTGAAATAATGTTTATAATACATATCTTAAGGTTATTCAACCGTTTAACAAACTTTTTTTTATTTAAATAGAATCGCTTATCATAATAACGAAATTTGCAATGTTATACTGTGAGCTTTGAGATAATCACTAGCAAATAAAGCTTAGATTGCCTCTTAATTGACTAAACTTTTTCTTTTTAAACATGAAAAGCAACGCGAATAATTAAAATTTAAAAATTGCTTAGGTAGCATATATGTAACATTAAAAATAAAAAATTGCTTTTCATCATAAATTTAATTTAAAAGAAAGATTGTTGATCAACGCACTTTTTAAAAGTATTCGCGTGTGCGTAAGATAGGTTTAATTTTCATCGAGTCTATTTTGAATAGCTTGGCTTATAAATTTATTTATCTCGCACATACTTAGAGGCTTATATACACGTGCGTGTTTTAAAATATCCAACGCAATACTATTTATGCATCTCAAGTGCAAAGTTCGAGTATTTTATAAACTTTATTTAACTTGGCAACAGTATTGACTCTTATTTCACGCTAAATTATGACAAATATAACGAACTATTTGTATATATCTGCACTTACAAAATCTTATGATTTAATTAATAAAATTTATCAATTTTCTTTTTTTTTCTATTTATATTGAAATATTTTCAAAACACAATAATTATTTAGCCAAGTGAATTTTAAAAGGAGGACATTTCACTTGTAAATTTAATATTTTCATACGTCCTTGCTCAAGTATTTTTAAAGGAAAAAAACTGTATTCTGTTATTATTATTTTTTTCATAATAGTTACTGAAACTTACGATATAATGGCTATTTTATTTAAATATTTAAAATAGGCAAGATATTGTGCTATAGTGAATACTAATATTTCCGGAAATAAAGATCCAATAAATATTATGGTAAACGAGTGATTAAAATGTAAAGTTATTTTATTTTATTCAACGTGTTACATCTTAAAATTGTGAGATGATTAAGCACAAAAAGTAGTTCTTATTGAATTTAATAAAACAGACATATTAATTGTAATATTTAATCATTTTTCCAGCTAAAATTATTTTATTAGTTTCGATTGCTGGGTTTAAATTTATAGATTTTAAACAAATTTAATCTTTGAATCAATAAGAAAACAATTACAGCTAAAATTATTTTATTGCTTGGTTTAAATAGACTTTAAACTAGTTTAATCTTTGAATCAATAAGAAAACAATTTTGACATTTTATAAATTAAGAATTTTTTAAAGATTTGTAAACTAAATATGTCATTCTTTGTAAAACTTGGATTCTTTTACTTTTTTTATATACAGAGCTATTTGGATAATCGAGAACTAGATATGCAGCAGCCCGATAAACGTCACTTTATTCTTCAAATAGCATTAAAATGTGCCGATATTTCGAATCCATGCAGACCTTGGGACATATCGCGCAAATGGGCCTACAAAGTCTGCGAGGAATTTTTCCGTCAAGGTGATTACGAGCGTCAACTGAATCTCCCTGTAACTGCTCTTTGCGATCGTCATACAAACAGTATACCAAAAATTCAAGTTGGTTTCTTTAAATTTGTCGTGTTGCCATTGTACGAAGAATGGCATAGATTCCTCGACGATAGCTTTAGCACGTCGCTTATGAAACATTTAAGATCTAATCAGAAACAATGGGAAGCATTAATACAAGAGGAAGCTGCCGCCGCTGTTGTTGCTCTTACTCAAGAAACTATGATTTCTGAGCCACCGACTGAAGCTATTGAAGCATCCGAGGTCAGTTTTATGATTGTAAAGAATTTTTTTGTTTATTGTATACTTGATCTTTCTATGATTTTTTTCAAAGGCAAAGAGTAGGTATTCAACAATAGATGTTAAATTTTACATATGAAATAGTTTTAACACAAATAATTCAAGAAATTTAAATTTTTTAAATGTTATACTTACCCTGTTAGTTATTTATACAAATAAGTATGCGTCCAACTAGCTATTTTCTACTTAAACACGTAATGTCATACTTCCTCCTCATGGAGATTATAAACCCACCTTTTATGCCTAATTGCATTTCATCAGTCTTCTAGTTTGTGACGTTTTTTTTTATTTCTTTCTCCATATACTTTACAAAATTATAGCAATAAAAAAGCTTTACGCGCACCTTCAGTCGTTAAAACATTTAATTTTCTCTTTTAATTAACAAATTTACTTCATTCGTGTGCTGGAGTAACAAAACGTTTGATGACACCGAAGCAACTCGAACCGGTAGTTTTGAGCAGTAAAGAGTACCTATAATTAACAAGGCCAGATCGTATGACTGCCTATGAAACTAATTGAACAAATTAAACTAACTTTAAATCGTAAGATTTGAGAATTAAAAATTATCTAAATTGATTTATTATTATCTATTCAATTATTCAATCAAAAAGAAGTGTTAATTTTATTAATTTTAAAATATTCGTTAGTCGATAATTTAGGATTTTTTAATAGTACACGTTTCTTTATAATGAAAATCTAAAAATGAGCCGGAAGCTCGTTAAAACATAAATAAATATGGATCAATAACTCATAAGAACGAAAATAATTTTTTTTGTTTGGAAAAAGGTATTGAAATATACGTATCGATTGATTTTGATTTTCAGTGCACGGAAGAAGACTCAGGTAGTTTTGAATTAGCGATTCCATCGCCAGGTTTGGCTCCACCATGTCATGCCGATGGTCGTCGTCATTCGGTGCCACTCGGCGTATCTCGTAGCTTATCGTTGGCACCGCGACCAACAACAGCACGGCGTGAAAGTTTACCAGGAGGCGCAGGTTCTTTAATGCCCTCTAGAATCTCATCACGTAGTAGTTTACATCGTTCGGAGGCGTCACCCAGCGCTGCGGTCACAGCTTCCTCGATGTCACCTGCTCCTAATCCTGAGAGACCAGTCAGTGCTGAGAATCTCTTACCTGATACAAGTATAGCAAGTATTGCTAATAGTCTCGAAGCATCTAGACTTAGCAGTCTCGTACAACAACAGCCATGGTAAAAACATATTAAAAATTAATTAACTTCTGATTAATTCAATAAATTGATTATATTTAAAAAATTAAAAAAATACATAATTCAAAATAATGATTAATTTTTTATAGGGAGCAACAATTGCTAGAGCAGCCAGCACCAACAAGACAAGGTACGCTGACACGCCAGCAAACGTTCCCACCAATTCAGCCATATGCACGTAAGCGTTACATGTCGACGACAGCAGAAATGTCACAATGTTGTACAGAAGTACTTCTTGAAGCGGATAGTTCATCCTCTCGTTCAGCTTCACCAGCGCCTAGGCCTCCAAGTAGCGTAGCTTATGATAAAGTTGGTTTGGATTCTTTATCGCCACCGACAACTCTAACAACTTCGTCAAGTGCTACGGGTGAATTGCGACGACATTCAACACCGGCACAAAGTAAAACTCGAAGCAATGTTGTTGGTAATGGACATGGACGGCGTTTTACAACTATTCCTTTGACTCAAGAGGATGGTAAACAACAAGATATTGGTCAAAAAGTCTTCTTTATTGGCAGTCCTCCAGATTCACCACCGAGACATACAAGTGCTACACCATCTAGTGATAGTGGTAGTGGTAGTGTTGGTGGAGAACCTAGAAAAAGCGTGGATAGCGTTAGTCTGCCTGGCAATAAAAGAGACTATAGCGACTCGACAAGGGAAAAGAGTTCTAAAATGCTAAAATTGATGAAAGAAAATGTCGATCCACGAGCAAGTGACGATCTCAAGGGCTCACATGTGCTTAGTAACCGACGTTCAAATAATCAGGTAATTTTTCATAATTACAATATCACTTTAATAATAACACCAATAATAAATATATTTTAAAATATTTACTTTTGCAGGGTTGGGCAAAGAGAAGAGGTTCGGCACCAGTGGGTCTTTTGGCAAGGCTTGATGATACATCAGCACCAAACCGCACAATCGAGCCTTACTCCAGGCGTGGCTCCGTTCCTGCCGACATAACGATTCATCCAAGTTAATACAATTACACATTTTAATTGAACGCACTTTTTCTATTATTGCAAAAAAAAAAAAAAATTTATTATCCTGTAGCTTAAATTTTCTTAAAATCTTACTTGAAAGTTTATTTGGCATACTTGCTTGCTTGCACAGATGGAGGAATTAATCGAGTCGGTATGAACATTCGCACTGAGAAGCTGTCTAGCAATAAGAGACGGTCAAGTTTGCCACACGAGGCAGCTCTTGGTACTTTACTTGGTAATTTGGCTCAGCTGTCAGGTAATCGAAAACAAAATTATTTCAAATTATTATATTGAATTTTGTTAAAGTTATGATATCCTTATAGATTATAGAAGCATTTTATTTTAAAAAATCAATTTTGTAATTAATAAAATGTTGAAATTTATTTTTACATAATCTGAATTTTATGATATAATCTAAATCTTATTTTATAAATGTTTAGCTGATCGTGAGAATTATCCGCTGAACAACAACAACAATAACAATAATAATACTGGCAGCAATAATAATGGTTTCTCGCGACTGACTCTCGAGACAGCCATGACAACCACGACGACTACGAATACGGCTATTCTGAGTTCGCGGCGAGGCTCAGTGCCGGCCGATATATCGGAATTACGACGCGATCTTCTCGGACGTGGTAGTATCAGCGGTGGTGCTGGTAAATCGCGCAATAATCGTAGCAGTAAAAAACTGTTGCGGAGGCGAAGCAGCGGTGGCCCCGAAATGTTTGCAAGTGGTGCAACAACAACAACCGCCGATGGAAATGACAATGCAACTTGTGGTTGGCACAATAGGTCTAAGCGAGACTTTGGTAAAAGGGATGGCTCTATCATTGCTGAATCTACGCCTATAGTAGTCAAAAGAAGGGGCTCGTTACCCATTGAAATGCTCACAGTTTCATTAACTGGCCGTTACATACATAGATAGGAGCGAGTGATGTTGCGCATGTGAGAATCGAAAAAGGACGATTATTGGCACTGCGTACCAAAACTTGCCAGCTTGAGATGAATTGAACCGTGAATTTATAAATGTAAGATAAGATTCATTAAAGTAAAGCACACCCTGTCGAATTCTTATCATATGATAAGCGGATATTTTTATTAAATATATTTAAATGAATGCAGTTATATTGCATTTTTTTATAATTAATAAATCTTGTTAGATTATTATTTAATTTTTATCTATTGGTTTATTTACTGAAAATTAATTTAATTGTAAGATATGTATTATGCATTTTAAAAATTTTTCATGTTATGTAGAATATATTTATTTATTGATTTTTAAAAAACTATTGATTTTCTTCTGAATTATTAATAAAATATGTATGATGAATGCATTATTGAAAGTTTATTACTAAAAGAATACGCACGAATATTGTTTTTATCTCTGTTAAATAATAACTTGATTTTTTTCGATAATATTATTAAAATGATCTCTTATGACGGGGTGTGTTTACGTGTCTGGCCCAAAATAAAATGAAATTAAACAGTTCTTGATTGTGAATGAAAAAAGTCTCGCAAAAGACTGGATTATAATTCTTGTCTATTTACGTGTATGTGCGTGTGACAAAATTTACAACGATGAGCACTACTTCAAGAACCAGCTGTACCGGAGGTTTCGGTCACATCGGCGCATCGAAAGCATCGATTTGAAAAATTGTGCGGACCACTACCTCCAAGATATTTGTCTCATTTCAAAACAATCGAAAAAGAAAGAAAAATAAATAATCAATTATCATTAATAGCGACGATAAACGTGAAATTATCCGATGATCTTACACACACACCCATTAATAACGTTATCCCGTTAAGAAAACAAAAAAAAAAGAAATACACAAACGTTAATTGTTCATCTTACGTGTCTTACTTGAGACACATCGAGTTGCAATCAGTTTTGGACCGTCCGTTTTATTCGGATTATCCGTTACAACAAACAGGAACACACAGCGAGCATCAACACGAGAGACTGGTTATTTACCATGTTTTACCCAATAAAAAGTCTGATTATGCGTGAGCAAAGGAATGACAAATTGCGTAGTATGTAATTATCATTTTTTTTTTCATTCAATTATAAACACAAAAAAACGAGAGAGATCTATCAAATTGTAATAAGATTATATATCACTTTCGTATAATCAAAGGATATAGTCACCAAATATTTACATTTTTTATTGAATTAAATTGAAAGTAGTATAAAACAAAACGTCTTTTAATCAGCTTGCATGCGTTCGCGTTGAAAGTTATTAAGTTATAAACAAACGCAACCGAAGGATATAATTTCTGCCATATTTTGTAGATAACAATAAAGTTTTTTGTACAGATAAACATTATTATCTGGCTTCCTTGCACAAAAACACTAATATCAAAGTTCATACAAAAAAAAATTGCTTTTAATGTGTGCGTATACACATATATATGTGTTGATCATAAATATGAAAAGAAAACTTTGGTGTCTCTAATCCCCTTGATTAACATTAAACAATATTTATTCGTTAGATCAAGCTCCACAAGTCTTCCCGCGGAAAATTCCACAAGTCTGGTCACAAAAATGTGCAATACGCACGCCAAATTCATGTGTGCCATATTTGTTAATTCAAAATCTTTAAAATTTGCACTTGACTTCTTGGTTATTCCTTGCTCAATGTAGATAAATTTTGTTAAATTATAATTGAGAAAAAAAAATAAAAAAAAACATTGAACACAGGGTTGATCAACATGATTTTAATTATTAAGAAAAACCAGAAAGAAAAAAATATATAGGTACCAAGAAGGAACAAGACTGGTAGAGAACTACAGGGCTATAAAGCCAAGAATTTAACAACACAAGTAGTTTGTGAAAAAAATTCAAAGTATCTTATTACAAATACGAATTATACTGTTTATAAGAATTCGCTTTCATTTTGTTAAAATTACATTTAACTTACATAACAATTAAAATATAAATAAAATAAAATCAAGACTTAAAGAGATATACTGTACCAATTATAAATAAACAAATTACCAACTAAATTTATAATAAATCAAAATTATTAGCTTAAAAAGCAAAAAAAAAGAATGCCTCATTTTAAAAGAATTACATTAAAAGAATTAAAATTTGTAATATAGCTTTCAACTGGTAACCGTGAATATTTTTAATCTCTCCTAAAATCCGTCTTATCAGAAAATTTTTTAAGTAATTTTTTTATTTAGATTTATTAAATTTAAAAGTGAAACTAGATCTTGTATTCAATATGCCCAAGTACAAAGTAGCTGCGAAGAGAACGTCTCTTGCGTTGTTGTTCTTTGGACAACCATCTGAACGCTAATAAAAAAAAAAATTAAGTAAATAAATGAGGTAATTGGCCGAAACTGGTGCCATTGCAATTCCGATCATATTAGATAGTAGTTAGATAGCCTCAATGCTGTAGACTTTTCATAAGGAGGTGTGATTCATGCGAAATATGCAGCATGTAAGAATCAGCTACATGAAATATTCAAGCAGTAATACGAGAATAGATTTTTTTAAATAACATTAATTTTTGTGAATTAAAATTGTTTTTGTTAAATTAATGCATTTTAGACTTGGAAATTTTTTAGCAGCATAAAATAAAAATGATAAAATAAAATTTTTAATTGTAAGTGTTAATAATAAACAGGTAAAAATACATGTAGCTGATAATTTCATGAAGCAACTTATAATTGTAATAAAATCATTTTTCAGCAATCCCAGTTAGTAGTCATCATTCATCATCATTCATTAGCGTTATCGTTGTTGTATTAATAAAATAATACCTCGAAAGAAAAAAAATGAAATGTTTATATAGGTAGTTTTAGAGCATTAGACAATAGAAAATGTCGTAAAGTAAAATGAATTTAAAAAAAGAAAATGTTTGATCAGTTAGTAGCAAAGATGCTGTGAATAGTGGAAGAGTGAGAGATGAGAAAATATTAGATCGTTGAAGTAATAATCATAATTTTTTAAAAGTTGAAAAAAACATTCTCTTCATAATGATATATTTGAAGCAAAAGAATCAGTGTTTTGATTCATGCATTAGCACTGATGAAAAATCAAAAGTTGATCAAATTTCAATAAACCAATGTCCTTAATATTTCTAAATCGCTCATCTTGAATTTACTACTCATGCTCGTTCATTGTCTGATGTAAAATCTCTCATTATGGAAAAGTAATAAATCATTAAACATTCAAGCGATTTTATGGTGTGTGTTAGTGTAAATTTAGGAAAAAATTCAAGTATTTGAATAAAAAAGATATTTATAAATAATTAATCGCATAAAGATTCAAATTTTATTTGATGATAATACCAAGTAATTTATTATTTTAAATCGTTACATTGAAAAATCCGCTAAATTTTTTTTAATGAATCCAGTTTTTAATTTTCAAAATTATAACTGTATGAATTGTGTATATATGTACTCTGAATACATTTTATGCTTGATACAATGCAAAAATACCTAATAAAGAATTTATCAATATTTATTTATATATGACTCTTTTTAAAAAAACTACTGTATTATATGATGCGTTAAAAAAAGTCGATGATTTGTGTTATAAGACAAGCAAATTGTATATTTTTTTTAATATAAAAATTATAATAAAATAATTTTGTTATTGAAGGCATGATCGAGCGGGCAATTGGTTTTTCAGAGAATTGATCAATTATACTTGTATGGAATCTTTAATGACTATGTATGTAAATTATTAAAAATTCTTAAAATGTGGCTTTTAAGTCTCTCTCTCTATCCAATTATCTCTCTTTCTTTCTCTTACTTTCTCTATTTCGATTTGTTGGAATTACGAATATTAACCACTAATGTCATAAAATATTATGAAAAAAAAAATATAAGAATAAAGAACTCGAGTGTCAAGCAGACTAAAAAGCTAAGTAAAAATAAGTAGATTGAAAAACAACAAAAATGAAAAAAAAAATAAGAATTTCCAAAATCTAAACTAAAGTGCTCGTCAATACTCTTTCTCAAAACTTTTCGAGTGATTTCAAAGCACCCTTGGGTTAAAAATGAAATAATAATAATGAAAAAAATAAAATAAATAAATGTACAATCTGCGTATAATTGCCCTATATTATAATGTAGATATACGTCGGTAACGTCGTAACTTGACTTGTCAACCCGTCGAGACTGATAAGCAACTCAAATTATAAAATGAAAATGAGAGCGTACGTGTAAAATGACTGCCCTAGTTAGAAAATTTCATTGAATACAATAAAGAATGGTTAAAAAATCAAATTATCTTTTATTATATATGAATTTCTTTTTCAAAAATATATGCTTCAAATTATATTGTGGATATTAAACAGTTTTAATTAAGGAAATGAGTATTCATATAATATGAATTATAAGGGCAAAAGAAAAATGTATATTCATATCTACTCATAATGCAAGTAAGTATAATATTTTAATTTAAATTATTTAACAAAATTATTGCACAAAAATTGAATCACAGAAAGTATTTATTTTATTTTTTTATAATTATTCTTTTCAACTATACCATTTATTTTATGAAGTTATTAATTTAATTTTTCTTTATATAAAGGAAATGAATCTACTTTATTAAGTTTTATTTAATGAATAAAAAAAGAGTTACATAAATGAACAACAACCATTCATAAATTGTAACTTTTTTTTAAATATTTAACGTCGCTGTATTTATGCTATCATTTCGATGCTACTTAGCGACGAAAATTATATCAGTATGTTTTTGAATAAAACACATAACTTATAATGGCACTTGTAACAATCGACCTAGAGCGGGATTCGAACTCGGGATCTCGAGATTACGAATCCATCGCTCTACCGAGTGAGGATGACCTTATGAATCTACAAATTGATGCTCACAGAATATTTTTTTTAAATAAACTGATTTTTCGTTATATTATTATATTTTCTTTTTACATCTTTATAACTACATTTATTTTTACCGCAGATTCAAAAAATTAAAAAATTTGATATTTTAAGATATTTTTTTCGACTCCAAAAGTCAAAAATAATGGAAATTATTTAGTTTATTAATTAAAAACCTTTTATTAACATTTTTTATTTGATTCTTACATTACAAAAAGTATTTTATTATTAAATTATAAACTGATTATTTTTTTTTAATTTTATTTAACGTTGCTATATGTATGCCATCATTACGATATGCTAATTAGCGACGGAGGTCGTCAGTGTGTTTGTAAACAAAGTACATAAAACGTACAGTGGTGCTTGTATTAATTGGCCGAGAGCGGGATTCGAACTCGGGACCTCAAGATTAAGTCTATCGCTCTACGAAACGAGCTACTGACGACTTCATAAACTGATTATGATAAAATGATACTAAATATAAAATGCATAATCTTAACTACGATTTCACATAAAATAAGCAAAAATATAATTTTCACTGAACCATTAATAAAGTCATTTCAATTCAAGCATGTAGCGTCTATTCGCACAATTTTTAAATGAAAGATAAAATCTTTAATTTTTATCCGTACGATTTAGAAAGAATTTAAAATGTTTAAAAAGATTGGCGATTGCGTTGTTTATTAATAATAAAAAAGTGCATTTTTATATTTATTTATAATACAATTCGATATTTAAATTACTCGTACTTTAAATAATAAAATTACCTATTTAAAATATAACGCAAAATAAATTTAAAAAATTAATATCAAAATAATGCTATATTTAAAAAAATTCTATTTTATTTTAAATCTTATCTCTAGATTCACGTGGATTTGAAACTTGTCGCAGTGCGTAAACATCGTGTTCTTATCAAAACAAAATCCCGCATTTATCCTATCATTAACAATAATTTGTCTTTCCATTTTCAATATAATATCGGTCACCTGCGTGAATAAATGATAAAGAGAGCTCAATCCAAGTTTTTTATAATCGCTTTTATGCATAAACATAAAAAACAATTGAAAATTAATTTTCAAAAATTTCATAAAGGAATATTCAAAATGTATTCTCTACAATTGCAAAATAAGCTTAAACTTAGTTCACTGCGCATTTTCTGGCGCGAAATAAGTCGCGTCGCGGATTGGCCATTGCGTCATATTGCGCACCGGGCAAAACTTGTTATGAGACTTCGTTTCATTTTGCTTTCTCTCCGTCTCTCTCTTTCTCTTGCATTCTCTTTTTCTTCCATGCAGAGTTAGCAGAGCCGTGTTCTCTATCTTTGTTTCTTTGTTTAACCCGCGCGCACTTGATTGAAGTCCATAACCATCCCCCCACCTGGTTGTGTTTTTTTTAGTGAACGGACCGCCATATAACAGTGACGGACACATGCCGCGTCGCGCAACTATTGAAAACTTAAATTAATTGCGTTACGTAAAGTTTAAATTAAAGGATTGGAAAGGAATAATATTATTTGATCCTCCTAGAAGTGGTATGTGTGTATAGCAACAGCTCGCCACCCCGCGCGCTGGCTCCGTTGGTCAAAATGGCGCGGGATCAGCAAGCGTTTCCCGCTTTTTAAGGTTATATATTTTATTCGATATAACTTTAAATATCTTCGATATCAATTCAGTGATAATAATTACAAGACTATGAAGAAAAAAATCAAAACATTGTTAAACAAGTTTTGAAAAAAAATAAGTGCATTTTTAGTGGAGATACTTTGAAGATCGCGAAGTCCGGCGCGCGTCGTCGGATTTGTGCGCGCTCCAATACATACGTATATCTTTTACGTAGCCCAACTCCAAGTGTTAAAATATAAGTGTAATTAAAAAAGCAAAGTAATTTTAATACTTTGAAATTAAAGGAACTGGCGTAGGGTTAGTTGTTTTATGTTCTCTTACGTTGTATGAGTTATGAGGACAACGGAATGCCCGCAGGCGGTAACAGTCGTTTCCGCGGTTACCCAGCGCGGATGTCCGAGCGACAACAACTCGCTTTACTCTTGCAAATGACTTCACAAGAAATGACATCAGGTAAAAATTTCCTTTATTTCTATATATAACAATCTCTGTGAACGTTGGTTTGTTGTGCTTTTTTCCCGATCATCATTACGTTATTTGGATTTGCCTCAGTTAGTTCTATCTCTCTCTATTTTCTTTCTCTTTCACTCTTTTATGCCCCCTCTACTTAACGTTTCGTGCGCTCGATTCGTGTATATGTATTCTATCTCGCTTGCGCACATATGTTTTTGGTGCGTGTGTTAAAGCGAACGGGTTACAACGTTTTCCCGCGTGTAGTTTTCGGAGCACGCGCTCCAAAATCAAAACAAACACGCGTGCTGTAATGCGAGAGCCGGTGTAAAATATACACGTGATATTGAAAAATTTATTTTAATCAATGAAAACATAACTTCAAGTCCATGAAGTTTAAATGTATTGAGATTCTTTTGCAACAGCTTGAAAACTTTGTATCGAAATTGTTGACAATGTATTTGGTTTTCAAAAAGATTTTTTTTATATTTCTATATTAAGAATATATGTAATTATTTTTTTATTTCATTAATAAGCTTATCAAATCGAATAATACATTTTTGCATAATCCTGAAATAATGTAAAATAAAATTTATGATAAAATAGCATTTGAGTATCTTATTGATATTTTCAATGTTTTGATTAAAATAGTAAACTGTATAATAATTTAATTATAGGTCCCTCTAGTCGATCTGAAAGTACAATTCCTGTAAGTAATGCAAGATCATCTCCGTTGCAACATCAAAAAAGTAAAAGTCGTTGGTCTAACAAAAATGCTGATCTAATAGACACGTCATTTAATCGCCAAGATGATCGTATGCGCATCGTAAATGGCTGTGACCCGAAAGATCGAAATGGTAAGTATTTATTATTTTTATTTTAAGAGAGTTTGAAAAGATAAAAAAAAACAATCAGGAAGTTATTTGAAGAATAAATTTAACAATATATAATGTAGACATCAAAAAGATATGATACAAAGATTTTTAGATATTTTGTAGATGTATGTATCTATATATATGTTTTATTATCTATTAAAATTTTAGATTATTGAATTGTCTATACAAAATTTGACATATTTTAATTCAATGAAATAAATAAAAGTTATAAAACGAATTTTAGGTTTTAAATTATTTATATAATTCACATTTTTATAAATAATGCAGTATTTCATGCAATTTTAATGATTAATAATTTTTAGATCTATCAAAAAAATTTGATCTAAAAGCAGATAATTTCCTTCTCATACAAAACAAATATATTTAATTATATGAAAAAAAACAATACAAAAATTAAAATACTTTCATTTTTTGAACATAAAATGGGCTAAGTTTTCAGTGAACTGAAAGATCATATTCTGATGAAATAATATACTTTGTTGTTTATTTTACGTTAATTTTTATTAATGAATAATAAAAAATGGGTTCTGAAATAAAAATTAAATGTTTTTTTCTATAAAAATATAAATTACTTGAAAAAATAAGTTCATTTTCTCAAGTAATATTATTCAATAAAAAATTAGTTGTGATAATATCGTAGTTATTAAAAAATTGTCTTTTTTTATAAATAAAAAGATAATTAATAAAATAAACATAAAAATTATGCTTGAAATAATATTTCGAATGTCTTACAACGCACAATTTATGCAAAAATTACTTGATAATTATTTTTTGGAGCAACTTAGTCTCTTATCATATCTAAATCGATGCCCTGCCCAGTAACCATTGTAACCCCTTTTCAAATTATCCCTATTTTTTATTTTTCAAACATCTCCCTACAGCATTTAACTTCGAGAATATTATGCGCACGCTCAGTAAAATACAATAAATCATATATATAACATACATACATCTCTTATTTCGCAAATAAAGCCCGAGCTGCCAGAGACTCGCCCATTTACCAAGCTCCTTGCCACTAGATGACGCCGTTCGACCTTAGCACGCGAAAAATATAATAATAATAATAATAAAAATTTTCGTCGCTCTAAGGAAAGCGGAACGTGAACGTGTATAAAGTAAACGTAGTCTTCGTCGTCTTCGGCCGTCAGGCGACAATTTTTTTTTACTTTTTGGCTTTAAATACGTACAAAATTAACGACGAGACTACCGGAGCAGCAGACGCTGAAATACGAGACTGTAAAGAGAACAAGAAAGAGATAGAAGACTGCCACGGTCGCCTTTAACGCGTGAGATATATTCCTCTCGCACATCCTTTAAATGTATATATATAGAATTTATTAACGTAAGAAAGTAACATACAGCACTTCCTAATATAAAAGAAGATTTTGTATATAATTTTGTACATATAGATATATTAAAGTATCAATAAATTGGATATAATTTTGAGGTTAAAATATTTCTACATATATATGTGTACATACATAAGGCTCACACAGTTACCGCAAAATTCGATCACTGCCATTTGCAAAAGCGAAGAACAACGTATAAGTTAATACTGCCTGAGCAAGTAGTTGAGAAATAAAATTGCCTTATCAAACATGCGCTTTATCAATAGCCAATAAAAGAAAAGTTATAAACTCGTATTATAAGGTGTGTATGCGCGCGCGTCGTTCTTTTCTTGATAAACGAATAATAATAAAAAAAAAAGATTTAAGAGGCAAGGCATCGAATAAAGTGTCGTAAGCCGACATGTTCCTATTCAACATTACATGTAAGACACATCGTTCATAAAATTCAATATACGATAAATTAAATGAACGCATCTTAATATTTTTTATAAGTACTTTACATGACCTTTTTTTTTTAATTAGAATTTGCAAACTCGAATTCACCGGACGAGGTGAGAACAGCAAGTGGTGCAGAAAGCCCGGTAACTGCTGGCTCACCCGCTGAATGTGCTGCCACTGTTATCCAGGCAACATCATCGCCATCATCAACAGCAGCTGTTGATATAGATTCTAAACTTTCAACAGCATCAAATACTTCAACACAAGACGAACAACAGCAACACGCAGAAGATACCGGGGCTCCTTATGAGATGCGTAGGACGCCGCCGCAAAACAAAGGCAATTTTCTTTTATTTTTCATTTATTAACTTAAACGTGCATATGCGATTTATTTAGGAAAAATCAAAGTCGTTGGTTAATAAATAAATAAGAAAATCCATAATAATGTAAAGAATAAAAGATCTTTGACCTTACACGACGATCGATAACCCGTTAAATGCTTATCGGCTATATTAGTTAAACGTTAAAACTGCCAATATATGGACTTACAGACGTTTAATTCCGTTTTACTCATGAATTTTACAATTTTTAAAAATTAAATATTATCTCTTATACAATCATAGAATGATTATTCTTTAATGTGGAGATTTAAACAGTACTATAAATTAAATACATTAAAACGTGCAAAAAACAGTATATAATAATTGCATATTACGATGCACATAATACGAGCGAGTTCTACATGATTCTTAGAATCAAAGTTTCAAGCCGATTATGGTATCAAAAGCAAAGTGATACTTGGATTAAAATTTTCCAATTAGTATAAGTTTCAATTCTCTACACACACATACCTGCATACACTTGAAGAATGGGTACTGGTATATATAAATAGAGGATATACGAGTATGAAGAAGGAGGGGTGAATCGAGTAGGAAAGGAGGGGGAGATGGAGAGCAAGAGAGAAAACGATAGATAGAAAGAGAAGTATTTCAGAAAGAGGAAGATAGAGCAAACCGATGGTGTCGGGCGAGTCACAAGAGAGGAAACAACCGTCTCGTGTTGCACACGTAGTAAGAGTGTAGAGTGAAACGTGGACAAGGCATTAAGCGTGCCGACGCCAACCTAAAGAATCTTTTAATTTTGTATGGAAAGAAAAATATTTTATCTTTACTTATTGTGTGTATTTTTCTTATTTATTGGCTTTAATGATAAATTACTCAAAGAAATATAATTTAAAAAACGAAAATTGAAAAAAATATTATTCCTTTAGTGGACAGACAGGCTAGCGGACAGCAGCAAGCCGCCGGAGGTAGCGGTAGCTCAGGCGGCCGCGTCACACTCAGGTTGAATCAGGTGCGAGCTACAAGGGATGATAAAAAGGGAGCTAACACTGGCCCTGGAACAACAACAGTCACCAGTGGTCAAGGAAATAATTCATCAACTCGTCAAACTACTGGATCATCCACTGCTTTGGTAAGTTATTCATTTAAGAGTAAAGCAATTTTATTTTAGCTGACACATTTTACATTCGATTATTTATAAATTTAAATAAACTTTATCTATTTTTGTTCCGCTAATAAAATAAAAAAAATAAATAAAATTAAAAAAAATCAGAAGTCTTAATTATATATGTACATAACTAAATAAACAAAGATCTATATTTATTGTTTTCTGTTCACTATTATTCTGTACGTATGTTTTGATATTTTTAGATTGGCTATTTTTTGCACAATGTATCATTTCCATTAATAGATTTTAATTCTATAGATATTAAAATGCATAAAAGTTTTATTGCTTCAAATAATGCCAAATCTTGTGAAAAATATAATGAATATTTAAGTGAAGTAAAACATGTAAATTATAAACGTAAATTATTTAAATTTTTCTGGTTTAATTTTATAACTATTGATTAATTGATAATAGAATATTAACTTATTAAAACAACATAAAATCAATAAGCTATCAGATATTTTTTTTTAAAGAAAAATAAATATAAAGGATTGTTCAATTAAAATGTTATTTTATTTTGAACACATTTAAAATAAATAAATTCTATAAAAAATAATTGCATTGCATAAGTAATATAAAAAAATAAATTAATGTGTAATAATTGTTAATTCATTATAAATCACTGTTATCAAAAATTTATATTCATAATTCAAATAACATACTATATATAATCTTTTCATGCATTGCATAAAACTATTAATAAATATAAACATTGTTTTGCAGAGTTCAAATCAAATGGAGTCGTCTACCGGAAAATCTTCGAGTGGCAGTGCGTCATCGACGAGTGCCACTGCATCGTCAACAAGTAATCCTGTAACTGGCACCAATAACAGCGGTAATGCTAATAGCAATACTAATACGAATAATTCGTCGTCGTCATCATCTTCAGCTGACAACAGTGACGTATATGAATTTAAAAGCTCGAAGGAAGCGACCCCAGTTAGAGGTTCGAGTTCCTCGCCTAATCCCAACCCAGACAAAGATAACAAGGAAGCTATCTCCTCATCGTTACCCACAGCGAGTAGTAGTCAAGGACAGAATGTAGGTGGTGGAATAAGCGCTACGAGTGGTAATGCTGGTGCAGTAGGTGTGTAATAAATAAGTTCAAAATAAAAAAGTATTGTTTTTCCATTTTTATATACTATTTAAAAATTAAATCGCTCGAAATTTTTCATTTTAATACGAAATTAAAATGTTTAATTTTATAGGGATGAGCGGACAAGTCGGTTCTAGTACAACAAATTCATCAACAATTGCATCTTCAACGAGTGGTAATAATACTGTCGGCTCTTCATCGTCTGCATCGTCAACAACGGGAGGTGGTAGTACTTCAGCCGAAGCACTTTCTACATCGTCGACTGTCCCAATGTCGGATGAGCCGATGATGACTACTTCACCGCAATCATCTTCAAGCAACGTTGCTTCCTCTACATCTGCTAAGCGAGCTTTTGACAGTGAAAATTCTCAAACTGATGAGCAGGATGAAGAAGGACGCAAACGAAAAAAGAAAGATACAGAAAGCGGTAAAGAAGTTGGAGGAGTTAAAGGTGCAGTTGGGAGTAGACAGGCTGTTGGCAGGAACAATCCCGGCATCACCGATAAAGTAAGTATTTTAAATATCTGTAGCATTTGAATTTTATTGTTAAATAATCATTAATTAATACTTTTAAAATATTAACTAGTGTGCTAAGTCTGGTAAGCAAACTGCTGGAACAATGTCAACAAAAAGTGGTCAGAATAACTCATCTGCAAACTCAGAGCGTAAAAGTCCAAGCGCATCTTTGAATGCAAATAGTCCCAAGCCTTCCAATACTTCATCGAGTTCAACTACTAATAATCCAAAAGGCAGCACTCCGGCGACAGGAGAATCTGATGGTGAAGACGAACGATCTAAAAATTCGGATTGCAATTCAGCACCCAAAGTACCCCCCTTAAAAATTGTCATCCCGCAAAGTACAACATCTGAGCAAGAGCAAGGTAATAGAAATGGAAAAAATACGTCCAACAGAAGTCATCAATTACCGTACGTTGTTGCAAGTTCAAATAGTAATGATTCGATGGATAAAGATCAAAGTATGTCAGCTGTGACAAGTGGAACAACGAGTCCTCTTGACAATAATAGTACAACTTCTAAAAGTGATGAGAAAAAAGATTTTAGTGGGGCTTTAGATAATGAGTCACGATCAACACATCATCAACGAGTTTTAAGGAGTTCCCATCGCTCTGGTAACGGTAGTAATGGCAGCACAGGTACTCGCGAAACATCCAGCAATATTCCTGGTAATGGAAATTATTCTAATTCGTCACCATTACCAGCAAACGCTGCAGATCGATCAAATAATTCATCACCTCAGCAAAGACATCATTCGCCAACACCTGAGACTAGTGGGGTATCAGAAACTAGTAAATCGATACCTACGGATTCAACAATGCAAAATAGTCCTGCGGTAAAATCAAGTAATACCACAGATAAATGCGAAAAAAATGTAGAAATAAAGAAAGAACCTGGAGATATTCCAGACAATGGTATTAAAAAAGAAAACACAAGCGAAATGACAAATACTACGTCACAAGCACCCGTCGAGCTTCACCCAAGAAAAAGAAAAATGAAACCAAATAAAGAGGCTCAACAAGCAGCAGCGACAGCAGCAGCTAATGAAACAACAGAGACAACAAGCACTGGACCTGAAGTTCATCCACATGATCAACCTATTACGAATTGTTATCAATTGTTTTTGAATATAAGAAAACAAGTGAGTAAAAACTGGCTGTCCAAAATTATTTTAAATATTTAAAGTAATAATACATTTTTGTTATTAGTAGCATATTTTTTAAACTTCGGTTTTTAACTATTTCAGATTGATAGAAGAAGAAAAGGTTTATTTCCAGTTCAACCTAAACCACCGCAAGGTTTTAAAGATTATTTGATGAATCGTTGCACATATTTACTTGCTGGGAGAGCAAAAGAAGAACCAACTATTCAACTGCCAGTTAATCTTATGCCTGCTATGAAAGATCTCTATATAGAACAAGAAAAAGAAAGATATCGTTTAAGAAATCAACATATGGTCGAGAAAGAAAAATTAGTCTTATCAGTGGAACAGGAAATACTTAGGGTGCACGGTAGAGCCGCTAGAGCTCTTGCTAATCAATCACTTCCATTTTCAGTTTGCACTATTCTCAAAGATGAAGAGGTTTATAACGTTATCACACCTGAACAAGAAGAAAAAGATAGAAACGCAAGAAGTAGATATAATGGTCGATTATTTTTAAGTTGGCTGCAGGACGTTGATGACAAATGGGAAAAAATTAAGGTTCGTACCAATTACAATTTATGAAAACTTTTTTTAGAAAATATTTGATCTGATCCATGTTTTTTTGAAAAAAATTACAATTATATGTTTATTTTTACAATTGATTTAATAACAAATAATTAGAACCTGAATCATTAACTGAAATCTCTTTAGAGACTATAGAAAATTAAAATAATGATGTTAAAATTATTTTAATTTATTTAAATTAAAAAATGCAATAATATAATTAGTACAAATTAATCATTTTGAAATTAACTATGTCATTAAACAAAATTATCTTTGTTAAAAAAATTGTCTTCTATAATGAATAAATAAAATATAAGCATAATTTGTTAATTTTTTTACTTTTCATGAAAAATTTGAAATAAATGAAAATAAAAAAAATTTAAATTATAAAAATTAGTTGATTAATGCAAAAAATATGTATATAAATATAATTTCTATTCTCATTCAGGAAGCAATGTTACTTAGACATCATAATGAGGCAGAATCTTTACATGCAGTACAACGTATGGATTGGGAATGGAAATTGAAGGAAGTAGGACTTTGTGAATTTAAAGCTACACCTCAAATAGAAGATCTCCATGTACCTATGGTACATGTTTCTGATGACTTTGATCTTTTACCGGCTTAAAGTACTTGAACTGAATTTATATCATGTTCTTGTTGCATTATCTTTGAATAACTTTTAAAGATATTATCTGTGATCTTGCCATGTATAATGTATGTATGATGCGTGAGTGCATAGTGAAATACCATAAGGTACAATGTTGCATTTTGTCGAATCATTCTAAATGACTGAAGATCATGGAAATCATATTTTTTTACGCCATTTTATTATTTTATCACGATAACTTTATGTGATTGACCGACTATCATGTTAACTTGTTTCATAAATGTCTGTCTTGTCAGCTGGGTAATTGTAAATCAAGTCAGTTTATGTGTAAATTTCAAATTCATCATTTTCATCTAAAAAAGTTTTTACAACTACCCTTCACTGAGGTTCCATTCATTGTACATATTTTGTAATTAGAATACTTCATTGTAGTGTTAATTAGAATATAAAAATGAACCACGATGAGGTTAATGTACAGTAAAAATAAAAAAACACTATGACTAGATTTATGCTTTAATTATTGCCTTTTTTTATCAATCCTTACTCTAAAATTTAATGGTTTATCATAACCCATGATTTTTATATAATGGTCTTGATTTGTAAAACCTTTTGAATCTATAAATACTGGATGTCCTTTAATTGCACAAGTTGTGAACATTCCAAGTATAGTTGGTATAGTAACATCAGCCGGGGTGAATTCAATCTACAATTTCAATATTTTCATAAGATTTAGAAAATATTTTGATGTTTGCATTATTAAATAATATAGAAATATACCTGTTTTCTCCTTGCAAATAAATTATAAATAGTAGCAATATATTTATTTTCCTTTGGGAGATAATCAATATTTATAACATATCTCTTTGTAATTGCATGCAAAGCTACTGGAGTAACTATTGCAAATGTAGCAATTAGTGCAAATAAAGGTAACGTATAATCATTTGCTGAATTGGTAGCAACTGCCTTAGCATAAACAAGTGGCTGAACTGCTAAACCAACACAAGAAGTACAAAGCGACAATATTTTAATACGACGTATGTTGTCAGATAAAAATCCTGAATAAATAGTCTCCTTTCCATCAATAATTTTTTTATTCAACGATTTGTTTAAATCACTTTTACTTGAATGATTTTCATTTTCATCAATAGTTCTTTTGTTTAAAAATTCTTCTGAATCATTTTTACTTGAATAATTGCGGTGTAAAGTCGTTGATAACGTTACTATCTATGAGAAAAATTAAATAAATTAGATAATAACACAAAACTAACTAAAAATAATAATTCTTATGCTGTATACTTCTTAGCACTATATTTACAAAATATAAAGAATCCTAACCTTACATCTGGAATAATTGCTACTTGTCGAAAATTGAAGATTTAGTTTATAAAAATAAAAATTTGAGATGCACCGTTGTACTCCTTTACTCATTGACACTACTCTAAATGGTAACGACATTATTTTTTATTCTAATTGCTAAATTTTTTATAATTTTTTACAAGACTTCTTGAAATAGCCTGCGCAACCGGAATCTTTATTTCGAGCGGCTACTGCTACTCCTGCTCAACTGCTAACTATTGACTATTCATTAAATTGTAAGGCTAACGTGTACAAAATTATTATATATTTTTACTATAATTGTAAATTATTTGTATTTCAAAGTTGGAAAAAAATATTTTATTTTACTTTTTTAAATTAATATTTTAATTAAATTTTTATTAAAAATTATTATAAATTATTAAATAAGTTATTTCGTTTAAATAACATTTTTGAAAATTATATAAAATAAAAATTTTAAATTTAAATTTTATTCTAAGGAAAAACCAAAACATTTAAGTTGTCAAAAAAAAAAAGAAGAAAAAATAGTAAAAAAAGTTACTCATGCAAACTTGTGTTAGCATAGATTTCATTAAATTAACATTAATTAAAGAATAATTTTTCAATTGAAATACGACTAAATATTCATTGATTTCTTTAATTTATATAATTAATGATAAAGAACCAGACTAATTTACTTATTATGACTAAGAAATCAAGTATGTCGTTCATTATCAACTAATACCGCAAAATCTTTGCAGGATGGAATAATTGTAATCAAAAATAAAATCGGAGCAAGCCAATAGGAACATTCGAATGTCGTTCTATTTTCGATATTATAATATATCCCCCAACCCCAACTATCAAAAAATGCGCTCGTGTGAAAATATATAGGTATACAGAAAAGGAAAATGTATAGGAGTGAATCAGCTCCGGGCAATAAGTGGGGGATCGTCGCGCGACGAAAAAAAAAGAGTTTTAGAGAAGGAGAAGAATAGTATAGTAGTTGTAACATCACATCCATACATTAAATATTACATTTTAACGTACGATTTTGTCGTCGGTGTTACATCTGCAGGCAGCTCGCGTTGCGCGTAAGACTCAAGAATACAAGAGAGAAAGAAGTATTTCCTGCGCGCGTGCAGTAGTTATAGTGTGCTCGTCAACGGCATACAGGAAAATTTTGCGCCCTGAAGAAACACACCACGCAAGTTAAGAAAATGTATAACGTGCGGTAATTCCTTTTTCGAATCGTTAGTTGGAAGAAAATATAACAACTGTTCCTAGGCTATGTGCTGTGTGTCACTTTATTAGTAGGATATGGAAGAACCGCTAAAATCATTAAATATTAAAGAAGTCGTAGTTGATTCTTTCTTTTCTTTAGATTAATTGATATAAAGTTGAAATAAAAGTGAAAAAAAGGGCGGATATAAAAAACATCATTTGCGGCGTAGCAGACTTACGACTGTATGACTTATCCCTCGCGAGCTTTAAGCCGGACAAACGCGCGCGATCGGCTTTTTTCTATTACGCTGCTACTCGTCTGATCCAAGGACAGAACAAGCTTGAAAGGTCTTTTCTCTCTCATTGTTGATTCCTTGATAGCCGGTCTTGACGATTAAGTTTTGTGCTAGTCATTAATTAAGGAGAAAGAGAGAAGATATTTCTTGGATTTCTTGTATTTCATTCCATTGCTACATCAAAATGAGCAAAATGAATTGTGAAGTGGAATATTTATCACAGGAACACCTGGCAGGCTTTGAAAATTATAAAGTATATTTTTCAAATAATTACTTTTTCCTTTTTTGATTTTGCAATTTTTTTTATTATTAAATTTTGATTACAGTACAGTTCGTTAGACACAAGTCCACTCAGCATTTATGTAATGCATCCATTCTGGAATAAAGTAGTACAGGTAAATTAACTTTAATAATTAATTAATAATTTGTTTCAACTAAAAAAGTAATTGAAAATATTTTTTTGTGCAGTACTGTCCAAAATGGGTTGCACCAAATGCATTAACTTTTGCAGGCTTCCTATTTACAGTTCTTAATTTTCTAATGTTCACAAAGTATGATTATTACTTGTATGCTTCAAGTGATGATCATCCTGAATATCCGAATATTCCAAAATGGGTATTTGCAATGGCTGCATTTAATATATTTATGGCCTATACATTAGGTAGAAATAATTTAATTATTTTAGTTTTATTTTTCAGTTTCAATATCAGAATTACAAATTTCTATTTTTGTAGATGGGATTGATGGTAAACAGGCAAGAAGAACACAAACTTCAGGTCCATTAGGAGAACTTTTTGACCATGGTCTTGATAGTTGGACTGCCATGATAATAACTAATTGCATGTTTTCTGTATTTGGCAGAACTGATCACAGCGTATCACCTTTAAGAATGTATTTTATTTTATGGAATGTATTTATTAACTTTTACCTCAGTCATTGGGAAAAGTACAATACGGGCGTACTTTTCTTGCCATGGGGATATGATGCATCTATGTTAGGAACTATAATAGTATTTCTTTTAACAAGTATTGGTGGACATGAAGCTTGGAAATTTACGTTATTTGGAAATATTTCAGCAGGCTTTATGTTTGAAATGCTTTTGTATGTTAGTGCACTATCTAATTTACCAGTTGTTTTATGGAATATTTACAAGTAAGTTGAATTTTTTGTTTACATAGATCACACTGTTAAGATTTGAGAATTGATGTTAATCATGGCCAAATTTTTAGATCCTATAGAGATAAAACTGGAAAAATGCGGACATTACCAGAAGCTCTGAGACCACTCGTACCATTGACTGTTTTGTTTACGATTGTTACTATTTGGGTGGTATATTCTCCTGCTAAAATAATAGATCAAGATCCTAGGATTATTAATTTCACTGTTGGAACAATTTTCTCTAATATATGTGTAAATATCTTTTTTTATTTCTGAATCATATTCTTATTGTGAAATTTAATCTAATCAATTATCAATATTTTTTCTAGTGTCGTTTGATAGTATCACAAATGAGTAACACAAGGTGTGAAATATTACCATGGATTCTCCTTCCTGTTACTATTTCTGCACTTCTTGCATTTGCTATACCTACATTAGATATGCATTTAATGTACTTATTGGCTGCATTTACTTTGGTAGCTCATGTGCATTATGGTACATGTGTTGTAAGTATTACTCAGTTAATTTAAAATTTTTCTATACTCAACCACGTTTTATTTATGACATAATATTTTTTTCAAGAAGTATACCAAATTTTCTTAACAAATTTACTGAATAATTTTTAATATATTTTTTTCTTTTTTAGGTACGTCAAATGTGTCGTCATTTCCGAATTCATACTTTCCGAATAAAAGATCATTCAGAATGACTACTTACAGACAGTACATGTTGAAAACGAAGGTAATCATTTGTGGATGATAGGTAAAAAGAGCGCGAACAAAAACTAAAGCTAAAAACAAAGATCTGATAAAATTTATTATATTAATTATCAGTCCTAAAATTATATCTTTTCCAATATTTTTAAATTTTGCTAATAGTTTGTTTTAAAAACTTAATAGCGCATCTTGGAAAAGTTAAGAATCTTTTTATGAGTTCTCCTTACTTTGTCATCTCAAGTACCTGTAAAATATTGATTTGATAATCTGCCATAGCAAATCTAATCTCATACTACTGTGATTAAAATTGTGATTGCTTAGACAAAATTTACAACATCATTTATTAGCATCATAAAAGATTAAAATATCTGCTATTATATATAATATGCATGCACCAAAGTATAATTTGCAACGCACTTTGAATATTGTGGTATTATAGAGAGGATTTGTTGCACTATAGATTTTTATTTGTACATTTTCTGTAAATTTAGTTTTGTTTTGGCTCGTGTATAGGCCAACTTTGCACCTCTTCGTTTTGATCATGTATTGTCCCTCGGATATTAGATTATTGTGACTCCAAGACTTAGCCTTATTGGCTGTATTTGGTTTACTAGTTTTAAACTAGTTATATTTATATTAAAACTCAAACACCGAGTTTCTTGCCTATTCAATCAATAATGTTGTCGAATGCTTACATTTAATTTAATTGTAATCGTCATATCATTGTTAAGAAAATTTATTTTAATAATTATTAACAGATTCAATGCAGTATTATCAATTAATGTATATTATTATTTTCATCCATTTTTTTAAACATTTTATTTCAGTGTAATTTTCAGATATTAGATTTTTATATTTTTCTACATTTTTTTAGCTAATAAAATATATAGATATTTCAAAAGTAGATAATCAATTTCTCAATTTTTACATTAAAAAATAAGAGATTACTTAGGCTGCAATGAATCTGTTAAATAAATATATTTTAGATATTCATAGATATTTTTTGAAAAAAGTTCTTTATCGTTATTTAAAAGTACAATAATTAAATATTATATTTCCTTATTGTAAACATTTTTATAGGAAAAAGACTTTTCAAGTTATATCTATGTGATTTACTTTAAAAAAATAACATTAAGGAACGAGGATTTGATAAAATTTCGATATCCTGTCTTTAAAGCAGCCTCTCTATGCAAGGGATTTTCGTACTCCCTAGTCACGTAAGATTAATTTGATTCCTTGAAACACTTTAGTATTGGCTTAACAATACAGTAAGATTTGTAAATTTATAAAACTTTCCAATTGTAATCATTGCGTTCCTCAATAACTCGCGATACTAAAAAAAAAGATTCAATAGAGGACAATAGTTTTAGCATTCTTTTTTCTTTTTTATACTTTGTCATTGATTTCGATATTATTTTGCATCATAGTAATATTTGATATATTGTTTTCATGTGTTCAACGAATCATCCAGTCATTCTAACGAATCTTTTTAAGATATATTTCCAAAGTTTATTTTTATTAAATACAATTTACTTCCTATAATTTAAGAACTTTACGATTATTAAGAAAAAAAATATTGAATAGTACAGGTATAAGTCTTGTATTCTATGATTTTGCTTGTAATTAGGCATTTTGAATAACGGCGTTAATACATAACGTTATTTGTTATTCTATTATTAAAGAACATGTACAAACTATTTGGCACACATTGCGCCATATAATGTATATATAAAAACAATTGTAAAACTGGTTTTTTTACATGTGTATATGCAATTTAGTAAATGTCATGATATTATGGTGTCACAGCCTTTTTCTTTTGTGCTTTGTATACGTCGTCGATATAAACACAGAATATACATATATAACAAGTCGCTAAATCAATATAAATGAGCTTGTACCGATGAGTGTTTAATATCAAATTTTAGATGGTGATTAAAAAAAAAAAAAACTCAATATTGTTAATGTTTCAGGTACTGAAAATTTCTCATGCAATTATCAAACAATGTCAAATTATATTGTACTACTATTCTATACGTGACGTTTTTTGTAGCGTGTGTATTCACTTATAATATTTAACGGTATATATTTTTTGCAATGAACAAAAATTAAAACTCAGGTAGTTTTATATGACTTCCTGTCAGATACAAGCTAGATAAATTACATCATCAAAAATGTGTCTTATTAAAAATGTTTATGTCACAAATTAATGAAATTGAAAATACATGAATTTTACAAAATTAATAAAAACTGTATTATTTATTTATTATTAACATACTTATTTACATTTTCCACAGGAGGCAACAGAAATATATATATTTTTATTTATTATCTTAATTTATTATTTATTATTGATTATTCTTTAATTTTTCTAAAAATTCTTCCTTAATTTTTTTTCTCTCTTCAGCGTCTGGAAGAATCGGGTAAATACCCTTATTTCTACGATCAATTTGTACCGAAAGCTAAAACAAAATTTATTTTAATTGGTAAATATTCATAAAAAGGGAAGAAAATTCATATTTATTTTATACAAACCCAAAATCTTTTGCATCTTTTATAATTTTCAAAATAGGCTTCGCATTTATCACTATCATAATTATGTTTATTCATACATTCGTATGATAATTCGTGTTCCTAAAAAAATAAAAAACAAAATTAAATTTTAATTTTTAATAAAAATTCTTGTTTTAATTATAAATAATAAAATTAGTACCTTTAAGCAAGGATTCACTTCTTCAGATGTAAATCTTCCTTTAAATTTCTTTTGAGCATTTTTTCTCTGTTCGCTTAGTTCTTGTTTATTTCCTTCTTGATTGGTCATTTTCTATAAAAAAATACATTCTATCATACATATTAACTATAGGAATATTTTATAAAAGAAAAAAGTTGAAATATTGTATGGAATTAATAATGCAGAAGCGTTTCAGGAACGGATCGTAGCATTAGTATTCATTTATGCAGAACAGACGTAAATTATATTGGCATGTATTTAAATTCAAGGAGAAATGATTCTAATTTTCAAGTTTTATAATCTTAGTTTATTAGTAAGTATTTGGTTATTCTGCAAAAGCGCTTGCATCGTCTTATATGTAGCCTCTGCATTTAATATTACGTAAAAAGATCGTAATAACAAATGTTATTCTTTTCTTTATGAATGAATTAACGTTTATTCAATGTCTTTTATTAAAAACAGCTTGTAATGATATTATGCATTATTCATTATGCAAATTTTCAACAAGCGAGAAAGAAGAAGCAGAAAAAGTTATATTTTTTTCATTAATTTTTAAGATAAATTACCAATTTTCCAAAAAATCTCAATACTTTTTGAGTTATTTGACGATGGGTTATCAAAAATAAACGGAATAACTACTTTGTAAATGCGTAGTATCTTAAATTATAATTATTTTCATATTTGTATATACTCGTAAGTGCATACAGACATGAACAGAAACACTTTCCGGTTAACATGTATATATAATAAAACATGTGTTCTCTTTCATTTATATTATCAACACTTACAAGCAACCGCAGTACGAAGAGAAGCTTTTATGGAAGGAAAATGAAACTAGTCGATTTAAATCAAGTATACCAACTTTAAAAATATTTTTTATCATAGCTAAAGTTTTATGTGTGAATATGTTAATATTAAGTAAAGTAAAATTTTGAGTTTTGGTAGACTTGAAGTTATAATCTCATAATTTATGAGTTCGAAATTTTTCAATTTTAAAAACATAAAAAATTTAATTTTTTTTAATTGAATTGTTAAAACCTCCCATAGGTGTAATGGATTCTGATTCGTTTTGCTCAGTTCCTATTTTAGTTATTTCATTTAATTTACATCATATTTCATAATGCTATTTAAGATTTTAAAATGAATATACATTTCTGACTTTTGCATATACTTTATTAATATTTATATTTCAATAGGTTTATTATTAATGTAAAAATATCTCTAAAGTTTCGCGAAATTTTGAATTTGGCGCGTAATTAGAAGCCAATGAGCTTCGGGTCAATTTAATCAAATACTTATTTATCGTGTATACATTTGAGATATATACGTATGTGCAAAATCATATGTGATTTGCAAAAAAAAATATAAATAACAGAAAAGCGGGAAAAATAAAAGTCATAAAGTTTAAAATGAAATATAATTTAAATAGCCATAAATCAATAACATACTTTCGATTGTTAACTTATTATTGTTTTCATTGACAGTGTGCAAAGTGTTTTCGCGTTTGCGCAAACGTTTACTACGGAATCAGTTTACTATTATGCATTCGGTAATTTTTTTGTAACCTATTTGGAATTGTTTATAATTTTTTTTCAATTCAGAATGTTTTTAAGATGATAACGAAATAATTACATAAAACATTATATTTATAAAGGTGATTAAATTAATACTCTTTTAGAAAAAATATGTTTTAAATAAATTTATTCATCAGAACAATGGGATTAAATCATTTTTTTCTATAAAATATTTTTTTTTTAGATTGAAAAAAAAATGAAAAATGTTTAATACAAATACTGCTTTAGTTGCACCAGCTGCAACAAATATAAATCCAAATAAAGACTTTGAAGTTGTATCACCTCCAGATGATTCTATATCAAGTTTAGCATTTAGTCCAGCAACAATACCACAAAATT
This sequence comes from Anastatus disparis, assembly GCA_017163975.1. Taxonomy (NCBI): domain Eukaryota; kingdom Metazoa; phylum Arthropoda; class Insecta; order Hymenoptera; family Eupelmidae; genus Anastatus; species Anastatus disparis. The sequence goes on from JAFFSR010000226.1 coordinate 8,981,234, forward strand.
TTTTAATTGCTGGCTCTTGGGATTGCAATGTCAGATGTTGGGAAGTTGAACAATCAGGGAAAACTATTCCCAAATCAATGCAAAGTATGACAGGGCCAATTTTAGATGTGTGCTGGAGTGATGTAAGTGATAGTTGTTTTTTTATTCAATATTTTTTTTACTGATTAATAACAAATAAGATTTAATAAAAACATTATTTTTAGGATGGAACAAAAGTATTCATGGCATCATGTGATAAAATGGTTAAATTCTGGGATTTAGCTTCTAATCAAACAATTCAAGTAGCAGCACATGATGCCCCTGTGAAAACTTGTCATTGGATAAAAGGTTCTAATTATTCATGTTTAATGACAGGATCATGGGATAAAACTTTAAAGGTTTTTTTTATCATTAATAGTTTTAAACAAATTATTAAAAATCTATTAATATTTTTATGAAATTAATTAATTTTTTTTTTATTATATTTATTTATAGTTTTGGGATACAAGGACTCCAAATCCAATGTTAACAATTAATTTGCCTGAGCGGTGTTATTGTGCAGATGTAGTAAGTTCTTTGTATAGAGAAAAGAAAAATGTAAATTTAAATAAATTTATTTTAATGTTTTGTATTTCTTTTTATACAGGATTATCCAATGGCTGTAGTAGGCACAGCAGGTAGAGGAATAATAGTTTATCAATTGGAAGGAACTCCACATGAATATAAAAGAATTGAATCATCATTAAAATATCAACATAGATGTGTTGCAATTTTCAAAGATAAAAAAAAGGTGCCAACAGGATATGCTTTAGGTAGTGTAGAAGGACGTGTGGCTATTCAATACGTAAATCCAACAAATTCAAAAGACAATTTTACTTTCAAGTGTCATCGATCACTTGTAGCACCAAATGGTGTTCAAGATATATATGCGGTATTTATTTTAAATGCTGTAAATAGAAAATTTAATATCTACACATTAAAAATTTTATATTGTTTATTATCAGGTTAACGATATAGCATTCCACCCAGTTCATGGTACCTTAGCAACAGTAGGAAGCGATGGTACATTTAGTTTTTGGGATAAAGATTCTCGAACAAAGTTGAAGCCTTCTGAAACAATGGAACAACCTATTTCTCGTTGCTGCTTTAATCACAATGGTCAAATATTTGCCTATTCAATGTCTTATGATTGGTCCAAGGTAAAATTATAGATCTGATTGTTTTTAAGTTTATATTAAAAAAAAATTGAAATGGCTAATATTCCTATAATTATAGGGACATGAATTTTTCAATCCAATGAAGAAGAATTATATTTTTCTTAGATCTTGCTATGATGAATTAAAACCAAGAAGTACATCTTAAAAACTGAACATGATTGCTGTATATTATAAAATGTAAATAATTAATAGGAAAAATCATGTAAAATAATTGAATTTTATAAATTGTATTGAATTTTATTGTGATAGTGTAAATATTATATATATAATAATTTAAAAAAAAATGTTTTAGTAAGAACCAATAAAACAATCCAATCAATTTATAAATGCTTCACGTACATTTAAAAATCGCGCGTATTACCTATACCGCCATCTATTACGAAACTAAATCTAACAAATTTTCCGTAATTATTTTGTTTTTATTAATATTGAAGTAGAAAAATTTTAATCAAACACGACCTTGAATAGAGCAAATCGAAATACATTAATTTCGCATTTTACAGTTTTTTTTTAATTAACATTTGTTGTTCAACGAAAATATGTGGGTGTTGCAGTGTGTTTACGATCGATCGATAACACCTGTTTGACGTCAGTATGACAATAAGTCAAAACTTAGTACCGTGAGTTTCGGCAAGTCGCTTATGGTAGTCCTTTAAATATAGTAGCTTGCACAGCAGGATATTTAAAATATGCGGGAAAAACGGATACTTTTTTTAGTTTTTACATTTACATTAATTTTAGAATTTACGCAATGCCAAGATGTAGACAAGTTTTCTTTTCTAATGCCAAATGTGAGACCAAATTTGGTAAGTATTTTAATAAGAAACCTGTTGCCATTTTCCTCCTTAGATAAGTATTGATTTTTTAATATCTTGTTTATTCAGATGTTTAACTGATGATTTAATTCATAAAATAACATATTGTTAAGCAATTATTATAAACTTATTTTGACATTAATTGTATTTTATTGATTAACAGCCGGAACTATACCTTTGTACTTCAGTGAAAATAGATACTGAAAACACATACTACATTGTTGGTTTTGAACCAAATGCTACAATGAACACAGCACATCATATAATTTTATATGGATGTTCTAAACCAGGAAGTATTAAACCAGTATGGAATTGTGGAGAAATGTCCCAAAACGATAAAACTTTAACAACAGCAAGTCCTTGTGATGATGATTCTGAAGTAGTAATCATGAAACTAAATATTTTTCCAATATTTTTATGTTGTATAGTTATAATTAATATATAATTTTGTAATTTTAGATTATTTATGCATGGGCCAGAGATGCTCCAGCATTAATTCTACCAGAAGGTGTTGGTTTTAAAGTAGGCAAAGATTCAGCTTTAAAATATTTAGTATTGCAAGTTCATTACGCACATATAGATAGATTTAAAGATGGAAGTACTGATGATTCTGGTATAATATTACATACTACAAAGCAACCTTTAAATAAATTAGCTGGTGTTTATATTTTGGGTACAGGAGGTGCGATTCCACCTCATAGTATAGAATATATGGAAGCATCTTGTCCAATTTCTGAAAATAAGACAATTCATCCATTTGCTTATAGAACTCATACCCATAGTTTAGGAAAAATTGTATCTGGATATGTGATTCAAGATGATGAATGGAAGGAACTTGGTAAACGAGATCCTCTTACACCGCAAATGTTTTATAGTGTAAATTATAATGGTACCATAAAACAAGGTGATAGATTAGCTGCTCGATGTACAATGGAAAGTAAACGCGACAGATATACCTATATTGGAACTACAAATAATGATGAAATGTGCAATTTTTATTTGATGTATTATGTTGAAGATGGTGAACCTTTACAAGATAAGTTTTGTTTCACTACAGGTCCACCTAATTATTATTGGCACAAAGCTGGCCTGATTAACATACCTGATAGAGAGGCTTCCACCTTGTAATTTATTTATTTAATAACTCAATATAAAATGCATATTATATGCATTTTACAAACAATGGGTTATTATACAGCCATTTAAACTCAAAGCCTATAATATTTGACTACAAAAAGTTTTTGAGATTCTCTGACATTAATGAAAATCAAAATACTTAGAACTTTCTGAAATATCTTTTTCAAAAAAATGTTGAAGTAAAATGATATTGAAGAACAAAATTAATCAATTTCTGTGCATTTCTATAAACTCAAAGTCTGACTACTATAAGAAAGTACAAATAGTCATACATTTTTAGTTGCACAACTTTGTATATTACATACCAAATAATAAATTCAAATAAAACTTTAAAATTTTTCAGTCAATAATTCGTTCTATTTTGTAAGAAAGTATGGAGTAAAAAAGATATTTATGATGTACTTATGAGAATGACCAGTAATAAAAATGTATGTGAGGAGAATGAATAATAATGATAAACAGGAGAAGCAGAGATAATAGATTTATGTATTCAATTTCAGTGTAAATAAAATATAACTTGCATAAATGGGCTATAAGTTATTATCCATCATTGTTTCCTCACTCCAATAATTCTTTAAATTCTTATATACACATTCTGATTTGTTTGTTATTTTATTTTGAAATCAATACTTATTTCGTATTTGTTTTTTCATATAACATAAAAACTTTTTTATTATTGTTTTTAAATATTTTCAAAAATTTTTATTAAAAATTTCTAAGGTTATGTACTTACACGAAACTCAATCTCGATTCAGTAGAATAAATATATATAAGCACTTAATAAAACTTAAACAAAATATTTTAATATTTTATAAGTTTTTTAAAAATGGTTTGATTAAAATTCAGTCATCAACATATAATACAAGTTTTAAATCAATTGGCATCAGAGCCTCTGTTGGTGGTTCTGTTTTAAATCGAATTTAAAAAAATGGTAACTGTACTTTGTATCTTAATCATATATTTATTTAAAATCCTATTGTATTATATTTTTTAACGACTACATTTACTTATTTATAACTTGATAATATGCTGGTAACAACACAGTTCTTATGGTTAATCGTTAGCGAACTATCTGTTATCGATTAACATCGTTAAAAATCAAGGCAAAATATTTTCGCGATAGAATTGAATTTGAATCATCTAAATTTGATATTGTGGGGACGCACACATTATATGCATGTGTATGCATGTGAACACCTTTCGTGCGCGCGCAGATTCAGCTCAGAGGTGGTGCAAGCAACTTATTTTCTGACTATTTTAGTACCTGGCGTCGCCGGTGATTGCGCGCGCATACATGTTCCAATCGTCGCGAGAGACGAAAAATTCTTTACCTTGGTCTCACTGCTCGTGGCCAAATAGTCTAAAACTATACCCTATACTTACATTGTGTGCGTGAGTGTATTATACGCATTATAGCATAGAGGAAGGCAAACGGAATGCATGTTACTACTCCATACTGGTGCCTTCGTGGTCATTGGTAAAAGGTGGGAAAAATATATACACATACCACGCGAGAAGAGAGTGAGAGAGAAAGAAGAAAAAAAGGGGCAGGGAGTAAGAAGGAAGAATGGAATCGTGAGAGTGAGAAGAAAAAAAAATAAAACAGATCAGGAGAACGTTGATCGCATGGCTCAGGTCTTGGATTTAAATTGATAAGCGATGAGCAATAATTAAGCGTACGTTTAATGTGTTTAGTGTAGTGTGTAGTCATAAAGTTCGAAAGAATCTAAACGACATTATAAAATATATAGTAGTGTAATATATGTGCAGTGCGTACCGCTATTATAGGTTTCTCTTCTAGTATCCGTAGCCTATCTCTTACTGTCTCTCTTTCTCTTTCTCTTTTCACTCGAGCGCAGGAGTTTTCCCTTTTTCGACCAAGCAAGTATATATAAGTTTGTGATTAGTGATTCCGCGCGTGTATCATAGCAGTGAATAATTATTATTAGTCAATTTGAAGCTAAATATAATTGAAGAGAATTATAACTGCGTTTGCTTTGTACGTATACAGCAAACGGTTGAAGGAATTCTATATACACATAACTCAAGAGAGAATCGTAAAGAGAGGCGAGTACATAGCGCGCGAGAAGTACTAAGCAAGCAGGTGTCCGTGACGTCATGTCGAACATGCCAACACTCATTTGATCGAAATGCGGCTGTTTTGATTCATGCTATGCTAAAAGAGAGCTAACGCGCGAGTTCGAAGGAAAATATCATTTCGTCTCTCATAATTGAGAGGTAAGCATTCACCATTAATCTCTTTGAGATTTCACTTTATGGGAAGGGTACACGCAACTTTTGCTCTTTCATACCTATATGTTACAATGGCTATTTTGCATTTTTACGCACTTTCTATGTAACCAATAATTTCAGGCTGTTGCCAACGACGTCTACGTCTAACTGGACGGTAGCGCGAGATCAAGGTAGAAAACATGTCTAAGAATAAAATACATCAACACGTCAATAGCAATATTGTTGCTGTTAAGAGTAAGGTAAATTGATGATTAGTTTTTTCCTTGCTTTAGCCTTGTTCTAAAATATTATACTTATTGTATATCAGTTTTTTTTATGACTTGACAATTTCATTACTACATGAGTATTATTTTTGGTTTTACAAATAGTTCGATGCTGATATAATTAGATTTTCAATTAACCGCAATGAATCCACAAATTACGAAGACTTCAGAAAACTACTGGCCGAAAGACATGATATAGGTCCAGATTTTAATTTTAATATATGGTATACAGATCCTACGGATGGAGACTTACTGCCAATTAATAATGATAATAATTTGGGTAGAGCATTAGTTGCTGCAAAGCCACTTCTTAGAATTTTAATTCAAAGACAAGGTACATCTACGTATACATTTATATGAACCATAAAAGGTATGATACAGTTTTATTTTTATAATGATAATAATGTTAAAATTACAGGAGATGGACTGGAGGATATGAATGGAACAAATACACTTAAGCCGAAAAATTTAATATCTAGCATTTTAGGAGGAACACCAGGAAAACCAAAACCTCTTGCTATATCAAATCCTCATGACTTTAGGCAGGTTAGTAAATAATGAAGATCATCATAAAATTAAATAACCAATAAACCAATATTTATATAGGATTTCATTTAATCTGAATCACCATTGCTATTTTTCTTTTAGGTTTCAGCGATAATTGATGTAGATATTTTACCAGAAACGTGTCGTCGAGTAAAACTTTTGAAACATGGTTTGGATAAGCCACTTGGTTTTTATATTAAAGATGGTGAAAGTTATAGAGTAGGTCCTACGGGTGGTATCGAAAAAGTTCCTGGTGTTTTTATAAGTAGACTTGTACCAGGAGGTTTGGCTGAGGGCACAGGTTTATTGGCAGTTAATGATGAGGTGCTAGAAGTCAATGGTATTGAGGTTGCTGGAAAAACTCTTGATCAGGTATATTTTGTATATTTAAATTTCATAAAATTTTTCATTGACAACAAGAATACATTGTGAAACTTTTGTAGAAAAATTACTGAAAAAGTTCTAATATCATGTTATAATATTTCTTACATCTTTTATGGAATTTAATTTTAACATTTCTTTTGAAAATTCTTTAAATAATAATATTCTATTTTAAAAAAGATTTTATGGTTTAGTAATAGTAAATCTATATTATTTTATAAATTATTAAAAAGGAAATATTTTTTCTACTTTAAAATATGTGTAATATAATTTGTATTCCATTATTTACATCAAATTGAATATTGTTTTTAAACAATTACATAAAAAATTGCAGGTGACAGACATGATGATTGCAAATTCGTCCAATTTAATTATCACAGTCAAACCCGCGAATCAAAGAACAGCATTGGCCGCACCTCGTCGAGGTTCATTTTCTCGTAACAGCCAGCTCTCATCTGGTAGTCAACAATCAATGCAAAGTGCTGCTACAGGTAGTGATGAGGACGCTGATGAGATAGTGGACTTGACAGGCGTAAATTTGCATGACGATGCAACTAGTTCGTCACATCATCAATCACAGTATCCTCATCATAACCGTTTCAGTCACCACGATCAAGGTGTTCTACATCTTTGAATTTTTCCTTAATAAATAATTCATCTCGATAAATGTGACCTTTGGGCCTAATCTCGTAACTATAAAGATTTTTATGTACGATTTCTTGTTATTCTGGTCAGAAAAAAATACTCTTACTTGAAACGGAAGTGACTGACGAACAAATTGGTTTTTAAGAATGCAAAAGAGTTCGTAATTCAGGTATTACTATAAAGTTACAGTGCCTCATGAATTAGTCCATCAATAAGAAACTGAAAGCAAAAAAAAGAGAAATATTTTTTTATTGAAACGTTTATTCTAGACATATTGAAAATGGGCAATAATTACTTAAAATATTTTATCGAAAGCAATGTCTAAACTTGATTGAGTATAAATAAGTACTTCTTGTTATATAATACACTGCGAATCAAGAAATCAGTGATTATAATGCTTTTGCTAATTCATACGGTGCAAAGATATTTATAATTAACGTCAACTATTGTATATTTGAAAGTAAGTTTTGCTTCAAACAATAATAATATTCAATAAATTAGGAAGCATAACTTACTTATGAATTTCTGTGAACTTTTTCTACAGAAATTAGATAATGCAAAATGATATTTATCTTACATAAGAAATTGCAAAAAAAAACGTTAGCAATATTGTGACTATAAATCATATATTGTTCAAATGATCAATAATTGGTCAATTGTGTAAATGTTTTTTAGTACTTAATAATTTTAGAAAAACTTTGAGTGTACTTACGAAGTATATATATCTTGTAATTATTGGAAATGCAAACAAATTATGAAAGTAAATTATCAAAAATTAATCTTTTCTTATTTGTGGAAAAATTAATTTTAATGCGTTTCACAATCAAATCATTTTTTTTTAATTCTTTGATATTTGAACATTTATGTTTATTACAGATTTAAATGAAATTTTAACACCTTTTTGGTGTTTAACTTGCGTGGAATAATTTTTATATCAATTTGTGATTTATTTACAATTAATTTTTACTTAATCAAATCATAATTATGTGGCCTTAAATATTAATTAAAAGTGCATTTTCATTCATCAACTTGATATAACAATCTAATTAAAATTTTTATTGTTATACTAAATTTTGAAAAATACCATGTATATGCATTAATATAAAACAAAATGAGTATGAGTAAGATACTTGATTACAAATTGAAATATAAATTCATGAATATAATATAATGGTCATATCAGGAAATTGTCCATTTCATACTCATATGTGTTTTGCATTTTTCGCATTTACAATTGATACGCATCTAAACATGCGAATATAAAAAACATTCACATAAAAATATGCGCGCTTATACAATTATAATGATCGAGATCGTAGATGAACGTATATTAAAACCTAATAATTGTATATAATTAAAAGGACATATTTCAGTAAGTTAATTAACAACAGAGGCCTTTATCGAATATATATTTGTAAATAAGTAGTAATAAAAATCGACTAGTTGGATGAGTAAAGAAAAAGAAATTATAGCTTAAAGATTATGGATTTCTATTTTAAGAAAAAATCAAATTTGACATCAAATGGCCATTAATATGGTCTTGTTATAAGTGTAATATTTAAACAATTCATTGACCCTCCATTCTTTAAAGTAGTTTTTAATAATCCTCCCTTCTTCCGAAAATCGTAATCGTGCTTCTCAAACACGACGATTTTGAGCATCGTGTACTTCTTAGCATGTTGACGTTTTCGAATTTTAAGATCCATTTTTTTTAACGAATGTGTTACTTGTTGTCTAATGATTAATATCCACGTGACATGAAATATTTTTTAAAACTTTTACAAATACATCATGACAAATTTCGAGGTATTTTAGGAATATTGTTGAAATAATTTATATTTTCAAAAATTTACATTTAGCAATATTTCTCAGCAGAAAAGCTTTATTAAAAATTTCAACAATCTATCAAATACTTTAAAAGATTTTTTGAATCTTTCATGCTATGTGGATAAATCTTAAATTGTATAAATTAAATTTTTTTTAACTTTATGCAGTCTTCTGCAGCTTTATAAAAATCGTATTTAAAATATGTATTATTATTATCATTATTATTATAATAATTATTATTAATATTACTCGAATGTTTTTTCTTTTGCTATCTACGTATTTACAATGCGAAATGGGTATCAAAAGATATAGTATATACAATTTCTTTTTATTTTCAAAGTATTTTCATAAATATGTTAAAGGTGAAGTGAAGTTAATCAATTTTTTATTTCTACACAAAAAAAACTTTAAGTACACTGCACTTTCTTCCAGATAAAAAGATCCACAATCTTGTGTTGACTAAAAAAAAGTCATAGAAGATATAAAAAAAAAGATATATTACCTTACATTTAAGTTCTTATGTAAATAAGAATAAACGCGGATTAACGATTTTATAACAAAGTTATAATCCGCTGCTGTCCAATTTGTGTACTTATTGAACAATTTTTATGGATTATCATTAATCATGTATTTTCTAACAATTTTTTTTTATTTAACAAAATTAATTTATAAGTGCATATGCGTTCAAAATACGAAAAAAAAACAAATGTGAAGAATTATTATACGAAGTCATACGATTATAATATGAATTAAGTTAATCTACATTCGTCGTGATCAGAAAAAAAAAATTTTTTTTTAAAGTATTATTATATTGTGAAAAAGAAAGACTTAACAATTTTTGTATCGATATCGCGATGGCAGCTAAAGAGAAATAAAGTATTTTACTGTAAGATATATTTGTCTTCATATACATAAAAATCCTTAACACATTTTACCCATCTATAAGAAACATCTAAATTAATTTTGTGTAACAATAAATTATTTTTATCATTTTATTATGATCTTTGAATTCTTTAAATTTAAATATATTAATATTGAGCATTACTTGATTGTTACTATAGATATCGAACAAACGAGTCGCGTATTTTCTTTTTGGTTTCCATGAAAAAGAAAACTCTTTTAACCTAAACTTTTGATAAATTTTCCTTATCCTTTTGATCAATTAATTATTAAAACTAATTGTAATGTTTGTTTTTTCTCTCCTAAAACAATGATTACTTTAAGCATTGGTTTAAGTTGAATAAAATGTCATTCATTGACTATGGTTTTGATATATTTTCATTCGGCTCGCGTCCACGCCAAGAACATTTACAATCTTGCGGTGATGGCCTGCCCGTCTCCCGTATTACAGATAAAAATTTATCGGATGCCCCGCTGGAAAACTCCTGCTATCACGTAATTATCGATCATTTGATTGATCTTGGTACTTATACCGAAAATGAGCTTATGCAAGTCAAAGCTGAGCTTGAAAAATACAAAAGATTAAATCTTTCCGAGGAACAAATTCAACAATTAAAAACTGTAAGTTTTTAAGATATTTTAATTTACTGAGAATTTTATTTCTTTGAATTATGAATTTTGTAGTTTGAATCCGGTTTAAAAAGTGAAAACAGCGAAGGATTGTTGAGAAATTCAAAACGAGAAAATTATAGAACTTACATTAGCACAGGTATATGAAAAAAAATTTCAAATTCTTTAGTATTCTCCGTGACAAATTAATAAATTTAATGGACTACTTTCAACAAACAGAATTAATACCATCGTTAAGATTATTTTATATTTTTACGTGTACATAATTACTTTGTTATTGTACAAAATTAGAACACGATAATACGAACTATTAAATTAATCTATTTTTAGAATTGAACGATATTCACGACACTTTCGGTTTGAGCGATACTAGCAATGATTGGAACGTAAGTTATTAAAATATAGTTACCTTTTTTAATTTTATAAAATAATTATTTTATGAATTAAAAAAATAATTTAGTTGCCTGGATCCTCGTTATTCGAAACTGAAAAAAATGATCAATGCGGATTCGGTTGTAAATGTTGCATGGAAACAAGTCCAAGGAGCACATCTCATGCGCAAGGCAACGAGACACCTTTGTCGAATGTCACGTTTAGAGAGACGATTATTGAAAAGGATTCCGAGATTATTTCGTTGAAAACTGAAAATGCTGTTTGTATAATTATTATGAACAATTTAACATTTTCAATTAGCAAAATAACCGTTATTTTTTTCATTCAAACACAATATTTTATCTGTTGAAAAATGTATTATGACTTGGAATATTAATATTTCAATTTTCAGGCAAAAGAGGCTGAATTAAAAGAGCTCGAGGAGCAAAATAATCAATTAAGATTAGTTATAGAAAAATTAAAAAATGAAATTCAATCGATGGAAAGAAGTTCACAAGTTAGTATGTTATTATTACTCGAGAATAATTTATGAAATTTTCAATTGTTGTATTGAGAGGTTGTCAGTGGCTTTCTCGGTAGAGCGATGTGAATTTGTAATCTCGAGATCCTAAGTTCGAATCCCGCTCTCGGCTAATTGATACAATCACCACTGTACGTTCCATGTGATTTGTTCACAAACACACTGAAACAACCTCTGTTGTTAATTAGTATCACCATAATAGCATAAATATAGCGACGTTAAATAAAATTTTTAAAAAATTTAATATGTGGATTGCTAATATTTTGAATTTTTTAACTAGATTTCTCAGACGCAAATAAACGATGCCATTCTGAAAAAGAACGAGGAGATTGAAAATATAAACAAAACCGTAATTACAATAAAATAAGAATGATAATTTTTTATCGATTTTAATTGTTTAAAATTAAATTATGTATTTTAATATAGATCGAAAGATTAAAACAAGATCTGCGAGATGAACGCCACGCCAGAATGATGGAAGCCGAAGAAATGATGAAATTACAAACTCTTGTCCAAGATGCTCAAGTTATGCGAAAAAATCTTACGGTACGCGTTCTTTAATTATAAAAACAAAGAGTTTTTAATTATTTAAATAAATCAGTAATTATAAAATAAGAAATTTTTAAAGTCAGATGATTACCATTCAATTACAGGATGAGATAAAATTAAGTAAACGTCGCATAGAAACTCTCGAGACCTCGGCTGTATCGCAAACGGCTATGATTAAACAGTTGCAACAAGAGCGTGATAATCTTGATAAGCAGAACTGCGAGCAAGAGAATGAGATTGAAAAATTGCTTACAATTATTAAGCGTCTAAACGAAAAATATGATAGGTGTAAGGTATGAAAAAACATTATAAATACAAAAAAAAAGATTTTACTTTAAATATTATCAAAATGCATAAAAAGTTTGAATAAAAGAAGAGGTTTTAATTAAAAATTTAATTACAGAACGAATTAGCAAATATAAAAGATGAAATAGACATCAGAGAGAAAAAGCTTGAAAAATGTCGAGAAGAAATTGAAACTACGGAACAGGAAGTCAGTAAATTAATATCAGATTTAACCGATTGCCTTGGACGTACGGATTGTTTGGAGAAAATAAGCCTGGGCGACGGTGACCAGGCAGACATGTATACTAAGGCTCATCAGCTTACTCGTGGATTAAATAAATTTGTACGTGAACATGAAAAATGTCATGCTCATAAGGTTGATTTGATGAAGGAAATCAATCGTCTTGGAGCTATAACTCGTGCTCGTGGATTAGGTATTTTGAAAAACAGATTTTTTTACAATTTATATTGATTAAACATTTACTTAAAATATCATGATTACACTTTCATTACTGTTTTAATATTATTGCACTTTTATTTAAATTGTATAAAATTACAAGTTTTTAAGGTAATGTAATGGGATATGTGATTCATACATAGTTATCGACACTGTAGTTTTTCAGATTTTTTATCTTGATTTGAAATTTTTTAAAAATATCTCTATGTCATGTTTTTTATTAGTTTAAGTGAAAGTTTGTTATGATACAGAGATATTTTCAAAACTTTTGAAAATTAAGAACTATCAAGAATAAAAAAATTTAGAAAACTATAATGTCAGCATTGTACATCCTTTTAAAAATAAAATGTCTTAAATTCAGCATAAAAATTATTAAAATTATCAAAATTAACATTAAATTACAATAAATTTAAAAATTCATAATCCAATAAATTTTTAATACCGATTTGTATATGTATAAAAAATTTTAAGCTCGACCAATATGCGACATCGAAGAAGTTAAAAACGATGCAAGCCGAGAAATCGCCAGATTGAAGCGCGTAGTAATAAACGCCGATCACTATCAAGCTATGAAAGTAAAAGTCAAAAAATTATTTTCTTCAATAGCATAAATTATTTGAAGTTAAATTATAAACTACTTTCATAATTTTTTAATAGGTGGATTTGAAATGTATGGTCGACGATCTGTTGAATCGTATTGAAAATCGTAAATCTGAAAAAACAGCTTATTTCGAAATAGCCAATGAAGCATCTCTTGCTCTTGAGAAACTTGATAAAAAAATCAACGATCACGACGTTTATCGTAAATGTGAAAGTTTCTTATTATTAGAGTTAGAAAATTTACAGGAAGCTTTGGACGGCGCTCAAAAGACAATTAATGGTATATGCTTATTTTTATTATTTTTTTCACTCAAAACTTTAAATACATATAGTACGTAATATAGATTAATAAATACCAATCTAAAAGTTGTCTAATAAAATTTAAAATTTAAATTAGATTTAGATTTAAATGTAAATCAATCAGGAAATAATTATTTAAGTAAAAAGTTTGAGAACGAAAGAAAGTTTATGGAAAGTAACAATAATTATCCAGCCATTGAAAGTGTTTTATCGAAAAAAATATTACAACGCGTACAGAATTCAACTCAAATTGTAATCAGGATCACCTCGGCTTTACGTGATGGTAAATTGCATCGTGTAAATTTTAATAAAAATTTTTATACAAATTAAGTGAATAAAAATTTCTATTTTAATGTTTTTAGATTCTACTCTGAAATTGACTTATAATAAGAAACTAGAGAGTCAATTGCAACAAACTTTATCTGCTCTAAATGAAGTGAGCGTTGAAAAGTGTCAATTACAAAATGAAGTTGATAAGCTAAAGGCTGCATTAAACGATAAGTCAAAAGAATTACAATTGGTCAATGAAAAAATGCAATCAAGGTTTTTTAATTTTTCTGTTAAATATTGTTTCGTTAAATTTTTTCTTTGAGACTTATGTACTGCAATGATTTTTCTACAGATGCGAAGCTCTTCGTCAAGAAAACGAAAATATACGGAAACAAGCATCGGCTTTAGAAAAGAAATTATTTGACAGTCGAAATGAAAATTCAATATTGATAAAGGAAAGTGACAAAATTATTGATAATTTACATAGTGAAGTACAAAATAGAGAATCCAAACTCCGTGAATATAGCAAATTTTATGATATGCTTAACTTTAAACTTAACGAATCAAATAAAATGATCGAAAAATTACAAAATACCATCATACAAGAAAATATGCGTAAAGTTGATCTCGACAGTTTTACCGTGTTGCACGACAGAATTTTAGAATTAGTCAAAGAAAAAGACGAACTAACTGAGAAAATTTCAATTCTCGAATCTCAATTGTTGAGTTACGAGAGAAATAACAGTAAAATGCAAAATAATCTTGATAAGATATTGGAAGATAACAATCATTTGGAAAAATGTATAAAAGATTTCAAATACGAGAGCGATAGATTGGAAGCTAATTTAATGAGACAAGATGCTAATAATGAAAGTTTAAGCTTAAAGTGCGATGAAATTGTTGAAAAAATTGAAAAATTCAAGCAAAATAATGAACGTAGCAAGAGAAGCGTGTTTACGAATGTTAGTGATCCAATGATTCATACACTAGAGAAGGAATTAAAGATGCAGCAAGAAAAGGTTAAAATTAATATCTTTAAAAAATTTTTTTAATTATTTGTAAATGTATAATTTTAAAATTTTAATTAAATAGGTACGGTGTCTGCAAAAGGAGTTAGCGGCTAAAGAAAAAGAAATAATCGACAAAACCAAGATAATTGAAGATCTCAATAACGAAATTGATAAAATCAATAAAGAATATTCAGGTGACAATAATCCGGCGTTACTTAATAAACGTATTGAAATCCTAAATCGCGAAAAGTCTGAGCTTAAAAATAATTTGGAAGTAAGTTCGTCAACATGATGAAAACTAATGCGTTGCAAAAGATTAGAAGCAAAAAAATAAAACATGATATTATAAATAATAAAAATATGAAATTACAGCAAACATTAATGAAGTACAAAGATAAGCTTATTGAAATGCATAAACAATATAAGCACAACGATATTGAATTACGCAAAAACCACAACGAAAGTATAAAACATTTAGAGGCTAAATACATTGAGATGATGAAGGAAGAGGAAAAAGTATTTAATGCGCAAACTTGGCTTCAAGTAAATTTTACTTTCATAATTTATTAATATATACGAAGTCGTCAGTGGCTCACTCGGTAGAGCGTTGGATTCATAATCTCGAGGATCCGAGTTCGAATCCCGCTCTCAGCGGCCGATTGATACAAGCACCAATGTATACGTTACATGTGCTTTGTTCACACACACACACACACACACACACACACACACACACACACACACACAATGAGAAACCTCCGTTGCTAATTAGCATCGCAATGCTAACATAAATACAGCGACGTTAAATAAAAAAAATTACTAATAGATTTCCGAATCATTGATTTTTTATATTTTGCATATTATTTTTTTCTTTAATTTTTAGTCATTAAATAAAAATGAATTGCAAGAATTACACGAAAAAATTTGCAAGATTCCATATTGCACTAATAATATATTCGGCAAGGATATTTTTGACGACCAAAAGAAGAAAATTGTAAACAAGAACATTAAAAAACCTATTCAAGCTAAAAAAGGTTAAAAAATGATTAAACGTATATATGAATCAATTTTTAAAATTTCAAATATATTAATTTAAGCATTAATTATTTAAGATTTAACGCGCAACATCAAGACATCATCTGCAAGCTCAGTGAAACCAAGTAGTCGACAGCGTCTTTCATCAAGGGAAACATCAAGCTCATTATCAATTATTATTCCAGAAAAAGATCATCCCCATACTCCTATTAGTTTCAGAATTGATTCCGTGAGTAAACACAAGTAACAACATTGAAAAAGAATTCATGCATCTAATTTTTTCATGGTTGTATTAATTACCTTTTTCTATTGTATTAATATTCAAGATTACGCGACTTAGGGAATGATTAATCAATCAATCTGGAACACGAAATCATAATAATAGATATTTTACGTAAATTTTTTAAGTGTTTTTGTCGCATGTGATAATATATTGTTAAAATAGTGAACTGTTTCGATAAATTCTAATGTTGTAAAAATTTGCTAATTTTTAAAATTAATATCTAACTTTTTGAGTCTTTTATAATGTTTTAACTTATTCCGATTGCTGTATTGTTTTAAAAATAATTACAGATTTTTATTTTATATGATTAATTATTTGTAAAAATGTTTTTAATAAATTGGTAGAAGAGTTTATAATTTTAAAAAATCTAGTTTGAAATGTTAGTATAAATAATCTACTTTAAAAGCTTACAAAACATTCACTGCTTAAAAAGACATGAAATTTTATGCGCGTACTTTAATTTTTAACAAAATTCGTTCATAAAATTTAATGTTTAGTAACATAAATTTTATTTGCATGAAAATTAATACATTTTATTGTAATTTTCTTATAGCATAGATGAATTTTAATGCAAAAATTACATAAAATGTTCTTCCAGTATACGTATTAAATTTCATGCACAACATTAAATTGAATTCTGATTTGCATAAAAATTAATAATTCTACCGTAATTTTAGTGTAAATTTGCATGAAATTTAAAATAAAAATGAAAATTCTAATATATGTACTGGAGTCAAATTCCATGTAAACTTTTTCATTAAATTTTAATGATAATAAAAAAATACATGAAATTTAATTTTGAATTTTATGTGCAAATCTCGTCAAAAACTGCATTAAATTTCATGTATTATTAAATCTTTTCAAACAGTTAAAACATATATATTTTAAAAATATATTTAAGAATTTGTATAAAATGAAATATTGATAAATATCTGAATCCTCAAGTACTAAGTATCATATATAATGATTGACATCAGTTTAGTCACACGTATATCAAAGTTAGGAGAAAAAAAAGGTGTTTAACACTTGTGGCGATGGTTTCGTACTTGTAGACGAACGTTATTAATGACACTTGCTGAGTCAGTTTTGGGACACACTCAACTTGAAACTTTAATATCTTTCCCTTATAGAAAGAAGGAGCGCGCGAAAATGACTATATGGGCTTTTAGAGCTAGTGGTATATATCGCGCGGCACTTTCAATATTACACCGGTACGTGAAGCGCGCACGTGTACCATTTCGAGTGCTGTACGCTTCTCTCTTACTAGTTTTATATAAATAAAGAAGGAGATGAATTTTATTTTATATTTTTTTTGTACGAATTCAAGATTGATTATTGTTTGACAAGTGGAAATAAGATTTACTAGTTGAAAATAATAAGCCATAGTTTAGTATCATAAAGAAAAAAATTTATAATCATACATTACAATTGTATGTGAAATTTGTATTCTTATGTCAAAAAATATGGTAATTGAAAGTAGGAATTTAAAATATTTATTATTTTTTAAAATTTTATTTTTAATATTTATAATAAATTATATTTATGAAAAAAATACATTTTTTATTTAGTAGTTATGATAAGAAATGAATCAAACGTTTTTTGAAAAAAAAGTTCTTTATAATTCAAATAACATTTGAATTAATGTCTATAATTTTAATAATTTTAAATTGGTTATTAAAAAATATTATTAATATATTTCTTAAGTTCAAATATGATCTATTAATAAATGCATATCAATTCGAAAAGAGAATGAATTTTAAATTTGAAAAATTGAATTCGTTATATTCATTTTATTATCGAGAAATCTTAATATAAATCAATCTAAAAATTAATAAATTAAAGCCTGCTTTACATAAAATTTAAAAAATAATTCTAAAATGTACCTTATCAAACTAATTTGCTTCTTTTATAACTACAAAGTAAAAATTAGTGCATGTATTGTAAAATGCCTGTTTGCGTTTTCTTTGAAATTTTTATTTTCACACAGTCTAAATTTCTTAGCGATTTACAACCTCATATAGAAGTTATTGAAATAAAATTTTTATTATCTAAATTCAATATTTTTTTATATACTGCCTTTTGACAGATAAGCTACCCATGAAAAGCATTTTTCTAAACGTTGGAGAAGTGTACGCCTAACTTTCTACCATTCTTCTCATTTTTTTAGTAAGAACGATAGGGGAAAAAAACTTTTTAAAACACTAAATGTAAATTGTGTGTACAAAAAAAAATGAAAGAATTTTTTTTTGTTTATTTAGTATTTTATGTAGGTAATAATATAGAGGTCGTCAGTGGCTCAGTTGGTAGTGTGATGGATTCATAATCTCGAGATCCCGAGTTCAAATCCTGCTCTCGGACAATCGATACAAGCATCAATGTACGTTACATGTGCTGTGTTCACAAACATACTGAAACGACCTCCGTCGTTAATCGGCATCGCAATGATAGCATAAATACAGCGACGTTAAATAAAAAAAAAATTTAAAAAAATAGGTAATAATTTTAAAGTTCTTAAGGTAGTACTATCGTTAAGGGATTGACGGTTCAGAAAAATCTGAAATTAGGTATATAAGTAGATTTAAGTTAAAATAAGATGTAGTTAAATTTTGGTAAACTTTTGGAGCATGAGAGAAAAATGACAAACATTTTAATTTTCACATTTTTAACACGCGCTCTTATGGTAACCACACAGAAATTCTTTTTAAACTTTTGATTATAAGCTACTGATAGTTCAAAATTTCATCAAATTTAACACGTAATTAATTAAAGAACTAAAGAATAAATTTTTCAGTATCGAGTTTGAAACGATATAAACATCTTAGACTCAATGCACGCTCGTGTATAGCTATATATACACTATATATAGATATAAAGCGCGTGTTAAAAGATGAAAATTAAAATGCTTATAATTTTTTTCTCATGCTCTGAAAGTTAACCAAAATTTAACTGTGCTTTATTTTAATTAAAATCTACTTATGTGCCCAATCTCAGATTTTTCTGAACCGTCAATCCCTTAACGATAGTACTACCTTAAATAAGAAGTCAGAAATATTTTTCTTCCCGTCCGCTTTTCGAATTAATAAAATAACCATTTCATAACCATCATTTCGAATTAATAAAGAACCTATTCATAAATCTCTACACGAAGAGAAACTCTTTAGGTAAATACTATACTTCACGTTAGCTGTATAACAGATTTGATTTTGCATAAGAATTAATAAGCAGCTGGTGAGAATGCTAGAAATTTAAGAAATATTGCATATATACAAAGTAAATTCTATCATAAATATACGAATATTTACCATGAATATGCTAATTTTACCTCGTATATAGTCATTTTTATACAAAATTAAATTTGTGATAAAATTTAAATAAAATACAGTAATTTTACCTTTGAAATTTTTTGATCGCTTAGTAGCGGTTAATATAAAAATGCAAAAGTGCAAATTATAGAATGTGCAGCGACGAAAGAAATGAAATTTAACACTAAGGACGGTTTTCTGCCTTTTTTAATAAATTAATTATATTCCCCGTTTTGTATTAAATAAAATTCTTTACATATAGTCGATATTTTCAGTTTATTTTTGTTATCCATTAATTTTGACGCATAAAAAATATAATTAACTTTTTTTAATCAAAGATAACTCGACGCATTTTCGTATATTAATGATTAAATTTTGATGAAATTCAGCTTTAAAATTTTTGATATTGTGTTTCAAAGTATAAGAGGAACGCTCTCGACGTTTTGTAGTACCAAAACTCGCGCGACCGCGCCTCTTGATGATAAAATAATGTCTATACATGATTCATAGTCTTATCCGCAAAATGTCATGTATGACAAGTTAGTGTTTTTGCGTACCATCTTCTATATACAGTTTAATGAGAATGACGATAAAGTGCATTTCACTTTTATTATAAAAGCGAATTTAGTGAATTATATAGATATTAATTTTTTATAAATTAACTATGGAAATTGAGTGCAAGGATAATTATAAAAATAATTACTATGGTACGTACATAGTTCTTATATATATATATAATACTTTCATGTTTATAATACTGACTGATTAAATTTATCTTAATTTACAAAAATACGAATTCTTTTTTAGAAGAAAGCAGTAAAGCAGTTCATCGATCATCAATTAAGAAAAAAATTTTAATTTACATACTTTTTCTTGCTATTATCATTTTGAGCATAATTTTTGTTAAAAATTATGTATTTGATAATGCTCCCATTAAAGAGTTACAAAATTCAACACATTTAAATGAATCTTTGTCGTCAAACAACGGAGAATTTGAAAGTTATCCATTTTTAAATTATAAAAATAAAAAGCAAACGTTAATTAGTGATGGAAATAATTTGTATGTATTTGATTTGGAAACTAAGGTCACTGTTTTAATTAAAGAGATAAGTAATATTACAACTTTTGATACTTATTTAAATGAAGGATTGTGTTGGAGCGAAGTTAGAGAATCAAAAATCAAGTGTTTGTGGAAAAAGAAATTGTCAGACATAAGTTTGTCAAAAAGGTGTGTGCCTCAAGCTATTGCGATAGATTTCATTGCAGAAAAAGTATATATCATAGATAATTTTGCAGGAACGCTAATTGTAGCTGATATGGATGGTAAAAATTATGGGATTATGTTATCAAATCTAATAACGCCACGTGATATCGCTTTAGATCCCTATGAAGAAGTTGCATTCGTTGTTCAATTAAATTCGGTAAAAAAAATTTATTTGATTAACTAATAATAACATTGATTCTATGAAGAGAGAATTTTTCTATAAAATTTACAAAGGAATTCTGTATAAAAATTACAGCAATATTTTTTTTCAATTATCGTGATGAAATCATACAAAATTTACAGTGAAGTTCTGTAAAAATGACCGTTATTACAGTAAAAATTATTGGACAAACTTTAAATTTTATCGAGATGTTCGATAAGAGTTAAGAAACGTATTTAGAAAATAACCTAAAAGAATCTCATGTCCCCAGATAGTAGTGACATTCACCTTAATTTTTATATGAAAATTCTCTTCGTTTATTAATAATGGTTAATAGTAAATCGTCACTTGCGACAAAAAAGGTCTTATCTCAAAATTTAGTTAAACAAGGCCTTATTACAGAATTTATTCTGAAAAGGTTCCATCTCACGAAAATATAATTAGTGAACACTAATGGGAATCCGATTTTGAAGGAATTAGAATCCACTTTTATTCAGCAGAAATATTTTTTGTATTTTGGGCATATTAGCAATTTAATGAAATACTTTTCCACTAATCTATATTTGATTGAAATAAATCAACAGTAACCGGCAGATAATATATTGCATAAAAATAAATTTTCCGAAATATTTTCCACTTTCAACAAGTAGATTTTGTATTGATTTTCCTGTTGAAAATGATAACGTTATTTAATGACGTCATTTAATAACGTCATTTAATAACGTCTTTTGAGAAAATAACGTCATTTTTCAAATGAGCTTTGATGGCTTATTAAATTATGAAAAAGACGTGATTTATAGTGGGAAATGACGTTATTTTTTTTTAATGCCATGATTTTCTTCAATGACGTTATTCGTTAGCGAGAACGCGGGATTTATTATGGGAAATAGTTGTTTTTGAATGACGTGATTCTATTACAATGACATGATTTTTTATGAGTGACTTTATTTGTTGTTCTAAAAGACGTGATTTATAGTGGGAAATGATGTTATTTTTCTTTAATGACATGATTTTCTGTCTGGCCTCTTATATTTGCGTCTTCCAAATTTGTGTAAGAGATGACAAAACTTAGAATAATACCACCTAGTGACTTAAAGTCAAGCCGACATTATCGATCATTAATAGCGATTTTAATTCACTAGGTGGCGTTTTTCTAAGTTTTGTCATCCCTTACACAAATTTGGAAGACGCAGATATAAGAGGTCAGGCGGTAGAAGATCTGTGAAAAATACACGTGAAAAATATACGTGAAAAAACACAAATTTTACATGTAAAAAACACGTGTTTTTTTAATCGGGTAACGAGTAACGTTATTGAAGAAAATTATGTCATTAAAGAAAAATAACGTCATCTCCCACCATAAATCACGTCTTTTTCATAATTTAATAAGCCATCAAAGCTCATTTAAAAAGTGACCTTATTTTCTCGAAAGACGTCATTTTAACATAAATGACGTCGCGAAATGTCTCAATTTGCAACGTTATTTGATGAAATAACGTTGTTATGACGTTATTAAATGACGTCATTAAATAACGTTATCATTTTCAACAGGGTTGAAAGAGATTTACAGAGAGGTTCCAGTGCCCTGTTGAAAATGACGTCTTTCTAAGACGTCATTTTCTCTAAATTTAAGAAAAAATAACGTCATTTTTCATAAATTGTGACATTAAAAAATGTCTTTACATGATATTTATTTCCCATTTAAAGGAAAAAACAAAAACGAGGTAAATCTTTTATTTTCAACTTTTCAAAAAACGAAGAGCATTTTGTATTTGCGATTAAACTTTTTTGCGATTTGAAAAGTTTTTATTAGTTTTTTAAGTGTGTAGAGTACATCTGCTTACAGAGTTTGTTTTTACAATATTAGTACCTAGTGATATATGATATACTTTAACCTAATGAGAATTGTTTTCCTTTTTATTGTTGATTTAGTTTTTACATTGTTACTAATTTATGAAGGAAAATTTACAAATAAAAACCTTCGTTGTTTAATTTGTTAGAACAACTAGCATAAACTAAATAAAAACGAGCAACATATATATATATATATAATTAAGAATACTACAAGTTATAAAAAAATTTTTGTGTTTACATATAGGTTCATCAGTGTTCAATTTTAAAAGAATGTTCCTCATAAATTTTTTATGAGTTTTTTGTCCTCTATGGTGAGTGATCTCAAGAAATCCTTAGTGAGTTTTTGAATATAGCAGTTGATAAACGGTATGTCTGCTAGTCTGTGCAAGTCAGTGCGTTTAGTTTTACGCGGTTTTGCGAGTATGACACGGAGACATTTGTTTTGGAATAATTGCAAGTTGTCAATGTTTTTATGATTTGTTATGTTACACCATATTGGTGCTGCGTAGACTGTGATTGGTCTTAAAATCATTATATAAATTAGTATTTTTAATTTTTTGTTGATTTTGCTTTTTGGGCATAATTACGGGTATAGGCAGCAAAATTGTTTCTGACATTTTTGTCTAACTTTATTGAGGTGATAAGTAAAGTTAAGTGTGGAGTCTAGATATACTCCCAGATATTTGGCGTTTTCTGAGTAGTTAATATTCTTATCGAATAAATTAATAGGTTTGATTTTATTTTTGTATTTGCGTTTTTTAGTGAAGATTATACTTTCTGTTTTATTTGCATTTATTGTTACTTTCCATTTATGAAAAAATTTTTGTAGATGTGTGCAGTGTTTTGTTAATCTTTCGATAGCTGTTTCGGGGGACCAGGAAGATGTGTAGATTGCCGTGTCATCAGCGAATTGCGCTAGTTTAGTGCCAGTGAATCCTGGTATATCGTTAATGTAGATTAGAAAAAGGATAGGGCTTAGTATGGACCCTCGGGGGACGCCTGCCGGTACTGTTAGATATTCGGAGTATGCGTTTGTTAATTTTTACTGCGAATTTGCGGTCGCTGAGGTAGTTTGCAATTAACGCTACTAGATAGTAGGGGATGTTTGTTAACGCTAGCTTGACTAGGAGGCCGTCATGCCAGACAGTGTCAAATGCTTTTTCGATGTTTAGAAGTGTCATGTAGGTGTCGCGGTTTAAGTTGTACTCATGAGTAATATCTTTTATAACTCGCATAAGCAGTTTTACAGTTGAGCGGCGTTGTCTAAATCCGAATTGATGGTCTTTTAGTATGAGATTTAAGATTTTTGTATCTTTAATTCTTTTTAGCATTAAAATTTCTAGAATTTTACTAAGTCCGGAGAGCAGACTTATTGGTCTTTAACTAGAAGTAGAGGAATGGTCTTTACCTGGTTTGGGAAAAACGAGGACCGTTGCTTTTTTCCATTCTATTGGGAAATACGAGTTTTTGAGAGTGTAATTATAAATATATGTTAATTGAACAGTTGCTTTTCTACTTAGGTTTTTAATCATTTGATTAGTTATCATGTCGAGTCCGGGAGCTTTATTGTTTTTCAGCTTTTTAGAAACTTTTCTTATTTCTTTAGGCGAGGTTAATTTAATGTTGTTGCGCAGGTTGGCGAAGTTTCCTTTGTTTTGATACAGGCGGTAGTGTGATTCTGGTTGCCACATTTGACACATCTTGGGGTCAGCCTGCAATTCCTTGTTCCGTGTCCGAAGTTTTGGCACCGATGACATTGAGTGACTTCTTTTTTATTTATGTATTTCTCCCAAGTGACTTAAATATGACATAGTCCTTTTATGTTCGTAATTTCAGTAAATTCTATTGCTGACGGTTATGAGCCGTACCGCCAGTTTCGGCATGGGGCTATCTTTCTTTTTGATTATTGTCACGCGTGTGCAATTGATCTTATGACGAGCAAGCTCATCAATTAGTTCTTGATCATGCATCGTAGTCCTTTAAGCACTATTTGCTTCTGTTTTTTCCATGTGGGAGTGTATGTGTAAAATGCTGTTGCTGATTCTTCAAGCGATTTAATTGAGTTTTCTTAGTCCTCCCTGTTTGCAGGATAGATGATCGTCTTATTATTGGTGTACTTGAGGAAAGGTTGTGTTTTGCAGACAGGGCGTAGATGTTCAGCGCAGACCTTTGGATCCGTAACTTCCGCGTGAATCACAATAGGCGGTATCTTGGCTTTTATGTTGCTGTTGTTATTATCTTCAGTATCGACTTCTTGTAGGCTGTCATTATTTTTCTCTATATTTGTTGTTTTGTCGGTATCAAAAGATGCAAAGGTGTTTTTAACTGTGATTTCTGAGCCTCTTTGGTCGGGTCTCTTTGGCTTCACCTCCTTGGGTGCAGTCTTGTTCTGTTTTTCCTTTTTTTGTGTGGAATGTGTTGGTAATTCCTGGTTTTGCTTATTTGGTTTTGTTGTATTAACACGAGAAGTACTTGATCTCGTGAGATGATTTTTGAGAGGTTCATTCCTCATTTTGGTTTTATTGGGCGCGCCAAACGCCTTCCCTTGGTATGTTTAGGGTGCGCCACACGCCTTCCCTTCACTAAGTAATTGTGTTGCAATTTTAATCTATCGATGCTAACTATGTTGTATGAGCCGGTTGCATGATCCTATCTCGTCAACGGTTCAAACATCAATCCTAATGTCAAATATAAAAAAATAAAAAAAAATAATCTTGCGATTAAACTGAGAGCGTTCTATATATATCTGCGTCTTTGAAATTTGCATAAGGGATCGCAAAACTTGAAAATCGCTACCTTGTGAGTTAAAATTAAATTGACGCAATCGACCATCAATTCAACTGTAAGTCACTAGGTGGCGTTTTTCTTTTTAAGTTTTTTGATTCTTGATGCAAATGTCGAAGATGCAGATATATAAAGCCAGAATGATCTCAGCTTAATCGCAAATGCTCTTCGTTTTTCGAAGAGTTGAAACTACAAGGTTTACCTTGTTTTTTCCTTTAGATGGGAAATGATTACTATGTAAAGTCATTTTTCAATGACATAATTCATGAAAAATGACGTTTTTCCTAAATTAGGAGAAAATGACGTCCTTGAAAGACGTCTTTCGTCGTATCTTAGATTGGAACAAAAAAAGACGTCATTTTTCGAATTTCAGAAGAGCTATTTAACAAATGACATCTTTTTATGATTTCAAACACGTATTTTTTTTATAAAAATTCGTAGGAAAAGACATTTTTATAAAAAAATACGTCTTTGAAATTATAAAAAGACATCATTTGTTAAATAGCTTTTTTAAACATTGAAAAAATTACGTCTTTTTTTGTTCCAATCTAAGACACGACCAAAGACGTCTTCAAAGACGTCTTTCAAAGACGTCATTATTTTCAACAGGGTGGCTCACTCAGTTGAACGATATATTCGTAACCTGATGGCCCGAGTTTGAATCCCGTTTTCAACCGATTGATACAAGCATCACTGTACGTTATATATGCTTTATTTACAAACACAATAAAAACTCACAAATTAGCGTCGCAACGATAGCATAAATACATCGATGTTAAATAAAATAAAAAAAAAGATTTAAGGAGTCTTATATGTCAGCTATAGTTTGTTGTTCATAAAAATTAAAAGTTTAAAGAACTCTTCAAAATTTTGATAAAAATTAATTTACACCTAGAAAAAAATTTCTGCAAATTTTCAAGTAGTCTTATCAACTAATTTTTTTATATGTGCTCACTCGAAGTCCGCGTGTTTTGTATCTCATAGTAGTAAAAAGGTAGACTTTAAGTGAGCATAAATAATAAAATCAGTCGATAAGGCTAACTAAAAATTTGCAGAGATTTTTTCCCAGGTATAAATTAATGTTTTTCAAAATATTGAAGAATTTTTTAAACTTTTCATTTTTATGAACAACAAACTATAGCAAACTATAGCTAGCATATGAGACTCCTTAAAGACTTTTTTTCTTTATTATTTTTGTCAATTTTATAATCTTTTTAAACATAATTAATAATATAGTTATATAGTTATTCTTTACAAATAAACTTTATAAGTTTATAAGTATTAGTCCAATGATCTACAATTAATTTCTAATTTACTCGAAATAAAGTGGCGGTGTTGCTAAATTTATAAAATTAATTTAATTCTCTTAAAATAGGAATTTTTGGAATAAATTTTGAGTTAAAACCTTTTTAAACCGAATTTTGAGATAGGCTTTTTTCAGCCGAATTCTAAGATAGGATTTTTTTTTGCTACAGGTAGCGAAATGCAATACATATTACATCATTTCTTTACAGATACTTAAAATAAGCATGGATGGAAATTTACTCAAAGAAATAATGCAAGATATTGGAGTTAATGTTATTACAGTCGACCGTGCTGCTAAAAGAATTTATTGGTCAGTTAATTATAATGTGGAAGGTATTATAAGTACAGATTACGATGGCCAAAATCGAATTTTTATGGCTAGTACCACAAAAGTCGAAAGTTTAACAATTGTTGACAATCAATTATTTTGGTTGCGACCAGCAATGTGGAATAGTAATGCGACACTACTTTCATGCGAAGTAGATAGAATGAAAGATGTTTGTGTTAATGAAATCGAACATAAATTGACTTTTGTTAATCTCAAAATCATTAAAGCTTTTTTTGATCAATCATCTATTCCAATTAATAATCCATGTAAGAAGAGTAAATGCAGCCAATTGTGTTTATTGAATTCAAGTGGTGCTGGTTTTAAATGTGCTTGTAAAATAGGTTGGCAAATTAATGCAGATTTAACGACGTGCAGGCGTATCGACAGTTTCTTATTGTATTCACAAGGAAATTTTCTTAAAGGAAGACTTCTCGATGACACCAAAACTACTTTTACAGATGTATTTCCTCCTATTCCATTTAAAACGGATTCATTGGTTCTCAAAGAGACAATCAATTTTGATTACGATTTAAAAAATGATAGCATTTATATTAGCGATGATAAAAAAATTTATATATTGAATATGATTAAAGATGGAGATCAACAGCTCATTTATACATCTCCTGATTTCATAAAAGATATTGCAATTGATTGGATTACAGGATTATTATACTATATTATAGAAGATCTTTCTAAGTCGCATTCGCAATTGAAAGTTATTGATGTTAATCCAAGGAAAAAAATGAATGATTTAGTATTTGATATGTCTAAAGATTCCACGTATAACGAAGATATTGAAGAACAATCTATAGTGCTTTACCCAAATATGAGATATCTTTTTTATATAAGTAACAATTTATATCTTCGAACACATGGTGTAAATATTATATATATGATCGTAAAGAAACTGAAATTAACTAATTGTTCATCTGGATATAAAGTAGAAAAAGAAACCAACTACTTGGTGACATCTAATCCACATGGACCAAATCCTGTAAATCTTGCTATTGATTACGAAGAAGATAGTATGCATTTTTTTAACTTAGAAGATGGAATTTTTGATACGGATATCAACATTAAATACCCCAAAAAAAGAATTGCTTTTATAAATAATTTCAATAATTCAATGAAAATTTCCATTTATCGAAATAAAATTTACTACAGTAATTTAACTAGTATTTGGAGTACCGATAAGAGAACTGGTGCAAATGCGAAAGAACTTGTAAAATCAAAATTAATTGGTAATACTGTTGAAAAAATATCAGGCGTCAGAATAGTTAGCGAAGTCATACAATCAATCCACAATAATTTATGTCCAACCTAATTTAGATACATTTTTACTTAATTTCATAAATTGTAATCATCAAAATGATTAATTATTTAATGAAATTAAGTAAAACCATTTCTATAGTATTTATGATTATCCTTCTCATTTAAAAAATGATTTATACAATAATATATAATTATACATGATTATATGCAGAATCGCATATAATCCTGTCTGAACATATTTAATCAAATTTGAATTAAGAGTCTACATAATTATATATAGTTGTACTAAGTTTTATAAATTCAGTAATCTTTATATGTAATTCTGTATAAGGTTATACAATTATTAGATATAATTATGCATGATTCTATATAATTTTACATTACCGATTGGTTATCCATTAGAAAACTTGTGTTATTAAATTGTAAATTATTGCTTATGTTAATATATAAATTTAAACGATTGCACATTTATAATTACGTTTCATAATATTTGTTTATACGTAGAAATTTACAAGTAAAATAACAAATATCATATAGAACTATGTATAAACAGCTCATAGAGTTATGCAAACTCTTCAGTCATTTTTTCTTATATATGTTAATACATATATAAGAAAATTATATATAATTATATATAAATTATTTTTTAAGAGATAACTCGTAAACGTACAAAAAATAATCTTCTCAAATTTTCTTTCATTCGATATTAATAAGATTACATTTAATAGTGCAATAATGATAATCATATCAATAAATATCAAAGAATAAATATTTAAGATATTTCGATTGTATTAGTGAAAATTTAATATTTTTATATTAAAACAACAAACTGTAATTGTTAAGTTTCTACTTGTTAACATTTTTTATATAATACCGTGTCAGTGGTATTCCAATGTCAGAGAAGTAGTGTACCAAAATTCATCAGATGTGCCATCAAAAAAAGTTTAAAACTTAAAATTTTAAATTTTGAAAAAGGAAAAAAATTTAAATATCTATTCTTTGTAAACATGCTTCATAGTGATTTAAATTACTATCTGTAAAAAATTAAAATAAATTCTAATTTCTAATAAAAAATCTTTTCATATTTTTTTCTGAAAATCAATACTTTTTGAAAAATAAAATCAGAAATCTTAAAATTGAGTCAAAAATGACTATTTTGTAAGTACGTTTTTGCAAACTAGAAAGTTTTTAGAAATTTTCCTTATTGTCGCAAAATTTTATTCGTTTTTTATGAAAAAAAGCTATAAAATTAAGCTGTAAAAAAACAAATCAATCTGGGGTATATTAAATAATAAATTCAAACCAATAAGATAAGCTAAAAAATCTGCAGATTTTGATTAACATAAATTTAGATACTTTCTACGTGTTATTTACAATAAAAAGTATATTGTATTAAGTTTTCAAAAGTTGATAGTTACTGAGAAAAAAATTTATTTAATAAAAAAATTTGAAAAATCAAAATATTTAATCTTTTTGATTTTTCCCTTTTTTTACCTAGATCCTTAAAATTATTTTTTTATATTTTAGGTACCAAATAGAACGCAGTCCTATATTATTAGCGATTTTTATTTTTTGACCGCTTAAGATGACTTGAATTATTCTATAAATGTATATTTTTAATTTTTCAACAATAACCGAACTTGAATATATTGCACTATAGACGCATCAGTAAAGCCATCTAATTTTAATTACAAGACAATCAGTGAAACAACCGCACCGATTATCTGTACCTTCCTCTTCTTTCTCTTTCCATTCAAAGGTTACATAACTGTATATGTCTCCCCTTTTGTAACCGCTTAAACCGCGAAATTCACTACTCACACCCCTCTTCCTTAACATAATTTGTTAACTGTCATTGAATTAACTCTCGCACCAGTTGGTGTCCTTTGAGAGTAAACGCTCGTTATAGTTAAATTTCAAATCGTTTTCTCTTTCTCTCTCCTATTCTCAATTGACTCCAATTGACTTTCTCCTGTTGGATTTAAAGACTTTTTCTCTCTCTATTTCTCTACTTCTCCCTTGGCATGACGATTGCGTATACTATTTTCAGAGCATCGTCCTGGCCCCTTTTTTTAAGCTCTTTAAGCACCGATCTTTATATTATTTGATGCGAAAGGGAGACGTACTTAAGAAGTAATGAGAAATAAGAAAGAGATGCTGGATTAAACATTAAGAAAAAATATAAGTGACAAATTATTTTAATTTTTTATGATTATTTTTATTTATACTATATTTTTTGTCTATCCTTCTCAATGGTTACGAAATCATTCTATTGCGACAAAGTTAATTTTTTGCGTATTGTTAAAAGAGTAGAAGAGTTTTTTCTGGAAAAAATTCTTTAAGAATTCATGAATGCCCAATCAAAAGTTAATCCATAATATTGAAACAAGTAATCATAAAATTTGTAAAAAGTACTCTTGCTCAAAATTTTATTTTAAAAATAATTCCTCAATGTTCATTTTTAAATAAGTAAAAAAAATTTTTTTTAAATTCATAAAGTAATTCCTTTTTTTTAACATTCATTATAATAAACATATACATACTGCAGTATCATTTGGATCTTAGATTTTTAAGTAGTTAAATTAATAATTAATATTTATTATCATTTTTTTAAATGTTTCTTTTTACATAGGTAATATTTAAAATCTTCAATATTATAATAATCGTAATGTGTCCAATAATTTTGATGACAAACTCAATTTTTTTGTTCTTTTTAAAGATCTATAATGAAATAGCAGCTTGAAAATAGTACCACGTGCTCGAAAATATAGCAAATAAAAAAGTAATAGCTTTTATGAATTTTTATCAGAACACTCATGCATTAATTATTCCGTTTTTTAAAAAAATGGAAAACTCTTTTTAACGTCGAAATGTAAGAAGCATTTATTTTTATGTATGTACTTGGGTTTACCCACCTACAGCCTTTTGGCCTAGTAAGTGCATTAAACCTTTTTTCTATACCTTTCGATCCAACCTTATTCGATGATGCGAACCTCCCTAGCGGACCTTTTTAACCAGATCTCTACCTCGGGCCGAGAATCTGAAGGTTGCTGCGACAGGCTCTAGCATCACCCGGCAATCGAAATTGTCTTCGGTGTTTATGTCACATTCCGTAGGCTCAAACACCGAGAACATTTTTCTCTTACCTACCGCACACATTGTTGACAACGAAAGATCACCTAAACGATCATCGAAGTTGCATAGGCATTAGCGGTCATCCATCCAAATAATGACCGCGCCCAGCGCTGCTTAACTTCGTCGATCGGCCGAGGGCATTTATTTTTATGAAAATTTTAGGTGCCAGGGTATTATTAGCAGTTTGCAAAAAGTAAACGAAGCGATGAGCCCTGAGTCCTCAGGAGGTCAATTAAATATTTTAATCAACAATGATTGCATCGATAGCTTAAAATGATTAACAGAGGGTAGTAGAAATTTGATTTCAACAAAATTACTGGTTAACTTTATTATTAAAGAACATGAAGCCAATTTTTTAAATTTCATTTAATGTCGCTGCATTTATGTTATCATCTATGCGATACTAATGAGCGACGGAGGTTTCCAACGTGTTTACGAACAAAGCACATGTAATGTACAGTGGTGCTTGGAGCGGGAGTCGAACTCGGGCCTTTGAGTTATGAATCCAGTGCTCTACCGACTAAGTTACTGGAAACCTCGACGTTTTGTTGTGGTTTATAAGTAAATCACAGCGAATCATCGTACGCGAGTATTTTTAAAATATCTTCAATAGAGTTATCAATTCTTAAGTATTCAATAAATTTGTATTAAAAAAGAAAAAAAAAATTTATTTTCTAATACTATTAAACTTAAGGAAATTTAAAATACCGACATTAAAGTTTTCCAAATTATTAATTCTTAATCAAAAATTTAAAAAAATATTTCTATATTATAATTTTTCATTGTAACTAATAAAAAGTATAAAATAGAGATATTTCGGAAAATTTTAAATAAAAATAAAAAATTTAGGGAACTGCAATGTCGGTAACTATGTATGAATCATATACCCAAATACATCAGCTTAAACATACAAGCAAAACAAATATATTCGTTGTATTTCACGTATATTGATAAAGCACGTTAATCTAAAAAAATTAAAATTTTTTTATCTATAATAGAGTTTTTTACTATTACAAATTTTTCATACTGATTAAAACTATTATACAAATTTAAGTTTATGAATTTTCAATATCAGAAAAATATCTAAATGAAAAAAAAATTATAAAAATGAATAGAACTTTGTATTGAAAATATTTTAACTAAGCTATTGTTTTTGAACAAGAGCAATCCCTAATGGAGTTAAAAAAGAACCAATATATCATAAGAAACGACAAAAATAAAAACACTTTAACTCGTAACAATTAAGCCTATCGACCTATAAAAAGCAAAAAAAAAAAAAAATTCTTCCAACCCTAACGTACCGTATCCTCCCCTATTATTATATTATATACGTCCTTCCACTTCATCGGTTAGGCGTAGGATATTTATTTCCGCGTGGTATAAACGTTCAAGAAAATGAGCTAAACTATAGATGAGAAAACTTCCAAAAAAGATTTCCAAAAAGTATATAAGACAAGCCTTTCCCTCTTTATTTTACTTTATTTTTTTTCCAAGGGAATATGATTTACGATATACGTAACATTCTATACGCGTATTATAACTTTTGATACGTAACGAAATGAATTTTTTTTTTAAATCGTCGATCTTTAAAGTAGATATATAACATTCTACGAGAGAGAGAGAAAGAGAAAAAAAAAATTGAAGATTTAATGGTAAGAATATGAGGATTTGTAAGTATTTCCCATATATTCTTTATCCGCGCGCGATCTCCATATAACCAGAATTGAAGATGGCGTATATATATACACACACCCCCCATTGCCACATTTCGCGGCACATTGAATCGAAGGACTTTAAAGTCTCTTTTCTATACCTCTTTCTCTCTTCTCCCTTATTCCACCCGTTCTTCTTTTTTTTCATATATGTATGGAAAAGAGAATGAAGTAAAAAAAAGGGCTGATATCCGAAGCAAGTAGCATCGACCCTATATACGTATAGTCTACATGTGCGGGCGCGTGTCTGATTTAATAACCGGAAGCGGTCATGCGTGCTCACTGAGGCTACGGGTGCTTTTGATAACAAGGTGATCTGTTGTGCGAGACTAGATGAGAGATGGGCAGAAGTTAAAGAGTTATGGTGTGGTTTAATTTTTAAAATTGCAAAATTATTATAAAGGACTTCATTGTTGAACTTATTACGTTCGATAGTAACATCTTGATTAAAAAGGATCAATAGAATACGTTAAAAAATTTAACTTAAATCGATGAAAAATTTTTTGTTTTTTTCAACCGTTATTCCATATAAAAAGTAATAAATAAAATCTATTCATTAGAATTTATACATAATTTCTTATAATATTATATATTATGCATGAATTGCAATCAATATATTTCATTACTTTTTATTTAGAATAATAGTTGAAAAAGCGATAAATATTTTATCATTTTATGTTTTTTATCGTGTTCTAACAATCTTTTTCAACAGAAATAGGATAATGGAAGTGTACTACATAAAGTACCAAATGAAATTTGACTTATTACTAATGATTTTCTTTATCATTATTATTAATTTTATTATTTTAAGTGAATTTAAAAATACTCTTTATGTTTTATGTAGATTTCATACGCAAGTCACTGAAACAATCCGTTAAACTTTTTTTTCAAATAAAATTGAAGCATTTGCAAATTGATTGGTAAAATAAAAGTATATCCAAGCCCTCAGAAAAAGCATCCTTTTTTAGTGCGCAGACGACATATCAAGGCAAAAGAAGAAAATGGAAATTTTCTTGGAAATGGTATGAGTATATTTACGACGCCGCGTAAAAGAGTAACAAGTTAAAGTAAAGCTGCGTGGTTCAAACTAGTAGTGCAAAAATTCTTATAGGATTCCTATATAGCTTTTGACGATCGTATAAAGGAAACATTGGACATGGTCTGGGCGGATACCCAGTGCGCTATTCTTTTAATCGTAACTTTTAGCCTGCTGCATCCCTATTTTTTTCTTCTTTTTTTTATCTTTATTTTTATAGGTCTTGATTTTTCCTGTTTTTTCTTTAGTATTAAATTAAATAAGCTAGTTCTTATGGAAATAAAAAAAAAGTGAATAAAATCAGTATACGGTCAGCCGACGATTGTTAATTTCTAAATGTAATGTTTAATGTTAGCAGTAGATTTATGAATATTCATTAAGTAAACACTGATCGGAGCCTAGGGTTTATCAAACTGAAAGGTTCGATCGTGTCGATGTTGTTATATAATATAAAGCTGTATACTTCGGTAATCTGCATGTAGGCTCGGGGGATAATCTATGCATTGTATAACACAGCATAAAGTAAGATTTTTGCAAAGGTTTTGTTTAATGTTAAAATATATTGTTTTGATTTTATATTAAATATTAATCGATGATATACTGTTTTTTAAAAATCGTATAAATTAATGCAGATATTGACAATGTCTGTGTTTAAACTAATATTTCAATAAATATGTACCTTGTATTTAATCAAAATTCATAATTTTATAATTTTCTCTCTTCCGCCTTTATGCAAAATGGTTCAATTCCCCTTTTTATACCAGCAAGCTTATAAATTAATAAACAAATATAACTTTTTTTTATTTCTTAACTTACAGCGCATTTTTAAATAAACCTTACATGCACTGAATTTTAGATAATATAATGTAGTGTAATAATTAAAAATTTTTTAAAGTATAAGTAAAGAAATATTTATTTAAATTTTTCAAATTTTTTGTATTGTTAAAAATCAATGAAATTCTAAAAATAAATGAAGTTTTCCTTTATTCACTTTAATTACTTTAAATTTATTTGAAATCTACGTTACCCATAAAAAATTAAATTTTCATAAAACATTGTAAAGATTGATTTAATTGAATAT
Source organism: Anastatus disparis (assembly GCA_017163975.1). Lineage (NCBI taxonomy): Eukaryota > Metazoa > Arthropoda > Insecta > Hymenoptera > Eupelmidae > Anastatus > Anastatus disparis. The sequence goes on from JAFFSR010000226.1 coordinate 9,016,762, forward strand.
AGGTACATATACCCATCTAAAAAGGTATTGGTTCGCTTTAAAAAAGAAGATTTAAGACTCTCCTTTAGATTATGAATGAACCCTATTCTTTTTTCCATTAAGTTCGAAGGAGGGGGTTTTATATGTAATATTCTAAGCAGTAGAGAAAGGAAACATAACTGAGCACACTGATACAGCACGTTGAACGAGCTCGATAATGATAATAATTATTAGTCCGCAGCAACCGTTATCTTCGCTGGACAAAGTCCGAAAACGGAATGGGGAGAAGTAAAACTTACTCTTCGCATTCCCTGGCACGTATGCGTCCTTAACTAGCCTTTTATATATGTACCCAAAGCTTTTAATGTACATTTGTTGCTGGCTGTAGTTTTTTTATTCTGTTTTTACTTCGTTATGAAAGAGTGTTTTCGTATGTATGGAGAGGAATAATTAAAATTAATAATTGCTGTTTTTGTAGAGAGAAAAACATTTTATGTACACTTTTGAATGGAAATGGAGGAGGAAAATTTGTTGAGGGAAATCTCTTTGCTTATGATTATTATGCGTTGATGATATTTATAAAAGAAAAAAAGTAATAAGTATTTTTGTCATTTAATACAATTAATTTATCATCCAAACAGCAATTATAACTTTCTAAACTAAAGTTTAAGGCAACTGAACCTGAAATACAAAGCAAAGTTTAATTTTTTTTCAAAAATTCCGAACGAATCAGTTTTCTTAAGTTGATTAGCCTTTCTTTCTATTTCCAATTCCCGTTCGCTAAATAAAAAATCTGACGTAGAATAAGAGAAGAAAATCATACATAAAAATCAGGGAGTTTCACAGAATGTTAAAATAATTTTTTTATCTTTCATTTCACGTCCACATATCACGGCAATGATTTATACAAACTAATATTAAAGAAGAATCGCACGATATTGACTGACCAGTTCTTTCGCGCCGTACATACACATATAAGCTAAGAAAGTCTCAGAGAAGTAAAAACATCCCTTTTCTTATAGCAGCAATGGAAGCAAAGTCTCTCGGATGTTTTGATTCCGGCTGTTATAGAGAAGACATATATCACCCATCCGCTCTCTCGCGCTTACATATATACGCTATACTATCCCCTCCTGTACTATCTTATGTTATATATATATACGTATGTATATATAGGAGGGTAGAGAAAGGAAGAAAAAAAAGGGAAAGAAAACTGGACACACGCCGGATTTATTGCGCCATGCGTTTGTAAGATCTACAACGTATATGTAATTATTTAAATCTTTTTCTTCTTCTGTCTTTTCTTCTCTTTTTTTTGACCCTCCTTATGTCGCACATGTTAGAAAAAGTTTTTTTTTAGCAGATAGAAATAATTACTAGAAGATTAAGGGTGGATTTGAAATGTTAGAGTGGTTTTGGGCTTTATCTTGTGGTTATTGAATTTTTTTATATCTGATATGTCAATGTAGCATATTTTTTTATTTATAGATAGTGTGTGTAAAAAATTTTAATTTATTATTAGAAAAAAAATTAAAATCGAGATTTTAGTCCTGACCAAAAATAGTATTAAGAAAAAGGATACGATTCTCATTGAAAACTGGAGAAAGAACTCTAAATAATTGTTTTTTATATTGTTCCAATAAGATGATTATATTTATTAATAGATAAATATAGTTTTTATATTCACGATGATTAATTTTAGAGTTGATAAAAAATCTCCAAACTTTATATTTTATTCAACTTATTAATTTATAAAATCTATAAATTTAATATAACATGCGAAATTTGGTTACAAAAAAATTTAATTTTAACATCCACCAAATGAAAAGAGATTTAAATTGTACTGTAATATCAAAATGAAGAAACAGATATAATTAAAATACAAACTTTTTCAATGAAAAAAAAAATAGTAGTAGTATTAAAAAAAACCTCATACCTATATTGAGAAAAAAAATTTGAAAAGCAATACAAGCTCTGCAAGCTGATTGTTATTATGGAGATCGCGTCTTACCAAAGGAATAGCAGAAAGAAGAAAAAAAGTAAGATACATAGCCATTCAACTTTTGTATCTTATAGGTTGAATAGCCAATGGGCAGTTTTCTTTTTTACTCTGCGTACATAATGTAAATATACATTTACTTTTTATTGAGATTGACACATTGACCGCTATAGCCGCCAATACAATTATTTATTTCTTTTTAGATCAGACTGTATATTTTTTCTTTTTTTTTCTCTTTTCTTTTCTTTATTTTCTTTGCAAAAAAGTTTGGTGAAGAATATTTTCCTCGAGATATCGAGTATAGATATGAAAATTCTATTGGGGGTAAAAACTGAACGAGTATAACCCGCATGCTAGGCGTCTATCGTGGATTATATGCCTTACATATGTATGCAACCGTGAAGTCGCGACAAATTAGGCATGAAATCTGATTTTGCGTCTAGAATATTTCTTCTTTTACGATTTTACAGTTTAATTTCTTTTCTTTATTCTTTGAAGATCCAAAATTTTTCAAATATAATTTTCAAACTATTGTCAGGAAGTATGTTTAAATCTTTAAGTTTTTAAAACAAATATCATTTAATTGTACAAAATAATAATTATAGTAAAAATTTAAGATTTAGAAACCTAACGATTATCATTATTCTTCAAACTCATATCAATAGTTGAAATTTAAGACGAAAAAAGAAAAATGAAAAATATTCAAAAACATATACCTACGTTTAAATCTTAAAATCTAAAAACGCGAGCGTTGCTTGATCTTAAAATAGTAGGCGTCATGGCAAAGGCACGTTTTCACGAAGGGAATAAAAGACGATATACGTTAGAATGAAGTAAGAGAAAAAAGAAACTAAAGAAAAGAAAAAAAATAGTCTTCGTATAAAGACATGTGTGCGTATGTATATAACGATATATTCCGTGTAACGCGATGCAAAAATTGCGCTCAAGGGTGAAATGGCATACGTGATATCACGCACAGCATATAAAAAAAAATAAAAAATAGGGAGTCTTTGGCTATGGGTATGTGCAAAAAGGAAGAAAAAAAATAAGAAAAGTAAATTAGCCTTGTTTCGTGAGAAATGTAGAAAGCTTTATGTGTAAAACGCGTTTGACGCACGTTTCTTGCTTTGATACTGACCCGCATAGGTGTAAAGAATTTTTAAGAATCTTTTCTTTTAGGCGATTATAGTAACGATATATTTTTTGTTTTATAAAAAAATTACAAGAAAATATAAATTGCAAAATTTTATTTCTCAAAACGAATACCATGAAAATGATAAAAAATATTAATTAAATTACTTGGGAAATATGTTTTGGTCTTCAACTGCAATTAATACTTATTTATTAATGTATCAAAACTATTGTAGGCTTCCATAATGAAATCGGAAATAGTTGATTTCAGTCAAACTAATGCACTTAATATGTCATATCTTGCGAGTATCATATAAACAAATTCAAAAAGAACAAAACCTTCTATAAAGCATATTTGCCACACACACGATAAGGGTTAATGATTTTATAGAAAATTGAGCATATTTTGGGCTGAATTTCTGGTCAAGGGCATAAGTTAAAATGACACTAATCTAAAAATTTTGTTCAAAGAATTTCTAGATAAATGTCATTTTAACCTTCGTTGACCAAAAATTCTGGACAAAATATGCTAAAATATGAAAAAATTTTCTACCAGGGTGATGAATTTAAAAATTAAAAGATTAATAATTTGCATATCAGTATGGTCAATGTCCCAATTGCTACTCACGACCCTATTACTAGCCGTTCATTGTTAAAAATTTTTTTTCGTATCTAAATAACATTGAGCGGTTAGTAATAGGTTCATTTCTAACAGCGAGTAGCAATTGGGACATTGACCATACATATTTTAATAATAAAAATAAATGTTTTTATTTCTTTACATAGCTCGAACATTTTTATTTTCTCATTCAAAGCACTGAAATGATAAATTATTTTTATTTATAAATAAAATGAACGAAAATAATAATTTCAACCTTTTCCATTGTGTCCATCAGTCCACTCCATTACATTCACTACCTAAACTAAAAAAAAAATAAAATACGATAACTAGTTCATCCCTTATCATTCATACCCCAACCCCTAGGCCGTAACAACAAAGTGAGCTATCATCCACATATATAAATTTTTTTCCTACCGCCTCTCGTATACATAACCATTGCATACCCTGCATATGAAAATACGAATGAGAACGAGAGAAAAAAGAGAGAGACAGAAAGTGAGAGAGAGAGAGAGAGAGAAAGTTCATCGGAGTGCAGAGAGCGCGAATGATCAAGTTAGTTAGTGGTTCCGGTACGCGAGCGTGCAATTACAGTTCCAACGGGTGATTTACTATCTAGTCTTGTCTCGCTCTTGCGTATATATACATATAGATACTCTAGCCTCTGCGCGTGTACAATATCGCACCTTTGATTTATGACCATTTGCCCTTTAAGAGAGGAGGGAACAAATTAATTTCGATTTGATAATGTATGAATAATATTCTCTGCATTGAGTGTCATAACCGTACTTTCTATCTCTTTCCATACTTCTATATAGCCTTTTATTACTCGAGACTCTATAGTTATATAATAATGATTTTTGCCGGCTATATACAGAGAGAAGGAGAAATCATCTTATCTTACTGCTGCCAAATTTCTCTAAGCGCTTGAAGACGAAGTCTTAAGGTGCTTACCGCGCCGAGGGAGAGGCGAATTGGATTCTTAAGATTTGCATATTTTTATTGGGAAACAAGAGAAAATCTATATTATTATTATTATCATGCTATATATCCTATATAGAGTCATTACTTTATCAAAATTATATTTATTCTTTTAATTTTTCAAAACTACCGAACTTTTATTTGCCAATTTTCATAAGCATAATTTTATTATAATAATTATGATCTTTCGGGTGAAATTGCAATACTTTTTAAAATAAAAATAAAAGAACCGAGTTTTAATTATAAAATATCTTTCAACCCCATCTTTTGATAGCTTAATTTTTCTTTATATATGTCCCATGTTTGAAAAAGAAAGGGAAGATGAAGAAGAAGAAAAAAAGCTAAATAGAAAAAGGGCTATAGTTGAGCTTATAGAAACGCTTCTTACCCACTAAGAACTCTGGCAGACTCGGAAATCTCATTTGTAGAATGGTTCTGAAGAAGAAGAAGGGTCTAAGAGAAGAGAAGCTATATAAGGAATATAGGAAAGCTTCTCTATATGGACAGATAGATTCACGGTCAATCTTGTGCTTGAGTTGCATTCGTGATCATCGAAGCGTGAATTTTGTGTCGCCACGATCGCGAGACGGACCTTTTGAGATATTGAAATTAATTTTAGTGAAGCCAGATGATGATATATATACTATACATTGAAGCGATTGAAAATTGTTTTGTTTGTACTTTAAATCGAATTTGAAGATATAGACTAGTTTAAGGAGTTTAGAGACGATTGGCGCTTTGATAAATTTCCTCTGATCTTCAAGGATTGGGTACTATAGGTAAGATCATATTTTTTTCAATTTTCATTTATCATTTATAAATTTAAAGGAAATGAAAAGAAACATGTCGTAATTATAAGGGTATAAAGGGTTTTAACTTGGTTAAAACTGATTCTATAATTATTGTTGGCTAAAATAAGCTTTGAAATTATTTATGATATGGTTCTGGAGTTCATTTTGATATATAATATTGTAAATCATACTTATGAGCTGAGATTCTTAATTGTTGACCTAATTTGCATTACTCGGCTTAGCAATCGTAAGCCTTTAGATCGGATCTCATATTTCTTTGTTATTCATTTAAGTTCGTAATATTACCCTATACAATAATCATCACTTATTTATATTTGAATAAAACGTTAATTTTTTATTTTAACTTTAAAATTGTCAATTTCAAGCAAAAAATCCATATTAAAAAAGCGCATTTTCAACTAAAAATTTTTTTTTTTTTTCAAAAAACAAAAAAAATATAAAAAAAGGAACGATCTCGTTTTCAAAAGGGGGTTTGAAGCTAACCCTCTTGAAAAGAGTGGTTGGAGAATAAGGCGGTGCGGGGTTGGAGGGGGGGGGGGGGGGTGAGAGTTTGTTCGCGATTCTCCAAAGCGATAGTTGCACTGTCAGTTTCCTGGCACGCGTGGTGTTCGCCGCGCTCATCTTGGACACAAAAGAGCAATGTGCCTCATCCACTTGCGCTCTCCGCATTGTCCTCGCCATGGAGGTCCACTTGATCACGATCCAGCAAGGTACTTCAAAACACAGCTCTCTTACTCTCTTTACACTCGTTCTCTTTCTCTTTCTCACTTACTTTCTCTCTTTCTCTTTTTCTCTCTTTAGCTTGTACTCAGGTATCCGATAAGATGTCGATTGAAATTCACGCAGCCTCTCTCTTTTACCCTCGTGCATGTTCTTCTTTCTTTTTTCTGTAATATTTTTTTTATTCTTTGTCGTGATGATGTGACTAGAGGTGTGGGGTGATAAAGAGAAAAAAAAAGTAGGATAGCCTTTAGAATACATGGTAATTTATCTAGGGATGGAAGTGGATGTTCCTTTATCAATATGTTAACAGAACAAAAAAGAAAGCGTCAATAAAAACACAATGAATTTAATGTTTGTCTTTGATGAAGGATTTTCCTAAAATTTTTATTTAAAGATGAAATTTTTACTCTTTATTGATATTAAAAAAATTAATTTTTAATTGCTATAAATGAATGTCTATCAGAATTATTTAACATGTAATAATATTGAGAAGATCAATAAAATAAAAAATCATCGATTAATGTAAAATTTGATCGAAACAAGTGCCTTACAATAATTCAAAATAAAATAAAACAAGTTATATAATAAAATCTGTCTAATCCCTACTATTACTACTTAATTTACTGGTCTACTATAATTTAATAAACTTCACCAGTTCTTAACATTCTAAAGATTTGATCCTTTTTTCAATCATATTTCCTTTCATCTTCTCAATGTCACACATGTTTGTTTCACCTCGCGTAGTTGACAGATTAACCATATAACCGTGAACATCTACCATCCCGTATCTTTCTCTCGTCACCGCGCGTTTTCAAAGAAGAAAAAAAAGAGTCGAAAAAAAGGAAAGGAAAGTCGATAAGACTCTTTATATAAAAGCTAGAGAAAAAAAAGAAAAGCAAGGTTCTCGTAGAAAACGTTCCCCAAGGAGTAACTAACCGAACGAAGGGTGTTAAGGTAATGTCCCATTAGTATGTGGCTCAAGTAGTAGTGTTGTAGCCGAGAGGGGTTGGACCTTAAACTAAAACGAGAGAAAAAGAGATAGTAAATGAAGAGAAAAAAAAAGAGAATAAGAAGAAGAAGAAGACCTGTCAATAGCTGGCTTGTTACCGCGACAATGATCGGCTTAACCAACAGGAAATATCCGGCCTTTGGGTATATATGTATATACATTAGAATTTTCTTTATGGATACGATCGGCCGATTGCTTAGATTGTTCTATGTACCTTCTCTTCTATTCTCTTTTTTTTTCTTTTTGGTTTATTTGATTAAAGCCACTGGCCAATTCAGTGTCTCACTCCCATACTACCAGAACTGATTTAACCTTCGTATATATACACTTATTTATAGAATAAGTTTTTCCTACTAGCTTCTGTTATTCTCTAGTAATCGTAAATTTAGCCAACTTTTCTAAGAGAAGGGACTTAATTACTTTTCGATTCTTACAAAACTATGATTTCTTCTTCATGTTTATTCCTAATTCGTTGATTTATCTCTATAGAAAAGAAAAAGGCTTGCGAGAATAGTCCATATATAAAAAAAAGTTTCTCATAAATCGATCAGACTTTATTTATATAAATACAAAGAGAGAGAAAGAGAGAGAGAAACGGTAAAGTTCAAACGGATCAATGAGGTATGTAGTATTGCGATCCTTTACGAATGTAATTGACCGCAGAGATAAGACGATTTCTGGGTTATGTATTATATATATGGTACGTTCGTGTGTGTGTACATGTGTGACTCGTATAATGGGACCAAAAGCAACTTCCGGCGTCATACGTTGGGCGCACATTAATGGCCAAACTAATAGCACGAATAACATGATGCTGTGGAGTTATATTGAACGGTTGACAGGATTTATTTGTCTAACATTTGACGAGTTGATTGTCAATGGAAGATTGTCTTTATGACTACGAGAATTTTGATTCTTTTTTTTTGTTTTCTTTTCGTGGAGATAACATGAATGTAAGTACGTATAAAAATTTTAATGCTTCTAATAAATTCTTTCTTAAAGGGTTTGGCAGTGTAAACCTTTTTAAAAGAGATTTATCAAAAATATTTCATGTTTATTGAATTTACAACATTGGTTCCGCTATAATTTTACTTTGCAGTAACAATTTTATTTTCAAAATATTTACTGATCTGAAATATTTGTTATTTGTAAATGTAAGGTAAACCAAATTTTTATTTTTTAGTTTTAATTAGAAATGATAAAAATTTAACAGTAGATTAAATAAAACAAATAAAAGTTTCAACACAATTATATATTTCATATAAATATTCTGGCACACATGATAATTATATTGCTCTACAATAAAAAAAATACAATATTGAACGTACGCATAAACGAGTTTCTTTTTTATTTCATCCACCGATAAAAGATAAAAATGCTCCGATGTTCGGTTCTCTTCTCTTTTTTTTCGCTCGTATAAAACACAAGAGATCCCCGGGGCCTCGAGTAATAACGCGTGTAGTGATGTGCTAGAGTAGCTCAAGAACAGCGCGTGACTCGCAACTGGATAAGTGTCACAGAATTACTGGACATGTATATACTCTCTTATCCATTGTTTCGTTGGACTTTTTTATTTTTTGCATGCATCTTGGGATGGACGCGTAATAAAAACAAGTACGCACATCTGTATAGAGTCATGCATAGATCCTGAGAGAGTCATTGGATATATAAGAAAGTGTAGGTCAAGATGAGGCAAGGAGAGGGAGAGAGAGAAGGGTGGACACCGATGCAATAATGAAGAAAACGTAAGACATACACATAGAGGGACATGAAACAGGGTCATTAAGCTTTTTCATGGCTATGCCAAGGGATTACAAATATATATACACATATACATGTTTGTATGGTATATATAGCGAGCAAGCCAGTAGCCGAGGGAATGAAGGGGTGTGTCTTTGAAGTATATAGTCTAGTACCTGCAGCACATACCTTACTTTATTTCTCAAGTTTATCTATATATCTATAGACACAGAGAGAGAGAGAGAGAGACTTTAGCTTTTATGTATATATACACGTAGGTGTATGCGAGTATAGACATATAAGTATTCCCGAAGGCGAGGAGCAATTTGTCCCGGTCATTTGGCTAGTCCACCGGGACTTGCTTGACTGTAATCCAATCACTAGCCGCACTCTTTCTCTCATCCCCTCCTATCTTCACGTATATATATATATACGTATACACCTAACATTTTCTCACCCCCTTTATTCTTTGTCGCACGTTTGAGCGATAGTTCCTCGTTTTTTTTCTCTCTTTGTCACTAGTGAACTCCACCCCTTAGCCTATTCGTCTTGTTTTGTTGGGCTCACAGCCACCTTTCTCCCTCTTCTTTTGCTGCTATTATTTCTCTCTCTCTCTCTCTCTCTCTCAATCGTCACTTTATATGGCAGTAGCGCAATCTTGACCGAGTGACGAGTGTGTGTCTATCAAGAGAATGGAGAGAAAGAGAGATGTTTATTTAGCGAGCGGATTACATTGAGTCATCTGTTAAACGCCTACTATTTTGATTTAAAAGAAATGCTTTTCAAATAGAATGATTTACAACTATGTTTCGAAGACTTACTACAGCTATTTAATATTGTTAATGCGATACTTAACTTATTGTTACGTCAAACTTATATTGATTATCTTTTTATGAAAAATTATTCTAACAACAAATTGTAAAAGAAATAATATTGTTTATTAATTAAAATTTTTTACTCCTTTTTACAAAAATCTTATAATTTACAATAGAAGTATGATTTATTACAAAAGCTCATAATTGAAATCATACTTAACTTAGCCTTATAAATTATGGAGACATAAATATAGACTTTATATATCATTCGAACCTCGTTCCCCTTTCTATCTCATCAAATCCTAAGATTCACGAGGTACTATACCGAAAAAGCAATGCTCTATTAACGTAACCTTTACCGTCGCTTTATTCCTTTTTTTTCTTTCTTCAACACCCTTCTTTAAATTTCGCGACGACGAAGAAGAAAAAAAAGTTCTTCGCGCAAATTCATGCGGGTGAACGATGAAGCTATGTATACATAAAGTAAAAGCGTATTATATATAAGAGTTTAAATAGAGAGAGTCGTTCGCGAATATTATGCATTGAAATAATCTTTTATCACGATTTACCAACAAGGATGCAAGTCACTTTTATTCAAGATAGCAAGACATTGATGTGAATTAATGGCAGCAGAGCTTTAAAATCATTATCATCATCTTCGTACTGCCGAAAAGTGCTTCTATATTAATTAACAGTCTTACTTTAAGGCATAGAAATATCTTTGCCTCCCTTTTCAAGAGCAACGTTTACGTATGCAAAGTCGAAGGCTTAACCCTCTTGTAAATATTAAGACGAAACAAGTCAATTTCAATCTTATTTGCATCGTGTGTTTAACGTGATTGTTTTTTTCTTTTTTTTTCATATGCAACCAACGTAATGATTTATACAAATTAATAAATGCCATATCTGAACATAATCTATTAGAATTTAAGTAATAAATAGAAAGAACGTGAAAACCATGGGCGAACATTAATAAATCAAGTATCCTCGCCAAATTTAAGAAAAAGAGAACCAAATTTTTTTTCATTTTTCATACAAAAATTCTGCTGACCCTCTAAAAAACCCCTTATATTAATCCAGCACAAGCGCTCTCTCGTTCATCGTCAACGAAAAAGAACAAGAAAAAAAAAAGAAATCTAAGGATTGGTAAGCGATTAGAAAATCTTAGTATTAGTAGTAGTATGTACGATATATACCCATAGCGAATCGTTTGTATGTGCTTTCTCTCTCTCTGGTCGCGCCAATATCAGCCGGCACATAAATGTTTTACATGCAATAAGGTGCGGGTGCTCTTCTTTCTTTTCTTATATTTTTTTTTCTAACTTTACCCACCCACGGCTGGACATAAGTGCCCGCAGGCCAATTTTATTGCCGACCACAAAGAGTATAAAAGGGAGACATATAGAGCTTTGTCTTTGGAAAGAAAGCGTGAAAAATAGGTTAAAAAAAAGAACAAATAAAAAATTTTTTTTTAAATTAAGTGTTTGGGGTTGGTGGAATATGGGATCGTTTAAGTTTCCGATGAAGTGTTTTATTGGTTTAAGTTTGTAATCTTTAAATTATGGAGTAAGACGATTAAATCATGACTTTTACACAATTTTTCATCTATAAATTACAGCTTTTATCTGAAAATTGAAAAATTTAATTTCTTTTGAATAGCCTATATATTAAATTCAATATAAAGGAGAATGTCTATAAAGTGATTTGTGAAATCTTGGTATAAAACAGCTTTTATCTTTTTATTATCAGGAAATTTACAAACTTATCTGGAATTTGAATTTAATTAGGTAACTTCGCATAAGGAAAAACAATAAAACACATAATATTCTATTATTTATTCGAAAAATTAGGCGAAATTTCAATTTTTTAACTTTATTTTCCCACAGTAATGTTTTATTTTTATATATTATTATAAAAGATAAGAATTAATAGTAATTTTATGTTTCCCTGGGTTTCCTTATTTAGTACGTGAACATTCTCATTTGAAAACATACAGAAACAAAGTTTCTAATAAAAAAAAACTTATAAAGAAATCATATTTTAAATGTTTTCATGTTTTCCCGATTCACATTTATGATTTTTCAATTTCGCATCACTTTGCTACTGAAAAATACATGATTATTTTCTTCAATACAAATTCAAGAAATCATAAACATAAATAATATATAAATTTTGTCAAATATATAAACATATGATATTTATAAAAAATATTTGATGATAATGTTTGATTACCATAACACTGGCATAGATCACAATGACAAACGTTTTCGGCGAGAAAAAGAAATCTGTGAGTACGTATATACACTGATATAGTAGCGTCGCGTAAAAGCAATGTCGCGGCAAATAGTTGGCAGCATTTCTCATAATCTTATATCTATTTGCACTATTTCCTGAAGGGTAAGCAACTTTCTCGTCTCTCTTTTATTTTTTTCTTCTTCTTCTTCTACTCTCGCATCCAAATATGAAGAAAGTATATAAGAAAGAGAGAAAGAAAGAAAATAAAGAATGAATTTCTTTTTCAGAAAATTTGTTCGTTATCCGTAGTGCTGCTTGTCTACCGCTAAATCTTTAATATTCTCCATTTAATATCTCGGTCGCGGTCGGCCGCCCTGAAAACCCCACTACTACTACTGGCCACGCATTATAAATCAAACCAAGAGATATTGGCCGTTTTTGTTACTAGTATCTATCTATCTATAGATATAAGGGAGAACCAAGAGTCAAGAATCCATAATTGTTTTTACGGATTATAAATTTCCAAAAGCTCTCTTTTCTTCCCTTCCACTTTCTCCTCCTCCTCCTTCTTCTTCTTCTCTTTTTTTGATTTGAGCTGTGAAAAAAGGGAGGAAAATATTGAAAAAGTAAAGAAGTAGAAGAAGGGAGTGAGTAAGAGAAAGAGAGAGAAAGTGAACGTGACATTGCAACGACGTTAATGGGAACGTCAGGCACGCGAGATCATGACGTGACGACATTGTAGACGTATATTAGGCTCGTTAAGACTGGCTATCGTGTGTTTGTCAGGATATACCCTCTCACAAGTGTCACTGCTATACGCAATGCCTATTGTATTCCTTCGAGCATTATTTCCTTTCTCTTACAAATATCATTTATTATATATGGAGTTTTGTTGTAAACAATATATTATGCATCTTATTTCTTTGACAAACTGATTATCATTCTTCAATTAGATATTTTACTAATAGATAATTATTTCTATTCAATTCACGTAGAAAAAGCCTTACGATCACAGATAAAATAATAATTTTTTCGCAAACTTTCATTAATTTAAAATTAAAATAAAATATATCGTTATATGAGGTTTCAGTGGCTCAGTCGGTAGAGCGTTGGATTCGTAATCTCGGGGTCCCGAGTTCGAGTCCCGCTCTCGGCCAATTGATACAAGCACCGCTGTACGTTACATGTGCTGAAGTTCACAAACACACTAAAATCACCTCCGTCGCTTATTAGTATCACAATGATAGCTGAAATACAGCGACGTTAAATAAAATTAAAAAAAAATATATTCTTGTACGAATTTCTCTATTGACAATTATAAATATGCATTAACATTGCGTTGGTGCAATAAATTTTTTTCATATTATGTGATTAATTGAATTGTATTAAATAAAAATTTTATATTCAGATTAGGAGAAAAGCAAGTAAAACATAACTTACATTCCAATATATTAATATAAATTTTCAGAAAATCAATTGTTCTGAAAACAATTCAATAAAGACACAATGAAGATATAAGAGTTCTAAACGATATTTTTTTACTCCAACTTCCGGCCTTATACAAAAGCACGTAGTATCACCAGAGTGTTGGCGCCTAAGCCATGATGCAGGGCGCCTGAAAATTCGATTAACGCGTTCCGTTTTATAATATATATATATGTCTATATAAAAAGAGGGGAACAAGCGCCTCTATACGCATCATGTAACACCGTTTAAAAAGCCCTTATAACTCGTGCCTGTCTTTTCTTCTTCTTTAAAGAAGAACATAAGAACCAATCGTTCCATCATTTTTTTACAATAAACCCTATAAAGTTGAACTTGAGAGTACACGCACATTGATAACGATCTTCAAGAGAAGAAAGAATAAAAAAAAGAAGCAGAAAGAAAGCATTGACTCTATTAAAGTTGGAATTATAACGATAGTGTCAAGTATGCGATCTGGTTAGTCGGTGACCCAGGAACTTTAGTATATGAGGTAAAAAGAAAAAAAGAGAGAGAAATGAGGGAGAGAGGCTTTAAATATTGTAAGGTTTCAATTCTCGATCGACAGAGTCTCGTATAGAGCAACTCAATCTCTATATGACTATGCTTAACCCCATTCACTTGATTAGTTTGAACACACATACACTATATACCTATATGCTTTTAAGGGTGATCGTTCTGATCCATCGATTGCTTTTTGATGTCTTAATGGGCTGGTTTGTAAGTATAGTTAGGGCTAATCATTGATTTTGTTGAATTTTAATTGTATGTTTTGATTTTTTATATGTTATAATAAAAATGAATTTAAATGCTCAGTTTTAAATTTAAATATTTAAAATATCTTTACAAAATTAAAATTTCTCCTGAATCGTACCAATGAAACTTTAAACCTTCTTTCGACCAACCTTTAAAATTTCTTTGAAAAAAATTTGCATCATCTAGTCATTTGAAAGAATTAAAAATATTATTCTTTCACCAGACACTTGTTCGTTATTTTTAAAATTTAGTCTCTTTAATTCATAAATATCTACAAACGTTAGATGCAAAAATTTTAGTACCTCCACAAAATTTATATTTTTTTATCAAAATAACTGAATTATAAAATTACTTGACATAAAGTTTTATTTAAATGCAAAGTTTCGAGAAAATTATTACTTGTTAAGCTTTCTAATAATAAGCTTCATAATACAATTTATTATATGAATATAATGCCTGTTAAAATATATACGATTTTTATTAATTAATATATAACATTTTACATTCATATTTATTATTACACAATAACTTATTTATCTTACTAATGGAATAACGATTGAAACATTTCATCTTCATTCCCAAAATGAGCAATAATCCAACACCTTCGTCACCCTACGCAACTTTTTTTTAGTTTGTCACCTCTTTCCTCAGCGTTAGCCGTGGCACCGAGAAAGAAGAAAAAAAAATCTAAAAGAAAAAAAGGGTGGAGGAAGAGCGACAAATGGACAGAACGAGATAATTTAGACTCTCTTCATAAATCTCAGGTCCTTCGTCTTTTCTACTACTACTACTAGTATAAAGCAGTAGTAACCCTCGTATATAAACGCGAAATCACGCGGGTTACACACATACGCTCTATACATTGAAGCCAGGGGGAATATAGACAAAGTGTCTTTAGGGGGAAAAGTAAACTCCCTTTTCTCGTCTAAATCTGTACTCTATCTTCGATACTTACAACATCTCTATGTATATACACAAGAAAAGTATAAACATGTGTGTAGAAATTGGTTATATTGAATCTCATTAATAGATTCGTATATATAATAAATAGAAATATTTTTTCGAATACTCGTCAATTATTATTCCAAGTCATTTGTTCCATCTTCGTGAATTAGTCTCTATTTTTCTTTTCTTATTTTTTGTGGTTATTTCTATAGATTCTTCGCTTTTTTTCTTAGATATAGTAAGACTGCATTGGCTTAAGAATACGTATATACATTAAGGATCAAGAAGGAAGTGTATCGATAGTCAATGTATACGTATGTACGTACATATAGATGTTTGTATAGAAGGATAGTTGATGTTCGATTTTTATAGAGAAAAAAAAGAAGAAGAAAAAGAAGATCACCCGCAGTGACGGCGATCGCACGCGCGCAATAATACTAAAAAGATAAAACCGTTTGGTGTGGTCCACCCTTCGGGCGAGTATAGTATAAGTAAGCTGCTATGCTACTACTACTGATACTATGACTACTACTACTTGCAATGACGACGACGTCGACGACGATCAGGATGTTACGATAAAGAGATAGGAACTTGGTCTACATGGTCAGTTCTTTGTTAGACTCGTATCTTTTTTTTTATTTTATTTTATCTTATTTATTTTAAAAATATTTAAAATTTCAATATTTTCATAATTTTTGAAAAATCATTGATAATTTTTTATAATCATCATAGAATATTCTAAAGCTTTTTTACTTGGAAAAAATTTTAATGATTTGAAATATTTAATATAAAATACAGTGATAAATTAATATTTTTTTCAATTAAAATTTTTTAAAATTTTATTTTTTTTTTTATAATTTAAATGAAAATTTTTTTTTAATAAGTTACATATAATATGTTTTTAAAGGATTCTTTAAAAAAATTTAAATGTAAAATAAATAAAAAATAATAATTGTATTTCCTTACAGAAAAAAAATAACATAAATTGTGAAAAGAAAAAGTTTGAAAAAGTTAACGGAAAGATTTTGTGTAGAACGATATCGGTCAGTATCGGATAGCTAAAGAAGCTCGCGTCGTCACCAAGATCCGGCCCGCCGGCCATTCTCAGCGCTAATAATGGGCGGGAGAGAGAGAGTGAGTAAACTCTAAGAGAGTTTGAGGCCAGTTGACCGTGACTAGATAAAAAATACTGCCGACAGTCAGTAGCTCTCTATCCTCTCTATCCCTTTCTTTATTTTTTTTTATATGGCTTTTCTTGTCTTTTTTTTCTTTATCCTCTTTTTTTAGTCCTTTGCTATACATGTACATACGTACACGGTTGTCTCTTCTTCTTCTCATGCTAATCGCATGTACGCATTGGCTGCCAACTCGTCTGGAACGTTACATTGCAGTCGTTATATATAGAACACATACGCCTTTGAAATCAACTTCGTTATATCCGACTATCGTTAGAATTGAACGATTTATAGAGATGATGGACAATGCGTCAAAAGTATGATTTTAGATAGTTGCTCATTTACGTTATTGGAAAATGATAAATATTGTCATTAGATAGATAGAGATTAAAAATAATAATTGAAAAATATACAATAAAAATTATCGCCCTTCATTCGATATAACCTAATAACGATTACCAATCAATACTTATTCATAAATACGAATAAACAGTAAGTACATACCGATAGCAAGTGTATCACAAGTTTCTAGTTTCCGAACAATATGGTATGAAGGGATAATGTTTGAATTTTTCTTTTTTTTTTTGCTGACAGCAGCTAATATTACCGTCGTAAACTAACTAGAATATTAGCTGTAGGCTGTAGTAAATAGTTCTGTAACTATATACAATAAAAAAAATGTAGGTCAATATAGTATCAGCAAGGTATTACTTTATGTTAGAGCATAATACTTATTTAATAAAAAGAATATGAAATTAAATAAAAATCAAATTTTTAAATCTAAGATTATAATTTATTATTTGTAAATCATTTATATACGAACTTAATTTACTCAAACTGCATTGATTAAATAAAAATAATAAAATTTAAAAAAAATCAACATACATTCTGCCTTGCCTCTTGCATATAAATTCGGCGTTGAAAAATAAAAAGAATAACGCTTAAGGCGCAGGCAGAGGAGCATTTATAGTTGACTTATGGAAAAAAAAAATCTTAGCCTTGTAAGAAAATGATGGTCAGTATACGGCACGGAAGAGAGAAAGAGAGCCGATATCAGGAAGCTATATAATAAAATAAACTGTCAGCAGCAGTGAGGCATAAAAATGCTAAAAAGAAGCCGTTGCAAAGATGGCCCAATGTAATAGCACCAGATGCACGACACAGCACCACCACCAACCCTGCCCACCGAGCTTTAATACTTATACACCGTGACTTTTTTACTATTAAAATCCGTATATCGTAATGTAAGTCGTAAATGCTTATATGGAAAAGAGAGCTCTAATATTTTTGTGCATTATGTTACGATATTTTGTTATTGTTATTGTTATTTGATTAGTAAATGATGCTGAGTACATATTGTTTTTTTATTTTATAACGTTAATTTATTATTGAGAGAGAATATCTATGGGTGAAATTACAATATTTTATTGCAACTGTGAAAGATATCAAATTATGTATAAAAATTACTATATAAATGGAAAAAATTATTACACATAAAGTAAAGATTCCATATACACAAAATAAATTTTCTTATGTCTATATTTATTTTTATTATAATGTATAATGTTTATATAACAATTTTTTACCGTTTATATAATAATGTTTATACAAGATCAAATATAATTTCCAGTTGTAATAGAATATTGTCATTTTACAAATAGAATTTCTCTCCGTGCATCTTTTCATTTGGATAAGTTATCTTATACAATAGTGCATTTTAAATTCATATCCTATTAATTGTCATATGACTTTTGATAATTATTTCATATAGAATATTATTCATAATTTTATAAAATTTAATAAAATATAATATTTTATATGAAATTTTATGGTCATAATGAAACTTAATCTTATGTAACATGTATATCTATTAACATAAAAGGAAGAAGGAAATAAAGGGTTGAAAAAAATAATAAAAACTATATTAAATTGATCAAGGTCACTTATATACATTTGTGATAAACAAATTGGTAGAAGATCATGAAAATGGAAAGGAGCATGATATTCAGGGCAATATAGTTTAGGGATATATAGAGAGATTCTAATCTGATATCGCATATAGACGGGTCCAGGCCACATGGGTCGTTAAATCATTGCCGAGACATTTAACCGTTACATGTTACGTCCGTCGTATTAAAATGATTGAACGGGATATATATAAGCCGATAGATTTGCGTTAAAAGAAAAAAAAAGAAAGATTATCGATTCAAGATTGTATATGATTTAAGGCTACAATAATATTTAGCTGCATAGGTTAATTATTTTATTAAAATACGCACAAAATGAAAACAACATTTTTATGAAATTGAAAGATTCAATTTTAAATCGAATGTTTAGTAAAAAATAAACCGGAACTTTTTTAAATGAATGTACTGTACAAGTAGAAATAGTCAGATTGAGTTAGACGTTTTACGTTTAATCTTGAAATCTTTAAGGTTTATTCCTTTAAAAAATCAAAGCTTTTCTATCTCCTGCTTAATCACGCATTGCGTGTAAAGACGGAAATATCATAAAGTCGTGAACAAAAAAAAAAAGAAGAAAATCAAATTTGCAACAGGGGTTAGATTATTTGATTGAGGGTAAGCGTAATATCAAGTTAAACGAATGACTTGCTTTCCTCCTCTCTCTTTTTCTTTTTTAGTGCGCTCTAGCGCGAGGATATCTAGTTATAAAGTAAGCCCTCTTTTTTTTCTTCTCTTTTTTTTTTTGCTTAAGAGATGGTACATAGTGCAATGTGCTTCAGAGAACCAAGGCAACGTGTGCATTGCTTTTTGTATATACTTATATGTGTATGTGTATATAGATATAGACATATATGTATATAGATGTAATGTGACGGTTGGTTAGTGTATAAAAGAGGAATAAGAGGAGAAGAGGCGTTAGTACGCAGCTGCGACGAACAGCGCGAGAGCCTCTATCTCTCTCTTTCTCTCGACTCCGCCTACCGCTATATACGATACAAAACCTCCCACCTACATAACCATATAGTGTATATATATAAAATCTTTCTCTATCTTTCTCGTCTTCAAGCTCTCACTTGGAGTGTTACCTGCATTTTGAGGACCGCCCGCGCTTATATGGAAATGGAAGGACCAAAGCTGTACACACATACACACTGCGTTTTAACCATTGGTATATGGAAACTTGGCTGCGAGCTTCCTAGAATATGAACAAGCGCAAGGGTTCAGATGGAGAATTTGAATTTTTGAGTGCTATGCATCGTTGGGGTACTGAAGTATAGAGGAACCTTTTGCGATTGCATATTGATTGAAAGTGAAAGTAGCGATACTTTGATTATTGATTAATTTTTTTTTAATGGGAGTAAAATTTAAATTTTATTTTAAATAAATTTCATGCATGGAATCATAGTTGAAATTTAATATTCTTTTGATATTTCAGTATTACTATGTTATCATGAACTGTACTTGGGTAGTATCAGGTTCAAAATCATTAGAAATTTTTTATATTGTACTTTTTATTTTTTATTCCGTTTACTTTTATTTTCAACCCAATGCCAAATACCAATATTAAATTTGTATATCCATAGCTAGCAATGAACATCTACGAAATAAAAATTAGTATTCAAATCACAAAATATCTCTGAACCATAACCATTTTGACAAAATTGTTCCTCTCAATAATCATATCCTATCGGTAATGTAGTGACATAAGAGACTTCGCTTTCTTATAGGTGCTAATCTACTCGATACATTCATCCGCTATCAATACATATAGTAGTTACACTAAACCTTCGATACACAATTGTCAAGCTAAACCTTATTAGCTGACAATTCTACCACCAATACTAAGCTACATCAAGAAGGCAAAAAAAAAAAAAATAAGAAATAAAAGAAAAAAAAAGTAAGAAAACAGAGTATACATTTTGACGATGAGATAAGACTTGATAAGATTTCAGCTCACGATCCTTGATTAGGACAACGACAAGTGTCTAGTATCATGTCCTATACGGTAATGACAAGATGAGGCAAGAAGAAAAAAGAAAAGGAAAAAGAAAAGAGAGAGAATGAACGATACAATATAGACAAGCAACGAAAGTCGATCGGTTCGGAGTATAAAGAAAAAGAAGCAGAGAGAGGGAGAGAGAAAGAGCTTTCATCTGATTAGCGGATATCGATTGGTCGACTAAAGTCGGGGACTATCTCTTTATAGTAAAGTACCGTTTGCACACACATGTATGTATATATACGTACATGCTGTTGAAAGAGAGAAAAGAAGTTCATGTATTAGATAGAGTAGACGACTGGGTCAGGGTGCACGAGTATCACAGAACCCCTACCCTTTTTTTTTTCTTATATATGTATATGGATATGTATAATGTGTATGTATATACATGTATAACGACTGGATAAGTTAGTGACAATAGGCAAGCGTGTAAACAGGCTCGTTAATTCGAATGACCGCTTTATACTGTTTCAGGGAATGATGCTTAATGTTTGTATCTGTATAGCGGATAATATTGTTCGGATCAAAGATTATTTTTACTCATTTGATAAGGACTTGGCTAATAGTTACAATTTTTAGTCTATAGTTAAGGAATTACTTATGTTATATCTATGAATGCTTTTCCTAAATACATAAAAGTCTTGATAGAAACCTTATAAAAAAGACTATTAATATTTTTTATGAAAAAAACAAAACAAAACAAACTTGAGAAATTTAATTAATTAAGATGATTTACTTACCCTGTTGAGATTTCATTGATATTTTAACTTCTTGGGTGCAGAATTAAAAAAATATGGACGATTAATGAGTGCTTCTAAATTGATTTTTTTGTATTTAATATTTGTATAATATTAAGTTTTTTATTAAACTAATATTTTGACTTTTTTTGTTATAATATTTAATTTATAAAAAAAATTAAAAAGAAAATTGATCAAAACTTATGCGTCTTACTTATCGTATATTGATAATTATTAATAAATAAACATAATACACGAACATGATAAAAATTATTATTAATACTAAAAAATGACAATGCAATAAATATATTAAATGCAAATTGTTGAATAGTTGACTGAAATAAATGTTAAAAAATGTAGATAAATAAAGAAAAGAGGTCAGCGAGCATAAAGTATTCAACTGTCCAGCTGTCTAAAGTGCGTCCTTGGCTTTCGTCGACATCCTCACCTACATATACACCGACAAACCATAGACTATTTTCTCTCTCTCTTTAACTCATTCTAGCAAAAGCTTTTGCAAGCTCAACTGCTCGTCGTAGTAAGCCGCGTCATCAGTAACTGGCTCTCGCAGAGAGACCTAGCATCGTCATCACTAACGCGTCAAAGATGCTGGCGTCGTCGAATCTCTCTTCTTCCTCCAAACCTCTAGCTCTATATACATATACATACATACCATATATACTGACTCTGCTGGAACGCGCTGCCGACGACATATAGTAGTAAGGTAGACTACTCTCTTCTTGCAATAGCAAGCACACACAGTTTTCTCGTACACGCCGTGCTCCGTGACGTCATGACTTCTAGAGCTATGCTATGCCACGACCTTAAAGCTGCTGCACCCTTATATGTGCTAAGACAAGAGAGACTTGGGCTCGCGTACTCGAGGAATCTCTTTTTTTTTCTTCTTTTTTCTTATTTTTTGCTTGTTTCATGATATTTTGTGCTGAATGAAGGGAGAACAGCTCTGGTTATTTGAAGAAAAATTTATTGGTATTACGAGCTACAGAATGTTACTTAAGCTTTACAATGTTTATATTTTTTTAGTTTATACAAATTTTTATTTTATTTTTTATCATTGTTTTTAAATTAAATTTGTAAAGTAATACAGTGAAATAGAAAGTTTCCAGTCAAATTTTGCAATGTATGCAATTAATATAGATTGTTTTTTTTCCATATGTTGTACATTATTAAATTTTCATTAATCAAACCTATTTTAAAATAAAATAATATTTTTATCTTCAATGAAAATATAAGATTTTGATGAAATTACGCTAAGCCCTACCAGCCCAAACCCCCATAAGCATAGCTTCATAAATCACATATTAACCGTTTTTAATTTATATTGCTGAATTTTTATAGTTTATTATCAACATATATCTTTAAAAATTTCTATTGAAAAGAGGTCAATTAACTTTTAATTTAAATACTTATCCGCTTTTGTTCTGTAAAAGTTAGTCTGTATTGAGCATAATTCAAGTGAGTTGTGAATTAAATAGTTTAAAATTAAAAGATGTTTTTTACAACATATTACTAGAGAATTAAGTGAAAATAGATTTTCATAAAATTTAAGACTTACAAGTGTGATTTACTTAAAAATTAATAAGTTTTAAAGTTTTGTTTCAAGCAATATCGTCTACAACGATTCATTTCTAAACACTGAATTCCAGTTTAATATAACAATTGTTAGATAATCAAAATTCTTGAACCAATAAATAGACATTGAATTTTTTAAAATAAGAGTAGATGAACTCTTTTTCAATATATATTACAAAATATATAAGTTATCAAAACCTATTAAAATTTTTATTATCAGATTAAAAATTTTTTTAAGATATTAATGTGTAATTAAAATCTATTTTAATAAAATTAAATTTTTAAAGTATATTTTATAAAAATTTTTTCAATATTTTCATAATACCAAACACACAGCATTAATAATTAAAACAATGATTAACTGATACTTTTTATCTACTACCTTGATCACATAATAAAGCAACCGTTAAAAATATTGTTACAATCATTGTATTACAATATATCAGAGTAATAGAGACGTCAGTAAGTCAAATACAAAAATAAAATCTCTAAATGTTATTATTTCTCTTAACCTGTAATTGATACAACAATAGGTTTAATTACAACTCAATAATAATAATGCGAAACTTTTATACTTCTTTATACAGTGTATTATATATGTTTATAGATCAAGCTTATCGAATTCTTTTAATTTGCACATATTACACGACGGCCACCCACATTGTTTATACACCGACATCCAAGTCCATTTTTTCTTCATTTATTTTTTTTATTTTTACTTACTCTTTCATTAATACTTTGTACGGAGAAAAATAACCAGGTGATAGTTACAACAGTGACACTCTACTGTCGTATAACATATACAAGCGAAAGAAGCGCCGCGCGCGAAAAGGGTGATGATACAAAGATAGACCACGTCGCCGGCATCACTTAAATGCAAAGCACAATGTATATATATATATATATATGTACATATAAATCTTGACTAGGGATTTGTAGTATAAAATCGAGAGCTGTGTGCCGACAAGTGGAGCTTTAGGAAACAACGATTTTACAACGCATATGCCAAATGTTTCCTTCCGAATTTACTTTCTTATATTATTCCCCCCTTCTTCCTTATTCCTTAGCTTATGCTATATAGACTTCACCCTTCTGCTTGGTTTATACATATATATACACCAGGGAGGAGTTTAGTGCAGTTGGATAGTTTCGTATTCTAAAGGTAAAGAGATTCAGAGATTTTGATTGCACGAGACTTTGAATTTTGTTTCTAAGTTTTAGGTTTGTTTTTCAATGGATTGGAATATTAATGAATTGAGCACTTGACATTTCATCTTTTAATTCAATTGTTTCATTAGAAGAATTTTCATTTATTATTTTTAATCATAATATTTTTATTTTGACAAATTGTTTTATGTAAAATTAAAAGTTAAGTTTATCAAAATTAAAATATTAAATAAATCTCACGTATTAAATAAATAGGGAATATTGTTGTTGAATTGTACATTTTCTAATAAAATCTATAAATTTGTACTGTGACAAATAAAATATTTATCCATTTGAGAATGGATAACATTTATCATTTTCTGTTTATTCTTACTTTTATTGATTGTAAAAAAATTATTTAAATATCAAAGAAATAATTAAAATGTCTATCATTTAAACTATGAAATTCAAAAAAATATATTTCCAATAACATAATATTTTTTGAAAAATAGTCAAATAATTTTGCAAAATGTAAAAAAACTCCCAAGGACACCAAGAACGAAGAGTTTGAAGAAAAAAAAAGAAAAAAAAAGACGACGATAACGAGTGGAGCGTGCATATTTGACGGCTAGTAAATAAAAGGAGACGTAGATATAGCGAAAAAAAAGCTCTGGTTATACCCGTTGCTACACTGTGCGCGCCTCTTCAGAAGGAAACGCTGAGCTAGCAGGTTGTTCACGTATATAGTATAGGTATATACATATACATATATAGTAGGAGTGAGAACAAGAGAGAGAGAGAGAGAGAAAGAATAGAATAGAGACCAGCCTGGCGAAATACGAATCGCAGAGCTCTTTCGCCGGAACTTTCCGTTTCTCATCCGCGCCTCGAAACGCGCGCACTGAAACCAAAGCTTTATAACGTGTCATTTTATTTTTATTTTTTCATATTTTTCAATTTATTATTTTTTTTTTCTTTTTTCTCATAGAAAATTTTTTTTCTTTCATACAAGTTATGGTTGTTAGAATATTGTTGTTGATAAATTGATTGAGATATATGATGGATTTTGTTGTTAATATTTCGAATAATTGAAAAAGTTCATCATTTTTGTAACTTTATTTTATAACAAGATTTACTTAAATGAAAAATCAATTTAAAAAAATTGATGAACTAATTTTTTTATAACTTTTAATTAATGTATCAAAATAAATTAAAATTTAAAAAATTAAGTAAAATAAAAATTTTTAAAATTAATTATAATTTTTATACACTGAAAAATGTATACCATAAGAAAAGAGATTCTATGAATAAAAAAAAACGTATTTCATTGTAAATGTGGAACATACTTGATTTTGTATTGTAAATTATTGTATGAATAAAAATTACTGTAGAAAATAAATGTGCTAATGTAGGTATCAATATTTACCATATTTATAATTTACGTGCTATGTTAGTAATTCTTACTGATAATTTTTATACAAAATCAAGTATATCCCGCAGTTACAATGAAACATAGTAATTATCTATAGTATCTCTTCGAGTATACCAATTTATCATATGATTGTAAAATTCTTTTTAAATGGTACTTTAATAGTATAAAAAAAAATAAAAGGAAAGGAAATTGGAGTTGCAGGATAAAAGTAATGAAAAATTCTTAATTATCTGAAACAGTCGTCGGCGACGTTTTTATTTTCTTTATAATAAGTATAATAATTTGTTTTTATTTACAGATTGGATGACAATATAATAACGCGAATTAAAACATCTCTGAGTCGCAATATATATATCGGAATTTTTCAACCGCATACATATATACACGACATAAAAAACAATAATAATTATAATATATATAATAATAGGTGCGTCTGTGTGCGCATTAAAGCGCTATGTATAATATATAAATGTATAAGTGTATACGACAAATGTATGTACATATGTATGTATTAATGTCTTTTTTTTTTAATTTTTTTTTTAATTTTTGTGTCAGCGTCTTTGATATTAGTACAATTATTAGTTTACAGAACTATTTCTGAAATAGTTCCTCGTTTTTTTCTCTCTCTTTTACATATCATTCTGCCGCATCATAATAAAATAAACAATAAAGCGAGATCCCCTAAAAAATAAAAGATAAGATTTTTTCTTTTTATATAAAAGAATTTATTCGATCCTACAAGATTACATTGCATATCAGCGAAAATTTCTTGTACCATCGTTAGTTTTTTCTTTATTTTGTTATTATATTCAATTAATAACTGAATCATGGTTTTTTGTGCCTCAAAGATTTATAAATCATACAATCAACAAGCATAAAATCTCCCAAAATTTATAAATGTACACGCTCGCTTAATCTATAGTCATAACATTACAGATATGAGTTAAGACTTTTTTAATACAATTTATTTCATAGGTTTTTCAAAGTCGATTAAATTCTTGTCTTTATTCTACTTTGTCTTTTTATCGATAAAAATTAAGTTGATTATGAAATATTAATAATAAAAAATCAAACATTATTCATTCATCCGACGGATAAAGACAGGAATTGTTCAACTTTAACGTATAAATCATATCTAAGTAGTAAAATAATTCATATATATATAAATAAAAATAATACTTTCGCTAAAAAATAAGCATCTGTATGGATGACATCTGATAAAATGACGACATTCAAGTTTTTTCTTTTATGATTGTACGGTATTTACAAAATTATATGATTGACAAACATTTTTTCTTTATTATTGCACCAGATATGAGGCAGATAGCGCAAATAACGTATTCTAAGCTGTTAGAAAAAATTAACATGAACAAATAATTTGATAATCAAATTTACACCATCTGCCGTGGTTTTGCATTTATTTTATTATCTTTTTAGGTAATTTGCGCTACGACAATTGATTTTCTTTAGACGTTTTTTGTTAGGATTTAATTTTTTTTTTTTTGGCATCGATGATTTAAACAACTGTACTTTGTTTTCTCTACAGTAGCTTTCCTTTGATTTCTCTGTGGTTTCTCTAAAGATTTTTCTAGCTTAGAACTACATTTTCTTTTTTAAATTTAAATCTAATGATAAATTTTTCTCTTCAAACTCTGTACGAGCTTTTTTCTACGCAAAGCGCATTTTTCAAATTATATATATAAAATCCCTAAACTTTTTTCATCGCTTTGTCCATCCAATGAACAGTCTTTAATTGCACATTAAATTAACAATCAAAAACTAAATGAATAAACTAATAATAATTTTTGTAACAAAGAAAACGTAGATTAGATAACATAATATTAAGAAAAAATAATATTTAATGGAAGATATATGACGGACAGAGCGAATATATATACGATGAAGTTTATACGAGCAGTCTATTTAGTTTATAGAACACAGCCCACTTCGCTTGTTATTTTAATCTAAAACGTCAAATATACAAGTTTATTTGTACGCGGTTATTTATTTTTATTATTTTTCTCATCCTTTTCTTTTTCCTGAAAATATATCAATTTTCGTTTTTCGTACAACGTATGCGCGCGTGCATAATGAAAATCTTAACTTCGCAAAACTGAGAATACAATTTAATCGTTTGAAAGTGATAAATTTATAAATGATTCAAGGTTTCGATGAGAAATTGCGAAAATCAAATGGCACATAATTGGATTTATGTGCAAAATCAGTCAAAGGTCATGGAAACTAGACTTTAACACACGCCTATAACTTTGTTTAATTTACTAATCACAAAAATTCATGATAAACTTGTACGCATATATATGCATATGATAGTTTGAAGTTTATCGCCAAGTTTTGTTTTAATGAAATTCTTAAGCGTGAAGAATCTTGCTGATAAGGAATGTTCTGTATTAAATGAACTAAAATACTAATAATAAAAAAGAAAAAGTAATTAATGTATAAGTTGGCGATAACAAATAGAAAAAATGTCGATGAAGTTGTCTTGATCTTTGAGAGGCTATCGTCTATCGTATTGCACGCACTTATGAAGTATGCAATAAGACATAACGTATTATTGCCCGGTTAGTAAGAATTACGAAATTTATGTTCATAATTGTATATAATTGTGAATTTTAAAAATTTCATGTTTCTTAATTAATATATCATGATCACGTAATTGCAAATTATGCAATTTGAGAATAAAGTCGTATATTTCTTTTGAGGGTCATGATTACCCAAAGAAGAAATTGATTTTATTTCCGGGTAGCATGTAGTGCTTTATTAGCAATTTAAAATTTATAAAAATAATTTTAATACCGTCTATAATAGCGGAAAGTAAAGTACACTTTTCTACCCGCTAATTTCACACGAAAAAATTTCTCATTTTCAGTTCGTTTTCCGAGTTAATAAATTAGTTATTACTATTGCGGTGGCAATAAAAAGTAATAAAATCATCAAAGGTTTATGTAAACCTAGGTCTGATTATATTTACTTCATTATAGAAAATAATTTATAATCAAAAAAATTTAAAGGAAGAAAATTTTTCTATAATATTAACGTAAAATGAAAATATCAAACCCTGCCTAAAAATTACAGCGACGCACCATCATCAAGAGACATAAATTTTTTTTTCTTAATTATTGGGATGCGGTCTCATAAATTTCAATCAGTGTTGTAAAATTTGTTATTATATTGTTTCATACTGTAAAGAAATATGCACATCCGTAGATATGAAATTAGACAACTAAATATCTAAATATATTATAGTAATAAATTATTAGAAAAATTACAGCGCTGTACCATCAAAATTATAATCATTTTGATACGCGATAACTATACACATGAAAATTTTTTACACACTGTAAAAATTTTTTATTTTATCCAGGATTTCAATAATATTTAAAGACATACCTATTTGTAATGATTATCGCCATAATTTTTATGAGGAAATTCTCTTCTTGTATTCTTAATTAATTCTCTGCTTGTATTTTCTCTAATTCGTTAATTAATTATAAGGATGCAAAATTATATCTCAAATTAATCATAAAATAGTTTATTCAGATTCTAATTTGATATCTGACATAGTTCATCGCGTCATTTCTTCCCTAATGTATCTTATCACGTGAATTCATACAAATAGCTATAATTAACTCTAAATATTAAAAATAAAAATTTTTACTAAACGTGCATATAGATAAAAAGTAAAGGACAAAGATTTTCTGAAAATATCGATGATATACAGAATGATTTAGGTCGATGTATATACCGCGTACAAATTTTAATCGCGCATTCATATAATTACATGATATACAATTACACATATATACCAGAAGAAATAAATTGCAAGCCGGACGGAGGCGTACGCTCGCTCGCTCAATTTTCAATCAATTCAATCGATCGATCGATCGATCAATCAATCAATGAAAAAATTAAAAAATAAAATTAATTTATCGTATAATTAACAATCCTATACTCACCGACAGCCTCAAGTCCAGCGTGGTCTCTGTCACAGATAAACTTCAGGACTTGCTGGTGCTGGTTGTTGCTGTTGTTGTTGTTGTTGTTGTTGATGTTGTTGCTGATGCTGCTGCTGTTGCTGTTGACAATGCGGATGAGGCGGTGGCGGATGATGCGCTTGTCGCGGTCTCATCATTGATTCGCAACGTTGCTTATAAACATCGCGTTCTTGTTGAGTACGCGCAAGTTCAATTTTAAGTACGTCCAATTGTTGCTGAAGATTATGATTTGCAGTCTCAAGATCGTGTCGCTGCTGCATACGCTTACTACGACAATTTTGAGCGTAACCACGATTCTTCAGCGTGCGACGCTTTTGCTTTAGCCGGACAATCTGCCAAGCATAGAGAATAAGGATACGACCGAGATTATAGCACATGTTTAACAATAAACAAAATATAAACAATGTATAGAAAATTTTATAACATTAATATATTTGCTGTTTCAAAATATCTGAGCAGGTGTAGCAAAAATTTTTATCAATAATTTCGTCTAATATATTATAATGTTACTTTCACGACATTAAAAATATACTAAATCATTTAAAAGATTTTTAGCCCTCAAACTGCATACAGAATTTGAACCAGTATGTCAATTAACTAATATTTTCAGAAAAAGTTTATTTTTTAATAAAAATTATTATAAACAAAATTGTTTCCATTAAAATAAAGAATATTCTTAATTAAAACTTTTTTCATGAATAAAAAATAACAGAAATATAAAAAGCCAAGCGAAGTATGTAATATGAGGGTTGATTTCTTATATTAAATACTATCTAAATAAGCAATCACATATTCGTTAAAAGATTAATTTGTTAATTGAAAGCCAAGAAAAGTTTTAACCTTTGGAGAGGTGCATCAGAATGTTCATATTATTCTTTACTATAATAATCGTATTAATGTTCCAAACATCTAGAATTATTTAATAAAAAAATTTAATTGTTGAATTTTTAAGCTTTTATTTATTAAAAAATCCTATACGTGAAAGTAAAAAAAGAAGAAGAAGATAAAGCTAAGAATAAGAAAGCATCGATAAAACTATTACAGATACCTCTTCTCGTGGACATCCTTGTAGTCGTTTATTAAGCTCCCTAACTGTTAGTGACATAAGTACGTCATCATCCATGAGATCTTCTTTAGTACCCGACGGCGGTGTATTATCGACCATACAATTTGTTGGTCTACTTAAATAATCTCTCATTTCTCTTAACGCCCTATTGCGTTGATTTGATCCTGGTCCAGGTAATATCACCGAACTCGTATTTGAACAAACGCTCAACGGTCTCATTGGCTGTTGTGCTTGCATTTGAATTTGCATTCGTGAATTGTTATTGCCATTACCATTGACATCGTCAACTTGCATTGGCATCATACTACCGCCGTTCATACTGTTGGTGTTACCGTTACTTGAATAATATTCAATGTGACCACCCATTATGTAGTCACCTATAATTAACAAACAAAATTTCAATATTATAGGCAAATGATAACATCATTTTGAAGATTTTTATGTGCTTAATGAGAAGTAATGAAGTACATTCAGATTTCAGATTTTTTATGTATAATATACAATATCGATCGACTATACTAGAATGAGAATTTTTGAAATTGCATTCAAGATTTTTAATTTTAAATATTATTTAGCTATATCAGTAGTTATCTATTCATATTTATTTATAATTATATCTTATACTTGATTCTTTCATTATTATATATTAAAATTTTTAATTCAAAATTTTTTTTTCTTAAAGCATATTTTAGTATTCATTTATTCGCGTTTCATAAAAAGTTTTAGGTGTGCAATTCTCAAATAAATAAAATTCGCTAAAGTATAGTATTACAATATATCATATTTCATTACGAAAAGCAACTCATTTTTCATTCTAAATTTGAAACTTCATCATATCTGCTCAACATCTACTTCCTCTAACAATTAAATGTGAAAGTCAAATAATTAATCTTTAATAAAATTACCAACAGTTTAAAACAATATTTAATTAAAAATTGAATTATGTAGTTTAAATTGCATCTGGATCTATTTAATATTCTATAATGTGTCAAAAAAACTTTTAACACTATATTTTTTCTAAAAAATATGAATATACCTGAAAATTCAAACCATTATAAAAAAATAGTATAATCAAAACTATAGTTATTTACGATAATAAAACTATAATATATTATAATAATTATTATAATAAAATCATAATATACTATAGTTATTTGACGGTATTATAATCAATAACTATAATCATTACTACAAGATTATAATCATTAATTATAATATAATCAACGATTTAATATGATTGTAATAATTATAGTTATTGATTGTAATAAAGCCAAATAATTATAGTATATTATAGTTTTACTATATTAAATAATTAAAGTTTTGATTATAGTATTTTTTTATAAGGGAATGCTTAAGAATCGTTATATTATAGATGCTTTTTTTATTATTTCATGTTATCAATTTTTTCCAGATGTAAATATTTTTAAATTATTTCATATTTTTTATAATAAACATTCATTTCTGTATATATTTATAAAATTTTAAAAAATAAGTAACTGTTACGTAAGCTGATAAATTTTTAAAA
Organism: Anastatus disparis; assembly: GCA_017163975.1. Classification (NCBI taxonomy): domain Eukaryota; kingdom Metazoa; phylum Arthropoda; class Insecta; order Hymenoptera; family Eupelmidae; genus Anastatus; species Anastatus disparis. The sequence continues at coordinate 9,048,638 of JAFFSR010000226.1, forward strand.
ATATTTAAAATTTTACAAAAACTATTTAAATTCTTCCTTTTTTGCTTATTAAGCATTCAATAATTCAAATTTTAATTATTCCCAGAATTCCATTAAATTACTATATAAAGAATAATTATGTTAATTAAAAAGGGCTGTTTTTCTTTTAAGTAAAAAATTTTTTAATTACAAACATTAATTCAAGAAATAATAGTTTAGCTATGAAATTTAAAAATTAATTACAATACCGTACAATTAAAAAAAAATTTTTAACTTGTCATAAGCAATAAATAATAATTATAGATTGACTAATTGGTGTGCTCAAAATTTGAAGGTCATATGAAATTGAAAAAGAATAGAAAAATATATGGTCTACCGACCCTAACATCGATCATTAAATTAATAAAATTGATAATATTATATATAAATATTAGTTTTTCTCTTATAGACAACTAATAAACTAATTTGTTTGAAAAATATTTACATGATAAATTTTGTAATTGCTATAATATTAATTGTCTTAACAAGACTTTCATGATTGGTCCAAATTAAAAATTCTTAATTTTCATAATTTTCTTAATTTAAATCTAAAAAATTTTTTCTAAAGTAAATTTTAATAAAAATTTTGCCTCAATTCAATAAATATGCTGTACTTATTAAATTGCAAACGTTTACTAATACTGCATCACATGTTGCTTAATATAAATGAAGTGTAAGCATTTTTTTATCGTAAGTCAATACTCTAAAAAGAGTTGAGTAAGCTTCTTCTACATTACTAACACTATGAAACGATTGTAATCTTAATACTTGTTTAATGTAATTTTTTATACCTTAAAAAATTGATTTTGCTATCATTAATATGAATTTAATTGTTTATAAATAATTCCAAGTTTTAAAAATTATATATATTTAATTAATAGAACTTTTTAAGATTTTTACCAACGACAAAGAAGTAAAATATTTATATAAAATGTTCTACCAAGAATTTTTAAATTTTTAACCTTTTCTTAGATTAATGACTCCAATTGAAGCAGTACCAAAAACAATTAAGATATTTTTAATACATTAACTGTTTGACTTCACTTTCAAATAGGTATCCCTTTTTAAGAACTTCAAACATTTTAATGAAGCACTTTGAATAGGCACCTCAAACTGTAAACGATACATAAAATCCTTCAATTAAATTATTACATTATGTAGTTATCTTCAATACTTCTCACATTTTAAAGACCACATAAATTCGTAAAAAAAAAAATAAAAGCAGCATTAAGAACTGACCGGCGTGTCTTCCTGGATGAGCTCCAGGATGTCCAACAGCACCTTGATGATGGTGATGATGAGCGTGATGATGATGTTGTACGAGATCGGGCAAATGATGGGGTGGCCAATGTTCATTTTCCATTTCATTTTCAGAGCCAGCTTCTTGTGGACAATGCGGCCTTAAATCAAGTGGTTCTTGCCTTAAACTCTGTGTAAGCCATGGCATACCGTCGGGTAAAATGGCATCTGGTTGTGGTTGTTGCTGATGATGCTGATGTTGTTGCTGATATATGTGTATCCGTTCAACAACATTTCTACAAGCTGCCGGTGGTGAAGCTGATACAGGTGGTGTGTCGGGTGGTGTACCAGGATGCGATAAACTCGTTAATCCTGGGCCATAGGGTAATTTAACTAAAACACTACCAGCTTGCACTACATGTTGCACTTGTACAGCTTCTGGTGGTTGACCATACAATGGCAAACCATGGGGTTGTTCTAATTCATGAGCTGGAGGGGTTAAAGGACCTAAAGTTCCAGTCATAGGACCAGCTTGTGAGCCTGGAGGTTCGCGCATACGTTGCAATTCAACTGGAAGTCCATGATTTAATCCTGATTTTATTGCACCAGCATTATTTCCATTATCCGATGGCCTTGCTAATGCAGTTAGTGATGGCTTAACTTTATCATTAACTAAAGCTGCCGCTGCCGCTGCTGCTGCGGCGGCAGCAGCTGCAGCTTCTCTTTTCACATCTCCTGGATCAAGATGATCCAACACAAATTCTTGTACATATTCACGTGCAAGATGCTCTTCAGCTTCCATTTTAACTTCGTCGACCGGAACGACCTCGGTAACGACAGTTGTAGCACCGGTGCTTGCTGCTCCTGATGTTGCTGTACCTGCTGTTGTTGCTGCTGCGGCATAAGGCTGCAGAGCATTGCTAGCCGCCGCAGCAACAACGACTTCACTACCGTTAGCCGCCGTTGTTGTTGTTGACGTAGCTTGACTGGTCGTCGTCGTTATTATTATACTACTTCGTCTATGATTTTCAGGCATTCGACATATCACACTACACTTCAAACGTTTAAAATTCAAGCAATAGAGCTTTTTTTATCTATATATAGATTTTTAATTTAAATAAAAATCAAATAATTATCTGACGATCAATCGATATACATGCATATATGTATTACGAAGAAAAATAAAACAACACACAGACGCGCCAGTTTTATCGCGCGCTGCGAAACGATAACTGAACACTAGTATATAACAAGAAGTCGAAAAGCTTAAAGCTTTGGCCTGCTGGCAGTACAACGACGACGACGACGACGGCGGCGGCGCCGCGACGCTTGAGAAAGAGAGAAAAAGGGGGCGGGATTGCCGACGCCTCTAAAAGCCCTCCCTTTAATATATACGAACTAGAGAGAGAAGGATAGTATTGATAACTGAATGTTCATTGGCGGCTTTGAGACCGTAACGCTATTGGTTGTGTTTTTAGCCCCTTCTACTTACTGTACTCTGTACTGGACGATTTTACCTTCTCTCTGTTACACCTTGCGGTTGCGCATTTAACTTATATTTCTTTCTCTATCTCTTTATCACTCTTTTTTTTATATCTCTCTTTCTATTTCATTCCGCCCCTTGATAAGAGAGGTGTAGAGAAGTATAGCCGTGTGTAAGCTCATTATGCTAATTTCTCGATTTAGCGAGATACTCATTTTTTTTTTGCATCCCCCTTTTTTTCTTCCCTTATTGTCGATTTAACTTGGAAAGAAGGTGAACTCGGGCTATGATCTTACCTTTACCTTTACCTTTAAAATTGAGAAAGAAGGAAGGAAGAAAGGCCGGGTTTAAACTTTTCTGTTTCATTAATGAAATAGCTCTGCTTTGTAAGGGTATAGGTTTCTTACAGTTTCACTTCGTATCAATGTTGCGATTTCTTTTCGAGGAAAACGTGCCTTGATAAAATGTTTATGTTATATAAGTTTTTTTAAATTTAATTCTGTAAATTATGTAGTTTAAATATAATGTTTTAAAATATTTTATTTATTAATAGTACTAGATTACTAATATTTTAAAATGTCTTACCTGACCCTTGCTGTTACTACTGAAATGTGTCAATAAATTCTAAGTAGCATTTTTTAATATTTTCTCATTTAAAAACAATTATTCACGTTATTATATAGGAATATTGTAGTCTACAAATTTAAATTTATATACTATAATAGAAAAGCCCTGAAATCGATTGACTTAGCGTGAACATGATATGTTATTAAAAACTGGTAAATAGATAAGTTAGTTTTGATACTTTATTATTCCAGTTTACCTACCGCAACAAAATATTTTTTTTTAAATATGAAGATCTAATAAAATATATCAAAATAGTAATAATAAATTCATAATATATTATAGATTAAAATTTTCATAAGTCGCAACAGTAAAAAAGTATGAATTTCATTAATTATATAAAAGTTATACAATTGTACGTAAATCAATAATGTATATGAATGAACCTATGCACTGATGAGGCAAACATAAATTTTACAATGAAAAAAAAAGTAAAAGTAAGAAAAAGGGACATGTGGCAAAAGTGAGACGAATAGTAGTATTTCGCTAGTCTAGACGACAGTTAGGTGAAACCGAGACCCAGAATAGTAGCATCGTATATATATACGTGTGTAAGTACTCGCCGATAGGATTGGCCATTTGCTTGAAGCCGAGGAATTTGTTGACGTTAGCACTTTGACATCTTCCCTTTCTTCAACGCAAAAGACTTTTACTTCAACTTTCGGACTTCTCCTTTAAGCTTGCATGCTTTTCGTATACATTTGTTTAATTGTTTTTTTTAAATATATATTATTATACATTGATTATTCCATTTTAATATATTTTATTTTTTTGTAGAATAAAATTCCCATCTTTATTGAAAAAAAATTTTTTTTTCTGAGTGACAGCAAAATAATTTAACAAAAAAAATTAATTATTAATTATTTGTTAAATTAATTTTTTTAATTTAACAAATAATTTTCTAATTTAACCTCATAAAATTTTGAAAATATTTTCTATAATACTATCTTTCAATTTTGTTTGATCATTTCATTAAAATTTTTTAATATATGGAGAGAAATGTTTGATTAAATTTTACTATATTTTATAGTTATAAAACAAACTTTCAGTATAAAAAAAGTTGTGATCATTTAAAAAATTCATATTAGAATAGTAAAATTTGCTATACTGATGGTAAATTATACTATAAGTACAGCAAAAATTGCTACCCACATAGCATGGAAGCTTCGAGGAAACTTCCACACTAAGCATGGAAGCTTCCATGTTATGTGGGACAATTATAGAAAATTTTACTATTTAGTGTAGTGATTTTTCTGATGCTGTAAATTTGTTTTTCCTTATAACAATATAGTATAATAAAATTTAATCAAGCATTTCTCTACATGAAGTGAGATAGTTATTTTTAAAATATGTACAATAAGCAATTATATTAATTAATAGTAAACTTGTTGATAAATTTTTTTATTAAAAGTTACGGATTCATATTTCAAAAATCATGTTATAAAATTATTAAACTAAAAGCTCAATCATTATTCATATTATTTACCGAAAAAATAACGTATTTGATAAACATACATCGAGAATTGTATTGATTAAAACCACCAAACAAATAATTTTTAACAACATCAAACATTAAAGTTATCGTCAATATTTAATCATACGCCATAAATATTTTTCATTTTTTTTTATTCAATCGAAAATTTGTTGATAAACAATGTATAATACCAAATTGTATACATTATGCGCGGCATGGTCTGGCTGGCGCTCAACGAACTTTTATTTTTTTTTCCGCTAGATTTACTGCGGAGCATGAGGCAATAGCATTTCGAATATAAGACCACAGTTTTCTTTTCCTTATATTTTCCATCCCTTTATCTCTCTCTCGTCTCCTCACGCGCATCTTATACTTATATATATATATACACACGCGTACACTAAGGATGCGTCTATGATATAAATCAAAAAGTGGTATAAGCCAATTTGCGCGAGGATCCATTCATCTTCTATATGACATAATAATTTTATTATATGTTGGGGTTTAACTTTTGAACAATTTGATATTAAAGTTTTATCAAAACTTTGAATAATTAAATATTTATCGAGCCTATTAATTATTAACTTTGGGTTTAAATTTGACAAATATTGTATGAACTTATGAAAAAGTTTAATTATTGGGATTAATCATGAAGGCTAGGAGCATCAATAAATCAATAAGAAAAATTTCAAAGCCAAGTACAGCAATATCACATATATTAGTAGAATAATCAAACTTATAGATTTTCTCAAAATTTTTTCATCAACTACGTACTTGTATTCTCTGTCTTTCGATTTTTTTTTCTTTTCATCAAAAGGGTTAAGTTTAAGGACGGCCAAACTCTTAAAAAGCGTGATCGCGAAAAGCGAGTATATATGCGAAGAAAATGGTAAACGCTAAACGAGTAAAAGAAAAAGAAAAAAAAAGGAAGCATATACTATATAACCGGTTGAAATTGAGGTAGAAAGAGAGAAAGAATGGAGTGGAATGGATGAAAAAAAAAGAGAGTGCTGAGTTAGCAAAGTCGAAAGCTTGCCAGCCGGCGTTGGCTTTGCTGCACATCGATATATATACCCAGGCATACACAACCGACGAATGAACTCTTTTTTTTTTTCTTTCTTTTTTTTTAACGTTGTGTATATGTGTATAGAGAAAGATTCTGAGGAAAGAAGAAAAAAAAAATATGAAACGACACATACCAAAACTGGCAAAAGAAAGTGAATTTTTGGCGACGGTATTTTTCAGAGCAAGGATTTAATATATTTTTAAGGACGTGGTTCATTTTGTTATGAGGAGTGCAATGAGATACGAGATTTAATGTTGATGTATATTTCGAACAGATTTAAAAGGAAGGATATTAATTTTTCGAGTGGAATTGAATGAAAGATTTCGATGCAATCGACCTTGTTTTTTAAATTTCAAGATGAAATCTTTTTTAGTTGTGAAAATCGAATCGCATTGTTTTATTATGTTAATTAATAAAATGGAATGATAAATTAAAAATTAGACATATGATTCTTTACTGTTGATAACCGGAATTGTAACGTGAAACTCGTTTGTATTTTTGCCTACTTCAGCATTTTACTTTTGAATTACAGAATGTTAAAGGGGAAAATAAAATAAAGCTTTTATTAAAATTTTTTAATTGAAAAAATTTTTTCGGATGTATACAGTAAATACATATAAAAAATTTATTTTTTAAATGATAATCAAGAAAAGATAGATTATTAATATTACTATAAGTAGATTGATATAAAGTTTTATTAGACTCATACTAAACAATGTTGCAAAAATGACAATAATTGCTAATAGTTAAATATTGGTAATATTGTCAACTGTTATTATGGCCAAAAATTCCTTAGCAACCTATACCTTTACCATATGCTATGTTAAGTTTATTAATAAATTTATTGATAATTCAAATTTATAAGTCGTGGCAGTTTGAGGCAACGTTATTATAAACTATTGAAATTTTTACTAGAATATTTTTTTCAGTGTTTGTTTTTGCATATTTACCTGTTATTTAAAATTAATTTATAAATATGGAAAATTTAATAACAATTTCTACTATTGTATCGAATAAAAGTTAATTTCATAAAATCATATTAAATTCAAAATTTACGTTATATTTCATACAATATCTTTTACCAATATCATCTAAAGTTAAGACTTGCACACAATTGATAAAAAATCTCTATAATTGTTTTGAAACGATACTCCAACTTATTGAAATAGAAAAAAAAGGAGGAATAAAAATCTCGAGCAACGAATAATATCATTCTACATCCCCCGTTCCCCTCTCTTCTCAGTTCATAAGAAGAGGAAAGGCAATCGTCGGATAATCCTTGAAATCGTCCCAGCGCGTCGTCGCAATCGTAGAGACACTCATTTGTTCCGCGATGACGGATGACAATGAAAAGCTACGAGGGAGGAGAAGAGAGAGAGAGAGAGAGAGAGAGAGAGAGACTTTTACTCGTAGCCTAACTCCTTTCTATATTTGCTTTTTGCTTGCTCGTTTCCTGCTCCAATTATTCTCGGATCATCGCTGTACGACAAGTCACAGTCATTAGGGAGATATTATAGAGAGGGATGTTTGGGATATACATGAAATATTTTTCTTTTTTTTATGCTTCATAAAATTTTAAGTAACATTTAAAGGTTTGGGTGGAGGAAACGTTCAATGTCTTAGAATTGGTTTAGTGATAAATAGATGATTGGATTACGATAAGTAACTTCATTAATTTTAACTTTATTAAAAGTTTTAGTTTTGATTGAGAGTAGTAGACTGGTTTCTGTCGAGCGTTTGTTTAGATAACTGTTAATTTTAGAAATAAATTATTATATATTGGTTATAAAAAGATTTTAAGATCTGAAAAATTCAAATTATTTATTCTTATAAATGGAATTTCCTATACACATTATTCGATACTCAATAAAATTTATAGATTCCCCAAAATGACGCTATTAAAATGTTTTGTGGACCAGAGGGATGTTATTCTGTTAGCATCTCACGCGTGACACAAGCTGTATTGACCAATCAGAAAGTTCCTTTAAAGTTATCTTATTCATAAAACAGTTACAGAATACAGTTTTTCATTGATTCTTATTTTACTTATTTTAATATCTTTTTATTAAATTTTTAATTTCTTTTTACAAAATATGCAGATAAAATAAAGTTTATTTTATCAATACGATTTAAGCTTAAAAAATCGCGAAACTTTGATGAAAGAAAAAACTAAATACTTTTTGTTAACTTGAAAATAAAAAAAATCAAGAGCTCGTCCATCACTATCAAATATAATATGACAGTCAGCGAAAATTTAGGAGAGCCACAGCTTGTTTATAGCATGGACATACAAGACTTGCAGTGCTTAAGTCTCCGATTGTCCAAAGAAGTGTCAGATAGCCTTTCCTCGCTTCTTCTTCTAAGCTAGTGCTTTATAACTTATACGGTACAGCTAAAAAAAAAGATAGAGAGAGAAATAATAAGTGTACATCGCGCGCTGTACCTACGTCATAATATCACATCGCTCGAATATAATAAATGCGCCTATGTAAGCAAAAAAAATTTTTCACTTCTATTGTAACTTGATATTGTAACTTCATTAACTGTACATTGTAATTTATTTCTATCGCTATATTATCAGAGGTTTGACTTTCTGTAACCTTTCTTTTGTTCGTCTATTTTACACGGATATAATTGACTAACTAGAAAAATTTTACATAAAAATATTTTTTTCAAAATTCTATATATTTTTTCTTTCACAAAATTATTAAAAATCATCATTTTGGTGTAAAGTTATTCTTCACTAACAATATTCAAGTTAAGATAAAAAATTTTCATTAAAAAAAAATTGTTTAAAACAGTCTATTTGTTATAATTTTTTAAAAAAGAAAATAATAATTATGAAAGATTTAACGTGATAAATCATAATAAACAAATTAAATAAAAATACTAAAAATCAAGTTAATTAAGTAAGAAAAAACATATTTCAAAGTTAAACAAATTCCCTGACCCGAATCCCTGCTTCATACTTTTGCCGGCGAGTTAAATTATTAAGAGTATTTTAAGAGAGTTTGTTAGAATATGAGAATAGAGTTAATGTTAACGCATCGTTAATTTGTACTTCGTTATGTGTAAATGCTCGTTTGCCAATTTGGCCAACTATATAAAGCGAATAGAAAGAGAAAAGAAAAGAGAGAGAGAGAAAGCGTGATAGAATTGTGTAGAGTAAGCAAAATTTCAAGCCAATGTATATATACGTATATAAAGTCGAAAAGTTTGGCAATGTATTATATGTAGCGATATCTCTCATTTCTTTACGTATAGTTACAACGTAAATTCGTTAAAGGAACTTTGGTTGGATCGTGTGTAAATTTAATAATTTAATTTACTTTTTTCTTTTCCTTTAAATTTAAGTATCAATTAAGTTGAAATATTCATGGAGTTTAGTAGTCATTAAAATAAGAAATTATTTATTAAATATAGACTAGTATCATGAATGTTAAAATAAATTATTTTTTATCCTTAATTTTTCTTTTTTATATAAAATTTATTAGTATTTTCGTTTTTATAAAGTATTCTTTTTATAACAACATTTTCATAAAAAGTATTTATTAAACAGATAAGCGTTTAATTTAAATCCAAAAAAATAAAGTTTCCTTAAATGTTTTCTTCATCTAATTTATTTTCAATCGTAATAAAACAAATTTTCCCTACTAAGCACTTTGAAATGCAAAAATTGAAAAGTGTTTGACCAGAAATTGATTTGTATCACTGAAAAAAATAAAGTTGATAAACGCAATAATATACACATGCATACATATTTTGTTTAACTGATATAAAAAGAGAAAAAAAAATCTTTTTTATCAAACATTTAATCATTTTAGCATCCGTTTTCCCGGTACGTAAGATGACGCATTAGGTCGCAGTGTATGTATCAACATACGAATGTCTAATCTTTTTTAAACTGCAATTCACTCGTGCGCGCATACACTTATCGTTCAGATAGATTAGTTTCAACTTACTTTCTTTTTTTTTTCTCTCTTTATATAGCTCTCGTATGACATTGTATGTCAATGTAAGTAAACGACCATTAGCCTGTGTATAAATAAAAATATCTGCACGTGTCGTTTGCAGAGAAAAAGGGGTATGGTATTTCTTAGAATTAGTTGTGATCTTATTTGATATTTTTTTTCTTTCTCTTCATAATCTAATGTTATTGTTGTGGTGTTTCTTAGTTTCATTCACTGTTGATGTTTGTTTGTTTAATTGATTTTGTTTTTTACTTTTTTAATTTTTTGTTGTACAAAGTGTTAATAAAAAAAGAAAATAAAGATATAATAAAAAATATTCTTAAGCGTTTACGTTTCGCATTGTTAAACTGACGAATGAAACAGTAAATTTAATGAGAACAATCATAAGTCTCACCCTTGCGATCATCTTCTTTCAATTTTTATCTCTTCTTCTCTTTTTAACCCTCGAGATTTCTCATATATAACCCTATACATACCGCCTAGCTCTAGACTGCTCTTGCTTTTTCGAAGCGTAAAAAGAGCGCGTGCACAAATCAGAGAGAGGAAGAGAGAAAGCAAGTATAGGCAAGGGTTAAACGCAAACATCGTTAATTCGCGCCGACGAGCTTAAAAGGTCAACATTACCAAGCTGAGCTGCTGCTGCTACTGCTACTGCTTCCCGCAGCGCGTTAGCAAATACTCTGCGCCGGACCGTGTATAATTCCGTGGTTGCAACTTGTACCAGAAGAGTAAACTATTCCTTTATCATATATAGAAGGGTTCTCTTCATAAAAAGGAGGGGAAGAGCAATCTTTCTTTTGTCTTTGAGTAACTTTTCTTTTTTTTTTTTTTTAAACTGACACATTCTATGCAGTTTTAAGAGAATGGGAACACCTCCCGAGGTGAACGGTACACGCATAAGAGATATTTGCAATGCACTTTGTATGCATTTCTTCTTATTTTTTGTATTATGTGGATCGACCTCCTGCAGTTTTGAAGTTATGAGGTAAAGTAGATGTAAAATAACAGATCTTTTATAAAACTTCGATATTTTCGAAAAAGATATTGATTGTTACGATGTTTAGCATGCAGTAAATGTTAAATGAATAAAAAGTTTTTTATACAATGAATAAATAAACTTTTTAAATTAACTTATAGCAAAAATATCAAATGAAGAATTTTAGTGTTAAAAATAAAAAGTTGATTCAATTTATTATTATTATTTATTATTAGAATTAAAAAATAAAAAAAATTTTAATCAACAAAGACTAATATTTCTTGATCTCTTGTATTATCGTTAGGTTGAACAAATCACGCATAGTACCGATAAACGTTTACAGTACCACGCAACTCTGCGCAAATTCCCTTCGTAAAAGAATACAAAACGGCGAGCAAGGGGGGTTGCAGTTAGTAGCCACAAATCCAAAATAGCTCCTGCTAAAACATATATAGGTATATATATATATGTGTATTTGCAATGGAGGAAGCCGTACACGAGAAACGATTACCGGACAATAGTTTGTTAGTGGAATTCACCTGATGTATTGTTCCAGCAGTACCGGAAAATGCTTAGTCAGCTTTAATCGTTACCATACTCCTCTCTCTCTCTCTCTCTCTCCTTTATACACCAGCCTATAGTTTTCTATCTTCGTACCGTAAATTACTTTTTTACCTATACTAGTCGTTAATCTTTTTCTTTTACGATTGGATACGGTTTTTAAATGATTTTTTCTAAATTTTGTTTAAACTAGATTTTTATTTGCTTTTTTTTTCTTTTTTTTATAATTATCATTTTATTATATAAAGCTTTTCTTTACATTTATATAAAATTAACAATGTTTTTATCAATAATTAAAATATAGACTTGACAGCACTATCGACTTTCTTTATGCTTTTAATGTGACTTTTGAATTAGCAAAACGTTTGAATCATTTTTTTTTCATATTAACATCTAAAAAAATTAATACTTTAATCGTATTTACATCAAGTATTTTAACAGCGATTTATAGGTAAATATTTACAAGATTTCCTTGAAGTCTTTTACAAAAAGCATTCTTATGAAAAAAGCATATTTGAACACCTTTATTTATACGTACATGCACACAGTGAACTTATAGTTTTCTTTTAAATTAATTAAAATGATACAAATATATTTGCATCAGTAATCAATGGTTAACCATTTGTCGGTATTTTGTTCAATTTGTTTCGTTGTTATAGGATTCCTCAGACGAATCTTGACTTCTAATTTACCACCAACCGCCTTCCGTCCATCCATTAACTGTAACGTTATTTTTTATAATTTAATCATCATATAAAATTTAATTTTTCAAATAGTATATTTTTAGTTTAAATGAAAGAATATATTAGATAAAAGTGAAGTTGTAATTATTTTGTTTCATTTTTATTTTGAATTCAGTCAATATTTTTATTAAATTAATTAATGTATCTAATATGAATTGTAATTAAAATTAAAAAATTTTATTACTTACAGGAAATGAATCGTGTAGAACACACTGAGTTTCAAGTGGTTGTAGTTTAACGTTAACCGTTCCTACGAGACTGTCAGCTCGGAAAAATCCCCTAAAAACATAAATCAAGCATTCATTATGATAAAATAAACCGTAATCAAAAGTTTGTAATTAACGTTGCTCTACAGTTTGCTCGTGTACTGTATTCAACTACTTTAAGCAAAATTAGGTAAAACAGATACAATAACAATTTTGATTACTAAAAATGATGATTTTTTTTGTAAAATACCGACAAAAACATCAATTGCCGTGAGTCCGAAATTGAGCAATTCTACTTGATAAGTCTGTGAAACTTGCATACCTTGGATGAGTGCAACACAGGATGGGATTCAGCGAGCATCTGCAAGCAACGCCCTATTCTATATACTACTTATGGCAATTTATTAGTAATTTAGGGCTTACTTATTCATGTTTATTTAATTGTTATTAAACCTTTCCAAATTACAAATTTAAAACTATTTTGTAAACAATATTATTGTTCAATGTAACTTTTATTTAAAACACTTTCAGTATTATAAATAAAATATAAATAAAAATGAAAAAGTAAATATTAAATATAAAAATATTTAAAAAAATTTTGCATCAATACATATATTTCTAGCTAAATAAAATTTGAGGTATAATAGAAAATCAAAATTCAACAAATTTAGAACAAAGTTACAACCATTTAATAAAGTATAAATAAATTGAGACTCCATATAATCAAAGAGGATATAGCACCTTTAAATGCTTCATGCTATATTCTGTTTGAATATACTGAGCCTCAATTGCTTTTTCAAAACATGAGCAATTTATAAAACTAATTGAAATTTTCGAGAGTTAGGGGTTTATAAATTTCAAGCATAACACTTTTAGGATTTGTTTTTAAAAATTAAGCTTCGTAACATGATTTTAAAAAAAATGAAATTATTTTATTTTTTTAAATTAATTAATTCAATTGTTATTAAAGCAAAATTTTTAAAGAATGATTCAAACATAACACTAACATATTATAAAAAAAATTAAATATTTATAATGAATAATGGTAGGGAAAAATAGAAATTTAAAAAAATTCTAGCATATCCAAAGAAAAATATTAATTTAAATACTTTACCCTTTTGACCAAACTTGACATTTAAGAGCATGTCTTTTAAAAATTCTTAAACATTGCCTGGATTTCCTATCAATGATTCCATTTAATGGAAAAACTGCATTATATTCTGGATTATTATTATCTCTAATTGTGGAAGTTCTATCAGTCGAAGGCGAATCGTTAGGCCAAGGAAGTTCAAATATAACATAAGTATCAACATCTTTAGGATAATTAATACCTCTGATGATTGAAATTTCTATGTCAGCATCAGTTAAATCTGTGCAGCTCCTGAAAAATTGATATGCATATATGAAATATTTGCATCATTGTTAACATCATTGATTTTCAAAAACAAGATTTTATACTTACTGAACAATTGAGTATGTTTTAATTTCATAGTGATGTTGTGGAGGTGGAAGATCATCCCGTTTTTTTACTCTTAACATATCTAAATCTTTTCCATAATCTAATGCAAGTCTTCCCCACTTGTTGTAACTTGCAACATCACCAAGTGCTTTACAATGATCTCTTGTTGTTAAACACCACTAAAATTAAAATTAATGTTTTTCTTAATTTCATAATAATATTTGATAATAATATATTATGATAATATAGTATTTTTACGCAAAACATACTTTAATCTGTTTTTTTAATTGTGCTTCCAGATTTTCGTAAATTTGTTGATTCGTTCCAGTAGCTTCTTCCGAACAATCCATTGATGATATTATCGTAAAACCGTCATCAGTTATTTTTGGTGCTTCTATATCTTCATTGTTCAACTGTTGACTTGCTCCGGGTGCCAATGGGATTGATTTCATGTCAACAGGTAATCCAGATAAACTTGCTTCAAGTAATGGATCAATTCCTTTTGCTTGACGAAGATAATCTTTGGCTAAATCGATATCACCATCCTTTTTAGCTTTTAGAGCAGCTAATTTTAATTCTCTTTGGCGCCGTTGCAAAGCTTCAATTTGCTTATCAACACGAGAAGTCAATTTTTTCTTTTTGTCTAAAATCAAAAGAAAATAATTTGAATATTTAATAATATTTAAATAATAGTAATACTAAGCTTAATATGTTTGCTTACCTCCGTTCGTTCGAGGAGGAGCAACTGGAGTTGTTTGTCTTGATGGTGATGGACTAGGTCGAGGACTTGGTTTTGGTGCTTCTGAAGGTTCATCTGAAGGTTGTGGTGGTTCAACTATTTTTGGCGGTTCAGGAGCAGCCCTTGTTGGAACAGCACTAGAACCGTCATTACTAGAAAGTGGTGGAAAACCAGGTGGCGTGGGTAGTTCATCAATAGGAATTGGTTTTCCTTTAGCATGTAATTTTAAGGCATCTTCAAATTGTTTGCATATTCGACCATATCTTCTAGCTTTTGATGCATTTCCTTCAGTTTCAGCTACTGTTTTAGACCGACGATAAATTTCTAGGCGTTCTTTAAGAGCACCTTCTAATGATTGTGGTTCGGCTGGAGATATATTCACTAAAAAAAATATTTTATTGATTTATACTTTTACAAAGTTATAAAACATTGTAAATAAAAAATTTAATACATTTACCTGATACATCTGAATCAGCAAACGGTTTTTGTTGATTAGAACTCTCTTCCTTATTTTCTTGAGAAGTACTTTCTGTCGCAACTGTACAACTTGGAAGTGTAGGTGTTGGTGGCATATCTGCTAAGTCAACTGTATTACCTTGAGAAATAGCTGCAATGACAGCATCAAATTGTTTGGCTATTTTAATATGTTTTACAGCTTCCTCCGTATTACCAGACTTTTTCCAAGCTAAAGCTGCTATTTTGTATTCTTTTTGACGATTTTTTAACATACTCAAAGTTTCTTCATCAACTTGAACTGATGGTAGTACTTCATCAGTTTTTGGTTCTGATTCACTTATAGGTGATTCATCAGTCGGTGCTGAATTTTCTTCCGGAACATCATTAGGTTCTGATTCAACTGGTGCTTCTTCTTTTTTTATTATATGTTAATTAAACAAAAACATATCAAGTTTATAGCAAAATATTTTTAATTTTTAGTAATAACATTTTTTAATTTTTAGAGGTATATACCTGCAGGTGGTTTTGCAGCTGCTTGTCCTAAAGCAGATGGTGGAAGAACTGGTGGAATTTCACTAGGATCAACTGCATTTCCAGATCTTGAAGTTGATAGTAATTGTTCCAAAGTTTTGATACCTCTGTTAAACCTTCTTGCTTTACTGGATTCATTTGCAGATTTTGCTCTTTGTTCTGCTGTTTTATACATTGATAGGCGTTCTTCCAATAATTTAGTTACATCATTAACAACATCATTTGTATGGTCTGAGATATCAGGTGACTCCTCTTCTGCACCATTTTCTCCAGTTATAGCTTTTAGTTCATCCTGGTTAAAACACAAATTTGATTAAAAATTTTAAATATATTTTAAACAATTTTTTACATCAACTCCAATCCATATTGGAAAATAATACAAAATATAATATTAAATAAATATTTAAACAATTATATTAAAATCAATACAAAAATTGAGAAAATTCATAAATTAATTATTGATTACTTACTAACAAATCAGGATCATCATCATCGCCGGACAATTCTTCATCAGAGTTAATATCTTTCATACTCTCACTGACCAACTTATCTATATCGGCAGCTGGTTTTGGTGGAGCTATTTTGAAAATGTGTAAAATATAAATATATGCTTAGAATTATTAAGTATTATTAAAGAAATTGATAATATGAATAATTAAAAAATATTTTAATTACGTCTTCTAGGTGCTGGTCTTCTTGGCTGATCACCAGCAGTCAGCGCAGCTAGTTCAGCTTCCAAATCCTCATCGTCATCATCACCATGATCGATTTGACCACCAAGATCACTCAAATTTTCTGGTATTTCAAATATACCATACTATAAAATTAAAAATTTATAAAGAATACTGTTTATAAATAAGGTTGTCATCATTCCTATTTTGTAAGACAAGAGAAAATTAAAAAAATAACCTGAGCTAAACTGCCTGCAGGTCTAGCGCGACGTTCTTTCTTGACTTCTTTTTTCTTGCTAAACATTTTCTTGTTTTTTAAGAAAATTAATTACTTTTTAAAATTGTAGATTACAAAGTCTTTTTTTACATATGATTAATAAATCTATAAAAATGCATAATTACGCGATTAAATAAGCGATTAGTCAGAAGGCACATTACCGCTTATCAATCAAACAAACAGTGCACAACAACAGTTACAACCAACCGCACTCTGACTCTGAATCATCGGATCAACTGATCACAATACGTCAAATGCACACGCCATTTTACTTTTCACAGGTGTAGAGCTGTTCATAACCCCACAAATATACTCTATTTTATGTAACAAAACTACACCAGACAAAATCAAAATTTTACGTAATTAAAAGGCGCTTGATTCAAATTTTAAAACTTTAAGTGCAATCAATAATAAATTCTTTATTATTATGTGACTAAAGATTTTCAAATTGTTTTTATTATATTTTCAAAATAAAAAGTTAATAATCATTTTTCGAAAAAAGTTCAAATTATGTATTGTAAAATAAACAAATATAAAAAATTGAAATTGAACCAAATATAGGCAAATAATCTATTTATTTGGTTTAACTTTAGATTCTTTCTACTTTTTCACTAAGGTAATGTTTAAAAATTGTATTAATACATTTTTAATGTAAACATCATAAAAAATGCAATGTGATATATAAGTTTTTAAGATGCGCGCGCAAAGGTGAAATAGCTCAAAGTTCTCTTCCATTTGCTTTCGGGAGTAAACCAGCATCAGCGGAACGTAGGCGAGTGAAGAGATTAAAAGGTGCACAAGCATATGATCACGTAGTGCTCTTCTTTTGCTGATCAATGGAAATAATATATTTAACAACGATAAAAATCAAATTTCCGTCAAGAAGTCATTAGTAATCAAGAAATTGGCTGAACGAAATTAATTTGCAATATTAATTTATTATGCACCTAATGCTGATGAGTATCGGCGATCGCCAACGTAGTCTACGTTGCGCTTCTCTAGTGGTAAAAAGAGATTTTATAGAGCAGCTTATAATTGACGTACTCCAATAACATTGTGGTGATACAGTGATAAGAAAATGTGAATGTATATATGTGCTTAAGGCGCGATTACTGTGCATTAGTATAGGATTTTAGTATGAAAACGATGTCGAATATACAACATAAAATGAAAAAGCAAGCAATGTTATTGGGGTAGGCATTGTAGCTTTGCTATCCTCCGTTATACGTTTAACTGTTATGATTGGCCACATCATCCGTCCTTGATAAAAATAATGTAAAATATATTTTTACGAAGGGGCCAAGAGTGCGTTGCGAGCGCTCACCACTTTGAGTTTTATTACTGCATTAATATATAATCGTGTAAACGCTTTCGTGTCTTATAGTTATTGTTGTGTTGCTTACTGTGTATATGTGTGTGATCTCTTTTACTTCTTGTGTCGTTCGCCTACACCGCCTTCACGGAAACCAACTTTACGATACTGGTTTTATATATTTTCCCATCTGTTTTCTTTGATTTTAAGTTTGTTCCCTTTTTCGTTAGTTTGTAGGTCATAGACGTATTGACCCCAATTAAATCAAGTTAATCTTTTGCTTTTTTTTTCTTTTTGTCCAAAAGAAGATTTTTTTTATCAGTAACACCTACGACTTAAAAAATTTCACGCAAGAGCCACGAGTTCAATTTTTTTTTGCATTTATGATTGAATAATTGTTGCTATACAACACTCGAAGCACTTAGCATTTGTTTATTTTGTTGCACTTGAGAATTTATTTTTGTTTTGACTGACAGACTTGAAACGATTTTTATTGTTATCCGGTATTTTATTCGCAAAAATTAAAGTGATTTTTCAAGTCTAGTGTATTGTGACTAAAATTTACAACTTCATAATTAAACGCCATATATTGATTATTTTGACATAGTATGATTACTTAAAAGTATTGTATTTAATTAAAAAATTTGTAACTACAGCGATTTGCATTTCAAATAAAATTTAAAAGAGAATTGAAAAATTATATAAAATTTATTTATAAACGTAACTATTGCATTTGTAATGACTAGCTTTAATTTTGATTTTCAGAGAGTGGAAACAAGCAATACTATTTCCAAGAAATGATTAAGAATGATTTGTTAAAGCTAGTCTTGGGATACAAGATTTGTACCTGAACAATGAGTGCTGTTATGATCATTACCTCTTGACAAAGCGAGACATTCATAATCAATAAACCATGGCGAGCATAAGCATCATTTGTCATAGCTTAATGCTGCTACTCATTTTTGGATGCAGCTTGCATGAAGCTATGGAAATATTTGATGATGGGAGAATAGAATATATGAGTAGAGAAGAAAGAGAAACATTAAAGTACATACATTTTTTTATCCTTTCATTATTATCATGTTTTAAGACAATTTTCATAAAATTACTTTTCATAACAGACAAGAGGCAAAAGACATGTTCTATCATGCTTACAAAGCATATATGGATAATGCGTATCCTGCTGATGAATTGATGCCATTAAGTTGTAAGGGAAGGTATCGAGGATCAGAACCAGATCGAGGAGACATAGATTCTGTTCTCGGAAAGTAAGTGAAAAAATGTTTAATTTATTGATTAAATATATCAACAATATGTGTATGAATTACCAATAACAATTTTTATTTCAATAAAATTAAACAAGCATAAAAAAAGTCAATACTTTTTACTTAGCATAAAATATGCAATATAGATAAGCATAACATAAATAGTCACATTCATTATAAATTTAGTTTTAGTGATTTTATAAAAAATTGTTATTGATGACATTGAATTTTCTGAAATATTTTTTACTTTTATTTGCGTTAGCTTAATA
The DNA here is from genome assembly GCA_017163975.1 of Anastatus disparis. NCBI lineage: Eukaryota > Metazoa > Arthropoda > Insecta > Hymenoptera > Eupelmidae > Anastatus > Anastatus disparis. The sequence goes on from JAFFSR010000226.1 coordinate 9,067,978, forward strand.
TTAAGATTAGATAAGCTGAATGAAAATTACAATAACAATGTATTTTTAATATTGTTTTTTAGCTTTTCTCTAACATTGGTGGATACATTAGATACTCTTGTGGTAAGCTAGATTTAATATAAAATTAAGAATTATAATTGTTATTAATTATTAATTTCAAAAATTTTTTTTTGTAGGTAATGGGTGATTTAGAAGAATTTGAAAATGCTGTGAAACTTGTTATTAAAGATGTTACATTTGATACAGATGTTATAGTTTCATTATTTGAAACAAATATTCGAATGTTAGGGTATGTATTTAAATAATAAGTAATGATTTCTATTTAATTTAAAATTAAAATTTTTATTCTTATTTCAGAGGTCTTTTAAGTGGTCATATTTTATCTGAATATGTACAGCAAAAAGTAAATAAAATGCCTTGGTATAAAGGTGAACTATTAAGTTTAGCCAAAGATTTGGGTTATAGATTTTTACCTGCATTTAATACAAGCACTGGAATACCATTTGGTAGAGTAAGTAGAATAAAAATATTTTTAAAAATTGTATTTTATTATTATTAAATGAAAAAATTTGTTTTATAGATAAATCTAAAAAGTGGTATGAAAGGTGTTCCTTTGGATATGACTAGAGAAACATGCACTGCCTGTGCTGGTAGCATGATTTTGGAAATGGCAGCATTATCAAGATTAACAGGAGAACCTTTATTCGAGGTAAATCTTAATAGTAATATTGAATTATTGAATATGTATATTTTTACACAATAATATATAATAAATATAAACCAGGAAAAAGCACAAAAAGCAATGGACGTATTATGGAAATTAAGACATCGTGGGACTGATTTGATGGGATCTGTTTTAAATGTGAATTCTGGAGATTGGGTACGCAGGGATGCTGGTGTGGGAGCTGGAATTGATTCTTATTACGAATATTGCTTGAAAGCTTATATTCTTCTAGGTAAGTCATTTTTATTTTTATTCTTTAATTCTAATGAATTCGTTATTAAGAGTCTAATAGATTGATTTCATTATTATTTAGGTGATGAAAAATATTTAGGTCGATTTAATAAACACTATCAAGCTATAATGAAATATATTAGCCAAGGACCAATGTTGTTAGATGTTCATATGCATAGGCCAAATACTAATTCCAAAAATTTTATGGATGCATTGCTAGCTTTCTGGCCTGGAGTTCAAGTAAAATGCTCGATATTTATCAATTATTTTATCATTTTAACAACTTGGTAATTAATAAAATATCGTAATTTTTTTCAGGTTCTAAAAGGTGATATCAAACCAGCAGTTGAAACGCATGAAATGCTCTATCAAGTCATGCAAAGACACAATTTTATTCCAGAAGCATTTACTACTGATTTTCAAGTAATATATAATCATATTATCAATACATTTGTTTAGCAGTTGAAAGGAGTAAGAAATATTGGACATGTAAATTGAGCTCCTCTGAAAAAACTCATTCTGTAACATTTAAGTGCTTTTAATTACTAAATATTTTTTTTAATATTAATTATATTAAACTCCTAAATATTTGTTGCATGATAAGATTAATAAGTGTTTTTTTTTTAAATCAATTGCATGTGATGATTAATAAATTTTTTTTTTTAACTCGATTTCAAAAAACAAACAATTGAGACACATTTTTGTTATAAAAAGTATATCATTTATAAGTTATTCAGCAATGCTTAAAATTTAATTTAGTTTTTATTATTATATTTTTATTTTAGCTTAAATATTATTTTTAAATTAAGATTAAATAGAAATATTAGTATGATTTTTAAGAGGATCAACGAGTATGTCAAAATCATCTCCTTTCATTAAAAAAAGAAAAAGAAATTCTTAATGTGATAAATTTTAGGTACATTGGGGTCATCATCCATTGAGACCTGAATTCTTAGAGTCAACTTATTTTTTGTACAAAGCAACCGGTGATCACTATTATTTGGGTGTTGGTCGTAAGGTCCTAAAAAGTCTTCAAACTTATGCTAGAGTGCCATGTGGATTTGCTGCTGTTTCAGATGTTAGAACTAATAAACATGACGACACTATGGATAGTTTTGTGCTTTCAGAGACGTTTAAATATTTATATTTATTATTTACGGATCCAAGTGATTTGATACTTAATTTGGATGAATATGTATTCACAACAGAAGGTCATTTATTACCATTATCTCTGGCGTCCGTCAGAACTAATGCAACAGTGGTAATTATAAATTTTTTTAATTTCATTAAAATTAAAAAAAATTATATTTTTTTTTTCACAAAATATCGTTATTATTTCCAGGAAATTGAAAGAGAAAGGGTTCATGTAGATGAAACAGACCGAACCTGCCCAAATAGTTTGCATTTATTCCCCGCTTCAGTGAGACAACCATTGCGAAATATGGTTGAAGATGTATGTCCTAAAAGAAACATTAGGAAAAGATTAAGTGCTGCTCAGTTCCAACCAAGTAATCTTGAGCACTCAAAAATGCTTAGTGATATGGGCATCACTATATTGACTTTAGAAAATGGAAGTGTTCAACTTCTACATACTTTTTCTAATGCCAAATCACCTCAAGATGCTGAAGAGGGTATGCTATTCATGCAAGAAATGGTAGAGCTCAGCAAATCTCAGAATCAATCAGAAACTAAACGAATTCTTATCACGTTTATGAAACCCAATTCAGAGTCACCTCAAAAAGTCACTTTGATTGCTGGACCCGCACACTTTGGTGCAGATTTGAAAACTGAAAAAATCACAGGGAAAGTGGTATTAGCCGATCCTTCATTAGCTTGTGATGAAATAAATAATGCAGATCAGTTGAAAGGCATGATTGTGATTGTTGATAGAGGCAATTGTATGTTTATAGATAAGGTATAACTTTTTTTTTAATTACTAAATATTGAACAAAAATATTTTTTATTATATATGTATTTATTGAAATAAAACATATAAAAAATTTGTAATCTATTTTAGGCACGAAGAATACAACAGGCTGGTGCTATAGCTGGAATAGTACTTGATAATGTACCTTATTCCAGTATTCAAAAATCTCCTATGTTTGTCATGTCAAGCGATGGAAAACAAGTTGACGACGTTACTATTCCTTTTGTATTTTTATTCAGCGTAGAAGCTAGTCAATTACTTCAAGCCATCATTTCAGCTCATGGCTCTTTAATCGTCACTATAGGTAATTATTTATTAAATTTAATTTATATAAATTGTTATAAATAATCAACTTTAATTTTTCGATTAATGTTAACTTTTTAATTTTACAGGTGGTACAGTGCCTAAAGATGAAGCTCAATTAAAAGCACCAACAGACCTGTCGATATTTGAACGATTGAAAGGCACGATCAGAGAAATCTTAACTAAACAATTAACATCTCAGGTTTGTATTGTTTGGTGCATAACTATAGTATTTGTAGAAGGTTTAACAATTTGGATAGTATCTATTATCAAAAGATAGCACCGTTTTAGATATTTAAAGTTAATTTTTTTGTTGAGCTTTGTATTATTATATTTTCAAAATTCATCAAATTTATGCATAAAATTAATATTAAAGTATGTATGCATACGCTTTGCGATTGAAAAAAAGTTGTATTTGTAATTTTCTAGTTTTTTTTTATTTGTTTATAGAATAATCGTATATTTAGATACGTCGAACGATATAATAAAATTGTAATTTTTATAAAGAAAATTTTTTCAAGTATAAATGGTAGTTAACGCGTTCTGCATGAAAGTCGTCCAAATTTTTTTTATTTAAAATTATATTTATCACGACGATAAATTATAAATTTATGATGAATAATATTTAAATTATTACATAAGTATTCAGTAGATTAAGTGCAATAAGTTTGTTGTGCATAGCACTTTTGTTTGATGCTTTTGATTGAATTTGTTAAAACGAAGAAACGATGGCGTTTTTTCTTTGTTTGATATAGAATTTTCCATCCACTGCAACTGTAATACAAGAAGCTGCCAAAACTTCACTGGATGATCAAGATCATTTAAATTTTGCTCATCTACGAGCATTTGTCATGGGTGATTCACTAGAGCAACTGATAAAAATTAACATTAATTCCAATATTATGCAAACTAATATCGACGTGCCAACAACAATGCGTGCTAATGAAACTAATTGGATGTTGATGAAAAAGATTATAGTTAACGAGTTGTTTGGGACGCTCAAACTTAATTTAGGTTTTGTCATACAAAGTACAGGAATCTCAAAGCTTTATGCTATGGTAATGAACAGTAGGGGTGTTGATAAGGAGACAATAACAAATACGAGTATGTCGGATAAAATATTGTGGTTTTTGAAAGAATTAAGTGAAGTTAAGCCTGATCCATCGATTGTAACTCTGTACGTAGATTTGTATCCAGAAGTAAAGAAACAGTATTTTCTTTCTAATTTATTCCGTAATGTAGCATTTAATATCAACAAATTTCCTGATATCTTTACTTTAGTTAAATCTGAAGGATTCAATGACAAGTTTATAGGACAACTTGTAATGAACTTTACTATTCAAAATACTAAAGTAAAGTCAAATGAATATGAAAAATTTTTGAATAAATACTTACCTATTATAATACGTTACATTTTAAAGGCAAGCTTGAATACAACATCAAAGGAAAATTTAGATGTTGATATTTTTTCTATAAATCAATATGTTGGAGCAGACAAGGATCATGAAATGAATATAAATCCCAGTAAAATTTTTGAAGATACAGAACCTATCAGTAAAAAGCAAACTGCTGAAATTTCTGGTAAAAAGAAAGGTGTGATAAATATCGAATTAGCAATGCCAAATGAAAATTTGGAAGATAAAAATAATTCTAAACTAAATACTGAAATTAGTGATACAGAAAATAAAGTAGATAGAAAATCAAAATCCGTTAATAGTAACAAAAATATACAATCTACTTCAAAAAGGACTAAAGGTGATGAAACGGAAGATTTTAAAGAATCTATTGTTTTAAAAGAAAAAAGTGAAGAAAGTAGTTCAGTACAGAGTAAAGATGAACTTAAAAAACAAAAAATCAATGAAGAATTAGTGCCTAATACTTCAGTCACACACTCAAAACATTCAGATAGTGTTAAAAGTAATGAAATTCCAATCAGAAAACAAGAATCGAAAGCTGATCATAAAACTGTCAGCAGTAAACGCGAAAGAAAACATACTCATGATGATTTATAATGGTAACCTTTATTTTCATTAAAATTTAATGTTTCATAAATGAAAGGAAGTGAATATTTTTCAATATTATACATGTTCCCTCGCATTAAAAATGTTTTTTAATATCATAATATTTAATAGAATAATTTACATTAAATATTAATCATACAATAAGCAGTTTTATTTAAATACAAAAAGTATATTTGAATATTTGAAAGGTTTGTTACTGAAAGAGTTCCAGTGTAATGGCAATGTTTATACATACTGTATAAAAGCGAATGAATAAATGTATACATACATACAATTAATGCGAATCAATTTAGTTTTTTTATTCCATCTTCAACATTAAATAAATGTTTTTTAGGTTTTATTTCTATATATAGATAGGAATTTGCTTTATAAGATTATTAAGAAATCTTATCTAATAAAATGCTAAAAACTGTACAGATAAAGACAATAGGTTTAATATCTGTAAATTAAAAATTTCTACATTATAATAACATTGCTACTAGATTGTAAATACTTGTAGTAATTATTTCATAAGATTTTTGTACAGTTATTTTTATATGCACCAGAAAAAGTTATTTTATTCTCAAGCTGTTATTTTCTTAACCACAAGTAAAACGTAAAATTATTCAATTTATTAAGATAAAAACTAAAAAAATGTAAATAAAATAAATGTAAATTGTGAACCATTCACATTTGCCAAAAATGTTAATATATGTAAACCATATAAAATACTTATAATTGCTTTATGATATAATGTGACTAACTGTACATACCATTTAAATGTCTAAGCCAGATGTTTTAATTGTAAAATAATGTTTAATAAATTATTGTAAGACATTTTGGTATGAAAACAGAAAAAGCTGTGAAATAAATTCTGTTGTAAATTTGAAATGGTTTTATTATTTATTTAAAAATATGTATTTTATTTTATTATATTGTGAAAACAATGTTTCAAGTGAAATAAAAATGATTTATTTGAAAAAGTTTATTTAAAATTATTTTGATATTTTTACATTTTTTAATATAAAAAAAAAATTAACAATAATTATGACGTAGTTCTTGGTTTCAATTCATCATAGCAAGATCGAAGGAAAATATAATTTTTCTTCATGGGATTATAAAATTTGTAACCCTGAAAAATAATTTTATTTCATCATTATGAATTTTTAAACATTTTTTTAATATTAATTCTGAAAAAATTATATTAAAATTTTATTTAATTTACCTAAAACTGAAATTTAAAAATTATATAATATGTATTTTGTTTGTATATAAAATGTATTTTAATTAAAAACTTTTAAAATTTTGTCCCAAGATCCTCGATCTTACGAACATATATTACAGCTAAATCATCAAAATAATTTAAAATTTAAATTGTTTTCAGATTTTTTTATGAAAGTCAATATAACTATAGTGACGAAATAAAATTGTCTGGCTTGGTTTTTAAATTACGCGCGTAGCTCGAACATAGCGCTGCCTGATGCTTGGAGAGCGTAACTAATCAGCGTTAAATAACTACTAGAACTAATGCTCTTTATAGCATCCGAACTCCGAACGGTAACGAAAACAGCTGATCCGACCTTTTCTAATGAAAAATTTAGATCACTTGTTCTTCAACGATGTTACACGGTTACACGTCACGTTACTTGTTACACGTTTTAAAATTTTGTTGTCCGATGTCTACTGAATTCATGATCTATATGGCTTAAATGGAATCATTTACACGATTTTTTTTTCTGGTATGAATCATAAATTCAGTAGACGCCGAACAACAAAATTATAAAACGTGTAACATTATGAAAGAACGATCTTAAACATATTCGTCTTTATTTATACAATTTTTAGCATTATATATTATTATATAGAAATCTTTAGAATTTCAAAAAAAACCGCCATAATCTTGGCTATAGGTGTTTGCGAAATGCCGGTCTTCTATTATACTCGTTTTCCATCTTTTTCTTTTTCCCGCGCTTATAGGCCTAAACTCTTGGGTGGTTTTGTTTATTTTGAAAGAAAATACATTTGAAGTATAAATTTAATGACCTTCACGAAATTAATTTTTCGGTATGCTCACTTGCAAGAAGGACTTATTAGTTTTAAGTCGTCCGCCGTAGCCGACGGTACAATTAAATTTTATTCTAAGTTAATTTACTTTAAATACGGCTATGTCTGATAAAAAAGTAGTGCTGATTACTGATGCAACCAGCACTACTGGTCGAGAAATTGCTCGACAAATATTTTACATGGGTTTGTGTTTTTTAATTGTATAATTAATTTTATTTTTAATAAAAAGTGAAATTTATCCTAAAAAATAGCTTAAACACAATGGTTTGAATAAGTTTATTATTATTTTTAATAATAATTCATTAATAATATAAATGTATCAAATTTTAAACGTCAAATTTCATTTATTTAAAATAATATAACATTATATATTTCTAATCATTTTTTTGATACAATTGATTATTATTTATTATTTTTAAAACAAAATTTTTAAAATATTTAATCTGGAGTTAATTTTTTATTTTGTTATCTAACTTAGTTGCTTATGGCAAACGGAATCCGACCAAAAGAAATGTATTTGATATTAGTCTTTACTAATATCATACACGCGGTAAAATACATCAACAATCAACAGGTAGTCGCGGCAATGACGTCATAAATACGGCGTCTGCTACAATGTTCAAAATAAATGTTTATCCTTGATAGAACAATTGTTTTAAAAATTGTTGCTTTATTGTAATTTAATATAAGTGTAGACATATACGACTAAAATAGCTTATTCATTCTTTAAATAATCAAAAAAAACGTATATAACTCATTCTGATATTCCACATTTTTAATCTAAACGATATATTTATTTATATACGAAGATATTACTAACTTATTATAAATATTAATTAATCGCTTTCACACTTGAATATTATGCACATTATAAAAAATTAAATAACTTAGAATTAAAAAAAAAAATTATTATTTAGTGCAAAAAATGTATAAAAATTTAAGTATAATTTTTAAAATATTATTTTTTCAGGAGCTAGAGTTGTTTTAGGGTGCAGAAACGATGGTGAAGCTACTTATCTAGAGCAATATATTCGAGCCCATAAAATAACCAGGTAAATAATAATAAATTATTTAAAATTCAAAACAATATTTATAGTGATTCTTTTTTTAGAGTTCCATCAATGAATGGCGAATTAACGCATATTGTACTAGATTTCGCCAATCTTACGGCTTTGCGAAGGAATATTACTATATTTATATCACAAGAACAAAGATTAGATATTTTAATTAACAATCATTTGGATATAACTGCCAATGATATCACTGTAGATGAACACGATTTACAAATTCAGACTAATTATTGGTCAACCTTTCTCATCACAACATTGTTATTGCCAGTGATGAAAAGGACATTAAATTTTAATAAAAAAATTATAAATTTTATTAATGGCAACCAAGCTTGTAAGTATAAAATTTTTATATTTTGAATAATGAATACACAAATTCTAAATTATGATTTTATTAGGTGGACGTCTTAATTTCAAAGATTTGAACCTAACTGAATTTAAAGACACCTGCCTGCATTTTAGTCTAAGTAACGTCATGTTAATTTACTTTTCACAAAAATTGGGTAGAGTATTGATTAGTAAGTACATTTTTACTAAATATTAGATATGTACAAAAAAGATCAAAACTAAAAATTATATATTGCAGATAAAGGACTATATAGTATAAAAGTGATAATGTGCCACAATGAGATCATGGAAACAAAAATTAGTACTAATAACATATTTTATAAAGGATTAAAAATTTTACAATATATCAATCATGGATTAAATTATCTTCTTGATGAAATTGATCAGAGCACTGCTACTGTTCTTCACTGTGTTACAACTAATATTGGAATGAGTGGTTATTATTTTAAGTAAATATATTTTAAAATATTTACCATACTATTTTAAGAAAATAAAAGTTTTTTTAAAACAAATTATTTATTAATTTTTTTTTTTTTAGAAATAGTGTGACAGTACAGCCTCCTGATACTTTTTCACCTCTTTTGTACCAACAGGCTTTGTGGAACAAGACAATAAGATTATTGAACATAATCGAAGAAAATTATCTACCTAACGAAAGAGATCCACATTATGAATATATATTAGGATTGCAAACAGACTTGCTAGCGCTTTTAGCCATATAGGATTGGTAAATATATTTTTTTATAATTATTAGAATTTAATAGCAAGTAGTTTTTTAATACAATTGTCATCAATTTATTACATTCAAACTTTTAAATTAAATTTTTTAAGTTAATATTATATTAATAAATTAAAAGTTTTAGTTTTAAAAAATTTTTCTGCTTAATTTTTTAAGTTTTGACTTTTGATAATGTTAGATATCTAAAAATTATTTTATTACTCAATTCTAGGTATTATCACAATAGCTAATTCAAAATGAAATGATTGAATTGGTTTTATCATCACCAAAAGATATCCCAGCTATCCATTCTGGAATTAAATTGATAAGAGATTACAGTCAAACGAGCATGACTAAACACCTTGGTAGCTGTTGAAGTTTACTACTGGTTCTTTATTGGTGAATGTATTGGCAAACAAATGTTTCTAGGTCAAAATATTGTTTTTATAAAAATGTTATAATATGGACCATGTATAATTTTCATAATGAAATGGTTCTGTAAAAACTATATAAAGTAATTAAAAAATTTGTATAGAAACATGAAAATGAAATTAATTGAGTAATGTATATATTTTTGTTAAAATGTCTTCATATTTAAAATTATATCCAAAAATTTTATTTTTCTATTATCAATTCCGAAAATAATTAAAATTTTCGATGTATCACGCAAAAAATATCAATATGTTAAGATATGGATGAATATTATACTTCTTAATTGACTGTCGTTCGTTGACAGAAAATAAAAAGATTCAATTCGAGGTATTTATAAAAAATTGTTATGATGCTTATATTTTAAGCAAATGTTTATAGAAATTTATTTCTGCTCTGTAGACAGTTCCTAATTTATATTTTCGTTTTTTTTACAAAAATTGTAGATAAAAATAATAATCTTCAAAGTACATTAAAGTTATAGTTTCATTTTTTATCTTTTTAAATTTTCAAATTTAAATACAAAAAGTATTATAAAAAAAATATGTTTTAAATATCTATTTTATTTATTTATTCTTTATAAATATGCTGTTAAAAGAATTTTTTTTATTTATTCATTATATACTATAGAAATAGAATCAATTTTCCTTTAAATTATTTTATTACATTTTTTTTAATATTTACTAAATTAAAGAGCAAACTATTATTTAATTATAAAATTCAGTGTTCCATATAATCGATTATGTATAATATAATGTATTGATATGGACTATATCATATGTATAATATAAATGATATAATCGATAAAAATGTAATTAATTCAAGTCTAAATCGATTATAAGCAAATTTTATTTTTTTGAAAAAGTTGATTATTTTTTAATTATTGTACACCTTATATTAAAATTTTTAAAATTCTATTAAAATATCGACAAATAATTTAACATGTAGTCACTATTGTTCAATATAAATCTTTATTTCTATACTTTTAATAGAACCATTGTTTTAAAAATACTTTTTTTCTATTTGTTTTTTGCAATAATAAATATTTCTAGAAACTCTTTTCTAAAATTGTTTTAGCAAAAAGAATTCATCAAGAAGTTAAAAATTCAATATTTATGAAAATTTTTCTCTTGAACTATCAATTTTAGAAGAAAACTTTTGAGGCCATTTATTGCTACAAAAAGTAAGGAGAAGTGTGTATTTTTAAAATTATTTGGGTTATTTCGTTGATGCAATTACAGATTGTTGCAACAAATTAGAAATAAAAATTTGATTGTTAAAGTAATTGTAATGCCGTAATTGTATCTGGAAAAGTAAAAAACTTATCCATGGATATTTCAAAAAACTGAAGCGACATTGAAAATGTTGAAAGAGAACAAATCTCGTTTACTGACATTTTTTTTTATTTTGTTTAACATCGCTATTTTTATGCTATCATCGAGATGCTAACTAGCGACGAAGATCGTCAGTATGTTTGTGAACAAAGCACATGATACAGTGGTGCTTGTATCAGGCAGCCATCGAGAGCAGGAATCGAACTCGGGACCCCCATATTATGAATCCATCGCTCTATACCAACAGAGCCACTGAAAACCTGAAATTACTAATGTTCATGAAGACTTTCATAATTAAGAATTTCATTAGTTTTGAAATCACAGTGACAGTGTATTAAAAATATTTATGATATTTATATTGATAAAATTAATACTCATTAAATTCTTACTGAAAATTGTTTCATGTAAATTTTATAATATTTAAGAACTTAATAAATTGTTTCTATTATAAATAAGATTGATAAAAATACATTTATTATTAATCGAGTAGTTTGTAAATTTATTTATCAAATTGATTTTTTCTTATTTTCATGTAGATTATTAATGGGAATTCCCAAACTATCATCTCCAGTTTTTAACACATGTCTTAAATTATTGAAAAATGGCTTTGATTGTTATTAATGTTAACAAGAATGCTTACTTATATTTAAAATATTCTTAAATCGTAAGACATAAAGTTACTAATTAAAAAATGTAAGAAAAAGTTTTATTTTTTGCATTCTTTATCATTATTTATTATTCTACATTTTGATTATTGATAACCCATATGGAAAAAATTTCTGGAAATAATTGTAAATAAGTGTTAATAACTGTAAATAAATGTAAATAACTGTAAATATGTGTTAAAAAATGTTGAAATTGAGACATAAATAACAGTTATTTACAGTTATTTACAATTATTTATATTTATTTACAGTTATTTACATTCATTTATTTTTTTTACAATTATTCACATTTATTTACGATTATTTATATTTTTTTACAATTAATTACAGTTATTTACATTTTCGAAAATTTTCACAAATTTATTCAATTTTTTTATATAATATGCGAAAATTTGAATAACTGTAAAAAACTATGAAAAATTGCAAATAATTGTAAATAATTATTAATAACATAAAATTATTCACTAATTCCAAAAATTTTTGAAAATGTAAATAACTGTAAATAATTATAAATAATTGTAAATAACTATAAAAAACTGTAAATAATTGTAAATAACTGTTAATAACTGTAAATAACTGTAAATAATAGTAACTAACTGTAAATAACTTTTATTTATGTCTGAATTTCAACATTTTTTAACATTTATTTACATATATTTACTATTATTTACAGTTATTCACAGAAATTATTTCCATATAGGAACTTGACTACTTAACTGTCAGTGGATCATATGTGTATAAATTGAATCCCTTTAGTAATTGTCCATGAATTCAACCAAACTCGTATAAAGATTTTGGGGTTGCTGATTTCACTCCGAACATTATTTTTAACCTAATATACTCCAAAGGGGTCAAAAAGACCATAAAAAAGCGAAACCAAAAGAAAAAATTTAACAACTTTAACAACTTTAAAAACTCCTATGAACACTATTTCTGTATAATACCGTATTTGTCACGAAAAATTATAAATCCTTTGCGAGTTGAGTAATTAATAATTACAAACGAAAGTTTCAAAACTTAAAATTATTCTAACTGTAAATTAAAAGAAAAATATAATTTTTGTAATTATTTTCATAAATAGTATATTTTCCATCTAGGGAGTAAAAGTAAAGAACGTCTCAATTATCACTCGAGCCGGAAGCGAGGGAGATAAACATGCAATTTAGTAGTAAAAAATTTTTACGCACAATAATTTATAGGGAAAAATTTTTATTTAATTAATAATGAAATTTGTACGTTACATTAATCTCGTAGCAATATGTAATTATTATTATCAACCTGTATTATATTGTATTAATAATTGTAAATCATGGTTCTCTAAATACTTAACAATCATTTCTATAACATACAAATTACCATTTAATTGTTCGATATTTTTAACAAGAACATTTACTGCATTTTCGATCAAAATTAGTTGATCAGCTGCTTTTCTAAATCGTTTTATAATTATTCTAGCATAAATAGGAAATTTATATTCAAAATCAGTTCTATAAAAATGATTTGACAATTTCTTATTCCGCAAATAATTTATAAGTTGAAGTTCTTTATCGTTAAGAATACTGAAATATGTAGCCTTACAATTTCCAATTATATTTGTTGCTTTCATACACTGAATTTCTCGAATGCACTTGTCAAAATAGGATGCCGTATTTGTATTAAGATTTATTAATTTACTCATTTTTGCAGTAACAGACATATTTAGTGCGTGGGTTAAAGCAATACGTGCCAATATTGGCTGTATAATTTCACGATTTTCTGGTTTTCTAGCTTTTTTAAGTATCGTTATTAGTGTTTCATCGTTTAAAATAGCTCCGTGATCGAGAAGAAGTTGAATTATACTTTCACATCCAGGTAGTTGAAATAGCATTGTTGCAGTAAGAGGCGTATAACCTTCAAAGCTTCTAATATTAACATCTGCACCTTTATCAAGCAAAAGTTTTACGCATTCAATACGTGTTGTGTGATGTTGAGGGGATCTAATTAAGAGCCATTTGAAAGCAGTTGGTGCTGGAATATCTGGATCAATTGCAGCGATTAAAGGTGTAAAACCTAGCCAGTCATATACGTTTGGATTAGCTCCACATTTTAATAAAAATTTAACACTTTTTATGTCACAATTGTAAACTGCTTTGTGAAGTGCTGACTCATGGTTGTCTTTTTTATCACAAATATTAATGCCAGAACCATGTATTATCATAAACTCTGTTATTTTTAAGTCCTCGAGTAATATTGTATGGTATATTTCCCATCCAGCTTCAATCAGCAATATAGCTAATGTTTCAGTATCAAGTTTCTTAGGATGATTTTTTATCAATGTGTTAAGAGTTTTTATATTACGAGTTTTTATTGCATCCAGTATCTCCTTCGGGAAGATATGTAATTTCTTTTTCATAGAAAACCACATGTGTGAACGTATTACTTAAAAAATAAAAATTAAATAAAATTATATTTTATGTAATTTATAAGTATTGCTCCGTTAGCAACACTAAACTGACAGGCTTTCTAACATCTTCCTAGCACGACTGAGCTCTTAAATACACGCTACAATTTGTTTCTTATTGATTTGATTACGATGCTATCCTAAAGTGCAGACCCCAGTTTGATGACTGTGGCTTGCGAAGAGCGCCTCTGACGTACAAAAAAAGCATCAAGCTGCTCTAAAAATTCGTTTAGGAGGTCTGTTATTCAACATTTGATAGAACCTCTGTTCTGAATAGACGACGAAGCTGATGTATATAGAGAAAACAACAGAGTCCCTAAGATTCTCTTAGTGCATTTATATTTTATTTTTTTTTTTTATTTTTAAGAAAAAAGATTAATATATAAAGGATATATTGTCCTCTATATGATTAATCTTTTTTACATGGTGAAGTCGAGGGAGTCCAGCCCGGTTCCCGTTTAACACATTACATCAGGCTAGACTGTTAGACCCACCATACCGAAAACTTTGACTACCGATGGATGATCAGCCACTTTTGTGACCAACAATCAACCGATACCCAATGAGGTCGGATTTTTTAAGAGTCGCGATATAAATGGCACATACACTAATTTGCTTTCAAAAAAAAAGTTAGAGTTACCTGGCCAGGATTCGAACCCATGCCCTCCGCGTTGAAGACAAGAGTTCTATCCATCACGTCACCGCGCTCTCGACGCCACCGCGCTCTCAGTGCATTTATATTGGTGATATATCAATCTAGCTAATCAAGATTTCATTGATTATCACTAGCGAAAAAAACTTTTAATTGTTGGTTACGCTTGGTTTTATACAGTTTTGAAATTAAGAACAATTTTATTATATTTAATACTATTGTAGTTGTTTACATTTATTCATATAGCATATTTTATGCTATTTTTTACAGATGTTAAAAAAAAAGTTTACTTATGCATCACTAATTTTATGGCTCACTTAAGAAGATTATAATAAAAATGATTATCATTATATTAAACTAATTTTAATTTTTGTAAAAGCTTTTTTTAGTGATATGACAAAAGAATATTATTGCAAAATTCTTTAAATTTGCTATAAATTTTACTTTACAGTTTCTCTTTGTGTTCTCTTTTTTTTTAAATAAATAAAGTTAATATATGAGGATATTGTCCTCTATATAATAAACTTTTTTTATATGATGGTATACCAGATAGATTCTAGTTCCCCTAGTGGAAATCGATTTTGCTAATAACTGTTAATAATTAAAAATAATTGATAATAACTGCAAATAACTGCTAAAAGCTGCTAATAACTGTTATAAATAGTTTAGTTTGAGACAGAAGTAGCGGTTATTTGCAGTTAATAGCAGTTATCAGTTATTAGCAGTTATTAGCAATTATTTGCATTTATTTACAGTTATTTGCAATTTCTTGTAATTATTTACAGTTATTAACAATTATACGCTTTTTAAAAATTTTTTTAATTTTTTATATACAGGAAAAAATTTCTAAGACAATAAATTTTTATGAATAACTATTATTAACTATAAATAACTGCAAGTTTCAAAACTAAAAATTATAAATTATTCTAATTGTAAATTAAAAGAAAAATATAATTTTTGTAATTAATTTCATTAATAGTTTATTTTCCACCTGGGCAGCAAAAATAAAGAACATCTCAATTGTCACCTGAGCCAAAGGCGAGGTTAAAAAACATGCAATTTAAGAAATTCTTTAAATAAAGCTTTTGTGTTAAAAATACGATTTTTTTAACAACGAACCGAAAACACCTCATAATTTCCGATACTAGGAGAAAATTTTCTACTTTCAAGTCCAGTGTTGAAAAAAAGTTTTTACTTTTAGTGAAGTAAAATTGGAATGTTCTATCTGAATTGTAAAAAAAAACCATTATTAAAAAATAAAAAAAATATCTATTATATTGATATTTTATTAGAATACAGATAATTATTAATCGATCGCTACGCGTTTTATATTTTAATAATATAATAGTATATTTCTGGATCTTCTTTAATTGAAATTTCAAAAAATAGGCAAGTACGATAATCTTATTTATTCCAGTAAATGAAAAATTAATTATTAGTTTTTAATATTTGTACACTAAAATATAGTATTTATGGCTTCCAGTTTTGGCACGAAAAGCTATAAAAGCCTTATTACCAGTTAAGGGGTTAATTTTTATAATAACTAATATTAAATAAGATTGAATACTATTTTTCACAATGGATTATAATCAACATCTTTGTACCAAAATATACATCTTATTCTATTTAATCAGCATCAAACTTTAATTGAACTGGATCGTCTTTAAGAGTGATAAATATTAAATAAGATTAAATGATATTTTTTACTACAAATTCAAATCGGTATTAATACCTTTCTATTACTAAATAACTTCTCGGCTTAAATAAATTAATTAAAGATGAACGCCATTGGATTTAATTGTTATACAAAAATATTGATCTTATTGTTTTCAATTAGGATCAAACTTTAATCAAACTGAATCGACTTTAATAATAATAAATATTGAATAAGTTTAAATAGTGTTGAATACAAATGTTACTAGATATTAATAGGTTCTTATATAGCTAAATAGATTGTCGATTTCACTTGAAAAATATCCATTAAAGTACATTAACATGCAACTAGCTTAAATCGACTCAAGTCGGATTAATCGATATTTTTCAGAATTTTTCAATTCAATCTTAATTTTAATCTATGTTTTTTCATTGGACCATTCCGTTGTTTTCTTTGTTTCTATCAAAGTATTTCAAAAGATTCGGAAAAATATTTTTTCCGCCAAGTGTACAATTTTTTGTTTTTCAATAAGAATTAAACGATTACTTCTAATGTGATTGAATGCGATGGATACCCTATTGAAAATATTCAAATGGATATCCACGTGGATTTTCTAGATAAAATAACGTAGATTTTGAAGTTGGTAAATTTGTTGTTAACAATAAAAGATATTTTTTATCAAAAATATCTTTCATTATATAGATAACAATTATACCTATTTTAAAATCTACGTTATTTTATCTAGAAAATCCACGTAGATGATTCCCATGGATATCCACGTACATCATCCACGCAGATTCCCATTTGAATCCACGTGGAATCCATGTTCATCCACGTGAATATTTTCAATAAGGCTTTTTATCTAAATAAAAAAGAATTTATATATATATATATATATATATATATATATATATATATATATCATGCATAAATTTATATTAATAAATTAAATATATTTAAATTCAATTAACTTTAGTCTTTTTGTTAACTGCTTATATATATATATATATATATATATATAATATAAATCCCTTATATAAAAATAATAGGAAATCATATCGAATTTCGAGTTTTAGATCGAACTCGTTCGAGATTCTCGATTTTGTTTATAAATAGATTCAATATTCAATGTTTGGAAAAAAAAATTATGTAATAGAAAGAGCATTATGTTGACGTGAGAGGTTATTTTGTTTATGATTAAGGTAGTTCTATTGGTTTTCTATTTTTCTATAAAATTTTTTGAAATTGAAATATGTTGTAAATTAAGATTTACGCTTTACAAAGATATTTTGATTTGGGTGGATATTCACCTTCATCTTTTAGATATTTTAGTTTAAACTTTGCTGAATTTAACATGAGAGTATATGGGCGAAGCGCTTGAAACGTAACATTTTATGAGATTGTGTAAAAAGTTTTCTATAGATTTCAAAGAAATAAAAATATATTATGCTTTAGATCTCAAGGATTAAAATGGTACCTTGTAAATTATAGCAATCGACCCTCAATTCCGAAATAAAAGGAAAATAAGGTTCTTATTCTATATTAATTTACACGTAAACGTGCTGTCTTACGATTCGTATTGTGTATACTTACAGAATCTGCACACAAACATGTTTTTGAATTATTGTGCAAACACATAACTCAACCAATTTTTCTTTCGTATAGTGTGAATTTGCAAAAAACATATTACTTTACAATGAGAACTACTGGACCAATAGAACTAACCTTAATGAACATATATATAGCGAAAAATAATTATGTTTCATCTATTAAAAAATCTCATCTTCTTGAACGTTCGACTTATGCACGTTTCACATTTTTTTCATTTTAATTTTTTACAAAAAATAAAAAGCAATGTTGAATCAGATGGTCTATTTTTGTTTATAATAAGCTAAATCTTTAATTTAAATGAAAATGCTTTTATTTTATAATACAAGAGATCAATATATCTTTTTTCAAAAGTAAATAGTAATTCTGTGATATGAAAATAATATGATTAAAGAAAAATTAAAAATGAATAGGATATTTTAATTTCAAAATTTCTATTTAATTAGTATTTATTATTTTTACTGGCACTCGACATGCGTGCAAACACGTATATTTCACATTTTAGGGAAGAAAATAAAAAATTAATATGTCGATGTCCACGGTTTGAATATAAAAATCGCTGAAAATGTCTGGAAATATGTTTTATTTAGTACCCGAAGCATACGAAAATTTTTTGCAGGTGTATTTTAGGGGACAAAAGTTATAGAATAATAGAAATAAGTTTTATCGATTTTTTGCTAAAAAAAATTTTTAATTACCCGGTCAAAAAAGGTTAGCTGTAAAATATAGCTAAAAAAATAGTTAAATATATAGCTGTATCGAGCTGTATTTACAGCTATATCGATGTGTTTTTTTAGCTGTTTTTTATAGTTAAAAATGTACTTAATTTTATAGTTAATAATTTCGTTAGCTACCGAAAATATTAATAGCTAACTTTTCAACTATATTTTATAGCTATTATCCCTAGTGGAAATCGAATCTGTGAATAACTGGGAAAAACTGGAAATGATTAGAAATAACTGGGAATAACTGTGAATAACTGGGAATAACTGTTATAAACTGTTCAGTTTGAGACAGGAATAACAGTTATTCCCAGTTATTCTCAGTTATTCCCAGTTATTCTCAGTTATTCCCAGTTATTCACAGTTTATAGCTTAAAAATAATTTGAAAAAACAGAGGTACGAATAACAGTTATTCCCAAATATATTTATAATAGAAAAAAAAATTTTTTTTAAATATATTTTTTTCATTTTTCCAAATTTATATTTTTCAAATTATTTTTAAACTAAACTGTAAATAACTGGGAATAACTGTGAATAACTGTGAATAACTGGGAATAACTGGGAATAACTGTTATTCCTGTCTCAAACTGAACAGTTTATAACAGTTATTCCCAGTTATTCACAGTTATTCCCAGTTATTCACAGATTCGATTTCCACTAGGGATTATAGTTAAAAAAAATACTTAAATTTTTAGTGTATTTATACCCGGTCGAAAAAGGTTAGCTGTAAAATACAGCTAAAAAAATAGTTAAATATATAGCTATATCGTGCTCGTTTTACAGCTATATCGATGTGTTTTTTAGCTGTTTTTTATAGTTAAAAATGTACTTAATTTTATAGTTAATAATTTCGTTATACCGAAAATATTAATAGCTACTTTTTCAACTATATTTTATAGCTATTATTATAGTTAAAAAAACACTTAAATTTTTAGTGTACTAGGTGTTTTTTTAACTATAATAATAGCTATAAAATATAGTTGAAAAAGTAGCTATTAATATTTTCGGTATAACGAAATTATTAACTATAAAATTAAGTACATTTTTAACTATAAAAAACAGCTAAAAAAACACATCGATATATCTGTAAATACAGCTTGATACAGCTATATATTTAACTATTTTTTTTGCTATATTTTACAGCTAACCTTTTTTGACCGGGTAATTCTTTTCTCGAAAACTATCAACTTTTTGTGTGAACTTGATATAATACTTTTTGTTGGAAATAACATTTAGAATATACTATCATTTTTTCAAATTACGAAGTGCATATTTTCAGCTTAGATTGGTCGAATAATATAATTAGAAAAAAATGAATGTTTACCCAGATTAAATTTGCTATTAGGGCTAATTTTTTTCGTTTTCAGCGTGGGCTATTAAACCAGGTGATCCGGGCGGCCGCCCGGGGCGCCATGTACAGAGGGGTGCAGTGGGAAAATCACCAAACGACTTAAAGGATTAAAAACATTTTTTACTCCCCATATGGAAAAAATTTTTGGATATAATTGTAAATAGCTTTTAATAACTGTAAATAAATGTAAATAAATGTAAATAACTGTAAATAACTGTAGAAAAGTGTTAAAAAATGTGGGAATTGAGACATAAATAACAGTTATTTACAATTATTTAGAATTATTTACTGTTATTTACACTTATTTACAGTTATTAACTGTTATTTACACTTATTAACTGTTATTTACACTTATTTGCAGTTATTTATATTTATTTACAGTTATTTACATTTATTCACTTTTTTCACAATTATTTACAGTTATTTACGATTATTTATAGTTTTTTACAATTATTTGCAGTTATTTACATTTTCGAAAATTTTCACGAATTTATTCAATAATTTTATATATAGGCGAAAATTTTTAAAAATGTGAATAACTAAATAATTGTAAAAAATTATGGAAAATTATAAATAATTGTAAATAATTATAAATAACTGTAAAAAAAACTGTAAATAACTGTAAATAACTATAAATAATTGTAAATAATTATTAATAACATTAAATTATTCACTAATTCAAAAATTTTTTTAAATGTAAATAACTGTAAATAATTATGAACAACTGTAAATAATTATGAACAACTGTAAATAATTATGAATAATTGTAAATAATTATAAAAAACTGTAAATAATTGTAAATAATTATAAATAACTGTAAATAACAGTTAATGACAGTTAATAACTGTAAATAATAGTAATTAATAATAAATAATAGTAAATAACTGCAAATAACTATTATTTATGTCTCAATTCCCACATTTTTTAACAGTTATTTACAATTATTTACTATTATTTACAGTTTTTCACATAAATTATTTCCATATTAAATTATTAGAATTATGTATATAATTGGCAGTAATTTTAATTAATTAAAAAAAAAAACTAAAATTAATTTTAGTTTTTTTAATTTCGACTAATTTTATATCGACGCCTGCTACGAAAAAATAAAGATCCAAATTTTTATGAAGACTAAGATTTATCGATTGTTAATACGGAGAGTACCTGAGTTAGACTTTCGAAACTCGAAGACGTATAGTTTTTCAAAAGTTTTAAAACTTATACAAATCTTTTTAAGATCATAAATGAATATGTACAAAAAATGCCTACATCATCGGTTATCGAGTAAAAACTTCAGAAAATAATTATTAAAAAAAAAAACTGTAAAAAGTACATATATATTTGATTTTCCAAAATAAAATTTTTATTAAAATTTAATTTGTAAATTAATTTATCAAAATGTGAAGCATGCGCGCTTGCGCGCATTTCGAACTCTAGTATTCATTTAATCGCTTAATATCCATAAATTTTCGTTGGATCGGAACCAAATCGGTGACTTATTAGTTCAGTGTTTACAATAAATGGTTATAATGATTCATTTACACATTTGCACGGTAAAAATAGTCATTTCCAGCAACAAAAAAATATAAAATATTGTAATAAAGCGAAAAATATCATAACAGTCGATGCGGCAGTTATTTGTATGCGATATATTTCAATTTGGCATTTTTCGCTTTATGACAATATTTTGTATTTTTTGTCGCTGGACCTATTTCAAAATATTCTTTATATACATAGTTAGAGGAGATGACTTTATTTTTACCGTGAAAATGAGTAAATGAATCATTATGACCATTTATTGTAAACACTGAACTAAGTCACCGATTTAGTTCCGACATCCTCTTTGAATGTCTAAGCCAGATGTTTTCATTGTAAAATAATGTTTAATAAATTATTGTAAGACTTTTTGGTATGAAAACAGAAAAAGCAGTGAAATAAATTTTGTTGTAAATTTGAAATGGTTTTATTATTTATTAAAAAATATGTATTTATTTTATTATATTGTGAAAACAATGTTTCAAGTGAAATAAAAATGATTTATTTGAAAAAGTTTATTTAAAATTATTTTGATATTTTTACATTTTTTAATATAAAAAAAAAATTAACAATAATTATGACGTAGTTCTTGGTTTCAATTCATCATAGCAAGATCGAAGGAAAATATAATTTTTCTTCATGGGATTGTAAAATTCGTAACCCTGAAAAATAATTTTATTTCATCATTATGAATTTTCAAAAATTTTTTTTATACTAATTCTGAAAAAATTATATTAGAATTTTATTTAATTTACCTTGGACCAATCATAAGACATAGAGTAAGCAAAAATTTGACCGTTATGATTAAAACAACAGCGTGTGATAGGTTGTTCCATAGGTTCAGAAGGTTTCAATTTAGTACGAGCATCTTTATCCCAAAAACTAAATGTTCCATCACTTCCCACAGTTGCTAATGTACCATGAACTGGATGAAATGCTATATCATTTACCTACAAAAAAAATGAAAAATGAGAATTCAATTTTAAAATATTTTTGAAAGTATCACAATTTTAATATTAGTACAGCATATATGTCTTGATAGCCATTTGGTGCACCGAGTGAACGATGACATTTAAATGTGAAATTTTCCTTGGGATTCTGCGGATTAACGTACTGAATTGCAACACGACCCTCAACACTACCTAAAGCATAACCTGTTGGCACTTTCTTTTTATCTCTGAAAATAGCCACACATCTATGTTGGTATTTTAATGGTGACTCAATACGTTTATATTCATGTGGTGTTCCTTCTAATTGATAAACTATGATTCCTCGCCCTGCAGTTCCTACAACAGCCATTGGATAATCCTACAAAAAAAGATTATGATTAAAATAAATAAAACTAAGATTTTTTTAGCATTAGATACTTACCACATCTGCACAGTAACATCGTTCTGGTAAGGTAATTGTTAACATGGGATTAGGAGTTCTTGTATCCCAAAACTGAAATTTAAAAATTATATAACATATATTGTTTGAAAATATAAAATTTATTTTAATTAAAAACCTTCAAAGTTTTGTCCCAAGATCCTGTCATTAAACAAGAATAATTTGAGCCTTTGACCCAGTGACACGTTTTTATAGGAGCATCATGAGCTGCTACTTGGATTGCTTGATTAGAAGCTAAATCCCAGCACTTTACCATTTTATCACATGATGCCATAAAAACTTTTGTTCCATCCTAGAAAGAGTAAATAATTTTAATAAAGAAAACCATATATTACTCATTACATTTCATAAACAAAATACAAATGCTAAAACTTACATCACTCCAACACACATCCAAAATTGGTCCCGTCATACTTTGCATTGATTTAGGAACAGTCTTTCCACTTTGTTCAACTTCCCAACATCTTACATTACAATCCCATGAACCAGCAACCAAAAAATTTTGTGGAATAGTTGCTGGACTAAATGCTAAACTTGATATAGAATCGTCTGGAGGTGATACAACTTCAAAATCCTTGTTAGGATTTACAGTAGTTGATGCTGGTGTAGTTAGATTAGTACTTTGATTGAACATTTTTCGAACTGGTATAATAATCTAACTCTAAAATTAGAAAATATTACTTTATAAAACAAAAATATTGAAATCTAAAAGCATAATTGTTTATACCTTTAAAAATGTATGTACTCAAGCAAGGTTTAATAAATTTTAAATTAATTATCTTATGTTCATGCTAACTACTTAGCAAAAGATAACTATAATAACATATATTACAATTAAATTATAAAAAAACAAGCGTTTGATTTTGATACACTATAAACACATTTCATTTGAAGGTTAAGTAAAGAAGCACTGTCTGTAGGCACTGTATGATCAATTGATCAACAGCAACAAAGTAAGCATAGTGGTAGGTAGCAGGGTTGGTTTCTGAAAGGCTCTACGCTCACAGTTCATGACTGTAAGCTTGAAAATAGTAGGTTGTAGTAGTTAACAAATAAGTCGTCGCAGCGCTATAAACACTAAATCTCTACACTGACAGTCATGAACTGTGAGCGTAGAGCCTTTCAGAAACCAACCCTACTAGGTAGGGTAGTAAGACCAAAGAATATAGACGTATAAGAGCGGACGTATACAAAATTTTGAGGCAAGTTATTCCCCCAGCTTTTACATTGTTAGTATATCTATATATTAGTACTATATAGATATACAGGCTGTGTATAGAGTGTTGCCCTTCGAGCATGGAGGAAGCCTGCGAATGGCAGCAAGCGTTACAAGGCGAAGAGAGAGAAAGCCTCTATTTTGGTACGTGCTGTCTCTCTCTAGTCTGATTTGATTGGCTGCTTCTGTTCCTCACTAAGAAAGTGAGAGAGAGATAGCACGTACCAAAATAGAGGCTTTTTCTCTCTTCGCCTTGTAACGCAGTTCATAGCTGGCAGGCTTCCTCCAGTAGTATATGCTCGAAGGTGTTGCCTCACTCTTTCTATTCGCTCTGTACTTCTATGCATGCATCTGAGACCGGCGTTTGCGCAATCGCAGGAGACACTAACAGTTTTCAAAAAGCGAAAAAATATTCGAAAAGAAGCGAAATAAAACTAATTTATAATTATTATTAAGGTAAATTATAATGAAAACATAGTTAAATTAAATATTTGAATAGACTTTTATTGGTTTATCCTTACTTTTGTTCAAATGTTTTTTTTCACTTGTAAACAATCACGCATATACAAATTAACGCCGCATAATCAATCAGTGTATTTTCAGGGAATAGAAAATCACACGTAGCACTTTGATGCGCGCGCATAGTACTGTAATTTATCCATCTTACTCATACTCATAGTTGCATTTCGTGTCATACTCGTACAAGTCGACGTCATCAGGATCAGCAGGGCCGCAAAAGTGCAAAACTAAACGTATATATAACAATTTAATCAGGTTAATGTCAGTGAATAAATCCTGTCAAAAAATTTGGTTAATAATTTGGTTGAAAATAAAGATTTAAATAAATTTTTACTTGAGGATTCATAAGATTCTCAAAAGAAAACAATTTAGTAATCAACTGCTGCTACAGTGATATTATTTTAATACGTGAATGTTTGTTTTGAAGGAAAAACCAATTTATTATTGTTATTTTTTGATTTTTTACGTTAGTTAATACTATTGTTAAATTTATAATAAATAGCTTTATTTTTTTAAGCTTTTTATATACATTTTTTTACAATGAAAGCAGTAATTCTCATTGGAGGTCCTTCTAAAGGTATTTACTATATGTATATGTATACAAATATATACTCTAATATATACATATAACATTGCTTTGAAACAATACCATGATAATAAGTTTTTATTAAATTTTTTTTTAGGGACTAGATTTCGCCCTCTATCTTTAGATATACCAAAACCATTATTTCCTATTGCTGGTTTACCAATGATACAACATCATGTAGAAGCTTGTAAAAAAGTATCCAGCGTTAATGAAATTCTTATAATTGGTTCTTACAATATTGCTGATATACAGCCATTTGCTGATGAAATGTCACGTAATAATGGCCTAGTCATTAAATATTTACAAGAATTTACACCTCTAGGCACTGCTGGTGCAATGTATCACTTTAGAGATCAAATTAGAGTTAGTGGAGACGACAGCTTTTTTGTTTTCAATGGAGATGTATGTTCTGATTTTCCACTAGAAGAACTTTTACAATTTCATAAAAGTAAACGAGCACAATTGACAATAATGGCAACAGAAGCAACTAGAGAACAATCTTTGAATTATGGTTGTACTGTTCTTGATAATGAAGGTTGTGTTTTGCATTACGTGGAAAAACCTTCAACATTTGTATCAACAACTATAAGTTGTGGAGTTTATGTAGCATCAAATGAAATTTTCCAAACAATGGCAGATGTTTTTTATTCTGATAAGCCACAAGATAAACAAACGTAAGTTATTTTTTTACATTGTTCTTTTAAAAGTTATTTTAGAAAAAATGTTATAATTAACTGTTTTGAAAACTAGGATTGCAAATGGATATGGCAAAGATTCTGGTTACATATCATTAGAGCAAGATATAATGCCAAAATTAATAATTAGCAAAAAGTTATTTGCACTACCAGTAACTAATTGGTGGTCACAAGTCAAAACAGCAGGCTCTGCTATTTATGTTAATCGTCATTATTTAGCCCTCTACAGATTAAATAGGCCAGAAAGATTAGCAACAACAGCAAATAATAAATGTCAAATAATTGATGATGTATATATTCATCCTACAGCATCTATTCATCCTACTGCCGTTGTAAATATTTTTCTTAAATATTTTATTAAATTTATTATTAGTTTTTGTTGAAACATTTTTATCATAAAGATATTTTAAAAAATTCAATTTTCAATGACTATAAATTATATATTACTGCAAGATAATGCTATCTTTATAATATCATAAAACTGATAACAATTTTCCAAGAATAAAAATTTGTATAACATTTTTTAAATCAATACTATATAAAACATATATTCAATTAAAAATTTGACTAGCATTTATCAAATCAACGTTATATTAAACATATTTTTCATTCATGTTATAACATAATAAAAGTTTTCTCATAAAAAATCCATTATAAATATTTTTAGCTTGGACCAAACGTAAGCATAGGTGCTAATGTGACAATCGGCGCGGGTGTTCGTATACGTGAAACAATTGTATTGGATAATGCCAAAATTCAAGCGCACTCTATAATTTTGTACAGTATTGTTGGTAAAGATAGTCGAGTAGGCGAATGGGCGCGTGTTGAAGGTACGCCCTGTGATCCAAATCCTGATAAACCTTTTGCCAAAATGGAAAGTCAACCACTCTTTAACATCTATGGCCAACTGAATCCTTCTGCCACAATTCTTGGTAATTAATAAAATTATACTTTTTCTTTTATTTTCACGTATAATTGAGAATATAGATTCAAAAAAGCAACGCAATTATTCAAAGATGTTTTAATAATTTATTATTTTTTTATCAGATATTTTAATTTATTTGCATGCATTTCAATAAAAATTATTTTTTTTTTTTAATAAAATAAACTGTTTCGATTCCTTTTAATTTTCTTTGACTTTAATCAAAACGTTTTTATGTTTATCTTATTAAATAAGATAAGAATCATTCAAATTTAAATCGTGTCTGATATAATTAAACATATATATAATGATTGGATTAAATTTTTAAATTTTTATGACATACCGTAAAATGGGGTAAAGCGAGAACCGTGGGACAAACCGAGGAGTGCATGATTATTTGTTTGTAAACTCTATATATTGTTTTTATTACGTTTTCGTACAGAAATGATGCTGCGACATATTATGACGTAATAAGCATAAATCTTTACTTTTCAACAAAATCGAGTTTACGAACAAATAATCACGCGCTTCTCGGTTTTGCCCAATGGTGATCGTTTTACCTCAGTTTACAGTATATTGAAAATTTTTATAAAATTTATTATCTTTAAATTCAAATAAATATGCTTTATAATCTTTCCATGATTCCATTCTCTATTCAAGTCGAATAATCTGTCAAAACCGCTTTGAATAAAAATAAAAAACGTTTTGTTTAAAATGAAACTCTTGTATTTTAGCTGATTAAAATTTTTTTATAAAGTAAAGAAAACAAGAAAAATTAACCTTTTTTTAGGATCCTCTGTGAGTTTGGCGTCAGAAAAAATACTGCTGAATTCTATTATTTTGCCGCACAAAGAGTTAACTAGAGACTTTAAGAATGAAATCGTATTGTAAACATCCAAAAAAAACTTCTAAAATTGATTAATTCCAAATTGTAAATTGTCCAATAGCTCAATAAGAATTTAACACTTTTTATTATTTGTTAGAATTCGACAATTTGCATACTTGAAATCAATATCATGTACACATTTAGTAATATATGTTTTTGTATAAATTTTGTACAAGCGCAAAAAAATATGAAATTATTGGGAGTACGCAATTATAATGCCGAAATATTTAACAACGAGTTAGATATTATTATATTTACAAATTTGTTAAGTTTTTTAATTTTAAATAATAATATACATTATATATGCCCGTTACTAAGCAGGCAACAACTTAGCCATAATAATTTTTTGAAAAATAAATTTTTAAAATACGCATTATTATTTATAGCCGCTCAAAGTTTATATGTTTATTTTTTATCATTTAATGTATCTATAATTATTATTATAGTTCCGTAAGATTTCTGTTTAAAAAGAGGTCTTCAAATTACTATCGTGTCAATTGTAATTATTAAATAAATTCAAATATTACAGCTTTAATTTTTGTTTGTATTTTACAATCAGCGGATGAAACGTTGTTTTATCAATTTTTGTACATACGAAAATAAATGAACTTATTTAAAATTTATGGTTTTTCATTTCTAACGTCACACTTGTCAAATAGTTTCTAAGCTCAAAAAATCAACAATATTTTATAATTTTTAACATATTAAGTAGATTATATAAATATAAAAACGCATAGGATCAATTGCCACTTTAATTTGCAAATTAATTTAAAAACGATATTGCAGCTCACTTAAATTTTTTATTTTTTTATTTTTTTATAGACTAAGATTAATTTTTATCAAATATTTACATTTTAGTAGTAAATCTTTAAAAAATTTTAAAATTAAGTAAATGAATAACAATAAATTAAAATAACTCGTTTTTAGTGAATCATATACTGTGAGAACAAGTCGTGGCCGATTTTTGTCTCCAAATTCTAATATTTCCATTGACCTAAAACGCATAATAAATAACGCGAATCTTTTTAAAAAAAGATAAAGGAATCTTCAACATCATTATTATAAACCATCAGACACACCTAAAAACCTAGTCATCCTCTTTGAAAAAAAATCCACATATTTATCGACATCTTTCTTGGTAGACATTTTTTTAATCGCGCCGGTTCCTATGCGTGCGTAAACAGCCACTAAAAATTTAAAAAAATAAAAAAAAAAAAGAGAGAAGGAAAGAGACAAGCAAGAAAAATATTTGGAATTTAAATAAGAAAAAGAGACATCTGCGCGACGAAGAAAAGAGAGAACGAGGTATGTATATAGCTATATGAAAAAATAAAGAGAAAGACAGAAAGGATAAGAGAGAAAGAAATTGTCGTGATGGTAAGAGAGAGAGATGAGCGAGCGATTTACCGCTAAGGGAGCATACTATAGAGAGTCTCGCACTCACCAAGACTCCGAGAGAATATCGCATTCCTTAAAGGACTGCGTCGGTGGAAAGGTGGTGGCGCGCTTAGGCTCCTTTCTTAACTTTTCTTTGCTACACCATTACCATTATACATATACCTATAGCATACTGATCTGGTCTCTCCGGCGCAGTTTTCTCTTGTGTCGCGCCTCTCGATTTATAAAGAAGTTTAAACATTTCGAATAAAATTCTATTTGTTAGATTGTTCATTTTTATGAGTTCAAGTGAAAGTTTTATCATTAAATAAAGTCCGAATTTCTATGTGTAGTGCATAGTGAGTGTGCATAGTATAATGGTAACATTAGAATCAACAGGTATTGAAAGCTTTAATTCTTGTACAACATAAGATAGTAAAAAAATTGTAGGAAAAATAAATAAGTGAAAATAAAAGATACGACTTGTAAAATCAAGGATGAAGAATTTTTGAATATTGAAGAAAGAAAATATAATATAAGCTTTGTATATAAAAAGGGAATATAGTAGATGGTTAAAACGCGAGCTGCCTGGCGGCGGTACGAGTACGAGTGGCATACACACAGCGAGCGCGGCGAGATTCCTAACATTCTTTAAGGGAGTAAGAGAGAAGATTATACATAGCTATAGATATACAAAATATATAAACATATATATAAAGGAGAGATGTAGAAGAAGCAAAAGGTAGACTATGTCTCAGGTCGGCCAACTTAACGTCGTAGTCAATTCACTGTTGCTACTGTTGCTTCTTGATCCTTACATATATAGACGACGATAAGAAGGCAACACCATACGAGCCAAGGAATGCGGTAAGCATCAGGCGCATAATTTTTATAATATCTTATATATCCAACGCTCTTTCTCTCTCTGCGCGCCTTGAGGCTCTCTCCTCTTTCTCTTACTTATTCTTTTATGTACATATCTATATACATGTATATGTATATATTGCATGAAGCTGTTGTCTGAAGCATTAAAGAAAAGAGAGTCTTTGGGATTTATGTACTGACCGATCGCAAAAATCGCTTTTTATACTGCTTGGCCTTTTATGGCTGTGCTTCTTTTTTTTTATTACTTTTCTTGCATTCAATACATATATACATACATATATATTTATTGCATTAAAATTTCTTTCCTTGTTTTTTTATGCGAGTAGACAACACTATGGGGGGTCACGACACATGTAATTTTTTTTTTTAATGAATCGGTGCTGGTAAGTTTACTTGTTGATTTTTCTCACGCGGTTGTTGACGCGCGTGCAGTTGCGCTGCATCTTGACAAGACTTTCAAGGATGGGAAATAAAATTGTTTGTTTCTGGTTCTCTTAAAATCGAACACTTTTAAATTATGATGAAGCAGTTGGCATTTCGGAGCATGATAGAAACTTTAAATCGTTAAAGGAATCGGTTGTATTTATTTATTATGCAAAAATTTTTGTTTATATATTCTAGTTATATCTTTTTAATGAAACTGAAAAATATTTTTAGCAATATATTAGTTTTTAATTATGTTTTGCAACGCTAGTAGAAAATTGAGCTTATTTTGGGGAAAATATCTGGTCAACGGCAAGTTAAAATGACACTTAACTAAAAATTTTGGGAATTTGGGGAAATTTTACTCCAAAAATATTTCGGAGCAAAGTATGAATAGTTGACTGCGAAATACTTTGTCGATTAATCAGATTGAGTAAAAGTATAGTTAAAAAGATAGTAATCTAATTCACATTGATATTGCATTAATACATTAAAATTTTCGTAAGAAAATACGGTAAGATTTGTATTTTATAGATCTTTAATTTTGAAGAATTTTTTTAAAATTAATGTAGTTTTCAATAAAAAGAAAAAGAAGGCTTTCGATTAAATTATCCGCTATTGTTTTTCTTTATTTTATTTAACATCGCTGTATTTATATTATCATTACGATGCTAATTAGCAACGGAGGTTATCAGTGTATATATGTGAACAAAGCATATTCGGTTGCCGCAAGTGGGATTCGAACTCGAGTTCTCGAGATTATTAATCCATTGCTCTACCGAGTGAGCCTCTACTATTAATGTTGCTATCCGCATCCTTTTTTTATTACGTTATTATGACTAATCTAAATTAATGTTGCTATCCGCATCCTTTTATTATTACGTTATTATGACTAATCTAAATTGATGTAAATACTAATGTAGGTGTAAATATCAAACAATCAAATGAACATTTATTATTAGTTCTTTCGCATACACCTATTGCCTAAGTATAAAAAGTCATTTGTACCTTTCAAAATGAATCATTCAATAACAAATATAAGCCTATAATAAAATTAAAAATTTTCTTCAAAAAAGTTATTTAAATTTATTGATCTAGACGGTGCATAAATTTTTGTTTAAATTAATATATGAATAATAATAAAAGAAAAAGATACCACAAATGACTAAAAAATTGACATTAATCCCTGATTAGCATTTGAATATGTATTATTGTTATACTATTCACAGCTCGAGAAAGAGAGAACGTAGCAGCAGCAGCAGTAGCAGTAGCAGTTCAACTCGGAGGTGACGTACTGCTGCAGCAGTTTTTTCGAAAAAAAGAAAAGATATATATCATATTAAATAAAGAAATAGAGATAAAAGTCTGGCGAAGAAAAGAGCGAGTACAAAAGAAAAAAAAAGGAATACAATTGAAAAAGTGTCCAAATGGGTAACGGAGGCCCATTATGGCAGATCAGCTACGCCATCAGCATCATCATCAGCATGAATTTTTACCATTGTGCGACGTATTATTTAATATAATATCATTGGCATCGTATTTTTGTGACGTTGTTTTTGATTTTGCAATGGCATATGCGCTCGCACATCATCCAGCGGCGCCGCCTGTATTGTTTCCCCTTAGTATTGTACTTGTCATTACATCTTTATTTATCTCACAGGTATGTATTATTTCTCAATTTTAGTATTTTTTTCACCCCTTTAAAACTATTTGAGATGAAAATTTTCAGAAATTAAAATATTTTTTCATCAAATTTAAAAATTAAAATTTATTAAAGTCAAATAATTTTTACGATTATCTATGATTAATAATAAAGAAATACTAGCTCAGTATTTAAGTTTCTTGATTAAATTTTCCTGAAATTATCAACAGCTTTCAAGCCTTAATTCAACTTTAAATTTTAATTCAGTAAGTTTTACATTTATTTTAAAAATTACAGATAATCAGTATCAAATGGTATCTTTGGGGAGCAAGGGGAAAATTACGAAATAATGGTAACACAGACTGTGATATAAATGTGGAAAAAAAGACTGCCAATTGGACGCTAGGATGCGTATTATTACTCCATACGACGCAGATTGGAGTTTTATGGAGATATTTCAAGCTTTTCATTCCAGTTGATTTGACTTACGTCAAACACGAAGTAAGTATTACTTCTGAAATAATAATTTTTTCAACGTTTTGGCTGAAAGTATTATGTTACTTCTTGGCATTCGAAGTCAAATGTTGCATTTTTGGTTTAAGTATTATAAGAATAAAATAGTATATACATCTTGGAAAAAATTTGGTCACCCTCAACACTCATGTGTGCATGTGTTACTGTGCGCTTGTTATAGACTGATTAAGTTTTTACCTTGTATGTACTATTATAATTTATTATGATTAAAAATTTAATTATAAAATATTAATTCATAATAAAAAAATTCTTCATTATAAATATTAAAATATTTTCAAAACAATTAATTTAAAATTACTTTTTATTCTTTTTTTGACTAAGTTAATTAACGATTTTGTAATCGTGTGTTTTGTTATGGTAAAATAACTATTCAAAACAATTTTTTTTTTGAGAAGTCAAAAGAATGATCACAAAAACACTGCATAAATCGTCTGTTCGGTCGCCTTGGAAAATGGATTAAAATTAGTAACTAAATGATAATTTATCATTAAACATTAATAATTTTCAAGTTTGAAGTTTAGCTTACTAGGAGAGGATCAAACCTCCGGATCAAGAATTTTGCTCAAACTTTGGAATAAGATTTCAGGTGTTAAAATATGGAGAAAATTAGAATTTTAGACATTAATGCTCAATATTTTTCTTGTTACAAGCAATTAAAGAGAATCGATAAAAACGTTACTAGATTTTTAAATGCTTATAACTTTTTAGCATCAACAGTTAGAAGCTTAAAACTTTTTTTAAACGAAAGCTGAGCTCAAATCTTTTCGAAATAGCACTTACGGTATATCAAAAGATTATTTTTTCCCTTAGTTATAGCGTAATAAATATGAGACCTAAATTTGTTTTTTAAAACATTAATTAATAATAAATGTTAAAATAATTTCAATCTTAAGAGGCGGTCGGAACCAAATCGGTGACTTAGTTCGGTGCTTGTAATAAATGCTTATAATAATTTATTCATTTATTAATATGGTAAAAATATAGTCATTTCCTCCACTCATGTATATAAAGAATAATTTAAAATAGTTAAAGCCACAAAAATATACAAAATATTGTTATAAAGCGAAAAATGCCACCTAACAATCGACACGACAGTTTTTTGCATGCGGTATACGTCAAGTCAGTTTGATATTTGTAATAAATGCTTATAATAATTTATTTACTTATTCATATGGTAAAAATATAATCATTTCCTCTAGTCATGTATATAAAAAATAATTTGAAATAGTTTAAGCCATAAAAATATACAAAATATTATCGTAAAGCGAAAAATTCTGACTTGATATATACCGCAAGTCACCGATTTGGTTCCGACCGCCTCTTAATACTAAAGAGTTATAAGCATTTAAAAATCTAGTAATCTTAATACTAAAGAGTTATAAGCACTTAAAAATCTAGTAACTTTTTTAGTCATTTTCTTTAGTTCCCATATGAAAATAATTTTTGTGAGAAATTGTGAATAACTGTTAATAATTGTAATAAACTACCGCAATTGAGACATTAATAAGAATTAATAACAGTAAAAAACAGTTAATAACAATTAATCATCGTTAATAATAGTTATGAACGCTAAATAACAATTATTAACTGAAGGTCATGATTATTAATAATTATTTATAGTTACATACATACACATATATACACATTTATTAACAGCTACTCACATTTTCCAAAATTTTAGAATTGGTGAATAATTTATTATTATTTATACTCATTTATAATTATTTATATTTATTTGCAATTAGTTACAGTGAATTATAGTTATCAACACTTTTTTACAGATATTTACAGTTTTTCACATTTATTAACAGTTATAAACAGTTTTTCACATTTACAAAATTTTTCACGTATATATAAAAAAACGATTATACGTGTGAAAAACTGTTAATAAATGTGAATAAATGTGAATAAATGTGAAAAATTACAAATATTTGTAAATAACTATAAATAACAGTAAATTATTATTATTTACAGTTAATCATTATTATTATCTATTCGTAACAATTATTAACTGTTATCAACTGTTATTTATGTCTCAATTGCGGTAGTTTATTATAGTTATTAATAGTTATTCACAGAAATTATTTCCATATGGGTTGCTTGTAACTATGGAAATATTGAGCATTAATGTCTAAAATTCTGGTTTTCTTCATATTTTGACACCTGAAATCTTATCCCAAAGTTTTAAAGGTATGAGGTCTCGAAGCTACTCTTACGCACTATTCTCAGTTCATCATCATTTTAGTGCATGAGTACATCTTTGAGGTCTTATATTTCTGAAATCAAGAGTAGGCTCAAACCCAAATACTGGGAATATTAATGTCTTATCATAAATTATTATTTAGTCATAAATTCAATTTCTTTTTTAAAATGATCAAATGGGCGATTTTTGCGGTCACTCTTTATTTATACTATGTCATTTATTATGAGCTTTATGTGTACAGTCGACGGTAAATATTCTGTCTGAATCTTTTGTTACAATTTGAAAATTCTGTAAACAAAATGAGCGAATTAATAGAATTATACAATATGATTGTATGATTCAAAATTTATAACCAAAGAACATAGATAGAATCCATTAACTTCAAGTGAATAATTACATTAAAAGATAAAATAAAAAGTAGATTAACATTATTATAAAAAAATTTTGAATTTTAGGTGCGAGAACTATGCGTGCTCCGACTGATACACGCATTCTGCGAAGCAGCACCAATGCTCTTACTTCAAACATATCTACTTGCCATTGGCTTAGGTGATCAGACCATTGAAACTGATGGCGATAGTTTAATTAGATCGGCCAAACCTGCCGATACAAAACTCGCCGAACTTACAGCCGTATCAGCAGGTTTATCACTTTGGAGTGTATGTTGGGCGGTAGCATCGTTTAGTAAAGGTGCAGCAAGACTACGTAATTTAGAACGTCTTGTATTAACATGGCTTGGTGTATTAGCCCAGCTGGCCTGGCGCCTTGGCACCGTAAGCGCACGTGTTGGTGCTCTTGTAGCTTATGCTTCGATATATGGTGGTGAATGGTTGATCGTTGTAATGGCACTTCATTGGTTAACAATGTTAACATGGTTATTATTGACACCAGATGGCTTGTTTCATGGTGGAGAAAAATTGCCAGTCGTTAGAAAGGTTTTTATTGCTTCGTTATTGGCTTTTATTTATGTATTTTCGTATGTTAATCTACACGAGACAAATCATAGACAGAAGATGGTTAGTATTTTAATGATCAAATTTTATAAATTAAAATTAATGGTTTCTGTTAATAATGTTGTTAATTTGTTTTTCAGCTTATCTTCTATTCTGTTATGTTCCTTGAAAATAGTTTACTTATGGGAGTTTGGGCAGTGGGTGTCAGCGGAAGTGATGTTAATCGCCATGCTCAACCAGTTACTTTAATACTTACACTTTTAGCGCTATTTTTCGGCGGTTTATTTTTTATGGGATTGTATTATAGGTAAATATTTTTTTTTTAATATCCTAATATTATTATAGTAATTTTTTGTATTTTTCTAAATTTAATTTTAAATATAATATTAATTTTATATTCATAGATTTTTTCACGTAAGACGATTGAGATATGAAGCAGGTGGTCGAATGAACGGTACAAACGCCATCACAACATTGTCTCAACAGGTATTATTTAGAAAAATTGTATAAATCTTGTGTTTTAACAATAAAGAATAATAATAATTATAATTTGTAATAATAATTATAATTTTTAGAATGCCTTTCAAGAAAAAAACATAAGCGGTTACGAAGATAAAAACAATGCAGTGGGTATGCGAAAGGTTAAATTAAGTAACGGTGGTATACCAGGTGTGTTCAATTGTCGATTTGCTAATCCAGCAGTAACTAATCCGAATCGAAAAAAGAAGAAACCAACGACTTTTGTACCTCCTCCGACACAACCTCAAGGTAGCATCATACCACTGGCGAGTTTAGGAGATGCTAATAAATGGGCCAACGGAAATGGTAATGGACCGCAACTTATTCCGTTTTGGAAGAAGCCTTTATCTGTTGAAAGGTTAAATAACGTAAGTTTTAAATTTTGCCAAGGGAACTAATATTTTCAGATTTATAATAGATCTAGATTCAATTTATATTTGACAATTGTTACTTCTTTAAAGTAAGAATAAAATAACAATTAACAAAAGAATTTCTTCAATTTGTAGGAAGATGATACGATAAGGGAGAAGAATGATTCAGATTTAACAATTGGCGGTTCTCTCAGTGTGAATCTCATCCACGAAAAACTCCGCGAAAAGAAACAGCAACAGCTCCGAGAGTTACGTGCTATTCAAGAAGAAATCAAAGAAGGCAAACTTGTGCCACCTCCGTCGGCTTCAACTTCGTCTTTTTCTTCTAATCCATCTGCATCAAATCAGCAGCCGCCTCCTAACACAAAGTTACATACCTCACCAAATTCACCATTGTCTGTATCACCAGTAACTTCATTACCAAGTCAAAATGGTTGCGTGGGTAATGGTGGAGGTGCAATATCATCTTGGCCACCTGTTAAGATGCATTGTTTGTTACCACCACCACCATCATCACCTTACAATTATCCTTCGACGCATCCAACAACAGCGTGGAAAAGATCGCCGAAGAAAACTGTTGATACATCGGAAATTTTATTGGCCCCAAGGTGTTTACCATACCATTACTCGCATTGGAGTCCACCAATGCTTGTTAACCATAGGTATGTTTATTCAATTGATAGATTATTTTCAAATACGTGTTTTTACCTTTTTACTGTATATCAATATTTTTTAATTTTTTACGATTTACAAATAGCTATTTTCGATACAAGTTCGTAAAGCAGGTGTTTCCCGCATGGGTGTAGTTTGTTGCACGAGCGAAGCTGAGGTAAAAAACACCCATGCGGGGAATATCTGCATTGCGAACTTGTATCGAACCTCATTTTTCTTAATTGCGAGTGCAAAACGAAATTTAATTAAAAATTGATCAAAGCTTTAAAGATTTTTGACGAGTGAAAAGTTTGTCGCCCAAGCAAAGCAAAGGTGACAATCTCACGAGTCGAAATGATAAATTAGATAAAAAAATTATAGCTGTGCGCAAAGTAAAGTACTTTGCGCACACCTTTTAAACTGTGCGGGAATGGGATACTTTGCATACACAAAACTAACAGACAAAACCGAGTTTTGCACAAGCAGTTGAGAAATAGTACATTTTGTAACGGGTATGAAAAGGCTTTATTTACGAAACGAGAAGTTTACGGCCCGAGCCGAAGGCGAGGGTCGTAACGAGTTTCGTAAAAAAGCCTTTTCATACCAGTTGCAAACCGTATTTTTTGCCATGAGAGCCAAGAAAGAGCAACGAAGTTGCGATTTTGGGGTTAGAATGGCAAAAAAATATTTTTTGCTATTTAAATAATGTAAGAATAATTAATCTACAGAATATTGTATATTAATTAACGTTCAAATATTTTAATTAGGTTGTGCAATAATCAAAACGGATTGGACGAAACTTCCAAAGAGGAAGGTCACGGCGACGAAGACGTTAGTGACATTGAAGGTAGCCAAGTTTCGTTGCCTCGTAGTTATACGTTACCACGAGAATTCAAATACCACAATAAAAATAACGAGCGACGAGAAGGTGGCGCAAGGTTTACCGGCTCGCGATTTTATCTGCCTTCTACCAATAGCTCTGATGGTAAGATGCTTTTTTAAATATCAGTCAATAATTTATAAGCTTTAAAAATTTTTTAAATTACACAATACTCTAAAATTTTTAATATAAACTATTTTTATCGTATTAGCATGAGAGCACCTTACAATAAATATTTGGAAATTATAAAATTAAATTTTTACAAAAATTAAAATTGTATTATTACCCACATTCACGTAATTTAAAATTTATCAATATTATTTTGTAGGCGATGTAGATAGTGCAGATAACGAAGAGGAAACAGATTCGGAGTTACATGTCCGTCCACAGCCGGAACTACATAAATCTACAAATAAAGGCAATTATAGTGGTCGGAGAAAGTCGTATATGCACGAAAATGGCAAAGTCGAACATTTAAATAATTCATGCAATAATCATAATCTTCAAGCTTCGCTTTCTTGCGGTGTACTTCGATCGAATCAATTGGTACGCACAAAAGTGAAGCACGAGACTAAACTGTGAGAGTAAAAGAGACTTGATGAACAGTATTTATTAATAAAATATATCGAGCGATATTTTGCAGCTTTAATTAATTGCAATATTTGCAATGAACAATAAAAAAATGGTGATGAAAGTGATTATATGGTCTTATGACGATTGGTCCTATTTTACGTGTGGGTGATTATTTTTATGTCGTGAAAAAAATTTTACGATAACGCAATAATTTTAAGATACATTGTAAATGTATAGCTCGTAATTTTGTATATTTACACTTTTGTATTTTATGTAAATATTAAATATGATATATGAGTCGGTCTGTGGCTCAGTCGGCGGAGCGTTGAATTCGTAATCTCGAGGTTTCGAGTTCGAATCCCGCTCTCGGCTGAATCATACAAGCACCAATGTACGTTACATGTGCTTTATTCACAAACACACTTACGAGCTGATTAGCATCGTAAAAATAGCATAGCATAAATATAGCGACGAAAACAAAAATATGATATATATGTCGTGTAATAAAGTATAAATTCGTAATTTTTTGTGTTTTTATTTATTTTTATAAGTTACCTCCATTTAAAAAAATATATTACAGCATTGATGCAATTAAAAATTAGAAATAATAAAATATAATTCGTAAAAATAAATTTAAGTAGATATAAACTAAATTGTAAATCAATTTAATAATATTATTTGAAAATTCTTTTATGAATCAAAAAAATTGATTTAAATATTCATCATCTACCAATTGAGAATAAAATTAAAAATTACTTTTTACGAAAAATACCTATAAATTATACTTGTCAGAATTAAAAAAATATGCATATATAGGTATTATGCACTACATAATAATTTTCTTTGATTTGATATAAATTAAAAAATATTTTTCTATAGTTTTCTTAAAGTGAATTTTTAAAAAAATATCAATGTTACATCAGATATTTTAAGTTTCGTTGCCCATACAGCGTTAAAAGTTTCGTCCAAAACGTACTCCCATATACCTACTCAGTTCCTATATGCTCACATCCAACCAGTTCACCAACATAGCTATAGCTATACTTGCAACATTGCAATATCAGCAGCATCAGCAAGTATTTCTCTGAGGAGAGTAAATGTGTACATGCATACGTGTGCTACTACACACGACCAACACTGTATAAAATATATAGTTATATGTGTAATGTAACTTTCGGCTTGCGTATAAAACACGTGGGGAGTCGTAGTACGCAAGCGTCGCAAAAAAATCAAGATACGTGCATGCGCATTGCTCTAAGTCGTTCGCTTGCAAGCGCGCAATCCGGTCTTTCTTTTGTTAGAAAAAGATAAATTTATCTCTACATATAGATATACATATAAATGAAAGAGAAAGAGAGAGAGAGAGAGATATGCTATTCGAGTAGAGTGCGTGTACTACACTCGAAAAGCAAAACCAGTTCTCTTCCCACACCGTAACGTTAAGAGAGACGGATAGTACTTTTGGTGTGTTTGTTAGAATGAGACGAAGAGCGTATATACACGGAACCTTTGCGTAATAGTCGAGCTCTGCTAAAGTTCTGTATATATATATATATTTACTAAAGATACATTGGATTGAGAGTAAAGGCGGATATATATGTGTGTATGGTGTAAGATTGTTTGCGTGCGACGAGGAGAAGGCGTACAGGAGAGCGCCATTTGAAGCCTTCTTCTTCTCTCTTGCTTATTATACTCGTACTACTCGCTGGATGCTAGTGTACGTGTATGCGGTGCGAATGCCGCTTCGTCGAGTGTATACTCTCTCTCGCTGCTGCTGGCTGCTGCCTGCCTAACTCTTTGTCACACTGTATAACCCTTCCGGATTAATATTACATGGACACTCTTTGGAAACATCTGTATAATTGAAATAAATTTAGCATGGATTTTTAGTGATTACAGTAAGGTACGTACATTTATTTATTATTACTACTACTATATGTAGATGTAAGAATTCATAAGTTAAGGATTGATTCTTTTTGTGTGTATTTATGTGTGTACGTGTCTGTGTGTATGAGCGAATGTATATATGTATTGAAGCTACGAGCTCGGGGCTAAGAGAGAGAAGGAACGAACGCTGTGTGTTTGCTCGTAAGTAGTGTGTGGACGGTAAAAGGGGTGGGGAGGCAAGAGGGGGAAGAGTGTACGAGAATGTTGTGTATTACTCGCACCGTATCGGACGTAGTAGTGTGATTATTTGCTCGCTCTTTCTATCCTCGATGAAAAACTAGACAACTTTTGTTAAATCCGGTTTTACTAGTGCTATATTAAATGTATAACTAAATGAAAAATCATTTTTGGTGAGTTTATCGAAAGATCGGATTTTTTCTTTATTTTCTCCTACTTTATTATTGACAACAGCTTTTGGAGTTAAACGCACGTAACGTTGTAGTAGTAGCAGTAGTAGTAGTATCAACGTTTGTAATATACAGCATCCAAAAATTTTGAAACTTTAACACTATAGAGGATTTTCCGAGTAAGTGAGGCATTTTAAAAAGTTCCACGAAATTTAAAGAGACGTTCATTTTCTGTATAGCGAACGTAATGCTTAAAACACGGTCCATCTATTATCCTTCTATTTCCCTCTCTTGCATACGATCCTTTGTCATTCCCCCTTGTTCATCCCTCTTCCTCCTTTCTTTCTTCCTCTCTCTCTCTCTCTCTCTTCTACTCATTTGCTACGTTATACATATACTATATACTTTAATGCTTGTTCTTGCTTACTTTGGCATTTCTCTCTCTTTCTCTTCGTTATATACAAAATTTTTCATCTCTTCTCTCTATCTTACGCGTTTATACTTAGACTCGTCTTTTGCCTCGTAAATAGTGAGCAGTGCGTAAATATTCGCGTAAACTCAAATCTCTTTGTGTATATTTCTCTGTGTGTATGTGTATGTGTGGATGAGGAAGTAGCCGTTCGCCAGGCTCTCTCGGTGTTCGTTTTGCTTTTAGTTTTGGTTGTAGGCCAGTTAGTCGATATATACAGTCACTCTTTATCTGTGTGTATGTGTCTACGTGTGCGTTATGTTACAGTATAGTTGTTAAAGTGCAGGAGGAAGATGATAAAAAATATAGACCTTTTTATTTTCAAAGGCTTGTTAAGGAAGTGAAAGCTACATGCTGATGGTGACTAGTTGATGTTGCTTTTTTTTCATGGTTACTCAAATGATGACGCTGTGAATATTATGTGTACGTAAGAGAAAATAATGAATGAATTTTTTTTATTCAATTAAAAGTTTAACTTTTTTTTCTTGCTACCTGTATTGACACCATAACTATTATTGAATTTCATCATAATCAAATGAAGCATTAAAAAAAAAATTCAAAATTAAGAATAGATTAAATTTTTTAAAATTCACGTTAATTTGTTTTACAGAACTGCACGCATTCTCTCTTTACATTGTCTCTTTGTCTCTTACTTTAAATTCTCAAATAGAAAAGGGTAAAATTACCGCTCGTATTTATAGATTAACTAGCCGAAAAGCCATTGTCTTGAACAGCTTGCAAAACGCATATTGTTAACGTGTCTTCATTA
Source organism: Anastatus disparis (assembly GCA_017163975.1). Taxonomy (NCBI): domain Eukaryota; kingdom Metazoa; phylum Arthropoda; class Insecta; order Hymenoptera; family Eupelmidae; genus Anastatus; species Anastatus disparis. The sequence continues at coordinate 9,110,508 of JAFFSR010000226.1, forward strand.
AAAGCTGAAATTCATAAATTTTAAAACGACACGGCTTTCTAAGCTTAAGAGCAAAATTTTAACATTGAACGATGAGACTAATAAAACAATCATTGTTAATTTTATCATCGAAATTGTTTATTAGTCATTGAAATTTAGTTTTCAACGAGCAATGGGTGAAAAAATATTCTTTTTTTATTTAATTCATGCTAAATTATTGAATTGAGTTAATGCTTAATAGCGTTGAATTATTTTGATACAGGAAAAGTAATTTATAAAAGAAATTTATAAATAAATGTACTTTACAGTAATGAATGGAATAAAATTTTAATATGAATCGGATAATTTATAACATTAAAATAAAGATGTTAAAAATCCGTATTTTTTTCTTATGAAATATTTAAGAATTATTAATTAAAACGCAAAAACGTCTTCATTTCAAAGCCAAAAGTTATCCGATTTCAACCAACCACTCATATAATATCTGTTGTCATATTTTGTTACATTACATTTTTGTCAATTTTCCTCATAAAAATCTTTCTTGATTATAATGCTAGCTCGCGCAAATTAGTGCTGCATAATTCTCACTCCAATTAACTATAATTAAAGCTCTCGTTTGAGCTTTGACAAAAAACAATCATACATTAGATTATTTTAAAAGTTAAAGCATATCAGTCAGCTTTCCAAAGGATTACGTATATATATATTTGGTTCATTCTTTTTTTCTGTACTATAAGTTGAGTCACGTCTAAGGAAAGGGAAAGACAGAGAAAAATATATGTATGTAGTATAGGTGTAACGTAAGACATCCTTGCAGAAAAGTTACCCATTCAAGAGAGCCTGCGTAGACGTCGTCGTCGCGCGCAGGCTTTTATCCCCCTCGTCGTACATACATAGAGATATATACATTTCTCTTATATACTCGAGGGGGTGCTAGGAAAAAGGAACAAGGCAAAAGCATTTCTCTTATATACTCATAGTAGTAGTAGCCGTAGTAGTAATAGTAAATAGTGCAAGTAAAACTTCTTCTAGTAGTAGTTGCAGTAGTAGTAGTTGTAGTAGTAGTAGCTGTATCTGTAGTAGTAGTGCTAGTAGTAGTATCGTAATATAGTAAAGTCGTCTTTTCCTCGTGTCTCTCCTTGCGTAAGTCTCTTTCTTCGTTTTTTCTTTCTCTCTCTCTCTCTCTTTTACTCTCTTATACTCTCTCTCTTTCCCAGTCACTTTTATCGGATCAATGGCGAAACGATGTCTGTGTACACAAGGGAAAGGTTAAACGTGTATGTATACGTGTGTGTATGCGCGCGTCTGTCAAAATTTAACTCTGTGCTGAATACGCTACCTATATACAACCCTTGAGAAATTTCGAATGTGTGGAAGAAAAAAAAGGCTTTTGTAAGCCGGTTACTTTTCTTCTTTTGGTATACTTTTGCAATGTAGTAGACCTTGAGATGTTGAGGTGCATTATCGTTAGTTTTTTCTCTGAGAGGGGGAGTTAACGATATTGATTGATTCAAGGGATTTCTTTTGAGAACCTGTAATTAGTTTTACGTCAATTATAGGGCTATACGTGTAACTTTGTTAGATTTATTGCTGGGAACAAAATTTTTCAACAATTTTTCGGAGAAAGTTCGTAAAGAGTGTAATCAATGAAATCATTTTTTCTTCTGCAACTGATTAAAAAAATATATTTTATTATTTTAATCAATCAAATAATCATTTTCGACCATCAAAAATTATCTTTACAAAATTAATTACTTTGATCTTTAAAAATTTAAAGTAAAATTTATATATAATATTTTTAAGCAAATTATTATACGTTACACCCACTCACGTACTTCTCCGTACTTTATATATAAACTCATTACATAATATTTAATCTTGTTAAATATACTTCTCATTTATGTCATTCTTATGTGCCTTATATAAATTATAAATACAAAGTAGTCTTAATATTATATCTGTATAAAAATCTCAACATTGCTTATATTGCATTTTCACATTGAATCTCATTTTGAAACTCAGTTTTTTCTTACACACCGTCTTAAATCAAAGATATATTTCAATACCATTTTTCAAATGAAAGCTCCATCGTAAATTACCTCTGAAAGAAAAAAGAAATAAATAAGAGGAAAAAGAAATGCATCAAGAAACGCGCTATTCAATACCCATGGAGAGAAGTTGGTGCATTTAAAAAGAGTGGAGAAAAAAAAGAGAGAAAAGAAAAAAGGTAACACGAACGATGGATCGCGCAGCGCAGGTATATAAACCAGCATGCAGGTTTTGGAGCATTAAAAAAAAGTGCATGCGCGCACCGTCTTTGATTCTTTTCTTCAAGACACAAAGAGAGAGAGAAAAAAAATTCTTTTTCTTCTTCTTTTTTTTCACTCTCGGGTATTTCGTGTCGTAAAATTCGCTACATACTTTATGGTTGTCCTTTCTCTCTCTTTTTTTTTTAATTTTTTGTGTACGGATTTTAAAGTTTCGATTGGGCAAAGAAAAAGTTGGATATCAAGTGTTAAGTAAAGACTCTAGATTCAGAAATATTTTTACTTCACTAGTGTGCTGTTTATAGAAAAGTTTGATATAAAAATAGAATAACAACTTTCTGTTAAATGATATATCTAGAGTCGATCTACCGGTACCTGAACACCAGCCAGTAGCTGGACAAAATTAAAGATAATTTTTTAACTTTCGGTTTCCTTACATATGGCTAGGCTTTAGACTAATTATATTGAAAAATATTAGTGCAATAAATTTTATATTTATCGCAATATTATTAATCTAACAAGACTACTAAACCATTCAATTATATGTTTTAAGTGTCCATTTTCCGGTTAGTCCATTCTAATATGGATGCACGTATTTTTTATTATAACTTTAATTTTTGAATTTTTGCAAAGCATAACAAAGCTAAGAATAGTAAAGTTTAAAATATCAAAGAAAAAAAATACGATTCAGCAACTTTGTCATTGTCAGTCAATAATAGTAAAATACTTGGCAACCTTACAATAACAGAATATTTCTTTTCCCCTTTTATTTTTTAGAAAACAAAATTTTTCATTCAAAATTCGTGCGAAATTTTTTTTTTTTCAAAAGCTCTACTCGAAAAAATTACTACCCTCAAAAACTACCCTTCAAAAATGAAAAAAAAATCCTCTTTGACAACTTGTCAACTTGAATCCTTTAACAATGCATACAGTTCCACTCTACACACATCTGTCATACAAAGCTTTTTAGAAAGAAACGAGAGAGAGAAAAGAACTCTTATATATACTGGTAAAAAGTAAAAAATTCGTTACCATTTTCCACCTCTCTTTGCTTATTCATTCAGTGCATCGTATACGCGAAGCGAGCCAAACAATAGAGCGCAAAGTTATAAGAACATATACAACGCGAAGGATTGTAAGCGTATACGCTAAAGAGGCAGGAGTAGAAGGCGGAGGAGAAGGAAAAAAAATAGTAAACAAAGCTGTAGATAGAACTGTATATAGAAAAGAACTGACTAGAAAGAAGGTTTTTTAAGTCCTGTTGGAGTAGTATTATAAAATAAAGGGTGGGGATAAAGTACATGCGAAGAAAGAAGCATTTGCTTCAGCTCCAAAGGAGTAAAATATATAGAAAGGAACGAGAGGAGAAAGAGAGTGAGAGAGAGAGGCCCGCAGGGAGAGAGAAAGAGAGGAGGTTGCTGAAAAAAAAAGTTGGCGGAGGCGTCTCGGATGTATATGCTTGTATATGGATTGTTCCATCTTAAATTAACTGATTTACGAATTATCGAATATTCCAGTAAAGTTATTTTTTAATTAAACTTTTTTTATTAAATTTTTCAATTATTGACACCAACGAATTATTTAATATTTCTCATTTTGAGAATTTTTTTAAACATTTTTATGATGTGGAAATTCCATGCGAAATTTGATTTGACTACATATAATGGAATGATGGCTATATCGAAATTCGATTTTAATATTATGAAAATTTATCTACATGAGATATTTAAAATTTTCGGAAAACCATAACCGACTCTTTTTTATTTTAAATCTAAAATGTTTCTTTTCTTATGAATTTAACAGTACTATCCATAAATTTAAAAATGTCATTTAAATTGAGACCTTCTCAAACAAGCATGAAAACAGTCCATTAATTTATTTTTAAAGCCAATAGAATTTCTCCTGCATACCTATTAAAAAAATAAAACTTCAAGTATTCCGAAAATCGTTAGACTTTAAATATATTTTTTTCTCTCTGTGACCCGAAGAGAAACGATTTCACGCGGAACGAGCACTGTAGGGAAGTAAGAGAACGATACCTATATAGCCTATGCACGCGCTGGCCTCTCAATGAACGAGAAAGAGAGATAGAAAAAGGTTGAAGGCGATTCAAAAGGCTACAAGACGAACGAGGGCCAAAGTATTTTCTCTCTCTTTTTCTCTCATTCTTTCTTTCCCTCCCGCTGACCCTCTCTTCATTCTTCTTTTTTTTCCTCCCTCTCTTTCCCTATTCTCTTTTTTTTTCTCTTTTCCATTATATATATCTCCGTTTCTTTCTTACTTTTTCATTCTTTTTCATCATTGCTCTCGCTTTTTTTTTTAATTCTTCATTACCCTATCTCCATTTTTCTTTATTCCCTTACTAATTCCTCCCTTTTCTCTTAATCTCTCATTCTTTCTCTTTCTCTCTTTATTTCTCGTTTTCTGGTTCTCCGCACCTCTCGAAAAATTTTCGCATAGTGCCTGCGCACCGGCATTCGCACACACAACATATATTACAGTCGTGAAACGCCAGTGGTGGCGGTCGGATCCGGTTAGACGCGATTACACTATACATATACAACGCGTGGGGAGATATAACCTCCTCTCTGTATACTCTTCTTGCGCGCACGTTCCGTTTTATTATTACGTATATATATATGCATGCACTTATATATATATATATATATATGTAATAATATTGCATATATGCATCGTTGAAGACAGGCACGCACGTTTATTAACGCATTTTCGCGCCTGCGCTCGATGTTTATATTATATACGTCGAAGCAAGTACAAGTTCGCGTAACCTTTTTTCCCGATATATCTATCATATATTATACCACTTTACTAGAGTGTGTCGCGTGTGCATATAACAAAGAGCACAAATGCACATATAGCCGGTTTTTCGTTGGTACGTATTTTGCATTGTATTTATACACGTATACCATTTGCCTTCTTTCCTTTCCCTTGTCCTGTTGTGGGCTTCTCTCTTTTTTTTTTTTTTTACTCCGGGTGTATCTTTTTCTCTCTGTGCTTTCTTGGTAAAGAGATTTTTAAGAGATAGGGTTTCTTTCTCCTTTTTTTTCTTTATTTTGGATTTAGAAAGAGGGTTGAGGTATTTGTTCTTTTTTTTTCTTTAAAGAGAATAAAAAAAAAAGTGCAGGTAACAATAAATTCACAGGCCAAAAGTGAAAGTGTAAAGAGAGGTAGGTTATATTACACGCGCGCCCAAATGCCGGTAATATTTCCCCCCTTGAATCCTATATTTATTGTGTGTGTATGAAAAAAAAGAGCGTAATGGGGACCCGCGTTTTTTTTTCTTTGTGAACTTATGTTGGTATATATGGTATTAGAGAAGTTATGGTGCGTTCGATTTGTTGATTCGAGAATGTGTTGCTCCAAAAATAGAAAATTGACGGTTGCACATGTGTTCTGCTATTGGACATAACTTTTTTATTTCTATAATTACAGTGAAAAATTTATTGTATGAAAAATATTGATATTATTTAATTGTAAAACAGTCTTACGATAAATTTAAACATTAGTTTTTTTTGTTAAATATATTTTCAATTAGTCATTAATTTTTTATTTATATATTGAATGCAATGTGAAATAAAAGTTTTAACGAATCATTGATCACAGTTGCAATAAAATAATTTTCTTTCATGTTTCAGACAATGCTGATTCCAATAAAATTTTCGATCCTGTAAAAGCCACTGTACTTACAACAAGAGTGTATAGCAAGCCATAATGGAGCCACCGCTCCGCCTATTTATTTTTTCGTGAATGAAAGCCGGAAAAGTGCGAGGCGTCGAGGAATTAGACGCAGGGGAATGATGCATCTGTCTTAGCATCGATGATATTGTTGTCCTTTTCAGCTTGAGAATATATAATTGTGCGTGTAAAAGAAGATTCTTCAAGTTTTGAACTTATAGAAAATATAGCGAGGAGCCGCTAAAAGTTCTTTCACTCATTCTTGGTGTGTCGTCAAGGAGAGAGCGCGCGTGGTTACTACACTTAAAAAAAGAAACGAGAAGAGCGAGAGAGAGAGAAAGATAGATATAGATAAAGAAAGAAACGGCAAATTTATCGAACGCGCCGTGCACTCTATGTCATGTTGATCATAACAAATCAAAGGAGCTGAATTTCATTTTGGATATTAAAAAAAGTGTGAATATAGGTTGAAGAATAAAAAATAGCAAGCATATACTTAATATGAAAAAATGTGACCTGCGAGCCTTTAAAAAGAGATAGATAGTGTAGCCAGAAAATACGAAAAAAAAAGCACGGAGAGTGGGAAAAGGAGGGACATGCAAGACTACTAGCGCGCCTCTCTTATAGAACACACGCGAGAGTGTAAAGAGAGAGAGAAGGCGTCGTCGTCGTCGTCGACGAGGTCGCGTAGGCGGTGTGGTGTGTGTATGTGTGTTGCACGCTGAGGAGAGAAAACGTGCGCTCTACTGTTGTATACGTCTATATACACATATATATATAAATAACGCACGACGGCGCCGGAAATAAAATTTTTTCTTCCTTTTTTTTCATTTTTTCTGTTCTTGTTTATGTGTGTTAACGAAAAATTAAAAAAGTGAAAAATTCATCGAATGAGTGAGAAAAGAAGATTGATAATTATTTGAAAGGTGGTGGTTTCGTTGTTTTATTTGAGTGTTGCTGAAGAGAAAAAGATAATTAAGAATTAATGTGAGAGAAATATGAGTGACCCAGCAGTAGCGGCAACATCTACAACAGCATCCACAAGAGTTGATGGAACTATGCTCAAGTTCCTCACACACAAGCTTAGGACGCATTCCCTTAATGAAGATCCTAACCAGGAGAAGGTAGGTTATGTAGATAGACTTTTAAATACGTGATAGCTTAGTAACAGTAATGAAAAAAAAATTTGTTCCTCTTTTATTTGAAGAAAGTAACGCGACACCTGTATACCGGCGCATTTTTATTTTTTATTTTTTTTTGTTTCCCCTCGTCGGCTTCTAAGGTTTTTTATTGTTGAAGAGAGATAAGGGGGAGAATACGATACAGGAAAAGTGTCGACGAAAGCGCGTGCGATGAAATCGTGGGTTTTGGTTATGTGTGTATGTCTGTGGATATGCGCATATAATACTGGTTTTAGATCTGCCTATGTAACGCAGAACGGGAGTGAAACATAGAAACTAGTTTTTTGTGAGGGATATATGGATGATGACTGGGAATTTTCACGGAACTTTAAAGTTCAAATTTTTGACAAAGACAAGAATGATATTTTATTTAAAAGTAAAATAAAAAATATTTTTATGACTATGAATCATGTTTATTTTATTTTCTTTTTTAACGTCATTATATTTATGCTATTTTGTAATGCTAATCAGCGACGGAGCTCTAGAGTGTGCTTATGATCAAAGCACATGTTACGTACAGTGGTGCTTCTATCAATCAGCTGCCAAGAGCGAGATCCGAACTCAAAACCCTGGTGACTGAGCCATTCACCGGCTTATTTTAGTTACTCTTTAAACACAAGTTTATGTAAAGTACTTTGATACATATATAAGCATTGGTAATTAATCATCAATATTCAAATAGTGAGAAAAATTTAGAATTTTATTACGTTTTATCAAAAACAAATAGAAATATGTTTAATAAATTATTAATCATTAATCAATTTATTCCATTTTCATATTGAATAGATGTTTACAATAAAAAAGTTATATTTTTAGAAATTAAATAAAAAGAGGCAACAATCTTAATTTGAATGCTTAGTAATTTCACACAGTAATAATTTTCAAAGCAGATCCAATCAATAAAAAGGGATCATTGACCCATTAAATTTTTTTAAATGTTAAATTAATTAGTATATTAAATACATTAATTACAATTTATCAAATATCTGTATTACTTAAAAATCTGTATGCAGTGCTGAAAAATAAAAACATGAAAAATCATCTTTAAATTTCTTTAATATGTTAAAGTTCAATACAAAAAATGTTTATTATCAAATATGAGAGGTGAAATCAGACATATAATAGAAATTTGTTTTCTATTTTCCCTTTTACAAAAAAATTTCTCATGTAAAATAACATTCTAGATCTTTCCGTGTTTTTTCAGTCACATAAGCAGATCCAAGTATAAGTCCGATATAAAATTTTTACAATCATTTTACACTTATTTAAATAGTAATTTTTAAATATTTCGTCACATTTTTTAACGTATTACCTTTTATTATTAATGTTTGTTCAGAATTAAAGTTATGAGTACTTTTGTTTAATAATCAAAATAGAAATAACCGGCTGACTTTGTTTATTATTACGCGTCAAAACAAATACAGGCTCAATTTTCACAACACTGCTACTGGTTTACGGATATTGAGTTATTTAAACGACGATTAAATTCGACGATTTTGGATGATTTCATCGATTCCATGTCTATCAAAAATAACAAAATTCTGAAACAGGTGCTCGCTTAATTTTCTTAATGATTATAATTCCTAGTTAAAAATAGTGTAACATAATTAAGTTACGTTCTATCCAACAAAAAATTTATTAGATGTTAAATATGCGAAGTTCAACACGAAACATATGGTTGATTAAAACAAAACTGTTATTTTATTTTACAAATGTTACAAAGCTCTGAAAATTTCTCACGGTTTCGTTATTAAATTAATTTAATTAACTATTACATACAAGGAATTTTTTAACTTTTTTTAATCGAATTCTATATACGTAATAGTAAATAAAATCTTTACGTTCTTGAATCGTTGGAAAAACTTGAATAACCACAAAGAAAATTTTCATAAAAGATAATTCAAATTTATGACAAAGATCAAAATGATTTCATTATTTTCTTATCCGATAACAACAAAAAGTAACATGACAAGTACGTGCTTAGCGCTAAATTGAATGGTATAGTAACATATTAACGTGACATCTCTCACGTTCGAGTTCTTACGAGCAAAAATTTATTCATTGTCTTTATTTCTTTGATACATATATCATCTTCTTGTAGTTTTGTAACATAAACATTAAATTTCTTTTTTCGCTTAAAGATAATTGTTTAAAAATATTGCGCAATTTTAGATTAAAAGTCGTTTGAGCGTTATTTAACTTTTAATCGTGATCGAAGTTTACTGAAATTTTCCTCTGACAATATAAGTTTAATTAACAAATTACTACGTGCGTAATTTCAAATTATTCGCTGATATCGTAAACTGTATTGAATATTGTTAATTAAATTAGTAATTTTAAAATTTTTTATTTCAATTTATTAAAAATTAAAGATATATATATATAACAACGAAAATTTAACGTTTGTGTATACGTATATAAATTATAAAATTATTCTTTATTAAGCAGTATTATAATAATTAAAAATTCTTTTCACATTCCAGGCGGACGATGATCATGATTCTGGCACGGAATCGGACGATGAATTCCAAAATGGAGGTGACATCGCTGACGAACTTTCCACCGGTGAGTTAAATTATCATAATTAACAAACAAATATATATTAGTTTTATTCCAAAAATTCTTTAAGAAAGAGCTACGATTCTATTTGGCCTTGTTAGATTAATATATTCAATCGGTCAAGTATATTTCCTGATAATACTAAATTGAAGAGTGTTAGAAATTAAAGATTTTTTGAATTCAAACGATAATATATAATCGGAAGAAAAAAATTTTATTTAGCGGTATTAATAATCAAAATAATTATTTTAATTAAAATGAAATAAATTTAATTATGAGTGATTAAAATAATTTTTTTTTAATTCAACGTCGTTTTATTTATTGTAATACTAATTAGCGACGGAGGTCCTCAGTGTGTTTGTGAACAAAACACATGTAATGTACAGCGGTGCTTGTGTAAATTAGTCGAGAGCGGGATTCGAACTCGAAACCTCGAGATTACGAATTCATGGCTTTACTGAATGAGCCACTGACGACCTCGGCATCTAAAAGTAAAACAAGAAATCAAATATAAAAATTTTAAATATAGTTTATTCCTAATTATAATCATAAAGTTATAAAAAAAGATTCTAAAAATTAGTTTATTTCTGTAAACGTGTTAAATTTTTTAACATTTAAGAGAAACAAAATTATTAAAAATAAATCTTTTTTATTATAAACAAATGATTTATAATTAATTTTATCAAAATCCTAAGGTCAGTGACATTCAACCTATTTTTTCAATTTACTATATTTGCTAACACTTTTTTTATTATTAATGTAATTAATATTTTATAAAACTTCGGATAAGTCTAGTTCCATTTTTATTATATATTTAATAAATTTATCGCGTGCCGTATATAAATTATAAAAATAATTTTTATTTACATGCAAAACAACTTATACCGCGTCAAGATTATAACTATATTAATAAAACGACACGAAAAGTTGAAAAACGTCTCATTAAAGTAAATTTGCATGAGTAAATAGCTTGATTTACTCTAAAGCTGTGTCTTAAATTCATATAAAAATTATATTTTCTTAATTTTTTATTTCTAATCTCAAATCTGGTTTACATTACGAGCAAATCAAGCCATTTATTTGTACGACCACTCAAATTTAAAAAAAAATTCACTGAATAAGCTTTTATCAAAGAAGCTGTTCAAATAAAGAACTTTATCGTCCATTCAGAAACTATTTTTTCGAATTACTTTGGTACTTCGGTCATAAAGTTATACATTAAAATTTCAATTTATTCAAATTTTTTCAATGTTTGATTACTACAATAGAATTGCAATTTTTTTAGTAATCTAAATAATTATTTAAAAGCTTCATTAATTATCATCGAATTAACTTTATGTGATAAATAAAAATTAGTTTTAGATAAATAAAAAATTTGATTATGCAAATATAATCATAATTCTTATTTTAATACAAGTTACCATTTCTTAAATAGGAAATGTTTAAACAAAAATTTTAGTGCTTTAGATAAGTACATAACGAGCAACAAAATTACTTTTAGATGAAAGATTTTATTGCGGGACTACATTCTGATTAATAGCTTTCTCACACACACGCACGCACATTGAATTAAGTTATACCTTCTTGAATCTGTTGAAAAACAAATTTTAATCAAAAGAATCAATTAATTAATTTATTAAAAGATTTTGTTATTTAGTTTCGATACGCTATTTAAACAAATGTTTCTTATCGAATTTATAAAACTAAATATTTCAATAATATTAAGTTAATAAATAAACCATTATTAAGTAATTTATAGCTTTTTTAAAGGTGATGTTTATTGAAAACCGTAAATCAACCGACCGTAACAAAGAAAATTTATTATAAAAATAATTGAATAATTTTTCAAATTTATAACAACAGCTAAAAATTTGCAGAATATTATAAAATTGTAATAAAAAAAAAGAAACGATTAATTAAACTTAAAATAAAATAATAAAAATAAAAGAAATACATAATCTGCTTAAACTCTCTCTGACTAATTTCTTAACAAATGTACATTGCATTAACCCGAGGTGTGTGTGTATATTACTCGTCTCTCAACTTAGGTGGCTATCATACGCAAAATCTTTACGTAAAAGGCTCAGCTTGGTGCAATTTCCGCAGTTAAATACCGGCCCGTCGCCGTACACACTCGTGCACACATAGCGTTAGGCAAATCAGAAACTCTCTCTCTCTGTATATTCATACATACATAACAACAAGTAAAAAGAGGGGAAAGAGTAGTAGAGTCAATGATAAGATAAGCATCTATACTCTTACGTTTTATGTTATATATATATATGTATAAATATATGTTTGTATGAAAGGCAGCTTAGCTTCTTGAATCGCGAAACAAAGATAGCGTGACTAGACGTTTGACGTGGAAAACTTAACTAGTAAGCGTGTTATGCATTAAAAGAGGGTTATATACTCATGACTCGATTCAAGAATATAACCAACTATATATACTCGCACATTGACTTTAATCTAGTGTAGTTGTTGTTGTGCATATGTGTTATATCTTATACACGGGGACTGACAGTTACGTACACTACTCGTTTTTGTCTATGACTTTATTGACTGTCAGAGTAAAATTAAAGTTGTATGGCGCATAGTTTACCAGCTAATTCTTAAAGTTGCACTACCCTAATATAACATACACAAGTATAAAGAGTTTTTAGTTTTTGTTTTTTTTTAATTTCTAATATTTTTTTCTTTTTTATTTTATGAACCTAAGAATTGTAGTAAACGTTTCTTTGAATATTACTTAAAAATTTACTATTTTGAAAAATTTATACTAGGAATTGAGTATATCATTCAAAGTTTCAGTTTAGCCTCACATTACATTTGTAATTATTCATTTTGTCGCTTGTGGACTGAAAAGTAGTCAAGTAAATTAAAATATAACTGTTAAAATCATTCTTTTACTATATGCGTTTTTGAGTAATCATTTTGATTTTTTTTAATAAAGAACTTGAAATTTTAAATTTAATGGATCCATAAATAATTATAATAGTCGCATCTGAATTCATTTTAAAAAATTTGTATTTAAAAGTAAGCAGATTTAATCAAATAATATGTTAATATTATGTTAACTATCATAGATATAAAATTAGTAAAAGTTTAATCAATAAACTACGATTCATTGAGAAACTACTGGCATTAATTCTTACTTTCTCTCTATGAAAATTCTCAATTCATATATTTATAATCAACTAATACATTCTTACACCTGAAAAGTGTACGTTATCACTGATAACGAAACAAATGATTCAAAACATTTTGTATGAATATTATATCGTCGTATTAAATCTTTTCTTTCTTTTCTATTGTAATCATTATACCGTATGATTTTTTTAATATAAAAAAAAGGCACGAACGATAAACTATACATAAGCTGATAACGTCGAGCGAATATAAAGACCAAAGAGAAAGAATGCTAAAGTTCTAAAAAAAAGAGGGGGGTAAGCGTACATTAGCACGATAAAAAAAGAGCGAATGTAATTCCGATAAATATCAGACATCTCTGTTTACGATTATGAAACATCAGCAGGTGCTTGGCTTGCACGTGGCTGCGTGTACGTATATACAGTGCGAACGAGGGGAGGCCACGGGCTTTTATTTTTATTTTAATTAGGTTCAATGTACTATAGGCAAATTAATGTATATAGGTACAATAACTGTTAATGTACCATAATAAAGTTTTTATAGACAATTACTTAGAAATTTTAATTTAGAAAAATGACTGAGCAGTAAATTTTTTATTTATTGTACAATTATTATTTCAATTATTTTTGTACGCTTAAAATTTTTGTGAATGATCAAGTTTTTTTCTTTCTTATTACATTAATTCATTCACATATTAAAAGGCCAATAAAATTTTTATGAGAAATAGTTTTACTTTTCTGTGATGCACTGTTAAAATCGATCCCGAAGTTTATTTCTAAAGTTTATATACGACTGTATACGAGGTAAAAGTATAAGTAAATGGTTTCGTTGCGTGGAGATTTTTTATACGCTCATAGAAAATGAAACCAGTTTGGAAAAATTTCTAATGGATTTTGAAATAATATTTAAATACCATAATGGATATGGCTGCTCATATTTATGAATTCAAGGAGAAAAAATTAATATAATCATCAAAATTTAGTATAATTTTACAAGATTGTTAAAAAGCATTAATTTTTATTTATTATATTTTAAAAAGCAGCTGTTAAAGTTATTATGAAATTTTCATATTTAAAATGTACACGAAAAATAATGTTGATCGTTGTTAAGAACATTTTTATGTTTTATAATTCATATGAATCATCAAAAATTTGATGTGAAATTAAAATAAATACCACTTAAATAATTAAGCTAATAATGTATCCATGTGTACTTTTTATCTCATACATATCTGGCAGGTGCAGGCAAATTTAATTCAGTAAATCGAATTGAATAACAAATTCTTCATAAAAACTGTTCTCAAAATTCCGTAACCTTCAAAATTATCAAAGACTTGGCAAGACATGAAAATTTCTCAAATAGTCCGAATTTCTTTCGTGACTCTATATTTTCTAATCTTTAACGTAACTTTTTTCCTCCGTTCGATCGTTGAAATAAATAAATGTCCAAAAACAAATTATCACTCTCCAAATTATTTAAAATTTTTACTGGAATATTTTGAATTATTAATAGAGTCAATGGATTAATTAGATAGATAGATATATTTTTATTTTTTATTACATGTACAAAAAAAGAGAGCGTGTAATACACAATTAAATTAAACTTACCTAAAATACATATTACCGTTACTTTAATAAGTTACCGTGTTTTTAAGATTACAGAGACGTTTTCTTTAATTATTAAAATTTTATAATTCTGGAAAAGCTTTTTAATTTATTTACTTAAAGTAAAACATTTTTTTACGAACGAAACCAATTTTTCAAGTAAAAATTTATACATTAATTTTTTTCGTTTGCTTATCAATATACATGCTTTTATTTACTCCGAATACTGGATTTTTATGCATTAATGTAATATACACTAATTAACAGAATACAGTCATTTATGCATTTATAAAATCTGTAAGTAAATTAAAAGAAACGCGTTGAAAATGTATATCTCCCAAAATAAAAATTATATAGGGTTGAAGTAATGTCACTTCTTTTTTGCACTTCTAAAATATATTATGTTTGCAATATTTTAAATTTAGTATATATATATACTTTTAAAACCACTGTTTCTTTGTTAATGTAAATTGTACTCTAGGGTTAAAAAACAATTCTAGATGTGATAAAATAGTACTTTCTTAGGAAGATAACAAAAATCAAATTATATTTAAAGAAGTAAAAGGTACACATTACGAAAATATTTTGATCGAAAGAATTTAGTTGATTATTCATGTGCTCTTCGTTTTTTAAAAAACTATTGAATTAATATTTCATTAATAATTGAGTTCAGTGTTTTAGTATAATAAATATAAAATTTTAATTTTCTTTATAAATATAATAGTGCGCATGATTTTTGTTGATAAACGCCTTTTTTTTATATACATGCAATATACTTATATCTAAATACGTTTTGTACAATATTTGGAAAGTATGGTTTTCTGAAAAAGTGGCTTTGAATTGATTTTTATAAGTCACGTAGATAATTAGATTGGTTGTTTAAACGAATTTAACTAAATGTTAAAATTTTATAAAATACGAATAAATTTGTTAATATTTCAAAACATAGTATACAATACTTGAAAATTTTGCGGACTCATTAACCTTATCATTAACTTTTAATCGCCGATGTTAATAGCAGCTTACAGTCATGACACAAACATAGTAAATAACATACGCGATTTAGTTTATTGTAATAGTATATTGGTCGTAGTATCTCTTTAATCACAAAAATAAGATTGTTAATAAAAAAGAATTGTTATAAAATCAAAAATATGTGAAATATATTCAAACCAATTTATGGTCTGTACATAAGTGTGTAAAAAGAAACACCAAAATAATTATAAGGAAATTAATGTAAAGAAAATAAAAACTGATATCTGTCCTATACATTTTTTTAAATTTAACGTCGCTATATTTATGCTATCGTATCGATGCTAATTAGCGACGGAGGTCTTCAGTGTATTCGTGAACAAAGCAAATGTAACGTACAGTGGTGCTTGTATTAATCGGCTGAGAGCGGGATTCGAACTCGGGATCTCGAGATTATTAATCCATTGCTCTACCGACTGAACCACTGAGACCTTCTGTCTTGTACATGAATGTATAAAAAAAATAATGAAATGGTCTTCTTGTTATTGTCGATTAGATTTCATTATTTTTTTTTATTAAACTCATCATTATTTTTAAAAATTATTTTGTCCAGATAATACTTAAAAAATTGTTTAAAAACTTATCTCTTTTGAATTTAAACATTATTAACTTACTCATTCTTATGATAAAACTCAAAAATTAATATAGAATAATAAAATATATAAAAATCATTATTAACGTTTGATTAGTTGGTCCAAAACTATGCCCCTCGTTAGATTCTTCATTCACGTAGTTGTTGAATCATCTACATGAAATTATAGAATTGTGTTTCAAAAGTTATCAATTTTTTCTCTCGTTAAAATTTTAAAATTATTGAGAATTTCTCTTGCAGGGAATGTCAATCTTTTTACTTTAAATTAAAGAAATTAACAGCTTCAACATTTAAATTGAATGGTTTATTTAAAAATCTCATTTAACAATTAAATTATCTTGATATACTTCAATCTTAATTTTAGACTCCACTCAATTTTTTTTCAAACCCTTTATAATTTTAGTCTCTTTTACACCACGTCTGTTCGTATCATCAGTCTGTTCTTTATTCTCTATATTTAATTCCTTTTTTTTCGTTCATGTCTCCCCTATTCTTTTCTATCCATTCATTTTAATGCTTCTGGAAATCTGTTTAATATTTAATGCTCAGGGGTTTTAGCTTAATTTCGCATATATAAAGTCCGTGTAATTTTCAGAATTACAACTTTAACTCGTGGAAAATTCAATATTGTTTTAAATAATAATCTTCTATATAGTCTAAGAATACAAGTTTTTCAAAAATCTTATTTAAAGCGGTATAAAAGGTTAATCTTTACTAGTTCTAGAATCAATAGTATTTTCCATAATTTCAATCTGGAAAAAAATCTGAGAATGTTTATCTTAAATTTTAAGTAGCTTTCTTTGATATTTTAAATACATTGAAATATTAAAGTATTATGAGTTGATCAGTTAATTATTCTAATTATAATAAAACCTCATTTATTATTTAATCTCTAAAGAATTTGAATTATTATATTTTTCAAAATACTGTAAAAAATTTTCAGTTCTTCCATTTGAATCTTAGTTATAATGGTATTACAAAATTTCTTTGAAATTTCGTAATTAAATTTCACCTTCCTCTTACTCTTAACTTTTTCACCCCATTCAATTAAGATGCAGTACGTGTTATTCATGAGCAATGTTTTTACTTTGGCGAGTATATAGTAAAGGTAAGCGGCGTTCTCTCTAGCACCCAGGCCGTAGGTAGGGTGACATCTATCGATCAGCTGATGGCAGGGTCACGTAATGGAGTCGGACTCTCTTTTCTGTCGAAGGATTCGCTTATAGCTTTTATGTTGATTTTTTGCCAAAAAGACAAAATCTCTTTTTGTGCAACTGACATATGACGTGAGATCATTGGTTGAATTCTAAGAGACCTTTTTGGCCGTTTAGGGAAGCGTTATTTATTGATTTTTATGAGGTATTTAATAGGTGCCTTTTTTAAAATAATGCTTAGGAAATTTTTATCATATAGTTATAAGAATACTCTTATTAAGTATTAATATCGATTCTTTCTGGAAAAAAAAATATATATATAATTTATATTTTAGTATTTGAAAATTTTTATATTACTAAAAATAATTAGTGCAATACTTTACACTTATTCTTATTCTTTTTAAAAATGTTCATACATTAGCAATATATATTAGTTTTATTTGGCAATACTTTTGGAGAAAGCACCCCTAGAAATTTTTTTTTTTAATTGAAAACTACATAAAAGTTTGTCACTGAAACATAATTTTTATTGCATATACATGAAATTTTTATATATAAAAAATATTTCATAGTATGAACTATTGATTACGTTTTGTGTCGTGTAGGTATATCAGATATTGCGTGAGCTACTTCCATTTTCTTGAATTATTAAATTGTGATAAAGAAAGAATTATTTGCCAAGTAGTTAAAAATTAAATTATTGTATATTATAAGTTTTTAGAAAAAAAATTCATTTCAATTTGAATTTTTTTAAAAGAATTTAATGATAACGTAACGATTTTACTAGAGACATTATTTTATATACAATCGAAAATATAGATTTACTTGTCTGTCAAATTATATTGATTCATTTACGCCAACTCTACTTGTATTTTAATTTTATTTGTTAATTTTAATTTACTTTTTAATAAAATACGTAGCTGCATTATTTTTTCACTTTATTTATGTTAGTCAAAAAATTGTTCATAATTTAAATCAATTTTTATGATTATCTTATTTTCCAAATAAATTTATCGTAGAAAATACAAATTAATTTTAAATTGAAACTAATTGCTTGTTCTTCTGAAATTAATAAAAAAAAGTTTAATTATTGTCGATAGATTTATCAAACTAGATTACAAAAGTAATTTACATTAAATTATTTGCTGAGCGTGCAACTCGAACCAACTAGATCTACATTAAGAATAATCAAAGTTTGTAATTCGCAAACTTAGAAAAGTTTATTTTAAAAATTATGAACTTTTGATTACTTTTAAAAATTTTTATAATTTTATAATTTTTCTTTTTTAAATATATTTATAATTTATTAATAATTAAGAAAATAAAAATATTTAAAACATTTTTAAATTTCATTTATTTTAACATAATTTGATAAAATACGAGAAATCGTATAACAAAAAGAATCAACCTTATAGGTATTTGTGATTTAAAAAATTTTTATAATATAAATATTATGTAGGTTAAAATAAAGAGGGTTTTACCGGTAAAATTGAATCAATTTTTGGTTTCTCTGCTCGCTTTGAATTTAATGAAAAATAAAAATTTATTTTTAACCAAAAACGATATAAACTATCTTTTTTTTTATTTTTAATTAACGTCGCTGTATTTATGCTATCATAGCGATGCTCATTAGTGATGGAGATCGTCAGTGTCTTTATGAACAAAGACATATTACAGTGGTACTTTTATCACTTGGTCACCGAGAGTGGGATTCGAACTCGGGACACCGAGATTACGAATCCATTACTTTACCAAGTGAGTCACTGAAGACTTCTTCTACCTAATCTTTTTATCTTTTTTTGGACAGTAATTTTTTTATAAATGGATCTTTTTACTTGACAAACGATATCTTTATACATGAAACATTTTTCATTTATATAACATTCCATTCTAAAAAGAAAATAAATTAAATTTTTGAATCTGTTATGCTGTTCACATACAAAACTCAATAAAAATTCAAAACCTTCCATCACTGCAAAAATCACGCGCCGTGATGACAACTCTTTTTCTTTTTTTTATTGCAAATAAAAGGGTAGCATGCATGCAAACACCAGTGGAAAAAAAACGCAAAGGGCGTGGCTGTCCTCTTTGTTTTACGTTACGTCATTGAACACGCATACACACACGCATAAACAAAGTTTACATGAAAATGTAAAAAAAATGTTATACAGAAAAATATAAAAGATTGAATTAAAGAAAATCTCTATGTATGAGTGCTGGTTGAAGTAAAAGAGAAAGAAAGTAAAAAAACGCGCAAAGGTCAAGATACTCGTATTATAAACGTGCTTTATCTATGCTATATACTCGTAGTACGCTCGATCCACACATTTTATATATATACACATATAAAAAAAACGTATATAAGGACGACAATGAGAGAGAGAGCACGTGCAAAGATTCGCGCGCCGGCTTTTTACGCACCGTAACATTCATGTTATACAACGTGTGTTGATAGCTTGTGTAATAGAATTAATTCGATTGCAGTGATTGATTGAGAGATTTTAATTGCTTGGTTATTAGTTTATTTTTCGACTTTTTGATTTATAAGCGTGTAAAATACCGACATTACAGTTTGCCAAATTTTTAATTCTTAATCGAAAATTTTTTTAAATATCTATATATTGCACTCTTCCGTTTTAATTAATAAAAATCATAATACAGAGATATAAAAAAAAATAAAAATATATTTTAAAAATCCGAGAAACTGCAATTTAGGTAACCATGTAAAAATCATATACCTTATTACATCACCTTAAATATAAAGAATATATTCACTTATTATCTGCTTAAGTTAAATAGTTTTAAAAATTGAAATTCATGTTTTTCAAATAAGAATAAATTAATTTATATATAAGAATTCATTTTGAGAATACTTAAGAATTGATAACTCTATAAAAGATATTTTAAAAATACTAACTTACGATATCGTGCTGTTATTTACTTGTGAATCACAGCAGAACGTCGGAATCTCCAGTGGCTTACTCGGTAGAGCGATGGATTCGCAACTCGAGGGCCCGAGTTCAATTCCCGCTCTCAGCTGATTTATACAAGCACCACTGTACATTACATGTGCTTCGTTCATAAACACGCTGGAAACTTCCGTCGCCTATCATGCGGCAATGAAAGCATTAATGTATCGACGTTAAATAAAATTTAAAAAAATTATGTGCATATCTTTGGTAGCAATAAAATTGAGAAATACGACTGGTTATAAGAAACTGGTTCAAATAATTATTTTGGAATTGGGCATCGTTCTCATCTATAGTATTTATTTTTTACGAAATCATACATGCGTTATTTATTAGTGTATTTAAGTTGTTTTCTCCTACGCATATAAGGGCGGTAGTTTCTTTAATGTTTTCCAAACTACTCAAATCCAAATAATAATACGTCGATTGCCCTTTTTGAAGAGAAAATTTTATATCAAATATGAAATTTAAATATATATTTAATTTATGTGCAGAGGCGTTAAATAAAATTGAAAAAACTCTTAAATTCTTGTGAAAAACATTCCACAAACAGAATTTATTTTGGTATTGATGAATACACAATGATTCAATGCCATCTTTAATTATACTTTTAATTATATTATAATCAATTGGTATAATTAAAAAAAAAATTTAATTGTATTTTTGAAATTATAATTTATATAAAATCACGTAATGTTTAAAAAAAATTTTAATCTTAGTGCTATGAAATTTGATTTAAACTACATTTAACTGCTAACACTTTAAAATATTAAAGAGAAACAATAACATAGAATAGTATGATAGACAATTTTAATAATTTATATACTTAGAAAGAGGCTGTAGGATTTAAACAATGTAAAATTAATATTTAATATAATATCTTTCATTAATAATTATTGGCAGATATAAGAATTTTAATTATTAGCATTGAACTAATTTATATTCAAAATATTTTTCATAAATATATTTCGAATTTATTAATGAACGTCTCTAATCTTGATATTTAATTTATTTTTTAGCAATGGACAGTTTGGACGAGACGCCAGCACGCGACAGTGCAGTACCGTCGGATGCAGATCTTGGTGCATCACCACCATCGACAACAGTAACACCATCCTCAGTTTTTGGTTTTCATCATTTATATCCACAAGCAAGCAGTAGCAGTGGTTGCAGTAGCACCGAAACACCACCAATCGAACAACCGTCGTATGATTTTTTATTGAGGCTTGCACAAACTGATCAACACAGCTCCGAAGAAGAGCTTGAAGTTATAAATGGTCCAAAAGTTATTGAAGCTGCTGCCGTAGCCGCGGCTAAAGCAGCAACAGCAGCAGCAACGACGACAACTATACAAACGCCTATACCAACAAGACCTAATGCCGCGCCAGAAAAAAGAAAATGGTCAGAAGCTAATAGTGGTACGGGACAGCAACAAAAAAATGGTGATGGTGCGACTGCTTATTCGGCACCAGTTAGCAGAACCGGCAGAGAAGCTGGTTCTGGCTCTAGTGATGAAGAGGTGAGATTTTTTTTCTTTTTAATTGTGTTCAAAGCGTTATCTAATTTTTATTTTCATATGCCAACAATTATGAGAATTTATTTTAATTTAATTAAACTCTTTTGTATTAAGTTTCTTGAATCCAGTTGATAAAACTTTTTTATCATTACTACACTTCAGTATATTATTATTTATAATTACGTTTTATAATACGTTATAAAGATATAACAAAGAAGAATATATGTTTTATCATTAAAGCTTTAAATAATAATTTTTAAAAATTTTATCTTTGAATACATTTATTAATTTGATGAATATTGAATCCTACAATAGAGAGCAAAATCTGAGTTGTAAAAGCATAAAATGTTATCTACCTTTTCCACTCGTGATTCGAATTAACTCGCATAATGTTGATTTCCCATTATTCTTTTATACAGAAAAGAGATATATTTTTCTATGTTTGAGCATTCTTAATTGTATAAAAATAAAAAAAAGTTATTGAAAAGAATATCATTTTAAAACAATAAGTTTTTTAAAAACTAAATTTTATATTGAAAATTATATTTTTAACGAAATGCATTAAACATATTTGATTTACATTAACATCGCATAAGATTTAAGATTATTTGTTGTTAAGGGCTGACTTTAACCGCAATAAATCTTATGGTATTATTTATACTAGCATAATATATTATTTAAGTTCAAAGAAAGAGAGACGTGAAAAGAATATATTTTTTTTCTCTCAGCTTTATAACACAATCTCCCCAATTTAATTACACTGAAATTTCAAACGCACTCCTTACAATATGTAACCTTAAACTTACGGAACTGTAATCATATCTATGCACACTATACTAATCTTAAACATAAAGTTATGAACGAAAAAATCTTATTTTAAAATTGAACAATGTTAATTTATATTGTATTAATCTTTATTACTTGAAATATTATAATTATTACTAAGTATATATATTTTTTCAATAAAAAACAAAATTTGAACGAAAATGTATATTTATTGCTTCGTGATTTATCTTTGAATGATTTGAAACGAGCTTCTTTAGCTTATATAATATTAAATTACAATCAATACGAAAGCAATCTATCCTCTTTAATAATAAACGCATTTAGTAGAAATATTGATTCCCACTTACAGTTCATAATAAAATTTAATAATTATTTATTTTTTAGGTCCAGGGCCTGTGTTACAGTCGTAGTGGAAGTGCAATTTCTCAACCGGTGCAGTTTCGTAGTTCGCCACCGCAAGATGCTCACAAGCCAGTGCGTTCATTATCACCGCCACCTAAACTATTTCATGCCTCGGCATATTCCTCATCGTCTTCGATGGCTTGTTTAGCATCGACATCATCGTCAGACTTACCAAGAAGTCATCATCACAGACCGCGTTCGCGGCCAAGGCCTCATTCTCAATATCATTCTCATACAAGTCTTGATTCTCATCATCACCATCACCATCACCACCACCATCATCACCATCATCATAGCCACGGACAGCACAGTCAACAACAACGTGAAGATTTAACAGATTTAGATGTTATTGGAGCATGTAGTCCTAGAAAGAGACATAGGCCACCACATAGGCTACCAAGGCCTTGCCTTGATTTCGAAAAAATGCAACAGGTATGGTATGGAGGGAATTTATTTTTTCTTTTTTTTCTTTTACATGACGTAAAGGTAGATCAGAGTTTGTTAAGTGCTGAAATATAATCTTATTATAAAGTAACATTATTCATAGATTTAGTTGTGTGGAAAATAATCTTAAAGTCATACATTTAGATTATATTAAAAATATTAAAATATAACATTCCGTTTAATTTCACAAATAAAACTTTCAAGCAAAAATGAATATTTAAACTTTTTGGATACTCAAATAAATAAAATTTTTAACTTATGTTTAGTAAGATTCATTCCAATGAAATATTTTGTTCTCTTCTGTAGATGTTAATGTTAATTTCTTAAAAATAAATACGTTGTTCCATTCTATTAAATTAAAAAATTGTCAAATAACCTTTGAAAAATCTGATTGAACGCCTGCCATCTGATATTATGTACATCGATCGTCTGTAATATCATTCATTCTCTCTATATGTTAATTGATTAACTTTACTCTAGAGTATTCGCAATGAAAAAGAAACAGCTTCAAAACACAATATAGCTTTGGTTGACAATCAACTTGCACGAGCAAACAATCACTAAAACTAAAAGGTTACAACGCATTTCGTTTTTTTTTCGTGACATATGTGGTGTCGACTCATCGACGAAATAAAAAGAAACATAAAGAAAAGAAAGAATGAACAAAGAAACGGGCTATTATATATATATATATATATATATATATATATATATATATATATATATATATATATATTTTTTTCTCGTCGCTATATTTATGCTATGCTATTTTTGCGATGCTAATCAGCGACGGAGCTCATAAGTGTATTTGTGAACAAAGCACATGTAACGTGGTGCTTGTGTAATTCAGTCGAGAGCGGGATTCGAACTCGAAACCTCGAGATTACGAATTCAACGCTCTACCGGCTGAGCCACAGACGGACTCGGCTATTATATATTGTAGTACGAGAAAAGAGCGACAATTGGGTCGCTTACCCGGCTTTAATAAAGAACCCTCGTACATCTATATTATCCACGTACACCAACAAATAATAATTGGGTGCCTCTAAACCGTTAACAGCATGCACACAACAAGAGAATAAAAAGAGAATGTCAATATATATATATATATATGTATATATATATATATATATATATATATATATATATATATATAAAATATATATACATATATAAAAGGAACAAGAGAAGATAGCGGCAGTGTGGGAGAGTAGAGCGTAACATACACTTTCTCTCTTTCTCTCGTTCAGCGAAGAGTATAGTGGTGTGAGGTTCTCTCGGGTCGTGCTGTTGTAGAGTACAACTCATAGTACGCTACCGTAGCATCCGTAGTAATTCCCCTCTCTCTCTCTCTTTCTCTCTCTTTCCACTCGTTGGCTCTTTCTCTCTACCATCCCTCTACTCGATATATTATATCGTTGCCTTTTCTCTCTTCTCTATATATGTGTATAGAAAATGTATATATGAACTTCTACTATACCTCCCTTTAAGCTATTGCTGTGGCTGTGGTTCGTATTCGCCTTGAATGGTCGGCTGATTTTCTGCACACCCACCCTTATTTTCTTCTTCTTGTTTTTTTTTCTTTTCGCTTATACGTACCAAACGTAAAAAGCAACCGGCAGCCAGCAAGAAACCCTCGTAGAACATTTTCGAAACAGACCACGCCCTCACGTTCGGCTAGTTCTTTATTTCTTTCTATTTTTTTTCTTTTGACCCAGCCATTCTTTGAGTTATGTAAACTATTCTTTTCTCTCTCGGTGTTAGTTTCCTATTGTCTTGTTTTTTTTTAACTGGAGGTCGAGGCTTCTTTTTTCGTTAGTTTGTACGGATGAGATGGACGAGGGTGATCATTGGGATGTAAAAGATACAATAAAATAAGGGTAGATTTTCATTCATTGTTCTGCTTTTAATTTTCTAGTCTTTTATTCTTTCACTAGTTTGAAGATAAACCTATCATGAATAATGATTACAGAAGGGTTGACATCATTTTTTTCAGATGCTTTGAATATGTAATGTCAATTTACACTACAATATAATCAAGACCGTAATCTTTTGCACGTAAGAAAAGTTTTCTTTGTTATAATGTTAACTTTGGAGACAGTTTCAATCAAGATTAGATTTACAATTTTTAAAAACTTTAAAAAAGAAAAAAGAATTCTTTTGAAAAGCGATTATTCTAATATCTGTTGGATGAACTCAAAAATAGCCCAAAGCTAAAGAGAATTTAAAAGAAAAATAAATCATTTAAAAAAATTGATATTTTTGTAGAAATATTATTTAAATAAAAGTAAAACTTTTTAAAAATTTTTAAATGCTTCCTTCATATGAGCAGCATGTGAAAATATAAAATTTTATTAACTATAAAAACTGCACGTAGTATTTTCATAGTTAACGAAATTGTATACTTTTATTTTTGAAATATTCGACAGATGTATATCCAGAAATTTTTTTTCCATTTTAAATCTCAAGCTTGCAAAAATATGTAAATATTTTGTTTTCATCCCAGACGTCTCTTTCTATACGTAAAAGTTGGACTTCCGCGCGTGCTTTCAATAGCAGTACTCCTCTATTATATACAGCTAAAAATTGAACGAATGCAAGCTCACGCTCGGCGCAAAAGAATATGATGAAAATTTCGTCAGCTTTGACGTGAGTTGCGTTTTTGTGTAGATTAAAAAAAATCGCAAAAAAAAGAAACTCGTATCCTTTTGGTAATACTTTGTAAAACTATAAAAAGTTAATTCGAATGAATTCAATATTTGCGGGTTAATTTAGTGCAACACTTTAGTTCAACTGATTAATCTTTTTGAAATGTTTAACAAAATTGAATAACTACAAAGTCGTCTTTTATTTCGTTCATCATAAAGTGAAGAATATCTCGTAATATTTATACATTATGAAGATTTTTTATTATCTTAATTTTAAGATTTATACTAATGTCATATCATAACTAATTATTATAATATTTTAAAATAAAATATAACTTCATTACTAAATACAAAAAGTTTATAATGATTAAAATTATTAAAATTTTAAGATTATTTCAAAGTAATTACTTTGTAAAAGAAGCATAATGACGAAATATGTATCGATTTGTGTTACAGATGAAAACACAGGCAGTAACGACGTGGAGGCATACAAGCGAGCATGGCAAAGAACTTTCAGTGTTTTGTTGGTGAGAATGGTGAACCGTGGATCTTCGCAAGGATCTACGGTGACGATCGTCAACATCCACTAATAACACGAATCAAATATCGATTGGGCTAGCTTTTAAACCGTTCAATCATTCATCTTCATCATTTTTATCATTAATATCATCATCATTAAACCCATTGTCATCATCATCATCATCATCTTTGGCGACGCTATTTCGCGTCCAAGGCTCGGACAGAGACTTAGAAGAGAGCAAGGGTGCGTCTATATAGAACTTGGGGAAAAAATTTTCTTGTGAACTGCCGCAAATCTCTAAAAAGGTCAAGGCCTTGTCTTAATGTACGTGAGCTGGGAACGAAATTTGCTTTTTGAGGGGTAATTCTGAATTATTTGCTAGAGTAGTCTGTATATTGAATGAAATTATTGATTTTTACTTCTACAATGATTTTAAACTTATTTTAATAATTTAATTATTATTGCATTTTTATATTGTAAAAATTTATATGCAAAAAAAAGTTTTAAGATTTTTTTTATTATATGTTTGTATTGTCCGTTTAGAAATCAGTGTCATAGATTTTACAAACGTCATTTTATAAACATTATTGGCTAAGTATATGAGATTTTTATGAAATACAATAATATAAATAATCATTTTATTTATATTATTGTAATTCAAGAAATATTTTATTCGACCTTTTCTTTTTAAACTATTTATGTGCAATATAAGATGATAAGCTGTATGAATCATTAAATGAAATCTAATAGTGTTGAAAATTTTATGATGTCATTTTGACAGTATTGTTTTAACTTATTTTTTATAACTTTTGTAATATATATCTATGTATATGTATATATAAATTTCGTTCCTTACTCACCTTCGAACGTGCAATTCGAGTATAAGTCCAATCTTTACTTAAGATATGTAGGATCACGTAGAAAAAATGCGCACCTTTTTCAAGGTGACTTTGTGATAGGGTCGCGTACCTTGTTTTTTTTTCTTTTTTATTAAGAACTGCTTTAAATAAGCGTAGGAGCGACTGAATTTAAGAAAAATAATCTCTAATTGCGGACGATACATCGTCGTCGACTTTTCAATGAAATCACAAAGTGCACCTCTTTTGGCTCTAGTTAAAGTAAAAAAAGAATAACATACGTAATCATGTATAATTTTTCATAATTATACACGGCTATGTATTATTTCACAGAGTATCTCGAGAGATGAAACTCTCTCTTGATTATATTTAGGAAACTTTTTAAGTATAAATAAAAATGCGATAATAAAATGATAAAAATATATATTCTTCTAAAAATTTCAATCGTAATAAATGAATAAGTAAGAATCACCTCAATTGATCTTACTAAAGTAGTAGTAATTATGGAGATTATTTTTCTTAATATAAAGTATATTATCATCTTAAAAGAAAACTAATCTTTTAGGAATATTTTAATCAATACAAACTTGCCAAATTCATCTTAATTTTATTAGTTATTACTTTTAATACTAAAATGTATAGAAATAATTATAATGATATAACATTGTTTCTGATACTTTCAATTTACAGAAAGCAACTAAATAATGTTTCTTGTTTTAAAGAACTTGAATACTTTAAAAAAACGGTCATATAAGTACTGCAAATAAAAAGTATCTTAAGATTCTTGTATTAATTATTACTTATATACATATATATTTACTTTAGTTATAAATGTTTTTGAAAGTATTAAACTTTTAATGATTTTGATGAAATTCATCAAATACAAAAAAATATATATTATATAAATGAAAAAAAAATAAAGCGTACAATAATGAAAGAGTTTACTACTATTGATACTATTAAAGCTCCATAGTTCACTCACAGAGAATGAATAATGAGTGAAGGCCTTCTGCCAAAATAATGAAACATAACAGAAACATGCAAGGACTTAAACTCGTTTCCGCACTCGAAACAAACGAGAAATTGATTTTAGCCATTTTCTCAAAAATCTGTCACAAACAAGAAAGAATATGGAAGCAGTTAAAATCCAATATCGGTACTATTGAAAATAAATTTAAAATTTGGATTTGTGAAAGAAATTGATCTAAAAATAAAAATTTTGTATAATCTATATTTAAAATTTGAAAATGGCTGCGGCAGTTCCAAGACAAGTTCTAAAAGCGATCTTTATTCATTTGTAATTTTTTCTACACAAAAGATGTATAACGCGGTCCAGGTGTGTGAGTATGCGATAATTTTGAGCGAATTATTCACTTATAAAAGATGAGAAGCAGTTGTATGTAAAAAAAGAGGGTGAAAAAATGAAAAAAAGGAAAAAAAATTTACATATATAAGAGCGGATATGTTCGTCCGTTTCTTTCTAGTTATATTTCTCTCTATCTTTTTTTTTGTATGTACAATCTACGAGTATGACTGAGGACGAATGTCGGATGATTAGCGACAGATTGCAATTTTGCGACTGTAGTTGCGCATATATACATCTATATGGATTCGATGGACGAACGGAGATTGCGAATTTAGTGAGTTTCGCGCATATGTTCCCATCTTTATATGTTAACGTTTTGCTTTCATCTGGGCAATTTGTGCAAGTCTCAGTCGCTTAATAGTGAATTTGGGTGAGAATGAAAAGATTCAAAATTTCGTTTAGAATTTAAATGATAAAAAAAATATCATTTGTTACACACTGATAATGTTTTTATTGCATGTATGATAATTTTTTTTATTTTTCACGTAGAAATTGAATATTTTTGAAAAAAATAATCGAAATTTTATTAGATCTTACAAAGTGACATTTTTTACTATAAATTGTGTAACTTCGTCTGAAAGTAATTACTGTTAAGATATATTTTTAGACATAGTGATTTAATTTTATTGCCAGTTTTATTTTACTGTCGTAAAAACTAAGTTTTGATTTTTATTTTTTTCATATGATTTCTTTAAAAATGAAATTCTATTTTTATCATGCAGATACTGATGAATTGTACATAAAAACAAAATTTTCATCCCAATTCATTAAATCTTTCGACTGAAATATTACAACGCAATCGAGCGTGTTCAAAGGGCACTCAACAGCAACGCTAAGTTTTTATTGAGAAAGTGCAATATGAAGGAGATGTACATTTGATATAGATTCATTTTAAATAATATGAGAACGTGCGATTTTATTTCTTTAAAATCTTTTTTTTTATTCCTTATCTGTATGTCATTTCGAAAATATATAAATTTTGTCTGCCTTGCATTGCCAAAATAATTATTCACTTGATCCGAACACACGTGTATATGTATATTACTAAGTGAATATACACATGTGTAATACATAATAATGAAAAAAAATGTCTCATTTATAAAAATAACGATATATTAATTGTCACCGAATAATCACTGCGATATAGCGCTGCACTTGCCAGTATTATAGTCAAGATTAAAACAGAAGTAATTAAAAAAACTGAATTTATCAACATTTTATCATCGACTTTCAACGAAAATATTTTTGATTTTTAAATTTATGGTAAATTTAATTATTAACAATAACATTGGCTTATTTTTAGAACTCTTGCACGAGTTTTCTTTTTTTTTTTTACTAAGCCAACGTTATTCTTAAATGAACTTACCTGAATATCCGAGTTTTGTTTCTTATATTGTTTCATAATTCAAAGTAGTTATAGAAATATATTGAAAACTGCATACTATTTAAAATTAAAATTTAGTTATTATAAACAAAAATTTTTTATTTCAATGTTTATATTATTGATGCTCTTGAAAAATATTTCTGATACATTCGCACGTTAGTTTTTAAAATATTCATTGAAAATTTAATAAATAACGAAATCATAATTTTAATTTTGTCTCAAACAAAGATCTCAATTCTCTGTAATTTTTATATTGCCTACAAAGGGAAAAAATTTTTTCCCTATATTATGTTTTTTATTATTTCTGTGACTGGTTTGCAGGTATGACAATGCCCTCGTGTACGACACATGTGAGATTAGATTGTGTGTATCTGTGATTGTTGAGCTATACTTATAAGATAAATCAAGTAAATGATTGAAAAAAGGAAAAAAAAATAACAAACTTAGGAACCTTTTACCTTAGAATACATTTTTCTCCTCTGATTTAGCCGTTAATTTGTATAGCAGACAAAATAACATATAAAGTGATTTTTTTTTAATTAGTACTACATAACGGCGAGGTAATGACATCATTTATTCAGCAAGATTTACATTTTTTTGCTACAAGAAATGTATAATAAAAATGGGAGAAAAATTGATACGAAACAAAGTAATACAAAAAACAAAAAGAGTTTGAACTGAATCTTAAAACTTGCTTGATCATAAGATAAAAACGAACGCAAATGACGTCGAGAAAAAATTTTTAATGATCAAGAACCAAGTGCTCAATTAATATTGAAAATAAAAAATTATATGAAAAATAATAAGTGATTTGTACTTTCTCATTCCATTTCCTGCTCAATTAATTATAAGATTTTTTTAAAAATCAAATATAAACTGGTTGTCTAGAATTCTATTAAAAATTAGGAAATCTACATATACACTCCAGGTGCTTTTCATTTAATAAACGCAAATTGAAATATTTAGTTTTTATTTTAAATTTTATTTAACGTTGCTGTTTTTATGCTATCATTTCGATGCCAATTAACGACGTAGATTTCCAGCATATTTATAAACAAAGTACATGGAATGTACAATGGTGCTTGTGTAAGTTGTACGAGAGCGGGATTCGAACTCAGGGCCTCAAGATTATGAATCTATCGCTCTACCGAGTGAGCCTCTGAGACATCTTTTAAATAGTAAGTTTTACTTAATAACTTGAAAAATTAAACGGGCATCTATAAGAAATTTTTGCAATATTTTTAATTTGTATTTTTCTTAATTTTGATATAACTTTTAATATTTACATTAAAATCATTGTTGATTGAATTATGATCAGTCTTTTTAAAACTAAGTATTAATTGATTAAAATTAACACCATTTATATTTTGATTAATGATAATAAAAACAAAAAGTCATGAAACTTATTTGAAGAATACGAAGAAGCGATTATATTTATCGGCAAAATATGAATTCAAAACATCTCCAACGCTATTGATATACGAAGAATTTGTTTTTATTGATTATATGTGTATTTCTTAATTAAGTTGGCTGTATATTTAACAAAAATACTCCATTGACGACCTACGGATAAGATAAACTAGAAATATCCTGGTAAATTTAAATGATAAACTTAAGTTCAAGAATTTCACAATATACATTATTCAGTTAATCAGATACTTTAATTCGCCTCGTGAATTGATTGGCATAACAACTTAGACAGTATTTGTTATGATTAACTTTGCTACTAAAAATTATAAATTAACAATAAGATTGTACAAGATTAAATGTGCTCTTTCATAAGTTATAATAATCCTCTACTTTTGATTTTTCTAAGTGATCAAAGATAGCATCTAATATATATATCTTGTATTTAAAATTTTTTTTAAATTAACAGAGTTTAATAAAGACAATTCTAATTGGAATTTTTTTTAAATTTCCGTCATGTCATTTTTTTGAGATTTTTTAGGATTATCATCAAAATTTTTAAAGTTGTTTTAAAATTTTTCTAATTTGGGTACGTTTGTACCGCAGTAGTGTCTTAACTGCTATACGTTTAATATTATCGGTAAGTAAAATTTTAATATAGAATTTTATAGTCGGCATTATCAATATTGAAAATAATTTTTAAAGGTCGTATCTTATCTTCAAAAATGTATCTATTCAGGAAACGCCTGAGTTAATCCGGTTCGATAAGGATTATTCCAAGTAGTTTCATAAACAAATAAACTAACAAGATAAAATTTAATTTCGCACATTTTAAGAATAAGAAAACTTTATTAATTCTTTAATTAAAATTCTTAAACATATTGTTTTGTAAGAAATGTTAATAATCTTATTTTTATAAATTTTCATGTTGTTAACTTTTAATCTTTCATAGAAATAGATTGACATTAAATTCTTCTAAAATTCTATAATAAACTGAAAATAACTTTGAACGTTCTTAAATTCCTCAAATAAATCTAAAATTCAAAATATATGAAGCTTCGCGTGTGTATTTATATATAGATATACACACAAAAGTAGTTTCACTTACATCTTCTATATATCTATGCATCTCGAGACAATATTCTCGAAAGCCAAAAGAGCTTCTTCTGTCTGTTATACTCTTGGTCTCTTAGTTCTTGCATGCATCGTCTATTAATAGGTTCCTCGTTAGGAAGACACGGCTTAAACCATTGCCGGTCTTTCGCCGACCTAACACTAGTAGTTTAACGTGCGAGAAGAATAGCGTCAACTTACAAGTTTAAGAGATAAACAAGAAAATTTATTTTATTTTTTTTTCTTTTTTTCGTTAAGTATACACCATGAAACCTAATGGCGATAATGAAGCAACTGAAAACTCGTGCGCTGTTTGCAAAGTAACGGCCAAACAAAAATGCGGTGGTTGCAAAGTTGTATATTATTGCGGTAAAGAACATCAGAAAGCACATTGGAAGGAACACTCGGCAAGGTGTAAATCTTATAAGGTAATTACTTACCAGATTAAAATATTTTTACGGGCTTGAAATGTCAAATTTTGACAGTTTTGTTTTTTATCTTATCTAAATACGGTTACTTTAAAATCTATATAATATTTATTAATTATTGAAAAATACGCGTAGAGGATCAAGACAATACTTTCACTTTGAAATTATTAAATTTCATAATCTTTATTTCAAAAAGTTTTTCCAAAGAGACATGAAAATTTTTAAAAATACATATGAATAACGTTTATTAAACGTATAAATTATATATTTAAAATAGCATTGGCTAACGGAAAATTGATAAAGATAATTGCATCGTACCCATACGTACATTCATAATTTAGATTTTGAATTTTTATTTTATAATATTACACAAGAAAGTTTCAGTTATTAACGTCAATTCTTCTGCAAACATATACATTAAAGTTTAATTTTTGTAATTAACAGCTTGGGCTTAGGTAAAATCATTATTACATAATAAACTAATGTACACAGTTACTTTAATTCATAAATTTTTATTTGTTTCTTACGTTTTGCGTCGTTTATACGTTTTGAGATGAGATAAATATATAGATATAATTCATTTTAAAAATTAGTTATTTGTAGAGAGAACGAGAAGCTAAAAGTGATTGAACGCTGACATAACAGAGTCTGTTGAAACGTAAATATCTATCCCCTTTAAAGCTAACGCTCTTCTTTGAAATGAGAAAAAAAATTTATAATTTTAAAGAAAACAGCATAAAGTCAAGGGAAATATATGTTACATCGTTCGCT
The DNA here is from genome assembly GCA_017163975.1 of Anastatus disparis. NCBI lineage: Eukaryota > Metazoa > Arthropoda > Insecta > Hymenoptera > Eupelmidae > Anastatus > Anastatus disparis. The sequence goes on from JAFFSR010000226.1 coordinate 9,144,333, forward strand.
TAAGTTTTTCAAATAATTTAAACGTCTTTCAATCACTGGGCTTGTGTACTGTGTTTACTTGTATTTATAATTGCTTGTTAATTATTTTTCAACACTTTTCAAGCAAATTATAAAGAAATAATATCTTATTATGTTAATTGCACTTACATGAAAATCGTAAATACCTTCATAATCGAGAAATTTAATTGGAAATATAATATTAAAAATATTATGTACGACGAAAAATAAAGATTCTTAAAAAACGTAAAAATGCTAATTAGAATTAAAATTATTTATGGAACGTTTACTTATTTACTTTTTATTTTGATCATTAGTTAGCCGAAAATGACATACTGGGACGTCATTATGTATCCATTCGGCGAATCGAAGCAGGTGAAATTGTGATAAGAGAAGAAGAGCCATTGGTACTTGGTCCACAACAACAAACAGTGCCGGTTTGTCTTGGTTGTTATGTACCATTAACTAGAGAGTCGGCTAAACCATGTGACTCTTGTGGATGGCCATTATGCGGTAATTGCAAAAAACACTCTGCTGAATGTGATTTTACAAAGCGTTACAGGGACTCGAAGGTAATTACGCTAATAAATGTTTAACAATTTTTACTTTATAAGAGATAAGTTGACCATTGTTCTTAATGGTTTTTTTTATTTTTTTTTATATCGAAACAACTTTTTCTTCAGAGTTCAACACTTTTTTTTAAATTATATAATTTTAATAGAACGATTAGTTACAATGGATTTATGTATACTAAAAAAACGAGTGAAAACGTGACCACTTTAAAATTATAAAATTGTTTATTTTTAATAAATAGACAAAAGGAAGATAAATTATTTTCCCGGAAATTAAGTCATTAAAGTTTACAAAAAGGAACTATAAAAACACACACACATATATATATATATATATATATATATATATATATATATATATATATATTCAAGAATTAAAAGTTTTTATTTAGCTTCCTTGAAAATAAATAAAAATATAAATCTTCCATGACAATCTTCTAGTATTACAAAAAAGTAGAACATGTTTTTAAAAAATTTGAAACCAGGAAATTTTTTAAAAGAAATAAAAATATAGAGATTTCGTGAAATTCTTCAATTTAAAAAAAGCACATCTTTTTGAAAAATACTAAACTCGAAAAATTTGTATGACTCTTGTCAATACTATTTGAACTAAAAAAATTAAATGTGAATAAAATAAAATTTTATTTCCTGTGTTATTACATTCTTTATTCATTCTTTGTTTCTTTTTTATTTTATGACAGACCTTTTTGCTTATTTTTTCACTGTTGGTACATTCTCGTCTCTTTTCAAGTAACTTTTATTGCCGTAAATTTTGCAACAAACTTTTGTAACTTTTATGAAATTCTGAAAAGAAAAAGTTGTTCAAAGCAATATATGAATTACGCGATTGAAAAAAAAAAGAAAAAAAAAAGCGAAAACAATAAAATTTTTACGATACATCAGTAATTTTCCAACTAAATTCAAATAAATCCAAGAAAAACATATTAATTATTACGAGACTAATGGTAAGAAGCTTGATAAAAAAAATTTTTTTAAACTTAAAGGTTTCAATAACGGGATTCGGTATAGTGCATCCTACATACAAGTGCATCAGCATCGTGAGGGTGCTCTCGCTTAAAGAAACAAATCCCGAAGCTTATAAACGTTTAACTAATTTGACATCGGGTTGTAACGAAACTGAATTTACAGAGCCACGTGAAATTGCTCGTTTCGTTAAAAGGTACTTTAATAAACTCAATGACAGTGAAGAGGAAATTGCTAAAATTGCTGGTATTTTGCAGGTAAAATTAGATTTTTATTTTTATATTTTATACAGTAATTTCAACTTGTTAGCATGAAAATATTGCTATTTCAATGTTAATTAAAATATTCATAAAAACAGTGATTTTTCACCGTATAATTAGAATAAAATGTTTTTTTTTTAAAAGCTCGAATGTCAAAGATAAGAAATCTAAAGAAACTTAAACGTTTATTTCATCATAACGAATGTTTATATGTTCTCATTAAATTGTACGTTTAAAGCGATTGGTAATTAAAATGATAAAAATGGTATGGTTTTCTAATTATTAGATAAACGGACACGAGGTACCAATAACCGAACCACCTTTGATAGCTGTTTACGATTTGTCGTCTTATTTGGAGCATAGTTGCAAGGCAAATTGCTCGAAAAGTTTCACTAATTCTGGTGGCATCGTCATTAGAGCAGCAAAGACTATCGAAAAAGGTTTTTTTCATTTATATTTAGAAGTAAATTGTCATTTATTTAAATGATCAAAGAATATTTAGCTTCTTTTAATTTCACAATCATACGATTAGATTAGAGAAGTGATTATTAAATTAAAAGAAAATTTAATTGGCGAATAAAATTTCAATATTATTTTCTTTTTCCTTTGAACGGAATTCCGTTTTATTTTTTTCCATCTTGAGTAATTATGTAGTTTAGAAACCGGTTCAACGAAGAAAGTAGTTTTTGTACAGCTTTTTAATTAAAAATTTATTTATAAATTATGTTGTCTTATAAATAGATTGTTGCATTAACATGTATTACAAGCTTCAATGTTTTTTTTCTGTTAGATCGATATTTTTTTAAAAAATATTATACTTCCCGTATAGCTTTTAATCATTTAAACATGAATAATGTATACATTCGCAGGTGAACACGTTACTATTTGCTATACCGATCCACTGTGGGGCACATCGAACAGACGGCATCACTTGTTGCGTACTAAATTTTTCGAATGCACTTGTTCCCGTTGCTCCGATCCAACTGAATTCGGAACCATGTTCAACGCCATAAAATGCACCAAAACGTATGGAATTTTTTCTATAACCTTTAAAATTTTTTATTCTGAAATAAAAGTATTTATTTTGAACATAAATATTTTTTTAGCGATTGTTCTGGTAACATGTTACCGAAAACATTTACCGTAGCCGAAATACCTGAGTATAAATGTGATAAATGTGAAAATTGTATAAATTCAAATTCAGCCGACGATATATTAGAAAAGATCGGTAAAGATCTCGCCACGATGAAAAAGAACGATGTTGATGCCTGTAGAGCCTTTATCAAGAGCCACGCTTCGAAGATTCATGAGAACCACTTCTACATGACCGACGTGAAATTGGCACTATCCCAAATGATCGGTCAACAGGATGGTGGTTTACCAGCGCTCGACGGCGAAATCATTAGTGAGAAAATAATCTTGTGCAAAAAATTGGACGATTTGCTGAAAACTATTGTACCTGGTACGTTTGTTTTTTTTTTCATTAATTTTTATTTTTATTATTTAATTAGTAAAAAAAGTTTGATTTTTTAATAAGAACAATATTTTTTTATTAATTTTTACGTACTTGAGTTATTTTACTCGATACTTTAAAAAAACTTGAAGTATTTTGTATTCTAACTTCCAAGAAAATATACCTTAAAATATTGAATTTTTAAGATTATCTATCATTTTCGATAAACTTCAGTAGTGTTTTCGAACGAGCATTTATTATCTTATTTACAATAACTAAATATTTACGTTCTGTATCATAGCCGAAAATAGAGTAAGAGGCTTAATCCTATTTGAAATGCACGCGGCAGTGGCGGAATTCGGCCGAAGGCAAGATAAAGAACAATTATATAATATTTTGCAGGTAAAAAAATGAAATAAAATTTTTTTTTTTATGTGGACACACACGTTATTTCACAATTGTATATCTGATGTTATTTTGGCTTTGCAGGAATCAAAAAGATTACTGAACGAGGCGTATCAGTTGTTGAAATACGAGCCAGATATACTGCCGGAAGGTAAAATAGCAAAGACCGCTCGAAAAAATTTGAGCGAAATGGAAATGATTTTAACGAAATTATGCCAGAGTGCAGTGACTCCACTGTGATCTCATATATGTGATATAATGCCGACTCATAAATATTACGTATTATGTATTTTTTTAGAAAATAATTCTATAGTTAATCTTGCATTAATTTTTTGTAAAACGAAAGCTGAAATAATTATTAACTTGACGATAATATGCAGTGCCTAAAATATACGTTTCTTAAATTTAAAAATTTCGTTTAATTTAGTGAAAAAATTTCCTGTTCGCTATACATCAAAGTTACAATTTTCAAATTCTTTACTTTCAAATTTTCGAATTGTGTGAATATAATACGTATAAAGGATGAATAGTATAAAGTAAATACACAGAACTGTTTTAAACGATATTTTTTATGATCGCTCATCCATCATTCCTAGAAAACATCAAATAAATTACAAAAGTATTGCGTATGCACATAGCTATTATTTCATTAAATTAGAAAAAAAAAGGAATATAAAGTCTATAACCTCAATATTCTTTAGCAAAATACGTTCTAAAACTCCCGTAAAAATAAAAAAAGTTAAGAATGAACGTCCTTAAAAAATTACAATGTTGCACCTGCATTCCAAGTTCTCTTTCTCTCATCCTCCTACTAAAACAGCAAGCTATATAATTCAAGATTCTTCGCGCCGTAGAAAATCCCCCGACAGATCGGCGCACTGATTATCATTCTACATATACCTATATTTATAACATCCTATACAATGAAAAGAAAAGAAAAAAAATATAATCTCAAGAGAGAGGGAGAGTAACAACTCTAGCCAGTGGCGCGTGCGTATTATATGCGTTGCATGTCTTGTGCGTTAGTTTCCTCCCCCTTTTTTTTTAGATGGGTTTTGGATGATGGTGGTACAACAACCACAACTTGATGTGGCGTCGGAGACCGACCGACCACTGAGAGAAGAAATTGAGAGAGTGAAAAAGCGGCGTATATGACTACAAATTCATTCGCGACTGGTGCGCGCTACTGTTAACATCGTTCGAATATGGAACAGGTGAAGATTTACAATAGCCGCAATACTAGTGTTGACGACAATGTCGTCTTGGAGAACGGTAGTCTTGACAATGGAGTTACTTGCCGGTTGTGTTTGAAAAAATATGAACAAAATTCACAAAATTGGACACTTTTTCAGTCTGATTTATCACAAAAACTTATGGCTTTTGCTGCTGTACAGGTTAGATATTTTTTTGGTTATCATTTTTTTCTATCTGTTCACCATAAAACATGGTGTTTTTGAATATATTTCATTTTATTTGTTTTTGTTGAATTTTTCGAATTTATTATTTAAAAAAAATTTATTAATGCAATTTTTATTATATAGAGTAAATTTTTAATTGATATATTTTTTTAAAAAGAAGTTTTTTTGAACATCTTTAATTTATATTTTCTTATATTAAAATTTCAAGGATATAGATTTATGTAATTTTTAGAAAGTCTACTAATATTAAATTTAAAACTTCTTTTGCATTTAGATAACTTATCATTGAATAAAATCATAATAAATTATATTTCAGTAACCATTGAATTTAAATTTTTAAAGGAAAGCCATTTTATTAAAAAATATTTATTTCTAAAATGTAACAGTTTAGTTGGAAAAATGTTTTTTATTAATAAAAAATTAAAAATCAATTGATTAGAAGATAATTAATAAATAATTGATTATAAACTTATTTTATTCATTGAAAGGTTTTCCTGTAGATCACTTCTATTATTGTTGTTCATATAAGCTTTATTGAGGACTTGCTGTGTAACATGAATCTAATTGTAGTCTATTTTTCCATTAACTAATATTAATTGAACCATTGAATATAACAAGGGGAAAAGTTTGGCATTAAAAGAGCAATGTCGATAGTCTAATTCTGTTTAAACTTGGAAGCCTTTCAAAGCTTATTAATTGTTTACTTTGGGAACATCAATTTTATTTTAATCAATTTTTATTGATGGTGATTAAAAAAATTTCTAATTAATTCGTTTATTTTTAGTTATTAATATTAACATTTTAAAAATTGATCTAAACATGTAATTGAATATTCTAAAAAATTCCATAAAATTTATTAAGGAAAAATTTATTACTCCTAATTATAGTTCTTACTAAAAGTAATACATACATTTGAAGTGTATATAATTATACTAAGTTATTAGATATGACATGTTTTGATTAACATATTTAAATAAACATTTTAAATATTAGAAAGTCTTTTAATACAGCTTTAAGTAATCATTCTGTATTAATTAACAAATATAAATATTTTAATATTGAATTTTATCCAAGATAATTTTTATTTGTACTTACAATATTTAAATATATTTTGAAATTAATGGAAAAACTTTTGAAAGAATAAATTAGAATTTCTTTTTGTAGTATTGTCAATTTCAAATATTTTCAAATAGAAATAAGGGAAAATAATTTTGTTATTAATATGAAAAATTCCAATACAATAATTAATTTTATTTAATTCTCAGAAATTTTAAGGAATTTTTTTAAACTTTAACAAATTTACTAAGTAAAAATTAAATAGAATTTTTTAGAATTTTTCAATATTTATTAATATTATATATAAAACTTTCTTAGTAATTTTAAAAATTTATCAATGAATATTATTTTTTAGGTTGAAGAAAATGATGGATTAACAAATGTTGTCTGCACAGATTGTAGAAATCTTGTTTATATATGTTATGATTTTAAATGCCAAGTAGAAAAATGTGATCATGATCTTCGTCAAGCTCTACTTTTAAGGCAACCAGCTCGGTGGTCTAATCCTCCAATAATAAAGTCTGTTGAAAAAATAAATTCTTTAGAAACCATGATACCTTGTCTTGAAAAAAATATTATTAATTCTTGTATAGAAATGCAAAATGAACATAATACTAATAATGATCAATTTATTTTTGATATTGAAAATAGTTGTAAAATAGAAAATCAAATATGTAAAAAAGAAGATCCAGAACCCTTAGAAAGTTCAATTAAAGTAGAAAATATGATAAATAGTGATAGTGTTGGTTCTTTTGAAATAAATAATGGAATGGATATTAATGAAGATAATAGTCAAAATACTCAAATAAGTTTTGAAGCACATTATGAGATTAAAAATGAGATTGATAATAAAATGAAAATTGAATCAGGAGATTTTGAAGAAAATTCTTATCAAAGTGAAGATGATAAACCATTAATTTTAAGAACAAAAAGATATAAATGTAGTTATTGTATAAAATCTTTTCCAAATTTATCCTTATTAGAAAAACATTTAGTAATTCATAGAAAGCAGCCTGAAAAAGTTTATGTTTGTTATTTATGTGACGCGGAATTTCCTTCAATTTTTAAAATTAAAAACCATGCTATAGAAATTCATAGAATGCATATGGATATTGAAAGGATAATGGAGAATACTAAAATGAGGAGAATAACTGGTTGGGTCACAAAAGTTGGTGATGATAAACAAAAAGAAGATTTAGCTAAAAAACAAGTAGAAGAAAAAAAAGATTCCAAATTTCTTTGTAAATTTTGTTGCAGGCAATTTGCTCACGTTAAATCATATGAAAGTCATCTTAAAGCTCATCCAGATTTCAGTGATAAATTATTAAACGAATTAAATAAGGGTCCAGCAATGGAAGAATCTCATGAAAGTAGTGTAACAACTACATCTCATCCGATAACTATAGAAGCTAATCATTCAGAAAATCTAGAAGTTGCTCATTCAAAAAATACTGAAATTAGTTCTAAATCAGAAAGTTTAGGAAGTAATAATCAAGAAACAAATACAAAAGATGCATCTAATTCACAGGATATCATTTCACAAACAGTGACTCAAGAAATCACTTCTTCAAAAGATATTAATAATGTTGAAGATACATCTGATAAAGGCAACACGGAAGAATCTGAAAATGATGATATTGATGAAGATGAAGATGATAATGATAACGACGACAATGATGGTCATAATGATGATGATAGTGGTAACAATGATGATGATGATGGTGATAATGAACAAATTGAAGATGATGATATACCTATAAAATCTGTACAATGTACTCAATGTGGTAAACTTGTTGCAACTGTTAGAAATCTTAAAAGACATATGCTGACTCATTCTGGTCTTAAACATAATTGTTCTATATGTAATAAAGATTTTTCAAGGCCAGATAAACTTCGGGAACATCAACAGATGAAACACAAAGAAGAATTATTTGGTAAAATAGATTCAGAAAATGAATCATCTAATGATAATAATAAAGAATCTACTAAAGAAAAGGTATAATTATTTTTAAGATTTTTAATTAATAAATATAATGTTAATTTTAAACCAATGAATTATAATTTCAGGGCAAAAAAAATCGACCTCATCAATGTAAATTGTGTCCCAAAGCATTTGCTCAAGCACGATCTTTGGCAAATCATGAGGAAAGACATAATAAACGTGTTAACGATGTCCCAAAGCGATTTTTGTGCGAAATCTGTAGTAAAGTGTTTGCTCAAAGTGGATCGTTGGTAGCTCATATGCGTACACATACAGGGGTAAAACCCTATGTTTGCAATGTCTGTAGTAGAGCCTTCACCAAAAGTACATATTTACAATTACATCTTAGAACACATAGTGGAGAAAAACCATATACATGTCAATATTGCAAAAGAGCTTTTGCTCGTGCAAATACTTTAGCTAGGCATATTACTATGCATACTGGAGAAGCTAAGTACAAGTGTCAAATCTGTTCGAAATCTTTCAGAAGATTAACATCATTAAATGAACACACATATACGCATACAGGACAAAGGCCTTATGCTTGTAAGTTTTGTTCTAAGAGATATAATAATGCTGGATCATTGTATGCTCATACTAAAAAGTGCAAAACCTTACAAAATAATGTACCAATAAATACAACACCAAGTACAATGCTAGATGTAACAACAAATGCATCCAGCTACCCAGTTTCTTTAGAGTCAATTGATAGTACATTAACACCACAAAGTGACAATCTTAGTGATAATATTGCCAATAATGTTCCACAGCTTTTAATTTTTACGGATAAAAAATTAGAGGAAGCAATAGCTGAAACAATAACTGATCCTTCAGCATGTCAATTTATGATAGCAAATGTACATAGTCAGAAACCAATGCCTACTAATATACTTGAGCCATTTCCAATTCCAGAAACTGATATTTACAATTTAAATTCTAAACAATTTAAGGCACCATATTATGGATTATATCCAAGTATGTAAAAAGTGTAAAATTTTTATTGAAGTGATTTTTTACAAAGGCTTTTTCTTGTTATATGAGGGTGGAAATATTTGCTGTACTTTTTTTGTTTTCAATTTTTACACATAAAGATGTAATTTTTTGTTTTAGATAATGATTTATATCAATTTTCATGGCAATATTAGACTGGTTAATGTTTATTTGAAACAATTAATATTATTATGTTGATAAAGAGGTTGCCAACTTTTAATCACTTTTTTGTGATAATTTAGAAGACTAAGTATGTACAATATAGATATTCATAGATAGACCATGAAGTTAATTATTATATTGAGATAATTTACATATGTGAATTAATGAAGTTCCATTATGTGCATTTTTTTACTATTTTTTTACAAAAAAAAAAAAATACCTGGCACACAAAGAAGACACACTTTAAATGAAACAGTTGTATATTAATTAAATAGAAAAAAGTTGTTTTTTCTTTTACTATTGATGCTGGTATTTTTTTAAATAAGAAGACTGTTCGAAACATATTATGTAAATATAAACAAATGTATGTATCAAGTCATTACATTATATATTGTTTTAAGTAGCTATTACAAATAGCTAATACAAATTTAAAAATCACAAGTGAGATTCATAATATTTTATAATAAAGATGTTTTGTAAAAAAAAGTACTGATTTTTTCCTCGCCTACAAAATAATTTTGTTTTTCTGTTTCAGTAGCCTAAAAATGCATATGTGAACTTGTGAACTGAATGTAATATACATGTATGTATGTGTGTATATATGCAGTCGCGGTCGCGTTTATATATATTTCACATGCTTTGCACTTGAACTTGAAACAGCATTTACTTACATCATTCAAGAAATATACTTATACGTTTCAAGTTCATTTGCCGTAGTAATATAGTGCATTATTAAATTAAGTTATTATCGCAGTGTGACATTATGTATGAAAGGTTTAAAATTATAAAAAATTTTTAACTCTTTTAAGGTTAGAATGGTTTTTTGTTTTGAATTACTGTGATTGAAAAATTAAAATATCAACAATGGAAAAGAAAGACATTCCTTTATTCTCGTACAGTAATGAAGATTTAAATTTGAAAATACAAAATAAAAATGAAGATTCAAAATTAGATATTGCATTAAAAGAAAAATGGAGCCAAATTGAACAAAATAATGTTCTCCGATATTCTGTAAAATCTCAACAGTGTAAAGTCCTTGAAGGAAAATATAATTTTTACGCTCAGGTTTGTTAATAAATTAATATCCTAAATAAATTAATATCTTAAAATTGAATAGTAAAACTTAATTTTATTTCAGTTAAATACTGAAAGAGCAACGATGAGGAGAAAACCAGAAGAAATTACATCAATGTTTCAACCATTCGATCCTGACAAATTCAATTTTAAAAAAATATCACATAAAGAAATATTGTTTGATATCGATAAAGGTGACGGTAATAATATCATAGCAGTCAATGTAAGTCCTATACTATGGAGTCACTGTCTGTTTTTACCACAACGTTTTGAGGGTCTTCCACAACAAGCAACCCTTTACAGTTTTCAAAAAGCTGTAGAAATTCTCCTCCTAAGTAACTCAGAGTGAATATCTATTTATGTAAATTTTCTTTTCATTTTTCATTAATTCATGTATAAAAATATATCTTTACAATATTTTATATTACAGAAACATGAGGGTACTTTTTAATAGTTTATGTGCAAACGCATCTGTAAATCACTTGCACTGGCATTTTTATTATTTGGATCATCGTATGTTACTTGAATGGATTGTAAGTATAGAAAAAAAAAAACTAAAATGATATAAGACTATATAAATTTGAAATATATATGAAATAATATTATTTCAGCCATTAAAACATTTGGTTGGCTTTGTCCATACTCTTGAAGAATTTCCAGCTAAAGGATTTTGTATAAAATTTTCATCATTTGAAAATCAAAGTATTAAGGAATATGTTATTTATGCTTATAAACTAGTTACTTGTCTTCAAAACAATGAAATTGCTCACAATATTTATATTACACGAGCTAAAGCTGACAAAGACAAAAAAGAATTTGATGACATTCGCATTTACATTTGGGCAAGAGAACCTAGTTATGGTGCAAAAAATACTGAGGATTTTATTATTGCTGCATGTGAAGTTTTTGGACACTTACCTATTAGAAGTAAATTATTTTTTTAATTATTTTAATAATTCATAAATTTATTTATTTGTAACTTAAATTTTTTCTATTTTTTTTATATTTCAGCAAAGGAAGCATATGAGAGAATAAATGAAGAATATGTTAGTAAATGTTTGAATGATACTACATGTGATGCATTTTTATGTGCTAAAGAAAAAATTATACAGGCTCTACAAAATAATGTAGAAAATAATAAATCATGTGATATATGAAAGTGCAAAAGAAATGTTGATTAGTATAATTTAATGTAAATAATAGTATATTTTAAATTAATTTATTGTAAATTAAAATATATTTTTAATCATTCAATAGTTAATAAAAAAAATTTTATTTTTGAATTCAAACTACATTTATTCTTTATTTCTTAGCTAATCCTTTTTTTAATTATTTTTTTAACGTCGCTGTACTTATGCTATCATTGTGATGCTAATTAGCGACATAGATAGTCAGTGTGTTGGTGAACAAAGCACATGTAACGTACAGCGGCTGAGGGTGGGATTCGAACTCAGATCCTCGAGATTACGAATCCACCACTCTACCGAATGAACCACTGACAACCTCTATTGATACAATATATGATGTTTCTATAGTAACGAATTTTCTTCTATTTTATGATTTGATATTATATATTGGGTTAGTAAAGTTAGTAAAATAAAAAACTAGTTTAATAAAATAATAATAATGGATGACGATGGTAAGTTTTAAAACGTATAAAATATTTAAAAATATTAAAAAAGTAAATAATATTTACGATTTTATCAAAGAAACTGAATCGGATTTTTACGGCGAGTATGAAGGCGAAGGTGAAACAGAAGGTTCAGTATCAACTTACGTGGAATCTTATCATACGGAAGATTTTATATCGCAACCAATATTATCTGAATACGGGACAGTACCAATTGATATTTTGGAATTTCAGTATCCTTAAAAAAATAAAATAAAATCACTAAAAAAATAATTCTAAGATAACCTTAACATAAAGTTTAGTCATTCCTTTGGCTATGACTGCCGAAAACGATTTAATCTCTGTGTGGTTGAACCTGATATATTAATATTTGCTTCTGGTAATTTAATTCATTTTTACGACATTGTAAAAAATGATATTACGTTCAGACGATGCTCTACTGGTGGTGGTATTGGTCACATTACTGTATGTATTTTTATTTATATTTTAATATAAAAAACTTTTTTTTATTTATCATTTATTAATTATTTATTTTTTTAAAGTAAATAAGTATATAAATAAATTTTAAAAATCACGCGTTTATCGAATAACAAAAAGAACAAAGTAGTAAATTGAAATTAAAGTGAAAAGGAATATCTCGAGTTTAAATCTAAGGGTTGCAGTTATCTGTCATTTTAGAGTGGTGTGTCCCCTATAGATAATATCAATGTCAATCCCAAATGATTTCTAGCTGGGGAAAGCGTATTTCCGAAATCCCGTAGGGTATCTTGACATGTCTTTTAAATCTTTAGAAATATTTAAAATACAGCTTTCTAAAAGGTTTTATCTTGAAAGAACACTGAGAAAAATAAAAGCCAATGCCTGTTAGTTTTGTGGGAAATATTTGTTTTAGAATCTTTCTTTCTTATGCGAGCCTCATTTTTAACGCTTGAAAAATCGTATCAAATGATGTTTATGCATTTTTTTAAAAATACTTATTTTATTTTATTTTTTGTATCAATAAAAAAATGTAATTATTTTAAAATAAAAAAAGGACTATTTAAAATTTAGAAAAATCCAAAATTCGATCACATTGCTATCGGTGAAAATGGAATTGATCCGCCTATAATAATATACGAGTGGCCTAGCATGGAAATAGTAACTGTTTTAAAAGAAGGCACAACGCGTTCTTTCTCTCATTTACGATACAGGTAAATAGCTTTTTTATTACTAAAAGGCGCGGTTGCACTTAAACTAGAAAAATAAATTGTAACTGCTGTATTTTCTAAATTAACATTGAAAGATAAAGAACATTTGCTTAGACGATAGTTATATTTTCATTTAAAAAATAAATAATTAAAATAAAACATCGTGACAAAATATTTTAGTCCAGACGGTTTACAATTGGTATCTCAAGGTGGCGATCCAGATTATTTAATAACAATATGGAATTGGCGAAAATCAAAAATTGCCTTACAATGTAAATCTCACGGACAAGATGTTTATAATGTCATTTTTTCACCAACAATGCCCGGACACATGACTTCCTGCGGTTCTGGTCACATTAAATGTTGGAAAATGGCCAAAACTTTTACCGGTCTTAAATTACAGGGTGAACTTGGTAGATTTGGAAAAACTGAAATTTCAGATATCATTGGAGTTTATCCGATGCCCGATGAAAAGGTGATATAAATCCCTGGTGGAAATTGAAACGTTTTTTTTACCATTTTTTGGCCAGTAGAAATGAAAACGCTTTTTTTAACATTTATTGGCCATTTGTTTGGCATTTTTATAACTAATAACCTCAAATTTTTATACACACCATTTTTAATGCTCACATTTCTACCAGGGATATGCGTATAATTATATGATTACAATTGTCAGATTCAATATAACGCATTTTTAAACCAACAAAGAGAATGAATTGTATTCATTTCCAAAATTTTCTTCTGAATTCAAGATATTTTTTTTATAAAAATTTATGAAGAAAACTATTTAGTAAAACACATGTTTTTTATAAGCCGCATTTTTTGAATTTTTTAAAGCTTTACATCTACTTAAAGATCATGCAGTTTTTCTAAACTAATTATTTTATTTTTACTAAAAATGTAAAAATATTGAATTCGTTTAAAAGTTATGATAACGTAGAAATTTAACTGAAAATTTTAATAAATTAAATATAATTTTTTTATAGTATTTGAGCGAATTGAGTTTCTTTAACTATTTTTTAATAAAAATCTTAAAAGTGAATGGTTTAAAAACTGTAAAAACGTAAAGCAAAAGCAATTTTTTTAATAAGCTTTAAAATTAAAAAAAAATCAATCGCGCGGAAACGTTTCTTATCTTACTTAGAAAAAGTATTCAAAAGCTGGAAAGAAGTAAAAGATTTAAATAATTATGCAGTTATCTTGTCAGTAAAAAACATAAGCTCATTTTTATTAGTTTTATATGAATAATAATTGAACATTGTATATACTTATCTACAATAAATTTCAAGTTACATATTAAATTAATTAGGCGTGCAATGCGTTCTCCTTGTAAGTATACCGTACATATGTATATACACGTATGCGCATTGATCGTACATATAAAAACGATTGAATTTCTAATTAAAGCTTTGATTAGTGTAACATAATTCATAAAAATAAATGCGAATGTTTATGGATATCGATAAAAACTTTATAAATTGCTAGTAAGCTATTAATTATTTATTTATTACATGGAATCAGGTTTAATTGCATCATTGATAACTATTATAGAACACAATTTTATATATATGTATAAATATATAAAATCTATGTTATAGATTATCTCTGGCTGTGAATGGGGCAACATTTTGGTTTGGAACGAGGGATTAATTAAAATCGAAGTAATGAGAAAGAAAGGAAGATCGTGTCATGAAAGTTATATATCACAATTTGAATACATAAATGGAGAGTTAATATCAATAGGTAAATTAAGCCAAGTAACATACTCGAAGTAATTTCTAGGTCAAGATAAAATGATTATTATTTTATTTTTTATTATTTTATTCTTCTTATGGCGCGTGTGTGATTTTTATTATTACTGTGACACACAGGTACCGATGGCTGTATAAATGTATGGTATTATGAGACAATTGATCAGGCGGAGCCAACGGAAGAAAGTCATTTCCTCGAGGTTGAACCAATTTATGAATTTACAATAGGAGGCCAATCGGACGATAATAACTCTCATCATCGTCGTGCTATGCTCATGCAGATTCAAAAAAAAGATCCTACTGACCCTGATAATACTTTATGGTATGCTCAGGTAAATTATACTTACTATTTTCCTTTTCTTTTTTTTTATTTTTATTTTCCTATTCTTCAAGCGTTTTTTCATCTTGCTCACATTTCTCGTTTACTTCACATTCAACTTTTTTTCCCATTTACAAGAAAAAAAAATTATTAATTAATTCAAAGTCATACATTTACAATTTTGTAACACAAAGTCGCATATCTACAAAGACAATCTTTTTTTCAAGATATCCTTGTATTTTATTTAACATTCTCTCATAGAAAAAAAAACTTAAAATATTCTAGGATGGAAACGGTGGAATATGGCTTATCGATTTAAATATTTTGCAAACCCCAAAACCTGCTGAAAAATTATTAATTTGTCATGCCGGTAAAATTGTCGATATGGACGTTGCAGATTGGGGTCCTTACGCTGCAACAATTGGAGAGGATGGATGTTTACATATTTACGATTATTATGAAAAAAAATTAATTTTAATGTATCAATTTCGAGACATTGGTTGTTGTGTTGTTTGGTTACCAATTGACGTAAGTGTTTATGATGAATTTATAATTGAAATTAAAGAAAAAAAAAAGATTTATTGAATACTTTTTTAATTTATTAAGGAAAAATATGAAATTTATTCGCAATTAGTATCATAAAGAGATTTAAGTTTTATAGTTTTTTAAGAATTCTTATTTTTTAAATACATAACTTAAAATATTCTTTGAAAAAATAATTACAAAAAATAATATGCCTGTAGATTTTTGTGCATCAACTCTTAATATTAATAGAATACATATGTTTTTTTTTGTTTTTATTTTATTTAACGTCGCTGTATTTATACTATCATTGCGATACTAATTAGCGACGGAGATCTTCAGTGTGTTTATGAACTTCAGCACATGTATCGTATACAGTGGTGCTTGTATCAATCGGCGGAGAGCGGGATTCAAACTCGGGACCACGAGATTAAGAATCCATCGCTCTACCGATTGAGCCACTGAGATCTCTAAAATTCAAGAATATAATTGTAATAGATTTGAAAATATTTTTAAGGTAGAACAAAGCGGGTTGACGTTAATTTGTGGATTTTCAACTGGAGTAATTCGAATGATCAGCATAAATAAATTAGAATCTAAAAAATTGGAAATGACCGGTGAAAATATAACATTGACCCAAGCAATCAAACCACATACTCAAAGATTGACGCGTATGACACTAAATCCATCTCATAAGTATATAACATTTAAAAAAATGACTTTTTTTATTATTTAATTAGAAATGAATGAATAAAATTTTGAATATTTTAGTATTTTTGTAACTGCAAGCGAAGATACTACTATTTTTGTATTTAATATTAAAATCGAAACATCATACCCAAAGTTGGTGCCCATTGGATATATCGAATTACCCTCGTTTGCCACTTTCATAACTTGGAAACCAGATCACGTAAGAATCTTTAAAAAAAATTATATTCATATTTGAAATTTAAAAAAGAATCCTGTATTTTAAAATTTCAGCCGACAACGATATTTGTTGGTTGCTTATTAGGAGAATGCGTTCAAATTGATCTTCCCGAAGAGCCGCAACCGTATACAACCATATCCTATAGATTGACCGAATGTCAACCAATTATTTTTAATTTTATATCTGTCAAATCTTCTATAATAAGAGAAGAAGCTCGTTTAGATACGGAACGACTGAAGGCTCAACAAATTGCTAAAAAAATGCAAGAGCTAGAGAAACTTAAGGAAGAAAATCCCGGTCTTGAAATTGATGAACAAACGTTTTTGGGTAAAGGGTTAAATAAAATAAACGTTTTAATGATATTTATTAAAAGTTCAACCTATTGAGTAATTAATTTTTATTGATAATCAATAGAGTCAGCTTTAGCAGAAGAAATTGCATTACCTGAAATCTACATACCAGAAATTCCAAATAGAGTGCTAATTGCATTTTATACTAATAGAAATACTGTGCTGTTAAGTATGGCTGGTTACGATGCCGGATATACGTACGAATATTCTTGTCCGGAAATCGATCACGAAATTGAAAATGTTAATAATACAATAATTACTGACTGTGATGATGAAGAAATTCATAGCTTTTTATTTTAGTATTTATCGTTTTTCATAAAATTAATTTTAAAAATTAACCCACTCACTGCAACTTTTTTATGAGCATTTTAAGCTAAAATTCATAATAAAAAGTTATTTCTTATAAAATTTTAAAGCAAAAATAAA
The DNA here is from genome assembly GCA_017163975.1 of Anastatus disparis. Classification (NCBI taxonomy): domain Eukaryota; kingdom Metazoa; phylum Arthropoda; class Insecta; order Hymenoptera; family Eupelmidae; genus Anastatus; species Anastatus disparis. The sequence goes on from JAFFSR010000226.1 coordinate 9,161,798, forward strand.
ATTAAAAAAATTTGAAAATTTTATCATTTTTTTTTTGGTTTTCAGTATTACAAATTATATTTTAGTAATTCTTTTCGACTAAAATATATTGTGTATTATAAGAAAATTAAATGTTAAAAAAATTTTTTGATTGATTGTAGATTAATTATAATCAATTATTGCTGAAAGTGGTTTGGCTACTACAGTAATCAAATTCAGTGAGCGGGTTAATATATGTATTTTTAAAATACAACTAATTATTGATTATTTTCTCGTAGTAATGATCGAAAATACATTATTTTCGGAATGAATAATGGCAGGATTCGTGTATGTAAACTTAATCTCGAAGACGAGGCAGATTTTTCTAATTATTGGATCTTGTCAATGCACGATAATTATAACGGTATTATACCAAGCATGCGATTGAGTTACGATAATAAAATGCTACTGACTTGCGGTCACGACGGGAATATTTTTTCATTTATTATTCATGATATTGAGCCTCCTCCAAAAGTACTGGTTCCAAAAGTCGAAATAAATCCCGAAATTGTAAGGCTTTATTACTCAAATATTGTTAAAATATCTTCTAGATACTAAAATTTGAGCAAAAAAATAAGAAGTGTGTTTTAAAATTATTTTTTGTTATTACACGCAGTAAACATTTTTTGTGTAATTTTAAAGAACAAAAATTTTTATCAAATTCACATGTAAATAAAATATATACTTTATTATTTAAATTATCCTATAACTTAGAATCACATATTTTATTATTTGTAATTGTGTATCAATCATAAATCATTGTGTTGCAATTTTTATTTTAAAACCCATAAAAAAATTATTTATAAATTTTAATACAAAAAAATTTGTGTTTTACCTAAAAAACAATTTTGTGTGTTAAAACTGCAAACATTTTTTACAGTACACATAGAAAATAAATAATTTTGTAATCTTAAAAATACTGACATTATAAAGATTTATTTTGATGATTAAATTAAATTCGTAACATAATTTAGCCTACAACTGATGTAGCAGATATAGAAGAGCCGGATTATTTAAGCCTGGAACAGGTTATCGTAAAAACCGAGGAGACTCGAATAATGACCGAAGCGAAGCGTGAAAAAGAAAAAACAATGGCAATGTTGCGCCAGTTAACCGAAGAATATAATTCAATATTAAAAAAGTATATTTTATGCTTGAAACAAAAACAAAATTTATCTTCCAACATTAATTAAATAATGTTAAATTAAATAATATATTATTTAATATTGGTTTTCATAACAGAAACAATAAACTGCCATTATCACAAAGACTTACCGACGAAGAATTGGAACTTGATCCTAGAATAACAGCAGATCTTAATGAGAAACTACAGGCTCAAATGGATTTGGTTTATAGAAAGTTGGAATACGAAGTGGAAAAAAGTAAGCTGAGATTAAAAAAATTAATGGATCATTTTATCGAGCCAATTACTTGTATACCATTTGCCATTAAAAGGATACTGTAAGTGAATGTTAAATGTTATATATACTTATATTGTTGAAAGTTGAAATGGAAATTAAAAAAAAGGAAAAACTTTTTAGAAATCTAAACTATTTTTTTATTTTAATAGAAAGCCTGATACAATGGTACATTCGTTGCGTGAATTAAAATTAACCGGAGATTATGCCTTTGAACGAATAAAACCGGTGGAATTAGAAGATCTTTGTCACTATGAAAGTAAGTGAAATTCAATAATTTTTTGTTTAAACCAATGGAAAGATTTACTAATTTAGAAAAAATTTTTCTTAATAGGAAGGATTACGGATGTTTCCGCAAGCTTGTCAGTAAGGTTGTTAAAAGATTATAAAAAAATTATTATTAGTAATAACAAGTACGTTAAAAAATGTTTAAACTTTTTTTTTGTTACAGAACTGAAGATTTAGACATTGACTATGATAATGATGAAGTAGAAAGTCCAACTATGATGGAACCTTTAGAAAGTTTTTTAAAGGGTTTGAGTCCTCGCACTATTCAATATCATTTGGGTGATGAAATCAATCAAATGTTAAAAAAATATCGAGCTCTTAAAGCAAAATTAGAAGAACAAGAAGAAGAGGTAAATTAAAAAAAATTATCAGTTAAAAATAAAAGTGATAAATCTATTGAATTTTTTATTTTCATATTGCAGTGGAAAATTTTACAATCGCAAAAACCAGATCCAAAAAAAGTTAATCCGGATGATGAAAGGGCAATTGAATTCGCGAGAAAAACAATCGGCGATTATAAATTGAAAGCGTCGTTAAACTTAGATGCAGATATTGAAGATCGGCCGACTGTTGCTAGTAAATACAAAGAAATTATAAACTCCAGAAGAAAGGTTATTTAAAATTTCATGTTTTTTCACCGTTTATTAATTGTAAATTTAGTTTTTAATTATGAAACGATCGAAAAAAAATTGAATCTAATATTCTAGATACATGTACGTCGAGAAGAGTATAACGATAAGCTTAGATTTTTAAGAGAAAGAAAAGTTGAACTGAAAGAGGAAGTTAAGAGTTTAATTAAAAAATTAAAAAATATTCATGCCGAATTACCACATCAGTGGATAAAACCGTTGCCGCATCCACCTGTTATTGATGAAGAAGTTGAATTTCCAGAAAAAAAGCTGGAGGTATATTCAATAATAATTAAAAAAATAATTCATCTTTTCCTTATTATTAATTTACAAAACATTAATGTTTTCCTTTTTTAATTTTATCAATATTTATATTAAAAAAATATTTTTATTTAAAAAATGACATAAAAACCATAAAAATTCTTCTCATTTTAAAACACTCTTTTCATGCTTAAAACATAAATTCGATTACGCTTACTGAAATTCCTTAAATCTAAGAAAAAAAGAGATAAATAACTTAATTCGTTCAGCTCGAAGAATACACGTCGGCAGCAGAGCTTGTAAAAGAAACAAAAAAACGAAGGCAATCCGCTAACATCGATTTACCTGTTGATGAATTCGACGAGGAGTACGAGGTACTTTTACTTGATGAATCTTATTTTCGACCAGGTAAAAATCTTAATATCATCATCGGTGAAAAAAGTAAGCTACCAGAAGACATTAAAACGGTTGAGTGTACAGTATCGCCGGATGTTATTGCTGCTTTAGATGAGGCTGAAAAAGCTGATACTAAATTAGGTAGAACATTTTATTCATACATGTTTTTTTCTCTATTTTACTTTTCTAATAGTTAACGGTTTTATTGACTATTATATCTAACATTTTAATAGTACTTGAAAAGATAATAACGTATAAAACATTTTTTAATGATGGATTAAATTTCATCTTAATTTTAAAATCTAATCATAATACGCAAAAGAAAAAAAAATTTTTAAATATTAATAATTTCTAATAAGTGCAGTTTTTATTTAATGATTTCGTGTTCTTCATATTTAAATGAAAGATATAAAGTTGATGATGGTGTAATTTCAAACTGTACTGTACAATCAAAGTACTGATTAAATAAATTGAAAAAATAAATAAATAAATAATCTAGAGCGTGAAATGAAACGCGTAAGAGCAGCTAGAAAACGACACGAACAAGATGAAATACTTGAGTATGTAAGCAAAAGTTACGAGACATTTGACGAGGAGCTCGATACGCTTGAAAAGGTCAGATTAGAAGTTGTGCACGAAAGTGTTTACATGAATCTTTATTTATTAACGATGCATCAAGAGTTAATTATCCTCAAAAGATTCGAGGGCATGGAAAATGAGCTGTCGAACAATGTCAAGGATAAAAGTAGATCCAAGATTAAAATTAACAAAATGGTATTGGAAATTTCAAACTATTTAAGGAATATATTTTGGTGTGTAATTTAATGAACCTTTTTTCATTTTTGTAGATACAAAAATCAGTGTTAAGGATTGATGAAAAAAATAATTTCATTATTAAATTACAAGAGAAAATAAAAGAGAATCAGATGCGCTATTTAAATTCCGTCAGTGAAAATAAATTTTACATATTTTTCAAAAGGATATGCAAAAAAAAGTACAAGCCTCCTCGGCCCGCTGATGGTAAGATTATTTTTAAACTTATTCTTTCAATAGTTATTTATTTTTTTTTATTTTAATTTAACGTCGCTGTATTTATGCTATCATTGCGATACTAATTAGCGACGGAGGTCATCAGTGTGTTTGTGAACAAAGCACATGTATCGTATACAGTGGTGCTTGTGTAAAACTCGACCGAGAGCGGGATTCGAACTCGAGACCTCGAGAACACGAATCCATCGCTCTACCGAGTGAGCCACTGAAGACCTTAAGAAACATTGAATAAAAAGTTAATTATTTAAGAAACATTGAATAAAAAGTTAAGCAACCAATATTTAATAGAGATTATTCTTATTTCAAACCACATTATAAATATTAAAATAAATCTTGTACCTATATTTAAGTTAAAAAATAAAATTGAAAGCATATAATCATTAACTTAATTGACTAGCATCGTCCTCATCGGAATCATCGGAAGACGAAAGTAGTTCAGAAGAAGAAGAGGAAGAAGTGGATGTCGGTTCGAGCGACGAGGAGCGTGATATTACACTTGAAAACTTAGATGAAAATATTTGCCCTGAAGGCTGTAATCGTAATTTATATGAGGAAGCATTTGCCGTGCGGGAAAAAAGATACGAGATGGAAAATCGTATTAAAGATGAATTAAGATTGATAGAAACATTGCAGAAAGATCTCGATGAAAAACGTAAAAGTCTTAAGACTATTGAAGCTGAATTACAAACGGATCAAGACAAGCTGGAAACATTTTTGGTAATAATGAATATTTTTTTTAACTTTGTTGATTAAAATTTACATTGAAGTTATAAAAATTTTATTTTTTTTTGACAAAAATGTAAGTTATTAGTCGTGAGGTTTCAGTGGTTCAGTCGGTAGAACGTTGGATTCATAATCTCAAAGACTCGAGTTCAAATCTCGCTCTCAGCTGATTGATACAAGCACCACTGTACATTACATGTGCTTTGTTCACAAACACACTGAAAAACCTCCATCGCTAATTAGCATCGCAATGATAGCATAAATAAAGCGAAATTAAATTTAAAAAAATGGTTATTTGTCAAAACACATTCATTATGTTAATTTTTAAATTATACCATTGATATAAATAAAAAAAAATTTTTTAATATTTTATATAGCGTGAAAAACAAAGACAATTAAACGACATAGATGTTACAGTTATATTAAAGCTTCATCAAATGCAATGCTTTAATGAGGATGACAGTGCTGAAAAAATTCAAAATTGTGTTGTTTTCGATAAAGTTAGATTGTCACAGCTCTATGCACGAGTAGGCGAGCTACAAAATGAAACAGCCGAACAATTAACGAAGCACAAGTAAGTAATATTATAAGTTAACTGTATAGAAGGATCTTACCTTATTGCAAAGAGTTAATACTTATAATCAAAGCAATGATTTTTGGAGAACATAATAAATTAACTTGTAATGAGATTCATAAACATTATTCTCATAAATTTTCAAGCAAATTCATTTATTAGTTATATAAAATTTTTAGTTCTCTTATTGGAATAATAATAATGTTAAAAATTGAATGAATGACATATTGTATTTTATTATTATATTGCTAATGTATTTAATTTTCTAAAATTATTGCATTAATTATAATTATTAATGCAATTGCTCATCAATTTATAAGACAGTTTATAAGATCCTTCTATGCAGTTACGTCTTAATAATTCATAATGAATTATATTTATTAATTTATTGAATGTTCTCATTTTATTTTAGGAATGATAGACACCGTCTTACTAAAATGAAGGCCGATTGTGAATCAATGAAAAGAGAATTAGAAGATTTAAAAGGAGAAATAAAAAAAGAAATGACACAAAAATTTGGACAGCAAGTATCGTTAGTTTCTTTGTACGAAGCCGTTTTACGAAGACTAATTTATGACATCAAAGCCGATACTAGTTCTCTTATTAAAGTTTATGATGAAAAAATTAAAAGTAAGAAATTTTTAATACAAAATATGAATATAAAATCTATTGGTACATTCGAAACTTTACAGATATTAAGACTGAATACAAACAAAATCTTCAAATATTAAAAAGCTTGATTGAAGATAATACGCAGAAATTAAGCTTCATGACAGTTTTGGAAGAAGAATTATTGAAACTTCAAAAAACTTTGAAAGTTAAGCTTATACCTGAGGTAATATTGATCAATACTGATGTTTTGTGAATAGGTTTACAAATTCTTGAAAATTTATATTATATTTTAACATTACAGGAGGAAATAACTAAAATTGAATCACAATATGAATGTGATTTGAATAAACTCAAAGCTATGTTAAAAAATCAGGAAAGGCAAAAAGAATTCTGTTAAGTTTCTGAATTTGTCATACATATATAGACTTTAGAAAAAAAATTACAATCAATTTTTGCAGTTTTTCAAGCTTTTTAAAATTTAATTATTAATCTTAAAAAATCAGCAAAATTAAAATTTTATATTCAATTTCTAAATAATTTCTTGAATATTAATTATTTAACAATAATTAACGAACTTATTATTTTCTTTTCAAAATAAATTCGTAAAGATATGAAGAATTTAAAGAGATCCAAAACTTTAGCTCCGATTGATCAATCAAAATCAAAAGTTGATAAAAATAGGACAATTCTAAAGTTTGAAGAAATAGAACAAGATGTAATAAAGTATGATGAGATCGATGAAAAATTATCAAAGGAAGATACATCTGTAAGCCAAGAGCCAACATTTTTGATGGATGATAGCGAATATTATAAAAAAATAATTGCAGTATGTATTTTCATATAGTATTGTTTTCTATGAAGCGATTCCATTAAATTTATTTTTCAATTATATTTTCATAGATACGACATTTATTATCACAAGTTGCTACAGCAGATGAGCCAAACACTAAAGAAACAGTAAATAGAATGTTAAGGGAAATAACTGATAAATTACAAAAGGCTGGTTATTGTAAAGAAGAAATAGAAAAAAATATCAGTGATATAATGAATGTGCAATATGAACATCAGGATTTATCTCAAGTTTCAAGCAAAGAAACTTTTGAAACGCTCAGTGATATTATCCATAAGTAATTTTGCTATGTTAAATTTTAAATAAAAATAAAAATTTCATTTTAATTTTCTTTGGTTTCACTTTTATTTTTAAGTTTTTTGGATCCATAAATATATAAATAAATTACTTTTTAGACACAGATCAGAAACGAGGGAGTCAACAGCTAATGAAGAAATAAAACGAGAAGTTCGCGATATATTGAACGATTTGTTCAAAAGTGTAGGCATTGAAGATGAAAAAGGAGATGTAGCACAAAATATAGTACACAAATTAAAAAAGAATAAGAACATTAATTCCGCATTGAAATACATTTTGCAAAAACTCCCTTCGGACACAGATGATGAAACAAAAATAGCGCTTTCCAAACCTATCAAACAAACATTGGTGAAAATAATAAAACATATTGAAATTGAAGAAATCGAATCAGTGGAAACAGTAAGTATCGGCATAAAATGTACTTATAAAATTCATTTTTTTGAGCTGTTGAGTGGCTTAGTCGGTATAGAGCGTTGGATTCGTAATTTCGGGGTTCTGAGTTCGAATTCCGCTCTCGGCAGCCGATTGATACAAGCACCACTGTACGTTACATGTGCTTTTTTAACAAACACACTTACGAGCTTCATCGCTGATTAGCATTACAAAATAGCATAAATATAGCGACGTTAAAGAAGAAAAAAAAATTTATTTGATTTTAACGTAATTTTATTTTTTTTCAGCAAGAAGATTAAAAAGTGTACATGTTAAATTTTATAATATTGCAAACTTACAATAGTTACATTACAAAAGACTGTATATCTAGAAAACTGACAACCGTAAGAAAATACATAAAAAATACCAGACTTTATTAAAAATTAATTTTGCAAAATTCCCATAAAATGCATCGAGATTGATTTTTTTTAATTTTAAATATTGATTATTTATCATTGACATACAACTGTGCGAAAAAAGTATATAGTACCAATTATAATTGATTTCTGAATGTAAATATCATAGATTAGTATATTGTTTGTGTAAATAATTTTGTACTTTAAATTAAAGAAATAAACAATTTTATCAATAAAGAAAGCTTTAATGCCAAATTAATTTATTTTCGTTTAACCAGAAAACGTATTTTCTACCTCTTAAGTAACTCCTCTTAACTATAAGAATATATTCATAATTTTACATTTTTCTTACAGAATTAGCGCATTGCACCCCACGATTTAGGACAGCGGTTTACCCCCGTAAATGTAGCTTGAACCGACTAACTTTCTTTTTGCACTTCTAATGCACCAAACCTTTTTAACTTGGTTTTGTATATTTTTCTAAGTAGAAATATATTTAAAAAATTTTTTTCCGTGTGGGCCGGTAATTATTATAAACTTGTGAAAAAAGTACATGTAATGTACAGTGGTGCTTGTATCAGTCAGCCACCGAGAGCGGGAATCGAACTCGGGACACAAAGATTACCAATCCATTGCTCTACCGAATGAGCCACTGAAGACCTCGACGTTCAAATTTATGGTACTAAAGTATTGTTTTTTAAATAATCTCAAAATTAATTCTGTTACAAATTAATATATTCTTGTTAGAAAAAAAAAATTTATTTTATTTTCTAATGTTTATTAAATTTAATATATTCGTTGTATTTCACGTGCATTGATAAAGCATGTTAAAGTAGTTCTACGGACACTCTCTAATCAATGTAGAGATAAAAAGAATCTGCATGTATGAAAAACATTTTAAAATATTTAAAAAAATTTTTATTATTATTAATAGTTGCATTAAACTGGGATTAACAATAATAAAAAATCATCAAAAATTATTTCAGACTTTGATTTGATTAAAATATTTCAATATTTTACATCAGTATATGTGTTAATGCGTTTTTTTTAAATTTAACATACAAATTATTAAACTCTCGTTTTTCAAATGTCCATTAAATCAATATCAATAAAAACTCTTTCTTTTACTTATTCATGGTGTAAATCTCTTATAAAAACCAAAGTTAAAGTACTTTATTAAAATAATTATTTTTATAGAATTTTACACGATAAACAGCATTGAAACGCTACAGATATTTTCATTACATGACTAACTATAATTTTACCATATTATAATTTTATTTTTCAATCATTCGAAAAATTGTTAAACCTTCTTAATCTAAAGACGAAAATAAAAATTTTTTGTGCACGTAGAAAATAGTATAACAAATGTAATATATAAAAAATTCCTATACTGTATAGCAAGAGTGGGACATTTTCGCATTATAAGAAAAATTACTATATTATATAGTAAATTTTGTTACAGTAGATATGTAGAAAAAAATTTTTAATATTTTGTCAGTTTATTTTTGGATTAAAAATTTTTGAAATTCTTCCTAACGATACTTTTTTTCATTATCTCTAGAAAGAAAGAAAGAATGAACCAGTTTCTATTACAAATCTTGGGAAATTACAGATTTTATATTTTTTCATTTAAAAATAATTATTACACTAACCAAAACTATCTTATATCTTTCTACATTAAGATAAAAAAAATCATTATTTTAATCTACATTTTTCTAAACATTGAAAGTAACTCTCAGGTTGTATAGTAACAACTCAGGTTATTTATTAAAATTTTTAATAAAATTTATGTTAAAATAAATATAAGATAACATAAAATAATGAATTCAAATTAAAATCATAATTATATATATTATGAAACTGATGATTAACTTAATAGTACTATTTTGTAAAAAGTAAATCTAACGTTTATATTTACCCACAGAACAATGGTAAAGTAGGGAATGTTATTACAACCAAATTATAGATGTAGTAACAACGATAAAGAAATAGAATTTTCAATTTTCCTTCTAAAACAAATGATTGTTATAATATTCAATTATTATTTAATAATAAATTATAAAAAATAATTACATTTTAAATTGTTTATGTGAAATATAAATAAAGAAATAGAAAATTCAATTTCTTATAAAATTATAATTTTATTAAAATTAATTAATTATTAAACTGTAAAAAATATAGATAAATTAAAACTTTTGATAAATAAAAATAAATTTACATAAAAGATAATATATTAGTTTAATTTAAATGAAAAATATTGATACACTAATAAATGTAAAAGAAATCGAATGTTTATTTTTAGATTACTATTAAATTATATAAAACATTTTATTTCTACATTTGGAATTAAATGTTTATTAATTTATAAAAGTATAAATTATTGCATTTCTAAAAGTATTGCACTAAAGAAGATTGTCGATAAATGTATTTTTAATTCATTATATTACTGTAACCACCCTTTATATAATAATTTATCAATAAGTAGCAAAACAAATATTGATGATAAAGATATTATCTGGCGACCGCGAATACAACTAGGTCTGTTACAGTATATTATTTATGGGATTTGCGATCAATTAGGATGCCCGGACCGTTGCTTACAAGGCAATGATTGTCTCAACTTTTTAGATTTGCCTTATCATATTAAACCAATTTTTACTGTTATATTTGAAATAAAATTTTTTTTTTATTCTTTGCATATTTTTAAAACAGAATATAAAAATATTCCCTGTCTTCATAATTCTTTGGCAAATTGTAATGTAACTATGTGTAATAAAGTAACTAAGGTTGAATATCAACCTTCAATAGAAAATATACAAAACGTACAGATAAACTTCTAATAATATAAGATCTTTTGTATTGTTGAACGAGTCTAATATTACGTTAATCCAGTTAAATTATTTTTATAATTTTTAATTTTATTTTTAATTTATAGATATAATACCAAAATGCAAAGATTGAAGAGTAAATTAATTTCTTTAATATTTTCATTTATGATTCATGGATAAAATAAAATTGAGTAATACATTTTTGATAAAATATATATTCAAAAATATTGAAGAAAAAAGACCTATAAGAATTTAACATTATGACTTACACCGAAATTTTAGCAGTTTATTTTAAATAATAGTGTGTTTACGGTCGTGTGCTCAAATTGACCTATGCAAAATTTAAACTATGCTATTTATTTTATTTAACGTCGCTGTATTTATGCTCTCATTGCTAATTAGCGACGGAGGTTGTCAATGTGTTTGTGAACAAAGCACATGTATCATGTACAGTCGGTGCTTGTATCAATCGGCTGAGAGCGGGATTCGAACTCGAGACCTCGAGATTACAAATCCATTGCTCTATCGAATGAACCACTGACGACCTCCATAAATTTACACTTTAAAATATTATAAAATTTATAAAAAATCAATTGTGATTTGCGGATTATTTACGGATATTTCTAAATATTTATATTTATTAATAATTATTTGTAATTATTGAAAACTATTCACATTTTATTACAATTATTTATAAAAATTATTATCATGGAAAATTTTATTTTCTATATATAAAAATTTTTGAAAATATAAGTAACTGTTAATAATTGTAACTATTATTTATTATAATAGTTATTTATAACTCGCATTTTTACATTTTCTAACAATTGTTGACAGTCATTCACAGCCATTCATAATTATTATTATGGTTATTTATAGTTATTTACAAAATTTATTTCATATGGATTCATTAAAATATATTTTCAATTTTTTACATTTTCTTTTGTCCACTCAAAAAATAAAGTTTTTATAAAATAATTTATTTAAAGCAGTAACTAACGCGATAGTTTAACTGCTTATTATGTATGAAAAAAATTTTATGATTTTAAACGCGCAGTAATGAGGTATTCTTTAATATTTCGTGGACACGAAAATCTAGGTTTTAAACTCTATCGCAAATGTGAAACTATTTTATTTTAAAAAAATTTTACTCATTCCAATGGCTTCTTGAATTTCTTCCTCTCTCATTAAAGCTGTATGGTTTGTTCAGTTAGTCTTTTAAGCCTCTAGAATCACTTGACTTTTCTTTGCTCATATAATTACTATCTTTTGGATTGCCATGATTACCTTAAGATTTATTAAATATATTATAATTGCATTTTGATTTTTATTAGTAGGTATAATTAGTAATTCCTAGAAAAGTTTGTGTAACGTGAAATAAAAAATTATTTAACTACAAATTATTGTAGTTTTATAAATCATTTATTGTTTCAAAAGATAAAAATTAATAAAAACTTCCAAAACTAATGCAATGTCTTTAAAAATAAATAATGAATAAATTTATTTTTGCATAATAAATTTATTTTAAAATTATTCATATTTATTAACTTTTTAATGATTAAAAATTTTTTAAATTTATATTATAAAAACCATAATTGCCGAAGTAATACTATCTAAAAATTACATACCTGCTCTGTCGCTTCGTCGATTTGAAATTCGCCAAATTCTTATTAGTAAACATTGCGTCATTCAGATTTAACTTTTTCGTTAATAAAAAAAATTAACTTTAATTCATACTATTGCATTGTAAATATCATTCACTTTAGCAACAATATATTATTAATCACAATAAAATAGTACCAGATCCTATATGTATTTTTTATTATCGTTTATAAAACGAACATCTTAATATGGCGATAATATAGTATAGATATAATGGTCCCATTTAAGAATGTATGTTGTTCAGTCCATATACATCTTATAATGAACTAATAATTATAAGCGCCAAAAATGTTTCCAGAAATTTAATGTTAAGAACTATACATTAAAATAGTTTTAAAATTTACATTAATAATAATTATTAATTATTTTTTCTTTAAAATCAATTAATTTCATATTTATTGATTAACCTAGCGAATTTATTTTAACACAAATATTTTGAAAAAAATTTTTATTTCATTTTAATTTTTTATCATTTATTATAGGCGCGAGGGTGCTAAGAGGCGGTGATGATATCGCTAAATCTCGAGAAATTATCAACTACGTCGAAAATAATGAAATTGATAGGTAAACATAAAAAAATAAAATGTAAAATAATAAATGTTTTTATTTTTTTTAGTTTATTAACTAGACGTGGCCAAATTATTTTCTATCATCTAGAAATGAATAATTTGGATATTTTGAAATAGAACGTTACGCATATATGCTGTGAAGAACAATATATCCATATATTAATAAACAATTCCTTCAAAATTAAAAAAAAAAACAACTAACTGAGAATGGTATCGATAGTATGTGGCAACAGAATTATCTATCAGCATTTTTTATCACAACTTTGTTGATTCCAAAAATGTCCGCTTCTACTGGTCAAAAAAAAATAATAAATTTGCTCAATTCGGTTTCAGTTACTAATAATTTTTTTTTGTTTTTATAAAATTAAAAAAAAAGTAAAAAAATAATAAATTCGTAAAAAAAAATTAACATTGATCGTTTTATTATTTTTTTTTTCAATTTTAGAAGGGATCATCATAGATTACACCGACCTAAATCTAAGTCATTCTTCACCACATTGTCAATATGGACAATCAAATTTAGCTATGCTAAATTTTTCAAAAAAATTACAAAAAAAACTTACAGGTATGTACAAAGAGACGTAGCGCGACGCCACAACGAATTTTGCGAGGCTGCTCTTTCTTTTTTGACACTCAGGCTTCTATCAACTTGAATTTACAAATCAAATAAGTGTGCAAGCTTCTGTCTGTTAGGCTGTAACACAGAAAGCATCTTAAAATATTTGTATGTCGACGCGCTACAGCTCTAGGCTACGCTCTCAAAAGTTTGTCAAAAACAGACATAAATATCTAATTTAATTTTCATAGAAGCAAATATTAATGGCATAGATGTAATAATGGTCCATAGAAACTTAAAATATACCGAAATCTCTTACGGAAGTGGATTTTTTTGCAATACATTTAAAGTTTTCCAACAAGAATTACAATTTGCCGAGCAATTTGCAATAAAAAATAATGAGGAAGGTGCTAAGCATACCGTTTTCTGCGCATGCAACAATGTTATAAATGGAGGCTATTATAGGTAAATGTTATATTATTAAAAAAGTAATATTTAAAAATAATAAAATATAATTTCTATTTAAAAAAATATATTTTTTTTTAGGAATATGGTATTAACCACTCCAGCTAATACTGCTTCTGCCGAGGCTTCTGCACTGAGAGAAGACTTGAAGCAAGAAGAACATTCGATTTGAGTGCGATCTGTTTGAATCAACATGAAATCCACTTCATGGAAGTAGAAATTTATTATTTCGGAAAATGGGTGTTTTTTCCTTCACGTAGAGTATCTGTTTAATTCAACATGAAATCCATTAGCGTTTAGTGGATATATGTTTACATCAAACTGAAATCCACTAGCTGCAAGTGGATTTTCCTTTTTTTTATATCCACTTGCGATTAGTGGATAAATTTATTTGAATCAAATATATATCCACTTGCGGCTAGTGGATTTTAGCAAACAGATTCTATGTTTGATTTAAGCAGATCGCTATTATGACGTAAAACGGGAAGAATTTCTGTTAACGGTAAGTGGATTGCACTTGCTTCAAGAGCCGATTTCTCTCAGTGTAAACGGAGAAAATAAAAATGCATTGTTTTACATATTTTATTACAATAAAATAACGAAAGAATAATCTTTTTACACATAATAATTGTTTACCTATTTCAATTTACCACTTAACGGACGTGTTTCGGTCTGCTGGGCTAACATACGAAAAAAGTTTAATTGAAATTGTATTTTCTCAAATTCTACGAGGGTACAAATGAGAATTTTGAGTTTTTTTAAGTGGTACAAATCAAAGAGAAGATTTCTAATTATTTTTTTGAATAAAAATTTAAAACATTCGTGCCAGGACAGGGATTTCACCGCACATGTGCAAAGAGTACATGCATTTGCACTGGTTGACTATTATATAAAAATAACATTTTTATAATGTCTATGAGGGTGCAAATGAAAATATTGTGTTTTCTAAATAGTACAAATCGAAACAAAGATATGTACATTATTTTTTTTTTATAAAAATCAAACATTTTCGTAGGAGCATAGGTTTTCCGATATTTCATTATTTTCACATTATCTCATTTTTCAAGAGGGTACAAATTATTTTAAGGTAATTTTTATAAGGTACAAATAAAAACGAAGCTATATAATTATGTAGTTTTTATTACTGAAATAATTTATTTTCGTGCTAGAGTCTACTCGATTATACAAAGCCGATACTAGTTCACTTTGAAAGTTAAGCTTATATAGCTGAGGTAATATAGATTAATAATTATGTTTTGTGAATATGATTACAAATTCACTAAAATTGATTTTATATTTTAACATACAGTTTAAAAAATTTTTTTTATAGATATAATGCTTTCTCTATGAGAAATCAATTAATTTAAAAAATTTTCTATGAAATGCATCGATATTGATTATTTTTTTTCTATTTGAAATATTAATTATTTAGTTTTAATATGATTTTCATGAAATTTACGTATCGCAGCTACTGGAAATCCATTATTTGTGAATGAAAATCGAACTTTTAAAATATATTACATAGAGTTATCGATACTTTTATGTATGTGAATTGCTACAAATATATATTTATTACTAAAAAGGTTTGAAAAGTTATAATATTATAAAATTTCCAAAAATATCCTCATATGTTTGTTCAAAAGAAATATTTTTGAAAGTTATTTTTTATATTTTTTTTCGCTAGTTATAATGAAATCTTGATTAGATAGATTAATATGTCGCCAATATAAATGCATTAAGAAAATCTTAAGGATTCTGTTATTTTCATTAAGTACATCAGTTTGTTAGTCACCTATTTAGAAAAACCGATCTACAAAATGTAGAATAGCAGGCCTCCCTGAAAGAATTTTTAAAGCAGTTTGTTGTTTTTTTGTACGTTAGAGGCGCTCTTCATATGCCATACGAAACTGTGGTGCGTAGTGTAAGATAGCATTGTAATTAAATCAATAAGGAATACATTGTAGCGAGCGTTTAGAAGCTCAGTCATGCTAGTACACACAGCAGATGCTCCAATATTCTCTTGATGTAGGAGTACTTCTCTTGAGTAGAAATTTTAGATATATTACTTCAATGCGGTGCTAAACCTGATCTTCTTACACACAGCGGAACGTTTCAAACATATGATATCTTCCAGAAACGTGGTAAAGACTTTATTGAAAAATTATTAGAATATAAAGTTAATTTAATGTCAAAAGACAAGGATGGATGGACACCTTTGCACTATATGGCACCTAACCATACTTCGCCATCGTTCATTCATCTATTTGAAAAACTCAATCTTGATGTAAATATTCAAAATTCGATTGGTATGACCCCTCTGCATGGCGCATGGCACATTGAATACGTGAAATTTTTGCTTGATAAAGGTGCAGATATTAATATTGAAGATGAATTAGGATTCACGCCTCTTATTGCAGCAATAGCATTTGAATCTCGTTGCCAAAGTAAAATTAAACTTCTTGTTTTAATGCACTCGATAAATATGACAATTCCAAAAATAAATCGTCAATTCATAAAGCGTCAATTAATAGACCACCATTTTGTAAGTGGTCAATCAATAGAAAATATGCATATGTTAGAAGATATGGCATCCTTTTGTGAAATGTGCATTCAAGAAATTCAGTGTATGAAAGCAACAAAAATAATTGGAAATTGTAAGGCTACGTATTTCAGTATTCTTGCAGATAAAGAACTGCAACTTATAACTTATTTACGGAATAAGGAATTGACAAACCATTTTTATCAAATTAATCTTGAATTAAATTTTCCTATTTATGCTGAGATGATAACAAATCGATTCAGAAAAGCAGCTGATAGATTAATTATGATCCAAAATGCAGTAAAAGTTCTCAGTAAAAATATAGAACAATTAAATAATAATTTACCTATTATAGAGACCATTATTATGTTTTTAAGTAACCATGATTTACAATTATTAATGTAATATATACAGGTTGATAATAATAATTACATATAGCTAAGAAATTAATGTAAATTTTATTATTAATTAAATAAAAAGTTTTGACTATATTTGATTGTGCGTAAATATCTTTTACCTCTCTATAATGAAAATTTTTCAATGGTTAATATGTCAAAATCATGAAGTATAAAATATATTATCTACGGCAGAAAATTGTATAGAAAAAATTACTGTCTTAGATTATGATTGTAGGACATACAGAAATTTGTATAAACAAGTTAATGCATATACTGGAAAATTTACTTTGTGTATATCGAATGTGCGTTATAGCTCCAGCAATTTTTATTATATAAATTTTAAATTATTTCATGTCAATTTACAATCAAGTTTGCCCCATGGTTAAAATAGGAGATAGTAATTTTTTCTAAAGAATTTTTTTCTCTTTTACCGCAATTTTTTTAATTATTTAAAATTATTATAATTCTGAACGCATAAGTTTTTGTGACTGGCTATTTATAATTATGTACATTTATCTGCAAAAATTTTTTCCATGTAAGAAAATATACAAAAGTTTATTTTTTTAACAATGAATTTTACTAATATGTAATACTTCTTTCAGAGTATAACTATCTGTAAATTTCGTTCCAAAACATAATATTTTTAACGAAAATTACTTAAGATCGGGTGCATATTAAAAACTTTTAAAAATAGTATAATACGTATGGCGGTCGGATAGTTACCAATATTGTAGTTTCTCGCAGTTTTAATTTTTATTAGAAATTTTTTAAATATCTCTATGATATGCTTTTTATTAGATATTTGAAAGACTAAAATATAGAAATATTCTCAAAAAATGAGAATCAAGAGTTTAAAATTTGGAAATCGGTAACGTAAACATTTTACATTGGTAATAGAATTTTTTAAACAGACTAGTGCACAGGATTGATTTCAAAAATCTAAATTTTGTTTATTTAGACCTCTAAATTGTTAAGGAATCCTAATAAACTTTTTAAGTGAAATAACATTTTTATAGTTGCTGGAAATAAATGACAAACTTTATTGTATAATTTTCGATCGTGTAATATCCAGAACTATAGAAATTAAAATAAAAAAAGTATTATTGCTAAATATTTTTTTATTAACCACAAAATTAATGAAATGTTATAAATATAATTTTGATAAACATACGTAAAAAAATCTGTTAAAAATGAATGGAAAAAATTTATAAAAATTTTGTTTTGTTATCATTTCAAAATTACATGACAGTATTGGATGATTTTTTTGGTCTATATTAATTGTATACTCATAATATAATTTTTTTTAAATAGCAAACAAAAGTAGAAAGTGATAAAATAATTAAGTTAAATAGTTAATAAAATCAAAGTGATAATTATAGCTAAATACAAAAAGTGAGAAAACTGTTGAATTCTCAAAAATTAAATATTGCATTTTTTTAAATAAAAAAATATTAAAAACCAATAATTAATTTTTTATTTACTGGAATAAATGAGATTATCGTACTTGCTTATTTCTTGAAATTTCAATTAAAGAAGGTCCGGAAATAAACTATTATATTATTAAAATATAAAACGCGTAGCAATCGATAATTATTTGTATTCTAATAAAATATCAATATAATAGATATTTTTTTTTATTTTTTAATAATCTTTTTTTTTACAATTCAGATAGAATATTCAAGTTTTACTTCAATAAAAGTAAAAACTTTATTTCAACACTTGACTTGAAAGTAGCAAATTTTCTCTTAGTATCGAAAATTGAATGTGGTATTTTCGGTCCGTTGTTAAAAAATCGTAATTTTACCACAAAAGCCAATAAAGAATTCTTTAAATTGCATGTTATTTAACCTCGCCTTCGGCTCGGGTGACAATTGAGACGTTCTTTACTTTTTTTGCCAGGTGGAAAATATATTATTAATGAAATTAATTACAAAAATTATATTTTTCTTTTAATTTACAATTAGAATAATGTATAATTTTCAATTTTGAAACTTTTATTTATTGCATTCACTTTCTCATCATCCTCGGGTATTAGCTCGCCCTGCTTTGCTTCGCTCATTCGGGTCGCAATGTTATTTAAACGGACTATGTGTCCTTTTTATTTCCAGATCCTCAATCATAAGTATTGCCAATATGAAAAAAGTGCTTTAAAAAAAATAAATGGAATGACATTATATAAACTTAAAATCAACTTTATTACGGGATTCTAGTGAAAAACATTCTTTTCTTTATTGGATAAATACTAGCGGAATTAATCATATTTGTCTCTATCATTTAGAGAGTGAAGGATTGACTGTTACTTAAGCAATTGACAAATCCGTTACTGGATGCAATAAAAACTCGTGATATAGAAACTTTTAACACATTCATAAAAAATCATCCCAAGAAACTTGATACTGAAACATTAGCTTTATTGCTGATTGAAGCTGGATGGGAAATACACCATACAATATTACTAGAGGACTTAAAAATAACAGAGTTTATGATAATACATGGTTCTGACATTAATATTTGCGATACAAAAGACTACCATGAGTCAGCACTTCACAAAGCAGTTTACAATTGTGACATATGAAAAGTGTTAAATTTTTATTAAAATGTGGAGCTAATCCAAACGTATATGACTGACTAGGTTTTACACCTTTAATCGCTGCAATTGATCCAGATATTCCAGTATCAAATCCTTTTCAATGGCTCCCAATTAGATCCTCTCAGCATCACGCAACACGTATTGAATACGTAAAACTTTTGCTTGATAAAGGTGCAGATGTTAATATTAAAAGCTTTAGGGGATATACGCTTCTTACTGCAGCAATGCTATTTCAACTACCTGGCTGTGGAAGTATAATTGAACTTCTTCTCGATCACGGAGCTATTTTAAACGATGAAACACTAATAACGATACTCAAAAAAGCTAGGAAACCAGAAAATCGTGAAATTGTACAGCCAATATTGGCACGTATTGCTTTAACCCACTCACTAAATACGTCTGTTACTGGAAAAATGAGTGAATTAATAAATCTTAATACAAATACAGCATCCTATTTTGACAAGTGCATTCGAGAAATTCAGTGTATGAAAGCAACAAAAATAATTGGAAATTGTAAGCCTACATATTTCAGTATTTTTAAAGATAAAATTAATTGGCCTCTTGATCAGCGCCAAGCGATCTTAGGCCATTATTTTTAAAGATAAAGAACTTCAACTTATAAATTATTTGCGGAATAAGAAATTGTTAAATCATTTTTATAGAACTAATTTTGAATTGAAATTTCCTATTTATGCTAGAATAATTATAAAACGATTTAGAAAAGCAGCTGATCAACTAATTTTGATCGAAAATGCAGTAAATGTTCTTGTTAAAAATATCGAACAATTAAATGGTAATTTGTATGTTATAGAAATGATTGTTAAGTATTTAGAGAACCATGATTTACAATTATTAATACAATATAATACAGGTTGATAATAATAATTACATATTGCTACGAGATTAATGTAACGTACAAATTTCATTATTAATTAAATAAAAATTTTTCCCTATAAATTATTGTGCGTAAAAATTTTTTACTACTAAATTGCATGTTTATCTCCCTCACTTCCGGCTCGAGTGATAATTGAGACGTTCTTTACTTTTACTCCCTAGATGGAAAATATACTATTTATGAAAATAATTACAAAAATTATATTTTTCTTTTAATTTACAGTTAGAATAATTTTAAGTTTTGAAACTTTCGTTTGTAATTATTAATTACTCAACTCGCAAAGGTTTTATAATTTTTCGTGACAAATACGGTATTATACAGAAATAGTGTTCATAGGAGTTTTTAAAGTTGTTAAAGTTGTTAAATTTTTTCTTTTGGTTTCGCTTTTTTATGGTCTTTTTAACCCCTTTGGAGTATATTAGGTTACAAATAATGTTCGGAGTGAAATCAGCGATCCCAAAACCCTTATACGAGTTTGATTGAATTCCATGGACAATTACTAAAGTTATTCAATTTATACACATATGAGCCACTGCCAATTTCGGCAAGTTTTTTTATATGATCCACTGCCATTTAAGGAGTTAAGTTATCAATAATCAAAATGTAGAATAATAAATAATGATAAAGAATGTAACAAATAAAACTTTTTCTTACATTTTTTAATTAATAATTTTATGTCTTACGATTTAAGAATATTTTAAATATAAGTAGCCATTCTTGTTAACATTAATAACAATCAAAGCCATTTTTTGATAATTTAACCCTTTCAGAACGGAATTATTATTTCATCATGAAAAGTTCTGATAACCATTTAGCTATGATAAGTGTTCATTTATTAAGCAATTTTTGCGATAAATATTTTTTTTTTTTTTTTTCAAGTTTTCTCAGTTTCTATCAAAGATATAATAACTTAGGCCCTCAGTTTGAGATCGAAAATAGTTCACTTCAATCTAATACACATATTTTTTTTACAAAATTTGAAGCCACTTTTGCACAATTTCAAAAAAACCAAAAAATGTCAATGTACATTGTAATGTAGATTGGTTCTGAAAGGGTTAAGACATGTGTTACAAACTGGAGATGATAGTTTAGGAATTCCCATTAATAATCTACATGAAAATAAGATAAAAAATCAATGTAATAAATAAATTTACAAGCTACTCGATTAATAATAAATGTAATTTTATTAATCTTATTTATAATAGAAACGATTTATTAAGTTCTTAAATATCATAAAATATACATAAAACAATTTTTAGTAAGAATTTAATGATTATTAATTTTAACAATATAAATATCATAAATATTTTTTTGACACTCTGTGCGCGAAATTCAATTTCGCGTGCCTTTGTAGCGTACGCAAAATACTGTATTCGGACACACTGTAAGTTGAGCGTGCGCAAAATGATTGAGCGTGCGCAAAATAGATTCAGCGTGCGCAAAATAAACTCAGCGTGCGCAAAATAGATTCGGCGTGCGCAAAATGAATTCAACGGGCGTAACATAAACAGTATGTGAACTGATATGGGGTAAAATTAAAATAACATAATTTTTTTTCTATAGGTCAATGGATTGATAGGCGAAGTTGAAAATAATTTTCACCTTTATTTTATAGTTTTGAAAATAATCTTTCAAAATTTAATGAGATCAAATATATTTTCACAGAATATAAATTTAGTTGTTTTATAAATTGTGTTTTTTTATTTTATGAATTATTATTTATATTTCGAGTCGGGGGCTGCGCCCCGAATCTCAAGACCCCCCCCCTCTTCTGTCTCACTCCGAATCCTTGTAAATTAATATTATAAATAATTGACTCTCTCGATATCAACCTTTATTTTATAGTCTTGACAATAATCTTTCAAAATTTAATCAGATCAAATATATTTTCACAGAATATAAATTTAGTTGTTTTATAAATTGTGTTTTTTTATTTTATGAATTATTATTTATATTTCGGAGGCGGGGGCTTCGCCCCGAATCTCAAGCCCCCTCTTCCGTCTCACACCGAATCCCTGTAAATTAATATTATAAATAATTGACTCTCTCGATATCAAAGCATTATATACAATACTAATGTAAATTCTTATGTTCAAAATAATCGATGTACGCATCGAATTTCGCGCAACTTGAGTCAAAAAATAGTATGTGTAACACGTGCGCTCAACGGGATTTGTCACTCGTGTGAGTTTGGCGCCCTCGCTTCGCTCGGGCGACAAACTCTCACTCGTGCCAGAATCCCTTATTTCGCGCACTTGTTACACAAAATACTATTTTGACACTTTGTGTGTGAAATTCAATTTCTCTTAGCTCTGTAGCGTATGCAAAATACTGTATTCGGACACGCTATAAGTTCAGCGTGCGCAAAATGATTGAGCATGCGCAAAATAAATTCAGCATGCACAAAATGAATTCAACGCGAAAATAAGGAGGTAAAATTAAAATAACATAATTTGTTTTCTATAGGTCAATGGATCGACAGGCGAAGTTGAAAATAATTTTCACCTTTATTTTATAGTTATGTTAATAATCTTTTAATATTGAATGAGATCTAATATATTTTCATGGAATAAAAATTTAATTGTTTTATAAATTGCGTTTTTTTATTTTAAGAATTATTATTTATATCTTGGAGGCGGGGAGGCTCCGCCTCCGAACCCTCTCCTCTTTCTTCTCACACCGTATCACTGCAATTTATTATTATAAATAATTGATTTTTTCGATATCAAAGCATTAAATTCTTATGTTCAAAATAATCGATATACGCATCGAATTTCGCGCAGCTTGAGTCAAAACATAGTATGTGTAACACGTGCGCTCAAAAGATTTGGCACTCGTGTGCGTTTGGCGTCCTCGCTTCGCTCAGGCAACAAACTCTCACTCGTGCACAAATCATTTATTTTGCGCACTAGTTACACAAAATACTATTAATACACTATCACTATGACTTCGAAACTAATGGGATTCTTAATTACGAAAGTCTTCATAAACATCAGTAATTTCAGGTCTTCAGTGGCTCTGACAGTAGAGCAATGGATTCATAATCTCGGGGGTCCCGAGTTCGAATCCTGCTCTCGGTGGCTGCCTGATACAAGCACCACTGTACTATGTGCTTTGTTCACAAACATATTGACGATCTCCGTCGCTAATTAGCATCTCGATGTAGCATAAACACAGCGACGATAAATAAAATAAAAAAAACATCAGTAAATGAGATTTGTTCTCTTTCAACATTTTCAATGTCGCTTCAGTTTTTAAAATATCCAGACCTGTCGGATAATTTTTTACCTTTTCAGTTACAATTACGGCATTACAATTACTTTGACAATCGAATTTTTATTTCTGATTTGTTGCAACAATCTGTAATTGCATCAACGAAATAATCCAAATCTCTATTTTTATAATTTTTAAATTTAAATTTTCAAAATACCCTCAATTTCTGTAAAATAATTCTTTACTTAAATAATTTCTATTAATCTCTCCAACTTTTCCATACATCGGTACGTTAGCGTGACCGCACAACGTGAAAAATCTTCATGTAATCACGCGTTAATTTTTTAAACTACAACTCATTAATAATTACTTAATCTAAACAATAATAAATAATAATTTAGTTCTAAAAATTATTTTATAAAAAACTTAAAATTACAAAAAATTGTTTTTGTTTAATCCTTTCAAACCTGAATTTTTATTTCATCATAAAATGTTCTAATAACCTTTTTAGGATAACAATTCATTTATTAAGCACTTTTCACGATAAAAAATTTTTTTTTTCTTTTCTTTTTTTAAATTTTTTCAATTTCTATGAGAAATATAAAAACTTAAACCCCCAGTTTAAGATCGGAAATAGTCCACTTCAAGCCAATTCACGTAATTATTTTTAAAAATTTAAGGTAATTTTTGCACAATTTAAAAAAACAAACAAAAAACATCAATGTCCGTTCCAGTGGATACCAGATAAGAAGGGTTTAATGTCCCCATCTCTTTATTTTGTTAGTAAAAGGTTTTGTAGTTTTTCTGTTTTAATTAATTTTAATTCATACAGATTTTGACCAATATGGCAATTGGAATACTTTTTTTATGAAAAGACTGAGAATTCAAGCCGTTATACACATATGGATCTCTCACTATTCAAAAGTTATTTAATTTTTTATAATGTGCATAATGTTTAAGTGTAAAAGCGATTAATTAATATTTATAATAAGTTGGTAAAATCTTCGTATACAGATGAATATCATTTAGATTAATAATGTGGAATATCAGTAGTCTACGTTAAATCTATTTTTATTGTTTAACGAAGTTTGAAAATGAATTATAAAAGTTTTTTTTTTATTATTTAGAGAATAAATAAGCTATTTTAGTCGTATATGTCTACACTTATATTGAATTACAATAAAGCATTCTGACGGAAATTAATTTCACTCATGTTTAATATAATTTAATTGATTTTTATAAATTTTAGAAAGCAGAAACGCAAATCTCTTTTACTTTTTTAACACATTCAAAAATATTAGATCATTTCATATATTTTAGTTACAAAAACAACATAATTATAATGTGGATAAGACAGAACTCTATATCGGTATTAGCACCCGCTCCTAAAGAGATTTTTCATCAAATGAAATTGAAGCGTCTCACACATACGTGGCTAAGTCACAACTAACGCATTTTGAGAAAAATGCAAAAAATCTCTATCTTTTCAATGATTCTAAATCGCTTGTTAACCAATATACTATTGAATTCACCGATGAAAAATAAGATTTTTGCACATGCTTCGAAAAATCTAAATTGACTTTTTAAAAAGAAAAATAATTTTTTAATATGGACTTAGCCAACTTTGATGTGACTATGGACTTGGCTAGTTTTGAAAAAAAAATAGAAGGACTTGACTAATTTTTATGCGAAATCGGGACTCAGTTATTTTTTATTCAAAAATGTTATCCGGACTTAGCAATTTTAGATTTGCAAATGGCTAAGTCCATTTTTTTCGAAAATTGAGTTATTAAGTCATTTATATTTTTTATCCTATTTTCTACTATATTAAATCATAAAATTAAAAAAAAGCCTTTATCATTTAACAAAAAATTGTTTTTTTATTTTTTATCAATATTTTTTTATACAAGAAAATTAATTAAACAATTTATGAACATAATATTGACATAATAATTTATAAATTTTCAACAAAATAATAATAATAATTATTATTGCATATACTTACGAGTGTGTATTTGTGAGCGTTTTATGTGTATATATAAGTAAATACGTGTGTATATTCATAAAAATACACATAAACTCTATTCTTAAAATTAAAATTGGACTTGACCATTTATGATAAGCAAGTTCAATAGACTTAGCGCTTTTTTGATTTTCAGCAGTTTTTTAAGATACGAAAAAAAAATTGAAAAATCAAATTTTTGAAAGTTTTATAATTAAATGTAGTAGAAAATAGGCTAAAAAATATGAATTACTTAATAACTCAATTTTCGAAAAAAATGGACTTACTAGGAGAGTGTCACACCTCCGGATCACGGATTTTGCTCAAACTTCGGGATAAGTTTTCAGATGATAAAATATAGAAAAAGCTAAAGTTATAGTCATAAATACTCAATATTTCCCTAGTTACAGGCAAATAAAGAAAATCACTAAAAAAGTTACTAGATTTTTAAACGCATATAGTTCTTTAGCGTCGATAGCTACAAGCTTGAAACTTTTTTTAAATTAAAGCTGAGCTCAAATCCTTTCGAAACAGTAGTTACAGCATATCAAAATATTATTTTTTCCCAAAGTTAGAGCGTAATAAGGATAGGACCTAATTTTAGCTTTTATTATTAATTAATGTTTTTAAAAGAAAAATCAGGTCCAATGTTTATCACGCTTTAACTTTGGAAAAAAATAATATTTTTACATGCTATAACTACTAATTCGAAAGGATTTGAGCTCAGCTGTAATTTAAAAAAAGTTTCAAGCTTGTAGCTATCGACGCTAAAGAACTATATGTGTTTAAAAATCTAGTAACTTTTTTAGTGGTTTTCTTTAATTGCCTGTAACTAGGGAAATATTGAGTATTTATGACTATAACTTTAGCTTTTTCTATATTTTATCATCTGAAAACTTATCCCGAAGTTTGAGCAAAATCCGTGATCCGGAGGTGTGACACTCTCCTAGTTAGCCATATTTGTTGTGAGACGCTTCAATTATTTAATTAGAGCTGCTACCAATAAAAAAAGTTTTTTTTCCGAAAATTATCAATTGTTCAAGAAAATTTATGATATTCTTTTTCGTGTCGCTGTATTTACGTTATCATTACAATGCTAATTAGCGGCGAAGGTCTTCAGTGTGTGAACAAAGCACATGTAACTTACGACGGTGCTTGTGTCAATCAGCCGAGAGCGGAATTCGAACTCGGGACTTCGAAGATTACTAATCCACTTCTCTACCGAATGAGCCACTGATGAACTCATTAAATTATGTTTAAAAAGTGGGTATTTTTTTTAGTTATTTTATTTTTTATATTAAAAACTTCTGAAATTATATTTAAAAGTGACAAATGATTTAATACATAATCAATTCACCATTCTTCAAAATAAAACTTTATTACTTGTAATAAAAAAATAATTTTAAAAATATACACTTCTTCCACTTCCTTTTTGTAACAGTAAATGGCCTCAAAATTTTTCTGCTAAAGTTAATAGTTCATGAAAAATTTTCATAAATATTGAATTTTTAATTCTTTAATGAATTCTTTTTGCTAAAACAATTTTAGAAAAGAGTTTCTAGAGATATTTATTATCACAAAGAACAAATAGAAAAAAAATATTTTTAAAACAATTTTTCTATTAAAAGTAGAAATAAAGATTGAAATTGAAGAATAGTGACTACATGTTAAATTATTTATCGACATTTTAATCGAATTTTAAAAATATTAATATAAAGTATATACAATAATAAAAAAATCAACTTTTTGAACAGTCTGTAAAAAATGTCTTTAGAGAGTTTTTTCTAGAGTTGATAGTTTTTGAAAAAAAAATTCATCGAGAAAATTATTTTCTCTGAAACTACAAAAACTAAAAAGAAACGTCTACAGACAATATTTATTACAATATAGATACAGGAACTTTTACATCTTTTAAAAGTCTGATGACGCATAATAGTCTAAACGATCTATTTTCAGAAAAATAAAAAATTAACTTTTGTACTAATGTTTTATTACATAGTTTTTTTTTTTTTAATATTTATGTAACATCGTTTTATTTATGCTATAATTTCGATGCTAATTAGTGATGGAGGTTTGCAGTGTGCTTGTGAACCAAATAAATTTAACGTACATTGGTGCTTGTATCAATCGGCCGCTTAGTGGGATTCGAACTCGGGTTTTCGAGAATACGAATTTATCGCTCTACCGAATGAGCCACTCAGACCTCTGATCATGAAATTATACTTTTACTAAGATTAGTTTTGATTTTCCGCAGATCTATCTTTATTATTATAAATAATTTTTTAAAATATAATTTCATAAATGAGTCGGTTAGTAGCTCAGTTGGTAGAGCGTTAGATTTGTAATCTCGAGGTTCTGAGTTTGAATCCCGCTCTCGACAGCCGATTGATAGAAGCACCACTGTACGTTACATGTGCTTAGTTAACAAACACACTTACGAACTCTGTCGCTGATTAGCATCGCAAAAATAGCAAAGCATAAATATAGCGACATAAAAAAAAAATAATTGTTCGTTGGCATTTTGAAATCTATTTATTTTATCTAAATAAATAGATTTACTGTAATATAATCAAACGAACAATTATTTTTTTTTGTTAACAAAATAGGATTCATTTGTAATTAGTAACAGTCGCCAATGACAAATAAATTTTTATTTGATTTGTAACTTTTGGAAATAAAAATTAAATTTTTATTTATGATGATTACAACTGTCACCAATCACAAATAAATTTTTTTTGATGATTTGTGGCTGCTGAAAATAAAAATTAAATTTCTTCCTATAATTTACAATTGTCACTGATCATAAAAAAATTTTTATCTAAGGGTTTTTGCAAATCATAAATAAAATATATTAGTGATTTTTTATAAATTTTAAAATTATTTTGTTTTATTTTTATTTTTCAGCTTTCGGATTTATAAATAATTAAAAACAGTAAATGTTATAAAATTTACTTATAAAATTGATTTATTTTTAATGTTATTACAATTTTTTTAGCACAAAGATTAAAAAGTATGTATGCTAAATTTTATAATGTTGAAAACTTATAATTAAATAATTGAATAACAAAAGACTGTACATTTAGAAACTTGTCAACAGCAAAATAATATATTAATTAAAAATAGCAGACACTGCATAATAGCTTGAATTTACAAAAGTTTTAATTAAATGCACCGATATTAATTACTTATCATTCACATACTAGTCGCTGTGCAAAAAAAAGTATATAGTACTGATGGTAATTAATTTTTCAATGTAAATATCATATATTAGTATATTGTTTGTGTAAATAATTTTGTACTTTAAATTAAACTTATAAGACAAACTCAACAATAAAGTTAGCTTTTATAAAAATTATTAATCATCAAATGGTTGTATTTTTTAGCCAGAAAAAAATTTTCCATCTCTTAAGTAACTTCACTTAACTCACTTAATTTATTTCTGGGTATATTTATTATTTTACACTTTCCTTATAGGACTAGCGCACTACACCCATAATTGTTTTTCAAAGAAATTAAGAATTCTATTTCACTAGAAAGAGCATCTTCATATAAAAAAGTATCTATCACTTTTTATAAAAACAGATGTTGTCCAAAAATATATTTTACAATGTTTGGTTTAATGAAAGGAAGTACAATCCATTCAAAATTGTTTCTAGTATATTAATTATAAGACTTAAATATCACTGTTTCTTAAAACTCTTCAATATAGGATAAATATTATCAAATGCTTCGTATATTTCTTGGCGTACTTTTGCTCCTGTAACAATTATTAAAATTAAAATAAATATAATTTCAATAAATTAGAAAAATAAAAAGTTAATTTGAAATTTACCTGTTAATACAACTTTTCCAGAAACAAAAATCAACAATACGATACGAGGTTTTACCATTCGGTAAATCAGACCAGGAAATAATTCTGGCTCATACGATGAGAACTGACCATGTGTAAGGACTAGACCTTCTAATCTTATTGGAAATTTAACGTCACAACTTCCAACCATATTTTGAATTTTAAAGTCAAGAAACTTGGCCTTAATTAAAAAATTCATTTAGTTATAATACAAAATAATATTAATATTCTACCACATATCAAAGCAATTCTACTTACTGGAAACCCTAGTTTTTGAATAATTCGAGCATATTTTCTTGCTGCAAGTCGAGAATCTTCTTCGCTTTTAGCACCAGTGCAAACCATTTTTCCACTACTAAAAATAAGTGCCGTCGTTCTAGGTTCTCGTATTCTCATAATAACAGCAGCAAAACGCTTTGGATTGTATTCTGCATTTCTTGCATGTAATGCAATTTTTTTTAAGTCTAATTTACAATTCAAGTTTACAGTAGAAACAATATTTCTAAAATGAAAATAAAACATTGGTTATCAAAAATTACTATTGATTGATATAAAAAATTTAATACTAAAATACTTACTGTAACTGTGGAAGTATACCAGGATCTGCAGAAGCTGGAGTCATTGGAGTCATAGGACCTGGAGTCGATGGCCCCATTGACGAAGGTCCAATATTGCTTGAAGGAGGTATAAGAGGAGACATAATATTTTGCTGAAAGTTTAAAATATAATTTAAAAATTTTTAAGGATAAATAATAATTTTTAGTTATGGTTATTAAAAAAAAAAATTTACTGGAGTTTGAGGCTGCATCATACTTTGCGGAGTTACAAATGATTGGTTCATTGCATATGTATGCATAGTTTTCTGTGGTGTTTGCATCATAAAGTTACTTTGCATGGAACTTGTAGGGTGCATTTGGGATTGCATTTGGAATTGTTGCTGCTGCTGCTGTTGTTGTTGTTGCTGCTGCTGTTGCTGCTCTTGCTGTTGTTGTAGAGCATTAGGTAAAATTTGCTGATCTTCATCTGGTTGGTGCAATGGTGTACCAATACTTGGTATACTAAAGCCAGGACTTGGAAGCATCTGATCCATTTTGGCAGTGTTTTTTAGTAAAAACTATTAAAATTAATTATATGCTACACTATCTTCTCTCTTGCACTCTAACCTCCAATTAATGGAAGTCTTATCATATAAAAATTTGTTTTAAAATCTTTTTTTTCTTCTTAACCCATGATTAAAGTAAATCTTCCTATAAGGCTATAATGATTTATTTTTAAATGAAAAAGTTTCGTAAATATTAAAATTTTCAGATATAACTGTTTAAAATAATAAGTTTCAACTTACCTACAACTACACTAAATTTTGAAATTATTATTTGGAGTTAATATCTAAATTTGAAGTTTTAAGAATTTTATAAAATTAACTTGGAAAAATTTTTAAATTAAGTGGCAATATTTAAATGTTTTTTTATGGGCCCTTGGCCCAATCTGCCACTGCGTCTCACCCAGTTTTCAAATAAACAGTCAAAAGTGAACCGCTAGTAAATTTGGTTAGGCGGGTATTCAATGAATTATGATGATGAGCGTTGGTGCTTAGGTGGGGGTAGAGGAAGATTTAAAAAGCGCTATGTATTTCTGTCATTGCTATCTATGTTCTAACTTTTTCATGACAAAACGGTAACTGCTTTTCTGCAAAAAATAATATTCTTTCATTTTACCTTGAAAAAATATAAAATTTATAAATTCTTATGAAAATGTTAATGATCTGATCTATATGAAATAAAATAAAGCAGAAGCTTTGACATAAAGCAGTGTGACGTGTGACACATAAACAGTGTGACACTCTCGTAAATGAACACTGCGCATGCGTCACTTCAAATATGAATTAGAGCATGTAATCAATTGTTAAACGATTAAAAAAAAATATTTTATATTTAATAAAATTTAGAAAATTTTATTTATAATTTATTTAATAATATTCATAAAATATATAATGAAATTGAAATAAAGATTGATGATGAAATTATTTTTAAAAACAGTGGTAAATGAGATATCTACCTTATCATCAGCTACGTCATAGTCATGAACTTTAAATACTTGCCACATGATGTGTATGTAATTTTGTATGTTGATCAATCTATAAATTTTGTTTTCATAGATTGTAGTTTTCGCTTGTAATCGGTCTCCATGACCATAACCTTAAGGTAATCGAAGAGTCCGTTCGTTTATTTTGTACATTCAATTCTTTGATATAATTATTAAATTAAAACTCTTCAAAAATGCCGGATCATCTTGGAGATGATATGCGTAAAGTCAAATCTGAAGATGATAAGGAGGAAAAAGACATCAAGCGTAAGAAATTCAAAATTTTTATGAATATCTGACACTTTGTATTGAACAAAATTTAAATGTCCTTTTTTGATTAATACAGCTCTTGATGAAGGAGATATTGCATTATTAAAAACATATGTAAGTTAGCTATTGTATTTTTAATAACATGATTTTAAATCTTTAGTTTAAATAAGAAATGATTTAGAAATAATTTTAATTTTTATAAATTAGGGACAAGGACAATATACAAAGAGTATTAAATCTGTCGAGGAGGATATTCAAACTATTATAAAGCAAGTCAATGAACTCACTGGTATCAAAGAATCTGATACAGGACTTGCACCACCTGCACTTTGGGATCTTGCAGCAGATAAACAAACACTTCAAAATGAACAACCTCTGCAAGTTGCTCGTTGTACAAAAATTATTAACGCTGATTCAGATGATCCCAAATACATTATTAACGTAAAGCAGTTTGCCAAGTTTGTAGTAGATTTAGCAGATTCAGTTGCGCCAACTGATATTGAAGAAGGGATGAGGGTTGGTGTTGATCGAAATAAGTATCAAATTCACATCCCATTACCACCAAAAATAGACCCTACAGTAACTATGATGCAAGTAGAAGAAAAGCCCGATGTAACTTATAGTGATGTTGGTGGTTGTAAAGATCAAATTGAAAAATTAAGAGAAGTTGTAGAAACTCCTTTGTTACATGTAAGATTTTCAATTTTCTGGCTTTGGTATTTGCAAATTTTTTTGATAACTAATTAACATTTTTTATATTTTTTTAGCCTGAAAAGTTTGTAAATTTAGGTATTGAGCCACCTAAAGGTGTTTTATTATTTGGACCACCAGGAACAGGAAAAACATTGTGTGCGAGAGCAGTAGCAAACAGAACAGATGCTTGTTTTATTCGTGTTATAGGTTCAGAATTAGTTCAAAAATATGTCGGAGAGGTAACTATTGAAATTTATTTTTAAAAAAATAGTCATGTTATTTTGTATTAAATATGTGATTAATTTTATAGGGTGCTAGGATGGTGAGAGAATTATTTGAAATGGCCAGAAGTAAAAAGGCTTGCCTTATCTTCTTTGATGAAATTGATGCTATTGGTGGTGCTAGATTTGATGATGGAGCTGGTGGAGACAATGAAGTTCAAAGAACTATGCTTGAGCTTATTAATCAACTTGATGGGTGAGTATGCTTTGAATAATTGGATTTTATTAAAAAGTATTCTATAAAAAAACTACCGTGGACTGAAAATAATGAAAAATTTATTAGCCCATATCATTGTACTAAGAATAATAAAACAAATTTATTAGTTTATATTTAAATATATGAAAATGCAACAAATTTGTAAAATACAAAATTTATATTCAATTTTTATAAAAATTAAAATTATATATTTTCATAAACAATATCTGATTACTCTGATTTTTCAGTGATTTAAAATTGTTTTATTTTAATTTTATAATTAATATTAATTTATAATATTGTATATAGGTTTGATCCAAGAGGTAACATCAAAGTACTCATGGCAACTAATAGACCTGACACACTTGACCCAGCCCTCATGAGACCTGGCCGTTTAGACAGAAAAATTGAATTTGGTTTGCCCGATCTTGAGGGTCGTACACATATATTTAAAATTCACGCTCGGCCAATGAGCATCGAAAGGGACATTAGATTTGAACTTTTGGCTCGTTTATGCCCCAACAGCACTGGTGCTGAAATTCACTCAGTTTGTACAGAAGCAGGCATGTTTGCAATTAGAGTGAGGCGTAAAGTTGCTACTGAAAAAGACTTCCTAGAAGCAGTTACTAAGGTTATCAAGTCCTATGCTAAATTTTCGGCAACGCCGAAATATATGGCTTACAATTAGATGCGTTTTCACGTTATTTTTCGTTCTTTTCTACATGAATTCGAATACGTTAAACAATTTATTCAATAACTTGATTATATGATTGAGTAAAGTATAAGATAAGTAAGCAAATTTACATTGTAACATTAAAATAAAAAAAATATAAAGATGTTTTTAAAGAAAATACTGATTTATTTAAAGGAACATACAAACATAACAAATCGATAATGACAAATATTTTTTTATGACATTCGTGTAATCGATATGTAAACATAAATTACGCTTCATTATATATAAGAATATTATTCTATTTAAATGCAAATAAACGAGAATTAGTATTCTCCGCGAATCAAATACGCTGTTCAAATTTCAAATTGATTGGAGCATTTGGCTTGTTGATAGGAAAGGATTCCACGTCCAAGTCTCCACCTTCCCATTTGAATTTCAAATGTCTGCATATCTAAAACAAAGAAAAAATTCTTTAACAATCGAGACGAGAATTTTAATGTTTCTACTTCAGTATGTAGATAAAACTTACTCGTAAAAGTAAAATCTGCATGTGTTGCTCAGCTAATCGACGAGCAATACAAGAACGAGGTCCATGACCAAATGGTAGTACAAGATATGGATGAACAGATGATTTTGCACTATTTTCATGATCTCTTAACCATCGCTCGGGAATAAAACTGTTTGGTTTATCAAAATATTCTGGTAATCGGCAAGAAATTTGATTTTGTGTTACAACATTTGTCTAAAAAAATGATATTTAAAAAAAAAATGTTTTAATATTGATAAATTTAATTTCAAATATAATTAAGAAAATACTAACGCCTTTATGAACGTGATATCCATTAAGAATTAAATCGACCTGTAACAATCGACCAACGCCAACAGAAACAGGGTTCAATCTGAGAGTTTCTTTTATGACGGCTTTGGTATAAGAAGCATTTTTTAAAATATCTGTAGTGATGGCATTATTTTCATTACCAATCAATCTCACTGATTCCTCGTGAAGTTTTTCTTGTGTATCTGGATTTTTTGCCAAATGATATAATGCAAAAGCTGAACTATACGACGTCTAAAAAAAATATTAAAAAAAGTTTTTTCTTTATTTTTTTCTTAATGTTGTTTTTCAAAACTTACCGTGTCAATGCCAGCGAGAAGCATGTCGCATGCCATTCCAATAAGATCCTTGTAATCTAAGGCTGGATTATTTAAATAAATCTCTAATAACGATTGTTTTTCTTGTGGCTCTGCATTTTTTAATTTTTCGACTTTTTCAGTAACCATTTGTATTGCAATTCTGAAAACAAAAATATAAGTACACGAGTGTTTAGATTTTTATTTAGTTTAAAAAATTTGTAAAAAATATTTCAGCGATTACTTTTCCATATAGTCTTGCGCTTTACAAAATTTTCGATACAATGGTGTTTTAAAAAATCGCCATAATCTCGGACCATTATCCAACTTTAATATTGCACCATTTGCCATCAATGCGGAGTGTATCAGTTTTGAACTCGTTGAATCTAATTGCATTTCTTGTTCCGAGAATGGATTTATTTTGCGATCAAAAGCAACCAAACAAGTCACTGTTGAACAATCAAATTATTAAATAATATTTTAAAATAAATACTATACGTATTCAGTTTATACTAACATTCTAGAAAGAGTCTTGACAACAAAGGTAAAACATCGTTGTAATTATTTTTTTCGCACATCTGTTTGAATTGAATTATTGCACTGTCTGTATCTGATATGTAAGTTACAACATTCTGTGGTTTGCTTAAAGCTTTTTGTAATTCTTTTCTCAGTCTCCACCATTCAGTTCCATTCCTATAATCAAAATAATTACTTTATAAATGTATTCCTTAAAATTTTTAAAATCATACATTTTAATTTTTAAACTAGAGAACATTTTTATAAGAATCATTATTACGAATTTTATAAATCTATTACATATTAATATCTTCATTAATATTTAATTAAATCATATCAAAGCTTTAGATGTAGAAAATTGAATTAATAATTCCACTAGAGCATTAAACAAAAGAATTAATAAAACTATTATATCAGTAATGTAAAATAATTGATAATTTTTACGTCGGCAAAAGACCTCCAGAATTGTAAACGTGCTGTCGTTCCATGCGGTATTTGTACAGTGCACGATGACTAAGTCTTTCAGGGTAACGGCCTGTATCAGCCTTAAATACTTCGGCTATATCCTCCGGTCGAAATACCCAAATTGTTGATTCGCCCGGGACAATTTCTTCGCGTACTAACGGCCCGTAAGCTTGATATTTAGACATGCCGTTTATGTGTAATTTTTTAAAATCATATTCACCTACAATTATTAAATTTTAGATTGAATTTTTTTTTTCTGTTTGAATATTATTGGGTGATAAAGTTGCAATTTTTTATGGTAATAAAAATAAAGCTTGAGCATATTACTCGTTTATTTTGTAATTATTAGCGCAAAATGATTTCATACAAAAGAAAATCAACTAACGTAAGAAAATAATTATTAAATACTTGAAAAATAAAGTAAATAATTTTTCTCTACAAAAATAGTCTGGGGTGTGATTTTTTGAAAGTCCTTTATTTTTCTTGTCCCAATGCAGAATTTTAATATTTTAAACGATACTTTTTTTTTTATTCTTCTTTAACGTCGCTATATTTATGCTATTTTGTAATGCTAATCAGCGACGGAGCTCTAGAGTGTGTTTGTGAACAAAGCATGTATATGGTACACAGTGATGCTTGTATCAATCGGCTGCCGAGAGCGAGATTTGAACTCAGAACCTCGAGATTACGAATCCAACGCTCTACCGACTGAGCCACTCACCGGCTCTCTGAACGATACTTTTCATAACATTTATTGTAATTAAATAAAAATTCCGTTTTCAATTCATGTTTGTAATAAAAATGCACTTATTCGAAAAAAATTATAGTTGATATTTAGAATTTAAACATGTATATGGAACATCGTATAATGATGAAATATTTCAAAATTTCTAATGCTATTTTTGGATAGCATTTTCTTTTCTTTTTAAAAATTTTATTAGATATTTCGAAATATTTATTTCATTATTATGTTTTGTTTCGAAATATTCATTATTATACGTTTAGATTACGAACATTAATTGAAAATGGAATTTTAATGCCATTTAAATAACTTTATAAATAGTATTATTTAGAATACTAAAATTTTACGTTAAGCCAAGAAAAATAGCGGACTTTCAAAAAATCGAAGTCCGCTTATAAATTAAATAAATTCATTAAATTTTTATTAATCTTGCATTATTTTTAATGTAAAAAAATTTTTTATCATTTTAATATTTATTTAAAAACATAATAAGTTTTGAAATTGCTTTTCCATCGAGTTCGTGTTTCAATTATCAGGTTGTACGCGTTCGATGAATTATTTATTTTATGCAAATGAAAATTGTCATATACGCCGGCTTTATCTTCGAACGAAAGAAATGTAGTTTACTAATAAATACCAAGCAATATATTAAGCTTTACAT
Organism: Anastatus disparis; assembly: GCA_017163975.1. Taxonomy (NCBI): domain Eukaryota; kingdom Metazoa; phylum Arthropoda; class Insecta; order Hymenoptera; family Eupelmidae; genus Anastatus; species Anastatus disparis. The sequence goes on from JAFFSR010000226.1 coordinate 9,198,985, forward strand.
TTTTATTGCTTTGTTATTAAAGAAAATTGCTTTTATGCTTTCTTAATGTACTTTTATTGCCAAACCAAATATACAATTAGTCTAATTTATTTTTAATATACATTTGACTTACCGATAAAAGGTAGATATTTATACAATGTACCAATATATGGAAGACCTTTAGGTCCAGGAATTTCTTCAAATGGTTTTGCATTTAATTTAACATTTTCATTAACCGTTGAACAAAATCTGCAAAAGATTCTTATATTCAAAACTTTAATGCACTTCTTTAACTTCATCATAATTTGAACTTAAAAAAAAAACTTTAATGACTACAACAACATTTGCTACAAACACACGTGAGAAGTCGGTGTATAACTATATATATGTATAGACTAGTTCTCCAAACAGGTATTCAAAGTAAAGGAGGTAGGAGAAAAAATAAAAATGGTGTACAAAACAAAAATATTAGCGTACGTGTAACAGAACTTCCTTTTAGTTTTAATGCTCACAGATATACTGTCAAACGAAGCTAACGCAGATTTTCAAGTCTGGGATATTCTATTTTTTTTTCGTTTGAAGAGAAATGTTATGCTGGAAACGAACACAGACGACTCGAAAAGAAGATTGAATTTCAAATTTTTTCTTCCTCCGTTTACGTTTGATTAAAGACAAAGATAAAGTTAACTGAATAAGTGAAGATAAACGATATGTCTTCGCTTAGATTTGTGCTGATTATATTCATGTTACTTTTCAAGCTGACTGGACTATCTATTTTAAAACTTAACTTTTTTTTTATTTTAAATTATTATTTTAATTAAGTTTTATAATTGAAATATTTTGTGCGCTTTCTTGAGTACATATTATTTTTAAAATGAACTGAATATTAAATAAAATTATAGAGTTCCAAGTAAAAATAACATTCTAATTAGGCAATATTATAAATTTGTATAAAAATTCAAAATTTATGAGAGCAAATTAAAACTCTTTTTTGTGATGAGTAATCTATTATCACTAAGTAAAATGATAGATTATTAAATATTTATAACTATAAAAAAATTATGAATAGTTTAGAAAATTAACAATATATAAATATTTAGTAAATTAAATTATTTTAAGGGATATAAAATATTTATTTTACAAGTTTTCCGAACTTTTTATTCTTAATAAGTTAAAGTAGTTTGGCTACTTTTAACTTATTAACTACAGTAACCAAATACAGTCAACAAGTATATCCAAAAGTTTCAAAAATTTTTTTATATTTTATACTTTTACTACTAACAAAAAGAATAAAAAATTTTTGAATGAAGATAAAAAATCCAGAGATTTGCAATGTCGGTAGCTATGTAAATTACATCATCTTAAAATATGCTGATTAGAACAAAAATAACTTGATTAGAAAAAAATAGTGTTTCTTTTAAAAGCTACTTTGTTCACTTTGTACATATTATGTAAACCGGAAAAATAGCCAATATAATAGTTAATCAAAAATGATTCATAATCAATGTTTTCTTCACATTTTTTGTTTGGTTTAGTCATATAATTATTAAAAAAAAGTTCATTAAAATAGCTTAATTCAAGGTAATATAACAAGCTGCCAATTTCTCAATAATAAATTAACAAAAAGTAGCGAACTCATGCAAAAAGGTAGTTTTTGATTTTCCATCAAGACCTGGTAAAAACAAATAAAAAATTTCTTCGAATTTATAGTCGAATTATCGATAATAATTTATAAAAATTTAAATAATAAAATAGAATTTATCTTTCGAAAAAAAAATTTTCCATCATATAAATTGGCTCATTTATATTTTTGAAAACTAATGTAGTATTTTGGATAGTGTAGAAAAGAAATGTTGATTTCTACTGTGCCAACGCTATAGCATTTTAATAGAAGTTGTATATATATACATGCATGTTTATACAGTTATACCCTAGGCAACCCTAGCTAATTGTATTAGATACTAATGTACTAAAAAAAGATTCTTTGATTTATTCATTTAATTTTAAAAATAATTCACAAAATGTTATTGAACAGATAATAAGTGTTTGAAAAAAGTATATAATTTATTTTAATAAATCTAGCATTTTATCATAATGAATTAAGGGATAACCTCAAATTTTATTATTTTATTATTTAATAAGTGAAATAATATCGACAATTAAATTCAAATAAAAAATAGTGAATTGTTAAATTGTCTTTTAATTATTTTTTCATATCAATATTAATAGTTCACGATGAAGTTACGACAACAAACATTAATTTAAATTTATATTCTCCTGAAATATAAAATGTTAAAATTATCAATGAATTAGTCAGTTAAATTTTTAATAAAACGTTTTATAAAAAAATCAGAATAAAAGAAATAAATAGAATCTGAGGTACAGAGAATTTTTAGTACAGCTCTTAGATACGTGGCACAGAGAAGAAGCAGCGCTGTACTATTTCAATCTAACGGTCACGGTATAGAGCGTACAGTGAGAGTGAGCTGCCGAAGTACAGTTTAAAGTTGCAACTTCACTTGGCTAACTTCATTCAGTTCGATTAAAGTTGCAGCGCTGACTGTACATACAAAAACATTTAGAGATACATAGTGCATTCTCTCCTCAGTTACCGTTTTAATGCTCGTAACTACACATTGTACATCGGTACTGACATATAAATATAATACTTTGGTATATACATTGTAGAATAGTGTGTCATTTGATGCACTTGTAATATAAAGATAATGTGGCCCTTTAGTTCGACTTGTCAAAGTAAGGCACGTCTTATTGGAAAAACTGTTGTTATTACTGGAGCTAATACTGGAATTGGCAAAGAAACTGCTCGAGATTTGTATAGGAGAGGTAAGGAAAGTTTTATTTTTTTTATTTTTAAGATGCTTCAGAAATTAGAAAGTTCAAAATAAAAAGTGATTATTATTTCAAAAAATTTTTAAACAGTTTCCTTTTAGAATAATACAATTATTTTTAACTGTCAATGTCTTTTATATTTTGAATATTTTAAATTTAAATATTTTAAGGAGAGCAAGAAATAAAAAATTTTAAATCGCACCCACCAATACAGATACAAAGAATAAATTATGTCTAATTAACATTTTAATTTTATTAATATTCAAGTTTTTAAATATAATAATTATTTGATAAAAATTTTATCTTTCTACTTAAATTTATTATCTCAGTGTAGCCAAAGTGAAATTTTTTTGCAATATTTTATACGAAAAATTAATAATTGTTTAATTTAGAAAAGATTGTTCTTTATGAAAAATTGCAAGATATGTTAAGTGATAAAAAAATATTTAAATTTTTGAAAATGAAAACTTCTAGTGATTAACATGATTTTATAGAAAGTTTTAAATGATCTATCTATTGTCATAATTTTAAAATAAAAAAAAATAAATATAACTTTGATGAGTCAAAAAATTTTGCTTGTATTGAGCATATAAAAATAATTCAAATTTATTAAAATTTTGATTACTGTTTATTATCTTAAAATTACATACTTGACCTTTCAAATGTACAGTCGAAAGTAACATTATTTCAATGTTATTTTTCTGTGATTTTAAAATCAGATTATCTTACTGGATGATTCCATCAGTTAGTTCTTTTTTATTCGGGAATTTTTAAATAGCAAGTATAGAACAAAGAATACATTACCGTATATTACTCTATATAATAACATGAGTATTTACTTTATTAAATTTTTTAAGAAAATTATTATTTTATCTTTTTCTCAAAAAAGTGATTTGCATTTACGTACCGTTATAGAAGAATTTAAATGAGGTCGTCAGTGGCTCATACGGTAGAGTGTTGAATTCATAATCTCGAGGACTCGAGTTCGAATCCCGGCCTCAGCTGATGATACAAGTACCACTGTACACACATGATACACGTGCTTTGTTCACAAACCCACTAATAACCTCCGTCGCTAATTGGCATCATAATCATAGCATAAGTACATCGACGTTATATAAAATATTTGTATGGTTATATTTTTACTTGGAATAGTAGTTTAATTTTCATTAAATTCTTTTTTTAATTTAAATATTTGATTTTTTTATCATAATTTTTCAGATATATTTTTAAAAAATATATCTCAATTTTTATTCAAGTTTTAAAAAAGCTTATCTTTGTGGACTGGGATTCTTTTTCTAGAATAAAACAAATTAATATAAATAATTAATGAAAATAATTACAATGAAGATATATATATATTAATTCAATTGTAGTGGTTCATTAAAACATTTATATTTTTGATGTTCGCTTTTGGAAAACTTATTATGTATTTTATTATTTTTTTTTTATATATTTAGCAATCAATTATTTTTTTATACATCATTAATAATGGAATCAAAAGTTATCACAAATAATCGTAAATTCTTTATTGTAATTATTTTTATTAATTATTTATATTAATTTGTTTTATTCTAGAAAAAGAATCCCAGTCCACAAAGATAAGCTTTTTTAAAACTTGAATAAAAATTGAGACATATTTTTTAAAAATATATCTAAAAAATTATGATAAAAAAATCAAATATTTAAATATTTAAATAAAATATTTAAATTAAAAAAAGAATTTAATGAAAATTAAACTGCTATTCCAAGTAAAAATATAACCATTCAAATATTTTTTATGATAAATTGATCATACTCTATGTGTTGTCAAAACTTTATTTTCAAAAAAATTATTTTATGTTATTTTTCGAATTTTCAATTCAATATCAAATAATACATCGTCACTTGCGTGATTTTTGTAATAAAATTGATCGAGTGCAACCGCACTTTTTTAGGTAATATAAAAGTCTCATATACATTTTCATTACACGTATGCTGAACTGTCACACAAATAAGATGTATTTTACTTTTTAAAATACTGTATATTTATTTTTCCTGATTGCATATATTAAAACTTGATTGGCAACTAAGAAAATTTTTATGATTTTTTGTTTTAAAGACTAAAATGTATCGATGTACTTATTCAAATTAAAAAAAAAGCTTATTTAAACTTTCTTAAATACTGTAATTAAATACTTGGAAAATTTTCGATATTTCAGTTATTTTTTATTTATTTTAAGAAATACATGTATTTTCCTTGGCAACACTATTATTAGACTATTTTTTCAAACCAAGTTTTCAATTATTTTTTAGTTATTTAACAAAAGGTAAATACAACTATGCAAATATCGTAATAATATTAAAAAAATAATCTAAGATTCAGTTTGTTTTTGCGTCATAAAAATGTTTACACTGTATTAATGGAACACTCTTTACTTAACTTTAAGAGAGTTACGTTAATTTTGTTTAAGAAATCCATTGGTAACTCAATTAATAATTCAATGCAAAACTACCTATGTACATAAATGATTTTGAATTTGTAGTCAAATGCCGAGTTCGATGATCATTACCAGTAAAAAATACACTATTGCTTGTCGAAACAATATTATTTGAAAGATTAAATTTAATGATCGACACGATGGCGTATGTTTTAATGAATTAAAGATCTTTTAAATGCAGTTTTGACTTGTGTGAGTAATGAAATTTTACCTTTCCAAAAAAATATAATATACAAAACGTAGCTTTTTTTTGTATATGGTTCTTGATCGAATGTTCAGAACTTTTTTTCATGAATTTTCAATTACATAATTTTGCTTAAGACGACAGAAGACAACAAAAAATTTAAACAAAACTTAAATCATCTGAAAAAATGTATTTTGCTCGTATCTTACACGCATAAAAAAATGAAAATAATTATTGTTTTGATTGAAATCAGATTAATCGTCATCATGAATATGGTTGATATAAAAGAATTACTAAAAACTTGTCACGTAATCAAAGATATTTTTTTATATCATCATGACATTCCATACTATCGATATTAACCACTTAAGGTGATGTAATAGAATATATTATGTACCGATATTCCAGTTTCCTGAATTTTTTATCTTTCTTCAAAAATTTTTTTAAGTATCTCTCTTTTGTGCTTTTTATTAGCTTATGTGCAAATATTGAGAACGAGAAAAATTGTAATAAAAACTCCTTGTAATATTTTATCAATGAATCATTTTTAGACGTTCGTTATGATGATGTATGCATAAAATTTTTCTAGGTGCAAGAGTAATATTAGCATGCAGAAATTTAGAAAAGGCAAATGAAGCGGTCGAGGAACTTAAGAAAATTCCGCCTTCAAAGTACGTAAATAATAATTATCTTATCTTCAAGCATGAATCGTATTTTCATATATCGATAAAACAAAACATATTTTAATTATATCTGTTTATACTGTTGATATTATTTATAAATACAATAAAAAAGATTACAATTATTCAATATAAAAGATTTTTCTCGTCGAAAATTTTTGTGTTGAAATTTTACACATGAGTACGTGAAAATTTTTATTTAAAATAATTTTAAACAACAAAAATTTTTGTCAAATTTATTATTCATCTTTTATTATTCAAAATTATATAAATTTTTGTGTGGATTCTTTTATTTTTGTTTTTAAATCTAGTAAAATCTCTCACTATTATGAAAGAAAACTATTATTCTGTCTCGATCATCATTGTCATCAATATGCCTACTAATTAATACATAAAGATTTTCGTCTACGCCTATTATTAGGCCAGATCGAGAACAATTTCAGGGTAAACCAGGAGAGCTTATTGTTTGTAAGCTAGATCTTACTAGTTTAGCAAGCGTAAGAAAATGTGCAAAAGCTTTAAGCACGAGCGAAGAAAAAATTCACCTATTAATCAACAATGCCGGAGTAATGATGTGTCCAAAAGAAAAGACTGAAGATGGTTATGAAATGCAGTTGCAATCTAATCATTTGGGACATTTTTTGTTAACGATGTTATTACTGCCGAAAATTCAAGAATCAACGCCTGGCTGTAGAATTATTAATGTATCATCGTTAGCACACACGCGTAAGTTTTGGTGTTACATTTAATTATTTGGCTTTGTTTCGTCCAAGTATCGTTAGTGTGTCATTAGCACATTTTAAATTTCTTTTATTAATCACCATTACTTCGTTTTTTTAAAATTTATAACTTTTCAAAATTTTTAAATTTCCTTTAGTTTTTTTTCTAAATTGAGTAGTTGCATATTTGTTTGAAAATATTTAAATTATGCAGCATTATATTCTGTTATGATTGTCGCATGTTGCTTGAATTATTTTCTGCCATCTCTGTTGTGTTTGATTTGAATTTTCCTTGTTTTTTTTTAATTGTCTATTCTTTTGTGTGTATTGTACTAATATATTATTGAGTGATAAAAAAAGGAATAACATAGAAAATTGTATTTAAATTTCGCGTAATTATATATTATTATTTTAAATCTTATTGAATAAGATTATAATTAGCTTGTGAAAATCAGTTTTTCAAACATGAGTCATTCCTCTGATTGTGTGCTCTTATAACTCGTCTCGTTACATAATAAGAAAATGACTTTGAACATTAATTGTAATACCTTAAAAAATTGCTCTATCATCACGACTATGCATATATACTTCACTTTTAATTACATCATAAGACAAAAGATGTAACTGTCATTTTATAAATACTCTAAAATATGTAAATTTAAATACGCAAATCAGTCGATGAATTTTTCGAAATCTCATATCATGTCCTTGAGAATCGAGTCATAAATAAAAATGATTTTCATAATTTTATTTCTTTTTTTTAGACCATTATCAAGATCTAAATATCATTGATAATAAAAAATAACAGTTTTAATATTCAATCTTTATCGAGTTCCAGGAGGCCGAATACATTTTGATGACATAAACTTAGACAAATCTTATACACCATTAAAATCTTACGAGCAGAGCAAATTGGCTAATGTCTTATTTACAAAGGAGTTAGCACGTAAATTAAAAGGTATGAAATGCAATATTTTATATTTTATAAATAATGAGATGGATTTGACAAATTTAAATGAAAAAAATTTCATTATTGAATATCAAACGTACATGGCATAACTGTATGCTAATAATTATAGATCTTTTAGAATTTTATTAAAAAGAGTAAGCGTGGAATATAAGCATGTATTTAACAATGTATTTGAAAATCATCATCGCATTTTTCAATATTGATTTTAATAAAAAATAAATAGTAGTTGTAGCTAGATGTTAGCATAGTGCGTAAAATTTATATTCATGTAAAAAAAATTATCGCATAGTTTTTGAGTTTGACAAATCTATATTGATATGTCGAATTTTTCAAGACCACATTATAATTATAAATAACACGATAAAATTTTTTTTTCACGAATTTATATTTTATTAGTTATATTAACATTTAGCAGGAACTACTATTGACATTTTTTTAAATTAATGAGTTTGAAAAAACATTATAAAAAATCTAATTAGACAAGGACAGAACTTCAGTCTGTTTTTAAATAAACAAGTATATTATACATCTAATTTTAGAAGTGCGTTAGAATTTTTTTAAAACTACGTTTTTTTTCAAACTACTGATGATTTGCAAAACAACCTTATATTGTATTAAAAAATATTGATTGATTTTAACATCATTAACTATAAAATATAACAAAAAAATATTACTTAACATAAATTATTACTTGGCATAAATCTTAAACCAATATTGGCTTAGATTTATGCATTATCAATAAATTTAGAATGCAGATTATTAATATTGCACAATGTAATACAACTTTAAACAACAATCAAAGGTTTTTTTAAACTTTTTATATTATTTCACTAGTCAAAACAAGTAAAGTTATAGTACTACGGCAAAAATATCAAACGTTAGGTTATATATCTCTTATAAAAAATACTGTAATCAAAACTATAGATATTTACTACAATAAACTATAATATGTTATGATAATTATTATAGTAAAAACTATAATATACTATAATTATTTGACAGTATTATAATCATTAATTACAATATAATCAACGATTTAATTCTACAACTATATTGTAATCAATGATTATAATCTTGTAGTAATGATTATAGTTATTGATTATAATAACTTAAAATAATTATAGTATATTATAATCTTTACTATAATAAATATTATAATATATTATAGCTTATTATAGTTAATAACTATAGTTTTGATTATAGTATATTTTAGGGGATATTAAGGGATCTATGACTTTGTTTATAATCATGATTAAAAAACTGCAAAGAAATTTATTGTTTTAAAATGATTTGGTATTTTTTCTTAAGTTTATATTTTATAAACATGCTCTAAATAAACTTGTCTTTACATACATAGAATAGATATCCAAAGTTTCAACGGAATGTTCGATTTAAAGTTCTAAAAATATTCTTATTAAAATGTTAAAAAAACTTTTATAAATAATTTTTATTTTATTAGTTTTTATAAATATTTTTCAGACATTACTTTTTACATGTCAAATTTATTTATTTTATTATAATATTAAAAAAAAAATAAGATTACATAAAAATAAATAAAAATAACTAATGTATCAAAATAACTAATTTTAACTAACTTAACCATCTTACGTATAACCATAAATTGTGATGAAAAGAAAAACATAATAATCCTTTTGTTATTCCAGATGCAAATATCACAGGAATTACTACTTATACCCTTCATCCTGGAGTAATAGCAACCGAGTTAGGTAGGCATTTGGATTCCGCATTTTTCCCAGGAGTTCGATTCCTGTTTAGATCGGTAGCAAAATATTTTATAAAAACACCAGAACTCGGTGCCCAGACCACCATTCATTGCGCGGTTGACGAAGCCGCGGGTAACGAGACTGGATTGTATTATAGGTGTGGTATATTTTTTATTCTGTTTTTTCATCATTTCAAATTTATGTGAATTTACTTAAAGTACACATTAAAATACAACGGGGAAAAATAGTTTATTTTATTTTAAATGATGACTTGAAAGAAATAAAAGGTTTATAATGGTTGGTAGAGGTAGAAATTTGCTTTTATGTTAAAAGGACAATTGGTATATAGAAAAATCAATAAAATATTATTTTTCAATATAAATTTGATTAATGTTAAACTATAGGTTCGGTTAAAAATATAATTATAAAATAATACTAAAAAAATTATTTGATAAAACATTTGAAAAAGAAAAAAAATTTAATCCTCAGTGACTGCTGTATACCAACACAGATACCTGTTTTACCCTACCAATTATTTTCAAATATTAAGAAAACATTTGAAATTGATAAACTCATCGGAAGTTTTTTGTATTCTTTTTTAAATAAAAAAAATTAAAATAATATTTTTTTATTATTATTAAAGTAATACAAGAAACTTTCGATTTATTTACCAATTTCATACTTTGAAAGCGATCAGTTAGTTCATCCTCTTTTAAAAAAGTGATGGATAAATTTTGTCATCACGATAAGACAGTTTTGATTGGTTAAAATAAAACAAGTGACGAAAATTTGAAATTTAGAATAAAATTTTGAAATTTCATTGAATTATATTGACTAATAAACAAACAAAACAAGGCGCGCGCAGCGCGCTTAAAATTGCTAGTTTAAGAAAAAACTTATTGGAATAATAAAAAGGTAAAACAGGTACCTGTGTCGGCATGCAACTTCCTAATCACTTCAGTCTCAATGGAGCTTTTTAAGCATAAAATTTTGTATATAAATTTTTTTTTTTAATTATATTTAACGTCGCTGGGTTTATGCTATTATTGCGATGCTAATTAGCGACGAAGATCGTCAGTGTGTTTGTGAACAAAGCACGTGTAAAGTACAGTGGTGCTTGTATCAATCGGTTGAGAGTGGGATTCGAACTCGCAACCTCGAGATTACGAATCCATCGCTCTACCGAATGAGCCACTGACGGTCTCTGTATATAAATCTTTATTATCAGTAGCATTTAATAAAAAGCTTTCTTTAATATTTTATTATTGTTAATATTTTGTTGGGATTTCATTAAATGTTAACAGAATTTAAATTTTGTATTTAGTTTTAGAATAAAAATAAACAAATATGATTAAATTTATAAATTTTCTTAATTAAGGGAGTGCAAACCAACATCGCCGTCTTGCAACGCTCAAAATAAGGAGACAGCTGAAAAATTATGGATGGAAAGTTTGAAAATGGTTGGATTGCCAGAAAAAGAAAATCTTGATGATTTGATCAAGACCATATCCAACGAAATCTTGCCTTCTTTGTAGACTAAAAATGTAGCAATTATTTTTCTTACTCAATTATTTAATTATTAAATTACTCAATTATTTAATTACTAAACAAATTTTTTAAACGATTTTTGATTAAGTGAAATTATGTAAGTAGAGCAGCAGTAAATCAAAAAAATATTTTATCAGTTATATTTAAAACTTTATTTGCTATCATTAATTATTGTAAAATTTTGATAAAAGTAAAAATTATAATTACTCTACACTCTGCAAAATTTTGCCTAATTTAACACTTTTGTAAGCTTTAAATGAAACACGAACAAATTAAAATTGATGAGCTAATTATGAAGATATTTTCATTAAAAATTTTATCACATATTTTAATACAAAGAAAATTTTAACATTAGAACGCAAAATTTTTCTTGGTGTAAGTTCAATTGGCTTCTATTATTTTTAAAAGAAAATCAAATTCTATCATTTCACAGAAAACCAGAATTGCAATAATTTTTAAAATGAAGTTTGTAACAGGGTAATGTTATACATACTTTAAATTTAACACTTGAAAGTATTTTATTTATTGTAAGAAATTTTATTCAAATTGATTTATATATTTTTGTACAATTTTGAAATAAAAGTCTTATGCTAAAATACAAAACTACCGTAATTTTATTCTCTGTATATGTATCTGTATATAAATTTGATATTTTTTTGCTATTGCTTATTTAAAAAGAAATAATATTAAAAATATAATATTTACTGTTACGGAAGTAAAATAAGAAATAAATTTACTCTCAAGAATGATAACAGATATATCAAATAAATGTATAAAAAGCATACTATAATTATTATAAAGTGAAGAACGGTTTGAGAGGAAGAACCGTTATCATAATAGAAAGCCACAAAGACGCCACTAAAGAAATTTTACGAGATCTATATATGTATAAATTATATTTTTATAATATAAGGCTCGTTAAAAAATTGGATATTTTCAAAATTATGTTATCTCTCATACTAAAAGTTTATAAAATTACACTTAAAAACCGATAAACAATTTAAAATTTAATTCACCACTCTCTTCAAAATAAAAATTTTCTACCTTTAATAAAACAGTAATTTCATTAAATTATTTATCTCTTTTTTATTTAATAGAAAATAATAATGATTTTTTCTTAAACCATTAACTTCAAAAAAGAACTTCAGCAAATATTTGTCTTGTTAAACTATTAAATTTAAAGCTTTTAGGGACATTTAAAAAAATACTATTAGTTTGACGAAACCATTCTGTATTTTGCTTCTATTTATACTGGTCGATATCAATTTTTAAATAGAGTCACTCGATACATTAGATTTATTCTCTTCTGTATACATAAACATCGCGAAACTTTTCATTAAAATTTTTACATCCATGAATGCAATTTTAAAAATTATTTTTCGTAGATACTTATAAAATCTATTGTATAATATTATTTTAAACGATTAAAAATTATCACTGACTTATATTAAAAGTTATCTCAAACAATTATTTATTCTGTTAATAGTAAAAATTAATAATTGTTTTATTTTAAATAATTATTTAATCTTATATTTAATCTTGATAGCTATTGAATCAGCTCAAAAAAATTCAATTATTTTATTTAACGTCGCTGCATTTAAGCTATTATTGCGGTACTAATTAGCGGCAGAAGTGATCAGTGTGCATCACTATATCTAGTGAGCCACTGGAGATCTCGACGTTATTCTGTGCTATACTTGCATGCACTACGAGAGTATATAATAGTGCGAAAGAGGTACCAAATTCAACGTGCAAAATTTAAAATTTTACTTATACTGAACTATATACGACTGATTCCATTCAGATTCATACAGACCATCAGTGATCGATTTTTTTTCTTCTAAGTGATAAAATTACCTTCTTGTATGTAATGGAAATATAATTTACCTCGTAGAACTCTCAAAATTTTTTTTTATGCAACAGCGTATTTAGTTGAATATAAAAATGAAAATTAAAAAATTGAAAATGAACCTGAAATTTTAAATTGCTGTAACTCTGTCAATTTTTGACTTTTCAGATGTTTTTTAACGAAAATGTGCAAAATTTAATCTAGTTTTAAAAGCAGTTCTGATGTGGATTAAATTATAAATACTTATGCGATTCCAATGAGACTCGGGCCGGCTTTGATGATCCTCGTAGATATCAATCACACGAATATTTATAATTTAATGCACCAGTCTCGAAAAATATTATAATCATTATTAACATGTTGACTGTCGGGTCACTATATAGTAACTAAACTAATTTTAAAGCAAATCTTTATACCGACCCATATGGAAATAATTTATGTAAAAAACTGTAAATAATAGTAAATAATTGTAAATAACTGTTAAAAAATGTAGGAATTGAGACATAAATAATAGTTATTTACAGTTATTTACTATTATTTATTATTAATTACTATTATTTACAGTTATTTACAGTTATTAGCTGTTATTTACAGTTATTTACAATTATTCACAATTATTTACAGTTTTTTATAATTATTTACAATTATTCATAATTATTTACAGTTATTCATAATTATTTACAGTTATTTACATTTTCAAAAATTTTTGAATTAGTGAATAATTTAATGTTATTAATAATTATCTACAATTATTTATAGTTATTTACAGTTATTTACAGTTTTTTACAGTTATTTACAGTTATTTATAATTATTTACAACTATTTACAATTTTCCATAGTTTTTTACAATTATTTACAGTTATTCACATTTTTAAAAATTTTCGCCTATATATAAAATTATTGAATGAATTCGTGATAATTTTCGAAAATGTAAATAACTGCAAATAATTGTAAAAAACTATAAATAATCGTAAATAACTGTAAATAATTGTGAAAAAAGTGAATAAATGTAAATAACTGTAAATAAATATATATAACTGCAAATAAGTGTAAATAACAGTTAATAAGTGTAAATAATAGTTAATAACTGTAAATAAGTGTAAATAACAGTAAATAATTGTAAATAATTGTAAATAAGTGTTATTTATGTCTCAATTCCCACATTTTTTAACACTTTTCTACAGTTATTTACAGTTATTTACAGTTATTTACAGTTATTAACAGTTATTTACAATTATATCCAAAAACTTTTTCCATATGGGGACATAGAATCCTACCTTGTCGTCATTTTAATTATGTACTTTATCATCATAATCTAAAAAAAGTTTATAATTAAAAACCGTATTAGACACATGCTTAATATTCGAAAAAGTATTGCAATAATGAATGACAGTATTAGGATATGAATAAAAAATGAAAACTGCATAGTACGATTAACAAATGCAGTTTATTCTACTTTAAGACAATCTTATTATGCAGTTTTGGTCTTTATTTTTGCGTTAATGTTGTCTTTTAATTCTTTTGAATGTTAAAAATATGCCTCTACTATGATTTTTAATCACACATGTCCAGTTTTGTGAAGTTAATCTCATTCATGCAATGCGTAAATAGTTTAATTTTTATAAATCTTAGAATACAATATCGCAAAGCTATTTACTTTTTTAACTTTTATAAAAATTTTGGATGATTTTATTATTTTTTTAATATTGCATAATGTAGATAAAATAGAATTTTATCTCAGTATTAGGACTCCCATTAATAATGATTGATTATGATTTAATTAAAATTAATCAGAAAATTTGAAAAAAATAACTATTTAATTTGATTTTTATGTAATAATCATGATATTGTTACTAAAAAAATTTTTTCACGTATCATCATTCGATTAACCAGCAATAGCGCTGAATAATATTTAATTATTATTTTCTTATATCCCAAAAAAAATTTTCATCTTTTTTCTTGGTTAAAAAATATAAATTCTTAAGAGTAGCTCGTGTATTTAGAAAATACATTCCAAAGTTTTAACAAAACCTTTAATAGTTTTATACTTTTCGGGTAAAATCTTGAAAAAACTTTTATGATTTTAATTTTTTTTTGGTAATTTTTAAACAATACTTTTTATCTGTAAAATTTAGTTATTACGTTCATTTTATCAATAAACAATTATTAAATTGACTTCTATAATCCTTCGAGTACTGCTATAAACAGATACCTGTTTTACCCTATTCTGTTAATGAATAACAAAAAGGTAAGGCAGGTATCTGTGTCAGTATACGGCAACCTTTTGTATGAAAATCAAACTCTTAAACATGCAGATAATCAGTATTGCAATAATCTGATTTGCAATAGTTGTAAGGTTTTAATTATTTATTATATTGTAGTTAACGTCTATAATTTCAAAGTAATTATTATTATTGATTACAATAACGCAAAATAATTATAGTACTTTACAATTTTATCGTATAGTATTCTATAGTTTTACTATTCTACATAACTACAGTTTTTATTGGTTTTGAAGGTGGAAATAAGTGGATGGATGTGTATTTTATAAGAAAAACGTGGATTAATAAAACTTTATTGTACAGTGAGTTGGAGCGACGTGATCCTTCACGTGCAGACGGTATAAGAAGAAGAGTTTACGCGCTAACGCAGTAGCGCTAAGCATTCATTCATTATCATATGTCGGTAACTACATATACATTATATTCATGCACACGTTCGCGGGAAATACAAAAGCATCACTTTCAACACGCCCCCTTACCGCGGACATTACAACAATCATTTTTCAAGATTTACAAGACCCATACTAATTAAATGTTTTTCAAGCATATTTTTGCACACACTCTTCGTTAATAAATCTGCAGGCATATTACTAGTGTGAAGGTACTGGACATCTATTCTTCTTTCTTGATATATTTGTCTAATGTAATGACATCTTATGTCTATATGCTTGGAGCGATCGTGGTGCACAGGATTTTTCATTAACTTTATTGCACCTTGATTATCACAATAAATGATTGTTGGATCTTCTTCCTCATGCATCAAGTTTATTTCAGTCAACATATTGCGTATATAAACTGATTCTTTTCCTGCTTCCGCTAATGCAATGTATTCTGCTTCAGTGCTGGACAAGGCAACACAATGCTGTTTTCTTGACTGCCAATTAATGGCTGCATTTGCTAACTTGAAGAAATATCCACTTCTGGATACACGATCATTTTCATCACTACCCCAGTCTGAATCTACATAACCATGTAATGGTAAATTTGTACTTTTAAATATAAGACCAAAAGAGGCTGTCCTTTTGAGGTATTTTAAGACTCTTTTTGCTGAATTCAAGTGAGCCTTTCTTGGTTGGCAATTAAAAACACTGAGAGCACTGACAGCGTACATAATATCAGGCCTAGTTGCTGTAGCAGCATACATTAATGATCCTATAATCGATTGATAATATGTGCTGTCAACCAATGGTGAATTTTCTTCCTTATTCAATTTTATTTTATATTCCAATGGTGTAATTGCTTCATAGGCATCTTCTAATCTAAATCTGCAAATTATATCTTGTATATATTTTTTCTGAGACATCTTCACAGATTTATCTTTCAAATCTTGTTGAAATTCAATACCTAAGCAATATTTTAATCTGCCTAAATCTTTTATCGTGAAATATTTTTCTAAGTGACATTTTACTGTTTCTAAAAAGTCTTGATCGTTTGTTGAGATAATTATATCGTCAACGTATACTATTAAAATCAATAATTTATTTCTCCTGTTGGAAATATATACACATGGATCAGAAATCAATGATTTCATTCCCAGTTCTGTGAGAACTTCATTAAGTCGTTCGTACCACTGTCGTCCAGCTTGCTTCAATCCATATAAAGCTCTTTTTAGGAGATAAACATGACTTTCTTTTCCCTTCTTTACGAAATGTTCTGCTTGCTGCATATATATATTCTCGTTCAGAAATCCATAAGTAAATGCCATTGTAACATCTAATTGAAATAAGTCTAGTTTCAATTCAGCAGCTAATGCAATAACTAACCTAATTGACGACATTTTTGCTACTGGTGCGAACGTTTCAGAGTAATCTACTCCTAATTTTTGACTATATCCTTTTGCGACTAGTCTTGCTTTTCGACGATCGACTGATCCATCTGCATTGTACTTGGTTTTTAGAACCTATCGACAACCTATTGGTGTACAATTTTTCCGGGCGTTCAACGAGTTCCCAAACTCCATTTGATTCGAGCGATTCAAATTCCTTTTTCATGGCCTTTTGCCATTCATCTGCATAAGGACCAACAAGAGCCTTTTCAAGATTTTCTGAATCATCTAATATTAGTCCTGCAAATTCTAATTGCGTAGGGACTAAATTATACCTTTTTCTTGGTCGTCCTGGTTTACCAGATCGTTGAGAGGATGGCCTACCAGGTCCTCTTTTCATTGTAGTTAAGGGTGTTTCTGAATTTGTGTCTTGTTCAATACTTTCAGTTTCCCTTTTGCTCAACCTTTTCGAACCATTTTTCTTTTCTTCAGATTCACTTTCATCTGTAGCATCTTCATATTCTGAATCTTCTTCTTCGTTCTCTTCTGAGCCGGAGTTTGTTTCTGAATCCAATTTAAAAAATTCATATTTTTTATCAAGGTTACGATCATTAAATTCATCTAAAATTCGCACATTGTTCGTTTTGACAATTGCATTTATCTGATCGTTCCAAAGTCTGTAGGCTTTGGAGTCCTCTGAGTATCCAACCATGATACATTCATTTGATCTAGCATCAAATTTTCCTTTATCAGGACTTTTGTTTAAGGCATACATCTTACATCCAAAGGGTCTTAAATGACCAACATATGGTTTCTGTCCAAACCAAACTTCATATGGAGTCGTATTACAAACTGCCTTACTTGGGCATCTATTTCTAATATAAGCAGCCGTAGAGACGGCTTCTGCCCAAAATTTTATAGGTAGCTTGGATTGCAATAGCATACATCTTGCCATGTCAATCAACGTGCGGTTCATCCGCTCAGCTACTCCATTCTGCTGCGGTGTATGTGCGACAGTCCTTTCACGCTTGATGCCATTTTTTTTAATCTCAGCGTTGAAATCCATCCCGCAATATTCTAATCCATTATCAGTTCTCAGAACTTTTATTGTACGTTCTTTTTGATTCTCTACAAAAGCTTTGAATTTTAAAAAAGCTTTCTTTACATCAGATTTATGCTTTAAAAATGCGACTTCAGTCCATCCAGACTTACCATCAATGAAGGTTGCAAAATACCTGTGTCCGCCAATAGAAGCACTGCGCATAGGACCACATACATCAGAATGAATTACGTCCAATACATTTTTTATTACAGTTGAAGACTTCTTTGGCAACGATGTCGTTGTCTGCTTCCCAATAATGCATACCTCACATTTCGGCATTGTTTCACCTTTTAGTGGTGGCATTCCATTAACCAATCCTTGTGATACTTTGCTCAAATCTACCTCATTGAGATGTCCATATCGGTAATGCCATTTCAGCATTTCTTGGGGTTGATTTTTTGCGACAGCAACTGACTGAGATCCTTCTTCTATGAGAAAATATAAATCTCCATGTCTTTTACCTTTTGCTATGGTCCTTCTTTTCTTTCCATATATGTATGCGTTCTGCTGTGTAAACAGAACAGAATTACCATTATTAGTCGATTTTGCTACTGATAGTAAATTTGTTTTTAATTCAGGTACATATAAAGAATTTTGTAATTTTAACCTACATTCCTTTTTGTCATTACAGACGTTTATTAAGACTGTACCTTTACCTCTGATGGGTATTGACTTACTGTCTGCCAGTTTTACCTGCTGATCCTCAACAGAAGTCCAGTCAATAAACTTTGACTTATCTGTGCACATATGGGATGTTGCGCCACTGTCTAAGCACCATGTATTGGGGGCTGCCTTCTCTGAGTACAGGGCGACTGCTGTTGAACACTGTTCATCTTCCCTTTCTTCATTCTTGAACCCTTGCGTCGTTATGTGAAGAGCTTCTTCCGTAATAGCTGAAGATTCATTATTCTTCTGATCTGCTGTCTTTTTCCAGCATTGTGACGCTTTGTGGCCTTTTCGTTTGCAGTAATTACACATGATTGCAGATCTCTTTTGATTTCCATTCAGATTTGAATCATATATACTTTTAGTGTGTTGTGACTTTTGTGAGAATTTTCTTTGTTTTCTCACATTCAGAGCTTCGTTTTCAACAGGATTTTTCAGTTCTCCTTCTCTTGATGATGCTTCTTCAAGGAGCTTAATTTTCAGAGCATCGGGTTTCATCAAGTTATCACGAGCCTCAATTGCAATACGAAAATTATCGAATGAACTTGGTATGCTGTGCAACATTACTATGCTTAATATATCATCGTCTATTTTTACATCCAACTCACTAAGCTTATCGACGAGGTCTGTAAGTTTATTTAAGTGTTCAATTAAACTTTGCCCTTCATTTATTTTACTATATAACAACTGTTTTAACAACGTCGCTTTACGCGCAGGGCCTTTCGATTCATAAACAGTTTTCAGTTTTTTCCAGACCTCATTCGAAGTATTACAGTTTTTTATGTACGTCAATTCACTTGCACTCATGGCCAGAATAATGTCAGCGCGAGCTTTTCGGTCCTTTTTATCCCATGCGGTCTGTTCTGTACCTGCAGCGGTTGGTCGCTGTAGTGTACCATCAGCATAATCACACAGATCGTGCTTAACCAAAATCGCCTCTATTTGTATTTTCCAAGTGGTATAATTATCCTTGGTTAACTTTTCAATGATATTATTCGTGTTCCCATTTGAACCTGCCATCTTGCACAGAAATATAACTTTTCTTTATTTCTTATTTTATTGTTCCTTTTATTTAACCAGTTTTTCACTACACAGCCTAATTGTCTAAATTTAAATTTTTTCTATAGCTTACACTCACGACCACGTGTTGAGAGGCACAGCTTTTAGGTTAACTTTAGCGTTCGGCTTATTTCACTCATAAGTTCTTTTTTAACTTACGTAAAAAAAACTAAAATACACATACCATAAACTTCCTGGGCCCATAACCTATTGGTTTTGAAGGTGGAAATAAGTGGATGGATGTGTATTTTATAAGAAAAACGTGGATTAATAAAACTTTATTGTACAGTGAGTTGGAGCGACGTGATCCTTCACGTGCAGACGGTATAAGAAGAAGAGTTTACGCGCTAACGCAGTAGCGCTAAGCATTCATTCATTATCATATGTCGGTAACTACATATACATTATATTCATGCACACGTTCGCGGGAAATACAAAAGCATCACTTTCAACAGTTTTGATTATAGTTTTTTTTTTATTAAGGGACTACGGAACAATTATTCTATCTATAAATAAGTTATCTAATTATTAATTCAATTATCTATCTTAAATAAAGAATGCAAATTAGTATAATCTTCTTCTAAAACTAATTCACAAGAGGATGTAGCTAAATTATGGAGACTAAGTTTAAGGCCGATGGGATTGTTTGATTCAAACATTTTAACATTTAAAAATTTTTATAGTTACTTTAAACAGTTATAAACAATTTTAATTAGTTATAAACATTTATAAGCAGTTAGAAATAATTTGCATAGTTCTAAAACTTTTCTAAAAATTTATAGAAAAATTTGATGAAAATTAAATAGTTATGCAAAATTGTTTATAAATGTTCATAACATTTTATAACTATTTATAACTGTGTATAAATGCGTATAACTGATATAAGAATCTCAATTCAGACGTTTTTAAACAATTTAAATAGTTAAAAGTAATAAAATAATTATAAACAATTATACATATTTTTTCCACCAGGGATTAATGCATTCTTTCAAGTTTACGAACGATTGCTTATTTAACAGCATTTAAACTATCTTTGGCAGAAAAAAAATGTAGATATATGGATAGAACTGAAGAATACAGTTATTAAATGCAGAAAAGTGGCCGGATTGAGACTTAAGACATCAATTATTTATAGTTTTATTCAGTTTTCAACAGTTACATTTATTGATAATTGAAAAATATATCTGTAGAAAACTGTTTATAATAGTTTAATACAGAAGAGAACTGTAAATAACTGTTGTCTTCTTGATAATTTATAATTAAAAAAAAAAGTATATTTAATGAATACAACTGTATATAACTGAAAAAACTGTTTTTTTACAGAAGAAAACTGTATATGACTGCTGTCTTCTGATAGAAAAAATTTTTCTCTATAAGAAAGATAATTATTTTTTCTTTTTAAAATATATTTGATAAATACAACTGTTGATAACTGAAGAAAACTGTGAATAAATATTGTCTTAAGTCTCAATCCAGCTACTTTTCTTCATGTTTTTCTGTTGTCTTCTATTTTATCCTGTTTTATTCAGATATATTCAAATTTCTTTAATTGTCTTCATTTATTTTTTGCGCTAGGGATATTATTGCTATGCCGGTTAACGAAGGAAGTTTCCAATATAGAATGAATATTATCAAATACATCGTAAATTACTTGAAATATTAATTCTGATAATAATGAGAATAGAAAATATTGCTTATTATTATTAAAACATTAAAAATATAAGGTTGTAAAGATATCATAATAAAAAATTTTTTTATTCGTTTTAGCAGTTTAAAGGTTAAAAAGTTTTGTTCATCCAAAAATATGTCATATATAATCTTAAATTTTAATTGTTTAAATGTAAATAATAATTATATATCTTTTAGAGCATACTGTCAATCTTATTTGACAATTTAAAAAAAAAAAAAAATACTTTATTCTCCTGAATCCTCAGAAAATCCGCCAAATAAACAGTTTGATTAATAACGCATGCATCTAAATTTTTTTAAAATTTTATTTAACGTCGCTATATCAATGCTATCACTGCGATGATAATCAGCGACGGAGATTTCCAGCGTGTTTATAAACAAAGCATATGTAATGTACAGTGTTGCTTGTAACAATTGGGATTCGAACTCGGATCTTCGAGTTACAAATCCATCGCTCTACTGTCTGAGCCACTGGAGATCTCGACATTGTGTTGTGTTGTACTTGAATATACATTTACGTAGATATATAATAATGCAGAAAAAGTACGAGATTCAATCATGCTAATATTGAAATTCAATTAATATATGTATTTTGCAATACTTACAATTAATAATTATTTGAAATTTATATATTTTATTATTAATAAAGATTGCATCCAATAAACTAATACTTAGATTACTAATACTTTGTTTAGTAGTGTTTTTTATAATTTATATAAACACCATCGGTTGTAACAAGAAAAAAATAGCAGGTTTCGCTAGATTAGTATAATGAGATAATTTTATAATAACAACAAAATAATTTAATCACGTAGTTTTTGAATAATATGAGACCTACCAAAAAAGATATGTTATATTAAAGGTTGTTAGTAGGTCTCATATTATTCAAAAACTACGCGATAAAATTATTTTATTCTTACTATAAAATTTATTTTTTTTTTCGTGTTACAGCCAATGGTGTTCATGCAAATGATGAAAAACACTATTAGACAATGACAGATGGTTTAGCCTGCTTTTAAGTTCAATAAGGAAATATTTTTTTATGTATCGTACAACAGTACTTATAAAATTTTTCAAACTTGTTAGCTTAAATTTCACGTTTTGACCTACAGGTAGATGCGAATTCTAAATTGAAAATTGAATATTATTGTTATAAAGATGATGTAATAGAGTATATGATTTAAACATAGTTACCAACATTATAATTTTTCGGACTTTTTATTTTTTTAAAAAAATTTTTTAAATATCTTTATGTTATACTTTTTATTAATTATATTGGAATAATATATAATCGAAATATTTTCAAAATTTTTCAATCAAGAATCAAAAATTTGCAAAACTCTAATGGCGGTATTTTACTTCCTTCTACTGGTAAGTATTTATATGTTGATTAATAATTGGTACTTTTAATAATTTTTTCATATTACATAATTTAATATAGTTTATGAAAAAATAGTTTACCCATTTTCTCTTCTGAAATAAAAAAAGAACTAATAAGGCTATTTTGATTTTATATGTATTTTAAATAATATTCAATTTATGTGCAATATTTAACTTTAAAATTTTCATGTTTCTTTGAAATAATCAAACTACCCCGTATTGGTTTTCAGCTTTATTATTTAAAAAATTACTGAATAAAAATCGGTTTACATTACAAGCGTAAATTTTTTGTTTGAAAACTAATTAATCTTTATTTAAATCAATCACACGGAAATTATTGATGTCGTTAGGCTCTTTCTACACTAAGATCACATGACTGTGAATGTGACTGCACCGTGTGATGCGGTACGTTTACATAACCAAATTTCTATACTAAACATAGGTTCTAAAAATGCGCCGCATCACACGGAACAATCACATTCACAGTTATGTGATCTTAGTGTAGAAAGAGCCTTACCATAATAAACGCAGCTATCCTAACTATCTTCAAGTATCGCTGAATCAACTATTTTTATTTGCAGGTTAGACTGTCATTACTTATGATTAGCATAAATATCGTTGTGATAAGGATAAGTATAGTTGATTCAGTTATACTTAATTTGTTTAATTTGGTTATGTAAATTTTCGTCACGATGTCAATATGTTTTTTTTCAGTGCATATTTACTCCGTTAACTAAAATACAGAGAAATAACCAGACATATTGAAAACTTAATCGAATATGATTTAAGAATCACATTATGCATGCAATTAAATTCATAATAAAGATGCATTGTATTTGGTTCTCGAATTTTATTCTAAATTTGGAATATTTATTCTTATATAGAATTAGAAAAATAGTCATATTCATTTGATCCAATGCACCAGTTTCTCAAAAATTTGAACAATTTTATCTGGATTTTAAGACCAAAATAAATCTGCATCCACTATTTTTAAACAAATTATTTTAAAAGTTTTTTATTAAAAATATGTAAAAGTAAAATAATGCAAAACTTAATCTGAGAATTTACATAAAAAATTCATAAATATTGAAAAAAATGAATTGTTTAATATAAGACTTTGATTTTTTAAATATTTATAATAAAATTTTTCTTGGATAATTATTTTAAAAACTGTCAAAGTACAAAATCAACAAGAAATTTATTTAAAAAATCTGAAAATTTTAAGTATTATAAGAAAAAGTATCCCAACTTATTTTAATAAGAATTAAGTTGAATTAAGAAGTTTTTTAACTTTATTTTAGTCTTCTTTCCCAGCGGTTGATTATATTTATTTTAAAGAA
The DNA here is from genome assembly GCA_017163975.1 of Anastatus disparis. Taxonomy (NCBI): domain Eukaryota; kingdom Metazoa; phylum Arthropoda; class Insecta; order Hymenoptera; family Eupelmidae; genus Anastatus; species Anastatus disparis. The sequence continues at coordinate 9,223,251 of JAFFSR010000226.1, forward strand.
ATTCGACTTAAAGTGTATGTTTTCAATAAAAAATAACCCAAAAAAAAGAAAATCCGAAACGGCAGAGCAAAGCATTCTCCTTGTTGATTAATTTGTTATTTTTATAGGATTGGTCAAAATAATTTTAATCGCTAAATGTTATTAATAAAACAAGCAACATACGAATAATTGATGATACCGCTAAGTAATATTTCGTTTATTTAATTTAAATAATATGTTTATGCTGTGTTTCAAAACTATAAAATTTTTGTAGACAGCTTTAATTTAAAAAAATACGTGCTCAAGAAAAAATATAATATGGTCTGAACAATTATTCCAATAGTCAAAAGAAATTTTTTTAAACTTCGGTCATATTCGAACAAAGCATTTTAAGTTTAAAACGGCTATGCATTCAATTATATGGTACATTCTACTGATATTTTCATTATACACTTCGACTCAAGGTTGAGTAAGATCGGTACACTTGAAGATCAAATTTCAGAGTTCAATTTTGCAATACTAAACTATAAATATCAATTTTATTATATTATTTATTTAATGAAGTCTACAAAGTTGAAATATTCTTAACTATTTTTTTATATCAATAACAAGAATATCCACAGGTAATAACCCTACTTTTCAATACTTGAAGATAACGAACGACAAATAAACCAATTATCCAACTCTACAGCTCAAACGATCCATCTACTTCTTTAGCATCCTTCAAAGACATCATGAAAAAAAAACAAAAAATAAAGAAAAAAATCAACATACGAATATGTCATCGTATATTTAAGCATAAATTATACTAACTCTTTTCAGCATGCATTAAATTATACATCCATTTCCCTTATCGAAATGCTTCATCATCTTGTATATACGCAGAGAGCCCAAGAGAGAGAAATAAAGAGAGGAAAGAAATGACGACAACGACAATTTCAAGTTCAACGACATTGCGGGGGCGTTAGTTCTAGCACGCGATATTTATTCGCGTATATTCATATACGGCGTCGTTCTCGTTAAATTGCCAACTATACGGACAAACTATATACGTCCGCGCCTAGAGACCGATACTTTTTCTCAAGTTCAACGACCTATAATTTTCAGATCTCCTCTTATTTTGCTTGTAAGCTTTTTAATTAGATGTTGACGATTACGATTTTATCTTATTTAAAGACATTCTGCAATCAGATTGTCAGGCAATTATTTCAATTTTTAGAAATACTAATTTTTGGAAATCATTACTACAGATTACATAAAATTAATGGATGTTGTTATGTTAGAAGTAAAATGAATTAATTAATTGTTAAACAAATTCCATAAAAATATTTTCTGTTATCTTTAACAGAAGATTTATGAAACGATTTTTTCAAAGAGATAAATGAATTTCTTTTAATTCTATTAATTATTGAATCGCATACAAAACAAGAATATTGATTACGTATCTTAAAATTTGCATAAATTTAACATATGTATAATTTAGTTTTGCAATGATTTTCAATTAATTAAGAATTCTTATTTTACTCAAATTAACATGCATTTTAACTGTGATAGACTATTTATTTTTAACTTACTCGCATCATTTTTTTAATTAATTGCGTTTTGTAGTATAACTGACACACTTTTCTATGCATATACAGATTTTGATCATGCCAATTTCATGATAAAAATATATAATTATAATTAATTTATTCGATCTTTAATTTGTTTATTAAAAATTTGGCATAACGTTATTCGTCAGTTTTCAAGTAGTACTTACATTAAAATATATTTTTAATTACGATTATGACGTTGTAACGTAATACAAATCCTGCATTTCAAAAGGTTTGAGATAAATAATCATGTATTATTCATAATTACTCTATCCATTGTTTTCATGTTTACTTAATTTTTGAATATCATCCTAATAATAGTTAATGGTTACATATTCTTCACAAGAATTTTATAAATGTCAATGTCGACTTTGTATTCCAAGGACTACATCGATGCAAAAAAAAATTTAGCATACGAAGAAATCTTTTAACGGAATTATCATACAATTAGTTATTTAAATATATATCTATTGACTTAATTCAAAATTATATTATTTGAAAATTTAAATTCCATATTGATTAAAATTTAATTTTGGATTATTTTAAGAGAATTTTCCATAAAAACGTTCTTATCGAAAACGCGAATCATTCAGAACAAGATAAACTATCTTTAGAATGGTTTGTTTGAATATAATACGAAATAATTATTATCGATACAGAGGTTTCAGTGGCTCAATTGGTAGAGCGATGGACTCGCAACCCAAAGGCCCGATTTCGAATACCGCTCTTGTCTAATTTATACAAGCACCACTGATTACATGTGCCTTGTTCATAAACACGCTGGAAACCTCCGTCGCTAATTATTATCGCAATGATAGCATTAATATAGCGACGTTAGATAAAATTTAAAAAAAAAATTGAAAAAGATGGTTGTTTACCAGAATATCCAATTTTCTGAGGATTCAGGAGAATAAAGTATTTTTTTTTTAAATTGTCAAATAAGATTAGCTGTGTGCTCTAAAAGATATATAATTATTATTTACATTTAAACAATCAAAATCTAAGATTATATATAACATATTTTTTAATGAACAAAATTTTTTTACCTTTAGACTGCTAAAACGGATAAAAAATTTTTTTTATTATCATATCTTTATTTTCAATGTTTTAATAATAATAAGCAATATTTTCTATTCTTATTATTATCAGAATTAATATTTCAAGTAATTTACGATGCATTTGATAATATTCATTCTATATTGGAAACTTCCTTCGTTAACCGGCATAGCAATAATATCCCTAGCGCAAAAAATAAATGAAGACAATTAAAGAAATTTGAATATATCTGAATAAAACAGGATAAAATAGAAGACAACAGAAAAACATGAAGAAAAGTAGCTGGATTGAGACTTAAGACAATATTTATTCACAGTTTTCTTCAGTTATCAACAGTTGTATTTATCAAATATATTTTAAAAAGAAAAAATAATTATTTTTCTTATAGAGAAAAATTTTTTCTATCAGAAGACAGCAGTCATATACAGTTTTCTTCTGTAAAAAAACAGTTTTTTCAGTTATATACAGTTGTATTCATTAAATATACTTTTTTTTTTAATTATAAATTATCAAGAAGACAACAGTTATTTACAGTTCTCTTCTGTATTAAACTATCATAAACAGTTTCCTACAGATATATTCTCCAATTATCAATAAATGTAACTGTTGAAAACTGAATAAAACTGTAAATAACTTTTGTCTTAAGTCTCAATCCGACCACTTTTCTGGATTTAATAACTGCATTCTTTAGTTTTATCTATATAGGGTAGATGTGGGTATTACAGCGGAATCGACGTATGATGAATTTTAAACTCATAAATTAAAGCTTATAGATGAAGAAAACATCACTTTTATTTTTAATAAAATATTTAAACATTGATTAACTAGAAAAAAATTAATTTAGCATTTAATTATAGAGTTAAAATTAAGAAAAAACGAATTTAAAATAAAATGTATTTGTGGCTGTTGCTGCGGCCGTGTTTCTAATGCTGTGTGCCCTACTGAAAAATATATATGAGATCTCATTTATATTTTACATTTTCAACCCCACTAAAAAATATATATGAGATCTCATATGAGATCTCACATGAGATCTCAAATGAGATCCCACATGAGATCTCATATGCAATCTCATATCAGATCTCATATGAGATCCCGTATGAGATCTCATATATATTTTCTATTTTCAACCCTACTAAGAAATATAAATGAGATCTCATTTATATTTCTTAGTAGGGTTGAAAATAGAAAATATATATGAGATCTCATACGGGATCTCATATGAGATCTGATATGAGATCTCATATATATTTTTTAGTAGGGTTGAAAATGTAAAATATAAATGAGATCTCATATGAGATCTCATATGAGTTCTCGTGCCAAAATCTCATATGAGATCGCATGTGAGATCTCATATGAGATCTCATATGAGATCCCATGTGAGATCTCATATGAGATCTCATATATATTTTTCAGTAGGGTGCCAGTTACTATTAACACTTTTATATATTCCGTTCGAAATGTTGAGGTTAGGTTTACCACGTGTTATAGTAATAAAAGGATGCCACAGTAATTCATATTTGGTGATTTTAATGACGCATAATACTAAGGTGTAAAATTAAAATATTAAATATGTGCTAGGTGAAATTTCCAAAAAATATATAACAAGCAAAGATATATTTTATTTAATAATGATCTTATTTTACATAAAAAAGAATAAAAACAGAAAATATTGTCAAATTTAGGATGCATACGTGATCGCGATTTTACGAAATTTATCAAGATTTTAGAACAGTTCAATTTCAAATAACCAATATTAAATATTTTTAGACTTTTTTTGTGAGATATATTTTTTAAAATATTAAATAATACTTATAATATTTGATTATGCATTCAAATATTATTTATGGACTTGAAAAAAATTATTTTTACGAATTTCATATGAAAAAACAGTAATTAGCACCTCCACAGCAATACCCACATCTACCCTATCTACATATTTTTAAAAAATCCAATTTTCAAAATGTATTGATTTTCCTGAGGATTCAGGAGAATAAAATAGTTTTTTGCGTACTGCCAAATTAGATTGGTAGTATGCTTATAAAAAGTATTGCAGTAAATAGCATAAGAAAAATTTTGTATTCTTTACAACCTTATATTTCAATAATAATATGCAATATTTTCTATTCTCATTATTATCACAATTAATATTTGAATAATTATTCAATAAACAGATGTTATTCATGATTTTATGCGAAATTTTTGCAAAAGTTGCGTTTATGAATGTGAATTTTTATTTTTAAAAACTTCAAACGAATATAATCTTTTCAAAGATAAGAATTAAAGTTATTTATAATATGGTCAATGTCCCAATTGCTACTCACAAACCTATTACTAGCCGCTCATTGTTAAAAAATTTTTTTCGTATCTAAATAACATTGAGCGGTTAATAATAGGTTCGTGAGTAGCGATTGGGACATTGACCATATGATCTTTTTCGATGTTTTTGTAAATTTCAGTAAACTCAACAATAATTTTGTGAATTTCAGTAAATTTAATTATTTAAAATTATCGCTGGCGAATTTTCTGACTGGTTAGGTTAAAATTGGCATTATATAAAATTTAAAAAAATATGGATGCACTACATCTATCTTGATATTATTGATATCAGCTTCTGCAACACAAAAATAGAATGTCAAACATATCTTCAGTTATTTCGTTTGGAGCAATAATGGCTTCATTAAATGTTAATTTTTTTCCAATTTCATCAAATTATCAGTACTTTCTCTAATTTGATCATGGCTAATTAAATTCAAGAATCATTATGCAACTTTTCGCTTTTCTGCATCTCTTTAAAAAAAAATAATTTTTCATTATTAGTTATGGCATTTATAATATTTTAAATATCTGGACAGTTGTTATTTTTTTATTTGATTGCTTTTTTTGCTTGTATTTAACTCTTATGGACTATAAAGACCTTCACATCTATGTTAAAAATTTTTTTGGCATTTCAAATTTTATTGGAATAAACTAATTGAAGAAAAATTTTATTTTCATATTTAAATTATAATTATATTTTATCATGTATCCTTATTTTTTTAATTCTTCTTTAACGTCGCTATATTTATGCTATTTTTTATGATGCTAATCAGCGACGGAGCTCTGAAGTGTGTTTGTGAAGAAAGCACATGTAACATATACAGTGGTGCTTGTATCAATCGGCCGCCGAGAGCGGGATTCGAACTCAGAACTCCGAGATTACGAATCCAACTCTCCATCGACTGATCTATTCACCGTCTCCATATATCCTTATAACACAGAATATTTCTCGTCGAACGGACATGATGCATCGCAATCATAGCATAAATATAGCGACGTTACAGCTAATTTTTCAAACTTCATAGAATATATAATAATAAAAAAGCGAATGCAGTTGCATATGTGTTTCAGTACGCATGATATATAATAGTTGTCGTAAAAAATATTAACTCAAGTACACGTTTCTCGGAAAATCTTTAGGTCGTTATAAACTTGCATGCATAGAAAATTTTCACATGCATTGTTCGATTATTTGATGCATTTTTATTACTAGAAAATTATTAAATTTCTATTATTTTTTAAGGTCTTGGAAATAAAATGATTTTGAAATTTTTTTCTAAAACAAATATATATTTTATTTCATCAATACCTTTTCTAAGATAGTTTTTTTCTTTTCAAAAAGTTACGTAAAAATAAAAAACTACGAACTTAATAAAAATCGTATAAAAATTGAGTAACATGTTTTAACCATAAAAATATTCATTTATTTACTCAATTCTAGAGAAAGTTTTTCATTATCATTTCCAAAATTAATCACAACTGGTACATCACTTCATTCATGCTCAAAATAATGTAACCATCACGACTGTATTTTAATAAAAAAGAAAAAAATCAATTTAACAAATTTTTCCTGTCGCCAAAGATAATAAACCGTGTGTCATCACACACTGTTGTCGTGCACATTCGAGCCCTGCGGCAAATTTGCAAAGAAAAAGAGAGAACTTTCTCTCATTAAACGAAGGAGAGGACACATACACACACACGTGTATTAAAGCTTGAGAATTCGACGATGGGCCTTTTTGATGAAAGTTTATATATTTTTTTTCTTTTCGATGAAAGTAAGAATGTATATCGTTGGTGTTTTAGGAAGTTTAATTTACATGACGAAGGAGATGGCTATTTTTAGTTTACATAACGTTGCAAAACTTTTTTTCTTTTTTGATCACGTAGCACGAAAATAATAATTTGTTTTATAAATTATTAAATATATTTAATAATGAATGGTCAAACACGTGTGATATCCGATGAATTATTTATTAAAAATACTGGTAACGTTTCGGGAGCAATCGAAATTACCTGTTCAGGGCACAAAACGGATAAGTCAAAATAAAAAGGATTTTTAATTCATCATAAAAAAATTAAGATTTAAAGATTTTTATCTTTATGTGCATAAAGAAGGGAGTTTGATTGCTCCGGAAACTTTGGAATATATAATGAATTATTAACAATAAATAATTCATCATACATGGTTTACGTTTAATCATTAGTATACCGTTCCTCATTAACTATATTTGCAAGGAGCAATGAAGACATTTCAGATTATTAAAAATATCTGCCAATCAATGTCTTTACTTGGATCGCTGAAATCTTATGGAAGTGATTGGCTTATAGAAATGTTATTCTTATAAAATTATATTCAAAATCTTTATATAAAAAATATATTTTTTTGTCGAGGGTCTTTAAACTTTCACTGTCATCTATAAAGAAATAATAAATAGGTAGATTTCAGGAATTCATTTTTAGATTTAATTTTAAAAGTATAAATAAAATAGTACATTTTGTAACGGGTATGAAAAGGCTTTATTTACGAAACGAGAAGTTTACGGCCCGAGCCGAAGGCGAGGGTCGTAACGAGTTTCGTAAAAAAGCCTTTTCATACCAGTTGCAAATCGTATTTTTTGCCATGAGAGCCAAGAAAGAGCAACGAAGTTGCGATTTTGGGGTTAGAATGGCAAAAAAACTATTTAGGAATTAATTCCTAAATACAAATAATATCAATATTAATATTACATATTACAAATAATATTTACGCATCGATAATTATACAAAAATTAATATTTATATTACTAAATTTACAATTAAAATAATTTATAATTTTTTAAATAAAAAATTTAATTCAATGCCATGATACATTAAAAATAAAAATTGGCCAATTCAAATCTGACATTCAAAATTTTTCATTATCTTTGACCTCGTAACAATAAAAAGAGAAAAATTAACTTTTAAATCAAAGTTGTAAGCCAAAGTATAAAATTACTAGGTATAAAGCCTATAATGAATCATTGCTAGAAGTATTGTGTGCATCGATAATTGTGACTGTCAGTTTAATTGTATTAATCGCAGTCAATAAAAAGATCGAAACGCACACCTCAACAAACTAAATCTACATTGTGCTTTCATTGATTGATTAAAATAAATAAGAAAAATATTGTGCATTAATTTTGATCAATAGAATTTCGATTAAGCGCAATCAATTCGTATAAAGTCATCATAACCATCATGACCTTACAAAAGGCTAATATTTCTCTCCATAATGATAAATTATACTAATCTTTAAAAAAAAATCTCTCAATTATCACACGAAATTTCTAAAAAAAAATTATTTGTCAAAGTGAAGAGTTTGACATATAAAGCAATTAATTATAAGTTTAATACAAAACGTACAAACCATGACACTAAAAACGAATCACATCACACGCGCCTTTCATTGTACACGGCTATATTTAAGATTCACGTCTCCGTTTTAGCAATGCAATGCATAATTCATTTACCTGCCCATCTTAATATATTAGTGTGTGTCATGTTTTGAGTCATGAGAATGCTTTGACGAATACGGAAGCGTATACATGCGCGAAATCTGGGGTGATTGTTCTAGAGCAATGCTGTATTTTAACAGTTTTGGATATTTAAATTCTCGTAGACCTGTTTAAGAAGGTGTTACATGATTTTTTTATGTCGTGGTATTGTGTTTAAAATGACTCTTTAAAAACCAGTTAGGCATAAATATTTAATAAATTTTATTAAAAATTAACATTGTCATCGGTATAATATTCATGTTTGTAACCTCTGAAATTCCTGCAAGTGTAATTAATATTTCCATAACAAGTAGAGAAAAATGAAAAAAATAAATGCATCTAGATTTTTTGGAAAAAGTCAAAAAAATACAGTTAGCAAAAAATCATTTAATTACAGCTGAAATATTTAAGAGTAAAGTTACGGTAAAGCACATTAACACATCCATAATTCATACAACCTCAAAAGAACAATAAGATGTAATGGACAATCGTCATCTCTTTCTCTGTACTCCTTTACTTTGAAGAAAAAAGTTATCAAATTACAAAAGCATAGAGCATCTCTGTTGGGTAAAATTCTTATCCGAAGCACTACAAACCCATATACCAAGACTGTACAGTATCGAATCAATTAAATCTTTGAAATGTATGTGTACGACCTCCCGTAAGTATATAAAAGCCTTGGAGCATCGTGCTATAGTCTTAGCTCGTAAATCATACTAGAGTTTTAAATTTCTTGCTCTTCTCGAGACGAGCAATTACGATAGTGTGTCTTCCTTTAAGACCCTTTTTCCTTTGTTTAACAAGGGCAGTTCACAACCTTTGTATTACAGATTTTTCTAAAACCTTGAAAAACACTTTCGAATGGACGTCTAAAAATAAAACTCTGCATCCCCAAGTTACGTTAAACAATCTAAGAATTTCAGATTATTATTTACAATATTAAATTTAAAATATTAATATTTTTAATATATTCAAATCTAATATTTTTGTACATTCTTATTTTAAATACTGAATTCTAGTGCTCATTGACATAAATCAGAAATGTAGGACTTTATTTCTAAACAATATAAAAAATTTATCATTAAAATTTAAGGCTATACCGTAATCCATCGAGTGTGTACTCCCCTTGTAAATATTATTATCTTACTTCACCATGGGAAGTCCATTTCTTTTATTCTCTTTGACCGCACGTGAATACATGGTTTAATGCGTGCATAGCGTTGTTTATTTCTTTTAAATTTTTTCTTATTTTTAATGTTTTTGACGACTATATAGAGACGCGAATGCGTTAGGAATTGTAGCCGCACTTCGTCATTGTCCTTTCGGCGGGTGGGATTAATGTTCTTATGTACGTATGTATACGTACGTAGGTGGACTATAAAGTCGTGTGGTTATATTGACCCGTAGGGGATAAGAAAAGTACTGGGATTTAAATGTCTATAAAAAAAAGGAAGTGATAGAAAATTGTTGGATGTTATTAATTTTAATAATACTTTTTCAAATTGAGATCTTAATTCAAAAGAGGCGATCGCGATAATCTTTCAGTCTGATATATTAAGCTTTGCGTTCGGGTGATTAGTATGTTTGTAGAGAATCTTTAAGGATTATACACGACATTTTTTTATGCTCTATTATAACTAATGCTCATTAATTATTCTCGAGTCAATTTTGACAGATGGATTAATATATTGATTTTTATCGTGAAACTATTAATCCGCTTGCGTTGGATAGTGTTTATTTAATTGTACTGAAATATTATATAATAAATAGATGATAATTCATTCGTAAAGAAATAAACATTCAGATAATTTAAAAGAATATAAATAAAAAAAAGTTTAATTCATGTTTTTTTGTCCTGTAAAACGATTCCAGGTACATATTACCCAGAATATAAAACTTTTTTTATTTAACAATAAACTATTTTTATTCTTTTGATTTTAGATGCATCTTTTAAAAAAACATTTATAATACCGTTCCAATCTTATAGAACATCGAAATTTTTCAACGTAACCATTAAAATTCTTGTTATAGAACGAATTTAACGCGATTACTATAATTTTGAAACAATGTAAAAGCTTTTTACTTATCTATGTTAACCCAAAGAAAGCAATATTTATCCATGCGCATCCTCTAGAAACTTACTTTGTAAATAAAGCTAAAAAAAATTAAAAAAAAAAAAAGAACTTTAAAAAAAATTTTACAAAAAAAATATCCTAAAGGGTCAAAGATCTCATTCCAGTATGTGCACTTGTATATTTTCCGGCCATATCAACGCATCTCAAGTAAACCCTCTGGCTAGCCAGTGAATCTTGTCTTGGAAAAATCAGGTGTAAGTATACAATGCACTGGATAACCTATTCGCTAAACCTTGGACGTGCCGCTCGTTACACTAATTAACGCTAGCACTTTTAATTGTGCGCATCGATCGAATCACACTTTATTAAGGTTTTCTCTTGAGTTACATGATGAGATACGCATACCTTTTTCTTGCTGTTGTAATTGATTTAATGGCACTGTACGTTTGATTGGCGATTTTCTTTAAAGTTGTTATTAGCGCAAAGTGATAAATTACTTTTTAATTGCAAATAGGAAATATTTGGTATTAAATATAGCGAGAGATGGTTTTTTTAAATTTAATCAGCTCTCACTGTATTCGAGTACTGTTGCGGCAAAACCACTTTTATCAATAATTGATTATAATTAATTTAAAAGTAATTAAAAAATATTTAAAAGATTCAAACATAATTTTCACATAAAAAATAGATTTTTGTTTAAAATAATTTTTTTACGACATTTCTAAACTTAAAAAAAAAGTGAAATTCAAAATAAATTTTTTAATTCTTTTTTTATTATGGTCTTAAATTTGTATAATAAACAACTTTTTATTACAAATTTTAACTTAAAATGCTTATAAAAAAAGTTGTCCTAAATGCATTAAAAAGTACTTTTTTTATCGCTGATTTTATTTTAAAAATTGTTAATACCAAAAAAAGCATCTATCGTTCGTTAACAGAAATTAGTCATCGCACTGATATATGGATGCTATATAAATATATTCGTACATAAAACTTTTCTAGTAATAACAAGACGTAATAATGACGGTACTCATAAATTTCATTGATGACTTCTATATTAGGTATCTATAAGCATATATCGCGCTCACGCGGTCAGCGCAGTTAAAACTGGACAGTTTTTCTTTGACGTTATAAATTTTCACTCTCATTATATGAATTGGTAATGAGGTAAACAGATTACGCAATCATTCTTCATTAAAATATTCTTTACCATTGAAAATACATAGATACAAATATATCTGTGACATTAATCAAATTTGACGAAATCAGGGCAGACAGTAAGCAACTAATTAACTTTCTATTTCTTGTGTACGATTCTATGGAATTGTGTAGTCAAACTTTTTCAATTACCCATCACAATTGAAATTTGCAAATTCATTCGGTCAAAAAGAAATATCGCGTAACACCTCTACTGGACAAAGGAATCATTCTGAATTGAAAAGAAATAATAATATTTCAATTTCAATTGATTCTTTGACTTTAAAAAATACAAAAAGAAAATATATAAAAAAAAAGGCCGAGCGAGTAAAACAAGGCCACAATTGTAACGAAGACCATGTGTATATAATGTAAAGAACCGCGCGAAATGACATATAATATACATGATCCGTCTAATTCGTAAAAGGCAACACAGTGAGCTGGGCGTGTTGCGTAAAGGCCACGATATTATAAAAGCAAGAAGAAAAAAAAAGAAAATAAGAAAGAACAAAAAAAAAACAAAGCAAGTATAAGCACCCGTTTAACACCTACGCTTTACATATTTTCCATGCGCATCTGTGCAGAAAAAAAAGTCTTGTGTCGTGTGCATCCTTGTTATTTTTTTTTCTTCTTACCTCTTTTTTTTTTGCATACGTCGAAGCTTTTTATTATTCGAAGGCTCTCCGTAACAGTAGAAAAATGCAGATGCGAATTTATGTGGCGAATGACCTAATTATATTATGTTGATGTGTGTAAAGTTAAATTAGAATCGGAAGCGAGGTCAGAGATAGGAAAATGAGATAGCGACCATGAAATAGAAAAAAGGTTGTAGTTCTTGAATTTTGAATTTTTTTTTTAAACAAGGACATAAATTTAATTAATAAACGATATATTTTAGGGATTATAATTGTATGATCTTTTATGATATCTATTTGTGCAATCTCATTTTGGTTTCTGCTTCAGATTTTTGAGATTTTCATTTCTATTTGATTATTAAATTATGAATTTCGGTTCATTATATCATTGATGATAATTAGTAAAGTTTATTATATATTAATAGGCAACATAAAAATGTATTGCATTTTACGTATTATTTGAAATACAAAATTCATAAATAAAATGAACAATTTGAATGTTTCTTAATCATCTATTTTTTTATCACTTTTTTTCGTGGCACCGAAAATAGAACGTGATAATTTTGACTTGAGGAAAAATTATTACTTTGTAACTCGTATTTGCCACCCTTGCTTTCGACTTGGGTGGAAATAATGGATTGGTTGTTACTTTTTCTTCTTGAGTGCATTATATATTATTCGATCGTAAATTTAAAGTAAGTCTTTTAATCAAAACTTGCCTGATTAGAGGTCCAAAATATTTCAGTTGGTAAAATAATAGGATACAAAAACAATCTTCTTTTATATGTACATACAAAGTGTAAAATAAATTATGTGCGTATTTTTCTCAAAAACTTAGAAAAAGGTAGCATTGTATGTTACGTGTACTTTGTTTACAAACACAGTGCATTTATCGAGAATAAACAACTCTTTAATTATAAAATCAACTGAGGTTTTCAGTGGCTCACTCGGTAGAGCGATGGATTCGTAATCTCGAGGACGCGAGTTCGAACCCCACTCTCGGCGGTCGATTGATACCAAGCACCACTGTATACGACATATGTTCTTTTTTCATAAACACACTTAAAACCTCCGTCGTTAAGTAGCATCGCAATCATCACATACATACAGCGACGTTACAAAAAAAAAATAAAAAAATAAACATACAAGTTAGTTTCATTGTGTTTTTTTTATCATACATATGATATTTTATTGATAGAATTTTTGTTTTAAGATGAGAGCTTATTATCATATTTTTCGAATACTGAAATATTATGTTTGAACGCATTGTTATCACTAATAGCGCTATTAGTTTGTAAAAAATAAGTTTACAAATAACTCTGACCAAATTAATCAATAACTATCGAACAATTTCAAGGTAAAAACTCAACATTAGTGAAAAAAATTCATATACTTCCGACACCTACGCACGCTCGAAAGAAAAACAAAACTACAAGAAATATAAATGCAATTTTTTTAAAGCGAAATTCTAAGAAGATGGCTATATACAAACATCTCTTTCGATGACGCTAATGAAATTAATGGATAATTGAGTCATCTTTTATGCGGATATACAAACATTTCCAATTTAGGTGAAAACTGTGTTCAGTAATTTGAAATAAATTTTTAAAATCATCTACTTAATCCAGAAGCAATAAAATTTAAATACGGCAATAGTTTAAAAAGTGCATCATTCGTATGAATCACTTGCAATAAGATTATAGAAGTTTAAGTAATTAAAGCCACAAAAAAGAAAAAAATTATTCCAAAGAAGCAGTAAAGTAATAAAAAATAATTAATTGATTTTATTTACAATCAGATGAATAAATGTAAGCTCGTATGTAATTACCCAATTCTAATTATATCAATTTAAAAATCATGAGCAATAAAATAATTTTCTAATTATAAGATCTTAAATAAAACAATAGATTGTTATTTTCAAATAAATTCCCATTGCAAAAATAAAATTGTAAAATTAGTAGTTTATTTTAGTTTTACAAGGCCTATTAAATTTAAATTGTAATCTCAATTAAAACATAAACATTAGGTAATTTTATATTCTTAATCTTTAGTGTAAATACAATTATTTTTAACAATTTTAATTAAAAATTCAGAAAATTATATTTTTATTTTTAATTTTACAAGTACATATGAAGAAGCTGAAAATAATATGTCTTTAATAATACGATTTACCCGGATAATGGTATTATAGGCTGTATTTAATATCAGATTTAAAAATAGAGTGAAACTTATATTGAATAAAGGAATATAAATAACGTTAATATTGCAACTGCATTTTAATAAGTTATGGTTTTAGCTATTATATGTTATATTATTTAAAAATTTAATTTTACAGCAAATTTTCAATTATTAAAACAATAGCCAATGATGGATATTATTGTTTAAAATCATCTATAGACTTGGACGACTTTCTATCAAACATTTTATTCTTAATTATAACATTTAAATAACAACGTTTCGACCTTTTTTGGAAAGCATTCACCGGTTCTCTTCGTAATGTTTATAAACTCTTTTCTTTTAATCATTTAGATGTTTGGCCTACGTGAACTGCATCACGTGCTGACAACTAGCTTTGTGAACTACATTATTTACATCCACAGGCATCACTCTGTTCTTGTCTAAACTGTAAAAAAACACCAATCACAAAAAATCGTCATCGGAAATTTATTAGTACTAGCAATTTTAAGCTCCTAATTTAAAAATTTTATTCTAAATTTCAAATTTTCTTCACTTGTTTTATTTTAACCAATCAAAACTGTCTTATCGTGATGACGAATTCTTGCCATCAATTTTTTAAGAGAGGATTATTGCGTGCAATCATTGTGAATAATATCTTTATTTATTTTGGTGTTTATATTTGCAATTTATTGTTTATTTAAATATTATTATTGACATGTGTTAGCGTGAATATACTAACTATATTATTGCTGTTGTATTAGCAGTTCATCCGTTGCGACGATCTTGTATTAAATCGTCTATAGTTTTTATGTTTTTTGTAATTATTGTAAGTTAAGTTATCTTTTAGTCGAAAGAGTACCGAGGAATGTTCTCCCGGGGCGATCGAAACGTTGCTATTTAAACAGTATTGTTAACAATAAAATATTTTAAACAAAATTTCAATTATTCTCAAGGTCTTCTAACTTATTAAAAATTATCCTTAGGTATGTTAAATTATAGTCCTTGCAGTAATTTCAATAAAACAAAAATTTAAATAAGCGTCCAAATATAACTATATAATTATTTTTTCTACAGAATTGCGATTTAAATCTGTTTATGTTGATGTTTTCTTAAATTAAAACGCAATAATTATACAATATAAAACTTGAATATTATTATGATAAATGATGTAAAGAAATCCAAGCATTATATTCTACAAATTAAAATGTAGAGATGCCTGGCTGCTCTATTTTACGAATTAATGTCATATATTATGAAATCAATAAAATAACCTGTTTGATATATAATTAAAATCCTAATTTATTCGTAAGAAGGTTACATAGATTATATCGTAAACTAAAAACTTTAAAAAAATTTCATCTCCCACGCGAGAAATAAAGAGGAAAAACATCAACTCGTTTCAAATGTTATTTCATTAAATACCGTACTTCCATTTTCGTGTAAATTATTGGCACTCGCAACTTTTAAAAGTGCTACTTAAATGTTATTTACTTGTATTTTATTCGGTGTAAAATAATAATTAGATATTTTAAAATATAATTTCTAAAAAAATATCAGGTCCAGAATGGTTTTTTCATTGAAATCAAATAAAAATCTCATAATAAAATTTTATAACTCAAGAAATAAAACACACACGTTGATTTTAATAAAATTTGATCAAAGAAAGAGACATTTGAAATTTTGAAAGTTATCGAATTAACGCATGGATCTCATACACGCCTGTTTATTTATCAGCTTCATCAATTTCTCTAACTGCTATACGTAATAGTTTGAAAAAAAAGGAATGTACTTCTAATTTCTTAGTTCAATGTTATGTAATAATGAAAAAGCCATTTAAATTAAATGTACTAAAGATTTAATTGGTACATTATAATTGAATAAACGTTTACTTTTATGTGATAAACATTTTTTAATTAATAAAATCTATTAATTTACATACCTCAATTAAAAATTCTTTTAAAAGCATAATTATTGTAATTGCTCTTTGAAAAAACAATATTTAATAATTGACAAATTCGATACGTTATTCAGTTTATTAAAAAATTTTTTCAAAACTCTATTTTGCGTTTCAAAAAATAAAAACAACTTATTTTTAAATATAAAATAGTTTGTGAGTCAACAAACATCGAGTTTGTTATCAACTCGTAAATCAGTCGTTTTCTCATTTTTAAAGAAAAAATAATTAACGACTATTTCCAATATTTACACAAAACAAACAATTCACAATAGGATCTTTCCCCATTATAATATTAGAGTATAGACACATGCGTGAAAAATCTAAAAGCTACAAAGCATAAAAAAAGAGAAAAATTCGATTGTCCCACTTGCTCTTGCCCCTGGCATAGAGTAAGGTCCCATATGGCTTTCCGATCTCTTACGTATTAATCTATATATGTAATAAACGAATTGCTGGTGTATATTGCGAAGGCGTTCTTATATATGTCCCCCGTAAACGGAGGTTACTGCTGCTGCTTTTGCTTTTATACGATCATTGGACACAGCAGACTAACACAGCTCTCGAGAGTCCAAAACTTGATCTCGAGAGTTTTTAAAGAGTAGACAACATTCGGGCTTTGCGATCGTGAGATCGCAAACCACAGGGACCTCTCTCTTTTTCCGAAGAGAGCGCGGGCGTGAGCGCGATATTTCGAAAAATTTTTTTTTTCTTTTTCTATACATGTAACGACTCGTACATTCGCTATTATTTTTGCGAGAATTGTTGATTAAAGTTCAGTGTGATTTTTCTACGATTTTCGTTCGTTTTTGTAATGTGCATTACTAATGCTGCAAGTAGTGAGTTTGTGCGAATGATAAAGTTTGTGATTTTTTACAGCGTCTTACTAAGTTGGGATTTTTCTACTTAAATAGTAAAACTTGAACAGGTCCAGTTTAACGAAAAATGAGAAACATCGTTTTTGGACTCTTGGTAAGCGTGTTAATTAAAATACCGTAAATACTTGTTAAATTAGATGTAAAAAGTTTGAATAATTATCTTAATTGTAATTAGAATTACTTTTTTGTTATAGAAATTTGACTAACTTAGCATTTAAAAAAACTTTAACTGATTTACAAATTAAAAAAATTTTTTTTATGATTGATTAAAATTCAAATGGACTTTTCAAAGTCAAAATTTTAATAAATGTCCAGTGGATAATTACATTGTCATTCAAAATTATATTAGAAGAAGCAGAAGCATAAATCTTCAATGACGATCACTAATTAACTTTTAATGAATTAAACATTTAATATCGGATTCTCTCCAGATTTTAATTTTTCATTAAATTTACTCGAATCTGATCTCAAGCAAATACAGTAACTTTTAGCAAATAATCTTAAAACACAATGATTACACAAAACTTCAAAATTTCCGTATACGGCCACGTTAATAACTTACGCAAAACTTAATGTTATTTTACTTCAAGTGCTATGAAATCAATATCCACGTGGTATATAAAAAGTTAAACTAAAACTAATAAAAAAAATGAACCTTTCGTTCTTGTTCGATATGACAGTAGTCCTGTCTGCTATGGAAAATCCATAACGGCTGCTATAGCGCAACAACGAGTTTCCTTAAGTCGCTATACACTAACTTCCGATATATATCGGCGTGGCTCTCTTTAGATTGCAAAAGTGAAAGCAAAACGGGCGGGCGTATTATACACTCCAAAGCCGGGAGAAATTGCAGACGACGACGATGTTGGTACTTATAAAGAAAGAAAGACTTAGATACAAGTATAATATAGGTATACATGTATATATGGAGGTTGACTTTGGCGCGTGATTTGAATCTAGCGCGCTTCTTTTGTTTATTCTATAATACCGGGCTTTTAGACTAGCGAACAATTGTCAAAGCTTCCATAGAATTTTAATAAGTTCTCATGTATAGAAGAATGATGATCTTTTGACGTGATGATTAGCTGACATTGTGATTTATGAATCAGATGTATTCTTGTTATTTATCATTTTTTTAAAAAAATAACTTTAAATATCTGGATATTAATAATTATTCAATCCCAAAAAACCTTTAAAAGAGTAAAAATTATGAAAAATTTGTTTTTTCACAAAAAAATAATCTTGTATTTTATTAAAAAATTAGAAACAGCCATTTAAAAAATTATTTTTGAAAAAACTTAAAATTTCTGGACGTTAATGATTATTTAATGTTATATGGATAAAAACTTTATTCCTAATCAGTTTTGTAAAAAGTAAATCTGCAAGGTCTTTACATTTATATTGCAAATTTTGTGCATTTATAAGTCAAAGGAAATACTTTCCTTTCATTAAACTATCTGACTTTCATCGTCACTTTGATATTCTTTATTTTTCTCTCCATAACACTCATTTGTATAATTGAAGGAGATCGCGTTCAAAGCTTGTTAAATTAATTTCACGAAATTATATGAAATTAAAAAAGAAACTAGGCTTCAAGTTTATTATAAACTTTTATATCTTTCTTGTTATTAGCAATAATACTTTTAGCGAATTCACTTCTTTCATCATTTATTTTTCATCCATCTACCATATTAATTTTATTCTGCTTTGTCAATAATATTCTTTTTAATTTTAAAACTTGATCATATTAAACAACATTAAATGCTCCAATAAAGATAATCCATGTCATAATATTCATATTACCTTCTTCAATAAGTTATGATTGACTTTGAAATCTATGCATAAATTATAGATAAAATCGACATATCATAAATTCATAATAAATTTTTTTCAAATAATGATGCAACCGGTTGATTTTGTACAATATCGCGTATAATATATCTTTCACTTTGCTTTTTAAAAGTTGTTACATATATTGTTTAATGCAAAAATGATATAAGTGTATTAAATTTCCAACAAATTTTATCGAAATTTTTTAATCGCCGCGATCGACTTTTTTTTTATAAAATAAAAAGCCCGCTTCCATTACGTCATGCGAATGTTGAAGGTATGTATATAATTCAAGTGCACGAGCATTATGCCAATCTCTCGTAATGAATAACCAAAATGAAAACTGAAAGTATACAGTTGATTTTTCGAAGCATCTCAAACCAGTTATCTGCTTCATATACAAAAGCTTTCTTTACGTAATAGAAAAGTTTTTTTTCGTAGAAACAAAAAAAAAAAGAATTCGTAGAAACATTATAATACCTTTAAGATCTAATTGTTAAAACGAATTCTTTGAAGAAGTTACATTTCACGAAATTTATTTGATATTTCATATAATTCATTGCATAAAAATTTAAATTAACCATACAATAAGATGCAAATAAGAAGAAAGAAAAAATCTTTCTTGATTTTAATAATTTCACCTTCATAGACTTAGTTTCCGCAACGGAAGGAATCTCTTGAAAAGAAATTCCCATAAGCACTCTCTCATCTTTTATCTTGTCTTATTTTGCTTTAATAATAGCAACAACAACACGTATTTCCCGCGTATACACACGTGGATTTTCATTTTTAATGACAAACGTCCTTGTTTAAGCTTAGGATGTATGCGTTTAAAAAAGAAAAAAACTTAACTTATAATCTTTGTTTTTTTTTTTATATATCATATGCTAAGGATGGATTTTAAAGTTATCCTTTCTTTTTATGAATGAAATTTCTATTTTTACGACAGAGAAATTTAGTTGATTGTGAAATGATTATTATAAATTCATGAATAAAAAGCCAGCGTTTTAAGAAATTGAATGTTTTTTTCTTCTTTTAAATATTGCGCAAATCTGCTGTTACAAAGAATTTATTGTAATAGATATTATTATTTAGCTTTTTTTTTATAGTTTATTTGATTGCTTGAAAATTAAAATTTAACAAACGATATGAGATTTAATTTCAGGCTGTAAAATCTAAAATTACGAATAAGTATTAAATGTATATAAGTAATAACGTTTTAACATAAAAAACAAAAATAGGCTTGCAAAGTGCATGAAACATTTAAAATTGCAATTAT
The DNA here is from genome assembly GCA_017163975.1 of Anastatus disparis. Lineage (NCBI taxonomy): Eukaryota > Metazoa > Arthropoda > Insecta > Hymenoptera > Eupelmidae > Anastatus > Anastatus disparis. Next base: position 9,243,738 of record JAFFSR010000226.1, read on the forward strand.
AAATTGTATCTGTAAGAAAAGTGCTTTCGCTTATCTCATTAAGAATATCTCTGAAAACCACATTCTTCAATATTGAATAACAAAAAGAAAATAATAATAAAAAATAATCTCTTCTGTCATCTATACAGAACATCTTTTGCTCAACGCGTTATCATATTTTGCAATTAGTGGATCTATTTATATGTTAAATATTAATACTTGTAAATTGTTAAAACTGGATTGTATTGGGAGTACGTTTGTATCTATTATTTTAATTGCTATAATCAGAAATACGGACAAAAAGTTGAACAGGAATTGATTGATTTTTTTTTAACTATTTTAGAACAAAAGTAATTTATTGCTAAAATATGAGAATTGTAATGGAAAGTAATATTTTTTTAATAAAAAAATTATATATTTATAAGAGAAATCGGTTGATTTGAAATTTTTTATTCATTATTTTAGAATTCTTTACTGCTTTAAACAATATTTTAAAAATAGATAAATTTTTTTAATTTCTATATCACATTAATAAAAAAATAACATTAAAAAAAAATATTTGAAAAATATTTTATTACTCTTTTTTCTTCTAAATAGCAGGATATGGTTATAAAAAAAAATTTTTATTAATTTAATAAGTTTGGTGAGATTGTTCAGTAACTTTTAATGTTCTGAACATTAGTATATTCTAAATAGTTTATAAATGCTACTAAAATATTTTCCAACTGCAATCCTTAAAATTTCCTAAATTAAAATGTAATTTTTAAAAAAAGCAAACATGACATAAGCTTTTAAAGTAAGGGATATCGAACATTGTTTTGTAGAGTAAGTTCAGAAACTGAAATGTTATTAGGGATAAAATTTAGTATCTTAAGACAGCCATTTCTATGTACTCATAGCGTATACTCACTTTTTAACCGATTAATAAGTGTTACGAAACATTTATGGTATAATTTAATTTTTGGTACCATATCCTAACACTTTTATAATCCATCGAAAAATTTATAAATACTTTTCGTCAGTATAAATATGTATACAGAAAATTCTTCTCTATCTACATCACAATTTAACATTGTTTCTTTAATAAATTCAGTATGAACCAGCCATATAATTGCTCACATATGAAAAAAATGACAAACAATCATATAAATAAAACATATGACCTTAAGTCAAGTGAACATTCTAAAATACCGTTAGAATATATATGGAATAGTACAAACCCATCTCTCTGACACAAATTGCAATTGCAAATCTACTAGTTTTTCTTCATTTTTTTTCGAAGGTATCCGCATGCCGCATGCGCGCACACAATAGCCCAGCAAATACGCTCGTAATGAAAACAAAGGGAGAATATATACATAACAAAAAAAATATAAGAAAGAAACGAAGCTTCTCACAAAACTCGTCAATGACTCAATCGTTAGACTCCAAAGTAAAAGAGAAAGACAATAGACTACTTATACTACTAGTCATATCAAGTTGAGTAAATCAAAAACTTTAACAAAAAAAGGAAAAAAAATATAGATACGGAAGGAAGTTGCAAAATAATATACTCCTTTATATGCGTTAATTTTCATTGAGAGGGAAAAGTTGAGCGATTTTAATTTAATAGCATAGAATTGTGAATTTTCATTTAAGATGCTTAAAGTTAGATAAACGATTTTTTTTCTTTCACCAGCGACTAAACTATATGCGTTTTCGCCTGAGGGGAAAATTGATACGAGAGTGAGACCAAGACCCCGACCGTGAGTCAAGCTACACGCTAATTTTTTTTCTTACTGTAAATCCTGTTTTGTCGAGATTTATATAGTGCGCGTATAAACTATGGTTTTCTATTACTATTTTACTGAAATTGTTTCTTTGCGTTGTGATGCTCCGGGTTAATTTATCTTTGGATAAGTAGACTTGTCGAGGAGAAGAGAGAGAAAAACAGAAAATTGCGAGTCTATTTTTCTTCAGGGCAAAGGTTTAGAATTTAAAAATATATTAAAATTATCTTAATTGAATTGTTGTTATTTATAATATTTTTTAGTATTTATAATTCTTTAGATTTAAACCTTTTAAAATATTTTTTCGTTGTATTCATATTATAATATAATATAAAAATAATATAAAAAAAATGAATAGTAGAATCTTAACAAAAAATATGGAAGATGACAATTGACATTTGATTTTTTTCATTTTAATTATTTAATCAATTTAAAATCTAGCTTCATAATATTAAATTCAATGATTATTTTTGTGAATACCATTAATCTTATAATTATAAATGATAATTTATTTCTCAGTTTAAAAATGTTGATTCTTATTTAATAGACTGACTTTAATTATATAAACCACATCAATAATTCAAATCTTCCGGTCAAAATTATTATAAATTAACAAATGATGAATAATATATCATGGTCCTGTCAATAAAACGAACAAAAAAATGTCCTTGCTCTTGAGCATCATAATTGAATAATCAACCCACGCTTAAAATAACCTGCCGAAAAATTTGAAAAAAAAGAGAAAGAACAGTAAGACAACACAGGAAACCGTTATAAAAAAATATCTTATTCTATCCAGATCTTTTAGTATACCTAAAAAGTCAAGCTCTTTATCTCATTGTGATCTCTTACAGTTTTGCGAGCAAGCGCCACACAACAATCCCGTCATAGTTGTACGTAAAAGAAAAAAGAAAGACACGCGAATATAGTGCCCCGTGCATATTTTCATTGATATTCCAATAAGCGCGCCGACCTCGTTGAACCCACGCGCGTGACTGTCCGTGTTATAAAAAAAAAATTCTTTTTTTTTCATAGAGCCGGAACAAAGACGCTGTTGATCTTTTTCTGCGGTATTTATAATAATGCCTGCGCAGAATCTATGTATTATCTTTGAAAAATAAAAATGTTTTGAGGTTGAGGGATTGGGTTTTGAAGTTAGTGTGATATTTTTCCTTTTTCTAAGTTAAAGAGTTTGAGGTTAGGTATGGTAATATAGGGTGTTAGGGGAGATTAGTAATTTCAAAAATTACAGCTCTAGATGAAAATTAATAAGTTTTACTTACCTATTACGGTGCTATCTGTAATTATTAACTAAAACTCACTTCTGATAGTAGGTTTTCTTAACTATTATATTAAAATTGATACAAAACTATCATTATTAACGTGTACGCAGAAAAATTAACGGACATTTCAAGAACACTTTTTAAATGGATTCTTTTTTTTAAATAACTGAAAAGGTTATTTAAAATATGAATCAATTAGAAACTTTTAAAATTTCATTAAATAATAATATATTTAGAATAGTTGAAAAATGATTTCTTATTAAACAAAAATTATATTTAATTAAAGAAACTTTTTTTACAACATATTGCAACAAAGTAATTTTCCTCTTCTTTAAACAAGCAAAACGTTTTTACAATACCAGCGTATTATATTCTTTTTAAAAACTACCCGTATTGACCAATAGCTTCTGCAACGCAACATGAGGACCTAACGTTCAAAAATTATGAAAATTTTGTATACGTTATATGCCTCTTCTATGCAATTGTTTGTCCTCGTTTCGGGGTATAGTCGCATCAGGCCCGGTTTAAAAAAATAAGAGACCCTCTTTCTAAAAAAAATGAAGAAAAAGAAGAATTATGCGATTATTAGGCGTGCTGGCGCAATTTGACGCTTCGTTGATAACGAGCCTCTTCTAGCCTATACTATACTATACGTATACTAGCCTTTCTCCATCTCTTCCAAACGTCGCTTCTTCTTGTATTTTCTTTTTTTAATTCTTTTTGGGATCAATTCTTATGGATGGTTTGTTTATGCGATAATTGCTCTTTTCCGGGCTCCACCGTGTTATGAAATTTGCATGGAATCGTTATGAGGAATGTAATGGTTTGTTTTTCTTTTCTTTCTTTTTTATGGCTTTAATTAACCAGTGCTCTGGATATTTTTCGGCAGGACGATGACTTGGCCGCTTGTTAAGTCACAAGGCACGTATATAAAGGATATACATTTGAATACCTATTATTTTTTAAAAACTATTTAAACTTTCACTTTAAATATATATAGATATAAATTATGTGCCGCCTGGACATTCGAATTCATTTTTTTCTATAATTAATATTTTTATTGTCTTTTTTTTGCTTCCTTGTGTGAATAACGTTTAAAGAGATATTGTATTAATGATAAGATTAACAACAATACCCAATGATAGATATAACCGGGCATTTTTTCTAAAGCAAATAAACAAGTAATTAAAGCGTTAAATAACGTTATTGTGAAGAGAAAGTAATTCATGCATTGAAAATGAACTCTTTTATCACTCGAACAAACCAGAATTCAAGTAACAGGTAATATAAAAAAAATTCTTTTTTTTTTGTAAAAGTGACTTTGACCCAATAAAGTTCACGGAACATAAAATAACTTTTTTTGTATTCGGCAATCATTGTTATTATGTGCAAGTTATACGCCGTTAAAAATTAAGGAAAACTACATTTTAAATATTTGATGTTGGATCGAGTTACATAAGTGCACGAGAACTTTCAAAAGTTATCACTTTGATTTTGCCAATGCTCTGTTTAATATTCAATTTTAAGTTTAACTCTTTTACACTTTATTTACTTATGTACTCATTAAAATTGACAGGCTTGAATTTCAAAAGGAAATTGACGTAAAGTGAAAATGTCGAGACTGAGACTCGATAAAAGCACGCATTCTCTAAGAGTATTCATATTTGAATTTAAAAGTTTCAATAAAATTTAGAAAAACACAGTAATATTCGATTTCCGTAACTATCCTTTTTTTTCTTTTTTAAAATAATCATGGTTATACAATTCGACATTACAATTTACATAAACACAAAATTATAAAAATTTTTTATTTTTGATGATCGCATGCACTTCGCACTTGAATGTTACGTATCCCTTTCTCTAAAAAACCACACACATCAACAGAAACATCATTAACCTACTGCGCAACGCAATGATTCGCACTTCGTATACAGCAGTATAAATTTTGTTACATTAGCTATCCGGTAGCGCACGCACGATATCGAAAAATTCTACGTGACGATTAAGATACATATATACACACATTATATACATTTATTTTCAATTATATGAACGCTCCTTTACTATTACGACAATATTCTCGAGATACATTTCGAAACTATTTTTTTTCTTTTCTTTTCTTTCTTTCCTCGTAATTTTTACCATAACACATTCGTCATCGATGTTTGCTTTATACCGACGAAATATGTTCAATTTAAAGTAGTTCCATATAATCCTATTCGTATTCTCCATTAAAGTGACTCTTACGGTACCGAGAACAAATTATCAAGTGAGAGTGTAATTGATTTATCGAGGATTATATTTGGATTCTAAGGCATTAGAGATGAGCTTGATTAAATAACGCTGAGATTATAAATGGATTTAAAACGATATTGCTATGTCCAATTTGTTATAGTTGACACATTGAGATGCATTATAAGAGTATGCATGTTTACATAGCTTTTCCATTAGTCGAGCTTATAAATTTCATTTTCATTTATGTTTTATTTATTTACCTTAAATGGAATAAAAATGAAGATTAATTTATTTAAGTGAAATACTGATTTTCGTAAATAGGAGACGTTGTTTTGTTAACAAATCTCTTGAAATGTCTTCATATCTTTAAAAAAAATTTTCAAAGATGAACGCAATATTTTAAAAGTTGTTTGATAGTCTATGTCATCATAATACTAAAATGTGCAACAAAGTGACATCACAATAGCTATTTTACAGATCAAAACTTATTTTTTGTTTAAGTTTAGGTAAAAAAAAATGTTGATCTCAATTCCTTTACTTTAAATTTCACAAAAAAAAAAAAAAAATGATTCTCTCTAACGACTGATTACACTACAATTTCGATGACATCCTAAATAACATCAATTTTTTTTTTATTCTTTTGTCCACTATTGCATTAAGACTCACGGAAGTATACAAAAAAAAAGAAGCAAATAAAAAGATCATAAATTCTTTTAGCAATTCTTTCGACCTCGTTGAGCAATGACGCAAAGGTGGTTGGAATGTTAAAAATTTTTCGCGTATATACACGTCTTGTAGTTATGACAACGAGAAACTAGGGCTTTTCCAAGTCGCGGTTTGCGGAAGTATCGTAATGTATATATGTCGTTCTTTAATTCCGTGGAAAATTTTTTTTCTTTTTTTTTCTTCTTTTTGTGCTTTGTGTTTTTTGAATTTTGTGCGTGAGACCTAAGTTCACTTTCATTTGAGCTAAGAATGTGTAAGTCTATTCTTTATGAATTATAAGTTTTACAAAAGACGACTTTATAGTTACCATTTATATTTTGATCAAAACCAGAAACGTTTATTTTGTAATTAGAAACTTGATATAAATTTAAAAAACAATCCAGTTCTGTTGTTAAATAAAAAAAATTTTAATTGTTACAAAAAGATGTCAAAAAACAATCAAAGATTAATTAACATCTGTTGAAGAAATGCATAATTACAAATATAAAATATACATAAATTTTGTAACTAGATTATGATCTTTAACATAAAAAATCCATCCACTTACTCAAAATCTCTCTTAATAACAAATTAAATAAAATTAGAAACAACAAATCTGTATTATTGTTTTTTTTTGTCTTTTCTAACAAAAAAAAAACAATATCTACAAGTTAGATCATAATTAAATAGAGAAAGATCCAAATGAAACATAACGCGTATGTTCCCGCTGTGAATGAATTCAATCATTCACATATCAAATCACTTGTATTACACACATCAACTCTTGCTTTCGCCGTATCATAACATCCGATCGTCTCTGGTAAAGGAAAAAAAAAGGATTTAAAAAAAAGGAATTGATTATTATCTGAGTTTCGAGAGCAAGAAAAAGAGAGAAGAGAAGAGAGAAAAAAAAGCAAGATTACGAAGTAAGAAACGCCCTCGCTAAGATAATGCGGTGTGACGAGAAAAGGGATCGGTACATACACGCGCTTTCAATTTCTCTCTCTCTATACACACGCGATCCAGTTTCTCACATACTTGTCTGTACTAATACCATTGCTGTTATATACTCTTTGAAATCGAAAGTTTATATACACACATAATACACGGCACATAAGTACACGGGAGTATATGGGCTTCGTTGATATTAAAATTATGCTCTCCATGTGCCAAATTTCAAACTTTATTATTACTGATACATTTAATATCCGTACATGAATAAAAAAAGTTTGCGAAAGATTGATACAATTGTGTATGTGTGTGTATGTGTTTTTTTAGCGCCCTCAGTACTCCGATCGCGCGTACATAGAAAGTGAGCCTCTAACAAAGTATCATTACAGGATAGCTATATCCGAAAGGCGTGTCTTTGTTTGCATCCGAAATCAGTCGAGCGAGAACTGGATTCTCTTCGGTATATCAGTTAAGATACTGTTGTTTTTTTTTTCATCTGATTCAATGAATTTTTTTTACCAGTCTGAGAACATTTTTTTCCATTTTTCTGCTTTTTTTCTGTTTTTCATTTGGAAGAAAGAAGTTTTGTGGTTTGGGAAGATGTGTTCGAGATTCTGTTTTATCTTTTTTTTAAGTTTTAGTTGAAGGTTACAAAGTAGGCGAGCACTTGCATTTTCGTTATAAAGAAAATTAATGCAGACGTAATACTTGAGTCGGTGTTATGTGATGCATAAGAGCTTTTTTAAATTTATATATGGTATATCTCATGAATATTTATAAGATATCAACAAAGGAATTTCGAGTGCGCAACAAAAATTTGTATTTTCATTTCTCGGATGATTTTTTTCTTTCTTTTTTTTTTCGTTTGCTATTTTAGTTTTCTAGTCGAACGAGAAAACCTTGTATATCTAAGCGACAAGGACGAAAAAATTGTACAATTTTGCTCAATTGTACAATTTTTGCTGCTCAAAAATTTACTTGTTTTTAAAAAGTATGTAAATTTGGTTTTTTTATATGTAAATTCTCTAATGCTTTAAGGATACATATACGTTTCGGAAACCTAGTATCTAACTCTAAACAAAAAGTTCCTTAGAAAAGAATAAAGAAAATCTTTTTATAAAAAATTTCAAGCATACTCGTACTTTACGCAATAAATAGTAGGAGTGATTTTTGAAAAATTTTATCAATATTCCATGTAAAATACTGGTATTTGTGAATTATAAATTAGAAGTTTGGATATTAATTCTCATTTGCAGCTTGATAATATATTTTTCATCTTTGCACAGTGCATCATTCAAGATATGAAAAATAAAATTTTGTAAATATAAAGATATCTTGTCCCTCACCCAATTAAACAGCTTGACAAATAACCCACTTAACTAAACTCCCCATCATCATCATTCTTAACCTAACATTACTATACAAAAGAGACATATGAGCGCGGGCGTTAAGAAGAAGAAAAAAAAAGGTATAAAGAAAGAAGCAAAAGAAAGATTTTGCGCTAGAGTAAGTGAGAAAAGGAAAGGAGTACGTAGATATAGAAGCACGCGAGTTTTAAAACCCCGCCACTATGCTTTTAACCAGGGAGAGTCTTTTTCTTTCTCTCTCGCTCGCTTTGCTTTTAAAGCCGGCAAAGTAAACGTAGGAGTTGTGTTGTATACATATACATGTTGCGCTCTCGGTACACACTACTCTCGGTTGCGCCGCGCCGCGCAAAGGCAAAACGTTTGCTTTTATATACACCTCCGTCCAGTAAGCATCGTGCAATAGTCCAGAAATGTTGTCTCTTAGTTCAAGTCCTCGTACTCAAGTTTACTTAACTTATTGGGCTTATCATCATTACTACCACTACTTGCCCGCCAATTTTCAAAGTTAAATCTCACTTAAGGAATATGTGAAACAAACGCGAGCAGCTCAACAACACGATTTCACTTTTTTTTTTTTTATAATTTTTATTCCTCTTTCTTTTTTCTCTCACGGATCGGATTTTATTATTATTATTGTGTGATGTGAGAAAAATTTTTATGCTTTTATATTTAACTGTAAATGTTTAATTATTTTTATTGGAATTGATGTTAAAATTTAGCACTTGCACTCTGTGAAATGTTACTTTCACAGATACAAATATTTCAAATGATTTAGATGTCATGTGCTTTATCATTAAAAATTGCGCTTATTTATTTACATGAATTTCACATTAGTGTTTTATCAGTGATGAAAAGTGTTAAAAAAAATAAAAGAACATTTCTATTTTAGTGTGAAAGTTAATAAATTAATTTGAAAAAAATAAATATTTATTTTCCAAATATTTAAGAATAACAGCACGTGTTACTGCCATAACATATAGCAAAACCATTTATATAGTGTAAGTGTAGATTTTAACAGACAGTTAAACCCGCTGATTATGTTTAACTTTCATTTTTCATAAAAGTCTTATTGGAATGTCAGAGATAAATAAAAGCAGAAAATAGTCATATTTATTATTTTTCCTTTTTTTCTTTTTTTTTTAAACAAATAGAAATTTAATTGAAACAATTTAACAATTTGTTATGATTAAATAAAAAGTTCAAAGTCAACAGACGAAAATTCCGTTATATTCCATCTTAACGGCCGATTAATCGATAATCAATTCCAAACCACTGAAAACAACAACAAATTGCAATAAAAGTTTTGATTCAGAAGAAAGAAAGTGCTTTGATTCTCTATAACGGAAGTTGCTTCTAATTCAGCGTGACAGATGAACTGACGATTATTATTTTATTATAAAGTCACTGAGAAATGAAACTGCTCGTCGTTGGGACGATCTTCGCCTTGAATTTCATTCAGGTAGTTTGCATATACAATATATACATAACAAAAAAATTATAATAACGTATAATAATAACACTGTGAAAAAAAATGTAGAGAACAGTAGGCGATTAGATATAGTATAGATCGGTAAAAATTTTTGCCGATCTCACTGCTGGCGAAAGTTAATAGAATAATTAACGATCAATCTTGCATTTTATTTATTTCGATAGTTAATACAACGCTTTTATTTGAATATACCTTTTTTTTTAATCGAAATATTCGACGAGGTGTTAATAAATTGAATGTTAATTAGTTTTGATGAGTTTATGAACCGAAAAACTAGAGCGCAAATTTTTTCATCAATCAATGTGTTAATTCTCATTAGTATAGGTAAATTGGCGTAGTGAGAAAAAAAAATTACGAAATTGTCTGGCTAGTCGAGGGAAAACAATTAGGTTGATTGCACAGATAAATGGTAATTAAGGAAACAATGATTTGCACAATCTTTTGTGATATGTTTCCTGATAAGAATTGAATATTTTTAGTAATTAGATTATTTTTGATAAATTTAAAGTTAATGTAGATTAGCAACAAAAAGATTTGTTTTAATTGAAAAAAAACATTACAATTTTATATGACAATGCAATATGAAAATATTGCTTAACTTTAATAAAATTTTATTACGAAAAATTAATGAAGCGAATTTTAAATCTTTTCTACAAGGTTACTATAGCATAATAGCCAAACAGGGTTATATATCATTTTGATATATAATCTGAATTTATAAACACATAAATACTTTTTTTGGTATATTCTGCGGGTCTTTAATGATTATAAAAAAAAAATTATTAAAAATGAAAATATTTTTTTGAATTTATGCAACTTTGTTTTTAAATCCTTGCAAAATGATTCATTTTAAGATTTTTATGACTTTGTATGTATATATAATTATTAATTATTTATAATATATTAATTAATTCCATGAATAAACATTATCAAATAAATTTATTAATTTTCTGTGTAATCAAATATTTAATAAAATTTCGTATTGTACATTGCGTTAACATTTATACATCTGTTCCTAATGTAATATGCATAATTTTCCAACTTAGGAAGTAAGTAGTAAAAGTTAATTTTCAATTATCTTCCACTTAATAGTTGAAATAAAAATTTACGTAACAAAATTATTTAACGTACTTACCCATTGTCAATAGTACTGAAACTAAAAATTTTCATGTTGCACATTTTAATATTCTTACATAAAATGTATGTTTTGCTTTTTTTATGTAAGCAAACAAAATATACAATAATTATTGTAAATACACGGATTAAAACGTGCATTAGCTTGAATTTTCAATCTTTACGTTTATCTTACTCGAAAAAACTTTGAAAAATTCAGTGCTGTAACAACGTGATTTTGTAAACAAACGTTTAAAGATTATGAACGAAAGTATATTTAAAAGTAACTAAAATTTTTTATCCATTTAAATGCCATAAAATAGATAAATTTTCATTTTACTATTGACGTAAGGCGTATTCACTTACAAGTTTATTTACAGTAATTACTTTATATATGCAAATGAGGTTATGTCACTGTCAATCAAATAAAAAATTAACCACAAACGAATAGTCAAAAAAACAACAACTCGTATAGAGTTATGTTGGGAAAAAAGTCAATATTCAATATTCCAACAAGTTCATCGATGAATTCATAATAACTCATCTTAAGGCGTATAATCTTTAAACTACTTTCTCGTTTAGGAAGGAAAATTGACTCTTTATCCGTAATCACTTATACGATGAACAAAAAAAAAGCTTGAGATACAAGATGTACACTCTCTCTAATGAATGGATAATCCATGGATAATTTTCATATACATATAAGAACTCTTCTTCGTAGAGTTTTTTTTTATTCTAATTAAATGGAAATTATTATATTTAGTTTGAGCTGTTATTATTAATCATTAGGAAGACTTTCTAAGGCCCCGGCGTTGTGTTAAATGAAAATTATTGTCTGATAGCACGTGGAGGAAATCAAAGCGTGACAATATTTGCATTAAAAATTTCATAAAATTAAGTATTATGGGCTTGTATACACTTCATAAATTATATATCCGCGGTGTATTTTTAATAAGGAAACAATTTTACTGTATTATGCAATACGACCTTCTAATATTCGCGATTTTTAAAACGACATTCAGTTAAATAATTAATAAATTAACTTTTTATGAAAAAAAATTTAAAAAATACCAATTTAAAAAAAAAAATTTTAGAATTGTTAAGCTCAGCATTGTTTGAAAAAAATGTCAGATGATTAACGACTTTTGCACGAGAAAAAAAAAGCAAAACATTTTGACACCTCTGAAATCCCAATTGTGTAATTAAAATCTTTCATCAAAATTTAAATTAAGTAGTTAACATATTTTTGCATAGTCAATTCTATTTCTTACGAAAAAGAAAAAAAAAATAAAGAAATAACGTACATATCCACGCGCCAGGCTAAAACAAAAGTACAAGTGCAACTAAGTATAGTATATACGATCGAATGTCTGTTTCTTTTTCTTCTTCTTCTTCTTTTTTTAACGATAGACGAAAACAATACAGTCCGTGAGAAAATCCTTTGGGCACAAAAGAAAAATCTTTGGAGCGTAATATACAAAGGTACTGCGAAAATTTTCTTATACAATTAAAATATGACCCATGTGTTTCGAAGAACAATAATCCGTTGACTTCTTTATTTTTTTTCCTTTTTTTTGTGGTATTGTATGGTTTTGGTTACGCATGGTAAAATTTTTCTTTTATAAGATTAAAGTTGATAATATCTTCAATTATGAACTGAAAGAAAGAAGTTTTATTATTATTTCTTAAGAATACTTTAATTGTTTAGGGAATCGTCGTTTAATAATAATTTTATAATGATAATAAATCGTTCTTTTAATTAATGATGGTCATTGAGGAAAATGATAGTGAAAGTTTTTTTTTCAAGTTAAACATATAAATGGTTAGTTTTTAAATATTCTTTAAGTAATTTTTTGAAAAATTTAATTGTTATTTTATTGGTTTAGTTTTATGCCATACATTAAAAGACAAAAAAAATACAAACATGATTTTTTTATTTAGAAAACAATGAACTCATACTACGGTCAAAGTTCAAAAAATAGAAAAATATTATCTCCGTATAGAAAAGTCATATTTAATCTAGTATCCTATTGAACGGAATAAAAATGTCTTATTTTTTTCCTTTTTCTAAACCGTTTAAAAAGGTGTTATGATGAAACTGTGTCAACTTCCTTAGAAGCAAAAAGTATATATACATAACCGTAGACCCTTTATCTAATGGATTATATACGAAACAAAAGCGAGTTCTAATGGATGAATAATCACTTCATTATATTAAATCATGTCACTATTTTATGATAAATAATCCTTATTCTTTCTTTTTTTTTCTTTAAACGTAGGTGTTGTTAGACGATTACTTACATTTTGCAACGATATGAGCTGGCTATTTTAAAATAGATTTATATTCTTGTAATAGATTTTAAAAAATTAATTTTATTTCAACAAGCTGTAACTGTTTACTGTCCGAGCAAAATGTGTAAGTGCTAAAATAAAAATTAAGCGGACGATTACGTTTACTTGTTAAGTAGTGTACCGGTTAAACGTGTTATTTTTGGGTGGATTTGAAGTCATTCGAAATTTTAGGAAAACATAATTCTTCTAGTTGATATTTTCTCACGAGGAGGAATTTTAATCTTTTCATTTTGTGCAGAAATATAAACATTTATTTAAATGGTTATTTTTTATTAAATTAACTCACGTAGATTTTTTAAGCGTTCTACGAAATTAATCTTTCACGTTTTAATCCCTTCAGCTATTTTCCCAGATTTGCAAAAAACGAGTTTTTAAAAAATTCTTCCTCTTTACCAAAAAATAAAAGCACTACTCATTGAGCTACCGTCCATAACTCATCGTAAAATTATCATAATTGTAACTGTGTCCGCTGGTTACGTTACAAATCATGTTTCTAAGCTTACCTTCACCTCAAAAATCTCTGACATAATTAGAGAAAGAAATCCTATATAAGCAGTTCAAATTCTCCCACATGTTTATCTTCTGTTTCTCTACGTACATACATTATTATACTTACATATTCTTATCGCTTGAAATTTTTTAAACTCGATTAAAAAAATAAATAAAAAAACATATCCTTCCGAACCAGTTTGTTTAGCCTCGAAAGAAAAGGCGTGCCTATAAATTTTCCCAACTCATGTTTCTCTCCACTACACATATATATATATATATATATATATATATACATTCCCTTATAGCCCAAAGGGAGGAGTTTGTAAAACGTGGCAAAATTACAAAGATGCGATCTTAGACTGATTAATTCGACGGTGCATGTGTGCAATGTTTTTCATATATTTTTTTTAACTTCTTCTTTCTTCTTTCTTTTTTTTCATTATCATTTTTCAAGCCTAGGGAAAAGAAAAATTTTCGCCGCTAAAGGACGACGATACGATTTACAAAATGTGCCTATAAGCAAGAAGACATCTTGCGCTGGGAGAAGTTTAATTGGGTAAAGCTTTTATCTGTGAATGACGATCGGTACGATTTATTTTACTGTTTTGATATACACACATGCACACACTGTGCAGCCGGTATAATCGTTATGCTTTTATTAGAATTTTCCTTTGAAATAGTTAGGCAAGATATTTATGTTGTTTTCATTGAATGATAAGGGGGATGCTATTAAAGTTGCGTTTAAGGAGTTGGCGAATTACGACGCACGGTAATGCTTAACCTTTTTTATTTTCTATTTTTTTTTGTTAAACAGTCAATTATCACGAGTTTATTGGCAGTTAAATCCTACGCGTTAAAATGAAATCTATTAGGGCACTTAAGTCCTCCTATTTATGAGAACTGCAACAAATGTATATTATGCTTCCATAATTCATTTCATTGATTTTTTACTAGGGAAAATTTTCTTTTAAGTGGACTATAAAGTCTACGTATAATTTTCATCTGTACTGCGTTTATGAATGTTTTGCATTTTAACGTATTTTGAGATGATATAAGTTATTGTTCGTTGATTTTTTTCAATAAATCATATAGAAAAGTTCATAATTCTTTTAGAATATAATTAAACGTCTTCCAGAGAAGTATTTTTCTAATTATATACAGCGACAACAACATTGTATTAATTGAATGGTAATAATTTCAACATACCAAATTTGGACAGCACGAGTTTTATTAAATAATCAACATCTCAAGTACTTTAATATACTCTTTTTCAAGAATAAAACACAATTTTTTATTTAATTTATTACATTTTACATTTTTTTATTAAAACCTATCTACCGCAAA
This sequence comes from Anastatus disparis, assembly GCA_017163975.1. Lineage (NCBI taxonomy): Eukaryota > Metazoa > Arthropoda > Insecta > Hymenoptera > Eupelmidae > Anastatus > Anastatus disparis. Next base: position 9,258,817 of record JAFFSR010000226.1, read on the forward strand.
GCACAATATTAATAAACGCAAAATTTATTAATAACATTAAATGATATATCATTAAAAAAATGACAAGTCTGAAGTGCTATTATTGGCCGATCAATCCTATAAATTAATGTAAAAATGAATAAAATTAGAAAATTTAAAAATGCTCTGAGTTACATATCTTTATAAGAAAATAACGATGACGATCGATTAGTAAAGAGCAACAAATACGGTAAGCTTATATACATAAGCCAGCTGAGCTCGTAAATAAAATGATATTCATATTTATATTTATATTTAAATTTTTATTTATATTTTGATTTTTGTTTTTATTTTTATTTATATTTTTCTTTTTATTTTTGTTTATATTTTTATTTATATTTATATTGATATGCATATTTGTATTTATATTTATATTTGTATGAACATTTGCTTACAACAGCTAAAAATTTTATTTAAAAACTCAGCTGACCTATGCATATAAACTTAGCGTCTTTGTTGCTCTTTACTAGTTAATTGCTATCGTTATTTTCACACACATCTTCGGTTTATTATAGCGATATGTAATTTAGATTTGCATTTATAAATTTCCTAACTATCAATAATTTTTAATTTAATTTATAAATTTAGTCAAGCAATCTTTCGGACTTATCAAAACGTTCATTTGACATAGTTTAAATTTATTTAAGATTAATTTTCTCTTTTCTTGTGAACTGTGGTTGCTTATTTCATTCTTTTAGATAATAATTGAAATTAAAAAAAATATTTAAACTTTGAAAAAATAGTAAATTAAACTACTCTTACGTTCACTATTTAAAAATCTGCTTAGAATAGTTCGTGATGTCCAAGTTTGGTGTATTGGAATTATTTTTATCATTTAACTACATTTCATTACGAGCATTAAATACATCTATTCTTGCAGCATAGCGCTAAATTTTTCATTTAAAACTCGACAAAAGCCCATTCCTCTTTATAAGTCTCGATGTCAGCAAACTATTGATTTATAAGCATTTCTAACATTCTTACAATGAAGAGTTTGTTTGTACTTCTCATCGATTATCCTCCAAAACAATTACAAGCGCATAGAGAGAATCCTTGACAATGAAAACTCCTTGATACTTGTCTTTTTTTTGGAATCTTATTCTTAAGTATTTTTGTTACATGGAAAAACTAGCTGATAATTGATTTCCTTTCTGACCATCAGAGAAACTCTCTCAAGCCCTTTTAACCTCTTGAACATAAGTACCTTTGATGCATCTTTTCTTCCTTTTTTTTAGTTAGTAAGGTACAGCAATGTTTATGGCCCTTGCCTTTTATGCGCTAACTAAACGGTAAGAGAGACTACGTGAGATTGCATTAAACTTACTTTAAAATGGATCTTGTCTTCTTTTTATATTTTTTTCTTTCTGGAATCTTTGTGATGTGTACGCTCTTGACTTTTGACCCGAGAGAGAACCGTTTGCTGACCATTTCATTTATTTTAGCGACAAGATGGCTTGGAATTTTTATTGTTTTAGAACTGGACTTTTCTTTTAGTGCTTAAATTTATCATTAATAAAGTAATATTTTTTTGTTTTATAAATAAGGCTATTTGTATTAGGTAGCTTTCAATTAATTATCTTTAAGCTGATGTAACAGAGTATATGATTTATATATAGTTATCGTAATTATAGTTTCCAGGATTTTTTATCTTTATTTAAAATTTTTCGAAATATCTCTATGTCATGCTTTTCATTATTTAAAGCAATAGAATACAATATAGGATTATTTATAAAACTTTCGACTACAGAATAACAAAATTTGCAAAACTGTAATGTTAATATTTGAGGTTCTCTTAAAAATAATTTTATAACAATAAATTCATTGCGCCTCGTGTTGATATTTAAAATAATATACACAAAACACATTTATTTCAACGTGTCTTGTATAACTTTAATACAAGTATCATTGAAAATGCCAAATAAGTACACGCTAAAGAAAATAGTGAGAATATTTGTAGGTCTATAGTAAAAGCAATTACTTGACATTGACATTAATTTGACTCGGGATGAGCTTAGGAAACAAGGAAAGCAAAAGAAAAAGAAAGAATATAAAAAAAGTGTTGTATTTATAAGGAGTCCAGTGATCTCGAATCTCGAGAGCGAAACGAAAAATATCCATATTCGGTGCACGACTATCACACATTAATGAGCTTAGCATGCAGTCACTCGGAAATCATCTTCTTTTATATTCGCTCGAGCTTAACGTAAAAGGCAAAAAGAAAACCATATTTTTATATATTTATTATATTATTGTCTTTATAAAGATAGAAAAATTTATGGATTCACTTTGAAAAAAAAAATAACTTTTTAAAAAAATAGTACGAATTCGAGTAGCTCAAATGTTAAGCTAAATATTGACTAACGCAAAAAAGTGAGTTGCATTTAAAACACTTTCGATTTCTAATCCGATTTGGCTGGCTGAGCTTACTGAATTTCATGTTTAGATTAACCTTTTTTTTATACTTATTACTTTATAAAGTTGCATAGTTTTATTGTATTAATTTAGTTTGAAGTGAAAATAATTAAATTTATTTTATTGTTATATAACAAAAAAAATGCATTGAATTTCACGCGAATTTAAAAAATGTTTATTCATAAGTTTTTTAAATATTACCTTTTAAGTAACATAGGAAGATTATAAATTTTTGTTAATTTTTTGAGACTGGAAAATTTTTAGAAATTTGTATAATATACTCAATTATACCTAACAGTTAAAAATTCAATTCAGACCAAAGATTAATCGACAATTAGTAATCTCATCATCAATTGTTCCGCTCCGTTAACAAAAAACGGCAAAAACAAAAAAAAAACCAGAGGAAAAGGAAAAAAACTAAGAAATCAAAACCCGTTACGTTCTGTCATACCTATACGTGCAAACAATCAAAAGAAATTCTCTCTCGATATAATTCACATGAGCCTCGGCCAAAGACCTAAATAACAAAAGTAAAAAGTTCAAAAAATCAAAACTGGCTTAAACAACAAACGTGTACATTATATATATCCTTGTGCAAGCGAATCATTCAATTGGTATATATATCTATATACATATAATACATGTTATATTAAAATCGAGGTCAGGTACACATATATAAACACTAACTCTCTTTCTTTCTCTTTCTTTTCTGTGATATATCGAACTGTATAAGCAGCACAAGCAACCTTAACACTGAATTTTCGTCAAACCAGTAGCGCATAATAATCAGTTTATTTATACCAACCTTTCATTTTTTTTAAATTGCTCACTTATCTTCTTTCTTTTTTTTTTTTTATTCTTTCTCACATGTCGTCTGTATGTACGATTATTGCAATTATACACGCGTACAAGTGTTTGAGGAGTATTTAAGTTTAGCGAGAACTTAATTGTTCTTGTGAACATAAGACAGCCACGGGACTTATTAAATTGTTACGCGCGCGTGTATTTTAAGGAGAATTTTTTTTTTCTTTTTCATATTTTTGTGGGAGACTTCAATGTGATTATGGTGATAATTGTTATTGTCTTATGTTAACTGGGTGATGGTTAGCTAGTGAATCAGGTGCGGTTATTTTTCCTTTTTTTTCTTCTTTTTTTTTTCTTTTCTTTTTTTTTTTAAGTGAAAGTGACGCTGGTTATAAGTAATTTCAAGTATTTTTCTCGATATGTGATTATTATATACGTTACAGATATTTTATAAAATCCATAGAAGATAGAAGAATAAGAAAAATTTAATGTTCTATTAATTAACTTTTACATTAAAAGGTTATAAAAATATTTTTTATTTACAAAATTTTATCAATCAACATTTTAATTATGAATGAATAAAAAAATTATAAAAGTTACAATCACTTAAAAACTCGGATTTTTTTTAATTTTATTTAACGTCGCTATATTTCAGCTATAATTGCGATGCTAATTAGCGGCGGAGATCGTTTCAGTGTGTTTGTGAACTTCAGCACATGTAGCGTACAGTAGTGCTTGTATCAATCGTCCGAGAGCGGGATTCGAACTCGGGACCTCGAGATTATGAATCCATCACTCTACCGAATGAGCCACTGACGACCTCGAAGACTTTTACAATTAATTTATTGAAAAATAGCAATATTTAACTTTTGTTTTGTAAAGGGTCTCCTGAGGCACAATTTGTGTACAATATTGTACTTAAATAATCGTTAAAAGAATCTTTAGTTATTAATAAATTAGATAAAATAATTTTCAATTATAATTGAGTAAAAAAGTTTAATTTTACAAGTCAGTTTTCATTTGGATGTAAATAGCGTCAGAAAAATTATGACTAAAATATTATTTTCTTATAATTATATTAAAATTATATCTTGAAGAAAAGTTTAATTAAACAAGAAAATAAAATGACTATAAAACAAATAATTTTCTTATATCTGCAATTACCAACTTATAACCTCGTCCAGCCAAATTAGCATTGAAATGTTAAATAAAAAGAAAAAAAAACAACCATATCGTCCTACGCTTACAATCGCAAACGTCACTTTTAGCTTCTGTAATTCATATATATAGATATATTCAAATAGTTCGCAACTCTCCTCTATAATAACCTAACAATTGTAAAAAAAAAGTAGAACACATTTGCACGATAAGAATAGTATCTATAAGTTTGCAATCGAAAGCACATAAGTCATCTGCAACGGATGAAGTCATCGACCAAAACTTTTTCTATCCCCCTTTATACACCACAACTTTTTCCCTGACGTCATTCACTACTTCAAAGCAATGATAGAATGAAATATACAAATTTATTTCGCATTGAATGTATGCTTAGCTTGCCTTCTATGGTTACTTTTTCTTTTTTCTTTTTTCTTTTTTCTTTTTTCTTAAATAATGAGCACTTGTCGACTAGCATACCACAAGTTAAATCTATCTTAATACAGAAAAAAAAGATTAAAAATTAAAATAATAATAAAATTTAAAAAGTTTATCCGTATATTGAAGTAACGTGTAATTTTTAAAATCTTTTGTTTGTTGTGGTTGGGTTTAATATTATATGCCTTTTATTCGAGAGAATAGTATGCTTATAATACGCGATTTCTTAAGTAGATTCCACCAGGACATGGTAAGACAACATTCGATGAGAGTTTTATATATATACACATGCATGCCTGTATACTTTCGTATGCTTGATCTTTTGTAACATTTTCATATGATTTCTTGGATTCTATCGAATTTAATAAAGAATTTATTATGATTTTGTTTTGATATTCTTTTTACAGTTTTAAAATTATTAAATCATAAACGGAAATTGTTGTTTAAATAAATTTTATTTTATTTATGTACATATTACATACATATACATATATCGTGCAAAATAAACTTTCACTTTAATGTATAAAGTTAAATTTATGTATGTATAAGATATGTAATGTTAAATTTGTACATGGAACTTTTTAAATATCATGGGACACATCGGTATTTTGAATTTTTATCGACTACACCAGCAAAGGCAAAGAAGAAAAACAAAAATTTTCCATAATCTAAAAAAATTATTTTTCAAAGTACCCTCACGTACTTAGAATTACCGATTACAGCTCGGCCATTAACATAACCAATATTCGAAATAAAAAAGGAAAATTCAAGTTTATATACTTGATAAAAGTTAAATATACACGTATCGGACATAGGTAAAAATGCACGTAAGTACTCTACGCTTCGTTTTACAGCACAGCCACCCACGCGATTTTTCAACCGCCTCCTAACCGTAATAGGAAGTGCGTGAGCGGCCTCTTGAAATACGTTAGTACGAGAGAGGCGAGGCGCATATCTCTCTGCGTTGTATGTTACAAAGGCGCCTCTCTCTTTTCTGTCTCTTTTTATATCTGACTCCTTCTCTCTTTCTCTCGCTCTTTTTCTTTCAATAGAGAGACAACGCGAATGTGAAAGAAATTTAGGTCTCGATTGGCTTTTTGCGAGCTCGAGTTCAAGGATCAAGGTATTGAGATTTAATAACGATCATTTTTATTATTGGCATGGGCTTTTCGAATGGGTTTGTTTACGAGTTACGAGGAGTGTATATAAATGAGAGTCACGAAAAAAAGATTAAAAGGACAAGATTTCAAATTTTTATGAAAACGAAAGATGTCTTGCTGAGCTATAACTTATATTGTTGATTTAATCAAGCTTCGATTTTTAAATCTTACAAATCTATCAAAATTAGCATATGCTTTTGGAATCATCATTATTATTAGCATATGCTATCTATAATTTTTTTTCATTAACAATTCATTAAAAAATAAACGATCGAAATTAAAAACGTATTTATTTTTTACACATGATCATTGATAGGATCGATATTTCACAAAGCAAAATTTAAAATCACAACCAAAAAATTATGGAATCCTTTCATCATCAATATGAAGACGTGTAAAATAAAACTAAAATACCCATGAAATTCTATGTACAAACATCTTCTTTTAAACCTTAAATAACAGGCCGTAAAAAACTAAGAATTACCCATAAAATAATCACAGGTAAAATAACGATGTCATCCCGTTTCCTCTTAATTTTTCATCATACTCGCTCGCGTGTTATCTGCAAAACGACCTTTTTTCCCGAGAGCCAATTTGTAAAAAGGCCAAACGTATACACGTTTAAATACAGTGGCTTGTACGCATCCTTCTCGACTTAATTTTTATTTATTTATTTTCGATATGCGTTTATAATATAGTTCAGAGCATCACGAGGCGAAGTTGTATATTTTTAGAATGAGCGATGAATATGCATGCAGCGTATACGCGCGAAACGATTATGGGATGCGCAAAAAAGATTATTTAGGTTAACTCGATTTTATGGTAGGAGAACTTTTTAGAATGCATTAATGAGCGTGTTATGTTGGTTTTTCTTTCTTTTTTTGTTTTTTTTCTTTTTAATTATACAAGCGAACGGAGTGCGAGATGATCGTTTTAAACCGTTTTTTACGTGCTTTTTTTACGCGTGAAAAGACCTTTTCAAGTATGATGTTACATTTTTTTTGTGATCACTGCATCGAAAACATTTTTCATCGTGATAAGTGAATGAACGAGACTCGTGTTGGTATAAATAAAATTTTGTCTCGTATTACATTATCTTAATATTTCTTAATTAAATTAATTCATAAATTTGCATAATTTTTTATATAAAATTAATGTTTAAGATAATATTGTTTTAAATAATATTTTTTAAGATAACATCATACATGTTATATTACATTTTTCTTTATCGTTAATTGTACCTTTGAAAAATATATAACGTTTGTTTATTAAACATAATGATAAAGTGTAAATCTGAAGCGTGCAATTTTCCGATTGATTTTTTATATGAAAACAATTTAAGCAATTAGCAATTAAGTTAGAATGATATAGTCTCCTCTTGTTCTTGATCTCGATTTTATAAGTACAGTAGCGATGTTATAAGACACTGAAGGTCGGGGATACGCAGAAGAATTGCAATTTACCAGAGAGTTTGCCGAAGCCTACAAATTTATTCAAAGGCATCTTTTTCAGTACTCTGCTTATTAAAAAAGTCTTATATTTTTTTGAAAAATTTTCCAATTACGTTAACTCGTTTTTTCCCATAGAATCGATAAAGCAATTAAATTTAATAATCTCTGCGCATCGTCTTCGTACATCAAAATGATTAATTGCAATTAAACAAAGGTTAAATTGAAAACTTTCTTTAAAGGAAAACGCTAAATAGAATAAAGTTTATCCTGTTATAGTCTATCAATAAAATGGATACATATCTGTAAACAAAGTAATCTATAAATTTGTGCAAAATGTGAAAGTCTTGTTAAATACAATAGTAATTGAACAAGCAAACGTATTCATTGATAATATGTAGTATTATAATGTGAAAACGTTTTTAGCCTTTATTTAATGCTAATATAACCTAAGACGCCCGGTACTACTACTGTGATTTTCATTTCAAAATCTTGCCTGCCTAAGCTAAACTGCAAAGTAATTTTCATAACAAAACCTGCCATTATTTATAATAAATATGTGTAACTCGTGTATATGCTATACGTGACTTGAGACTCGAGAGTCGGAAGAAAAGTTTAATAAGAAAAAAAAAATTATGTTTCTTGGTATTATGTAAATTTTATAAAAACTCTTTAATTACTTGCTCAAAAAAGATTTTTTTACGTCTCTTATAAAAACTTTGAAAACAATAATCAAAGTGTGCTAAATTAAAGATTTCGACAATTTTATACTTTGTATGTATTGTGTAAAAGGATAATCAATAAATAAAGTATACATTGATCGTATCAATACTGATAAAATCTTAAATTGTGTTATCATTCTACATTACTTTCTATCTGCCGTTCGACTATGCGAATAAGATAACATCTGATTTTGTATTATAGTAAATTATCTTATAAATAGATCATGGGTAAAAAAAAACTTTTTTTTCAAACCAACCTCAGATTGCATTTTTTAAATACGCCAAAAAGACTGAATTTTAATTACAATTAATAGACGTATTTTGATAAATTTATAAAATTTCTAAAAACTAATTTTAATTGAACATTTAACATAGATACATGTAATTTTCTACTTAGCGATTCAACCAGACAAATATTGTTAGCCTGCATAAATGCTTCATTATTATTTCCCCGTAATCATTAAAAGTAAAAACCCTGAGAATACATATATCTAAACAAAAAATAAACCTCCTTTTTTACTTCCTCGAAATCTTTAACAAACATCAAAATACAAAGCTAATTACAAGATGTCTTTCTATTTACCATGGTTTATTGGAACATCTGTAATTAATGTAAAAAATGAATAATAACAGCATAAAACGGGTAAAATATATAATCGTGCAAAAAAAATCCATTCTAATCGACATCTGACTTTAGGCATAAAACCGCACTACCTCGACATTCACCTTCACCTGAAAAACATAGTACTTGCGCGTTAGCTCGCAATCACGTTTTAATGACGCTTCATACCGAGCCACTCTATATCTATATAGATATTTTCTCTCCTTTTTAACTATACTATAAGCATACGTATACAGATTTGCAATTGTCGTTTGTCAAGAGTTATATAGTAAACGACTCATTACGATCCTTCTCACTCTCGACTGGTTTCGTAGTTTCAAAATTTAGCGTGCTGCACACTCGCTTTAGGATTAAAGAGAAAGAGATGGAAAAAGATTTTTTTGATTATGACAATTGTTTCGTTTTATTGTTAGCTATGTGTATTATATATAGACGTATACGAAAAACGGCTGGTCACGTCTGGTTGGGCCGCGTAACCTTTTATTCTTTTTTCTTTACAGCTGGTATATAAGCTTCTTGTTACAAAGTTTGTATGTCAGGACAATGAGCATATATACATAAAGTAGTAGCTATTGCGTAAGATCAAGGGTATTTTGAAAAGGGAAATTTTCTTTTTTTTAAGATCTTACAACTTGTGTGTAAGCAGTGACTAGTGAAAAATAAAAGTGATAGATAAATTACAATCGTTTTTTTTTAGGACGAGAACTAGTTTGACCTTAATTACATGAGAATATTATTTCTACATATTACAAAATTTATTAATACTTTTATATTGTTTAAACAAATAACCGATTAAATAAATTCACTGAGAAATCAATATACAATAGTATTATCGGTAAAATCGTTTTATTCAATTGTTATTAATGTATCAACAAATGACAATTAGTTAATAATTAAGTATTTCTATTTATAAAAAAATAAATAGCTCATTAAATATCATATTAATAAGATTTTATTCATTTTGAATGGACGTGCTAAAATAAAAATTTAGATGATGCCGATAGATTACTAAGAAATATCGTGCTACATAATTTTTACTATCTCTAAAACTTGTTTTTATCTCAAATTGTATAAAAAAAACTATAGATACGTGTAAAGAAAACATTGTTTACGAAGTGCTTAATGAATAGCATTTAAAAAGTGAATATTGAAAAAAAAATTCTGAAAAATCTTGATAGAGATATAAAACGGTGTAACAAGCCACGTTAATTTAAATTTCAATAAGAAAAAATCCTGCTTTACAGACATAAATTATTATTAAAAGCCGCGCCATAAAACAACAGATAATTTTTACAAAAACAAGTTCACTCTTCCTCTCACTTCAGAATTGCTATAAACGAGTAATAATCACAATGTACGAATTCTAAATTCATACATATAGTATCGTGACACACAATAATAAATTGGCATTCACGAAACGGCACCGATGCTCGTTTTCTAATATGCATAAATAATAAATAAGCGCACAATCATATGTATATTTTTTACGTGTGTATATATATACACTTGGATGTATAAGTACTATGTAGCTTATGCATTAACGATTCTTCACGCCTCCGCTTTTAACCTTGAAAAAAATTTTCTCGCCGGGTAGTAAAAGAGCGAGAGAGAGAATATACTGCCGCAAGGCTGGGATAAAATTTTTCGTCGGCGTAATATAACCGTGTCCCTTTGACGCTTTTGTAATGACGCTTCTTTTGATTCATGTACGTTCACATCTTGTTACTATATACAACTCTTCGTGAGATAACTTCTCTGTGTATATATACGTATACATTTAAAGCTGTTTTGTTTCATGCACTAGCCGCATGCTTTTTCGATTAACGATCTTGCATACTTTTTCTCTACTCTTTTGCGGCAAACTTTTCGTTTTCATATTTATTTCTTTTTTTTTTCATTTTATTTTCTTCTTCCTTTTTTCTTGAAAAAAAAAGGGTTTCGGTTAGTTACGTTGGCGTTGTAGATTTGCTTTGGTTTGACCAAGTGGTAACTTGAATAATGCATAAGATGGAAAAGGTTGTACGTATACGAAGGGAAATGATATGTAAATGGATCTTCGTAAAACTATGTCAGTACGTCAAGTCGAGGTTTTGGAAAAATAGATTTATTCTGAAAGGTAAATGAAAAATTGGATTTTCAAGGTAATGAAAGAACGTGGAAAAATTTGAGCGTTGAGCAAAAGATTCATTGTTTAAACTTTTATTGTTCTTTCTTAAATTTCTCAACACTTTGAGCGTTAATGTAAAAGTTTACTTCGATTCATATACGTTATGAAAGAATAAAAGAATTTTAAAAGCGTATGTATATCCATAGCGATTATGATTACTACATTAAGGTTACCTTGATCGATATTTAATTTGAAAAAGGTTTTGGGCTGTCGTTTAATTTTTCATTTAATAACAATGTAAATTTACTTGCGTTCCGATGGGCACATTTTTTGATGGTGAAAAAAGATCTTTCTATTTTTTTCTGAACACATAAATTCTACGGCTCATAAATGTAATGTTAAATTGTAACGTACAAATACTTTCGATATCTATATAAATACTTTCTTCCGATTTCACATATAGATATTTCCGTTTACTTTGCCTTACAAAGATATTTTTCTTCTGCTCAATCATATCATCAAATCAAAAACCTGTAGAGGCATTTTTTATTTAAAAGCCAATAAAAAGAAAAAAGCATGCGCTACCAAATTACAACAACGGAGTAATAGTAGTAAGACTGGAATTAAAAAAGAAGAGAGAAAAAAGGAAGGCAAAATACAGTATGTACGCATCGATATTATAAGCGTATTAAACGCTTTCTCAAACTATAAATCACCTCAATCGCCTCTCGTACGATTACGAAGAATTTACGCCTTTCCTTTTCGCTCGGGCATATATACACATGCTGTGTATGTTATATAGCCACAAAAAAAATATAAAAAAAGAATCAACGCCATTCGGGCTTTACTCTACTACCGTATAAGAGAGTAAAATAACTTGTCCCTATGGTGTCGAGAGTTGAAGAAGAAAAAAAATAAAGGAAGTCGCGCGTGTACAATCCTTATAGTGGATATAACAGTCTGCGTCATACATTTGTTTTAGATTTATTTTTATATAAAGATAAAATTGATTAAATCATCATTTAAAATTTGCATATTTTTTAGCAATCAATTAACATTGACTAATTTTTTCAAAAGAAACTTTTAGTTATTCTTGTTTTATTAAATAATTTCATTATAAAATTCAGTTGAAATTTTATCGTAGAAAAATCTAATTATTTCTTTATTATAAAAACGTGTATCTTTTTATATAATATGTAGATAAATTTATCTTTGCATGCAAATGACTTTATAAACTTGCCGGAGGCAGTTTGAAAGTGATTAAGCTTCCGTTCTTAAAGAAGCCGAGGAACTGAAATTTCAGTCTCGCTTAAGTCGCATGTGTCGCGGATATGACGAAACAAAGTTTTGGTGTAAACGCCGTAAAGCGTTGTTTGGAAATGCCTTCTGGTTTTTCATTTTGCTAGTCGAAAATGTTGTTAAATTACTTGACTAATACTATTAGTGTATAAATACAAAAAGAGTACTAAATTTTCAGAGAATTAGTTTAAATTTAAATTTTTAATTGATCAATTAATAAAAAGGATGAATTTATTTTAAAAATTAAAAATTGTAAAAAGAGTTAATAATTTTAATTTAATATTAATTTTAATTTAATAAACGTGGCTGAAAAGGTCAACAAAATAATTTGACAAAATATTGCAAAAATTAAAAAATTTTTTGTCTATAGAAATTCAAACAGAGAAGACAAAAATTCAAAAATATCTTTTTTTTTTTATTTTATTTAACATCGTTGTATTTCAGCTATCATTGCGATGCTAATTAGGGACGGAGGTTGTCAGTGTGTGATATGAACAAAGCACATGTAACGTACAATGGTCAATTTTTATGATAAATAATATAATTTTTATGCAAGTTTTTAAAAAACTTGTTTTTGTGAACTGAGATTCTTTTTCTAGAATTAAACAAATTACTATAAATAATTACAATAAAAAATTTATGATTATTTATGATAACTTTATTCCATTGTTAATATATGAAAAAAATAATCGATTGTTAAATATATAAAAAAAATAATAAAATAGAAAATAAGTTTTCCAGAAGCGAACATTAAAAAAGTCAAGATACATCTAGGGCACAAAATTCAATTAATATATATATTTATTTTATTTAACGTCGCTGTATTCATGCTATCATTATACGATGCTAATTAGCGACGGAGATTTCTCAGTGTGTTTGTGAACTTCAGCACATGTAACGTACAGTGGTGCTTGCATCAATCGGCGGAGAGCGGGATTCGTACTCGGAACCTCGAGATTACGAATCCATCGCTCTACCGACTGAGCCACTGAGAGAGCTCTTAGAAGATTTAACAAGTAAACACCTTTTTCTGTCACTAGCAATTACCTCAAGCGCCATCAATTACGCTTCATTGATTTCAAGCTCACAGATATAAGCCCTCGGAAACACAATCAACGCGATCCGTGAAATGCGCGCACAATCTTCCGCGTTATTTTCAAGGTTCTTTCTATATGCATATACATAAACGTTAGTATAATTGCGTGGGAATGCTTCCTCTATTGACTTAACTTTATATTGTACGAAAGCTGTATACATATAAAGTCTCACACTAAAAGAAAGAAAGATAAAGAAAGAGACGATATATGGCGAGAATAAAAATCTCGAGGAAAATTGCCGGAAGCCTTTAGATTTTAAATTTAGCGAAAAAAAAGAAAAAAAATAGAAAGTACGAATAAAATGAATTGGGAGGGCTTTCTCTAGGATGAATATCACGCGATTTTTTTCATTTTTGCTTAGATTTTCAATGTCAAAATTTAACAGTTTCATACTTGAAAAATATAGATAAAATAATATGATTATATAAATATAACTGAAAAAAATATTTGATATATAAAAATCGATGACTTTCACATTTTATATATAAAAAACTTAAACACTATAAAATTCTTAAGAAATAAAAAATTATTTCTTTTAAAATTAGTTAGAGGGTATTAAAATTATGATATGTTTACTTTATTTCTTATACGCTTAAACTCACTCATATTCCAATTACGCGTGTACATGTATAGGTAAAAATGCTTTTCTTGACTCAAAGCGAAAGTGCTTATTATTACCAAGAAAATTCAAGTTCAAACGTTATCGAATAAACAACTATTTTAATTTATTTTTAAGATTATTAGTTTTGTTTGTTTATTTAAATGTTTAACCAATTATCATTTGAAAAAATTATGTTATACGAAATCGGATATGATTAATAAATTTTTCTTCCATCTTCTTAAAAATTCTATTTTCTTAGCTCTTGGCAATTAAATAAATGAATCAATAAATGAATCATAAATTGACATTCAACTGTATAAAAAAATTCTCTGAAAATTCCAAAAGTTAAGCACTTATTTCAGTACACTTGTCAAATTCTCACATAAAACATACCAAAAATGATGAAAGGTAACGTTAACACTTGTACCTTTTATACGTTATTGCAAAGTTTAAAGTTTCGCATGATATAAAAGCTATAAGACAAGTCTCAAGAGGAGGTTTTTGTTGATACGAGATCTCTTAATATGGACTGCTGTACCAAGAAGCTTACCGTGTATCTTTCTTAATTCCGCACGTACATACATATATTAATACGCGCGTACACACCCATACACAAACTCATATAAGAGTGTCCGTTTTCTTTTCTTACTTAATAGTGTCGACTTTTTTTCTTTTTTTTTTTTAATGCACATTGACATAACATTGTATGGCGCTTGCGTAAAATGGACGGTCTCCTGTTTATTTTCTTTTGGTACTGCGAATCTGTATCTTTTTTTTTTTTTGTACATGGGGTGGGCGTTAGAAATTCAAGGCTAGAGAGAATCGAGTGGAAAATATTTTGCGAATAATTTTGAAAAAGCGTGGGCTTATTCATGGCTTTTTTTATTCGGATACCATAAAGACGAATCAAGTGGTGTAACTTTTATTAAATAAACACTTACATGATGATACTGTTAGATAATATGTTTTTGTTTTGAAAGAATCAAAGATATTTGTTTTGGGGTCTGGCATTGAATCAAAGAACTCATAGTCAATAGATTTTAATGAATAATAAAAAAGAGATATATTTTTACCTATAAGCAAGTAGATGTGTCCTGAGTTTAGCAAGACGTCATAGCATGACGGTTAGAAACACAAGACGTATGATTAGTGTATATTTGTGAAAGAAATACATATATATTACTTTATATTCAATAAACTACTGAACATATTTTACAAATGAATAGAATAGAAAATACGACGTTGGCATTGTATATTTGTCTTGATAAAAATATTGAAGTTAGTGTCATCGCATAATTTTGTAAGAGATATTGAAATTATAAAAAGAAAAGAAAACATTGGCATTTCATCATTTACAAAACCGTAGTAAATTAAAAATTTTTACATAATATTTTTAATGATTCATAAAACTTAACTTAAACTCACATGTGACATATCTTACTAGGCATTAAAATAGCCATGTACTAAAACGTACCTTGAATTTAAAAAAACTGTCTGACTTAAAAATTACAAAATATCAGAACTAATGAAGACTAATTCTAGGATCAGCAGCAAGTAATTTGTTAAAAAAAAAAAACGAAAAAGAAAATATAGAGAACCTGCGTATACGTTTCATCTTATTTCTTTATCCTAAAAACCTATAATGAAGTGGTTTTCGCATACCTTGCAATTTGACATTCCTTCTCGTTTAGAAGCCAGAATTTTCGACTTAAATATTGCATCAACTTGTATGTAAAACTGTCGAGTTTTCTGGGGCTTCGTTTAAAAGGTAAAGTTCATTATTATGACTAAATTTTAATGTATATTCAAAACTAAAACTTTATTTTAATAAGAAATTCATATTTCTGGTTTTAATAATCAAATATTATAAATATAAATGCCTAAATTAATGTAATAAAATAAATAAAAAATGTTTAATCCACACTTAACTTGCTATTTTATAAATCAATGACTAAATTAACGCAAAATAATTAAAAGAAACGGAAATTACATATGCTTAAAACAATTAAGCGTAATAAAAGTAATTAATATTCTACGAATCAAAGAACGTATTTAATTAATAAAAATTATCCCGTATAAAATAAAAATCGTGCCAATTAAAAGTTTCAACAAAGACAAAAGCCAATTTCCATAATAACATTTCCCTTGAGTATATCGCACATCCGTTATTTTCTAATTTCCAATTCGCCCATGAGATTCCTTTCGTATTTATACAATCCGTATCGGTGACAATGAAAAATCTGACGTCATTTTATCATTGCCTCAATGATAATTGAATGGAGAAGTATATCGCGGAAACAAATGATGTATACGTTTCCGATTGGTATACGCGCACATAATGCGGTATGGAGATTGAAATTTTTATTTTTAATCTGTTATTTAATCGATCGATTTATATAGATAATGAATTATGTAAGAGTAATTGTATAATGATTTTTTTTTATTTCAACGAGTCGGGTGAATAAGAATGCTGCAGAGTTCTATTATGATGTCAAGAGTTTAACATTATGTACATGACGCGTTGTAGCAATAATTAAGATAATAGATCTATATAACTCGATAAATTTATAAAATAATGTACGAGGGTATATCGGATATGGAATATTTATGGTGATTGAATTTTTTCCTTCGAGAAAGCGATTATGGAGATTTGGTTTGAATTATAGATTTAATCGAAATTATTTTGAAAATTAAGTAGAGTTTTGTAAATAGCGATTAATTATTTATTGATAATGATGACAAAATCTTAAGAGCTTTATTTTTCTCGGAATATCAATAGCTAATTTTAGATTTAAACTATTGGCTTATTTATAATTATTAGCTTAGGTTTTTTAATTATCATGTGATTCATGATATTAATCAATTTTGCTTCTTTGTATTGTTATCACATTTAATTATAAATTTTTTAGAAAAAAATCTCCTATAAAGTGACCTCCCTAAAATGTAATTTCTCGTTCGCTTATCTTAATTCCAATATCTAAAACTTGTTCTTAAAAAAAAAACTAAAAGTAAATTCACTAAATAAGCTCGAAAAATACATAGTTGCTTGGTAATTCATCGAGGAATTCGCAATATACACACATATAACATCCCCCGATAAGGAAACAAAACTGTCGCGATCCGGTTTGTAATGGTTAACCCATAGTGACGCAATTCCATTTACCGGGGAACCACAGCCACACAAACATTTAAAGCCAAGCCTTACTTATATTCTAAATCCATTCGTTCATTGTTTACATAATTACAAAGAGAATTTAACAGAACGAATAAAAATATGCTTGTATTGCGTAAAATTATTTTTTAACCTTAGAACTCAACTTCAACCCAAAAAGATTTTTTTTAACAAAGAAGCTCTTTTGTCTCGAAAATTTGCCATTTTGTTATACTTACCACGACTTTTAAGTACAACGATTAAGTAATAAGTCTTTGAGTAAAAACTCGTTACGCATGTTAATCTTTTTCTTTTTTTTTGTGGGTGGAATAGTTAGTCGTTTTGTTTTTGGAGACGTTGGTTTAACGTTCCACATTATTTTTTTTTATTCTTTCTCGGTATAAAGGTATATCATTAATTTTTCGGAAATTGTTGAGAAATTTAATGATCTGGTTTAGGATTAGTTTGGCGGTTTTTTTTCTTAGGTTATTAGGGTCGAGAGTGGAATGAGTTTTGTGAGAACTATTTCTTTATATTTTTGCTTTCTCATATACGAGTGCTGCCGTAATGTTTCTTTACATGGATACATAATTGATATAAGCTGAAACACACATTTTTTTCTAATCTTTGCTATTAAGAAGTGTTATGAAATTAGTTTGACTTATGAATTGTTCGTGTTTAGTATTTAATAACAATTAGTGCTCTGATTTTTTTGTTTGTTTCGTTGTGCAAGAAATATAAAGCTTAAAAAAAATTTTTAATATTACTTTATTCTATTTTTGAATTAAAATTTTGAATTTCATCAACATTTATTTCTAAACTTTAAAAAAAGGCTTATGAATTTTGATAAATGAATTATATGTCTTAGTTTTCTCGCAACAAAATAGAAAATTAAATTCAAGTCTAAATTAATGCTCAAATATTGTTGATAAAGTAATATAAATGCTGAGTTATAGCTATAGTAGTGTAAGGTAAAATTAATTAAAGCTTAGCATCCAAGACTGATGACGTTAATTAAACCTTAATAAATAAAAAATTCTAAAAATTGAAATAATAAAATTAATAAACTATTCGTGCATATTAATTGCTTTTATTAAATATTCATACATGTTTTTGTAATATGTACAATTTAATAAGAACAAAAAATGGAGCACTTCAATTTAATTAATAAATATGTTGAATTAAACAAAAACCAAATTTCGAATTCATGCATAATAGTACTTTGCATATTTCTTACCATTAATGTACTAGAAATATTTCTAGAGAGCGACGATAAATAAGCCTTCAATTTTTTTCGAGCAATACTATTGTCATTTATAATTTGTCAAAAATATATATATTCATTTCCTTGTCTGATTTACGATGCCTTGTAAGGGATACAGGCAATTCATCATCAACTTTCTTTTGCTCGACTGAAAAATAATAAAGAGAAAAAAAAGGAAGGCGAACGTAAAGCAAAACCTTGCGAAATCCGTTTTGCCATAGGGGGGAGAAGACCTTCACTTTTGATTCTAGAGTAAATGGACATTAGGCTTTCATTAGGAATTTCATTTGGTTAGGTTGTTAAGAAGAAATTACTTAGAATTTTTTTTCTTACAATTTTTTTGCAAGACATAAATTTTCAATTAGTATCTGATAAAAATCAATTGTGACAGGATGATTTTGAACTTTCTTTTAAAAAAATACAGTGGCTATTGTTTAGTAGTATATTTTACTTGATTAAGCTATTTTAAGCTTTCATTTTAATTAGTCATCTGCAAAATTTAATTTAAATTATTTTAATTTCAATTTTATTACGTGATCTTTTTTAAAATATAAATTTTTTTTTAGAAAATAATTTCACTTTTAATTTTATTTTTAAATAATATATTTAAATAGTTGAAAATTATAAATACTTACTGTTTAATTATTATTCAAAATTTAAATATAAAAACTTTTAGTAAGTTTTAATTTCAAACCTTTTTTATTATCGTTGCAAGGTAACATTTTTAAAAATTCAAAATTTTTCAAAATTTATTTCATTTAAATAATTAGTTTCTTGGATTTTTAGTTTGATATTAATTCGGAATTTTTTAAAATGCATAACATTGTCAAGTTTCTTTTATAAGAAAAAAACAATACGATGTATTATTAAAGCTAATTTCGTTTTTATTATTCGTTAATAAAGTCTTTTATCTTTTATTTATGTAAAAATACGAAGAAAAATAATTAGATGATGAAAATCTTTTAATTTTAATACGTCAATAAACCGAAGTCTCCAATGGTTCAGCTGGTAGAGCAATGGATTCGTAACTCGAAGGCCCGAGTTCGAATCCCACTCTCGTCCAATTTTTACAAGCACCACTGTATAAGTTGCATGTGCTTTGTTTACAAACACACTGGAAACTTCTGTCGTTGATAATTATCACAATGACAGCATAATTACAGCGACGTTAAATAAAATTAATCGAAGTTAGTTAAATGTACCATTCGCACTTATGAAAAAAATAATATTTTTTTACTTCTGGTAATTTCAGAATCAAAATTTCTCATTTTATTTAATAACTTTTCAATTAAAGCCTGTTAAAAATCATTTGTGACAGAATGATTTTGAACTTTCTTTTAAAAAAATTAAATAGTTGCTGTTTAGTCATATTTTTCACTTGATTAAGCTGTTTTAAGCTTTCATTTTAATTGTCCACCTACAAAATTGAATTTTAATTATCCTAATTTCAATTTTATTGCATAATCTTTTTTAAAATATAAAAAACAAATTTCACTTTTAATTTTAAAGAAATAAATGTTAATTAATTTTTAAATAATGTATTTAAATAGCTATAAATTATACTTAAACATGAGTATAATATATAACCATATCAAAATAAAAACTTCATTCACTTCTATTCTTTACTTTCCATTTATAGAACAATTGAATTCTTTTTTTGTACGTACGTTGTTTCACCTATGTATTCCATTTCATTAAAAAACAAAAACTTATATTTTTTACCCAACAAAAATAAGCTCCATTGAAACAAGGTTCAAAAAGGGTCATAAAATCTTTTAGCTCTTTCATTCTTATATATTGTAGTCCAGTAAATTTGCTTTCCTTGTCGACAACTGAATTTACTGAATATCATAAATTAAGCGTGTAAAATAGGTAGTAAAGACTTTGTGTTCAGATATAGTCTCAAAATCCGACCTCATATACACTTAAATTTTTCACGTCATTGATTTATCGGTTAACTTATTTCCAAAGGGTTAAAACGAGAGACCCTTTTGTCTTTCCTTTTCTTTTCTTCTTCTTTTTTTTTAATAGTCCTTTTAAATTTGTACGTATGTATGTTATATAGCGCGGGTGTTTTATCGTATACGTAGTCATATAACACGTTTTAACTTTAATGCTCATTTTGCGGTCTATAGGAAAAATAAAGGGCGACTCGTAAATTTGTTAAAGTAAAAAAAAATAAATGGATTTTATGTTTGTATCGTAAAGGTATTCTCTTGAAAGCAAGATTTAGTTTGAATTTATTGTAACTTTATCAGAGCTTAAGTATTTTGAAATTTTTTTTATTTTCTTGGGTAGGAGTAGAGAGAGTAGTCTGCAATAAACATAATATGAGTTTTATTAATGTACTTAGTACTAATACTGATGTTGATGATCGTTTTTAATTTTATGGTAAAACAACTCTAATGTATTCCCATATTTTTCTGTAAAATAGTTTGTACTTTAAGAGTATTAAAATTATGAAAAATTACTCTCCCTGGTAAAAATGTGAACATAAAAAATCGTGTATATAAAAATTTAATTAGTAATAATAATGCCAAAGAAATGGCCATGAAATACTAAAAAAATTGTTTCCATTTCTACTGGTCATAAAATGATAAAAAAACGTTTCAATTTCTACCAGGACTTATTATATTTATTTACTTAAATTTTCATTTATTGAGAAAAGTTGTTAATATTATAATTTAATTAAAATAAAAGAAATATTTAAAAAAATCGTTGTTTTTATTACATTGATTTTGATAAAAATAAAATAAAAACATTTAAGTAAAATTGTATAAGATTATAAATCTCGTGATACAAAGAATGCAAGAATTTAACGAAAATAAAAGAAAGAAAGATTCGTATAGCGAAGAACTAAACAGAGGAATGTTAGTATGTAAGACAATGCGAGTATGTAATGGACATTGAAAAAAAAAATATTATTTACGCCCTTTTGTCTTTTGTTACTTGTGCGTAGGTGTCGGTCCTCTGCTTGACGGCAGACGAGATCGAGGCCGAGAGGAGCGGCTGGAACGTAAATCCTGAGACGCAGTATCACATACAAACTGACGAGGGACCAGAGAGATACTTTCGTTTTCAAACATTAAACGGCCAGTATAGAAAAGAAAAGAGACTCGAAGATGGTACTGTTATTGGTACTGAAGGTTGGCTCGATCCATTGGGTTATCTTAGAATAAAGGATTACATTGCCGATACTAAAGGTTTTAGGATATTAAAGTAAGTTTGAAATTTTTAAATTATATTCTTTTTTATAAAAATTAAACCAACATATTCCCTTGAAAATTTAGTTAAAATTTATTTTATTATGACTTTTCGAGCATTTTGAATATGTCGTTTTTAAATTTTAAATGCCAATATGGCGAGTTTTAAATTTAAATTATTATAATAGTTTAATATTTCACTGTATTTTTTTCCTCTTTATTTTTAAACGAAATGCGTGAAGAATGTCTTGCAATGCTCGGCATTGTTCTACTTAAGATATTTTTTACTCATGAAGAATAGTTTAAAGTCAAAGATTCAATATGTGTTTGAATAATTATTTAAAAATAATAAAATAAATGATATGATTTTTTATTTTTTTAAAATATTTGAAGGATAATTATAAAACAATCAACGAAATTAACCACTAAACCTATATACTATTTTTCTTAACTGCGCATATAAATTCATTTTTATACAAAAAAAGTACTAATTAGAATGTAATTTATAAAACTAAAAATTATAATTTTCAGATCTAAAATGATATTTGTGGGCAAGGATAGGCCAATCCAGGATGCAGTAGCAATTTCAAAGAAGACACCGGCTAACAATGGCGTGCTTGTGAGACCGGTCAGGCCACCTAATCCTTTCAGGTAATTAAACAATTCGTTAATTTCCGGAAATAAAGAAAGGAAATCACGTTAAATTATAATATTTTTTACGTATATAATGATATGTATTATAAACAGATCTTTGTTTGATTGTAACAATATAACAATACAAGAATACAATAATTCGTGAAATATAATGCAAATTAAAAGTAATATAATAAACAAAAAAATTTTTTAGTAAATAATCAGATTGAAATAAAGGACAATCACGTATAGAGCTAAGGTCGTACGCGTTCTTAATTAAAAATCAACAAAGCATACGTACATACGCTTTTCATAATAAAGGCGCTTGTATTTAATTTTTCCATAAACGAAAGCAAAAGCACGTATTTGACCATCTAATTATTTTGATTAAACTCCTTGTGCAGTGTACGTATATACGTGTACTTTTAGACGTTGAAGGACGTGATATAGAGAGACCCCGTTATTACAACGATGTAATGCGATGTGTTTTAATATCATTTTTCTTCTTATTCTCATTTTTTTTTGTTTTTTTTTCTTGTTACACTTGTTGCACACAGGCAACCAGAGCTGAAGGACGTGTCAAGCAACAGCATAGAGGCCGGTAATAGTTATGTATCTTCTACGACGGCGCCGCCTTCGTCTATCCGGTATGTTAAATAATTAAATTTACTTTTAATTAAGTTCTTTACAAAAAGAAAAATAAATTGAGCTTTTTTTATTGTGCTTAGGATAGAAAGAATTTTAATCAATGGTTTTTTTATTTTTGTATCTGGATTACATCAATTACAGACCTTTTTTGTTCTTTTAAAAATATAGACTGTAATTTTTCATTTTTTTATTCTCAAGATGGAAATTTCGTTGAGACTCTTATACTTGCAATTTAATTTTAATTTAATAGATTTACAAATTTTCAGCGATTAAAATTTTTTTATTTATTATTTTCCTTTTATGAGGAATGCAAGCTTTGGAAAATAAAAATCCATGTATAAGAATAAAGATTGAATTCCTATCATAACATTACCGATTTTTTAATTTTCATATTTGAATTAAGAAATCATGTAAATAATTTTAAAACGATGTAAGTACTAATATTTTTACGTTTAAGTAAATTTAAAACTTTTCAGATTCACATATTTATAATAATACTTAATAAAATTAGTTGTGAAATATCATTGATTTGATATTGTTAAAAATATACGTTTCAATATGATCAATAATAAATCAATAACCAAAGAATAAAGGACAATAAAATTTAGAAGCTAGTTCAAATAATTCTATAAATCATAGAGAAAAATATCCTCTTTTAAGAACAAACATAAATCTTAAATTCCATCCTTTTTTGATATCCTTCTTCATGATTTCGTTTAATCTACAGATTGGGTCCAATAATAGTAACGACATTACGTCCACGACCATTTTCTTTAACGACGCCTTCACCCTACACCAACGACGACGACTTGAGCAACAATAACTACCTCCCATCGGCAGCGAATTACAAGCCTTATCGTAGCTCTTATCGTAGCCAACAAACACAGCAACAGCAGCAAAAGCAAAAACCATCGCTATTAGTTGAACCGCCATACTTCGAACAAGACCAGAATCATCTTGCTAGCCAAAGTAGTAATTCTGTTCGAGTTGTTCCTACGACTTTCAGGTATGATAGCTATGTTAACTTATTATTTATAGAAATTTTTTATCTAAGATAAGTTTTTTTTATTCTTCGTATGAAAAAAATTATATTATGGACAGACTGGTAAAAAAGATTAATATTTTTTAATTGATGAATTATGGTGTATACAAAGGTTATTGGGTCGAGAGAGAGATAAGAAAGGGCAAGAATGCGGTTATGGTTTTTTTTATATTCACTTGTGAGGTAATTGAAGTTTTGATCGGAGAATTAATAGGTTGAGAAGAAACGTGCTATATATACACATTTACTTGTGCAATAATGGAAGTGCAGCTGTTATGTAGTTAAACATTTATTGCATATATTTAAAAATTCTGATCTGTGAGAATCGTTAAATTTTATTTTGTAATCGTATATTGTATCGCTTATATCGGAGAATCAATCATGAGATAGATTTAATCTATTATTTCAATTTTTTTCTATGGCTTGTTCCACATATTAAGTAAACAATATAAATCATAAATTTTTATAATTTTCTATTTTGATGCTAGAGAAAAACAAAAGTCTAGCACTGTTCAATCTGAATAAAATCAAACTATAAAGTTCCTATAAAATTTTTAATTAAATGTATAAACACAATGAAAATTAGTTACGAAAAATAATTTAAAATCAGTCGACAATCATCCAATGAATGTTAAACAAGGAATGTATATTTTTACGATATTACCGTATTGTTCTTATTATGGGAAGCAGAGCATTTTTTCCGAGATCGTAAATCTCTCGATAGAGCTCAAGTTTAATGACATCTAAGAAACCTATAAATAAGATACAAAATACGTTATTTGCATATTCAAATTCGCAAAATTCTCCGAGTGCGACCGTTTATTGACGAAAGTTAATATGCCATTCAAATTTTAATAAGTATCTATTTTTCATCCTACGCATCGAGCTGAAATAACTTTAAACATGTTTTTTTCGACTACCAATAGAAGTATAATTTCGTGAATCTATAAGTATGTGATTGAATATATACTTATGTCATTACTTAAATTACATATATATCCAAATAATATGTTAAATTATTGGAGTATCTTAATAGGTGTAATTTCGATAGTATTTATATACTTATAGAAAGTAGCAAGCTAAAATAACTAGACGTTAAAATAATTTATCATAGATAATTAGTACGTGTCGTTTTAGTTAAATTTATTTATTACATTTTTCACCTAACATTTGTTTGATTAGATGATGAATTAGAAAATGCTAGATATAATTTAGTTTATAATTACGTGACCAAAAAAGTAAAGT
This sequence comes from Anastatus disparis, assembly GCA_017163975.1. Classification (NCBI taxonomy): domain Eukaryota; kingdom Metazoa; phylum Arthropoda; class Insecta; order Hymenoptera; family Eupelmidae; genus Anastatus; species Anastatus disparis. Next base: position 9,283,886 of record JAFFSR010000226.1, read on the forward strand.
AAAAATTACAATCCTTATTGTAAAGATTGTAATTTTGTCATAGACAATCATTTTGGCTAAAAATAAAAATTTGTGGATGGTTTACGATAAGGTAAGATAATTTTTACAAAAAGTATTTAGTTTTTATTCTGTTTTTCTTTCCGTGTAAAAATTAATTTTTAACAGTTATACAATATCGCTCAAAAGTTCGATAATACTATGCAAAAATAAATAACCATATCAAAAGAAATATCGTAGGAAAATTCTAAAGGTATTTTAAAGTACTTGCTGAGGCCTTTTAAATTCAATGTATAAAATTTTTTTCAGTTTTCATTCTGTTAAAAAATTATCTTGAAAATAATCTTTATTTGCAAAATTTTATAATGGTGAATTAGCTTTGTCAGTTTTTTAAGTATAACACCAAAAAATCTATGAAGCATGTATTTGGAAGTATTCCCAAAACTAATTTTTTAAAAAATTTTTTTTTTCATGATGATTTTTGAAGTTTTTTTTCATGACGATTTTTGAAGTTATGAGACTTATAAGATATACACTTTAAAATCATGACTTTATAAATAAAAGCAAATTTAGATTTCCAACTATAAACTTCTCTATTTCACGGAAAATAATCAGAATGAATTGTTAATCTTTGAGTTTTTTCTTTAGTATTATCGAATCAATGAGTAGCTTCGTTAATTCAGATTGGCAACTTTCAATCCATATAGCTTTACGAAAAATCATCGTTAAAAAAAGTTAAAAAAAGCAAATGAAAGTTTTGTTAATTTTATTTTTAATATAATATTAAGATTAATAAATTTTTGGAAAAATAATCTCTAATTTATTTTATAAATACTCATTGTTTACAATTATTATTTGAGATTTAAACATAAAAACTTTTGGTAAGTTTCGATTTCAAATCTTTTTTATTATTATTAAAAGAAATATTTATAAAAAATTAAAATTTTTCAAAACTTATTTTATTTAATCAATTATTTAAAAATTTTTTTTAAATGTGTTACATTTTAATGCTTCTTTTAAAAAATAAATCCCGAAATACTATTAAAGCTTATTTAATTTTTATTAGTTGTTGATAAAGTCAATTCCTTTACATTACCTGTATTAAAATATACTTGTATTAAAATATATAAGGCAAAAAACGAAAGTATTTTGACTTTTCTGCAAAAATCTATAATTGACAATTATTGTATTTTATGTCTCGCTCTGCACGACATATTATATTAACAACAAATTATATGATGAATATGTTCTACTTTTAATACATCGATAAATGAAGGTCTCCAGTGGCTCAATCAGTAGAGCAATAGATTCGTAACTTAAAGGCCCGAGTTCGAGTCCCGCTCTCGTTTAATTTATACGAGCACCACTGTACTTTCCATGTGCTTTGTACACAAACACGCTGGAACCCCTCCGTCACTAATTAGTATCGCAACGATAGCTTAAATGCAGTGACGTTAAATAAAATTAAAAAATGTTATAAGTTTAAAATTTGTAATTGAATTATTGAATTTTTTGAATTTCAGAAGCAATAAGATTGCTTATAAATTTTTTAGAACATATTGTCGACTTATAATGTATTAAGAATTTAATTTTTTTTGTCGGTGATTTAGTTACGATAGCATGAATACAGGATAATTAATTTTATTTAAGTTTTATTGAGCAACTATTAATTTTTTAAATAAAATTAAATGTAATAGGAACCAGAACTATAATTAACATTTTTTAAAAAAGTAGCTCTGGTTTTTAATATAAGTATTGTTTGAATATATCATCTACTGTATATTTTAGTGAATTAGGTAAACTATAATTTAACGCGATAATTTAAAAAAAATAATCCATACATTTTTTAAAAATTTTTGTTAATTTTTATTAATATTAACGTCTTGATTTGTTAATTTAATAACACAAAAAACTTGATCAATATAAGCAAGAATTATATATTTTTAACTGTATATTCAAATCTGTATTATATAACAAACGGAATTTTAAAAAAGATATGGAAAAATTATTTGTTTATATTTTTAAACGTAATTAATGCTAATATTTGTCCCAGCACACAATTTTTTTTAAATATCCTTGAAAAAATATATAAAAAAGATGTTTAAAATATTAATGCGATTTAATGACTCATTTTCAAAGTAGATTGATATGAAAACATTTTTATTTTAGTAATTATGTTGAATGAAATTGAAAACAAGCATTTACGATATCTGAAAATTTTCTGTTACTTGTCAAAAAGCTACCAAGTCTTACTTTTTTCGGTAGGAACTTAAATATTTAAATACTTAACGTTGTTACTTTTAACCCGAGCCTCCTCTACTTCTAGTATTAACAGGTTTCGAATCTCTTCTCCGTTACCTATATTTTTTTTTTTTTTTTTTAACTTAAGATAATGATATCCTGTTTAACAAAAAAATTAGTATTTCTATTTATGTTTATGGCATATAAAAGTTTTTTTGTAGTTCTTTCTAATACATTTTTCTTAGATATTTTTATATCATTTGAAAAACTGATAAAGCGAATCTATCATCAAAAAATTTTGGCAAATAATGTTTATTTTCAAGTTAATTTTTTAATACTATAAAAAACTTTGAAAAAAGTTCTGTAAATATTTTAGAATGCTTTTTTTAGAATTATATCTTACGATAATTTTTTCGGAAAGTAATGCTTATTTTTTCCGCATCCTATTTTTTTGATAATATTATCGAACTTTTGAACGCTACGTAATTGAAAAAGTTTAGATAACTTCTTCTTTAACAACAATAAAATGAATCATGAAAAAATAAAATAAATTTTTCATTCCAGGGGCCATCGACGTTGGAATGGTACAGTAAACAATGGCGGCCGTTTTCCATCACGTCGACCGATCTCCTCAACATATCGCGACCGTAGTTCTACCTCTTCATCAACAACACCATACAAAGAATATGAATTTCCATCTTACGATGGCACGTCAAGTTCAGCAAATGGTTTTCAATATTACCTAAAGAAACAATATCACGAAGAAGAGCGTCAAAGACCAGATAAGAGTCTTGGCTCGTTTGGTTACGTTGATCCATTTGGTATACGTAGAGTCGTTTATTACAAAGCCGATGGACAAAATGGTTTTGTTCATAGGAAAAATAATAGATACGTCGGACACAATGCTAAACCATATGATCCTGTACCAATTGCTGCTAAGGAAGCACAGGCTGTTGCTAATCAGTGATTAAACTAAATTAATTGAACGATTATCGATTAACGAGTCAGTTGAGTGAGAAAATTTCGAGATTGAGTGAGGGGGAATGTTGTCATTCAAAATAATTTTTTTTTTTAATAATGATCAATATTGAAGTCAATGGTAGTCATATATAATTAAAATTTTAGATTAAATTCCATTTTTTAAAAATTTAATTTATAAAATGCTAAATTTTTATTTTACTTGACTTATATTTTTGACGTTTTTTTCAATAGCGATGAATTTATCATTATTAAAAAAAAAAATTATTTTCCAATGAATCTTTTAGCTAAAGATTTCTCCAGGTAAACATATATATTTATACTAATGCTATAGATTGCCAATGCGTGCGTTTTATTTAACTAGAGCTTTACTGTTCGTCGCTTATAAAATTCGTCGTTTAAATTATTAAAAACGATAATTTAGTGTAAAACGCACATTATACACATTCTTTTCTCATACGTTGTTTTACCTGAGAAATCTTATTAACGAATCTCATCTTCTTTAATAAAAAAAAAGATAACGAGAAGATTTTTCAAAACGATCGATGCAACATAGTTTTTAATACATATAGTCATTAATTTTAGACGAAGCAATATTTTAAAGCCGATATTATTATTAATAATATTTAGACGAGACTAATACATTTTTATTTTATACATATGCGATAAACAATCACGTTTCATCTTGCTTACATCAAATTCATAAAAAAACGATTCAACTCCCTTGTATAAAGAATTGAAAAAAAAGAAAATAAATTTTTTCCTTCTAATTAAATGGTATAAAGCAAAATTAAGAGATTTTATAGTTTCACCTATTTATTTGATCAGGAACGCGCATGTAACACGAGCGTTGATATACACGTGTGTAAAATAGTCAGTAAGCAAGTACATTAGGAAGGAGAAAAGCGAAAAAAACATATTCAACTCGAGGGAGATTCGATTGTTCCGTGAGAAAACTGAATTATCGCGAGTCAAAACAATGTGTATAAAAAGCGTATATATAAAAGAATCGAAAACTAACGCCCCGGTATACGCATTTTCTCTCTTACAGGCGCAAAGGTAAGCATTTCACCTTTTATAAGGCGCATTGCGTATATATAGAAATTCAAGCGTTGGAGTATATATGTGTGTGTATATGCGAACGATCGTAAATCGTAGATAGGTTCAGCGACCGAATAACGATACGTTATTGGTATGTAATACGTAAATTGATATAGGCCGTTAATGTGGCTCTATATTTATTTTAACGTTTTATTTTTTCTAACTTTCAAGTTAAATGTTTTAATGATTCTGGGAGTATACACATAATACACATAAAGTAATAAACTTTCCATTATTAAAGGTATTGAAACAATGGAATTTTTTAATGATGCTGGGTGTTGCTTGGCCTTACATTTGTTGAGTTTTTAATTTTTAGTTGGTACATAAAATGATTATTTTTTCTTTTCATCAACGATCTTCTAATTTTTAAAGTTTAAAATCTCGTGTTTAAAAAAAAGATCTTAGTACATAGTGAATATTATTTGTGCAAATATTTTCTTTTAAAATATTGCCAGCTTCATTTCTGTGATAGTTTTTAAAACATTCATTGTGTGCCTAAAAAAGATTATTATTATGCAAATATTTATAATTGAAAATATTACTTTTATTATTAATAGCAAAAAAATGATTGACAAAATTAGTACAAAAATTAATTTAATACAAAAATAATTAATTTTATTTAAGTTTTGTTTTAAAATTAGATTTTTTTATTAATATTGAAAAAAATTCCACAAGTAACACTCGCATCGTAAATAATTTATTTCGTATAAAAAAATAATTGAAATAAAAAAGCGACAAATTCCAGCAGAAACGATAATCGTTTACAATTGCATAGCACGATTTGCGATCGATCACTTAAAGTACACACATATATAGAAAAAAAAAACGTGGGAGAAGTATCTTCTTGCCAGCCCACGCGATTGTTCCACTTTGCGCGAAATTCGATGTATATAACCATACATCGATTTCACAGTTCTTTTTTTTTAATTTGCGACTATCCATATATGTACATCAAAGAAACAAGATGGACCTCAAAATGATATATACGCGAGGTTCTCGTTGTTTGTACATTCCGTATAAGAGTGCCAAATTTCTGGAGTTGCATAAGTTTATATTCTGCGCCTTTATTGTACGAAACGATTGATGTATTTTTTTTTGTGTCTGTTGCTTTTATGGTAAAGAAGATTAATTGTCGTAACGATGGACTTTAATTTGATGTTACGTGAATGGACTTAATAATGAAATGAATATTAAACTTACAATTGCCAATACATTTCATAGACTTTTGGAGAAATTTATAATTAATTAATTTTGCTAAAAAATAAAAATTATGGAGATAAATTTAATTATTTTATTTTTTTTTTAATTTTATTTAACGTCGCTATATTTCAGCTATAATTGCGATGCTAATTAGCGACGGAGGTCTTTAGTGTGTTTGTGAACAAAGCACATGTAACGTACATTGGTGCTTGTATAAATTAGCCGAGAGAGGGATTCGAACTCGGGACCTCGAGATTATGAATCCATCACTCTACCGAGTGAGCCACTGACTACCTCTATTAATTATTTGATAATGTAAAAAGCTTTGAAAACAAAGTTCGCATTTAACATTTTTTTATTATTAAGTCCATTGAATTTAAATAGTGTCTTGTGAACGTATGTATGTGCATTTAATGTAGTATTAATATTTTCGTAGTGTACCATTAACTTATTCTCACCTCTTAAGAAATTCAAATCATCGAAGTACATTCGTTTTTTGTAGTTTTTTAAATTATAATTTTTTAGATTTTCACTTTCAAAATTCGTTTTTAATGTCAACACATTACGAATTCTGGCTGATAAAACAATAACGTAAAATATTAGAAAAATCATATCAAAAGCTAGAGTATTAATCAAAACTGTACGGCTGTCTTATAGACTAATGACAGTACGAATATGCGCAAATAACGAAGTGAAAATTCAGAAAAAAAGAATGAAAGATAGAGCATATACGAGTGCATTAAAGTTTATGAAGCGAGATAAATGCATTTGCGCGTGAAATGTTTTTTTATACAAAGTAGATGTATAATGCAGGCGGTTTATTTTAACAAGCACTTTGAAATTTTTAATTATTCAAATTAGTGCTGCATGAAATAATTTTCTGATTATTTCTAAGAAAAACATTTATAATTGTACAAAAATCAAATATTTTTTTATATGCTAAAAATTTTGCATTAAATATTCTGAAAATTTAGTTTGAAAAAAGCAAGCTTCTTTCGAGCTGTACTGTCGATATTTCCATATAATGTGTTAAAATTATAACTCTGAATAATTTCTCATTAAAAACAGTAAAGTCATTATCTTTTGAAAAAATATTTCTTTTTTTTTTGTATCTTTCAAAGTCTCTAGCACATCGCCTGCAGTATATTAAGACGTGTTAATGATTTAACTTTGCTATCAATTTGCATAATTTAAGTGTAGCAACACTCCTTAGTGAGTTTCTTTTAGAGAAACGCAATGTAGGTTGGATGTAAAAATAAAAAGTCTTAGACATGTACTTAGCGAACGAAATAAAAAAAAACGAAAGAGCCATAAACTTGTAACGATCCCCTTAGAACATGTAATACAAATAAAAAAGTAGTGCGCCGAATTTTTTTTTTAGATTTAGGACAATAAAGTTGTCGTTTAATATTATTTTGCGAAAAGTTAACTAATACGTCATGATATAACTCTAGTGTAAACGTTGCGATAAACGTATCGTTTTTACTTTTACAAAGCCTTAGCGAAAACGTGAAGATACGTCGATCCATTGACGACGACTAGAGACACAAATTGTAGCTTCGATAATTACAGTGCATTTGTGTATTAGTTGCTTTTAGCTTTTTTGAATATTTTTTTTTTTTAAATCATGAAAGAGTTTGTTCTCATTTTGTATTTCTTTGTCTTCTTTCTATTATTTTCTGATGATTTTAAAGGCAATATTTTTTCTTTTCTTCTATTTTACACGTTGGCAAATGCACTCTGGATACCAAGGCTACATAATAAGTGTCTCGATTTTGTACATATGAAACTACATGATATTAAGATAAATAAATTTCTGAAAAATTAATCTCTAATTTATTTTATAAATGCTTATTGTTTATTATTATTATTATTTAAGATTTAAACATTAAAACTTTTAGTAAATCTGAATTTCAAAGAAAGTAATATTTTGAAAAAATCAAAATTTTTAAAAATTCATTTCATTTGATCAATTGATTTGTTAAATTTAAAAATTTATAACATTGCAATGTTTTTTTAAAAAAAAGGAAACATTATGATCTACTATTGAAGCCGATCTCGTTTTTATTAGTTGTTGATAAAATCAATCCCTTTACAATAGTTGTAACCAAAAGATCTTACATTAACTGTATATATTTTTAATGAAAAATTTATAATTAATTATTAATAATTTATCTATCAATAACGTTAATGAATAAATTATTAATAATTTGTTTATTGATAATTAATTCATTAATAACACTCATCAATAGTGATTAAAATTATTTTGGCAAATAATATAGAAATGATATTAACAACCAATAAATGTAGAAATATTTATTATTATTCTCGTAAAACTACGATTAAGTTTGTATTGATAACTTCTAAATATAAGTAATTAAAAAAATATTACCATGATTTCATATTAATTTATTACTTGTATTGAAATATAAAAAAAGAAAGTATTTTCACTTATTTATAGAAATACCTAATCTCTAAGGTATATTTTATTAATAATATGAAAAATTGATGGTAATTTTTTTATCAGTAAAGAAGTATTTGTATACTTTAAAATCATTTTTTTAAATATTTTTAAAAATTAATTCTATAATATTGTGTTCTGTATTGAATAAAATGATTAATTGCATCATATTGTTTCAATCGTGATAAAATTGTTTTAAATTTTTTATAAAAACTTACGTTTAACCAAAAAAGGACAAAACCATTTTGATAATTCTATGTGAGATTAAATTTTTAAAAATTTGGAAGAAAATTTGAGATTAAAAAAAAATACACATAATTGCACTTAAACTTGATTCTTAAATTGTAATATTAAGCTTACTGTATGTTATAATTTATATCTATTTAATTATAAATATCTTTATAAATTTCAAATTGATCAATAATTCAATACTAATTACTGTCACAATTTTAATAATAGATAGATAGATAGATACTATTTATTGTATATCATATTATTATACAAAGGGCGTGTAATACAATTCATAAATATAATATTAAGTATTGCACATAAACAATGAATAAATGTAAAAATATTGCACATAAAACAATGTATAAATATAAAATATTGCACATAAAACAATGTATAAATACAATATATTGCAATTGATATCACAGTCAGTTACTAAACCTAATAATACTGAATAAGTAAGTCACAACAAAAGAAGTGATATCACAGATATCAAAAAAAAAAAAAAAAAATATAGTAAAATACACGCAATCCTATAAATTAAAAGTCAGTCATACAATATCTATCAGTCATAGTATATAAAATTTTTAATTTAAAATACAAAATGAAAAATGATAAATAATGCAATAAAATAATAAAGCGTATGCAGTAGCACAAAAACGCAGTCAAAATAATAAAAACAAGTAGAGCATTCACTCACTAACCATTCAGCCAATAAATACAATCACACCTTAAGCCTATATAAGGGACGTCACATTATAATAAATTAACATATAAATAAAAAATAAAACTTAGTTTACTGAAGGTCGAGCAAGTACCCCCTCAGAGCCGACTTAAACCTGCTGAGCGATGGAAGATTCTTTATATCAGCAGGCAGGGAGTTCCAAAAATGCGCACCCTGAACCTGAAAGGAATTCCTTCCAGTCTCAGTACGCATGTAGGGCACCGCGAAATCCTTAATCTCTCCCCTAGTGGCTACCCTAGGTACATATCTAGTGAAGAGACCCACTAGATACTCGGGAGTATTCATGCGCACGATTTTGTACATAAGTACAGCCATAAAATACTGTCTCCTCGCATCAGTACGCAGCCAACCCAGCGCAGCTCTATGAGGAGAGATATGATCGCCCATTCTCACGCCTAATACATATCTCACACATGAATTTTGTAGTCTTTGTAATCGTCTTTTCAACCCCTGTGAGGCATCGAGCAGAACTACTGAGCAGTAATCGAGATGTGGAAACAGCAGGGCGGTTGCGAGTTGTTTGCGCAGAGCCTCAGTGGTATACCGACGAAAAAACCGTAAGCCATACATAGTTCTATTAAACTTCTTAGTCAGCATATTAACATGTGGCTCCCATGATAGCTTAGAGTCAAGCACAACACCAAGGCTCGTAACGGTATCAGAGAAAGATATGCCGACACCATCCTCAAGCTCAATCGTCTTTGGCTCACCAGCATAAAAATCATTAATAAATCGACCATTGCCAAAAACGATCGCTTTAGTTTTGTTTGCATTTAGTGTGAGAGAAGCATCAACAGCCCACTCCGACACCGCCTTGGCCGCCCTCTGTAGAATGCGAATACCTTCATGCACATCCTCATAAGAGACCTGCGTATAAATTTGCAGGTCATCTGCATATAATAGGTGCTCGACACAACCGGGGTCAAGGGTGTCACGTATGTTATTAATGTAAAGGCAAAACAACAGAGGCCCCAGCACTGAACCCTGCGGAACTCCTAAATTGGTTGTTAGCCAATTCGATTCCTCTTTTAAATGCGTGAAAACCATTTGTTTCCTACCTGATAAATAGGAGCTAATCCACTTGAGTGCAGCCCTGGAAAACCCCATCGATCTCAGCCTTGCAAGTAATTTGGAGTGAGAGATCGTGTCGAATGCCTTACTAAAGTCAAACAGAAGTAGTAGCGTGACAAGTTTCTTATCTAGACCTGATCTTATGTCGTCAGTAAGTTTAAGTATGGCAGTCTGCGTTGAGTGATGCTTTCTAAAACCAGTCTGCATAGAGTCAAGTATCCGATGTGTCGTAATATACTCTTGCAATTGGTCATGAGCAATCTTCTTCAATATTTATATTTATATCTTGCAATAATCATAAAATACTAATAACAAAAAATCTAATACAGTAATTATTCGAAAATGTTTATTGATTTCGCAATGTGAAAATATAAATAAATATAGATTTAATTAATTACGTAAGAGCACATTTTAAAATTATTATTCAAATAAAAAGCTTATATATAAAATAGATTATATTCAAGATTTTGTAAATATAAAAATAAATTTAGTGCAACGAATTTAGTTAAATTAAAAATTAATCAATATATATTTTAAATTAAAATAATATAGTTGCATAAATAAGTGCCGTTAGTCATAACATATACTCTTTCAAATAATTTTATTAATTTTAAAGTTATTATTATAAAATGAGATAAAACAATCATAATTTCTTTTATATAATTAATAAAACAATAAATGTACATGAATGAATCTTCAAGAATTGAAGGGGGTTGTTTTCCTCACTGGACAATAATATTAAACGAATTGCCATTACTTTTCGATTTAAGTTATCTTAATTTTTTTTCATTAACAATTTTACGCATGTTCCTATTAATCTTACCAAAAATATGAAGTTTTCACCGATTGTTATGTATAGTTGATCACTAAGTGAACTTGATCAAATAATAAATGAAACTAACAAAAATTAAATGCGAAAAATCGTCTATAGAAATTAAAACATACTTTTATTAACTAAGATATAAAATGAAGAATTTTTACAAAACTTTTGACATTGAATGATAGAAATATTAAATAATTTTACTGTGTGAAAGCATTTTTTTCGCAATATTGGAAATGCTGTATTGTAATTTAATTCCTCTTGATAAATATTTCATTAAAAGTAAGAAAAAAAAATTCAGATACAGATTTGTTGTTTAAAAAAAAAAAAATTATCTATTATGAGTACAATTTTTTTGATTAACAAATTCACAAACCCGAAATGAAATGAATAAAAACAACGAAAACGGTACAGTAAAATACAATGAACATTATTTTAGAGTTATAATACGTATCTATTTGTAATTTTAAATTTTGTACAATGTTATTTTATCTAAAATATTATAAATATTAATTTTTTTACATTATTATTATTTTAGGGAAATTTGATCATGTATTGAAATAGTTCGAAAGGAGAAATAAAAAAATTTTTTAGAATGTTTGTTTCTATACCAGATTCTCAAGATTTCTTCGATGACATAATAGGTAATTTACTGAAATTGTTTATTTTTGCGAAATAATAAGATGGTTCTTTATTTTATATAATTTAAAAAAAATTACTTTTACTTACCAGGAGAGGCTATGAGCTTCGGGTCACAGATCTTGATGAAACTTTGGGATATGTTTTCAGGTACCAAAATATGATTAAAGCCAGAGCGGTACGGTCTAATGCTTCGAAAAACTGAAATTATAGACGTTTCTAGTCTTATTTTATAAAAAATGTAAAAAAAATACTCCTAATTGAAGTGTAAATAATTCAGTCTAGAAATGTCTTTAATAAATTAACAGAAATTAAAATAAAAGTAGAGAAAGAAAGTTAAGCAGCAAGAAAGTACCAAAAATCACAGTCCTTCAGAATTTAGATGATTTTTGGTACTTTCTTGCTGCTTAACTTTGAACAAACATATCTCTAGTTCTAATTATTATTTCTCAATTCTCAAAACGGCAAATTAAAGCTTTCTTTCTCTACTTTTATTTTAATTTCTGTTAATTTATTAAAGACATTTCTAGATTGAATTATTTACACTTCAATTAGGAGTATTTTTTTTACATTTTTTATAAAATAAGACTAGAAACGTCTATAATTTCAGTTTTTCGAAGCGTTAGACCGTACCGCTCTGGCTTTAATCATATTTTGGTACCTGAAAACATATTCCAAAGTTTCATCAAGATCTGTGACCCGAAGCTCGTAGCCTCTCCTGGTTAATAAATTCTAAGATTTTTTTTAACCAATTTTTTTGATTTTATATTTATGTTGTTTTCAAATAAAATTTATTTATCAACAAATTTAAATTGTTCATAAAATTTTTTATTACAAATAGATTAAATGGAGAAAAGTTTAAATTTCAAATAAATGTCGTATTTATTTTTTACGTACATTTTAGCTAAATTTTTCTATTATTTTAATTTTTTTTCAAAAACATTTAAGCATTTGCATTTTCTGAATGCACCCATTATTCATTAAAAAAATTTTACCTCAACTTTTATATGAAAATAATTTACGTTTATAAGAGAATAATACGTTTCAGGACTGTAATATATAATGGATACAATAATTGTTCTCAATTCAGATAAATGCTTTTGTTAACGAAATAAGTGAAATCGAATTAAATTATGATTAATTAATTTTCAAACTAAATAACATGTACTTGTAAAATAAAGCAGCTTGTGTTTAATAATTTCTTAAGTATAGCATAGTGAATTATGGTTTGAGAATCAATCAATGAATTGAAATACGAATAATAATATGAATTACTTCGTAAACTGTTTGTTTACTGATTTTGGAAGTATAATAAAACGTATAAAAAATAGAAAAAATTAATACATTATCTAATATTAAATAATAAATTGTGTAATTTAAGACAATGATAGTCTTAATGTTACCAAAAATTATAATTAAAGTCAAATAAATATATGAAAAAAACTTATTCACGGTAAAATCTAATAAATAACTTCATAGAAACACCTATTGATAGGAATTATTATCGAATCCATTTTTATTTAAATATTTTCTTCAATAATGTAGATTTGATATTTCAATTCGTTAAATATAATACCCATTTCTTACTTTAAAAACAGAAATTCTGTTTATTTACATTTATTTATTTGGTTTTGAAAAAAATTTACGATGATAATACATTATGCTCAAGTGCGTGTGCATACCCATGTATGAGTAAATACAAGAACATGACAGCACAATGTCGAGGTCTCAGTAGCTTACTCTGTAGAGCAATCGATTTCTAACCCAAAGGATGTGAGTTCGAATCTTGGTCTCGTCCAATTTATACAAGCACCACTGTACGTTTGCATGTGCTTTGCTTATAAACATGAGACCTCCGTCGCTAATTAGTATCACAATGATAATCGAATTGCAGCGGCGTTAAATAAATTCTCTAACGTTTAAACTTTTTTACAAATATTGCAGCTAAATTCTATATTTGACAATAAAAATATTTTATATTTCAAGAAATAAAAAAGAAATTTTATTTTTATGTTTAAACTTTTATTTTCACTTTCTTTAATTTCTGTAATATAACCGTGTAATTTAAAATTATACTGCGAAAATTTATTTGATATTAATTTTGATTACTAACTCTCAAATAATTAACTAAATTTTTCAGAAATGCTTCGAGATAAAAAGTTTGAAGATATAAATAAGTATCATCCATCTGTCTCTTTTTTTATTTTACTCTTATCAATATTATGTTTTCTAATGAAATTGTAAATATAGTAATTTAATATTAGAATATATTTATTAAATATTCATGAATCTGAGTAAACAGAGCGATAAATCTCACTTTAGCTTAAGTATTATATGAATGATGAAGTTCATTTTTTTAGCAAATCAAATTATATTTGTCTCTTTTTTCTACGATTAGATAATTTTTAACTAAAACTTATTAAATGATTTTTATCTTTATAAAGTAAGGGAAAATTGTTTCGTAAAAAAAAATTTATTTCGTTTTTTCAAAGTTAAATGCCTATTATGTGTATTATAATTCATGTCTATATAAACAATACCTTTGTAAATTTACATTTATTCTTAATATTGATCATTATAATAATTTTAATAATCACAAAATACTAACATTAAAAATAAATTATAGAAATAATTAGAAAAAAACAATAAACATTTTTTTAATATTTTTTACACCTTATACATAAGAATTCTTTGATAAAACTAGGAAAAAATATTTTGTAATGTAGTTATTTATTTCACATAATTTTTGAAAATAAATTTTAATTAAAAGATTAATTTTTAATAGTAATTTAGAAATAAAATAGTGAAATATTTATAGTTTTATATTAATTTAAGATTGTGACTATACTTAATCTTATACATTAGTTGGAAAATAATTTTATGCTCACAATGTACACCTCAATGGACCATATCATTGTAGTGTAAGATTGAAACAGCTTTACAATCTTCGTGAACAGCTAATAAAGGATGTAAATTACAAGCTTCTATTTTAACTGACAACCGACAAGATTCAACACTTAAGAAACATGTTCAAACAATTGTCAGAATTACAAGTATTAATAAATTTTAGGTCTTAAATAGATTTCTATTAAATGCACAATTAGAAAGTACAGCTGCTTTGATTAAAGATTAAAATTTAGAAACCTTATTTATGATTGACACAAAAATTACCGTTTATATTTCAGTAGTCAAAAGTTTTCATCAAATTTTAATGTTAGAATTCATATATTTTAAATTATGTGTATTTTTTTACTTATTGTTTATCAAGATAAAGAAAAATGTATTAGTATATATTTTGTCGTGATATCATCAAATTTTTCCTATTAATCATTTAACTTGAAATTTAATTATTTTAATTTTTGATTCGCCAATTATTATACAAAACAAATAAAATAGGAAAGAGAATAAATTATTGGAAATAAGTATTGAGATAATATATTTGAATTTGGATCTCTCCATGACTCGATAACTCTAAATTCATTACATATCGAAACCAGAAACGTATTCCGGTATCATCAGATATTTGACGACGATTAATTGAATATAAATTAATTAAAAAATTTAAATAATTAATTATTTTCTATGAAATTCATAAACTTGGCGGTTAAATGTCTTTTTAAACATACTTTTTTTATATAATTTTTAATTATTCGATATTACACGATAAATTTTATACGAGTTAAATTCATATAACTTTTATTCAATTAAAAAAATAAAATTGATTTCTCAAATCATTTAAATCATTTTAAAAAATTATTTAAAACATTTTATTGCTTGAAATTATATTATTTTTCATTTCAAAATCAATTACTTAAAGAATAATGAGTATAATTTTTTTTAAATAAACTATAACTGTAAAATAAAAGGTGATGGGGAAATAAAAAAAAAGAAACAATAATTTTACGAAACAAATCTCATTTTTAATAATAAAAAAAAATGAGAAAATAAAAGTTGAACTCGAATAATCGCTGGACTACTCAAAGTACATGAAAAAAAAAAATATTCGAGCAACATTATTGATAAACGTTTACATAAAATGCGTTAATTGCGTCACACTTCGAATTCGCAAATACATATATTTCATATATTTATCAAATATTTACTAGATTGACAGTCTAAAAACTAAGTATAGTTTTGATGAGAGAGGAAATAATGACAGTTTGACGATGGGTTCGATGCTGTTTAGACGTTAAAGATGTGTTGTTTTATTGACGGTATTTGCCGGTTTCAACCCCCCTATCGATTTGCTGGTTAATAGGCTGGTTATTGTTTTTCAAAGTGGCTTCACGGGCTGCAACTTCCTGTAATACAATAAATAATATAATTCTATTAAATTTGAATTTATCTTTGGTAATGATCAGCAACCGATACGAAAGCGTAACGTCGGTAAAAACGGAAATATTACTGTTTTACCGATAGTTTGAATAAAGTTTTGATCATTAATTAGTAATTATATCAATAAAAAGCAAATTAAATGAATGGTAATTCTATAAACTGTAAATGAATTAACATACCTGTTGTTGTCTGATACCAGCATAGATGAGGTCAAGACCTTTCTGGATTTCTTCGCTGACTGGAGGTGGGGTTGGGATATGATCACCAGTTGCGTGGAAACCATGCTCATCAGCAGTGTAGTGGATGGTGATCAATTGTCCTTCGGGGCTAGTGTACGAATAGCTTCCTTGTTGGACAAGAGTTTCACTTTGGTCTTCACCTTCTCCGATAGTTTTTATGTAACCTTGTTCTTCGGCAATGATGTTATTACCGGTTTCATAACTAAAATAACAAAATTTTATTGACATTTTAAAATTAATATATTATAATTTTAAAGTTTTGTCATTATTTAATTAGATACCCTAGTAGAAATCGAATCTGTGAATAACTGGGAATAACTGGAAATAACTGGGAATAACTGGAAATAACTGGGAATAACTGGGAATAACTGTTATAAACTGTTCAGTTTGAGACAGGAATAACAGTTATTCCCAATTATTCCCAGTTATTCTCGGTTATTCCCAGTTATTCACAGTTTAGCTTAAAAATAATTTGAAAAAACAGAGGTACGAATAACAATTTTATATATATATATATATATATATATATATATATATTTTTTTTTATTTTTTCAAATATATATTTTTCAAATTATTTTTAAACTAAACTGTAAATAACTGGGAATAATTGGGAATAACTGGGAATAACTGTTATTCCTGTCTCAAACTGAACAGCTTATAATAGTTATTCCCAGTTATTCACAGATTCGATTTCCACTAGGGTAACGCAACATTTTCTGTATTTTGATTATCGAAAATGGGTTATATTCTTTTTTTTAAAATAAAAATAGTTCCATTAATATTTAACGTAATAAGTTATCATTAACGTATCTTTATTTAATTTATTACGCCCAAAACAAAACTTAACAAAATACATTCTTAGAATCAAGTAATTATTAATCGATTATTCCTTTTTCATTAAATACGACCCGACAGCGAATATATATATATATATATATTTAAACTCATTATCCATTTAGCAAAACCAATCAAATAACCATAAAATTATACAGTATGCAATACGCGCACGCATGCACAATAAAACAGACCCAAAGTTTATGTAACACCGTAGGTGCAATTTTTGCATCTCTCAAACGATTTTCCCATGTTCGATATTTTCTTCTTTTTATTTAGCTTTTTTTTTCTTTCTCAAGAAAATCGGTTCAGGCTTAAACCGCGTTTTAGAAAGGTGTGCACGCTATTCTCTAGCGTGTACGGATGAGAATAGACAGAGATGGAAGAAGAAGAAGTGAAAGAAAAAAAAAATTGCTAAAAGTTTCTCAAGCAGCAAGCAAAACCGCTGGTAGATAAGCTACGCGCTGAGCAATTGCACTAATCAACAGATCGTTCGAAATAAAAATCTTGGTAATAAAAGGAAAAAAAGTTTACGGACATCACAATATATAATGTAGCAACTTTATGAACGTTGAAAGGTATAAAAATTACATCTGATCGTGTTTTCAATATCCTTGAACTTTTGCTTATTATAATGAGATATATCATCAATGTTTCTGTTTTTATTTATTTTTTTCATTTTACTGTTATGCTTTAAGATTACAAGGGAATCAATAGCTTTAATAAGGACAGTGTTTTTTTACCGTTGGCAAAGGCTTTAGTATATATTGATTACAAGTAGATTAGGAGTTGGGTATAGGCAAGCTTTTATGTAAGAAAATGTGTATATGAATAGTTAATGAGGGAATATCAAAAGATTGGCACAGATTTAACAAGATTCTACGATGAGTTATTTGAGTATTATTTTTTTTTTATCAGACTAAAGTTGCATAATATTCACGAATTAACGTAATTTTTGCATTCGATCTATAAAAAAGCAATAAGATTATCGCCAAATAAAAATTTTAATTTATGCATTGATGGTAAAAGGATTCGATATAACATTTAGAAAGCTTCGGTGTTTCAAATTTTAGTACCGGCAATCAAATAAAAATATACTTTTATGGTATTAATATTTTTTTATAACTCAGGAATGAATAAATATATTGCAAAATAAATAATTAATGAATTTTATGTATTTGGATGCGTAAGCAAAAAAGATTTATATTCATATAAATAACGGAAAAATTTTTAATTTTAAATATTTGAATATTAAATCATCCGTTAATTATCTTCAATTGGATTACTCAATAATTTGATAATAAAGCAAAGTAAATAAAATCGTTACATTTGGTTACTATAGTAGCCAAATCACTTTTAACAAAAATTAATATGAAATTAATTATAAAATTTTGAAAAAATTTAAACATAATTTTCATATGATAGAAAATATATTTTTGGCGAAAAAAATTTTTCAAATATTATTTGTAACTTTAAAAGATAAAAAAAAGATAAATTTTCAAATTTTTTGTCTCTTTTTTATCTTAAAGTTTATGCTTATAAAAAAAGTTGCAAAGTATGAGTTGAATAATAAATAAACAAAAGAATATTTTTTTATCCTCACCTAGTACGGTATGTACCATCATGTTCTTGCTGTTTGTTCCACTGAAGAATTGGAATTACAGTAGTGGTTGAACGTCTGTCAAAAGCTGCTCCAGACGCAGGTTCTTCATACTGATTATTACTTCTTTGTGGTTCTTGGTATTGGCTATTGTCAACAGCTTGGTTGGGTTGTTGTTGCTGTTGTTGTGGTTGGAAGCCCTGATTTGAGTTCTGGAATGGGCGACCTCTGTATACGTCCTGGGGTAAGGCTACAGCAACACCCAACATCACAGCCAATATCTAAAACAATAATATAATATTATTTAGTAATGTATTTCATTTTAATTACTGAGTTAACCAGATTACTGTATTTAATAACCAAACTACTTTTAACCATAAATAATTATAAATAATTAATTTAAAATCAATAAGGAAATTTGGAAAAAATTTAAATAGGGTTTTTATATAATAGGGAATATATTTTTACCGAAAAAATTTTTTAAATATCACATTTACTTTAAAAAAAACAAACAAAAATTTTGAACTTTCAATTTTTATTTGTTTTTTATTTGTCTTAGAATTTTATGAAAAACAAATTTTTATTCTAAATTTTAGAGTGTTTAAAAAAAAAGTTACAGTGTATGAATTAAGGACTTGTTTTACAATTAAATTACGTGACTACGAGTAATTAATAAGAAATTTTAAAGTTATTTAAGGTTATATTGACTATACAGTTTGTGTCAAAAGTTAGTTTTTTCGATAATCGTTTATATTTTTCGGTAGAAATTGTTTATTCAATTTTTAGCTTAGTAATTTATTAGATAATATTAAAACAATCATTTTTAAAAAGTAAAAGGTACTTATCGGGGTTAAGGTTTTATCGTATAAATTAACAAAAAATTTAAATAAAAAAAGAATATTGAAATTCTATTTTCGTCAATAAATTCTAAATTTTAAACTTAACAAATTAAACTTTGTTGATGTTGAATAAAATCATTTTTTAAACTTTGGCAATATTATTAATGATATGCATTAGATTTTTGTAAATGTTATAAACTTTAAAATGCAACTGTAACTTTTTAATAGGTCATTATATTAGAATCAAACAAAGTTTACAATGATTGTTTTAATATTATCTAATAAGTTACTAAGCTAAAAATTGGATAAACACTTCCTATCCCAAAATATAAGCGATTATCGAAAAAAGTAACTTTTTACATGACTGTATAGCCAGTACAACCTCAAGTGTTTTTTTATATTTACATTTAAATTACTATTGAATATTAAAAATGAATTTCATTAAGTTATTAACGGCTTTTAAGCAGATAATTCGTAACGATTAATACTAGAAAGTACTAAGTTAAGTAATTTTACAGAATATAACCATTATTTCTAAAGTATTAATAAAATATGAATGTGATTATTTTAAAATATTTCAGATATTAACTGCACTTCCTCATTGTTAATAATTCCATGTTATTTATTTATTTATATAAATTCGTTCTTAAAATAAAGTTTTATTATTATTATTTGTATTTTTAGCGCATTATAACGAATGCATAATGTGTATGCATATATTTTCCAATTTAAGAGGCTAACATGTAATTCGTTTTACAAATTATTGCCTCATTAACTTATTTTACGATTATTCACAACATGCATACCGTACACATATACCTATTAATAATTCTGCAAATGGATTGCAATCATAAATACATGGCAGGCCTCAGCTTTCATTGCTAGCTATTTAAATGTTGATCTCTTGAGATCGATATCACTTTAATTGAACAAAAGGCTCATCGTTTCGTTAAACAATTTTCAAAGAGGAAGGAAGAATAATAAAAAGAAAGAAAAAAGAAACTTATTGGCAGTCCGTACAGATTTACTTTCATACAATTGAAGAAAGTTACAATAACAAAACTTTTTATAGATCTTTTCTTAATAAAAAAAAGTGAGTAAACGCTGCTGCTCGCAATCATCATCCGATCAATATATCTATATACGTACAGCCAGAGGGCAAACAGGCGCAGCTCATCCTCGAAAATTTCACTTTCGATTTTTAAAACGTGTACACACGCACGGGTTTCGTTTATTTATATCATAAAAAACCGGCATAAATATACAATATCTTATACACTCTATCATCATCTTCTATTTCGCTTTCGAATTTAACACTATATATGTGTATAGTACTTTGATCGTAGAAAAGAGAGAGAGAAAGATCACTTTCTAAGTCACGAAACCGATCATCAATTCTTGCAGCTTCATGATCGATGTGCTCCGTATTAAAAGATGAAAGAAGCTAATTTCTTCCGGATCCCCTTGGGCTATGTAAAATTTCTTGCTACGTATCGACTGTATACGTGTACATATATACAGAAATGAAAAGTGTAGCGAAAGAGAGAATAAAAGGATGCAAGAGGTGAGAGTTGCGTAATAAAGCAGCAGCTCGAGAAACGAATCTTTGGACTTTTTTTCAGCTTTCTTTGCCTTCGTACAGTGCCTCGGAATGAAATGATTTTATTCTAGATGTTAACTATGTAGTACACTACAATTTCTTTTTCTATGTACATACCGTTTTTCGATTTACAAATTTTAATGACTATGCGCGTTTGTAGCTTGAGTTTTTTTTATTTATATCGAGTTTCGTTCTGTAAGAAAACTTATAATGATTGTTAAAACCTATATAAGGATGATATTTTAAAAACGTTCTTGTTTTATTTATTCTGATCGTTTGTTCGATACATTATTTATTTACTTTCATAATAACGTTATTTTGAATTATGCAATATTTTTTTTTATTTTTAAAAAAATGATAATTTTTACTCTATTGGCAATGTTAAAATTTTTATCATTACTTGATCAATACCTTTTTATTAAGTAGTACTAAATATTTTGACACAATACTACGATAAAGCGGTACCGTATACCCATATAAATTAATGAAATTTTCTAATCTAAGATCAGCGAATTAAGCAACTATTACTCGTGCACATTGTTTAAATAAAGGATATATCCCACGCCTTATACGCAAACCGAGAGTCACAGTAATTTTCTAATCGGTAAGCAATTATGCTATTTTTAACACTCCCATTTTTTTCAAATTTCTCGCATTGTTTTAATTACAATTCAACATTAAACATTAAAACGCCCAACCATTTAACAAAGCGCCTCTCTGCATTGAAATCTAATGCTTAGTCACAATTATCCCACACGCATAACTTGCAATATCTGAAAAATCATCCAAGAAAAAGAGGAAAAAAAGATAGTTACGTGCGTATATTTTAATATATCCTGGCTACACATAATATCTCGTTTAAATCTAACGATTTTAATTCGTTCTCCGTCTGGACCGTCGTTCTTCTTTTTTTTTTTATAGTCGGCGGTTATCTTTTATAATAGTACTTATTGCGGGGGCTTTTATATGTATATAACCGGGTGAAAGTGAAAAGCAAAATGCCGATGCTGTAGAACGGGTCGTTTAACTCCTGACCCGCTAACCCATCCTCACTAAAAGTATAAAGCACACCCGCAAGCATATGTACCATCTTATAGTTGTACACGTATATAATCACTTGTCGATATATGTATGTATCTGTAGATACTCCTTAATAATTTTAATTAAGGAAAGATTTATCGTTACCGTGTTTTATTTTCGATTAAATTAGATTTTTATTCATCTCGGAGGTTATTTAAATTTAATAAGGCAATTTTCGTTAATTATGATGAATTTCGAAGCGCGTTTCTTTTTTCGTATGGGAAAGAAAAACTACTTTCTATGTCGTTATTTTATTTTTATTAATATAATTTCAGATATTTTTATTCAATATTTTTTAAAAATATTTAATTTCATTATTAGATATTATTTTAAAACTGATAAATATAAATTCATAATTATTAATAATGAGCTCATGTTTTTTTTATATTTTATTTTTTACATATTTTTTATATTTATTCAATCCTATAATAAAACAATTTTAATTCAAAATTTTTTATTATATAGAAAAATAATATGGGCCAAAAATTATATTATAGAAATCAAACATTATTTACTATCATAAAAATCAGAATTTATCTTAAAAAATTTTCAATAGTTCATAAAAAAAAGTAGTTGATAATTTATTTCAATTTTATCTATTACAAATGTTCACCACACGTATTTTTTTCAAAAAAGAACATAATCTAAAAAAAAAGAGTAAACTGAAAAACCACAAAACTTCACTACCATAAAAGTAAAAAAAAAAAAAATAAATGAAAAACAAAAAACCACGTTTTTTCCTATGTAATCCAAAACCTCGTATACGAACGAGCGATTAGCAATTTCTCATAATAATCGTATTGCAATTATGGTAACAAGAAAAATAAAAAAAAATCAGTCGTAAACCACCGACTTCGCATAAAAGGCATACTTTTGCACCTACAACTTCAAAACTAAGAAAAAAAATCAAAAAGCAAAAAAAAAATATATAAACTTACCGCAGTCTTCATCATCTTGAATATATGTATATTATGCACGTTCCTCTTTGGTCACACCGCAGAAAACTCGCGACGTTAAAAAATAAAAAAAAAAAAAAAATTTTATAATATTTCTTATATTATAAAAGGAAAAAAAAGCACGAGGCTCCTTGTGAAGAGACGCGCGGGGCTATCTATTGTGAATAAGGAGAGATGTAGAATCCCTTTATATACTTACTCTCACTTTGCCCCTCTCTAGAAAATTTGTATATACATATATATTTTAAAAGCGTCTTGAAAAAGCCGTAAGATTATTCCTGAATTATGCAGAGATTCTTCATCTTCTTTCTTAAAAGAGAAATAAGAGAAAGAGAAGGGATAGAGAGAAGAATATATACACGTGTGAATGTATCTTCTCCTGTTTTTTTTTTAATTCTCCTACCTTCTTTTTTTACCTTTAAGTAGTATGAGTGTGTGTACGTTTGTTAGAGAAGTTGATTTTTCGCGCCTTGTACGTTTTAAAAGCGTGGGGTCATTTCTTCTTAAATAAGCTTTTGTTTTTTCTCCTTTTTTTGTTCCTCTGTGTGATCCCTTTTTTTGGATGGAAAAGGTCGAGATAGTTTTTTGATTGACACGAGTTTTTATCTATTTTGCATCTTTTTCTTGGGTTTTTTCCTTAACTTTTTGAAAGGTTTCTCGTCTTGTTGTATAATTATTGACGATCGTTATTTTTTAACACTCTAATTTTCAAAGATAAGTACATAAAAATTTATAGGAAATTATAAAATATAAGTATTACAAAATAACCGGATAGGATTTTTTATTACAAATATAATGTGTGAGTTATTAGGTAATCGAAACTATGAACATATAAAAATGTTCATGAAAATGAGTAATTTATTTATAAATAAGCTACTCATTTACATCAAATAACTTAATCCTTTTAAAACTTTTAGATGATATACTCTCATACCATTTAGTAGCTAAAATACATATATTTTAACAATACGTAAAGACAATAATTATTGTGAAAATTCAGATTGTATAAATTGAATTTTTTTATGCTCATTTTTAAAAAACTAAGGCAATATAATGAAAATTATTGTTTAGAATCATTTACTTCATTGTTTAATTTATGAATTTATTTAATTTAATAATGCATTTATTATCATCCAGTAACATATACAGTAATACAAATTTATACTTGTAGACATAAATTATATTCAGAACATTAAAAAGTGTTAATAAACGATTTGTTTATAATCTTTTACAGATTTTTAAAAAAAAGTATTGATCTAAATCAATTAACGATTTTTTTACATTCCTAAAATACCACTGTTGAAAATTGTTTTTAATAAATGTTTATTATTAATAGCATAAACATTAATAATTATATAATAAATACATGTAAATCTTTTCAAATTTGAAGGTCAACTAACTCCACCTTTTCGATTTCTTTTTAAATTTTAATAAAATAAATATAAATCTAAAAACTGAATTAGGTAGATTTTATAATTTTATTTTAATCGATACAAAAATTTTGCATACATTTTAGATTAAAAAAACAAAGTTTATCATCTCACCACTAGCATATTAATATTTGGTCATTTGCAAATCAATCAACTTGTATTTCCATCAAAATTTTTTATTTTTATCTTTTGCTCAGTTTATTATACATGAATCAAAAATAGAAAAAAAAGATAAATGTTTATCTTCTTGATATAATACTGAAAAATTTGTTTTCCTACAACGCAATCCATCGACTTTTGTAATATCTCAGTTATGAGCAGGAAGCTGAAATAAAAAAGACATTAAAAAAAACATATCTCTCACTTGCTTGTGAATAAAAATATAATCATATAATTGTGCGTAAGGAAGCCATTTTTTTTCTTTCTCCAAAAGAAAGTCGTTAGGATAGAAGAGAAAAAAAAGAACTTTCGACCACAACGGTAAAAGGTGATGATGATGATGATCATCATCATCGTCGTCGTCGCGATGCGTTCGAAAATGTTTAAAAACGCGTTCTGTCTTATTTCATTGTTGTTTCGAAATTTCGGGTTAGTCTTTCGTCGATTGTTCCGAGAACGACAAAACTACTGCTCGGAATAATAACTTTCAGAGGATTTGCAATTCATTAAGTCTGTGAAGTTCTGAATTAAAAAAAGATATATATATATATATATATATGCATACTGGCATAGTTATGTAAGCGATTGTTTCTTGAATGATTGAGTAGAGGGACAAATACAAATGCTCGAGGGCAAAAAGTGTCAAAATAAATAATTTGATATATAAATCGTAGCATTAAAAAAAATATATAGGGATTAGATGGGTTTGGTCATTATTTTTTCATTCGATCGAATAAAAAAGAAAGACATTAACATGGATTTTCTCTAGTTTATACCTAAACGAGAAGTAGTCAATTGTGTTTGCGTAAAAAAGTGAGATGTTTTCTCATAAATGCAAATATAGAAAATTATTACAAAAGAGTGTCGTCAGCGAACGATTAAAATTGTGTAAGAATATTGTCTTGATTCTTTTTTTTTATTTCCATATAATGTGATGCGACGTGCTGTTTAATTCATAATCAATTTCACTTTTTACTGCGAATAAATTTGTTTTCAACTAGTCATCTTTATAACAATAATATCTATTCTTTGTTTTAATTTTTTTTAAATTATAATATCAATTATGTCAGACTCGTAAAGCTTTGTAATGTGAAAGACTTTCAGTCAAAACGTACACAAACTTTGCTAAAATACGAACAACACTGTATGGGTTCAAAATTCTAAACGAGTGAAAAAAAAGAGAAATCTTTGAACTATCATAATGAAAAATAATGACTTCAGTATAGCAATGAGACTATTAATGAAACGTTGTTCAAAGTAGAAACTATTTAATTCACAAAAAAAAAATAAACAATGATTCGCTTTAAAAAACACGTTTCTTACTCTTTTGGTCATACGAAATAATATTAAATCAGACAGATAAAAATCATTAAATTTTAATTTCAAGAGATCCTTGAATCTTATTATAAGTGAAGAAGCATTTAATAAACATTTCTTATTTTTTAAATGCAATTATTAAAGTAACGTTTATTTATTTTTTCATTATCTTTAGAATTATATCCCCTCTAATTAAGTATTTTCACAGTCTAATTATAGTATGTACACACATCGATAAACTGAGAATAAAAGATGTATACATTTCGTAGGAGTAACTTTTCATTTTAACAATTTAATTATACAGTCAGCTCATGATTCAGCAGCATACTTCAAAATGAATTTCAATAAAAAAAATATCTTCATATATGATACACAAAGAAAGAAAGATGTTTGAAAGAATCCACGAAGAAAAAGAAGAAGTTTTAAAATAATCCACAAAGAAAGATCTCGAAATGATTCCAATTGCAGTGTAATGAATGTACGTACGTACGGTGTGTGTATTATATAGGTGCGGCTACTGCATCTTGCATGCCGGAAAAGTCCGCCGCAGACGCAACCGCCGCCGCCGCCAGAATCTTCGTTTAATTACACCGAAGTTTCATAATATCTAAGCGTCTGTTTCATTGCGAGCTGATGCGATGATGTTTTAAATGTGTATGTATATCGAGAGACTTTTAACTTTCACGCCTATAAGTATCACACAGGCATCTATGGAATCTCTGGCTGCTGTTATATTTGAATTTGCAATTTCATTTCTACGTACATGTATACACACGCATCCCACGAATATTAGACTTACGTTTAAATTGATTTTGGAAAGGAGGAAAAAAGGATAATTAATTGAGCAGGTGTGTGAGTTATTTAAATATGAAAAAAAATAAAGGCGATACTTCATAAATTTGAAGTTTTATAAATACCATAGTTCATTAAAGTCAAGGAAATTAAATAATATAATTTATGATTACAGGCTGCTGCTGTGAAATTTAATACTTATGACATTAATACGCAAGGTATTATTTTTTTTATTACCTTTTATAAACGATAAGTAGAATTTTTTTTTCAAAGAGAATCCACAATTTGCATATTCTCAATAAATTGTTGTTTTATTATTTATTTAATGTTTACTAAATACTAAAATTTTTAACTACGTAATGCATAATATTAAGTACACGTAATAAAATGAAAAAATACATATGGAAGGAACTATTTTGATTTATTCAAAACAAGGACATGACAAGATTGTTATTTCGTAACATAAACAGCCAGTTAAGGAACGATACATTTTAGACAAGAAAACAGTTAAAAAATAATTTTTCATAGAAAAAAAGGTAAAAAGATCGATGACTCTCAATTTGGTAGAATCCAGTTGACAACCGAAAATTATTAGCATGCTGAAAAATATTTAAAAAATATGTTATTAACTTAATACGCAAACAATATTTCATGTATAATATTGATAACCTACAAATGCAAGGTCTCGGCATACAAACTTGCGGGCACGACTTGGATGCTGCAAGATGTTTATGAGAATTTAATCATTATGATTATTTTATTTATTTATAAATTAAGTAATATAATTACATGAACAACAAATTGGCGGTGGACAACAAGGCAAACATGGTGAGCAAGTTTCCGAACAGCAAGGTACCAATTTTCCAGGTGGTATGTAGCTATAAAGTATTATTTTAATAGCATAGAAATATTTTAAATTTAATATTAATGAATTATCCAATAATTGCAATTGAATTTACTATCAGATATGTGTACCTCAATCTATAAGTCGTATTATCATCCAGACTTGTAACAGGTTTCTCATAAGGTATCTTTTTAGCCCATGGTTTATCAATTTTCTTTGGTTCTGGAACAGGTTGATAACTCAATTGCATCGTAGTATCCAAATCCATCGGTAAACAGGTTGGTTCATATTTGCGAATAGGCGCGTATGATTTGCTTTGTATAACGCATTCTTGGCAGTTCGGCATAAAGGATAAACGATTTGTCGTACAAGCTAAAAATTTATTGTTTTTTATTGTAAAAATAATAAAATCAATCTTAATTTATCGAAAAATTTATAAATTTAAAATAAAACAAACATATCGTTAAGAAATAGGTTACAAACATTACAGACATACTCATCATCAAGCAACGGAACCACGTATTCATATATCTTATACGCACAATAAATGCAATGACCTCACCTACTTTACGATACAAAAAAGATGAAAAAAATAAACAAACGACTCCACCTATCTATCATTAGAAATGAATTTAAAAAATAATAATAATAAAGGTAAAATAAGCTAGGAGAGAAAGAGATTCGCCGAAGCTTAAGCTTTAAGAATTTCATCTATAGCGATTTGATTGATAACCCCATAGGTGCATCCTATATATGCATCGTTTCAATATTATAATACAAACGCATGCCGCTTTTATTATGGCTTGGCTGGCACAATAACGCATCTCGTCACCAAACAAAAGGCATGAAAAATAAAAAAAAATAAAAAAGAAAAGATTATTGCATAACCAAGACTAACTCTTACAACACGGAATTCCGTTTGCGCGGAGGCGCGCGCTGTAGTATATATGAGAGTATAAAAGCTTAGAGAAGATCCGTTCAAGACCTCGTTCGCAAAAGAAGAAAAAAACTCAACACACGTATATGTATATTGTATATGGAGTTTTTAATATGTGAAATGTAAGAAGAAGAGAAAGATGAGTGCGTGTGTATATATAAATGCGCGTGATTCTAGGGTGACGGGCTTGAGATGGTTAATCTTTCAGGGACATGGGGACAACGATGGACACGATGAGATCTTGCTTATGTGTTGGATTCGAAAAAAACGCAATAATTACTTCTAGGATTTTCTACTATTTGTGAGAATACGCAGCTTTCTTTAATTTTTAAATAATTTCTTTTTTTTAATTTAGAAAACTTTTATTTTGATTAATCTTTCAAGTTTACCGAATTAAAAATTTTGTTTTTATTAATTTCTCTTGCATATATTAAATTAAATACGATGCATATATTAATTAAACAAGATGAAGTGTACATAACAATGTTAAATAATCAACGAAAACATCCATAAAACATAAACATTCATCCATTTAAATCCAAAAGAAAGTCAAAACAAACATAAAAAGGAAAGTTATAGATGGGTCCATCGGCTAAACAACTATTTTTGGAAGAGGTATATACATAAATTAAAGATTGTATAATGTATACTCACACTCAAGTGGTGCTTTTGAAAATTCAAAATTTGATCCAGGTACAAAAGCAGGATTCTTTTCATTGCATTTCCATGTATAGTCGCATTTTTGCGTTGTACAACCTTGCACTGGTCCACGGCCTAATAATTGCCGTGTGCACGGTTTTATTGCTTTGCTTGGTTGTGGACACCAGTTGCCCATGTAACTTAACTGTAAGATTGATTGATTTTTTAATAATCATTAGAATTTTATTCAATAGGTAGTAAATTAAGTTTTTACGTTAACCCATACGCTGCAACTTTTTTTATAAGTATCTTAAGATGAAATTTATAATAAAAAGTTGTTTTTTATGCAATTTTGAGACAAAAAGAAAAAAATTGAAAATTTATATTTTTTTTTGTTTTTATGGTTACAAATGATATTTAACAATTTTTTTTCGATAAAAATACACTTTATATCATAATGATGAAAATTATATTTGAATTGTTTCAAAATTTTCTAATTAATTTTAAATTCTAATTAATTATTATTAAAAGTGCTACTACAGTAGCCAAATACAGTCAGCAGATTAGTATCTAATTATATTTTGACTCACTGGTATGCACATAAAATATTTATAACAGTATAATCCTATTCATAAGTATGATTGATGAAATGTAAAATTGTAATTATTTTAAATTTAAACATTGATAATTAAAGAATTGAAAAAACAATTAGGCCTACTAATTTTTTATGTAAATATTAATTTTGTTAATGTACATTTAGCAGTTCTTATAAAACTTCGTACAAGAAATGAGTCAATTTTCTACGTAGCCGTGATGTTGTTACAATTTAAAATCATCAAGCATAATCAAAATCAAATGAGCATAAAAAAAAAAGAAAAAAAGTATATGAATTATAAGATGATATACTCATAATATCATTTGAAATTATAGAAACGCGTACGAAAAATTTTCTAACGTTACAAAATACTTTCACCTTTTCATATTTCACAAGTTTTCATTATGTATATAAACGTCCTCAAAGTGAAAACGAAGGTAAATGCTTCCTTACATTAATATAATATATCTGAATACATATACTCTCAATTTATTTGAAGAATCATTCTAATTTAACATATTTTGAAAGTAACTAATGATTTTTTCATTAAAAAAAAAGAAACATAACCCGTGTAATCATCAGTGACGAAATCAATCACAAAAACTACTTATCATCATTACGTGAGTATATATTAGTTACGTTTCGTCAAAATTTGTAGAAAACTTAAAAATAAAAAAATTTTTAATCTATTTCGTAAATTCTAATGACACTATAAATTGTATATTCAAGGAATTAGAATTTCAGAATTTTAGATGAAATATAGTTTCGAGTTTTGTTGGAAAAAAAAAGTATATAAATACTATAATTTTAAATTAAAATGTTATTCTTAATAAAATTTGAAAAAAAAATTTCGCCATATCTATTCTTCTGTTACATAACACAAATATTATTTTAATAAATAAAAAATGTTGAATATAAAAAAAAACGTTTAAAAATAGTTAACTTTTAGTTACATTTTTTAATTGGTGGGAAGAATTTTTCATTTTTTACATATTTTAACTTTAAAAATCCTCTATAAATATCCATTTTTTTCTTGTGAATTTGAAAATTTCAGAATTATACTTAGAATTCTTTTGATTCATTAATTTCAACTTTTATTACAAGCACTTTAAATTAAAATTCATAATAAAAATTTGATTTTTCTAAAATTTTAAGATATAACAAAAAAAATATTGAAAATTTATCATTTTTTTAATTATTTTTTGTTGTTTTTTAGTCACTAACAATATTTTTAAAAAAATTGTTTGGCAAAATATATTGTCTTATATTATTTTAGATTCTTTTATATTGCAGATTGGCCTATTAATTTTAAAT
This sequence comes from Anastatus disparis, assembly GCA_017163975.1. Lineage (NCBI taxonomy): Eukaryota > Metazoa > Arthropoda > Insecta > Hymenoptera > Eupelmidae > Anastatus > Anastatus disparis. The sequence goes on from JAFFSR010000226.1 coordinate 9,314,877, forward strand.
TTAAATTTTTAGGATAATTTAAATTTATATGATTGTTATATATCATATAAAAAGCGTATTGTCAACCCAATTTGTCCAAAATAAGATTTTATTTTAACGAGTTATCAAGGAAGAATTTTTTTTAAAATTTATTTAACATCGCTGTATTTCTGCTATGATTGCGATGATGATTAGCGACGAAGGTTTCCAGCGTGTATGTGAACTTCAGCACATGTTACGTATACAGTGGTGCTTGTATAAATTTGTCGAGAACAGGATTCGAACCCTTCGGGTTACGAATCCATCACTCTATCAAGTGAACCACTGGAGACCTCGACATTGTGCTGTTATGTTCTTGCATATCAACGTAAGTAAATATGACATATACATTCGCACTTATAAATATATTATATGAAAATTATATTTTTATTTTTTCAAAATTTTTTGTTTAACTTTAAATTAATTATAATCGATTATACCTAAAAGTGGTTAGATTTTACGGACAGCAACCAAATGTAGTGAGAAAGTTAACATAATATATCAAGATGATCGCGAAGCGCTAAGCGACTAAGAAAAAAAACTAATAAATTTACCTTATTGGTAGTATCAAAGTCAAGCGGGCAATGATCAAATATTTCATTAGCACAGGGTAAAATTGGCCGTGGTTTATCGCCATCACCGCCAAAGTAACTGAGACAGTATGTCGTTTTGTCATCGAAACAAGGCGTTGCATTTAGTATATTGTCATCGGATTTTTGAACTATTGGCTTTCTAACCTCTTGACATTGAGGCCAGTAGCTCAATTTGTATGTAGTACAAGTGTCTACTGGTGTTACTGGCTCCTCGTATTTTGGCTTTTGCTTCCATGGATAATTTTCCTATTTAAAAATCGTTTTATGTTCAGGCTTGTAGAATATCAATTATTCATTTTTAAAATACATTGTAACAAATTTTTACGCACGTAAATGTTTCAGATGAGATAAAAATTATTTCGTTTTATTTACAAATATTTTTTTTTTTTACATTTAGAAACGTGTGAGGTTTGTCAATTTATGATGAAATTTTCATACAAATATTTCTACAAAAAAAAATTATTTGTAAATTGTAACACAAAAAAGTTTGTGTCTCATCTAAAACACTTTTAAGAGTTAAAATTACAAAATACTTTTTATAATGTAGAACAATTTCAATAATATAAAAATTTTTTATTGTTTAAAAAAAGAAAAAAAAGAAAAATTGCGTAGATTAAATGGTTTTGTTAAATGACCACATTATAATAATTCTTGAAGAGATAATTTGATTTTAATTATTTGATCTACACAAATGATATTTTCCACAAACGTAATTATGGAAAATTTATCTATATTTTGAAAGTACCATTCACAACATATTGCAGTATTTCATTCATGACAAAAGTAATAAAATATAAATAATTTACGAAATAATGAATAAAAAATCTAAAATCTGTTGCGAATCATTTGACCAGGTAGAAAAAAGGAAAACATCGCAATGCATCGCAATAATTCGCAAAAGAAAAGTATTATGTAAGTGCGAATAATATGAGAATTTAATCTGGTTCTTACTTTTTCGATTGGTTCAGTTGGGAAAAAGCTAAGTCTGTAAGTTGTGCACCCATCGACTGGCACGTTTGCTCTCTCGTAACACCTTATGGGCGCATAGTTTTTTACAGGATCGAGACAATTCGCTCCGTAGTAACTTAATTTGTATGTTGTATCGTCTATGGAATTAAAGATTTTCTCAAAAAAATTTTAATCGAATGGTAAATCTTTTTTTTATCTATTTCTAATGTGCTAAAACATTAGTTTCGATTTTTAAAACTAATATTTTAAAAATCGAAAGAAATTTTTATTAATCTATATGATGGACAATATTTTCGTTTTAATAAATATATATATGGTATGTGCAAAATAATTAGTCTTTTTAAAATCGTATATTGTACCGTCTAAACATCCTTTTGGTATACATAAATTTCCTCTGAACTTGAATGGTTTTGGTTTAGTTTGACATTTCCACCTAAAATCGTGTTTTTGTGTTGTACAATCTTCCATTGGTCCATGACCGAACAAATCTCTTTTACAAGGTAAAATTTTATCCGTCGGTTTAACACAATAATTACCCAAATAACTCAACTGCAATTATTTTAAATACACAAAAAGTTATTTAGTTTTAAAATAATTTAAAATGAGTTTTATACAAATTTTTCATTAATTGTGCCGAATTATTACTTTGTGTGTTGTTTTATCAGCAAATTTTCCATCACATGTTGTTAAACAACCTTCTGGTTTGATAGGTTTTCTGGTGCATTTTGGATTTTCCCAATAAGATAGTTTGTAAGTGGTTTCCTTTTCCATTGGCATATCCGCTGGACAGTACTCCTAAGATTTTCAAATTTTTCATTCAATTAAATAATTCGATAAAATTTCTATCATGCTAAAAAATAAAAATCAATAACTTGCCCTAATTGGACGATATGGTTTTGGTTTCTCTGGTTGAATGTATTTCTGTTTAAATTAAAAAAAAAAGAAAATATACATTTAATTGTTGTTTATGAGAATATGTTAAAATATAAGGAAAGCTTACGTAAGATTTGAATTCAGGAGCTTTACAACACCAGCAGTTGCAGCATTCATTGTGACCTTGCTATGATAATAAAATATGTATTTTATGATTAAATGATTGAATCGTCTTTTTAAGTCAATGATAAATATTATAAGCTTTTTTTTAGTATTCTTACTCGTATTTTATTACGAATTTCAATAATTGAAGGTGCTTTTTCACGTGGATGTCTGTACGTAAATTTTATTATTTTATTATTTCAAAATATTATTCTCGATTGCAAAATAAATTTAAACTTACGGATCTTCCGGACAGATTTCCATTTTATATCAGTGAATTTTGAAAAGTTATCAAAAAAATAAATAAAATAAAGTTACTTAAACTACATAAAAAAAAATTTTGATATTCAACCCATCCACATCATTTTGTTAGGAAAATAAAACTAACGAATTTTCTAAGAAGGTTAGTGACATTTAAACAATTGAACGAATGATAAGTGGAACAATATATGTATATTTACATATAATTACAACCTTACAATTGATCACATAAAAATAAAATTATAATAGATAAAAATAATGTGTATGTTTAAATTAATGAAAAATTTTGATCACTTTTATATTTTTTTTATTCTTTATTATCACGCTTGGTAAAAAAAAAACCAAAATACAATTTTTATAAATCTTTTACTCGAAAAAAAAAATCGATGCCTATCTCAATATTATTATCACATTCAATCGACAAGTAATCGTACATTATTTTTAATAACGAATAATTACAATGCAATTTTTTAAATAACAATAAAGCCAGTTGTCTACAATGTTAACTCTTATCGCTGTTAACAAAAATAAATCCAACCTTCGAGCAAGACTTTTTATAACATATCTAAAAAATTATTCTTTCACTCAAAATCTATAAAACAGATCAAACTGAAACATTTTTTAAATCATTATTAGATTTTCTTAAACTATGAAATTTTCTTAAATTAACTAAACAAAAGTTTTAATATCAGTACAATTATTTTTACGACAACGCGAGTTCGTAAAGTTTAATAATCGCGAATGGCAGTCAGTTTTTAAACAAGTAATATTATCGAGCTCGTCAGCTCACAAATATATGCGTATGCAGTAAGCACGATTCAGCAATTCAAACTTTATGTACATAATATATGTAATAAATAGTTATTTTCGCTATCGAATAAAGCTATAAATAAATAATTAAGGAAGAAAAAATAGATACAAAGTTTCTTCCTTAATAACTCGAGTCATATAATATATACTTTTACGAAAAAGTTCTTTCGATTTTTTTTAAGTCTTATAAAAAAAATTTATGTGTTAAACATATATGTTATATAAAAATATATAATTTTTAGTTAAAAAAAAAGTTAATCCTCAACGCAGTTTTACACAGTACAAGTCTGTTCAAATATTTCACTGTTGGATCAGATTGCACGATCATGCAAATAAATTTAGATTAATTTTAAACAAAATAAATACGTAATATAAAATCACAATAAGCATAATAAATATTTTTATCCTAACGTACGAAATTCGTTGATACATAATATTTTTGATTAATTTTATCACGTTTGAATTAAATCGTTACGCTAATCTTATCTTTTGTTTACAAAAAGTTGAGTATTTTTTTAATTTATGATAACAAAATGGCGTTTACAAAATTTTTATTATTATTACTTAAAAATAAACAATGTCATTTATTATTTTCATAACAACTGAGAATCACAAATTATCAAAATTATGAAAAAATTCCAACAGTGCTTTTAACGTAAGCTCAAGAGTCATCACAAGACGATTGACTCTTTTAACAATATATAAAAAAAAGCTGTCCAACAATTGACGTTGAAAAATTTATATTTTAAGCGAGCGTGAGGCCGAATCTTTGGGCTATTTGTGGTGAGTGGGTTGTGGCAACTGCTAAAAGAAGCGGTAAATCAGCTGCATCGACGTCGAGAAAATTAGTCAGGTTACCGACGCTTGCGTCGTCTAAATCAGTTGCCAAGAGAAATTCGGCAAGTGTCTCACTACGTAACCACATCTCACGCAGTCTGCTTTCTAACAATTTTATGCACTGTAATTAGAAATATAAGAAAGTTATTTATTGTTGTGCAACATCACGTTGTAAAATGCAAATCAATGACAATCTTTTAAAGTTATATTTACACCAAATGAAGTCTAAAAGCTTATTTTTGGCTACATTTTCAAATTAATGATTTTCATAATGTATATATTTATAATAAATCAAACTAATTTATCTATTTATATAATGATACTAAAATGAATTATTACCTGCTCAGGTGATTGGTACTCTTTCCACATGTAGGTAAATGCTTCCAACATGTTTGAAACAAGCCTGGACATGCCTACAGGCATTGGCATTGGTCCCGAAGTGTTTGATAACAATCCAACCTGCCAATTATCTAAATCTCCAAGTATACAAAGAGCTTCGGATACAGGTTGATCGACTAATGGAAATTTAGCTTCAACGCTAAGACCTTGACGAATTGGCCACCACCATTCTTCAGTATTTTTCGGTTTATCATTTTCCGTTGTAAGTTCTCTATCCGATTCGTCATTTCTTCGCCGACCTTTCTTCTTCTTTTTCGTAAAACCTTGGACAACCATACCCCATGTGTAGCCTGAATCTGTAAGGTTCTCGTCAGTATTTGTAACTTTTGTACTCACAAGGTTTTTAGATAAACCAACGCGCTCGTTAGACTTTTTACGCAATAGTGGAGGTATTTTCTTTGATCTAAAATTATAAATTTATATTATTACCTAGAATTTAATTTTTCAATTTTGAAAATTTATGTACAATACAATAATAATATTATCTTACCTCGGCATTGGTAATTCAATAATAGAACTAGCTTCTATCAATGCTTCTAAACTATTAGATCTGACAATTGTTGAACTTGCTGAATTCCCGCATCCTCTTAAAACTTCAGTAGCGTTAGTTGGAGTTTCGAGAAATAGTTTTCCGTTATCAAAGCCTTGGGATGAACTAGCAAGTCCTTTATGGCACTTGAGACAAACACCGTTTTCGTTACCAGCTGGTGGTCCCATATTTTTCGAAGATTCAGGAAAGTTGCGTTGAATAATTTTACGCAATACGCCTTCAGGTAATTCAGCAGAAGTGCTTGGCACACGTGTGAACGTATAGGAGCATTGACATTTACATGTTGATTTAAGACGTTCTCGGATTGATAAATTTGGTTTGTCTTCACCGCCAAGGGTGAAATAAACTTGAGCAGATTTTGATTCGCGTGCTATGTCTTCACCAAGAGTTGACGGAAATATTAAGGATTGTTTATCTCTGAAAAATAAAATAATTTATTTTAAATATGTTTGAATAAACTTAGCGCTTATTTAAAAACAAGATGGTAATTAAAATTTCTTACATAGTTTCAGAATTAAAGTCATAACCGCTAAAGCCAGTAAGCTTCTGTCGCCTTAGCGTAGCCAACTTTGAATCCAGTGCAGATTCGTCATCCACTTCTCCGTTATGAGTTTTCTCAGAATTTCTTATTATTGTACTTTTTTTCTGCTCATCTTCGTCACTTACAATAATTTTAACTTTACTTGTTGCTTGCTGATTTTCTACCTCCTTCCTTTCTTCAATCTCACTAATCGCACAGTCGTTGAGATTCTTTTGTAAGGTACTACTGCGTTTCATTTTTTTCAATGAACCTTCCTCCAGAGCAATAGCTTTTTCTTTAATTTTCAGTTCGAATTCATGTTGTTTTGCAATGGAAGAATCAGCAAAACCGTTGCTTACTTCTAATTTTAAATTTTTTCGCGGTTCCTCGTATGCTTTTAATTTTGTTGAAGAGTTAGCTGTTTTGTTTTCGTCATTAGTCAATTCTAATTGTTTTGTTCTTCTGTTTGATGAAGATTTGATATTTCTTTTACTGGATGTTGATGATTGTTTGACAGTCGATTGAGCAAGGGACGGATTTTTAAGCAATTCTCGTTCGAGAATAGCGATGGCTTCTTTGACGTCTTCTTGAAACGGACAACGAGTTTCTTGACGTTTTTCAATAAGACCGCTACGCAAGAAATAAGAGAGAAAGTTCAAAACAGATTCTATAAGATTAGCTTTTTCTGAATCACCAGCTATAACAGTATGAGTAATTCGAGCTGGAGTTCCAACCGCTCCGTAAAGATCGCTCAGTTGAGCCCAGAAAGGATTGCAGGGAAATTGTTGGCCTAGCGTTTCAATCTGCAAAAAAGTTAATTGATTTTTAAAATAAATTAAATTTTTAAGTATTTCTGTATTTAATATTGTCAATAATTTTTCAATAATTAATAGATTTCTTTATTCAAATGATTAATGATTTACTAGTAAAAATATATTTTAAAATTAAATTCTAATTCTAATTTCAAAGATAAATTCTAATTTTAATTTGAAATATTCAATTACCAGTTGTTTATTCCGATATGGAGGAGCCGTGTGAACCCAACCTAAGTGATGAGTAAGTACGGCAGTTACGATGGTACTGAGGAAGCTAAAAAATAAAAATATTAAAATGACAATTCTATTCTGCTTAAGTGTTGCTGTAACTTTTACAATACAATGTTTTTTAAATCATATAACAAACTATAAATTGACTCAATCAGTAGAACAAGTCGAATACAATCATAAAATAAATTTGAAAAAATAATTTGTTTCTAAACATAAAAATGTCAGAATGAAAATTTCCTTACAAATTAGTTGATTTCGTATCGAACTGCTCAAGTAATCGGCACATTTGTTGTAAACTACGATACATAGTATTGATCTGTACATTAGCTGGTAAAGTTGAATTAAGCAAAAGATCGTGCCACAATAAGGGCGTTGGATTTTCAGATTCAAGACTCAAAAGTATCCTCAGAAACCTTAACGTACTGGAATTCGACGCAACATACAATCGGGTAACAAGACTACGATCTGCTCCTTTACCCTCAATACAAGAATGTCGTAAACGATCTAGCATACCTTCGAGCAGTGCCGCGTGCTCTAATAATCTGCTACTCATTTCTCTGTAATTTGAAAAAAAATGATTAAAATTTTTAAATTAATTCATATACATAGATTATGTAATGGGATTTATGGTTTATACACAATAATTGACATTGCAGTTTCCCAAATTGTATATCTTTACCCTGGTAGAAAATTGATCATAACTATAAGCATAATTGATGATCAACGGATGTTAAAATGACACCTATCGAGAAATTTTTTAAAAAGTATTTCTAGAATTTTCAGATGTCATTTTAACATCCGTTGACCATCAATTATGCTTATAATTATGATCAATTTTCTACCTGGGTATTTAAAAAATTTTTGAAATATCTCTGTCATGCCTTTTATTATTTAAAATGAAAGGGTACAATATAGAGATATTTTAAAAACTTTAAAATTAAAAATAAAAAATTTGAGAAAAAAAATCGGTATTAAACATCCTTTTTACAGGGAAAAGCATAAATTTAGAATAGTTTTTATACTAGGCTTGCAAATAAAGATGACTAAACAACGATAAGATAATATACAAGTTTCGATAATATCTTTTAACACTTTGTTTTGAGCTATTTATGAACAGGTACTTGAATATTACGAGACGGTATCACGAGAACATGAATCATCATTGACTAAGAGCTTATAATTGTTTAACAATCAAGCCCACATTATGTCAGAATCCTTATCGCGGTGAATCATCTTTGAAATTTCGTTATGTTTTGGATAGATCAGAATCTTAAAAATATTTTAATTAAAAGATAATTTTCAGATTAATTTAATGATGATCGATCATTGATTGTAATAACATTTTAAAAACAAAGACTTACTTTTCGTAGTCACAAGGTAATTGTAAAAGCATAGCAAGGCCAAGCCTAGTCTTATGTCTACGCGCAAGTGGATCTCCACCGTCGAAAGATGAACCCTCGTAGTTATGAGAAAAGGAATCATCAGAATCAGAACGGTTAAGAGATGTCGATATAACGCGCATCCATCGACGACGAAGACTTGATAGACTGCTGCCGGCGCTTATTCCTGAACCGTCCAGAGAATGTGAGCCTATGAGTAGAAAATTATTATTAAAAATTTTTTTTATTTAATTTTTGTTTTTTAATCTTGTAAAAAAATTATTCAATTTTATTTTTAGGTAAAATTTTATTTTTTACTTTTGTTAGATATCTATACTAATATGTAATTTACTCTAAAATAATAAAGTTTTTTGTATACTTTGAAATAATATTTTTCAAACATTTAAAAGTGTAAAAAATTTAGATCATCCTTTTTTATAGAGTTCTAATTTTACTTTATATTTTATTACTTACTACCCAGACGAGGAACATCAATATCCCAGCCACTTCCGGTACTGGAGCACGTTGAATTTTTACGCAATGTGGGGCTTAAACTATTTCCTGAGAGATTACCAGAACCAGGCCGAGAATCTATTAAATATTTAATATTCAATAAAAAAATTGAATAGAAATATAAATAAATTAGTTTAGAAAATCATCGTAAAACTTACGAGTTCGCAGACTTGAATTGCTCGAGTTTGAATCACAAGGTGTCGAAGCGCCAAGAGTTTCACTGGAATGTCGTTCACTGTTTATAAAAATAAAAATTTCATTATAATTTTTTAAAATATTAAATTTGAATTGTTAATTAAGATATGAAATATTTCTGCATTACCTCTGTCTGCAAATACTATGCTCCGAAAATGGAAAGACCTTTGTGCACATTATACGTCCAGGTGAATTCATTGCATGTATCTAAAAAGTATTATTATTTTTTAGATATAATCAAAATATAATACATAAGTTTATCTATTATGTATCATAAAAATTGAAAATACCTTAAACGAAGGACCTCGATATGTCATAGCCACTGTACCGAAAATAATTTCGCTGAGTAAGCTTATGTCTTCGCATAATAACTTGCCATGCTAGCAAATAAAAGAAAGAAAGATTAATATTAATTTAGAACTAAAATAATAGTTTTTAAGATATCTTAATAAAGTACCTCGCATGTGATGCCATTCGAATTAGGTTCGGGCGATACACTATTCTCACGTTTACCGTTGATTCGCCCATTTTGAAGAATATTTCGACAGGACAATGGTGTATTGTTGTTGTCATTATTGTTCTCAGTACTTTTTCTATTTTTGTCAATAGCTATCGAGTCAAACAGAAGCTTTCTACCGCGCCATTCGCATTCGCGAAACAACAGGATACGAACTCGATCTTTACCAAAACACAATGAATTCCTGAAATCACATGATTAGGTTTTAATTTTCCATTCCAGTCATTAAATTACCAATCTTAGAAAAGTACAAACATTTTAGGAAATTTTTTAATGGTCGATGTAACAGATTGCTCTCTTTAAATGATTAAAAACTTGTGTTTCATTAAAAATTTAAATAGCAGTCTGCATATAGTTTAAAAAATACAATTTTTTTTATTTATATATGCAGATCATTTGTTGAGAAAATTAAGTAAAATAATTAATTAAAAGGATTAATTTATAAATTATACTATCCTAATACAAAAAATCTTTAAAATAGTGTCTTTAGATAAAAATAACATATGTTAATATTTCAATGTCCGCACAGTCTTGTGACAACATGTTACTTAATCAGATTTAAAAAAAATTTATTATTACTTTTCCTTATGCAAAAATTTAACATCTAGATTAAAAGTCCTATAAAGCTCTCAACATTTTTATTTTCCTTTAAAAATAATAACGAAACATGCTATTGAAAATTAATACGTTTCGTTTAACGTATAGACGTCAAAAGAGCAAATGACTTTCTAGTTTCATAAACGCCAGTGTGTGTTTATTTTTAATGACTTTAGGATATTATTAGCAGTGCAAAAATATATATTAACATAAATGTATAGTCAATATTTTCCTACCGCGATATAACCTGTTACACATTTTTCCTTTAAAATACATGAAAAAAAAATAAAAATATCGTTCATTTGAGGTACATAATTTTCATTTGGTCTTAATAAATTCTCGAAGCTCATAATCACGAGCTCGAGAAATCCATTAGCCGATCACGCGCGCATGAGTTATCTTTATCTCGCTTTTTTTCGTATATACATCACGGGTTCTACAAAAACAATAAAAAAAAAGGAAAAGTATAATGTACTTTCCGGTTCTAAATCGTGCGTTTCATTTGGTTTCAAACGAAACAAACGGGGGTACTGTATCGAGAAAGGAAAAAAAAATTCTTTTTTTATATCATAACAAGTACACGTATAGAATAAAATCATATGCGTCCGATGAATGAGAGAGAGACTCATTCAAAGTGCCTTTTACGCTTATAGTATATACGTATAAGCGTATATAATATGTTATATATTTCTTTATTCTTTTGATTATAAGCCAAGTGTCACGAAATCATGTATATATTAAACAAATGGATCACGTTTATTTTCTCATATAACTTATCTGTCATTGGTCATTTGAGAATTTGGTGACACCGACTTTTTCCAGTTATACTCGTTTTAATGTATACCTTTGTATGCTTTTCTTTTTGCATTTAGAATCGTGCAACTATACTAAGTTATGCAAAATGTCTCAAGCTTATATGCGTATAATCTATGTAGGCGAGAATGGCACCTAAGCATGTGACATCAAATCTACAAAGAGGACTTAATGTTTCAAGAACTATCGAATTACTTTTTTTTAGACCGGAACAATCTTTATTTAGTTATCTAATTTATAGATAGAAAAAAAATATTTTACTTATCATTTTTTTTTGTTCAATGGGTATTGCTGTTGTTAATCTTAAAGTCAATATTTTGGTATAATTACATTAAATTTTTATGTTTATAAAATACGTAATTTTATTTTACTAATTAAATGTGAAAAAACACAAACTATTATATCTAAATTAATTGTAATAATAAATGGTATCAAAGTAAAAATTTATCATACATATGTTTATTAATATTTTCGTTAAATCGACAAATTAATCGTGAAAAATTAATTTTATTATTAATGATAAAAAGTTACTATAAGTACTATAAATAATTTAGTTTTATAATTTTTAATTTATTCAAAAAAATACTTTAAAAATTCTAAATTTCTAATAAAAAAATTAACGTAAAATTTCAACTCATTTTCCAATATTAATTTAATTATTATTCTCACATTTTACTTTTTTATACAAAATTATATATTATTATGAGCGTTAGCGTGACGTATAAAGTTCTTCTGCAAAGAGGAAAATCAATGAGATTCCTTCGACGAATGTCAAACATACAAAAAAAAATTTGCAAACACAAACATTATCAGAATTACAGACAATTAACTCATTTATTAAACTTGCAAGTAATTTATAAATACATTTAAACTTATTTTGTAATCAAACAGACATTTATGGATGGTAACAAAATAAAAATAAATGAGGTTTCATTATAAGTATTTGAAAATTTTTATTTTCTTTAAAATTTCAATTGTATTTGAATTCTTATTATTAAAACCATAACAAAGAGTTCGAAAAAAAGGAGCTTCCATCGATTACACTCACCTATCAACATTATTTAATGCAGCAGTAGCAGCAGCGGTCGTCGCCTCGACCTCGGCTGATATATGTTTGATACCGCGTTTGGCGCCCCATAATTTAGCAATCAACGACATAGCCTCAGTCGTTTAAAACTATTAATAATCGAACGACTAATTACCAGTCTTTTCCACATTTCATATTAAATACATTAGATCCGTACGTTAAATAATAAAAGTACTTTTTATTAAAACTCGGCGGAATAAGAAGCAGAGTTGTTTTTTTTATGTTTTTTTCTTCTATAATAACACTCGCGTGTTCGCGCACAAACAGAGAAGAGAAAAAGAGAGCTTTTCAGTTGGGTCTCTCGAGCGCGCGCTCGGCCAACTGTAAATAAAGTCACGTGCGGCCGAGTCATATGATCGTAGCTTCCCCTCTCATCACTTCTTCTCTTTTCCCCTCGGCAGCGGCAAGCAGCACGTATATATATACCAACACTAACTCTCACTCGGCTTTTTATAAGACAAACGATAAAGCCGTATGTATTTCGTATGTTAAATGTATATATAGAGATGGATTATTTCTATCTTCGTTGGTACACGATGTTGTGCTTCGCTAAATATATACAAATACTATGCAATAATAATAATACCTAAGAATGGATTTTTAATGTTAATATTCAAGTTTTTTACGAGACTCTGTAAAAAGTTGTATATGTTTGGAGCTGAGAAGTGATGTAGACCAGAGGTAAGACTGGAGAAAGAAAAGAGTAAAAGGTTTACAGTATATGAAAAGAGCAAGAGAGGTGGGGCAAAATGTACACTTGTATGGATACACTATGCGATCCCAACTTTTGTTTCACTCTTTCACTAGTTCTTTCTCTTTATCGCTTATACCAAGAGGTTAACGTTACCAACAACCTCACTTTATATATACATATATAAAGTATATATATAGAACTTACTGTTATAGTTATTTGCTTTGAACCAAAACAAGAAGCCTTAACGGAAGATGCTGACATCTGTTGTACAAGTAATTATAGGAAGTTACTTTATCGACTGATAAAAAGTTTTTTCTCATCTGACATCAAATATCTGTTGAGTTATGGAATGGTTTTCATGATATTTATCAAATATAGATATTAGATATTTAATTAAATTTTTTCTTCTTAAAAGAAATAAAAATTAAATATCATTTTTATTAACTGAATTGCAATGCATTTATATCAAGTCAGAATTATTGTTTTGGATAAAGAAATTTTTATTAAAAATATGAACTTATAACTCCTACATTTTGAACTATTCTTCTTCTCTTATTTCTATTCAATACTGCAAAAATTAAATTATTAATTATTGAATAAATTATAACCAATATCTATTGATCATTATAAAAATATTTATTTGATTACATTTTACAGAGTATTCAGTTACGAAGTTCAATTAAAAGTATATACCAATCTATAAAGCACTTATAAGTCTTATAAAATTTGTCTGTTACTACTTAGACGATTATTTTCATACAATTATTTTGACTCCTGTTACGAATATAAATTAATAATTTAAAATTATTTTAAAAACAACTTTTCAGATTGAAACCCTGACAGTCTATCTTACTATTTTAAATAACAATAGAAATAACAGTAATAAAAAAATAACTTTGTATATGAAGTATAATTCATTGTTTTTTAAAAGATGTTTAAGTGCCCTACTAAAAAATCTCAGGTGAGAAATCACCTGATTTCTCAGGTGATTAATCATGCCAAAATCTCATGTGACGATTTTTTTGGTTTTTACACGTTTCAAAGCATACTTAGTCAATTGCGAACTATTTTTTAAAACTTTAAAAAAATTGAACTTAGAAAATTTTTTGTAAAATGAGTCAAAATTTTTGCTAAGACTAAATTTTTAAAAAATTTTCTAAGTTCAAATTTTTGAAAAATTTTCAAAAATAGTTCGCAATTGACTAAGTATGCTTTGAAACGTGTAAAAACCAAAAAAATCGTCACATGAGATTTTGGCATGATTAATCACCTGAGAAATTAGGTGATTTCTCACCTGAGATTTTTTAGTAGGGTGCTCTTTACTTTATCAAGAATTTTAATGTAATTCAAACAGTTTATCAAAATTTTGCATTCAAGCACTTTTTAATCGATTGAATTTTCAAGGTTAATCGTATAAAAAGTGAATATAAAATGATAATAAAACAATAAAATAAAGTTTTCATCAAAACTACTAACAAAATTAAAAATTTCATTTAAATTCATTCTAAATAAAATAAAAAGAACGTTTTTCTTTAAAAAAATATACCGTCATATAACAATATCTAAAAATTTTCTCAATGCCTGCAAATTTGAGCAAGATTATCGGCTCTCATATACATTTTCCCGTCCATCAAAATACGACGTATTCTTTCGTTGTTTTCTTCGCTAGACGGTTCTTCAAATGCTTTCTGCACGTAAGATTTGCTAGATGGTGGCAAGTAAGATGGGAATTCAACGTTGAAATCAATTATGAGATCGCCGCGTCGTTCTGGATCTTCAACCAATGGCAAACCTTCTCCAGGTATGGTTTTTATGTAATCTGGTCTGTAACAACAATAATTTTCATTATTTTTACTTCATTAATTTTTTTCATTTTGAAAATATCTTTTCTTTGATCGATTAAAAAACAAGTTTTCCTTATTGATATTACGTATAATAAATGACATTAAAAAAAAGTGAATTTATAATTTCATTCTTTTTTTTACAACATCGAATGTTTGAAGCGCTTATTTAAAAATAATTGTTATGCAATATCATCCAATATTCTTTTATAATTATATAAACATACACTATACAAAAAATTTGTGATTTTTGAAAATTTTTTCTCGTAGAATTAACATTAAATTTTTTGTAATCTAAAGTTTTTGTATAGTATTCAGATTGTCTTATAAGTTAGAATTAAACATTTTATTATTAAAAATTGTGTATTATTCATAAAAATCTGTGTTAAAATTTTTATTTTGATATTTATTTAATAATTATTTATAAATTTTAACACTAAAAAATTCATGTCTCGTCTAAAATACTTTCGTTTGTTAAAATTATAAGAATTTTTTACAGTGTGCAATTGTTAAATGTAAATTGAAACTCATAAACAAATGATTGGTTAGGATATTTATAAACGATAAATACTTACGAGATGACCGATGTTATTGGAACACGAAGAATCCGATCGTCGACGGTCTCGATTGTTATAATAGTCCCATTCAAAGCTTCCCTCAAGAATACATTGACAGTCATTCTCAGATTCGAGCCTTCTCTTCTGAACGTTTCATGCGGTTTATCCTCCGTTATGAAAATTATATCAGCTATAGAAATTTTTTTTTATTTTAGTATACATGTTATATTATTAGAGATTAGAGAATGGCTATTCAGATCGGAAACAAAGATACTTGTATGTGTTTAAGGAGATGTAACTTTTCAGGAGGATCCTACCTTATTGGCTAATAAACAGTTATATAAAGCAATAATTTTGGAAAACAAAATAGATTACACGGAGGAAAATTCTATGATAAAAATTGCTATAAATATAGTATATACATAAGAAAATTTATTCTGTGTCTACGAAAAATTTACTATATATCTAATAATTTTTACCATATATATGTATATGATAATTTGTATACAAAATCAAGTATTTCCCACGTTTGCAATAGAATAGAGTAATATTTACCATAGAATTTTTCCCCGTGTACTTTGTAATATAACTCAAAGCAAATTCATTTATTAATCTTATAATGCTGAGTTTCAAAATATTATAACATTTTTTAAATCTCAATAAGTCAGTCTATTTATAATATTATCCAAATACGAGAATCCAAGGTAATACATTTTTTTTCTAAAATTATTGCTTTAATTATAATTATTATTGCAATTGAACATTATTGTTTTATAAGGTAGGATCTTTCTATAGTTACATCACCTTAATGCACGTGTTAATTCTCTTTAATCATCAAGCATATAATCCTTTGGCAAAATTTTGTTAACGGAATTTTAAAATTCAATATAAATTATTTAAATTTACTGTAAGAAAAAAGAAAATAAAGGTGTGTCTCTTTTTCAGAATAAAAGAAATTAAGATTTAACGATGTCCTGGAGAAATTAGAGAGTGCGGAAGGAAATGCGATTCCAAAAGAGTTTAAAGACGAAGATCAAAAGAAGTGTAAGCATGAAAGGAAGATTTGCAAAGAAAAGAATGTCATAAGAAAAAAAATAAAGGAAAAAAAATCTCACCGGGAATTTTCGTTGGTCCTTGATCGCCTTCCTCGGGGAAGACGATTTTAGTTCCCGATGGTATTCCAGGCATTATCGGTATAGAGAGAATTTTTTCTTCGAGAATCGTCGTCGCCGTGGCTTCTTTGTTGTTATCCTCATCTCCCACGAGAACTAAACGTTGAATCTTCATTTTCTTTATACCACCATAAAAGACCTGCGGACGTATATCTGTATATAAGACCAGACACGCCAAGACACCGCTCAAATATTTATACCTTTAAGACGCGACTTATATATACTTGAGATGCTTATCTCGTGAACATTTCTTTTTCTTTTATTTTCTTTACTCTTTTTTTTACTTGGCCACGAATAGACAAAACTTTGAAAATGCTAAGAAGTTTTGAAAGGTCAAACTTATTTCGAAATTAAACTACTTATTTGTTTAGTTTTAACGAGCTTAGTTTGATATTTTCTATCTTCAAATTTAATATTAACGTTCGAAGTATTCTAATAATTTAATAAGATATTGTAAGCATCATTAAGTTAGTTTTGATATAATCATAACACTTTTACAAAATCTAAGTAAAACGACTTTACATATTATAAGAAGTTGAAACTTTTTATCAAAATTAGAAAATATTTGTTCAATAATTACTTTAAAAAAAATTATTATTCCAATTTTTAAACAAAGTTTTATTAAAAAATAAAAAAGAAATCATGCCAACTTTTATCTAACATTTGGCATAAACAAACAATCGTTATTATTATTATTAAAAAAAAAGAAGTTGAGATAATACTAGCCTCATTTAAGGTTAATGGAAGCGCCTTTATTACAGGTTTATCCTTTTTCTTTTCTCCGCGGGCTTCTTTGCAATCTTCGATTGGCAGAGGATTTTCCAAGCCGTCGAGAAGATCAGCGTAAGGGTTTTCAGTGCCGAAGAATTCTCTATATTTAAGTGGAAAGAGAAATAAATCCGAGTTAGATTAGTTTTTATCTTTGCACTTTATTAAAGTAATATGATCGCAGTATAGATAGTAGATAAAGTTTTTATGAAAAAAAAGGGATCATCGTTTCGTTTTATTCATTTATAGCATTTTACGAGGAGATTTACAACTTTATAAATTAATATAAAACTTTTTTAATAATTGCAATATTTTTTTTCAATATTATACTTGTATATTTGTTACATGAATTGAAGTTTTCAAGTACGTAATTATTTAATTTATTCATATTTTTTTCGGATTCGCATTGCGCGTTTTGTATTTTTTGCAAACGTTTTGTGATTGCAGTTTATAAAGTAGAAAATACTCAACGTAAATAAAAAAAAAACATACGATCATTTTTTAATACCAAATATCAATAAAAATACTTAACAGCAGAATTGACATTTACTTAAATTCTAAAAACATCATTATGTCCAAGAATCTTAAAAAATTTGTAAATAAAATATTAAAGTTATAATGAGTAAGAAAAAAAATAAAATCAAACATTTCTACCTACCTATATGTTCTTATGGGTTCCCCATGATAAACATAAGGTTCAACACAGCCTTCAGGCCCAACAGAACCTTTCTTCAAACCTTCTTCGCCATACTGCTCGTAAATTGCTCGTTTCAATGGATCTGATAGTACTTCATAAGCTTCAGCAACAACGGCAAAAGCTGCACGTCGCAATTCTTGACAAGCAGCGGTCGCAGCATCGCCGTAACCTGCCGCATTGATTCTTTCTGGATGAAAGCGAAGCGATAGACGTTTGAAGCTGCAATGAAAAATTTTTAATTTTTTATATCAAATGTTAAAATAGTTTTTGATAAATTTTCTATTGCAGCAATGCCAATTATGTTAAATTAAACTTTTATTGTTATTTTATGTGATAAAATATTCATTTAATATGAAGATATACTTTGTTTTGTTATTTTTGTATTATTACCCGTAAAAATAACTCATGATTCTAATGAAGTAGAATGAAGAGTGTTTTATTACTTTTACATTATTACTGGTAAAAATAGCTTCTAATTCAGACTATCCTAATGAAGTAAAATGCGGAATATAAATAAACTTCAATAACGAAAACAAAAGTATATTTTTTACGCAACTTTATGCTATAGTAAATAAAACATTAAGGAACAAGTTTTTTCTATTCATTACATATGTACAGCACGACGCACGAACCTGTTTAGTCAAAGATGAGAGAAAATAAAAATGAAGAACAGGCACAAAAAATTTTTTTCAAGACCAATGACGAATAAACAAAGTCATGCTTCGGATCGAGCTACTTGATTTCGTACATATTCACGTATATACTATGCATATGGAAAAATACTTTAATAATAACGAGAATTCGATATAACAGCTTTTATTGCTTAATGATATCTTGTTAAATACACAAAAGACGTATAAATGTAAAACACATACAGACTTGTTAAGGAAGTACTTGCGTGACAGATCTATATACAATGCAAATATAAAATAATATTTATATTATTATTAAGAAGTGATTTTGATTTAATAGTATTTTAAACTTATTAAATACATCACTGGATTAAACATTAAATTTTACACTCACTGTATCACCTCAACAATGAATAACGCATAAGAAAATCAAATTGTAAAAATTTTTATTAACTATTAAACTAACAAAAATTTTCAATAAAACAAATCGATCGATATAAACAGATTGCGCAATCATTAGTTACGTAAGATAAAATCAGCAAATGAAATTTTTCAATAGAGAATACAGAGAGCAATCACTGAAACAATCGCGCACAATTTTCTCGTGAAGCTTTTTTTTTTCTTTTCTGATAAAAAAAAAGAATTTCTTACTCAGTTCTCGATTGATTTGTTTCCTCTTGTCTACTAGCTTCCTTTAGAAGAAATTGCGACAACCAAATCAATAACGCCAAAAGTACAATGAAATTCGGTTGAAATACATCCTCGGCAGGACAGATCAGCATCTTCGGAGCTCTACCTTGCTAATACTAATACACGCGCTCTACTATAATGTGTTTGGATAATAAAAAAAAAATACACACATATTCCTCATTCGTTTTCTTGTTGCGCGCCGCGCGACATGCTAATATAATCCTCTGACGTATCGCTTATATGTGTATACTCAAATGTATAATAAAAAAATGAAAAAAAAAGCCAAGACTTTTGCGCGTATGTATATACAGATATATATAGCGCACAGGTAGTGTGTCTTCGTATCGTTTTGTATTTGATTAATTAATCATAGAAACTCCCGCGCGCTCGCGGATAGAGAGAACTTTAGCGATGCTCATTATATATATATATATCACAATAATGCGGAATTAAAGTGAGCCGCGCGGGAAATTTCAAATTAATTAATTGCCTTTAGCTGATATAAGGTTATACAGGAGATGTATATATACATGTTAAAGGTCATGTTATAACGAGGCGATTTGTATTACAAAATCACGTGACTTTATGAACTAAGCTCATACATTAAGGGAGGTTATTTATAAAGTACAATTTTAAAATTACAAAAAAATACAAGGAGCTGCGAAGTAAGCGAGCGAGAGATTAATGTAATGGAAAAGCGAGTGTTCGGCATTTGTGTACGACTGACGTCATTTAATGACATTGTATAGACGACGGGCATTTTGAGAGGTAAAAGATTGAATGAGCATCCAAGTGTGGCGATATGCGAACGACTTTTTTTTTCTTCTTCGCTGTTTTGAGATTCATAAAGACACGTCAGGGGCACGCATTTACATTTGTATGAATATATATTGGTTAACAGCTGCGTCCCTAAAGCAGAAATTTTAATTGACTTTTAACGTTACTTAGGTATTTTAAGATGTAAGCTGAGATTTGACAAAATCTTTATCAATACTTGAATGAACTTTTAAAAAACAAGCCTAACAATGTTTGACAAATATGGATACAAAATTTGACTATGTACTAAATTGAAATTTTTTTCAAAATAAATTTAAATAAAATTAGAGCATAATTATTTTTTCAATTAAAATGATAATTAGCGTTAAATTTTTATTTTGGTTAATATAAAAATGTATTTTAAATAAAAAAAAGAAAAATATAAAATTAATATAAAAATAATAATAAATAAATCATTTAATATAAAATAACAAACGTCACAATAACGAATTAGAATAACAGATGATAATCCCAGTGAATATAAATCCGCTCACGCTCTGCGTATATCTTCATCAGTGCAACCGCGATTCAATCCAAGCGCACCGTAATAATCGATTCCATGTATAGCCGGGCATTCGCAGCTAGCTCCTGTGCTGCTGGTATTATCGCTTTCTTGGATTTCCGATTTACTGGAACAATCGTCATGAGATGCGCAGCCACAGTCCATATTTTTAAAATTTTATGATATAATGCGTAGAAGCGGCTCGAGGTATACCCAATAATGAACTTTTAAAAATTTTTAAAACTCCGATCGTCGCTTGTTTTTTTCCCCGACTCAGCGAACAAAATCGTTTCGATTGTTTTCGTTCAAAGCGACGGACAGTGTCAATTTTTATTATTTAGTTTTTTCTTAAGAATACGGTTGTACACGAGAGGTAGAAGAAAAATATAAAAGGGACATTTGTTTGGACTTCTTGACAACGGATGTCGAGATAGTCGATTGTCGCATTTTTTCAACAAGAGCTATCGTTGCGCGCAACAACGGTTTAATAATTAAATAATAAGGCCACCTCGCGACTTATATGTTTCACAAATTATTTTTTAACGAATAAGTCAATTAAAAAAGTAGATTAATTTAATATTTTTAAATATTGTTGGATTTGCTTAGTTTATTATTAGTTTGATTGTTGAAACAATTGTTTGCTATGGAAAAACATAAGATTTTGCTGAGTTTTGTCGAAAAAGGTATGGGTTAATTTTTCTTAAATTTTTATTTTCATACTTGGAGTTCAGTTATTTTTCATTTTTTATTTATGCATATTGTTTATTTTTTTATAAATATTTGAGTTTTAATTAAAAGTAAGTTTTTTTATGTTAAAAAATGTATAAATCGTAGTGTACTTCTTAATATTATAAAACAGTATAGTTTAAGTAAAAGGTTTTAATACTAAATAAGTTCATTTTTATATCTAATAATTTAATATGTATTTGATAAGTCACCAATTAAGTTTATATCTATTATATATTGTAAAAACCAATAGAATTTCAATAATCATGTAAATCTTTCTTTCTAAGTTTATTATGATTAAACTTAAAGTTTAAAAAATTTTAATTAACAAAACCAAATAACAATATCATTAAAAATGAATGATTTTTCTATATAGCTCCTGGCAACAGTGGGGATTCCCCATTGAAAAGTCGTCTACTAGCTTTAACATCCGACGGCAAGCGTTTACTTCGTCTGCAATCCGATAGCAATAATCCAGCCAAAAAATGTCATCTCATTGGCGTACTTACCGAAAAGAATAACAACAAAAGCGACACAGCGACGAGACGACCAATACGCATAGAGCCAAAAAGCAGTGCAACAATTGCATTACAATTAAAACAAAATATTGAAAATAGCGTTAATAATGATAGCGGTAACGACGGTGGACCAATAAAACAAAAAATACCAAGACCAGCAAACGCGTTCATGTTATTTGCCAATGAATGGAGAAAAAAATTGGCAGTGGAAAATCCCAGGGAAAGCAATAAGGATATCAGCGTTAGGCTAGTTCATTTTTACTTTTATTATTTTCAACCTTTTTTATTTATTCATTAAACTAAAATATTCAATAATTTTAAAAAATTTCATTAATTTCAAAATTTATATCTATCATGATAAAATGAAAAATATAAAAATTTTTCTTAAATAAGAACTTGAGTTTTACCATTACACGTTGCTAATTGCAAAAATATTTAAATATTTTAAAAATAAAAATGTTTTATAATTTTTCCTTTCTACCTTATTACGTCACACGATACAATTTATTCGATTATTATGGTTATGAAAATTCAGAGCATAAATTTTTTCGAACTAAGGAAAAGGAAAAAAAATGTTAATTTCAAAACTAATCTAAATGAATGAAGTTATAAACGTCCTAGATTATAAAGTAGACATGATTATTTTGCTTCTCTCTTTTCATTTTTTTTGCTCTATGTGGTTGTTTTCTTTTTCTTTTTTTAATGTAGGCTAGGAGTACTGTGGAAGACTATGTCAAAGGACGTTAAAGAAAAATACTTCGCTCTGGCACGCGAAGTCGATGCTGAACACAAGAGAAAGTATCCAGGTTCGTGTCAAAATAATAAAAAGATATTTATTAAGCCTCGGCACTTTTAATTAAAATTAAAACCTATTCTTTAAATTAGAATATACAGCTGGCGATGTTAATTCGCATTACGAGATAAAAAGCGTATTGTTTTCTTTTAGATTTTATTTTATACGCTTATTACAATTTTCATAAATTATAATTATTTTAACAAATATTAAATTTAGAAAATTTTAATTTATAAGAATTTTTTTTAATTTTATAATAGAGCAATATTTGATTAATTTTGAAAATTTATTTACAACTATATTTTTTATTTTAATTTTTAATTATCTAAATCCATATGAAATTTTATCATAGTAAAATATTTGATCAATTACGAAAAGCAATTAAAAACTATAATTCATCTTAATATCTTCCTTATACCCAAACGATTGAATAAAAAAGAAAACTGATCGATAAAAATAACAATAATTACCGTACCAAAGTACAAAATCTTTCCGTTGGTTATGAAATAAAGCGAAACAATAATAAACCCTAAAAAGAAGAAGAAAAAAAAGAGAATCAGCTCCACTTTGTCATTCTCGCTACTCAAAAGATCGATCCATCGTGTTGACGCGCGCGCGCTCGCGCTTAAGGATGAGCCGCTATATACCAAGGATTAAGCCGCTTAACAAAGTCAAGGAGAAATTACCTAACTAGACATCTATTTTGCTTTTTTTTTCTCTCTTTTTCGCGTACTTGTTTCGCGTCATATATGCATCGAACATTAGCAGCTTCAGTGCTTTTTTTTCCTTTTTTTTCTATTTAGCGCGACTGGGTGCCGATGCACGCGGGTGAAAATCAATACGTGCGAGAGTAGTTGCCGGCTTAAAGGCGAACGAGTATATGAGCGAGCGGCCCGACAAGAGAGACGACGCACAGACGGCCGCCGGTCACCCGGCGAGAAACGTCGCGCCAAACAATTTTTAAATATAAGATAGAGAAAAAACAGTTGCTTGCTTGTATTATTAAACATTTTATTGAGCTTTAAATTTTGAAATTTAGGAATGATTTCTTGTTTTTTGTTTCAATATTTGGCAGGTTTTTCATACATTATTTTTTTATTATAAAAAAATATAAAAATTAAAATTTTTAATGAACTTTCACTTGTTTTGAAAAATGAAAAATCATTAGAAATTGGAAGGAAAATTCTTTTGATTGTAAAATAAATTTTTACTTATAAATTTATTTTAATAAATGATGCAAATCTAGTACATTAATTTGGCGCGTAATATTTTCATTGATGATCAGAATTTTAAAATAAATTAGATTTTAGTCTTTATCAGCAGTTCTAGGAATATTAAAAACAATAAAAAAAATTAAAATAGAAACTCATAAATTCTTCAAATCTTAATTCGAATGATTGACATTTAAAAAAAATATAGAATTTCCATAAAAAAAACTAAAAATTATTTGTAACCACTCGACCTCCCGACATAAAATTAAGCTCGAAAAAGTTGGGCTTAACTTTGTTTTTAAGCCGTAAGTATCGCCATACATCCATGAACATATGTATAATCATTGTATCTATTATCTCTTTCTGACACTTTGCTTTCCTCAAGAGAAAGAGAGATTGAATCGATGATCGCGAGGTGGTACTAGGGCGCGCGCGCACGGGCGCACATCAACGCGCACGCGATCATATAGAAAACAGAGAGCCGGATGAGAACGTTCGATGCCGGTATTATTAAGGTATGAGAGAGAGAAAGAGAACTTGCGCGAAAATCAAAAGAGTAACAGAGAGAGAAAGAATTATATGTCTATGTAATCGGCCAATCAACCAAGTATCAATTGCAAAACTCCAGATGCTCTACTCGACGTCGGTAATGAAATTGCCGTTAATATGCGCGGCTTATACGAGGGCGTATGATTTTTCAAATCGATAATTGCAATTTTATATTTACGTAAAAAATAGCGTTTTGAAAAAAAAATTTTTTTATTTACAAAGTTTCTTTTGAACGTTTATTCTTTTTCTGGGAATTGGGATTAGACATCACGTAATGAAATTTTCTTTCCGTTTAAATGATATATTGATTTTGTTTTGCTCATGAACATATAAGTTCGTGCATGAGTAAATTTTTTTTTTTCAACAAGAGAAGCCAAACTGAAACGCAACTAATGTTCGAATGAAACCAATGCAGATCGATCGTCGGCAAAACCAGTGGCATATGACATAAGAAAAATATCTAGACACGTTTAGTCATATATTTATGTGCAAAAAGACCTCGAATATATAAATGTACATATAAAGAATTTAAAATTTTTAAAAATCAAAGTACAATGTTGCTTCGAGCCATCCCTAGTGAAATAAACTTATAAAATCACAAGAAATCTTGTAAAATTTTCTAAAAATCAGTGCAAGTACATATATTAAAATGTACCTGATTATAAAGTTTCATCAGACCTTTCTATCAAAGATAAAAGTATGTAGAATAAGAATATTTACTACTTCGTAATAACAAAATTATTTTAAGATAAATTCTTGATTCGTCGATTTTGATCAAACCCATGAATCATTAATCAATTTCCATTAAATTAGTTATTTTTCTGTAAAAATCTTGATATGATTACCGTTCTACTTTAAAATCATAAAATCTTTGAAATTTCTCAATTAAACAATCCCCAACATTATATTCCATGATACAATTAACCTTTCTCTTTTAAATTGAAAGATGTTAAAAATTTCCAAACTAAATCTCCAAATTCTGAATCTCAAAAAAAAAAAGAAACACCTAAACCATAAAACATACCACAGCAATAATTTCCGAGCCAGCCCTTCTATTTAAAAGTAAAACATCCGATCGGTAGCTTATATATATATTCGTTCGGCAAGTACATTCGTTACGCGACGAAGGGAATTAAGATAAATAGGTTTGCACAAATCGATAAGCGCAAGTCGCCAAGAGAGAGAGAGAGAGAGAGAGAAAGTTTGACTTGCCTAGACTATAAGCTTATATGTACATATACATACATATATTAAATAACCCCTGATATTCTTACCCTCTTAAAGCCGAATACATGCTTTTTATATTTTCCTCCTTTTGTCAATGCTAACGATGCTTATTTTGTCGTTCAAGCACTTGTAAGTCGAGAAAAGAGAGAAAGAATAAAAGAACGATCTCTGTGCTCGGCTGCTGTGTCAGATTGCTTGGAATGATTGCTTCTGAGAGAAAAAGAAAGAGGTGTTTTATTGATTTTCTTTTTTATTCAATGCTGTTGTTGTGTTTTTTTCTTTTTTTTTTTTGTTCGTTTATGTTAAAATAAGATTGGAATGCGGGTCAACGTTATGCTTTTATTAGCTTATTACGGATCGATTATTCGTTTTAATGTAATTAAAGGATTTAAAATTTTGCTCTTTTCTTTATTGTTAGGGAGAAAAGTGGAGTCTCGTTTTAAAGAGGTAATTACGTGTTTAGCAAAAATATTAATTTCCATAATTATTATTAGCGATTATATATTGATTATCAATGAAAATCCTTTTATCGCGAGCATTAAAATCTTAAATAATTGCAAGAAGATGATAATACTTAAGATTTAAGTTTTTAAAATTATATTAATCGCTTTGACAATAAAAATTTTTACTGTCAAATTTTATCATTTCAATAAAATGTTTATTCGAGTAAAATTTGAAAAATCTTGTACGTCTGAAATATAAAATTTCCGGTGCAATAAATCATATCGACATTAAAAATTCAATTCAGTCGAGGAAAAAAATACACGTAAACCTTGGTATATATTACCTTTGCTCGCAAATCGTTTTCTCAAATAGCGCGAAAATTCAAACTACCGTCTCCACGAAAAAATTTCTGCGTCTCGAGGAAAGAAGGCAAAAAAGAAAAGAAAAATAAAAAAAACAAGAAAGGAAAAAAGAAGAAAATGATCATCGCGCAAACGGGCAAGTGACCCGAAAAACTTTCGATCGTACCCCTACCATTTTTATACTCCCCTTACAGCCATACATATATATATGTGTGTTGATATATCTATATGACGTCAGGTTAGCATCGTTCCTTATAATACATACATATACACATGTCGCGAATAGTTTGGCGTGGGAGAAAAAGAAGGAGAAGATCAATCTGCATGTCCTCGCTTGAGTATGTGTGTGCTAGAGCTAAAAAGGTGGAAAAAGAGAGAGAGAGAGAGAGAGGAGGACGTGGCAAATATTGAACGCGACGATGGGAGGAAGGAATCCGACGGAGGCCGACGCGCGAAAAAGACCTATGGTTGCTGCTACTGCTGCTTTCTTCTATAGCTTTGCAACATTGAAATTGAGAAGATGAGACGTGACGTGTGGAATATTGACGCCTAGAGGATTCAACTTTTTTCTCTTGCGCTTTTTTTTTGCTTTTTCTTTAGTTTCTTTGCAATAAGAGTATTTGGTCAAAGATTGGGCAATCAAAATATTTTGCTAAATCGGATTCGAAAATCAACATTTATTTGTTGTTCTAAAGATAAAAATGTTTTTTTTACCGCAGGATCATAGCTGAATGATTAGCAAATTTTCTGATAAGATTGATATTCTAATAAAGCCTTTAAAAACAGGACTATTATACTCTAATTAAGTTCTTGATATTGATCTCAAGTTATTTTTTGTTTAAAATCCATTAAAATTTAAAATTATGATTCCCATGTGAAAAGCTCACATGTAAATAGTCCTCGAAACTAACGAGCCATTCTAAAAAGAAATTCTATCAATACCAAATGAACCTTGCGAAAGCTAAAAGAAAAATAAAAACTCAAGCTCCTAAATCTTCCATTTCAATACTTCAAATCCCTAGGAATAAAAAACAGAAAAATAAAGAAAAACCATCTCCTCTCTTTGGCAATCTCTCCCCATAATAAAGTTCTCATTCTCGATCGTTCTGTGGGACTACTAGAGAGTTTCTCGCCTCGAAATCCGGCGCCTGAAAGTTCACTGACACGCTCGCTTTACTCTCTTTCACTTGCGCTCGCGCGAAACAGAGAGAGAGTGAGCTTCATAGCTGTCGAATATATATTCGGCACAAGGGACGACGCGACGTATATACGAATATATATATATATACATAAACGAGGTTGACTAGGGTCGCGCGCGCGAACAACCGAAGATGAAGGGGAGAGAAAGTGACACGCGGGTAAACGCACTCGTTTGCGTGTTCGGAGATGATGTGTAACAACCGTTTGCCAGTTTAAACTTTCACAAAAGGAGCTTTTCTACTATTTTCAATGAAACATCTTTTTTTATATGTATGTATTTATAGTTTTTTTTTTAATTAACTAACAAGCGAGATCTGTTTATTATTAATAATAAAATTTTTTGAAAAAGGATGCTGAAAGTTACAAAAAATTAGGATAAGCTACAAATGATCTAAGAATTAAATTTTTTTATTGTAAGAAATCAAACATTATACTTGTATACAATTTTTTTAAATATATAAATGAAATGTAACATAATCTTTCTTCAAAAGATACTAATAAATCACGAGGCCGCCCCATCCCCAAAAAGAGGCTAAATAAAACTTTATTTTCAAAGTGTAAATCCTGAAACAATTCATTACACTTAACATCCCTTACAGCTCGTTAAACTTGATAAAACTTTCTCTCGCCCTCAGATGAAAAACCAAATACTCCTTTCCATGTAATCATTTTCTCAACCCAACGATTTTTAGCCCTCTCCTCCCACCTCTCTTTCACCATAAACGTATTTTCACCGTTTATCGAATGCATCGTCCAAAAAAAAGGCAATCGATAAAAAAAAAAAGATCCGCTATGTGCTTCTCACATGAAAAAAATTTCGTCACCCTCTTTTTTTCTCTCTTGCATATATACCCATTCTCTAGCGAGCGAGTGAAAAAAAAAGAAAGCAAAAAAAATCGAATCTGCGCATCCGGTTGTATCCTCACTCTGACCTCTCTTTCATACAGCCCTCCCCCATTAGATTTTAACCCTCTCCAAGAGAGAAAAGAGAGAAGAGTGAAGCGAAGAGAGTGAAGAGGCGAAGGGTAGTAGTATATGTAGCAAAACGGTTCTCTCTGACTGACGAGAGAGTAATGAAAGAGAAAGAGAGAGAGAGGAAGAGAAAGGGAGAGAAAATAGAAGAGGGAGGATGGTATTGATTGCAACCGTGCGCGAGCGCGTAGGTGCAACGGGACGACGACACGGCACATCGATACCTTTTTCCCTACCTTTCTCACTTTCTAGCCTCTTTCACTGTTTAAAGGCATACATAGATGAGAGACAGAGAGCAAGCCAAAAGAAGCTTATATACGAGGCTGTGTAGAAAAAGAAGAGAGAGAAAAAGAGTTAAGTTCTCTAGCAACGCGAGAAGCGTTCGATGCCAACTCGTAACCTAACCTGTACTCCTTAAGTACAAAAATGTGCGTAGAGAAAAGAATGATGAAAGGGCGTTTTTCAGATGCTGGATTGCGGCACCAAATTCATTTTTTATTATTTCAAAAATCAATTCGCTAAATTTATCGAAGTATCCAAAATTCGTTAAAAAAATAAAAAAGCCAGATTTTTAAATTTGAATATTTAAAAATTTTATAAACTTTGAGTAAATTTCTTATATTTTAAGAAATTTCAAAATAAAATCAACAAAACTTGACCAATCGATTTTTGAGATTAAATTAAATTTCTGAATATTTAAGGAAACAAACTTTAATTGTTTCATTCATATTAACACTATTCGAGCTTAATGGAGCAAAGTTAAAAGCTTTTCGATCATACTTAAAAAGTCTAACAGCTGTACTTCAGATTACAATTATTTTCAATGCCGGTTTATTATTTTCTCTATTACAAAAGAAAACTTGAATATTATAATTAAGATTTTTCTCAATACAATCGATAATAATTAAATATTAAAATTTTGATCAACTAATTTATCTGAAACAAAAATGATCAAAGAAAACAATTAGTATAAATAATAAAAATTGCATAAAAAAAGTATATTTATCATTACGCAAAATCATCGACGATAATCAAACGCAAAATCGATTGCGCGCTAAAGATAAATATTATTGAACATTGGAAACGCAGTATCTTTCGTAACCCTGAAACAATGAATATTTGACCTACACTATATTTCACCTCATTCTTTTTCTCCGATAATCCAAAAACAAACCATAAAATAACAATGGCAACGAAAAATTCTTTAAAAATAAAATGATAAAAAGAAAATATTTTTTATTTTAAATTTTAAAAGAAAACAAAAAGAAAAGTCAACAATTAAATTTTCAAATATTACAATCACACACACTTAACGAGTAGGTAGTCCCAACCCCGTTTTCTCTGTTTCCATCCATCCATCCTTCGACTTTACCTCTTTCTTTTCTCTCTCTCTTTGCTTACCATATATTGTATATTGTATGTGTCCTCGTTCCTGACTTGCGCGCTTTGTACGATAGTCGCGCGCGCAAAAGCGACCAAACGAAAGAGCGAGAGAGAAGGAGAGAGAAAGAGAGGATAGTTTTAAGAGAGGGAAAGAGAACTGAATAAGTATCGGCTGGCTTGTTGCAGCGTCTCGGAACCTCCGCATTGTGTATCCGACCAACGTCAAATGCGTACAGTGTCTAATTTTCATTTCTTCATTACATGTACGAAAAATATATTTCTGAAAGAAAATTTTAAATTCAATTGAGAAAAAAAAAATAAAACAAAGTGTATGTCATTATACAAACAATGATTATCGCACAATTATTAAATAAATGATGTTGCAAACTGTAGTTGAGATGCAGCGAAAAAGTGTTAGTCAAACATAAACATTTTTTTTTTAAATCTCATAACAAATAAAAAAAAACAAATATAAAAAAAAATTATGAAAATAACAGAAATGAAGATGTTGTGGCATCGTCCATCCGAGGAAATAATTAAAAAACCAGAAGAACATAGCAAATTGTCGGAGATCGTTCTACAGTTAGTGGGACGAAAAGCTCCGCGTGATCAGCGCTACTGCACCTAATAGCAAAAGACAAGAGTGAGAGAAAGAGAGAGAGAGAGAAACGTGTGCGAACGAAAGAGTGAGAAAGTACAGAGAAGAGAAAGAGAGGAAAAGTGAGCGCACACGTGCTCGCTACACACCAGGCCAAATCAAAACAGAAACAGTGTATCTTGTATATATACATATATATATACATACAATATATAAAATAAAAAACAGAATTTTAAATACGTATAAAATATAATACGTAAGGTAACTTTTTTGAAGAAAAAAATAATCAAATAAGCATGAGGAAGTTTATCGTTTATTTATGAAAAAAGAATGAAGCATATATACCAAAAATAAAGAGGAACACGTTCTTCCGTAAGTGCGTCTTCCTGATTGATTCGAGTGCAAGTAAATAATAAAAAAAAGTTTAAACAGTGCTTCAAATTATAATCAAAGTGGCCAATAGTTACTAAACTTCCATGGACTTTAAATCTAAAAAAAAATATAAAAACCAACTTGTAAAATTTTTAAGTCAGTGTTTTATCTAAGAAGAAGAAAACGTAAAAGAAAAAAGTTAAAAAAAAAAAACTAAAAGAAAAATGGATTGCTGCAATTATGTCCAGCCATATTCAATGGCAGGTCACCATTATTATCATCAAGCGATGGCAGCTGCAGCAGCGGCAGCTCAGCAACATCATCATCATCAGCAACAACAACAACAAGCTGCAGCAGCGGCAGCAGCGCAAGCATATTATTACGACAACGTAAACGCCTATGCTCCATACGGTGCGACGACACATACGACAAACCATCCGGCTACCGGTGCTGCTGCTACTGCTAGCGCAGCCGCGATCGAAGCCGCTAGTGCTAGATACAACTGCAGACTACCACCTGCTTATCCAAATGGTAGGTACATATATGGATATGCATGTACAAGTGTTTAGAAAAGAGAGAGAGAGAGAGAGTTATGCATAGCGCTCAAGCTCTGATCGATGCGCACTTTTGCGCTTCCAAGCCTGTACACACTTGTTTTCAAGCTTGCTCTACTGCATATACGCTATGTACTTTAGGGCTTACGTATTGCGTAGGGAGTCACTTCAAAGGAATTTTTTCTCATTTTTATTTTGTTGTTCTTTTTTTTTTTCATTTTTCAAAGACTCAAAAAAGAAAAAATTTAAATTTTTCATTTGACTTTGGAAAACGTTTAAATTTAGAAAAATTTGCATTATTATTTCACGAAATTAAAATATTAATTCAAAATGTTATGACACTATTTGGATTTATTGTTTTACAAAGAAATCATTATATTAAATTTTTCTTCACTTTTCATTTATCTAATGACCTTTAAAAATTATGAAACTTCTAAATTAAAAAAAAAACACTAAAAGTAGATATATATACATATATTGAATCATTAAAATATAAAGATAATAAATAAATGGTTGATGTTGATATATTAATAATATATAATGATGATATAGCATACTAAAAAATAAAAAAATTTAAATTTTCGTAGAGAGTGATTGTAGGAATGTTTGTGCAAGGGGTGTCTGACTATACCAAGTCCTTTTTCTACTGGTTCCATTCATAATTCCAGTTACAATTTCGCTTCATTCATAAATAGTATTTGTATATTTACATTTCTGATAAATTTTTACATAATTCTAATTTAAGTTTATAATTTATTGTAACTTAATAAATTTTTTTCTGTTATGCGATTTTGAACTTTATTAACTTAATGTTTTGACTGTAGTATTAAGGTAAAAAGTAGTTTACTCGTATCGATTCAACCATAATTGTATTAAAATAAAAAGGGATGTTACTTACATTGATTTTTTTATAACGCGATAAATAACACAATTTTCATTTAACAATATGCATTTAAAATATTAAACTTTTCATAATCTTTATAATTGATTGTCATATAAATTAAAAAATGAATACCATTACCATAAAGTCTTATGAAAATATATTTTTAACAATATTCAATATAAAAAATTTCAAAAATGTGTCTTTGAAAAAAAATTCAATGACATTGCTTACTAATATTTATTCAAAATTGAACAAAAAGATGTTTATTTAGACGTATACAAAAAAAATCTATGTACGTCAATTTAAAATGACAATTGAAAAAATGTCAAAGGTTAAGGCATTGAAATTTTGGACTTCCTCTTCCGAAATAAAAAGGTAATAAAGAAAGATTAAAATGACAATGCCTTTGTACAAACATTCTTTTCAATGTTATTCGTTACTTTTCACGGCTAATTTTAGAGACGCGACAAACTCTTTGGTTGTTAAGATCTATAGATTTTATCCATTTAGCCTGATTACGAAACGTGAGAAGAGGTCAAAATATACTATTCATGCTTGTACTCTTTTTTCCCCCAAATTTATATTAGGAATAAATAAATATTGTTTTGTAATATAATTATAAAATTTCAATAAGATAAAATGTATAATTAGTTTATTAAACAATGAATGTCAATAAAAATAGATCAATAAAGATCAAATGAAAATATAAGCTTATTATACTCGGAGTGAAAAGTAGAATAAAAATACTTTTTGTAATAATTGCAATAATTGTGTCATAAACTTGCTACAAACTGCCATCATGGCCAAAAAATTTCCATACTTTATAGTAAAATTTATTAGAAATACTATAAAAGCTCTTAAGTTTTTAGCAAATTTTACCATCATCTTTTTAACCCTTTCTGAACGGAATTATTATTTCATCATGAAAAGTTCTGATAACCATTTAGCGATGATAAGTGTTCATTTATTAAGCAATTTTTGCGATAAAAAATTTTTTTTTTTTTATTTTTCTTTTCAAGTTTTCTCAGTTTCTATCAAAGATATAATATTTTAGGCCCTCAGTTTGAGATCGGAAATAGTCCACTTCAATCTAATACACATATTTTTTTTACAAAATTTGAAGCCACTTTTGCACAATTTCAAAAAAACAAAAAATGTCAATGTACATTGTAATGTACATTGGTTCTGAAAGGGTTAAAGGAAATCCTTTAAAAAATATTGTAATTGTTATTACAAATTTTTCTGCCATATAAGAATAATAAGTTACTTATCACGATAATTACCACTCAACACGGTCTTCGGATGCACGTAAGCAATGTCATGTTTCTCAATAATTGAGTACTATTTTTTTTTTCTCTCATCCAATTCATTTTCCTCGCCCTAAAGAATGTCATTCATTCTTCTATAATAAAAAAAGAAAACAACATTGTACCTCTTATATTCCGCTCGGCAAGTAGAGTAGTAGGTTAATCTTCTGCTTTCGCTTTATATATTCAAAATTGATTAATTTATAAAAGCTATACATCAAACTCACCGAGTAAACGTGCGAGTGCCGAGGGAAAATTTTCATTGACATGTGTATATCTTTTTAACAACGGTAAACACTCATGTAATTTTGTACTTTATTAATGTATTAGGAGAAAACTTTAAGATTAAAAATTATTTATTTATTGGGATAGTGATGCAATCAATATGTAATTTCTTAAAAGGCATATCCTACCCTATTACAAAATTTATAGTTTTTCTGATATACTTGTTTTTATTTTTAATCACACATAGTATGATAAGGTTTACAATTTTCCAATTTACAATATATTTTATTAAATAAAAAAAAAACCATAGACTTTTTTATAAAGAAATATAGTTTTTTTTAGTTAAAACTAATTTAACTTTTACTATAACTTTCTCAATTGAATTATAAAAAAAAAGTAAATATTGAATTTCCAATATCTATAACGTAATTAGAATTTTATTAGATCTCATTTCAATCAATTTATTTTGACGATCGAAATTTGAATAAAAATTAAAAACATCTTTTATCATCTTCGCATAAAGATTCGACCACTTTTACCAAATAATCTAATACTAATATAGTTATCCGCAGTTTGATTTTTAAAAAAGTAAGAAAAATAAAAAAATCATTCATCAGATTTAGAAAATCTAAGTTCTCAACAAAAATCTCATTGGGGTGTGTAGGATTTACACATAAAAAAGTCTAGACCGCGAAATCTTACCGTCAGTTTGCCTCCGGTGGCCCTCGCTTAAAAAAAAAAAAAAGTAAAAGAGAGTGAGAGGAAAAAAAAAGAAAGAAGGGAGACGAAAGCTGTTTTACCCTCCTTGGTATACATACACAAGCTCAGTACACACACACACATACATGTATACCGCGAAAGAGGAATAGAGAAAGAGGACCCTCTTCATACGAATGTGAGAGAGGGCATTACCCCCTGATTTCGTTTCCATCCCATTCTTTTCTCTTTTCTCTTTTCAACGTCATGATCATCTTGCTTGCTTGCTGGAGAAAAGCTATACAAACTACACTTTTGTAAAAATTCTAAGTGCTATGTTATTTTCAATGTGATGAGAAAATATATATATATACAAAAGATCAGAATCAACTTGTTTAAACAAGAATTTTTTTATTTTA
Source organism: Anastatus disparis (assembly GCA_017163975.1). Classification (NCBI taxonomy): domain Eukaryota; kingdom Metazoa; phylum Arthropoda; class Insecta; order Hymenoptera; family Eupelmidae; genus Anastatus; species Anastatus disparis. The sequence goes on from JAFFSR010000226.1 coordinate 9,349,824, forward strand.
AAAAATTCTACGAAATCATTATTGTTGTATGAATTTATTTCTAGATACTTATGACAAATAAAAATAGTTTGATAAAAATATTGAGAAAAGAAATAAATTTACTTTCTTATGTTATATTTGTATCTAATATTTTTTCTATTAATGGCGATTGTATCCACTTGAGTGCCCTTACATCAATAACAGAGGTTGAATCTTATATTAAATGCCACGTGTGCCGGATAATAAAGTAACTTTAATTTGGGCAAAATTTCATCCGTAATTCTGCTTTGAAGATGCTTTAGGATAAACATTTTTCTTGATCTCAGTATATTAATAAAAGATTATCGTTAATAAATAGGGAAAGAATAAGATATTTCCAATAAATAATAAATTGAATTTTCGTTAAAATTTTCTATTTTCAGACTATGTCTACAATCCAAAAGAAGCTCGTCTTCGCAAAGCAATGCGTGAGCAAAGTCGTGAGCACTCGCGTTCAACAGCTGTTCAACAGCATCATCAGCAGCAGCAACAATCTTCAACGAGTTCCATCCTTACGCCAAATAACAGACTTAGCAACGGTAATAACAATAACAGTCATCAACAACAACAGCAATCATCATCGGTGGGAGCAGGAGTGTCTTCGTTGTCAAGTGGCATTGGAATTAGTAATAATACATCATCTTCGCTAGTTGGTGGTAATGGCAGTAGTAGCTCAAATCGAATGATTGGGGCATGGTTTCCGCTTGGGCACTCTACTGTACCACCAGCATCAGCACCGCCAACAGCAGTAGCAGCAGCAACAGCAGTAACACACCCACAACAACAACCACCACCGGCTACTCATCCGAAGCCCATTCTCTCGCCCAGGGTAACGTTCAAGCCAATCGATACCTACCTACCTACTCTTCTTCTCTCTTACTCTCTTTCCCACCTTTTCTTTCTCTTTCTCTCTGCGCGTACCTTTACTATATCTTCCTCTCTCTCTCTCTCTCTCTCTCGCTCGCTCTCTATTTCATCCCATTTATGTATATATGTATATGTACACGTATGTACGTTACGTATGTGTATACGTGTGGAAGAGAGGAGAGGCCGGCTAGGAACCACGTGACGGCCCGATTGATTTATCTCCAACGGCGAGCGCGAAAATTCCCTCAGAGAGAGAAAGAGAGTATATGTACGTGTGTATGTCGAGGGTTGGGTTCTGACTATGGAAGCCGACATTGGAGACTGCTACTGGATTTTCCTGGATAACGTTCTCTTTTTTACTCTTTTTTACTCTTTTTTTTCAAACAGATAGAACAGACACGCTAGTTGCTTAGGATATAGGTATAGACTGTCAATGATTTAACTTTTAAATTATTCAACTAATCACTTAAGTTTAGAAATTACTATTTTCATCAAATTATTATTGAGCAATTATTTTAAAGCAAAAAACTTAAATTTTTTATATCTTTTGCTTCATTATTTTTCAAATATTTGTCAAACAGTTGATACACCTTGAACATTTTTTTAAGTTTCTAATAATAAACAAACCCAATTCAGTCAGATATCGGCCTTGTAACTGAAAGCGCACTTATTTTATTTTGTACTCTTTGAATGGCTTGATCAATGAAACAAGTTACAAAATATTAATGAAACTTCTCAGTAATTAATACACACATCAAAACATTGCTCCCACATAAACAAGATAATTAGCTTTGATGTTTTTCTAGTATAAATAGTAATAGTAACTTATAAAAAGATAATGAATTTTTATAGGCTTATTCCATTAACACCCTTGTATACTCCATACGTGCATAAAAAAATTACATTTTATCCTTAATATATATTCCCATAAGTTCATACATTACAACACTTATTTCATCTTTTTTACTTATTCCGCTTGTTCATCCTTTGTACTTTTATCAAAGAGGAATAGTTGTGTCAAGTATTTTACGATTATCTTTTTTTTATTATTGTGTATCTCCGTGTGATATATATAGAGCAAAAAAAGGAAGATTTTAACTGAATGAAAAGGGCTTACTTTTAATCAACGCAATTTACGTTATAGCTGCGGTGTATATAATGAAAGCTCTTTTATTAGATGATATACGAATGCAATATTGATATTGATCCTGGATTAATGCACGTTATTTTTTTTTTTTTTATTACATGATGCAAATTTAATCTTGATTATTTGATCATGCGTTTGGTTTTAAATTGCGTTGTGACATAAATTAATTTTTTTTTATCATTATGAAAAGTTTTGAATGAAAAAAAAGAAAGTTTCCTACTGAAACAGATAAATACTTTTCTTATATCAAAGACATTGACCTGATAAATACCAAAGTTGTTTCGAAGACTCTTAAAAAAGCTTTATCTTATGTCTATCGTTTTCATCTCAGTTTTCTTTTGTTTTCGAGATGTCATAAAGACTCCTTTGAAACATTTAGTGAACACTTTTTATTTTCTATTTTATCGTATACAATTAAGAGATTTTGATTTTTAATTTTTTAAATTTCATGCAATTAATTAATAATTGTAATTTTTCATAAAAATTAAAGAAAATTGTTAACAACAATGAATATTTGTTATCTTACAGAATGTTCGCAATTACATTTAAAATCCATTAAAATTAACAGAAAAATTCGATTACACCGTCCACAGGAAATTTTCCTTCCCCTCGGTAGATTCATTCGGCTAACCCCTCTTCTATTAATAGCATGTATATCCCTAGAACCGCACAGGAGGTCCATAGGATCCTATCAACCATTCCTCTTTTCTCTCTTCTGCTTAGTACTAGGAAAATGATTATTTCCTTTTTTAGCCTTGTCAAAGGAAAATTTTATGTTATACGATGATGAAAAATAAATCGATGAGTCATTTTTAGTGACTATTTTCTTAATTAAAACATCAATTATTGTTCTTTTGTAAAATTATTTTGTTTATAAATTGAAAAAAAAAAATTTTTTTATTCTTTTTTTTATTTAAAACAAATTGAAAAGTAATTAAATACAATTTGTTAATATTAAACGTTTTTTAGACTAAAAAATTAATTAAAAATAGTAAATTTCGTATGCTATTTGACATCTTATAAATAAACCTCGAGTTACCTAAGTTTTTGGTAGTATCGAAATTATTTCCTCAATAATTCATTTCTATTACCAACTTATAATAACTTTGTGATTAATCGAGAAACTTGCCAGATTTAATTTTTAAGAAAAAAATAATATCAACATAACAATACATCATCGAATTAACCAAGATCCCTTGATAAACTAGGTGATGGCTGCTCACCACCAACGTAGCCTAGAAAAAACCAAAGACGCGATGAGGAAGCAATTGGAATGTTCTGCTAACAAGCAAAGTTTTCAAGGTAACGGCGTTACCAATACAGCCTATCATCCAACTGATTATCCAAGTACACAAGAAAGCGATTATTGTACAGTTAGCGATTTTAACGAAGGACAAAAGTGGCACCCTTATCAGGTGATTAGTCAATTTTTTTTGTTTTTTACGTCTTAATAAAAACTTTAACCTATCGAGAGAAATATGATAATCGATGTGTACGCATGTTTAGTTATAACCGATGAGAATAGACCCTATATACTCAATGTATAGTGGAATAAAAACGATATATCGATTTTTTCGGTATACAAGAGATGTAGTGTTGCTGTATTACTTCCTTTTTTTAGATGGTCTCGTTTTCCGCCCTTTTTCTAGCAAGCTTTTTTATTTTTTGCTTTTATAAGCTTTAAAAATTTCAAAATTTACCCAATAATATTGAGATTTTTTAAAACTTTTTTTAGACTTATTTTATCAAAGTATATAAATTATGAATTAATTTGTAAAATTAATGAGCCTTATTTAGAAAAAATAAGAAATATCCTATTGTAAGTTAGGGAACTGTCAATGACAATGAGAACATATGTTTCAGAACGGCGTTAATGCGTATCATTCGCGAAATGCTTTGATGTCGAAGATGAACAGCTTGCACAGAGGCATGCAAAGCGCAACTCCCCATCCAGCTTCAGCATGGGGACAATTTTGTAATGTACCTTTTCGTAAGTTACTTTTTATTAATAAAAACAAATTTTAGCTTTAAATATACATTTGTTTTATTTAAAAATACAATTGCTTATATTTTTGTATAATCAACTGTGCTGAATGTAGCAAATATGCTACATTAAATTTTTTTTTGCTCCAATTTTTTATATAATATAAGTAAAATATTACATATTAAATACGTTAGATCAAAATCGACTATTTCCGATTTCGCTATGAGGGCCTAAACAGTTTTAATGCATTAATATCCAAAAAAAACTTTTAAAAAAGAAATAAGTATAAATTGAATAAAAAATCAATCAGTTGAAGGCCAAAACATATTTCTCAAGCGATTTGATCAATAATTTTCATCTTTTTCATAGTCTCAGTTTTAAAGGGTTAAAAATGAAGTTGATTAAACTATAAAATAAAGTATTATTTTATGAATTTATGATTGAATGAAATAAATTTGTTATTTTAAAGAGACCAGCCAAAGCTCAATGATGCGCAGCAACAGGCATATGGTCTATCTGCAAGAGCAACAAAATCAACAAAGCCAACACTGCGGTTATCCGGATGAAATGCAGATGTCTTACGAAGCTAAAATGCAAGATGACCTTGCTCGTAGATTGCACTCGTCTTATTCTCAGGAAGATCAGCAGGTATATAAAGTTTCTTGTTTTGATTTTTTAATATTTTTAAGAAATCAAACGATAAATTTATAAATTTTTATGCAAAAACTAATATATTTTTCATATAAAAGTCTTATTAGTTAACATTTAAAAAAAAAATAAAACTCTATAATTAAATTTCATTCCTCGTTTGAAGTAAATTTAAATTTAGTATTTAATTGACATAGTTTCAAAGACATTTAATTCAATACTGACAAATATATTTAATATTTAACAACAATTAAACAAAAAGAAATAAGTTTTGAATACATAGTTTGCGTAGCACATTTACGCACTAAACTGCGTTTGAAGAAAAAAAGAGAAGTCTCGCTGCATACTAGACTGTATACACGCGAGTATTGATTTTCAACATCCTTAACACATCTCGCAGCAATATTCCCTTGAGTCTGCGTAATTTTTACGCTAATATTTAAGACTTAAGATCAATAAATAGCAGCTTAATAACTTGGGGGAAAAATTCCATTCACTTGGGTTAAATAACTTATTTATATTTGGTTAAATATTGACAATTTTAACTGTGATAAACGAACGCTACTATCTTATGAATTTCAAAACTAATGGAATATTATGTTTTGAAATAAAGTTCAAACAATATAATAAAACGAAAATAATTAAAACCAATTGAGTATACTTTAAAAGATTTAAAAAATAAAAAAAAAAATAATTTCCATGCATTTAAGATGAAGAGTCCACTTACAAATGTACATCTTGGTCAATTGGCGCACGAGGAGCCCAAGTTAAACAATGGCAATAGCCAATCCTCTTGTCAGGAAGATGGTCCAAGGTGGGGTACACCTCGACCATCGTCAGTTTCAAGTTCATCGTGTACAACGGATACACTGTTAGAACGTGAAACCGAACCAGTATCAGCACCGCCAGCAACGCGTCCATTGAATCCCGAAAATACAAAACCATTGCCAGGTTTTCAAGAAGCATTTGGATCAACGGAAATGGGAAGGTTTTCGCGCTCGGAGTTATTTGCAAGTCTCGTTGAAGCTGCAAATGTGAGTAGTAGGTCAGAGGAACAATCAAATTATGAAAGTTGTAACAGTCGAAGATCATCTTCGCCTGAACAATTACAAACTCCTAATTCCTCCTATGGTTACGCCAATAATGGCCATTCTAATGAGCAGATTGTCGAGCAAGTACAGCCGACGATGCCGCGCTGGCATAGTCCTTATGCTGGTGCGATAGGTAGTGAAATTTAAGTCGGAAACAAAAAATAAATTTCTCTGACTGTTTTAGATCTGGCTGTCTATCGATATACTAAGGTTATTCATAGTAATCAGAATAGAAATCAAATTTACACGTTTATTATTTTAGGTTATATTTTTAAATTTTTGTTAAAACTTTGATTATTTTTTATAAGTTTCGAAAATTATTCATTAAATTTATTCAGTATAAATTATAAGTATTATTTACAAAAAAAAATTATTATTTTCTTTTAATGTTTTGCATGAATATTTCGCGGTAGTTTTAAAAATATAGTTCGAATTGCCAATCAGGAACGAAACAATGTCGAACTTTGTTCTTTTATCGTTATATATAATCGTGTAATAAGATTGATGAGAAAATCTTGTCGATATTCTTTAAGAAGATTTGAGATAAATAGCGAAAGTATTAATACGATAGTATAATTGTTAGATTATAAGAAACATTAAAAATTCACGTATACGTGAATATTCTCAAAGTAAACGAAGGAATGGAATAGGAATATCAAATTCATATTTGCAAAAACTTACATGTCAACCGAATTGAAAGTTTTATTGAAATTAAAATTAGGAATTAACGTTTATTATTTAAGTAGATTATTTGATAAATATACTTGGAATTTTTGTAACTGAGTATTAATACTTTCGAGATATTTGTAAATATTTTAAAATATAACTGAAGTTCAGAATTTATCCATCCAGTGCAGAGAAAAAAAAATTATTGTTGTTTTAATGAATAGACTGTGAAGTAATTATTAATATAAAAATAATATTAATATTAATAATAATAATAAATAATAATAACGATAATAGAGAATTTAAAAAATAATGTAGTTAAAAAGAAAATATTGCATTATTATAATACAAACATGTTATATAATTAATATTGTAGTTAGCAATATTATCAAGTATTCCAGACGAAATTTATGTTATTATTTACTTTGAAGTCTATGGAAAGATCCAAAATTGTACAATAATTTTAGCTCTCTTTTTTTTCTCTGTCACTATAAATAAAAACAGATATCCCTTGAATTCTGTGCCATATCGACCTTTTTAAAATCAAACTAGCTACAGGGGCATAAAGAACAAAAACTATTCCAAAATAAAGTCTATAGCCTCCTTTTTTAGATCTTTTAATTGTATTCGTAAATACGATGGAAGATTTGTGGATTTTAGAAATTTATTTATAACGAAGAGTAGTTATATGTAATTGCTATATATAAGAAAAAAAAATTAAAATAATATACTGTTATATGAATTTATTATCAAATTCTTATGATATATATAAATGACATTTATTAATTTAAATATTTAATTGAACTAATTTAAGTTTATTGATACCAATTTTATCATTTTTTTCGAAAAAAATAATGATTTTCATAAATTTTGATTGAAATATTCCTTTGAATGTTTTAAATTTATGTTTGATGATATATAATCTAAATGTTACTTGCGCATACAGGATGACGGTGGGAAAAGAGTTAAAAAAGAAATTCTACATTATTTCGAATTACTGTATTTTTAAGATATACGAGCTATGCTGAAAACGCAAATTATTAAAATTAATTTTTTACTTTAAATTTTAAATATACGCAACGAGAATCAAATGATAATGCCAAAGTCATAACAATCATTAATGAATAATTTAAGTATATTAAAAGCATATTTTACAAAGCAAAGTTCACAAAACATGAAAGGAAAAAAAAGATTTTGTAAATTTTGCTAAACTCTTTTCTCAGCTTCTAAATAAGCAAGCAAAAAAAACGAAAAAAAAATATAAAACAACAGAATAAAAGTTCAACATTATAGTTGTTCCACTTATTCACTCAAAGAAAGTACTTAAAAGGTCAGAGATATTATTGCATTTTTAAAATGTCGAGAAAAAAAATTCGTAGTTACGAATTTGTGTACGTGTTCCTTTATCTTTCCCGCGGAAATAAAAAAGAAAACTATATGTTAAGATATATAAAAAAGCAAGATCGTGCGCTTTAACTAACAAAAAAAGTAAAAAAAAAAAAAATAAAAATGAAGAAAGATATGGGCAAGCGCGTATAACGAAATAAGATGACAAGAGAAATGAATTAAATAAAACGACATGTTTATCTAATCGTTAACATTTCAATTGGTTATCAAAATTGTGCCTTTCGATGGACTGGACATATATATTGATTAAGTATTATTAATTATGTTAATTAAGATGTAAAAAAGGCGATATACGAATATTAATTATGAAAAGAGAGAAAAAAACATTACCATACACCAATATCTTATAATTTTCGCCTTTTAGTGAATAATTATAAATGAATTTTTTCAAATTTTGATTTTTTAGTTATAATTACAATGAATACAAGCCTTATATAAAGAATTTATTCGTCTATTAAGCGTTCTCAGAGTTATACGTATACTTTAAGTGATTATTATTATAATTAATTATTATAGTAAAGACAATCTCTCATTTACAATAAAAAAAAACATTTTAACATTTATATTATGATGATTTTTCAATGAAATTCCCACCGAGGATTATTCAAATGAAATTTGACAAATTATGTGTAATGCTGAAATATATTAAACAATTGAATTTTCAAATATTCGTGTCATTTGTGATTGCATAAGGGATGTTTTTGTAAAATTGTTATGTAAAATTTAGAGTGAAAATTAAAATTCATGTAAGATTTAATTCTGAAAACAAAAATCTCCATTATAATTATTTTTTTGTCAGAAACATACGAAAAATTTAACGGGATCCCTCTTTATAGTTGCATGAAAGATGTGAATAAAATAATACTATACAAAAAAATATATAAAAAAATTAATCATGAAAAAAGTATGATTATAGATTATGCAAGTATATAAGAAAAACGAAAAGAAAAATCAAGAGCCACCGAGCAGACGGGGATTTAAAAAGAGTAAAACAGTCTTAAAAATATAAAAATTTAAAAAAAAATAAAAAAACACAAATTCTACGTGTTAACGATTTTATTATTGTTAATAAGTTATTAATATTTATTACCAAATGATTAAATATGTGATAAAAGATTATATTATATATATATACTTATATAAATATATATATATACATAAAACAGAAAAAAATGAAATTTAGTAGATTTTAGAATAAAACGCGCATAAAGCGGCAAAAAAAATAAGAGCGCGCGAGCGCGTTTCGAACGTCATGTGTACGAGAGGTAAAAAATAAATAAAAAAAAATAAGAGAGAGAATTACTATTATATAGGAATGAGTGACAGATAGAGAGAGATAGTAAAATGGTTCAGGCTTTAAGCTCGAAAATAATTTTCGAGTCCCTTTTCAAATTTATTCAGTCGATTGTGCTTTTGAATAATGAAACAATAAAATTAAATTCAATTGTACCAATCATTTGCAGGTGTATTCCCAATGGGCATTCATAGGGTATATAACAATGACTAAATTTTTGTTTTAAAGATTTGATAATAGAAGAAAAATGATAATCATACAATAGCTTCAATCAAGGCTGTTTAGATAATTAGCTTTGCTTATATAATCTATAATTTTATAATGATTGCAATATTTTGATTCATTTATAGCTACCAGCAGAGCTAATCAAATGATATAACAAAACATAATTATTACTATAACTTTATCAACTTACATTTAGAGTAACTTGATGCGCAAATTATTCAATTAAAAAGCAAAAGCAAACGATTGACTGAATATCTTTTGATACACGAAACGGTCGTAATAACGATATGCGGCAATCTGTATAAAAGAAGTACCTATGTTAAATGTATAAATATTACATAAATAATATATACAAATACACACACACACACGTAGCGTCAAAGATGGTTCATCGATAATTCATGCCGAAACAAAGTAAAAGAAAGAAAGAATAGAAGGAAAAAAATTAAAGTTTAAATGAGATACCTATATATCCTGTACCTATAATGGGACCAAACAATTTCTTTTCTCTTTCTCGCTCGATGCGCGCTTAAATGAAAAATTTTTCCCAATTAGTTTAAATCATACACACCAATTTTAGTTTTTAATTTTCTTTTTTTTCTTATATAATTATTATGAAATCATGCGTCTCGAGCTTTTCTAAAAATTAAGTTTTTAAGGGTTATTTGATGGGAATTGTAACGAAAAATTGAAGAAAAAAGCGTTTAATCTCTTTGTTATATGTGAGTCTGATAAATGTCGAAAATAATTGATGTTCTTTGACGGCAAGAATATAAAAAAAAATATTCAAATAATCCTAATAGAAAAAAGAAAGAAAAATCCAACGTAGCGTGAAAATAAAATCAGAACATAAGTGCATAATATTCCAGAAAAACAAAAAAAAACGGAAAGTCGGAGACTTTAAACAAGTCAAATATGGAATTAATATCAAAATAGCAAATGTTTTTAATTTGCAATTTTAAAGAAAAAAATAACGTAGATGAGTCGCTCGCAAAAAAAGTTATACAAATTATTATCCGTTTCTAAAAATAACAAGACTCAAGACATTATAATCAAAACTTAACATAATACGAATTTATCTTTAGAAAACTTTTTCTATAGTACGAATGAAATAAGAAAAAATAGTAAAGGAAATAAAGGAAATTCTTTAATTGGAAACATATTAATATAACCTGCAGTAGTATTTAGTAAAATGATAAGAAACAATAGCATTTTTAATGGGAATTTTAATCGAAAAAAAAGTTTTTAAATTCATCTTTAAACTGTATACTCTCAAGCATTGATCATAGTAATGTAAAAAAAAAAACGAAAAAAAATTCTACTATTCATATACATATCACTTCAGAAGAATACAAAAGAAAAATAAAGTAAACCCGACTGTTTGTATGCGTCGACAATGATGAAGTGTATGGAAAAAAAAAATAAACAAAAAGAGTCCATTGCCAAATTAGAAAAAAAAGTAATGAATCAAAAGTAAAATCATAATTATATAGACTTAATAATCGATGAAAACAAAGTCAAAGTATAAGTCTAAAAAAGAAATATATATACATCTATATATAAATATATGTATATGTATATATGTTTATATATATAAATATATATATGCGTCGGCTCATCGCAACGTGATGATTATATGAATTACCGAACCAAAAATAAATAAACGTTTGTATAAATAATATTTTTATTTTTTGTCTTTTTTAATTAATTAATTAAATCCTTTTTTTTCATCCTACTCTAGTTGATCCCATCAGATGGCATCCTTAAATCCTATACCGTATTCCCGTACACCTCGTCCATTGATTCATTAAATAAATTGAAAAAAGAAGAACTGAAGAAACAATTAATGACTAAAAGATGTTATTGGATCCAAGAAGTGCCGGTGGTAAAACAAGAGGTATCGGTAAGAATATAGAGTTATTTTATTCGAAAATTATCTATTAAGTTTGACAAATATTTATTTAACGATGTAATCAATTTTTTTTTACTTAGCTAAATAACTAAAAAATGTATAAATATATGAAGTTTTTTATTTTGATTTCCATTTTTAATTGAAATTATTAAAATTGAAGAAAATCAGAAAGTAATAATTTTATATGTAAATTTAACAAAAATTTTTATGATTTAAAAGTGCATAAAAAATTTTACGTTAACTTTACGTTTTCATATGTAAAATTTTAACACAAACATTTTTTATGAGAAAAAATTTTGATTAATTACACAAAATTATGGATGAAGTTATTTTTTTAAATTTTGTATTGCATTAATAAATTTTTGAAAGGAATCATCAAAACTATCAAAATTGTTAAACATTCATTTTTATTTAAAAGCATAAGTCTCGTTCTTCCGTAATAAAAAATAATAATAAATATCTTTTATTTGAATCCTATTTAAAAAAAATCCAAATTTTCCTTCAAAGAATATCAATAATAAATAAAAAAATAATTTATTAAGAGTACGTCATCAAAAGCCGAAGACTATTACAACGGAGCGCAAGAATGGCCGTCAATGGATCGAGGGGCGACGGTAGGCAGTACGCTATACGGATACCATTGCGATTGTGAATGCGTACGCTATGCTCAGCCAATGAGAGATGATCAGCAAGAGGAATGTTTAGATTTACGTTTGCCATCGCGTAAAATTATTAAAAAAGATATTGACCAAGAGTATCCAGATTCGTCAAATTTCATGGACACCAAAGAGTCAAGTTGAAATTTTTTCATTTAAATGAAAATTATCATTCGTTTTATCAAATATTATTTAAGTTTTGTATAATACATAAATAGATTTTAGATACTAATAATTTTTAACAGTTATATTTATGTATTTTATAATGTTAACATTCAAGAAATAGTTTATAACAGCTGAAAATACTATATGCTTTCTAAAATGAATTTTTACTGTTATTGTACAAAATATAATGATCACAACTTATGATCTAATATTAGTAATTCTATTGATATTTTATTCAATAATAATATTCAAGTTATTAAAAAAAAAACAAATTGTTGTAATTTAATTAATTCAACATCTTACTCAATTCAATCGTAAATAATGTTTATTTGAAAGCACTAAAGTTTTGTCAATTAATCATTTTATGCCCCACATTTGCGAATCGAGTTTTAATGAATACATTATATAGCACTGTAAAAGAAGTTTTATGATATCGAGTGATCTTTAAGAATAAAAAAAAGTATTATAAAAACACGTTTTTCGCTGTTGTAAAGATGTCGTCTCGTCTTTTTTATGTCTCATTTAAATGGTGCACGCCATTGCTTCTGTTTGATTCTTCATAACTTCCGGTTTTTTTTTTTAAGCGAGAATAAAACAGTAAAACTTTAATTAAACTTTGTCATTGAACAATGTGTAATAAAACTAGTGTTGAATATAAATAAAAATATGTCAGTATGTACTAAAATACCAAATTTTTTTTATAAAAAAGTAGTTTTTAATAATCTTAAGAGCTGTATATTATTATTATTATCATTATTATTATGACGTTTATAAAACAATTAATTTTTTAATTTTCCTAACTTTTTAATTTCCAATAAAATTGTATAAAAATTAATTTTATAGTTAATTAGATACAAATTTGAATTTCTAATAACCACTGTAATAAAAAAGCATAACCTCAAAAATCATCTACCGATTTTTTATTTCTAAAGATCTATCAAAAAAAATGGAAAAAAGAAAACTACATCTCTGCCGTATATCACAGAGGCCACCGCAAGTGAATCTTTCTAGTCATAAAAACCTTAACCGAGCAAGCGTCGTAACATTAAACATTGATTGAGCTAAGAATTTTTATAACACCAAAAAAAGATCCGTCTGACCCATCTATTAGTTCAAAGTTTTGTATTTTAGCTGCCGCTAAGTTTAAGAAAAAAGGGCTGTCTTTATCTCGGTTTTTCTTTTTTCTTTGGGTTGTTTTTAAAAGGTTGCTGCTAGTGAAGATATTAAGAGTTATCCGACTACTTGTTTGCAGAGGTCTTTATTGGGTTATGGCGAGACGCGTATTAAAAGGTCCTTTTAAATTTTTTATGTTCGATAGAATTGCTACTTTCTATTGTAGTAGCTAAAGGTGTAGAAAATAATGAAATTTATGAGTTTTTTTAGTTTTTCAAATTGAGACATCAGTGTATAGCATAGTACACGTATTGTATATGAGTACTTTGTATGTGTATAAAGTATTACGTTTTTCGTGTACAAAACCATAAACGTTCATATTAAAAATTTTTATTAAATAAAATCATTTTTTATATAATACAATTATAAAAATAAACTTTTAAATTTTATAACACGGATATAATTACCGATTTTTTAAATAAATTCTATTTAATAATAAAATATTTATTAGACTGTTTCTATAAATTTTATCTTCACATCCAGTAAAAATAACAATTAATAATTTTTAGAAAAAAAATTAATAATGAAAATTTGAAAGGATATTAAATAATTTGTATACTATTTCTAGGTAATATTGATTGTATTTCAGTTATAAAACTTATCCTGAAATTAATCACAAGAGAATTGCGTTAAAAACATTAATTTTTATCATAAAAATGCACCGATGAGAAAAAAATCTTTAAAATGACTAAATATTGAAATTTTAAAGCAAAAAATGTTAAAAAAATCATTAAAACTATCTTCATGTAAAAAGTCTTTCTGAGAAATAACATCTCTATTTAGTATAGACAACAAACAGTAAAATACAAGTCAAAAAATCGAGCTCCGGTAACTTTCGAAAATAAAAAAAACTGATTTTCTCCCAGCAGTCTAGAGAATGAAAGAAATGACTCTAGCAAATACAACGGCACTCGTGATGCGCGACTTTTTATTATTAACTGCGAAGCATACGCATATACTCAAACTAAAACTCTGGCCTCTACAATGTTCTTTTCAAATAAAGCTACAAGATGTACGTATATAGTATAACTTTTGTGTTGATTTTTCTCATTATTACTTTCAGCACCCTGAAAGGGGCAAGGATATTTCGGTCCGTCTATACAATACTAACCGTTTTGTTTAAAACGAACAGACTATGCTCGGACAATTGTATTGCCATATACTTTTTTAATGTTTCAGTTATTTAAAGAAAGTTTACTGTTTAAAAAAATTTTTTTTATTATGTGACCTTTTCAACATAAATATTGATTTTCAGATTTAGAAGACTGTAGAATTTTATTTTAAATGAAACTAGATCTTCGGGTTCTATCGGCATCTTTAAATTTATAATTTTGTTTTTTTTAGATAATATTAATTATAATAATACATTGAAAGTAATATATTATTAAAAATTATAATAATTTATAATAACGATTTCACAGACTGCCATTATGACTAAAAATTGCCCTAATGTATGGTGAAATTTCATAGTAGAAAAAAATTTATAATTTTCTATTTATTCTAGAAAAGTTCACCATCTAACAGTCTGCGAAAACATTACTGTAAACTATTAGAATTTTTACGAGAACATTTTTTTAGTGTAATAACAATATTGACAATTAGTTTGATACTTGCGTATTGATCCACACTTATGCCGTTCTTTGGCTTTAATTCATTTGTATTTACTTCATTCATAGTTACTTTATACGTTTTTCATGAATATTTCTACAGATTAGTAGAGTAAATCTGTCTAGTTTGTCTATTGATTATTAAATAAATTGTTTGTTATATTGTTATAATTTACTGTGTTACGTTAATCGTAACTTTTATTTATAACTACATGATTGTAATCATGTAATGCGTTTTTGCAACTTAATATTGTAAATGTTGGAAAAAATGAAAAAAATTTGGAATAGTTTTGTAAAAAAACTTGATAACCCATTGAATTTCATTAAATAAATTAATTAATGTAGAATATTTTTTTTACAACATACAAAAAATACTTCCATTTTATGTAATACCTTAGAAATATTATAAAAAAAATATAGACTTACTTTAAAAATTTTGGAGATTTATAACTTTCTACTGAAATTGCGAAAATGAATTTTCGTCATTATTATTTCTCAATTATTTCTTCAATAAATCACATTATTTTGTTATCTTCAATTTGGCAAAAAATAAATTGCACATAAAACCTAATCTTCTCAAGAACCAAAGAAATACACAAGCTAGAATAAACTGTACAATCAAAATAATAT
Organism: Anastatus disparis; assembly: GCA_017163975.1. Classification (NCBI taxonomy): domain Eukaryota; kingdom Metazoa; phylum Arthropoda; class Insecta; order Hymenoptera; family Eupelmidae; genus Anastatus; species Anastatus disparis. Next base: position 9,365,314 of record JAFFSR010000226.1, read on the forward strand.
TTTTCTAAATCATCACAATAAATAATTTTTTATAATGTAATATCGATATCTTTGATTTATCATTGAAAAATAGAACAAAAATTTGAACATGAAAAAAAAAAACACTTGATAAACCATTGCGTCAAAATCGTTGTCACCGAAATCACCAAACTGCCCGACTCGCGGAAAATCGACGAAAAATCGCGGCTCTAGTATACTGGTAGTATCCAAAATTTTTTTTCCGCGTATTCACATAGCTTGGTCCCTAGTGTTTGTCAAACGGCCCAAGTAGGCGTGGTCAGAACCATCCTAACTTTTCCCTCATTGGTATTTCAGACATAACAATACTCGTCCCACCTTGGCATCAAATGGGCCTAAATCCAATGAACGTAAGCTTATAAACTCGCGAAGAAGCTTAACCAATGATAAAACATTAAAGTACGAACCATCGTTGAAAAACACACGTTAATTAGGTAGCAATTAGCAGCGAGTAGCGAGGTTTGGTCAGTTGTTGTACGAGTAGGATATCGTAAGCAGTGTGTCAGATCTTGTACAGGCTGGGGCTTCTTCTTCTTCGCCAGCTAGTGTGAAATATCGCGCCCTGGTGTTAGCAACAAACCAAGTGCATCAAGACCAAGTCAATCGTATTCTTTCTTTTCTCTCTCTCTCTCTCTCTCTCTCTCTCTCTTCTCTTATCTATAAATCTTTCTATCTTTTTCCTTCTCTCTTTCTCGCTCTTTTTTCTCGCGATTGATATATAAGTGGCTAAGAATAAGGTGTATGTGTACCGGTGTGTTTGTGTGAAATTAACGCGAAAAAAAGGCGTCTGATCTGCTTAAAAAAAAAGAAGAAAAAAAAAATATAAACGATGATGATGCTCGTGTGTCTGGCTACCGGATTTCTTTTTCTCTCAAACTGATAATTGAAGAATCTATCGCGGAAAAAGAGAGAAAGATAAGAAGAGACGATTCAAAGGTTTATTCAATAAACCTATTGGTACCGATTTACTACTGGTAGGGAGAAAATACAAAAATGTCGGATTTCAATTGACAGTGTAGAATTGTTAGACGCAATAATGATTTGTTGAAATATGGATTTAGTTTATAATAAAAATTTAATAAATATTTCAAATGACTTGCTAATTTGTTAACGGTAAAAATTAGAGCTGAGGAAGTATTCGGCCGCAATATTTTTGGAATGCTTTTTTTTTACTTAAATTATTAATGTTAAAATCATTGAAAATCTAATTGTATGGATTTTAATATAAATTATTGAAAGTTATCAAAATGCGTGGGTACTTTTCTTTTTTACATTACAATTTGTACATTCTAAAATTTTCATTAATTTTAATAATAAACAAACTAAATAAAAAAAAGGGTTCGAAAAGTATTGCGATCTATTTCTCCAACTCAAATAAAATTCTAACAATTCAAAAAAAATGATATTAATTATTTTATTATTCTTATCTATAAATAGAAATAAATTTCCAAAATCTAACAATGACTGAAAAAAATCGCTAAAATTTAACTCTAATTTTACATTTATAAAAATTGACTAGATTTCAATGCGCCCAAAATTCCAACAAATCATATTTGACTTCAATGATTACACACTTCAAAACCATGGGATTTACATAAAAAATAATTAATAATTTAATCTCAAATTAAAGAAAAAAAATGCAAACAATTGCATCAAGTGTACCCTGTCAAGATGATACTCCACAAGGCTTATGCCGAACAGATCGCGATAAGGATCGACAAGATTTGCAACCGATTAACGATGAGCGTGATGATCGAATAGCCGAGTGCGACGGTAACAATGCAAACGATCAGGGTTTGTCACTAGCACTCGAAGATCGCGATTTATGGACACGATTTCAATGTATTACTAACGAAATGATTGTTACTAAAAATGGAAGGTAAGAATGTATTTTTGTTAATAATCATACTTTTTTTTATTTCTTTATTTTGAAATTTAATGTACAAGTTTTTTAAATATTCATAATAGTTTCGAGAGTATGAAAATTTTTTTAATAATTATCTTTTTTTCAACTAATTAATCTGAGATTTCATATAAAAAATTTTTTTAACATCCGTAATAATTTTGGGGATATGAAAATTTTTATTAACTTTTTGGTATCAAAAGATATTTTAAACATACAATAAATATTAATATTCCACAATAAGAGCTTTTTCTGTCTTCCTTTTACTTTTACAATATCAAACATAAAATTTTTAAACTTTATTTAGGCGCGTCGGTAGATCAAACGTTTACATTTAAAGATTTCAATCAATGAATTAATTCAAAATTAAATGACCAATAAAACTCAAAAATCTTATCTATCCTGAATTGATAATCCATGAAAGAACTTGCTGCTCGAACAACAATAAAATTTAAAAAATAAAAAAAGAAAAAGTCCAACTAAATAAAAAGCATAGTAGTATTTCTTAAAGAAAAAAAAACGCATATTACAAGCACAGAAATAGTAAACCTTATGGAAACGACAGAAGCATAATATCCTCGCAACATCGACCTAATATCTTTTATACATGTTTAAAAACTAAAAAGAAAAATAAAAAAAGAAGAAAAAAATAAAATAATAGATGTGCAGCAATAAAGTTTTACAACACGGCGGCATCTTAAAACACATCTCTGATCCGTGCACGCGTCCATTTTTACCTGTAGCTTCTCTTTAGCCGCTGCTGCTGCCGGTCTTTCTTATCTTTTGCGCCCGTGCGTGAACAGTTTCTTTGAGAAATAAAAAGAATACAGTATTAATGTATGTATAAGATGCTTGATTGCCAAGCTGGAATATATATAGCTTTGAGCTTTTGAAACAATGAATTTATGCGTAATTTTTAGTCAATGAATTTAGCTAAAATTTAATTTTTAATTCTTTATTTTGATTTGAGAGTTCTTTCTTTAATAGTTTATTTTTTTATAAAATCTCTTTGAAATTTAAATATGTATAGAAATTTAATGCAAAGTGGATATTTGAAATAATATTTCATATTTTTAAGTATTATTTTTTAATTATCTAATTTCAAGAGTTCATACTATAAATAATTCTGTAATATTTGTAAAAAGGTCATATCCTTAATAGCATTAAATATCAAATTTTTTATGAGACATTTAAACGACGCACATATACAACATCGGAGCAATATAATGATTTAAATATTTGACAAATAATGTTGGTGTTATTTTAATTTTTCAGACGGATGTTCCCGGTTGTAAAAGTTGTCGCTAGAGGATTAGAACCAGCAGCCATGTATACGCTGCTTCTTGAATTCGTACAAATCGATCCGCACAGGTAAAATTTTATGCTTTATAAATTATTTTTTACTTGGATTTAAAATTCTTTTTTTTTAATTTAAATAAATTATTGATTTTTTCAAATAATTCAACACTTCCATTTTTATATTAACTCTTATTTATGATTATTCTATGAATGGGAAGTATGACAATATTAGTTGCGATTGTGCAATTGTAACGTGACATTGAAAAAAAACTATGTTAACACTATTGTTATAACTATAGTAATTATAAATAGGTACAAGTTATTTTTAATCTTTCTTCTACTACGTCGTTTAATCAGACAACTAAATTTTTATTATAAAAATAATCTCATAAATATATTTAATTAATTAATTGAAATTTTTCCTATATTTTCCTTACTAAAACAATTCAATTAATCTTGTTATAAATATTCATCCATAAAAAAGTTTATAAAATTTTAAAAAAGAATTGTTGTGTAAAATAAAGGATAATTCACTTATCGCAGGTGGAAATACGTTAACGGCGAATGGGTCCCTGGGGGTAAAGCAGAAGTCGCACCACCAAATCCAATTTATATCCACCCTGAAAGTCCGAATTTTGGAGCGCACTGGATGAAAGAAGCCGTATCTTTTGCTAAAGTTAAACTCACAAATAAATCCAATGGTAATGGACAAATAATGCTCAACTCTTTGCACAAGTATGAGCCTCGTGTTCATCTTGTTCGCGTTGGGGCTGAAGAACAGAGAACGGTAAGTTGAAATTTTTCTTTTTTACCAAAAGTTTATTATTTTTAATAAAAAAATTTTCATTTTTTTTACATATTTTTTGAAAATTTTCATAAATTTCCTTTTGATTTTAAAAAATTTAAATTCATGCAAACTATTATTATTTTAACTGTTTCCAATTTAATAACCAAGTGAAAAAAATACGAAATTAAATTCCAAATTTATAAATTTTATGGTACTATTTAAATTTATGGCATTATTTTTAGAAATTTTTTCTAAAAATGTTTTTGCTAAAATTAGACATTTTACGAAAATTAGCATATTAGAACTATAAATATAAGTGAGCATATCAAAAGAATATTAATAAAACTTATTTGATATTGTATAATTCTTTAAAGAATAATTTACTCATTACACAACTCAGTACACGATAATATATTTTTTTTTAAATTTTATTTAACGTCGCTGTATTTATGCGATCATTGAGATGATAATTAGCGACAGAGGTTTTAAGTAGTTCGTGAACTTCAGCACATGTAGCGAGTACAGTGGTGCTTGTATCAATCAGCTGAGAGCGGGATTCGAACTCGGAACCTCGAGATTATGAATCCATCACTCTACCGAATGTGCCACTGACGACCTCAGACATTAAAACTCTTTTACATACCCATTTATTTTTATATTTATTAACAAAATTATCATTGTTCTAGCTAAATAAAAGATTGGTATTGATTAATAAATATTCAATTCTTAGATTGTTTTTGAAGTTTAATTTTAAAAAATTTGAAAATTAAAAAAATGATTTTAAATATTATCAATAAAAGAAAAACTGATTCTTAGAACAAAAGTTATTATTTTTTACAAAACACAAATTTTTAGCACCACCTCGAGAAGTGTTTTAGTTTTTCCATATACCGAATATTCGCCGGAACGAATAAAAAATTCAGCTGTCTGGAAATATGATGTAGAAAAAAATAAAGTGTTTGGAGCAAAAGTAAAAAAAAGATTTTTAAGAGAAAGTTATTTTTGCGACAGGTTCTCACATATAGGTTTCCAGAAACGCAGTTTATTGCAGTGACGGCATACCAGAACGAGGAAGTGACTAGTCTAAAAATCAAGTACAATCCGTTCGCTAAAGCTTTTTTAGATGCCAAGGAACGTCCAACTGACTCTCAGTCGTATCCTCAATGTAAATATAATAAATATTTTTTTTTATACGCTCAGTTTTGTCAACGATACGTAAAACCTTTATTTCTCGAAAAGAAATTAATTTACATGTTAATAGATGTTTTTTAAACTCTTACACCTCAAGATATTTCTTGGTGTGGATGTACTCATCTTATAGTCAGAAAAATTAATACGTACATTGAAAATTTTTTATGCTTTTGATTTGCTTAATGATTTATTAGTTCATAGAAGTAAATTTGCATTTTTCAATTTATACTACATTTTTTAAGAATATTTTCATGAAATCACTGATAAATTTTATGAATATATACTTATTCTTCATCATTTGTAATACGAAAATTAAAAAATAAAATTAACTTTTATTCATGCAATATATAAAAATTAATTAATTATATATTGCATTCAAATTTTATAAAATCCTTTTGAAAAGCATAACTTTTATATTAAAAATAAAGATTTTAATTTATTTTATTTTCATTATTTTGATAATGTTATTAAATTTTTGTACATACAAAAAATAAAATTTTAAAACTTTAGAACATGATATAAAAAATGATACTATAACACTATGAAAAAAAAAACAAATAATTTTGAAGATAGCGGAGCGTGGTTTTTACCCCAGCCAGCGATGAATTACGATTACGGTCCGGGTATCGCAGTTGCTCAAAGTCAAGCGTCAAGTGTTGCGACGGGTAGTTTGTCATCGCCGTGCAGTATTTCCTCTTCTGGCCACAAAGGCACTTGCAGACCAGCACCCTATACTCTTAGACATAAATATATCCAGGAAGGTGGGTCTTGATGTTTTATTTAAAATTTAACTTGACGCCACGTTAATTTATTCTTTTATTTATTTAAATATTTATTTGGTACAGTAAAGTTTCTTTTTTCATGAATTTAAAGACGAATGTAAATGAGAAAAATTTTCATTATTATATAAAGTATACTTTAAAATAATATGAGTATTTTTTTTTATTATTCGTTTAAAAAAATTAGATATAATTTCAATTCATGAATAAAAGTATTATTTCTTATTTTCATAAATTTCTATTTGCTTGACTTAATTCTTTAAATCTTTTTTTAAAAATGTAATATACAAAATTTCAAAGTACAAAGTTATAAAATAAGAAAAAAAGACGTATTCAATCAAATTTTGCGTTTACAATTGCTTTAGTCTCCAAAGAAAATAAATTCCTAGCACTTTAATGAAATAAATATCTTATAATAATTCTGAAACTATGAAAAATAAATTTAAAAATTTCCTAGAACAACACGTAGATCCATACGGACCAGTACCTCTACTTCACTCAAGCGCGTACGTAAGTGGTTGGTCGCCACGTAGTCCAGATCATCAGCAGCAACAGCAACAGCTTTCAGTACTTCAACCAGCACCGATAAATCAAGACTGGCCATCGTCACCGTCACCATCTCCAACGTCGCTTTCTGTAACTTCACCCTATCAAAGTCTTAATCACCATCGAGTCGTAACGAGCAATTGTACAACCACGAGTTTATCGTCAAGCCCATCGTTGTATCCTGGAAATCCTCAAGATCAATGCGAGCAACAGCAACAACAACCTTCGGGATGGTTACATCCAACTGTATCCGAACAGATACAGCAGCACCAACAGCAACAGTCATATTTGAATCTCAATCTACATCTTCATCATCAGATTTCTTATACGGTAAAAATTTAAATATTTTTTATAAAATATCTAAACTTAAATTGGAAATTAATAATTATATGATTGTACGATAGAATGGATCATCTCTACAGCAACCAATTCACCCTCAAGATTCTCCGATTGGTCAGCCACAAGATTACCCCGAGTATCATCATCATCACCATCATCATCATGAAGCGCAGCAGGCTCATCTGCAAATGCAACAATTACACCATCATCATCACCATATTCATCCAGGAGATGCAGAAGAAATTAATTACGATACAAAGGAAGGAATAACGCACCATCATTTGAATACGGCTTATGATGCTAGAGATGAAGAAGCGGATACTGGTAGACCAGAACATACGGTAACTGTAGATTTCTGTTATATATTTATATTTTGAAAATATTTCTTATTAAAAAATCTCAAATGAGATCTCAAGTCAAAATGTTTTAGAAAATTAAAAATTTTAAACAATTTAAACTGATTTTTCAAAAATTTTCTACATTTTAATTTTTGAAAAATAATTTCTAATCAACTGAAAATAATTCAAAACATGCAAAAATAAAAAAAATATCAGATAAGATTTTTTAATAGTGTTATATGATTTTACTTCTATTAATCGTATTCAAAACACAATTTATGTAATACAGGTACAAGTTGACCGAAGATTCGTTGCCTCTAATGCTGTGATCGAGCATCATCGTCAGGCACAACCTCAACAAGAAGAAACAATAGAAGATCAGCAACAGCAGACTCAACAGACATGGACACCTTTAACGCCACCGCCTCCACCGCAGACCACGGCTATTTGATGATGATTTCTATATTTTGTTTCTTTTAGAAAATTTTCTATTAAATATAAATTTTATTATAAATTTACATTGAAAAATTTCTTTTTTAAACTATATAATTCAATTAAATTTTTCACGTTATTGTGAACATTCAATTTATAAAATGACGAGATGTACGCAAAAAATGCATTTATGAGGACTTTGAATTCAATTAGAAAACATTTCAAAGTAAAATTTATTTAGTGCTGAAAAATAAACTTATATGGTATTTTTATAATTTAATTAAAATCCAATCTAAAGTTAAAAAAAATAAATGTGCTCATACTGTTTTGGCATTAAATATTTATATTATAGTAGGAATACTACAAAATATTACAACAGAGTGGTAACTTTTTAAAATTCTCAATTAATACGTTGGAATTCGTAAATAATGCTATTATAAAATAAAAATTAAATATTGTATATTTATTACATTTATCACTTCCAATTTATTACGAAAGTTGAGACTATGAATAGTTTCTTTAAGCTTATTAGTATTTTGATTTTATATTATTTTAAGTCTTATTTTAAATTAAAATCATTCCGTCCATTTGAAAGAAAATAGCATTGTATTTTTCTTTAATATTATTAGCGTATAGAAATCATTATAAGAAGTGTAAATACTTGTACCTTTGAAGCAATTAAAAATTTAAACTATTTAATCACCATATGGCTAATCATTTTCTACCTTACCATCATTTAGTTTTTAACGATATTTTAATTTCTACCTTACCAACATATATTACGTAAAAAAATTAATTGCGCCAAATTGTGAGGTTACCTATACTGTAGTTTAAGCGTTGTGTTGATTTTTGTTCTGAATGTGATATACCGTTGTTATTGTTTACAAAATCAAATATAACTTAATAGTATTCAAATTAATTGATTTTTAAATTCTTAATATTCATTTGTATAATTAGTAAAATTATAAATTAAAAAGTTTATTGAGTTATTAAATGATTGATTGGTAAAGAAAATGGCAACAAACGCAGACAATAATATTATTGACACTTCAAATGATGAAATTGATGAGCAGATTCGCGAAAGAATTGCAAAAAATAAAGAAAGAGCTTTATTACTGAGAAAAGCTAAAGTTGTCTCACATCCATATGCAAAACCGTAAGTTTTATCTTATTTATAAAAATTTAAATATTACTCAATGATTTTCAACATAATTTTATCATTCTGATTATTTGTTTTTGAATTTTGATTAATTCAGGGACAATGAAAATGGTGTTCAAGGAAAAGTTATCAAAGTTCAAGGACAAAGAGTTATCGATAGTGGAGCTGGTTTCCTTATCGAAGAAAATGATGAACTCGAAGCTGCTATGGTATAAAATTTATTATTACATTAATTTATTCATTTAAAATAAAATGAATTCAAATACTATTTTTTTAAATTTTAGTGTAATATTGCTGCAGAACCAGCACCAATAGTTAGTAAATTACCTGTATGTATGGAATGCAAAGAAGAATTTAAAGATTCGTATCTTCTTCAAAAGTTTGATTATCTTGTATGTGATAAATGCAGGTTTGTTATTTTTTTTAAATATAAATAAAAAATTCAATTTTTGATATTTTTAAATTTTATTTATTTACAAAATTTTATATTTCTAGGGATAACGATGATAAACATTCCTTAATAACTAGAACTGAAGCTAAACAAGAATATCTTTTAAAAGATTGCGACCTCGACAAAAGAGAGCCACCTCTTAAGTATATATTGCGCAAGAATCCGCATAATGTTCGTTGGGGCGAAATGAAACTTTACCTTCAAATTCAAATTGAAGAAAGGGCTCTTCAAGTATGGGGTTCCGAGGAAGCACTTTTAGAAGAGCGCGAAAAACGCGATGAGAAACGTCAAGAAACTAAAGTAAAAAAATTCAACAAAAAAGTTAAACAACTACGAATGGAAGTGAGAAGTTCACTTTATGACAAAACAAAGAAAGCTTCTCATACTCACAAATTTGGTGAAGATACTTATAATGAAGAGGATGATACGTATACACATACTTGTGTTACATGTGGATTTGAAGAGACTTATGAAAAAATGTAAATCTAGATTATTTTTTCTTGTAAATTATTTAATTTCATCATAATGTAAATTTTTCAATATGCCAGAAACCTCATACGCATGTTAAAGTAACATATATTATAAGATTTTTTTACACTTAAATTATATTATATAACATAAAAAAATCACTCTTGTTTTTATTTATTTAACCTTTAAACTTATCATACGCAATTAATAATTTATTAATTCTAGAAAAAGTTCAAAGAGATTTTAAATCATTGAAACAATAAAAATTAGTCGCATTATGTTTCAATGCAAACGCTTTACATGTATTTTACATTAATTTTTTTTGTTTCTAATGAAACAATCAACAATAGTTTACATATTTTATTTTCTTTTAATCTAAACGCTCGTTGCATACTAAATTTTGCAAACATTGCACTTTTATCAAATTTTTAACTATAAACACTTTCAAGCAGTTACATCAAGTTATTTGTCAAGTTAAAAAAGTTGGCAAGTCTAGAAAACTTTTTTTAAATTTAAATCTTTTCTTTCTATGCAATCATAAATAAGACGTTTAGTTAATTCAATAATGATTTATTTAATAGCAAATTGCATTAATGCAATCTTAAGAATAGGCATGCATACTTTTAAAATATAAAATAAATTACATATCTAATTATCAACTAAATTTGTAAATAATAGATTAAAAATATCAGTTGATACAACTGTAATTACTAATTACAATATAATTAGCAAATCAGTATGTAATTTAAATATTTTTAGGAGTATGCATGATGCGTTGGGAATTAATTGATTATTTTCCTATCTAATACTTCATTAACAGCATTAACAAAACTGCAAAGATGCATAAAAATGTCAGACTTTGGCGATACCTGCTTCTTTCACATAATTTTTTTATACACCATACATCAACAACATTTAAAAAAAAATCACGATTGTTCATTGATCTTGCATACTTTAAGAAAATAAGCTGGAAGACTTGTGTTCTAAAATGAAGTACTTACAAGGAGAGTGCATTGCATTTGGGTCTTGGATTTTCTTCTAGCTTTGGGATCTTTTTTCTTACATAAAATTATGAAAAAAGCCGCGTCCATTCGGTCCAACGCTCGATTTTTTCCGAGTTATGAGCAGTTTTGTCTGTTTTGTTAAAAAAATTGCATCTGCTTTATGATTTTACAGTTTTCGAACTAATTATTCTAGAAGGTTTTTACTGATTGCATATTAAAGTTGAGACTAAAACCTTTCGATAAAAAAAAAAACGCGTCCAAAAAGCTCTAGTTGTTAAAAACTTATGAAGGAATGAAAATTGAAATGAATTTGTGACTAAAATGTTGCATTTATTTTCTATGCATTTTTTGAGCTAAATATTTGCGCTATTTTTATTCGCCCATAACTTTTTAATGACTTGAGCTTTTTGGACACGTTTTTTTTTTAATCGAAAGGTTTTAATCTCAACTTTAATATGCAATCAGTAAAAACCTTCTAGAATGAGTAGTTCAAAAACTGTAAAATTATAAAGCAGATGCAATTTTTTCAACAAAACAGACAAAACTGCTCATAACTCGGGAAAAATCGAGCGTTGGACCGAATGGACGCGGCTTTTTTCATGATTTTATGTAAGAAAAAAGATCCCAAAGCTAGAAGAAAATCCAAGACCCAAATGCAATGCACTCTCCTTGTTAGTTCTTTTCTTTTTTATTATTGTTCGAGTCAATCGTCAAGTCTTATCTTCATTGATTCGTTCTCTTCTTAGTAATCAAACAAAATGATCACTAATTAATGGCAATCACAAAAAAAACACAAAAATGTATTAAATAATTATCGCTACGAGCCGTTGCTGGCTTTTGTACAGGATGGTTGAATGGCAGGTATTACGCTTGGCACGGTCAAATTTATACCCTGCGGTCGTCTTGGCATGATCGATGAACTTATCGGATTACTCACTGTTGTTGATGATCTGAAACAAAAAATTTTTACATAAGATTAATATAAATTATTCAATTCTACTTTATTTTTGTATGACTATAAAAAAATATTACAGATTTTGGGCAGTAAAATCTAAATTTACATGGCTTTGAAAATCTAAACTTGAATCAATATTCATTTGAATTATATCAAATCAATTTAATAATTACATCATACAGCACAAAGTTATGTGAAAATATAAGAATGATCCTTATCATTTCCAATGACTTGATAGTTTCAAGATCGTGCTTTGACTTTTTGTTGCGATAATACGGAACGATATATTCAAAAACTCAAAATCACATTTTAGAATTTATTTTAAAAAATATCAAACAAGTTTAAAAATTGATTTTTCAAATTTTAATTAAGACCCAATTTTTTACTTTTTTTAAGTAAGTTAAACAACTGTTTGGCGTGCTCTATTTATTAACAGAGACATAGCTCGTATAAAGCCAGACTTTTGTATTTAGGCTATTTTAAGACTTTCAAAGCTGTGTAACTTTTTATATCAAGTTTTAAGAAAAGTTATGTGCCACAAAAATTTTTAAATATTAACTTTAAAAAAAAACGACAAGAAATATTTTTTTAATTAAAATAAACCAATTTTTAAAAAATATTTCGTTATGAATTGAAAATTTTTTTTTTTTAATTTATTTAAATAATTGCATTTTTAATAAATATTATACTTAGATGCTATATAAGTTGTAAACTAGAATACTATAAAAAAAACGCTTTGAAGTTTATATTTTTAATGGACATAGAAAAATATTCAGCTATCGAACGCTTCTAATATCTGTTACTATTACATTCAATAAATGAATAATAAAAAAATAATAAATTTAATAATAATTTATTAAACAAATAAAATAAATAAAATACGATAAAATAAATATAAAAAAAAAATTTTAAAAAAAATGCGCCCAACGTGGGGCTCGAACCCACGACCCTGAGATTAAGAGTCTCATGCTCTACCGACTGAGCTAGCCGGGCAACTGAGGCATCCGGGCTCTTTACATCGTTAAAAGGCAAAAAAAAAATTCTACTTATTAAAAAAAAAACCTATTTTTGCTAATTTTAATGAATTTTTCAAATTAAACTTTTTTTATAATAAAAAATTGTGCTGTAATACTTTGTAAAATTATGCATCATACATATTTATATATACACTGAGAGAAAAATCATGTTATTATTCCATGAAATTTCAAGTGATCATTACATGATATTTTTTCACCGAATATTATCGAAGAAACAAGTGATTTTTCGATGATATTCATGTTTTTAATAAATGGCGATGCATCATGTTAAAATTACTTGAGACCCACGGGATTTTCACGTGGCACTCAAGTGAATTCATCGGTGGTGCGGCCGACTCAGTAGCACAGGCTTTGAAAGGAGATAGAGAGGGGGAGAGAGAGAGAGAAACAAAGTAACTAAAGGGCTTCGCTAATAAAAATCGACAGGAAAATGAACCCCCACTCTACTCGCACAGTATGTGTATTCTAACTGACTGCTGCTACGAAAATACACTTATATTCTTTATGGTGGCCCTACCACCATCGAATTCACTTGAGTTCCACGTGAAAATCCCGTGAGCGTCCAAGGAATAATATCATGGCGCCTATAGTATTTTAAGTTAGAATCAATTGACGTTAAATTAACTTGATCTCATGAGAACTTTACATAAATAATCATATAATTTTAACGTGTTAAATTTATCACGAGAAAATAATATGATTTTTCTCTCCGTGTATATATATATATGATTCAAATAGAAAAACTTTATCACATAATAATAATAAATTGTTAATAAAAAAAATTGTATTACGTTCCAATCCAGAAATTTCATTAGCATGATTTTTAGCAAATAAAAAAAAATTTTTTTTTTTATCATTTAAAGTTAATTATCTATTGAATGATATGACGTCATGTATGCCGATTAAATATGACGTTCATTATTGACTTTATGTAAAAAATCTTTATTTTCTAGTTTTCAAGACTATCGTAGATATAACATTTTTAAGAATATGTTAAAAAAGACTGATTAATAAGTCAAAATAAATTACGTAAATTACTTTATTTTTAAGTCATTTTATCATTAAAACATTTCGATAACTTCATCGCTTCTATACGTAATATGGTTAATACGATTTCATAATACGAACGATAACATTATACGTTCGTTGTAGATCTAAAGATAGTAACAATCTAGCTACCGAAACGTCAATGTAATAAAGTGATTTTTAAAAATTAAAAAATTACAGTAATTTATTTTATTCTGTTAACTAGTCATTTTAAACAGGAATTGAATAATTTTTTTATAAATTTTCATAAAAAATAAAAATTATGAATATTTATAAAAATTCTTTTCATACTCTATTATTAGAAATGTATTATAATTCCAACGTTACCTATTGTGCCTAAGATGACTCTTAACTAAATGTCCGGCTGTAAGTGCAGCCATAAGCGAAAGTTCGCCAGCAAGCACAGTTGCACAAACGATACGTGCAAGCTTGTTAGCATTTTGACCAGGTTCTTCTGTATGTGCGCCTTTAACACCAAGCATTGCAAGGCAAGCGCCTTGAGCAGGTAAACCAGTACCTCCACCGACTGTGCCTATTTCGATACTTGGCATCGTACACGAGACATATAAATCGTTACCATCTGGGCCCCATGGTTCCATTAGAGTCATGCAATTACTACTGCCAACGTTTTGTGCTGGATCCTAAAATTAAAAATTAAAAATTTTTTTATTTAATAATTCAATATTTTATCTTATACTCTACATTCGTACAAAATTTATGTTTGAACTTTTATTATTAAAAAATATAATTTCATCTAACGTTTTATTAACTAATGTTAGCTCTATTTGAATAATGATTGCTCACAATAATTCAATGTAAATATTCAATTTTTGTAAATATTTTTTCCAAACTATATGTACTTTAGAAATTAAAATATGATTGTACTAGTTCAATATCTAGAAATAAACCTACTTGTCCTGTTGCAATGTATATAGCTGTGACAATATTTGCAGCATGTGCATTGAAACCACCAATACTTCCGGCTACAGCAGAGCCAATCATATTTTTGCTAATGTTAACATCCACTAACGCATGTGTAGAAGTTTTGAGCACCGAAGTAACAATATCAGCAGGTACAATAGCTTCACATACGACGCTTTTACCACGACCTTCGATCCAATTAACTGCTGCTGGTTTTTTATCCGTACAGAAATTACCGCTAAGAGATAAGATTTCCATATCTGGGAATTTTTCTTGAACTGTGTGTAATGATTTTTCTGTGCCTTTTGATAACATATTCATACCCATAGCATCACCTGTTTTAGCTACGAAACGAATAAACAAATGACGTCCTGCTATGCGTACGTGAATTTTTGCTAAACGAGCAAAACGACTTGTTTCGTCGAAACTATTCTTCATCTTTTCAAAATTTTCTGGTTCTTGCATCCATGACATGGCTTCACTGGCACGTACAATATTGGGAAAACGTACAACTGGTCCTCTCGTCATACCTGTAAAATAATTTTTTTTTATTAATATTTTGTTATAAAAAGTAAATTAATAAGTGTACTGCCTTAGCCAAAATAAACTAAATAGGTTTAAGGTGGCTTTAAACAATAAAAAAAAAAGTGTACTGATTTGAAAAATTTTTTTTCAAACATTCATGTACAGTGATTTTATTTTTAAGTTAATGGATAAAATATTTAAGTAAATCATAAAAATATCACTAATGACAGTAATTAAATTTCTGCAGCAATTTTTCAAATTGTACTAATAACACAGTAAATTTTATCTTTGTTGCAAAATGTCTTGTTGTAAACGGAATCAGCACAAAAGGTCATCAGATCATATGAATTACATTAGCACTAATACGTTATACCGTCCAGAGAGACCACTTACCAAACAAAGTTTTGTAATAATGGAAAAAAAATGTTTACACTGGCATTCAAATATTAACTTTATGAGTGTGTGTGCACAGTAAATCATGTTATTTCTTAATAGTTTACTTTTCATTAATTTAATACACGTATATAGCTATTTATTTCCATGTTACCTTCTTTACTTTAAAAATAAAGAAGTGATGAAAGTAGGATAAAATTGTGTTTATTTTTATTCAAATCAGCTATTTTAAAAAACTACAAATCATTATGTATCTACACAGATCTCGAAATAAATTCTTCGCCTATTTATATATCTATGAAGTTCATTTCAACTTCACATTTATCTTTTTTCCTTGTCAACATTCGCGAACAACTTTCTTCAAAGAGCAACGTATTACAATAAGAAAGACTATACAATTCTTTTTATGTAGATATTCATAAAGTTAGTTTTTTAAATATGTAAGATAAATTTACCGAAGGCTTGCTTGACGTCAGTTCATTACTTTGATTTCAATTCAAGAATTTTCAATTCATAAATTTTACAATAACAATAATCAGTGATTAGCATTCAATATAATTAATATTGTAAATTTTTCAAATTTACATAAAATTTAACTGTGATTCAAATGAAATGACGTAAAATAAAAATAAGTTGAACTTACCATCGGCAACAACTCTGCTAGTAACACCGCAATTCATCAAAGCTCTGCTACCGCGATTAGTAGATGCAACAAGACATCCTTCGGTAGTAGCCATAGGCACATGTATAAGTTCACCATCAATTAATAATGGACCTGCAATACCTACTGGTACTGGCACATAGCCAACAACATTTTCACAACACGAACCCAATACTTTACTGTAATCATAATTACGATATGGCAGATCATGTAGCTCATCATAAAATCGACCAGCAGCGCCTACAATACAACGTCTTATACCAACGCCACGTTCCATATCGCCTACAGCTTTTTCTAATTGGTAAGATTGAATATATTTGTGTTTAACAAGCTGGATTACTTCAGGATCCGTTAATGCATTGGCTCCGAGCTGAAATTTTGAAATTTTTTTCATTACTTAAAATTGTTATTTTACATTATTTTTCATTTCATACAATATTTTTAAGAGTGAAAAGATTAAAAAAATTTTTTTCATTTCCTAATACTAATGTTATTACTCAAGTGAATTTATAATAGAGATGCTCGATTATATAAACCATGAATATGAAATGAAAGATTTTGAAAATCGCTTATATAAGTCCCTAGGAGCTATTGATGTAATCACCGAAAATTTAAATCTAAATTAGAAAAAAATCAAATATTTGTAATATAACGGAGTTGAGTAAAAGTAGTAACATTATGAATTCAGTTGAAATGAAAATTTAAAAACTACACAATAACTCGTATAAGTAGAGAAAGAGAAAGAAACTTGGAATTTGACGAAACTCACCTCTGAACGATAAATAGAAAGGCACTCTTCAACGGTACGAAGAGTATCCGATTTAGAGCACAGCGTATCGCTGCTGGACGAGCTTGTATCAAGCAATTTATCATCAGTTTGTACTTCTTTATCAATAAGTTGTACATCATTATCGCCGCCAACTTCGATCCAATCCTCGCCCATACCACCCATTGGAAAAACAGCTGATCTACTAGTCATTCTAGTAGTTGTACCAGCTGAACTTAATGACATTGCTGATGCAAATCTTTGTCTAAGTTTACTTTCCATTTCAGCGCAACTTTCTTCCTCGCAAACGCTACGACGACTCAACGTTGCTGCTTCCTCTTCCTCGAAACGTAATTGACGTACTATTTCGCCTCTGTCTTCGAAAAATATAAATTTTATTGCTAAGGCTAATAGTAGTATTAGGATAACAATATTGTCAGCGCTAACTGATAACCAGTTTATTAAGTAGCCCTTGAAATCCGGCGGAGCTTCGGTTTTGTTGCGATTCGTTAAGAGAATACTTGGACTAACAGTTGATACGGTTTCGTCTATTGCCTCTTCGGCATCTTCATTTCTAAACGGCCATCGACTGTAATTTTATAATTGTGACATCTTAATAATCGGTATCTCGTTAAAAAATCAAGTAAAATGTATAATCAATATCTCATTTAAAATCAAGTAAAATATATAGAAAATCTAGATCACCTAACGGTACGAAAAAATAAGAAAATTAACAAAAAAGTTATTCATCTTTCATTGAGTGTCGTATACATCAAAAGTAAAACATATTCTGAGTATTTATAGAGTAGTTCACATGTACATTCATCATGACATTAAAACCTAGATTTTCAATACAGTTTAATTATTTTAGGACAGAATATAATTTTGTTTTGAATGAAAAAAATTAATTATCAATGTTGTTTTAATTATGGCTATATCTGTTCTATTTAATGAATTTAAAGTAACATTGTACGCTTTCACGTGTTTTTACCAGTAGGGATGAAAATATAAAGTACAAACATGATTAAGCTAAACTAATCGTAAAATAATATCTTTGAAAGAAAAGTTTTTTCCAGTTACAGAATGAAGTAGAACGTTTATCAGGATTGTTTAGCTACGCACAAGAAGTAAAGGATTGGCTGAGCAAAAAAAAGCGTTTCAATCGCCATAGCAAACACTTTCTCAGCTAATGAATCAGCGTATAACAGCGGGAAAGAAGTATTTTTTATTTAATTTTTCAACTTTTTTTTTTACAAAGCTAAACGACACACATTTCTACGTGATTATCTCTAGCGAGAAAAATTACTTAGTTTTTTTCTGTTTCTCACTCAAGAATTTCAACACTTGGGTTTCTCTCTTAAGAAAAATCGTTTAAAGATACAAAAGATTATGATCAATCACGATGATGTTTGCAAGTTTATCAATATGACATTACAGATTTAAGTTCGATGACTTGATGACCTCATTATTTTTCTGCATATACTCTCAACTTCGTTTTAATTAAAATTAATGAAAAAAAATATTTTTTTAATCTGTACAATTGCGAAAAATTCTTACATATACCTTTTGACTTAAAGTGATGATGTTTTACAACGAAGTAAGAATAATCGCTTTGATGCTTCTTCGTGTACACTTAATCCATAAAGTACAAAGAGTTTATCCATTAAAAAGAAAAAAAGATAAAATAAAATGAACAAATATGACAAAACACTAAACAATTTAATGAAACCTTCGAGATCCCAAAATCGGTCAACAAAATGATTGCTCGGTTAACTTGTCTTCGGGCACTTTAACGCGATAATCACTTTCAGTTGCAACGAGCCGAGTGCAATGCGCGTTAAGAAGTAAAGAAGGAACATACTTTTTTTCGGAGCTTTTACTAACTTATCAATGTTACTCGAGTGAACGTTATTCACGTTTGGATGCTTACAATTAGACTCAAAGTAGTACAGGAAAAATCTAACAGATTTATTTTTCTTTTCTTAAACTATTTAACAATCCATTTTTAAAAAAGAATCTATTGTTTAACGTCACGTATTGCCCAGTTTACGTAGGATGATACTAAAAAGCGACATAAAAATAATGTGTATCGATACACAAAAATTTAAAGTGTGCGATGCCTGTGACGCTTAACATCGACTATTTCCGTCGTTCTTAGGTAGATACACCATTGAGTCTAAACTCAACGAGTAAATTTTATATTTCTCTCTCTCTCTCTCTCTTTCTTTCTTTCTTTTTTTTCCCTCATGTACAACTCTTTTCACGGCCGAATATGTTATTTCCAAGATCAGCTGATACCATACACGCTTCCTCGAAAAGGACGACTTCTTTTATCATCTCGAGAAGAGAGAAAAAAGAAGAAGAAAAAAATATTTAAAGAAGATGAAAAACGCTCGAGTGCATACATGTAAAAATTGAATGAATTTTCTAACGGATATACACACATAGCGAAAAAAAGAATGAATAAGAAAGAGAAGAAGATACCGACCGTGACTTGGTCGACCCCCCTTTTTTAAGTACAAAGCCTTTACGCGAATGCTTTAATAACAATGCATTCTTCAACACACAGCCCACGAATAGCCTTCTCCTTTTTTTTTCATTCTCGGGTCAGATGAACCAGTACCGATAAGCTTAAAAATTCGCTGCTAAAAGGAAATCCGTAGAAGCGAGTAACAAAAAATTTTTAAAAAATGCAGAAAAGAAATCTATGTTCTTTGAGAAAAAAAAATTTTATAAATTCAGTTTTTCACGCGTGTACACATAGCAGAAATACATAGGTTCTAGGTGTAGGTCGTGTTGATTGTATGTAACATTTCGTCAGAGTCACGCAGTCAACATAAACGTGTGACTTTGTGCGCGCACTTCTAGAAAGAGGCCTCCTTTTTTTTTTCTTTTTGACGTTTCGCAAGCGTGTCGTAATGAAATTAGGATAATAGCAACTTCTATATACCATTGGGAATAAGAAAGAGAGAAAGAGAGTAAGCATTAAAAAAAAGTAGTTGAAGTTAAAGCCTAAAAACCGGTTACGTTTGCAAAGAAATTTCAAGAGAGAAAGAAAGAGACCTTGGAAATCGGTTAAGTATCGGTAAACAGCTCTTTTGTTACATGTATTGGTATAGCAAGTTATTAATGCTAAATATACGTATTTGATACATATGACCGGATTTCAGTCATTTAATTTTAATGATTTTTCGAATGTGACTGTAAATATTTTATAACTGGAAAAGATATCTATATCCTAGCCTTTCTTTAATTCCAAAGGTGAATTGCAATATTTAAATCTCAATCATATGGAATAAGTTTATTTTAAGTGCTTGTTATGATTCGTAGGAAAATTCTTGGAAAAATTAATGAACTAAACGAAAGCTAATGTAAAACGTAGGGCACTTAATGGTTTATCCGAAGGTGAACCAGAATAATCTAAAAGTGCGCTTATATTCGAGAAAATGTGCGTGTCATTGACTGCGGGGTAAAATTATATATACCCGTTAAACCTATGGAAACACTAAAATAAAATAATACCGATACAAATAAATGAATAAAAACTTCTTTGAAATAACGTACAATTTTAATTTACTAGAAAATCCCTGCGCGCAAGCGCGCCCTATATCTAATCTAAATGTATATAAATTTTTAATGATTGACTGTTAATATAGTGTTATTATTTTCTGTTAATTATTAAATAATAATAATTTCATATCTACTAATATCAGCATCAGTAAAGGAATTGATGTTATATACGCAGCATCAGTGAATTTATAGACACGGAAAACTTCGAGAAAAATAAATCCCATTTAAAAGATATATTATCACTATATTCATTTTCTTATCATCATTTTAAAAAATTGAAGAAATAGTAAACTTTTAAATTATTTTTTAGATATTTCTTAAATCTTTCAAAATTTAAATAACGTAAATTATTACAAAGTCAAAAGTTGTTTTACAAATATATAACTTTTCATACACATAATTTTTAATATCAATCTAATGTATTTGACTTTCAAGATATATCTTAAGAGAATTCCAAAATCGATCTCTGGACATACTCATGTAAAATTATCCATGATTAAAAACATCTGTTTTTAATACAATGTAATGTGGTTTATAAAAACGACTTTTCCAGTTTTATCATCACTTAAAATTTCATATTTTAAAGAGACATAAAACGGACATTACACTTACACTCATAAATATTAACTATCTCCACATTTTAATGCAAAATTTCAGGAAAAGAAATGTATTAGATGGTATAAATTTTTAAATAAATTTATTCATTAGCATTTATAAATTTTTAATTTCTGGTACCGGAAAAATTTTAATATGTAATATTGTAATCCTAAATTCTCAATAACTAATGAATGAAGTTATTTAAAAATTAATATTTCCAACAATATGAAATCCATAAAATATATAAAAAATGAAATAGTTCAAATCAATTCTTAACGATATATATATCGTTCCTATTTTTAAAATACAAATAAAAATGAAAATTCTAATTTATATTTTCTTAATTATAGTAATTATATCATTCTTTCAAACAAAAGATTATTTATTTTATTTTCCCGAGAAACTGTTTATTCTAAGCGTGATTCAATTTGAATTTTGAAATTAAATAAACAAACTTTTAAAAATAGTACATCTTAGGCAAATATACTATATTTTTGAAAAAAAATTTTTAAGCTGTCAATCTAGAAATATTTTATATACTAAATTATATCATCGAAATTGTATTACTTATCGGTTTTTTTATTATTCATTTTAAAATATTCCGAAATATTTTAAATTATATTTTAAATTTACCAAATTAGTTGCCAGGCTCATAGATAAATATTTTATGATATTGTTATAAGCTAAAAAGTTCATGACATCTGTCTATTTTCTAAATTTATTGCTTAATATAATTTTATAGTACAATTTTTAAAAAGAGAATTCAGAAGTAAATGGCATAGAATTGTTACCATGTTCTAATTTGAAATATACAATGACAAATGAATATAGAGCGGTACTTCGCACTCTCGACAACTTCACACAAAAATAATTTTTGTGAGCGGAAGTTAGCGATGATTATACTAATAATTTTATTTAAAAAATCAAACTATATCTAAATAATTATAATTTAATTATTTTATCAATGATTTATATTATTAAATTCTAAATCGATGATTTTATTTAAGCATATTATAGTAAATCAAATCTCGTTTTTCGCCAATCATATGATTCTATTCAATGCACCAATCACGTTCTTAGTATAAAATGTTTCACAACATCCGGCCATCGTTTTTTTAAAAGAGGATAACACTTTATCAAATTAGTTAAAAACTCGAAATCTTGATAAACTGACCTAAGAAAAATTGATAGAAAATTGGATAATATGCAATAAAATGGGACAGTATTTATGGGATTGTTAAATATATGCATGTATTTAATAATAATACTTTGATATTGTTAAATGTTATTAATTAAAATATAAAATCTTGGATTTATAGTTTTAAGCTAGTTTTATTTAGATATAATTCATTGATATTGCTTTTCTTCCTATATGTATAATTTATACCAGTCTGTAGTAGACCTGACGTACAAAGCTAAGTCTATCTCTATAGGATTTTGAAGTTAAATTGTATTCTGTGATTTATTTTCTCATTTTAATAAGTAAAATAAATACGTTTTATCGCATATCCTTAAGGTTTTATTAAACATTAATTAAAAATTTACCTGTGTGCATGTACGACGAATAATCCAGCGATCATAATGAGTTTAAGCCTCTCGACAACTGGATTTGGCTTTTGATCCTCTTCGTTTAATAATCCACCGTGCGTCATTAGGATTTTGTCGTTGCTACTTCGCGAGAGCTGCATAAGAAATAAACATAAAGAAGAGAAGGTCATGAATTTCATGCACGTCATTAGTACAGTGTCAAGTTCGGGTACAAAAAAAAAGAAGAAAAAAAAATATATAAAAGAGGAAGGCTTTCTCTACATAACATTGCGTGTGTGTATACATACACTTCAGTTTCGTTACACTTCACCGTACATGAGAGTTGCGTCACCATGCTCTTATGGGCTTATATACTCAAATTGTTAAATATAGCAATTTAGAAAATCTTGTTTGGATTTTATTTAATGATTTTGATACATCGCAATTTTTTGTTGTATAACAACTGATAAAATGAAAATACTTTTTTTATTGATTTTAGCGTCTAATGATGTTATTTAATTAGAAAAATCATTAGTTATATTTAACTACTTTAATTTTTTTATCAAAAGCAAAATTGAGAAATTTATTTAATAAGCCAAAAGGTCAGTGCTAAAAAAACTGAATTATATATACCCTATATAATTATTAATAATTGTATCTTTTTTTATCACTTTAATTATTTTAATGACTAACCATAACGTTTAATTGTTCATTCTCATTGTATATTTCTCAAGATGTATCCCACTCATTATAGAAATTGTATTTAATAAAAAAAAGAGAACTCGATTACGGTCCTGAAATCTAAAGGAATCTCACGTGTTCGCGTGTATTATGATTCATTCGCATTCTTGAATAAAAAACTATTACCAAAAAGAATATAATCTTAATTAAGCGACCTCGACCGATATGTATTAAAACTTGTAAAAAAAAGAAACTCATCCTTTCAAGAACGTTTATAAACATATAAAAATTCCTTTGAGTTTGCGTGCACTTGACACGAAATAATTACAAAATTATTAAGATTTTTTTTCTTAAATATTGATTTGTTCATAAAAACCGGAATTTCTACAATCATTTCACCATCAGAATGAAAAAGAAATAAATAAAAATAATGAAGAAAAAAAGCTAACTTACCTCAAGAACGAGAGAAAGGCAGGCAGGATAAAATGTCATAAAAACAACGTAGTTAACAACTACGCCAAGACAGGCATAACCGCAAAGGATTTCTAGACGACGTACGCCTGATAAGGAACCAATGCCAATAAGTAATATCTCGACAAGAGTGTCAAGAGTAACGGAAGGTCCTAGAAGTGACATTCCACGTGCTATGTTAACACGCACTTCATCCTGCGATTTTGAATTAAGTGCTAATTGTGCTAGGATACCTGCTTTGTTCAGGTCTATTACTAATAGAAAGAAAAAGAGGGCATCTCTGAAATAATAAAAAATTTTTAAATGTTAATTTTTTTTTAATAAATTTTTAATTTAAGGAAATATTTGCTATTTTTCGAGTTTTAAAACATTTTTTTATCAAAATTTTTAAAAATAACTCAATATACTGTTACAACAACTTAAAACAAGTTTTTACAAAATATTTTTAAAATTCATGAATAAAAAATCATTTTATAAGTTAATTTATGATAAGTTAAATTTACTTAATTATCTCTGAGTGGTTTAAACTTATACCAAAGTCCAAATGACAGTTGTAACTAATATGCAAGGATTAGTAATTAATTCAATGGACACTATCAAAATTAAATTTAATGATAGCTTTAATTATTTTATTGATAAAAGTCAAAAGATTATTTTATCAATTTTGACATTAAATAGTACATCAAATGGCTATTTTAAAATATGATTAATTAATAATTAATCTATTTTTCAAAAGAAATTTCTTATCGTACGATAAAAATAAACTTACTTTAAATCAGAAATGTCGCTCCTTCCAAAATTTAATACACTAGAAGTGAAGATAATGCTCGAAAACATTGTAAAAAGTCCAGCAATGCCTGCAATCAGATATCAGAAGAAAATCTATTAATCTTCTATAAGTTAATTTACAGATTTTTAAAGTATAAAAAGAAAATTTGTCGTGAAAAAAGGGCAAAATGATTTTTGAGAAATTAACATTGCCATCTTGTTATTACATTTACTATCATAGTAAAAAATAATAAATTTATTTATTAATATAAATTACCGATCATATCTCTAAATATTATAGTTTTTAGGAACTAAATTCACGCAAATAAAAACCCATCAATACTTCGACATTGTTCAAAGAATTTTTTCTAACTATTAAAACGCGTTTCCCGCTTTGAACTAAATACGAAACAAACAATTAGTATATATTTCTACCTGCCCTATAAAAAGCATTGTTCTAATAAATGTAAATTTGAAAAAAACTGCGTAGTTAAAAGATTTAAAAATCACGTTCAAATCACATGTACATCCCATAAAGTATATAGAAAGTGCATTTATATCCATTGTCGTCAAGTTCATACATTAAGTTTACTTCATATTAACAATTAGCATTTATAATTTCAATATGTATTGCGAAGAGCGCGTAAGAAAGCACATTGGTTTTTCAACATTTAACAGGCCATATATAATTTCGGTAATCGACGATATAACGACCTCGACAAAATGAAAAAAAAAAAATGAAATGCCATATCGCTTTCTATGAGAGAGAGAAAACTTTCACTAACGCGGCTTTCTTCTTTCTCTGTGCTTATGTATATACACTGTGTAAACTTTATATAGCTCGAGGAAATAAATACTATTGCAAATCCTTTTTAATTCAAGGTGAAGTATTTTACCAAGTTACGCCATATTTTAATCTTACTTTTTTTAAATTAATATATTTATCAAGAGAAAAAATAAGTTTATGATGATAATAACTACTTGTTTTTTCCTTAAATTTTATTAAGTATGCATCAAATTCAATTAGGATTAACCTTGGATATATTTTTTAATGATCTAATCTTTTTTTTAAATAATATGATTATTTAGAAAAAAAAGTTTATGATAATAACTACTTGTTTTTCCTCAAATTTTAATAAGTCAGCATTTAATTCAATAAAGATTAACTTTAGATGTACTTTCGAATCATAGATAGTATTGAAAATAAAAATTTTGATTTTTTTTAATCTTTCATTTAATTATGACGAATATGTGACTGTTGTTTATTTTGATGCAGAAAATCTAATAACAACATGTTTATCGAATTTTTTTTTTACTTACATAGATAATTTGAAAAGAAATTTCTAAAATTTATTTTCCTCTTAATCATTATTCACGTTTTTTGATAAAAAAATAAATAAACGGTTATTTCATTATTTTATTTATTCATATTCTTTAAATACTTTGCATAACATCAACAGAAAATTTATCGTATTACACAGTTACTCAATTTCAAGTTAAGTAAATTTAAAATTAGTCGAAAATCGTTCATTAGCTGACTATTAAATCCAATATTTGAGAAAAATTTCTATCTTGAGCACGGTCACGGGTATGATAGATATATTTTGAAATTGTAAAATGACTTTAGTGAAATTTTTTTAAGAAATCTCATTTATTTACCGATCGATGACGTACATACGATTTTAGTTTCGTGAAAAAAGAAGATCCTTGAAACTATTTTACTTGGTTTTCATGAATATGTTACATATTTAAAAATGAATAGTTTTTTTTCAAATATTCATTGATAAGAGTTTAAAAATTTGAAAATCCATTGACATTCAATAGAAAAATATACTTATTCTATTTTCAAAGTATTAAAATTTGTTTAAAAATGCACTTACCTAAAATATATTTAGATCCTAAATTTTGAAGATTGCGGAACTGGTGATAACTGAAAAGAATCGCTAAACAACGAATCATTGTCATCAGAATGACGTCTGCCGCATTCAAATCCTAGAAGCGAGAAGAATATATTAAGTTAAACTATTTTTTTTTCCTTTGTATTACGCATAATGATTAACATCTTACGTGAAATACATTCATTTTAATAGTCGTAATTCTTTTTTTATACAAATTATTGTTGTCTTTTGAAATAAAGCATTGAATAAATTCTCTATGATTTAAAATCAATTTATCAACAAATTTTAGTAATATTAATTTAATAAAAAAACACATCGTTATTGTTTATGACTTTGAGATATCTAAAATTTTTTTTAAAAAAAAGAAGATTTTTTAAATATATTTATCTCATTTCATTTTCTGTTTTATATTTAAGAACAATCTTTCAGATGTGTCTCGTCAATTTTAATAAAATTTTGTTATATGATAGAAAATATTTAAAAAAATAAGATACCGTGAAGGACGTAATTTCTGATCACCTAAGAGGTATTTCTGATCACATATTTACTTGTAAAAAAGTAAAAATATATTTCTTTTACACACAAACGAAGCATTTCTTACGCTCAATCTATTTTTCCTCATAAATTAAAAAAAGGTTTTTCCTACTAAAATCTTAAAGATTATGATTTATAATAAATAATGATCAGAAATTACGCCCTGATCAGGAACTACGTCCTTTACGGTACGTGTATTTTTATTGACTAATACGTATTTAAGAATTGAAAATCATCCCCAAAAAAACTTTTTTTTAATATTTCGAATCTTATTTCACGGCTTTGTGTATATTTATCGAAAAATATTAATTTAAAGCCGAGATAAAAAAATGAACTTTTGAAATGAACTTTGAGATCATTGCTAATCTCTAAATACGTTTATTGGCCGATAAAAAGAAAAACAGCACACGTCTCTCTTATTTTTTATAATCTTACAACGCATCAAAATTTCATAAAAATTGGCGTGATTCACCTGGAAGACCTTTAATTTTTTAATCTAATCTCTAATCTAAAATTTTTTAAATAAAAAAAAAATTTCTTTATATAAATTATTATTCAAATAAATTTTTAAGAATAATCATCATGTATCAGTAATCTTTTCTACTATAATATTTCTTACAAAAAAGTAAGAATAATCTAGTTCATTGATAAATTTTTCACGTATTGGCATATTTATCACTTTGCATGTAATTATAAACTTGGCATTCTAAAACAAAAGAAATAAATGAGAAATAAAAGTAATTCTTACATCAGATGCACAACGTCCATGCCAACAATGTCCAGCTGATACAGGTAAACTACCATCCCTTACAGTATTAGCACCACCAGTTGCTGTTTCCATATTAAGCATACATGCCGTTAATATAAATGTTGTGACGATAACTTCAAGTGGATGGCCGGCACAAAACCGGCCGTGCAACTCAAATACGCGGTCCAGCATCTTTTTTCTTCTTTCTTTTTTTTTTATAACTCCACCTCTCTCACGTACTTTTAAGGATCCTTATGTAACCTGTTTGACAGATAACCATAATTTTCTTTTTTTATTTTTATTTACATTTTTTTTTCTTAAGAGATATTTGGTAACGGAAATTATGCAGTTATTAATGATAAGTATGCAAGGGAGAAAGTTCTAAAGTTTGACTTCTTTTTTTTTTTATTTTGCAAATTGATTTAATTTTTCAGGAAAACATATTTCTGTTTTGGCAACGTGTGTTTTGAAGACCACATTTTTCGTGAGAAAAATTAAGTATTCTTGAATTGAATAACAAGGTATTTAAAAAATTTGTACGTAGTTGTAAATGAA
Organism: Anastatus disparis; assembly: GCA_017163975.1. Classification (NCBI taxonomy): domain Eukaryota; kingdom Metazoa; phylum Arthropoda; class Insecta; order Hymenoptera; family Eupelmidae; genus Anastatus; species Anastatus disparis. The sequence continues at coordinate 9,393,682 of JAFFSR010000226.1, forward strand.
TTTTGTACTGATAAAAAGAATAAAAAAAAAGTTACTTTAGAACTTCTTCTGAGAACAATACAATAAAGATCAAGCAAAGATAGTATAGTATCTAATACTTTTTTTTCAAATTAGTAAAAAAGAATAAATAAAGCTACCTCTTTTTATTGTAAAAAAAAGAAGACTATGAATAGAACTATCGAGTCAAAAATAGTACTGAAACAGTTTAGCATCAGATTTGAAATTCAAATTACTAATTTCAATATATCGTGTTCTCCACGCATAAAAAAATGTATCTTTCCTGGATTTCTTTTGATCTTTTTTTTCTTAATTAATGCTGATTTTATTAAAGTTTTATAACTCATTCATCGATGTATACTAAACTATTAAAAGTAACGGATTTCTCGAAAAAAGTTGATTATAATAAATTTTATTTGAAATTTTGAAAACTAATAAATCAAATAAAAAAAATAATGTATCTAAAGTAATTAAATCTAACAGTTTATCGATCATACTAATATATTATAAAATTAAAAAAATTATAATAACGTAAGTGTCATTATTAGGATATTAGCAATAAAAAGTTATACACCAAACTGTATCTCGAGCCAAAACAAATTGATAAAAAAATGTTCCAGCTTTGCCAAAAATTGTTACGATATTTAAAACTCGCTTCTTATTCAATTAAAAAAATATTTTTCAATTATAAACTTTAATAAAATATTATTATTAAATAGACAAAGTAAATTATTTGGGTTAAGAATTTTCAAGTAAAAAAGAAAAAAACAAAAAGAAAAATTCGATAATAGCGAGTCCAGGTCGAGATGTGCGTCAGAGGAGAGGGTTTTAAGTTGTGTTTAATGTACAGATGGAAAATCCGCAATGGCCTATACACACCGATGAAAACAGACTGCGACTTTACTGCAAAATATATATCCCTATAGCTTAAGTTTATTTAGGACAAACTACAATGGCTTTTAAATTCAGATGAATTTTCTTATACTATCTGCTTTATTCTTATTAGCTAAATAAAAAGAATTGATTTCTTTTATTCTTTTTTTCGATATTTTATATTTATTTTAAAATGTTAAAAGTTGGTTATAAAAAAGCTTAACGGCTAATTCGCAATTTTTCGAAATAAAAAAAAATAGTATAAATTTGAATAACAATTTTTATCGGTATGATTTTATAATTTTAATTTTATTTAAATAAGTGTATGCTTAATTCTTTTTTGTAATAAACTAAATTAATTGCCATTAAGTTAATAAAAATATTTCAGTCCCGTACGATTCTGGGGAATTCCTTGTAATTGATTATGTAAAGGAATAAATTATATTTTTCCATTGTGCGAATAATCATGAGAATACAAAATTTTGAATGAACATCCTTTTTTAGACGCATTCCATGTAAACTTTTCTAAAAAAAGATTACTTCAGAGCTAAATAATAATATTTAGCACTATATTTTAGTACTGATTAGATGTGCGTGAAATTCAATCTTATTGTTATATGCATTATTTTGAAAACAAAATTTTAACTGTATAAAAATATACTTCTTTCATATAAAAATCTAAATTATTCTTTTATTATAATTATGAATTAAAAACAACAATGGAAAAGCTTATTATTAAGTATATAACTATAAAACGATTACTTTTATAAATTATTTTCTATTTTCATATGTAACATCGATCCTTTATATCAATAACTAAATTGCCTATTTTATTACGATAATTTTTGAATTTGTAATAAAGCACTTTCTTTTAACAATTCAATTATTTTGGTAAGTGGTTTTGATTCTATAGCAGAAAAAATAAAGCATATTATTAGCCGAATTGATTGTAACTGGAATAACCTTTAATTTTCTAAACTTCCACTTAGACGTTATTCTATTCACAAATTTGTTATTTCAACATTCAAAGTGGAAAAGTACCCAGTTCACATAAAATAAAGTACCAAAATTATCCTATTTCCTCGAAAATAAATCAACGCCTCCACCATAAACAATTCTCAATTTGTTTTTCTCTGAATGAACCATAAAGTTAAGTGTCTCATCTCGTGATTCTTTGATTGATTTTCTGTTTTCTTACATCGTTTACTTTCTTTGAACTTGAAAGTTATAGTTCTTGGTCAATATCACATCGCGTATACATTGGATCTATAAAGTAAATTTTTAACGGATGACGAATCAAAAAAGTGTAGAAAGAAAATTTTCAATGAAAAAATAACGTTATACACGTAATCAATTAATTCCAAATTTCGGGAGTAATACGTAATCGAATAATAACAAAGGCAGGGTATAATTTATGATGCCTTGTTTTTTTTTTTTTATTAATACATCCAGAAAAGTAACATCTTATCGCCTACGTTTCATCTTTATCGATGGGAGACGCGTGTGATTATTTCATCAGCGAATTTTTAGGAGAGACGACTAGGCGTGCGCTGAAAAAAAATTAACATTTTTATACTTTCTACATCTTTTTTTTTCCTTCTTTATTCGCAATAGGAAACATTTCGAAGGCGATATTAGGTAATATTAGATAATGGATTTCAATTCTTATTTAATGTTTTATCATACTGTTACGTACTAATATTTTTTTCACTCTTTGGGAGTATTATAGTATTCATTTAAAAAAATTCTTTTATGTTGCATTACGTAAATTGTATTAATTAATGTAAACACACATGAAAAATATCGTAAATATAAGAAATTATTTATTTCTAATGGTATTGAGTTAACGATGCCGCAAGTAATAAGATCTAATGTTGAATAATAATTTTTATGTATTACATTATTAATATTCACGTTTGATCTTTAGAGATTTATAGATTTGTGAAATTTTAACTAACAATAAAAAAAATCATTTTGCGCATCATTCTAAATATAAGAATTATTCTAACGGAATTTAATTATCGTAATTAAATTTCTTGTAAAAATTCAAATCTCTATCATCGATTTTAAAGTATTTTAATCTAAAATTTCTCCAAAAAATTATAATAATATTTGATAAATGAATGATTAATTGAATATAAATTATATGTAAAACACACAAAAAAAATTGAGTATTTGAAAATCATATATTCCAAAAGTATGTTAATTAATTAATCGTGTTAGTAGCACGTGTTTTTTGATAAACGAAATTTAATATACGAAAAATATTTTGACCATAGCTGTTGTCTATTCAGTTCTTTTTATTTTCAAAACATTAATGCGCGCATTAAATTTACATATTTTCATGTTTAATGGGATAGTCTCCTTTTAGAAAATTTTCTTTTTCTCCTTATCTCAGCAGACGGAAAGAAAAATTCTAAATAATTTACCGTTATGTGAATGTTTCTCGAAAATAAGTAGGCTGTGGCTATTGTGATTCTAATAAATAACGAGTAAAAAAAATAAAAATAAACATTATTTCTCAAAATCTTATGTGATAAAAATTATATCGCTATATTTTATTTATATGGTCTATAAAAACCCATATAAAATTATATTAACTATTGTAACATTATTTATTCTTCACAGAGAAAGTTTAGTGATAGTAAAAAGTATTTCTTAAGATAAAGTTACAGAGGCAAGTTTTAAATAGGTATGAATCCAAATATATCGTTTTAAAAAAATGTCCATATGTGCATGCATATGTAAATATCTGTAATAGATGCATTACTGTTTTATATTAATTTATCTGTAATCAGTTTTTTAAAACTTTTTACATTGCAATATTAATAAAATTAAAAATTTTAAATATCAATATTAAATATTAATTATTCTTATCTTTTTAATACCTTCATTAAGAATTTTTAAAACAAGTATAATGATTTTTTATGCATTGTTATAGATATAAAATTTTATAACATAATTCTATGGAATCTGAAATATCTAACTATTCAATATTATATTCAAATATTCTAACTATTCTGTATTACGACACTAATTAGCGACGGAGGTTTCCAGCGTGTTTAAGCACATGCAACATACATTGGTGCTTGTATGAATCGGCCGCCGAGAGCGGGATTCGAACTCAGATCCTCGAGATTATGAATCCATCGCTCTACCGCCTGAACCACTAAGACCTCTGTTAATTTATATATTATTTCAAAACTTTTTTGGTACTTAAAAAATTTTTCATCTGATTAAACGTTATTTTTTTATAAATATTATGAAAAAATATTCATATTATCTACTATTTGATTGTATTTTTTATAAATCAAATTTCTGGAAAATAGCTCAATTACATAAATTACAATTAAAAATTATTTATAATAAAAATAGTATAAATTACTTTTATAAAATATTTCATAAAATTTAAAAAAAATTTACATGAGATTGCTAAACGTCAATATTTTGACAGCGATTTTTTTATTTGATAAAAAATTATCACTAAGAAATCGGCACATGCTACTGTGATAAAGTTTTATTTAAAAGTCAATAATTGATTAAATTTTTAATTTTCGATAATTACGCAAATCATAAATTAAAACTGAACTCATAATCAAGGAAAATTAATCAAACAAATTTTTCCGATCACTAATTTTTTCAAATCCAATATTTTAATTAATTTAACTATTATCTTCAGATTTAATACAGTTAAAAAAAATAGATGAAAAATTATCAAATTATAATTCATCAATTGAGCAACTTAATTTATACATGTAAAAGCCGTAATTAATTTTTGTACAATGATTTATAATAGATCATGATCATTTAGATGATAAATAAATTATGGGAAATTAGTATAACAGGTGAATAATGAAATACATCAGACTACAATGTTTCTTTCATATTTAAAATACTCTTATTGAAAAACTCTCGGGCGAAAATTATTCAACATATAAAAAAAGAACATATCTCTCTCTCTTTCTGTGGTAAACATTGCATTAAAAAAAAAGGCATCTACAATGCAATCACGATATTAGTCTGACTTTTTAAAACACAAACAGAAAGTTCCTATGAATACACTAAAAAAGCTTTCTCCTTTGAGAAAGCAAAAATACCGTGTTGAATTAATTGCTCTATAATAAAAAAAAGATCTATATAATCAAGCAACATTAAATGAGAAAATAAAAGAAAAAAAACGAATTACATTTTATTGAAACTTCGTATTTCACAGTTGTAACATAAAAACCTAACACCGGCTGTACTAAACAAACGGATATCTTCCTATAGCTTATCAACATTGTAAATCACATGTATATATATTTTTTTTTATTTCTACATGCTAGTTTTTTTTTTATTTGTCTTTTATTCGATGCAATACATACCTCTTATATAAACGTCAAGCCAAAAATATCCATTCGCGTTTCTCACTGTTTTTCTCTTTCTTACTCAACTACTTACGGAGCAAGCAGCGAGAGTCTTCATGTTCGACAAAATTGATTTGTCTTAAAACTTATTTATCTTCACTTCAATCAAAATTTCAAAATTTCAAAATTAAAATTCAAAATAATATCTTTTCTCTTCACTGTTGAAAATAAATTATAAAAAATCACTTTTCGTTTTCTTATTTTTCTTAACAAAAAAGGATAGAAAGTAAAGAGATAAAGATCGTTTATGTAGATTCGTATGTATATGTAACAACAAAGTTCGAATAATTTTAAAGTCGTTTGTATTTTATTTTATTTGAACTCTCTCGCGAATAACTGGTTTATACACTGAACCGTTCAATTCAAGCGTCGCGCCAAGACTGAAATCTCTTTGCGCTTTCTTATAACACTACCGGCGCTCTCGTACTCGTTCATATACTACTATACTAGAAGAGACCGGAAGATCAAAAAAAATATATATACATGTATTGCTTGGTAGTAGTACTTGGTGGGGTTCGCGGCAAATTTTCGTACAGGCAAAATGTTGAATTTTTTTTATGTTAACAAATCTATTGACCCTTGAACGCATGTTAACTTTATTTTTTTTCCAACTGTAATCTTTTTTTTCATACTTGGTATTCTCAGTTCAATGATATATAAACTTTATTGGGTTTAAACGCTTATGCACGTGACTATTTTATTGTATGGCAAATGTTTCTTTGGCAAAAATGTCTATATAGTTGCTTCGATATTTATTTTTAAAATGATTTAATTTACGGCTATCCTTGTCTCAGTATTAAAACTAATTGAGTAACGAGATTCAATGCTCATTTTTTTAACGCTGAAAGAAGTTGGTGAAATATAACCGTTAAAAAAATCAGATTTTTTTTTGTTTTAATAATTCGTTTCATAATTGACTCAATCACGATTGGCTTAAGATTTTTTTCAATCTATACATACTTTGTTTAATAATATGAAGGTCTAAAAAATATATTCATTTTGAATCTTGTGTTAAGTTTAAAAGTTAAAATTTCTTTTCTATGTAACTGCCAAGATTTTAGCGAAAATATAAAATTTTAATTATAAAAATTTATGTAAGGAATTAAATATTAGAACTTTTATGTAATTAAAAATTTTTTACAAAATTAACCAATTTTTTCTTAGGAAATTGTTAGTTTATTACTTTTTTTGTTTTTTAATTTATTTATGAACAGTGGTGCTTATATCAATCGGTTGTTGAGAGCGGGATTCGAACTCGAGTTATAGAGATTATAAATCCACTGAGACCTCTAATTAATTTTTATATAGTAAATATATAGATTGTAAAAAGTCATCAGAATTTAATATGAAGAATTAAAAAATTATACTATGAAATTCATGTATTTCAAACGAAATAATAAGTTTTAAAATAAAAATTATAAATGATATGAAATTTAATAAAAAATAATTGTTATTAACGAGAAACTCTATAAATTAAAAGTTATATAAGGTTTACCACAACGAAAGTGGCTAAGTCACAGTTATCACATTTTGAGAAAAACGCAAAATATATTTATTTTACAAATGATTACAGTTCCATAAAAAATATGTTTTTTATAAAAAAAATACAATCAAACATAATTTAAAATAGTCTAAAAAAATGAGTGAGGGTATAACTCAATTTTTTTAAAAAGTGAACTTAAATATACTTTCGTTATAATAGGCCTCAAATAAACCTTTATGTGACAGTTATTAAATTGACAATAGTTAATGTAATCGATTATGGCATTACATCATTATCATACTGTAAAAATGTAATAACTTATTTATTTTTAAAGGTATATCAGAAAATTTTGTTTGTATAACGTGACTCACGTTTTCGATAATCTATTCAGTTGCAAATAAATGATCACGTGCTACGACTAATTTTTTGTTGTTTTATTTTTCAAAACTCGAAAAAATTCAAGTGAGTTTTGATACGGAAATGAAAATAATAAAACCACATATTAGAAAACTGCAATAGTGCAATCATGAATAGATTGACTTATGTTTTGAAACTTCAGATTGATTGGCGATATCATTTTTGCAATAATTGAAGTCAAAGTTTCCTTAACTTCCTCGAATTTTATCGTCTATTGGTGGCATTGAAAAAACTGCTTATGTTTAGTGCATTAATTGTAAAAATGATAAGATCATTATTAGAATAATATAAATATTATTTTATTTAATAAAAAAAAACTACATATATAAGCTAACCTTGAAGCAATTTGCTGACATAAGTTTTGTTTATTTGTTATACAATAAACGAAAACATGATTTCAAGTTTATAGACTGCGAGAAGAGGTGCTCGGGTAGCAGAACTCGGGAAGAAGACTGACCTTCCACACTTTTTACTCTTAAGGGAATAAATATTAAATCTCTTTGAAACAAAAATTTTTTTGTAATCTAATATTTTTTCTTTCAAATATCTTGTCAAATAGATTTTTTCCGCTAATCAAAATAAAATTTAAATATTAAAAAAATTTTTATTCTTTTTACTTCAATTAACATTATAGATAACGAGAACCAGTATGGAGTTTTTCATTAAATAGACAAATAAAAAGTCACTGTGGGATTGCATTGTTGCTCAAAGTGCTGATTTCATTTTTTTTAGTTAAGTATAGTCAATGCCATTCCATTCATATATTTTTTAACGATTGTATGCTCTTACACAATTTTTTCTGAAACAAGTTTGTAGAACTTTTGAAATTTCCAAATTGTCAATTTAAATTTCAAATAAAAAGAAATATTATTTTTTACAAAACACAAGATGACATAAAAAAAAATTAAAGTATAAAGAAAAACGTCATGAGAATCACATGCTAAGTATTAAAATAAATTGAAAAAAAAATAACTAATAAATATCAGCACGCATTACCAAAAATTCAATCATAAACAATTGAAAGCCGGCAAATAAAAGGAAAAAAAATAATAATTCTATACAGTAGAAAATTGTTCTGCCCTTGAAATTACTATCAAAACATAATATCATACATGGCATATCAATTAAATAAATGCTATATGACAATGCCGGTCTGACCACACGCGCAAACTATCCCTTGAATCATCGACCGGTTAACATACATCCCAAAAAATTTCTTCCCTCTCCACGGGACCACCAAAGCACGTGTCAAAATCAATATCAATGTCTATATATACATATATAAAAAAATTTAATATTTTAGGCCTGTTTACCAATCGTCTCGTCTCGCTTCTTCATATTTCTTTTTTCAACTTTACGGCCTTGTTTAAAAGCAGATAAATTCATTAACATAAATTAACACGCATTTCTTTCTCTCTCTCTCTCTCTCTCTTTCTTTCTGAAGCTAATATGTATACTAAAAAGTTGAGGCCAACAGCACCAAGTGTAAGAAAAAAAGGCACGTATATGAATGAGAGAAGAAAAAAGAAACTAAAGGATAGACTTATCCTACATATACGTATTCTGCAATCGGGTATATATGGACATGAGTTGTGGTATATATCGGTTATTACACAATATATAATGTTAACCGCCGCGCGTTTCGATACTTATTTTTTTTTTCATTTTATTTTTTTATTTAAAAAGCTTTATATCCTCTCGTTCATTTAAAAGTGTCTACAGGTGAAGTTTCAACACCTTCCTTCGATGGCTTGGTATATTAACGTTTTTACTTGTACATACTTATATACATATATATATATATATATATATATATACTAAGTATTAAAGTGGACGAGGAATGTCATGGAGAAAATGCGTGAATTATTACGCGACAGCGTAAGTCGTTCTATTTTTAGTGTTCTGTGTCCAATGAACATCAGTACGCGCATTAACGCGCTTTAAATGTTACAATACATTATACGATGCACTTTCGCGTTCGACTGCACTTTTACCACTGTCCATACAATTTTACTTATTTTTTCGTAATGGGGAAAAAGACAGGAAAAGGTGCCAACTTTTAACGAACACGTGTCTTGTGCAATCAATGCGTAACAAACAGAGACTATTTTGTCACGAACTATTGTTTAGCTTTATATTTTTAATATTACTTCTAATTGTTACTTCGATCGTTAACCCTTCAATTAAAATGTGTTTACAATTTTTTATATTAAAAATATATCAATGAAATAAATGAATAAAACCTTCATCTTTCTGCGCATCCATATATTATTGTACATTTGACTTTCGTCGAATAGTTTCTTAAATTAAAACAGTATTTGATACTTCGTCACTGTCTAGCACGCTAACGTAAATAGCGTATTTCGTTATGGAACAAATGCAAAACTTGGTTTATTTTTGAGGTATTTTATATTTTACGTATCAGAAAAGATATTCAAAGTGATGTGCATCCGACCAAGTACAAACTGTTCTTGTCTTTCAATAGATAAAAATAAAATGCATGATACAGGTAAAAAGTATAATATGAAAATCTGAAACACATCTTTTTTTTCATTAACTACAGGGATTTTTAAACAGACGGAAAAGTAACGGCATCCCAGATATTTTATTACTTAACGATTGTAAGACGATCAAAACATAGGTACGAACTTTTACAACTTCGATACAGACCAATACATTCGTATTAGATACCGATGATTTTCCATACAATAATAACCGGGCTCACTTATACAGTTAAAAAATAATATTATATAGAGAAATACGAAGAGAATTTACAAAATAAAAATATTACTGAAAAATCTCAATTTTAAACTTTGATGACAAATATCAATTAAAGATGACAAACATCTAAAACATATGTAATAATAACGTTATGTAAAGGAGAAATATATATACGTACACGTAAATATTATTTATAAAACCAAGAAAATTAAATATATATTTACGCTACGGTGCGATATTTAATAATTTATGTGAAAAAAATAAATTTCAAAAACAATATTAGACATTTTTCAAAAAATAAGAATATTTAAAAATTCAGCTCTATAAGTACACAGTATAATGAAAAAACTTAACATTATTCAAATTATTTGTAAATTATCATGCTACGTATTACCGAGTTACTACACAGAAGCGTATATTTTGTTGATCGTATTTTAATGCCTGCATTTAATATTCTTACGAGACAAAATGAAATTGATATCATTGCGTTGTACTTTGATCACAGCAGCAGCAGCAGCAGCTCTCAATGTAATCCTATGTAATATAGACAAGTATTAAAGAGTTTACAGTAATCGAGTTGAATGTTTGCATAATTGGGTAAATTTATAATCTTGCCGTAATCATCAAAGAGAAAAAAAAGCCTATAGGTAATTATTTACTATAGACCAGTTAGATATTTTTTTCTAACGAGCTATTGCTTTAAAGGTTACGGTAATACAGCCTTAAATAGTAAGCTTTGCAAAATTTAATGCATCAATCAAATGAAATTATTTTTTAATTCGTATTAAACAAAACTATTTGTTTTCTTAATCGCATAAACATCTTTGTTATGCAAAACTTGAAGTTATAATGAAAATAATCTTCATCCTTCGCAATATAATTAGATATGATTTTACACACGCATATATGTACATTGTATCTTCTAGAAAGATAATGGGATTGTTATTAATCAAAATATTAGATACATTATGATTTTCTAATCATCTTGTGCAATGTAAATTCTTTTTTAATCACGTTACTGATTAGCTATTATACAATAATTTATAAAGAAAAATTATAATCAAGGTTTATGTATACGTATTTAATGATTTTTTATATTTTATAATCATATCATTGAATTATACAATGATTAGAAAAAAATTATAATCAAGAATTATGTGCACTTTTGTAATCATTGTTTAATACTTCATAATCGCATTAAAAAGTATCATTGTTTAAACTTACAATTGCGAAGAGTATTGAGATTAGGATTTTGAAAAAATTTTTATATTTAAAATATACTTTATAGCTTGTTGTATGAAATAATTATTGAAAAGGTAAATTTAATGATTAAACACGAGCCAAATTTTAGTCACAATTTCAACTTTCCTCTTCAAGTCAAAGAACTTTCTGTTCACAAAAAATTTTTTATTGTATTATAATAGATGTACATTCTGTTTTGATATTTTTTTGCCCTGAAGAAAGAAATTTCTTCAAGTATCGGAGATTCTTATAAATTAGAGATCTTTTCACTGAAATTTGGCTCGTGTTTGATCATTAAATTTACCTTCTAAATTTTTAAATATTTTTTCATCTATAAAATTAGAAAAAAAGTCACGTCCATTTGATCTAACATTCTATTTTTCTGAAACTATGGGTTATTTTAATTGAATTTTAAAATTATTTTTGAAAAATCCGCTTTAATCCGCTTAAAGGCGTACAGTATTTGAATCAATAATTCCGGAAGACTGTTACAAAAACAGTTTGAAATTTGAAATCAAAATCTTTCAATTTAAAAAAAAAACGATATCCTAAGAGATCAATTCATTTAAAACTTATAAAAAATTAAAATAATGCAAAAATTAAGCATAAAATGTTTGTATAATTACTACAGTATTTAATGCTAATTTTTGGTCTTGACTTAATTTTTATAAATTTTGAATCAATCAACATTTTGAAAGAAATTTTTTTAATCGAAAGGTTTGAATAAAAAAAACGAATATAATTAAAAAAAATTCGAAATTCAAAAAAAGTAGACCATAGTCTACAAAAAATGTAATCGAATGCTAGATTTAATAGACAGCTTTCTTCAAAATTTTTTACAAAGAAAAGTATCCCAAAGTTATAAAAACAATTTTTTTAATGCTAAGCAAAATAAAATATCAAAATTTCTATTAATTCCATTTCTTGACATTATTTTCAAAATTTCAAGACTTGAAATTTATATCTTTTTTATCTTTTCCAAAATGAAAAAAGTAATTTCAAAAGAAAATCTTTCCATATTGAAAACGATATTCGCTTCTTCAAAGAGAAAGTATACTTATTGTAAACTATAAGAAAAACATTCCAAGAGATAGAGGTCGTCAGTGGCTCATTCGGTAGAGCGATGAATTCGTAATCTCGAGGTCCCGAGTTCGAATCCCGCTCTCGGCGGTTAATTGATACAATCACCACTGTATATACAATACATGTGATTTGTTCACAAACACGCTGAAGATCTCTGTTGCTAATTAGCATCTCAACGATAGCATAAATGTAGCAACGTTAAATAAAATTTAAAAAATTACGTGTTATAGAATTAAATTTGGTTATGGTTTTTTTTTTTTAATATCATGATTATTTGGAAATTTTTAAAATATGGATTCAGTTTAAGTTCATTTTAATTTTAGACTTTTTTTAAAAAAGGATCCCATATATTTTACCACGACATTTAGCATTGCATTATTTTTCAGCCAATTATATGATGAAACTTTCAAATTTAAAAATAGTTTAATTAATTATTTATAGGTTAAAACCAAATTAATTTCTTAATAACCATTGCATATCAATAAAATCAATAATTACAAAACATGCAATATATTAAAACGTATTAAAAAAATCTAACTTTTTAAACAAATTACAAATTGATGCAACAAAATGTAATAACATTGAAACATTTCTCATATAATTTCAAACGATTTGATAAGACTTGCATATTAAAATAAAAAAAAAGTCATAAAAAAAATTTTACCACATTCTATCATTGAACATGACCCGTGAACTCTAATCAAAAGTTCTGATTACAATTTTTCTTTTTTTTAATTCGCATCATCACGATCGGGTTGAGTGTACTATATTCAGGACTCTACTAAACAATCTAAGCGAAGGTCGTTTATACGCGTTTCTCTCGTATTTTCTATAAACTCATACGAAGGTCAAGGTCCTTTGGTATATGTATATATATACAGCCGACGACCGACAAATTGAGATAAAAAACGAAATTATCATCATCAGAAGAATCCCTTGGAACTTAATAACGGTTTATTATTTGGTAAGCAAAATATATCGCCAATTATACTGACGCAATTGTAAAGATATTTTATTTGTAGACGAGGTTATAATGTGACTAAATGACTTTTTTATCTTTTTTATTTTCTAAGCTCTCTTGATGAATCTTCAAGTTCACGTAAATAGTTCTATGAACTCACGGTCGTTCGTTTGAAAATTTTGTTGATTTCTATATCGAGATGTACTAAAGCTATTTATTATTTTCGAACAATAATATTACCGTGTAAATAGACCATTCAATGACAAAGTAACAGTAAAAAACTTATCAAATGCAATGCTTTTTAAATTTTGCTGAATTCGATTATAAAAATATTCTAATAACTCGAACAAAAATAAAAACAATTTTTTTATTTACACTAAACAGAAAATGAAATTCGAATTTATAAATGGGTTATTTTGACAACTAATTTATTGACAAATGAATTTTTAATTTTATTTTTCAAACTTCTTAACTTACTTTGCAACAGTCAAAGTTTCTTTCAAGTTTGTTTTAATTAAAAATGAATTCATGCAATAATACAATTTAAAAATTGTCATTCATAGTACCACATTGTTTTGGGATCTGGCAAGAAAAATAAAATTGGTATTGCCTTCTTGCGTATAAAAGCCATATATATATAACGTAACAGAAATGACCTATATTTCTTAGCCTAGGTCGTCAACCTTACAATAGGTTCGAAACTCGTAAAAAGAAATTGATCATTAAAAAAAAAAGAAGAAAAAAAGTAATCAGATTTCTAATAGATTGATTAATATAGCTTGTGTAGAATCACTTTCTTATTGAACTAACCAAATAATTAATGTTACTCACTATATAAAACTCGATTTTTGAACGGAAGTATTTTATACATGTATACGCTTTAAATATACTTTACAAATCCATTTAGAGTAATACTAACCGCAGAAACTACTTTTACACACCTGAGTTAATGCGATACCTTAACATCGATTTCAAAACTACTCCATTAAGCACACAAATGTACATGTGCAACAAATGAAAATTTTCGAAAATGCAATATTAAGCGAGCATTGCAGTAATTTCAGTTAATTACGTTAATTTCAAATAAACGAATTAGACAAGGTTATTGAAAAATTCCTACATTTAGATAAGCAATATAGGTTCGAATTTTGTAAAATTTAAAATAAAAATTTCAACACAATAATTAATGAATAATACAAAAATTTTGTATACTAAAAAGTGTAATTTTAATTTATGAGACAATTTGAATAATAAAGTAAATTTTTTATATGTAAATTTGTCCAAAATTTTTGTTGTTTAAAAGTACGAAGAAATTTCAGGTTTAGAAAAAAATTTGTCATGTTAATTTTACGCATTTATGTGCTAAATTTTACCACAAAAATTTTTTACGAGAAAACATTTCGACGAATCACGCACAATATTTTATAGTGAAATTATTGTTTAATAATTAAAATATCTTGGTTATTACATAAATTACTGTTTATAAAATTATTCTTATTTTCTACAAAAGCAGATTCTCATTGTCATATTATTTAAGACATAAACTTCCGCAATTTCCTTCCGCAAAAGCCATCCTCTCGAACAATTAAATGTAAATCCCGTGTACAGGACAATGGCGGAAGTGAATTTCGGTCTTTTGTAAACGTGTAAGCATTTGCTAAATATATATATCATTCTTATAAAGAAACGTACACGTAATTTTTTCTTTCTTTTTTCTTCATTGACGATTACTTATTCTCAAAAGCTTGCTTACGATTTCTACGATGCACATATATACAAAGTGGCGAAGTATTTTAGAGATCACGTATGCAAGACGCGTTGCTTTCTCGTAATCGCACGTGCACGCGGTATGTACAATTTTCAAAGACGTTTTTTGTAAGCGAGCTGTCTATTATATATAATGAGGGGGAGGATAATTTATTCGATCACAAGAATTTATAAATAATTTAGTTTTATTTGCAACCATGTGATGATGGTTATGAAAAAAAGGGCTGTAAATAATATGTTTAATGAGCATTAAAAAAAATATATTTTTTAATTTTTATCAGAAAATCGTTTAATTGATATATTTTGTTTTTAAGGAATTTATAATTATGATTGATGAGTTATAGAAACAAATAACAAGTTTATTTTTTCAAAAAAGATTCTTATCTATTTCATATTTTTTTTAACAAACGTCAGACAATAGATTTGTACGTAAATACTTTGACGTGTAATGTATCAATTATTATAAAAATTGTTTTAAGAAAAACTGTTATCAATTATTTAAAAAATAAATTTATATAATTTATCCTCTCATTGCATACACGCGCATGATATATGCAATCTTTTTTAAAATCCGCGTTAGTTTTGCATACCTTTAATATTGCAAGACTATAATATTAAATGAGTTAAAATCTTATAAATAAAAATTAAATAAATTTAATATAGGAATAGCAAAAGATTATAAATAAATAAAATAGATAAATATTATAATTTCAACAGGTGACGTGATAATTTTTTAACGATAAAATTAACAATAAAAAATTGTATTATGAATTATATGGATGATCTCATGTGTCAATTACGAAAATTACATTACATGTTATACGATACACTTTATATTAACGCGTCACTTAGATATACATCTACAAGTCAAAACAGTTTAGAAAACTTTAAAGCACTTATCAAGCCTTTGATCGATAGCTTCTTTGTTTAAATGACAATGTAGAAAAAAAAGAATTCTACATGTTAATCGTGACTAATACAGATGCAACTTGACTAATTAGTACATAAATCATCAAAATAATAATAAACGGGAGAATTTTTATGTTTGTAAGTAGAAAACCCATGAAAAAAAGCAAATTCTTTAGAAAAACAAAAAGCCAATGATTTTTTTCTCCATCCAACACAAAGTCAATAAGGAAAAAAAAAGAAGAATTTCTTTAAAGAACCAAGGATTCTGTTTCACACGCCCATATGCATATGAGAGTCTCTCGAGAAGCAAACATAAATAATCAACTTCTTCCAACCACACGCGTCTGCTGCTTGCTTTACGCGCTGAGCGCGCGAGAGAGCGCGGACCTTGAAAGAGAAAGCTACACATATGAGAACACGCATAGCGCATTTAAAGAGCACGACGTGCACCTGACTATAAGCACGAGAAAACAACTTTGTCCTTCAAATATTAAATTTTTTTTTTTCAAGGAACATGAAATTTTTTTAATAGAAAAAAAGGAATTTTTAAGTATCCTAGAAATGTATTTTTAAATATTTAAAAATATGGAATTTAGTTTAGTAATGATATGTTTATTATGAAGAGATAATGATGTAGCAATCGATACATAAAAAATATCAACATATGGAAACGGTAGTTATTAACTTGTGACACGTTATACGGTAAATAGAGTAGTATAACGACATTAAATTGCTAGGAATTATTAAATTTGTCGAAGGTTTTTCTTTAAAGTGTTCTTGAACTCTAATATAGGAGTGTCTTGAGATGTTAAAATTTCACTTTGATTTCTGTATCATATACATTTACACGACAAATATTTACGTAGAACAGTAAATGTAGTTTCGTCGTAATTAAGTGTTGATTTTTTAAACTCTTATTATTATATATTACATCAATTAAAATGTGTGTATAATCAAAACATAACAATTATCGATATGTATAAAAACCAGTATATTTACATACGTATAAAACAACCGTTTTCTCAGTTTGTATAAATTTTAATTGACAAAAATCATGTCTTTCATGTCAATGTGCGTCAGTATTTCATTTTATAATTGATATAATATAAAAATGAAAAATTCTGATATATTATTAATTCTATAAATACGTCAATTATGTTAAATATTGTGACAATTTTTTATCAACTTATATAATGTGTGCCATTAATAGTTTATATCAATAATTTTAAAAAAATGTCATTTTTACAGATTAAACATATATTTCATGACCTCATACAGTAACTAAACTTAACATATAGAACATAATATTTATACTTGTTACCTATCAAGTCCCGACGAACCGGCGCCATTTCAATGCATCAGCTCGAAAAAATTAGAAAACATTCTCAACTCATCGGTACAATATCGAATATATATGTGTTTATGTATATACATATATTTAATTTTAAAAATTTCATTTATATAGTATCTACATATAGTAAAGTCAAAAAATGAAAAGTGTCGTATTATCGTCGATCGTTATCGAACCTACGTGCGTTTACGCATAATAAAAAGATTGAATTTTAAGCAGAAAATACTAAGAATTATATGAATTGACTTTCAAGCTCTTCTCCACAATTTTCAATATAAGCATATGTGTCTTGCATATATTTTTCGAATATTCTAACAGTATTCTTTACTTATGCGTAATTTTTCGGCACATGGGGAATTTCCAAAGTCTGCATGCATTACAATAATATGTGGCTCAACATAGTACTTGGTATGGATGAACTTGTGTATTATGTTTATAGTATGAGCAACAACGTCAGAGAAAAAAAATATACTCGTGAAAAGTATGTAATATTATGGTATGCTTCACGGGGTTTGACTATGAGTCAGTTGTATAGACAATTGTGTCACTACGTAGAAATAGAGGTTATCCATTCATGAATCTTGGAATTTTTAATGATTCCTTTAACTGGTTTAAATGTTAAATTTTTAAAGATGGAATGTGAATTGTATTTTAATAGACAGCGCTTTATATTTTGAACAATAAAAATTCATTATAATAGCAAAAATATTTCTTTTTGTACTTTTGGTACACGGAGAGAATTTTTCTATAAAAATTAGGGTCATCGTAGAATAGTATGAAAAATTATGAGACGTTACCGTCAAAATTATACAGAATTCTGATAATTTTTACGATAACATCTCATAATTTTTCATACTATTCTACGGTGTCCCTCGATTGTAGTCGCCGTAATTTTTATAGAAAAATTCTTGTGAACTACACAAAGAAAATATTTCTATAGTAATTATCATGAGAATCACGGTAGGGCAAAATGACTTTTGGGAATTTTTTGAAGTTAATTTTTTGAACTAATTCAATATGAAATTAAAATATTTTTTAGCTTTCTTGTTAGTTTCATCTTGACATCTAGTCAAAACAACTATTAATAATTTTTTCAAAAAATTCCAAATTTGCGTGTTTCTGTTTTAAATAAATTTTTTAGGCTCGTTTTTAACATACTTTTGTAACCAGTTACATTTATCGAGACACTCTTTTAATTTTTATAATGTAAATATTCTCCAACCTCTACTCCAGCTCAAGATTACTGGTTGTTAGATTATTTTATCAAGTAATTTTTATAGTAATTTTGGTAAAGATATTTTATCTGAGGATAAAAATAATATTTTAATAATAAATTTTTGAAAATATTTAAAAATGAATTTAAAATTCAACTTTTTATGAAATATGATATAAAAGATTATTCTTTTCCAAGCGATTACCGGTTTAAACGAGCCACCCAAGTTTAAACGAATAGCCCAAGCACACTTACGTAAGCGTTCAGATGAACGAATTAAGAACCAATGGAAATGTATAACGTGCACCATCATTCAAATTAATTTTATTACTTTGAGGCTATTAAGAAAATTTTCGTTATGTATAACAATTGATTGATTCATTTATAAAGTTGGGTTTAACCTACACTTCTATCTAATAAAAATATATAAAATTTTCTATGAATTTTCCGGACTAATCTATTCTATGATCAGATCTATATTAAAAAAAAAAAAGAAAAAATAATCGATCACGTCACCTACGAAATTTGCGTTCGACAAACACGCGATGTATAAAGTTTACATGGGTTAACCCAATAAAATTTCAATAATTAGAGTAAAAAAAAGATGGATTGTTTCTTGGAAAGCAGAATTTATATATCATTTATATGATTGATTCCACGATATTTTTAATATTTGACCTATAGAAAAAAACTTTTTTTTCACTAGTACCACATTTTGAAGCTATTTTTACATTTATAAACAGTTTTAATAGCAATAATTATATAGCACTACTTAATTTGTAGGTAATATTGAGAATTTTCAATGTTAAAATAATCGTAATATGTCATTAATATGTCATTCATAGATAAAAAATTTTAATTTTTTTTTGTTTTTTTAAGACTTTTACCAAGAAGCAAATTGAGAATAGTATCATACATACAAAAATATACAATAAACAAAAAAGAACAACAGGGTTTATGGATTTTCCAAATTTATTCATCCATATTGATAAAAAATACAAAATTTTCATTTAGGACGCAAGGAATTTTCCATTCCGGGAGATGTAAACAGTAATGTTTATTAAAACTTTTTCTATATGGCTCTTTAATTAATCATTCAAATTAGTCATTTTAATTTAATAATTTCAGTTTAACTCTTTTTAATGAAACAAAAATATTATTTTTAACCGAAAATCAAAACGCACTTCTTATTAATAAACGTCAAACTGTGAAAAAAAAATCTATTTTTGATTAGTTTTCTTTATTATTATTGTTATATTTCATTAAAGCAAATTGACATCCTTTGAAAAACCACATTTCTGGAAAATACAAAATCGAAATATAATAAGGAAAATTTCAGTGGTTTTTCCAAAAAACGCTATTCTTCTTTATCACTAGAAAGAAAAATAATATGTCCCTGTTTTCGTCGCAAACCTTGAATAATAATGCATTTTATATTTTTTATGTAAAAATAATCAGGTTATACCAACTGAAACTATCCTACGGTATTTTCTAACATTATTATTTTATTTGCTTTACGAATTAATATTTTAAACAAAATAATGACAATACAAAATCTTAAAAGTAATAAGATTTCCCATATTTTATAATTTGAATTTGTGTTTGAATTTCTTTGATGAATAATTGGAAAAAAATGTGAGAATTTTCTTTATTAAATTTTGAATTTGGGCATGAATAAAGTTTTTGAATAAAAAAATGAAAGAATAAACGATCATATTTCAAAAATTCAAGCACTACAGGAACCAATATATAATATACAGTTTCTTGTTAAAAAAATCATCTCTTTATATAGTCATACATAAACTGACATTCTTATAAAGTTTTATGCAACATAAAAAACGTATAATACGAGTATATTTTCAACGTTACACTTTCGAAACAACTTGTTTATATAATAAATACGTTTATTTATATAAATAAATAATTCAATATAATTAAAAAATAAGAAGAAAAATGTTTGATTATAAATTCATAAAGAATTTAAAAAGATAATTTAAACAATAAAGTAAAAATGAAAGTAAACATAAGCAGCAGACGGAAATAATGTGCCGGAGGCACTGTGTTCCACGTGCGCGAAAATCATACCGAAATCGAGAGTTACGAGAGCGAATCCACTTTCACCCTCGATATACTACTATACCACACACCATTGGCATGCGTGTACCGCACTACTTAAGGATAATACATATAAAAGTGCGAGTGATTTTATACGCTTTTCATACCTATTTTATTTCTTGCTTCAGAGACTTGCTATACAAAGAAATTAGTAGCGTTTTGAATATTTATTGGAATTTTATTATTTAAGTGCGTAAATAAAAAGACTTTTTTTACTTGTCGAAAAATTTTTTCTTGATTATTAATAAGTTATTTAAAATTATTATTTGTAAGTTCATTAATAAAAAAAATTATTTAAGATATTTTTATAACAATATATAATTATATATTAATACCTATGCTTGAATTTTTAAATATATATTTAAAAAATAAACAATATATATTATATATTTTTTCATTTCTCGATTCAAAAAGTTATTTCACTTCCGAATTGAAAAAGAATTTGATAAAGAAAATTCTCAAGTTGTTACAACATAAATATTTAAAAAAATCTAAATTCTTTTCTATCTTTTATCATTTACAATTGTACATTTCATGTACTTAACGCATAATTATTATTAAAATTGATAAGAAAGATTTTTATTTTACTAGTTTGATAAAATTTTGTTTAACAATGTAAGGTCACGAACCCGGTAAACGATCATTATCCTCGTAGTCGATCACGTTTATTAAAATATAAAAAAATAGTATATGATGACTAATCTTACTATCTCGTATTATTCTTAAATATTAAAGAAATTTCATATCTTTGTAAAAAATTTAAACTTTGGTATATTGTGAATCATTAGCAATTAAATTACTTTCCTCTTATGAAAAAAAATATAATAAATTTGCGTAACGATTTATCACATTTTCTGTTTCACTTTTTTTCATAATAATCTTACTATGCAAAACGTGATTTCCATTATCGTAATGATCAATTTTAAACGTTGTAATAGATTTGAAACGCAATTTTGTTACTAAAATTCAATGTTGATTTTGATAAAAAAATAAAGTTTATGTAAATAAGGAAAGTTTAAGGTAAGAAAAATCTTAGTTATTTTAAATACTTTTATTCGACGTAATCGACATAATCATCACAATATTTACTCTAAAAATCAGTGCTGACCATTAATTTTCATGTTTTTAGTAAAAATTAAAAGAGCTGCATTGAAAATATTTTCTACGTTTAAAAGCTACAGAGGACACCAATATTAAAATAAATATAAAAAAAATAAATGTAAATAAAATGATGTAAACTTAATTTATAAATTAATTTAGTTTATCTTATCATTCGCCCTTGTTCGTTTGTACTTAATCTATGCACGTGAATGAATTGACATATTAATTCGTTCACGTGCATAGATGTATGTCGATACATCAACATGTGCATAAATGTGAGTGTTGATAAATCAACACGTGCGTCAGTATATCATCACGTGCATAGATTTGTCGATACATCAACACGTGTTTCGACAGATCCCAGATTAGTATCAACTGATCTCAGGTGCAAAATAGCGATCAACCACTGCACTTCCCAATTTTTTTTTTCAAATGCATTTAATAGTATTAGTAATAGTATTATAGTTCAATATCAGTTACATAAAAAAAATTCATTATCTTAACCCTTCCAGACCTGAATTTTTATTTCATCATAAAATTTTCTGATATTGGTTTTAGGATGATAAATGTTTATTTGTTAAGCAATTTTTGCGATAAAAAATTTTTTTTCCTTTTTTTTATCAAGTTTTTCCTGTTTCTATCAAGAATACAATAACTTAAGTCCTTGGTTCAAGATCGGAAATAGCTTACTTCAAGTTCAAAAGAAACAAAAATCATCAATGTACATTCTAATAAATATTGGGTCTGAAGGGGTTAAGAATGCTTTCAAAGTTTTATCGCAATTTAAAAACAACATCATAAATAAGTAGTGAAAATTTCAAAACGACTCACCGTTTTTAAAATGAGATTGGGAATTTCAAAGTTTTAATTTAAACGTGAATTTGTTCAAAATTGTAATTTCATAGTTCTGTATTTCAATTTAGAAACGGTAAATCGTTTTGAAATTTTCACTACTTATTAATGTTTTTTTTTAAATTGTGATAGAACTTTGAAAGCATTTTTAAGACAATAAATTTGTTATGATATAACTGGTATTGAACTACCTAAGAATAAGATTAGTCAAATCAATGTCTTTAAAAAAAATGTTTTTTTATTAAAAATTAATAATTATTAAACGTAAATGAAAATTTCTGTTTCTGTTACGGTGCTCTTCACTACAATCAAGAGACATCTACTTGTAAGTTATTCTGTAGATACCTTTCTCAACTATTATCGAACACAAAATTAAAAATTAATTTAATAATTTTAACCGTGATGGCAATTATTTTTACAAAATTAATATTAAAATATATAATCCATTTTTTATGAAAATATACAAATTTTTCATTTAAACATTGAAAAGCAGAATTTTTTGATTTAACATCGTATAAAAAATGCAAAATTTTAAACCAATTATTTCAGTAATATCTATTTTAAGTAATTGAAATTATCATTTTATTAAAATAAAATAAGAGATTTTGGGACTACAATGTTTAAATATTTATTTATTTTCCCCACGTCGCAACGAAGAAAAAATAGAAAAGATTTAGGTAGTATATAATAGCCCTCAAATTTCTTATTTATTTAAAGAAATCAATTCTGCTGCTCGATTCGAGAACGTATAATTTTTTTTATTTTTCTGAAATTTTGATTTGAGATTTTCTTGTAGACAATCTTAGATGTTATTTTCTGATGGACTATTGGGTTCATGACCTCTCCAACGAATTTTGTATTGAATATACTTAAATATTTGTAAAAAAAACAGAACTATTCCCAATGCAGAATTCTATTGCTTAATAAAACAACATAGGTGAAATGTTACACTAAAAGACACAGGAGGAAAAACCATAAAATTTGAAACGTCTACGTGATATGTTCCACGTTTTAAAACTTTCATTCCATAAGACCTAAATTTGAAAAATAATTACTGGTCGGCAATGTCAAATCCATGAATATAAAAATATGCAATAATTTTAAAAAAATCGTTATCGAAAAAAATGGATACAAGAAAGTTCGCATATAAAAATCTGATCGTAAGAAACAAACAATGGGTTTTGCGTATTCACTAAAACAACTGGAAGATTCGGCGCGATCATTCGCATCATTCGCAGAATCGTCATTCTTTAATAAAGGCTAATATAATTTCACACCTCGAGAAGACGAAGAAAAAGAAGAAGAAGAGGAATAAGAATAAGAAGAAAGCAAGTTTTTTGTTCTTTCGGGTTGTCGACGTTTCTCGTGTGTGTCCCTGGCCTCCTTCCGTCAAGCAACGTATCAAAGTTATGTGAGTTTCGATCATTTTATTTTACTCAATATCTCCCGTTATACATTATATTTAAAATGATAAATTTAGTTATTAGGGTGAGAGCAGCCGGCCTTCATCGGTCATATTATATTTCTCCATCTTCTTTCTTCTCACGCGCGTCCTTATTATAAACATGCCTTACATGCCGTTGATCTTTCCCTTTCTTTTTTCTCTTTTTCTTTTTTTTATTTCACTTTAGCATTTAATAAGCCAAAGCAACAAAAGGCGAACGCACTGTGAGCGCATGAAAGCTTTAACCGAAACCTTCCATTACGAGAGAGAGAGACGACGGCGCGAGATTAATTAGATGGATCAGAACAAGAATGAAAATGTACGTCTACGATTTAAGGATTGAAAGTTTATACGTCGTAAGCGTTTGTTTAATTCAAAGAAAATAAAAGGACAAAGCTTAAAAATGTAAATAAATTAATTTTATACTAAAAAGTACCCCAACGTTCGTAGAATATGTGAGTCATGCATCAATTATCAACGCGATGATTTGCATATTATACGTTGTAATTCAAATGTGTAATTATCTGAAGGCACAGTTGCATTATTTATAAAAAATTTTTCTTTTCAGAATCTTGATATATAATAAATAGATAATAATAAATTATTTTATCATTAAATATTTCTCATTATATGGTTCTCTTATTTTCAGTTTAAAATACCGGGCGTTGCATATTATTTGGCATTATTCTAATCGCAAAGAATTTCGAAATATCATAAACGTTAAATGTATTAAAGAATAAAGAAAATGCATTATTTCAACCATGAATTTCATTAGCAATATCTTTAAAATTCATTTGAACAAATTTTTTAAATCAATTAATATTTTTAATAATTTTGTTTATTTATTACAATTTAAATCTTTTTATTTATGAAATAAATATTAATTATTTTAAAATACGCTGTAGCTTTTTTACATTATAAGATGAGTTTCTTGGAAACTAAATTATTGTTTACATATAATTTAAATTAGCTAGCAGCTTATGTAATACCATTCTATTAAAATAATAATTAAAGTTCGTAACAAAAAATTGAACGAAACATTATTTAATATATTTTTTTTTGCGCGTAAATTAATCAAAGTTGTTATTGAATTAATTCAAATTATAATGCAAACATATAAAATTTATTCAAATTCTGTAAAAAAATCCATAATTTTACAATACCTTGATCACGAATATAAATATTTATTATTGCGTTTTCTTATAATATGTAATAACAAAGTTGATATTTTTTCTAAATAATTTAAATAATCATGTACTAGTAATTTTTTTTGGATTGTTTTATTTTTAAATGGTAATTATCGCGTTCTACTTTAATATGCAAAACAAAAAAATTATACTTGTAAATTTTTTTTAATATGATGATGTAACAGAGTAATAATTGAATCATAACTGTCAAACCAATTCATTTTGACAAAAAAATGTTATCTATTCTCATAATTATTATTTTATATTAAAAATGCCCAGTTTATAAATATATTATATAATTAAAGTTAAATAATTACTGTAATTACTGTTATTAAAATAATTAATGTGGATATTGTAAAATCTATTGTTTTAAATTTTAGTCTTTTTTAAGTATTTCAAAGTTTTTGAATGTTTTAAAATCTAAATTTTTATACCACCTTTTTTTATTTTAAATTATTTATACATAAGATGCATTTTATAAATATTGTTTATTATTACCATTAATAATTTATAGCAATATTCAAAATTCATAAAATTTTAATAAGGTTTAATAATTTTGTATAATTTAGTTATAAATTCTTAAAGATTAAATAAACTGAAGATAATAATTTATATTGAAATTTAAATTTTAATAAAATTTCAAATACGTAATATATGAATCTGTTGTACATATTATCAAACATTTTTTTAAATATACGGTAATTACATATCTCATCTTACCTTGATATATATTCTTTTTAATTAAAATATTATACATTTTAGATTTAGAAAATTCTAATTATATTATATTATTTAAAAAATGAGAAATTTTTTTTAACGTTTAAAATTAAAAAATTTTATTTAATATTTAAATCAAAATTTATTTTTTCAAAATTTTCATTTATATAAATATTGAAAAACACAAAATTTGAAAATAAATTGTTTTGAATTTATATTATTAAGAAAAAGTTTTTTATTTATATAATATAAATATGTACTTACGCAGTAGACTACTTATTTATAATCAATATTCGAAGGCAATTTATAACTAATCTTTATTGCCTTATGTAATGAACAAATATTAAGCTGATACAATGTTTCAATAATTGTTGAAATATAATATGTCTATTAATATTGTAAATAAAAATGCATCTTTTTCAACAATAAGACTTTAAAGTTACAAATCATTCATGAATCAATGAAAACTAAAAAAGATTTTAAACTTCACTACAATTTCATCATTAATATTAATTAAGCATCTAAATGAATAATAATTTTAAGCAAAGCAGCAATCTATAAACTGTCAAGACCACCAAAGTCTCAGTAGTAGAAAACGTTAAGACATTTGGTGTAACCATGTGTAAAAGAAGTTAAAAATAAAGAAAAAAAGTTCTCTTATAACAATTCCCCAAAACATCGTCTTGCTCCCCTCTGTTGACCTCTTCTTACATAAATCAATAAAACCGGTAAACACGGAACCTCTTTCCAATCGGAACTAACAAAAATTAATTCCGACGTAGTATTTCCTCTTTCTCTCGAAAATAAATAAGAAAAAAAAAGAAAAAGGCTAGGCCAAAAAAGATAATGACAGTATGATATAACCTTAACCCATGCAAAGAGAAACACATCGTGAATCGTGGTATGCTTGCAGACGTAAAGGAAATACATACATGTGTACATATATATACTCACCCAACTAATGGATGGAACTGGCGGGTAAGATATAGCGGGAGAGGCGGAGAGAAAGTGAGCAGAAGAGTTCATGCGATGAGTTGCCGCCACGGCATATTCACTTTGTATTTATATATCCGTATAGGTATCGCCGAATATATACATTTTATTTTTTTTTCTTCATATATGTCGTGTGCTTTTCTCAAAGGCGTTTTCTCCTCTTCTTTTGGTGTGTATGTATATAAAACGTTGCGCTTTCGAAAAAAAAGTCACATAACGCCTGCATGCGTCTCACTTGGCACTTTGTACACCTCTCTCTCTTCTTATAACTAACGTACAAAGGAAGGAACTTTCACGCACCAATAGAGCTATCATGACATTCGAAGGCTCTATAGACCACGCGAATAATAAATGTTGCAATGACGACTGAAATACCTTAAAACAAAGTCTACTGATCACATTAATTAATCTATTGTAATACACGTTGCTCTTTAGTTATTAGTTCTTTCCGATGTAACTTTTAACTGTATTCGATAAGAAACGATGATGAAAAAGCGTCAAAACAATAACGTCAGAAAATTTGTAGACCGAGCCTCACAGCGCACTCTCTCACGTAACAATGGAAATACCAACTGAAAATGAAAAGCATGGAAATTTGTCGGGGTGGAGTTAAAAATTTTTTTCAAATACAAAATTTATTTTTAGCCAATAAGAATATAACGTGTATTCTTTTTTAATCAGAAATTAAATTTACCCAAAATATATAAGGGAAGCTTTAGCAATTTTTCAATATTGAAAAGCCTAAAGTTGATAACACTGTAATTATAGATTTTCACTTTTTAGCAGGGAATTTACTTTATTGAAAAATAATAGGATAGCTTTAATTATTGTAATTAAAAAAAAATTATTTTAAAAAAACATAAATTTATTTGATTTATTAATGTACACAATTATTAAGAAATTCACATGTAATAGGTATTTATAAAATATTTAACTTCATTATAAAAATGTTTACAATAATTTAAATAAGTATTTTCAAAATAATTTATATTTACAATTCTTTTAAATTATATATAAAAACAGAACAAACAGTTAATTGTAAAAAGTCACTCATTCTTCTTGCACTTTCTTCTATTACAAATTAAAAATATACAAATTTTATTTAAACATTTAAACAATAATAAGACTATAAGAAATTACTAATATCAGTCAAAAACTTAATTTGTTTTCTGTCCTTCTGTACTTGAATGTCTTGCATGATTCATCATTGATTCAACGCGATTAGCAGTTTCTCTGACAACATCGGAAAGATCATCTGGAAGAGTTGGTATATGTGCTGAAAGTCTTTTATACATGGATTCTTTATTGTTTTCTGTCTTTTTTCTACGTTGTTCTTCATATTTTATTTGTTGTTTATAAAAAATAGCATTTTTTAATAATTCCAAAGTATTGTTAAAACTTTTTGTAGCTCCTTCCATGCCTTTGATTGCTGTAACTGCATATTCAACATCATAACAATGACCCTGGAGTTGTTGTCTTAATGATAGTACTTCTACTCTTTTTTCAACCATCGAGGGTAAAGCTTTGCGAACGTGCTCTTGTAGTCTATAAAATGCTAATGAAGGTTCATTGGCCACAATATGCATATTTTCAGAAATTCTTTCTGTTGCTGTCAAAAATAGTTTATTTTATAAGTAATTTATTAAAAAAAGGACGAAAATATATGTAAATAATATGATATATAACAATTTCTAAAATCATACATATAACCTCTAAGGTTGCATATGATTCTTACTAATTAAATATTATTTAATATAAGTATTATTTACCTTTTTTTACTCTTGACTCTAATTCTTGATCTGGTTGATACACTTTCGCTGACATGATTGCTACAATTATTATTTATTAAAAATCTTTAATAATTAAAAACAAATAAAGTTTACTTTGACAACAGCACACTTCATATTTTTAACTGTACATTGTAAAAACAAAAAAAGACGATTGGCATTTTTACACTTGTCGTATACGCGATTAAATAGATCTTTATAATTCTCTAATTTAAAATATTTAAATTTATTGATAACTCCAAAAACTCCGAAAAATAAAAAGGAGTGTCAAAATCAGCTGATCCGACAGCTGAGCAATTATTTCTATTTTTTCAGCTAAAAAGTTGGTAGTCATGCGACCGGAAGTCATTCGATCTCGAATTTCAAAGATTTACTCGAAATCTCACGAATCGCCAATCAGACTTACGTGGCAATAAAACCGTAAGCGTCAAGCGAAGCAAGCTTCGCTTACGTGTATGGTACGCCACATGTACCATATACTGGGATAAGGCAGACAATCCCGGCCATTTGTCTCGTGTTTATACGCAGGTTAGCCAGTTTTTCTTGGCAGGTATGAAAAATGTATTTTTTTATAATTATTTGTTGTAAAAAAGTCTTAATATTTATTTGAGCGAATGCCTTAGTCTTTATAAATTGAAAAAATTTATATTTTTAGAATGATAGTAACGATTTTATATATAAATTAACAGCTTATTTAAATTTATGCAAGGTGGAACGACCTGTTAGTGACGATCCATTTAGTTCGAACATACGTAAACATTTAAACTCTTATTTTGAATGAATTCAAAATTTTCCGTTAATTGAAAAAACCAATCTTAATGTAATCTAATGTTTTTAAGTGATTTTCGTTAAAGCACCATGCTTATATAGCTTTTTTTTAAAGAAATAAGTAAATTGGAGCAGACGTCTTTTGATAAACTCTTTTGTTAAATTTCTATATTTTTTTAAAAATTATGTTACTTTTTGTTTGTTAATATTGTTATCGTTATCAAAGATTATAAATGTGTTTATTTTTATTTCAGGATGAAGTTCAAGTTCCTACTTTGTATTGCAGCTGTAGTGCTAGCTACAGTTTGCGGAGAAGAGGAAGAAAATGAAGGAGCAAGACTGCTAGTTGCTAAACATATTCATAATAAGTACCTTGTTGAAAATATGGATGTTATTGTAAAGGTATTATTCTTTATTTTTAAAAATTAACTTTTCATTAAAATCACTTAAATTAACACTTTTATTTTTGTATTTGAAAACAGTTTGACGAATATAATTGTTAAACAATATTAAATTAAACGAGTAATATTAAAAGTACTTAAATGCAATTATAAAGAGTATTTATTATAATATTAAATGTATTTGTTAACACTATTGATTTTCATTTAATTTTTCAGTATACCGTATACAACGTTGGTAGCGCAGCTGCCCTTGAAGTTGAGATTACGGATAACTCTTTTGATGCAGATAACTTTGCTCATGTCAGCGGTGAATTGAGTGCAAGAATTGATCGAGTTCCACCAAATACTAATGTAACTCACACTGTTGTTGTAAGACCAAGGAAACCTGGATATTTCAATTTTACTTCTGCTGAAGTTTTATATCGCAGGAAAGAAGATGCTCCAAGGCTACAAGTTGCTGCCAGCAGTGAACCTGGCTTGGCATATTTCACCTCATACAAAGAGTATGACAAGAAATTTTCTTCACATGTGGTTAGTAAAAATTTTTCTACTTCAAAAAAATCATCTTAAATTTTACCTAATTTATGAGTTTAATTAAAATTTATTTAAGTAATAATGTTATGATTAAACTTTTATTAAATTCATTGAATTTTCTAAAATAAATAAAATAATGGAAAAACTTTATTTAATATAATAAAATTTTTACTTTTTAAATTACTTTCAGATTGATTGGGTGGCCTTTGCAGTCATGATCCTGCCATCCCTTGCTATACCATTTATCCTTTGGTTCAATAGCAAACGTAGATATGAAAAGCTTTCAAAAAGCACAAAGAAGCACTGAATTTTTTCAAACTTTATACTCGCAATTAGAACATTTGTATGAAGAAATTATTTTTTGAGTGACTGTGAGAGGTGATTACGTGACTGTTTCGTTGTGTACTTCGATTTTTGTAATAAACATTATTTATAAATAATCGTTTCACACACTTTATTAAAAAACTTTCTTGTTTATCAATTAATCTAACATACTTTTATGTTAGAGAAACCATATATACATAGAAAAATTTTAATAGGCTTATTCATACAATATTTTATAATAAAGTATTTTTCATCAGTTCATTGACTCAGCTTAGGTTTATTGTTTATTTAATGATCACATAAAATAAATACTTATATTTTCCAATTGAAAATAAAAATAATTTTCATAAATTTTATAACAAATTAAGACCATTTCAACAAATTTAAGAAATTGTAAAACATAAGTATTTATTTATAATTAATTAAAGCTATTTAAATTTAATGAACTTATTTGAAAAGAACAAATCAATAAAAAAAAAAAAAAATAAGTATAATACGAAGAAAATAAATTAAAAATCGTCTAGAAAATAACATGAATATTGTAAAAATAATTTAGTTTTATAATATACAAAATTGATCTCGTTCTTTTCATTATAACTAGATCTACTCATTTAAGACATTCACAAGTCAATGGCATTTTGAGTACAAAGTCAACATTGAGAGTAATAACTCACAAACATTCATTCATCAGTTATGACACTTAATTGTCATTAATTGACTAAATGATTTTTTATCCTATCATCATTGACTAATGTCCTACTTATAATTACACTTTATACACATTCACCAATCCTTAACAAATAACATATGTCACAGTATAAGGATAAGTCTTGGCTCTTCTTTCGATCAGAGCTCTACCACCCGTAATAATATTATAATATAAAAAATGTTAATCTTACAAAAATTAGTCAAAAGTCTAGAAATATGTATCATTTAAAAGTCCTGAAAACAAAAGTTCACAATAATAAGACTTATAGGCAAGTTCGATTCCTTCGCGAGTTCGGCGTGAAAAAACCTCGAGGATCTCCGTAGACAGGCTCGAACGCAGAGAATGGCCTTAGTGGTGATCCAGGACTTCCAGGACTAGACGAAGTTGATGCATTATTCATATTAGGTGAGCAGGGTGATTTTTTCATTGGTGGTGGACACTTCTCAGCTGAAAAAAATTATTGTTTTTTACGTTAACTTTCTTAAAAAAGAAATTCAACTAGAATTAAAATTTTTACATAATATTACTTACCAAATACATTTTTATTTTTTACTGACATATCTACATTTGCCATTTTATTTTTCCAAACTGTAAAAAAATATATCAAATATAAATAGATAATATAAAAACACTACTATTAATATTACTATTAATTTTTGTTACTTACAGTGGAAGAAAGAAATTGTGAGTATAACAAAAGTTCCTAAAGTATATCGATGGAAGTACATGTAATCGACCCAATGAATACCCGAAATTCGAGGGAACTGATCATATTTAGGTACTCGAATTAAAAGCTAAAAGAAAATAACATGTTTTAAATATCTGTTAGGATTGATCGATATATAATCTTTTGTTTAATATTTTTTTACCGAAACATTTTGTCGCGTTAACTCGTTCGTAATGATAATCTTTCGGCCTTGAACTTCTTCTTGATTCTGCGTTAAACTTAATTTATATTGAGCAATATTTTTTGAAAGTAGTTGACGAGCACCAATGCTAACTTCCTCAGGTGTTTCGATCTATATATATATGATAAAAGTAGTAAAAGAATTGAAAACCTATATGATTTTTATAAATATCTATCAAAATTTAACGTTCAATGCGCAAATAGATGCTTAAAATTTAATGATAAAATCATAATTTTAATTGAAAATTTGTAATTATTTTTTTATTAATAATAACTTACGATTATGTGTTCCAAAACGTGTGAAAGGCCATAAATATCAAGATTAGCAACAGGTAATTCTTGTCCTATTGAACTTAAGAATATTATTTCTCTTGTTGGAATATACATAGGTGGAAGATAAGATACTTCAATTGGTACTCCTTCTATATCTCGACTTAAGGCATTTATACGAAGTCTTGTTTCCAAAGTACTTGATAAAACCGATGGCAAACCCATGGGGACGATATCACAATAATAAAAACCTATAATAAAATTAAGAAAATAAATATTTTAATTATTACATTAAACTACCATTATTAAAATAATGACTTACCTGTTACAATGTCAAAACGTGGTTTAGCATAGAACAAATCCTTTACTCCAATAGTCGAATGCAAAGGTGTAAATTGTACAGTGCATATAAGTGGATAATGACTAAGTGTATAAGATGAGAGAGTTCTGCAACCTCCCAAACCTCTTGATAGAATATTATTCTCTTTAATAGTTTCATGCTTGCCTTTGAGAATTACAGGCACACTAAATATCTCCGTACCCGTAACGTTTTTACCTTTTAGCGGTACAAGTGTAATTTTTGCAATAGGATTTACTGTGACTTCAACCTCATCACGTAGATGTGTTGCAATGCTATGTTTTACTTTTGCAGTTCCTGGACTTCTTGCTCTACCTATACCAGTTATTGGATCTACATACATGACTTCTGGTGCTGACGATTGCCAATAACCAGAATCTCCATCAGGAGACAAAAGTGGCATTGAGAAGCACACGACATCACCAACAGTGAGAACAGTCTATAAATATAAATTTATTTTTAATAAATTATGAATTCATTATAAACGTTCTCATTTTTTAATGAAAAATTTAAATAAATAAATATATAAATATACAGTACATACCTTTGTAGGGAAAAGTACATCTCCGATTAACATATGCACATAATCAAACATTCCATTAGGATATTTTTCGTTATAAACTTTGACGATAAGCTCACCATTTTCCAAAAATTTAGCGTTTACAGTATTTTTATCATTTGGAGTGAATGTTACTAAATCAGTACGACTTGACAAAGTTTTGAAATCAATTTCAGCAGCGTGAAATTTAGATCCAACATTGTCATAGTACTCAAGGATATAATTTAAATCCATTCCTTTTGGTAACATTGTTAACTCTTCGCCAGCGCGAATTCGAACATTTGATTTCAGAGATAACATCACGTAATGTATTGGTTTTACCTATAATAGATAACAAAAAATTTTATAGTATTTTAGAGTTAAGATTCAAATTTGAGAGTTATAAAATTATTATAGAATAAAAAAAATACTAACATAAACTGCAATTGTTAATGTTTGCTTTGAACTGTATGTTTCAAAGTTTGTAACTGTAACAATTCCACTTCCATAATGTTCTCCTGATCTTAAAAGACCAGTTTTATCAACAGTTATAATATTAGATACTGACGTCAGAGCAGTATCGTCAGAATCTCCAGTAGTTTGACCACTTGCTAACACTTTGTACGTATTCGATCCGATTTTATCACGATTCGTTTGCAATTTTATTGATGAATTCGGTGCCATTAATAAAACTAAAGATTCTTCGGCTACATCTTCATTCGTCAATCGTAATTCTTCGAAAATTTCTATTTTTACTGATGAACTAAAACTCGGTTGATGTCGACAGCCGCCAAGCACATTGCACGGTGTTGTAGCAGACAGTATGATAGTAGCAAATCCAGGATTAATTGCCTTTGCTCTTAATGTTACTTCATTTTGATACCTTGATAATAAAATAGAATTTTCCATTTTGAGTAATTTTAGTTCAAATAAATATTTTAAGAAAAAATTATTGTAATAGAACATTAATTAGCTAAATAATTTTCTAAATCAAATTTTGTTAAAACTTGTGAAATTTTTTAAAACATTGATATTAAATGGCTATGAATTTTTTTAACTTACCTAACATTAATTCCTGTATCTTCATACATATTATGTAAAGTCATTAAATTAGAATCGCTGGTTGACCAAGTAAATACGAGCGGTGATTTCATAGATCCAATAATCAAAGGAGTTAAATGATCAGGAATTCCAAAAGCCCATACTGGAATAACAGCACCAATTTTAATTTTTAATGTAGGAACTTCTATTTTAATTCCTTCCAGTAAAATAACTCGTACTTCAGCATGATCTTGAGATAAAACAACTTTTTTCCCCCTTGAATCTTCTCCCATAGCTTTTGCAAAAATTGTAGTCTGACCAGTAGTTTTTCCTTCAATGACTCCACTGTTGTCAATTTCTAAGACTTCCTCGTTTCCCGTGGAAAATTCAATCTCAGCATTTTTAGGTCCACCAATAGTTGATATTTGATAAATTGTACCAACTAAGGTAGTCAAATTTTTAGGTAAGACTTGAAGAGGTGGAAAAACTTGAATAATCATAGTCTCGCTGCGCACCTCATTAATACCGCTTCCACTACTGAATACAACTTGAGCTTCACCTTCTTCTAAACCATGTATCAGGTATAAAATTTTATCAAAAGGTGCATTGCCCTGCTCTTTTATTGGCAACCGCTTTATGTCGATATAACCATTTTCCGTTTCTACTTTGATGTCAAGTATATCCAACGCAGGAAGCAGCATTAGGTATCCGTTAGTATCATAAAGCTGAAGTTTGGCTATAATGGATTTCCCTTTCTCAACTTTGTTAACACAATCAACTTCAAAACTAGCTAGTTGTTGCACTTCAATTTCTACCTCAGCAGGTTTTGAAGTTAAACAAAGATCAACAAGTGCGATTGTGAGCGTTCCAGATTTTCTTGGAATAATGCTGATAGTTCGTGTTGGCTCTACGTATCTTACATCGGCTACATCTTCACTACTCAAAACAAGATCATAATAGCCTGATCCTTGACTCACTTGAAGATAATATTTGCTATTGGGATCATTTAAAATTTTCAGTGTATCCGGTGTAATCGCCGTGTCATTGACCAAGAAAATATTTACGTTAGCTTCAATTACTGGAGTAGCAACAGCCCCATTTTCATTTTCTATTGGGAAAGGAGGATATTCTGGGATGATTTTAAATCTAAAATAAAAAGAAATAATTATAAACATAAAATACAAATTTTAAAAAGACTTAATCATAATGTAATAATTACCGTTGCAAAATGTTTTTCTGATATCCAACTACTTTTGCTTTTAAAAGAAGTGAATCAGTGTATTTCTTTGGTATAATCTGTTGATAATGATTTTTTGGTAATGCGATTTGGTAATCAAAGTACATTTCTTCTAAACTTCCGATTGGAATTTCTATAGCTGCACTAGCAGATGGTTTTAAGTTCCATTCAATGCTTAAACTTGTTATATTATCAAATCGTCGTCCATCTTCGTCTTTTACAA
This sequence comes from Anastatus disparis, assembly GCA_017163975.1. Classification (NCBI taxonomy): domain Eukaryota; kingdom Metazoa; phylum Arthropoda; class Insecta; order Hymenoptera; family Eupelmidae; genus Anastatus; species Anastatus disparis. The sequence goes on from JAFFSR010000226.1 coordinate 9,429,611, forward strand.
TAACAAGTAGTTTTAAAGTTTCTTCACTATGGGCAACAATTTTTTCAGTATCTTGACTAACAGGACAATTTTTACCATCCTTAAATTCTGGTTGCAAATAAATATAGCGAGGTTTGGCACAAATTACTTTAACGTTTGCCATTGCCTCGCCGCCTTTGCATGATGGAAGTATCGGTATATTGTAAACACTAAATATCACGTAACTTTCACCAAGGGCTTTACATAATACTTTGAATACAGAAATGTCATCTTCATAAGGTGATTCTTGTTCCACTACTTCAAGAATACTATGATCTGTAACAAGAGCTTCTCTTTTATATCCTTGCGTTATTTCAGACCAAGCTTGAGGTCCACCTTTAAAGATAATATTTCTTGATGAACCAACCGCTAAAACAGTTTCTGCTTTTGTAGGATGAACAACTTTTAATGGTTCATAAGCGGATACTGTAACATTATCAGTTAAATTCCTCCCATAAGTAACAGAGACCTTTGAAATACCTACAGTTTGACTAACAATGGAAACTATTGCGCATGCAATACTAACAGGCTCAACACCTTCAGTTTCAGTTTCAACAAAGTTGCCATCTGGTATATCAACTTCAAAGGATAAATCTTGGCAATCATTGAATGGAATTAATCGAATTTCAGAACCATCATGAAGTTCTCCAAATAAAGCAACATGTAAATGAATTACTTCGCCAACTGCAGCTTCCATATTATACTGTATTATTTCCAATTTTTTAGGTACTAACACGTGAACTTTAGCAGTATCGCGATTATTTATATTTCGAACAAGCGATACAGTAACGTCAGCTGTTCCTTTTTGTAGTATTTTTAAAGCACCATTTTGTGAAACACTAACAATAGAAGGTTGTCGACTGTTCCAACTATATGATCCATCGCCACCACTTGCTTTTAGAGCTACATCATATCTATAAATAAAAGATCATTCATTATTTATTTTTTCCAAAGTAAGTTTTATAAAAACTTATGTAATGATAAAAATCAGATAAGTAAATATAAAAAAAATTTAATAAATTTACCTTGTTTTAACTTTTGGATCCCAAGGCAAAGCTAAAATTCGTGGATAAATTGTAACTGCAGTATGGATTGTAAATTCTGCTTTAGCTGTAAGCTCTGGAAAAATTGGAATCCTTTTTCCTTTTTTATTGATTACACCATGTAAAGTTGCTTCCACAACAGTTGTTCCTGTTGAAATTGGTACTGCTACAACATGAGTTCCATTTTGTGTTGTCATTTTTTTATCAAAAAAGCTGTCACTCATTCTCATGGTAACTTCAACACCTTCTCCAATATAAAATTTATGATCTTTGCTAAAATTATCAAATATAAAATTTCAACATTATGATGTTATAATTTATATAAAAACTATTTTATATTTAAAGATTACCTATCAAACATTTCAACAATAATATCATGAGTGAAACCTAGAATTAAAGACCGACTTCGATGAGGTAAAGCAGCTATTGTAATGTATGCAACTTCATTAACATTTACTGTTGCAGTAGGTAAAACAACTCCGTATTCTTCGTGAACATTTTTATCATGTAAAAGAACTTTTGTTTTTCCACCCATTAAAGCATAAGCACTAGCTCTTGCATTATTGAGTTCCAATATTTGAGAATTTTCAGCTTCTAAATAATATTGACTTGTTGGAATATATATTTCTTCAAGGCGACCTTGATGAACCTTTGAAATTATTTTTAAATTTTATTATATAATTAAGATATTGCTAAATAAATTATATAAAAACAAAATTGATGTAAATAGTTATAATTAAAATTTTAACATTACCTGTACTATCCTGTAAACGAAACTATCAAAGGGCATTATTGTAACATCTGATGGTATAATTATTAAATTTGCCACAACAACAAGTTCTACTTCTACAGGAGATACATGTTTATACTCAGGATATAATAATTTTACTGCTACTTTTGTACTTCCAGTTTTCACTCCTTCTAGCAAAACAATATTTCCAGTTTTCCCAATAGCATCAAGCATAGCAACAGAATGTGGTGTTTCATAAGGAGATTCTTGGAAAGTCATGAATCGCAATACATTGTTTGTTGAAATAACTTCAACACCTTGTTTTTCAATATTGCCTATTTCCCACTCAAATTCAATGCCTGCTAAAGTAGTAAATTCATTTCCTTGTTCATCATAAGCTCTCACTTCAAAAGCTTCTGGAGCCTCTTCGATAAATAATTCTCTTGTAGTAGTGACCATGTTTAAAGAAAATATAGCATCTACTATAACATCGCATCTTAAGAAATGTCCAGTTGTTACATCTTCTGCGAGAACAATAGCTGTTTTCCTACTGGCGTCTCTAGTCACAGTTTGAACTATAACTTCTATAGAACATGACTGATCATAATCTTCATTGATAGGGATCAAACGTATGATATCTGGTCGTGATGTAGACCTGTTAAAAGAAAAAAATAACAGCAACCTCATTTAATTATCTTAAATACTGGAAGTAATTAATTTTTAATATCTAAATAATAATATAAAATCATTCTTCATAAAATAGTTTTACGAAATTCGTTTAAAATTCATGCATAAATTTTAAAGTTAGGTTATGTTGAAAAAAATATATCTTATGAAATATGAAATAAAAACCAAGTATTCACGAGTAAATATTAAAAAAAATTAAAGGTTTTTGATATGAAAAAATAAAGATCATTATAAATTTCTTTCAAAATTTGTAAAAAAATTCTTACCATTGGTAACAACCACCCTCGGTAACTTCGAGAGTAAAATTCACCGGGAAATCATTGAATATCGGCAGCAAAACTCGAGGTACATTAAGCCGATTAGCCCACGCAAAAGGCGATGCAAAAAATAACACGCATATCGCCGATATAAATATTATTTTTAATAAATTTTGCGATCCCGCCATAATCTTGGCTACATGTGTTTTGCAAAACGGCGGCTTTCTGTTCTTTATGTCCTGTCCTCGCGTTTCCAAATTTTACCCCCTCTATTGTTTCACTTTTTCTAATCGAATTTTTCTGAATAAATATTAGTATTGCTTTTTACTACAAAACTCTCAAAAATAAAAATTCCATTAATTATATTAATATTAACAGCGAAATGTTAATTACCGATATAACTTGTTTCTTGAGCAATATTTATCAATATTTAACAAACAATTTAAACTAGGAAAGTTTGAATACTGGCGGGAATAAATTTATTGTTGGCTAGACTGCAACAAACATAAATAAAAAAAAATGACAAATGTTTTTGTGAGAATGCGGTCAGCCAGCTAAAAGCCAGCCAGCGGCTAATGTTTTTGCGAAGCCAAAAACTGTTTCAAGTGCCGCGTCGACTGTTTAAAGTATCATAAATCAGCTGTTTTTTTATTTAATTAAATATTTCCATGATTTAATTTATGTGACTATATAAGTAATTATAATAATAGTCGACATATTGTAAAATATTCTGTTTTAATCAAAAGAGTAAAATGCATTTTTTTGTAAATTTATGACGTTTAAGTTAAATATGTGGCAAAACAAAGTGGATTGTTGTTGATAATTTAACTTGATTCCAACTTTAATAATTAGTTTTGCCATAATAACAATAATTGTCAGTTAATTTATTTTAAAAGTTAATTTAAGCAATACGATATTAATTATAAGTTGAATATCAAGAAATAATAAAACATTATTAAAAAACTTAACAAATTTAAAAGGTATGAGTATAGACAGTATGAGAGTTGGCGGAGGACGTTGTCCTCCCCTTCTTGTGGGAGGGCTTATCATTGCATGTATAATGATGGTGTGTAATTGGTGGACTTTATCTTCAACAAATTTAGAACTTCTGCGACAAATTGATGAACTGAATGAGCAAATAAAAATTAGGTAATGTTATCAAGTTTTATTGTTTTTAAAATGATTCCTATTTAATATTCATATTACTGTTTTAGTGTGGAAGAGAGAGATCAGTGTGTAACGCAACGTGGTACTTTTGAAAAACAATTGAAAAATTGTCAAGACGATGCAAGGACAACTCATGTGAAATTGTCACAAGTTGAAGATACATATTCTACATGTAATGAAGAACTTAATTCATACAAACGAACAGAAATCAGTAAAACTGCCACTTTGGAAGCTTTAAGAATAGATAAGCAAGGTTTAAATGCTCAGATAGAAATTTTTAAAAAAGAAAAAAAAGAAATGGAAGAAGAATTAAGTAAAGTAAGTGTATAAAACAATCTTTTCATAGAGAGTTTTTAAATTTTCTAGTAAAAATTCTAAATTTACACCTAATGTCTATATCAGGTAAAAGAAGAATTAGAAAAGACGAAACTTTCGCTGAATGCACCTCCTCCGAAACAAGCACCTCTATTACCCATTGGTAAGTTTTAATTTTTGAATTTTAAAAATTGGAATGTTAGAATCTTCAAAGCATTTTTGGACTCTGCTGATTTAGCAAGCAACACAATCATAAGCATGCCCCATTTGGGTCCAGTTGAGAAGTCAGCAGTCCAAATTTCTTCAAAAGGACAAGAAGGCTTACAATTTCATGGGGTTCCTATATTACCACGAGATCCACCTGGTGCACTGCGCCTGGCACCTCGTTACTCGTTACCAAGCTAAAAAATTTATTTTCCACATAAAGACAACATTATTATAAAAACTTTGTTATTTAATGATTGTTATAGAAGATGCAGTATTGTTCATATTTTGTAATAAATAGTGGCATATTTTTCTTTGAAGAATTGTAGTTGCATTAAAATAAGACAGCTCAAAGCATTCTTTATTTTAATCAACTAAGATTAAAATGTTTATGTAATTTTTATGATCTTTTTATAAAGTTTATTGAAAATAAATAATTATTATTTTGAAAATTTGTTTGTTAAATATTTTTAAAATACTTATTGAATTTAAAAATTAATTTTATTATAAATAGTAAATGAAGTGTAATATTTTTCAGCTCGGGTTTTGGAAAAACCAAATAATAAGACAGCAATGAATTCACCCCAAGTGAATGCTCCACCAAATGCTGAAGCTCAAGAGCAAGAATTTCAAGAAAAAGATCTTAGCAATAATAAAGGTAAATTATTTTTAATATATAAAGCCCTTTATTTTACTTTAATGAAATTTAATGTAGAATGTATAGACTACCTATAAATAAAATATTAACGTAACTATAAATAAAAATTATTTTTAAAAAAATTTATGAACTATATTAAAATAAGTATCATTTCATTTTCTTTTTTAGAAGATAATGCGGCAGAAGTCCATGATGCAGCAAATGCAATAGATCCAGATCTGAATTTCAATTTTGATACTAAACCTCAAGAAACCAATCAATAATAAACATGAAACCAAAAAGTAATAAAGTATTAACATACTTGTTGAAGATGATTTCTCATTATTAAGACTAACTACGACATTTATATAAAAGTTACTTTCTATTATTGTAGAATTTACTCTGTTATATAAGTCAATTATTTGAATCGCACAAAGTGCATTTCAAAATATTTGGATAAAAGTTTTAGCAATTTGAATATTTGTATACAATTTGAGAATGAATAAGAAAAGTTTTGCAGTATGAAAAGAAAATTAAAAAAAATTATTAATATCAAAAATTTAGCTTAAAAACTAAAATTTTAAATAATATGTATAAAATTTAATTGTTTAAAAAATTTTGTATAATTTTTTGTGTACAATTTCATGTAAATTAAAATATTTATTAGAAGTATATGATATAAAGTAAGGTAAAAATAAATAAGATCATAAAGTTTTCACATAGATTTCTTTTATGTTTCATTTACTGCAGTAATGTAACACAAAACAAATTTTACAAATACGCACGCACTTTAGTCTAAAATCTAAAGGTTGTTCCCATGAATAGTACGATCATTATTGCTTACGTTCTCACGCATTAATGAATCATTATAAATTTTAAATAAAATTCTAATTATATAGACAATTGAATTCGTAATATTCCGAAGCTATAAGTGCGTGAAAGAAGGATTTTATATTGTCAATACATAATACTCGTTTATTAACTCGGAATATTAACTATGATTCATGTAATTTACATTCCATAAAATTTTTTTATCAAATAAATGTTTAGTAATAACGCAATAAATTAGGTTTGAATTCTCGATTAAATCCTTTGGTTTAAAAAGCAATAGAATCTCTTTCCATATGTTAACACCAACATTAGTTTTTTTTTACGCATAATACTATATATAACTGTAACATTCTTATAAATAAGTTTATATCATTCATTGAAATATTCTCTGCTTTCACGTCATTATTTGATAAAAATCTCAATAAATTATATAATTCATAACAAACTATTTGATTTTATGACATGTGATAGATATATTTAGATATATTCGCTATTATTTTAGTCTGTATATGATATCTCAAATACTTCTTGATTCATCTTCATTTGAATTTTGTAAAATATTTTATTTCTATTAAAGAAATTTAACTACAATCGACTACATAAGTGTAATTATAATTTAATCCTTTTACTATAATTTATTTCTCTTTTATACAAATCCTCTATATTATCGTGTATTTTTTAAATATATGCTTTATATATTTTAATTTAAATAAATTTAAAGGTATATAAATAATAACAATTATGATATTCATTTAGAAAATGTTAATAAATATATGTATATATAATATATATATATTTTTTAAATTAGTATAAAATAATATCTGTATAAAACTAAAAAACTTTAGTCAATTTTTTAAAAATAATCTTTTTTTTCACAATTGTAAAGACCTAATGTTCATTTAACATTTAAGCACATACAATGTTGCAACAAAAAGCAGTGTTTTTATATGGACAAATCTCTTTTTTTTATCGGACAAAATGCAACGCTTGACTAGGACACGTTAAGTAGCGACTAGATACACTTATTATTGGAGCTTTACTTTATAAATAATTTGACTATTGCACTTCATGTATACTAAGGGGTCTATAAAATATAAAGGATCTCTAAAGTTTTTTTTGACATTTGCATATATGATATATGTATGTATATATATGATAAAGGCCGTTTCTTTTGTCTTTGGACGAGGTTACAAATACTACATCTAAACAGAGAAATTTTTCTCTAGCAAAAAATACTTTCTACATTTTTTTTCTGTAAACCTGTAATAAAATAATCCCTGTTCGATAAATATTTCTATTTCTTTTGAAAGAAAAGTCTGCATACCGATTTATATTTTCTTTTTGGAAAAGATTACTATACTTAATGTCAATAATTATTTTTCTATCTATATTTATATTATAAATATTAACTTAAATAATTTTAAATATTTAATTGATATAATAAATTTTTCTTTTTTTATATATGAATTAATAAATTCTCTGTAAATTATTTTAATATACCTCAACATTAATAAAGTTATACTTATAAAAATGTCATTTGATTATTTTTCGGTTAAAATTAAGGCGCCTGCACCTAAGTTAACTTAAATGATAAAGTTCTCATCTTTTGGGAAGACTCACTCAATTCACAATTTCGTTGTGTTCGTGACAAGTATGTTTCATAATAATAGCTGCCATCTAATTCATTCCTCTATCTTCATTCTTTAAGGGGAATACTGAGGATTTTGTTGACGCCGTTTTTTCCTAAAAATAAACGCAAAGATTGAACGTAATCTCCACCAACGACTATGTTTACGCGGAGCAGATCGCGATCTTTCTTTCATACGAATCTGTCTAACTAAGGAATAGAATGCATCGTCAATGAATTGTCGCAGAGCTGCCGATGTCTCGTAAAAAGGACAACCCAGCTGATTTGCTAAACATTTTCCTTCTTCTGTGCTTACCTAAAAAAGTAAGTATTAATTTTTCAATTACTTTTATTAATCTGATGCTATATAACTTATTATAATTTTGAAACTATTCAATAAGTTTTATAAATAAAATATTGCTAAAAGAGTTACAAAAATAAAACAAAATTATTTTTATTTGAAAAAGAATGTAAGTAGTTGCAGACAGTTGTAGTCAGACAACAGTATAAAGCGAAGCTTTCAGATTATTTAAAATTAATTTAATCTTACACAAAGTTAATACTTTAGAATTAAGATTTTTAATGTTTTACAGAACCAAAATTTATGAGTTTTATAAAACTAACAAGAAATCATAATTTATATAAATATTGTTTGTGTAAGAATGAATATCTTAAAAAGATTTATAAAAAAGAATAATTTAAAAACTTTATAAATTCTTGTTAATATACCTCACGTTGATGTTGTAAATCAAATTTATTTCCAACAAGTACTAAGGGAATGTCTTCATTGGCTCTGACTCGAGATATAAGTTTTCGATACTCAAGAACTTCTTGGAAACTATGTCGATCAGTCACAGAATAACAAATCATAAAACCTTCACCACAACGCATGTACTGATCTCTCATTGCTGTGAATTCCACCTACATAATCATGAAGTATTATTGTGAAAATATTTTAAATTCTCTTATTGTCACAATCCTTATATGATATCCTCATACCTGTCCAGCTGTGTCTAGTATATCAAGCAAAGCAGCTTCACCATCTATAACTGCTTGCTGTTGATAGGAATCCTCTGCAATTAAAATATTTATTAAATATTATTTAAAATTTTCTATTAAGTATTAATCATTATAATTGCAAAAACTCACCAATTGTTGGGTCATGGTCACTCAAAAAACTGTGACTTACAAATTGTAAAGTTACAGCTACAAAAAAATGAACATAGTCATGAGTAATTAGTATACTGTCAAAAAAATTACCAAGCAATTAATTACCTGACTTCCCAACACCTCCTTCACCAAGTACAACAATTTTGTAAACTCTAAGGCCTCCTCTTGTTGTTGGTTGAGGTGCAACAGGAATGTCATTTTTACACTCTGAACCCTAAAAATAGTATATTTAAACTGTAAATTTTAAATATGAAAAATTTTTTTTTTAATTTTCATGAAAAATTCTTTATAAATTTATTGATAAATTGTTAAACTTTTTTTAAATAATTAAAAATTAATTAAAAATTTTTTTTTTAATTCTAAAATTTATTGTTATTTATTTGAAAATAAAATATGTTTGTCAATAAAACAATTATTATTTTGAAAAGATAAATTACCATGATTCACATAATTTTTTTAATAATTTATTAATAACATTAATGAGTATGAAGTAAAAAAATAACAATTAAACAACATGAACCTACTTAAAATTCAATGGCAAACATTTTTATTGATTAATTAAAGCTACATGGCAGAGCAAGTTTTAAACTGATAATACTTCTTACACACTCATTTTGCTGACAGTACATAATAAAAGACTTCATATCTATAATCTGCTTTGATCAAAGGCTAAAGAAATTAAAAAAAATAATCGAAAGTAGGTACGAAACGTATAATGTAAAAGGACTTACCAAATAGGCAGTGCCCCGATCTAATATCACATCCGTCATCGTGTTATAATCAAAATTCTTAGCATAACTTTTATTTACCTAAGAACAAGAGTATTAATATTGAAGCTTAACGGAGAATAAGCTTGGTTTTTTAGGCCTTTAAAAATGAACTAATGTTATTAACTTTACTACTTCTCCCCGGGAAATCCATGGATACACACGTGTGTGTTTTATTTGGGAGAAGTATAATATTATGATCGATCCCTTAAAACTTTTTGGTAGCAAGAGCAGCAGCTCTCGAGAGCCGCTTTACCCTACTGTCTTTTTGCTTAGAAGGTGAAAAACAGTATTGACACTAGTGACTAGTTCTAAAAATCCTTAGTTATTTTTTCGCTGGTAATCGTGTTCGAAAGTTCCCTAGAGTTGAGATTTTTTTACAAATGTTATCTGAAGAATTATCTAACAATTATTTTAGATGAGATGACAAACAGCTGATGAATGTGGCGACTATCTCATTATGTACAGTTATTATTTCTTTGTTTGAAATTTTGATAAAATAAGTTGTAAAGATCATTCTGACAATAGCCGATGAAACCGCCCACATCATAATAATATTATTAGAAATACTACAGAAAAGTAAGAATGTTACGACGTAATTAAAAATCTAGCTTTGGCATAATTTAGTTTAACATGATAAAATGGCAATTTAAAATTGAACAAAAAAAAGACCAGAGGATAAACTTTTAATCAGTGGCAACATATAAACAAAAAGTGACTTCGTTATCTATGTTCTTCTTATTCAAAACAGCAAAGTGTATGTAGTAGTTTGTGCGATTCTTGTAATTGCCATAATCTTGCTGTGTTATTACTTTTTCTCTGAAAACTTTGTATACATTTTTATATCTTGTTGTCATTGTTTTTCTCAATTCGACTTTGAATGTAACTGGGTCAACTATGTGTGTACTGACGCGAGTACGTTGACTCATTGTCCTCTAAGATAATCAGTGTGAGACTATTTTAATTGTTGCATTAATGCTATACTAATTTGTATAGTATAGTCTCTCAGTAAAAGCAACAAAATCAAAGGCAAGTCAATGAGACTACAGAGTTCGATGAGATTGTACGACTATGGCAAACAGTGTGACAGTAGGTGGAATTCCCGTTGAATGTTTAACTGGTGAATTAGCTGGTGTTTGGTCAGGATGGAAAGGATTAGGAGACAGAGAAATCGTAAGAGAAGCTTCTGCCAAAGGAACACACATTGAACTTGCTTACAAATTTTTGGAAATTAGAAGGCATTGTTCCTTGCAAGAAGCAAAAGCTTATTTTTCTAATGAAGTAGAAATTTGGGTTAGCAGTTTGCTGAAGAAAAAACAGGTTCATCGAGCTTCTCACATTTTAAAAAATGTGGTATGTATAAATGATTAAGTATATTTTTAATGCCATTATATTTTTATACATTATTTCATAATCAAACAAATACAATTTTTGTATTTTAGGGAAAAGTTCCAGTAGATTATATTCGAGCAACTTGTTTAAAATGTAAAGAACCAGATTTAAGAGACTATTTAGCACGTCATGCAGAATCATCATTCAACAATGAAGAAAAGGAAGCTTGGAATATGATCAATCTAATTGCCAAATATGAAGAGACATTGCAGTAAATATTATTTTATTAAATTCTAAATATTATTTTATATTTTAAGTATTGCATAAAACTTATATACAAATTTTTTCAGTTTACAAAAAGATTTGATCTCGCATAAGTGCCTTGAAGAGATAATAAATTTACCACAAAGTATTAAAGACGCTCTTTATACTGAGCTCTATTTTTATCATTATGAACCAAATGTTGTTGCTTATTTGAAAAATAACATAATCTGGGATTTCTTATTAACAAATAATAAAATTGAATTAACAAAACTTTGGATTGATCTCAGTTTTAATAATTTGGAAAATTTTGTTCTTAACAATGAAAAGCATAGAAGTGATATTCAATTATTGTTTACAAATTTAAAAATAAATGAACAGTTGATAGATAGTATAGAATCTTCGAATGGAATGTCATCTTTCAATAATTTAATTCTCAACTATTTATCCAGGTAAATTTTAATATTCTAATAGATCTTTATATTTCATTGATAATTACTATTAAAATATTAATATCCATTTAACAGATATGGCATATTTACAACTAAAGAAAGCAATGATGTCAAATTAATTTTATTCCGACTATTTGGAGCATGCATACCCATATCCAATTTTCAAAAAATTCTATCAAAATCATGGTGCAAGGTTGATAGAAAAATTTTCTTCTCAAAACTTGATATTGTTGGGCTTTCTAGGAGCTATTCTGAAAACAGTGAAGCTCAGAAAATTGACTCAGAGAACAAAAAACTATTTGATTCTTTAAAAGAGATGTGCAATACTACAAACGATTTCAAAGATTATTTGGAACTTGGAATAATTGAGACTATAAATTATCTTTCTACTGATATTGTTCATTATTTAAAGCACAATCCTATTATAGCTTTTACTTTAATATTTCTACATTATTCAAAACGCAAACAAATTTCTAATGAAATATCACTTAAGGAAATTTTCGCAAATGATGAAGGATTAAAAACAAAAACTTTAACATTATCAAAGGATGTTCTGGATTCTGTGATATTTCAATTATTGTATTTGAAAAACGAAACAGATCCAAAAATAACAAAAAGTGATATTACAATGTACCAACTACTTGATGGATATAATAAATTCAATTCCATAATATTTTTCAAGTGGCGCATGAAAAATGCAACAATGCCAGATTTTTGGAATGAAAGCCTAGTAAAAAAGTTTGGTCATGAAGAAAAATTAAGTTACATTAATTATTTAAAAGAAGCCCGACCATACATGGCAGCAAAAACTTATTTACTTCAACAAGAAAAAGCGTAAATTTTATTTTCTTGTGAAATATTATATATTTTCAAATGAAAGAATCATTGACTAATAAAATTTTTTTTTTCATTTATTTTAGGAAATTTCAAGCTTCACTTTGTGCTCACGTTTTTGCATTAAGACATTTAAAGGAGTCAGAAATAGTTTGTAGCTGCATAACATTTCTGGAAATTCTTGGAATAAATTCTGAAAATTTAAGGCTTCATGTTACAGCTGCTCAATTTATTCAAAAAGAATTAAATATCTCTGTTGGTATGATTAAAAATTTTCTAATGTGAAAAAATAATATATTAATTGACTTTAATTGTATAATCTTAAAAGTAAAACTTAATATTTTCAGAAAATCAGTTAGAACCTTTGATGTACAATAATCATCAAGAATTGAAATTAGTAATGAATTATCTAGAACGTAGTTTTCATTCCCGTTTAAATATTAGAATACTTGAAGATCATGAAGAATTTATTCAAGTTCTTTCTACATGGGAAATGATTGTTAAATTTGCAAGAACCCATCGTTTTCCTCTGCCAACATCTTTGCTTAAGTTTTTAGCATCACACGATGCTTGGTTTGAATTTGCATTAGTTGGAAATATTTTTGTATATCCTATTAATCAGGTAAAATGAATGACTTTTATATTTGATAAAGTTTTATTGAGCTGAAAAATAATTTAGTTTTCATAAAAAGATTACAGAATGCGCACATCATTTTGACAGTATTAGTTTAAAAGAGCATATATTATTATCATTGAATAATCCTCATTTTTCACCTAATGTTTTTACTGAAAATCAGAAATTAAGAAACGAAAAAATTAGAGAAAGATATTCTCGTCCAATTTTATGCAGTGAAGTTGAAGTAAAATATAGCGTTAGTATTGAAAATTATAATATGGATTGTATATTATTATTATTATTATTATTATTATAAATTTAAAACATTCATCAATATATTTCTTTTAGAGTTCACCTGAATCAAGCCCACCAAAGTTCTCCCACGAGACCGATTCACAAGCAAAGCTTACAGATACTTCCGCGAATCTTAATTCACTTATGAATACTTCCACTTTTGTTGACGATTTATGGTTGATAATATTAAAATGTCATCAAAGCCAAGATCCACCTGGAACTTTGCTCAATGCTTCTCGCACTTTTAAATCTCCAATTTTAACTGTTTTAGCTACTTGCTATGAGGTAAACGAAATTTGCTTATTTAAAAACGTGTTTCATCGCTAAATAATGTTTGCTATACCGTTTGTTTAATATTTTAGCCTTCTTCTATTTCATCTTATTGCTATTCGTGGTTAGTTATATCAGTTGAAAATCAAAACTTTGCAAAACATTACGAGGATTGTTTAGAAAATCAAATATGGACAGCTATTACTGTATTAAATCTATTTCATAACATGATTTCATACGGATTTGTCAGCACTCTCTCCAAAGGATTACAAATCTTTTTACCTGTAATAATAGTTTTATAAAATTTATTGAAATATTAATTATTATTACAGATATATTATAACAAGGTATCATTTTAACTTTTATAGGAAAATCCGTTAAAACTATTTTTTGAATTTCTTGTTCAATGTTTGGACTATGGAAATTTTCAAGATTGTCAACAAAATTTAATAAATTTTATCACTGATTGTTCAAACTATAAATGTAATGTAAGTATTAAACATTAAATATTTAAATTATTTAAATTTTTTAATAAATTGTGAATGTACATTTCAATAATAATTCTTTTTAATTACCCTTATAAATATGTTACAGAAAATGATTAACTGGGAATGTAGTGATGCATCATATTTGGAAAATGTTTACTGGATTCAAACAGTAGTTGTGAAATGTATTATTGTTGCACTTGGCAAAGGATTGCAGAGCACTCATGCGCAAATGGAATTACTCAGCGCCTTTATATCGACCGAATTTCACAAGAAATTATTAGGTAAACATATTTTCATAAAAAAATTAAAATTATATCTCTTTACTCAATTTAATCTATTTGCTTTTATTTTATTTTTAGTTGATGCTCCAGACTTTGAATCGTTACTTGAATACACAAAAATTCTCTCAGAAACAAGTATTAGTTTAAATTTTTTCTGTTTCGATACAACAGAAAAGATAAATGAATCTGTAGCGGAAATCGAAAAATGCGTTAATGAACTAGTTATTTTTGAAGACTATAATAATGCACTGCGACTGTCTAATGCAGCAAATTTAAAAACTTCAAAAATTATTCTTGCTCAAGTTAGTTGATTTTAGAATATTTTTATTTTATTTTCTCTTTTGCATTCAAGAAAAATTTATTTTCATAAAATATTTTCAGTATCGAACTGAATTTAAACAAAATGCTGATAAAGATGGAGTTGTTGATTCTCGTTTTTGGACTCGCTGTTCTTCAGATTTCAAGAAATATGATGTTTGTTATGAAAAGGCTGCAGAATTTTTTGTTGAACATGCAGAAAAAGTCAAATCATATAAAGAGCGGTTAATATACTATTTCATATTATTTTAAAATATTTTATACATTCATGCATATAGTTGCAAAATCAAATGATATTTTTATTATAAACGTTTATATATTATAGGTATGAAATTTTAAAGCTGGCTTTAGAAATTCTTGAAGAGAATTCAAGTGATCATCAAATATGTGATGCAGTTGAAATGGCAATGTGGAAATCGTGCATTCTGGCTGGACCAGAAAATATAGAAATTAAAACTCAAGATATTGTTTACAATAAATTAAAAACTGAGCTTTTGTCTAGTGTTAGTGATTTGCAAGTATCAGGTTCCCTTACTGAACCTATTGAAAAAGATGCCGTTGAAGTTTTAATTGGTCGTTTATTAGACGCAGGTATATTGGATACTGCTCTTAGAATCAGTGCAATTTTCAATTGTAAAAATAGAGTAAGTATACATGTGTAAACGAAACAAAAGCAGATATTTTTTTATTAATAAATATAAATATGTTATAGGAACTCCAAATATTAATGTTATGTTTGAGTCTTGCTGAGGGAGAAATTTCGCCTTATCAATTAACTGTTCAACAAAGAGCATTACTTTCCGATACGGATAAACCAAGACAAAGAAATACTACGTTACGAAGCCGTGGACTTCAACGATTGCCATCTACGTCTTCCCGTTAGTAAAATTATTACTTTTAATAGATTCTCGATTAATTTAAACAAAATTTTATAAATGAATTCGTAATAACAAATTAATTATATTTTTAGTTAATTTATCTTCTACAAGTGCCAATTTAAATATTTCGGATGGAGAAAATGTGGCAGCTATTGTAGAACATCAAGAAAAACTAGATTGTTTATCTTTATTAACGAATTTAGTAGAAATTCTTGAACATGGTATTGATATTGGAATAAGAATACTTTTGTGCTATCGACTAGCTGTTCAATTAGGAAAAAGTTATCAAATGCTTCTAACATTGGATAATCCTATGCAATTTCTTCAAGAAATTGTCAGTAGTACATACGATAGAAAGCTTGAAATAGCCCGAGATATTATTACCGCTTATCAAATAGAAAATCAGAGAATAGCACATTTTTTGGCTGAAGAAATTGTTGCACATATTACACAAGTTATTGAAGGTAATTTTTTTATACAAATTATTCAAACATTTAGAAATCAAATTAAATTTAATAATAATATATAATTCATGATATTTAGATAGTTTCAAAGATCCAACAGCTACTTGGAATTACAATATGAATTTGCAATCTGTGATAGATCTTTGTAAAGATTCGTCCCTTTTAGGATTAAAACTTTTAGATATGGCCAATAAGTTGCTTGGCCATTCTTATGGAGAGAAAAGAAATCGTAAATATCTTATTTCAAATTTTATCATTTATTATTTTCTTAACCATGAACTTATTGAATAATGTACTTATTTCTTTTCCATAGTCGTCACTTTAAAAATTATTGTCGAACTTCTGATCAGATCTCATGATTGTTTTACTGCTTCATGTAACATGGAAGGCATTGCATCGGTTCTTAGAAAATGTCAACAACTTGCTCATTCTCTTCAAAATTTAAAACACTGGAGTTTATTAGTACGTTTAGTTACTGGTGTTGGTCGATTCACGGAAATGAATTATATTTTTCAAATACTCAAAGAACACGATCAGTTTGAATTTTTACTTGGCAGAGGATTAGATAAAGTAAAAATTGAGTTAAAAGCATGAAATTTCATTATTAATAGAATATTAAAAATTATTTTATTATTTTTATCAGGTACCCGGATTAAGAATGGCTCTTTTGGATTTCCTCAAACGACATTGTCCTGAAAACAAAGATTTGTTTAATATTGTAGCATTGCATTTTCGTCTGTATTACGAAATAGCGTTGATGTGGGAAAGTGAAGCCAAGGAAGTGATAAACGATTTAGTGAATGATGCCAAGAAAGACTGGGGAAGAGCTATATACAATCCATTATCAGAAATTAAATTTACAAGAAATGAAATAACAGAAAAAAGACTAAAATTGGTAATAGCAAATTTAACTCATGCAACACAATACTTTCTTCAGGTATTTAAAAATCAAAAATTTATTTAAATATACAAATGTTGATTTTTATATAAATATAAATAAATGCACTTTCACTTACAGGATAATAAGTTAAATCTTGCTAATCGTTGTTCGCATCAAGCTCAGTTGGTTGCTCTTCAAATCTCTCTTCTTGCTTCAGCTTCTCCAAATCATCAGTTTCCATGTATCCTGAATTTAAGCAGTGATGAAATAAACAAAGCAATTTGTTATCATTTAAATTTTTCGCAAGCACTAGTATTAGCGCGAGCTTACGATCATCATGTTGATTGGGCGAGTGCTATTTATACACATTGTTTGCTCAATGGTGAAGTCAAATATCTTCGGGATTTTGAAACATCGAAAAGACTTACGTCTTCAGTTGCAATAGACTGTGCAAAAAGATATAAACTTGAAAAAAATATAAGTAAATCTATGAAAGATAATATGCAAACGCTTATCTCAAAATTAAATGATAAGGAATGTAAATACGTGCTGGCAAGTCAGCTGGGCTTTAGAAATATAGTTGAAGAAATGTTAAATGACCCTGCAGTTGCAAGTTATGTAAAAGACACAGTTCTTAGAAAAAGATATGTGGCTACAGAATTTTTGGGTGAGAGTTTCTTCACTAAAGGATGATATTTTGAATTTTTTTTTTCTACAAAAAATATTGATGCGTGATTAACTTTTTTTATTCAATTATTTACATTACAATTTCATAATTAAATTTCTGAAGAATTTTTTTAAAAATATTTAATAAGGTGTAAAAGAATGTTTAGAGATTGTGAATACGCCAATAATAACTTGTTAGGTTCATTAAACCTGATTGATTAATAAGTTTCAAATCATGTAATTATTTGTAATTGTTCTTATATGATTGAAGAAATTAAAACTTGTTAAGTTTTAACGTTTTAACTTCATTTCAATGATTGTTAATCAACTAAGAACAATTATAAGTATGTATAATTAGTCAATTGTAATTTTATTTATACACTTCATTTATCTCTAGAGTATAAAGAGTGAAAGGAAAATTAATCGTTCGATCAATTGTATACGCGGACTTCATAAGAAAATTCTTCTACACTTCGAAAAAAAAAAAATTAATAATGCTCAGGTATTCAAATGCACACTGAATAAGAATGAACGTGTATATAGGCATAATAAAAGTCCATTCCATTAATTTAAGAATTAGTAAATATCTAGATTTTTATACATTGAAAATGTGAAATACCAGTATTTTTCTTATAATCGTTTATTGTATTTACTTTTTAATTATAAAATTGTTATATAATTATAAATTGAAAAATATATTAAAAAATATTTTTAAAAGAAAAATAATCTTTTTATTATTAATTATACATCTATTAATTTTTTATATAAAATTTATTTTTAGGTCAAGGTCAATGGGTTATGTATATACATAGGTGGAAACGTAAAGTCATTTCTCACACGTTATTGTTGCGCGCGTTTTCCGGTATTTTATGCACGCAAATGCAATCGTAACTTAGCTTTTCTACAAATCAGATTTTTAGAATCGCGTAAAATAAATTAAAAATATGCTAATTATTTTATTGTCAGTGTAATAAAAAAATCACTGACGATTAATAAAAATATTAATGTTTTAAGAATATTTAAATACTTTCATTTTTTACAGAGTTATTAAAGTTGATAATATATTCAAATGTGACGCACGACGAAAAATTATTTTTCAATTTTTTTATATGCAAAGAACAAAAGATTTTCTTTACACGAGTACATGTTTGAAAATTATATGCTTAAAAGAGTTACCTAATCATCTTGGCATTACTTCTTCTTTTATATGAAATTTACTTTCGGTTTTTCTTCGTTCGTGAAAAGACGTTTATAATAATGTGCATTTTAAGTACAAATTTATATTTTAACATAAAATTTGCGAAAATATATTAATAAATTAAAATTTTTTTTTAGTGCTAAATTGTATCAATTCTAATTGAATACGTGTTCTGTTTGAGACAATTACCATGACACTCCTTATAAAAAATCCTGTTGAACATTCTATAGAATATCCTGTATAAAATCTTGCAGGATTTTCACGCGAAGTGCATGTAAACGTCATTGATTTTGCAATCAATAACGTCTTAAATATTTTCAATTCAGTGAAACCACAATTTTTTATTGATAGCGAAACAGTATTAATTACAGAAGTGTTTTCTTTCAAATACTTTTAATATCAATTGATATAAGTAATAATTAAACTTGAAATTCCACAATGATTATAAAGTTATCAATACTTGTTTGAAGTTACAAGAAAAGTGTCACAAGCTTTATACAGGTAATAAAATTTTTTTACAATTTTTTAAAAATATATTATAATTTAATATTTTTACGAATATTTAATTAATTTTTTTAATTTTATTTCAAAATAATAAAACGACTTGTCATTGTATAATTAAATTTTTTTTTATACATATAAAATTTATTCTATTAGTAAAAAATATAAAATTACTTAATTAAATATACGAATATAATATATAAAAAATTAAATTAAATGTACCGACTTAAATTTCATATTTACCATCGATAAGTAAGGTATTTTTTAAACCGCCTACGCGCGCCCTTTCTACAACTATCTAATAGCTTACATATATATAACAAACAAAAATAAATAGAATTGAGATTGTCAGGTGCAATGTGCTTGCCGTGATTGCCGGTTTTTTAAACCGGTTTACCTTGACTTTTTTTTCTATCTTTAAAAACTTGGTTTGACAACAATTTCAAACCGAATGTCGTTCGAATTAAATCAAATAACACTTTGTCAAAACGAGTCATGTGCATATGCATTTGATAAAAAATTTCATTACTCAGACGGTGGCTGAAACAATAGTAGCTTTTCATTATTCGCGTGACACATAAGCTACGATATGTGTTTTTTAAAAATTTTTTGCTTCGTACAATTATGATTGTTCATTTGTTTATTTTCGTTTTTTTGTTTACGTTTGATTGTTATCGATAAATTTTTAATTGGTTTAAATTGATCCAAGCAGTTTAAATGCGATCGATTTCTGTCCTCGAACTGTTATTCTACCCAAGCAACATTTGCCAATTATCTTATCAACTTTTTAAAGATTGAAAACTTGATTGACCCTCTTGACATTACGCATTAACTCTGAAACGTGCTATCTACTGCTATAGTACATAACTATTCTTGTACACAAACACAATAGTATTACAAACAATTAATTTTCTTTGTTTACATATCTTTATTTTATGTGTAAGTTTATCTTTTTATTAATTACACTTTGATGTAATTCATAATTTAACTTTTTTTATTTTATTTTCAGGAACATAAATCACGTTTAAAAAAAAAATATTATTCATATTAATTCCATGGAAATTGAAGAAAAAACATACAAGAGGTCTCCTCAAGAGACATTGTATCGCATTCCACAAGTCATATCTCAAGTAGTTGAACGTTTTTTCTACAAGTAATAGACAGTGTTGTGTATTTATTTTTATCATTATAACTATAAGTATTTGTGATATCAAGTATATTTTTAGTCTTGGACTTCAGATTGCTCGAAGACCAAAAAGATGGATGATAGTGTGTTCAATTTTAGTAATTCTGTGCCTCGCTGGCTTACTACGATTCAGACAAGAAAAAAATCCTTTGAAATTATGGGTACCACCAGATTCAGATTTTGTACGAGATACAGAATGGTTGACATCAATTTTTAAAGAAGGACAAAGAATTGAAAACATTATTTTTGAAGCAGATGATATATTTGAACCTGAAGCTCTCTATCAATTAAATGAAATTACAAAACAAATTTTTAATGCTCAAACTAATACTATACCAAAGACTTCTTGGACAGATGTTTGTTTTAAGTATGTTTATTTTAATTCTATTTTTAACTTTTTATTTATTTAGGTAATAATTATTTTTATTATAATTTCACTCTGATTTTAGAGTTCCAATTATTAGTGGTGTTACTGAGCGTAGAAAGAGACAATTAGATGATAATTTTTTTGACGATGATCCAAAAATGCCAAATAAAACTGGATATGATCCAGGAGTTCATTTACCAACTAAACTGTATTGCAGTATACTTAATAGCCTTCCAAAAGGTTGCTTACTATTTAGTATTATGGATATTTGGGAATTTAATTCAACTTTAATAAGATCACAAACAAAAGAAGAGATCGTTAAAAAATTTAATTCTGCAACTACTAGTCCA
Organism: Anastatus disparis; assembly: GCA_017163975.1. Classification (NCBI taxonomy): domain Eukaryota; kingdom Metazoa; phylum Arthropoda; class Insecta; order Hymenoptera; family Eupelmidae; genus Anastatus; species Anastatus disparis. The sequence continues at coordinate 9,450,700 of JAFFSR010000226.1, forward strand.
ACTTTAGGCCACCCAATGAATTTTAGTGAATTATTGGGAGGTATTACCAAAGATAAAAGTGGCAGGATTGTTAGTGCTAAAGTAGTTAAAACACAATGGCTAGTATATATTAACTTTACAAAAGTAAATATGGATGAAATGGGAAATGATGCTGGCACTGCAGACTGGGTAAGGTAAGGATATTAAATTTAATATTATTCCAAGTAATTATATTTTTTAATACAAAAAATTAATTTTCCTTTGTTAAAAGTAAAATATTTTTTATTTACAGACTTGAATTTTCTTCTTAAACAATTTTGTTATGTTAAATTGTTGACTGTCAGGTTTTGATTCATAATTGTACAATAAATATTATAGTTTAAATATATTTTTAACAAAATTTTTTTTTTCATATTAAAACTAGTCAACAAAAGATGTTCATGATTGGGAAGCAGTTTTCCTCGAAGAGCTTGAAAAAGCATCAATGGAATTAAAACGACAAAATCAAAATAATCAATCTTATTCAATTTATTATGAAGCTGGTCGAAGCTTTGGTGATATTAGTCAAGATAGTATTTTTCATGACGTTGAAAAACTTGTTATTGGTATTATATTAATGTCGTTATATGTACAAATTATTCTTTCAAAATTTAATTGGGTTGAGTGGCGTGTGAGTATATAATTATTATTCATAAATAATTTAAATAAATAATATTTAAATTCAAATAAATAATAATATTTAATTCTTTTAGTTTTGGCTAACCAGTGTTGCATTGTTTTGTATTGGAGGAGCTTTTGCTGTTGCCATAGGACTTTGTTCATTAGTTGGTATTCCATATGGACCAGTTCATACATCACTGCCATTTATGCTAATGGGTTTAGGTGTTGATGATACATTTGTAATGATGGCTGCGTGGGAGGAAGTAGCATCTCATGAAAAAAATCGTAATAAGCCATTAACCGAAAGAATAGCATTAGCTTTAAGTCATGCAGGAGCGGCTATTTCAGTCACTTCACTTACAGACGTTGTTGCATTCGTCATTGGAGCTTCAACGGTATGCTTATTTTATATATTTAAATTACTAACCAATTTCACGATATAAATAAAATAAATAATTTTATTTATCTTTTAGATATTACCGTCCTTACATTCATTTTGTATATATGCGGCTGTGGGAGTTTTTGTAACATTCGTTTTGCAAGTTACATTTTTTGTGGCTTTTTTTACGTTAGACTGTCAGCGCGTAGAAAATAAACGAAATGGAGTATTGCCTTGCATAAAATATGAAAATTTTGTACCTAAAGTAGTTAATGAAAAGAAAAATATTTCGTGGAGAATTATTGATGTATTGTATAAAAAAATAATTTTTACAATACCTGGTAAATTTATGGTCATATTAATTACGATTGTATTTGCAACTTTTGGTGGACTTGGATCAAATCGACTTGAGCAATGGTTTGATCCAGTTTGGTTTTTACCTAAAGAGTCATATCTAAGTCAATTTCTTATTATAAAAGAAAAAGAATTTCCAAAAGTTGGAGCAGAAGCTACTGTGTTTATGAGCGATTTGGATTTTGTTCAAGAATTTCCGAAAATTTTAAATCTTAGTCGAACTTTAGAAAACGCATATTTTACAGAACATATCAAGAATTGGCCTTTAGATTACGTACATTTCGTCGACGCTAATTTTAATATAGGTATGTAAAACTTTTAAATCTGTTATCTTATACTTGAATAAATTAAATTTACGAAAGTTTATAACTTTTAGATGTAGAAAACAAAACATTACGCGAAGAAGATTTTCGTTTGTACTTGTCGAAATTTCTTTTTAGCCGCATTGGCGGTAAATATCAGAGGAATTTTCGATTTAATGGTAACATAACATGTGGCGAAAGCGCACCACCGATAACAATGGCCAGTATCGATTTTACATTTACCAAATTTTCATCTCCGTACGAATGGATCCCAGGTATGGACAATGCAAAACAAACTGTTGCTGAAGCTGAATTTTCAGGCTTTGTAACAGTTTGGAGCGAAATGTTTGCTACTTGGGTCACTGACAAAGTTATCTCACAAGAAGTAGTGAGGAATCTCATTCTTGCCTTAATCTGTGTTATGGGTATGACTGCATTTTTAATTGCTGAGCCACAAACTTGCCTTTGGATTTTATTATGTGTTCTGTTAACATTACTTGACGTATGTGGTTTTATGTATTATTGGGGACTTACTATTGACATTGTATCTTGTATAGGTAAGTTTTTCATATTTAAAATCTTATATTATTTTTATTGATTTATTTATCAACAATAGAAAAATTATTAAAAATAATTTAAAGTATTTTGTTATTGTTCCTTTATTTATTAATTGTGAAAATAATCATGAAAATAATTTTGTGTGAAACTAGGTTTAGAATTAGCGGTAGGGCTAAGCGTAGATTATGCAGCTCACGTAGCACATGCATTCCTAAATGCCACTGAGAATGTTGGAATTAGTAGACGTGCCGATCGTAGCATGAGAGCTCTCAAAGCTATGCGTCATATTGGTGCAGCAGTTCTTTTTGGAGCAGGTTCCACTTTACTTGCTCTCTCGTTGCTCTCATTTTCACGAGCTTATGTATTTCGCGCCTTTTTTAAAATTTTTCTACTTGTTATCGTATTTGGATTGTGGCACGGATTAGTTTTGTTGCCTGTTGTACTTAGTACCATTGGGCCACGTAGTCTCAGATTTAACTACAATAATGTAAGCAATTAAAAAAATAATTTATTCTAATGATTTTTATAATTAAGAAAATTATCAAATTAAAGATAAAAAAATTAAAAAAACTTTTGATATATAATTGGAAAATTTTTTTCTATTATAGGTAAAGACTAGAAGCGGAGAAATGACACAAGAAATCGAAGCTGCGGCAATGCCTTTAAACAAAGAATAAGTTTCTTCATCAATAGTATTTATTTTTGGTTCAATAAAGATACAAAATTATTACACTATTCATACCATTAATGACACGTTTATACAAAAATAATAATAATAATCGTCCTTACAAATTTAATAAAAATAATTCTTAAAGAAGAAAGGAATATTGATAAAATGTTGTCAATAAAGTTACAAAAGAAAAGGAGAATTTCTTATTATAACTTAAAGATGGCATCGTTCATCCATCTGGATTTACATTTACAATTATATTTATATATGTATATATATATGTATATTTATATGTATATTTATATAGTAAGATTACAAAACAAGTACAAAATAATTGCTTCGTCTAGGAGTTTTCTTTTTTTCCTTTCTTTTTTTCATACGATATACATAGAGTTAAGTTCCTTCACGTATTTATATATATATCTTCGCTTATACCATAATCTCACGTGAAAGAATAAAGGAACATAATTATAAATTAAATCAAAGAGTATACGCCCTATGGGAGTTTGAAAAAAAGAATAATAGTTCTGCAATCAAATTTTTCATATCACCTGTTAACTTGACTTTTCCTGCATTCTAAAATTCATTTTATGTCCCAATCATTCCGTCAATTTTCCTATATTCTTTCTTTCTTCCTATTTTGCATCATTCGTTAAATTGATTGACATGTGGAAAGTGAACGATAAAAAAGAAAAGTCACTGAGAGAGCAAAAAATGCTTTTCTACTTTTTTTCTTTCTCAAACTCGCCAACCAACAATTCTGCTCAAACTCACTTAATTCATTTCAGAAACTTTACTAAAATTCTTTTTTAGCCATTAAAAATTTTCTTTTTCTTTTTATATTTTTTTTATGAGTTATAAAAAAACTCGAGTAAAAAAGTGTACACTTGAAAAGTTGTTCTCTTATTTTTGCCATTAAATTTACAAAAAAAGATTCTAGAATTATAACAGGTATGATGCTTTTTTAGAATTACATTTTTATATTTTTTTGTGAAAAATTAATTACAAGAAAAGTATTTAAAAAAAGTTATTTTACAAACATTATTTTTCGTTTGCAAAAGTTATCTTTTAATAAATTTGTAAAATATCAAATCAAATGATAATTAACAATTAAAGCCGAAATAATTTTCGTAAAAAAATTCTACATGTATCGACAATCTTGGTCTCGTATATTTAAATTTGTGTACAAAATTCAGGCAGTGAGCATTTTAAATATAATTACTGTTTTCTTTATTTTTATACTATTTAATCGTTATTTACTTTATTAATTTAGCATCCGTAAATTACTTATTTTTTTTTTCTTTGTAATGGATCATTAGTACTGAGATAGAAAAAAGGTTTACATTAAAAATAATGAAAACGATACTTTATCACGAAGTAGAAAAATTCACTTATTTTGAAATTAATTCTTTCATTTTTGCATGATAATTTATTGCTTTATAAATTATTTTTTAGAAAAAATTAATTGTACATTTCATCACAGTTTAAGTAAAATGCCATTGATATTAAAATCTTAAAAACCAATAAAAAAACAATTTTTTTTCGTAATATATTGTAATTAATGCATCTTTTTTGCAATTTCAAATGGCGTATAAACACGGACATTATTTATGGAAATTAGATATTCTAAGCTATTGATTAACTTTTTATTCCACCTTTTTTATTCATGCTGTTATTTTAGTTAAATTTTTCATTATTTATTTGCATCAGGCAGAAAAAACTTATTTTATGCCTATTCAATAGACGTACATACATTATATATTTATTTATATTTATATATATTTATACTTTATTATTCGTATATACAACACACGATATGCATACATATACAACGAAGCTTTCTATAGTTTTAAAACTTTTAGTCAGCTCCGGAGGAAAATTTTTTTTTGATATTTTATTAATATTTCATGCACTTAATAACTATTTTAATAATTGCATTTTATTATTTATTTAATTATATATATTTTTTAGAAAAATTTATGTATTTCAAGTATATCAATCAATTGATTGTTCATTAATTTGAAATTTTTTTTTTAAGTTCACAATTTTATAATGTTTATAAAATTATATTATTGGAAATGTTTAGAGTTGTTGCTTCATTAAGAAAAGAAAATTATTTTTTTTTAAATTAATATACAATGTATGTTATTTAAAATAAAAAGCGCCTTTAATTATTTAAAAATTCTTGTATTTCTGTCTCACACATCACACGCGAATTAAATTATTTCTTTATAAATTTCGTATATCTATTTTTCAATAAAATTCATCATTATCATCGTATTTTTGCATTCTTATTCCTTTAATCTCGCATTTATTTTTAAAATATATAATGACTTTAGGATACGTTAAAACTGTATTAATAATTATGTGTAATGATTATGATGATGATGAATCATGCTATTGATGAAATGAATGTGTTTGACATGTTATTTTTTTTTCTAATTTCTCATATCAAGTTTTTCTTTTTTCCTTGCCTTTCCTTTTACCCCTTCGGCTCGTAAAATTTTTTCAATTAGCGAGTAAATTTGTTTTCATTATTATTTAATCTCATACCCAAAAATCTACCAGAGGCACTTTGGGTTTATTAGTACCAAGAAGTTCCCCTATACTCAAAGAATAGAGCTAGACTTATTCTTTTTCTTATTGATTTTTTTCTATTTATATTTTAGTTTCTGTGCAACCCTGTCTGCCTTTTTTCTTAATGCCTTAATTCTCATTAAACTTTTCAATTAATCACTTTCCTCATATTTTAGACTCTTTGTTGCATTAAATTTCCCCTTTTAAGCTTATGCCGTTTTATATTTGCTGCAAATAACGGAAAAAAATAATATGAAAAATAAGAAAGTACTAAAATAAATTGTGTTTTATGAGATTTTTTTGTAATGATGAAAAATATATTTAATGATTGAAATGTTTGAGGCTTGTGTGAAAAAAATAATAAACATAAGAATTAAAAATTTTTTTCATTCATTTTTTTATGTATGAAACAGGACGAAAAGTGTCTTACAAAAAAGGAGAATTCATATAAAACGTCGAGTTTCACATTCTGGCAATCGCTTAGCAGATTTTTTTTCGTTCTTTTTCTTCTTACATACAGTAATAATTCGTTCACACTCACAATTATTTCGCTTATAGCGGCAACGTGCACGCTTTTAAAATTTCCTTTCTTTATTTCTTTAGCAATTCTCTTTTCATTATTATATTGAGCAATAAATACTTTCTCCGCTGCACGACTTGCACATTGAATTGACGCACAGGACATTCAATTATATTATTTTTTTTTATAGCGCACGCAGGCATACATGCGTATTTCATTTTTATACCAATAAAAGTCTAAAAGAATTTGGCTAGTCTTTGAATTTTAAAAAATTTATCATCTTTTAGAAATATTAAATTTTATCTTTCAGAGAAATTTTTGAACATTAAATTTATAGTACACTGATTTTATAAGAGGAAAGGTTTTAAAATTGGAAAAAGGTATATTTAATGGTTTTAATGATCATAAAAAGCGAAAAACTCTTTCAAAATAATTTTTACTGAAACTTATTTTATTATCATTAACTGACACAAATCATTAAAAGAGCAAAAACTCTTAGAAAATGACTTTCATAATCATTGCAATTGTAAATTATTTTTAAAGAGTTTTTCACTTATTGTCATCATGAAAATAATTTTAAAATTATCGTTTCAGAACATTAGTTCTGTCAATTTTAAAAATTATTTTATGTTAAAAGATACATAAAAAGTACGATGACAAATTTTAAAAATTTCAAGACACACCCCTTTATGAATTTATAGCCAAATAATTATAAAATCAGTTAATCGCACAGCCAAACACACCACACCAATTTTTTTCTTATGAATACATTCACGGAGTAATGTCGACGTTTAATTAATGATTATCAATTCATATCGATTCAATATCAATGTTATTACAATCAGACAATACTCAACAGTGATCATTATTTTTTTCGTTATATATATATTACAGTTATTAATAATTAAGAGTGACAACAATATGACGACGGAGGCGTTTGAAGCTGATTACCTATAAAAGGATTTTGAGGGATTTGATTATGGAAAGGATGAAGGATTGATGAAGTATGGACGCGTTAATTTCATATTTTTTTTTACTTTTTTTTCGATCCATATAAAGATAGTCAGAGGTATAAGGAAGGACAAGAAAGTAGTTTCGTAGGAGCATGAAAGATTGCGAGTAGAAGGCCCTTTAATTATTTCGGTCCGAGAACTCTTTTTATGGCGGTGTGTATACACAATAACAGCAACAAATGACAATGAATGACACGGCGACGATACGATGGCAATGTTTGAATGATTTTTTTCGTTAGAATGAGTAAATGACATTAACAAATATGAGATTCGACGGTGGTTCGATAACGTACACACTTCGAAACTTTCACCGTTAAAATATAGTTATTTTGGATAAATCATCTATCAAAATTGAATTATTTTTCAGTTTTACATTCATTTAAAATTTTCTAAAATATTATGCTAAAAAAAGATAAAACGTATTTCCATAAAAATGAATTTTTGTACAATTCAAAATTTTCAACTAAATAAATAAAAAGAAACTGCTAAAACCAATATTATCTTAAAAACTAGAAATTTAAACCTGAAACAATATTTAACAATTTCGAAATTTCAGATGATTTGTCAAAATTCTCTAAAATAGATAAAGAATTTTTAATTTTTCTTAGGCAGAGAGACCGAAAGGGCTAGTGAGGAAGCACGCAAAAACACTCAACACAACCGTCACATCGAGCCGGTCAGACGATCGGCCATAGTCCAGATATTTTTATTTTACTTTTTCTTGTGTAATTGTAAAGTTAAATCCTACTAGCTAGTACACAGTCTGTTCTCAAAAAAATGCGTTTTGTTCGCGCTTATTTTTAGTTTTTTTTTGTGTCGCATATTATTTCCCTTATTTTTTTTATCAGCTTTTATTTTCTTAGCTTCTCCCTTCCCACCTCCCACGAGTTGCTATACGCCTTGTTTTCTCGTTTCATACGGAATGCTCATAAGACAAAAACTGACTTTAAAGAAAATCCAAGTATTGGAGGATTCCATATAGTGAAAACTTTGCACTTCTAATTTTTTCTATTTGAAATTATCTTTCATAATTCTAAGATTCTGATAATATGATAATACATAAATCATTGCAATTTATGTTTATCTCATTAAATTAAAAATAGAATAAAAAGTCATTACAAAACTCTTTTTATATTAGATAATTTAATGCTTTTATTTCATTTCAATCATATATTTATAATTCATACAGAAAAATTGGACACTCCACAAGTTTTAAAGCCAGTTATGTCGATTAAAAAATGGAAAGACGAATCCTTTCTAAATAAAAATGGGAGAAGGGTGGGAGAGACATTTTCTCCTTTTTTAAACGTCGATGATATTTCCTAACCTAGATATATATACATATACACGCGTCGCATCGGTGTAATAAGTGTGTATATATGTACACATATACATAATGACATACCATCCATGTATATATAATAATTAATAATATAATTATAATATTTCTGCATCGATCAGTCGATCAAGACAATAGCAATTATCGATGACTTACATATCTATTAATTTCTCTTATCACGACGATCATAATTTTTTTTTAATTATTTTTAATCTTTTATTATATATTCAAACATATTTCAGTGGATGGAGATGTGTATTCGTTTAAGAAATCTCGTGCCACTCTTTATCTCATATTTCCGATTCACCGGAGCTTATTTGACAGTGGCTTGCACAAATATACAAAATTTTATTTTCAACCAAGATATAATCGATCAGTCTGCTCAATTTTTTACATACGTATATTTCTATAATCGAGCTTAACGTTAGTTTAACATATGATGTAAAATAAAATAATAAAAATTTAATAAGCTATTTTTCCATAAAAGACTTTACAAAATTTATACAATAAAAATAATACAAAAAATTGTTCTTGGAGTATAAAAACCCAAAAATTCGAAGGAATCGAAAAATTTAAAGGAATCGATTCCTCATAATATTTATATTGCTAAGCTAGTCGATTCACTCAAGATTCAGACCAGGTAATAATGCATCGAGTCAAAAACAACCGAGCGGAATGATCGTAAATCCTGATCTTAGTGTGCGCTAAAAGAACGTGTTTATTCATTCATTAAAAAAAAAAAAAAACCAAAAGACGAGTAATTTCTCGTTACCGTCTCTTACATTCAATCTTACACTTTCTTTTTAATAAACCTAAATATAATAATAATAAAGACTCGCATTCGGATTATCCACTATTTACATTTCCAGTAGTGCTTCATCGCAGTGCATGAATGATAAACTTCATTGCGCTAAAAAAAGCAGCGTCTCTGAAAAAAACTTCCTCTTTGGGGAATATTTAAAAACCAACATATTTGCGTTCTTCAAAATTGGAAGATGACAACAGCGATGCTGGTGAATTTCTTCGTTTTTGCTACTGCGAGGTGTGCACATTTTATTTTGTCGGCGATCGGCTATCGCACTTATCTACGGCTCGCACTCGGAGTGGTTAGGTCCGTACGTTTTGCAGGCGGCGGCGAGGCCAAAAGGTATTGATGCTCGGCATCAAGTAGACCAGAAACATGCCAAAAGTCATCGACGACACTTGCGCCGACAGTAGCACTACTGCCTACTGCCGAGCTCCTCAGGCCTCAGCAGGGCAGCTCATTGCGCGCGGATTTATTCGAGTGCTTGCTCGTGTAAACAGGACATCAGGGATTGCCATCAGCGGCCATTATATTGTGCACCTGTTCAAGTTTGTAAGCCAACCTTTGTTTCGTCGAGAATTCATCTTCCTCCAAAGTTACAGTCAATTGTTCGTTGTACTTGCTGGCATAAGTATAAAGCTCATACAAAGCACAATTCGTATTAAATTCGTTTGTGTGCAGCTGAAATATTAATTGTTTCATTAGTTTCATAAAAGATTAATTGGCTTTATATACTAGATAGTAATATAAAACTTACTCTCGATTCTTCTGCAAGCATAGCATTCATGTCCTGGTCAGATATAGCTTGCATTAGCTTGATGTCTGAGTAGTAGCGTTCTACCCATTCTTTGTATATTGGAATGTCCTTGGCATACAGCAATTTTGAACTTGGCGAATCTTTACCTATAAGTTTCAATAATAAAATTATTTTAAGTTTTAATAATCTTAGAAAGTTATAAAAATAAATATTGTAATTTTTAATTTTACCTAATCTATGATCGGATGTAGAACAACTATCCATGAAGGTTTGTGCGACAACCGAAAAGCAAGCGTCGACAATATTCGACTTATGAATATCGAATATGAAATTCGGATTTTTAATCAGATTCACCCAGAACCTCAAAGGTAGTAAATTGCTCTTCCACGTGTGAACCACTTCAGGATCAGTTATTTGATGATGTAATGCTTGATCATCAAGAAAATCAAACATATATTTGATAGCTAATGGTAGAGCAGATCCACGATGTGCTGTACTGAATATCGTCTCGAAAAGATCATCAACGAACTTTTGTAATGTACCCTTAGTAGCCAAAAGTCTTGTTAGATAAATTTCAGAAACCATTTTGTTACCACGTTCACCTTCTTTTTGAGCATCAGTATCGTGATGCTTAACAAGATGCCAAACTTTGAGACCACCATCATGATCATGATTTAGAGGTGAGGTGGCACGTGACAGTGGGGGACTTGCTGAGCTAAATTTACTGAGATTCAAAGTCTCATATTTGTGAGATTTATCAGTTTTCTCTGAGAGAATTGAAAGATTATAAATCGAGGATTGTTTAGAGACTAAATTTAGAGATGCTCCTTCGGGCACACGATAATGATTTAAGGTATTACGTTTCTTCCATTCACCCTCGGTCTTGGTTGTTGAATCCTCGTCATATAAAATTAGCCTACCAGAGGCTCCTGTTCTCCATTCTGAAACATCAAACATAAAAAAGTTAATTTCAAAATTCATAAAAAATACAGTTTTATGTTTTAATGTACAATAAAACTTACCAAGATCAAGATCATCTTTTCTTGGTCTCTGACTATAAGGTGTGGATCGGTATATAGTGTCAAGTGATTTTTCTTTAACTTGAGAAATGGTATCACAGTCTAAAACTTTTACTGGAACGTTCTCAGTATTTGGATCCATACCTCCAACAAAGACTGTTTGCTGTGAAATGGAGACGTACACCGTCTAAAAAGAAAATATAAAATTAGGAAATTCAAAAGATATTTTAATAATAATCAAAAGTAATTGTTATTCTTATTTTATATTACCATTGGTTTGAAATCTATTGATTGTCTAATGAGTTTTTCCTCTGACAGTGAGTATCTGGCCTCTGAGGTAATGGCATCAACTGGTCCCTTATCAACTTGTTGTTTCATGGCACGGAAGAGTAAGTACAAAGGTTCACCGGCGCACTCTCGCATAAATTTATAGAGCAGGAAAGTGAACCACGCGGTCAACATTTTCTCGGCGACACTTTCAGTTCTAAAATTAAAAATTTTGTTAATTAAAATATTACTTTACAAAAATATACTTTCGTTAAATAAATTTATTACCTTCGTAACAATAATTTAGGATGGCTTTTTCCTTCCATACATTTCTCAATTAAATCAGCAAGCAAAGTTTTCAAAATATCAGTACAATATTCCATTTTGCTCTGCAACGTTACCATGATTAAACTGGCAACGTTGACTCTATCACGCATCGAGAAATAGCGATTACTTTCTAGAGTTCTTACGAAAAGAAGTAAAAATGTCTTATTCATAATTAATTGCCCAAACAATCGTAAACCTTTCTCTTTACGAACAAGTTCAGGTCTATCCCATTGCAGTACAACGTGGTTATCATCTGATGGGAAGAGAATGTTCATGGCATACGTTCTGTAGTCCAAGAATGGAATTCCTCCACTAGTTAGATCACCCGTTAAATCTGTCATTTCAGTTTGTAGTTCAGCAAAGGCTTCTTTGCATTCTGCTGCTACTCTTAATTCCAGAATGTCCATCTGTTCTTGCATGTTCTTTAATACACGATTGCTTTCTGTTGATTTGCGTCGATAAGCAATGAGGAATGCAATAAATACAATGACGAGAATGACAATTGCCGCAATGACACCAATTAGAGCAGGCTTGGACAAGGGACTGTTTAATCCAGCGGGCAAAGCATAACTAAGCTTACCGATCTTGAATTTCAAATTACCACCAACAGTAACAATAACTTCTGGTAGATCAGGTTTAGGATTACCAAAATTATCAAGTGCAGGCGGTTGTGTCAATGGTGGCCGGCATGTTAACTGATTTCGAGAAAGTGATGTTACGTTACAAAAACTATCACCAATTTTCACGATTACGTCAGATTCTTGACAAGCTCTGTCCAAGTGCTGACCGTTAATTGTCAAATAGTCACTCTGAAAAATAAAATTAAAAATTAATAATAACCAATAAAATTTTGAATAACATTATAATTTTGTTTTTAAAATAATCATAAAGTTACAAAAATGACATACCTTGTAATATTTGACTTCCTCATCAAAGATATCATATATTGGATCAGGGTACAGCAAAAAGTGAGACAATCCGTGTTGAGTAAGATTTTGTACTCTCGCAACATTGTCCATTCTGAATCCGTACTCCAACGACAATGGTTTTTCAGCATCCAATTTACCATGTGGTACGTCAATTTCGGGTGACATGCAAATCATGTGAGTTTGACTTTTAACTTCACATGCTTGTGAGAAATATTGTTTATCTTCGTAGTAAACATACATTTCGGGTTTTTGTATATAAGCTAAATTCTGGCCTGTAATTGTTATCTTAATACCGCCTGATGGTATGCCTTTGGGTACTTTTACTTGTCCACCTACGGCACCACTTTCGACAGTTAAAATTTTGGGATCTTCAACATATTCGTAGAAGCCATTGTATTGTCTGACAGACTTATCGAAATGCATGTAAAGTGAGCCTTTGCGTGGACGGTCGCTAGCACTTGTGATACACAAAACTTCATCGTGTTCAGTATTGTTAATGTCACAAGGCAAATCGTCAATGAAAGCTTGAATACTGCTACCGGCATTCATATAAACACCAGTGATTCGTAATCTTGTTCCACCACTTATTGGTCCATGCTGTGGTGAGATGCTAGTTATGTTAGGATCAACAAATTTGTACTTCTCTTTTGACTGGCCACGAAAATCTTCAATTTTTACAATGACCGGACCTTCTCGAATCTAAATTTCAAATTAAATATGTTGTCGATTAATAACTCATTATTGCCTTCGTTTAAATAATAAAATTAATTATAAAATAATATAATACCTTATTATCACCAGGTCCATCAACTTTACAGACAATTTGTTTAGTGCGAATGTAAAGATGTTCATAAGGTTGACAAGTGAGTCCAACGACAGTTACACCTTGATAAATGTCTTTAAACGTTTTACCAAGATTAATACCAGTAATTGTAATGTTTGTATGGCCTTCCCATGGACCCATCATTGGTTCGAACCTTATAATTTCAGGATTTGGACATGTCTGATTACGATCGAGCCAAGTGCCCGAACCCTTATCACATTGATCTTTTACTTCGCAACGATCCGACGTCATGCACCATCCGCAGCCATATTTTTCATTTAAAGCCAGACACATACCACAATTATCCGCCATGTCCCGACATCTAAATTATTATTTCACATTTAATTTCAAATCCATGTATTTATAAAACAAATTTATTTTTTAATTATGTTATTGCAAAGTGAAAGGACATAATTACCTGTAGATGACGACATGAATGTTATCCGGGTTGTCAAGGGGTTTAGAGCCACCCCAGATGACGGCGAAAGGAACAGTGATATTGGGTGCGCGCGATGTGTAAGAAAATTCAGTTTCATCACAATAGATCGTGTCGCCAAGAAGTCGTGCGTTAACACTGGTCACACGTCCTTCAATGTTGAATTGACATACGAAACGGGTTTGGACGATAAATTGCTAAAAAACATAATAAAATTCATATTTATGATTCCTATTACGAAACAATAATTATTTATAAACAAAAAAAAAATAATTTTAAACGTTAATAAAATATATTTCTATAAAAAAAATTAGAATTTAATCGTTGAATTTTTGAGTATAAATAAAAATAATTAGTAATCATGAAATTAATACTGACATTTAACAACGCTAAAGTAAAAAAAAATAATAAATCATTATTTTAAAGAATACAATTTACCCCTATAATAAGAACTCTGACACGAATAATTTTCCTAATGCCAGACGATACAAGAATCTCCTTTGAGTCAGTGGCGTTGATTGTTGGACAAAAGGCTGGTCCACTTCTATAGCTTGGACCCATTCTCTGCAATAATAAATTGACATAATAAATTTTTCTTTCAATCTTCTTTTTTTCTCATATAATTTTTAAAATAGAAATCATACGGATATAATATGATATTAGATATATATACATGCATATAATCTTGTCGAATAAAAAAAGGCTTTTATACGCATGACTGAGAATCGAATGCATTCCTTTAAGTTGAGCGCTTCAACTCGTGGTTTTTCAGAGTTTACGAGCTTCTCTCGAATTTTACGTATCAATTGTTTCATATACGTGGTTTAGGTAAGATATAAGCTTTCTTTTTATGCACATAAATTCGCTTTCAAATATTGAGGATATTCGCGGCCCGCCCGTAATATGTAGATATCCGTGCTAAAAGTTTGACTTTTATCTGAGAATCGTATAACTGGGTACGGAGCAAGAAAACTTCTCTACGTATGCACATATATATATATCTATGTTCATAACTGATATTTTAGATCTCTTATGCACATGTGATATTACACGAGTAATAAAAGAAAAATGTTATAGACGATCAATTTAAAGGTTAATCAGGATTTTTATGCATGTTTACGTGAGAAAGTTTTATTTTAATACTTTGCTTTTAAGAGTGTAAATTATAATTTAATACTGATTCGATTAAGGCCATTATTTTAAAGATTAATTTTAATTAAAGGCCTTATTTTACTCAGTACTTTACAAGCAGATATAATTTTCCGTTAATTAGCAATAAAAATTTATTATTTGCTTTTTTATTAACAAAATATACACTAATTTTATTAATGGCTTATAAATATTATGATACTAGGGTATAATAAGAGAGCTCTTAATTATCAAATTTAAAGTTTTAATATCTAACGTCACTTGCAAACGATGTCATAAAAATATATAAATTTGTTCTTTCGAGCAATATAAAAGAAAGTATTTAATAAAAAAGTGAAACAGTTATAATATTTCGTATAAAATTAGTATGGCATAAGTAATTTAAATTCAAGATTTTATCAAATTAAAATATACGTGGGATAATATCATTGAAAATGTTTAATTAGTATAAATGAAAAAAAAAGCTATACATACGCTGACACCAGTAACAAGAATGTCATTACGGCAGTTTTCAGCTGTGTCATGAGTACAGCGATGTCCATCGACACACCAATCGCATGGGAAATTAGACGAAACGCACTGTGTACACGAAGTATAAGTACTGCAATCGAAGAAAGTAAAGTCTGTTGCTACGAGATCTGGACCGTTGGTCATTCTAACTGATAATTTTGCAGTAAAATGATGCTGTCCTGGTGGAATTGGCGGCAAAAGATCTGTTCTCGGTGTTGTGCAATTCACTCCGTACGATTTTCTGAAATAATTAAATTGAGAATACTTTTAGAATATTCAAAAACCAAATAAAAAGTGAAGTTTTATATTAAAAATTCAACTTTTTATTATAAAAATAACGTCTATTGTAAGTGTTTTTGATATTATGATAAGTATAATCTTTAACAGAAACATTAATTGAATGAAAAAATTAATATTAAATAAAAGCTTACCTTGTAGCGTTGGTAATAAGAGTTTTATCCAATGCCGAGAAAGCGCACAAAAATTGTCCAGGTAAGGTAGGTAAATTTTCGATGGCCAATTCTAAAGTCCTTGCAGTTGTTCTTTGTAATTGATCTGGATTGACGCTCGTTATAGTAGTACATCTTCCACTCTTATAAGATATCCAATACAATGGATCTTTAGCAGCATCTTGACAATCGCTTCGTAAGCTACATTTGTTTTCAAGCGAACACCAACCGCAATATGGATCTTTAGCGTTTAAACATTCCCAGCAAGTTTTATAAACCGTGCATTCTTGTACTTTGACTTTTGATATTTTCTTTTCTGTCATTACGTAAAGGTGCATCTGATGCTGTGTATCAAAAAGTAAGTCCGGATTGACCGATGAATTTGCATCGATTTCGAGATCGCCATATTCTTGGGCTTGCGATGCTGATTCAACGACGAGCTGAAAAAAAAGATTAAAATAAGGTCAATTTATTAAGAGTTTATTGCTTATATTAAAATATTCAAATTGAACTAGCACATTTTATGTGCTTTAATTTATGGCTAGAGATAAAGTTTTTAGAGAAATGTTAACTTTATACTTTGGAATGAAAATGCATTTGCTTAATCGGAAGCAATAATTTATTATTCGACTTTATGCAATTATCATAAATTTTCTAATTGATCATTTTAGCTTTAAATGAAATGATCTTTGAATTAATGTTATATTAACATAAAATGTTAAAATAATAATTCATCTCGGAGCCTTTCACATATCATCTAAAAGATAATTATTAACATCATTAATCTACATCAAAAAGAAATATTGATTGTTTTTCAAGCATTTATTTTTCTTCAAAAAAAAGGAGCGAAAAAACTTTTTTTTATTACTAAAAGATCTTTTCCTACACCTACTTAGAATTAAACCTCCAAAATATCTCGGTAGAGAAAAAAAGAATTCTCGCAACTCATAATACTTTTTTTTTCTAACCCAGCAGTGCGAAATCATCGGTGCGTTAACCGAAAACAGCTCTCATCAAAAGAAGAGAAAAAAAAAGAAAACAAGAATGTCCATCCTTCACTCTCTTAGCATAGGCCATCATTATTTTTACGTCAAAGACATATCCTTCTCAAGAGGCCTTTAGACCTCCACGAACTCTGTTGCAGAGTCATTCCACTCTCGCATATATATATATACACACATACCACAAGCACATACGTGTATACACGAAAAAATAAAATGAAAAAACGACAAGTAAAAAATAAAATAAAGATACAGGATAGGTTTAACAACGGAAAGAAAGAAAGAAAGAAGCGAATGACGATGGTTGTATATACGCGCGATAATCGAACGATAATCGTGCTGATGCGCTAGAATCAGCCTCTCCGCGTGATTTCGTTCCTCTTTTCTTTCTTTTAGTTTTTTTTTTTATTTCTCTCTTTGTGGAGAGCATTTATCTGCTCGTTAATCGAACAGAGAGAGAGAAAAAAGGGAAAGAACAAGAGAAAGAGAGAGAATCTTTTTACGAGAAAGCACGAGTGAGTGAGCTTTTCGTGCGCTTCTCTTTGTCGTTTATAATGCACGTACAGATATATATACTAGTCTATCAATTCGTACTATTTATTATGATGAGCGTGGCTTCTCTTTCTCTCTCAATTTTTACGACGCTTTGTTTGACCGAGCTCACGTTTTATTGAGATAACAGTTTGAAGCTTTGTGAACTGAAACGAAGTCATGAAGAATTTTGCACGATACTGTATTGTTGATTAATGAATTTATAAAGGGAATAAGCCGATAATAAAACTTTATTGAGATTCTTTTTCAAAGATAATTAAATTATCAATTTGTCAAAGATTTGTCGCTTTGAATAAAGAAAAAATAAAATTCCAAACTTGTTAATACTAAATTTTCATTTGTTATCTATAGTCTAAAAACTGGTTTTAATATAATCTCTGCCAGGAGTGTTGAGAAAATTAAATGCTATACATAGAAGTCAATTGAATATTTAAATTATCTAAATAATTCCCTTTTAATTACGATTCTAATTACATTTTCATTTTGGTTAAACAATTTCTCTTTGAAATTCTATGAACGTAAAATCAGGCATTTATTATATCTATTGATTTCAAAAATACATCTATACACGTATACGCATAACATGGTATTGGAATTAGATTTCCAGAAAATTTATATCACGTATTATAAACGATCGATGAATAATGCAAACGGGTATAAATAATGAATGATTTTTACACTTAACGTCACCGAGTAATAAAATAATCGTAATCGCGGGCTGCTGCAGCAGTAGCGTTTAATAGCTTGAAAAGCAATGAAACTTTTACATTTGCGAAATTGATATTTGACGATATAGTCTCTGCCTCGGAAAAGTTAGTCAACTTGAAATAAACATTTAAATTTTCATCGTTATATATACATTTAATATATAAATTAAAAAAAAAAAAATTTCAATAATTTTCGTCGTTCTTCTGGGAATATTCAATCGATTTCAAGTATTAAATGTTATTCGTTTAAAATTCGACCTCACTACCGAATCACGCATCAATGAATATATGCGATTCTCCCTCTCTCTCTCTCTCTCTTCGCATACCTTTCGGCACACGCAGTAATTTGATTAGCTCATGAAATTTTACGTATTATATGCTAGGCTAAAAGTTTTGTCATATACGTTTCATACCAAAGAGTCAAATTACGTATGTTACGTTTGAAAAAAATGAGTGTCATGTTGGCTATCTGATTTTTTTCATGAAATCTAATTTACACTTTTTTGGTTAATCAATATCCAGTTTTATTCGGACGAATATACTCATTTGATGTTTTATAATAATTTTATTTAAAAAAAGGTATTCGCTTGATAAGTTGAAAATTCATTCGTGAATTTTTTGGTATCTGTTGATTTTTTTTTAAAAGTAAAAATAACTAACTCCATATCTGTCATAATTAATATTAAAGGAAAGACTGATGGCTGATACTTTAAAGTTATTAGAGTAAATTGATTTTTTTCAATCAGATAATTTGATAAATTAATTGAAATCATGAAAAAGTAAAGCAGAAAAAAAAGATATGATTACTGATTATTTCACACGGTATTCGAGAAGAATCTGGGTGTTAAAGTGAACTATTAAAAATTTAATTTTATCGATAAATTAATCGATAAAACTCGATCGTTTATAATTAACAACATAAAATCAATATTAAAGAAAAGCATTTTGTAATTTTTCACATAAAATGTCGATGATAATATTAATTCAGATACGATAGCCGTTTCTTTGAAATGAAAAAAAAAGAAAAAAATAACAATCTCGCAACCCACAAGACATATTCAATTAAAAGAACGAAAATGTATATATATAAAAGTCTGTGTACTTCTTTTTATCATATCCATATATACAAAAGCTGGTGTGCCGAGATTCCAGTAATTGAATTTGTATTCTACGAGTTATTAAACCAGGCGCCGTTTCTTTTGAACCAGTGGCTGTATACTGACGCAAGTAGCCTAGCTACGTATGATATATATATACACGTATAGAAAATAGAATTTTCTCAGAGAGAACCACATTTAATCCTGTAGTATAGCTGCAGCGAAAAAGCCTTAATTAATAAAGAAAAAAATAAAACACTACAAAAGAAGGACGAAGACAAAAATCTAAGTGCACACATGTTATCTCGAATTTCTTAGAAGAAACACAAAAAAAAGAGGAAAAATAAGATAAAGAACGTAAGATGTTTCAATTATCAAGAAGGTAAGTCACAGCTAGACAATTAATCATTTCTTCGCTGATCCCGTTCTATACGTTTTTCTGAGTATCGATCGATGTATATGTCGGTATAAGATTTTTAAAAAAAAGTAGAAAATCAAGACACCCTAAGGCGAACGAATGAAAATCGGATTCGCGTTAGATTCTCACGACCCGATGACGTGTATTATATTGCGAAAAAGTTTATATATATAATTGACTAAAGTGTAAATGCGCAAATGTATTTTGTTAAATGTCGTACTGGCCCCGATCACCTTTTTCGAGCTTGGTTAACCATTGATTGACAATTATTTTGTTTCTTAGTTAAGAACTAGGCTCTAATTATTTTTTGTTCTCATTGTTAAAATAACGTTTTTGCAAGAGTTTTTTTTGTAACCATTGCGCGCGAATAATGCAACTGTCGATAATAGTTTCTTTCAACGTAGAGGCTTTTACGTCGAACGTTTTTTGAATGAATGCACGTCGAATTCTATACTTCAAAAAGTTTTCGAAAAATTAAAAGAACAAATAAGTTGTAAAATACATAGAATACTTTGTTAAACGAGCGAAGTATTATTTTAAATACAAAGTGTAGGTATGTGAAAATTACGTCAATCTTAAAAGCCATCATTAACTAATACGCATATTTAAACAGGTTTAAATTAATGTAATAAATTTTAATTAACACACAGAGTTAATTCATGATAAAAGTTTACTTAATTTAACTCTATAATCGTTGTAATTAAACAACTTCTCTCACTAATGTAAAATAGTCCACATACACAATAGTTAATTAACCCAACAAAATTTCGATACAATCGAATATGTATGCATTTTCAACTTATTCTATATAGAAATAGCACTATTTTTTTAATTTGTTTATAAGCGAGCAACCATATGAATTAACAACTTTATTCGGTATAAAAGATACATAGAAACTGAAGAAATAAAAAAAATAATTAAACGAATAAGCGTGCGACATTTCATACAAATGTTATGTTATCGGTACATACAAGCGTTTATTACATAACTTTTGCGTATAATTAAAAGATATTTTTACGTTTTTTTTTTTGAAATTACAGAATTACAGTTGAACACTTTATGGCGAAGAGAGAGAAACGAATGAGTTAAAATGTTTAGTAAAAGTTTACATGTGTAATCGTTGTGTAGCATATAATTGCATAGCAAGAGGAATTAATTAAAAGGAGAGAAAAAGAGAAAGGAGAGAGAGAGAGGGAAAGAGAAAGAGTGGAATGCGTCGAGAGGATTTTCTACTTAACGAGATAGGTAATGAACGTAAAGTTAAAAATTTGTTTACTAATTAAAAGTTTTTAGTAATGCAAAATTTTAATGAATAGGCCAGATATTGTCATATTTTGTGCTGTTGCATATTTGCTTTTTAGATGTTGTCGTAGCCAACAACAAAACTTTTTCATTAGCCGCAAAATCAAAATTTAATTAGTTTTAAATTAATATCGTTTCTTTTTTTTTCCTCAAAAATATTGCGTTTCTGATTTTCATTAATATTAACTTCAAGAAAATACGTAAATATTGTAATTATTGCGAGTAGCGAATTTTCAAATTATGAAGTTTTAAATTAAATTAATAGTTCGCTTGTTTATTGTAAAAAATAAATTCCCAACTATTCTTATGATACACTTGTAGTTCATTGAGAGCTCGTACATTAATTTTAATATTTAAGTTACTTCTAAACAAGTCTCTTAAAATTACCCAAATTAATGTACCGCAGAAGTGTTATTGAGATTTTCTAGTCTCAAGGGTTAGTTAGTCTGGTATAACTTGAGTATTTAAACCAACATTCAAACACTGAAAACATTAAAAAATTATTAAAAAAAAAGAATAATTAAAATAAATTTTAATTTTCGATGAAAGGAATACTTTAAATAACCTAATAATACCAAAGCTACTCAAACCCTCACCTAATTTTTCTCATATCTTTTTCTTTTTCTCATTAGCCGCGTCTTCCAACTAATAAAACTCACGGACGACGTCGTTTCATCCACTGACGTATACATACAGATAGACACTATATATCTGTACGTACATTTCGAAGCAATATAGGGGAGAGTATAAAGTGCAAATCCGTGCGCGCCCATCATACTACCGAGCTTAATAAAAAAATTTAAAAAAATAAAAAAGAAAAAGCAAAGTAGGATAGGGAAAGCTGGATCGGTGGCTGATTTCATTAAAAATTATTTATACGAATCTCAAGCTATGAGTCAAAGGTAATGCTTGCCAGGGATATATATGTATATATATCTCAAGTAGTGCGCAATTAAATCGAGAGAAAAAGAGAGAGGAGCAGAAAAAGAAGAGAGAGAGATGAAAAAAGTAGGGAAGCAAAATATCGAAAAGGGGAGAAAAAGAGAGAGAGCAAAAAATTCTCTACCGTATACGCTAGGCAGTACCGTAGACTTCCCTAATTAACTGAAATGAGTCCGAGAGCATAAATGAACGCGAAAGATATCGCGTTGGATTTTTGTATATGTATATACGATGGTTTGAAAAACTTTTCGTCAGGGGCTGCTGCTGCTGCTGTGGTGAATCGAGAGAGGGAAATAAAAAAAAGAGAAAAAGTAAAAAGGATATTGGATAAAAAGTGACTTTTTCAGATGGCTCATTTTTTTTATGATGATAGGATTTCAGTTTAATAATACTCTTAAGTGAGTTTATACTTTAGATGAAGCACTGATTGCAAGAAAGATTTATTTGAGGTTCATATACAAACATATCATATCATGAACAGTTAATTATTAATGCATTAAGTTCGTAAATAAATACAAAAGGCTTTAACACTTTTATTTATTTATATTGAAATACGACAAAAATAAGCTTTAATCAAATAGTACCACCGTTTCTTATTATAAAAATTTTTTCAATTTAAAAATCAATCAATATCAAATTTGAATAAAAATATTCAAAATTTTTCAAAAAGTATCAAATTTTCTAGTACTGTAAAAATAAAAAGATAGCTCCAAAGACTAGGAGAAACAAAAAACATAAAGTACAATAATTTCAATCAGCCAAATAAGAAAATCTTCCAATAAAGGAAAATTGGAAATAAAAAACACAAAAAAGAGGTATTATAAGACGTGTACATTTCTCTTTTCTATAAAGGCCAATTAATTTTGTCTTCGTACATCGGTAGATTCGAGCCTCTTAAGACTACTTTCAACGTATAAGAGTAAAACGAGAAAAATGACTTAAGGGGAAGTGTAAGGGTAACATAGAACGAGTGAAAAAAAAAGCCTTGACAAGGATCGAATGAAATCCAAGCAGTAAGTTTGAAGGATCTGAAAGAAGAAAAATCGCTGCTCCTTTTTTTTCTTGCAGCTAATTTGGATTAGTTTCTAACGCGCTTTGGCTTAAGCTTCATTGGATCAATTCTCACGAAGAGAAGAAATTCAATTGATTTTTTTTTTGTTATGAGCGTATTTATTTTAAGAAAATTTAATGATAGTTTATAAATTATTAATTTAATTATATAAATTAAAATGTGTACTCTTGTAATGATCATATAGTACTTACTTTATAACAAACAGGTATACATTGAATTTCAAAGTCACGTTTGCATGTTTAATTTTTATCGAAATGCACTTAATTACGTATTTTAAGTGCAAGAACTTTCTCCTATTAAGTTTATTATTTTATAATATTAGATGAATATTAAAAATTTACGTTTTCTGATACTACAAAAAATTAGACATCATATTCAATCATAACAATTTAAATTTAACATCATAAATTTATTTTTACGCTCATAAATAATTTTAAGTAAAATTGTAATAATAAATGATTGTACATCATTTAAATGTATTACGTCAAACATAAATTTTAATTTACATCCATTAGTAAAGTCAAATAATGTTTGCGAACGAAAATCTCCTGAAAATTAAGTATGCATCGTTGAAAGCTTTCCCCAACGCATTAATAAAAAAAAATAAAAATTAAAAATATTTGGTTATTAAAAGAAAAAAAAAATTGTATCACGTCAACGCGTTGGAAAGTTGTATATGCTTATAAAGCTTGGCGCTTTAGCAGACTAGTGACAAGCGATAATTCTTCTTCCTATACTATAACAGGACCACAGGTAGTAGTTTAAGTCTCTCTCTTACTCTCAAAGTGAAATCGACGTGTAATAAAGAGACTCGTTTATTATATCCTTCTTTTTTCTCTGTGTGTGCATGTGTTTCATGCATGAAAAATTAAGTAGTAAGCAACAGTATACTAATTCTATATATACTATAATACTTTCCAATCCAATATAAGAGAGTACATTATATCGTGTACCGTAGTAGTAAAGCTTTTTGAATTTTTTACCTTTACAAGCGGTTTCTCACGAAGGAATATTACTCACAAAGGAAGATCCTTGCGAATTATCTCACTTAGCATGTAATGTATATATACGTTGGCTATATTGTGCTAACGCAGAGAGAGAGAGAGAGAGAAAGAGAGTCACGGATGTAGCTCTTTAGAGACACTGTAAAGAGGCGCTAAAGAGAGCTCGAGCTAACGTGAAAATGAGAGAAGTTACCGAGTTGTTGACGAGCTAGAGCTTATGTGTTTTGCGACAAACTGAATTTAAGCCTTTGTCCGGTATACCCAAGACTGAATTTACACGCCTACAACTTTTACTTCTTTTTACACTTTGCTGAAATAAACTATTTTGTAAAACATAGTTAAAGCGTATTCTAGAAAATTTTATTAATTTTTAATGAAATTCAATTTTAAACATTTTTAGTTTATTAAAAGTTCATTTAGTTTTAAATTTAAATATTTTACGTTTAATAAAATTATTAAATCAAAATAATTTATTTGCATTTTCTTAAATTTCAGTATTTAGCATTTTCTAGTAGGTCATAAAAAAGTTTATTTATAATCTATAGGATTAACTGCATTTGAATTTTATAAGAGAAGTTAATTTTTAATTAAGATAATTCTATTTAAGAAAACTCTTTGCGAAAGATTTAATATTCAACTTGTATTTATAGATAATGTCTGTGCAAACTACGATTACATATTTTATTCATACTCCAGTAATACGTAAATTTTTAATAACATTACATCTAACGATTTTTTTTATTTTAATTAAACATTATTTAATCTACAAAATCATCTTTTATTAAGTTTATATATATTTTCTTCTCATTTCAATTAAATATATTCTCCGAACGACAATTTTATTTCTATTAGTAGCAACGACAAATTTATTTGCATTAGAACGGAGAGAACAGTTTAAGTAAGATTTCAAAAAGCTCAACATCTAGGGCAGCAGAGCTTTTTTTTTTTAATTTCGAACAGTATTTCTTTTTTTAGACAAACTTAATAATATTAGCGACAGTATTTCATATACGCCAAATTAGTCGCTCTCTCTGCATTGCAGCACTTTTTCATAATTGAATCCATGACTTGTTAAGAGATTTGCATTTTTAATGTCAAATTAAGCGTAGTATAACCGAATATAGTCGATATAAATAAATTCGTGTTTATTATTTATATTGGATGCTTTGATTAAAAACAATTTTTTTTTAATAAATTTAATTAAATTAAAAGATTTGGAAAAAGTTTATGTATTACTTTTTATGTAAGACATGAATTACTAATAATGAATTGGTATATTATTAGTTAAAGATCTTTTTATAATAAAACATTGCAAAATAAGTTATGCTAAGCTATTTTTCAGAAAAAATTCAAATACCTTTTTTATTTTAGAAGAAAATTTTCTTTACTACGTTTCTTCTTGAATAATACACTTTTATTAGATAAACCTTTATTTTTTCACCCGTCAATCACGGATCCCTAAAAAGCACTCTTTCTCCAAAAAAATAAATCTCTTCCAACAGCTCAGAGTCAAAAAGTCTCCAAATCTTGCAAATCTCATCAACCTACGCCATGCCATAAAAAAAACGAAGTACATTTTCTTTCTAACCACCAAAGTACTCCCTTTTTCGCAAGTGCGTTTACTTCCCTGAATAAAAAAAAGAGAGAGAAAGAAAGCAAAAAAAAAGAAAGGAAAGAAAGTAAGTATAGGAAGGTTAAGAAGACGAAGGGGATATATAAGCAAGGGAAAAAAAAGCTCCTGCCGAAAGAACAGAGAGAAAAAGAAGAAGGTATAGCCCAACGGCAAAAGTAAATCGTCAGGAAAATCTGTGCACTCCGCACCGTCAAAGATCTTTACCACCGATATATATATGTGTATGTGTGTATATATACGTATAACATCACTTCACCCTACCTACTCTTTCTTTTTAAGATTGGCGCAATTGGTCGTAAAAACGTCGGGGGCAAAGGGAATGGGCAAGAAAGGTACGGAAGTGCGAGTTTAACTTGCTATACCACTAGGTATAATATAGAGATGTTTAAGGTCCGAAATTTCGTTTTTTATATGTAAGCGTACGCGCAGTATAATGCAGGCCAAGTAGGTTTAATGAAAGAGAAAAGAAAGAAAGAAACCGAATTGTTGTGAATAAAAAGGTTTAAAACGCAAGACTAGTTTTACACAATTTTTAGATTTAAAGTTTCTTTTAGAATGTTCTTGGATTTTTTTTATATTATTATTAGAACAGTTTCAGTTTAATCGAGATAGCAGTTTATAGTTTGAACGATTGTTTAAAAATACAATTGTAACATTTCTATTCTTCTATTTCGAAATTTACAAATAGGATATTGTTGAAAAATTTTTTCTTATGAAAAATTTTTTTAAACAGTTTAATATAATTAGTTACTTTTATTAAACATAATAGTGTAAAGTTTGAATAACTTTGAAAATTAATACCTAAAACTTTGGTCTTAAGGAGCTTTTCATTTAAAATTAAACTCAAAGTTTAAGTAATTGGCTGCAACACCGAAATTAAGTTAACCATCGCCTTCCATTGAAATAAATCTCCTTCCTCGAAAAATAAATATCATTATCTACCTTTAGCATTGAATCCAACGCTTTAATTCCAGTTAGATTAAGAGAATGAGCTGGCAAAAAAAAAGAAAAGAAAAAATAAAAATAAAAAATAACTACCTTATTTTATCATCTTAAATAACACGATTTACGATATTTAAAAGAGCTTTCATATCCGGTAGCCTCCTCATCATCTCAAAAGTCAAATTAAAAAAGAATTTTCCTTAACGTCTCTATAAACTGTAATCTCATTCTTGTCAAGAGCGGATCCCCCTCCTGTTACGAAGTAAAAAAAAAATGTTTAATTAAAGGTCCCTTAAAAGGCTTGTCAAGTAGAATCAAACAACGTTTTGAATACGGGCCTGGCAATGCAACGTTTGTATAATCTTTTTCCCCTACTCCCTTTATCTTTATTTCTCTCTGTCTCTGTTGCGCTTAATTGCATTAAAAAGCCAGCCCGTCAAGTTTTAGAGGGGCCCCTTTTGTACTGCCCCAATTCATGTCCTCTCTCTCTGGTTGATTCTTTATGTATCTCAATATGACGTGCGGAGACTAGGTATCGATTCATCCCAACAATCATGTGTCATGCACTATTGCGTCCTTATCAACATTTTCGCACAACTTTCACGCCCATGTATGCACACAATAACAAAAAATATATAAACGGGACAGACATTTACTTACAATATAGTTTGAACGCCATATGGCGTTATTGTGTCTAGTACAATTTGCGTAAAATTGAATGAAAGAACCATTTTCACGGGACTAAAGTAAATTTACTTTATAATTGTTTTGTTACTTGGAATTTCTGTAATAATTGTACAATTTATACAAGTAAGAAAAACTATAAATTGTCATTTACTTTTGGTATAAATAATAAAGTGATATAAAAAATGGTTTAATCATATAATAAAAAATTAAAGAATTAACAAAAAGCTTAAAATAACGACTTTTCATTGACATGATATTTAAAAAAAGAAAAAGAATAAGAAAGTAAAAAATTAGCTTGCAATTAATGTAGAATAATCTTGCAAGCTTCTCAATTATATTTGTCCGATGGTCAAGCCAGAGAGATAACATTATATAGCCATCAAGATGGTAGCTTTACAGCTCCTTATATTGCTATACAGAAGCGTAGGCGTTATATACACTCGGGTATACTAATGTGAACACAGCACGTAAGATCTTATGCTTCGTATACGTATATGTTATACGTATATATCTATAATCGAGCCGAAAGCCTGTTGCAGGCATATAGTCTGGCTGCTGCCGCTGCTGCATGCTGTTGCTGCTAAGAGATAATCGAAATTGACGGGGGCAAAAAGGCGCGTTCGATGTGCTAAGGCTCGACAAGGCTATATAGCTTTCTTCTTTCGTCTCTTCTTTTTTTTTCTTTTTTCTTTTTTTTACTTTTTCAACTTTTTCTTACTCTTTGCGCACACGCCTCCTCTCTCTACTGCGGAAATGTCAAAAGTCGGCTGCGAGGAAGAAGAAGGCTTCCCTGGGAATTTTAACGCCTGACCTGAGAAAACGTGGCCTTTTTAAACGTCACTCTGCACCCCAAGCCTTTTGTTGCTTTTTATTTCTTTTTCTCTTTTTCTTTTCTTTTCTTTTTATTTCCTTCCTTCCTTTCTTTCTTTCGTCTTTATCCCTGCCCTACTACTAGTCTTGCTTTGGTATATAAGAAAAACGTGTTATATGCGCCGACCGCAATGCACGCGAAACTTTTTTAAGTACTTTGCCTACATTCGGTATGTACCTTTTATATCAAGCTTAAAAATATACTGACATATAAAAATGATTGTTAGAAAAAAAAGTTTTATTTTAACTGAATATTACATAGTTTTTTTTAATACATATATTTAATATTGTTGCTACGCGAATAAAATATTGCATTGATGCTAATCTTGAACTTTTATTTAATTTTCGTTCAACACCTTGCTGGAATTTTAATGAGAAAATACGTCATATATTAGTTGCTCGCATAGTTTAAATTCACAAGAGTTATACAACTGTAACTAGTCCTACGATTTGAAATTTTCAAAATTCTTTGGTAGCATATATAAGTTATCGCGATGCCATTTAATCATCGATAATCTTTATTTCATCAAATTATAAATATTTCTCCTATAAAGAATAGAAAATGAAAAGTACTTTTCATAATGAAAAATTCTTATCATTTAATCTGCACAGAAGAAAAGGAGTACGCTAGAATGAATGAAATGATAAAAAAAATATCTAAAAAATAAAAGAGGAAAAGGAATTCAAATACTATATATCTTGTCGATGTATACAGATTCGTCTAAAGGCCGCACAGGTGCATCGAGATTAAAGCGAAACTTTGGTGTGGCATACCAAAAAAAAAAAAAAAAAAAATAGAGTATAACGTTTGCTACTACAGAAAGAAATAGAAAAATAGAGTAGCGGAAAGAGAGAACGGTGATTACTGCGGTCGAACGATTTTCGGTCGAAACTAGAGAAGTCAAAAAAAAAAAAATACAAAATAAAAAAGTTCGACATATACCAGGAGCTTTTCAAAGAATATTCCCATGTCATTCTATCTAAAAATTAAATATACGTGGAAAAAGAGTAAAAAAAAAAGAATTGCAAAATTTCAAAACCGGACAAATTGAATTTTTTTTCCGGATGTATAAGGAATGCAATTGTAAAAATTTGAGAGATACAAAAACTAATACACACAACTCTGACAGATAATTTTTTTTTCTTCTTTTTTTACATTCGCTTTCTTTTTATCTCTTGTATATATCGTGTTTCAGTTTATCGCCTGCGCGCACGAAAAATTCCCTAAAGGCATCGCCAGAGATTTCAGGCTACTGGCGGCGATTTTTTGATCCCTCCGGGATTTTCAATTTTGACTGAAAACCTAGTTTTCAAGCGGACCGGAGAATTTGAAGCTCAAGCTTTGAAATTCTTTTTTTTTTGTTTGTTTGCTTTTTTTTCTCTTTTTTTAAAGAAATGCTACGAGTGCACAGTAAAATGACGTATACTGGTCATCTATGTGGAAAGATATTCGTGTTATACGAACTGTTCGAGTACAAAGCAAAGAGTTGGGTATCTGTCAGAATATTATTAAAAAAAAGTAGACTCTTTATAATTATCCAAAGTAAAATCGTAAAGTTTATTTTGAAAATTTTAATTATACCTTAATAAAAAATTAAGTACCATTATCATTACATTCGAGATAATAATGTAGTACGTTTGTTAATTAAAATATACATTTCTAATATTGGATTTTTAAAAATATAAGAATAATTACCCGAAGCTATTATACTTAATTAAAAAACATCGTAATCATATCATATGAAAAGCAGTAACAAAATGATAAAATTTGATAAAAATAATCTTCGAACACTGAGAAAAGACTTTTACTATTACAAAAATAAAAAGTGTAGCTGCTACTTATAGAAGATAAAACTTCATTAAACGATGATTATAAAATGAATCTTATTAAAAAACTACTCAAACACGCAATGCATCTACTCTGCTTTCTTTTTTTTCAACCGAAGCTTCTATATGTAACGCATTCAATAGATGTCTATAATTATCGAGCGTGGAAAAACGGAGCTCACTTATGTAGATAATCATTCATCGCTAAGATTATTATAACTTTCAAATTGCAAAGCAAACGATGGATGAATAAAAAAAAATGAAAAAAAATAGAAGAAAAGAAAAGAAGAAAAAGATTTGCGCGCGAACGCTTTCACTTATTATTTTTTTATGCTTGTCGAAGTAATTGTAATTATAACGTATATATATGTATATAAAAGCGCTCTTCTCAAGACACTATTAATTAAAAAAATAATTCTTTCGTTCTTTCACCCTGCAGCTACGTTAAAATAAGAGGAATTATTTAAAAAAATAATAAAAAAGCATAGCTTTAGAGTAGCCGGTCGAGTGAGACGTGCGCCGTAAGAATAAAACTTTCATATTCTATCGTCAATGGGAAAGAAAAAAGAAGAAAAGAAAATATAACTTATATCAAAGCTAAAACTAGAAGGTGTGACATTTCCTTCTGATATAAACTGCTATGATTTTCCTTTTAACTCGTATAAGTAACGAGTTGTTATTGTGATTCGATTGATCGGTTATTATTATTATTGTCGACTGATCACAGAGAGACTGCAAATCTAAGAGAAAGTTATCTGCACGTCACTTTCTTCGTTTGCATTAAAATTTTTTTTATTTTTCTAAACACATAAACTTTGATGTATATATTTAATCAAGATATATATCGTTGACTAGTTGACGTGCTGAGTGTGTATGTTATTATTTAACTTGTGTATATGCGCGCACGTTATTATTACGTTTATCTGAATCTCGAGCAATATTATTCAAACACTAGATGAAAATAGAGCGATAATAATAATGCGAAAATTTTCAGTTTCATTGTGTTTACAAATAGATGTTATAACATTATTCGAGACTTTTCATCGAGAGCTGTAATTATACATTTAATTTTATACATTAAATATCGATAATTATAATTGGCTCATTAGTTATACATTAAAGGAATAAAAAAACATTACGATAAAATATTATGCTGATGGGTTATAATGAAAAATAATTAAAAATTGAAACGATATTTCGTAAATGAAATAAAGATAATCTATTAATATTTATGAATGCAGGAATGCCTAATTTCGTTCAAAGCTTAATTATTCATATTCTTTCCAAATGTAATTTACTCTACTTTAAAGATAATAGGTAGGCAATATAAAAATGTTTAAAAACGAATGATCAATTAGAACAAAGAAATAAATTTCAGCGTATTAAGGATAAACTTGAATATTTTCTAGAATAATATTCAATTTGTTAAATGAATATTTAAATTTAATCGTAATAGAGATACTTTATAACATAGTGGCTTGGACCTTTGGTTAGCCCCCAAATTTAATCGTCCAACATCGAGCGAAGCTAAGAGAAGAGAAGGAGGGAAGGCAGTATAGCAGCAGCAAGGCAATAAAACGAAGTATAGTCCAAGAGAGGAGACTAGAAAATCGACAAGGTCGATAATGTTCTCTCTTAGCCCTTTCTGGGTAAGGGTAAAGGATATTAGGTGTTACGAGTAAAGCACTTGGGATAAGGGTCGCCTAGTGTGCAATGCACGCGGCGGCGGCGGCGGCGGCGGCAGCTCTCTACACGATGACAATGCGACAATGCTTGGTTATTGCTTGTAGATCAGTGATTCTCATTACAAGCTTATGTATACATATATATACATAGTAGCTAGGTATAAGGAAAGAGTAGAAGCAAGAAGGAGATTATACTGTTAGATTCCCTAAGGGTCTATATAGCCATCTTGCGTTATCTTTTGGGAAGAAGAGATATAGACGCTTTATAACTGTTCTAAACTGTGTCGAACGAATTGTTTATGCATGCACCTGGTGTATATGGCTCAATATAGATAGTCTTAATTTGTTGTTTTAGAATTCTTTTGATCGATCTACGTATATATTATTGCTTGTTAGAGAGAAAGTGATAGAGAGCGAGTTTATTTTTAAAAGATGGTTAATGTATAAAGGCAACTTGAATAAAATATCTTATTTAGTTTGATCATAGAGGCTTAAAGCTTTGTACATTTTCATTATGGATTCATGCGATTTAAATTTATAATTTTACGGCGCGTCTGACGTTTAATTCGCGTTTATTACTCTTGTACAATGCTAACCGTCCGATGATGCTTTGTGCTGACCTCTATACCTACAAGATCATTCCTTTTTATTTTTAATTACAATGTTTATTAAACATTCGATAAATTTTCATAGAAAAAAATTCATTTAGTTTAATTTCTTTTTAAGCTCATATGTAATGCACTAAATTACCTTAATTTTTGTTGGAAAAAAAATAAATTACCTTGGAATAAATTACGGTCTTTGCACAGCTGTTGCTGATTATATTGATAATAAAAAAAATTTTGAATCAGATTAACTTACCACTGCGCGTGCGAGTGTACTTTAAAATACGTAATAATGCCAAACCAACTGATTATCTTACCTGAAACAGACAAAAAGAGAAAAAATATTAATAAAATATAACATTATAAAATCAAATATCGTAAAGCCCCTAATTCAACTTATAAATAATTGTTTTAAGCGTAACAATATTTCATTTAGAACGATAATATTTCTTCGAGCGCTGAACATGAATGAATTCCATATATTATATTTTGATTACTATATTTATATTTAAAATAAGCTTTTTATTTCTTTGTGTAAGTTATCTTAATGAAATTACCAAAATTGATAAAGAAATACTTTGTAAGTAATTACATCTAAAACCTATGACACATTTTTAAAATTTTTAATAACAAAATATAATTCTGCGGAAACATAATCCTTGGTAAAGAAAAAGGCCAAAATGAAATCCCATAAAAAAGCGATTCCTGTAAATAGCATGAAACAAAGTTCCCTATCAAAACTCATCGGCTGTTAAAATGTATACGGCTGCACAACGAAATGAATCTCTCTCTTCTCTTCTCTCATCCCTTTCACTCTCTTGGCCTAGAATTCGCTTTGCCTTTACACGCACGGCTAA
Source organism: Anastatus disparis (assembly GCA_017163975.1). Classification (NCBI taxonomy): domain Eukaryota; kingdom Metazoa; phylum Arthropoda; class Insecta; order Hymenoptera; family Eupelmidae; genus Anastatus; species Anastatus disparis. Next base: position 9,483,723 of record JAFFSR010000226.1, read on the forward strand.
CAACGCGTGTTCTCTACTCTAAGTTCTCTCTTACTCTCTCTATCTCTTTCGGGCTGTAGGTATCTATTACGGTTTCCGGATGCATTTAACCAGGTAACTATGCTCGACGCTCGAGTGTACGTATATATATACATACGTATACGTTGGCGCAAGAGCTCGCAAGTAATTTTCGTGGTAAACGCAGCGTGCATAGGACGTAGGAGGGTGAAGGTGAACGCGTGCACACATATACCTATACGTTATATAATATTAACTAAACTACGCTTTATAATAAGTGCGAATGAAACCGCTGCAAGGATAGATCAATTTATTTATTTCATTATACGTCTATATCTATATATACCAAGATATAACGAAAGTGCTTTTATACGTGATACGTTTCCTTTTTATTTTTTTAATACGTTTAACTGAAGGCATAATGCGAAAAATTATTTTTGTTAACGCGAATTAAATAATGAAATGATGGCAAGCATGCAGCTGGTAAATATTTGTAGACAATCATGAAATGGCTAAGTATACTTGTGTGTATGTACGTTTTTTTTATGAGTTGTTTCTAGAGAAAAGTTTATTTAGCGTTTGCCGATGCATTCAATTTAAAAAAAAATTGTATAGACGATGCAGCAGACGGAGAGTAAACCAATTTTATTATTTACATTTGTGTATATACTGGAGAGAATCGTACAGTTTCTACGTTACATAAACTTGAAATATTAGTAGATTTTTCCGTGCGTTTTGAAGTTTATGCTTTCAAGTATTTTAGTTGAATAAACGGAATATCAATGGTACGCTAAATAAACTAAAAATTAATATTAGTAATGGTCGATTAAAATTTTGAATTTAATAATGAAAACATTATCAAGTGGAGGGTTAAATTGTATAAATTAAATATTTCTTAATGTTATAATAGAAATTCATTAACAATTGTAAATAATTGCCGCATTAACATAACTCCCAACAAACGTTAATAGTACAGAAAATCAAAATATATAGAATTTCATATTACACAAATGTGTACTGTACGTTTGTGTGCACGTCTGGTTTTCCCAGGTACAGATGCATTTAGTGTAAATGGAAGGATATATAGAGAGAGGGAAGGTACTTTATAACATTCATGCATGCATTGATGATTCGTTAAAACGATCTATACACACATGGATTGTTGTATGTATACCGAATATGCGTTTCAAATAATTCGCAAATATTTAAGTATTATATGAAGTACACGATAATACATTAAGAGCCCAAAAGGTTATATATTATTCGTAAAATGTTTAATGCCTAACTTTAACCCATTGTGTAACAATACGTGAATTAACATAATTTCGAGGCTTTGCAATAAACATTGCTGATTTCGTGGTTCACATTTTCAGGAGAATCAACACAAAAAAGAAAGGGAAGTTCAAAAAAAAGGGAAAAGAAAAAAAAATTAGCAGTGAACATAAATTTTGTCATACACATACTTTTAGTTGTATATATATGTATATGAAAGGTATACACGCGGTAGTAGCTAGAGCTCATAAGTTTTCATGTAGTGCACACGCGCGACTTCACCCGCACGCGCAACTCTCTCTCTCTCTCCCCCTTTTTTTGCTTTCTATCTCTATCCATTCTATCTTTCTGTCACCTATTTCTTTTTATTCTCTCTGTATACTCTCTGACCGTGTGTATATTATACGCTAGGTACACCACACTACTACTTTTCCTCGCTTTCCTTCTTCCGACTTTTTCCCTCTCTATTTTTCCACTGTTATTACTATCTTTCTACTTTATTTGGAATTTGCTTTTGCTTTATGTGTATTTAGAGTTTGCTTTTATCGTTCGTAATTTTAAGCACCAGAAAGAGATAGGTTTATTAAAATGTTACTTTCAATGTATATTTGCAAATGTTTAGTAGAGGATGAAAAAAAAGGATTTGAAATTTATTTTCAAAAAATATTATTTAATTTTTAGCTTTAATGTGTGAAAATATTCAAGATTTTATTAAATTACAGTACGTTGTATGTAATAAATTAAAGTACGTGTGTTATTTTCAAGAAAATAAAAGTGAAAAATGAAAAAACCGCAATATATTCTGCACAGCAAAAACATATTAGACTATTATTTTTGCCAAATTATTTCACGTATGATTAATTAAATATTAAATAATAAATGTTATCTTTTTTTTCATTCATGAGAAATATTATATTCCGTTCTCTCGATATAATATATTATCTTTCATTAATTACATTTATGAAACGCTGTATTAAACTGTATTATTAAATAAACGTAAAATTCGTATTTTCCTTCTACCAAAGTTAACTGAATTTAACTCCGACAAAAAATAATACAAACCTTTCTTCATGAGCGTATACACCATTTGTTTTACGTAAAAAAAAGAGCTCTCCATTCCCCAAACATTACATAACAAAGCCATCTTCACATCCCATTTCCTCTCATCCCAGGGCACTATGGAGTTCCGCAAAAAATATACCCCTCATTCGTATAAACGTTGAAACGAAAATTATTTCATCGTGGCCTGGGTGTATATAAACGTTTGTGCGCGCGCTCGGTATATAGTGTCCATAGCATAAATAAATTCACAATCAAGCGTCTCTATTTGGGCTTTTTCCTTCATAGTTACATTTCCCCTACTCTCATCCGGAAAAAAACGAGCAAAACTAGAAGGTAGCTCTATATAGTTATACCTAGATATATATATGTATATAGTTATATGTTGGTTTAAAGCGCCTATTCACTCTAGAGTAATATATTATCAGCCTTACGACTACTGCCTAGCTGACTGCTCTTATATCCATTTGTACACGTGTCCAAGCGGAGAACGTGTATATATAAACCGTACAGAGAGAGAGAGAGCAAGCAAGCAAAGCAAGGGTTTGTCCTCGTGTGGAATTTCAAGGATTATCCTGTGAACCAAGGCATGTTACCTATGTGTATGTACGTGTATATACATATGCACTATGTATACGTTAGAGGCTTTTGCTCTTTGCCTTCCACGGATTGTGGATAGCTGCTGCTGCTACGTTCGCTTGGAGTTTGCTGTAGTTTATACGCTATACGGATACTCAGAGCTGCTGTTGCTGCTACTGCTACTCTTGCTGGTGCTCTTGTTACTGCTGCTGCTGTTGACGCGGTTGTGGTTACACTTCCGGGTATACTGCCTCTGTTCTTGCCTTTTTTCAGGGTATCACTTTTAACTTTATGGTTTTGTTAAAGCTTTTTTATTGACGATTGTTCTTAGGTGAAAAAAAGATTATATTTATTGTAGAAATTGTAAGACTTTTCATCGATGATTCATATTTTAATGCAAAACTTACTGTTGCATTAAATTACTTACAAGATTCAATGAATATGTAGAACATGTTATATTACTAATGCATACCATATAAAGTATAGAATAATTTTCTAGGAAATTCAGATTAAACAAAGAATATATTTGCAATTCTGAAAACAAATTTTTCAAAATTTTAATAAATACAAAATAGACTTTTTATCTTATTGGTAGTAGAATTTTCGATGAAAACAAATTTTTCTAGTAAATTGTTTCTCGATCCATATATTTGTGTAATAGGAAGATATATTCGAATTACGATTAAAAACAAAGATTTCCAAATAAAGCATTTGAAAATTTTTGCAGAGTTTTACATCAATCTAAAAAAAAAGTACCCCCCTTCAACCTTTACCCATAAATTTTCATCCTTCATTCTGAATCTCCCCCAAAAAAGGCTTCCATAATTGGAAATATACATTTTCGATGCATAACATATCCATGTCAGCGCGAATCTACTTTGAAAGATTCATCGTACGTCGATCTTCTTCTCTTCTCTCTTCTGCATGAAAATAAATGCGCATATTCCAATCCACTTTGTTAACGTATATGTATATATAAGAAAATCTTTCTTTTCTATACAATTCCGAATAGGGAAAAGAAACAGAAATTGAACGCGGATCTTGGAGGTCAGTGAGCTATTTCGTCTCGTTATTTCTTAGAGCAGAAGTAATAATAATAAAAAAAATGAGACAATAGCGCACGCGTTTTTCACCTGCTAATGTATAAAGTAACTTGGAGATTTTTTTTATTTTATTAATACTTATAAGACAGCGCGATACAATGTAGGTCGAACGTGACTTGAAATAAATATAGCGCCGCGCGAGAGAGCGTATATGTACATTTCTATTTGCAATTTAAAAAGTCTACTCGTCATCAAGTCCTTTTTGCATGATACGTTACGTCCTTTTTTTTCATTTTTTTTACCTCTTCGTGTTTATGTAACTTATATTTCTTACAAGTTTTAGCTATTTTTGCATATATACGTACACGTTTCTAGAAAAAAAAAAGTTCAACGTTTTGCCTTGGCTAATTCTGTACGTGTACGCTTCGGATGATGTATAACTACTTTAAAAAAGAATGGTTAACTTCTTTCTATTTTCATGTGGAAAAATGACATTCGTCGCGATGAATTGTCGTGCTGGTTTATTGCTAAAGTCAGACCGTTAATAGAGTAAACAAATATGAATGTCGTTGCTTTTTTTCTTGGCTACGTGCATTTTTCTGTAAAATAACATAATTTTAACAAAAACGAATTTTTTTTTGTTAAAATTAGCGAATACACAAGAATTCAAGTGTTGCTTCTAAATTATGCTTAACAATGTAATACATATCTTGCAACTATGTTGTTATTTTAAAAAAATTTAAACATGACACAACAAACAAGAACCTCTCTTTTCACGGAAAGGCTTTATATTCACACTCGCGATAAAAAGAAGAAAATAAAAAGAATCACTAGGTAAAAAAGAATCTTTGCACTGTAAAACCAACAAGCTTCTCCATTTCCTTTAAGAAAGGTATGCACATAAGGTTTCCTCTTTCTCTCTCGTGTGTATTATAACGGTTCACCCTACATACACGTGTATGTATTCCTTTAAGGTTGCAACGTCTGTTAGACACGTGTGTGTTCAAGCAAGCATAGAAAGAGCTTTACATTGTCATGGAGAGAGAAAGAGAGAAGGCGCTCCGAGCGCTTTTGGATGGTAAGATACTAAATTATGCGGGTGCAGGAGCAATAGCAGTAGCAGTAGTAGTAGTATAGTAGAACTACGCCCTATAGAGAGAAGAAAATCCTATGGACCCGCTATGTTCAATCTTGAATCAGTACACGTGCGCAAAGAGCGAGCGAGCGAGTATAGCTATATGAAAAGGAGCTCTCTTTCTCTCTTTCGATGGGCTTTGGAAATTATATACATCAAGAAACCTGTGGCAAGAACAGAAATAATGGATCCTCTCTCTCTCTTCTCTTCGCGAAAACTTGGAAATTCAAATTTCACTAAAGTTTTAGGTTAGAGATACGTGTATGTATACATATGTATGTGGATTTTTATCTAGCGAATGAAGATTCAAGTGAGCGTGAGACGTAATTCAGGATTTATGGGCTTCCTTTTCATACGCGTTTTATATACCTCGTTGTCTTTTAACCAAAAATTGTGCGTGGGTTCATTGAAAAATAAGAGAGCGAAAAAAAAGACAAGAAATTGGGGAAGCTATATAGTCTAGTAAAGTTAGTTGGCTTCCTTTTTTTTACTTTATTTTTAACTTTAAGAGGAGGCTTTTTTGTACGTTGAGAGGGCTCGTCGTTAGCATAATGAGAGATATCACGTAAACGTTATACGATGGCATATAACGTTGTACGCGCGCGTTGTGCTGGAGGAGGAGGAAGAGGCTAAAAATTTCCCTATCCCGTTTTCCATATACATGAGAGAGTTAAAGCGTACGTAGGCATTTTACTTTTTTAAGTGTTATTTTTTAACTTACGCTGCCTCCTGTTTATCACGAGCATGCTTTTATTGAAGTTCCTTTTTAATGCTCTAAGGTTCAAGGATTTGCTTTTATACCTTTTTATTTCATTAAAAAATGTAGTTTACCATCGAGAGAAGATAAGATTTTTATTTTAAGAAATTGTTTGTTGATCAGTTAAATTGAAATTGAAATCTTCAACTAGTACAACATCGTCTTGAAAAATATAACTAATTTTTCAGCAGATTAAAATAAACATTCAAAGTTACGGGAATACCGAATCTAAAAACTTTCTCCACAGTTTCATTTAGTAAATACAAACAAACCCTGGAAATATTACACGTAAAGTCAAACTTTACTTTTATATCAGCAACTAGATATACATTAAAAAAAAATAAAAATAAAAACACTGACTGAACCAATTTGCTGAGGGAAATAAAATGCTTCAGGGACTCGGCAAATTAAAAGATTATTTTACTTGAAACTTTCGTCCTTTAACAAGCTAGTCGTGCGCTTTAAAAAATAAAAAAAAAAGCTTCAAGCGTAATTAAAACCAAACCTACAGTTGTATATGTTAGTGCAATTATTCCAGGATTCAACGTATTCACCACAATTTTTTTTTTCTTCACGTCCATCCAGAATTCGAAAACAATGAAAAAACGTTCTTGTTTTGAAAAATGTTCAAAATTATCCTTAACCAGACGATTTTTTCAATGACCACTTGACAAACCTTTTTTTGCGAACATACTCTTTACCAGCAATCAAATTTTTAAACTAATGAAGGAATATTAAAATTGTTAGAATAAATTGCTTTATTCGGATCAATAATTATGCTACTATGAGATGAGCGCAATATGTTTGGATTTTGTATAGATTATTGGAGAAATAAGGATGAAAAAACAAAAAATATCAATATAAGAAACGGAAGTAGAGAGAAATCTACAAAAAAATAAAGGATATCATGCACCGAGATATGAGAAATAGAAGAGTATCGGCAAGGATAATAAGTGGATGGGAAGAATATTGTATACGCTAGAAAAGATACATAGTGAGGAAAAATATAGGTAGTAGAGGCGAGTTATACGGGGGTCGTATCATTCATCCATGTATAGGTTCTAATTGAAGCGGTGGGTGGCAGCTGCAGTAGTATATATCGAAAAAAAAACTTTCTTTTTTTTTATACCACAGACGATGCAGAAATAAAAAAAAAAGGATACTCGCACTACGTACGTTTTACTTTCTCTGAATACAGAGAGAACTGGTAGATATACACGCATTCACGCACATATACGTCTATTTTGTTGTTTTTTTTTTGTTTTTTGTTTTTTTTTTTTAGCTATAAAGCCTCTCCTCGACAATTTGCGCAGAAATTGGAAGTGATGGATATAGTGAAGGGTGCAGTTTTTTATTCAGTTCTTTGAGTTTTGTACTCGTTGTTTTATAAAGTTTTTCTTTTTGTATGAAGCAAATAAGGGATTCCAATGTTGGAGGATCTTTGTTAATAACTCTTGTTTTGCTGCTGTTATTAAAAAAAAATTTTTAATAATTAAAGGTAGAAATATAAAAAGCGACCAAAGAGGATCAAACTTTAAACGGAATATATCACATACCTATACATGTTTGAAAGGATGTCGATGTAAAAGTACTTTTAGAATGTCATTTAATCATTTATGGAATGGAATATCGATTAATACTGCTGTAATGTAAATTTAAATAAAATTTTATTCGGATTCGCAATAAAATTACCGTATTTAGATTCGAATACGAATATTTTATAAAATAAAAAAAGGCTTTTAAAATTAAAGTTGAATAAAATGATATTTGTATTAATAAAAAGCGATTTATGTTTTAGAGTTAATTGAATTTGAATTTTTAAAATGAAAGAGACGTAAAGTTTAATACTATTATTGTCCATCATTTATTTAAGCTTTAGTTTAACTATCAACTATTAACAATTGTTTATTTGCATTTGCTATTAAATTCCATTTTTTTCATTACGTTTTTATTTTTATTAATATTTTATGAACTAAACTGAAACAATCTATAAAATATTTTGATACTTTATAAATTGACCAATAAACTGAGGAAATATAGGGCAAACAAAAAGTTTAACGGTTATACAGAATAAAATTTCTCGTATTGATTTTGCGTGAACTGCAGTTTGAAAAGTTAAGAAAGTTATATTTATTTTATCATCGTAAAATGGTATAAATTCGGCATAAAAACTCATTTTCATTGTTTTAACAGTTTTTTCTTTTTTTTTCCTGATCTACTAAATTTTATATTGGAAAAATCTTTTTTAAGATAAAAAATATAAAAAGATTATTCAAGTTTTTAAATATAATTAAAGTGATGACGAGGTAAAATAGTTTATTAACTTTTATCCGTTTTTCACTGATATTTGAGATATAAAAAAATACATTTTAAATATCATTAAAAGTAGTAGATTCCATACAGTTTAATTATTGTATATTGTGTTGCATACTAGAAAATGCAATCTTTTTCTTTAAAGTAAACTTTTATTTTAGTATACATTTCATAATTATTTTGAACATATACCTAACATTGACATTATCCAACCAAAAACAAACAATTATCAATAAAACAATACAAAGGAGCCTGTAAATAATTTATTAATAAGAATCACAAGGTCTCAGTGGCTCACTTGGTAGAGCGTTGGATTCATAATCTCGAGGTTCCGAGTTCGAATCCCGCTCTCGGCTAAATCATACAAGCACCGCTGTACATTATAAGTGCTTTGTTCACAAACACATTGACGATCTTCGTCGCTAATTAGCATCGCAATGATAGCTTAAATAAAGCGACATTAAATAAAAATAAAGAAAAAATTAACTTTATTTGTATATAAAAAATTATGTATATTTTTTTAAAATTAGCTTCTCTGATTTTTTTTTATTTGACAAAACTACTTGAAAAATTAATTTCACACATGATTTGATTTATGATTAAAATATGATTTTCAAATGTTTTCTCATTCGATATAAAATGATCCAGAAGCATTGATATTTATATCCCGAAAAAGCCTTTAGCTCTCTGAAATCAAAATTGTGGAAAATAGTCGACTCTTCCAAGTCTGTATTTTCGCTGTTATACACCCTTTCCACCTACGCACGCTGACTTATCACTCTAAGAGAAACGAACGAACGAACGAAAGCAAGAAAAGCAAGAAAAGGAGAGGGAATATACGTCGGAGGCAAAAGATCCTGGGCGCGTGTCCCGACAGTTCCTATCTATATCTTTCTTTCTTTCTTTCTCCTTCCCTTAAACGACAAAGAGAAAGAACCGGTTTTCCAGGCGCTCGCATTTACTATATATATATAAATATACACTGTAGGAATTCCATGCTTTCGCAAATTCCGTCGCGAAAAGGGAAGAGAAAGGGCGATAGAGGGAAAAAAGGGAGAGAGAGAGAGAAAGAGAAAACGTAGGTGGGCGACGTTATAGATACAAAAGTGCGTGCATATATACACCAGAGAAAGAGAAAAAGAAACTTGGTGTGCATTGCGCTGATAGATGTTGCTCACATACAAAACAAAAAAAAATATAAAAAAAAAATAGAAGAAGGAAAAGAGTTCAGCAAGAGCGAGAAAGATATGGAAGTCACAAAGAGATGGATGGATGTTGTGCATGGGGAGAAAGAGAAAGAGAGAGAGAAAGATAGATAAATGTGAGTCGTTAATGGTTTCTTTCTGTCATAGTATATTCTTTTGCACTGTTAACTTTTTCCAGGAGAATAATAGTTTTTTCTCTTCTTTTTTCATTTTTTTTTAAATTATAAGGTAAAGATGCGTGTTTTAATGATTAGAAAATTTAACGATTTTTCTACGTTCTACAAATTGATAAAATAATTGATTATTATGTCTACTTAAGTTTGCAGAATTGATGGAAATACTTTTTTCTTTTTATTTGTAAATATCGTGTGTAGTACATCAAAGAATGATGTGATGCTTATCTCTACTGGCTATATAAAATTACAAAGGTTATGTAAAGAAAAGAAAAAAAGAAGAGTTACTTAAGTTTGTAAATAAATGAATGAAATTGCTAAGGGTAAAGGAAAACAGTTGTTATTTCTGCTAACGAAGCAATAGTCATTATACAGACTTTATTTCAATAAAAATTTTTCCTCTTCTTTTTTCTTTAAACAAGGAAAAAAGTCCAAGGAATTTTTAGTATCATAGTTAACTGACCTTTTAGATAAAAATATTCTTAGAGTAAAAAAATTTTTAGTTGCTCTCCTCGAAAAGAGTACAACTAAAAAATCAATACAAAATGTTTCCATTATATATCTATGTAAAAAATAAAAAAAAAAGGAAAAAAAAAACTGTTCTCTCATTGTTCGCGTGTGCGACTTTTCAATATGACACACGACAAGTTCGCGCAGTAAAAAAAAGTTCTAAAAAAGAATAAACATAAAGAAAAATATACAAAAGAAAAAAGCACAGGCCATCGTAAAAAAAAAAAAAAAAAAAAAAAAAAAGAGAAACATATAGAACGCAGAGAGGGAGAGAGAGAAGTAAAAGATAACAAAAACGGTTGTACAGCGAACGAAAGATAAAAAAGAAAGAAAAAAGAAGACAAGATCAACGCGAGAAAAGCATTCCAGACGCGTTTATTACATTTATTTTTAGTGGGCGTTGCACGAAGACTCGGTAACTCACTGGTCACTGGCGTTAAGCGAAAGATTCACACAGATGTGAAACGGTTATATGTTGAATCTCAGGAAAAGTATGTCAGTGTGCGTTTTTTAGTATATAAGCTTAAAAAGATAAAAAAAAATGAGATGGACATGATGTGGTTAGTATGTGGATTTAACAGTCTTGAAAATCTTCAAATATTCGGTATGTATGTGGAATGTGTGATGTGCTCGTTAAGTAATTATTTGGTATAGAGGACATGATATTCAGTATATAATAACAAAAATGATGTTTTAGTACGAATATATGCTTAATTTAGTTGAATACCAAGGATGTAGCAGATTTTACGGCTTATTAAGTAGCAACTAAAATTCTTGTTATTTTGACTATTATTTGATAACGATAACCTTATTTTTTTAAAAAGAAATTGCAAATTAAAAATTTTTTATAATCTCGATTACAAAATTATTGAATTTAAATTCCATTAAAGTTTTTAGCAAAATGCAAAACACTGATTTATCCTGCAATGTAATTGACGTGATCAACTTATTTTTTTATACAGTTAAAGTTACGCTCATTTGCATAATACATTTTTGTTTAAAAATATACAGCTAAAGTCAAGGTCGAAACGATTAAAAATTTTAATCTTAAGTAGCTAATAACTGTACACTTTGCATATCAGAGATAAAAGTGTCCTTTTAAATTCGTGTTATATATATTACGAAAATATTGTATTTCAACACTGAAACATTAAACTTGTTTTTACCAAATATCCGTTCATCTGCATTTTTAAAAAAAAAAGTTTATTCAGGTTACAAGTATTTTTTTAAATGAAAATGATTATTCTTCAATTCTTTAGATTTAATAACATTTATTTGATACATTGAATGGTGTCATTCTTATAGAAATAAAATAAAAATAAAGAGTTTATTTTAATTATAAAATAATAATGCATAAAAAATGGTGCTTGAAAATGCCTGATAAGTAAATCAGTAATAAATTGCGAAAAAAGATTAGCAATTTAATTTGTATCCAGCACTTTGGTATAATCTTATTTTCTTTAAATATCCTATAGCAACAAAGTGGCGATGTTAGCGGAAATATTTTAACTTAGACTTAGACTCTCTTTCTCTAGCACGCGTGAGAAGCGAAGTCCAACGATGTCGTGTATATACATATATACCTTGAACGGTTAAATTATTAAGCCTCTTGGGTGCATGAGGTTACAATCGATAATGTTATTTTTTTCCTCTTCTTTTTGTAGAATATATCATGGGAACATAGGTAATACAAGTATGAAGGAGGCTTGAAAAAGGGCAATTTTCGAGCATTATAACTATAGAGTGTATAGACGTAATTTTGAGTAATGCGGAAAATAGAGGGGTCATTTTCGATAAGTTAAAAAGAGAAAAAAAAAATAAGGGAAAAAAGGAGGTATATATTACGTGTATTAGGTTTGAACAAAAATTATTTTTAAAAGGGCCATCGCCAATAAGGCTTGTAAGAGTACTTTACACGATATTGGCGATAGTTTAACAGAAAACTTTTTCTTGCCTATTACTTTTGCATTCCTTGTTAAATGCTTTCGTGTTAAGGGTTATATAGAGAGGAAAATTTATGCTAATTTTAGCGTATAATTTTACATGATTTTTCTTATTATAAGGTCAGACAGTCAAATTAATTCCACTGAAATTATACATCTATCGTTAAAAAACTTTTTCGGATATAATTTTACTTTTAGTATCATGTTTAAAACCCTTCTCTCTCTCTCTCTCTTTCTCTACATAAATAAAATTACTTGATAATTTTCTGCAAATGAAAATATTTATTTTCTCGTGAAAATAATTTCCCAATTAAAAATCTATTTTACAAGCTTTTATTAATTTCGTTCATCTGAAACCGTAATAAATAAAAAATACTTTAGTACTTTACAAGGCTCAAATGGACTTTGGTAACATTTAATATTCTTATCGATGTTAATATTTATGAAGCTTTTTGCTAAAAGATTTCATTCGCCAAAGAAGAAAGTAGATTGTACGTATATATAAGGATCCCTTGTTTTCAAGCTTTAAAATCCATGAGTGTGTTTTTGTGTAATGCGTTTATATATATCCCTTTTCTCTTTTCTGCTTCGTGATGTAAGATGCTCTTAAATGGAAAAGGAAGGTATAGCTTTTAAAAGTTACATTTATTATATACACCAACGATCATGATTTTTCAATTTCTCTTTTTCATTATGGACACGTGCCTTCTCCTCTATACGAAAACAAACGATCCATTTCTTAACTTTTATTTTTGTTTGACCGTATCATTGTAAATATAAAATACACAATGGTTAAATAAATTAAGCTTTATGCTTTGAGATTCCTGAATCAAAAAGTACTTTGGTCGTAAAGAAGGAGAAAATTTTTTTTTCTAAAATTATCAATTTTAGTATTTTTCCTTATAATAACCATACGCTACGGTTGAATATCTAAAAACGCATTTATAGTTGAATCATAAAAGCATAAAACCTTGAAAATAATTTGAATTTCATAACATTCGTTTGTTCATCTTTAATAAAACTTAAGTACCACACATTTATATAACCCTCCTCTTCTCTTCGTCATATTCTCCATTTAATTCCATTTCATGCGGGATAGTGTTTATCTATAATACTTAAATTCTACACAAAGTATAACATTGACTTTTCACCTGTAAATTATTCAGCATTAAAACTAAACACGTCCTTTTTCATTTTTTTTTGTTGAAAAAGGAGAAAAAAAACAGCCCTTAGAATTTTAACAAGTAGTATGAAAATATAAACTTAGCGAGCTTATAGTTGTTGTTTTGAAATATAATAGAAGTAGGGTATGTATATATACAGGCGCATAAAAATAAATACTCCAATAACTTCTTGTTTATGCATAAAAACGAGCTTGTAGCAACGTTATTGCATTTTCGAAGGAAGAACTTCTCTCTACTGTAGTCAAGTAAAACTATAAAAAAAGAGAAGAAAGAAAGAAAGAACATCCTAAAGGAAAAGTCATTTGATTACCAAGTTTTATATCGTTCGTGGTTAGTTTATTTTTTCCTCTTCTTCGTTTTCTTATTTTGAAAGCTGCGCGCGCGAATATGGCCACCCTCGCGCGTGAAAGTTAAGCATATACACCATAAGACACCAAGTTTGGTTAAAATTTACTCTTGCACGTACGTGCTACGTACGTATATATACCTCCGAGTCTCTTTCTCTCTTTTCGTCGTCTTTTAACGGAACGTATAAAGAGAGACAAGTACTTATATGTCCATGAAATGCAATGCAACTCCTCCTTCGCCTTCTCTCCTTGTCGCAACGACAGTTGATCGAACTCGTGATTTCAAAGAGAAAGAGAGTAAGAGAGAGATGGACATTATTTTTAATTGGCTTATGGAGAATCCCCCACAAGATACAAACGGATAATCATTCTATACAGTTTGTTTAGAACTTTTTTTTTCAATAACAAAGAAAAGAGAGTTAACGAAAAATAATTGTTGCTTTGTATAAGGATAAATTATTTTTCTAGCTTGTTTCTTACACAGATACGTGATATGAATATACGAGGCTGGCTTTTTGTCTTATCGGTAAATGTGATTTGAAATTTGGTATTATAGAGATGCCTTTTTTCCTTTGTTAAATATAAGGTTGAAAAAATTTACGAGTATTTAAGTGATGTTTCGTTCGCTAGAATATGAAAGTAGTTTCATAAATCTAAAGAGATTAGAAAAAAAAAGTATTGAAATTCTAGTTGGATGTAAGACATTGCTCAATATTTATACCTAAAATAATTTATTATTTTATCTAATTAAAATATTTGGAATTTTATTTTTAACCGATTTAATTAGAATTTCAGAAAGTTTTCAAGTGCCAAGCTACTAACGATGTAATTTTTTTTTTATTATTTTTTCATAGTTTATTAAAACATTGTTTTCATGTAATGTATCGTAAATATTTTCAAACTAATAAAATAATGATTTACGTGGCACGAAAATACATGTACTGAAAATTTTGAAATAAACGGCGCCATATACGGGGAAGGAGGCCTTTTTCGATTGACTCATAAATTTACTTAATCGTAATTATTTACAATGAACTTTTAATACAGTGTTAAAACTTTCACTTTTTTTTTACCCGCGTAGCCTATTTAGATGAACCATAATAATTTGCCATGCTATACGTTCAAAATGCTATTTTCTTTCTTACGTCTTACTTTTTTTGTTTTTTTAATTGATGTAATAAAATGTCATGTTTATGTATGCTCATTTAAAGATATATTACTCAGAAAAATGTTAGCTATTTAAAAATTTCACATACAACATAAAGGCCGTTGTGTATCTAATTCTAGAAAAACAAGTTAACCAAGTTTCATTACAATTAAGGAAATTCCATTTCCAACTAATTATTGAACATGATACCCCCTTCGTGCAGATATTCCTAAATTGTTATGGATATCATAAAAAAAAATACAAATCAAATAGTCACAATTAATTTGTTTTTCTAAATGACATGTTATAAAAATACCTCAAGACTTGAGCATAAAAAAAGGCATCGCTTGATTTAAAACACCTCAAAAACAATGTGCGTGTCTGAAGAAAGGAGAAAAAAATAATTTTCTCTTCATTTTGCCCAACTCGAAAGCGTAAACAACGTCATAATATGACATCCGCTATATCAGAAAATCATGCAGCTAAAAAAAAATAACTTCCTTACGTTGAATAAGTTTTTGAGACATCCTGCGTAACTGGCATCCATAATAATCATGTAATTTCAAAATGTCAAAGCGGAAATACTCAGCTCGTGTGTAAAAATAGGATCGTATATATGAAGTCATAAAACAAGGTGACAGGCGAAATTTTTTTTTTCTTTTCACGAAACAAACGAAATAAAAAGAAGGAGAGAAAAAAATAGAAGGGCTGCGAAACATATATAGCAAAAGAAGATGTGTAAGAAAAGATGTACGAGATCAGAAAAGCGGAAAATGGAAAAAAAACATTCCAGGACGATAAATTATAAGCTCGTGGTACAAGCGAAAACTACGGATGTAACAAACGAAAATGCGGTATATGTATACAAAAGTGAAAAAAAAAACAAGAAAGGAATGGGTGCATGGGTATATGACTAATGGAAAAAATAATGAGCGAAAGACTAATTACAGTTCTCACATATTGTCGCTACTGTAAAATTTATACACACGTTTTATATGGGTAAAATTAATTTCAAATGATTGGGACGTATGTATGTCAAATATATTAATTGCAATGTTGTAATGCAATGAAAATTAATTAATTTTATATACGTTATGACAAATTGTAAAATGTTTGCTTATATTTGCAATGTTACATTAACTAATATCTTTTTCTCGATATGCTTAATAAGAAGGGGGAAAATCATATACAATTTAAAATGACATTTTAATGTAATTAAATCCCTCTAATAATAAAACCTTATTTTTCATCACATTCATTTCATTAAATTGAATAATAATAATATAGATTACTCGAGGTACAAAGAATCGTCATACATAATGTTAGTAATTAACAGAGAGCGTGTTATCGATTTTAAATTAGCTTTTATAATTGAGAATCTATAATATCAACTACTATGTGCTTGCCAAGCTATTAAAAAAATACGTTTAAAAGTTAAATATTGACAAGTGCTTAAAGCCATACTTAAGTATATAAAGAAAATTTCTAAGAAAAAGTTACATAATCCAAGAATGAAGTAAACCACGCAAATAGTCAAAGGCAAAGCACGTATCTCACGTACAGTATTACACACATAAATTCAACATCCATACATATTCCCATTAACACACAGACATACAGACAGAGTGCGAGAGAGAGAGAGAGAGAGAGAGAGAGAGAGAGAGAGAGAGAGAGAGAGCTTGACAAGAAAGTCCTCGTCGTCCATGAGTCACGAGAAAGATGACGGTACGGCGGTTGGTTATACTGGCCATTGAAATTTATGGGTTTCGCTTGGAAATTCGCAGTTTGAGCGAACGCGCGCGCGACCGGATTCTCCTCTTCTCTATCTATGTACATCTTTCTCTTTCTCTTTGCGTGAAAACTAGAACAGCCCTAAAGGACTGTTTCTCTCTCTTAACGGCTTTATATGAGGATCGTTAGAACACGTGTACGCGAGTAGAATAAGTTTACAATAATAAACAAAAAAAAAAGGTCGAACTGTATAAATTTGCAGTTTTCTCGTCGATTGGATTATTTTTTCGGTAATATCTTCTAGTAGCTTAATAAAACGATCACTTTTCTTTCTTTTCAATCTTTTTCCTTCTCGAGCCATGTCATATACAGCGGGATACAAAGTTTTTACTTATATAAAAGTGTCGGTTTAACGTATTTATTTAGAACAATAAACATCGCGGGCGCTCGAACGCTTTTTTTTCTTCTTTTTATATTACGCATATATCCTCGCACAGCTGCGTGTTTAATGATGTTTTGCGAGTATTGGAAAAAATAATCGATCGATTGTAACCGCAGCGCTTTACGCAGGCGTTTTCAAAATTACTTTTTAATGGCGTCATTATTGCTATTATTATTATACATAGATTTTTTTAATATTTTTTAACTTTAAAGGCTTAATGAATTATGATTGCAGCTCTCGGTGGCGTGTGTATGTACAGGAGGTTTGAGAGAGTAATGAAAATTTTGCGAGAGAACCAAAAGCAATTAACGCCTTACGCGTCGCAACAATATTATGAGGTAACATTATAAAGGTTCTCTTTACAGGTTATATATACAGTTATATATATAAAATTAATTTTTAGTTACTGAAAGTTCTAAGAAAAATATACATGTAAAATGATTTAAGAATTATTTTATTGTAGGAATAACTTTAATATTTTTCAAGTTTTATTAATGAAAATTAATCCTTGATGCCTAGATTTTATTTTATTATTCGGCAATAAAAGAATAAAATTATAAATTTATTATTAAAATTATAAATTCTATTTTTAAGATCTTTTTATTATTCAAAAATATTTTTATTTGAATTTAATGGAATATAAATTTGAATGGAATAGAGAAAAAGTGAATTTATTGAAGTATAATAAAAAAAACTAAACAGAAAACCAAAAAAAGAAGAAAAAAATAAAAATCTCATCTTAGACCGAAAAAACCCACGTCGTTGCTTAAAACGACTTTTGTTTCCAGTTTCATTCATCAAAGTGCAAGAAGAAAGGTCTTTGCCTCCTCCCCGGTGCGTTTTAACATGAAGAAAGCTGCACCAGGAAGCTCAGACGTATTCGCGTGTCTCAAGACAAAAGAAGATATATAATACCTACACATACACATAAATACATATACAGTGGGATTTTCTATATCTTCAACTATATACGTATACATATATAAACGAAAGATATATACACACGATGTAGGTGGGCGGGCGAGAAATCGAGGCCAACCGACGACGACTATGACGAAGACGAGAAACGGATGCAAGGAGAGCGACAGACGTCGATTTCACAGTCGACTTTCCAAGAGACATGCAGCATAGCAGCATATACTACTACTACTACCACTACAACCTTCCCGATGTGCACATGCGCTTTATATATATGAGAAGGTAAAATGCAAAGACCCGCCCTATAATACGGCTTTCTTCAATCTTGCACCTTTTTATCTCAGTTTTGTGTATCTGTGTATGTGTGTGTGTGTGTGTGTGTGTGTGTTGCTTGCTAAGGTTCTATATGTTTTTGAATATAGATCTTATATGGTTGGAAAGTTGGGTTCAACAGGAAGGATGGCACAAGTTTTAATCATCATTTGATAAGAAGATGTTGAGAGTTCAACTTGTTTTAGTGCAATTATAATGTTCATAAATACATAGGGAATTCGCAGAGACTTTTTGGAAATTTTTATAAAGGCATGTTACTATTAAATAGTATAAATATAATAGTTTATAAAATTATTTGAATTTAATTAACTTACTACTGACTAACAGTAACCATTGATTGAGAATAAGTATAACGGTGTAGCTTACCTGTAACAAAAAGAAAAATGTATTTTTAATTCAACATATAATTAATGATATTGATATTTTTATATATTTAAGTCATATAACGTCAACCAGTTATTAAATGGACATTCAAACCAATAAATAAACGATTTTTCAAATTTTGTTGAATTAATTAATATTGAAATGTCACTATTCAGTTTAATGTTCTAATATTTTTCAATGTAATTTGGTCTATATAAAAATAGTGATTAGAAATTATCAATTTTTTTTATCTACTAGCAATATTTATATCTATTAGATTTATTCATTCGTCATTTATTATAAAAATACAAACTTTTATAATTCTATCTTCATATCTAATTATATTTTTAAATTGTCAAAGTATTACCTACTGTAAACTTTTTTTATTCCAATATATCTCATTAAAAAATAAGTAATTTATCAAACGAAAAACTCTTATATACGATACACGCTGATTTTTTTTCTTTTTTTTAACTTTGTCCAACCGACTTTTACGACTCCCTAAGGCTAGTAAGTAACGAAAGACGCTACTACCGCCAATGTCCTGCAGAAAAGGAAGCTAAAGTAACTATCTTCGTAAGAGATACGCGGAAGAAGATGAAGAAGAAGAAGAAGAAGACGACGACAACGATAAAAATGCTTTTGCTAAGAGAGAGAAAGAAAGTAGCTTCTATATGTATACTAAAACCCCCCCGTAAAAGTAAAGGTATAAGGATCATGCTTATTAAGTAATGTCAGAAACCTTGGCAATGTATACAAGGAAAAGTTGATGGGACTTTTAATTATCTGCCTAAGCTTCAAGAGAAAGGTTACTTTACGTCGGATAGTTTTTTGATGGATTGAAGTGTATAGCTTACATGTGATACTGCCGCTGCTGCTTTCTTTGTATATAAAACGAATAAATTACACGTTAACTCGAATATTATCTAAATTTAATATTGACAATTAACGTTCATTTCAAGGCAATTTATTAGAAAACTTTCAGTATAAAAAGTAATTAAGATCAATTTTTTTGGAATGGAAAATTTACTAGTTAAAGTATAATAATACTTTATATAGACTTTCATATAATAACTAGTGAAATAACAACATTTACAAAACTGAAGAATTTTCATTTCTTCTTTAACTTTTATATTTTATATTGATGAACGTAATTAATAACACCAGATTTATTTCGTCAATTAATGTGAACTTGTGGCAACACAAGCAAAAAATTTTCCAAACCCCCATTCTTTAAAGGGTAAAATAATCTCTCATAAAGAAAAATAATTCTTAGCCGCACCTTTAAATCTTCAGGAAGTAACGTCCCATCATTCCGCTCGGATGGACGACACATTTAGTTCAATTTTTCAACAAGAGTATATAAAAAGAAAAGAATTAAAAAAAAAAAGAAAAAAATCGTTAAAAGATATATGAGCTTTGGTAAACGTGTGGGCAAACATTTTCGTATAACAGCAAAAGACTCACCGGTTTTTACTCTTCTCTGTGTATGTAACACATATAAGGCAAAAGACAGAAGGACGGGGTTGATTGATAAAGTTTATTAGCATTTTAGAGGGCGATGCATCATATTTTATAATACCTTTAACTTATACGACGCATATATAACGTTGTAACAGTGTGTTGAGGTAGTTTATTATAAGTTTTAAGGTAGTTATTTTTTGATTTTTTGATGCTTTACGTTGAGATAAGTTTCTAAAGTTGAATGATGACGAGATGATGCAAAATATTTATGGTGACATCAAGTGTAATATATAGTATCGGTCTTGCTGTTTTCAACTTATTCTACTTAATATAGCAAAGGATAATAAACTCGATCTTTCTGTTTTATATAACCAAAGTTTTTTTTCCCTTTTTTACGTTCCTCTTTTTCATAACTCATGAATATTATTAAAATTTAGCTTGATAATTTTTCCGAAAGATTTTCAAAATTAAATATTCGGTTAAATATAATGAAATTCGTTTAAAAGTGTAGTCTTACAACACTGCTTTCAACAAAAATAAAAGTGTATCAGCAGTGCAAAAAAAAAAAAAAAGTAGTATATAACCAAAAAATGAGAGCCGCGTAGAAAAAAGTGCGCAGCAGCATTTTATAAAGATAGGAAAGAAAGCCGAGAGGTGAAAGAGTCGAGGAGAAGTGCAGAATTGCAGGCGCTGCCTGCAGTATACAGTCTTTGAACGGCTCGGCAAGTTTCGAGATTAGTTCCAGTTTCTCGAGTTCCTCCAAATATATACAGATATATAGTATATACGAAATGAAAGAAAGCGCGAATGAAAATAGAAAAAAAAAGTAGAGAAAGAGAAAGCAATAGTAGAAAAGAAAGGACTCGATGCACAACGCGTAAGAGACAAATTAAGAGAAAGAAGATAGAAGAGAGGAAGAGAATAGAGCTCAAACAGACAGACAGACAGATAGTAGAAGTAGTAACGAATAAGAGGCAGGAAGGAAGGAAGCCTCGAAGCGTCCGAAGTTATCCGCGACTTTGCTCTTTCTCTCTGCGGTGTATAAATGAGAGGAAAGATAGTTTCGCTCGAGCAACGATTTAATGAGGCACAGTCTTTCTTCCTTCTCTTTCTCTCTCATCCAGCAACGTCGTCGTCTCCTGCACTTCATCCTACCTTAATTATGTTTGTGTATCTTTTCTGTGACTGTACTAAGGCAAACTATTATGATAATTAAATTAAATAGCCTTGAGACACTTAAAGTGGGACTTTTAGCTTTAATACTTACGGAGCAAAGCTGCGAAAAATCTCTAACACATCGTCATACGCGAGAATTTTTTTATTTTCTTCTTTTTTTTTAAATTATTATTATTATAATATCCATAATTTATTCTTTCTTATTCCTTTCTTGTTTGTTTTTTTCATACCGAAAAGGGGAAAGATGACGTTGATTATTCATAAAGGAGATGCGGTAGCCGAGCGCTCGGTTCGCCGTTAAATTTACGGAAGAAGGGAGTGAGTTTTCGGCTTGCGCTATACCTAAACCTTTCTCTCTTTATCTTATATGTATATATACGTGTATGCGCTGCTTTTTTTTAAGAGACATGCTCTGCTAATTCAGGGACGGTGTATAACAAAAAAAAAAAG
The DNA here is from genome assembly GCA_017163975.1 of Anastatus disparis. Taxonomy (NCBI): domain Eukaryota; kingdom Metazoa; phylum Arthropoda; class Insecta; order Hymenoptera; family Eupelmidae; genus Anastatus; species Anastatus disparis. Next base: position 9,505,264 of record JAFFSR010000226.1, read on the forward strand.
AAAAAAAATTGTAGAGGATAATGTAGGAAGTTGGAAGAACGAGAAAAAGGGTAAGACGCGTGACGAAAGAATTGTCTTGTTAACGCGGTTAGTGGTACAGAGGGAAAAATTTGCAATTTCAGCTCATATTTCTTTGTTGTAAAAAGTAGAGATGTTCATGAATAAAAGTTGAAAAAATTCATCAATGTTATTATTGTTTCATTTGACTGTATAATAAGATAAAACTCATATTAAATAATTACACGGATTATGATTATCGACTTTCTCGAATAAAAGATAACAATAAAAGAAAGATTCAAGCATGAAAAATCGATCAACCTTTATATATCCGAAATGCGTTCATCATTTATGAAAAGAATTCTTCTTATTTTTTTTCTCCCTCTCCTTAAAAAAGAAAAAAAAACAATAGCTGTGGTGATCAGTCCAAAGCTTCGATGAACGGTAAATAATATATCCACGACAAAAGAGGTGCGGCGGCGTGCAGAGAGAAGAAAGAGAGAGAGAGAGAGCTACCGCCCAGAGCGTGCACGGAGAGTTTGGTATAACCCCGCGTACTGAAAATACAAAGTGTTGTGTTGTACCGAGGAGACCGTATATACACGAGGTCAAGCCAATCAATTTCTCGAATAATCGAATCAATCAAATATTCATGCTTCGATGGATAAAAAATCACTTTTTTATTTTATTTTTTTTTAATCTGCTATATAGATGAATGGCGCGTTCAACCTTGAAGGTTAAAGTATATTAAGTGAGAAGAGAGGATTCAGATAAGTTTAAGGAGTAAAGACCTAAGGATATTACGAGTTTCTAAGTAAAGTTTGTGAATTTACAGAGATAATATTGTTCAGAATATTTTATCGCGTTAAAATATTCTGCAATAATAATTAATATAAGTTTAAGAATTTATTAATATTATATGAAATGTGCAAAATATCAGACTATTTTTTTATTATAAATAATTTTTATAATAATATATGCTATTAATTGATATGATTAAAAGCAAGCAAAAAATCAATATAACTATACAAAAAAGTCATTCTTTTGATAGAATGAAAGAGACTTTTGAAAGGAAAAAACATATCGATTTACTGGCTCACGTAACAAAACCATAAATCGTCCTTGCTATTAAACGAGAATTCCTTGTGACAAAAAATATTTTGGGAAACCTAAGCCAAAATCATTTGTAGAAGATACAATCTCGAAAATAGTTTTTGTATAGATACATGTAATATGATCAAACTCATTAGTCTTCCTAAAATCGTAATCCAAAATTCCATTAAAGGATAACTCGAAAACATTGAAGCATATCATATTTCATATCTTTCATCATTCGAATTAAAGGATTTACATGTCTAAGTGAATACAAAAAGTACTGCTATTGCCAACAAATATATCTTGTATGTATAGCTTTAGCGATAGTCCACCTACACTAGTCTAATACTTGATTTAAAAGATCTGATAATTTGAAAAAACATTTTTATCGAAATATCAATGCTCTCAGCTGGATACGTTTATTCAACCAGTGAATATACCAAAACCCGTTTATATATACCAATCTATTCCTAGACAATGCAGGTTAATGCAAAAACAACAAATTTTTTTTTCGTTAAGGACTTTGCCAAGCGGATATCAAAAGTCAGAATGTTTAAAAGCCAACCATTGAAGCATGAAATTCTAACGAAATAACTTGACAATCTCTACTCTCGTAACTTTCGTGAAAAATCGAATTATAAAATTGAAAAGCAGACTTCGAAGTCGCTCACGTTCCTTCTATCTTCGCACGATGAAAAATATAAGCAGCAACGCTAAAACTCATCCTTCAAAAATCCAAAAAGAGAAACAAAAAAGTAACTATAACCAATGCCTTAACTCGCGCCTTTTAATGAAAGTGCCCGTCCATAACCTGGGATTGATATCTCGTAGATTAATCGTAACCGACGATGTTTTCTCTTTCTCTCTCTTCAGAGTATATATAAGGAACCAATCGCCTTCTTCACTTCGAAAGAGGCGCGATCGCGATAACGTACGTTCGAATTAAGTCGATCCGTAGGGGGCTCCGCTCTTTTTTTCTGGGTTTTTTTTTCTGCGCGAGACACACAACTCCTTTAAGGGCTACAAGTAAGCTAAGCCAGGCGAACACCAAAGAGTTCTCCTCTACGATGACGGCCGTCATCTGTCTTTCTACCTTGACCTCTCGACGTATATAACATAGGCTCTTCTTCTTCTTCCGCCTTGTGTACCTTATAACGTTTCCGTGTCGAGATTTCTGTCTATGTAAGAGATGCTCCATCTAAAATATTATTTTTATATATATGGAGCTCAAGAGTGACCTTAAGTGGATCTTTATGACCCGCTAATAATTTTTTACTCCATTGATGTGGGAAAAAGCTCGACTCTTTTTTGCAATGAATCAAAATGTGAAAGATTTTACGGAAAAATATTAATTTTTTGTAGTTGTTAATTTCAAAGCCCAGTAATTGACCAGATAAAGTTATATTAATTAAATGAAATTCACGGAAAAGAAATGAAAAATATTAATAAATGACTGTAATTAACGTGCAATTAAAAAATTACTTTAATGAATTGCTATTTGAAAGGCTTCTTTTTTTTTTATTAAAAGAAAAGGAAAATAAATAAAGAAAAAGATAATTCATTCTTAATTTTCCTTTTTCGCTTATACAGAGAATGAAATAACGAAGATGCTATACACAGCAACGAGAAAATAACAAGTTTTTCCTTCCTTTTCGTCTTTAATCGCCATTAATTTTGCAATTCCCTCGATTTATTACGTCTTTTTCATTCATTATGCAATTTTCATTGCCTCGTTTAAACTCTATAGCTTTTACGCCTGCGACTTTCATTCGACTAATTTCGATTTGAATTTTCCCTTTTTTCTTCACTCTTTTTCAATTTTTCTTTATTTAGCTTCCGTGTGCGTGTATAACACCTTTAACCTCTTTATCTTTTATTTTCTCTTTTTTCTTTCTTTTGAAGAATGTATGTACTTTGATTGATGCATCTATAGGGAAGGTAGGTAAGGTTAGGTTATAATAGCAGTAGTAGTAGTAGAGTGTATATACTGCGACGAGCGATTATTCGCCTTCCTAACAAACGACCTGACGACCTCGCGGTATCTAATTAAATAACCGCACTAACAGGAGCCGCAACGAAAAGCGGGGTAAGAAAGGAGAGAGAGAGAGAGAGAGAGAGAGAGAGAAAGGAGTTGGGAAGGCTGCACAACGGTACGATGAACCAAACGAGCAAGACAGAGGCATTTGTATAATTAGCTAAAGAGAAGCATACACACACAGGCACAGACAGAGACATGAATTTATATTTACCCTCTGAGAGAAGCTTTGCCTGAATTATATATGACAATAAAGGATTTCTCGCTTTGCTTGCTGCTTGTTATTGACTATTCGAGAATTTTTCCAAGAAATCAATAAAATTATTGAAAATTACTAAATTAACGTTTCTTTCTTTTTTTAATTTTAATTAATACCGATTTCGGTGGTTATTTAATTAACGTTTAATTTTAATTCGAGAACGATAAGGAATTTAATCTCTTACGTGACTTTGCCTGTTTACGTACAGATGAAATCGTTTCCTTTTTTTCTTCCTCATTCAATTTGAAGAATTTACACAACGTGAATTTTAAATAAGCTCTTTAAGTTTTTTAATTAATATATAAATATATAAATGTACGAGTGTGTTTATATGAAAGAATGTGGAGCTTTTGTCGGTAAATTGCGTTAATCAAAACGAGCTTGCTACTACTAACAAGAGAAATGCATTTGGCGCGTCTGAGGAAGAAAAAAAAATGAAAACAAATAAACAACGGCAGCCAGTATAATTACGATTAATTAATCTTAAATTTACATTTAAAAGTTAAGGGATTCTGAGGTCGAGGGAAAACTGTATAATGAGCTACACAGAGAGAGAGCAAAAGAGAAAGAGAGAAGGGCTACTGATTAACTGAACAGATTACGCAGAGCTCCTCAATTACTTCTTGCACATCAATCATTTTGTGATTATATTCGGTGTATATGTATGTATATATGTATATACAACTAAAGCGAAAAGTGCGAGGCGAGAAGAGAGGAGTCTTCTTCTCTTGAAAATTATTCATTCTCAAATTAGACTGGTGTATATAAACGTGTACACTTAATTTTGACGGGTTAGGCTTCTCGTGTTTGCATCAATCGGTTCATTCACACCGACATCTTATGTTTCAACTATATACTCTCCTGTAATACTGCTGTAATGCTATATGTCTCTATATAAGCTACGGTAGATTATGGTTTCTCTTTTTTTTTCCTTTTGGTCAGATCTTTGACGCAAAGCAATTTTTCAGTCTGAACTAATGTAATAAAGTTAATTGTAATTTATTTATGGTGATTTTGGTGTTGGAAAACGTAGAGATTTTTATTACTTTGTTATAAAAAGTTTAATGAGAATTATGATATTGATTTTGATTGATTACAGATGTTTTGATTGATTATTTATGACCGCGAAGACAATAAGCTCGTTATTAAAATGTTAAATCATTCGAGCAAGAATTTCCAAAATATTCCATTGTTGTACATGTTAAAATTGCTTAATTGATAGTTGATGTATTGCCGAAAAAATTTTTAATTAATCTCGCGTTATTATGTAAATAAATTTTATTTCAAAAGCTTTGTCCATTTTGACCAATTTCTCTCGCCTTCTTATTATCATATTTCACTAATAGAATAGAATAAATATCATGACTTACTTCAAAGGAATGAAATTTCACTCCTATTTGAAATGGAGTGAAGAAACCGTTACGCGATTGAAACCAGAATTTATTCACGCTCCATATCAGTAGAAAAGTGACATTTTAAAGTTACATTATTCGAAAAATATTTTTTATAGGTTTATAACTAGTTATTTTTGCCAACATAACGAATATTTTCCTAGAAATCTTTGATTCTTGTACCGTAAGAATAAAAAGCATAAATAATTTACTGAAGATAATAAAATTCTATCACAATACCGAGAAACAACGTTGAATCAATTATCATTTTCCCACACTTTGAATTGCAAGACGTTGATTTGAATTTATCTAAATCTCTAAGCAAACTACAATCAAAATCAACAGTAAACTTCGGAGAAACTACATCCAAGAGAGAGAGAGACATATGCAGATTTCAACAATCTTATACGCAAGATCAACATCTTGTGGACGCACGATGAAAACGAAGGCACACACATGGCTAATGTTCTAATATCAAATTTAAAGATGAAAAATCCAAGGAGACCTGGAGTCAATACTTTTTTTAAATTTTGTCTCCTTTACAGGTCGGTATGCGCGATATAAGGAAGTGAATTCCAAACGCGTTGGAACAGCTTGGGCTCCGTTATCGTCCAACATCATCGATAGCGCGTTTTATACTTTGCCCAAGCGTGCGAGTTTCTTTCTCTCTCTCTTATAATGTTGCAGCTGCCAAAGAGAGTAAATTCGTATATATAGTATATAGTATATGTAATGTACGTGTCGGCCGTTACAACCTATGCTAGAAGGATAAGTAACGGCTCAACGTCTGACAATGACTGCACATCTCTTTATGCTATGTTATATACGGACCAACGTATAACGCATTATATATATGAATTTATTTTCATTTTAAGGGTTGAAAAGTCTTGTTTCAAGTTTGTTTTACACAAAGGTGCCACGAGTTTATTTATTTAGCTTTGTTTTTTTTTTATTTTCCTTCGATAATAGGATTTATATATGAATGAGATTAGTTGCATACATGTTTTTCTATGTATTTTTTTCCTTTTTTTTTAATAACGATTACAATTTTATTTGGAAAAGAAAGGGAGAAGAAGAAATTTACAACGCGATGTGTTCGATTAAAATACTCTCGCGCGTTTATGTGGATTCCCTCTGTGGCATACACACAAGCGGTGATAAAGTTTCCCTAGAAATACTCGTGCTCTCCGCTACAGTTTGTTGTTTTTATTGCTCTCGCGGATATAGACTTTAAAACCTCGCTTCTATATACACACACATCGGACATTTAATGCCAAAGCGACATGACGCGAATGTATATTCCGATTTAGTTACAATGTTTAAGCGAGCGAATGAGAGTGAGAGAGAGGCTGGAACGCTTGAACAATTTTTTTTTTATTTTTTGTTGATTTCAATAGATCGTATAAATATACTAGTTTAAATCGATGGTGTTTATTTTAGATTGGAAAAAAGTATGGAAAATATACGTACATAAAATGATAGCTGTAAAATAATGATTGCGTGATAGAAAGGTTTTTAATTATAATAAACGATTTTGCAAAATTGATAAATTACAGTGAGGTAAGATATATATAAAAAGGTATTTTAATAAACCATTAGAAATTCAATCATCTTCATCATCATCATTATTCTTAAGATTAGTTAATGATCCCGCCAGTTTGAATATCCCAAACAAACAAAGCTAAGTACCTATCCAATCTCTCATAATCGCCTCGTCACAAGGTCCGTTATAAATGCAAGTTATTTAAAAGTTTAAAAAAGAAAAAGAAAATAGAAAAGAAAGAAGAAGAAAAAAAAGGATAAACTAAAGAGAATCCATTCGGTTAAGCAAATGAATCGTAATGTAAGAAAAGCTGTCAATCTTCGTAGACTAGGAAACGTAAAAAGAAGAAAAAAAAATGAAAGAGAAGCATCACACCGCACGATTAGATCCGTGAGTGCACGCTCAATCTGTCCACTAAAACTCTTTTGCGACTTCAATCCTTTAGCTTGCGCGTTCTTTGTTCCTATCTCTTACTCTCAATGTCTTTTCTCCTTTTACTAGCTTTAGATTTGCCCTTTTACCCTACCCGCTTCTTCTTTATCTCTCCTTTCCTTCGTTATTTCTATCTTTCTCTCTTTCTTCTTCTCTTATATTACTCCTTTAAACTTTAGCTTCGTCTTATTCTCTCAAAACTTCCGTCATGCTTAACTTAACCCTTTACTTTCTTTCTCTTTCTTTTTCTCTTTTCTCTCTCTCAACAGTGCTGCACTTCATCTTTTGTACTCACGATCGCTTGCGTGTATAATACGTGTGAGTTTCTATGTTATACAGAGCATTCGCGAGAGCTCGAAAAATTCAATCATATTTTGGATTTTTTTTCTTCTTTTCTTCTATTTTTTTTTTGCTTCTTTACAAGGGAATCTATGGATCGTGCACTCTCGACCTCGTTATCCAGAGCGGATTGATGTGCGAAGCATGGGAAAGTGCACTTTGCAACAATGATTCATAAAATGAGAACCTTTTGTTCTCAGAGCTTGTCTATATATATATATATATATAAATAATGATTTTTTATTTAGATTTCAATCAGTACATACTGTCCTAATTATTCTTTAATCGTCATTTTTCTTCTAAATGAAAAAAGATACTGACTAAAATCTTATCGGTGATGCGAATCTGATCTTGTAACTTGATTAAAAAATCGATTCTTCGTTATGAGAAAATGTACGTTATATGAAAAAGGTATGCTATTGTTAACTTATTCAAATCTAAGCGTTTTTTTCAAAAAGTTTATTTAATTAAATGGATTGATCCTTAAATTGGATTATGTTATGGATATTTAAATAAATATATAAAATTCAATGAGTTTTTTTTTGTCAGAAAACTCGTTTCCTCCTAAATAAACCTTTTATTCGTTGAGCCACGAACAGTTTCCTATCGAAAGTACCTTTTTTTATTTGCCAACGCGTCCGCACATTCAGCTCTATGATCGAAGCTTTTCTCTTTTCCTGATCGTTTTTATTGTTACAATTCTAGGCAAAGCTGCGCGCTCATGGATATAAAGAAACAGAGGGAAAGATAAAGAAAGAGAGAAAGTGAACAAATCCAACGTAATTTATCGCTAAACATTTCGAAGAGAGAGAAAGAGAACCTCGTCCTCTTCAATAAAACTTTTGCTTTAGATAAGGCCGATTTGTGTTTTGCTTCGTTTTTACCCCGCTTTCAACTTCCTCTTCTTCGTATATGTGTATACCTGCGTGAGCGGATGTGTGCTCTGTTCTGTACGATCTGCCTGCGGCATAAATGCACCGCCGATACGAAAATATGTTTACTGGCCAAAGTCAATAGCCGAAGAGAGCGCCGGTGCTTTCAAATTTACGAGCAAATCCCAAGTTTAGAGAGAAAAGGATAAAAGCAAGCGCGACCACAGATTTCTTATAAAGTACATATACCATTGGATAATAATAATAGACGGAACTTATCAATATCTGCTTGTTTCACTTTAATTCTCTGTTATTGACATTTTTCATTAAATAAATTTTTTCTTTTTTTTTTTAATTAACGAAGTAGTATTGGAATTTTTTCGTTAATTTATTTCTGATGAATTCCAGATATATTTAATTAAATATAACTGTTTTTGTTATTGACATTTAATATGTTAGTTTAAACGAACGAAATTTTAGTTTTTGCTTATTCAAACACTTCTCTCTTTTTATTTATTCGCTTTAATTTTCAACGCTGTTTCGAATTAAAAATACATAAAACTTTCGGCAATAATTTGTTTTTAATAAAGTTTTCCTGTTAATTAAAAACTAAAAGTAGTATATAGAAAAAAATTTTTAGGAGCATTCAAAAGTTCACTTTTCCAAAATAAAAAAAAATATAAAATAAATCTACATTACAAATTTGGATGAATATAACTTAAAATTCAAATCGAAATCATAAAAATCGAGTTTCTGAAAATTTTCATATTTATGTATAAAACATTAAAATTACGCAACTAAAAAAAATTTTTTTTTTATCTCTCAGAATCAAATGTATGCATATACGCGAGTAATATTTAAATTACATCGGACACCCTATGCTAGTCTACTAACTTTTTATTTTTATGTAAGCCATGTGCGCACGCGCACGCGAAAGCCGAAAAAAATTTTAAAAATATATAAAAAAATGACTTATTTCATTTTTATGCCCTCCGCTCACGGTCCCTACACGTGTACGCGATCATATAATCTGCGTATTACAAATGGAAGTGTGTATGCAAATGTACATGTCCATCCTGAATTCATGAAAGCTACGCATCGATTGCGTAACACACATACGCACAAACACATTTTTCAAACGCGTATGCTGTTATGTGCTGAAAAACACAGCTGCTGTTAAATGTTTTGCACGAAAAACAAAAAATGAAAGAGAGCTTTTTTTTATTTTAAATTTTGTCTTGTACAAAAAATCATGATGAAACTGTCTAATAAAAAGTATTTTTTTCAAAAAAATCCTTTTTGGTAAATAAAAAATTTTTTAAATTAAAATATCTTTTCAAACACGAGTTCAAAATTTCATAAAAAACACTTTTTTAATAAAAGTTATTTCTCTTTTTTTTCAACGCAATCGTCCTATTATTGAATTTTAATTAAGTTTTATCAAATGCATTTTGATTAAGGATATTAATCTTCCAGAAATATAATATTTTTTAGTGATCTGTAAAATGTTTGTATCTTATCAGCCGAAAAATTTAAAAGTTTTAAACAACGTTCGACGTACTAATATTTATTATATCTCACTATAAATATTAGTAAATAAACTCACTATATCATTAAATTGGAATGAAATATTTTAACACTTGGAAAAATTCAAGTTATAAATAACCTTAGCTTGCTTTTCTCGAACGCTAGCCGCACGCCAACACGCTAAAGTTAAGTTGAAAAATGAAAAAGAATAAAGTTGAAAAAAAATCCTTGCTCTCTTCACATACATACACATACCAACACGTACTTTAGATATATATTGGACATCCTATTTCCAAGCTTATATACAACACGATTCGCCCTCCATTTTGATTAACAAACACCATAAAGGTAATGCCTTCTTTCTCTCTCTTTTTCTCTCTCGTGCACGCTTCTTCTTCTTCTCCTTTGACTGCACGATTCTCTCCGAGCTTCTCTTGGATCAAGAACAACTAAACCAAAACGAATGGAAATAATAAAAAATAAAAAGAGATGAACAAAAAAAAAGAGTCGATCGCTCAAGCGTCCCAGATTTTTGTACTGAAAGCAACAGCAGAAGCAGCAGCAACAGCAGCCAACGTACTCTGCGCGCTCTCCTTGCGACTTACAATATAATTAACTTGGTCAAGAGAAAAAAAAGAGAGGAAGAAAAAAATAAAAGAAAAAAAAGAAGAAGTGATTCGCTAGAGGCGATAGAGTATAAGGCCCCCAAGAACAAGTCACGCGTCTTTCGTTGCTCTTACTGTTGCTCTTGCTGGCTGCTGCTGTTGTAGAGGTTTTACTTACATATATATGTGTATAAACGATAGTCTTGGGGTAGCAACCTTTTCTCTCTCTTTTTTTTTCTTCTCTCTTGCAATGTTTCCTCGTTTTGTCTCGATTTCCGTTTCTGCTGCGCTTACGCGATATCTATCGAAACGTGCTTACGCTCGCTGAACGAGTGAGCTTCTCTTTTCTTCGTTTATGTATAGATATATACGTTTATTCCTTCTATCCGAGTTCTTTGTCTTTTCGAGATCTTCTTCCTTTTTTTGGAAGGAAGGGGGGAAAGTTTTATTTTGTATTGAAGTTTTGTTTTTTTTTTCTTTATTTAAAGGGAATCAGTCGAGAGCTGTGAATTCGTGGGAAGTATAGATAGAGAATTGGTTGAATAAAATTCAAGTTGTTTAACTCGATTGCATATATGAATTTTATTTTATTGCTTGTGTTTTCATTTAACTTGGATGTATACGTAGCTTTTTGTAGCTTTTTAAATAAACGAAAGCTTTTTTTATTTTAAAAATAGATGCTTATCTTCTTTACTTGATGGAAATAAAATTAGATTTTTTCAAAATACAAATAAATTTAGTTATTTTTTTAAAATATTAATAAGACTGGATTATTGTAAATATGTAAAATTTTATTTAATACAGTTCGATAATTACGCATAAAAGTAAATTATTTGATCTGCTTAAAGATTTCGAAAGGAAAAATTCCGATAACAGAGACGTAAAATTTTATAACCTGAAATTTTTTTCTTCCGTTTAAAGTGTTTAAAAAGCAGCCGGTATGCAATGAAAAAGTAAAAAATAATTTTTGATTCCTTATCGAAATGGTCGACTTTCAATCAAATTACAGCTTTTTTTATTTTTAAAAATAAGGTCATATGCGTGAAATCATCTTCTTAAATTTTAATGAAAGCTGTGTACTTAAAGTAGAGCTGTAACTTCAAAATGTTTTAATGATGGATTATTACACGCAAAATACTGGTATAATTTTTAATTTCATAATTTATCTGGAAACATTCATCGAAGGTATTAATCTTTTATTTTCAAAATTTCTTTTTTTTTGTAACTTTTTAAAGTTTTAATATTGATGGATTTAAAAATTTATTATTACAATCTTTACAAAGTGAAAATGAGCTATTAAAATTTTTTTATATCAATATACTTGGTCACAAATCAAATTAACATATTTAAAAAAATTTTTTAATAACGTTGGCAAGGATGAACTTGTTTAAATTAAAGTTAATTTTTAAATTTCTTCTCGAAACCTTTATTCATGCTTGTAAAATAATTTTTACGTTGATTTTATAACTACGCAAACTTTAATCAAATGCAAAGTAACAAACCATCTCTCCTCGTTATTCTTGTTTTGTCTCGATATCCGTTTTCCTTTACTCATTCAAGCGATACCAATCAAAAAGGAGCACTATATAATATAGCTTGTGTTCTCGAGTTTGTCTCTCGTTGGGATTCTATAGTTTAGTTTTGCTCGTAATGCACTCTCTTTACGATGACAGTTTGTTTTTTTTTCTTTTTTCATTTTCATTTTCAAGTGTTGAGAAAATGACATTCTTGATTTTGTTTAGTTTTCGGACAAATGAAACTGACGTCAATTCCGTTGGGATAAAATATATAAGGATTCTTTTTAGTTAAGAGAAAATAACTATAAAAGCGAATTGTTTGCGACGCTTGGGCGCTAGTGGGTTACGGATGCTGTTGTTTTCTTTATGTCGCTGTATATAGACAACGAGAATTGAGATTTATAGAGCTCAAGAAAATTTCCAAAGGATTTTTAAAGAATTATTGCGAGGGAGATTTTATTTTTAATAAAAATTCGAATAAGTGTCTTTTGTATTTTATTTACAAATTTTTTACTTTTACCTGTTTTTCCGAATTCTAATTATTTATACTTTTTCGATAAAGAAAAATATACAGATTGCTATTTTTCTTATATAAACAATTTACTTATACAATTTTACTGAAATTATTTGCTTAAAAAAAAACGTTAAATAAACATTATTGGAATAAATATTAAAAGCAGATGTAAAAATAAAATCATAAAAATCAAACTTTATTTGTATAAAAGGAAATGGACTGTTTGCAGTTTGAAAATTAAATAAATAATGTTTGCTTTGTCTTTGATATATAAAAACATATTTTCCCTTGATCCACAGCACACGTACATAGATATAAAAATACATTGAATTTGTAAATAAAAGACAATTGAGAATACACTCATTTATATATATTCATCCACGCAATATCAATCAATCAAGTTGCATATATACGTGGCCTCTCTAAGAGACTTCATACATACAAGAAATTACTCAATATGCATTGCGCTGCTTGAACGAAAGATACGCTCTGATGCGCAATACTATAGGAGAACACGTTTAGTAATTACTTCCACACTTCTTGTACTATGAGTTCTCGCATCAATGAACAAAATCAATATTACATTATATTATTTTCTCGAAGCCTTTAACTTCAGACAAATGAAAATAATTATCAGTTGTGCGCAAAAAAAAATCTAAATTTTATAACATTTCTTTTGTTATTTTGGTATTCATAACAATTTTAAAATATGATGATAACAGAATATTGTAATTCAGGATGGACGTAAAATTTGTAGAAATCTAGTTTTGAGATTGAATGGCTGATCGATTTTACAATGCTAAAACCGATGTTTCGTAACCTGTAGTTACAGAACAAAACGTAGTAAAAACAAAAGTTTTATTCCTTTTGGGAAATCAATATACATCTGATATAAATCTTATTGTTTTATGTGAAAATAATAATTTATAAAGCTAAACAATTATCTATGATTATATTTTGAAATAAATCATGAGATAAATTTATTATCGTTTATTAAAATGAAGCAACGCATAAAAGTTTCGTATATAAAAAATGTGTTTTTAAAAATATCGATACATTGAATAAACTTTTGAATATTTGCCACATGTATTTTTTCCCTTTGAGGAAGAAAATATAGGAATACATAAATAGTACAAAGTAACGCGCAACAAGCAGAGTTCCCTTTACAATCTATATATAACTCGATAGTGCGTAACTTCGCGCTTGGACAAGTCATCTAAATCAATCGCTCCATTAATGTAACGAAAACGAAACAAACAGCGCTTAGGCTTGTATATACCATTGAACAAAAATGGTCATCCCTCATTCAAAAAGAAAAGCAATGTAAAAGAAAAATAAAAGAACGCACATGTATAAAAGTGTTATCAAAGTAACTTATCTAATCTCATAAGAATCTTATCTCGAAGTTAGCTATACAGCTTTCTCTTTATATATGTGAGCAAAGGCGTAGCCGAGAAGAATCGACGATAGATTCCCGCGAATCTTAACTCGATAAGAAGAAAGGCAAGGTTCTATGTGCAACCGGATCGTATATATACATGTATATAAGACCTCGATCTATCCTTCTATACTCTTTTTTTCTGTTGCGTAGGGTGCGAATCTTGCACGGAAATCATCTATTCACTTCTCGTTCGAAAATGCAAGGGATAGAAAGAAAGAGAGAAAGGCTATCGGTAGACGCCATCTTTTAACTTCTTAGACACGATACTATCCCTCGGGCTTTATTTTCATATATCCGAGGAAGAGAGCGTTGACACTTTTCGATTGGCCCTTTTTTTTCGGTACTCTTTTTTTTTGCATATCTTCGTAACGTATTCAGTGTCTGTTTGTTTGTCTTTTTTTGGTTTGATATATCCATGAAAAGAGAGAAAAGCCGTAATGCAAATTTAATTTAACAAGCAGTAGCAGCAGCATTTTAGACGGAATGTGTAAAATTAAAAGGTTTTCACTGGGATATGTGTCTTGCAGAGTTTATGAAAGCTTGAAAAGACCTCCTGCACAATGTGTATTCTAGAAATTTGTAAAATGGACTGGAATACATAGTTTTAAAGGGGGGAAAATGTTTGGAAATTTAATGGTCGTTTGCATAAAATTTGAATTTCGAGAATATGCTAATTTTACATACGTTTTTCAAAATAAACATGAATGATATTTCATGTTAATTAATTTTAACATGTTAATAATGTTATTAAAGCTTTTATTCAATTTTTAAGAATAAACATTCTTATATTTTAATTTAATATTCAAATAATATATAAATAGAAAATAGTTGAAATTTTATTAAGCTAACTCGAGCGTTTACACAATTTCAATATCCTCTAAAAAAAAAATCGAATTAAATCTTCCATATAAGTCGAAAAATCAGTTACATCGGTAAAATTCCTATTTGATAGATGAACATGTTAGTGAACAGTTAAAACATATTAATTTTCACTGCGAGCGTTAAAATTCCGTTGTGAAATTCTGAAAGAGTTAGAAGGAGCTACTTGAGTCGCGTGGTACATATCGATTCTTCAAAGTAAGTTGCACGGTCCAATAAAAGGCCTTGCGACACATTTGTTGCATTCTGTACAATCAGCGCGTAAAAAGAGAAAAAGAAAAAACAAGATTCTTCCATATAGACCGTCTCACTTCGAGCAGACTTTCACAATGTATCGTCTTACATGCAACTTTAATTTCTACAGCCGGTAAAAGTCTTATCTATTATGTTGATCATTTTGGTAGTTTAATTAGATCTTCATTTAGAGTGAGTCTTATGAATGTTTTACATAAAATCTAGATCAAATATCACATGTCAAAATGAATTTTTCAATGCATCACTAAACTTGAAGAAAATAAAAGATTAATGCAATACATAATCAATCGACTAATTATCTTGATATATAAAATACTTGAGCATTAACATAATCCATTTTAAGAGTAAAACGAATTTTCGTAAGAGGGTGAACTATATATTGCACGTGGCAAAAAATAAAAAAAAATGTTTATCCCATCGGATTAAAGATTAAAAGCTCGTTCCCTTAACTGTCCAGCCGCGACGATCTCATTACTTAAGCGTTTGGATTAAAAGCAAATCGGAGACACAGAAGATGAGACGAGCTTGTCATGCGACGTTGTGTCGGGATCTGACGTATAAAGCTTTGTTCGAAATAATGAAAAATTAAGGTCGCAAGAGGCAAGGAGAGATAGAGACTAAGGTGTGTGTTTGTGCTTGCGTGTTTATGCTTGTAAGTGTGCGAGCTAAAGGAAATGCGATTACGTCCAAGGATTCTCATACTATGCTTTCTCTACTCCATGTCTATTTCTAGGGATACGGATGACAAACTAAAGGACGAAATCAGAGTTTTAGGGCATTACATCCGTTTGTGTTAGTTGGATATTGTGAATTTTATTTTATTAAGCAAAGATTGAAGATAAAAAATGAAGATATTATTTTATTATTTTTAAAAGACTACAGCATTTACATTAAAATCGTTTGCTTTAAAAATTCAATTTTATATAAGTCTTTTTTTATTACAACCACAAAAAGCTTGAATCTTTTAAAATTGAAATGTAAAATATTTGAAATAATGCTAATGTGATTATTATGAATAATTCAGCGAATTTTTTTTCATTCCTTCGCTTTTAAAGATTATAATTCCAGAACTATTATTCTTTAATATTATCGATAAGCAATAAATTATTTAATCAAAAATAAATCACATCAAAGTATAAAATTTATATAACCAATAAGTTACACATCGATTATATCACTAAAATATGACTATAAAACGGATTATTTGAGAATTTCGCTTGATGCTATATGTTGGAAATATAAAAACAAGTCCTTTAATCTGATTTCGCAATATTATATATGAAGGTACTTATAAATATTTAAGGGTTTCTTGTATATATATATATGAATGAGAGTTCTCGGTTCGTTGAATATCGAAATCTAAATATGGTTTGACACAAAACTATCCCTATATATGTATCATTTCAAGACAAAATACATCAAATTTATTTCAGAATAACTATTTAATCTTTGAGTTAAGATTATTAGATGTGTATTTTTTCTTTTAATAAAGTATAGAAAGTGACATTATTAATGTATTTTTCTATATTACTATTTACCCTTTTCTCTGTCAATCACCATTTCACCACAAATTCTCTTATTCTTTGACAAAATCCTATTTACTTTCTGAAAAAGCCTTCAAATCAACACGTTCCAAATTGAAAGTACACAACCAAGTCGTATGTGTATATATATATGATCCAAAACATCCCGCGATTTATATAAAGAGCATGGAAACGGAAAATCTGACGCAGGTGCTGTCTCTTTCTCAAACAGAAAAAATCGTATAGCTCTTTCAAAGTGACTCGAAAAATTCGAAAGCCTTATCGCAGACACGTCTCGTTTCAAAATAAAAAAAAAACGAAAGAATAGAAGAAAAAAAAATAAAGAACGAAAGCGACGAGTGCGATCCGATTGGAGACGGCGAGAAATTCGAGAAATTCGATCAATCCCAATGCCGCCAACACTACTACTTCCCCTCTCGTACCCGATGAATTTTTTCCCTTGCGTTGGTCCGGTTATTCCCAAACAAACACGAGATCCGATATCCTAAACCGAGAGAGACTCATCATCTGTCCTTTTCTTTCACTTTCGTTCAATAGTATGAAAAAAAAGAAAAAGAAGGAAAAAAAGTGTATTTGGTATCGTCGAACCTCTTTTTCTTTTCTCATACTTGCTCTCATTTCTTTTTTTTTCTTTTTCTATATTATTGCCCTAGGCGCACGGTTTTGCGAGTTTTCTTTTTTTTTTCTTCCTTTTTTAAGCCCTTCAGCAGTTTCTCCATTCTTTGGAATTTCTTTTCACAATATACTATACGTTTCTTATTTAAAATTTAGATCGTTGACGTGTGCAGATGCACATTGTGCGTTTCCCAAATTTTGTCAAGACAAAAGAAAGAAACGACTAGGACGAAGAAATGGAAAAGTTGGAAACAATGAATACAAACTATTGCAGTGATAAAGTTTCTCATTTTTTAAAATGAAAACTGCAAATTTTTAATTTGCCAAATTAATGGTACTTTGAGTTTTTTTTTCTATAAAATTAATGTTTATTTATTATTATCATAATACGATGCTATAAATATTCGATTTATCTCGGATAATTACAGAAGAAATTAATTGCTTTAGCTGCACACAATAGATTTATTACTTTATAGTTAATTTTGTTACAAGCTTTATTTTCAAAGGTAAATTATCTATTTTCCACTAACCATACTTTACTAATTAACAAAAATAAAAATGATGAAAAAAAATTTGTAAATTATTTACAACGTTATTAAATCATTTAAACCTTGTTAAATCATTTCTGCAATTTGCTACCCAAAGCAAACTTAATTACAACGCTTGAATCAACGAAAATCCCAAGGTCTCTGCTATGCTACCCCCTTCTTGGAAAATTAATTTTCCTATGGAAAAACATAATTCGTCCCTAAAGCAATAACTCTAAGGGCTTAAATTTAAAACAATGCTTTTACAGAACCTTAGAAAATTTGATTAATAAAAGAGGAGAAAAAAAAGAAGAAAAAAATGTACATAACCAAGTCGAGGCACTCTCTCTATCTATCTTTAAGGGGGTCTAAAAGGGTGGATTATGAAGTTGGTCGATGTTGCAAACAGTAGTTGTTGTAGTGGTCGCGTGTGTACCAAGTGTTTCGCGATCATACAGAGAGAGAGAGAGAGGGATAGAAAGAGCACTCGACCTCTGACGACCCTAATTAATTTGTTCGCAAGGACACTACGAAGAAAACTCGCTGCTACGAACGTTTAGCTTTTTTTATATAAGCACGATAACAGTATGCTTTTCCTTGGTAATAATAAATTTCCTTTTTTTTTTTTATTTGTATAAACTTTGCACAGATAAGTGTTTTAGCATGATAAACTTTGTTGATGATAACTAGGTTAAAAGTAGCGTCTATAGATGAAAGTTTTTTTTATAATTTTTTTATTCCTTAAATAACAGGAATTTATCTAGTAGTTGGCTTTGTTGCTCTAAATACATAAATGATTACATAAACATGAGCTTTTTTTTTATTATCTCTAAAGTTTCGTTAAAATAATGGATGATAAAAAGGGTCAGTGTGATGTTAAACATTTAACATTTTTTATTTTTATTTTAATTAAAATCAAGCGTTTAGCATTCTTTATTTAGTTAAAAAATTTTTTGTTGTAAACTTGAATACCAAGGAACTCTTTTCTTCATAAATTCCTGTATAAAAAGTTAGAAAAATACATGAAATAAAATTTTAACATCAACAGAATTTTTGTATCATCAAGCAAATGTAGATAAGTTTAATAATTTTTTACCGCTTGTTTATAATCCGGCAATTTATGCTTAATAACAAAGTTCGATTATTATTAATAAGCGCATAATCCCCAAGGGAGAGATTGGATCGAGCAAAGCATATTCTTATCGATCGTTTGAGCTTCTCTCTTTCTCTCTCGCACTCGCTTTAACTATAACTACTCCAACTTGTAAACTCCATGCTAGACTAGGGGGAGAGAAGAGAGAAGGAAAAGGATATATAAAGCTCGCCACTACTTAAGAGTAAGTATGCTTTAACGCGAGACCGCGAATTTCGTTGTTTAAGACGATAAACGAAAATTTATTGAAAAACTTTGTAGAATGCGAAAAAGCTAGATTGTTGTTTATATGAGAATAAGATTCTTTACTTTGTAGTGGGCTATGAAGAAAATTTGATCTTACGAGACAAGGAGGCTTCTTTATTGCAGAATGAGATAAATATACTCGACTAAATGAAAAATTCAACTGATAAAAAAATTATTTTTTATGAGAAATTCATTATTTTAAAGTTAAAGATTAATTGTGTTGTTATTAGCTTTCAATGAAAATAAATAATTTCATGCGTTTTTTATTTGGAATGTTTAATTTTTTCATGCTTCATTTGTTTCTGTTATAATTTATCTGTAGCTACAAAATATGTCTTTATGTTATACATTCAATGTATCAGTTTCAGAATTTCTTCTTTTAAAATTCCGAAGACTCTTTGTCTTTGCACATCAAACGTATATTCATGCAAAATTTCCATACTCTTGGAAGTTTCGAATTTCTTGAAAAATACATACATATTTTTATATTTTGACATAAAGAAAAGAAAGAAATAAAGATAATAAGAAGAGATTTGAAAAAAAGCTCAGGTCCTATAGTAAATCCCTGAAATAGACTACGTTTTATCAGAATCTTTCTTTTGGAGTCTCAGATATATTTTCTGCAAAACAGCTCTGAACGCGACAATAAAACGTATTTAGGAAATCGTCACTGAACTTTTCATTTTTTTTTCTAAAATGTGTATTCGTATAAATTTAGATATATACATACTTTGTGTATGTGTGTATGTGTATATACATATATCATATTTTTCATATTTTACCTTTGTCTTCGAGTATTGCACACGACAAAAATGCGACGTTAAATTTATTCGAGCGCGATGCCGCGCGCTCGTCTCTGTGGGAACGTGAAAGTAAATACTGGAAAAGCAGGCTAGTGTAAAATGTTTTTCGGTTTACTCGGCATACGTTTATACCGGTTCTTTTTTTTTATTTTTGGAGTAACAATTACTAATTAGAGCAGAAATTTTTTATAATTTACACTAAATTATTTAAAATTGCCATTTGAAGTTAACATTTAAAAAGGTATTTAAATAACAAAAATAATGCTGATTTAAAATTTAATATATACGAAAATTAAAATATGTAACATTGAAAGTGACGTTCTTAACCTTTTAATCTGATTTTAAATTTATTATGTAAATTACATGAATTTAAGCGAAGGAAAATTCTATCCAAAAGTGTCAAGTGCTGTTAATGTCAATATTACAATTTCATTAATCTGTCAAATTTATGTCATATCTTTTAGAGAACACATAAAAGATGAAATACGAATACTTTATCAGAAATATATATTTTATCATTGGAAATAATATATGACTGAATTTTAAAGTACGATATTTTAAATTTTATGATGATCGACTTATTGGATATTTTTCTGTATTTAAAATTTAATCTACCGTATTTAAAATAAATAAAACAAAAATAAACTTTCAATACATTTAATTTTGATGAACGAAATATTTGAAATGAGTTTCAACAATTATTTGAAGTAAATTTTTGCAAAGCTACAAATTGGAAACTATTGAATTAAACTATGCAAACAGCAATCGAATCTATCAATGAGAATAACTTTAAGCAATAACTTGTAATTTGTATAAGAAACTAAGAGCTGTCGTAAAGTGAACTTATCCATCTAAAAAACTACAAATTCCAAAGCCGCCCGCACAATAATAATTCTTGTCCCTCTCTCTTTGTATAAGATTCAACTATCGTCGTTTTTACCTTCTCTTTTAGAGTCTCATGGCTCGTCTTTGAAAAACCAGTTTCAGTTCTCTTAGAGCTTGAAACACAAAAGTGTAGTATAATAATGGAGGTCAAGGGACGATGGTAGAAGAGAAGAAGAAGAGAAGAACACATATATAAGAAGAGAAGAGGACAGGACAGTTTAAAAGGCTAATGTACTCACCTTCTTAAGATGTCCCCGGCTTGTTCCCAGGAAGACGACGGTATAGTCGCTCGTTGAAGTTGCAGCAACAGCCGTCAGTAAAGTTTTGTCGAAGGTTAAGACTGGCACTGCGGTCATTGGTTCACGACCACCTAATGGCGTGTTCACATCCAAGCCGCAAAAGTCTTCTCCTATCGTTTGTAGTTTCTGTAATGACAAAATAGACATTATATTTAATTAAAAACTTTAAACATTCAGGAATTATTATATACATTAAAAGACACATTGTCTTATTTGCAAATTCTAGATTAATATTTTATACGTGAGTCATGATAGAAATTTAAACCAAGTTTTAGATAAATATTAACTATAATTTAGTTAGAAACTGCTTATTTTTAAAATTTATTTTAGGAAAAAGTGCTGGAAGTATTCAACCACAATACTTTGAGAATATTTATTTGATTATGTTAGTCTAATGATAGTTGAAATTGCATCAAGTTTAATGCAAATCATAAGTGAATTTTG
Organism: Anastatus disparis; assembly: GCA_017163975.1. Lineage (NCBI taxonomy): Eukaryota > Metazoa > Arthropoda > Insecta > Hymenoptera > Eupelmidae > Anastatus > Anastatus disparis. The sequence goes on from JAFFSR010000226.1 coordinate 9,526,481, forward strand.
AATAAGTTTTCGAGAATATTTTCTTGAATATTCTTTTAAAATACTTTTTCAAATTTACTTTATCTATGTTATTTCCTTTTTCCTTTATATTTTTTCCAAAAATTCAAAATAAAGAGAAAAAATATGAAGCGAATAGAAAATAACATGAATATAGTTAATTCGAAAAAATATTCAAGAATACTTGTTCGAATACTCAAAAATGTTCGAAAAAGTATTCTCAAATCCTTTTTTTGAATACCTTTTCAAAATTTGCACACGAGTTAGTTTTTTAAATTAAAATTTATCGAATTCAATTTATGATAATAAACAGATCAAGTAAAAAACGAATTCAAAAAGTCATCGGATTTTATTCCATTGTTCCCTTTTATAATGTTTAATGTACTTTAATCTTTTATTAGACCGTTGCAGCACTTTTTTGCAATTCAGACACTTTAGCTCTGTACTCGGAGTAAATTACAAGCTTCTATAACTACTTAACCTTAAAATATAGCAGTCAGCATAAGTGTCGTGCTGGGACTTTGTATCGTTCAATATAATAAGGTACCAAGCCAGCACAATGTAATCAAGAAATGTACGCATACATGTATCTATTTATATATTTTTATACTTAATAGTATATGTTATAATAGACTAGTTATTTTATTGGTAATGGTGCTGGCGCAATTTGGGCTATTCAAATAGTTTTTAATATATATATTTTATATCGAAAATGTAATGAAAGAAATTTTTGAGTTTAACTTATCATTATGCATGTGACTTTCATGCAGATTTTCAGCATCTGTGTGTGAAAGACTTGTTAAATAGCGTTATAAAATATTTTTAATGAATAAATCTAATAGCTAATTCACATTAAGCTAACCAGGCAAGCTGGTTGATTTTTCATCAGAGATAACGGACAATTAAATTTTGCAAATTCTTTTTAACGTTTGCAGTTAATACTTAACTTCTTCGCTAATTGAATGTTGAACTTGATATTGAATGCAGTAAAGTACAAATTGATTGTACTCTCTTGAAAACCTGCTCAGATTTTTACTACTCTATAAATATCTTCGAAATAGTTGCTACAAGAAGAGTAGTTAATGTAATCTGATCATTATCACGAAGACTATAACGTCATTAAATCTTAAGCATTTTTATAAAACCTTAAAGACGATTTTCATTATTAAAATCGCAAAATACAATTAGCAATCAGGATTAAACATTTGTTACAGCTTGGATTAGCTAGGCTTTAAGTATGCCAAACTGAACATTAAAATCAGCGTTACCAGCAAGTGATAAATTTAGCGAAATTAAAAAAATAATTGATCTTTTTTTATCACCCTAAGGCGTATGAACGTTCAATTCCTCATTAAAATTTTATCAACTTCTCTCCACTAAATACACGTCGTTTTACTTGCAATAATCCTCTCTCGATAATTTATGCAAAAATAATAATCGTCAAAAGAAAAGGATAAGCTGTTGGAGAAGAAAAAATAAATGAAAAAAAAGAGAAAAAATGAGAATATCCTAAAATCCCTACAAAGAAGTCCGCATTAACTGTAGAAAATTCATTTCCCTCTTTTCTTGCACGAACATTTGAATTCCAAAGTCTATATCTTCAAGTCCAAGTACTTCGGAAGGGGCGATCGACGCTCGAAGAGAGAGCTTTTCACGAAAGGAAAAGAAAAAGAAGAAAGAAAAAAGCAAAAAAAACGAGAAGAGAGCGAGCGAGTGAGTGAATGAGTAAAATCTCTCTCAGTAGAGTTTCATCGGAGAGTACAGCTCTCTTTCTGTGAGTCTTTAAGAAAAGAGGCAAAAAGAGGCGGTAATCCGAGATTTCAAGGAGGTTACTAACACACCCACACGTTAAGTCCCGTTCATGCGTTCACCACATTCAAATCGCATCTCTTACGCGCGCGGACACAAAAGAAAAAGCGAGTGAGACAGTCTTATACATATTTTTTTTCTTATTTTATTTTCTCTTTTTTTTTTATTATGCAGTCGCCACCTTTATTTTCATCTTAAGGACGCCTTTTCAATGTCTCAGAATAAATTTTCGAAACATTGTTGTTATTTTTTATCACAACTATATATGTGTATAATATAAAAGAGGAAGAGGGTGGGAGTGAAAATAATGTGTTTTATTTGTAGTAAGGATGGAAAATCCATAAATCACTTTTCAATTTCGCCGAGAGAGTCGCGCTTATTTAATGGATATTAAAGTTCGGATAAATATAATGGAGGGGTGGGTTAAGATTTATCTCACGATTTAAAATTAATTTTCACGCTTATATACACTGGAAGAGAGAAAGAGATGGAGAGAAAAGGCAACTGCTTAATTTACATTAAGACTGAGTAAATAATTGGGATACGCTGTGAAAAATGAATAAATATTACGTGATTTTAGAAATATTTTTAGCATGATCTGGAAATTCAATTATTTTTATCATAATGTCGAATAAGCGCCTCTCGCATATTTCATTTTATTATTGTTGTTATTATTTTAGTTTCTTTTATTTTTTTTCACAATATCTTTTTAACACTTCAACCACCAACGCACGTTATTATACACCAAGGTAAATGGCATCACTATAATTAATTCCATCGCTCTTGGCTGTATTATGTATGTACTTTTACCAGAAGATGCATTAATCCATACGATATATCCGGAGCACACACACACACATACACAACGTCGTAATTCATATTTTCACGTGCTTCTTCTCGCGTAACTTAAATCCCTTCAGGAAGAATCTACATATTTTGCTCTTTGTTTTCGATTCACTTAAAATTCATTTATTTATTACATGTTGCATACATAACAATGTAACATGAAAATAAAAATTTTGAAATTCAACATAATCCGATTTAGTTTATTTTAAAAAATTACAATTTTACTTTTATAAATATATTATATTTTTACAACTTTAATTAAAAAAATTTTAATATAGAATTAAAATTACATCAAAACTCTTCTTTAATAATAAAATTATTCATTTCGAATTTTAATTTAATTTAAAACCTTCGTTGTAATTTGTTAAAACAAAAAAATTATCAATTAAATTTAAACAAAAAAATTTTTCTATCCCTACAGTATATGAAACGCAGACAAGCAGAAAGGAAAAAAAAGTTTAAAAAAAAACCAGTAGGAGGAGACATATATGTCCAAGTTTATAGCACATGCCCAGTATAGCTGCATAAATTTTTAAGTTCACGGAGATGCAACTATGCGTTATGTATATGGGTATATGTATATAGAGGGAGAGTCAGTTGGAATTTTGTAGTAAGTAAGGATCAGCAACTGGCGCATTTGTTAAATGCACACGAAGAAGTAAGGGGGTATTATAATACACGAAAACTAAAGGGAAAAGGCTATCCGCTGCTATGCTCAGCCGCACCAAGAAAAGCGTAAAAAGAAACAAGGAAGGAAGGAAGGAAGAAGAAGGTAAGCGTTGCCAAGAGAGGGACGAATGAAATGCAAGTAAGGGAAGAGGCCGGAAGAAGAAGAGTAAAGGAATAGAGTAGAAGAGAAGGGCTTGCACACACATATATACATAGGAGTCGACTCTATTTACATTCCTATGTGAGTATACAACGTTATGTATATTCTTACTCTCTCTCTCTCTCTCTCCTCCCTCTTACTTTTCTTTCTGACGAACAATTATTTGCATTCCTCAACGCGTAGTAGTAGCTATTCTAAAACATTATATGTATGAATATAATGCCCAGGGGGAGGGAGGGAGGGAGAGGACCAATTATTATGGAAAAAGTATATAATCAAAAGATATACAGGGAGAAAACAGCCTCAAGGATAAAAGAAGGGAAGTATATGTAACAGACACGTGACGCTGTGTTGAGTTGTTATATATAATGTTCAGTTGAAACGACATGTGTTATAAGGAAAAGACGAAATGGAGAAAGAAGAAGAAGTCGATCGGGGGGAAAAAGGTATAGTAATGTAGTATTGAATAGGGGCTTGTCGAAAAAGATGATACGAAGTTAGATTTCTGTGGCTGCGAGATTTCCGGCTTGAACATCATTTTTTTTTTCTACTTGTTTGTTCCTTTTTCATATCTTTATTTGGAATTTTTATCAATGAAATTTAAATAATTTATTATGCCATTTTTATATATTTTTGAAAATATTACTAGAAATTGTTATTTTTATGCAAATTATAAATGTACGTAGATGAAAAAAATAGTAAAAACTATGAAACAACAAACGCTATCTTTTCTCCACTCTTCTCATTTTTTGTCTCTGCAAAGTTAAAAAGCATAACAAAAAATTCCAGAGCCGCGAAAAATTTTACCATCCTGACTTCTTGTCTTGCTATTTACGTATAAACATCGCATTTTCAGAACTCCTATTTTTATATCTCCTCCTTCTTCGTTTTCTCGCTACGTAGCGCACATCTTTTTCCATTCCTAAGATTGGGTGAAAAAAAAGAAGAATAAGAAAAAAATAAAGTGAAGTACCATTTGCATTTGTAGGTGCAGGGATTATATATGCACGTACGCGGCTGGATTTTAATTGGCGCTTGGAAGACAGTGGGCTTCTTTTTTTTTCATTTACGAAATGCCTGCTTTTAAATTTCAAGCAAGAGGCGAGTGGAAATTATTTATTCAAGGTTCCCAAGAACTTTTTTCATTTGAGTAGACGCTTTGCAAGTCGTAGACGAAATTCATATAAATAAAAATAAAAGTTTTCAAATAAAAAGTTATTGTATGTAAACGTAGGTCTATTTCACTAATACCAGTTGTTACTTTCGATTATATTGAACATAAATTATTTAAAAGAAAAAAATAGAAAAGTTTGTCCAAAATTCATTTATATTATTTATTAGATAATATACGAATGATGAGCTTACTAATTTAACGAATGGTTGGATTTAGAAACTTGGAGGAAAATAAACAAGCAAATAATTTAGTTGTTTTATTTGACAGTCTTTAGGCGAACTATATGATACGATTTATATCAAACAAAACATGTATGCTCACAGTCTGGGGCATAGTTTTTATTTCCTTTTAAATCAAACCGCATGTCGTCTTTTTTTTGTACATTTTGCGATCGACACGAGCGTTATTTCTTATTTGTCTCTGTGCATCGACGCGCCATTTATTGAGTTTCCGTGTCAGTGTACAAACGTTGAAAAGGGGGGAAAAGGTGGAGAGCCGGGTCGATGATAGTGGGGCTAAAAGGGATTGTTTCAACCGATAACGATACAAGCTCACTTTCTGTTGCCACTAGTCAATATGTGATTAATACACGCCAGGATCAAAGGCCGGAAGTTATGTGTGTGTATTTGTGTATGTGTATGTGTGCAAGAGAGAGAAAGACCGAGTTGTAGTAGGTTATAGAAACGAGAAGGCATAACTAACACGACTAATTATCGAATGCCAATCCACTAACCTTCTGTTAGAACACTCACATGTAAACGGATCAACGAAACGCTTGTCAATTTAAGCTATATATTTACCCCTCTACCTTTATGTTGAATTACATGAGTGTATGTTCAGAAGCTATTTTAGTATAAATGTAATTAGTTTATATTGATTGACGGGATTTGAATTTTTTATTTTGAAGATTTTAGCCTGATTGCTAGTTTGCTGATACATATGTATTGTAACTTGGCTTCTGGATGTGCAATGTGTTTTGATCCTCATCTCAGTCAATATTTCATTGTTAGTTGGCGGTGGAATCGATATATTGAGAATGAGATGTTTTTACAAATTTTTTTGTTCACTGATGGATACATCGAATTTTTGAAAACTTTTTAATTGTTAGTGATCTGTTCAATTGTGAATTGGACTGTTGTTTCTGTTGAATATGAAAATGGACTTTATTCACTTTTTGGATGACTTTCAGTTATAAATATATTCATTTTTATATACCATCTCAAGCTATTATTCCAAAGGACACTATACTATGGGTGAGAGAATGATACATTAACATTATAGTTTAAATTTGCTTTAGCTTGAAAAGTTTAGAGAAAATAAATATTTTGTCCTCTTGCCAAACATGGATTAAATATTTGTACATTCATGATATCCAGAACACTATCTTTATAGTTGCCAAAAGTCATGTATAGAGTTTTAAGATTTCGCGACTGTCCATTTAGCGTGAAGTAATTATATACTACCTTTTTTATAGTATCATCTGCATATACCACCATAGCGTTTTTAAGCAAAATACATAGCTCGTCTTTTAGAATAAAAAACAATGATCTTAATATTGCTTCTTGTGAGACTTCTATTGTTATATCACAATATTCACTTATAGTATTTTCTTATTTCTACTCTCTGTTGCCCATCTGTGAAATAGCTAATCATCAATTTAAGAGTTTTTTCTCTTATTCCATATCTATGTAATTTATCTAATAAAATTGTATTATCAACTGTATCAAAAACCTTTGCCAAGTTCAGGAATGTTACAATTATTAACTTGCCTTATCTAATTTATTAAATATAATACTCATTTATGATTACAGATTTATAATTTTATATTAATTTAAAAATTTGATCTTCATTTTCCATAACCTTGAATTCATAAAATAACATAAGCAATGAAAAAATAGAAAAACTACTTTCTCGGTTCTGATAACAAATCATAATTGAAAATTTCGAATTCTTATCTAAAAAGGATCCAAAATCACTTGATAAACCCAAAGGAAGAGAGAGAGAGAGAGAAAAAAAAGCTCCATAATGTTAAAAGAGGCCATAGGTATACTTCTCCATACAAGCTAGCTCTCCATCGACTTAATTTCAAACTTTTCATTCGCAAAAGTTCCGGCTTCCTTCCATTTTCCTCTTTTCTTGAAAATTTTCTTTGGGGCGCGATTTTTTTTTCTTTCTCTTTTCCTTAAGCCACTTTGAAGGCTTCCTTCTCCTATCTCCTAGAGTTTGAAATTTGAATTTGTTGAATATCGAGATACTTAAAGACGATGATGCGTCTATCGTGTCTTGGCATAATTATTCTGTCGATGCATCACAATCTTCTTTACTTTTACTGTAATGAATTCCGTCAAGACATCGAACCTTAAGAGATAGATTTTAGGTATATAAGTTATATACACTTTTCATTAAAGTATAGAGGCGCGAAAGAGGAAGGATGGAAAAACGTCCTTGTCGTTTGCTAAAATGCTGAGCACGCGTATTGTTTTATACAAACAATGGAAGAAGAATGTTTCTTTTTCATTTTTTTTCTTTCTTTTTTTCTTGTATTAATACTAGTGAAGGAAAAATTCTTGAGATTTTTGTGTTGCTCTTTTGTCTTCTTCTTTCATCTTTTTTGGCTATAAGTTGTTGGTTTTCTTAATGTTACTCCAATGTTTTAGACGAATGAAGAAGCTTACGTAGAGAGAGAAAGAAATAAAGAAAGAGAGAGAGTCAAGTTGATCATTGTTGGAAGGTTTATTCAGGTTTAACAAACGGGCAAACAATCGAATTTCCATATGCTAAGGGTATGTACATTCAGAAATGAACAATGAAATCCCTTATTATTTCCTCTTTGCAAATAAAAGTGTTATATACAGTAAATTTTTTTTATTTTTCGTAAATAGCGCATATATGCCAGTTCATACCGGCTTTAACTATGATAAAAGTATAGTTGTATACACACAATTACGTACTTGCTACTGAATCATGATCAGCTTTCATCTTTAAAATTCAAACCTCCACGTATATTATCCTGCTCTTGAAACTTAACACATCAAAGAAAAAGTAGCAACTCTGCGCATCACTTAAGTTAAGCAAATAACATATAGTATAAAGGAGTAAAGAAAAAAAAATAAACAGAAAGGCAGGATGAAGCAGAGAGAAGGGTCGACTCGATTTATTTGGTGCAGGTAAACGTTGCTGCTGCACATGAGCATTCAATTAAAAAAAGCTCAAACAAAGTCTAGGGTAAAGAAGCAAATTCTCATCCTACCTGCTCTGACTGGCTGTCATGCAAAATTTCGGCCAAGTATATACGTATACATACACATGAGGCGGTCACGAGACGAACGAGGAAAAGAACAATGAGCGCACGAAGTCGCGTTTACTCAAACGACCTGTTTTGCATTCAGCAAGAAAAGGGTTGTATGACGACACATGCATGTATGTATATATATGGTCCTTGTGTTGATGCAGACGACGACAACGACGACGAGAACGACGAAAAGGTATATACTATATAGTTGTCGTTTCTATATATAAAAGCATTCTGTAGACCTCATACCCCGATATCAAACGAATGGGCAGCGCGTGAGTCGCATGATGCGTTTCATACTATAATGTTGAAGAAAATAACGGGCCGCCAGATATTTCAGGTAGCATAACACGTGCTGAAAATTTCATCGCTCTGACACCGAGTTTTATCCTGCTCGATTTTTTTTATCATACATATATACATATAAATGGAGAAAAAGGGAGGACGAGCATATATATGTATGTGTGTATATGTGTGTCGATTAATTTTTGCGATTTTCAATTTATTTCCAACGTGAGATTTAAAACTAAAAATATGTGCTGAGTTGAGAGAGAAAAGCGTTTAAATTAAATTTCGCGTTCGATTAAAAAAGAGCGGATGATGATGTACATTGACGAAATATAATATTGAAAAATGAACATTGATAAAATCGCTTTGATTTTTATCGAATTTATGTACCAAGAGTATGTGGAACTAGAAAATGTAGAAATATTGGAGTTACTCAAATGTTTGAATATTGATTTTTAATTTTATCCGTCCACATATATTCCTGATATTAATATTCAAAAAACTGATGCATCGTTTTACAAGTATAGACATTTTTAATATTAAAATTCACTTTTCTTTCAGAAACTTGGCAATGCAATTGCAATTGGAAAAATCGTACAATGAAAAATTAAAAGCTTGGTTCAATTGCAAACCAATCAAAGATTTGAAATTACCAATTCGATTATCCTATATGAAAACAAGAACAGGTTGGAAGCCTCTAAATGTTTTGATTGGCTGAGTTCTACATTCGATGTAAGCGTTTGATTGGTTTGTGTGGTATTAAGCTCGAAAATTTGTAACACATGAGTTACACATTTTTAAATTTTAATGCAAGCAAATTTTAATGCAAAAAATACTTCTCTTTTAAAAAACCAAATATAAGTCAAACAGAATTATTATCGGCGCTAAATCCCAGTTCCATTAGTTTAATCAATATCCGAAAAAAATGTAAATACTCACTCGTGATCGAAATTTCTATCGACTAATTACACTTTTTTCAAAAAAATTTTGTGTATGTACTTTAACGCTCCAACTAAATTACTATAATCGTCGCGTCTCGTTCGGCGCGGCAAAGCAAAAGCTTAATTTAAATATTAGAATGGCCAATTCAAAATTCAATGAAGTTGCTGCGCGGTAGACTACTACTTTTCACGAAAGGCAAAAAAAAGAAGAAAAAAAAATAAACAACTTTGGTGGCAAGAAATTGGAACAGCAGCAACAGCGGCAGGAGCGTCTAATTAATTAGCGGAATGATTAGTCCATGCGCTTGGTATTTACAGAAAAGTCGAGTTTCCAACTGCGCTACTACTGCTATTTCATTTCCATTCGAGAGCTGCATGTCAAAGATGCGACGATTTTAATGAGCATTGAAAAGATAGAGGGAAAGAGAAAGAGAGTTGTAAACTTGTATGAAGAAAATCCGTGTGAGAACTCGTGACCTCGTATAGATGACTTTTACATGCCGAAACGGATGTTTAAATTAAGGTAGTTTTTTTTTTCATTCTAGTCCCGGAAATTTGCTTTCGCGAGGAAGAAGAAGATATACATACCTACATTTTTCTTTGTTTCGGTATATTATTTTTCTCTTTCTCTCTCATATGTATATAAATTTTTCTTAGAGTGTTGTCTCTTCGTTTTTTGTAATTAGAGGGTCGTAGCCGTCGTCGTTGCGACGTTGAGCAAATGTATATCTACATATGCATGCGGGTGGGTAATGTTTTTGCCCTCGTTCACTACGCTTTATTTCAGATAGAAAATTAAAGAAAGAAAGAGAATAAAGAGAGCAGGAATAATTTTGATGATACGGTAATGACGTATAATGAAGGTTTGGAGACTTTTATTGAATGGAAAGCGGATGTTAGGAACACGAGGGCGTGTATTATGATTATCCGATTATTGAGAGCTATGCGGTACGAGCGAAAATGTGATTACTATTATCTTTTTTCATATTAAAAAAATTTGATGATTATATATATCATCTATTGATGTATTAAAATAAATATAAGATAATCTACTTAATTAATAATAAAACCCTGTGAAATTAGATTGAAATTAATTTAATTGTCATTCCTTTTGAAAAACAACAAGTAATTTCAATTATTATATTGAAATGATTTTAAAAGCGACATATTTTTAATTGATTAATTTTTAGCTGCGTTAAGTGGTAATATAATTATAATTTTAATGAAACGCGAGTATTTTAGCTAAGTAATTTAATTAAAATTCGTATATATATATAGATAAGCTTGTGGTTTCTTTATGTCACGGTAATTATTCAATTTCATTGTCTATATTAAAAGGTAGGTAAGTGCATTTTCGTGTCCTAGAACATTTCAATTTTATTGAATTTCGAGATTATATTTTCAAGCAAATACATACGTCTTCTTATTAAAAATAAATATAAATGTTATTTTATTAAATACATAGTTTATTTTCAGTTTTGGTTTTTATAATTGTATTTCAAAAGAAAGCACTTTCAATCGATCAATACCTCGATTTCCAACGTTATCACAAACAATAGGAATATTGCAAATTAACAGTACATCAATTCTTTAAAATACTTATAATTTTTAAGACTACCTCGTTCCAATTATGTTGAGTGTCAATCATCATATTCTTTGTAAATATCAATATGTCTTAAGTAATTCGAAAAATGACTGTATAAATATAAAAAACCGACTTTTTTACGACACTCAATTTGCATTAAGAACAAATGAGCAATACAAAAAGAAACAGACGTCTCATCTACATTTTCACCTCAGACATTGAATCTGCCAAATTAACGGTATATACCATCAAAGCGACGCGCTTTCATATGGAGGTCAGGATTAAACAAGTACAGTGTACGAAAGAACTATATATGTACATCCTTTTCTTCCGCTTCACCAGAAACGGTGGTTCGTTAAGGCTTTTGCACATATTTACGTGGATTCCATTGCGTGCGAAACATACTCAAGCACTTAACTCTTGAGGTTGCAAAAGTAAAAAAAAAAGTAAAGGAAACGTATGCATATATATACGTATGAAAGAAAGGAATAAAAAATGAGCGAGGACTAGCGCAAAGAGTCGTTAGTACTTTTTTTTCGAGATGCGCTCTACGTTCGTTCGTCACGTGTAATTCTACGTAAGATTATGCGCAAAAACAAGAAGACAAAGATAAAAGAGAAGAAAAAAAATATATCCAAAGCCTTAAAGGGACATACCGAGTTATAATAAAAAAGAAGAACGTATTTTTCTTTCTTTATTTCTTTAAAGCAAGAGAAAAGTGTTAAATTTTAAATAGCTAGAATTTTCTTCTTCTTCTTCTACTACTTGAACTTTGCATGGGTGATCATTGAGACACTGGCAATGCTATTTACTAGCTTCTTCTTTTTTTTTACACTATAGCTTCGTGTGTATGCAGTAGAGTATTGAAGAGCCTCAGGGAGAAAAGTTCAAGTGCAAAAGTCTCTGACTTAATGTACATTGTATATAAGCTAAAGTTAAAGCTATGCGAAGTGTGTATATGTATATACTTGAAAATATATCTTTATGGTCCTAGAAAAATGTTGTAATAGAAAACAATGGTTATGTTTTTAAAAAACTAAATAAACCTTCGTTTTTTTTATTTTTTATAAAATTTGAAGTTATTTTTGGTTAGTAACGTGATGCTTAATTATTTATACATATAAAATCATGAAATTAAAATAAACTTTAAATATCGTTTTTAGTTAAAATAGAAAACGTAATAATTTAATGAGATGCGCAGACACGTAAAATTAAGCTTTTCAGTAACAACATGTTTAAAGTTTAATGTTTTCATGTAAATTTCATGTAAACTCACTGTAAGTTTTACAAAAAAAAAGTATACGTATATACGCTTGAAACATTTACAATTTATACGAAAACAAGCAAATAAGCATGTAGAAAATATTGTACAATATTTCAAAAAAATTTTATCAAACATCGAAAAAAAATGTTATTTAGTTAGAAAATTTTTTTAAAAACAATTTTCAAAATTTTTCCACACAACCGTTGCGTGAAAATTTCTAGCGATCATATTTGCGTGTTAAGTAGTACGCGCGCATCAGTTTAAAGTTTACCAAAAAAAAGGAAACAGAAAAGAAGTAAAAAAAGAAGTAGTACGCCTTTCGCTTAAATTTTTCAGTATGCGCCTGACTTCAAAAGATACTTGGCGATCGAAATAAAGAAGAAAAAAAAGCTTAGCTTGGGTGTTTGGCCTTTCTTTCTGGTTACCATAACCACACCCACAACCTTTTGCATTCTTAACAAGGACACTTTCGAAAATGCATGACTTTCCATATAGCCAAGTTAGCCTATATATTCGAATGCGCAAGCTTTTAAAAGAAAAAAATAAAACCGATCTATAAGTTGGCCTGTACTCGTAGAATTCATTATTCAGTGTGTTATTGTTGCTACGCTTGTCTTTTTAAAATTGTATGATAGTTTTGATTTTTGCTTGGATTATAAGAAGCCAGTGCGTTTTGTATTATTTTATTTTAGATCGTAAATGTGCGGTTGGTTTTAAAATACGTACAAATTAGTTTTGACTGTTGTGCTGCCAGTATTTTCGTATATAAATTTTAGTATTTTATTTCTTTAGATCGTAAATGTCAATGTTTTGAAAAAAAATAAACGCAAATGAATATTTCGTATGTACCTACCGAGATTATGAATTGATAAAATTTTAAAAGCTTGAATATTTAATACCGAAATAATTTAACTTAATAATTAACATGGATGTTAATTATTAACTCAATTTATTATCATTAATTTCAATTCGTACGTTCTCAGCATCGAATCATCTTTCATTAAACTTCGTAATAAAAAGTTGATATTAACGTTCATTGATTTTAAGCTTTCTTATATTTCATGACCCAGTTTGTACGTGTTTGCTTAAAATAAGCCTGCACGTTTAAAAATTAATTAAATTAACTTTTTATGTATAAATTGTTAGCAAACTGTTTTAAAGCAATATTTTTATATGAGTAAATATCTCTATTGTGCGAGATTCAAATTTCAATTTCAAAGAATAAAACGTGGAACGTACACTATTCACTTTTGAAACTTGTCAAGCTAGTGTCATCAGCAGTGTTCCACTTTTATGTCTGCAAAATTGCACTATATATATATATATATATAGATATTTTTTTTCACCCACTTGTGTATATCTGTTTGAGAAACCTCGGCAAACCGACTGACCAATAGCGCCCTTGCGATAGTAAATATACTTTTTTAAAAAATGTAGTAAAGAGAAGAGGAAGAGAGTAACGCAGAAATATCACCAATTTTCAGTACGTTACAAGCACTCGAAAAAAACTTTTTCTCACACGTGTCGCCAACAAATTGAACAGAAATTAGAACTTTTCTATATATAAATCCCTTTTATATAAAAGAATTTCCTTTCGTCGATATATAGATATATATAAAAAGCCAAAACTGGTTGTGATCGATTTTTCTCGCAATACAGTTAGCACTCGAAGCGCGAAATAACTGGATGAAAAGAGGATGTGAAGAAAGCGTGCAAAGAGAATACAGTTCGAAATGAGAAAAAAGAGAAAGAGTATACGAGGGTCGAAAATAAAGAACACCAGAAATAAGACGTTATTGCTCATTGGCTATTTTTTATTTGTCAGCACGTAGCTTATATATATTGTTGAAGTATTTAGGTGAGCTTTATTATTTATTATTACAATTCTTTGTCTGCATTTACAAAACTACATTGTATAATGAATAATCACAATTGAATTGCGTGAAGCATGCTTCTCGTTCGTATATTTTTTTTTTTTTGTTTTTTTGTTTTTTTTATCTTTAATGCATAATGGAAATACACGTCATTTAAAATGTAATTGTATTTTATAATGAACGATATAAATTATGCACATTAATCATAACAAGACTTTTTAAGGAAATATTCAATTTCACATTATATTCATTATAATAAATTATAATGAAAACTTAAATAAATTATTAAAATCAATGATAAACGATTACCAATTGTAATATTTCATCGGGCACATATATTAAAATGAAAATAAAGAAAAAAATTATTTAAACATTGTATAAACTCTTAACTTTCAATTGTGCATCTCATTATTTTTTAGAGTTTCATTTCCCTATTTCTATGGGTATACACGTTTATCTCATTCTTTATTTTCACCTCTTCTTTCTCTCTTGAGAGAAGCGACAACATGAAAAGGTACAAATCGTCGTAGTCGTCGTTGCTGCTGCTACGCGCATTCGTTTGAAAAAAAGGACACAAGGAGCTTTAAGTTCAATGCAATGTTGAGTCAAAAGAGAAGAAAGCAAATGTGGAAAACGAACTCGCTCCGTGCACAAAACGAAAGGAAAGGACGAAACTGCCTGCTGCTGCTTGCTAAAAAGAAAAGAAAAAAAAAAAAAATAAACGAAGAAGAAGTACGATCCGATCGCACAGGAAAAGTAAGCGAAAGAGAAAGAAAGAGAGAGAAGTGGACGCTTGGAGCACTTGGACGTAATTAACTAATTACGCTTCCGGCCATTGAATGACGAGTAGTAGAGTACTGTATATATGTATATATGTATATATGTATGTATACTTGTTCAGGAAAAACTCAGGCAGCCTGAAGGGTAAAAAGGAGGAGGGAGGAAAATAGAGAAATAGTCGACGTCGTTCGCGCTGCGGTTAATTTCAAGCTTCGCCTCGTTTTCCAGCGTACAAGGCTTGCTTTTATATACATGAATGAAAACGACGAAGGGACGAATGAAAAAGAGAAAAGGGAATACGTATATATGTACTGCTGTTAGGAGAAGGGAGTTTTTGGTTATACGCTTGGAGGCCTGAAAAATGAAGAGCAATGTGTGTACGGAGCATGAACTTGTATATGGATTGTTCCAAGCGGAGTTTAAAAACCATTGTATAATTTTCAAAATTACTTAAAAATTCAATTCTTTTTTTTTCATAAGTAACAAAAATTTATTACAACTTTTCGAGAAACAATTTCAATACTGCTTCTATTGTTCGAAATTCAACAAATGTTTTTAATTTTCGTTTACGAATATTTTCAAAATTTCAGTATGATCGATTGCCGCTATTTTTCATTTTTAAGTAAATTGAACGCGAACACAAGGAAAAATAATACTATAAAGTGTTTCCACGATGAATATTTGCATACAAAGAGAATATTCCATTACAATGATATAAAAATATAAATTTTTTTAATAATTCTTTATTTTTTCGGCATTTTTATATGAAATAGCCACCTACGCATAGACTCATTCCTATACACAAAGAGAAAAAAGAGAAAAAAGAGGAAAAAAAAAATAGATGTACACCGGGGGCGAGAAAATTTGACGACGCAGGTTGCTACATTATACGAACACGTTCTCATTCTCGCTTGAGATTATCAAAATTTATCGTTATTGCTGCTCCTCGCATAAGCTACTGGCTTCATGTTGCTGCTGTTGCTGCTGCTGCTTTCGAAGGCTTCCCTTTTATAAAGCGAGTAAGCAGAGCAGGAGTACTTGGATTCCTCGAGCTTCTGGGATTTATCGTTCTTTTATGAAATTATATTCAAAGATGGCAATGTTACGATTTTTTTTCCTCTCTTACTTTCTTTATTTTTGGTCGCCTTGAATCGATTGCAATATAAATATTTTAAAATCAGATATACGATGGTACTTTTTTCTGCCGAACGACGAGCTTTTATTTATTCAGTACCAATTTATAAATTCGATTATTATTTAGCGAGGGATTTTAGACGCATATAAAATTAAAATTTATTGATTTTCAAATTATTGAAAAAAGTTACGAGTATTGGTTATGATACTTCAAACATATATGGAAGTAATATAATAAACGACATGTAAAAGAAAAAAAAATTAATATTTCATCTCATATATTTTTTATAGATTTTTTTCATAAAAGCTTTTATTTTCTAAAATTTTAACGGGCTTTTATATCTGTTTTCTATTAATAACCAATATACTTTTCTGAAAGCTCATTTCAAACATTGTAGACATTTTGCGTAAATAAACTATGAACAAAAAAATTATATTTAGATGATTTGAAAGAATAATTTAATATCAATTAAAAAAAAAAATTCCTGTAACAATCCAAAAGGTATATATATTTCTGACAAAAAACTCAATCAGCAAAAAATTCTCGTTTCAAAATCTAATCAAATTCCTGTATGCGAGTTTAATATACATAGTTCTATAGTCTGCAAATAATAGAAGAGAAAAAATAAAAGAGATTCACTACAACAAGTATTCATCGACCACCAAATAAATAAATAAATAAATAAATGAAAAAAAAGTACAAGCATCATATATGTACGTGTTTTAATCTTTTCTTCTCTCTTTTTATTTTTCTCTCTTTCGCTGTCCCTAAAACATGCGTACATGTTCGATAGATCGAAATATATCGAATTCAAAGTTTCATTCGATTGCGGCTGTTCTCTTTTAGGAAAAAACGAATTTACTATTGCATATCTGGATAGCAGGCCAAAAAGGTCTTCTCTCTCTCTCTCTCTCCCTTTTCTTCCCCAATATTTCAACGAATCAACCTATATACTGGAATTGTTGATTGAAATTCGGCAATTGCGCGAGACCTCGATTTTACGACTGTGCGTTTTTATATCTCTCTCTCTTTTTTTTGTTGGTTAAATGTTCCTGAAAAATGTATGACAAAATTAATGGAAAAAACACTTGTACCAAAAACGCACTTGTTTATACTGATTTGTAAAATAAAGGGACAAATGCTATCGGTATACGCTTGGTTTGCTTTTATAAGGACAGGTTTGTCTGTCATTGGACGATTTTGCTAATGGTGGGCGACGGCTTTTTATGGGATCTACTACATTGTTTATATTTCCTGTTTCGTCGACGTTACCTCTGGCTGATGCTCTGTATTTTCAATTCGATTTGTTTCTCAATGAATTTTATTGATTTTAAACGTATTCTTCTTTTCTCTCTCTCATTTTTTTTTTATTTTAAATATACCTTTATTTATGCGAAATAATAAAAACGAACTTTTAGTCTAAAAATATTTGAAATAGAAAAATTTAAACTAAAATTCTTTCAATACTTTTTTTTTGTTAAATTTAATAAAATACGTTAAATATTTAACAATCCATCCTCTAAATTACCAACTGATCCTCTAGACATTTTCAATTTATTTTAACGTTTAAAAAAAGCTCTCATTGATTTTCAATAATACATCGTTACCACAGCAATCTCGTACTACTTGAATAGGATTTCAAAAAAAGCTTTTTTTTCTTTTTCTCTCTCTCGGTTCTTCCCTATTAAATTCCATTTCCTTGTACCTCATTAATTCACACGCGCTTCTTCCTTTTTTTATACGCTTTCTCAATCCCGTTTCTTCTCCTTACGCTTCTTTTCCAATTTAAAAATCTACCTTGAATTTAAGTCCTCATTTTCTTTCCTGAAAATTCATGTATTACATATATAACTCTTTAAAAAAAAGCTAGCCTGCTTTTTCTTCGCATTAAATTAAGCATCGTTTTGCAGCTCATCAAGCTTCTGGGCGCGCTTACACTTTGCAAAAGCATCATCTCTCTTTTTCTCTCGTTCTCCGAAAATTAGCCTTCAAACCACGAAAGAGAGACCACCATCGCGAGCGCTCTTCCCTCGTATATCCTTCAATCAACGAGTTATTCCGAAAACTCAAGCTTTCAAAAGGTAAACTCTTTTGCCTCCCGGGCTCCCGTGTAATCATTAAAAATGAAAAACCAACGCAAAAGATGAAATCGACGGTAAGCAAACGTTATACTTTATACTACCACAACTATAAAGAAAAATTCAGTCTACTAAAAATGCCCGCAGATCTTACTCTTTATATAGAAAAAAAGAGACATAAAAAAGAAATAAGAAGTTAAGCTAAGGGAATGATTTGACTCGAATAAAAAATAAAGTATGTTCAACGTCTTATATGCGCGAATCATCAAAGAAAAACCGCCTTGGCAAAACCGTCCTGAACAGGCGCGTGTGCCCGTAAACATATGTCGACAGAAGTAATTTTCGCTCAGTTTCTCTCTCTCTCTCTCTCTCTCTCTCTCTCTCTCTCTCTCTTTTCCCCTACTCTTTCAAGGCCGTTTCATTTTTTAGCTATATATACACTTTACTTTCGTCTTCTCTCTCTTTCTTTCTTGCTCTTGCTGTATGTTGCTCGTGGTATAAGAGACTTTCTCTCTCTCCCTTGATGGGGGGACACGCGTTCGTTGGCTCTCGATGCTTACATGTTTTCTTCGATGGTAAAAGGAAAGGTTCACTCGCTGAATCATTCACTAAACTTACCAACTCACGAGTCCCTTGAGATATTTTCGAATTTCTCTTCATTCCCTCTCGTTCGTTTTCTTTTTTTTTTTTTGATGTGGAAAAAGAAGAGAGAGAAAGAGAAAAATGTGTAGGAGAAGATATGGCAAAGGAAATTAGTTTTTTTTTTCAGAGAATGGACCCAACAAATGCGATATTTTTCTTTTTAGGCTGAGATTATAACGCTATTTTAAGAGAGAATGAGTGACAAAGTGGATTTAATTTGAAATGGATTGAAGATGAAATTTCAAATAAAAATTTATATTCTTAGAATCTTAGCTATTTGTTTGAACTGTAGTCCAATCAAATTATTGTTATTTGTAAAAAGAGCCAAAGCTTAAACAATTTAATTAAAAAGTATAAGAAATTATTGTGTTGTGGAAATGATATAATTGAAAAAATTCTATATTAATGAAAGGATAAAAATAATAATGATTACGTAAAAGAAAAAAACTAATGAATTGTATAATAACAATTATAAAATAAATCCTTTTCTTCAACGTTTAATATTTCACTTTGATACCTTTATTTTTTGTTTCAACTATAACCTAATCGAATTATTATTATTTTTTTTAATCAATGTTTAAATAAAAAATTTAAAAATACAGTAATTGATTGTATGGTAGAAATAAATTGATAAAATTCTATATTAATGAAAGGATGAAAATAATCATGATTACATAAAAGATAAACCTAATGAATTGTATAATAACAATTATAAAACAAATCTTTTTTTTCGCGTTTAATATTTCGCTTTGATGCTTTTATATTTTCTAATTAGTATGTAGTTAAAAAAAAGGAAAATCATATCCAATGAAGATCTTTTAACTTTGATAAAACGATGCAAAAATTTAATTTAAGCTTGATTATATGTTAAATAAGCTTCAAAAGATTCATTTATAAATTTCCATATAAAAGGTTTTGCCTTGGAGTTTGATTTTTCAATAAGCGCAAATAAACTGAATTAAAATTATTAAAATGAACTCAAAGTAAAACTGTAACGAACTTCATTTAATCTTCTTTTTTTTCTTATTTTTCTTTCTTCCTTTTTTTTCAACATACGTGCGTATAAGCGAATGTCAGTCTTTTCAGTTGGAATAAGTTAGTTAAACGTAATTTCAACTTCTTCATACCAACATTAAAACTTCATGAAAATAAAAAATGTAATTTCATCATTTTCAATGTAATTTTTCACTCTACCGAAGATAGAAGTTAATGTTGAAATAGAAAAATTGTTGCAATAAGTTGTTATGAAATTGTTCAAAATTGATTTTTTTATTTTTACAAAAACACTTGGAAAATAATTGACTTATTTTTATTTTTCTACGAAGGAGGAATTCGCAATAAGATTTTAAATGAAATTTCTCAAATTTCTGTCGTTGCTTCAATATTAAATGGAAAAAGCATCATTTTTAGATAAAATAAAACTAATTTGAAATTTATTAAAAGAACAATTATACTTAAGATTTTCATGATGAAAATTTTTATAATATTAAACTACGTTAATAAATTTATAAAGTTCACTCCGTAATTGAATTTTTATGAACAAGTTATTCTTAGATAAATTACGGAAAAACTTTTTCCTGTCTAAATAAAAAAAAAGAAAGCTGCTCTTCCAGATTTAAAAAAGAGTATTGACCGGAATAATGTAAGAAAAAATAGCTATCATCCCTGTCTTTTTTTTCTTCTCTTCATTCCTGTCATTTTCTCTCTCATTTACTTGCTTCCAAAGGGAGAAGAATTTGCGCTGACGAAAACAAGAATGGACGAGGCATTTCTCTTTTCTCTCAACCTTTTTTTGCCACCCCCCGAAAGTGATAATAAAAAGGAGAGACAGGTACGGGTGGGTAGCAATAAAAAAAAATGTGTCAACAACAGAAAAAGAACTTGTATATATATATATATATATATATTTATGTCGTCGTAGGCCGTATTCGGTGGAATACCTATAGACCACGCTAAATTTGTATAGGCATTGCATACGTTCATGCTAATATCTCGACGATATTCTCTCTGTCAATACTCCCTTAGGGAGTACTGACAGCTCTATACTCCCTGAGGGAGTATTGACAGATCGAGATATCGCACAGCATGGCCGTATATGACGCGAGTGACATCGATTCGTAGGTTAGTGAAAACAAAAGAATGTCGTTAGATATGTCAATGCTCATACAAATTCATATAAAATCTTAACTTTACAGAATGTTTTGTTTAAACAAATTTTCAAAGTTAAACAGTTAATAAGTAAAATAAATAAGTAAATAATGATATTATTTACTTTTTTTTAATAAAACATATATCATTAATTTTAAAAAATCATTTTTATAGTTCCTCATACGGCCTACCAACGACATAAACTTATCTACGTAACTTGGGAGTACGAAGGATTCTGAATCCAGGCTTGACTAAAGTGCTTGTCGCTTGAGCAGCAGTCAGCAGACAAACACTTTAGTCTCGCCTGTATTCATCCTTCGTACTCCCAAGTTACGTATATAACTAATATATAGGGAAAAAGAAAAGCAAGATAAAAAAGACCTTATTTACGAAACGTCAAGTTGATTTTTACTCACTTTCTTTTTCAAAATTTGAATTTTCAATTCATGACGTGACTGGCAACCATTCCAAGGATGGGCACACGCATTTTTTTTGTTCTTATTATTTGGATAGAATAAAGAATAACATTTTAAGTTAGTAAAGAAGGGAGAAAAATCTTTATTTTTTTTTCGTCCGTTGTCATGTAAATTATTTTTGGGTTTGCATTTCACATTCACATATTGGAATAGTTGAAAGATTGAAAAAACCAGTGATTTTACTTGAAAAATTATTTTTGAAACTTTTTAATATTTTACTCTTTAGCTAAAGAATTGAAAGTATAAAAATGAAGTTCGCAACCTTTTTTTTTTGTTTCCATATACCATTTTACGTATATGAAAATTTTTCATTTTCGTTCCGCGCGGACTATGTGCCCCGTTCTTACATGACTAACATGACGTACCCCACAGGAATTCTTTTAAATTATGTAGTAGTAGTATAACAGCCGTATGTTGCGTCTCGTCGTCCCTGCGCTACCTTGATAAATTTTTCTAAAATAGTATAGGAAAATAACTGTAAGCGTATACACTGTAAAGCTATAAATTTGTTTGCTTCAGCTGTTGCTTTTATACAGTTTATATACGCAACAACAAAAATAAAGTATACGAGTTAATAATTCATGTAAATATGTCCATAATGAAGTTTTTTTTGTGAAAAAAAAGTTTTTTACCGTTCAGTTTGTTAAAGTTTTGCATGAATGAAAAATTACTGAGCTCAAGTATTTCAGTGTTTATTGATAAAGTAGAACATTTTTTCAAAGTAGATAACATCTGAAACATGTAAGACAGCTCAAAGATTTTTGCTTGCTCTATACCTCATTTTTTTCTGTTTTAAAATGAAAAAAATGAAAAAAAAAAACATAATTTTCCCTACTTTCTCACGACTAAAAGATCTTATTAGTTTCTTTTTAGCCATATATACGCTTTAGTTAGGTCAGTGTGCGTATGCGTGCAAGAGCGTTTAAAAACCTGTTATTTCAAGACACGACCAAGAACAGGTGTAACAATTAAGCGTAAGTCGCCGACCGTTGAAAAAAAGACCTTTACCGACATCTTCAAGCTATAACATCTTTACAACGACAAGGTAAAACGGTTATGAACAGTCACACAAATCATTTTCAATGCTCGGTTTTAAAATCTTTTTACTAGCCACTCGCAGTAATATCGCGTAAATTAAAAGCAAATTAAAATTTCAAATATTATCCTCCGATGCTCAAATAAATATTATACGTTTGTCATGTATACAATTTTAAGAGCTTTAGAAATGTTGTTTTTTATAGAAAGATATACGTTGAAAAAATTGAGACTAATTTTATAATGTTTCTTTTTAACGACCTACAAATCATGTACAGTTTGAAATGAGCACTGTGTACTTTTCTCTACAATTTCTATAATAAAATATATGACATTAAATGACTAGAAATCAATGGCAACATCTCACTAAGATGTCCCATTAAATTATAATAACGAAAAATCAATCAATAATTTCAATGACTTAACGACGCAGTATATAATGAGACATCAATTTTATTCTCATGATTCACAATAAAGACACGATATTTTATTTTAATAATGCTAAAGAAAGAAAGAAATGAAAAGAAAAAAAATTGTTTCCCATGCGAAAAGAACCGCAAAAGCCCCGGTGTCTTGCTCCGTTTGCATTTAAAAATACATGGGAAAAGCCCGATGGCGTGTCGCGCGTGTTACACACAAAATAGTAAAGAAAGAAAAAAAAATAAAAGAAAAGAAAAGGAAGAAAAATAAGAAGAATAAGAAAAGAAAAGGAAGAAAAAAGAAAGAAAAGTCGTCGACTCGGAAGAAGGAAGTAAAAGAAGAGAAGAGTAGTAGATAGTCAGCAATGGCAGTCTGCCAGACATTATTAGAATATAACGACGAGAGTGAAGGCGATAGATGTAGAGCAGTAAGCAGTTGAAAAGGGAAGGAGGTCGACGGAAGAAAAGGGGGTGGCTGGTTAGGGGGTTGATAGTAGGAAAGAGAAAGAGAGAGAGACTAGAGAGAGGTCAGGTTTCATGTTCTGAAGGCTTATCGATGAAAAGGAACAAGAGAGAAAGGTTTCCCATCGAATTTCCGTGAGTCCAATCCCCAACTAAAAGACCTATATCGCACAAGTTCTCTATATATGTGGCTAGTAATAGAGAAAGAAAGAAAATAGAGATGAAAAAGCCCAAGAGGATAGAGAGAAGCTTGGGAGAATAGGGTTCTTAGGTATATGAGGAAAAGGTGCTTTAATGAACGTGCAATCTATGAAAAGGGATTGATGAAAAGAGAACTGTGTTTGAGGGTTATGAGAGTAAAGTTAGAAATCATAGGGAGATAATTCATTTTTTTTTCTTTACAAATTAGGAGGATTATATGAAGTTGTTTTCATAATTATCTCTTTCAGCACAAAGATCTAGTAATGAGGAATATTATTTTTTTTATAAAACTTACTAATTGATAATAATCTCAACTTGGGTATAGAGTTCAATATGAAAAGTATTATAATTATGTTACTGTCCGCGATCATCTTGTTAAATATCTAAATTAATCGTTATTTCACTTTTCATTTCAATTCACTTGCACATGCTACAAATTTGTAAAGAAAGGGAATATCAAAGATGTAATTAACGATCATTTACTTTACTAACATCCACGACATTATTGAAATATTTGTTGATTGTCAATAGCTATGTAAATTTAAAAAAAATAAAATTATATTCCACCACACAACGAAACTTCATATTGTATTTATTTGAAAGCTGCTCGAAAGAATTCACCCTTCGCGCCTTTAACAATATATTTCATCAGCGTATTCGTGTGGAATACATACAAATAAAAAATGAAGCAAGAAAGAGAAACGGGGAGAAGATTATAACTCGCGTCTGTTGAACTCATTGTGTAATCGTGATTTCATTATAACCGTAAAAAGATGTAACACCGTACGCGTATATATATACACAAAATAACATAGGGTAAAAAAATAAAGAGCATTAGTCTGTGTATAAAAAAAAGGGAGAAAGTGTACGCGCGAACGCACGCGTCTTGTGTTATTTTTTTTTTTTGCACAGGGGTAAAACGAAAATGTTTTTGCTATAATATATACTAGAGGCTGAAGAGCGATGTTTTTTATTCCTGATGATTTTTAGCCTCGCTCATTTTTTTTTGTTCTCGAGGCTTATATAGATTTATTTTTGCGTCTATGTATTTTATAGTGCTTTGGGTTTTAAATGAAGATATGTCGATTGGAACTTTAAAATTGCTTTTATCTCATCCTCGTATAATAAATTTAATCAAGTTATGAAAAATGTTGAATTAAACTAATAGAAAAATTTAATTAAAGGTAAATTACACATGCTGTATATATTATTTATTAGAAAGAATCGTTGAAATTTCTTTTTTTTTAATATTGTGATACGTTTTTTCTCAAAATTTAAAATAGGATGGCTGCAACATCCAATTAGTTGTAATGGAAAATATAAAAAACTACGTTACAAAAGTCATTTTTAACAAGTAAATAACAAAAATTCGATAAACATACTCCGCCAAGGAAGAAAAACTATTCTACAAAAGGAAAAATTAAATAAAAGTAAGAAAAGAGCATTATATAAGAAGCATTGACCTTAAAAAAAAAAATAAATAATATAATCCGCATAACAAAAGAACCGTACAAACAAGAAGCGGAGCTTCAAATTATCTCGTGAGTACAGAGCGCGAGATCATCATTCAAGCTCCAGACAGAACTCAGAAGCCATTCTAAAATTCAATGGGCTAATTCCTTGTGCAGTTTCTCTCTCTCTTTCTTCTTTACCTAAACAAACAAATCAGTGCAAGCAGAAGAAGAAAGAGAGAGAGGGTAAGAGAAACGAAACAAGTTAATTGTTAAAGCTCCCTTGGTGTCGTATAGAATAAAAGACAATTCACTCTCTCTCTCTTCCTCTCGTTCCCTTTACCTCACCAAATCTCTAAGAGTGCACGAGACAAAGACATTGCAATACACAGTAGTATGAGGTGGAAGAAGAAGTAGAAGAAGAAGAAGTCATAGTAGTTGAACGAAGTGATAGTAAGTGAGAAAGAGAGAGTATGAGAAAAGGTATATAGCGAAAAGGTCCAACGAAAGAGAGACATTAGCAGGGCAGTGTGCCAGACATTATTAAAACAGAAGGATCATCTTTCTCGCTCTCTATTTTTCTCTCTTACTCTCTTTTCTGCTTATCAATGGAAGAGACTGGACTACTGCCGCTGCTACTGCCTGTAGGGTGACTCTCTTTCGCAAAACCCCACCTCCTCTTTTGTCTTTATCTCTTTGCTTTTACTGTATAACCAAGGCGCGTTGGAGTTTGCGCTGATGTTATCTTCGGTTCACGTCGACCAGCGCCCTTTTTCATACATACATATATATGTGTATGTGTGTATGAGCGAGATACATTTCGAGACGAACTGTTAGGCTTGCGATTCTAAGATAGCTTAAGGGTCACTGGGATTTGTTTTGTAAATGCAACGAGTGTCTAGCTTTCCTAAAGGAATAGCTCGTTTAAAATTTGAGAGTACTAGAAAACTTATACGTCTTCAAAATGTAGGATAACTTTTGTTCTTATAAATGCAATGTCATGCAGGATTTCACATTAAATTTTATCAAAATTTATGCTTCAATAAATACTACAAATTTACATTTCATGATTTAGAATTTCATTTAAAGATTCTATTTTTAAGTATAAAATTTTTTTCAATTCATGATTAGAAGAAATGAGTTTATTAATATTTTTATTTCTTAAATGTTTCATGTCTCGTTTTATTTATTACAATCTATTAACGTAAGGGTGTTTTTTCATAAAATTACCTTGAAAATATAAATAAATATGAACAGCCTTGATATTTTTTATATTCTTATTATGATAAATATTTGATGATCCCATATATATTTTAAAATAATGAAGAGAAATAAAAAGTAATTCGAAAATAAAGTATAGTTTTAGATTAAGAAAGAAATATAGTTGGAAAAACTATAAGAGAAAATAGTTATAACAATACTAAAAAAAGGAGATTATGAGAAAAAAAAACAGACAGATTAAAGAAACGACGAAATAGAGCGCAAAACGAGGAGAAAAATAACACGAGTAAGAATATAACAAGATTGAACGAGCAAAAGAAACGAAATAAAAGCAAACGATAGAAAAAACGAACAAAAGTACAAAAAAAAAAATAAAAAAATAAAAAAATTCTGAAAAAAATGTGAAAAGAAAGAAATTGAACAGAAAAATAAGAAAACAAAGATCGCACAACACTTGCCGAAGAAAATAGAAAGATGCCAATCGAAACTGTTGCGCGATTTCCGGAGAAGTAAGAAGAGAACATACCTCCTACGTGTGTATACAAGTATACAACTAAAATGGCTACTACACTTTTCTAATAACAGAACGTTTCATTAAAGTCTCTTTCTCTCTTTCTTTCTTTCTCTCTTTCTCTCTCATAAAAGTCCGTCTGTTTCTGTCGTTACTACGCCACAAGAGCACCCAGATTCTATCGAACTCCTTTCTACCAAGCGGATTTGATTTACATGCCGTCGACGCGTTTTCTTTCCTTTCGTAGTAATAGTACCATAGTTACTATTACTATACACTTGTTCTTTTTTTTTTATTCTTTATTCTTCTTTTATTGTCGGTGTTCTCGATTGGCTTCTTTTCCGTTGTATACGTATGTACTTTGTTCGGTCTTAACGAGCGTTGACATCTGCGCGTGATGTGCAGTACGCCGAGCTGAATTGTCTAATAAAAGTAATGAGATGATGTCTTTTCTACGTATGCTCACAAGTCTTTGCGGAGTTCGGTTAAACCTTGCAATGGAAAAAGGTTTGATGTTCAGTGAATAATAAATAAAATATTTTGATTATTAACAAATATTTTGTTGATTAAAACAGAGAGAATCGACCTACAAAATGATCATTCAAAGATTTAATTAGTAATTGATATGAATCTTAATAAAAAATTTGTTAGAATATAGATAAACAAGATGAATGGTCTAGTTCACGTCAAATTTATGACAAATGACCATATTTTGATCAAAAAAATATTTTATATGTGTTCCATTTGAGTTTTCGTTCACCCAATTTCACCAGAAGAGTTAGGTCATGTTACAGAAAATTCAAATCTTCTAAAATGACTTCTCTACCAAACTTAATTATTAAATCGTGATGGATAAGCGTATGAACCTTGATTACTTTTAATTTACGAAAAAAGTATTAGCTTATCCCCGGAGTATATTTCCAGTACAACTTCACATCAATCAATTACAACAAAATCAGATCTTAGGAGATTGATTACGAAAAAGAAAACATAATATAAAATATGAACTTTTCTAATGGACTTTACGTGATATCTATATTGTTAAAGATTTTTTTTTTAAATGCTTACGAAAATCCTGACAAGTAATAAAAATTCCATAACAAAACTAGTTTAATTAAAAAAAACTGCTCACCCAACTCTCAAATTGAAAATGAAAATTCGTTCAGCTGAATAATCTCCAAACAAAGGCTGAGTTTCATTAAAGTCTCAAATCACATTATACAACAAACAGACCATAAAAAGGCTAGCAAACGTTCTCTACTACCTAACCTCTCCCCTTCTGTAAATTACTCGTCAAAAGAATGTGTCGCGGCCATCAAACAGAAACGTATATATACACAGGGACAAGCAACAGCAGCAGCAGATCCTTCTCTCCACCCAGTTCCCCTAAAGTATTTAGCAAGAGAGTAAGATAGAGAGAGAGAGAGAACGTACGTAGTAAGTACCTTTCAAGACCTACTATATGTACGCATATACCTAAGAGTAAAGGAGAGATGGGGTCAAACGCTTACTTAGAGGTTAAGGGTATGTTTCGCGTGCCGAACATGCTTGCGCGAGTTTCTGAAAGCTTATGGTATATGTATATATATATATGGTATGTACATAAGGGCTAAGGGTCTACTATTCAAGGAGAGATGAAGATGGTCTAGATGGATAATTGGGAAATGGTTTAGTAAGATAAATTCTTTTACGTAAATAACAATTTCTTAAAACATTAATTTGTGTTTCCTAATTTCAAATTGAATCAACTTTTATGACGTGAAGGAATTTAACCAATATCTTCAATTATTTTAGCATTTTAACTCACGTATAGAAGAAAGTTTAATTTGGTCATGATTTCTTTAACTCACCTGTAACAAAAAAGAAAATTATAATTAAGTAATGTTTAAAGCACATTTAATATTATAAATCATTATATCATTTTTGATAATTAAATGCATAAATAAGTTCATAATTAATGTAAACATTAACAAAAAAATTTAATATTAACATTTTAAGATGTTGACTTTTTTTAGTATTAAGCTTAAGGTTATTTTTTCCTTGAAAAAGGTAAAATTTGATTTCCTCTCTAATATCAATTTAAGACCTTAATATATTTCAATCTATCAAATTTTCAACATAGGATGGCATCTTTACTTTATTATCATATTTGATGGAGATATTACGAGCTATGAATATGAATAAAGTTAACATCTATATATTCAGATTTTTACATGATGGAATTGACGTTAGGTTATCATTTATAAAATTTACTTCAAGCTATTCCATGGACAACATAACATAGATCACAATAAATGTAATCATAATTAAATCGCATAATAGTAATTGTACTTAATTATTCATTATTTTTTAGTTCAGAAGTTCAATCGATTAAAAATATACAGAAATTTTGAAATAAAAAAATGCTAACATTTCTAAACATTAGTAACAGGAAGTTATTAAAAAATCGTTCTTCGTTTCCTCCACTACAGCAGTCTCAACATCACAACAATCACGAATTCAGCAAACATCAAAGAAATACATAAGATAAAATGAAGTCGCACATCTTTTTAAAAGTCTCTTTCTTTCCCTCTTTCTTAGCATCAAGCGATACGAACTTTTTAGTACGCGGGTGAGCGCTGGGGCGCGTCAAAAGTCCTGAAAACAAAAAGTAAAGAGGGAAAAAGAAAGAAGAAACGTAAGGAGCGCGATAAACTCCTCTCGACTGCATATAAATGTAGAATAAAAGTATAGTAAGGATCGATTAAAGACCTCGCTCACATAGACAAAAGAAAGAAAGAAGGTGTTGGTGAAGATAGAAAAAAAAGGAATCTTTGCAGTGTATATAGGAATGCAATAAACGAAGAAAGCAAGGGAGAGAGAAAAAGAGGCAATAAGAGGGAGAGAAAGAGAAAAAGGGGAAAGTAGAAATAAATCTAGAGAAGATGCCAGGGCAAATAAAGTGCGTAGAAAGAAGAGGCGGAGTTGCCGATAACGTAAGTCGATGTTCAGAAAGAGAAAAGAAACGATTGATGGTTAGTGTATAATTGAGGAAAGAATAACAAGTCGATAAAAGACGAAGAAGAGCCAATGATTTTTTGAGATTATTAGATTGTAAAATTTATGTATTTATATCTAATGATAAAGAAGCATATCATAATTATTGATTCGTAATGAAATTATAAAAAATTTTCGTTTTCTTTTTAGAAATGTGTTTTAATTTAGAAAATTATAATGTTTAATCTACTATCATACACTAAAAAATTTTGTGTGATTCGTCTAAAATTTTTCTTGTTGAAAATATTTGTAATAGTAATTTACACAGAAGTACGTAAAAACATACAATTTTTTTAACCTAAAATTTTTGTGTACTTTAAAGCAACAAAAATTTTTGTCAAATTTACATGAAAAATATGTACTTTGTTATTCAAATTGTCTCTCTAAATTTAGGATCACACATTTTATTACTCAAAATTGTGAATTACTTATACATTTTTATGTTGAAATTTTTATTTTAAAATTTACACAAAAGCATCTAAAACACTTTTGAATATGAAAATTACAAAAAAATGTCTACAGTTTTCATTGTTTCATTATATATATGTTATACTCATATTTCTAATAAAAATAAAAACTAAATTGAACTTTTGGTAGACTAGTTAATGAATTTGTCAATATATCGAACATAAAAGATGAAAATTATTACTTCACGAATTGAAGTAGCTTTTCCAATCGATTTAAGTAACACAACAAAGCATCCAATAAATACTTCAGCATTTAATGCCACTCACACGCACTGACAAAAGCCAAAAACCCAACGTACCCAACACACAGAGTAGAGCATATATACGTTAAAACGTCAATCTGCGAACGCTGCGGGGTACTTTATAACAAAACAGAAAAAAAAAGAAATTGCGCATGGTACAAGAAAAAAAAAGGGAGAGAACCCAAACGCGGTGTGCACAGAAGCTTTAACACTACAGGCTCCCTATATATATATATAAGCAAAAGAAAAGGAGGCGCCGTCGAAGGTACGGATTTATGGAGAGAGCTATGGTAGGAAGTAATTATTTACCTCCTTTGTCATTTCGTGATTCCGATCTGTAAGTGAGAGAGAGAGAAAAAAAGAGAGAAAGAAAGAAACAGAATGAGGGGGAGCCGGAAACGAGTAGGGAGGCGACGACTATGCTACTAACCTTGAAATTTACTCTTTTTTACGAGCTGCAATGAGCAATGTTTAAGGGCTTCATGTTCGCGAATTTTCGCCTGCGGTAAGTAAGAATAGACTTTATGAGACTTGTGGATTTGGTGTGCTGGGTGTGAGAAGATGAGATTTTTTTTACACGATCAAATTTTCTTCGAACTTTATTATTAACTTTCTTAAAAAGGTCTGGATAAAAAGTTGAGATATTTACTTTCTTTTGTGGTTTTTCATTGTTAAGCCAATTTAAAAACTCTCAATTTTATTAATAATCAAGAATAATATTTTTATCTTTTTTAATATCTAATAAAAATGATACGATTGTTTTTTAAATGATTGTAATTTGATTAATGCTAAAGAACGAAAATGTAATTAATTATGTATATTCGCCTTTACTGGAAAATAATAATAATATTTAATACGATATAATAAAAATGAATAATTAAATTCAAATTTCTTTATGTAATATTCATAAAATTATAAACCTGTAAATTATTCATTTATTAATTCAACAGATTACCAGGAATGAGAAAATTTATTGATTTTTCTTTTTCGCCGCTCCGTAGTTCTTAAAATAAAAGCTTTTGTCGTCGTACATGGATGATTAATAATTAAATTCAGTAAATTTAATAAACAAACAATAATTTACGCTGTTTAACGTAATACTGAATTTTAATTTTTCAATTATTAACAAAGATTAATTTTTCGGGATTTCCGTATGAAAATCAAGTAGATTTATTAAATTATTTTCCAAGTTAAAGACTCATTTATTTTTCAGTGTTTCCCCGAATTGTAAGAAAAAACTGATAAATCATTCAATAACCATAATAATTATTCACAACTCAAAATTATGCTAATTTCAAGTTGCTGTATTTATTATATAAAAATTTTTTTATTAAACACCTTACAAGATAGTGAAGTGATAAAAATTTATATTCATTACTCTGAATATATATACAGACAATATAAAGTACTTCAAAAACTTCTTGAAAGTTGCTAGAATCGATTTCCTAAAACTTGAATAAACGTTTGCAGAGCGAAGTAACATCTGTCCATGCTCCTGAACGGAAAGCTCCGAGACAAATGAGCGAAACGTGTATGTGTGTCGAGGGTGTTTGGTATCGTTTATTTCGCTCAATGCCCGCAGAAATTCCGCTTGAATAACTCAAGCTATACAGGAAAAGTGTGAGAAAGAGAGAGGGAGAGGAAAGTTGTGAGGGCGTGGGGTGTAACACACAAGTGTATTAAATAAATATATAAAAGCCGTTTACGGCTACTTTGGGTTTTCACATTTGGTCTTATTCTCGCTCTTTCTCTTTCCCTCAACAGAATGATACACCCCCGATAAACGTCAGCGCTAAGGTGCTTGAGCATAAATTTTGATATCGTAAAAGTGAAAAACGTGCGCGCGCGGCTACTCGTAAAGATCAAAAGAGATTTACAACGCGTCATTCGATAAAAAGGGGTGAGAGACATACAACACATTCAGTTCTCTGACATTATACAGAAAAACTTTTTTTACACGAGATGCAAAAAGCTCTTTTAATATTGTTATGATCATGAGCGACATTTTTCTTTTATTGCTAAATAATCTCAGGTTTTAAAGTACACCTTTATTTTCGAATAAAATATCACAAAAGAAATAAAAACAAAAGCGAATTCCAAGTTATTTATATTTATGTATCGCAGAACAAGTTTCCTTGAACGCAGCCTTTTTCTTTAGATTTAGCTTGGGTAATAAATACAATGATGTACCGGTAAACGTTTTATGGCTAATTATAATTAAATAAAAGCTGCCGAGCGTGGGCGATTTTACGATGAGCTAATAATAACTCATAACGTTTCTTTTGTTCATTCAGAATTTTAAAAAATCTTTTCATACAATTGAAATTTTTATCGTTTAATTAAGGCATCTGAATATAATTAAATATTTAAATTAAATCAAATCTTTTGTAATTTAAAACCACTCGAGCCTTAATCTTTATTTTTTCATTTTTAATAAATCTCTGAACTAAAAGCTACAGTTCGATTAAATGTCATATCAAGTAGCGTCGACTTAAATAAAACGCGACGCATTACCATAAACAACGCATTTTAATTTCACTCTCTCTTTCTCCGTGGTCGCATCGACTTTTTTTTTTAACATGCAAGATTTAATTTTGCACGCTATAGTACGTCTAGTAACCGATATCGCGTTCTAAAAAAATCCATTTTATTAAAAAAAAGAAGAAAAAAACAGCACAAGAAATCTAGTGGGATCACCAAGCAACCCCTTTTTTTGCAACGTTTTCGCTCATTCACCCTGTACTATGCAACAAAAGAAGCCCGTATAACAGCAGCGGCTTATAGCCTCTTCGAGGAGCCCCTTTTTTCGAACTCTAATTTCCTAATCTGCAGCAGCAACCCCTTCTTTTTCTTCTTCTTTGCTGCTGCAATTCGAAACCTGAAAAATCCTCGATAGCTTATACACACATATATGTACACACACACACATGTATTATATACAGAAAAGTCTGGTTAGAACGTCTATTCTTTTCTGACCCCTACACACAACAATGTGCGGGGGAGTTAAAAAAGAAAGTAAAAGAGAAGGCGTGATAAAGGAAATATATTGCGACAGCAAAAGGTTTCTTTTTTACTTTATTAGACGATTGAGAAGATCTAAGTGCGAAATACTAGGCGACTAATTTCAGCTTAAGTCTTAACTAACTTGATTGTTAAACAAAAAGAGAAAAAAAATAGAAAGATAAAATCCATTGTTAATTATTTGATGTATTGTTTGTATTTTTTTTCACAAACAAAAGAAATATTTTTTCAAAATCATTAATTTCAAATATAAAAAGCTTAAATTTCATGATCTTTTGATTTTGATGTAATAGAGAATTTACATATTTATTAAAACGTAATTTTATACATTGTTGTTTTTTGTTAGTTTTTACAAAAAAAAATATTAAAGTTGTAAATATTTGATATTGATAGTAAAAGAGAATCCAATATGAAATAATACTATTAAAATGTGTTTACGAATCTCCCAACGAATTTCCGTGTGTAAAACATGCGTAATCCGATAATCCTATGCAAAGAGGATGCCAACCCTATGGCTGGATTCACGCCTAACCTTTGCCTCCTTGTTTTCATACATATATATCTATAGACATACACAAATATAATCTAAATAAACATTAGATTTACAATCTTTTTTTAAACATTAATAAAAATACAAGTTTGATATTTATCGGTTGTCTTGCCCATCAGTCCTTTATCTACTGTCAATATAGTATTATTTCACTCTAATACTTTGTGATAAATCTAAAATGTTTTAGGATTAAATTGCATGAGAAATTACTTTTTGAAATATGGATTTTTTACATTTATGTCAGCGTAATTTATAAAAATTTATAACTTTTATTTTTTTTTTGTTTCAAATGTTCTAACTCTAAAAGCTTTGTTTTTTACAGTAATTTATAAAGTTTAAAGCAATGGTCCGTTAAATCTTGTTTTAACTCTATATCAACTTTAAATTCCGTTTACAAACCAAATGCCAAAAATTATTGAATAAATAATTTCAAATTTTCCAATAGCAAATTTCAGGAAAAGAGAGTATAATTTTGAATAATTTTGAATTATTTTCTCCAATACAAGGCACTTTCATTGAAACTACAAGAATAATGTTTAATGGTTTATTTATGTAAACTTTACATTCAAAGATAACCTATAATTATCAATTAAATTGTAAAGAGATAAATAAACAGAAATAACCAATAACTTTAGAAATTGGCTGCCGAAGATTGCTTAAGAATAATAAATTATAATAAGAAAAAAAAATGCAAAAGTTTTATTTAATTTGTAAACACTTTTCATATGATCTTAACTCATAGAAATTCAGAAGCTCCATTTCTCAAAAGCATCGTCAGCGTTCTAGTTTTCAATACTTTTGGGGCGCAGCAGCAAGCAGCAGCAGCAACAGCAGTAGTAGTAGTTCCCCTTATAACGACGACGACTATATGTATAGGTATCGTGGTATAAAGAGCGCACGAGGCGGCGCTGCGCTCGACGATAAGAGAGGAAGGTTGGTGCGCGCACGACTACGCACTATTGATTCGCGAGGCAGCGGCAGCAGCAGCAGCAGCCAGCAAGCAAAGCCAGTATATACGCGCCCCACGACTCGAGCCTCGGGAGGCCTTGCCCAGGCACGGACAAACCATCCGGGCGTCCCCCCTCCTTTTCAAAAGCTAGACACGCGCTTCTCAAACTCTCTCGTATATATACCTTTTCTCTACTCTTCTTATACCTCTTTTTTTACAACGACTTTCCGCTCTTTCTCTCTGCTTTTCTTGGATATAATATTTTCTTTTTTTTTTCAGAGGGGGTGGAAGGTGGGGTGTGATATGGGTGGTTTATTTGGATTGACGCTATTTTTATTAAGAAAGGGATCGCTATACAAGCGTATTTTGCCTGTCATTTTTTTTTCTTTCAGTTTTGTATTACTTTCGGATTGTATTTGTTTTATGAATGTAGGATCGTGATGAATTTGCATAATTGTTAGTTGGGGTTGCCGATGATATATAGATTAATAATAGATATAGGCATGGCAAAGGGAATTCCAAATGACAAAAGACAAGATTTCGTTTATCTAAAATCTTTTTAGGTTTTATATATGTTTTCATTGATAGTTTAAAAATGTTGTAATCTAAATGTTTGTAATGTGAAAAAATTTCTAAAAGAGATTTCAGATTACGTATGTTGGTAAAAGTTGATATTATAAATTAAAGTGTATAGGCATGAAAAAAAATAATAAGAATTTAAGCTTTGAAAACATTTAATCAACTAATTAATCTAGTAAAATTTTTATAAATATAATATAAATTATATTAAATTTTTAACTGAAAGTGTTTTAATTAAACTTCATTCTAGAATTTCCAAGGAAATTAGTAACTTATAATTACTTTTTACAAAGTTAAACTCTCCTTTAATTAATAAAAATAAAAATAAAATATGATATTTCCAAGCTTAAGAAGCATAAAAATAAAATTAATTGATCAGGAACTAAAAGTCCATAGTTTTTGGATTAATGTTTTTTTTTGTTAAAACGATGCTTCACTCGTAGAGCTGGAGATCAAGTTGAAAATGTTCTACTTATGCGAAATTATGTAAAAGCATTATGTAAATAACTGAATTTTATGTATGCCTAAAACACAATATTTGCATGAAAGCAGTTACTGAAAGCAGGCTACTACTATCTACTCGTATGTACAAGATGAAAGTACACTTTAGGAACAATTTCACATTATGCGTTACAGCTTCATTTGAGCGAGCGCGCGTGCTCAATCGATATATAACGCAACAGCTTTGCTTTCTGTAATTACAACTTTCATTCCAATCATTAAAGCCCCAACAACTATGTACTCTAAAAAAGCTACTGTGCTATAACTGTTATAAATTTCCTGTCTATAAAAAAAATATATATACAACCAAGCCACAGAGAAAGTAATAAGCTTTCGAGTTTGTGCCGTTGATGCAAAAGGCTACGGAATATGGTTGTCAAACATAATTTCCAAGCATAATCCCAACCCCCCCAAAAGTTAATTCGAAGATAAAAGATAATTTCGCACGAGTTTACGAGGTCTGTGCAGACATGACGACGAAGACTATGAAAAAGGAGGCTTAAAGGAACGCCTGAGCCACAGGAACAAGCACGTAAATGCTACCTAAAGAGAGAGAAAGAGAGAAAGAGGAAAGGGAGAAAAGCGGATATCTAGAGGAAGAAGAAGAATGGAATGAACGTATAGTAGAGTGAACGAGAGAGTGAGATGGAAAGAGAAGGACAGATTGCTCGTTGTTTCAGAGTTAAGCCCCATTGCGCACGTTCACGACACGATCCTATAGTAGTAAGAGAAGAGGGTGGGAAAATGCCCATGTACCGAAGAAATGTGCGCACACACAAGGCACTACGATACAAATGACAGTCGTCAGAGAGAAAGAGGGAGAAAGAGAAGGTTTCCCTCTTAAAACACAATGTCGATACTCCATATAGTTTATCAATTTCTCTTCTGAAATGAGCAGATAATGTTTTAGTTTCACATTTGTTTACGATGATGCTGTAAAAGTTTCTACTGATTAATTTTGTTCAACTAAAATCATTTTTATAAAATTGTATGTTATTATTGATAGTTGATTGGTTCTGAACAATTTAAAGGTTAAAGCAATAAAAAACTCAATTTATTGCACATAAATTCCCTTAACTTTTAAACAATTCATATTAAAAATATAAAAGGAAAACAAAGTAATGGATTTAAGGAAATCAAAATTGTTTCCAAGTATCGACTGACAAGAGAGAATGTGAGAGAGGGTAATATTTATTCGATCAATACGTAAGGGAGCATAAGCTCTTAAACATTGAATTGGCAAGCTTTACCTTGGCAGATTATTGGATCAGCGTCATTTTCCGTTACCAAGCTTACTCACTTTACCGTTCTCTTATCAAATCGACAATGGGACCACAAAATGGCAGACGATTAATTGACCGTATTCAACTTTCTCTTTCTGTCTTTCTGAATCTCGTTTTGTCAGAGCAGCAAAAGGAAAGAAAGAACAGCTTCAATTGAACCTTTTTATTTACTCTTTATCTTTATGAGCTTTATTCGACATTTTCATTTGGCTTGTTATTTCTCTTTATTATATAGATTTGTTTATTTGAAATTAAAATGACCAGAGCAGACAATGGCTGTTGAGAGAGAGTGATTTGATCATTAAACCTTAACCCTTTGACTCGTACACTACTGATGGAGATGCTAATTTAGTATCGTGCACGCATAGACAACACCTATGCTAATAAACTGATCCATGCTCTATTGTAGATGCATTATCTGATTATCATCACAGGTGAATTTGTGCGTAGCAAATCTCTCGCTCTACTGTATCAAGAGTCATAGGGTGTAAACAACTGCATACAGACATTATTATGTAACTACCGTACAATATTGTCTATCTGTCCGTTATGTTAATATTCTAACGGATGAATTTGCATTTCTTGGTCTTTGAATGATAAACAGGTCAAATTACTGAATGATACCTTAACCCATTCAAAAAATTGTCTTATCAGTATTCAAGTTATTTCCTGGCAATTTTCGTCATGAAATAAGATGAATTCATTCAAATGTAAAGCATACGGTAGGATTGTATATAGCTTGGTGTAATTTATAAGATTGCTATAACCTCACCCTTTGGGAAAAAAATGTCGCTCGTGTTCTCTATGCTTTTTATTACGAACCACATTTTCATCTTCATTTTTTTCCTTTTATTTATCTCAATTTTTTGTTGTGACGATGCCACGCGTTGGATGTCTAATGCAGAGCTAACACATAACCTCATACTCACACCTGTTTGTCTGTTTCGCTTCCGGTCGTCGGGGAAATAACCGTAAATACCTCTATGGAAGGTGGTACGGAAGCTATGAGATTCGTTCACGTGTTTTATATTTCTCTCTTTTAGATGACAGCAACAGCGCGAGTTGAAAAATTTCTTCTCCGTAGCCAGTTTTCTTGGCTGTATTTTTGCTGTTTGGTCTGCTTTATAGAATTTACCGTTAGACGTCATTGTGGTCGTCTTTAATTGTTTCGCGTACGCAATATAACACTCAGCTGCCTCTTTTTTTACCATCCTCTTCTTTTCTAGGTTATTTACGCGCGTGTATAAGGGGATCTTGAGAGTCGCAACACGGCATGATGGCCGTTTCAAGCCTTTCTGCCTCTCCAAAGACAGAGTTTATAAAGTACACAGTAATAAAGTACGGAACGTGCGCCTGGATCTTTTGTCTTGCTTCTTCTTTTTTGTTACGCGTGTGCGCGTGTATTCAAGACTAGATTAATTTCAATTACGCTTGCGGGATTGTTTGCGGTCGAAAGTTTTAGTCTGAGGGCACGGACAACGCGCTTACAAAAGAAAAAAAGTAATTGTCGTGACGAAAGTGTTCTCGACTTGATAAATGAGAATGAAGTGTGGAATTAAGATGCTATTAAAATATTTCTATGCCCTTTTTTATATCGCTGTGTATAACTTCAAATCAGTTTAAAAAATTCAATCTATTTTGATAGATTTTGCAAAAGGAATTCAAAGACTGCTAATTTCATTTAGATGATCGCTCGAAAATTTTTAATCACGTTTAGGAGATATTCATTATTTTTAACAGTTGAAGAAGAATTTTAATCGATTGTAATTTCTTTAGCCTTTATCTTAACTTTTATTTAGGTTCTCCAACAAAAATTCTCATTGCAATCAATTCCTAAACCGATTTCTGTACAGCCAACCAATTCACTATAACGTTTTCAGAGTTCCGATAAACTAAGTTAAGACTGATTGGTTATTGAGCGAAGCTACCGAGATTTCTGCTACTAGCAATGTCTGTATATGTAAGTTAGTTCGAGCGATGTTTTCTAAAGCTATATATATATAGATACAGAGAATTCAAAATTAGCTTTTCCATAGCAAACAAATCAATTCGAGCGCACGTTTATGGGCTCATAAACTTAGTTTAACAAGCTCCACGTTTCCATATCAAGTTTTCACGCATACAAAAGTTGGAAATCTCGTGACAATTATTCTCAGCTACGTTTAAGAAGCTTCTCCTTCATTGTGTGTATATATGTGTATATATATACAGAGTGGAACAGCGCGCGCGCTTCGACTGATAACGATCGAACGTCGTCGTAGTCGTCGAGAGAAAGGAGAAGGAGAGGGCAAAGACTTTAATTATGCAGAGTCGAGGAGAGAAACTCCCAGTCCGTTCGAGCGTCACCTCAAAGTAACTTCCCTCTTTCTACTTGCGCACACTGTTTTTCGCTGAAAATAAAAAGAAAGAAAAAAAAAAGAGTTCAAGAACCTATTCCTGTTTAAGGAGCGTTCTCAAGTCCTTGCGTATGTGTGTATTCGCAATGTTAAAGCATGTATATATCTATACATAAATTGGATATGCATAAAAGATTCCACTCCATATTTTTTTTCTTATTTTATAGAGAACTTTAATATTTACATATGAATTTTCATTTAACTATGAGTCAAGATTCTTTCATAGAAATCTATATAGAAAGAAAAAAAGTTTGGACAAGAAAAGAATCAAAGATTTATTAATTTTTTTTTGTTTAAGTCCTAAGTTGAATCGATAACCTTTAAATTTTAACATATATTATTAATTTATTACATAATTTATGAACATTAATATATTTAATTTTTAATTCTTAACAGCGGTTATTTTCACGTAGATCGTTCAGAGGTGAGAAATTAATAATGCAGTAGCAGTCCTTCTGCACTCGTCGCATCTTGACACCGAAAATTTCCCAGCAACCCGCCTGCATTAAAATGCTTCTAGGCAAAAAAAAAGGAATTTAGTACTTTGAACTAAATTTCTTCACTCTCACTCTCCTCCCCTTCCCTCAAAAGCACGTACACACCATTCACGATACATACATCAGCTCTCTCTTTACACACAGATGTTTTTCAGCTCCAAGAGAGCATATCGACTTGTACTTGGCGTGGAAAGCGCTCTTTAATAAGAGAGAAAGAGGGAGTTGTGTGCAAGAGAGTATATATAGGCTGAGTAGAAAGTAAGTGTATGTCTTGTGCGAAACTAGAATTTCCCCCTACTGTGCTAAGAAAAAGAGAAAAATATGCGGCTAAAATAAGGGTGAGGAAAAAAAAGAGAGGAAAACTGTCGAGGGGTTGACGTAAGACTTTTACCAGCGTTAATGTCCCTTACCTTGGCACGTTACAAACCTCCACTCTCATTCTACGTCGCCTTTTTCCTTTCCCCTTACTTTCCCTCTTTGTCATTTTACATTTTACTAGGGTTTATTCCTTCCCTTTTTTTTCATTTTTGGCTTTTTCACTGTGCGGATATTTTTATTTACTTACACTTCTTCCGGCACTCTTTTTACGTATTCATTTGTAGCAGAATATTCAGTAAGTTATTTGAAAAATTTTTAATTTTCTGAATTTAATTACTTTTTTAAAACTATATAATCATACAAGATTTGATCTGTTCTAAACGATGTGATCTTCATAAATATCGTGTATTCATTAATCAAGATTCAATATACAATGAATACCTTTACTAATCTTGCTACTTCTGCTTGTAATATTAAAAATTGTTCTTAAAATATTCAATTATAATTTTCACTATTTTTTTAAAAACGAACATATTTTCCTCTTTAATAAAAAAAAAATAAAAAAATACCAATTACATATCTGTATTCATGTAAAACTCTATCGAAGTCAACAGAACGAACATAAAAACGAGAAAAAATCCGCGCAAATTGGATCTCCGAGCACTTTTACTCTACAGAAAATCCTCATACAAAGAGTGAGAGGAAAGAGAGAGAGTGGTAGAGAAGGGCTTGAAATCCAACATCACAAAATCCATAATTTACATTACAACATCTCTCTTTCTTTTTTCGAATGCTTTTTCCACCCTCTCAAAATCTGTTCTCCGTCTCTCGTTCTCTTCATATAAACCTCTCCGGACCCCCTACATATATATAAGCACGCAAAAGTACGCAGCAGCAAGCTCTCGATGATCTCCCGTTTTAACCTCCCACCGAAAATATTCAAAGCCATATACACTCGCGTGTATGTATATATTGCTTGATCGTTTTTCTCCCCGCGTAGCTTAATGAATGTTTCAAATGCGTTTTAAACAGGTATTTCGAGTTTCTCTTTCTCTTTTTCCCCTTTGCATATACGTTCTTTAACGCTTGTATACAATGGAATGTGTAATATAATGCGCGATGAGAGATCTTGTTTTTTTTTTGTTTTTTTTTCGCTACGCGTAAATTTTATTACGAAGGACTATTGTTCAATCGACACCGCTTAAAGGAAAAAAAGGAAACATACTGGGACACTTTTTTAAATGTTGAATTTCACTCGTCGGAATAAACGAGTAGCTTTTTCATTCAATACATTATTTTTTTTTCTCTCTTTGGTTACATTAAAGCTGTTGACGACGAAAAGTGAGCTTTGATTTCGTGAATTGCCGGATATGTATAGCCGAGAATTAAAATAAAATTATTGCATAAATAATCGCTTTGTTCTGCAATCTGTTTATTTCTATCTTGTTTGGTAAGACAGTTTCGTATAATATTTTGTTGAAACAGCATATCTGTCATTCATTGTAACGAGTTTTAAAATAAATTTAGTTTACGTTTAACGTTCTATTTGTAGCAAGTTTATTTGAAATTGTATTTGTTAAATGAACTCGCCTCTTATTTTTATAAGATATCTATAAATTGACATTGTAGAAAATCTTGAATTTATAAGATTTTTCATTTTACTTTATCCAGATAGATAAGTAAGATAAACCTTATTTAAAAATCAATGAATAAAAATAAAATCCTAGCGATTAAATATTCTCAAACTATAAACTCAACATGTTTAATAGTTAATGCATGAAAGCGTCAAAGCATGAATAAATAAAGATTAGCATCATAACATTCAATTGTACATTAAACAAAAGGTATAGAGAGAGCTCCAAAGCCAAAGCGCTCACGCACTCGATTTAATTACGCGATCGATGAAGCGTCGATACAGTGATTAATGCTAGTACGCGATGCACATTGCCATTTTATTACCTTCACATGAACGTTACACACACACGCACACACGCATACAAGCGCGTTCAATGCACGTTTAACGGGCGTTCAATGACGAATAGTCGCTTTACGAATAATAATGTTATATTATAGTAGGAAACTTTGTACATCAGCGTCAAGGCTTAGAATCACCTTGTTATATTGACCGCAAAGTTTAACAAACTTTTTTCTAGAAGAGAAAAGATTGTTTTGCTTTTTCATTTTTCATGTGCGAAAAGTTTCGCGCTCGAAAAAAAAAAACAAACTCATATTATGCGCAAAAACGGTAAAAACAGTCTCGTCGTTTTTGGCTCGAGTCGCATGAAAAATTCAATTCTATGAGCGGTCCACGCGGGATGAGCCAAAGGTCGCATGGATCGATAATGAGTTTGGAAGATGTGGTACGGGTACACGTGGTGTGCAATGGTTATTGTATATACTTTTTCATAATGGCTCAATAATAAGGGTAAGCAGTATGATTTTACAACTTTTTTTATTGTTTTGGTAATAATGATAATTTTTGAATGGAAAATTTGTTTCGTTACTTGTGCCAAGCCATTTTATGTTGAAAACAATTTTTGATCTATCGAAAGATAATATTAATGTTTATGATAGGATATAATTCCATTGAATGTTAAAATTATGTTAAGGTAAAATTCTTGTCAATTAATTAATTTTAATTTATTTAGATAAATATGATGAGTATAAAATTTTAATAGATATTACATTGGAAATGAATTGCAGAAGGAATCAGGAAGAAAGGGAACCTAAAGCGCGTATAAACTAAAGTTTAAAAGGGTAGTATTAAGAAA
Organism: Anastatus disparis; assembly: GCA_017163975.1. Taxonomy (NCBI): domain Eukaryota; kingdom Metazoa; phylum Arthropoda; class Insecta; order Hymenoptera; family Eupelmidae; genus Anastatus; species Anastatus disparis. The sequence goes on from JAFFSR010000226.1 coordinate 9,569,549, forward strand.
GGCATCTTTGAGAGCGTTTATCTTATCTCCAATGCTCTTGCAGAAGAGACTCAATTGAAGAGTTGCTATTCAAGCATAAGCATATATTATATACATACGCTCGCTTTAGGCGAATGGAATTTATATATAGGAAACTAGTGGCAATTGAATAGCCCTCTCCGTACAGTTACAGTTTCAAATTATGCCATTTTCATAAAAGCTTGTTACAGAATGAAAGAGAAGGAGAGAGAAAGATAAGATCAATATCATTCTTATCAGTTAGCTAAAGACCGTTACATCAATGGAGAAGCAAATATCTTCCTAAAAGTAAAATAAAAGCTTAACTTGAATCAGCATTTGCGAAATGTTATCAAAAGATTAGTATTAGCATTACTGGTTCCGATACTGCTTGGGTATTGAAATTACAAACTAATTATAAATATATAAAAATTATTATTTTTAAATATCGGATAGATGACAAGACAATTTATTATTTGCAGATTACATTCACATGAGATAAAAAATGAACATATATCTGACAATGAATATCATCAACAGAAAAAAAGATCTAAAGTGTCGATAAGGAAACGTCGATCTGAATATGGCGAAGGGAGTGTTTTCTTATTGTTAAAAGAATCCTACATTGAAATATCCTACGCGTACGATTTATATACCGTGGGATTGAAAAATATTGCTTAATATTCGAGAAATCTTGATCTTTGTCAATTACATTTAAAATAATACTTCAAAATAATCCATTCAATGGCAATCTCTCAACGACGTATATTACAGGTTAACGAGTATTAACGTTTCTATAACAAGCGTTCTATTAACTAATTACAACAATAATAGTCGTAACTCAATGAATTTCATCAAGTCTTGAAACATAAAGGTATTTAAAAAAAATTATAAAAGAAATAATAATTATAAAAAAGTTTTAAGGACGCAAACAGAGTAAGCTTTTTAAAATATAGATAGTCATACATCTCTTTGCTTAAGATTAAAAAAAAAAGATTCAAAAGTTTTGAGCCAAATGTTACAACAAAATGTCTACCCTATCATCCTAGGTCCCGGAGATATAAATCACATCTATATACATACGTATCCCATCTCTCCGAAAAGCGTTCGTATCCGCTCAAGTGCATAAATCTCCGTACTTTTCGGCTAGGGTTCTCTTTCTCGTAGAGCAGCCAAAACATTAAGCGAGTAAATAAAGCAAGAAAAAGAGATAGAAAGTATAGAATGAAAAAAAAACGAGGCTCTCTATGCTTTGGCAGTCGAAGAGATGAAGTTTGTGCACGTTTCTGCTCTCTTTCTTTCTCTTGTATTTGTGTAGGCACGGGTTATATATACGTAAGCTTTTAAATGTACGCGTTGGATTCCCAACGGGATATATAACGAGTGGCTTCGCGATAAGCGTATGTGGCGCGTGTGCGAAAAAGCAGACGTTTATCCAGAAGAGGGTCCTTGAGTTTGTACATCCCGAGAAATGGGTGATAGAAACCCACTATCACACACCCCCTGATGGGTTAGGAGGATTTCAAATAAAGGGCGACATAGTGAGAACAGGGCATTACTGTGATTTTTTACTTTTTTTTCTTCTCTTATCGATGAAAGCGATTTTTATGGATTGTTATATGGTGTTACTTGGGTTATTGTATACGTAAAAGAGGGAAGCGAGAATTGATTGCTGTGAAATTCATTATAATTACAGTTATTTTTCTTTTCAACTTTATCTTTAAAATTAAAACTCAAATGAACTCGAACTGAACTTTATAAAGATTAAACTGATTCATTAATCAGAATAATAGAAAACTGCATTAAAACCATTAAACATTTTTAATTGACCTAAATTATTTTCTGAATATTTAAGTATGCAAAAGTTACTTTACTATCGGAAAAGTATCGATTAATTTTTAATGCGAATTATAAAAATATGACATATAATTACAAAAAGTTTTGAGATAATTTTGATCGTCGTCTTCATAAATATTACCAATGATTGCTCCAAGAAGACTAATAAATTTTTAAATTATGTTTATATTTAATAAGTTTTGAGTAAGGATCCAAAATGTTTCTAATTCGTTTAAAATTTGAATTAAAATAAATAAAAGATTTTACGTAATATACTAAAATTTTGTTGCGTGCATTATTTAAAATATTGACAAAATATTTGCCTTTAATAGCAAACAAAACGACGGAGGATCCTCGTTTAACTAAAACTCATCCCGTCAACTTTCAGAACAGCAACATTATCGTAAATGATTTTGAAGCTTGCGACTCCTCGAAAACACATCCAGCGAAGCTCTAAGTTGCAAAGTCACTGCTTTGCAGTTTCTACAACCATTATATCCTTAACATACCTCACCCTTTCCCACCTAACAAAACTCTCAATTCTAAACTAAACTACATCGACTTCTCTCTATCTCTTTCTCTTGTTGTAGGCAAGCAACAGCTTTCATCACCTTTTCGCCTATACGCGCGTGTCTCTATATGTACAAGTCTAGTGCAATAACAGCACTAGCAGCAACAGCAGTAGAAGCAATCCCTATCTCATGCAATTTCGAACCCCTCTTATGCAGTAGCAGCAGCAGCAGCAGCAGCCGGCGTTAATACTGCAGCATCAGCCGCAAATCGGCGGGTGGCAGGATACACGAGGGGTTGGAAACGAACGTATACCTCGTGTCACACGTGCGTGTATGCGAGCGATTAAAGACATAGAATGATAAAGAGAAAGGGAGGAAAGTAGAAAGGTATATATATATAAGGATCAAGAGCCAATACGAAATATGTTATTGAAGGATGGCGCCTAAAAGTGATGTATTGCGTTCATGTTATGAACGAAAAATTAGAGAAGCTTGTACACGCAGCACGCGTGTATTATTATATCGTGTGGCGTGGCTTTGCGCGATATTACGTTTTCTTGGATGACGAATCGACGTTCAACGAGATCTTTATAAGCGCAAAGTGATTTAGACATTGTGTGTGTCTGGGATTTTATTCTATGACAGGGGTCGATGTAATTTTAATTTAGCAATGTAATAGACTTCATTTAGCTTGATGTATCGCAAGATTTCAGATTCAATTATTTCGGTAAAGGAAACATATTAAGGGCTATTTGTTATAAATACCAATGAAATTCGTCTTTAATATAATGTTAAAGCGTGCCCTTTAAATTTATCATATTTAAGGTAATAAAAACTATAATTTATAGTTTTTAATTTTTTTTTAAGTAATATTTTCTTTTTTCATAATTTTTTCACACTACAGCTTAACTTTTAACTGATGCATCTTTATGACTTATTAAGGAAGTTATATTTTCTTTTTACAGTTTAGAACGTACATAAAAGTGAAAAGTGAAATTAATAATTTTTTTACTGCACGTAATCTTCTGTGCATATTTATGCACGTATAAACAACCATTTTGCATGCACCTCAAATCAAAATAATTTTAAACTTACCAACCACCTTTCAAATTTCTTATTCCACTATAACACATACAAACTTACCTATAATCAAAAAAATTAAATTTTTTATTTTACAATTGTTAATACTGAATTAATAACTTGTTATTTTTCGAGAGTTTTATTGAAAACTATTGTAAAAATAATTTTATAAATTGTATGATTTTTACTATGGATTAGTATTAAAAAGATTCCTGTATCAGTATTTTTGAAACTCGCGTGTAATACATCTACGATATGAACTACTCAGAAGCACTTAGATTCAAAGCTTTCGCAATCATCTAGCTCTTTTATATTATCCATTTGAAAACACAATGAAAAAGCATTTCCCATACCTTGCAGATACAAGTATAACCTCTCGAAAACATAACTATACATAGCAACATCCAGTAGTAGCAGATAATTTCAAGCTGCACACCAACAAAAGCTTAAAAAAGAAAAATAAGAGTAGAAGAAACAAGCCTTCGCACCCCTTCTCTTGCTCGCACAATAAAGCTACGTCAAGAGAGAAACAAAAAAAGGAGAAAAAAAGAGAAAAAAAGAAAAGAAAGAAGCAATAGTTCAGGCAATAGGAAATATCAGGCGCGAAGCGAGACGAAAGAAACCCTTTCGGAGTATAGTGAACGAGCAACAGAGCGTTGGGGGTTCGTTTTCCGTCGAGCGATAAAAGGGTAGCTATATAGAGAGAGAGAGTAAAAGAGAGAGAGAAGGGGGTGAAAAGGCTGCTTCTAGCGGACGGCTCGATCGATGGAGATCGCCCTAAGCGTCGAATTATTATTTTCCGGCCGACTTCGTCCTCGAACACGCCCCTCCATTCTTTAAGCCTCAAGCTAACGTTCAACTTCTATCTTGCTTGCGTTCCACACATACATCCACTCACACTCGACCCCTTAAACCCTATCTCACCCCTTTACGTATATATACCTGTCTTTTTTTCTCTCTATATATACATATATGTAAGCTCGAGTAGTATAATGCAAAGATGTGCACTTTTTTTTCCTTCTAACCCCTTGACACTAGGGTGAGTTTCTTTTATATTCATTCCTCGTTTAAATAAGATGCGCAGAAGAAGAACAAATGTTGGAACTAATCGTACCTGTAATACAGACTGAAACATACACGTGCGATGGTTAATTGTATTCGGACACAAGGGGTTACACATCTACTCTGGGGTATTGGGTTTTTAATCGGTTTTATTGTGATAAACGTATACGTATAGACAAAGACCAGTGTTATATACCTAATGCTACTACTGCACAGCATTCACTTTCTATATGTGTGTGTGTGTCTATGTTCTGTTAATTTCCTTTACGAGTCGTTCTCTCTTTCCACTTGGGTGTACAACCGACGGATGTTTGTTTGAATGCCACGACGACGAAACGTTTTGTTCATTGCAAGGAATTAAGTTTAATTGAACTATATTTGCTATCAGTTATATTGTATCAGTAAAATAAATCCATTATTAGATCTAAAAGAAAGAATATAACTTTATTATTTTTTTTCAGGGGTACTCCAATTAAAAAATTTTATTCACAATCCTTTGTTCTTGAGATTTCTCATTGATAAATAATTTAAAACTTTTTTATTAATGATCGGATTATTATTATAAATATTGCGTTTTTGTAATAGTATTATTATATACATTCCGCTATTCGTTTTTTGTTAAATCAGATTTTATAATAAATGTTTAACCATCTCGAAGCTTAACGTTTATCCTCTCTAGCAAATAAAAAAAAATAAAATAAACGCGTTTAATAGAGCCGAGGTAGAAAAAAAACCTAATTGTACTGAGGTAGGGAAAGAGGATAGGGTCCGTAATACGTTTACCCATCAGAAGTTTAAGCTCGTCCAAGTTGAGTACAAATCCGCTACTTGAAGAATCGTAGGAGATGAAGAGAAAGAGAGAGACTCGTAAAGAGAATAAGATAAGAGAAAAAAAAGTGGTGTGCTGCTGTCGGTTCAAAAGAGAAAAGCGCAGGGAAGCTTCAACTCTTGACTGTGCGCAAGAAAGAATAAAAAAAACGAATAAAAATGTTGAAAAAGAAAAGAGCTGAGTTTAAATGGGTAACAAACAATGATTAATTGTAAGTATTGAAACAAAGGGGGCGAGGGCATTTCAAAAATTTCTTCAAGTGCTATTTCCGCAAATATTTCCGACCTTTCTTTTTTTGTTAATTAATGAAAATGTTATTGAAGAACTGCAAGTATTATCTTTCAATTATATATTTAACAAAAATAATTAATTTTTTTCTTTTTTTTTTTAATTCTTATCTTATAAAGAAAAATTTATTTAAAAGTAAATTATTATAAAATTAAAAATTATAATATTTAAAATAATATATTGGCTTTCCAGTAGATTGCACGAAGTGATGTTAATAGAAATTATGTTAATTTCTTCTAAAAAGTTTATCAGCTTGCATGCTTAGAATCATTAAGAAAATACATGTATACACCAAATTTTAAAATGTACTACACAACGTTAATTTGCATTGAAAAAAAGTAAAAAAAATGTAATTAACAACTTTAAAACTATTCTAAAGAAATTTTTTGAATTTCCGTAAAAACCAAGGTAGAAACTTGAAAAGAGCATTTTACAATATGACAATTAAACAGTACGTATTTTTATGTGATTAAAAACGTTCTTCAACATCACCTTCTTTACATTTAATTACACTTTCGACCGCAATGTCAAGTAACAAGAGAAAACTGGAATAGAAACATAGAGCAAGAAAGAGAACTTAAGACTTTGCAAGGTAAAGCATTTAAGATTATATGTGGCTAGAATGGGCGTCGTCGTTCTCTCTCTCTCTCTCTTTCTCTATGTATACGCAGTGTATATACTTGCTTATAAGCACCGACGATGCTTGCCACCGCAGCCGCCGCCGCCTCGCCGAGCTATAGTCGTCGACGTGACGGGGTTAACTCTATGCAAACCGCATTAGGCATGAAGCTATATAGGCGCCTCCCTTCAAAGACTCACGTCATTTTAAACTACTTGCAGAATAAGAAAAAAGTAAAGCTAAGGTATTTTTTCTTTACTGGTAAATATAATTTTTTGAAATATTGACAATTTTCCTCTTGGAGAAAAGAAAAATTGTATTTTTACAACGAAATATTTGTTTATACGTAATTTCGTTTCGCAAACTTCAAAGCTAAAGCAACCTATTTGCCTGCGTTCTATTGCATAGCAAAAAGGTTTTTTTTTATTCCCGTAACTAACCCCGTGTTATCTTGGACGCGATTTATTTCACCTGGTAAACCTGATTTGCATTGCGTTCGTTACTCTCTTGTATTTCGGGAACTTTTTTTTTAATGCCATGGTTTTAGCGGAGATTGTATATTTTTTTGTGTTAGGAAATTTGTTACGTAATATTGGATTGTGATTGATATTAAATAAAGCTTGCCTTTAATTCGAGCTTTAAATGAGCTTTGAATAATCTAGCTGTCGTTTATTACTTTTTATCTTCAAATATATTTCCTTTTAATCTGTATAATTACGCTTATAAAAAGATTAAATTATACGCTCCCATTCATCATATTCTTTATTAATTAAAAATTAATTATAATTTATTATAAGTTCGTTTTAACTAAAAATCTGTTATTTAATAGTCTTTAATAAAATTTCCGTTTTTCCACAAACATTATACTCGACAGAAAAAAATTACCATATAGCATTTAATTTAACGCATCGATTTTCAGTTTTCCAACGATTTTCATAAGGGGGAAAAAAATATATATTCCTTCATTAAGTTTTACGGAAAGGATTTTCGTAACGTTTTTAACATAAAATTTTGCACCGCATTAACGACATTACTCTCTAAACGATAAAATGGTTAATTTTTTTTTCCTCTTCTCTCTTATACTCACGTACACCCAGATTCTCTTATTTTTTTTTCCTAGTCGAGTTAATCAGAAAAAAGCGTTCATTTATTTTTTGATAAAAATAACGATTTTACGGAGATTTTATTATAGACGTAGCAGAGAGAAAAAAACCTATATGCACTGCAGGTAGTCTATTACACGCGGGACGAATTTTGTTTATCAAGGCCGTAAACCGGACAAGAGAGGTTAAAAAAAAGAAGAAAGAAAAAAAAAAGAGGTTACGCAACGAAATTGCCTCTGTCTAGTAACTTTTCATGTTTTATTTTTTTTTGTCCTGGGCAATTTTGTTTGCTTAAACTAGGAAAACGAGAAGCTTTCCATCTTTTGTGTAGCCCAGTGTGTGTATGTGCGCGCGCAAAAATAGGATTTGAATTTATAACACTTTGGCAGGTCTCTCGTATTCTTGGGGGCTATTGGGCTACTATGCACTAAATATATTGAGAATGGGCGGCAATAGCTTTTATGTCTATATGTAAGTTTGAGCGTGTCTTTAAGTGAAATTTATTTCGTCAAAATGAAATGAGCAAGGCGTTTAATATAATTTATTCTTTAAAAGGTGACATTGTTTTTTTCTCAAATATAACATTTTACTTTGATGTTAAATAATATCCTTAAAGTTTTACTTTGAAGTAACAAACTAAATAAATAATCATATGATATGTGCATGTATACGTGACATGAATTATACCAAATTTAATGACGTTTTTTTACTTTTATGTTTTATTATGAATATGTTTTTTTCTATTATAATCATATCTTTTTATAACTAAATAAATGAAACAACATTAAAAGAGATAAAAGACTCTCTCCCCGCACATAATTAAAAACGATTTAATTCAGATGAAAAAACAGCATGTTGCACTAACGACTAAGTCCAGCCACTATAACACCATGTATACAACAAACAGTTGAAGATAACGAGATGGAAAGAAGAGAAAAAAAACAAACATAAAAATAAAAGAAAAGAGGCATGAAAGAGAAGCCAAGAAAATAAAAAAAATAAAACTGCACTATTACGCAAAACGCATCAGCGACAAAAGTTTAAGCGGTTAAAGCATCGTAAAACATGCGCTTCTTCCTCCTCCTGCTCCTCCTCCGCCTTCTTACGCGTTTACAGGTGTCTTTTACAGGTCAATCTGTTACAAGAAAAAAAGAGAAAGAAAGAAAAGGAAAAAAATAAATGTCGAGAAGACCAAAACCTCGTGTCTTTAATTGGCAAAAAGAAAGGTTAAGTAAGACTAGAAAGCGAAAGTTAAAGAAGACACGCATTCATACCGAAGCGTTGGATAAAAGTATAAAGAAAGAAAAAAAGGTTAAGTTAAAAGGGCTTAAAAGAAACGAAACGACGGAGGAAGAAAGAACATTGCAAGAAGAAGGGCTTTAGCTTTGCCTTTGGTATATATCGTCGCGTGACTCTTAGCCCCTCTTCTCTCTTCCTAGCATCAGCATAGAACATAAGGCGTCGGCACACAGTATATATATCGCGTGTGCACGACTTTTCTTTGAGGAGGGTCGATCACGCGGGTGGCAAAGAGAGAAAGAGAAGTGCAGTTTAACTTAGGTTCCCATACATAAGCACCGATCGTTTTATAAGTTTGCGGTGTGCAACGCTTGCCATCAAGAATTAACGCGTCTCTATACGACTCAGAGGGAGAAAGAGAGAAGGGAAAGGGGGAAAATATTAATATATGAGATATGGATAAGAGGATACGTTCAATTGAAAATATGGCATTCGATGTAAGGTGAAATAAAGATTTCGCTTGAATATTTCATTTTAAAGTACATTTTAATTTATTGCGTTTATTTAACTTTATGAAAGAAAAATAAAGTAGGTTTTCTTTTTCTTTTTATATATTTCTAAGTAAGTAATTAAATCGTTATTTCAAACTTTGTTTTAAAATATTTTTTCCTCATAAAGATGTACAACTTACTTCAATAAAGTTACTTTCTATACATATTTATTTGGGGCAGGCATTTTAAAGCTCGAAATTATGCAGCTACTTTATAAACATTTGATTAATTGAATCTTACTAGGAGAGTATCACATCTCCGGATCACGGATTTTGCTCTAACTTTGAGATAGGTTTTCAGATGTCAAAATATGGAAAAAGCCAGAGTTATAGACCCCAACGCTCAATATTTCTCTAGTTGCAGGCAATTAAAGAAAATCACTAAAAAAGTTACTAGATTTTTAAATGCTTATAATTCTTTAGCATCAATAGCTAGACGCTTGTAACTGTTTTTAAATGAAAGCTACGTTCAAATCCTTTCGAAAAAGCACCCAAAGCATATCAAAATATTATTTTTTCCCAAAGTTACAGCGTTATGAAAATTGTACTACATTTTAGCATTTATCATTAATTAATATTTTTAAAAGGAAATTCAACTCAAATTCTTATAACGCTGTAACTTTGGGAAAAAATAATATTTTGATATGCTATAGGTGCTTTTTCGAAAGGATTTGAACGTAGCTTTCATTTAAAAACAGTTACAAGCGTCTAGCTATTAATGCTAAAGAATTATAAGCATTTAAAAATCTAGTAACTATTTTAGTGATTTTCTTTAATTGCCGGCCACTAGAGAAATATTGAGCGTTGGGGTCTATAACTCTGGCTTTTTCCATATTTTGACATCTGAAAACCTATCTCAAAGTTAGAGCAAAATCCGTGATCCGGAGATGTGATACTCTCCTAGTTAGTGAAAAAAAAAGTTTTTCATTTAATTAATAAATATATCTCAAACAAGACTCTTTAACTTTTATACAAATTTCTAAAATTGTAATCGAAATAATTAAAAAATTAACTAATTTATAAGGAAATTGAAAAAAATAAAATAACTGCAAGCACGACGATCTTATTTAACGTTGAAACTAGGTTAACTTATTTATAAATATTTTATACATTTTAAATACATTTCTAAATACATATAATTAAATGTCAGCTCTTTTCTACTTCCTTTAGTGAAGTCTTTTTTATATACACATGCGCAAACTTTAAAAAAAAGAAGAAGGAAAGAAAAAAACATTACGCGCCGTGGCGCTAACGCAGTTTTTGTCCCTTAGAGAATCGCAAAAAAAAGGGAATGTAGAAAGCCTCTCTCTGTGGGATCCTTTTATTTTTCCAGTGGAATTGAAGGAAAAGAAGAAGAGAGAAAGCATACATTGCTAAAAAGTAAAAGAAGATGAAGAAGCGTATGTAAAAGAAATTAGCGCACGCAAGATAAAAATGAGAAAAAAAAGAAGATAGGGACAATACCGCAGAGTCAGATAAAGAAGAAAAGAGAAAAAAAATAAAAAGAAAAAAGGGGAAAGAGCGAAGCGTTTATTAAGAGAAAGAAGAAATAGAATGAGAACGTGAAAGCGTAAAGAGAACATTCAATTTACGCAAGAAGATTCAAAAGAGCTATGTCAAGCGAGCGAATGAAAAAAAAAAGAAAAAATTGTCGTTCCCTTATGGCGCTTCGCTGTTTTCTTTCTTTTTCTTTAAATTTATGCATATGTGTACTTTTTGTTGAATTTTAGTTTAGAAGATCGCTTATCTATACATATGCGTGTTCTCGTTTTCGTTCAATGTACATTTGTGCAAACAGTTAGTGCAAGTACAGAAAAACAAATTCCATTAATCGACGATTCAACGAAGAAAAAAAATGGAATAGTAAAAAGTCAACCAAAAAGATCAAACTTAATAAATTACAAACTTTCATAAAATTCCATTAATCTTCCGTTACCAGTCGCATCTTACAAAGAAAAAAAACAAAATATCACAAAAAAGCAATGTTGCTCTAGAAATACGAATAATAATAATAATAACATCGAAGATTGTAGTAATAAAGAGAGTCAATGTGCCTTGAATGAATAAAGTTCTCACGAAGAATACAAAATCTAAGGTAGAAATCGCAATTGCTTATATATATGTGCCTTTTGAGAAAATTCGCTGCGACATTGCAAGAGAGCATACTAAGCATCGATTCGTTGCGCTATATGCTTTCAACCATTCATAATTCGCGCATATCTATATATATAAAATAGAAAGAGAGAAATAGAGAAAGAGTAGTATAGAGGTAAAACGCAAGGGGGTAATATAACGATCCTTATCGTATACTTGGGAGCTAAACATAACCAGAGAGAAATGAGCTCTCGTGTTCATTGTGGTTCTATGAATCTATATAGTATACCTTTTTCGATAGCTCTGATGAAGATGCGAATTCTGATGAGAATGTGTATTGGAAAGGATTTGCCTTTTGTTTTTGCATATTGTTTAGCAGAATTGTTTGTACGATTGAAAAATTCTTTTGAATGTTCGATGTTAGTCTAGAGATAGAAATTCATTTTCAACTAGATTTTTAATTAGAAAAAATTATTTATTTCTTTTAATTGAAACATTATTCTTTTGCAACTTTTTCGTTAAAATGCATATTTCATGTAAAGGCAAGATTGTAATCGGAGAAAAAACTACAGTTCAATCAGATAAATAAATGATTTTTTTTAAATTAGTTTTATATTACTCGTAGAGTGTACAGGTATTTTTGTATAAGCTTAATGACTATGTTTTCTAAGAAAACAATCTCTTTAGCTATGGTAATTAAAGTGGCGAGTTCGCTTTTCTGAAGAAGTATAAAAGAGCTAATTTCAGAGTTATAAGTGGATTTTGACTCGAAAGTAAAAACCTTTCAAACTAATATAATCGCATAAAGTGCCCAAATGCTGTTAATTACAAAAATTCTATTTTCTTACGACAAAGTTTATTAATAAATAATTGTATTGAATGTTTATTTTAAAAAAATTCTACTTGAGATAGGTAAAATCAATTTTATGTACAAAAACATTCAAAAGTAGTAGCAAATATTATGCTGTTGAAAATAAACAAGAATTTTAATACACTTTTCAACGACATAAGCATGGAATTTAATTTATTTAGATCATTTAAGTTAATAAGCATGAAAAATTGAAGAACCATTATATGAAAATAAATGAATTTTATAAAAATTTTTATGCAAACCACATTAGAATTATTAAACTGCATTGCATTTTACGTACAAATGCAGGGAATTCCAAACAAGCCCATAAACTTTTAAATTGTTTATAAACATTTTTAAAACATTTTTAAAAGTAACAAAATTTCAAATTTTAAATCTAATTTATTGTAAACCATATATGGGCAGATGAGCATGTATCACTGCTACTTACAGCAATTTTGGTTTAGTGGTAACACACGCGGTTAAAGTAAACTCATTTTTTGTATTTTATAAAATTGCCTGCGTAAAAAACACTTTACAGACTATCTGTAAACTTTTTTTTATACTTTCTATAAACTACTATACCAGTTCTTAAAGATTTGGAATCTCAGATCATAGGTCACCTATACCCTTCAGCATAACGTATATTCTATCGATGTCTTTGAAAAACTTTTTTGCCTTTAGATTCAAGTTAACCTTAACAATATAACTGAATTTTGAGGTAAACTTTAAAGATTTTAGGTCACACAAAAAACAAAATAAAAAAAGAAAAGTTGTAATCATCTTAATAACTCGGTCAAACTCATTCCCTCCTGCCAACAATAATTATTTGTCCTAAAATGTGAAGGATCGAAAAAGCGCATTCGGGAAAAAAAGGAAAAAAACGATCTAAATTGAAAAGATGAAAAAAAAGACAACAAGAAAAATTGCAAGCAAATTTTTAACGACAACGCTGTACCGATAGACGCATCCCAAGGGCTCAAAATGAAAAATATAGGTCGCTTACAAAAAATCGACATACACTGTTGGGAATACCACCTGCAAAATGAGATGTTGCAATTATTGTTAGCTTTTACAGTGACGCTCGTCATTATACACATCATCCGCTTATGCTTGTATAAGATCACGAGAATATTAAATTTTTTACATTTCTCGTTTTTCTTTTTTTTTTATTTAACAGCGGAAACTCGTTCACTGATAAATGATCAATGGTGTGAAATACCGCGGATACGAGAGCGACTGACTCAATTTCTTTTTTAACTGGAATTACGAATTCATATATTTTTGAAGATTAATTTTTTATAAGAAGCATTTCAATTAATACTTTTTATTGGTTTTTTTTTATAGGAATATTTTAAATTCTCATTAATTTTAATTAATAATCTTTTATAACGTTTGATTTTGCGATATCCACTTTATTTAATTAAAGATGAGAAATTCCGAAATAAATGTTGCAATCTCGATAAAAATAGTTGGTAAATTATATATTTACGAAGAAATATAAGATGAAATAAAGAAACATTATCGACGACAAATAAATTCTCTCGATCCAGTTGTTCATAAACATAAAATAATAACTCTATTATTAGCTGCAACCGCATATATACTTTATCGACAATATGCAGAACGCCAATTAATCCTTCATTCTCGAAGGTAGAAAATCTATACTGCTTTATATACGTACGGAATCATCGATCTCGATCTTTCTTTCTTCAATCTAGCTTATTCAAAAAGTGTAAAAGCAATAGAAGCAGGGCCCATCTTAGAATATAAACTATTGTATAGCAAACAGGCGCCCGCATATAATGGATTTTCGTAACGAAATCCATATCTCAGCCTAAGGCCGATCGATTTGGCAAAAATGTTCCCACCAAAGCTGTACAGAGGAAAAAAAGAAAAAGGTTTCTACCATAAAAAACAAAACAGCAAAAAAAAACCTAATAAAATAACAACAAGGAGAGAAGGCTTGAAACACGTTTCTCCGCTTATCTTGTACCTTTTACTCATTACTCTCTCGCGCCTTCATGACTACTACTACTACTACTACTACTAACCAACAGCAGAGGTTCAGGTTCCGCGAGCCCATTATGATTTCGAGAATCGTTTGTTAAGAGTTTTATGGAGAGAGTGAGAGAAAAAGGACCAGTTAAAGTGGTACCTTTTGCAGTAAATGTGGAGCTCTGCTGGTTACTTCGCGTGTCGCGAAGGGCAAAAAAGCCTTTTTTGCTTTGGACGTTTTCTTTTGAAGAAACGGAACTACGGCCAGTCCAGACATTTGCTTTCTTTAACTTGTGTGTTTATGGTACTTTTTGAATTTTACTTGAAAGATGATGGATTACTTGCTTGTTCTTTAGTTACTTTTGTTACTTGGGATTAATGTTATTTTCAAAATGTAATGTTATTATTTTAGAACTCATAATAAGTCATACTTTCATTTCTTACGGAGAAAACTTTGTGTAATAGTAACAAAATATCTTCAAAAAAGTTGAAATTTCAAACTTTTTCATTTCTACGCGAGCTTCAAAAAGACATATTACTTTTTATTAAATTTTCTCTTTTTATGAGTTAGTATTGCAATAACAATTATGATTTTCACAATAATTTTAAGAATTTCAAAAATAATAACACTTAATTCTAATTCTGGCTGTTCTTTTCACTCCCGGCGACGTGATCTCAAGGAAATCGTTAGATATCTCCTTATTTTTTTATTACATTCAATTGCCCATCTCTTCCTTGTCGGCATAAATTTCAATTTAACTTTTAAGATTACACTCTCTCGCGTATTTTTACCAGTTATTAGCTCGCTTCTTGACTAATAACCTTTACCCGCACGTCTAAATAATGAAAAACCATCGACATATATATAAAATGCGTTTATGTGTGTATATATTAATGTTTGAGCAAAACGTAAAATAACATTTATTTTTATTTTTTAATAATCATTATTAGCGTCAATTATCTTTCATAGAAAATGTTTTAGAAAGGTATTGCACTCCTGGTAAAAGGAAATATGATATCTTTAGACGATTTCGTGGTTTTAGAATCGTGCCCACGACTTCTTTACTCGGACGATTTTCAAATATTAATATTTCTTGTATCTTGTAACTGAATCTTTAGACTTTCGAGGGTTGTCTAAATAAAAAATATAAACATGATTGGTTTACTGGTATGAAAGAGCTAGAAAAAAAAAGTTTAATAAACGATTGCTCGAAAAATTTCTTTAATTAGATGCTGAACTCTCTGGTTTTATAATATACGTGAGATACTTTTGATTTATAAGTGTAATGAATTTCAAATATCTGTAATTTTATTTACTAATCTCATATCGAAAATATGAATTTGAAATAAATTAAAATACGCTTCGGAAGAATGAAATATTATGGTTCTTTTGTGAATTATAGATTTTGAAATAAAATTTAGAATATACAGATAAACCAGCGCAGTTAAAGCTAAACCTTTGAAAATAGCAACGAATTAAATATCCATGAAAAAGTTTAAATGCACGTTGTATCGAGTCGTGAAATTATATTGGATTGCGTTATTTATCAAATTCTCTTTTTTATATTTTTATCATTTAAAATTAAAAAAATGTAAAATAAAATAACATTACGAAGAAAGAATAAAAATCAAAGAGAATGCTTATTTAACCTTAGTACTGACAATCAAATAATATTTTTATTATACATCGTAAAAGAAGGAAAACATAACTTATCTACCTTTATTTTTTATGCCTGGTAATCAAATACATCGAAATATCGAATAAAGCCTTTTTCCAACAACGTCAAAGTTTTATCATAGCAAAGTAAAAGGACCACTTGTTTCCCTTTAATAAGCCAAGTAAAACAGGCTTTTCTTTCTTTCTCCTTAGGTATATACATATAAGCGCGAGAGCGACACACACAAGCGCTTACCGAAGAATAAGCGACTTTTGCCTATCATCGTAAATATTTTCGCCCAGATAGCAATAGTACAGAGAGACGAAGACTGCAAGAGCATCTTCAATCTCAATTTCAGCCTTTCCTCTTTCATATTATTTTTTTTTCTTCTTTTTTTCCTAATTTAGCACTGCTCTCTCCTAGCATCCCGCAATATCTTTCCACTTTTATACGTACATAAGCGTTTGTTATACTCTTTCCAACTTTTCATTCTCTACGTTTCTTCTTTTGCAGTTATAACCGAATATACGTACGCTATGCTTACTTTTACACGGCAATTTCGCGCGTACGCTCTTACTCTTTCTCTCTCTCTTACTCTTTCGCTTGCCCGCTTTTCTCTGAGATGTCATTACAGTTCTGCAGCAGCGTAGAGTCTCGTTAAAAACTTTTCCGGCGACTCCCAACGTTATATGCCGACTTTTATGCTTTTTTGCCCTCACTCACATACTCGCTCTCTCTCTCTCTCTTTTTCTTTCTTTTTCTCTTTCTCTCTCTTTTGATATTCAGCGATTTTTTTTTCCGAATTTTTACTACGAACCCTTACCTCCCCCATCATAGTTCTTCTTATTCTTCTTCTTTTCATGAAGAAAAAAGAAAAGAAAAAAAGATTGGAGGGAGAAATCACTCCATAACACACACAGGTAAGCAGTAGACGCGATGCAAGGAAATTTATTACGCTGAGTTTTAAAGCCGATAAAAAAAAAGAAGTAAGGGGGAGATTTTCAAGAGGATTACCCCCTAGACTAGACTTTCTACGTGATGCCGAAGGGCTTCGACAAGAGAACGCGACAAAGAGAGCTAAAAAAGTGCACGCAACGCGATGCGACGCGCACACATTGTAACTCATAGAAAGCTCGAGAGTAAGTGAATAAGAGAGAGAGAGAGGATTTTTTAATCGAAGCCAAAGACCGAAGGTATTAAATGCAAACAGACGCCTTTCGATGCTCGTCGCTTTTTTTACTTTTTTTTTATGATTTGACGCTTTTTTTCGTTTATGTGCGAGTGCATAGATCCTCGTGTATGTGTGTGTGTGCATGTAATAGAGAGAGGAAGAAAGAGAGAAGGATTTTCTGAGCAAGAGTACTGAATGGAAAATTGGATTAAGGTCATTTTTTTTATAGGATAGAATAAGTTTTTAGTGGATTGAGTAGTACACTGTATTGATCGCGAGAGAAAATAAGGGAATAAAATTTTTTTTTCAAGTAAATGACGTTTTTTTGATATTTAATTTAGATTAAGTAAATACCTTTTTTTTACTTAAGATAATTATTTCTTTTTTACGTTATATTATAACTAATCTTACTTTAAAATTATTTACTTAATATCCTTTAATCTTCATTAATATTTTAATCGTCTTTAATCTTCTTAATTACTAAAATTAAATAGATAATAATATTATCACGCGCTTACTCTTAATAAATTTAAAATCTATTTCATTAATCAAGCAACAACAAAAAATCATAAGTGTAACACACAAAGCAACTTGTATAGGCTATACAAAAAAGAGTATAGGAATATTACTAGCCTTGCAATTATTTACTCACAATCAATCATCGATGTGCATCAAGATTTCAAAAGCTTAGTAATTACCGTTCGAACAATATCACCTTATATCTCAATGTACATTATGTAATCTCTTATACTCACTGACTGTATAACGATTCAGACAAACTAATCAATGAAAATTCCTTTTGCGCAATAAAACGCAAATGTATTATGGCGAAAAAAAGGAGGAGAAAATTCATGCTGTCAATACAAAAAAAAAGAGAAAGAAATAAGAGAAGAAAAACGGGTTTTCTAAAAGAGCGAGAGAGTGAGAGAGAGGGAGGGTAAAAAGAAAAATTAGTAGTTCAGCAAGCATATATACGCCGGAGGAGACGAATTCTCTCTCACTCTTCAGAAGCGGAAAAGACGAAGATGCGCCCATTACGTCGTTCTCTTCTCTTTCTTCTTCTTCTTCTGCCTAACCTGAATCTTTAATAATCGTTCAAGCCGTGGGATCGTACGCGTTTGAAATTGGAAATTCTCCAGTCACGCGGTGTTATACCTTTTTTTTCTTCTCTCCTTTTTCAATTTTTTTTTTCTTTATTTTTCTTTTCTCGTCTCTTTAACTACTATATCGGTCGTTCCCTTCAATTCTACTATTTTTCGTTTTTTACCTTTTGTTTTTAATGAACAAGTGCGCATATTTTATGCGAATTGCCAGGGAAAGAGAGTGAGAGTTTTCTACTTCTTTTTTGTTTTAGTTTGTCGGGTATAAGCGAGTATTCAATGATGTCACGATTACATACTTTATATTCGAAAGGGAAATGCCGACGGGTATTACGCGTATTTACATGCTGCAGCCTTTCTTATGAAGTAGAAAATTTTTCAACTTTTCTTTTTACTTTTTTATTGCTTATCGAGAAAAATTAAACTGATAACTTATTAAACGTACATGTTTGCTTATTATTTTCAAGCTTCAACTGTTTTATTTTTCAAAAACTTTTTCAATTCCAGGTTTAAAAAAATTTTTATTTCAAAATTTCATGAGATATGTCGATATTTTCAAAGTTTATACTAAATATGAGTAATATGAAATAACAGATGAAAAAAAGTAATTAGAAAATATTGAACTGCTATACTTTTTATTAAAATTCAATATCACATTTTTCCTCTTTAATTCTTCACTTAAACAATAAATTATAATAAAACCTATCAACTGAAACACATCAATAAAAATGATTAATATTTTTACTTTTTTTTTTTAAATTAAGTAATGGAAAATATGCATGAATTACGTATATTAAAAAAAAATTAATTTTCAATTCAAAGGAATTGGAAAAAAAGAGGTTTTCAATTGGTGCTTTTTCGTTCGAAATAAAAACAGATGAATTGAAAATCATTGAAATCGAAATAATTATTAAAGTACGCGTACAGCGCGCGGAACGCACATAAAATACAATTTCAGTATAATATTCAAGCATTTTATGAAATCGAAAAATTAAAACAAAAATTTATAATAAAACAAACGGGAAATAAATGGATTTAAAAGCAAAACTAAATATAATTTTATTAAAAAATTTTTAGCCTTTTTAAAACATTATCCATAACAAGAATAAATTCTGACTGAATAATGAATTATATAACGAAGTAATGTAATATTATGCGTCATTTTATGTAAATTTAATGCACATTAAATTCTTCACATACCTCAGTATATTAATAAGTATCTACATAGCATGGATACAGAAGAAGTGAGTTTTTCTTTTTATCAAATATTTTCATCGAATTTTTTTCAATTAATTATATTCATCTTATAAAGAATTCATATTCGTTTGGGATTACTTTTTCTCCTCTACAACGCAAAAAGAAAGAAAGTAATAAATTTTTAAATGTAAGAGCAAGGAATGGGTCATTTGAAAATATACGATATCGCGAAAAATCAGTGTATGAATTTTTAAATTTTCTTTCTTTGCATGCAGTATCAATTTCAAGAGTTTATAAATAAAATCTATACGATTTTTCAAAGAAGTACGGAATAATTTAATAATTTTAATTTTAAAATTATTAAACGAAATGAATATTAAATGGTAATTTGATAATAATATTGATGCATGTTGCATTTTGAATGAACTTTATCCATCATATTAAATTTCATCTCAATTATAAATCTTGATCAAATGAAAATAGAAATTTTAATCTATTATTAATATTAATCAATAAAATATTTGAAATTCTTATTTAAAAAATATCAAGAAAAAAAACTTATATCCTCTTTTTACTTTAAAATTATTTGTAGAACGCCAAAATAAAATTTATTAGTCATTAAAAACTTTTTGGCGTTGATATAAATTTGACAGATAAGTTATAAAGTATAAATAATAAAAAAAAAGTTTTGTTATTATATTTAAGAAATTTTCTATTCCTGCATAAAGAATCGAAGAGCTCCAATATAATCTAACTATTCATATTTTCTTATCCACCTGCAGTGCAATAAATTTTCCTTTTTCTCAACTTTTTCCAAAGTCTCAACGTACGTATATATATACACACGCAAAGAATTTTACGTAGCGTAAAATACTTTTAAAAGTAGCTACCGATCAAACTCGGGAACACAAAAAAAGGAAAAAAAAAATAAGCCTTATTTATAAGGTGCTTACTAAAAAGTTCTTTTCTACGCGTCCTGTAAGAAATATACATTCACGTAGAAAAGTTTTTAGCGCGCGCCTCGCTATCATACAATTATTTTTCCATTATTCTTTCTTTCTCTTTTTTTTTAACTTGTTCCTTCACACAGACATAAAAGTAGTCTCGAGGATAATTCAAAATGATTGGCAGACGGGTGGCTTCATCCGCCAAATGACTAATGAAATTTCGCGTCCTAGTTTTGCACAGTCCGAACGGAAGTCAAGTTTTACCTCTGCTCTGGCTCTGCTATTCGTGCTGAAAATGCACGACCAATAAATTATGTTTTTTCGTAAAGAAAGATAGAAAATTTTTCCCGATATTTCACCAGAAGCACAATGTCCTCTTTTCTCTTCATTCATTTTCTTTCCTATTTTTTTTTTTTTTCTTTTTCGAGGAACGCGTATAGCACCCACCGCCGCCAATGTAATTTTAATAAGTCACGCTGCAGTGAGCATCTACTCTTCGATGATCCTTTTCTACTTCTTCTTCCTTTTTTTTACTGGATATCTCTCTACACTACGTTTCTATAGGCTCGAATATTTTTTTTATTTTTTATTTTCTAGAGAGAAAAAAAGGATGGCCTTTGTTTGGCCGATTACATTGAACGTACTACTAGGGAGGATTGGCGAGGATAGTTATATATCTATTGAAAATTCATATTTCGATGCAGATGCTATTGAATGCGAAAATTCGAAAAAAATATGCCTAATGAATTCCAGCATATGTACGTATATACATGTGTCTAACTGAATTACTAATGTTTATTGCGAGCTATGCGGATGTATTTATACTTT
Source organism: Anastatus disparis (assembly GCA_017163975.1). Classification (NCBI taxonomy): domain Eukaryota; kingdom Metazoa; phylum Arthropoda; class Insecta; order Hymenoptera; family Eupelmidae; genus Anastatus; species Anastatus disparis. The sequence goes on from JAFFSR010000226.1 coordinate 9,590,507, forward strand.
AGTATAAGTAGTAAAAAATTAACATTATGCGTGGTATTAATAATATAAGATTATGTGAGAAATATTAAAAATTTTCCGATATGATATTAGTCACCAAGATAATTTTATCGTATTCAGCATAAGTGTATATATATGGTTAACCTCACCAATTCAACTCACGCAATAACAGTGCAATTAATTACATTTTGATTAGATTATTGATTTGTAATAGAATCAATACATTGGTTTACTAATATTGTTCTAATATATATATCCAAGCTAATTTGAATATATAGTTTTCCAATAAGTTGACATTATTTTGACAAAAACTTTATGTATACATTAATATATCAAAACATATTTTATATCCAACTGTATACTGAACATCAATATTTTTAACTAATTAAAATATAAATTAAATTATTAGTTTGAAAATTTAATATGTTATTCGCCAAAACATTTCATTTGATGTTTCGTTAATTAGTTTCGACATACTACATATGATTGAGCATAGAATTCCTAATGACAAGAATGGAATTTAAATTATGCTACTTTTTAAATAAATAAATTAAATGCGGTATTCAATGTATTTGCGATGTTATATATGAAATCAAATTTCAAACTTACGTAACGAAGAGGATTAAATTGAATAGTAATCTCTGTAACTCACCTGAAATTAAAATAAAGTTATGATTAGATATGTTTAAATATTAAAATAAATGTGTTTATAAATTAATCAATTTAAATAATTTTTAATCATAGAAATTCGCGAGTAGTTAGATAATTATAACAAGCTTTATAAATAACTTAAATTACAAAAAAGCGATTTTCTTTACAAATAACCTCCTAATTTTATCTTAGAGAGTTAGTTCTGTAGCCGTGCAAAAGTTTGGTTGCACGTAAAAGAAATTGACTTCATCGATAATGATATTTCGTAAGAAAGAAAAAAAAGAAAGAGAGAGAAAACTTCTATATAGTTACAGAATTTCAATCATCAAAGTTTTTTAAAAGCCAAAGCTTCCTTCTCCCCCTCCCTTCTTGCCTTGTGAAGCTTTTAAGCCCTTCAGGCGTGAGCCTTTCGCTCTCTGAATTCAATTAGATCGATGAAATTTCTTAAATGCACCAAGTCCTCTATTACATCGTAGATGTTGATTCAGAAACTTTTTTTTTCTATTTCTTTCATTCGTTCATTTTTCGAGGGAAGAAATGGTGATCGACATTTTAATTGGAAAAATCGTAATTGCCTTGGATCAAAGATATAGGCGTGTATACCAACTATTTTTTTTTTCTACTCATATACATCACCGTTCGATTCACTCTTATGATTTTTCCGAGTTCTTATTATGCTCTAGTAAGCACGAAACCCTACTTAAAAAAAAAATTTTTCGTTAGCAATGTTTTTTGGGTTAATTAAGGGACTAGATACACTATTCTTTATTTTGAAAACGAGATCTAGATTTGTTAACCTTAATTAATGGTTTTAATAAATAAAGTTTCGTGTACATTAAAAAATAATTTAATATTTTACATGATCAGAAGAATAATGTTCTTATTGCATTTTTAATACTAAATTCAAAAATAGAAGAAAATTAATCTGACGAGTTTTTTTCCAAAATCCCTAGAAAATGTCACACTTAAGAAACTAGCAAGCATAAATCCCATTAAAAAAAAAATTAAAAAAAAAACCTAAAACACTTTATCCGTTAAATCTTAATCCTCTTGTAGAGAAAAAAAACTCATTGAAAAAAAGTCCAACATTACAAGCAGCCAACTAAACGGCCAACTGAACCTGCAGTGCAGCAAGTATCGTTTATAATACACTCTGAAAGAAATAGAGAGAGAGAAAGAGCGTGTAATAACCAAGGTACTTTTTCGGATGGAGAAAAGAGTGTATAGCTACAAGGATTGCATATATAGAAGGGAGAAAGAGAGAGATATTAAAGTTCGCGGTGGTGTACGCTCTCAGCAGAAGCAGCAGTATCCGTGGACTCGTTAAAGAGTATCTGGCTAGGCTAGGCAAACTATACGCTTTAGTTTTGTGGCGAAACTCAACGATCAACGAGCCGAGGCCATGGAAATGCGCTTAACGGGTAATTAACCGCTTTCCCGGACCTATCTTCTTTCCTACCTTCTCTTTCTCCTTTCTCTCCATAGTCTTTTATGCTATTATTATTCCTATATGTAAGCATTCGATATACAACCTTTCTCTAATGCCTGCAATATTCATACCTTTTTTTTACTTTGTATATACGATATACGATTGCTACATGCATGAAAATATAGTTTAATCTTTGGATCGATTCATTTCATTATATTATATATGTATCTTCTTTTTGTCAAAATGAACATCTACACCGAGGGAAATGTTATAGTAAAATTACTGTTTCACTTTGATCATATAAAACATAGTCGCATAATATACATTATTGCTATAGAAAGCAGTATTTTTTCTGTTTTCTACAGCAATAATGCGTAGTATGTTATTATGTTTTCATATGACCAAAGTAAAATCGTTATTTTTACTATAATATTTATCTCGGTGTAAAATATATGAATTTTTTTTACAATCAATTAAGACATAAAAATTCAAATAAAAAAATTCAATGATATTAAAATGTGTACTGTACATATTCTATTTGGTAAAATACGTACATATACACGCGCAAACTTTCGAATATCGCAGAATAATTGAGAAGGTTCCGTACGAATGTACAACGTCAAAATATGACAGGACGCACTAGCTTTTTTCTCTACCCCCTCCCCCTACCCTTCTTTCCGAATCTCGTTTTGAACGGCGAGGCAACGTACGCGATTGAAACGTGACGGAAGCACAAGGGGGATGGTCAGGAGGGAAACTCACTAGCCTTTCAACTCTCGCTTCTTTTTTTTTTTTTTTTTTTTTTTTATCGCACGATGTTTGCGCATACGGTCGCATATCGAGCGATTTTGAGGTGAATTATTTATGGCTTTATTGCAGTGCACCTTCGTTTTTAACCGAATGTTTTGGACGTTATAGACTTGAATGACTTAAATTTTATTAATTTTTAAATTTTCGAAATGTTAAATTATTTGTTTCTTTTATTTTCTAGGTTCGAATAAACGTGCATTGGTTTTGGTGAAAATAATCAAATTTCAATATCGGAGTATCGGAATATAGAAAAGAGAAAATAATAAAAGCTAATTGTTTTCTATTTATATAGAGAAGAACTTCAATAAAGTATATCACTCATTTTCAACATTTCCATTCACTATAAAGTTTTGAAACAATGTGAAATCGTAAACCAATATCTATATTAAACTTCAGATTTATAACAATCGTTTGCGTAACCTGACACATATTTTCTCAAATTAATAATTTTTTTTTCCATACCCTAACAATCTATAAAACACAGCATTCAGCCAACTACAAATTGCAATCCATTCAATATTAAACTAAAGTCTACATATCCCGTGTGTATTATCTCTTATAAATACCAACACTACATCAATATTCTCACAATATATTTATAGAGTAAAGTATTGCAAAGGCAAGCACAATACTCGATGTATATATACGTATGTATATAGCTATATATTCTGTTCCATGGTTGGGTGATAATTAGCGATAACGGCCTCAATGAAAAGCCCTCTCTTCGAAAATCAATGTAAGTTCGCGCGAAGCCTTTGAAACTTCCCATATATGCTTTAACAAAGGGGGAAACTTGAACGTTAAAGGAACAAGCATTTAAAAAAAAAAGAGAAAAAAAATAAAAGCAGCAAACGATAGACACAGACACATGCATATACATACACAGACTCTTGGTGGGCTTAAATCGCTTGATTTCGAAGAGCTTTAACGTACTTTCCATTGCCGAGAGTGTGCAGGAGAGGAGGGTACCTATCAGGGCACAAAGCAACAGAGAACGCGCGCCCTCACCATTAATTATCGGCGTGTCAATTAATTAAATGGGACGAAGAGAGAAGAGAACTCGTACTCGCTCTCCATTCCTCTGTCTTTCTCATTTTGATTTTCCATCTATACCTATGCATTTGCTACCAACACGTTAATTCCACCATCCCCCTTCATCCTCTCTCGCTTTCTCTTTGTTTCAATCTCTATTGCGTATTTTCTCCATCTCTCTCTTTCGCTATTATATTTCTGTCTATCTGTATGTGTGTGTACGTGTGTGTACTTGTGCGTGCCTATAATTTCCGTAGAAGCTCTGAACGCGCGTTTAAAGCACTGTACTCGTCAGGTTTCATGCACATTTGTAGTATATGATGCGAAAGCTTGCGTATAGCCTTTATATAACCTGCTCACGCATTTTATACTAACGCCCCTGACTTACCATTATACATTTTAACCCTCCTCCATATCATTCAAATCTAAAATGATGCTTGTATATACGTACACACATTGAAACATTACTTAGACATAGCATTGTCTTTTACAAAACACGCACACGAATTTGTATACTTTTATACAAATACATGTATGTGCTCGTTCTCACGTGCACGTGAGCAGTGAATAAGCGATATATTTATTGTCAGAGTTTACATGTGTATTTATATTTGTTACAAGTAAACATATTAGGTACAAATTATTTGCTTTTCTCTAATTATCGTTAGTATAAACAACAAAAGTATATCGACTAAAGTATAATAATTTATTTGAAACTCCTAAATTACCGCCAATTTTCAAAGTGAAATTTCATCAGGTAATCTTTTGACATTACAAAAATGAGCTAGACGAAAAATAAGGGCATGAGAGTAATTAATAAAATAGAATGTTAAATTTTGTATATTCGAAAAACAAGTAACGCAATTTCATGATATGTACTTTAAATGTATGCATACATTAAAACTTACTTGAAAAGCCAAAAAGCTCCTCTCATACATATAAACGCGTATGTATATGCTATACGCTCGCTCACTCTACAAACTCTTCATCCTTTTGCCATTGCTCTTTGACCCTATACATACTACATACACACCAATATATATGCACGCTATTTTATCCTTTACGGCTGCTCTCTATATATGACTCTTATACTCGTGTCTGTATCTGGCTTCTCTGTCTCTCCGATTATTGCGTTACCTAATGCTTCTCGCGCGCGCGCCTGCCCGCTCGCTGCAACGATTGCCCGCAAAACTTTCGTTCTCGGTATATATGTATAAAGTCCAACTCGCGAAAACAATTATATATATACCCCCCTAAAACCCTTGAATGAAAGTGCCGTACTGATTAATTAAAGGATTTTCCGTTTCGTTTCACTTCGTCTACTTTATATAACTAACTACCTATATATCGATGAAAATTTTCTCTTTGGCCCTTTCGCTCTCTATACAACCTTTGCGTGTAGTTTGTGTGTGTTTTTTTTTCTTTTTTGTTCTTTGTATATTGGTTGTGGCTTGTTTGTTTTTTTTTCACTATATAAACGTTGCCTTTTTTTGTATTGCAATCGATGGACTCGCGTCAATGGAGCGGGACGCAATGCGGATTCTTTTAAAGTGCTTGTTAATTGTTAATTTTTCTATTGCCACGCTATAAGTCCTTTTATTTTTTAATACTGGATATACAAATAATAAAGGAGGCGGTTTAAATAATAGAAAACGCTAAGTGGCTTGGTTTTGTTTATGTTGAGATTGATGTATCGTAGTAATTTTTGTTTTTAATTTATACACCAAGATTAAATAATAAAGTCTGCATAAATTGCTTCATCTTTTTCCCTTCCTGAAGATCAATCCAATTAAGAGCGAAACAATAGGACGAGTTAAGACAACGTTTGAATTAAAAGATCTTATTTGTCCTATATAATTACTTGGTGCGAAATGCAAACAGAAAATTTTTCAACACAAACTCCTTACCCCCTTTTCTTCTCTCTCCCAGTTCATAAAGAATTAAAATCGCCTTAATACTCAGTAGATCCCCACCCTCTTTTCAATTAGCATTTTTCAATTAAAATCTGTGAAAAGCAACCAAAAGTGGATGCTCTGCTGCTATTCATTCTCTAAATCGAGGAGCTGGAAAGCCTCTTGCAAACGTCGCCAATGATCTCTCTAACGCTTGCTTTCTCGGTTTTCCTAGTATATACCTTCAGTGACGACTTAAAACTATTCTTCAATCCCCCTCTTTCTACCCGTTGTTGTCATTCAAATACTGCTAAACTTTGATGAATGCTATGGAAATTTTGGATCTATAGAAAGAATTCTTTTTTTGTCATTCCGGAGGGTTATGTAAAAAGCTCTCTTGTGTTTCGTCGAAGGAATGATTCAGAAAAGTGGACTTTTAGTTATTTCAATAAGAGATTCAAGTAGTTTTTAAAATTACAAAAAATATTCAAGTTAATTCAATGTTATAATGTTATTAATTTTAATAATTTTCAATTAATCTAATATAAAGTATGTCCAGTCTATCATAAATTTGAGAATTACAAAGATGAAAAATTTTATTTGAAAAAGCAAAATAATAAAGAAAGGAAATAATTCCATATTTCAAGAGAAAGGTCAAGCAATCTGAATGCAATTTTTAGCAGCCATTAACATTCTCCTTTAACCTCCCAACATACCTTAAACAAACGAGAAAAAAAACAATGTTGGATATATACCAACACGAGAGTCAAGTTATTAACTAAATTCTTCCCTAACCCACGAAAATGCAAGCCAACATCCAGATGAAAATGTAATTCTCAAGGCGGGTATATAGCAAGAGATGTACACGCACTCTGTCTTTCTTTCTCGTTTTCTCTATCTCTCACGATGCTTATAACGAATCGCAGAAAATCTGAAAATAAATAATGAACGAAATTAATGCGGGACACAGAGAGAGGAAAAAATAAGAGAAAAAAGCTGTACTCTAATAATGAAATACGAAGGGCAAGCACGCGATATGCCCCGAGAGAAGAGAAGAGAAGAGAGGAAAAACGGGGGAGAGGAAAAAGAGAAACGGAAAACACGAAAAGATAAATAAATTTGAAAGGAGGAAGGGAAAAAGGTAGAAGAGACAGAATACGAAGCAAGAAGGATCATTCGATCGCGCAAGTACGGAAATAAATCAGCGTCTCGGAATTGAAATTGCACCTTGGCACATTTAAAATAGTCCACGAAGAGAGAAAAAAAGGACTTTCCAAGGACTGAAAGAGTAATATTTTCATCTCAATATTTCTTTTTTTTCTTTCTGCTCTTTTTATATTTCTCTTTTTCAAGACTTTCTTCCTGTTGTTGGATTAAAAGATTCTTTTTTTAACGTCAAATTATATCGCAAGATATATTGTATTAATGGCAAGGATTACTTTGAATGGGACGTGTACACAAGAAAATATACATCTTCGCATGAACATATTTCATTAAATTATCTGTGAAACAGAGATATAAAGGAAATCGAATCATTTATTATTTTTTTTAAACAATCAAACCGAATGTTATGAAACATTAAAAGTTAAAAAAAATCTTATAACAAGTATGAATTTTGATAAATTATAAAAAAAAACGATATTTTTTATAAGCTGTACTTAGAAAAAAGTAGAAAAAAAACAAAAAAATATGGCTCATGAAGTTGCAAAAATCGTAAAAAAAATTTACGCGTTTTCGAATCGTAAAGCTTCTATCACAACCAACAGGATCTTTCCGTTCTATTTTTTTTTTATATTCATCCGTCGGTAAATTTTCTAAAACCTGCCGTTTTTTTTCAATATCCCAACTTCAAATTCTCTATATATCATCAGTCTAAAGCTTTCAGCTGTAGTAAACGTATTTTTATCTTTGTGTTTCTCTTATTCTTTTTTGTTTCTTCACGTGAAACGAAGTACTTACGACTTGAACTTTTAGTTGGCTATAAAAGATTGATCGATGGTCTAACACTTACACACTCGAAAATAGAGAAACTTTAACTTGCCGAGGTTTGAAAGCATAGTAGGTACATTTAATTAGTTACTACTACTACAACTACAAAACCTTTTGGTGTATTTTTTTTAACTCTCTTTAAATTAGTAAAGACGTGAAGTAATTGAATGAAAAGAGCGACGATGATTTTATGCTCGGCTACCCTTTTAAACGCTATATTTTCAAACTTTATCTACTAACCTTTTCTTACTATTTCATATATATATATATATATGTAGATATATACATATATAGCACCTTTTCGTAAGTCAAAGCGTGCGACTTTCTTTGTTAACTTAACTTGGAATTGGCGTCAACAAGAACAATAACGACAACGTAAGGAAGACTGCAGAGAGAATTATGAGCTTCAAAGAGTGAACGATTAAAGTAACAATCAAGTAGAAGAAGGGTGGGGGGAGAGTAGGTGTAACTACGAATTGCCTCTTTTTCATTTTCTAAGCGTTACAAGATTGCGATTAGTTAAGATTTAAAGGAAGATAAACCTTTAAGACACGGCTTTTTACAGTATGTTGTTATTTTTATACAATGAAACAATACTTTGCACATTGACACCTTACCTATTATTATCTTTTTACGTTTTGTTTGTTCTTTTTTTTCTTTTTTTATTACTTTTACTTAAACTCAATGGTATTGTATATCTTTCGAATTCAATTAAAATTATAGAGATTGAAAAATGATTTTAAAATAATGTTTGATATTTAATTGACATTCGAAATTGTTTTGGAATAGATCAATGTTATACTTTCAAAAGTGTTATGTTTCAGTTATTTTTAGGCTTTATTTACTTTCTAAATTTTTAAAACTTCAAATTTAAGATTAAAAGCTGAAAAAAATACCTACTTTCACTTTAAGTCTTTTATTTTAGTTAGAAAAATAGGTAAGTATATTATCACCATAAAAATATGAAAAAATTTCTATTTCAAACATAAATGACTTGTCTAATAATCATAAACTGAAATATCAACAATCTTAATGCTAACTTTAAGACTTTAAAATTTTGAAAATTTTTTTCTAACCTCATTGATAATAAAAATTATAGAGTAAATTTCTACATCTCAAACTAGATATACATATATAAGCATTCAAAAGTAAGTCTAGATTCTCAGAGGCGCTAATTAAAGTCACTAACTGTTAAAGAAAGAAAAGAAGTTCGAAAACTGAAGAGCTCGCAAAATTTTCCTTCAAATCTTTCTCAGCAGAAAATCGTTCTTAGCGAGCGGAAAAGAAAAGCGTACAGCGCTAAGAGACGGAAGGTAAAAGTCTGGAGAAAAAAAAAGAAAAATGAAAAAGAAGAAAAGAAAGAGAGATCAGTCGTTGAAGAGACTTTACAACGATGCAGTTATACACAGCCTATATCTCTCTAAAGCGAGCAATATTTCCAGAGCTCTAATATAATATCGAGACTCTAATTGGCCACAGTTCTGTAGCTCTCTCTTAGTAATCCTTATTTATGGAAGTCTGGTAAGCGAATACGCGTGCGGAAAGCCCCTTCAAACGCTCCTATATCGATATGATTTTACTTTAGTCTCTTCTTTTTTTTTAGTTTCTCTTCGTTTAGTCAGTGCACAGAAGTATATTAAAGAGGGGACAGTATCGATTTATGTCTTTTCAAAAGCTCTTTTACTCTTGGACACACACAAAACGTGCTTAGTGAGTTTCCTTTCTTTTTTTTCTTTTTTTCTTTTTGTTGTACGCGCACGAACTCTCCTAATTCGCCTTCCCTAACAACAACAATATAAAACTCAAAGCTATTAGTGGATAATTTTTGCGGGGAATCGGATTGCTAAACGGTAGTAGTGTAGCTTGACGCTGTTTACTTGTCATTTCAGCGAAACAATATAAAGATTAATGATGCTCAAGTTGCTCGAGTTGCAGTTTTTTCCTCTTTTCTTTTTTTTATTTTTATAATTATTTCTTTTCTCCTTTAGCTGATAGTTGCACTAGGAAAAGTGCTGCGATGTCGTACAATTTATGTTTTTTTTGCCTTCTTTTTTTTATAGGAGAATAATTCTGGCGTAACGACAGGCTTTCAAAACAGAGGTTTTTTTTTATAAGTTGTAATTGATAATAATAAATGTTGTAGTTTTTGTGCTTGTTGGAGGTTCTAGTTATTTGCGAGTTTACGCGCGTTTATTTACTGTTACGCAGAAAGGCTAACTGTTTTACAATATCTTCAAGTAGCCTTATATATTGCGCAAACGTAAAAAAAATTTATATAACACACAAAGGAAAAATGTTATATTTGATTGACGTGGAACTAATTTATTATAATTGAACTAAATTTTTGTTAATTACTTTTTGGACTAATGAGATATATACTTTCATTAATTGTGTTGTAAGCAAATAAGGAATATAGAATAATTGACGACAACGATTTTTGATTAAGGTCGTCAGTGGCTCACTCGGTAGAGTGATGGATTCGCAATCTCGAGGTCCCGAGTTCGAATCTCGTTCTCGGCTAATTTATACAAGCACCAATGTACATTACATGTACAAAAAAAACGATTTTTGTCATATTTGTTTAAATATTCAGTATATTTTTATAAATTTTATAAACAATAAATATTTAAAATAATAGAACATTTCATAATTTAATAAAGGCTTGATTGAAATATTAGATGAATAAAAAATTTTTTTTCAGTACATGATTGATTTTGAAATATTTGGCTTGAAAGAAAAATTTAAATGTTTAAAAATACAGGCGCAAAAACTATTTTAAAAACTAGGTTGAAGTTTGAAAAACGTTTAATTCAAAGCCCATCATGCGCAAATAATTAAAATTCCAAATTTCGTACAGACGAAAAAAAGAGGTCCGCTATCTCAACTACAAAAACTTGAGCATGAAAAAAAGGAAGGGAAGTAAAGTCAAGTCAGATATCAGGACAGGTTAACAGCCGAAAAAAGTGCAAGAATGAAATTTCAATGGTTTGGCCGTAGCATCCATGAAAGGATACATATATAGAGAGAGAAAAAGCGAGTATATAACGGGCGTGCCACTAATCTATCACCTTCTACCTTCTTCGCAGGAGAAAAATTCCATGAAAGAATCGATTACGAAAAGAAAGCGTGCGCCTTCGAGACGCACGATCACTTGCTCTGGATAAATCATTTTTTTTTCTTTCTATCCCTTACCCTTCTTCTTCTTCTCTCTTTTCCTCTCTTTCTTTCTTCACTAATTCCTTGTGCGCAGAAATTTCACCGCACACTTTCTCGTAGCGAAGATTTTTGTCATTCCTAGCGATCGCGTGAAAACAATAGCCCTAACGCTATGCTTTATATGTAAGCGTATGTGTATTCGTATCTGTATGTGCCCAAACACGTGAGAATTAAACGCTTTTGTTGAAACGCCGGAAAATTCTTAGCGTTGCGTCACGTATTAGTGCAGCGTTAGTGTCTGTTTCGGGAATGAAATATTGATATGTAGAATGGTAACGCTGCATTTTCCACAATTAAACATTTTTTATAATTCGAATGCGACTCACAATGTAAGACTATAATTTTGTCACTTTCAATTCAACGGAATTTTACTTTAATTTTTAAATTTAAATATTTGGATTAATTTAATTTTTAAGTTTTACAAATTGTGTTAATAAAGTTATATAAATGCACAGCAACTTATAACTTTTATTATTCTGATGAATATTTTACTACACTTCAAAAAGTTATAAATGGTTGATTTAAACTCAAAAACATTTTTGTATTTACTTTGGTTTGTAAACGTTACAGAAAAATACTCGGAAAGCTACAAAAAGGATAATAAAAAATTTATCAACCGTTTCTATCAATAATTTGTATTCCATATATACCTCGAGAAAATATGTTACAGTGAAATTTGCAAATTTTAATAATAATTTCCATGTTAGAATTGCAATGATTAATAACAGTCTGTACATTAGATTTACGTTGTTTTCAAAACTCTATAGATTACATAAATTTTTCGAGACGTAAAACAATATCGTACTCAGTCGTTATACGAGGCTCATTTAGTATCGAGAACATACGCTTTAACTTTAGATATATATTTGAATGTAAAACTTCTTGAATATAATCAACGCTCTTGTTTCGAACAAAGTAGCAATTTAAAATCTACAATTTTTCAATCTAACAAATTTTAAAAAATAAGAAAAAAAATGCATTTGCTCTCTAATGCACCGTAAACTCGATGACACATTTTAGAATTCTTTCTGCCAACGACCTACATTTTCCTTCCGCGCTCTCAAGATTGACGTGATAAATGCTATCCTTTCCGCGTGTTTTAATGGAATAATAAATCAATCTATCAACGCAATGATTTAAAGTTCTATTGAAAAAAAAAATAATATCAACTTTTTTTTTCTCCTTTATACATATACATATGCAGAACCTTTTTTAAAAGCATACATATATAATATTATAAATCATCGTACAGCAGAACGTATAGCGTAAATAAATGCATAATTTAATGGACAAATATAAATTATATCATGCTATACATGACACCACAAGTATCATAGTACTATTACAGTTATGGAAATCGAATAATTCATTATTTGCAAAATCATTCGATAAAAATCAAAGAAATAATCATTAATCTTCATTAAAAAAAAGGTTAATTCTTCTTTGTCCGTAATTTCTGTTTTATAAAAATTTTTTTTAAAAATCTCCAAATAGTATATGTCCGGTGTAAATGAGCCAATGTCTTTGCATATATACATTATCTCCAAGGGCACATATATGCACGTATATATATATGAGTACATATAAGAGAGAAAGCTTCTATATAGTTTTAAAGTCGATTGAGTTGAGAGTTCTATATAACCTAGATAGGGAGCCAGCTAGAACGGCTCTCTAGCTCTCAACTCTTTTATCTGACTTCTATATACGCGTATATGTATATTATATCGGCCGCGATCTCTCCATTGGGCTTTTATACCTCCCACTTCCTTTATGCTTCCTTTTACGTATAAATATATATGTATATTATACATGCTGATAAAAGAAAGAGAAAAAAAATAATTGCGTTGGAGTTTTCGGAAGTTATGGTCTTAATTTTTTCTTCTTTTCTTTTATTTTTTTATTCTATCTTTAAAGGTGTTGTAATGTCTATTTATTAGGAAACATTTTTACGTTCTTCCGTTTATGTGTAAGAGCGTGTGCAACGTATTTTAAAGGATAGAATGTAATAAGCGCATATATATATATATATATATACGATAATTTTTTCAGATATATATACACGTGGCTTTTTAAGCTAAGCGCGCAAGATACTTTTTAAATGTCCTACTAGCAGTATGAGGTTTTGCGTAAGCGGGGTTTTTAAGGATATGGCTAATGCTACTTAGTTTTATTGTCCACGTTGCGTACAAAACGCGAATGGTTGTTTAAGATGCAATCTATAAGGTCTTTGAACTTTAATTGCCTTTTTACACTCGTTAAGCGTATATACTTAAACGTCGATAATTACGTATAATTAGTTTTTAAATTATTAAAATTACAAAATTACGACATAATATATAAAAATTTTTTTTTTATTAAGTACAATTTTATTTACCCAAAATTACAGTATTATGCATAAGTATTAAATTTAGGTCTTATTCATCATTAGAATCAATGTTTAATCAATGATTCGAAAAGCTTGCTAAGTATGTAAATGTTATACGGATGTAGGGAGTAAATTTTACAATAAAACAATCATTAAAAAGTTATACATCGGTTGTAGAAACTAGATCAAATAGCTAGTAAAATCAGAAATACACGCCCTCTATATGGTAATTGAAATGCTTGGCTTATAATTAAAACTTCTAAAATGAGACCTTAACTCTCGCAAAATCACAATTAAAAGAGAAAATAAATAAAACAAACGATAGAGAGAGTTAGAAAAGCCACAAGGAGAGTATTATACAATCGACAATAAACTTTAACAGCGCAACTCCAAATGAAAAAGAAGGAGAGTAGTCTAAAAAAAAAAAAATTTGAAAAGAAAACAGAAATCCTGTTGACCCATGCGTTCTTCTTTCTTTCTTTCTTTTTCTTCTTTTTTTTAAACCCATTCGAAACTTTTTAATTGCAAGGTTCACTCCGAGAGAAAGAGAGAGAGAAGCGAGGCTATCCAATTTGCGCGAATGGCTTTTCCCTCAGCCCCCTCTTTTCCAAATGTGCGACTCTTTTTCCCTCTTTTCCTTCGCTTTTTATTACCTTGCTTTTATACACCGTATACACACAAATACCAGAGACAAATACACGCGCACGTATACTAAAACTTCTTCTTGGCCCGATGCGTCGCGACAATTTTGATTGGCGCGCTCTTTTGCGTCTACGCGATCAATTCTTTTTTTATTTCATGTTTAGCTTTCACGCGCCCGATTTTTCTCTCTCTCTCTCTCTCTTTCGTTTTTCTTTTATTATTGCTTCTTTTTCTCTCTTTTTTTCTTTTATTAAGGGGCTGTGCGTGTAGACGAAGAACTTTAGGAAACTTTGGCGATTTACTAAAGGAAATTCAATCAGAAGGACTAGTCTTTTATATATATAGCTATGTACGAAATCAAGAAAAGCTACTTTTTTTCGACAGTAAAGTCTTAGATATTTCTTTTTCACGATTACCTGTGATTACCGATAGTAAGCGCTTTCTTTTTTTCTTTTTCATATCCACCGAAATAATAGATATTTTTATTAAAGCTCTTGTTTTCATGAAGAAAAGTTATCTAAGGCTGCTAAATGAGAATGGTAAATATAAAAATGGAGTATATAAATATTTTTGAAATAATACATTTATCAATACTATGTATTGATAAATCTGAAGAATAATTTTATTATACTAACGAATGCATTAATTCTCTTTGATAAATAATATTTTGTTTATCAGAATATAAATAATTTAATAGAATAAAAAATTAATACCAAATTTTAACATATTTTAAAAGCAAAAAATATGTTTATATAAAAAAATTATCAAAAAAATATAGCAAAACTTTGACATTTTACTGAAGGATTTTTTTGATTTCTTATACGTAGTTATATATATATGAAAGTAATATCTGAATTTCCTTCAGTAAAAACTTCGCATATCAAGCTCTCAAAAACGTATTTCCATTATTCATTTATTCCGTCCTAGTTCATCATGAAAAAAACTTATGTTAACGTAATAACATAAATGTCAACATTTATATTAAAAGTCTTCTAAAAATACTTTTTACGTCCCTTCCATTCCATCCCAAATTTTTGTGCAACCAATAGAAAGAAAATAAAATTAACCAATGAAAAAGCAAAAAAAAACCATCTAACGCTGAACAACATTTTCTCTCAACGTATCCCAGCCAATAATCCAAGAGGTCTCTTTCTCTCTCTCTCTTTCTCTTCTAACCATCTAAAAGCTAACACACATACAAAGGAAAGAGGGATAGTCACGCACGTAACAGCAGTAGTAGCAGGAACATGACTTTCGACGGGAAGTGTGTACCGAAAAGCCCATACAGCTCTAGTTTTCGATGTACAACGACGACGACGAGTCGAGGGTTGCTGCTGCTGCCGCTGTTTTCTTCCTATATGTACGATCGTAACCAGGTTTTCGATCACGTACCATATACGTGTGTACGTATAATATAATATATATACGTATATACGGTTAGCCCTCTCGTCGTTAAACGCGCGCATCGTATACTCCCGCGGATCGATCCTTTTCATTTCTCTCTAGCCTCCCAGCCAGTTCCCCATATACAAGTGACGCGCCTCTCTCTTATATAGGAGAGGATGCTATAGAGAGGAGTTGTTGGCAGGAATAGTTAGATTATTTAGAAGATAGAATTGAAAGTGGAATTGAAAATATTTAAGAATTTCTTAAAGATTGAAATAAGAACTTGTCGATGGCTTGCCTCAATTCGATGCTTTTAAAAGTTCGATGGGTTGAACCTTCTCGAAACCAGAAATTTTAAGAATTTAAATTTTCAGTTCAAGTGCGATCAAAATTTTCTTTACGAATAAAATTGTACTTTTTGATATTTATAATAATCATTTTTTATTAAATTATAAGTTTATGACCACAGGTAGAATTTTAAAAAATATAATTTTATATAAAATCTGCACCGACTAAAATATTATTTAATTGTCATCAGAAATATTATTTAATTGGCTTACAAAAAAAAATTTTATTTATGGAACGAAAGAAAATGCAAAATGCAAAAATTAATTGGTCAATAAAAAGTTTGAAAAGTATAATCCTCAAAAAATAAAGTAAATTATAAAATAAGCAATTCAAATTCTGTATCACATTACATTGATCCGAAAAAAAATGTATTATTTTTGTAAAAAAATTAGTTTTGGATCAAGTTACCATTTGAAAATTAAACTTTAAATCTTGATTAAGTTTTACATATGAATATACTAAAAGATATTAAAATAATATTATTCATATCCTTTACAACGCATAAATACTTGTAAGTAAATAAATGATAGATGTTACATTTTAGTTATTGCCCTATCCACTTTGTTATTTCATGGCTCCATTACTTTTTTTTTTGCTCTGCAAGTGACTCTCTTGGGCTGGTCTTTTCTCCATGTCATGACACGTGTGCACGTGTGGCGCGCTTATACTCAAGGGAGACGCGTGAACGCGGAAGAAGAGGAAGATGAAGAAGAAAAAGAAGAAGAAAAAAAACATTAGTCCTGAAAAATTACCAAGAGCGTCGAGCAATTATTGGCCATCAAGTGCCATTTATTCCAAACTTTCGAACTTCTTTTTTACTACTTCCACCCTTTACAAGACGATGAGGAAAGAAGAAAAAAAAAGAAGAAAAAAAAATGAGAAAAAAATAGACAAGTAGAGTGTAAACATAATTTAAAATCTCTTTTATTTTGTAGGAACAAGCGTGAAAAAGAAAGAATGATATAGCGTTCGTGACGATAAGCGTTATTCGATATAATATCCTGCACATACAGAAACTCTAAAAAGAAAGAGAAAGAGAAATTTATATATTTTTTTTTGTTTTAATGTCATTTTAATTCCTTTTCCGAACCTAAAGGCTTTCAACAGCTATATACATTAACGCAACCGAAGCGCTTTCCAACTTTTCGCATCGCGCTCGCTCGCGCTAGCTCGCGCCGCCACACGAGGCATTAGTGTTATATGTTACGTGGATAGATATAAAGTTTTATGCCTCGCTACTGGAATTCCAAATGGGATATAATCGTCAAAACTAAAATAACTCTACGTGAAAAGAATTCACAGTTTTCTCTCTCTCTCTCTCTCTCTCTTTCTCTCTTTTACTAAGCTTTTTGGGGAAGAATATGCTTCTTTTTTTTATCATATTTATGGATAGAACTAGGTGAGGATTAAATTCTTTTAGCACGTTTCAAATTTCTTTTACTACTGATTTAATCTGTCCACAGAGAGAAAAAAAGAAAAGTTATACATTTGAAAAACATGTCTGACCTAGTTTTAACATTATCTACTTATAAGTTTACTAACAAAATTCCCAAGTATTAAAATAAAGTAAAAAAAGATAAAGAATATTACATATATAAAATAAAAGAGAAGTTTATATTCAAATTTTATCATGTAAAATAACATAAAACTCCAATTACTTTTCGATTTAACATTTTCTCTCTTTAACAATAGAAAGAAAAAGAAAACGCATACAACCTTGAAGGGGTTACCCTCCTACTCCTCTCATGGTAAAATAACCATAAAGCATAACGGTACTTTTCACATGCGCGCACAATATTACAGCCCATAATTTGAATAATTCAACGCGCAAGTATATAACGCAATCGATGAACGCGACGTATTATAAGTCGTTATCGCTCATAAGAGAAAAAAAAGAGAGAAAGAATATCGCCGTAAGGTAATAAATGTTTAGTTCGTTCGACCTTCGATAAAGTGCTAATATTCATATTTTTCATAGCTCCATACGTATATATACAATGTTCGACAGTCTTTGTTAATTGACTTTATGTCTAATCGAGAAAACATCGTCTGAAGGACCTTCGACATGACTTGTTTGATGCTTTATTTAACTCTATGGCTCTAATGCGAATGTATTTGATGTTGATTGCTTTTTTTTTTGTTTCAAGTTTCACTATCACGAGACTTTGTCTTTTTCTGTTGGACAAAGAAAAACAGTGAATCATGAAAAAATTTCTAAATATTATGTGTTTGTACGCGTGCTTATCATCATCATCATTATCTGAAAGATAAATATTGTAGTATACTTAACATTTTTACTAAATTGCTTTAAATTATTCATGTTTTTCTAAATATTTCCATGCTGTTTATAATTATTCCTAGCAAATTTTCTCTACGAATTAATACCCTACACGTAAAAATGCATAATCATATGCAGTATGCAAGAGTTGAGATGCAAAGAAGCAACATTTCACAGTGAGTAAAACGAGTTTTAATAAATACGACGTTGAGCCGTCATCTACTTGCTGACAAGTGAAAATTTAGTTATATTAATCACGACGCTCATTTATACATTAGATGATTACACTTGTTAACCCCTTTTAATTCTAATGTATTGTGAGGAATAAACCAGTTTTATAAATCTAATAGACTACGAAAAGTTCATCGAATCGAAAAATCTCTATTTCCGTTGATGAAGCATTAGTGGTTATTCGAATGACGTTTTGTCAGCATAATATCTGTTTGTTTTATAAACCTTGATGATGAATTAGAAACATAAGATCTGTTGATTGATCAATTTTGACATATTTCATATGCGTTAAAGAAAGAGGAATTTGTATTCTATTATTTTTTATTAAGTGTACATTTGACATTTCTCTTATCGAAAATTTTTTAATAAATTCTTCCAATAGTTACTTTTTATACCAATACCTTTCTTCTTATACTCCTTTTCGAACTGATCAAAGAATTGTAAAAAGTAAAAGAAAAAAAAATATAAGAATAAGAGAAAGCTTTCCTTCCAACGTTATTCTCATAAAAAAAAGATGCAGCTTCTCTCGAATTTAAAACTTCTCTCTATATCTCTTTCTTTCTCTCTTTTACTTGGTGCTTAGATTTGAATTAAGATAACTTCGTTCGTCTCCTCAAAGCGCATCAATTTCGCCAAGACTCTTAAACTCGAGCTTCGCTATAGTTATAAACTCTCTTCTCTTATATTCGAAACTGTGCGAAAGGCTCGACTTCGTTTTTTTCATTCTTTCTTTCTTTTTTTTTCGTGAGTTGTAGTATAGAAGAGAGCGAGGGCTCCAAAGAATTCAAGATAAAGATCGCTGGCTTGTGTGCTCGTGCTGGCAAAAAGACATTTCTCATAGCTTAGTCCTCGTTACAAGGACGAGCTAAGAAAAAAATAAAAGAAAATAAAACTAAACTTCAAGAAAAAAAGACAGAGAGGGAGATAGAATAAAAAAATAAAAATAAAAGAAAAATTGTGCTAGGAGTAAGGAATAGGAATAAGAGAAAGCGAAATAGACAACGGACGACGTAATAAGAAAGAAAGGTTAAAGAAAGAAAAAAGAAACGAGCTTGTAAAAGAAGGTTACGAAGAAAAGAAACGAGTACAGGCATACCGTCAGCACAACCTAGACCAAACAAACAATTCTTATCTCTTTATACGAACTAAAAAAAAGAGAGAGAAGAAAAGCTTTCTCTTATCGAAGGTATACGAGTAGGAGGGGGATAGTAGTCTTCGATTGCGATACTATGCGTACGTACTTCTCGTTTTCCTTTATTTATTCTTTTTCTCTCTCTTTCTTTCTTCCATTTTCTTGTACATACATACGTACTCGTTGTATATGTGTTTGAGAGTTGCGCGAAAAGGAAGAAGGAAGCCTTTGTCGCGCGCGAACAAACGACTCGGGTATGGATCGCTTCCTTCACGTTTTTTTTTCATCCTTTCTCTTTCTTCTACTCTCTTGTGAATATATGTATGTATATATCTATATATTTTTTTTTCTTCTTTGCTTTTGATAGATCGACAGAGAGAGAAAAGGTGACTTTATTTCGAGACAATCATTTTGCTACTGAGCTTGAAAGAGTCGAGAGGGTAGGAAAGAGAGTAGTGACTTTTGATTGAACATTTTCATTCGTTTCTTCTTTTTCGTTTTTTTTTTCTCTCTTTTCTTTTTATATATTTTTTTCTCTTCTTTCTGTTGCGTTGCACAGAAGAGAGTTCGATTCTTGGCGTATTTTTTTATTTTTCAGAGAATGAAGACTAAAAGTAACGAGCGGCCGAGCGCAAAAGCTTTTTCTTTAACTGAATAGGTTATTTAAAGGATCGTTTTATTTTTTTTATTTTCTTGTCGACGAATGATTCAATTTCAAATTAACGTGCTTTATATTTTGTCGAAGGTATATCTTCCTGCAGTAAAAAACAAAATGTCATGCTGAAAACGTTGTATAATATGAGAACAACTTCGAGAGAGAGTGAGCGAGGTTAAAAGGCAACATTTACGATTATTTTTTCACCAAACGTCAGGCAAGGGTATATTCTTACTTTTTTTGCACTGAAATTTATATCCTCGTAAGCATGATCGAAAAAAAAGAAAAAAAATTCTTGTAGTTATTTCAAGAGGAATTTGTTTCAACTTTTCCTTGACGCTGAACTTTTAGTTGTGTGAGTTTTTAATTCGTAATTTCACTTAACTTTTTATAAACATTTTTTGAATTTTGTTTTAATAAATATTTATTGTTAATGAAATTTTGAAAAAAAAATTAAATTTATCGTTTAGATAAGTCAAAATTTATCATCACTTGTAATTTGTAAAAAAGAAAAAAGTACAAGTAAAAGTTTAACCCTAATTAACAAGTAAACAACCTTACACTCAAAAAGTCAAGTAATAAAACTTACAACTGTTGCGTTCTTGAAAAAGAATGTAAAAGTAAAACATCTTACTTAAACCTTCCCTCGTAACAATTACATATAAATTACATTTTAATTTGTTCTTCGGTTAAAAAAAAGTATCTTTCAATAAATAAAAAAAGGTTTAACAATAATAAAGAAAATTCCAGTGTATTAACTGATGGAATTCACAAGGTAGAAGAGAAAGGTAAGATGTATATATAAAGACGAAATTTAGCGCAGGTGCAGAATGAGAGTTTCTGAAGCAGAAAAGAAGAAAGAAAGGATTATATCGGACGTATACACTTGGGTCGTTAAAGCCTTTTGGCTTTCCTTTAACGCAAAAGAAATCATGAATTGGTTGCTGCTGCTGCTGCTGCTTTGCACTGATGGACGTACGAATAGGTATCGTACGAGGGGTAACATATGGTCAAAGCGTAAAAGATGGACGACTTGGTACGTTTGTGTGTGTGTGTGTGTCTATGTTATTTTATTCGACTTACGAGAAAAACCTTCGATATTTCGCGTTCCTTTCTTGTGACTTTACTTCTCAGCACACCTGTTACGTAAAAAGCTTATAAACGAATATATATATACGCCTGTGTAGGCTCCAATTGATTTATTTCTTAATGGATGAGGATGATATCGCTTCTTAAGTTTGTGTGCGCCCTTTTATATGTATATATCAAAAGTAGATCCAATCTTTAATTTTTCTCATTCTCATTGAACGTTGTTCTTTTTTCTTATTTCATCGCTGCGCGCCTCCATGTGTATGTAATATAATATGTATAGTGATATTGAAGAGAGATTTAAGAGAATACGTTTCTAACCTTTTTTCTTTTCTCTCTCTCTCTGCTACATAACTTATCTCATTTATTCGTCGTTGTGCAATCGTATATCAAAGTGCTTCAACTAAATGAGCGATTCGAAAGTCATCTCTCTTTCCATTGGCTTTTTCTTTATCGCATATACTGAGTACTACTATTGAAGAGCTGCATCATAAAAACCCAGATGTTTTCTCTATTCAAAATGTCAAGAGCTCAATTTAATAAGGATAATTGTACAGGAAATGAAAATATTAATGTCCTTTATATTATGCATCGTTAAAGATGATAACTTTGCACTTTGCTACTCTTATTTATAACGTTTCTGTTTAATTATGGATTATTCATTTTATGCAATATAATATTATTATTTTTATTTTCATAATTATCAATCTATCGTTTGTTGTTTTCAAGGCATGATTATCTTTGCGTGGTCTTTTTTTACTTGAATTTAATTTCATTGAATGAACTTTAAATGCACTGAATTCTTTGAATTTAAAGTTGCGTGTATCAGGAATCGTTAAAAGCAAGCAGTAAAATAAGCAAACGTTTTAATTTCATTGCAATGCAACCTTAACTTTGACTGATGTTTGAACAAAGGAAAATTTTCTGATTTTAACTTTTGATAGAATAAAAATTTATCTTTTGAACTCTTCTGCGGCTCTAGAAAAAACCACGACAAAGAGCCTAAAACTCTCGGAAAAAGTACTGAAATTTCTTGAACTTAAAGTAAGCCATTCGTGTAACTTATATGTACATATATCTAACACCTACACACGTACATGCTTAGCAGAAAAAAAAGTAAAAAAAAAATAAAAAAAAATAAAAAGAAAGAAAGAAGAAGTATCGTTGAGTAGAAACAGAAAGTTCCTTGTAACACTCCAAGTAACATACAGGTAGGTATACATAATCTCTTTTTATTTTCTAGGTTAAGTTCTTGTCGCGTTAAAAAAAAAATCGTACGCGCGCGCGAGCCTCGAAAGTCGGCGGCTTTAAACATGCTATGTCCTCGAGACCTTCTATATACTCTCTTTTCTCTTGGTGGTAAACGAGAACACGTGTATACGCAATATACAGAGACACACACAAAAGTGTTAAAAGTACAGATTTTAACAGAGTGAAGATCAGAATCACGTGTACTTTAAAACCTTGCTGTGTATAAACTCCCCCTTTATTCACTTTTTTTTTAATTTAACTTTTCGTTTATCTTAAGTTTATATACATTCGTCTTAAAGTATGTAATATGTATACAAATGCGTTTCTCTTACTTATCGTTATGCGCATATAAATTTCATTTCGCGTACATTGTAACATTAAATTTGGATCAGATTATAAGGCTAACGTTGTTTATAAAATGCATTAATTTATGAATATTTTATTTAAATTTTATTTATTTACTTGATCATTAGTATTAAATTACCGGAGGTGAAATTTTAAAAAAAGGTACATTTATATGTATGTCGTGAGGTCATGATAAAATTAGCAACAATATAACGAAAGAGAAAAATACTCTATATTTATTAATCAATAAAATTGTTGCGAAAAACAAAGTAAAAATAAAATTAATGTAAAACGCATCGGTTTAAAAATTTATTTAATTTTAATGCTATCATTATAATTCTTTATGATGAATTGACGTGTCTACAAGGATAATGAATGCTCGAGCAAATGTAAGACTAATGTAAAATGCATGTGATTACAAAAATGAAAATTCTAAAGTGCATAAGTCTTTTCATGTGAAAAATAAAAAAAATTTGAAAAATCAAAAACTCAAAATTAAGTAGCTGCAGTAGCAATCAGTAACTTCTAAGAACTTCAAGAGAAGCACTCATTCTTTCTCTCTTTTTTTTGTATTCCAATCGAAACTTATCCTTTTTAATGAACAAACAAAAGGTTTTGTAAAACCTGTTTGATACTCCAAAGGCAAATTGCTACCATACATAATACAACTCTTACGTTAAATACAGACAAAAAGCATTAATAACAAACTTACGACACGTAATGATAATATTATCCTTCGACACTAACAATCAAGTACATCTAACAATTTACCTTCATTCATAAAAATAAAAAAAATACGAAATTCTTATACTATTTTCTTTATTATTAATAAGATAGCGAAGAAAATTCACATGCATGTACATCAACGTTTTAGTCAATCTCGTTTAGCTTATTTTCTTCTTATATATACGTGTATGCAGACGAAGGGTATATGTATATGTTGCTGATTGGCCACAGAATGACGAACGATCATCAGACTAAGAATCGACAGCCTGTCGAGCTTCCTTCTTTTCCGTCAACTTCTTTACATTTATATGTATAAAGAAATGTGTATATATGTGTGTACATATATATCCCCCGTCTGTCCTTATATATACTTGTAGACTTTGACTATTTACATTTTCTTATGTATGCTTGTAGATCGATACGAAAGAGAAGAGAGAAAGAGACTCTTGACGACCGACGAAACTTTCTTTTTTTTCTTTTTCTTTAGGGTATATACACTGAGTGATATTTCTAAAACTCGTCGCGTATACGTATATTACAGAGAGATTCGCGATTTCTATTTGCGTTGGTAATGGAAATTTGTTTGTTGTAAATGTAACTCTGTATACAACGAGACTTAAATTATATCGAGAATTCTATACAAGTATACAAACTACGAAAAAACGGATTTTAATTTGGGAGAAAAAAAATTTTTTTCGTTAAAAAAAAGTTTTGCACAAGTTATTTTAAGTTAGATTGGATTTCTGAAATGTATGATAAAAAATCAAATTTTTGAATTATTTGCGAGATTTTGAAAAAACTTCACACGAATTCCAAACTTTAATAATATAGTAAAATTCAGTACATTCATCTTAATAATTAGGTACGAATTTTTTATTTCTATTGTTTTCTGACGTAAGCCTATCATTATCATAATAACAAGCTTATAAAAATATCAAAAAAAAAGATTTGCTTTTTTATATTAAAATAATTAAACTTGAAAACTTTTTCTTTATTTAACAAAGAAATTAACAAACAATCTATAATCATTACCCGGCGTAATAACCCATATACGTCAATAAATCACTTTGAAAAATCAGAGAACTTATTAAATAAACTAATTCCCTTGATCTTAGCGCGCGAATAATAATTAAGTTCCCACAGAAATTCGATCCTTTTTATACATATTATAAATTTTTTTTTCTTTTCAACTTGGCTCTTTTCTGTTCATTGGTAGACGTCACGCGTATATATGTACACGCGAACCTTACGTACTCTCTTTCTCTTGCTCTCGCACTTTCGATCACTTCATTTAGTGAATTTCGATGTGTTCGTTTAAGTGCCTTTGGCTTGTCGGTTGATCGTTGTGCTCGATATATATATATATATATATATATATATATATATATATATATATATATATATATATATATATGTATATACATAAAGCGCACGTGTGCGCATGCCTTTTTAATTACGTCGACACGCGAGAAAGAGAGAAAGATTGCTTGTGTGCGTTTTTCCGGTAATTTTGTATTTGAGCCAATGACCTGTGGACTAATTAAGTAAACCATCAAGCCTCGCAAATGACTTGGTTCTAGTATATCGAACGATTTTTTTTTCTGTTTTTTTTTGCTGCGTTACAGATGAGCAAATATTGAAATAGCATGTAATTTCCAGCTAAAGTTGAGGGAAAATACAAAAAAAAAAAGAGAGGGCGGATCATCAATGTTCTCTCGTCGATATGGATTTTTCGCTTTGTTTGCATAAATTAAGCGTCGAAAAGAATGAGTTTTTCGGTGCAACGCTGTTGATGCGAATAATAAAATGTCAGGCTCGCTATTCTCTGAACATTAAACATAAAATACGTTACTTTTGTGCATATAAAAATGATATATTTACTCATAAAAATGGCTCTAAATTACATTTATTGAAATATTCGGTATTGAATCGTACTGAATTCAAAAATTAAAATTTTATATATTTTAAGCAAAGTTTTAATTATAGCAACTTTTATTGAAAATGTCGAATTTTTAATTTTTATTATTTAAATTGATTAATTTTTAAACTACTGTATTGAAGAAATAAAAATTCGACGATACTTTAAGTGCATCGCAACTTCTTACTCAAAATACCAACGAACAAATAAGTAAAGAGTACTCACCGTTGAGACGCAGTTGTGACTAGGTGATATGAAATCCAATCCTCTTTCACCATCGCCGCTGAAACATTTCTGAATATTGCTCATGAATCTTCTTCTGATGGCTTTTAACGAATAGACGCACAATGCTGATTGTGCTTTTGGTTTGCTACTATTTGGTCCATCGCTTTCAGCAAAAACAGCAAATAGTACATCATCCTGCGGTGTATTGCCCAAATCACCAGCTAATACCGAACCAGCTTTGCCCATATAAGCAGCTTGTACTAAATTGTAAGTTTTACCTTTATTACTAGTACATTGAATTGGTATTTCAGTATACGAATAATAATGTTGATCGTCATGACAAACTCTAACTAATTTTGATATATAAACGGCAGTGCTTGTGCTTTCAAATTGTGTTGTCAGAAAGTAGCTAAATCCTTCGCTACTAAAGCCATAAATATAATTTATTGGATATCTTTCACGTGATAATGAATTAACGTACATACGTGTACCAGTTGTAACAGCTGAATCAGCAATATTCAACATACGATCTTTATCAAGTGAACGTGAACTTACAGCTGGTACTTCGGAACGATATGGTGAATTGCCTGTATAGGTGACGCCGACGTACATTACTTGACTTACTGGCGGATTTGGTGGACCTGGTGCAATAAAAGCTACGGTCGATGCTGTTGCATTATTCGCTACAACTGGCTCTTTCACTTCTTGGACTATTGATGAAATGTTGCGCAAGTCACGAACTGTGCACATGCCCTGAAAATAAAACGAAATTATTATTATTAATCATTAATTTCGAATTCATTATTTTATTGCTACAGTTTTTGTGCTACATGATTCTATTACTTTAATTATTATAACTGAAGAAACGCTTGTATTTTGTTGAATAACTATGTTTTTTTTAACTTTTTAATTAAATTGATGAGAAATTTTAAAAATGCATAAAGAAGAATAACTAGAAAATTAAAGAGATCAAGTAATACATTAAAGTTTCTTGTCGGCTCATCTATCACAAGTTCGGCCCCTTCTTAACATTAAAAATTTTTTTAAACGAAAATATGCATTTGTCAAATTAAACTCTGAATGTGATTAATTACTTTATCTTATACCAATATAATACAAATATGAATAACCAAATTTGCAAAAAAGAGAATAATTGCATTTAATACAATTAAACGATGAAAGTATAACCTTGTTTTATTAGTTCTTATTATTTAATTTTTGAAACGACATTAAACAAGAGACGAACTCGTTTTATTTTTTATGCGCTCTTCTGCAAATTATCTTTAATTCCCGGGAATAGCTCTTTGTTCTCCCGACTGTATCCTGCCAGATAAATTATTCTATGTCTCGTTGTGTAGGCGTACATATGTACATATACGTATGAAGTTGCAAAAATTTACGATAAGATAAAAAATAAAAAATTTTTTATGCTCTCTCGTAGAGAGAGAAATGCTTCTCTCTCTCGGTGACAAAAATGACCGATTATTTTTATCTAGGCAATGTCACTTTAATTCACACATCCGCATGTTATATTATAATCCTCGAGTGAGTTTAAAACTTACCGTCAACGTTCAAAAAGGGACTAAAAAGTTCATTATATTTATTTGTTAGTATTACAAACTTTGAACTTTCAACGTACAACAATAAAGACTATAATTACAAATAAAATAAACTTTAAAAAAATTTACCAACGAAACATTTAAAATAATATAATTTTCCAGGAAAAATTTAGACGATTGCACAAGAAAAAAGTATCGATTGTGAAATCCGCAAGCACGTTGTCGTTTATATATTAAATCACACGTCCGGTTATGTCCCTTTTCTCTCTCGGTTGCTTGAAAAGAGGAAAAAAAAGAAGGAAGAACTAAAATATAGAAGAGAGAAAGAACGAGTCACGAGGTTCTCTCTACGCTTCTCTTGTTCGTTTGACTTTATGGGAATTCCTTATCTGGATTGGGATTCTGGATGTGTTTTTTTTCTTCTTCTTCTTTTGTCTTTCGCTCTCGAGAGCTTGCTTCGTATTCGTGATGGTTGCGGAATGTTTGGGCCGTGATTTCGATTTTGCAGACCGAACGTTTGAACTTTAACATCAGCGAGAAGGTAAAAGGGTTTTTTTAATGCCTTGTCTAACAACAAAAGTCTATAGTTAACTGGTAAAATATAGCCTTTCTCATAGAAGGGTATAACAACTATTTATTATTCATCGTTCGTTCGCGCGTTTGAATTCTAAATAATTAATAATCGTTTATATTCACGTACATTATATTGAATCAAACAAATTTTTATCTTTTGAAATATTATAAAAGAATTATAAAAGGTAAGTAGTGTTTTAAAAAAACATACATCACAGAGAAGATATTACGACACGAAAAAGTATTATATAATGATACTTTGTTTGCCATAAATATTACTTTCGCTAATAACAATTTATTTTTATCTCCCTATAGTTTTTACATTTTTTAACAGAAATATACTTAAATTTTCTCCTTTCAGCAAACACATTAAACCTCATAAATCCATCAATTATTACCGACAAATACGTAACAAATACTTAAGTAATAGATCAACCTTTTAAAATCATGCACGACTTCACGACTTAATTTTTTTCTTAGCTATAACCCCTTTAACTTTCTAAAGCATAAAAGCTCATATATATATATATATATATATATATGCTTTGGAAGATTAGCCTTTTACTCTTCTCTCCAGTGTTGTTTAAAGACACACACTAGCATAAACAAAACTCCCGCGTGCTTGCTTGTTCGTTTTCATCTTGTTCTTTAACAGCTGTGTGAAGGATTTCTATATAAATTATGTCTTTTCTCATCTCTAAGACGTATACATATACAACCGAGAGAGTCAAGGAAGAGAAGAAAAGGATCTTTGTTGGAAATCGTTTCGGTCACGCGTGCGTCTTCAACAAATTTTACGATGTTTCTTGGGGAATGTACAATTTTTATCATCTTATTTATTGCTTTTACAATGTTACATTTTTATTTTTTAGATATCTAGAGGAAATTTGTTTAGTTTTAGAAAAAATTTTCTATTTTTATGATAATTTATTGGCGTTAATAACTATGATTGATTAAAATTAATGAAACGTATAAATAAATCAGTACATGCTCGACTCGTTTAAATGTCAATGCTAATGATTTCAGTAATTATGTTAATTCCGTAGCATTTTATGAAAACGTTATATTTAATTATTAGTAGAGAGCAATATGTGTACACGCAGAATGCAAAATTTCTCTCTCTCATTTTATTATGCATTTATAATCTTTGGATAATTGATGCAACAAATACAGTTGAATTTTGCTTTATTAAATTAATGAAAAAGCATATATTTATAATGATAAAAGTTTAAAACAGGAGCTACAATTTTTGACAAATTATCCGTTTAAATTATCTTTAATAAATGTTCATACATATTAAATCATATAGATTTGACGTTTAATGACTATCATTATATGCAGTTATAAATACATATTATAAATCTTGTCGTTTTTCATGGTAAAAAATAATCTTGTGAAAAATCAGAATTTAGAGAATAACAAAATTTTGAAATATAATTAAATTTTACTCATCGCTGTAGTTTCAAGTTGCAATTTTATCAGTTATATAAGTTATTAAGAACCTTTTATTTAAAAAAAGGAATTCCTTTATTAATTGATTTCCTGAAAATTATTTCTGCGTAATAATTGGACAGTTTGAAAAGTTCATCTTTCTTTTTATCGCTTAATAAACCATTACTTTCAAGTACAAACCAATAAAGTGTACCATATAATTAAATTAATTTTGTGTACCTAAAATCAGAAAGACTGGGCAAGAAATAAATTATCCTTGATAAAAAAAAACTATTAACAATGAAGGTCAAGAGAAACAGGGAATATACCGCGCCTTCACTTTACAGTTACCTCTTCATACTGTCCAATATATATAAGTTACATCAACCTCTCACTTACTTTTAATATAATAATGATCTTTCACTACTCAAAGTCAAAAAATTTTTTAAAGTTTATTGAACTTCGTACCAACTTGAACGAATCTATCATTCATCGTGAAGGTAAAAAAAAAGGGGTCGAGTCTTACCTGAAAGAGACTTCCACACGAAATGAGTCTTGAACTGGTGTAATCAATGACAAGTGCTTTATTAACATTGTCAAGTAACTTTCGTACAGCTTCACGTGGACAGTCAATCATTGAACATTCTGGCGAATCTTGTTTCGGTCCTGTCACTTCTTTAACGACAAGATTCAAATCAGGCGAAAGTTGATAAAGTCGATTAACCGCGCCAACATAAACACGTCCTGTATTTTTATCCACTACCAAATGATTCATACGATCAACTTCAGCATCATGAAATTGTGCTACTATGGCATCGGGCGTTGCTAATGTTACTGGATATACTTGACAGAATTGTATGAGCACAAGGATTAGCAGGCCCAGCAGCGGCCGGGGCCCGCCGCCGCCCGCCCCTTGGCGCATCCTAATCACCTTCGATGCACCACCGGTTGATTCTGAAATTTAAAAAATTTTTATTTATTAGATAACTTCATATATTTATCATAATATTTAAGTATTTTATTGGTATAATTAATCTTTATAATTAAAACATTTAGTATATGCGCTAATTTATATAGCCAATAAATTTTAAATAAATTTTCTATATTTATTATACTGATTTAGTACCTCAATCAATAATTATTGCTGAATTAAATTATGAAACTAATTATGAGATTCATCTATACTGATTCAAATGATTATGTATCCCATGATTTAATAAGAGATGTTGCAACTTTATCTTTCGAAAGACTTTAAAAATTCAAAGGGATACGATCAACTATTTTAAGTACTTAGAGATAGATGAGCCGATAAATAAATGTGACAATGTCTACTTTATAAAATTTTCTAAAATAAATGCTTGCTCATGTATATTAGTATCTGAATGCTATATGTTTACAAGCATTGTCTTTTGGATTTTTAATTTGAATATTACAAATTTTTTGGGGTATAGTTTATTATAAATCGTCTTATTTTACAAAAATACCTAAAATTTATCAAAAATTTAATTATATCAGAATAAACTCTAATTTCAAGTGACATAAACATAAATCAATAAATTTCAAAAATAAAAGAATAAATGTATAGAAATACGAAAAATTAATAAATATTACATTTTATTATTAGCAACATTTCATAAATTCACATCGTGATATAATAATAACAATAATTCGTTGGCATCAAGCTGAGAAGCAGGAACCATTTTCCGTACATAATACAAATACATTTCAATTTCATAAAGGAAAATCCATTCTATAAATTACGGCCGCATGACCGTTAAAGTTTTTATCACTAAAAACACGCCTCAAGTGTGTTTTGTGTCGTAAAGATTGCCAAGCATCGTCGTCCTCCTCGTCGTCAACATTACGTCTTTTTTTTTACGCTCAAGAAGCTATTCTTAGAGTAAACAAACTTTTAATCAATGAAAAAAAAAAGCAAGACCGTATATACCGTACCCTAGCGATATAGAAGATCATATATAATTGAGTTCTTATCAAAGATGAATTAACGAAGGGTTTCGATAATAATAGTAATTTTCAATCATAAATGGTATTTATCGTTGGCACTTTCGTATTTGAAAGAATGCATACACACAGAGGATGTATTGTATTATATTTTAGGTGCGCTCTTCCAAGTTGTAGTTAACAAGCATAACTCGTCTCTTTTTCTCTCTCTCTCAGTTTCACGGGCACAAGATGATTTTTAATGAGCCTTTTTTGGTCTCACCGTGAAGAGAGAAACGAGAACAATCGTTATGTACCGCAATAATCGATACGAGATCGATTTCTTTGGCACGCCCTTTCTACTATACATCTCTTCTTCTTCGTTTTTTTTACTATGCCCTACTGACGTTTCATTCCGTTTAGTAAAGCTTTCTCTCTTTCTCTCTATATTTTTTGTGATCCATCCCGTATATAACGTATACTTTATACACTGTATAGAGTAGTCTCTCTCTCTCTCATACGGTGTGCACGTGAATGATTCATATTTCACGTGTTCACCTATGGTATCTATATATACCGCCGTGAAAGCCCGTCGGCTTTTCTCTCTTTCTCTGAATATATACACGTATATATATATATCTGCATCCGTTATTGACTATATACGAGGCAAGCACACCGATTTCTCGATCTATAACGGATAGCATCTGCTCTCTAGCATTAAGAGAACTTCTCTGTCTATCGTATATTTTTATATATTTTTTTTACTTTCTTTTTTTATACTTTGCTTTTTCCTTCTTTTTTTTGACAGTTCAGGTGTAGGTTACAGCGCAAGGGTGTTATTAGAGACGGTAAGAGTCAAAAACTGGGTTATCAGTGAAATTTTACGTGTTTCGATGTATGAGTTCAGTCCAGTAGTTTTTTGATTTTACAGTTAAAAAGAACAAAATTTTAGATGTCAAAATTTGTTTCATATTCGGAAAAAACAAAAACAATATTTTGAAATTAGAATTTTCGATATTTTCAATATATGTAAAAGATTAAAAACAAAATCATGTTTATTTTACGATTGAAAAATATTAAAATTGTTTTTATAACTTTCTAATATTCAATAAAACTAAAAAATACTAGTTTTTTTTATAATTGATTTTTTTATTAATGTAATATCGAAAGAAGTTTTGAAAATATTTAAAAAAATCTTCTTTTATTACTTTAGTCTAGAATAAAACATCAAACCGACATAGTAAAGCGTCTTACAAAATAAAGTCTAACATTTTCAGTTAAAACGACCAAGAAATGAAGATTCTCGAAGGGTTAAATCCTTTAAAGAACAAGAAAATATATATAAGAAAATGCAAACGTTGTAAAAAGAGTCAAGCGATCGGCATGCATTTTCTGCGAAATGACTATGCTGCTGCCTTGTAGTTTTGTGCGATCGCAAAACGTAAAAGAGCGTAACCCAATATAGAGAGCGAGAGAGAGAGAGAGAGCAGTGTCATAAAGTCCACTAGAGCACAACGATGTCACCGCAAGCGCTTTCATTTAGATATATATGTGTAATCCTTAAGGCAAAAGCGAAATAGCAAGTATATACTCTCACTTATATACTGAAACAACGATAGTAAAAACGTACAGAAATGACACTTGGAGAAATTATTCGAGAGTGAAGTTTTTGGTATACAAGCGTCGTTGTTTAATTGACGACTGTTTTGTTGCTTGGAAATAATGTCATTGGGGCTTGTCAATATTTATGATTATTTTATGTTTTATATAAGCTTTTGTACTTCAACCGAGGGCTTTGATGATTAACTGCTGCTGTTTAGAATA
Organism: Anastatus disparis; assembly: GCA_017163975.1. Classification (NCBI taxonomy): domain Eukaryota; kingdom Metazoa; phylum Arthropoda; class Insecta; order Hymenoptera; family Eupelmidae; genus Anastatus; species Anastatus disparis. The sequence continues at coordinate 9,623,442 of JAFFSR010000226.1, forward strand.
AGTTTTTAATGTTTCCAAGATTAAATAATTACGATATGTTATATTTTATTTTCATTTAAAAGTTAAATGTATTAAATAATATTTTTAATTGGAAATGTCATTTAATACTTTGAAATCTCTAATGCTTATCTTATTTAGTTGAAGCTAAAATATAATAATTGCTTTTTGAATTATATACGTGACTTATGTGGAAAAAAATGTTAGATTGCAATATTCCGTCTGTTGCATCAGTAGGTATGACGTCAAAGCAGAAATAAAGTTCTTAATAATTCACTTAATACCTCGGATAATTCGTAACTAGAAAATTAAATGGAAAAAAAAGAACGGAGAGATGTGAAGTTATTATAAAAACGAGAATTTTAAATTTGTTATAAAATAAAAAAGAAAGAGCATGAGAATGAATAAATAAATAATTCAATGTCTCGTTACGAAACCGTTTGATCAGGTTTGTGTATACAGTTATTCCATAGAGTAGAGAATTTGCAAATTATAACAAGTTTAAATCTATTAGATAGTCGAACGACGATGCCGGAGAGAGAGCGTAGAGATACTACTCTCAGTGAACACGTGGATTGAAATTAACTGTGAATCATACTACCCTTTGTTCTAGAAACTATGGCAATGATATCTATACACAATTACAAAGCTCTATAATCTCCAACATTCCTAGTAAAATGAGACTATAGACTTTACGCTTTCTACGTATATTGGAATATTAATCTCTTACTACGTATAAAGAATGCATAAAAGGGAAATCCAATGAAACCGAATACCTGGATAATATAATTATACCGTAAGGGTAAAAAAAAAAGTTTTAATTCTCTATTAATTTCATTTATTTTTTATCCGAGAGATTATAAAACTTTTAAAAATATTATTTTATCGACTTTCTATATTACGAAGATTAAATCTTTGATTATGAAGATTTATTTTAAAAAACAAAATAAAACGATCTAATTTAATATTCTTAATACTAAGTCTGAATTCCTACGGATTAAACAATTTTATTCAACAAACTACACAAAGTTTACAAAAACCACAATTACCCTATCATTATATTTTATCTTGGAGAAGCGCAAAAACTAAATTCAGGACCAGGATACAGAAAAACTCAAGACCTATACATTCAAACAAGTAAAAAGAAAAAATTTCTCAGTAGAAATAGAAAAAAAAAGAAGCTAACAACTCAACTCAACCGTACAAACACCCTCTGCCAGCACCAGCAGCATACATTTATACAATACACATATGTATATATTTATACATGTATATGCATATATATTGCACGTAGTCGTGCAAACGTCGTTTTCGTGCGCGTTTAATATTGCAGGAAGACTATAGCGACGCCGCCACCAGCGCACGCGAAGCTTTATCTCGTTGCTACTATCGGACTGAGCGCGCGCGCGTTCTTTTGCAAAAAAAAAAGAAATGAGAGAAAGAAAGAGAACGAGAAAGTCACCTTTGCAGCGAAAACGTGTTGAACGAGACATGTGCGGGTATTTGAACGGATGCTAGACGACTGTCACGGCGCGTTTCAGGAGGGATGGATTGTGTTTGTTTCGAAGAGAGATGGAATTTTATTTTTTTTTTTTTTACCCCCGTCGCATGGGAGTATGGATGAGTGTCTTTTTTAGTTTTTTGACTTTAGTGGGTAGAGAGACATTTTGAACGCTTGCATGGGAGAGGATTTGGTTGTTTTTATAGTTTGTTTTTATAGTTTATTTTTATATCCGAATTGTATATATCCTTTTTTTAGTCGTGTTAGTAAAACGCAAAATTTTTTTTGCACTTTATTTAAGAGATTAAAGGATGATCAGTATTAATTTATATACTTTTGTAATTTTTAATAAAACTTGAATATAGGTAAAGTATAATTATTTCTACTTTTATTCAATTGCATATTTGAATGTTGAGATGTGCTATTATCAACTGTATATAGGCACTGTTTATAGTAAAACCAAGCATTTGTAAAAACTATTATAGACAATAAGCAAAGGACATAGTTGTAAATTTGATATATCATTAATAAAGACTTATCCATAATGATGAATGAATAAAGAATGGAAAATAAAAAGCGGAACTTTATATATTTCCGAAAGCAATTTTAATTTCGACTGTCTATCAAATCCTGAAAAAATTCCTCGACAATCAATAAATAGCATCACAACGATATTAAACAAACCAAAGAGGATAATATAAGAAAAGAAAGAAGAAAGCTTATAAAAGTAAGGTAGAAAAAGATCAAAAAATTGCGAGGCTTCATATCAACGATATAGTGTAAGCGGGGACAAGAGAGGAAGTGGAGAAGGAAAGGAGCAATTCTTTCGCAAAATACCAAGCGTCTCCATCGAACATTCTTAAGAACGCGCGAGAGGACAATAAAGCAGTCTCCCACTCTCTCTATCTTTGTTGATGGTTTCATGTTATGGACGACCGAGAAAGAGAAAGAGAAAAATCCAAAAGGACGAACAAAGGATAAAATGAGCTATATAAGAGGAAGACAACAGCCATCGAGGGAGAACAGAAACTTATATATATATATAAATACACATACATACAAAACCTTCCTACGAGTCCAGCGATTTATCGAATCGCGTGTGTACGTACCCAGGTGGCTTTTCCAGAAGGAAAAGACATAGCACGAAAGTTGCAGTACTACTACTATAGTCGTCTAGTTTACTCTCCCTTCTTCCTTTTAGCAAAATGAAACGCAAGTTCCAATGGCTTTTGTAGTATGTCGGCCGTACCTTTTGGAGAGCTAGAGCACACACCACACGTGTGCGACACGCGCTCGAGTACAACAAAAAAAGCTTCAGATAAAGAGAGAAAAGTAAAAGATGATGGAAAGTGTAAGAGTTAAAAAATGAGAAAAAAAGAAAGAGGATTGCGAAGAGTTACATTTACGATGGACTTAACCTGAAGCTTTGATTATTAAGGGATAAAGAAAATGTAGTCTTTTTTCAAATTACTACATTTGATGATAAATTTAAAACATTTTATTAAGACCAAATATCAAATATATTATCATACCAATTTGTGTCAAATACCATTAAAAGTTTATTATTAAAAATTTTATAACAAAAGTTGATTTAGAATTTAATAACAAATAACAAATGTAAAGTAAAATATAAAGACGAAATTCGTCAAAAGATGATGACGCTGATTAATCGAGTTGGCAAGTTTGATAAGCACAAATCCTATGGTAAAGATAAGAAAGATAAACAAGTTTCTGCTGTTTCTGAAGTCTTACATTTAACTCGTGCTCTAATTTAACAATTCCTGCCGCAAGTCTACCTCAAGATCATTGGCAATTCGAAGAAGGAAACCAATAGTGGTTTGTTTGAAGAGTTCTAGTGCAGCAAACTGAAAAAGAAGTAGTTTAAATTACAACACTAAATGTATAAAAAGACAAATGCTCAAAAAAGTTTGTAGAAATTAATCTAGCGGTGCTGTAAATTTGTAATTAGTAAAGGTTCTTAGGTCTATCAAAAAGAAAAGTTAAAGTAATATTCTTTCTTTCGTTATACTTGAGTCAAAAAATGAATTCCTTTAATTTTGACTTAATAAAAAAACGGTTCATTTTTCTATTTTTTCTATGAAGAAATAAAAAGAACAAGAATAACAAAGAAACATCAGCAAAAAGTAAAGACTAAGATAGAAAGAAGTAAAGACCATTTCATAGATGTGAAAAGTTCTGGTCGTTTTGAACGTGTGGCTGATGTTCCGTCGTCGAAGCTTAAAGAATATGAGAGAAGAGATAAAGAAAGCCTTCGTAGACGTTATAATACGTGAAAGAGAAGAAGTTTAGGAAAGGAAGACGGAAAGAAAAAATGAGGAATAAAGGGATGCGCAAGATTACAATCGTTAGGACACATTTTGGTTGAATGATGTCGTTTAGTCAAACGCTATCACCTCTACTGTTAGTGTGCTGATACGCTAGAAAACTTGAGTAATGGTGTCCTGCATATTTATTTCTTTTTAAAATGAGAGAGGAGCTTTGAAGATATATTATAGAGTATATTTAGAGAGATTATGAAATACGAGCTTTGAATATTAAATACACATTTGAATGTTGTGATTAAAGTTTTGGAGAATTCGCATGTATATAAAAGTTTAATGGTATAGTTTAATTTATTTAAAACTTTTTTTAAATACAGATTAACCGAATAATTTATTCGTAATAAATACACATGAAATAAGCGATAAAAAGAAATGGGGCATTAAGAAGAATTTTCTGAATCGATGAAAAATCATTAGTAATCCTTCTAAAATATTTCTTCTGCACTTTCTCGTGAAAACAAGAAAGTAGTATAAAATAGTCTACAAGTTAAAATCCTTGAAAAAATATTTTCACCCTCGCTACTTACGGAGAATTCACAAATCAGTATGGAAGGAGCAAAGTACCTTGAGCACCTACAAGAAAAACAAAAATCTGCACAAGAATCGTCTAAAAGTCTTTCACCTTTGTTCTTTCAAGAATGTATTATCCGTACAGTAAGAACAGAAAGTCTTTTAAACATAAATTCGCATTTTAAATAAAATACTTTAAAGTAATAGTTATTTAATATAAATTTTAAAAAATAAATAAATTCTTTTAACTGTTCATTTATTTAGCAATTAAGTTCAACACTAATTAGAAGCATAAAATGCATTAAATTTTCCTGGCAGTTATTTTTGTTACAGACTATCCTTTACCTCATACATCCTTAAGAAAGAACAGAAAGCTTGCATTTTCCCATCTTCTTAGCGAAACTTTAGTTCAGCTATTTCCTTCTCTCGGAGCAACGATTATCTGATTTTGGGTGCTCCGTCTGGGGGAGGGCCAAAGTTGAACATGGAATTTAAATCGCTCTTTTCTCGCTGTGTTTCTACTACTGAATTATTGTTTACCCTGGCGAGTGCTCGCGTGAAAATCGAAAGTGCTTGCACTATGTCCTGGGCTAAAGAACAGCCCTTTAAAATGGCAATTCCCGGTAACGAACGACGGCTGGCTGCTGCTGCCGCTACTGCTTTGCGCAAACTTCTGGATTAACTCGAAGAATCTTTGCCGAAGGGGATGGGGTTAACCTGTAATGGATTTTTAACGAGTTAAACAATCTTTAAGAGTTTAAACAACGTCGCGTGAAACTACACTTAAATCTTTTTTTCCTACTTTCTCTTCTTTTTTTTCTTCCTTATCGTACTTTATAAACTTCACTTTATCCAATATATGCAACTTCTTTTATGGGATTGTAAGAATAAATAGTCCAACAGAACAGGTGCAGTACAGTCAAGCTTAACAAACGGTTTGTTTAGGAAGGAAAAGAGAAATGAAGTTGTAGAGAATCCAATGAAATTGCTCTACTGTTTGACTTACGGTTGCAGGATTTTACATTAAATTGAGAGGTTCTTTGGATGTTGGCGTATCTCGCGATTTTAAAAAGTGGAGGCTTCAAAAGTTTCAACCTATCAACATAAGTAGCGTTGAAAATGTTTTTTTAATTACGAAAAAACGAGCTTTATTTAAATTTGATGAGAATTTCAAAGCAGAATTCGTTTAAAATTACAAAATTTAAACGGATATGGAAATACAGATTTATAAAAGTTGATTCATAATGTGTAATAAAGTGTGCTTTACAAACTGCATAAATATAATTAATTTGTCATTTGATGAAAAAATTTGACGAAACAGAAATTAAATTTTATAGTTGTTGTTTTAACTACATGTTGCAATGAAACTTCTAGTTAATGAAAAAATATTGATTATTGTATTCAAAATAGTTTCTCTTATTAAATATTGTTTCTAAGAGTCGAATTTTTTTTACTTCAACAATTAGATCCGTTTTCACTAAGATCAAAGCAAGCATTCACAGAAATATTACAATAATATCAATATACGATCTACACAATGAGCAATAATAAAACTTGAGATTGAAACATAAAGTTACTTTAATAAAATCCCACATATATATATATATATATATATATATATATATATATATATATAAGTTGTTACACAATTTAGTGGGAAAAGGTTACATTCATTTATAACTCACAGTACACCTACTCATACGTATAAAGAAGCCCTTTTCGTTTTCTTTCTCCCTTAGGATAAAACGCGAACTCTTTCACAAGATGTACATAAAAAGCACCGAAGAAAAATAAAAGAAAAAAATTGAAAGAAAAGGAAAAAGACGATGAAGAAGAAGAAGAAACAAGGCAAAGTAGTATGCGCGTACGATTCCTTTATCCTTGGCATATACTCGCGCCTTTATTCTCTCTGTTGGCGTATATATGCCCGAGTGATCTCAAGACGAACGTCTCTACAAGTTCTGTATGTATATGCTTGGTCTAAAGTCAATGTGAAAATCAGAGAGGGAAAGCGTATATAGCTTTACAAGGCCCCATTTACTTGTGAGCTATCTTTTTGTCTTTTCTTTCTCTCTTTTTCTGACAAAGACGAATAGAGGTAACGTCGTCGTGGGACTGTTGCTGTAGTCTCCCTGTGCAAAAGTCTGTCACTATAGTTTTCTGTATACAGCCCTATGTGCGGTATTTCTTTTTCGCGGCTTGCAAGTTTTACACGCGCGACCGGTCAGTTTTGTCTTTTCTCTTTATTCAGTATAGAATTGCTGTTGTTGCTCTTGTGGTTCTTGCAGAAAAGTTATTTGTTCAAGGAGGATTCAAACATGCTTGGTTAATTTGCATGAATATTCCAATGCTGATGTTACCTCCTGAAAGAGTAAAGAATTTTTATTCTGCTTGTCGCTTAAGCGGCAGAAGATTCTTTGAGCTTTAGTAGGTGGTAGGACAGTTGACATAGAATTATACAGTCGGGCTTTACTATTTTTAGCTGAATACGGATATTTTTTGTCATTTTAGCGATTATTTTAAAATTTTATTTTGTCATGAAATAGAAAATCTTTTTAAAAATTTCTACTAATTTCTTTTGAAAGAACTTAAAACACTAAATAAGTTAGATTATATTTTAAGAGGTGTATTTTTACCTATTAAGATAAAATGGCTACTTATTTCTGCTATAATAATTAGATAAACAGTTTTATCCAAACAAACATTTTGATTTCTCATTCAACTAAAAAAATCCTTTACGTAAGTTATTTTGAATGCCCAACTCGTTTAAATCTTGACACGTTCTTTTTTTTTTCTTCTTTTATGTCCCTTTAACTCGTCTACCGAATCTTCTTGCATACTATCACGATCCAATCCGGCTTTTCTTGTTTTTCGAAATCCACCTCCGTAACCTTTTCTTTTCCTAGTATATCTTTTGTCCTTTTCTCGAAAGCGTTGTGTCTAATCGCCTCGGTAAATTAGGAATTCATTACGTCAGGACCTACTCCCAAGAGAGATAAAGTCCCTGAGATTAAGCACCAGATATTCTAATTAATTTTTCCTTCTTTCGTTCTTTCTTTTCTTTTCCAGAATGAAAGAGAGTGAAAAAGAGAAAGAGGGGGAAAGGACAAGTGCCTTTTAATCTGGAGCTTTGGTATCCTTGTCAACGAGTTTTAAGTGAGATAAGTTTTGAAAGATGCAGCTGCTGAAGAGAGAAATCCTTTTTTGGTCTTTTCAAACCTTCCAAACAAAGTGAGAAAGAGAAGGGTTAGAATGGAGCGCTTAATGGCTCCTAAATAAATTAATGGCGGTCAAATAAGATTTCGGCAACGCTTCATCACTTTCAGACCTCCCTTTCGATTTCCTCTTATTTTTTTTGTCGTCACCAAGTGATGAGTTATCGATCGTTCATTTAATAAGATAAGAAAAAGGACATTTAACGTGTTAAAGATATAAATACTTGATATTTATTTTAATACCTGTATGAATTAAATTGTAGGCATAAAATTTTGCAACAAAAATACTTTTTATGCCATTATAGAGATGTATTAATGAGATAGAATAAAATAGATGAAAATGTAATAAGAACAAAATTATTAAATCGTTAGACAACGAGCTTTTTTAGTGATTTAGTTACCCCTTGAGCAACCCTTTGTGTACCAGACAATCCCAATGGTACTTCCGTGGCACATTAATTTTAACTTACTTAAATATTAAGTTAATATACGCACAGTTAATATGTCACAGGAATACCAAAGGGACTCATGATGTTTAAATTTTAATCTTTGAAACTCTATATTAATGTAAGTGTCAGCAACAAAAAATTGATTATTATAAATGTTTTTTCAAACTGGTTAAATTTGAAATTTTTAAAGAAGTTTTTCGTGGAATTCATAAATAATTAGAATTTTTTTAAATGAAACGGAACGGATCTTCAGGATTTAAAAATAGAATTTAAAAAACAGATCATAAGAGTAAGTATTTAACCTGACAAATGCTTAACCCAAATAAACAAACATAAGAAGAGAACAGCCATCAACATTGACAAATCGACAAAAGAGAGAAAGAAACTTTCAAGCTAGAGAGAGAAAGACGTGCGCCCGCCAAGAATCATTGTTGAATGATTGGAAGGTGAAAGCTTAACTTGACTCGTGAACGTGAATAAATGCCCAACCAATTAAGTGTTTGTTCCCAAGATGAAACTGTACTGAGGGCACGAGATCAAAATAAATAAAGACACCTCCTCCTTGCTCTTTTAAAACTCTTCGTGCAACCCTAAAGAAAATGCACCTCTGGTACGTGATGTGGAACAGAAAAGCCGGATATACCTCTAACCGTTGTACTTGTTTCTTTATTTATTCTTTTTTTTTCAAAATGGCGTAAAGCACTTCGTTTTTTCGAATACCTGCTTTGAATCGTCACGATAAATCTTCGTCTTTGCTTTTGCAAGTAAGAGAGAGAGAAAGAGAGCGACTGGAAAATAAACGGCTGTTGTGTAAGCGTTGACAAAGGACCACGCGCTCGTGTGAAATGATTAATTCGTTCTAAAAAAAGAGAAGAACAAAAATTTTAAAAAATGGTACTTTAGACGTCGCGGGTGATGAATTTATTCGGATTTAACGAATTGCTTAGTTGATGCGCGAACGGATTTTTGTTTGCAAAATTGTTTTTTCTTTCAGGGAGATTCAAGATATGAATTAGCTTGTGATACGAGATATGTTAAGTTATAAATACAATAAGAAATGTGTTTCCTTAGATTAATAAATCAAGTATTATACACAATACTGTGAGGTAGCAGATAATCCTCATAAATATTCATCGTTGTTGGCATAATAACCTTATATCACAGGAAATGAATTCATAATAAAGTTAATGAAAACAGGAATAAAAATTGTATACCTCCACTCCAATATCTAGTATTACCACTAATATTGATTTTTTCCTCGCAAAATAAATAATATTTTGAAATAAAGCTATAATTAGATCTAATATATAATGAAATCGTAATAAAGTTCCGCTCTGCAGATAATAATATGACAAAGTAATGCTGAAAAATATTACTATCATTTGACAGAGCACTCAAACAATACATTATCTTTCCACACTGTATATCTCAAAAGGATACTCCATTCGCTAACAAATTCTCCAACATCAATCTCACAAAACTAAAAAAAAAAGATAAACAGCAAAAAGCTTGGGTTTCCCCTTTCAAACAATCCACTTTGGCGCGTGTCCTCTCTAAAAAATTACGATTTCTCTTCTTTAGCCATATATAGCGAGAGAGCAAGCAGTTCATCGGATATTCGCACCCTCTCTGTAACCTACATAAAAGATAGAAAAAAAGCTCTTTTCGCAATAGTAGTATACTGCTGAACACAAAAGGTTTTTCAAGGCGGTAACGGCAAAAGCTTTAAAAAAGAGATCTTGAAAAAATCCTGACTGCCCTCCATCAACGCAAAGAGCTATGCTATATACGAAGAAAAGAAAAAGGATAAAATAAAATAGGGAGAGAAAACATATTCGGGTACTGTAAGAGACAACTAATAAGATTTTTGCCCTTCGTCGCCTCATTGTATTCTATCCACATAGTTTGCGCTCATATGCATTATTACTTTCATCCAGTATATACTAGTGGGTAAAATTTTATATATATATACATACATATATATAAAATAAGCGGGTTATAAGGGTCGGGCCGTGTAATGTGGATCTACAGCGTCGTCAAGAGAATATCACGATACAACATTCTCTACTCTCCCTCTTCTTTTCTGTGTGTGAATATATGTATATATACATAGTTTCTCTCTTTTTCTCTTACTCGTACCTGACAATAAAGGCCCCTGGACCATTAGGATTATTAGCGACGACGTTGAGCGTGCGCATTATCTACGTGTGTGCAGACTCTTGACTCTCTCTCTATATATATATATTCGTGAGAGGTAGGAATGAGAGTTCCCACTAATTATCCGCGGTTATTTTGCCGAACCCGTGTTTATTGTTGTTCAGCGAGCTCAAAAGAGCGATAGAGACAGACAGAGAGAATTGAACGTGGCTGGTGTCTATCATTATTAACGGCAAGACCCATGTATATATATATGTGTGTACTAATTGCGTTTATTGTTCGAAATGTTAAGAGACAAAATATTGGTACATTATATGTACTTGGGAATATTTGTTCAACAAAAGGGTATGAACAACTTTTATAAATACAATAAAAAATAATATTATAAATTTATTTAATTATTTTAAATTTTTATAACTTACAAATTGGGTTATTAAAATGAAACACGTTTATTTTTAATTGAAAGAAACACAAAATTATTGATTTTATTACATTGATTTTAATGGCAATATATACTTCTTCCTTTGGCCTAATTTATTATCCACGAATATTAGCTATCGGAGTATCAAAATTGTTTAGTATTATAAAAAGAGGTCGACATATTTGACTTTAGGGACAATATAAAAATTATATGGATTAATAAATTAACTTCTACTGTCACGTACTTCCAAATATTAATCTATTAAGATACCGTTATTTCAAAAGACATATTAAAGATATTAAATGTTACTCTATATATTCTAATAAAAACATTAATCATTACTATTTTTTTTCTATACTCTTTATGAAATTAATATCTTTCAATAGGGTCATCCAGTAATATTAATCTAATATTAATTCATTATTAATACTTGAATTAACATAAAAAAATTAATATTCAAATAAGTAAATAAAAAATGACTATTCAAGAGTAAACAATTTTAAAACTTTACCCAACTGTAAGATAATAATCGTTCTTCAAGAGGATAAGTGCAACATCTTATTGCCAACATATCTCATATATGACTCATTATCTTCACTTATAAACGACATAAAAAGTAATAACTGCGAGTGCGCATAGAGTGCAGGTTGCAAGAAAGGCAACCTTGGGTGCGATTTTCATGCACATTACTCCAGTACACATTCGCAGATACATACGTAACAATAAAGAGCGTTCCATGCACATATTTGTTCAGAGCTGCCACACACAGCCTGTGTGCACACGCTTAGTGTTAATAAATAATACCTTTCTCTCTCTTATTTATATTTTTTATATTCTTCGTTTCGCAACGTCGAAACACAGGCACCTCGGTAAATTCCTAAATTAACCCTTTCTTCATAAGCATACTGATCGTAAATATTCAGTCTTTTTCTCATTTTTCGCCTAAAGAGGCTTCTCTCTTTTAGTTTCTCTTATACTCTTTTGCAGACTGCACAAAAACATTGGATATATACTCTAAGCAATATCGCACGTCTCCTCTTCGTCTTTCTTGGCTGACGGTAAATTTAAATAACGGCCTTAGTTGTCGGGATAGTATATAACACATGTTACTTTGTGTAGGAGTAAGAGAGAGTAAGTCGAGTAGTTTTAGTTTTAGTTTCAGAAGACTGTTAGAGAGAGAAGAAGAGAGAGGAAGAGACAGTTAGCGCACGATTTCCTTCAAGGCGCGAATGCTTTAACACAACAGTAGTAGTAGCAGTTCCCTCAGCGCGTTAATTAATCGGAGAGAGAGTGAGAAACTTTACTCTAAAGCACGCGCTAGAAGCAAAGACACCAGGCTTTAGTTACGACTTGGAGACATTAAGTGATTGTTGCTGTTTCTGACTTTCTAGAGGGGTGCAAGGCTTTTCTTCTTCTCTTTTTTTTCGTTTTGTAAGATGCGCGTCTTTGCGATAACTTGACGCTAAGTGAAGTGGAAATGAAGATTTGTTTTGCTCTGGTGGAAGTTTCATGTTTTCCTATTATACTGATATGTTTGTACTTTCGAATTCACGTTAAATATAAGATTTATTTCACATTTCATAAATTAAGAGAGGGTCCATATAAATTTTGACTATAATCTGTTAGCGTCAATTATAAATAACTTATAAAATTTTGAAGTTTTAAAAATAGTACTATTGAAAAATTTCAATATAATTCCAAACCTGTTATAATGAAAAAAAAAACAATTTTTGATCAGCAATCATGTTCTGCCTAGCACGTTATACTAATAAAATATTCATACAAATCATTTATATCAATAGAATTCTGTCACGGGCAATTTTCTCCCCTTTGAAAAAAAAGCTAACCATCTGTTGTATGCATATTAAGTAAGTCACCAGTAAAGAATAAACGTATCTCCCTATCAGTTAAACTATATGTCATAGAATTTCCCTAAACTTACAAGTTACAATCGGATACTCTTATTGGCTTTCAGGTGGTCAAATGGCTCATCCCAAGCTATGAGTGGCCCCCAGGAGAGTAAAAATGGCTATTATGACGAAAGTAACAAAAGAGAAAGAAAGAAAGAAAAAATGAAAAAAAAGGCAGTAGAAGAAAAGAAAAGAAGGCACGCCTTGTGTATATGTCCGGGGCTGATACGTAAAGGCCAATAAACAACAGGGCAATACTCGTAAAAACTGAACTCTCTCGCCAGAGTGGATGATTTATCGTCGTCCCTATTTCCCTCTGATTCATTTTGATATATATATATATATATATATATATATATATATATATATATATATATATATATATATATATATATATGTGTGTGTGTGTGTGTGCATGTGTGTGTAAAGAACAAAAAAGAGAAAGCTTGGATGCATCGATATATGTAATGTTTCGGTCGAGTGATGTCCGTTGAATTTCTGAGATCAACAGAACGCAATAATGTATTTGTCTGAATGACTGAAGAACAGAGTTGAAATATGACAGGTTCTTATTAGATCTTTGACCAGTCAAGGACGAGAATATGCATATGCATTAAATGAAAGGAGCTTTTTGACGTATTAGTAAAGTTCTGTTATTTTTTAGTATGTATGTAATTTTCAACAATAAATCTTTATTTATTTATGATGCCATTGATACAGATAATAATTATTTATGTCCAACATTTTCGTTTTACTATCATTTCATAAAGTTCATTTATTTTATGACTCATGAAATTTATGATTTAAATAAAGATTTTTTAAAAAATCATACAAAGCTAAATTTAATAGAAGGATACTAGTTTATAGATTTCTGGAATACCAATATAAATCCCATGATAAGTTTTATATAGCCACAATAAAATACATAAAATTATAGTGAAGTCCAGAAGTTAAATTACGTAATCCAAATATTTGTCATAAAAGCAACTTACAACTGCATTTACGTTAACTTTCACCCTCATACGATATTAAACATCATCAAATTCATCCAAGTTCTGAAAAAATGATTGCAATATATTTCTTCAATATAACTTTAGGTCTGCCTTTGAAGATAAGAGAACAGCGCAACGTCATCGTACTCTTGCTACAAAAGGTAATATATAGGGTAGAAGAGAAGTGAATACGCTCGAGGCTAGCCTATGTCGAAATATTATTTTGACAGGCACATGTATGTGATCGCCTCTTTTTTCCCTATTTTTTTCTTGCTCATTCCACCATAACTTCAATAGGGGTGTAAAAAGGGGACTAACTTTCTTGGACTTTTTCCCCTTCACGATTGTATACACTATTCTCGTGCTCGCATTACGAGACAATTTTTATAGCGAGAATGGATTATTATCATTTTTCTTATTTACACAGAATGAATTCAGCTGAGCTTTTGCTCAAACATTCTTTTTCTTTTTTTTCATCCTAAACTTTAAGTAAGGAAATATAAGAATTAACGAGAATATAGTTTTGGTAAGTCATTCACTTACGATAAAAACTTTTTTTTTGTTTAAAAATGGATTAGAAATTAATCTTTTTTTTTCTACATGTATGGACCAACTAGATAATGCTAGAGAAAAATTATTATGTTCAACATTTGAATCAGTATATATGTAACTCACCGACTGGTAAAACTATTAATAAGTTTTTACTTATTGGCAGAAATGGTTCACTTACCTAAAACAAAAAGGAAACAAATCATTAGTTTTATGAACAAACATACAAAACTATTAATTATACAATATATAAAAATAATAGTAAATATTGTTGATGAAAATTCAACAAACCCTTGTAGAGGTAAATATCTATTTATTGTGTAAATAAATGTTTATTTTTCATCAAAATGATCTGCTTTGAAATTTGAAATAACTAAATAATATATATCATTCTTATGACATGTCTTACTAATAGGCGATGATATCAAAATATTATGTATTTTTTATATTACAAGATTAAACAAAACTTTGGTAGAAACTGTTTTAGAATTTCTAAAATGAATTATTTTTCCACTAGAAATAAATCTTCCAAATAAATTTTCTATTTTTTATGCAAAGCATGTACATCCTACAACGTAAAATCTTCTAACTCCGACAAAATTATGATTTTCTGGTATATATACATTTGAGATCTCCCCAGAACTAAAGCAATACCTGCAGCAACATTACTACAAAAAAAAAGAAATTAAAAATTCTCCCAGCGTACGAGTCTCGAGGTAGTAACAACATCGAAGCAACCAACAGCAACATATCGCAACCGTCCAGCTTCCAAACTTTCTCATTCCCCTCTATCTCTCTCTCTCTCTTCAGAACGAGAAACCCTTCGCAACTACACTACGAAAATGAAACATCTCCCGAACGCATCCTTGATCCTTTTCTCCGTATCTCGTTTAAGGACTAACCCTCCCTGGTTACGTATATATAGCTCTATGCGAAATCCCTTGAGGGGAGGGAGTGAGAGACACATCCTGCGGGTTTCGATTTCTAGCTTCTAGCTAGCCTCTATATACATGTTCATGAGATATATAAATACAAGTGAAATAGAGATAGAAATATCTGTCAGGGGCAGTAACCTCGCGTTCGCTGCAAAATCTATCCTAACTTTGATCCACATTGAATTCAGAGGTACATATAAATACGAGGAAAAAAATAAAGCTGTTACCTTTCTTTGTCTAGGATGTATACAAAGGAAGATAGAAAATGAGAAAAATACTTGATTAGGCTGTTTGTGTTTTTTCTTAGGACAGAAGGGACACACTCTCTTCGTATAAATGATCGAGATGCCTCGAGGTTTGGGAGTTTACTGTAAATGTGTGTACGTATATATAAATATATTTCGAGACACTAGTCAACGATGAAATTAATATTGATCGAGGGTTGTATAAAACAGAAAAGAGAAAAGTACTGTGCTGACGTGCTTTTTTTCGGATAGAATATGGAGAGTAATGAGTGTATGTTTTATTGAGTGAGATTGATTCATTCTTATTTTTTTATTCATTAGCAGAAAATTCTAAGAAAAAATATTATTTCTTTTTAGTATTAATTTTTAAATTATTTTCCAAGTTTCTTACTTTTATTTATATTCAAAAGTAATATCGCTTGTATTAAGTCAAAATAAATTATAATAAATTATTATTTATTATAGAAATTATTGATCAATAAACTATAATTCGAT
The DNA here is from genome assembly GCA_017163975.1 of Anastatus disparis. NCBI lineage: Eukaryota > Metazoa > Arthropoda > Insecta > Hymenoptera > Eupelmidae > Anastatus > Anastatus disparis. The sequence goes on from JAFFSR010000226.1 coordinate 9,639,160, forward strand.
AGTTAAACAAAAATCATTTAATGGATTAGTAGCATATTGAAAATAAAAGCTAAAAGCATATATAGTTTTGTAATAAAGAAATTAAAATCGCGTGTATTAAAATCACGCGCACAGAAACATTGAATTCACATAAACAATGAGAAAACTCGGTCTAGCTTCGACAGTATATAACGAAATCTCTTAATCTACTCAAAAAGCGAGCTCGGCTGCACACAATCGTTGTATAAATAATGCGAAAGGAAAAAGTTCCGTATATACATGCACCTACCTATTGCACATTCAGAAAACTTTATATACGTATATCTATATACACACTTCCTTTTCTCCCAGTTATAATCCTCGAGTTTCCCCATTTTATTTACTGCCAACATATACAACACACTGAACTGCCCCAGAAAAATCCTCAGGCAAGCAATAATAAAGCGCATTCAAAACGTCAATAATGCAACGCGCAACGACAAAAAGCAAGCAGCAGCCAGAGCAAAAATTCTCGGCTAGAAAAAGAAATCTTTTCAATCTATTAAAAGCGATCGAGTGGACGAGTGGCAGAAACTATTCAACAGTAGTATAAAAAAAAGAATAAAGGAATAAAGAAAACGGTTTGTACGTTGCTTTTTGGATTTTTCCAAAATATAAGCAAAAGAACTGACAATTTTTAGGGGACGGAATATAACTATTCGATCGGACAGGGGCGTGTGTTAAAAGCTGCATAACCGCATCTGGTTGCTGTATACTTTTATTTTTATTCTTCTTTTGAGGTCGTTCTTTATTCTTTATAGTGTGCGCGCCAGGCGCTTTCACGCCACAGTTGCTGCGCGAAAAATTTAAGCGGGTATCGTTTTAACTATGATTCGGAAAACATTAACGTAACACGGCATTAAAGCGAAGTAGCAATTCAATTTTTAATGTTATTTTAAATTCCGGAATTTCATTATGAATAGAATTGCAGTATTTTAAATTTATCGTTAACCTTTAATTAAGAACAGTGTATTCAAAATTATAAGGATTAAAATTTTTTTGCCGACATTAATTATGGTATTATATTGAATTTTAAAATACAGATTTAAATAATAATAATAGATTGTGCAAACATAAGACCGAATTTGGTGATTTGATGATTTAGCGAAAATCGTTAAATGTTCTGAAAGACAGTAATATAATACGAATTTGAAATTTATGCATGTTTATGCCATAATAACCCATCAACTAATCCTATTAAATTTAGAGTGTCGTGTCGTATACATATATACATGCAAAGCTTGTGTCTAAAACCATGTTATTTTCTAATTTGGAATTTATTAGCTAAGGTAATTCCAAATTTTATGAGCACTAAACTTTTATTTCATCTGTATATAACGAAACTTCAATTAAGTTCTACGAATTCGCCTATAGCCCCCCACATAGAAAAAAAACTAATTTGTCTAAGAACTAAAGAATACAAAAAAAAGCAACGAACGTACGAACACATACGCACTTTGTACAATTATCGTATACTATTCCGTTAAACGGTTTTCCGAATCAACTAATTTGCTCCGTAAAACCAGTCCTGTATCGTTTAAAACAAAAATCATATCCATATAAACATCCTAAGTCTTAACGAACAACAGTAGAGAAAGAGTTTTTTTATTAAACAGCTTGTAGACCATTAGAATTTACGCATACAATTAATTTGCTTGCTTTGATTCTCCCGTTCAACAACAAAACGCCTACATTATATCGCGTACGTTCTACTGTTATATCCCTCTTATTACGTGGTACTTTATAGAAGCCTAGTCTGCACAAAAAAAAGAGAAAAAAAAATTGTAATGTTCCCACTTCTTCGACGAGACTAAAGTAAAGATAAAAGTTATCGACTTGTAACCAGTTACGGCACTGAGCTTCCATATGCGTTTAGACTTGAAAAAAAAAACCAGATAAAAAAACCTCATTCTCTTCTACTACTTTACTAACAAACGCATATAGGAAGGTCGTATAGTCGAGCTTGGGGTCGCGGGAAAGGCATACGATTTTTTTTTCCATCTTTTTCTTCTATGCCCCCCCACCACCATAATACTGTACTACTAGTACATAGTAGTCGGTCCGGTATATTGCTATGTAGCATAGTCCCGTACGCAAAATTACCCGGTAGTCGGTGAGGCCGGTCTAAGAAAAGAGAGAAAGAGAGTCGCGCCCGCAAGCGGGTAATTGCTCGCCTAGCTTGCTCTCTCGCTCGCCTAAGGAATGCGATGCTTAGAACAGAGAGAAAGAGAAATAGGAGAAAGAAAGATAGGGATGAGGCAGGCAATTAGTACGTGAGGGAGAGGATATATGCGAGTCGATAGACTTTTTTTTTATTATTTTCTTATTGAAGGGAGCAGGATTTTCAATGTTTTTTATGGAATTAAATTTCCAAAGCAAGATTTGCACGGCTGTAGATGTACATATAAGTGAATGAAATGTGGTACTTGGAGAGAAAAAAAAAAGAATTTATTTTGCTGGGTTTAAAAAGAATTATTTTATATTTCAGCTTACAACGCAAGAAAATTTTTAAATTAAAAAAAATTTTTTCATAGAATTACTGAGGATTAAAATGAATTTCTATTTATTATTATTTTTCAAAATAATTCCTCGGGGATTAAAACCCTGAATTATTTAAAATGACTGTGATAATAAAGGAATGATAGTGTAAAATTTAAAAAACAAAAATGATTGCTGAAGGTAAAACTTACGTAAAATGCCATTTAATGTAAGCTACTATAAATAGAATGAAAAAAAAAGACTTGTACATAATGATTGACAAGGAGAGCGAATTACTTTTAATTCATAGCCTTTACTTTTAGCTGAAGCAAGTGACTAGCGATGTATTCGTATCAGTGATTTCGATCTCCAAGATTATTGAAGCTTAGCTAAACAAAGAAAATCTTTGTGAAAAATTAATTTTGTAAAAAAAAGTTTTATTTTCCCTGAATAAAATTTTTTCAACAGAACTAGATATCCTTGGTTGAATTAGCAAGTAAAGTTTACAAAAAAGAAATGAGAAGAGTGTGAGAGAAAGAAAATTGGTAGGTAATGGAAAAAGAGAAAGAGAAAGAAGAGAGAAAAAAAAAGATAGTAAGCGCGCGGCAGTTGATAATTTCAGTGTAATTATGTAAAATTTTCTACTGCCAAGCACGACCTGTGTTAATTTTATACTACAAGCTGACTTAACGTTTGCTTTTGTGTAATTTTTAACGAAAAATTTTTGTTTAAAAAATGAATAAAAACAGAAAAAATAACTTTAAAACACAATTACAAAATTCCGTATAAATTCTTAAAAGTTTAAACGTAAAAAGATTTTCAGTTTCAAGATTTATATACAAATATAGGAATAAAAATATATTATATGTGTACATATACAGAAAAGTAAAGAAGGTAGGAGAGAGGGTGCAAGTAGAAAAGTTGATAATTCCGTATAATTATGCAAAATATTCTACTGCACGGCTCAGTAGTAATTTTAACCCACACGAGAGAGAGAGAGAGAAAGAAAGAGAGAGCTACTTAAAATTGTTACTTTACACGATTTTTACGTGAAAATTTGCACCAAACTACGAACTTTTGTGTTTTAACAACTTACGCTCATTTGTTATCTACCCCCCCATTTTTTCTAAATAAGTTATCATAATTTATTGCTATTTAATGTTAGTTATTTAAATCTCCTATTTATGCGGAAAACTATTTGAATATTAATGGCACTCATTTTTGAGATACGTGCATGCTTAATTACAAAATACCCCATCATATTAATTGCTCTTTTACAAAATCTTCAATTTTCTAAGAATAAAATTATTAAAATCATTAAATAAATTTATTTGTATAAAATTTTCATTCTTCATTCAGACTATCATTAAAATTTTCTTCACTTTTATATTGATTATATAGAAAAAATTTCTCAATACACGATGTTCTTTTGTATTGCGTTTATAACTATATAAATACATAGTAATCACCGATCTTGAATAATTTTTCTAACCAATTAATTAATACTAAACTTTACAAAGAAAAGAAAATTTCTTACTGGCCTTCGCAAAAGTAACGAAAGCCTCTCTCTCTCTCTTTCTCTTAGTTAACCAAGAATGCGGATATCAAAAGCTGATCTTTATTATACAAGAAAGAGAAAAGAAAGAAGAGAATAAGCGCATCTCTGTTTCGGGACGAAGGGCGTTTATATGGTGGGCGTGTTAAGAAGTCAGAGGGATTTTGCAATACAGAACGTTGCACTTGCTATACACACGCTTGCGCGCAAGCAAACCTTGATTCTTCTATGAGTTTGGGAAACTCTATAATTTCCGGAATAGTTGGAGAGCTTCATTCAACGTGCACATACACACACACACACATCTTTTCTCTCTTTTTATCTTATTTTATTTAACCTTTGACTTTTTTAGAGAAGAAAACGAAAGAGAATCGAACGAAAGAGAGGTAATTGCTCTCGCAGGAAGTTACTTTAATTGAAAGATTACCGCCGCTCGCTAGGAACTCGTTGGGAAAAACAGATTTTTACAAAAGCTCAAAATAAAACTGCTACTTTAAAGCTATAGAGGCTATAGCTATACCAAAGATATAATCAAAGAGTCGAGAGTAAGAATGTTCGGATGTTTTCTTACAAATTATAAAATTTTACTCTGGACTATACTTTATAAAATAGCAAGGATCGTTGACTTGTTGCATGCTGTTCGTTATCTAATAAGAAAAAAAAGAATAGAAAAAAAAATTTATTGATGAATGACAATGAATTGAAGGAATTTCGAACTGGTCGAAAATTTAACTACGCCTTTCTTTGTCTTTACCGTTAAAACGGTGTCTCTCACTCTCTTTTCAGATCGTACCTAATATTATACCGCCTACTTCCTTTTCAAGCATCACGTTTCAATTTTTTTTTCTCTTATCTTGCCTTTCACGCGTGAAGCAACAATCGAACTTTATAGAGTACACCAATATTGCTCTAAATGAATTTATAAAAATCGATGACCGATTAATACCCGTCATATAAACATAGTTTAAGTTGGCATCGAAAAATATTTAAAAAAAGTTTGAGCTACAAGGTTTTCATAGAAAGGTCATCGACCAATTTAAAAATACAAAAATGATAGAGATTTCAAAATTAAAAATGGAATTTTGTAGAGAAAAAATCATTCATGCTTATAACTTGATAGTAAAAATATAGCTTTTTATAAATCAAAAATAAAATTATAGATTATTATGTTAGGAATTTAAACCAATCAAAAAAATTCTATATCATCGATGAAATAGAAAAGATAAATTTTATAAAACTAATTAAAATTTTTAAACATCACAAAGTTAGTAATAATAAATTACAGATATTTTTCGTTTTAAAATAAAATAAAAATTACAAATCTGATAACTGATTATAAAAATTTTTTATAAAAATTATTTAAGAAAAACAAAAAAATATTTTGTCCTTCCTTGCGGGATCCCAATTAGTCACGGCTGTAAACGTCCAAGCCTCCTTAAATAATCCATTAATATTTCATTCATATATAAATTAACAGATCAAAATCACCTTTAAAACTGTAAAACTTTACAGACTTATTCAATGTATACTTTGAACCGATATGTACATTACGATCAGTCAGATTAACAACTCGAAAAAAAAAGTTTAGCCGAAAGAATTCACACGCTTGTCAAAAAAAAACTCTTTTTTACCAAAAAAAGCGTATTAAACCAACAGTAAAAGCACGTACAATACTACTATCAAAAGAAAAAAAAATAGTTGAGAGACTGTTATTCCAGTAGTAAAAAATGTTCGGAAAAGCTCTGTGTGCAAATATCGATCGAAATGGTGTCGAGTTCGTTGAACAATAGTTCTCGATCACCCCCCGCACACGTAAAGCAGCAGCAGCACGCCCACCCTATATAATAGTATACATATATATATACGTATGCAACTAGAGAAAGAGAAGACTATCCACTAGTCCAGTTGCAGGCCTCGTTAGCGCGTTATTCACCCTCGACGCAGGATTTCCTAAATAGTCTCACACACATACACATAGACCAACACATATACCGGCTTCTATAACATATATTACGTGCTTGGTGAACTCTCTTCCTATTAATCTATAGAGAATCTAATTCCCTCTCCTTTCAGTTTTTAGTTAAAGTCTTTCTCTCGTCATATATTGCATCTTCTATATGCCTTTTAGCCACCTCTCGCTTATATTCGTACTATTAATTTACAAATTTCTCGTTTCTCTTGCCTTTGCTCGATCATACGTCCATCTCTCAATTAACAGAGAAGCACGCGTCCATACACACGGACACACGCACGCAATCTATAGGTTATATATACTCGTGTCTCTTTCACGATTAATCTATAGACAGGAGGATTACCTCCTACCCCCAGACTTTATGTACTTATACCCATAGTCCTTTGTATCTCCATTGTCCGTTCTACTGATAGAGTGGAGAATCGCGATATATTCATACAAACTTTCAAAAGCTTTTATCATGTGAAAAATCTTTTTATTTTTTTTTATAAATATTTATTTTGAAAAATAAAAAAAATAGAGAAAAAAAAATGTTTTTGACACCTCACACTTTGTTACGGATGTGGTAACTATGAAGCGCGCACGGATATAATCCTCTTTAGGAAATTCAAGAGCCAAATTGGATTTTCCATAAAGGATAGCTCATTTTCAAATATTTGAACTAAATAAATTAGTTATGGACAGGCCTTTTGGATGATATTACAAATATATAAACCGTATATGATGATGTGCATTCGATGGAGAGAATAGAGAGAAGCGTATATATAGATGGAAATGTTCAAGCGTTTCAATGTACATGAAAATTGGCATGGCAACAAGCGTTAAACAAGAGAATTTACGTTAGATATAAGCAGAAACATGTTGCATATTTGAACATTAAAATCCTCTTTTATTCAATTTGATAAAATGCATGAAAACGGTACAAACTTAAAATACAAACAAGGATTAATTACTTTATACTGGAGGATTTACAGAGGAGAGCTTTTTATTTCATTTTCAACAACTGCATTTTCTTTGTAAATTATATTTTACTAAAAAGAACTTGAATTTATGTTTGCATTTTACATGCTATAATAATTTTAAAAAGTGTATTAATTAAAAAATATTCATTCTTTTGAATAGAGATTGAAACAAAAATTACTTTAGATATCGATGAAGTTAAAAAAAAAAGAAAAAAAATTGTCCAAACTCTACATGGTACTGAAACAAGCCAATCCAATCAATACCCTTTTCAAATTTAATAACTTAAAAAATCCGTATTCGAATCTCCTCTCTAACTACCCCTCGAACTTTATGCATATATCAAGCATGAAAAAGTCAACTATATAACACTCCTCACTCGTCCATTCTCAATGATCCTCCAACAAACCCTGGGAATGAATCATACATAGACCACCAGCACAGCATATCGGCCCTCCTTTCTCCTCCCACACGTGTTTGCCCCGCATCTCTTTTCCTTGCACGCTCTTTGCTCGCGTGTCGAGATGCGCATTTGCATAACCAAAATAATAGCGGAAAGGGTCATCGGTATATGCACATACATATATATATATATATATACGTACACAAATGTATTCTATAACGTTAAACCACAACGGGCAACGCTGGTCCCTGGGTTTATTGGATTTTAGCTGCGGTGCGTTATAGGTTAGCTTTTATAAATTATAGCTGCTATACTGCTAAATTCGCTTCGTCTCCATCGTTCGCGTTTTCTATAACCTATGTCCATGTGTGTTTGTGTATATACATGTGTGTGGGTGGTTGGATGGGTTATACGATGGTTATACGATGGTTGTACGAGTGCAGTTGTTGGAATGCTTTAGAAAGGGTGTGGATATGAAGTACATTAATGCAGAGTTGGATGAGAATCGAGAGATAGAAGAATTCAAAGATAGAAGAAGAGCCGCTTGATTAATCTCACTGTGCGATATGCGTATATGTGAAGGATTGTTAATGGATTTGTTGATTTTCGAATGTAGCCAAATTAAACTTTTATTAAAAATAGATTAAATACAACATTTTTCCTGATCATTTTCAGATAACATGATTTTACATTCAGTAAACCATGTACGAATCTTTCGTGTAGATAATATTATCTTAACAAAATAAAATTTTTTTATTAATTTTAAGAATTTGTTTTTCTGCGCATAGTTAGCATTCTCATATCTGCGCATTGGTCCATTAAAATTCTACAACTTTAGAGCTAACCCAATATTATTGCTTCTATATTGTGGACGTGTTTAAATTTGCATTTAAAGCCACTTTTCTTTGCCTATTGTTTACATGAGTTACACGCTACCAATTTAATGTACAAATCAGTCTTTCACTATATAATTATTTTAACACTTACATATACTGTGCTTGTGTATATATATATAATCTATTAAAAATTCATGAGTCTTTTATTTTCAGATGCAAATTTTGTACTCAATTTTAAAACGAATCCATTTTTAGCTTCTTCACGTACAGTATAAACAACATCTCCTTTAAATTTCCATTAAAATTGTCTCTTTTTTAACGTCTAACAACTATTAAACAGAATTACTTTGAAATTACAGCACTTTTCCGTTTTTTCATTAAAAAATGGTATACGTTATTCAACAATCTATTATCCGTGACTAAACTTTTTCTTCAATTACCCGCATTTTATTTAACATCCATATACCAAACTGTTGAAGGGTTTACAATAAACCCTATTCACGCGCGTAATTTTCGCTGCTTAATTCATTGGAATATTTAAAAAAAAAAAAAAAAAAAAATTGAAAGAAAGAACTCGGTGACGCGTGTGCAACTCTCATAAACAAGTTTTGTATCCCGAGTTGCAGGGCGTGAGCTACTATGGTATAACGCAATGAAACGCGCGAAGCGTAAGATAATTAATTTTACGCGTCCTGACTCTCTCCCCCGCACGCGTGCCCAACTCGTGTTTTTATCTCTTACTGTTTTGCGTGTTGAGACAACTTTTTTCATCTAACTAAAAGAGAGAAAGTAGCCACATGGCCATGTAATCCTTTAGTTTGTTTACGCGTGTATGAGACGAAAAGATAGAATCGAGATTTAGTATTGTGATTTTGAGGTTTTTGAATCATATGTCATGATGTTTAAAATTGATATGAATTTTTGCTAAATATTAGAAATTTTATTTCCTTTTTAGTATATTTTTATTCGTTACAAAATTTTAGAACAATTAACGTAATTTTAGTTTTTTGATCAAGTAATGTCAAAAAAGGATCATCTTTTTTTCAAAATGATATTGTTTGGAACAACAACAATAATAATAATAAAGGAAAATATGCATTGGTTGTATAAATCTAAACGTGAATTTAATTAGCTAACCATCGTAGCTAAAACTCGATCGAATTCCTAATCAAGCTTCTAAATGTAATCTAGCCGAAATACGATTAGCCTCGGCGCCGTTTTGCCTCTCGCATACGCCGTTTGGAGCGCGAGTATAGCAAAGCCGCGATCCAACCGCCAACTATCCAGACGCAATATCCAAAATTCAAGCGATCGTTCACTCTCTTTCTCTCTCTTTATTCCGCTCTCCAACAAGTTCTAAATCATGCATTCTCCAATTACGCTAGACGGAAGCCAATAAAAGGTGCATTTTCGCGCCATGAATACCTTATCACAAGCGACGAATTCAATAAAAGTTCACGTCACCCTTCTTATATACTGAGAGCCAAGGAAAGAAAAATATATGGATCGCCTACTACATATACGCACCCTTTTACCCGTTGCGTCACGCGCATGACTCAACAACTACGCTCAACACAAATCTACATTTATACATGCATACACATATACATATTTCCATGGAATTCGAGGAAATCTCACGCATCGTCTTTATTAAGGGACCAAGTGTTCTAATGCAATTGGGAGAATGTAGAGCATCAGCAGTTGATGCGCGTGTGCATTAGTCGTAAAGCATTTGTGAATGCTTAAGAGCCCCTGTCGTCGCATATAATAACGTTCAAGCAATTGACGTTCTCTCAGAGAAATAGAGAAGATAGCTTCGATCATGTTCACCGCGAACGTTTAATTAACGTAAGAGGGGGTGGGGTTTGTACTTGGGAAATTTTATGAGCAATCTTGCTATATCTCAGTTGGGTGTTTATCAAGTCTTTTGAGCTGTTAACGTTTGCCTTCAAGGATTTTACCTAATTTATGTAACGAGATTTTTAATGGCATATACTTTGATGAACATACTTAGGGAATGTAAGTTATTACAAATTTGTCCCCAAGATCAAAAGACTATGAATCATAACGTAATAATCGATATATAAAGAAATGTAATATACTAAAAATTATATTTACGAAAATAGCTACTATTACATAGTCTCAAAAACATAATAAAGTATAATTAATAAACTTTAATTCCTGATGAATGTTTTAAGATAATGTCAGATTCAATATTTACTTTGATGAATATGCGTTACTTTTTTTGAAAACATTAAGTATGCATGGCACCAGGTAACAGCAGCTTGATATGTTAATTTAAGTCGAATATATAAAGAATAACATTATACTTTAAAAATAAATTTCTTAAAATGTTTAGTATCTTAATTCATTAAATTTCCATTTTTAATAAAAATTCTATAAAACCAAAAAATATGAATTTCATAGTACACGGAGAAAAATTCTATCGTAAAAATTACTATTTGATATAGTAACCATGGGACATACTTTATATGTATAAAAATTGCTATTTCAAATAGGAATTTTTACTATTTAAAATAGTAATTTTTATGATAGAATTTTTCTCAGTGTAATATTAATAGAGTTTTTGATGATTTGAATGTACGAAAAAGACTAATGTTTTAATTAAACAATACAATTGTACAATTAATTAAGCTTATCAGGTATGAATTACGCGACACGTATTATTAATGTATTACAAAGAAAGCATATTAAAGAAAAATTGATTATTTTAAGCAACAACCTCATCGAATATAATATTCGTCGGCTGGCATAACGACAGTACTCAAATAAATCATTGATATGCGTGAAGTAACTTGGTATAGAGCCCGAAATAGGCGCTCCATGCCTATACTCCTCTCTTGTGTCTGCAAAATCGAAATCATGGCTTCGTCAAACCACCACCGAATGGCTCTATTTGTTATACTCTGAAACGTATATAGGTACATTTCACATTCATTGATAATGTAATAAACCAAAGCAAAGTTTCCCTTTTTTAGCCTGAATAAACCTGATTGACACTTTGAACGTAGATTACAGTATTGATAAGTCGAAATTTTAGATTATTTTTTTTCTATACGCAAACGAATAAAGGAACTTTGCCTACTAGCAACGTGTCCGCTTCGTGAAATATTCAACACTTGTCGTAGCTAGCGGCTTCTCACTCTTACAATTCCTAATGCTATATAAACCTTTTTCGAGATACGTATGTATATAATACCAGCTCGAATTGAATTATCATTCGAAATATGTATTCTTGGCGAAAATTATTTTTGGTAGGATGATGTTATATAGACGGAAATGTCGATTTCATGGAACTGACTCGTTGAATTTGTATATTTGCAGAATCGTACAATCATATCGATTTAGTTTTTTCCGTTTTTGATGAAGTTTAAATCAGTCTGGATGTCATGTCAATTTAAAGAACCTATCCTGTGATAGACAATAGTAATATATAGTTTGTCCAAATATCAAATAGCGAAAAATCACTTACTGCCTATCTGCAAATCAAAAATGACTCAGTCTAAATACCAATGAATGTTTCACTTGGGACTTGAGAGTAAATTATCATTTGATAAAAATGAGTCATAAAAAATAATATCGCTTTATCACTTCTTTCCGAGTAACCAAAAGGTCACGCGTACCGAATGCTATTCTATTTAAATTTATTCAAAATTTCATTAATTATTTAATTAACTCAATATATTATTTAACATATTTATCTTTTAGATTTAGAAAGTATTAAACCCCATTCAAAACAATATGTATATTTTTCCATTAAAAAAATTAAATATCTCAAAAAAGAGTTTGATTCCTTCTTTTGGAATAATATAAAATGGGCGTCTCTCTTTACAAGTGAGATTTACGAGTTTAGATCTACGGTGGGGGCTCAGCGGTAACGCGGTTTTAGCCCTGCGGTTTTGAATTACACGCTCCGACACTGTATTAAAGCTCGCGTTCTCACTCACGCGGCAATAGCTATCATTGATTTTGTGAACTAAACAACAACAATAGAAAAAAAAAATAGTCCACGAAAAAAGAAAAAAAAAACGTCAAAAGAGAGGATTTTATAGTATATATCAATCGACGATCTTAATCGCTTTCTAAACTACTTTTTTTCAAATAAATCGCTCTGAGGGAAACAACATTATTAAAAGCGAAACTCGTTTATTCGTTTTCTTGGTTAAAAAAAATAAAAGTAGGCTATTTTGATACTAAACTATTATTGATGGATATAAAAGATTATTTTTTAAGGTTTGAACATAAAAGAACGATTAAGCATGCTGATCTGAATAAATATTTAATTTTTCTATCTTTATGAATATAGATCTATTGTTATGAAATTTATGTATATTTACAGATTCATTTTTCAATTAATCAACACGTACACAAAAATAATTGAAAATAAATTTTTATCTGTAAAAATACAATTAGCCTAGAAAAAAAACGAAGTTTCTTTTAATTCGCATTAGTAAGAATCGTTAATTATCCAATTGTTGGCTTCACCCTATCTATAAAACCGTCGACACCAGTACCACGAAACAGCCAAAGTTGTGTACAGCTCTGTAGCACGTAATCGCCACGCTTCGTAAAGCTAAAAGTGCACACGAAAGGGCGTAGTAACAAAACTTTCCGGACGCGCGAAAATTCCAGGGGCCTAAATTCGTTAGCTCAGCTAGCTCCCTCCGCCCTCCTCTTCTTCCCCTTTTACTTTCTTTTTTCCACCATTATAAATAACATTTAAGACTCGTAAAACATCCCCCTTTAGCTTTAGCATTACCCAGAGCCTATTTACGTCCTTCGTGACTCTTATCGTTTCCTAAATCCAACTTATGTTGCTCTGCGATTTAATGTGTACATATAAGCAAAAGTCTTCGTAACACCACGCGTATAGAGGTTGTGAACAGTGAAAAAAAAATAATTTTTTTCTGCTCTATAAGAGAGTGTACAGCTCGAAAAATGACAAACTTTTTTATGTGGACGAGTTGTTCTTGGTTGGTTGGTTTATGGTTATGGGAATCGAGCTCTCCGAGGTTTTTACTAAGTTTCGGCACGTTTCAGAGACTTGAGTTCCGTGCTCGTGGTCTTTCTTTCTCTCTCTCGCTTACTTTTTCTCTTCCTGTTTCTCTCTCTCTTGTATATGTGTGTATCAAACCGTACGAGAATTGGAACAGTAAACGTAATATCATGCTTGATTTATAAATGTAGAGAATTTTCTGACAACTAAAATTCTTTAAATTTATTGTAATTATTTAATGTGAAGTAATAAATTCAATGAGTTTTGTAAAAAATATATTTAATTTTTTTCAATGGCTTCAAAATGCTAAAAAATAAAACGATGTTCAGAATAATACAGTAGGAAATGAAATTTTTCTTTTTAATAATTTCGATTGAATTTAATGAAATAAAATTTTTGATTGTATACTGAAATAAGTTATTAAATTGTATTTGATACATTTTAAATAATTTTGAATAATTTTGAAAAAATGATATATACTTCAATGAAAAATTGAAAGAAAATATGATGAACAAATAAATTTCCACTTAAATAACATTCTTCAAAATCTACGTGAGAAATGCTTTACAGCAGAGATAAATTTTCCACAAAACACGCTCACCGAAACAACAGCGCATTCTCAAACTAATTTACAGAGTGCTCATACAGAGAAAGAGAGAAAGAGCATAAGACCAAGCTAAGAGAGATACGTCTAATTGCGGGGAAACGAATGGCCGACCTCAAAAATGGCGATTTATTAGATGGAGAACAAAGGTATATAGAAGAGTAAGAAAAAAAACGAAGCTCTATATAGCCAGGCACTAATACTGCGCACACCCAAACATAAAGGTGGAAAAAGGCGATTTAGCTGTACGATAAAATCGGGGCTAGCTAACGGTGGTCCGCCAAGCGACTGTAACTTCATCCCTTTTTATTGGGGCAGACCTTAAGCCACTTAGATTTAATAGCCAACGCTAGAAAAGCTAGCTAGAGAGAAGCTAGCTGCGCGCGTTTTATACATATAGAAGAAGACGAGAAAAGCCAAAAGCATTGCTATAACGTTGGACGGATCCTATACGCGTTGAAAAAAAAAATTAGAAAAAAGAAAAAGAGGAAATGTTGGGAATAGGACGAGTGAAATTGATTTTCAAAGCGTAACGAAAGTGAGATTAAAAAAAAGGAAGGGAAACAAGAAGGGGGATAACGATTAATTTAAAAGAAGGAGAGAAAAATTATAGTGGTTACGATAAGAGAACTGAAAATGCGTTAAATCTGATGGGCTGAAAGAAAGTTCGGTTTAGACAATCTTTAAAGAGAATTGCCTATTTTTGGAGAAGCATTTAATATCTGACGTAAATGCGATTACGTAGTATCGACAAGATTGTAGTTTTTTGAATGACTCATTATTCAAACATCTTGATAATTTTGAAATTTAAATACGACCTAGTTCAAAGCCATTCAGATACTAATCTCATATGTATTTTTAACTTTTAAGAAGTTTTTGAAAAAAAAATGTAAAAAGAAATCGATGAAACTCAAAAAATGATTAGAATTAAAAAAGTTGTTATAAGACAAATTACTTTACGTACGTAATAGAAAATTATTCTTTAAATCGTTGAAAGTCATTAACTATAAATCACAATAATTGAATTTTAAATAAGATTCATCGCATTTTCACATTCAACATTCTCTAACTTATGTAAATCCTCAAGTATATGAAAAAGGAGCGTAAAATTCAAATCATCAAGCCGCATTCAATTAACTCGGCCGTCAAATTTTTCTTCACTACCGGAAGTGACGATTAGATTGTAGTCCGAAAGAGCGTCAACCTTGACGTGAAATCATTTAGCAAAAAAAATAAGAATATCAACAAGAAATTAGAAAAGTTTCACTTGGAAAAAGCGCGACAAGAGAAAGCTCCAGCCTCTCCAAGATCTCATTAAATAAAAAAAATGAATAAAAAGAAGAGTAAATGCATGAATTGACAAAATGCGTAATATAATCGTGCGTGAAGAAAAAGTGAACGGATTATTCGGTTGCCACGCGACTTCCGAATTACGTACGGACATATACAGAACGAGCACACTCCTCCTTTCTAATTAATTATCATGCAAGAAAATATAAGGAAGAAGAAGAAACACGGACTTTAGATTAGTCACGGTATAACTTCTAAGGAAGATGAATGTGCATGCTGATAATAAGACGTTGTAGCGTAAAGGAGAAATTTTTTTTCTCTATTTCTTTTTTTAAAGGAGATGCCTTGGTTACCGTAGAAAACTACGTTGTTGCGAATTTGAATTGAATAACCAACTCGTGACAGTTGACTAGGAGAGAGGAGAGGAGAAAGTGTGTGGTTGACAATGCGGAAAAAAAATGTTTTAATGAGATGTATATAGCTCTCTTAAGTGGATGAGCAAAAAATATGTTTACTTTATGATCAGAGGAAAAAATAGAAATGATTAAGTAAATTAACTATTATAAAATACGGAGAATAGTACTTGTCGCTAATTTCTTCGTCAAAATGAGCACGCAAATAAGATGTTATTCTGATTAGTGTTTTATAGAATTGACTTTAAGGATTTAAAAAAAAGCTTTCTAAGATTACTTGAACGTAAACTAAACTCCCAGTAGATGAAGATTGGTTTAATGATTTACTAGATAGCTTTTACATCGTAAAACGTTAAAAACATGTATTACATAGTTCGAAATAATTTAGCTTCAAATATCACCTAAAATGTAATTTCTTCTTTTTCGAAATTTTCCCATTTATTTTCTTATTAAATCTGACAATTTTTATAGTTTTCCTGTTTCATATTTTACTTTGTCGCCATAATACTTTTCATAATTACTCAACACTTTAACTATACTTTGGTTCATCGCATGAAATTGCATTAATTACAAGAGCAAAGTAAGAAATTTCCATAGCCTTTGCAAAAACTTAAGGAAAGAAGAAAGAAAGAAGAGTTTTCAGACTTGAAAAGGAAGAAAGTAGTCGATGCCGAAGGAAAACACTGTAATCGCATTCAGTAGAATTACTCCAAGTGCCTAAAAGAGCAAGCGAAGAGAGAAGCTAAGAGAGAGGGAATGTTTTTCCAATTGGAAACGCCTGTGTGCTTAATTGATATTGGCGGCGTGTACGTTTTTTGTTTCTTCTTTTTTTTTAACGAACTATAGTAACACTGCCGGAGAGTCTGAAAGCGATTGCCAATAAAGAGACAAGAAATGAGAAAATTGCATACGGCTATGGGTAATAGGGTTTCTATTTGAATTTAAAAACAAGCCTTCGACACAAGAAATATCTTAAGAAAATATTCCCATTTCTTCGATCGCACACGCGTCGAATTAAATTTAACTCTTTTTTTTCATTTCATAATAATAATAATAAAAATATTCAACGATGCGCACTTAGGCATCTTTAAAAATAGATTAAATGGACGTTTTCTTTTTGTTATAAAGTCTATTATTAACTTTGATTAAAGTTGTTAGTTTTATTTTAATAAGTCAAGGTAAAAACTTGCATGATTACAGAATGGAAAATTTGAATTCATGAACATTTAAACTTTTTATAATGGCAATTATAAAACTTTATTTTTAACTTCTTAACTTTTTGAAAAATTTTTTATTTTCTCCGCTGCAAGTGTCAGGTAATTTTTTATTCTTTCTTACAACTAATACGCAAACTCGTTGAAGTTTATAAAAAAAAAAAAATAATACAAGTTCATGAAAAAAGTATTATCATAGAAAAAATATAAAGAACTACAAAGAAAGTGTACAATAATAAAAAAAACCCTAGTAAATTGAAAACCCGTAAAGTTCATTCTTCGCTCGAAACATTATACGGGAGTCTGGTTTATATAAAAAATAAGCTTGGCGTGGCTGGTGAAAACAATAGAAACGCGACTATTGTATATATATATATACATATATACTGTCATGTAGCTCAACACCTTTAACGGGCCTTGGTTATAGTAAAGCCGAGCAGTCGAGCGAAAAAACTACTGCCGCTATATAGAGAAGAAGCAAGCAAGCAGCAGAGGCAAGCCAACGGCACATTTCACTCGTTATAAAGCGTCAAATCCCATAAAAATCACCTAAGCAGCGCGGTACACACAACTTGCACGCACTGCTGTTACCATAAAAACATTGAACAGAGTGTATATACCATAATAAGCTTCGAGCTTAAAACCAAAGCTATAATTGAATGTATGAGAAAAGAAGAAGAGCACACGGAATGATAAAAAAAAACGAAATAAAAAGAAAAAGAAAAAGCCGAAGAAATATATAGCCAAGGTGCAAGATTAGCGCTAGACGTTTGCAATTAGGCAGAGAGCGAGAGAGGGCGAGGTAGAGTATATACATATATAGGTATATACAAAGTAATTGCGTTTTATATATAAGAGTTGAAAATTGCGCATTAAACTCGCCAATTGTCGTCTATGTAATTCTACTTTAGCCGCCTTTACCTGCTGTGTCTTTCTTTACTTCTTATTTTTCTTTGTCTGATTCGCTTCCTTCCTACTACGTTTTTCTTTTCAATGCTTCCGCAAAGTAACGTGTCTCCTTTTTCTAAGTCCGCTTTTAGGCTTTACTCACAATAGATCTTTTGTACAAAGCCATATAAGATTTAATCTGATCAGCGCGTTTGAGAACTTCTTTTTGAATAGTCGTTTTCACAGGCATACACAGCACACGACAATTAGCCTTTTTCAGTTTTCTAAAGATTTGTCACAAGTGAAGTAAAAAAGAAGGCGATAATCAGTTTCACTTATGGTTGACAGTCTTTTTTTTCCACACTTCTCGGACAAAAGTGATTTTATTTTTCAAAAGAAAATTAATAGTATGTACAAATAACAACGTACAATGGATACATTTTCAACTACTAATACGTACAAATAGCTAAATTCAATAAATATATTTTCTACTTCTTAAACAATCGCCTATTAAAAATAACGTCTATTGATAATTATTTAAAATTATCATTTTTATTTTTAGCATTTGAATTATCTACAGTTATTCAAAGTAATTAAGAAGTTAACAGTAATGCTGAATATTTAATACATTTAAATAATTTGAATATATTTATAAAACGTTCTAAGAATCCATATGCATAAATCTATAAAAAAAAGCAACGTTAATTGTTCTTAATGCAAGCCCGTCATAGTTTTATGGTTTTCAAATCATATACATTCTTCAGCACTTAGTGGAATTGCATTGTTGCACGTGTGTACTTTAAAACATATACGGTATATAAAAGCAAGAGCCATATAGTTCTTTCTCTTGGAAAAATCGTTAAGATTTCGTAATACTCTCTTTCTCTTTCTTTCTTTTTCTCTCTCGCTCTCTCTTGCTCTCCTCGCCGAGGTTGAATTATTCTTCTGTAATTTGATTCGCGTATAATTCGCATGCATGACGTTGTTTTTCAAGTGCAATTTAAACCTGAGCTTTTTCAAAAAGACTGCGGCCGCAAAGGCATCATGGCAGAAAGGTTATTAAAATATATAATTACTACAACAATTTGTCTTAATGTAATTTTACTTGTGTGACACAACATGACAGAAAACGTCTATTATTTTCTCTCTCTCTCAAAATGTATCCGTGCTTCTCGTGAAACGTTCTTATGAGATTTATAGAAATTTTGCACTGTATATTGTAATATATTATTTAAATTAAAATGTCTTTAAATTTCAAGTGAAATGTGAAAATTTTCCAGTTATTACGTTTTCAAAAGTTAATTTAATTTTGCCAACATTTAACTTGATTAAAAACACGGCAGCGAAATTAAATAAAAAAATTTTAACTTCGGTATATTTTGATTTTTTCTTTAAAACATTTCGCTTTAAAGAAAATTTTAATTAAACATTTACTTTTCCTCTCCAATAAGAAATTTAACATTCTAAAGAACGCTTCTCATTATTGACACGTTTTAAATTTTCTTCTATAAGCAAATAATATAATTAACATAAAAAAAGCTTAAGGACAAGGCACGAACGATTGATAAATAAGACAATTGTAAATCGAGCCTCAATATAATGTGTCTGAACGCGATTAGCATGTATATATTCTTAATATACTCTAGGCTGTCTCGTCTGTCTTTTCTTAACCCAAGAGCTGCAAGACTTTCTGGTGCCCCTTTCTAAACAATGATGACGTCTCTGTCTCTTGAACTGCGTGACCGGAAGCTTTACTTGTCATGCGATATTTCCATCTCTTTTTCTCTCTTATTATTTTTTCAACTTCTTTTGTATTACGCTTTTGTATACACTAACATCAGAAGAGAGAGAATAACTTTTTAGTCAGGAATGCGTATACTACTACCTTTTACTTCTTTTATTTTTTTTTTGCGGTTATTTTGTATAAAAGGAATTTTTGCGAGTTTGTGTCCTGGTTTTTAGATACTTCTTATCTTTTCTTTTCTTTCTCTTTTTTTTTCCTCAGAGCAGCACCGAATTTAACGCTCCAGTTTTTAAGACGTTAGCTTTGACGCGATGCTACGCTTTTGCAGAAAGCAGGATGTTATATAGAAGTTTAAACGTAGAGAGAAGGTTTTACGAGTTTGAGAGTAATAAGTGCGCGCTCTCTTTGAGAAAGAGAAAGAAAGAAATAAAGAGACGGAGAGAAAAGTCGGAGCAATTAAAATGTTTACGGTTCAAGGAATGTGGCAGCTTTCATTGTTTTCCTAAGGGATAGAGCTAATTTTAAGAATGTTTTAATAAAAGATTGCGGGGACAAAAAAATTTCTAAATATTTTTAATTTTACTTTATTTATCAAATAATCGCAGTACGAATTAACGAAAAATTATTAAAGTCAATATGCTCGTGTTATAGAAAATATTTTAATGCGTATCAAAGTTAATAATTTATACAGTTTATAGAGTTAGTGTAAACAGTTTACTAAGTTACTATACAAGTTTTACTCTCAAGTTTACAAACAGCTCTGCAATAACTAACCACTTGACAATAAACTTACCTAACGTAAGACACAATTTTCCTTATTAAAATTGAAAAATAACGCGCAAAAAGTTCGTAAGTTCAAATTTATTAATATACTTTATCCTTGCGTACCATTTTATTCATATATTTTTTTCTATATTGTTTAAGTACAAAAGCTCTTTCTGGAAAACCTAATCGTTATGTGATTTATAAAAACAAAACAAAAATCCTTTTTTTAATAAAAAACATCCTTTTAAATAAATCTTTAAATAGCTACGTAAAGTCAATTTGTTACGCATGAAACCTCAACACAAAAAGACCACATCTCACCAATCACTATTGCATTGCAAGCTAATGCACACACAAGCAGAACAAAAGGAAGAAAAAAAAGAAAGAAATAATTTTCAGCGAGGAAAGCTCAAAAGAGCAGTGATCAACAAAAGAGAGAGCTCGTCTTTTCTTCTTTATAACCGTTGTGCGTCTTTGTCGCAAAAGCGTAATCAGTACCCAACCTGTACACACACAAATACACAAATTTATATAGCTATAGGTATAAACTATAAAGAATCGGTACATAAGCCCTATAGGCTTGCTAAATCAAAGCTCGAGCTTCTAATTAGGCGAGCCTAGACTCTGCCTGAATTCTGCTTGGCAAAAGTATAAACACACACAGAAAAAGAGAGAAGAAAAGAGAGCTCTACGCGACCTCATTTCAAAATGCTTACTAGAGAGAATGAGAAAAAGAGAGAGAAAGAAAGAAATTTTCATGTTTCTTCACGTAAAGGTGATGAAGGAAGGTGAAGCTGTTGCTGCTACTTGCAGCGTATAATACACATTTAAAACTTAGCTGTTTATTTATGGAAACAAAAAAAATGTTAGTTTTCTTTGTTGACCATAAAGAAAAATCATTATTCTTCGTTTATTGTTAAACTGGGAGTGAACAAACGCGTTGTTACGTCGTAATGACTATTTTTTTTTACAAACTTATGTAAGTTCACACAACACTAAAGAAAAAATTAATTTGCATTTGAATTATGATTACTTAGAATTCTTGGTACTTTGGAGCGCAGACTTAATACATTATTTTAATTACCTTACGTGTTATGAATGGCTGAAGAATATACAAGCAAGTTGAAGAATATTTAATAATAAACAAAGCATTCAAGCAAAACCAACATCGAATATACAGTTATTAATTAAACGCTAATCTCGGATAAACTCGCTGCGTCCTTTTATTGATGAGCCCATGATTATTTCAACTATAAAACGAACATTGCTTAAATAATTTTTTTTTATTTTATCAAAAGTATAAATTATATATTTTATTTTATTAATTTAAAACTTCCTTAATTTATCTTGCTACTTTTAATTTGCGATAAACTGTTCGAGTAAAGTTTAAAAATAAGATAAAAGAAAAAGAACATATATAATATATGATATACATCTCGAAATAAATTTCATTTTACCCCATATCTAATATATTCCTGTTGGCCCAATCTCGGCAAGCAAAACTCTCCCACGGCAAAATCCATCTATATATCGAATAGAAAAAGAAGAAAAGAGAAAGAAGATTGAAGGGGGTATGGGGGAGGCGGTAGAGAAGGTATCGTTCGAGAAACGATATAGCCCCAAGGAAGTCGACGAGAGGACTATACGACACAACAAGTAGAGACGGCAGGCAAGTAAGCAGGCAGGCAGGCGAGCGTATAGCAGAACTCCGTGATTCGAATTCCAAAGATCTTCGCGAGAGAGTTTCGAGAGACGACGACTACGACGACGACGATCTCTTCTCTTTTCTTCCCCTTTTATATATATATACCCACTTGTCCAGCATCTCTTTCTCCTTACTTCTCTTTTCGTATGTATATACATACATATCGGGAATGTCGTTTTCGCAATGCGTCACCATATATACAAAACCCAATCGCTGTATATGTACGTGTAAACCCGCGTACGCAAAGTACAAGAGCGAGGAAGAAGCGAAGGAGGAGGAACGGGGACAAACTCAGAGAATTTCGACGTATTTCAAAAACAAATATAGCCTAGGCCGTTTGCTTGCTTGCTTACTTGCCTGCTCGCTGCCTGCCTGCCTGCCTGCCTTCACGTTCTACTTTTCGCTTTGCACATGTATGGGAGAGATTCCGGTTGTGCCTTCGATCTTAGCTTGAACGAGCACGCGCAACTCGAATATCTTTCAAGTCTTTTCTTTCTCTTTCTCTCTTTTTTCCAACTCTTTCTTTATTCTTCAACGTTGGGCTTGAAATTTTCCTAGTCGTTTTTTTTTTCTATGTGAAAGAGACGAATTTTTTCCTCAACTTAAGAAAGAAGATGGAAAAAAAGAACTATTTATATATAAATATACATTTTTTTTTGGAGATGCGAAAATGGAAATGAATGCTTCTCGTTTTAAAAGCTTTCTGGTTTTACTTTTTTTCATTTCTTTATAAGAGTAGGTTTAATTAATATTTGCTATTTTAATTGTTGACTCGAAGATTTATTATCTTATGGTAATGACGAAGTATATTATTGAAAAATAAGAATACTAAAAAAAATGTTGAAATAAGCAGGTATTTTCATATGTATTTTATGATTATATTTTGTTTTGCAATGAAATAACCAGACAAATTTACATTATTTTCTCACTTCTGTAAAACGTTACATGATCAAAAGCAATTCAATAAATATCTTAAACGATGAAAATCACTCTTTAAATGCAACAACTGCAGAAATAAAGCTAATAATCATATATATTTGATTTCATTAGCATAATTATAGTGTGAAAAGTAAATAAAACAACATTTTTTCAATCTCCCTCAATCCCCAGGTGAATAATAATAAACGGAGTTCAAATTATTTGCCATATAGTGTAGTCTATAATGAAGAAAATAATTATTTGCCGAGTCACTTGAAAAACCAAACAAATTGATTATCCTCGAAATGGAGAAAAAATTTTAAAAATAACAAATTCAAATAGAACTAAACGATTTTAACGGTACATAAATTTACAACTATAATAAACTGGTGTGCAAATTTCGTAACAATTTTCAACAGTAGATATATATATATATATATTTATATATGCTTGTGTGTATAAAAAAATAGGAGTATCCCATGTCTATAATTTGAAATTTTTCCACGAATATCAATGAGATTTTATTCATTATCGATTACGAAATGTTTGGGAGAGAAAAAAAAGTTTTTCTAAATATGAATTGTACAATACATTATAAAAAGCCCCTGAAGGTAAGCTCATAATCGAAAAGGAGTGATATTAAAGTATCGACTTGTTTTTTTGTATATGTAGTAAACATGTACATAAGTAAAAGTCGATACAAAAAGGATCGAATTACCGGCACAAGTTATAAAGGCACTTAATTTATTTTTTTTTACCTTCTACTTTGGCGAATTGTCATGTGCGTAATTCCTGTCTTTTAGACTTTGTGTTTAACTATACATTCTCGATTTCTCACAGACAAATATTTTCAATGAAAACAAAGAGAGCCAAGTACTTAAGCTAATATATATATACCTTCGACATTTCAAAAAGATCGAGAACTTTTTCTTACTCAAATAATGTCTCATAAAATAACATTACATTTTAATCTTTTTGCTTTTTTTAAGTAACTCTTAACTAATCGCTCTAATCTTTATTAAATCATGAAGCAAAAGAACGATAAATATTACACAAAGAAGCATAAAATATCCACGTTAAAAACAGTATTACGATATTATTATTATACCGGAGTTATACTAGAAAATTTATTCGCATTTTGAATAGAAGAAAACGTACGATTCAGAAATTTTTAACATAAAATATTATCAGCTTAGAGATATATATGTATTTTTTATGTAATAATTTATACTAAAATCCGAATTATAAATTAAAGTTTGTTGGAGCAAACAATGGACAACAGTACGGCACTTTAATTTCCATCCTTTACGGCAAATTTTCCTTTAATATACTTAATTCAGCATCCATCAAAAATTTAAAGCTCCTCTAATACGAGGCGCACCCACAAACAATGAGGTTTGGCTTAAACATTTATTTTCCTCGATTCTCATCTAGTGGAAAACCGAGAAATAATACCAGAAGAAAATAAAAGAAAAAAGGTAAAAAGGAAATGAAGAAAAAGAAGATAAAAACGTATTCATATCCAGAAATTTTATAGAAATTTAGCATGCAAAAACAATGAAAGAGAGAGAAGGGCGCCCTTTAATTTATGAGAGGTTAACAGTGGAATATGGGTATTTATTAAGTGGCTGAAAGCTTTAAACGCTCGTGAGAAAATGCACTTTATTACGGTGTTTAATGGTCGTGCGTGTACATATTGATGAAGAGAGAAAGAGAAAGAGAGAGAGAGAGAGAGACAGAGAGTGAAAACGTTGAAAAGAGAGGAGAAAAAATAAAAATGAGAGTATATACGGCGAAAGCTAAGCGCACTCCCGTTCCTCTCAACTTTTGTATATATATCCATATATAGACTCGTAAACAAAGTATATATAAGAATAAGAGCGAGAGATGTGTTTTACACGATTGATAACGCACGAGCATTATTTACGAGACCACTTTGGATAATAATGCACGAAAAGTGCACATTTGCGACATTTAGTTTCCTTTTTTCCCGCGATAAGAATTTAAATGAAAAAAGAAAGAACTTTAATGTTTGAAGTGAAAAGCTTTATCATTGATGCACGTGATTTTAAATTATTTCTTTGTGAAAGGAGCTGCACGTAAAAGCTTAACTGATATCAAAAAATTGAAATTAAAGAAGCATAAATTAAGCAAAGCAGTATATTTCTCAAACGTCATAGAAAATTTAAATAATAATAAATAATAAAAATGAGCACAGAATTCAATGATTCTCCGTATAAATTAAAATATTAAAACAGAAAAAACAAAATCTTCTCGTAAAAAAAACCAAATGTCATTCAACTCGTAAAAAAATTTTTTTTAATAAATTAAAATTCAGTGCCATTAGACATATTAAAAAGCATCAAGTACATCTACATTTTGACTGTAGCTAATATTAAAAATAAAAATAAATAACTCATACTCGGCTTTTAAAAGTCGAAAAAAAGAGTCATGTGAAATGTTAAAATGAAAATAACGCATCATGTATATACATATACGAGAGAGTGTATAAAGAGAAAAATGATTCATAATATATGCTAGCGCAGCTGTTTACTTCTGTATATATATGTATATGTATATACCTTGACGACAGGTCGGCATTATAAAGAATTCGCAAGAGTCGTCAAGGCCGTAGAACGCGAGCTGCTATCGCTTAGCAATCTGATATACGACGCTACTATAACGGACTTCCGCCTCGTGGGATTTTTTTTTCCTTCTTTATTTTGTTTTTTTATTCTTCTTCTTTTTCTTCATTCTCTAAGAAAGAGAAAGAGAAAGAAAAAGAGTGGGAGCTGTCTTAACACGTGCCACATATATATAGCTGTTACTACTGAATCTAATTAATTCAAGATCTAATGACGCCTAGTGTGTGCCTGTCTGTGTGTGTATGTGCTTGGCTATATACTGGTTTATTTACGTATTTTACGAAGGAAAACAAGCTGGCTTGTAAATTTTCTTTTTATTTCATGTATGTAGCAATTAGCAAGTTTGGCTTTGTTTATTTTCTGTTGATTTGTCGGAAGTACAACCTAACGATTAAGGATTTATTGTATTTGCTTAAAATATTTTCTTTGTTCTATCATTTTTTTCACCTTTAATGCGTATTTTAACGTTTAATGTATTATGCATTACTTTGCATTACTTTGAAAAGAAAAAAAGGAAGGATTTCTTAAAAATAAATTTATGTTTATTGTTATACAATTAAAATGCAATTAAACTTTTAAAGGAAATGGCTAATCACTACCTGCTTCATGTTGTTTAAAATAGCAGTTTTTAACATGTATGAATATTCAAAGTTTTGTAACTAACTAAATCGTTATATAGAATTATTTTGTAAGAATTTAATGAATGAATATATAAACTTTATAAATTGAATTGTTGCCTTTCGCAGATATATCTAGCATCTAAAAATTAAAATAAACGTTAAAACGAAAGTTATTCAAATAAAATCCCATTGTTTCCTTTAATCGAAAAATCATATTCATAGTCAATAATAAACCATTGTAAAACTTCTTTCAAAACATGGCAAAATTTCCTATTTTGTTCTATCACCGAACAAAACACAATATTCCTCGAAACGGTACCCAATTACACTCATAATCGTAAAATGGAAGTTTCGTAGTTTCCGTTTCTTTTTTTTTCGGAAATACGATAAGAGAGAAAGAGCCAACGACGCACGCCGCCCAAGAGTCACATAATCGAGCTTATAGTTATAGAATTGCTATCAAAAGTCATATCAATTCAATTGAACGTTCTCATCATCGATATATAAAAGAAGAAGAAGAAAAAAGCACTATGCAAAAGAAGTATGTATATTTGAACAATCGAAGAAGAAAAAGGTAAAGGGAAAAAATAAAAGAAGTAAAGTATTGACAATTGAAATAAGAAAAAGCTGTATAACAATCAACAAACAAGTTTTTTGAAAGATAGAATAAGAAAATTCTTCGAAGAGAATTGCGACATTGGAAGATACGTGATCGCTATACGATGACTTCATAACTGTGTGCACCTAAAAAGCCTGAGAGAGAGAGAGAGAGAGAGAGAGGGAGAGAGTAAGGGGCAGGGTATTTGCAATTGAAAATATTCTAGTAGCCAAAGGTATATATAATGACTCTCTGGTGAATATACGCCTTGTAGCTCTGTAGCAATGTAAAAGGTGTATATACATATTGTAACACTATGGTTAATACTCTTACGTGCGGACGTATGTATATGTATGTATAATATAGCTAAAGTGAATCGAGCAAGAGAAACGAAAGAGAATGGAGTTGGTGCGCATACACACGGGAAATCGATTAGCTCATTCATGCCTTTCCGCCATTACTTGCGGCCCCAGACACCGCCTTACTTCCACACTCAGATAGAGTAAGGGAGAGAGAGAATGAGAAATAGAGAATGGAATGGTATGTTACGAATAAAAATTCAAACAGTTTTTGCTTTTAAATCCTTGTATTATACAGTAGGACGGGCTCTTTCATTGAAGCTTAGAATTTCAATTTTCCTAGAAATGAACATTTTTATTCTTATAATGAAGATGAAATTTTAAACCACCTTAAATTATAATGGAATCATAATGCGTCTTCCTATCCAATTAGTGTCATACCAAATATAATTCAAGCTACAATTTATTCACTTAAACATGTAAGAGACAATATTTACATTTTCAAGTATATTAATTTAAAGTTGACATTTTATTTATAAAAGTAAATATATTCTTATTTTTATGATTATTAAGTAAATCATATTTGCACACTAATAAAAATCAATATCACTCGATGTTAAAAGAAAACTTTTATTATGAAATTTTCATAAATGAAAATATAGCATTTTAATGTTACATTGTTACATCTTCTTGTTTATTATGTCACAATTGAAATATTATGCATTATTTATGTATTGAAGAAATTTCTGCACGGCTTTTCTCGAACAAAAGTGATTTGTGGAATGTAATTTAGATTTTGCGGTTATAAAATAACTATTCAGAAATAATTACCATAATCAAACTTGTATTTTTACAAAGTAATTTTATTTTATTGTCTTTATTATCCTCATAAGAAAATCATATTTTATGTGCAGTACAAACGGTATACGTAAATATTTTAAATAAAAGTAGATTACTTCATTAATACTTGTGTTAATATATATATACAAAAGAACCAACTCAATGTAAAGCTATAATGCTTATATACAAATAATTCAACAGTTGATTTATCAAAGCTGCTGTAACATTTAAAATATGATATCAAATATTCTATAACATAATGATATTATAAGAGAAATTTATACAAGGATTTGAGCCAGACAAAAGTACATTAATGAAATATCAGATTATCATTTTATTGACAATTACGAAAGACAAAAATATTAATTTGTATTAAAAAATTTTTTTTACCTTCTATATAAAGATGATTATAAACTATAAAAGAATGACGAGGAGACAATGCTCAATAAAAAGGCACTAAAGCTACGACATTACAATAGAACTATTATGCTGAATATGACATTATGAGCTTTGTACTATATGAAAAGAAAATTACATTTAAATATAATGAGTATACTGCATAATAGCTGTAAAATACCGCTTATAAATCGTTAGATTTTCATTGTAGATTATTTATTTTATATAGTTGAAATTTTATAAAAAAAAAAAAAATTAACTAATGAAATTGGCAAATTAAGTCTCTTAAGCACATATTTACGAAATAAACATTAATATTCCTTAGTGTAACCGATTGATTAGTTATGAGAAAATATCCTAGCCATGACGTACTTAAAGAAAAGTTAGTATTTATTTTCAAATAAGAATGTTTAGTTTATGCGAAGTTTAAACTGCAAAGTTTTGACAGTCACGAGTACGAGAGAGGGAGAGCTTGAAATGACTTTCTTACTAAACTTTCGCATTTCATGTCTTGTGCATGATCGAAATAAGTAATGAACAAACTTAACTTTACACAGTTACTTGCAGATATTATTAATATTACTAAGTATAATGAGATTTAAAGCACATAAATACGAAAATTTTAAATAAACACGGAAAATATCTAATGTTTAACTATACTTTGTATATCAAGACAATTTTCAATTTATGAAATATAAATAAAGTATTTCATTCAATTTTCTTCATTCTAATTAAGCTTTTGTCAATAAATACTTTTATTATTTTAATGAACCAATAATCAGAAGTTTTTATTGAACTCGTATATGTGTTTATAGCTTACCAGTTACGGTTACGTAGTTAGTTTATTTACTGATTTAAAAGGAAGTCCAACTTACCTATAACAAAAAAAAGAAAAGATCGTTAATTATAAATTTTATAATACATTGAATTTTATTTAATAAATATTTCTAATAACTAAAGTAGAGAAAGTAAAATAAATTTCTCAATGCTATTTGGAGCTTTAATAAAAAGTATTAGATGAATCTTTTATCTGAACAATAAACTTATTTTATTCTGAAAAAAACCTTCCGATCAATTTCAATAAAAGTAAATCTTTCTAACAATGGCCCTAACAACAGTTGCAAAGGGTACGGTTAGCCTAAAAATCCATTTTCGTGTACATCCGCGCGACAAAGGCAAAAACTAAATTGCCGACAATCTGCCACAGCGATAAAAAGCAAAGTGAAAAAGAGAGAGAGAAAGAGAAGCAGAGGGAGAGAAGAAGGATGAAGAGAAAGGAGAACCGGAATCAACAGCGGTAATAACGCGTTTTACGATTCACCTAACGCGTGCGTATATAGCTTCCCCCGCGTGTTCAAGTGTTTCCGAGCGAAAGCAAATTATCGAAATCTCCTCTCTCGTCTGCCGAAACCCTCTCCTCTCTTTTCTCTCTAAGCCAAGGGCCACCAAGGTTTCAAACCGTTTAAATTCCACAGCTCCCTGAAATTACTCGTTTCCCTCGGAATAACGTATATATACGTACACGTATACACAAAGATGAGCCCCTGACCCTATCTATATACAAGCTCTTCCTACGATTAGCGCTCCCAAAACGAATCAGCCGCGAAAATTCCAGGCTACGTAGCTGCTGCTACTCTCAAACTTTCTAAAGAGCTTGTATAGGCTTTCAGTTCTTTTTAAGATGTATATCCGCTATATCCGGAAGAATTATAACGGCCGGATTCTCTTCGCCGCGTTTATAAATGCTTCGGCACACTCGAGGAATTTTGCGCCAACTTGGAGCAGAGTAGCTTTTGCTACTTTTATGGAACAACCAGACAGGTGCCTTCTTTTTTTCTTTTCCTTTTTTTTTTTGACTGACGTTATCTGTCTTCGTCCAGTGGAGTATCTGTGTCGGAAGACTGGATAGTAGCCAAGTGTTTCTTAAAACTTACTTAATAACGTTTAGTCGAGATAATGCAGTAATCTGTTTTGTAAATTACAAATGAAAGTGTTTTTTGTTATAGATGACACAATTATCCGTTTAAATCTATCATGGAATAAATGCAAATTTATTTAAGTTTGAATATTCTTCATGAGATTATGAGAAACAGTAAGAAATAAGTACTTATAAGTCATATACCACGTTAATATAGTAATTTAACATGGTAATGTAAATAAGTGATTGAGAATAATGTATTACTCGGATAATACTAATATTGTCTCAGTACAATTATCGGTTTTAACGATTACTGATAAACCTATATGGTCTGTCATAGTAATTGATAGTATCTTTACTTTCTTGAATGGGTGTAACCCTTCATGTGACTTGTCCAGTTACCGTCCATCATTCAACGGAAGCTTGTTTTATAGACCGAGTCTCCTTACTCTTATACATACAGTATATATACCAGTTTAGCTTCTTTTACTTTGTACCGTAAAGTATTGGCTTCGGAATATCCACGACTACTAAAATTGGCCGTACGAATAAAGTAATAATTTATCGATTCAAGTCTCGCGGAAGTTTCGATAGCAAAAAGGAAGTGGAATAAAGGTTCTTGAGAACTGTTATTAAAAACACATAATTCAAACTGGATGAAAACAAATGTTTCCGTTCCTCTTTCCTGTCACACGGAATGAAAAGTTTTTCCTACTTTGCAAAACTACCTTTTCTGAACATTGATGATATTTTAATAATTTTATATACATGCCAGAAGTCGAGACTAAAATTTATTTTACATTTGTATGCCACAAGTTTGGCATATATCTGACAAAAGATATTTTACTTTTTAAACTATGTTGTGGATATTTTTGCAGAATTTATGAATTTAATTCCCTACTGCGAATAATATAATACTTAAGTTGAAGAATTTAACTTGTAAGCAAAGATAACGGATACTAAGAAAAGAATAGAAGACGACATTTGAATACTCACACGTCGTAACTTTAAACTATCATTACTTAATCACGATCTGCTTCAGTTATTCAAATAGGAGAATTCCAGTCATATAATCGAACATCATTTTATATTTTCAGTCTTACACTGTGAATATGGAATATGTATAATTAGGTGAAGGTTTTTGGCAACTGAACAAAAGTTTGATTTGACCAAAATCAGATTTATATGTTGCGAAAGTTTTGATACAACTTACATCACAACTAAACATCAAGAAACAACATTTAAAAAAAAGAAATTTGAACAGAGGAATCCACTTTAGATTGTGAAAGATCATTTGAAATCTAAGATGTACAAGACATCATCGACACAACAGGTAAACTTTGTTTTACCATTTCATTGTATCTTTATAGGTATTGTAAGATAAGTGCATTACCAAAGTTAATTTTATCAATCGATCATTATGAGCAATCATGAAAGTTTAAAAGCAATAATAATGATCGATAGGTTGGTGTCTTGTATCAAACTTACGCATACCGAATATATCTCACGGACCAATCAACGCTACTTGCAAGGTATATATACAGTCATCCTGACGATAATTCCGTTATGACAAACCGAACAAGAGGCACAAGAGAAGCTCTATATCACACTCTGAGTAAGATACAGGGAGAGTGAGAGAGCTTCTCTTCTCTTATCCACTGAAACATTCGTAACACGGATATTCAATATCTGCGCACCAACGGTTATAACAAGAGATTTAGAGAAAGACAGAATATCTGAATATTTGGTCGAAAGAGGGAAGCTTTAACCAAGCATATATATCCTCACGTAGAAGCACAGATTAGATCACGAGAGAGAACAAAAGGTTTGTTCGTTTGTCCTAATTTTCTGTATATGTACATATCGTGCACATGGGGGCAGCCAATTAATTACAATTAGCACCTCGCATCCATGTAGATATACATACTTGTATAGATTAAAACCCACACTGCACAGCCTATATATATAAAAAAAGAGAGGCAGGGAGCTTTTACAGCGATACATTTTACATTTAATTTGCATAAGATCGGATTAACGAAACCGTTATAGGGTGCGCTTGTAAGAGCAGCAGCAGCAGCAGCAGCAGCAGCAGCCTTGGAATATCGTTACTATAACGCCGTTCTATAGAAGTATCTTTCACCAGTAGTGGGTTAGGCGAGTATATCCATGTATGTATATACGGTTAAGAGAGAGAAAGACGACTTTCTTCTTCTTATTCGTACCTTCTTCTTTCCATGAGGGAGGGCAATATAAGCGGTTTCAAGTAGGAGGAGGTTATTCGCGCTCGAGCAACAGTGAGTTTCCCACGGCTTCGCGCTCGCTCGAATCGTTCTGTCCTTCTTCACTTGCTCTAGTGCTCTCTCTCGCTCTTTCTGTTACTCTCTTAAATGCATACACATCTCTACTGTGTAGTTGCAAAAAGAGAGAGGACCTGTTTTTTCGAATAGTCTCACCGGTAATATTACGTGATATCGTCGTGATTTTCGGGGGAGTGAATCGCGGAAGTTTTATGCTTATAAAATGATTGGTTAACATTTCAGGTTAATAGTTGAAGCCCCTACTGTGTATGCTCTCTCTTGCCAGAGAGAGAATATTAGAATGATTTGCGATCGCTAAGAGATAACGTATAATACGGATTGCGCCAAAAGCAATGATGCTGTATATTGATATACTCAATCTATTGGTGTTGCAGGTTAAAAAAAAATTGTTATTTAAACTAACAGGATCACGATAGGTTTGAAAGTTGACTTTTTATTGAATATCATGTACAACAATGCACGATATGTCTGCAATGTTGTTATATAATGTTTTTATTTTATAAATTCAACTTTTTTATATTGATTTTACAAACATAAATATTGTATGCTATAAAAAGCTTTCTATTGGCACAAAAGGTTTTAAAAAATATTAGAATTTCAATAAAGCATTTATAAATTTAATGAATTTAACTAGATTAAATTTTATACAAATATTTGAATTGATATTTTTCCTTTTAAAAGCGCTTCATAACCAACGAGCGAGTTATTTAACGTTTTCGGCGGCCGGATTTATTATACACATCTGAAAAACGTTAAATAACAAATAAATTACGATAAATGATTTCAATAAGTTTGCAAACGCTCGTATATATATAATATTGTACTTTGTTCTCTTAGCATCAATCAAAGCAGAGCTCGTACACGCTTCAATGTCAATCTGAACCTATCAAATTTCAATAACAACGTTTCATCATTTTGAATGTATCGCATTAGCAAATAATATTTGAAATGTTTACGATATTAATATGAAATACTAGCTAGAGATAGAGAGTTAAAAATTACTACACATAATGCACCGTATACATATGTACGTACACGCGTGCGTTAACGATTTTCCTCCGTCACGCACTCTCACGATATAATCCAATTCATTTCTCTCTCCAATGTTCATTATATTATCTCTTCGTATATATGAAAACGCCGAGAGCATTTTTCCAAACGAATTATGATGCTTTCCAAAGCTTATAACCCCCGTCGGTAAACTATAACGATAAATTTACATATTCATCATTTCGTTTTGTCAACTTTAAAATAAAAAAAGGGCTATATTTTTGCATTACAAAAGAGGCGAAAGACTCAAAAATAAATGTGTTAACATCACTAACGATACAGCAAACAAGCGAAAATCAATGCGCTTATACAAGCTAAAATATTTTCATTAAGATTTATTTATTTCGATTATACATATGCATTTACTGTCGTAATGATTTTTTTATTTTTTTTCACAAAATTAATTAAATAGTGAATTACGAGAACATTTTTTTCTGTAATACAATTCAATGCATTATAGCGATGATAAAAATACACTAATCTCATTTCAACTGATAAAAATGATTCATCATAGTGTAAACTATTTTATCATGAACATGTTGGAAACTATATAAACTTTGAATTCCATTAAAAAAAGAATCTTCTCCCTTACACATTTAACATTATATTTTTAGAGTGTATATGGTCTTATATGTACGAAAATAAATGTAAGATTATTTCGTTCTCGCGATAAGAGGCAATGACATACCTTATCTGAAATTAAAAATATAAACATTCTACTCTAAGAGAACAACGTGTTCAGTCTTATTTCGTTTTCTTCCACCTGTGCGCGTAAATAAAGCCATAGTCTAAGAGTTCGTTTACAACGCATCCGCTTGAAACGATAAAGAAAAGAACCACAAAAGAGAAAATAGCATTACGTCTCAAAAAGAAACGAAGCAAAATGTAATCACAAAAGACGCGTGTATATATATACACTCGCGTGAAATGCCATCAGCTTGAAAAAAAATAAAAATAAGAGAAAACATAAAAATGAACAAAGTTTCTAAGTCTTTTGGTGTACGCTGCTTTTCCAGGACGAGAATCGAGCGACGAGAAACATGAGAACTTGCTGCGCTATAAGATGAAGAAGAGAAGAGATGAAGTCGGTGTAAGAATGAAACGCGAGATGCGAAAGTTGACAAAAATCCATTTAACCCAAAAAGATCATTATACGCTTTAGGTTTATTGTTGTTTATTTGTTTTTCTCGATGCTCTCTCTACGTAACGCTTTATTACACGCTCCAATGATTTTCGAGGCTTTGGTTAATAACAGGATGGCAAAATTACGAGAAATTTACGTTGTTCTTTATAATCTTCTTTGTTAATCTAAAAAAGAAAGTATTTGAACTTTGATTTCACCAAAAATTTTCAAATTTTAATCATACGCCTTTCATCATTTTCCCACAATGTTCAAGACGAATTAGTGAAAATATTAAAAACCAAAAGTACTTGAATTTTCTTTTTTTAAAATTTCGATTTGTTTTACAAAAATCCACTCGAATCTTATCATCTTTTTTATGCTATCCATGTACATCTGAGAGAAAAGAAACAAGAGTAGCAGGAACGTCGTCGCATAAGGCGCGAGAGATATATCGAGTTACTCCTTGGGTATATAACGCATGTGCAACACGACACTTGCCGATTTTCTTCTCTCCTTTTTGCCGGTTCTCTTGTCGTGTCCTCTTTTATATTCTTTAGTAGTAGTTTAGCGAAGGAGCAGCCGCCGCAAGGCATTAGAAAACGTTGGACTCTAATTCCTAAGCCATGGGAACACCAAGCGTTATAAGAAAGCGAGAACGACTTCCGCGATGAGAAAAAGAGAAGGAGGAGGCCTGGACCCCGCTATGATATTGCTTAAGCTATTTCGCTTGTTTCACGCGAAGCTGTATCATTTTCAGCAAAGAGGATGGTTATGAGGTTAGGTAACAGAATTTTACTTTTTTTTAATTTTTTTATTTTTTCTAAAAATAAAAAAATAAGAAACTCAATGTGGAAATTAACGATTGTTTTTGTGGATAAAACTGGATGTTGGTAATTGAATTAAGGTGAAGAACAATGGAGAATTATTATGGGTGTGGAGAGAGAGTGTGTATAATTGGAGAATCGACTAGAAATTTTTTCATCAATTTAACAGGTGATAATGAGAAAAAATAGCATCAACATAAAATCCAATTTCTCGAGTTCGAGTCTGACTATATTGAAATCCAACACTACTATTTGTTTTTAATGAGAAAATGTAGACATTTGACGCCAAGAAAGTGTCCGATTAAAACCACATTAATCCCGACTCTATTAAAATATGCGACATTAATATTTTTTTTTTCTTTTTCTTTTTTCATATTAACTTTACGTAAAACAAGCTCAAGTTGAAACGTTGAGAGCTTAGAAAACAAGAAGAAGTATATATAAGCTATATCTAAGGTGCGCGTTTTACGATGCTTTACCGTTGTACCAAGAAGAAAAGAGCAGAGTATCGCGATTAAAGAGGGAACGCGCAGAGAGAAAGAGAGAGAGACGCCGCCGCCGCCGCCGCATCGAACGTATCGGATTTACCTTGTTTTGCGGCCGTAAACCTTGTGCCAGTGAGTGGTTTTACTCTGTATATATGTGCTATTCGTATATAGCTTACTGGCCAAGCTATACGTACGTACGTACATACACAGCCTGGACTTAACATTGTTTGTTTTTGCGTAATTAGCTTGTACGGCGCCAAAAAGCTTGTCTACTTGATTGTTACCTACGACGTTATTTATAAGATGCTCTTTTTCGTTGGAAAATCGTGGAAAGGATTATTTTTCCTTAGGTCCGTTAGATGTTTTATAGTAATATAGTTGGGCAATATTCATTGATGTAAGAACAACATGGAAGATTCGCTTGATGGATGCTGAATGCAGCTAACTGTTACTGGAGATTTTTTTTTCTTTTTTTTTATGATTTTTATTCCCAAAAGAAGGATTGGCATAGAGTAAAACGGCAATTCACCCAGAGATTTCATGAGATCTTTAATTGTGAAATGATTTTTTATTTTACAATTACTTAAGATATATCAAAATAAATTCTTCGAAATCATTCAATCTTAAAATTCCATTAAATTTTTATTTGCTTACTTTTTCAATTATAATTCAAAATTTATTGTTTCACAAGAAATAAAAATAAAAAAATCAAGTTAATGGAAAAAATGATTAAACTCCTTTTAAAATTGCATCGGACAACAGCATTTAATCATGCAAATAAATATTTTTTTAATAATAAAGTACTCTAAAAATCTGAAGTTCCTTTTAGCATTACATAAAGTTTTATGATAACATCTACATTGTATATTTTATCAGTGACAATTTATTGTTAAATATTCATTTCGCAACAATTGAAAATAATAATTTGTAACGTAAAATATTAGATTGTATTTGCATTAACAGAAATAATTATTGACAGTTTGTAAAATATGCTTTCATCAATAACACAATATTTATGTTAGCATTATATTACTATTGTTATACACGTTAAATTTACAATGCGTTTACGTAACGTAATTTTTATAACTGGAATTCCATTATGAATAATAATTTTTCTATAAATGATTACATAATAAAAATGAAATTTAGTATATAGCTTGCAACGATATTTGCTGATTAGTTTCCCACGAATGAAAATAAAAATAAGCAAAGGATGATTCAAAGAAAGTATTTTATTTTTTTGTCGTTGTGTATATATAACAGTAGTGTGGCATTATAATAAGGTAAGAGGGTCGAATTGGTTAGTCTCTATGTGCTTGGGTTATAGGCATTTTAACAAAGTGGGTAATGCTGTTGATTAGACTTAAGTAAGCCTGAATGCAGGCAAGTGCAATTTGGATCTGACCGATCTGCCGACTACGCCCGCTCCGTTCGTCCGTCCGTCCGCCCGCTACCGCACGCATCGTTGATTCAATTTTATTATATATGCTACTGTCCGACCCGCAAAAATTGTCCAATGAAACCTAATGATCATATGTATTATTAACATTATTATTATTATTATCATCATACTTGAAGTTTCTATTTTATTTTTCATTAAATGCCAGAGAAACGCTGGGCAATTAATTTATAAATTATAAATGAATTACGTATAACAATCTGAATTTTCTTTACCTCTTTTATTCGCACTCGTATAAAAAAATTTTATGAATATTTTGTTGTTTTAATATATTTTTATATTATTTCGCAATATTACGCAAAAAAATTTGAATAATTTTTAAAGAAACTATTTTATCAATTTCATTTGATTAATGTTATATAAAAAATGGAATTTCGGTTTCGCTACAATCTATTTTATTATAAAATAAATGGAATTAAATTTCATATAGAGCACGCTCACATAAAAGTATTGGGTATATATCATATTTCGCAAAAACGATGGACACAGAAATGTCTCGGAAAATGATGAATTAATTTTCATTTTTAAAATTATATTGTGGAATATAGAGACGCGTAATTTATAATTGATTGGATATAATACATGTGAGTCACATTTCAACTTTTTATTCGACACAATATTGCCAGCCATGACAAATTCCATACTTTTTTCTCGATAATTCACAATTGCATAAACGGAAAAAATGTGAAACGTAAAAAGAGTATCGAAAGGCTTATAAAAATAAAATAGTAGAAAATTGTAATTCTTTGAAATCCAAATATAATTGAAATACATAATTTCAATTGATTGGATGCAATATACATGTTTATAAATCAGTACAATCAAAGTAACTGCTTCGTCAATTAGAAAAAAAGGCAATAAAAAACTAAGCATTCCATTAACGTTTTATCATATTCTATTTCGATCGAAATCCTTTTCTCTTTCTCAGTTCTAGTTGCTTCATAAATTCATAAAAGTCGACGAACGATAAGGAGCGCCGGCTCTTACAAGTCCATACTGCGTTAATCAGTCTCGATTTCATCACTACCCATATATATATATAGCATAAACTAGGTACTGACTGTCGCGCCGTCCTTTCTCCCACCGTTACAAATTTCAGATTCCGCACAAGTGACGAAAGCATATATACATACTATTACTAACACGCTAATCTACAAATCCATGTACTCAGACATACATAATATCAAGCATTAAATACTGGACTCGAGAAGTCGATATTTTTTTTTCTTTTAAATTTTTTCTTTTTTTTTACCTTAGTATATCATATACGATAGACCTCTGCCTTTTTCCGTTCTCGTCTTTCTTAGGTTGTACACTGCCGCCGCCGCACGCTCACACAACATAAAAGGCATGTGGTACATACACGAGAAAGATAGAGACAAGTTTATACAGAAACTTCCATATATACATGTAGTACTACTCGTTCGACCGGCCTTGTCGGGGCCAGTCGTTGCTATACGGCCAAACTCGAAATTCCGGAGTATATATAAGCGAGCGAGCGACCGACCGAACGATGAAGTCCTCCTTTTTTTTCCTTCTTTCTTTTCTTTTTTACTTCTTCTCTCTTTATGTATATACTTGTGTATACCGCTTCGTTTCTTTTATGCGGCCAGTGAGTGTGTCACGTGACTCTTCGGGTTGCGAGCGTCAGCAGCCATCAGAGCACACACGCGGGTAAAGCGATATTCTTTATACGAGAAGCGCGTGTGCGAGCCACGCGAGGAGCTTGGGTATTTCTTTCTCCGTTGTATCCAGGTGCGAAAGACAAAAAAAAAGTCGTAGCTCGACTGTCGCTTGCCTCTTTTTTCGTGACGATAGATGTGGTTTTTTAATAGATAATTGACTTTGCTTTTAAGAAAGTTCGTGATGAAATGCGTATGGGTTTACAAGAAACAAGAGAAACGGAACATCTTGTTTAATAATGTTTAAAAATCTAATACAACAAGTTCAATAAATAAAAGATTATATAATATTACTTAAATAAAAATGCATTATCTTTATGCAAACAGTTATTTGAAAAATTGTTTCTGATTTATATTTTGATTATCTATTGAATAGTATAATTCATGTAAAATTGATGTGGCGTTATAAAATCTACTTATTTGTTTACATAAAACACTAAAAATTTTTTTCCGTACTTTATCTTTAATGTATTTAAAAGTTCGTATTAAGCGGTAGCAACGGTATCGATGAAGCGTGGAAATTAAGCTTACCGATAAACCGGTCCCGTTTAAAAAATTACGTTTTGTTGTTGCCAACCAGTTTTTAGTATATACAGTGTAATCATTAATTTCAATTGTATTCTTTTTATTTCGCTAAGTAAATAAAATTTAAGAATTTCGAATATGCTCCGGATTTTATGTCACTAACACACACTATCTGTAGAACCGATATTTTTATTAAACAGATATACGTGGGCAAACCATATAAACGCCTTTACAAATATAAATCGCTAAGAGTTATACGACATTTGATCTAACATATTTCGTTATAAAGTATCTAGAAAATTACTATCACGTATATGCAGCTATTTGTGTTTTTGTTGAAATAAAAAAATAAATGTTTCATTTTGCTTGTTTAAAACGAAAAGTTATGCTATTAATACAAGTCGCTGGAAAATTATGCAAATAATATTGAAAATACAGTCGTACAATTCAATATGGAAATATTTATGTACATAAATAAAGGAAAAAAATATAAACCACTTTAAATTTACAAATGATAACTAATGTCATTGTTTTTAAAAATAAAAATTATGCAACAGAACACTAACTATTTCTTCTTATGGTTTCTAATTTAAGTTTAATCGGGAACGTTATAGTTAAATTAAGTACAAACACTTATCGAAAAAGGGATAATTTGTAACGGGTTAGAAAAATAAACTAAACCAGATTTTTTATTTTTTTTATATCAGTATGATAATTACACAGCAAACGATGCCATTAGAGCGTTTATAAATATTAACTGA
Organism: Anastatus disparis; assembly: GCA_017163975.1. Classification (NCBI taxonomy): domain Eukaryota; kingdom Metazoa; phylum Arthropoda; class Insecta; order Hymenoptera; family Eupelmidae; genus Anastatus; species Anastatus disparis. The sequence goes on from JAFFSR010000226.1 coordinate 9,679,486, forward strand.
CAATAAAATCAAACGAAAGAAAAACCGTACCACTTTCTTGGTTGTCGATAATTCATTAAGCTATTACTTCTCCAACTTTTATAGAATACATCTTACGAACTTTCAATGCTATAAACAGCTTCCCCTTTAATAAGAGAAAAAAAACCATACCGTTTGATAACACGTTAACGTTTACATATACACAAGCGATACAGGCTTGTATACACACTGGTGAAAAAGTGAGGTTATGTGATCGTTGGCGCGTGAAGCGCACACCGATCTCCGTGTGTCGTGTACATATACAAGACATTACTTATTATAGGAGGATGTTCTTGTAATGTCGTATATTTAACGGCCTTTGGTTATGGTAAAAATCGTAATCGCGAACGATTAATTAGTTTTTCGCGATTAATCGCTCGTTGCTGCGCGACCATTCTTTTACTCTTTCCCTTCCTATTCCTTTCTCGTATCTACAATGTTCCTAGTATAGGTTATGTATAAGTAACGCGACTTTACCGCTATACGTATTTCGTGCGCCTCGGGCATTCGTTAAACTCCTCTTCGTTTTCTATAAGATGCATGTGTGTGTGCGAATGCACGGCTGATTTATTTCAAGCTGCTGCGTAAATTATATTTTTAAGCTAAAAATTCGCCTTCTGCATTTGCGCGCAACTACACATACACACAAACGCGTTCATCGATCAACCAAGAGAGATCCTTCGTGTTTTTAGTGAAATTTTCTTTGTAATTGAATCGATTATCGTCTTGGTCTAAGAATTGCTGTTAATCAAATGGTTAAAAGACTTAAAATCGCGGAAGGGAAGATTTTACAGAAAAATTGAGCTTTAACTACTTCTTCAAAGAACATACAAAAGCCCAACTTTCACATGTTTATACTTTCTTCTAACGTACTACAAAGAATATTAAATTTTGCATATTATTCAAATTTATAGGAATTTCCTATTTTTTTTTCAATGTTAGAATATACATTGCCATAAAAAATCCCCTTTATTACATTTATCATTGATTTATCTAACTGATTTTAAAATTATTCCTAGAACAATAAATTGTCATAAGAAATGATCGGATAACTGGCTCACCTAATGTCAGCATCACTCGGTTATATATATTCCTTGAAAAAATAAAAGCTAACTTCATATATTCATCAATTAACATTACTGTCGTTTGCAAGACGCAAGTACAAGAAGCATAAAGAGAGATATCGTATGCTTAGCAAGCCGCTTTAAAAGGTAAACTATAAACATGTCGTCCGTATAACAATAAGCAGAAAAAATTGCGCAAGAGTCCGCCTAATCTCGCGCAAAATCTTATGAAACTTCTCTCTTTCCACCAGAGAAGTAGCATTTCCCTTTGTTCAAAGCAAGTAAAACGTTCGACTGCAAAACTCAATAAAGCTCCTTCTACTGCTTAAAATAAAATAAAAAAAATGGTTAAAAAAAATAAGCACCGAACCACTGTATATATACGAGACACGCAAAAATCCTTCAACCGGACGTAGGCGACTTACCATTATCTATGTACGTCTACATATATATGTATATATATGTTAAAGTGAGAAAAAGATCCAACTAAAAGTATCGTTCTTTCTTTCTTGCTTTTCAGCAACGGGGTAATCTTTCAACTTTATCATTTAATTACTGGAATTCCTACTGAATGAACGGCAAGTAACGCACGCGATTCGCATGCGATTGATTTCGATCTTTTCTTCTCTTTTTCTTATACGTGTGTGTGTATATGTTAAACTTATTACCAAGAGTAAAGACGATACTTTAACGATAGAGAAATGCTTTAAAAGTTTAGAGTCAAGAGAGTCGGTACAAAACATAGCAAGATCGTATATAGTTAAGAATAAGATAGAAGCACATAACAATCATAGAAAAACATCGAGTATTTAGAAAAGTTGATGTATTTTTAATCTTAAAAGAGAGTTTAAGTTTAGTACTGGAGAAATTAATATAGAATAAACTGGTATGATATTTTAAGTTCATAAAGTTGATTTAGCAAATTGAAGGTGGATATATAAGCTTTGATTGCTTTAATCATAACATAACCAGTTCTCGAGCTTTTAAATCTCGAAATTATAATTGAGATTATAAAAAATTTTATTTTATTAATGCTACAGCTATTCATAACCTATTAGCTGCTGGTTGGTTGGTTAACTTCATAAATTTCTCTTTCTACCCGGTACATATATCATAAAATAATGATTATAATGTATTAAACAAGATTATATTTTGTACTAATCATCTTAACATGTAAAATAAACAATTAATATCAAAATTTTTCAAGATTAGTCGTCCAGTAAATTTGAAAATAAGTTCATTGTTCAGCGGAAACATAACCAGAATTAAGTAAGAATCAAATGAATTATTTGACATTATTATAAGTGTCAATCAGATTCATCGATCCATTGTCTCTCTTTTCGCCATTGAATATGTCATGAATGATACTAGCAGTGTGAGTGACATTTAATGGATTAAGATCATACAATAATTTAACAATATACAAAGAGAAAATAAACTTTTAAAACCGGACAAGACGAAATGAGTTTATTGTGTTTCATCAGTTACATTTCTTTTGTAAATGAAGCGTATACAACAAACCCAGAGAGCAAAAAGAAAACGATGAAGAGAAGGGAAACAAAGAAGAGTAGAGAGAGAGAGAGAAAAAGAAGAAGACAAAATGAAAAGAAACATACAAACATGCGGGGAAAGACGAAAATACTTGAACGAATGAAGTGAGTAAACGAGGTGGAAAAGAGATGTGAATGAAAAGAGGCAGCGTACAACGCATACACACACACACATATATTCACATGCACGCACTAACAGATGAAGTGAAGAATCAGGTATATACGAGGCGTAGTACACAACAAGAAAGAGGAGGAGTAAGTGCAAAAAAAGGGAGAAAAGAAACTCCAATAGATGAAGCATGCGGTCGGAGATAAATTGACAAACAGACGATAATAATACATTGAATGAGAATCTGTTTACCTTTTGTTAAAAGCAAATGTTTTTCTTTCTTATCTTGTTAAAATTCAAACGGATAATGTTTTTTTTTCTCCAATTTACTTTGATCATATTACATAAGTCATCTTAATTGTTTTAACTGTTTAGAATAAACGATACAGAATTGTTATTTCTTTGAAAGTATGTATATCTAATGATTGACTAACAAGAGCTTGCAGCACGATTTATAAATAGAATTATGAATTGACTCATCCAGGGTCAATGACACAGTCACACAGAACAGTAGGGGAGAGAAAAAAGTAAATAAAAAAATTTTGCTCATCCGAAATCATTTCTTTTTTAATTTAACAGAAAAATCATTTAACTATAAGAACTTCAAAATGGCACTAATGGCCTAATTAAAAGGCCGTTTATGCAGTTTAAAAATAGAATAACGTATACTTCGCGAGTTTGCAAATAAACTTATCTTTCGCACGAACCTCATTAAGCATAGAGCAAGTTTATTTTTAGCTTAGATAAACCGGACGCTAAGTAACCAGAGCAAAAATTTTTTTTTATTTTCTAATAAAGTACTGCAAAAGCTACTTGATGAATAATTGATCAGTTTTTCAGTCTATACTTCAAATAGACAGTTCCAAGTAAAACTTAACGTTTATTGCTTTGTTTCGGATAACAGTTATAGCAATTGCAGTATCGAAATTTATGAAGAAAATGATATGTAACAATTCATAATTTCGCAATTAAACTGAATGCTTGAAATCTAATTATTGAGCAAAAAACTTTGCAAAATTTTTCAAAGTTTTAAATTATTAAAATTTCTAAGCAATTTAATCAGCTCGCACATTCAAAGTGATAAAACGGAAAGGAACTGGCTACAGAAAGCAAACTATCAAATCAGAGTAGAGAGTAGTAGAAGGAAGGTATAGAAGAGAGAAGTAACGCGAGTGACCGTTCGGACTCGGGTGATAACCTCTCATTGTTCATGACACAGAGGCGGCGGTATATACGAGCGAGCGCGTTCTCTGAAATGCGTTATCGCGACATCCGCTCTTACGAGTCCATCCATCCATACATATGTGCGTACATTCTCTCTCTCTCTTTCTCTTTCTATCTCCCTCCTCTCTTCTCATTCTCTTTGCTTGTCATTTTGCTTTATAATACACATGAGGCGCGTGTATGTCAGTACATTAGAGGATGGATAGAATACATAGTGATGCCTACGCATCACCCACACATACAAGATTCTCTTTACGACTTTACGAATATAACGACGAATTACTTCGCATCAAAACGCTTCTGTCGTTAGTCGTTTATCTCTCTAGTTTTTTCTTTCTTTTTTTGTTAATCGATTTTTCTCTGTAACCGGTGCTGACGGATTTCAATTACTACGTTCTGAAGTTCTCTATTATTTTTTTTTTTAGATTCGACCTTTTTCTATTTCCGCTTCCGGAAGTTCTTTCTCTTTTGTTTTCTTTTTTTTGCATACGTGCTCTCTTTATCAGTTTTATTTTTACGTTTTACTTTCAATTTCCAACTATATGTGCAAAATGGGAAAGTTGTTTGCAGTTGATGATGGCTAATCGATGATGTTCGTTTTGCGTAATTTTTCGATCGAATACATGGCTTCGAGCCAATTCAAGAGAGAGGAAGAAGTGATAAATACACCATACTTATGTATACATATAGGTATGTGGGTATTGTAGAAAAGTGTCCGAATCATGCTGGATAATACGTTTTTATTATTACAATCATTTCAAATAGAATATAGCGACAGGCCATTCAAGAATTTATAATATGATTTGCCAGTAAATTTCACTTTCTATTAATGATTATATTTTATTTATAGACGTTGAATTTGGATTGTCATGTGAATTTGTTTTTTCAATTAAATTTCTTTAATTCTTATATGAACGAACGTTTAGAAAGTTTTATTCATCTATTTACATTTACGTAAACTTTAAATATCTTTTTTTAAATATTGAATTAATTAAAATTTTAAATTGGAAAATCCTTTTTTATATTGACATGGTAAATATTTTTACATTTGTTAAAGGATTTTATTTTTATAAAGTAGAACTGATTGAATTTGAAAACTAAAAAAAAAAACATATCAACCTGACAAAACTATCAAAAATATAAATGAAACCACAGTGAAACCCGATATACCACAATATGCTGATACAAATTCAAAATTCCAAACGATAACACAAACGCTACACTATCAATCCGTTATATATATTGATCCTAGAATATTCATAACGTCCGTTACAGTATAAAGTAAAAAAGAAAATTAATAAACGATCCAAAAAGGCTCACACAGGCTACATATCAATCGATTATTCATGCGTTATTTCAAAATTGTTTACTCGCATCTATATTAAAGAGAAAGAGAGAGGGATATAAAGAGAAAGAAGTTAAACGCAAATCCGGAGGTTCAACTAGCGCGTATAATCGAATGGTAATTAAGGGTCGTATCGAAAGAGGGACATAGACTACAGCATTGTATTGCATGCGCCAAACCCTAACCCATAGTCAGTGCGTTCCAAATGTTAAACAGGTAATCTGTAGGGGATATATGTGGACTATCCATTATTTGGCTAGATCAATTATCACAAGCGAGTTATATGCATTCAATGATATCTATATATACAACGATAAATAATTGACCGTTGAAAACTGAAAGAAAGATCAATTGTATAGCTGTGAGTGACAATTTTTAGTTTTTCTTTTTTTCATTTTTTACTTTTTTATAATCTCAGAGATGCAGAAATTTTTCTCTATTCTGTTTTAAAGCGGCTTTGAATCAGGTCAAAGCTCGTATTCTCATTTTTTTTTATTTCTTTTATGGTTCAATATTTTATATTGGATTGCAAAGTCGTTCGGCATTCTGCAGTCGTCAGCGAATGGAGATTCGATAAAGTTTAATTTAAAAGAAAGGTTTTTCATTAAACGTATTATTTGTAACCGGTTGAAAAATAACGGATTTGAATTTCAATTTCTTCATTTTTGTGTTGGGAGAGAGGGCTAAATTGTTTTATATATTTCTACTTTGATGCATTTTTATTTGAGGAACATTTATTTCAAAATGTCGATTTTATAAAATTGATTAGCTGATTCTCTTTCTTAGATAAAGCCCGTCGAAATATTATTTATTTAATAGAATAAATCACAAAATATAATCTCTTTCATTTGAAATTCCAATAAGTAATATTTAACAGAAAAAGCTATTTTTATTGAAAAGTTAAGTTAATTAATTATTCCAGTACGAGCGTCATCTGAATCTATTAAAATTATTTACATAAACTTCAAACCATCGTTCATTCTAAAATAAAGTGATTAAATGTGTAAAAGTAAAAAAAAAATATTCAATTATATACTCAGAATCCATATCATCAGCTCGGCCTCGAATTTGATTTTTATTAGGAATTCCTTAAACATTAAGTCATTCGACTACTTAATTAAAAAAACATCTCACCTTCTCTTTCTTTTTACTCCCACACGTATATACGTCTCTATTGCGTCGCACGTTCACTTTATCTACCTTTCTCTCTCTACCTCTCTCTCCCTGAAAAGAAAACCAATACCCAACACGTTCGTACCTGCACAGAATTCGTTCTCGAAAAGTATAGCAATGTGCAATTTTTGTACATGTATGTGTGCGCTCACGTACATGTATATGTGTAAAAGGAGAAGAATTCATAAGCTAGTCGTCGTAGCTGTGGTCATATTGCAAAATATACAGTAAATGTCGAAGGAAAATTACCAAGTCATGGAAATCCGGAAAGTCGCGGTGGTAGCAGCGGTTTTGGCTCTTTCTCTCTTCACAATTGCGCTGAGATAAAGTGTATAATGCGCGCGTGAACGTGAACTTTGAGGCCGTGACTGTTGTCTTTATGCATACAAGTGCATCGAGAATCTCTTCCGCAATAACTTTTTTTTTAATTATATTTTCTAAATTTTAAATATTTTTAAATTAACAAAAAAAATTCTGTTGCGCAATGTTGCGCATTAATATTTTGATTGAATTTGCTTTTTAATTAAGTTTAATTTTAATTGTTTTTAATTATTTTGTATTTATTCAAAATCATAATATTAACTTTTTATTATTATCAACTTTAGAATTTTACTAATTTCAGCTTAAAAGAAATTGGCCTGATGAATCTTGGCACCTGTAGTTTCCATTTATATTAAACTTGTCTATTGTGCTTCTTCCTTCTTTTCACCTCGTAAAAACAAAAAAAAGAAGGAAAAAAAAAAGGAGAAACGATCTTTCGTGTAGGGTATGGTGTAAATTCGCCAACTAAAATGGGATTTTCGAAACAAGCCAAGATAGCAAGCAGCAAACCTTCCTCTCCTCTCTTCTCTCTCGTGCCTATATCAACCAGGTCGTTTTCCTCAGCTCGTGCACGATTACTACCTAGGAGAAGGTTGCATATACATAAGAGTTTAAAGTAGAGTTGCGAGAAGAGTTGGCGTGTGCACAGTTGGCGAGTCGACTATACAGATGATTCTCAAGCCTTTTGGATGCTGCGCTCACGGTATAACAGAGTATAAGCGGCGAGAAGAGAAAGGCGTACAGAGCCTGTACTGCTGTTGCTGCTGCTGTTGCGCTTTATAAAAGAGAGAAACATACTGAATATAGAGAGGAAGAGAGAGAGAACCGCTATATAGAAGAAGCTATAAGGGAAATGGAACGAAGATGAGAGAGACAGAGAAAGAGGGAGAGGATTAGTAAGCTAAGCGCGGACGACTTGCCTTCCTTACTTGAACGAACGACGTTGTTACTGAAGGGGTAGTAGATGCAGACTCACGAGACAGAGGGAGCAACAGAGAAAGACAGTCAGATCAATGCCCCTAGATTTTACGTTTTAGCTTTTTACGAAATTCGCCATTACAATTATTTTTTTCTCTATGTTTAGTCTCCGTTTTAATAACATAAATTTTTAAATATTTGCACGAAACTAGAACAGATTCAGGTTTAATAACAAAAAGTCTGATATATAATAAAACTTGAATAAATTATTCAATTTGTTATTAACTTAATAATTAGACCACTCAAGAATACAGAATTTTTAAAAAATTCTTACTTTTGGAGTCACGAAATTTCCGTGCTTTAAAATTTAAAATTCATAATTCATACTTAAAACTAACATCTAATTATCTAAGAACACAGTGTATTCTAGTAGTTTCGAGAAACAATACCTCCCACCGCGATAATTTAAAAGAAACCCCATCATTAAATTCAAATTCTGCAAAGCCATTTTAAATCTTATCCGCACGAATTAAAATCAATGATTAGACAACAAACCTTTTACTTTACAATGTAACCGGAGCACACCATAGAAAAACTATATATACACGTATATAAACACAGTATTTCAATGTGTACTTCTCGCGATCTTCGTTTTATCTCTCAACAACGAGACAGCTTGCTAGCGGCAGAAGAGAAAAGAATAAAGAGAGAAAGAGACGGTCGTTGACCAAAGCTTTTATATACAAGGCTACACATTTTGCCATTTAAACTTTAGCAAAGGGACAAGTAGAACTTTAGTACATAATACAGAAGCCGACCAGCCAGCAACATAATCGATTGCGCGCGTGTAAAGTGCGCACACAATGCGCGTATTAAAACACTTTTTGAGATGTGCTCATTGATCGAACGTGAGAATGCTAAGAAAAAGCTTATGCGTTTCATTTTACAATCATAAACAATCTTTTGCTCTTTTTACTTTTTTCTTTTTTAAAGTAACGTGTTTTGTTTTCTTGCATAGTAAATACATGACGATGTATAATCGCGCGCATATAACGGAGCTTGTTGCACAATATTCAAAGCAATGGTGTTATAAAACGTGTGAGAGAAAGAGAATAGGTGATCGGTTAAACTGCTGTGTAGGCGGATAAGATTGTATGTTGTTATTTTAAGGAGATGCCTTTGGTAATGACATATTAGATAAGTTTGAAGTTTTTTTTTTAATTTTGACTTGATCTTTAGTTAAGGTTATAATATCTCATCTTTGCTGTCTTTTGAAAATATAGAAAATATGATTTATCATACGGTTATGTTATTTTAAAAAAGTTTGCTTTACAAAGTATTTTTAACGATTTCTTTTTTTATTATTGATGTAGCAATTGTTTATTATCTTATTTACTTTGATGAAACTCCTCGCAATTCTAGCGTGATATAAATATCTTTCCAAGTCAAAATAAATAGTTTATATTTAGTTTTCATGCTGAGAATTTGATGTTGTAGTTTATTAGTTAGTTACTCTGCAAACAACAACAAATTTATTCGGATCAATATACATAGAATTGTTAAAACAAACTTTAGTTAGTCGTGTCAAATCAAATCTTAAACATAAAACAAATGATTCAAAATTTTCTATTTTCTTTTTCTCTCTCTTTTTAGCGAGTTATCTTGTTTCTATTTTCGTCACGTTAATAAAAGAAAAGGTAGAAAAAGAAGAATTCGGAAGTTTTATTTATAATTACACGAGATAAAAGCACTAAACTTTTCAATTTCTTTGTCAAACATTTTTAATTTTCCCTCTGTCTTTTCTATCCGACAGTACATTAACTTTTTAATTCCACTAATGAAACAAACTTCTTATCAAAGTTTTTGATCTTATTGAAGGTCGACTAATATAATTGACAAACAATATCCTCCTTTTTTTTCATTAAAACACGAAATGATGCAATATATCTCCACATTTATTTAGTAATTATTACACTTGAAGAAAGAAATAAGAAAAGTTAAACAAATCCAAATTCAATAATGTTTAAGCAATCAATTTCAATGAATAATTATTCTATCTAAAATCTAGAATAAATGAAAGTATTTTACCGATTTAAACATAGTATTTTTCATCTGCACTTGTATATCCTTAAAAACAAAAACAAATAAAGGACATATAAAAAAGAAATAGAGAAAGAATAGTTCACTGCAGCATTAAAGCTCAAGGGAATTTACCTACATATACGCAAGAAAAAGAAAGATAAAGAAAGAAAGAAAGAGAGAGAGAGAGAGAGAGAGTGAACACAACGCAGGAGTAAAAAAATAGAATGAGAAAGAGATTAGGCACTCGTGCGCTCAAGGGAGCTTGCACATAGAGAAAGAAAGAAAGAAAAGAAGAGTAGAGTTTGCAGTAGCGAGCCTGCGAACGACTGCAAAGAAAATAAAGATGTGAATAAAAAAAAAAATAGAGAATTTAGTTATAGTAATAGTAGTAGTAGTATCTAGTCGCTCTTCATTTTGTGGACGACTGTGTAGTTGAGTTTGCGAAAATCGACATTAGTTCTACCGCAGCTCTGATCCTACATAGTATAGTTAAACTAAAGAGAGAAAAGCCCGGAAAAGGAAGGATAGGATATAAGAGACAGGAAGAAGAGAAAGAGAGAAAGCATATATTCACTTGTTAACATCGCTCGTTAGCCAAACTGACGAATTAGTCTCTATCTCTTTCACTCTTTCTCCTTCTTTCTTTCTTTATCTCGCTCTCTTCATCTCTCTTTTAGAGTTGATAAATATTTAACTTGCTTTCGAGGACCAACAGCAGCAGCACTGGCAGAAGGGAAAATGGACAGAAAAGATAGAAAGAGATTTTATTCAGAGACTTTGGGGGCATACACTGACTGAATCGACTAATTAATACGCATACATATACCCTTTACTCTAAGAAAGGCTTTTTGCTTTTGCTGCTTGTGTTTTCTAACGTCAAGGATGATTATTTGCTTTCGATAATTGAACGTCCGAATACGAATCAAAAAGCATCATATATATAATATACAAAGTAGACAAGCAAATAGAAACTGAAAGCGAAAGTTTTAAAAGGCCTCTTAACATACGCTCTCTTTTTTTTACTCTATTTCATTTTTGTTCGGTTTATTTAAATGAGAAACCGTGGGGTGCCTTCTTTTATTTTGAGATAACAAAAACGCGAGATACTTTTTTTTTTCTTCTTTACAACCGGACAGGATGTCATTGCGTGTATAAACTTTTGAAACGGAAAATCATTGCGCCTGAAGATGTTATTTCTGATGGTTTTACTATGTTTGGCGCGCGTTGTTGCGAGATTTTAATTACTGCTTCAAGACAAGCCGACCAAGTGATGAAAGTTGGTTACGACAATTCAAAGGGACTTTCATATTACAACTTCTTTGTTTATAAAAATAAAAAAAAACGTTTGAACACCTATCATTTTTTTCTATACACTTTATATTATGTAAGTAATAATAATTATAAAAAGATGCACTAATAGATTCAGTGTTAAACTTTTACTTTTTTAAATTATTTTTTTATCGTTAATTAAATCTGATTAAACTTTTAGAAAGTCATAAACTAATTTTTTTTCAGAACGAAATAAGAAAACTTTTTTTTATTTATACAATTTTAAAAACGAGAGTAAATATTTAAAAAGTTTTAAGAATAACTTATTTCATATTAAATGTCAATATTTAAAAAAAAAACGAAACATGGTATTGCTGATCTTTCTGATAGCGATTTTGTTCAAATACATTCACTCTTTTTTTTTATAAATGAATCAGTGCAAATGTGACTTACCGAGTGACTAACGTACTGACTTATCTGTAAACAATATGAAAGAGACACTCACCTGAAACAAAAAGAAATTCAATTAAATATATTTTATTTATCATTATAAATGTTAAAATATAAATGTTTTATTAAATAAAAAAAATTTTAAGCGTGACTAAGACCATTCAAACGAATGTGCAATACAATTAAATTCTGTTCTATCAATCAGATAATCCATTCATTCGCAATTTATTATATCAAATTTAAAAGTTGGTTTATAAATATTTAATGCTATTATTTTATATATAGCATTTTTAGCGTTTTCATGTTAAAATTTGAAAAGTTTTGAAAAGCAATTTTAATAAATATAGAGTTCATATTGTAAAATAGTAGTTTAGCGATCGGGTAAACAATTCAAATAGTAAATGAGACTTGCCAAGCAATGCCAAGAAAGTCCAAAAACTCTTAGAAATTAAACGTTTGCAACAAATATCTATGCTCCTCACACAAAAACAAATCGCTGCAAAACTGAAGGAGCGCAAACGCGTTATGATGAATAGTATCCAACAAGTTCTATAACTTCTTCCAAAGAAGTCGAACGAACAAATTCTTCCTTTCTTTAAAAAAAAAAGAAAAAAAAGTTAAAAAAAGAGGAAGAATCAAACTTCCAAAAAGGACATCCATTTATTGCGGAAACTCGAGGAGAGAGCTCGTAAGTTTTCAGTACAAATGGATATTCAGGCGCCTCGGGAGCTACTACTATGTAGAAGAGAAGAGAAAAATAAATGACTTTTTGAGCGTTACTACTTGCTACCCAAAGAACAGAGGGATTCTTCTCCAAAATGAATCGTGAATATTCAAAGGACGTCTTTGTCCTCGTCCGTTCCATTACGTGCCACCTTTTCATCTCTCATCGTCTCTCTATATATCTATACATATATAATATAACTTCTTTTTTTTATTACTCTCTGTCTTTCTTCTTCGCACATTAGCGATACTTTCAATCTTCAGATTAACCGAGAGATCGAAACCTCGTATTTATTATGTAAAGTCTCTTTCTCGTTCGGTTGCTTCCAACCAAACTTGCTGCCCAAATCAAATGAGATGAATGACTGATCGAGGGAATCGATGCTTTAATGAATTAAGGGACCGCTTTGGTTCTTATTCCTTTTATTTTTATCTCTATATTTACGCGTTGCTTGACCTCTTACGTTTTTTTTTAATTTCGTGGATATTAGATTTCTAACAATGAAGCGAACCTTTTCGTGATTTATTAGTTTTGAATTCATGAATAATTCATGACTCATTTTAATGACCATTCACAATTTATTAATGTCAAAATTTTAGTATGATTATCTAGACTACAAAAATGCATATTTTCATTTAAAAATCACATAAAAATACTGAGCATTTTTCCAATTTTTCATGTTCATAAATGAACTAAACATGAATCTATGGTTCATAAGTATTTATTTCTTATCTACATTAGTTTATCACTCCCTTATACACGTACATTTTCCCTCCTCGAAATTTTTATCTTTCTTCACCATTTCCAAGTCAAACAGCTTTTTTTTTCTTCTTCCTTTTTCCATTCATTTTCTCATCATCTCACTTCTCTTCATTTATCCTCATCTCCATCTTTCTTTCACTCATCAAAAACAATGCGCGCGTCAGGTCAACGGCTACTACCTGACCTATCTCTTTCTCTCTCTTGCTCATCCACTCCAGTGTTTAAGTATAGGAACCGTAAAAACAAAAAAAAAAGAAAGAAGAAAAAAAAAACGTTATAGAAAAGATAGAAATTACCGATTTCCATCGGCTTTCGAAATAAAGAGAGAAGGTCGATAAAGGTGAGGTCATGATGATGAGAAAGCTAGAAATATATATAAGAATGAATGATGAAGGAGAGAAGAGAAGAAAAGTAGAGAAGAGGAAAATAATCGTGAGTTTATCAAAGGTTCAAACTTAGCTCAAGCAAAAGCAATGGCTTCCCTTCCCTTTTTGCGCTGATATTCACGTTATATAGAGGCGCCAATTTATCCTTCTAGGCGTGCCTATGTAGCTTCAGGATTATAAAGACGAGAGGCGTTTGCCGATTTTCTACTTTGAGCAGAAAGAGAGAAGATTCTCCTTTGTGTTTTACAGGATTCTTACAGGGAAAGCTTACTAAACTTTTCGATTGACTTCCGGGATGACGTTTTTTTCCTCGGTTATTCTCATCAAAGGATTTTCATAGCTTATTAAAAGTTACTTATATATTTAATAAAACAATATGAGAAAATTGATGAATTATTTTTTAAAATTCAATAGCGCGAATATTACGTTTAATAAGAAAATTCTTTAAAAAAAGGACTATATGAATTTCAAGCTTTTGTTGTTTTTTTATTCATTTGAAATTTTTTTTATCTTCATTTTGTGCATCAAACGAGCTTTATGGAAATACATGTATTTATTCTTTAATATCAAGCATAAAATTAATTAAAAACAGACGGTTCACTTGAAATCGATAACGTTAGCTTCTCTTTACTCGGAGAATTTTTATTGAATGAAAAAAATTTTTATTAGGATTTGCCGAATATTAAGACATAAGAGAAAGCAAATATTTCCTTATATAAGAAGAGGGTACATATATGTGTGCACGTATACATGTATAGTAAAAAGGTTCTGGTTTTTCGTTTCAAAAACATCGAAAAAGAGCATCAGCAGAGCGAGTCTAGCTATCTTACTCTCTCGAGTGCAATTTTAATTTTCCACTGACTGGAGAAGTATCGGACATACCACTGCCGATGCTCGACATTTCGAATCGAATCAGGATCCTCTCTACGCTATCTAAGGAAAAATGGAAGGAGAAGAAGACTCACGAAAATTCGAAGCCTTTTTTCACGCTGAGTGGATTGCTAGGACATGTGCGTATACTATTTCATTAAATATTTTATATTTTAAAGTAACCTTGTTTTTTTTTCCTTTTTTCGAAAAATCAATATTAATAATGTTTATTTTATTTTTATTACCATGTTTTCAGTTTTCAATTAATTTCAGTTCACTTTTTGTTATTAATAATTAAACAAGTTCCAATTTCCAAAATATTAAATATTTAAATGAATTCCAATATTGTACTTTTAAAATGAAAAATCATTATTTCATTTAAAAATCATAATATAACATTTCACATAACTGTAATTTCGTCAATATCTATATTTCCGTAAACTAGGTCAGGAAGCTTTTTTTTTACCTCACCCTTATACATCGAATGGTTCATTTTATTCCACGTGTGCACTTTTTTTCTGACCTATCCAGAAAAAAAATCTTTTATTTTTTTTTCTCTACTTCAACAAGCACATTTACAAGCCTAGCAACCGTACCGATAAAAATGGTAAAAAGAGGTTTGCGTCGGTATACCGAAAGGAAGGAGAAAGACAAAGAGAAAGGAAGAGCAAGCAAAGACAAGCAAGTACATACAGGAGGAAAAGAGAAAGAGAGAACACAGACACTATATACGCTATCTCGAAAATGTGTTCA
This sequence comes from Anastatus disparis, assembly GCA_017163975.1. Taxonomy (NCBI): domain Eukaryota; kingdom Metazoa; phylum Arthropoda; class Insecta; order Hymenoptera; family Eupelmidae; genus Anastatus; species Anastatus disparis. Next base: position 9,694,504 of record JAFFSR010000226.1, read on the forward strand.
TCCGGCAGGGCCGCCTGCTGTGTAATCAGTGCATATAACGCGACGTCGCCGGAGACGACAAGAGGTGCAAGAGAGAACGAAACAGAGAGAGAGAGAGAGACTTCATTATGGGGGCAAAAAACATGCGCGCAAGCGAGCTTTTATTATTAAACCCGTATTTCTTTCTACGAATTCGACCTTATATGAATTCACTTGGTTCTCATACATACAATGTAAGCATTTTGTACATATGTATATATGATTCTAAAAATATATTATGTGCTTGCTGGACTTTCTATTGAAAAATCGTATCGAACTTGTACTTTTAATATTTTGTCTTTGAAGGGTTGTTCAGTATATACACAGCTGTATTTTTATTTTTTAGTAATGGATATTAATGTTCATGTTATTTATTGGCTCTCAAATCTAAGTTTTATGGACATATTGACGTAAATATAACTCAAGTTTATATGCCTCTATAAAATAATCAAGAATTCAGCTACTAATTTTTCAACATAAATCAACGTACTAATTAACTTCTGTTATACATCATGTTTATTACGTTTAATTTATTCGCAACATGTTATTTAGAAATTCTTTTTATTAATTTTTTTCAAAATTTCAAAAGAATGAAAAAAAAGGCTTTTTAAATGCATTTTTAAAAACTTTCTATTACGCACCTGTACTCCAATTAAAATAAAAAAAAAGGTAAACCTAGAAACAGTTGCTCAGTAACGACTCTAATAAAACTAATGGCAGAAAACTCGAATAAGCCATTATACCCAAGCTTGCGCTTGCATACAAAAAAAAAAATTCTTTCATTGCAATTTCTCCCTTGAAATTACATATCTAGAGCGCATCGTGCTACACATATTAAAAACATGTTCCAAACAAAAAATAAAGATTCGGAAAAAAATAGCGAGCAAAAAAATATAATAAAAAAAGTATTTACAATATATACATATATAATGAAAATAAAAAATAAAAGTATATATAGTATATAGCGTTATAGTGTCGCTGTCTTTCAAAGTGACGTAGAGAGACACATTGACGGATTCGTTGGTCACCGATAATTCAATTCAGATACTATACTCGTATGTCTGTCCTTTCTCCCTCTCGGTCTCTCAAAACGATTCAATTCAATCGTATATACGCAAACATGTATGCCAATGCCATCATTATGCACTGCCCGTATTTGCATCTTCTCTTCCTGTGTATTGGTGCACGTCTATGTACGCGTATATATTTGCAAGGAAAAAACAACGTTTACCTCTCTTGCGCGTGTGAAAATATATGGTATGCGTTTGGGTGTATAGAAAAAAAAGTTTCTTTTGGCTAACACAAACTTGTTGACATCGGGTGCGATGTTGTTATTTTCCATTTTTTCACCTTTTTTTCGCGTCTATGTGTGCATAGCGCACAAGGTTTAATTTTACTGCAGAGGAAAATGCGGTTTTGCTGTTTTCTAAGAACTGAGTTGTTGGCTTTTTATGACTTTTTTAAATATTTAGTTACCCCGCGCGTGCGAGAGCGTAAGCGGGAGAGGGGAGGGGGTAAAGGAATTACAGTTGGACGTGACGTGGTACAAGGTAAATTTTTGCTTATTTATTATTCGTTAGTTTAGTTGTTTTTTTTTATTTTTAAGGTTTTAGAAATTTAGAGCATAGGAGTTAGAAGTTGAAAAAAAACGACAATGAAATATAGACTATTTTCATTATGCATTTGTATCTCTCGCTTTTGCTATTTTTTTTTCAGCATGTACAAACGCTTCAAGTTATGAATATAAATGAAGTTTGGTGCGATCCGAGCTCTGTGTGTATATATATGTAGGTTTCTCAATTTTAAACGGTAAAAAAAGATAAAACTGTTGAAAATATTAGATAAAGTATGTTAAAAATGTAAAAAAAAATTAATAATGTTTATGCAATTTTTTTCTAGTAAGTGCATTATTTTACATGAATAGTTAAATTTTTTTCTAGAAACATTAAATACAAATAAAAATTACAATGCTAAATAATAATTTATTCATCAAATTGATAATTACAAAGAATTAATAAATGATCAAATTCGTTTTATTAAATTTCTGAGAAACAACATTAAAAATATGAAACAGAATAAAAGAAGCTCATAAAACGTATTAAAAGTAGCCATCAAAAGTCGAAAAAATTTGAAACTTTTTTGATTGACCACAAGAAAAATAACAAATACAACATCGTTTAGAAAAAAAAACAGCCTATTCTTCGAAATCAAGCAAACCGATCTTGACATTGCTATATCCACTATCAAACTTCTCATTCTCTTTCTCTCTTCCTCATCCAAAATAAAAAATATCAAATATCCATTCGAAACTACTAAATTTTTCGAAACCTAAAATTAGCCTAAAATTAAGTCTCTCGCTCTGTTTCTGACGCACGCGATGGGAAGGCGTTATAGGGGTAAAGCCATATTACACACGTCTTGTTGATAAAGATCGCAAAACGCAAAGTCAATTCAACAACGAAAAGTATATACTAAGGGCTGGGCAGTTTAGTAGTTTAGTTTCAAGGAGTTACATCTCAATGTGTGAAGAGAAGCTATGGCCTCGTTTCTTTTATTCACGACTTACACCTTCGGGTTAACTTTTTTATTCCTCCCCCGTTTTTTTTAGGCATTTTGGTTTTTGTTTACAAGAAGATGAAAGGTTTTGTTTGTCGAGATTGCATCTTAATAATGTCATTTTTAATTATGAATTTTCATAAGAACCTTTTTCAAACTTTAAAGTGACATGAATATTTAAAGTCTGAATTGTTGTGGTTTTATACATCTGAATGGAACTCTTTTGTTTGGATGAGTCACTTGAGCTAAAAATATATTTTTATACAAAAATGTTTTAATGTCTTGTATATAATTATATCACATAAATTTTCAATGTCAAACATTGACCACAAAAAAGATAATATAAAAATATTTGATTTCGTTAGTAAATAAATGAGTCTTATTGATTAAAAATATTATTCAGATGCTGTGTATAACTTCATCATCACTTAATGACTTCCAACTCAAAATATTTATTTTAAATTTCTCTCAAAGTTTCCCTTCTCTGCGCATCATGTCAAGATTGATACAAAGCCTTGGATGCTCGCATTTTGTTTTGTTTTTTTTATCTCATATTCTACCTTTGATTATGTCTCTCTTTCTTTTTCTCTCTACGTCCTTCTCTTTCTCACACGCGTCGAGAGAAAAGGTCTCCAAGGCTTAGTGAGACGAATCGTGTGCTGTACCAGCGAAAAATTTCAGCCCAGGCGAAATGATTGATAACACGCTTCGGGTTATGCGAGCCAATGTGTCCCTTCTTTCTCTCATTCTTTTTTTCTTCTTTTTTATTTACTACCTTCTTCTCTTTCATTCTTTTATGCATCGCGTATCGAGTTCATATCGTTTCTTTTAGCTTTTTTTTTTATTTTTCTTTACTCGCGATTATATACCACTGTCGATCGTGCGGCAATCGTTTCTTCTTTTGAGTATTTGTTCCTTTCTCTTTTTTCTTTCTTTTTTTTATTTAGAATGATTAATAAATACGCATTGTAATTTAAATTTATGCATCCGCTCTTTCTCTCTTGAACGAGTTGTAAATCACACTAAGATAAAATAAATATAACAAATTGCTAATTTTTTTTTTTGGCCTTTATAAAAAATGATCTTAAAGATAAAGTTGTTTGAGAGAAATATTAATACTTGTACAATGTGAACTTTTTTTTTAATTTAAAAGCAATTTATTAAACTTTGTTTTATGAATGCACTATTAATAATCAAATAAAATAAAAAAAAAACTATAAAATTTGTGATCTACTAATGGCAATTAAAAGGACCATATTCTCGTAACCTAAGTAATAAATTCCATCTGGCAAAGTGGATAAATTTTTATTACTATAGCGCCAATAATTATAGGAAAAACATCAGTGAGAAAAAAAGTAAATTTATGAGCGTCCACGAAGATGTCTTTATATATATTTTGTTGATTCTCAGGGAAAAAGAGCTTCACAAGCGTCCGATACGGGAACGAAAAAGTTAACTTTTTTTTTCAAAGCTTTACGAGGGGTAAAAAGTAACGGTACCCTTTGAAAGGCCTCCGAAGAATTTTAAAACAGCCCCCCGGTACACTCGCGCTCTTCGTACCGCAATAAAAATGCACCGCAAGCCTTCGAATTTACTTAACTCTCTGCAAATGCTTGCTCACTCGCGAGAGGTACCACTCGTGAACATTCTCTCTGAACTCTTCCCTTCTTTTTTTTTTATTAATCCTTAAAACTTTACAGGCGGCTTCGTTATGTGATGAAGTTTTTAAAAATCACTCCCTGCAGGAACAAATTGTTTATTAATTTTTAACTTGTTTTATTGCAATACTTTATAAATTTCATTAATAATCAAATCCTCCGTAATATTCCAAGCCTATCAATCATAAGATTCTATTTTCTGGATGCTTATTTATTGTTTTTTTATTAGTATGTAAATAAAATAATAAGTTAGGTCTTTTAAAAAAAAAAAAAAAAAAAAAAATAATACATTATGCAACTAGAGAGTAAAGTCACATGTTTTCCTTGGGATGGAATTCATGGCCGGAACGGGCGAAGTGAGTCTTTATCACCCGAGGGAGAAATCAACTTTGCTCCCATGTTCCGTGTGATGCTTTGCTCTGAAGTACCACTACTTTATTAACTTAGAAAAAATAGTTCTGAATATTATTGTAAGAACATCAAGTATTCAAGATGATGAATTATGTGAAATAGAAACACAAAATCAAAATTAGAGAAAATAACTGTACGGTGAACTTCAGATAGAAAATATTCCAAAGTTATTATGAAATAGAATCTTACTCAATATTCTGCACTCAAATAATATCAATATAGGTATCAATAAATAACATTAGGTTTTAGAAAAGATTCTTTAAAAGTTTGAATTTCAAATTTAATTTAATGATTATGGAATAATTTTCAGATAAATGATGTTAATTATTAAAAATTTGAAATTACTTTTGTTATTTCTTATGATCTATTTATACCCAACTTGACTTATGCTAATATTTAATGGGATAAATGTCTCATGTCCGATGGAGTTTTTGAATTAATAAAGTCGTCTTTACTGTCAAGTTAGGAATAAATAATTAAACGCATTCAAACATATCAATAAAAATAAGCGCTCAAGAATTCAAAGAATCCATTTAAATCAAAGTAGCTTTCTTTTTCAATCTCAAAACGTAAAGGACGGAAGAAGAAAAAAAAAGAGAACTGTTCCAGTGTGTCATCGGCCGACTAGAGAAAAACCACACGCAAACTCACTTCCCTCTTTCCTCTATAAAGAAAACCACTGGCATGCGTGTAAACACGCGTTTGTTCACTCACAAGCATACCCGTGGGAACCAAAAAAAGCTTATATAGCTTGTATGTAGAGCTCCTATGCTTCAGCTTTTCTGTGGTTACTCTTTCTCTCTCACTCTGTCTCTTTTATTATCAGTTTCCGCGGTCTTTGCCCTATTGATAAGCTTTAGCTCTCCTTCTTCTTCTTTTCTCCATTGACGCCTCTTTTTTTTTCTTTCTTATATGCCATATATCTTTCTTCCGTTTCCGTTTGTACTTGCCAGGAGGCCTTCTAAAGGTCGCTCTGGAAAAATGAGGTCGAGTTGGAGGTAAGGCTATATACACCTTTCTCCTCTTATCCCCGTTCCCACTCTTTCTTTCGTTCGTTCTTCTCTTGTAAGTTGAAAGAAGATGCAAATAAAAAAGTGTTAGTCAAAAGCACCCAAAGAGAAAGAACGTAAAAAAGAAAGCGGCCAAAGGGTGCCTGACCTGTAGCTACCGTTCTCTCTCTCTCTCACACACACACTTCTCTTCTCTCTCTTTCTTTCATATGAGAGGAAAGTCAATGCAGCCAACTTTATACGCGGTAGATGCGAACGCCGTAGAGATTGGATGGCATGCATCAAGTGTAATATGCTGACGGATGAATGTGACATTAATGAAGCGGTGAATGCTCCTTTTTCTTTAGGAAATTTGAATTTTTAGCTACTAGGCGAGATTGACGATTAAAATACATTTGTAACATATGCTTCAAAGGGTATTCTCTAATAAAAAACAGATGACAGAAAATATTTTGTGCTCGCTAAAACATTATGACCATAAGATGTTTTGCTTATAAGAAATAATCCATATTTTGTCGTTCACAAAAAGAAAAAATAAATAATCTAATAAAATTTTGGATACGCCATATTTATTACCCGCATTCTTTAGCGTCTCCATAAAATCATCACGTAAATCCCCAAATAATCTCTGAACAATCTCAACGTGAAATTTCGCTCAAACTCGTTTCCTTATCACCAACACGTTTTTTTTCGACCGGTTAAAAACAAATCACGTGCCACAACTCATCCTCCGCATCTAGTTTCATACATATATATATTGCAACCAGCAGCAGCAAACAAAATTCAACGCGTGCAAAAAAAAAAACCCGGATGAAAAGTCATATAAATATAAAAATTCCATTAAACTTTGCATTCAGCATGCAAACAAAATATTTATTTCGTAGAATATGAATCATTTAGCGAAACGTTTAAAATTTCATTCAGCCAAAACAATACATTACGAAAACTCCTGTATTATCATCTTTCGATATCACGTTTTTTTACGATCACTCTAACGTTTAATTGTACGCTCTTTGCGCTCAAAAGCTCGAGTAATTGACCCACCAAGTTGAACGACCTTAACACGATTATTCGTACATTGATTTCACGGAAGAAACGATTATGGCATTATATTTAGCCTCAAGGTATATACGTTCACATTTCATGGCATAATATACTCGAAATTCGGCAACATTCGTAAATTCATTGATAATAATAGGCTTGAAACGGATAGAAATGATGATTATTAGGTTTTTTTTTGTCTGGCTTTTAATTGCGAGGTGTGGATACTAAATGTAGAGGTGTATTGTAATGAAGGCGAGAATTGAGATAATTTGATATCACTTTATACCGGTTTCATTGATAAACAATGACGAAACATTTTTTGTGTGTGTGTGTCCGTCATGAATATATGAAATTAATATTGCGGATACGATGAATTAAAGAATTTAAGAATTTCTGTTTTTATAATACGTATAATTTAAAAATTAAATTTTCTTCAACAGTGATTCATTTAATTTTTTTGCTAACAGCAGATGGTTTTTACGATTTTTTAAAAGTTTAAGAAATAGCCATTAGAGAAAATTCATCAACAGTTTAAAACTACTATGAAAAAGGTATTATTCAACCATAAAGTTCAAACCATCAAAATCTTTTACATTTTTTATTACAACCATTACGCACTTTATTTTCTTTTTTTATAATAGAAAACTCAAGAAATACTTTTTACACGATTCATTAAAAATAAAATGAGTTAGTGATTGATTTCTAAGATGGATGTAAAAAAAACCGATTAACTATTAATACATACTCAATTAATAAAATATCTGGGGAACTCCCACTGCTTGAAAGAAACAGAAATTGAGTGATAACAATGGAGGGAATAGAGCAAAAATACGCAACAAAAGCCAAGATATAAAAAAGAAATAAAAATATAAGCATATCCGGCCGGTTGCTATGCGACTTCGTGAGAAAGATATCAGTCTGATAGATAAAAAGGAGCATGTAAACATCGTACGACGTGATCGAGAATGAGACTGTACATATACATGTATATATATCGTGTCACCTAATTACAATCTAATTGGGAATAAGGCTTGTCGTCGCTTGAACCAGTAGCAGAGCAGCAGCATCAAGCGCAAGTGATTGAACCCCTAAAGACGTTTTCAAGAGGAGCCTAAGAATTTAAGCGAGTTAAGTTGGATACAATAGAGGAATGAATTAACTTACGCTTTTACTGCTACTAATGCCATTACTAGGCCGAGTGAGAGGCACCACTTTATTTATCATGCTTTATTCATAAAAGCTAAAGGCTATGCTGCTGAGAATTACTCTTTCTTTCTCTTTCTCTCTCTCACTTCTCTCTCCTACAAAGAACAAGATGGAACGATATGTTCTCTATCTAATGGCTTTTTCTTTCTTTTTCTTTATTTTCTTTTTTGTTGAATAAGCGCGTAAGATTTGTTAATGACATTGATGCTGCTACTGGACGGAATCATTAAGTGGAGTAGTCAGTGGAAGGATTTATTGCTGTTTTAAAGATTCTTTGGAGATTTAAATTATTGAATTTTAAATGAAATATCTACTGTTTTGTGAATTGAAAAATTAATTGACAATTTAATATTAAATGTCTCGAAAGACATAAAATGACACGAGTCCTTTATATTTTTTTTAAAGATAATAATTTGTATTTTAATAGTCTCAAAATTAATTACATATTCTTGGAGATATCTGATGATTCTTAAGTAAATAAAATATTGTAACAACTATTCAAACAAGATTGTTAGCAACTAGCTTATACGACTACTTTTAACTATGTCTCATATAATATTGCTAACGATGCGTTAATAAAAATTTCCGACCTTCTCCACAGTCTCAGTCTCCTATATATGCAAAGAAATGTTTTTAAAAATAACATACTGAATCATAAGAAAAACAAGTGATTAAAACCAGAATCATAACTTTATTTCACTCTTTTTCTTGGCGCGATAAAAACTTCATTCAAGAAGATTAACGAGCGATTATACCGAAATTAGCTACGCAACCGGCTAAAAACGAAAGCACACGATAATCAAAGCATTACAGAACACTTGGCAATAAATATTGACTCTTTTATTTTTTTTCCTTTTTTTAAATATATATACACATGCAAAACTACCATCCTTTATCCTTCTATTAATTCAAACGATAAGAAATATTTTGTTTTGCTTTTATAAACTTGATCTTGTCAGATTTTAAAGATTCTCAATTACGTTAAATAGGTATTGCTTCAATGAACGACTTTATTAAGAAAGATATATGCAAATCCTTGCCATATTCTCCCGGAATAAAAACAAAATCTTAATACCCCGAAAGCTCTAAAAAAGCTTTAGCTTTAAGTACCAAAGCGCAAGCTATAATACCATCGACAGCTTAATCTTTGCTTTAAAGTTAAGTTTGCCTCTTTCTCTATCATTGATAATTAACCATTCTCGTCAACAATTTAGCCTTTCTGACAAAGTCAAAGCACGCGCGTAACTCGCGCTTACCTCACGTATGACCAACAGAGCTGAGAGAAGACGTTGCCTCGTACGCTATACAAGAGAGTTAAACTTTCTTAAGAACAGAAAGAGAGAAAACAAAAGAGACAGAGAAAGAGAGTAAAGGTTTAAAGTCTTGGCTTGGTTAAAGCCAAGGGAATGTGTGCTTGCGTGAAAAAGGACAAGAGCACGCGCGCACGAGTTGCATTCTACAGTAAGGAGTTTTGAGCCTTTCGGCAACTCAGAGATAGAGAAAGGAATAGAAGGAGAGAAAGAAAGAGTAAGAAAGAAAGGATTGCCAGAGGGTCTTACAAAAAGTCAAACCTCTCTTCTCTTTTGTTCCTTTCTCTTTCTATCTTTCTCTTGAGGAGTACGACGACGACGACGACGAAAGAGTGCAAAAAGGGTCTTTGGCCGCTTCGGTAAGAAAGACTGGAGCTTCTTCTTTTCGCGAAACTTCTGTTCGTGTGCACCTTTAAGAACGTTTTTGCGCCTGAGCACTGACTCTCTCTCTCTCTCTCTTTCTCTGTCCCTCTACACTTGCTTTTCAAGGCGGTTAGAGAAGAGAGGAGTAAGTTTTATAGTTGGCCAGTTATGGGTATTTTCGCGTCACTTTTTTTTCAAACTTTTTCTTTGAAGAGCACGCCCGTTTTTACGAGCTGGAATTTAATGTGCTTGTAATAATTGTTGATTTGAGGAAAAACGGGTCATGGACGGACGACAAGCTATTAGATAGTTTTTTTTCGCATCTTAAATGATTTGCCATTAATATTAACATTCTTTTTTTTTCTTTCTTTTTTATCAAATAAAAAGTTTGAGTTATCGAGTTTAGTAAACTTATGAATTATTGATATTACAAACTTTCTTCTGGCCATTTTAATTTTTAAATATTCAATTTATCGTTGTAAGTCATTGATGTAATAGTTTTTTTTTCTGTATTCTAATACAATTTGTAAGAAAAAGTTTCTCAAAGCAGAGGAACAAAGCGTTGTATTGTAAAAAGAGTTTAAAATACATTACAAACAACAATGATTACTGAACTTAAACCTTACATCCACTTGCCCAAAGACATCTGTACTTGGAATCCCAGACTCTTTTTTTTAACAATTTAAAGTAACAAAGACCGCCAAGTAAGAAGGATTTCTTACAAAAAAAATAAAAGAAAGAAAAAAGAAGTAAGCATCGCCATATCGTGTAGACGAAAAATTCTCTTGGATTTACTTAGAAAAATCGCGATGACGACGCGTACGCGCGTGTATAGGTATATCAAAGAACAAAAGCAACATGAGTAAGAATATAAAAAAAATGAAGAAATCGTCGAGAGAAGAGGTATCGGACGGAATAAGAAAAAAAAGTAGGAGGAAGAAAGAGTATAGTTCGAGGTCGGAATACACGATGTTACAAAAGTAGGGAGGGTAAGGAGACGAAAAAGCAGACGCAAGAAAGCAGAAAAAGGGCTTGAAAAGAAGAAGAAGAAGAGCTCAAGGTAAGAGAAGGAGGTTGAGCCTGACGAAGATTGACCGGACCACATGGAGCCATCGGTAGTTTTGGCCGACACCAAGCTTAGTCGGTTGTTCTATAAAGATATCTTAAAGTGGGTTCACAAGGTTTTTTTCTTTTTTTTTTGCACCTGTTGTATTTTAGATATAGAATTTAAGCTATTTAAGATTTTATAGAAAGATTTCTTTGTTTAGATTTGGATTCAAGTATCTGGTCAGACATATTTTCAAATCTACATATTTTAAGTAAATATTATTCTATATTTTTTCAACCGATGAATAAGATTCTATAGGTAAAGTGTTTCTTAAAATAACTATTTTTATCAAATATAGTTAATTAAAAAACTAAAATATTTCTGTATTCAAATATTTCCTTATTTAGTTCAACAAGGAAAAAAAATGATACAGCATGACTGTAACACATGATAAAATTTTGTTTTCCAAATAGGTTATTCGGAGCAAAAACTGACGTAATAAATCGCAAGTATAATATAATTTTTTTATTACAAAACGAAGAACCTATTTCCTCAGCTATTTAAGAATTCAGAACCCATCATCTATAACTACAAAGTCATTAAAATTTCGCTCTTTTGCTCTCTCTCCTCTCTTCTCTTCCTTCCCGTACACGCAGGTATTTTTCGATCGGCTCTTTCATACCTGTCGAAAAAATTCTTTCATTTATCCCACGCACATAAACTTGTATAATCGAGGCACATATTTCTACATATATACGTAGGTAAAAAAGATATACGAAAACTGGAACTTAGGCCCCTTGGTTAAAAAAGATTTTCTTTATTTACGAATTCCCGAAGGAAGGTCGCTACCGTTCGAGTTTTCGAAGGTCAACCGATCCGGTTTTGCGTAATCGCAAACTAAGAAACTAAGAAACTCGCAAAACGAGTATACATATATATATACATCTTTTTAAGAAAGAGAAGAAGAAAGAAGGTTCAAAAGGAATAAGAAGATGAAGAAGAAGGAGAAGAAAAAGGGAGAGAAATAAGGAGGAGACGCTCGAGGAGATGGAATGAAGAAGAGGCCGGTTTTACCATCTTTCTCTCTTTCGACTTTTTTAACTCAACAATGGGAAGGAAGTTGCAATTTTGCTTTTCAGAGAAACTTTATACCTTAATCTAGCTGTATCCTGCATGAAAGAAAGAAAGAAAGAGAGAAAGACTCTATTCAAAGATCAACAGTTCATTGAGTGAACAGTAACGGAGAAAAGAAAAGAAAAAAAAAACATGAAATGCGAAATACAATTTCATTCATAAAAGGTCTACCCAGTTATTCGGCCAAGATGATTTTCGTAATGTAGGTGAAACCAGCTTTCAATTGTTTCCTCGTCAATGGCAATATTTATTGAATGCTATTCAACTGCTATAAGACATTATTTTTTACTAATCGTTTCCTCGTTCAATGAATAACTTATCAATTGATTAGTACACTGAGAAAAATAAATAATAAATTTAGTTATAGATAGTAATAAAAATTACTATATTTTATATGAGAGCTGGGACATTTCTGCATTATAACGATTTTTATTACATTTATAACAAATATTACTATAAAATTTGATAAGGTTGGCAACATCGTTTAAGAAATGAAACTATATCTTATTAGAAAAATTGTTATATTACATAGTAAAAATTATGCTATAGTAAAATTTGTTATGACAAAGTAAAAATATTTGATATCTTATGTTGGAATGAATGTTATAAAAATAATAAATTTTATTATAAATATAATAAATTTTATTATGAATATAATAAATTTTACTATTTCAAATAATAATGTCGAGTCGATGATCTGTAAATTTATTTCTAACCTCAAAATTTTCCACCAAATTGAAAGTATAGTTCTGTAACATATGTAGACGATTCGAAATTTTATACGTAATATGTCATGATGGCGCAGTCGGTAACGTTCACGCTTCCCGTTCTCGAGAGACCCAGGTTCGACTCCACTTCAGGTCCGTTTTTTTTCAAAGGTAATTTATTTAAAAAAAATTAAATTCAAAAATAAATAAATAAATTTAAAAAATTAAATAAATAAATTAAAAAATATATAAATAAGAAATTTCGGGAAATAAAAAAAAAAAATTTTTTTTCCACGTCACTGTTTTCACAAATTTTACTATGTAATATAGTAATTTTTATTATAATGCAGAAATGTCCCACTCGTACTATATAATATAGCAATTTTTAATACAATCTATAGTTATATTTATTAAAGGATTTCTCTCAGTGTATAAACAATAAAGAATGTAGAAATTTTTATTTTTTTTTTTTTGGTAAATCTAATTTAAACATAATAAATAGTTTCTTGTTCAAATGGCATAACAGAATAAAATTTACATCCTAGTAGCTACACGTTTCTCATCTCAGATTAAAAGATAAATTAATTTAGTAAAAATAATCGCATTTACACTCTAATCCATTATTACGCATTAAAATCCGCCTCTGTAAAACGGTCAGAAAATTTATATCTTCGAATTTACAAGTTAATTATACAAAACCATCCGCATACCTTTCCCCCTTAAACGCACGAGCTCTCTCTTTCTCTCTCGCGGTTTTAAAAGCACAAAATTACGCGCATTTTGTCAAGCCTAACATAGCTTCTTTCTCTCTCGACATATGCGCTACAGCAGCCAGCGTGAGATGTTTAACCTACGATAACCTCTTTCGCGTCGTCTTTCTTTCTCTCTTAACATGAGAGAGAAAAAGAACGAGAAAGAGAAAGATTTTTTTCAGGATAAATGATAAACGAGTTAAAGTTCAGTACAGCAGTTTATTACCGTAGCTGTATATATATGTGCAAGTTACATTTTCTACTGGCAACTTGTACGTTCGCCTCTCTTAAAGGTTTATTACAGGATAGTAGTAGTGGTAGTAGGGGGGAAGGGAGAAAACGATTCAAGCTTGTCTAAACATCCTTTTCTCCCACGTCTCTCTCTCGTCGTCGTTTGCTCAGGGATATTTCTCAAATTTCCCTTAAGATAAATTTGAAAAAACGTTATCTTCTCTACAGCTTCAGGTATAACGTCAGCTACCCAGAATAAACAAACAAAATAAAATAAAGAAAACTAAAATTTCTCGAACCCAAGATTTATTAAGCAATTACATTGAATAAGTGTGTTTACACAAACAGTTCATTATCGTTACTCTCTACTTTCTTTCTCTTTCTGATAAAAATCTTAGCTACGCGTAATTTTTCTCTTACTATATATATAAATGTATTTCTTTAACATCTTGAAAATTCGCTTCGACTTGAATTTCATCGATCGTGCCGTGTAGAATCGTACATTTTATTTTAACACTCCGCTTTATATAGCATATACACACAAAGGCATTACACAAAACGTCAATGCTGCTGCTACGAGAGAGAAGAGAACTCGAAGAAAAGAAGGAAATAATGGAGTCATCAGATTTCATTGTCAGAGAAGTTAGAGTATATATAAGCAATGACCAATGCGTACATACGTGTACGATCCAACGTTATTTTAACTATACATACGTATATACATATACATATAAATTTCTATGTATATGCTTTAAGGAGCAATAAGAAAGGCCGACATCTAAAGTTTAAAAAGAAGGACGTGCGCTTGAAGAGAAAAGAGACGCTGCCCTCTCTTTCTCTTGCAGAAGAGAAGAAGAAGAGATAGGCATCGACTATACGGTCAATCCTCTTCTTTCTCTCTCTTTCTCTCGAAAGTCAGGGCCGTAAAGAGAGAGAAATCTTAGTGTGCTGGTTATATACGCGCTTTACAACTGAGAGAAACAGTACCAGGGTACAACTTTTATAGTTTTAAAGGCAAGAGAGAGAGAGAGAGAAAAAGCATATGTGTTTTCTCTATCCCTTGACTGTCGTTAATCTCGTGCATATACACATGGTTACAGCGCTTGATGCCACGAGAGAAGAGAAAAGAGAGACCAAACGAAGAAAGATGCGTAGAGGAGCGATGTTCACTTGGAATTTACAGTACTCTACAGATATATAGTATAGAACACTTTTTTTATTCTTTAAATGTTGCTAAATTATTACAGTTTCGTTAAATGTAATGCACAGATTATTTTTTGCGAATAAATAATGATGAAACACGAATTTTATTTTCCAACATTTTATCCATTTATACAAAACAAAAGAATTTAATAGAGTTTAAAATACTAAATAAAAAATTTACTATTGTTAAGCTAAAAAAATAGAAAATTATTCTAAGAAGATATTCCCGTTTAGTCAATGAAAAATACAATGAAAGTAAAAAGGTAATTTAACAATTGGAAAGGAAAAATTAGTCACAAGTCTATTTTTTTAGTGTGACAGAATGAGGTAGTCAGAGAATAACTTTGTATCTTATATGTATGTATAGTTTGCAAGAAAAGAGAGACGATGAGTCATTTACAAACAAAATATACGTACACATTCGATGATTTAAAAAATTTATTCCGTCACTGGATAATATAAATTTTTCCAGCTTTAAATAACTAATAGCATGATTAAATAAATCATTGTAAATAAATGTCAATCCCGATGGAAATTTTATTCTCCGTAAACATTCATTTATTACCAAGAATTACAATAAATATTAAATTTATTCATATATTCTTGGAAAATTAAATTAAAAAATTACACTGCATCGTCCTACATTTTTGAAAATTAGATCATTCTTTCTAAAAATATTTAACAAAAATTTTCGTTAAATATTTAAAAGTTAGTCGATTCTTAAATACAAAGAGAGAGAGATAAAAAAAAGAATTCTTTTACCTCATAAATGTTTGCGCGATGCACATCGTCGCGGAATGTACGAGCGAACGAGCAAGCAAGCGAGCCTTAGCGACGAAGGAAAGGCGAGACGGACATAAAAAGAATGAATAAAATAAAAAAAGGAAAAAGAACAGAGGAGTAGGGAGAGAGAGAATATATACAGCTCGTGCCACGATTTTTTTTCTTCTCTTTTTCCGTCTTTGTTTTTTCTCTTTAATCCTTGACGCAAGGAAGAATGAAATGGACGTAAGAAAAGAAATAAGATAGGAAGGGGGGGAGTAAAAAAAACGATAGTATGCAGAGAAAGGAAGCGATTATGAAAGAACAAATCAATCGATGCCGCAAGTTTTTCCTAAGTTTTCCCTTTCTTTTTTACTATTTCTTTTTATATATGCACCAGAGGTATTTGCGCAAAAGGCGAATGTGGGAAAAGACATATCACTTTTATTTTTCATTTCTTAGACTTTTTTTTTAAATTGTCGCGACTACTAGGCGATCGTCGGTGTTTATTAATCAAAAAGAGATATTTTTCTTGGACGTTTAATCACCATTCGTATCTCTCCCAGAGTGAATTGTTCGTTGTAAATGACCTACTTTTCACTTACGAGGAATATTATAAATATTTAACGGCTGCCGCTGATAGTTTTAAAATGCATTTTATGTAGATGTTCATATATAAAGAATAAAAAAAAGAGAAAAAAAGAGATAGCTAAGAGGGCAAAGTGAAAATGTATATTATAGTATGGATAAAATCCCTGAGTATATTTTTAAAAGTGGATTAGACGCAGGTTAGAGAGCTTCGGTAAAAAAAAAGAAGGTATAAAAGTATTTTTGTGTAATACAACGCCAGGTGGATAATGTTAAGAGAAAATAGCATAAAAATGTATGCCATGAAGCAAAAGCTTTTTTTTCAAAAGTATATATTGCTAACGTTAAATTTTTTTGCAATGCGTCTGATAAAAAAAGGCGAAGTCGCGCGCAAAAAAGACTTCCAATTACGATGTATGCATTTTTAAATCTTCAATAAACAAGAGATTCTCAACAATTTAAAGCAAAAAAGGAAAATAACTTAAAATATAAAAAAAATATTCGCATATGAATGTCTCTATCGTCGCCGTGTTGGACGTAAAAAACTTTTGAATAATTTCAGCTTCTTAAAGCTGCAAATTTAGAAGAACAATTTGTAAAAACCTGTCATTATCTACGAAGAAGAAGAAGAAGAAGACAAAGATCCAGAAAAATAAGAAAAGAAGAAGCATTGTCCTAAAGGCGACTAAGAACAACGCAGAGCAAATAATTTCCTCCGTCGTTTTCTAAAGAATCGATCGTCTACTAAAAATCCTTTTCATACGTAGCCAGAATCTTGTGCACATGAAAAATAGAAGACAATCTAATATGAGAATAAAAAAAGTATAACGACGCGCCATTCTTGTATAGAATATATAAAAGACGCGGGCGAATGGCACAAGAGGAAAAAAAGGAATTAAAAATTTTAGAAGATTCAAAGGCCTTTATTCGTTATGAACACAATGGTATATAGTGATGCCGACTTTACCTTGTGGATCAACGAACTATATAGGGCTAGTGCAATGCAATAATTCTTCTAAAAGTTAATTTAAAATTGATTAATTAAAAGATTAAAAGTGTAAAACTGAAAAAAATTAAATGTTTTTCTATCATCTGTAATAACAAAGTTTTTTTATTACATCTTTTAACATTTGACCACTTGCAATGATATATTTTAATTTTAAAAATTAGACCATTTAATAGCTAATATAACATTAGTCGTACAGTTCATTGATCTGCCATTAAAAACTGGTGTCAGTTTTATTATGCTAACACTGAAGACAAAATAAAACAATTTTTATTTTTATTATTATCACAAAACAACCTATGATTTAAACTTGAAAAATGCTAATGTGACAAACTAATCTATGCAAATGAAACTTTTTAATAGCAAGAATGAAGGATAAAAATTCATTATTTTCTTACATTATGAATAAACAAAAGAAAAAAACGCTGCCAAGTGCTTTGGCGGAATGCTTTCTCATAGAGTTCTTTGAGTTTCATTAATTTTTTTATATTTATTTGAATGTGATTTTAATATTAAAAAATTGTCTAACATTAATATTTACTCATATTGTACTTTATAAATTTCGAACATATATGCTAGCTGTTTGCTTTTTCAACATTTATAATTTATTTTAAATCATCAAGTAATACAAAAAAATGTGTTCTATTGAAAAAATGATATAATGTAGTAATAAAAAGAATGATGACAACAAAATTTCTAATCTTTATAAAATGCAATCATATTTATATATAAATACAGTTCATGTTTATGGCTCTATAAAAAAAACTACTCTATGAATACCAATTTTCAATAGCTTCCCGTCTAGTTATACAAAAACATAGATGGTATACAAAATTTGAAGCAAATCCATCGAGTAATTTTCGAGATCTAACTGGTTAAATAAATAACATTTTCTTTTCAAAATTTCTTTTTCAAAATTTTAAAAATGCTCTAAAATTAAAACTACGCTATGAAAATCAATTTTTGAAAATTTCCCTTCTTTTGGCAGTCGCAAATAATTTCCCTGCAATTTTCAGAACAAATCTATCGAGTACTTTACGTAGAATAAAAAAAAATAAGAAAAGAAGAATCAAAATTTTTTTTTAAATCTTTAAAATTCTCTAAAATTGTAACCGCACTAAGAAAATTAGTTTCCAAAAGCTTATTTTTTTCAGACAATAGCGAATTAATTGTATGAAAATTTTGGAGAAAATTTATAGTATGGTTAACGCAAAAAAGAAAATAAATGAAAAATAAAAATTTTTTTGAAAATTTTCAAAGTGCTCTAAAATTAAAACTGCGCTGAGAAAATTAGTATTCCAAAGCTTGTTTTCTTCAGACAGTAGCGAATAAATTGCATACAAATTTTGGAGCAAATCTATCAAATGGTTTTCGTAAAATAGAAAAAAATTAAAAATAAAAATTTTTAAAAAAATTTTAAAAATGCTCTAAAATTAAAAGTGCGCTAAGAAAATTAGTTTACAAAATTTTTAATAATTTTGGCAGTCGAAATAAAGTTCCATACAAATTTTCAAACAAATTCTTCGAGTAGTTTACGTAAAATACAAAAAAAATGAAAAATCGAAATTTTTTAAAAATTCTTAAAATGATTCTAAAAAGAAAACTGCGCTAAGAAAACCAATTCCCAATAGCTTCCGCACCAGTTCATCAAAAAATTGAATTGTATGGAAAATTTGAAGTAAATCCATCGAGTAGTTTTTAAGATTTTATTGGCTTAATAAATAGAAACATTTTTTTCAAAAATTTCAAAATGCTCTAAAATTAAAACTGAGCTAAGAAAATCAGTTTTTAAAAATTTATTTTATCCGGGCAATCAGAAATAAATTCCATGCAAATTTTGAAGCAAATTCATCGAGTAGTAAACAAAAAAAAACCAAAAAACGAAAAATCGAATTTTTTTTTTTTTTTTTTTTTTTAAAACTTTAAAATGAAAACTACGCTGGAAGAACCAAATTATCAATAGCTTCCCAGCAAGTTAATCACAAAACTAAATTCCATGCAAAATTAGAAGCAAATCCATCGAGTAGTTCTCGAGTTACAGTTTACTAACTGAATTCATACATCCACACACACACACACACACACACACACACACACATACATACAGACATTTTCTGGAAACCACTTTTTTCGACTCACCGAGTTCAAATATGTACAAATTAATGAAAAAATAGAAAAAAATTTTTTTTACCGATACAATGCTTTCTCTATGAGAAAGCAAAATGAAAACTCATCAAATTTACTAAAATAAATTATTGTAATAATAACTCTATTTCATTTTAATGTGCAACAAGTATAGTACACGAAAAAATTTATGTAAATGATAAACTATTAAACATAATAAAAATAGTTTAAAAAATAAAATTTTTGTATAGCTTACGAAACAAAAGTTACAAAAGAATAAAAGATAAAGAAAAAAAAATATTAACAAACAAACGACGAAACGCACTTTTCTTAGAGTGAAGCTAAAGTCTAAAGCCGAGGGCAAGAAAGCACGCAAATTACCTTTACAACAAACGAAAAAAGAAAAGAGCACACCATCTGTAGCGAAAACTACATTCTCTTGTAAAAAGACTTCTATACAAAATCACCATCAACTCAAAAGCTCTCTCACTCTCTGGAGTATCTCTCGTGTGTGGTTTTCTTTCTCTCTCTCTCTCTTTCTTTTTCTCTCTCGCGAGAAGAAGAAGAAGAAAGGACAGGAAAAAAAAGAAGAAGACAGGATATGTACAAAGAAAGAGGAATACGTATATACATATAGTAGAAGGAGCAAGAGAGAAAAGATCGAAGCGCTCTTCCTCGAGAGAAGGTGAGGCGACATATACGTACACAGGTCCGTGGGACCAAGCGTCGATCCTTTTCTCTTTATGTTAGCCTGGCCCTTATTTCTTTCTCTTTCTATCTCTTAGTATATTTATATGTATATGTATTCACCAAGCAAAAGAGAGAGAGAGCCTAGAGTGGTATAATGTTCTTTCGCGAATACCAGCGTGGGAGACAAAGACGGACTTTCATAAAGCAAACTTTATATATACATTAGGTTGTCGAAGTCGCGTTCTTCTCTTTTCTTTTTCATTTTAATTTTTTTTCTTTTTTTGAACTTCAGTTGCATTGGCTAAAGTAGATATAGACTGAGCAATTATTGTTTATAACGTCTTATATGTGCTGCTCCTTCTCGCTCTCTCGTGTGAAATTATTCGCTGTGAGAATTTAATGACAAGCGAATGTTTGTATGTAACTTTTACGAGATGAAGAAAAAACATTACGAAAAGAAAAGTTACCTTGATCGCAAACAACATTTATACAATTATTTCTTTTTTTTTTAATCATCAGCATCATTCTCAGGAGTATCATTCATCATTTAACAAATCCATCTTAAAATTAGACAGTATCTAACTATGAAAAAAAAAAAAAAAAAAAACAATTTTTCCTTTCAACTGAAAATTTTTTTCAAAAAATACATCCTTTATTCAAGAGTGTGAATATTGAATTTAAAACCTCGCACCGAATAAACATTTCTCTCTCACAGTCTCCGGAAAATGAAAAAAAGAAAAGAAGAAAAGAGAGATGGTAAGAAGCAGAAACTCAGAGAGTAAAAGAAAAGAAACGAAACATCCAAGTATAAGAGAATGTAGGACTGCAGTATTATAAAGAGAGAGGATCACTGCTGTAGCGCTGCACGACTCTCTCGCGTGAACTCCAAGAGTCTCGCGTGCTCAACGGCCTTCTCTGCTCTTCTCTCTTCTCTCTTCTCTCTATCGCGAGAGTTGCATCACACAACGCGCTCGCGCACAACCGTACTCGTCTTTTCTCTCGTATATAAAAAGAGAGAGGAAAATCGAGAGGATGCTAATGCTCTTTTAAGATCGAACTTTGTCTTTTGTTTATAGGAAAATAAATATATATATACGTGTGGGATTTCGTACATTCGCGTGATTTTTCTCTCTATTTTAACGTTTTTTTTTCTCCTTTCCTGCTATCTTTTTTTTTCTTTTTTTTTTTTTTAAAGCACAGAAAAGGGTATTGTGTTAGCTTTTGTACCATGTTTTACTTGATGTTTTTTCGTTTTGCTGTACGATTTTTTTAGTTTTAGTTTTAGGAAAGGAAAATGGTTTTCGGTTGAAAAAATATTTTTATGTTTTTTTTACACTGCGATTACCAAGTTAAAACAAAAACATGAAATAGTAAAGATATTTTTTTATGCTTTTTTTAAGGTTTTCGATTTATCTGTTTGTTTTGCATCGGAGCATACTAGCTGTCGGTTTTTTAATTAAAAAAGAGTTGATGTGTTATCGTTTTCTTTTCAAAAAAGCAAAAGGCTTCGTAGCTTTTTGCATAATCACTCCTGCACAGGGGAAAAGTAATGTTTCATTTAGTTAATAAATATTTATTAAAATTACTGAAATTTCCTTAAACAAAAGTCAAAGTTAAAAAGTGTGTATCAGAATAATGAAGTAAAAGCCAGGAGAAAATATAAAAAAAAAAAAAAAAAAAGAAAAGCTAAAATCTCCCCAAACATTTACCCCTTTATCCAATAAAACAAGACATTCAGCATCTCTCCTCCCTTGTGAAAAACTTTAAAATCACAAAATTCTTCTGGTACCCATAAGTACCGTCTGCACTTTTGCCTCAGAGAGATCCTTTCGATATTCCTCAAGAGAGAAAAGACTCCGTAAACTCACCAGCTTCCCAAAACTTTACTTCTCTCCTCCGTCGACTTTTAAAACTCTCTCTCAGTTCGATTCTACACAGCCATCCCTTCAATACATACAGAAAAGCTAAAAGTTTTGAGATAGGTATAGAATTGTAGCCCGTTTCTCTGTACAGTCGAATCCAATCAAATCGATAGCCAAGGCAAACGCGTTAACAAACTCTCTCTCTATCCTCTCTATATACTGACGATCGGCTGAACACGCGCGAATTCACTCGAATAGCTGAAACTACTACTACTACATAGTACTAGCTAGTTGAAGAAAGAGGAAGCTAAATCCGTCTGCTAGTGCAATTCTAAGTAAATAAGGGCTGGCTAAAGTCCCTCTCTCCCTATACTATTATTTCGGAAGTACCTGCATGTGAGCTACGGGTAAATACCTATACATCAGCAGCATCAGCAGAGCCGATATGTGTTGAATTTACTGTGTCTAGGGTTTCTGGACACATCATCATGATAGAAAACTTGTACGGACTTGTATGTTTTGCTCTTAAGAAAGTAAGAGGCTCTTTAGTTCCCTTATTTTCACTATCGACTGAGTGTGCCCTCAAAATCTAGTAAAAAGTTTAGTTTTCGCTCGGTTGCCCTTCGATATCTCATTATTTTATAAGTGCATTTTCTATTTACGTGATGATAAAATTTCAAATTAAACAAGATAAAAAATTGGAAAACTAATAATAGATTTTAGTTAAAATGTTAAATGAACTGTTATTCCTTTAAAACTAATTATCATATCAACAATATTTCTAATTACATTAATTTTCATTCTCATCGATTGCAAATTCAACTGAGAATCTTTAACGAATCTAATTAGAACAAATACATTGTCTATTTATAACTTAGACTAAAATATCGATTTTAAACAATTGATTACATCCACTTTCAGAAATTTCAACAAAAGAAGCTAAACCTTATTGTATTATCTATCAATTTTCGTATAATAAATTCATTTAATCAACTAATTTGTATACTGATATATCAGAAACGTTAATAAATGTTATAACAATACTCTCTTCCTAATTACATTAATAATGGTTTCTCATTTACGTGAAATAATACCGTTCTGTTTAAACGACATAATACAATAAACTTGCATTAATTGCTATTGAGAAATTTTTTATTGAAACATTAAATAAAACAAGTTACGTATTTTTTTGTGCAATTAATGCTAATAATCGTGAGCTCATCAGTATCAAACGGGCTGTAATAAAATATATGTGTGTGAAATTTAAACGAAACATCTGAAATGTTTACCTACTGTCAGCACTTCTATCTATATATAAAATAATACAAAAGTTTGAAATAGAGCACAAACCATTATATTCCTTAAAATAACACGTTACCAGTTCTCCAAGCGCAAAACTTATCGTTTCATCGATAAAGTTTTCGCCTTACTTTTTGAGAGTGAGAAAGAGAAAAAGAAACTAATCTATGTGTATCCATACTTGAAACACTCCTACTTCAAGTATAATCTCTTGACGTCGCAATATTTCCCTCTCAAACAAAAAAAAAGAAATACTTCGTATATATATATATAAGAGATTGCAATCTTATTTCGAGTGTACAACAACAAACGGCGCCGTAATATTAAAAGAATAAAATAAAAAAAAAATAAGAAGCTAAGTGTATAAAGATGTAAGATTATAAGCTTAGTCTGATTATTTCATTTAATAATAAAGTCAGCAATAAGTGCAAGACTTTTTAAAACTTCACGTATCATTCTGCATTTTATCTTTAAAGACATTTTACGTAACATTTAACAGTGCTGCTAGTTAATAAAACTTTAAAGATAATTGCAATTTCAGTTATATTTTTAACCACAACAATTACGAATGTTCGCATATAATAAAAGTGAACTATTTATTTTGCAGCCAAGTAAGGTATTATCATTTAGATATTTTTAAATATTTCAATTTACTACAACCAGTCATTTATCCCAAATAGCTCAATTATATTTTTATACTTTATCGTAAGCTATTAGTGGCATAAGAACTTATAATATTTATTAGATTATTGAAAAACTAAGTTTTCTCGACTTACAAAACATCTGGTTGCCAAGTGACTTAACATTTTTCTTTTCAAATGAGCCATTTATTGGAGAAGGGCCTGTAAGTTTCTATTTTTATTCACTTAACTTTCTACAATATATGCTTCATTTACAGTATATTGAATTATTTTTCACTACAATAAATATAATTTATATCTTTAGCATTCCTTAGTGACAGTATTTAAAATTATTTTAATAATCTCGAAGAAATTAGTTTGAAGTGATTAAGGCTTTTATCGTCACAAATATTTATCACTTTGTTATTTTTATTTTGCATATCATTAAATACAACCAAACGTTAAAACGGATGTTCTGATAAATTTTTTCTTAAGATAAACTTGTTTTAATTAAGACATTTAAACTTGTTGTTTAAATACAATGTTGTTTTAAAAATAATAAATTAAAATCTAATTCCAGCACTAGAGATAAAAGTGGAAAAAGCCAGTTAGATTAATAAAACGTTTAGCATTAAAAGAACGAATAAACCTGGAGGAATAAGCATCTTTGACAGATTATATCTGGACAGTTAATAAAAAGCAACATAATAGTCAAATCTAAACTTGTAATCCAGCGCAGATGATAAGACTAGGCAAAAGGAATAGAACGCCTTGTTGAATGACGACACTCGTTATTAAGTTGATATAAAATAATCAGAACGAAGAATCACTTGTCACACTTGAGAAGGATCTTTCTATTCCTACAATGATTATCTAACTGGCGAAAAAATGATGGGGCTATTAAAGCACACAATAACAAGTGCACACGTGTTATATCAATTCAGTTTGTTAAAACCGAAAGGACAATAAGTTATCTATCCTCCCTTAGTTTAGTCTCCTTTCGACTACGACTACGAATACTACTACGATGTTATAGTGTAGTAGTTGACAATTGGTTGTGGCTAGCTACACACTGAGGCAATTTCAGCAAGTACGACGACTATCTCCTCGTTGTGTCTTTGTCGTCTCTCTTGTTGGGTAAAGGGTTGACGTTAGCTGCTGCTACTACTATCCTCCCTATACCTTCAACAATCAGAACATGCAAATCAGCGGTGATTGAGCGCCCCGGAGGTTGCCAACATATGTCCTAGTCTACTAACGCGCTCTCGCATACATTCATACATACATGCATACGTACAGACATATACATTAGACATGGTATATAGATGAGGGAGTGTAGGAGCGAGCAAACGTTCTTGAATCTCGATTACGTTGAGAATGAGAAGGAAGAGGAGGTCGTAAGGGTTCAGGAGGTCGTTCGGAGCTACTAGCTCTAGCTCTACAGAAGAGAGAAAAATTTGCTTCGAGCCTCTCTAACTGCACGATGCTTTATGGCACTGACAATGAGAACTACTTTGCATTGATGGTGTAAATTTGAATTTCGAGGTAAATGGAAATTACATTTTCAAACGTCACTTATCAATCATTGATAATCAACTGAGATTTATGGCTATTTTACTTCGAAAGAAAACAATTGCCTGTACATACTTTTAATAATTTGCATTAAAAGCAAATTAATTTATACGGTGAAACGTACAAATTCAAAAACAGCATCAACTCTGATATTCATCAAGAAATAACATCAATACTTCAAAACTAATTTACATAAAACTCATGGACTCGATCCACTGATTGAAGTCTGATGTTAAAATTATGTAATTCGAAAAAATTAATAGCTCTCTTCATTTTTCATGCATATAACGTTTAGAAAGAGATCACTTAAATGGTTGATAATAACAGTTATGTCTAAGGTTTAATACCGACAAGTTAAGATTTATAAACACTCCTTACGTTCTCTTAATTAATAATCTCTGTTTTTCCAGGTTTCGCAAGTCTTGTCTAATCGTAACAAAACCATCTATCAAAACGACTATCGAAGCTGAAAAACTATTATCCTTTATGAAAACTAACGACTTCGGTAAATGGGTAATCAATGTTCTAAAGTGATTTTGTTAAATTCGAAAAAAAATTTAATACACAGTACTCTCATTAAAAGCCAGTATATCTCATGTTAAAGCTATTTGAATCTATCTTAGCCAACGTCTATTTATGGAAATGGATGAGGAAAGATGTATTTTAGATGAATGGGAATAGAAATGACGAGGGAATGTTGAAAAATGATCACTTGAGTTTTTATACGAATGTAAGAGAGAAGGAGAGAGCGAGAAAGATAAGGTGCTAAATTAAAAATTCACAAGCTCCTAGGGATGATGCGTTGGCGTAAAGGCGTTCGTTAATGTTGTAGAGAGAGAGATCGAGGTTGAGGGTGATTACTATTACTGGGGGATCGCTGAAATTTAATGATGCAATAAAATTTAATGTCAGATACCTGGTACTACAGTCGCATATGCTAAGGATAATGAGGTAAATTTTGGAATGAAGAAACTTATTGAAATGTGTGTTTGTGTGTGTGTTTCTTATCACCATCTTTTATAGACGTATAAGAATTTAGTATACGATGTCAGACTATAATTTAGTTTATAAAAATTCACTCTCATTTTTTTTATTCAGTAAATACAGATGTCGATTCTCGAATACTACTTTTTACAAGATAACTTATTAATTGACGCTTATTTAGTCAATTATAATAAAAAAGAATATTTCTGTTTATTAAATTTCGAGAACATAAAAATAGATATGAAAAATATTAAATTTAAAAGTTTTTATCGTTTTAATAACTTGAAATTCCCATCCTCACAGTAATAAATCAAAAATTCATCAAGAAAATTATACGAATCTTCAGCCGCGCACACATACACATAATTTCAATCCGAATCTATAATGTAATTAATTATTACGAAGAAAACGCACACTTGCACATAGACACAGACACTCTTGCGCAAGCAGCACAACTTTGCAAACATTAATTCACCTACATTTCGTACACGTCTTGTCTCTTTATTAAAATTACACATCCTTGTAGCTATAGCTCTTGTGCTCGTCGGTATATCAGCATGCGGAAACTTTGTTTTCCATGATCGCAGCTAACACGCAAGGAAATTACTCTCTCTTTCTCTCTCTCCTTCTCTCTTACTTTCTTTCTCTTTTACCAACCATTAATGTAAACACATGAGCTTTCAAACTTTAAACATATAACGTTGGATTAAAACTTTATGTAAAAAATTTTTATTTAATCGTTTCGTATATGCAAAATATTTTTTTTCTTTCTCTCGGGGACTCTCTCTCTTTTTTTTTAAAACTGCGAAAGGATACAAATCAACGTCAGGAATAACATAGAAGAAACTAGAACAATGTTTGTCTCTTGTTGTTGTGTTGAAGTGCTGAAAAACCCGTCGTCAGAGGATTCTGATTCATTTGTTTGGGAGAAATAATTTAAAAATTTTTTGGTAGTTTTTAGCTATTTTTTTATGAATTATTGGAAGCTTTGAATAGTAGTGATTCAATGATGAAATATTTAAAATAAAATCTAAATAAAATCTTTTAAAAGTCAGCAGCACGTAAATAAATGAAATTACATCATTAAACTTTTCCTTGGAAATTTTCATTTTAAATTTGTTTTTATTATTATTACGTATTCCATAAATTCTAAATTAAATTTATGGTGAAAAGTATTTAAAAAAGAATAAATAAAGAAAAAAATGGTATCTTATTGAATATTATCGTCAACCACAAAACCGCAAACATAATTTCTGCGATAATTCAAACAAACTATCGAAATAATCTATTCTGACACCAATTTCTAGATATAGGCAGAGAAAAAAACCTCAAGAAAAAACCACAAAATTTCTTATTCCCCAAAATAATATAATATGAAATCCACCTCATGAATTTATAGAAATGTCCTCTCGTGAAAACGTCCTCGGAAAAAATTCGAAGCTCGCCCGTAAAATTCTCCTTGTATGTGTGCGCGTATACGTATACATAAAACTAAGATGACTACAGTATCCTTCCACGGGATATCCCGCAAATTACACATAAAATTCATGCAGAATGAAAGATTATAAAAATTTTCTCTCGCCCGTAAAACTCTCTCGCATCTAAAAAAAAAAGTTTTATATTTGTTTCGCTCGATATAAACACGATTGAGAGTGCAGTTAAAAATGTCTTCAATATATATTTCATTAAGTTAAAACCTTAAAAAAAGTAATACTCAAGCTAACAAAGTAATTGTATATATATAGACTTTTTTAATGTTTCACGAAGCAGTACTAAATTTGTAAAAACGATCGATGTATAACACGTTTTCCTTAGCGATCGATTTCAACCCTCTTGAAAATTACCACCGGCGTCGCCCTCTCTTGCCTCCTTTCCTTTTATTTTTTCTGTGTGCAACACACGTCGAAAGACTTGCTGCACGCCCACGCACGTCTTTTCTTTTCTCCCCCCTTCCTTGAAATTTCAAACTTTACACGCATATACAAACGCATACACATACAAGAAAGTTGAGCGAAAGAAGGCACTTGTTCGGCGTATGGGAGGCCCTTCTTTAATTCTTTTTTTGGATACTTTCTATTGAGCTTCTTGTATGAGTAATTTTAATGAATTTTTTTTAAAGCCAAGTACGTTATGTTCAGTACTCTTTATATTAGTTTCAAGCATGGGAAGTATTTTAAATATTGAGCGTTTATGAATAGCTTGGTCTTCTTAACTGTTAATGAAACATAATAAGATTAAATTTGTAATCAAGAAAATATTTCTTTTATTTTAATTTTTAAATTTTATTTCTAAGAAAATTTTTATTTAAAAAAGCAACGAACAAAAGATTTAGTTATCTGATTAAAACATCATTTTCGTCATTCCACATGTGCTATAAATGAAGAATTACTATAAAAATATCGTCGCTCAAAAATAATATCATATCTATAACAAATCATGTAGAGACAATATCTTCATGCTGGGTTTACAGTGAAAATGTATTGTCATAATGACATGGTTTTTATAAGGTCCTATACCAGAAATAGTATATATCAACATTATGAAATAATCTTGCCAACTCATCCCTTGTTTTCTTAGCGAAGAAAAATTTCAATAATTCTCGGTTAGGTACTATTTCTTAACTTGGTTCATCAAAAAATACGACCATGAAAAGAATAAAAAAAAGATAAATAAAGAAATCCATGAGGTAAAAAAAAATTAAAACGACGTTGGAATTCGTCGTTGAAAAGCAAGCATGAGAAAGAAAAATAAACATAACGAAATTTTGTAGTAAGCGATATATAGGCGCCGGGGAAAAGCTCTGGAGAACGTTATTTTTTTTACCAAATAAAGAGGAGTAAATAATTGTCAACGCAAGAAAAATTGTACGGATAAGAAAACACACATCAACGACATATTTATGGATGTATGTATAAACATTATACCTATACATAAATTTAATTAATTAGACATAAATAAATAATGAATAAATAATCTAATAAATTATTCGTACGTTCGTATATATACATATTATGTAGCTATAGATATTAGGAGCACATATTATATAGATATAGATATAATAACAAAAATACCTGTAGGAATGTCTGGCGTGAAATAGACAACTTGGCCCAAAATATTAATATATACATTTTATGTTCAATTTTTCAATTTTCTTTTAAATTGAAAAATTATTGTAATAAAAAGAAAAAGCATGCTTTCCATAAAATAGACAATAAAATAAAAATATTGCATAATTATGATAGTCTCGATAATATTCTTTTTTTTAAATAAATTTATGAGGAAAAATTTAAAAATAGTTTACTACATTTTTTATTATAACAAATGGTTACAAAATACGGAATTTAACTTTCGATTACTTTCCAACACTTAAAGTTTTTTTGCAAATGAAAGAACCATAAATAAAATAAGTGCTATCTGTTACATTTTCGTCATATTCTCTTTAAAGAATTTTATTATGAACATCATAATTATGTACAATTTTAAAAGCATCTCTTTAATTGCGCACTATACATGATACACGTAACTAAGGAATTTAAAAAAGAAAAAAAAAGAAGAAAAGCAGGTTGCAAGAAAAGTAACTGACCCCACCTAGTTTTTCCAAGAATTCAAACTTTTCTCTTAACTCTTTTTTCTTAAAAAAAAAATAGAAGTATCCATCCGCACTAACCTATGTACATTCTAACGTGTATTCACAATCTCGTTATCATTAAAAAAATTTTTTTTTCCAAATCTAAACCACACGAACATTTTATCGAGACTCCGAATCGTTTCTCAACGATGCAAAGTCAGTTTTCGCGTGCATCCTTTTACTCGCGTCCCTCCAAAAAAAAGGAAAAAAAAAACAAGAAAACAACACACGCGACCCCACCTTATACACCCTCTCTTTTAACATGACGTTAGAGTATTCTTAAAAGCTTCGCGTGCATTCGACTTGCAATATGAGAAAAAATAAAGTAAAAAATATTCTCTCGTGTGACTAACCCAGAGAAAGAGACGCGATCGAAATGTAGAAAAAATGAATAACCTAACCCCCATAGACGATGTCCAGGTATACAACATAATCTAGAGGGCAAAAAACACTTGTTTCTTTAAAATATACACACCCCATGTACATAATTACACATACTTTTATGCTAAAAAAAGCATGTATACACAGAAAAGATAAGAATATATGAAAAAAAATCACTCACTTTCGTTGTAGCCGCGGTAGATTTCGGTCGTCGTCGTCGTCGTCGTCGCCGTCGCCGATGGCTCACCGCCTGTGTTGTATATAGTTGGATAGACAAGTTGAGGGTTTATACCGGCGTGCGCGCGCACAACTTCAGTATACTTCTCTCTTTCTCGCTTGCACTATAATATTGCTCCGTTTTACTAGACGGGGCGCGACGCTCTTACTTTTATATCTTTCTCTCTCTTTCTTTCTCTTATACTTGCATGCTCCAAAAGACAGGATCCTTCACTCTTACAGCAAGATACATATGAAGAAAAAAAGGAATCCTATATAAAAGAAGTATATGGCTTGCCAGCTTTTTCGTTTCTTTATGAATTCTAACCTCCAACGAACTACTACTGCTCTATGTGTCTCTTTCTATCTCACTTTTTCAAATAAACTCGAATGGCGTTGGAGGTGGAGGAGGGTGTCGACCCGGCTGAGGAGAAGGCGTTGGCTCAACTCCCGGACAACGACGTTTTTTTAGATAGCTACTAACAAGTTATTGACTATATATTGCCGGCTAACAGTTTGAGCCATTGATGATTGGCTTGAGCTAGTTGTAGTAATAGTGGCGCACGCCAACAGCATTCCCGGCGCTAAAATGGCGATCGAATCCAAAAGAGAAAAAGAGAAAGAGTATATGATTTATATCACGGAGAGTAACGAGACAGACAGAGAAAGATGATGACAATGTCTTCTTATCTTCCTCTTTTATACAGTATTGCTTTTCCTTTAAATATTTTTATTCTTATTATTTTTATTATTCTTATTATTATTGTTATTATTATTCTTATTATTATGCACTCAGTAAAAGGGATGGTTGTTTAAGCAACGCGTATATATCTATATACATATATATACGGGAAGACTTTTCTATGTTGTGTGTATACGTTCTCCCTACTCTCTTTTCTTCGTCTGGTCTTATTAGACACTTTGAGCGCGTGTGTTTTCCTTACTTCGTTCACTACGTACTTTCCACCACGCGCACCAAGATATCAATTATTTTTTTCAATAGATAAAGTATCCTCAATTTTTTTCTTTAATATTATTTTTTTTAATAGCACAGTTATGTTATATGATTATCAATAAACTTTATTTATTTTTTGCGCGAACGATTCAAGGGCAGTGGTTCGCTGAAAAATAATAAAAATACACAGAATTATTATTTATACACTGGTTAAATGTAACACTAGAAATGTGCTCCAAAATCCTGTCACCAATACACAATTTTTAAAAAACACTTGTTATTTATTTTTCAATTTTAATTTTAAAAACAGAATCTTTACACAAATGCATTCCTTGTTCTTTTCTTTATCTTCTTATTTTCAGTTTTTCTCGACACACATACTCCAAGTCAAACAGAGAGATATGTGTGTGTGTGTGTTGTTATTTTATTTTCTTTTTCCTTTTCCGCTCAGAGGAAAAGCGAACCGCTTGCCCGGACTCACGGGACTCAACTGCCTTGCCTCCAAGCTCTCTTAGCTTCGTTTCACCGCCGCCAATCTTTCTTTCTCACTCTTTTCTCTCCTCCTTCCACTACACATACACACAGCGCAAGCGTCGACCTCGCGCGAGGTCTTTCTCTCTCTCTCTTTTCTACTCCAGGCAGTAGAGTCGGATGTTGCGTTTTGTAGACCCTTACACATAAGTTGGAAAAGGATGATCATGGAGTGCTCGGAGAAACAGCAAGAGATAGAGAGAGAAAGAGTGACCCCCACCGATGGCGCGCCCCCTGCCAGTAGCAGTGGCGTAGGTACTCCAGCTGGGTGCCTGGCAGTAGTCCTCAGAGCCGTTTAAACACGTGGGCTTTTACATATGAGCTTTTTAAATTAAACCTGTCAAATTATTGTACGAGTCATAATTTATGTTTTTCTATTATTTTTTTCATAATATTCAAATATTACAAATAAAAGTAAATTTAATCAATTTCCACATTAATCAAAATTAAATATAATTTTTATTATTTTTTATTATTGTCAATATTCAATATTATTTAATTATTAAAGGTAAAATAGTTGCCCAATAATTCATTGATACAATACTTAACGACTTAATTTAATATTGCAAGCCCAATGTAAAGTTAATTTTCCAATATTGAATTATTTATAGAATAATAAATAAAAGATTATATTTTAAACGATATTAAAATTATTACCGTTAACAATAATATTATGCTTCATAATTTCATTTTGATATGTTTATACATTCCGTTTGAAAATTTAACAAATTACGTGACGCAACAATAAGCGATATCTTGTTATCGATCAATCTTTAATATATATGATTATTTTTATATAACCACTCCGATTATTGTTCGCATAACTATTATTTGCATATTTGATTTTTTAAAACGATTAAAACTCGCGAAAAAAAAAATTCTTTTCAATACTTTTTAAACACAATTCTAATATTACTGTACGCAACAGGTATACAGGAGCTTTTGATGTTCTTGCGTGTATATTTTGCAGAATACCAAATTGACGGACTGTCAAATAAATTTTACAACAAACAATTGTACATGTTCAATTTAAAAGTTTTTAGTTGGAAATTATTTTTTTGCGAATAATCTAAAAAATCTGATTTTATTCCAAATTTTATGGAATTTAAATTTAAAATTGATGCAACCGATTAGTTAGTAACGAAAATTTTTTATTTTCATAAAATCGCATTATTTTAATACCAATCAAATATCCTAACGTCATAAACAATCAAAGTATGAAAAATATTTTGTGTTTTATAACGAATAAAATAATAATATAAAAAGCAAATAAATAGATTTTTTAACTTCTGCACATATGAACGTTATAGTTATTTTTTTCAAACAAACGGAATGTAAGTAAATAAAAAAATCGCTAATTCAATACGTAGTATAACAATACATAATAAATTCATCGAAAAGAGTAATGAAAAAAAATTAAACGAATTTTCAGCTTTCGAACAGTTGAAAAAGCAATTTTATCGATTTGCCGAATGTTTAGAGGTATTCAAAATAAAACTAAACGTGCCGTAAATATCTGTATGCATTTAAAAATTTCATGAATCTTTTAAACGCATTAAAATATAAATAAAGTATTTATTATCTTTGAAATTCAATCATAAAATACATTCATTTATTTGAAAGTTATCATGAGGCAATTAACGACTTTTAATTAAATAAATAATGGGTTCTTTCATTTTACATTATCATTACATAAAAGTAATAATGTAAAAGAGTGAAAAATAAATAAAGTAATATCAAAGAAACATAATAATTGGTATCATCAAGTTGGAGAAAATAATAAAAATTTTAATGACATGAATCAAATGTTAATTAATATTTAATTAAAAGCTTCAATTAAATAGAGATTTTATAAACTCAAGTACGTATAAAGCATAAAGAGAAAAGGAAATTCATTAATAGCATAAGATTTTGAAATCAATAACCGATCTCCAAATTGACAATAATAAGAAGGCTTATAGCCCAATAAAGAAGAAAGATAAAAAAAAAAACAAGGATGATTCGAAGGTATATATAGAGAGATAGAGAGAGAGAGAGAGAGAGAGAGAAAGAGATGAATGAAGGGCATCTATTGCTACACGATACACCAGTGATAAGCCTTTTCTATCTTTTCTCTCCCGTATTCTTATGACTATACATATATAATCCTAACTCACTAGGCAGCTTCTCTCTGAAGCCACCCGGTCGCAGTAAAAAGAAAAGGGGGGTGTAGCCAATGGCAACCTTTGTTCTCTCATTCGAACTCTCGTACTGAAATGAAGTTTTTCTCTTCTTTTTCTCTTTTCCCCCTTTTATGTTCTGTTCTGCACAGGCACTGTACTCCGTTCTGTTCTGTATTTAGCTCTATATACATATAGATATCTCAAGAAAGAAAGAAAAAGAGAATATAGTCTGCAACCCTTTGCTGTCTATCTATATATGAGGGATGTATTGTTGTTCCCTTTTACCTGTCACTGTATACAGGTGAGCCGCCTCCGATGTTAATATGACTGAATATAGCCAAAGAAGCATCTTTATCTTTCTATTACAATAGAGAAAGAGAGAAGAAGAGGGAGTACAAGGATTGGCTTGTGAGATATATACTATACGTTGTTAATTAAGAGATGGGGATGCTGGGATTTTTTAGGATCAGTTAACGATATTGGGATTGTTAGCGCTTATTTTATTTTTACCTTTTTTTTTCTAGTTGATTCTTTTTTTTTCTTTGTTCAGGATTTTAATTGGTTTACGAATCCATGATTCATTTGCAAATGCGATTGGAAAATTTAATATCTTTGCATATTCTTCTTTTAATAATAATTAACCATGGAGCATCTTTCTTGAAAATTTCATTTTAATTACTTTTTTTTTTTATTTTTATTGAAAATTGTTAATTAATAATTTAGCCTTAAGCTTTTAATAGTTTAATTTAATTAAATTATCATTTTATATTGAAAACAAAAGCCTATTGTTATATAATTTATGGAATAAAAAATTCATTTTTTATTTAACTTTTTTATTAAACATTAAAAAGCTTTCCAGCTCATAAAGCATGAAAAAAATAATAAAAAAATCCATTTTCCAATAATTAATATTAACCTACATATCCACGCGCCTTTTACACTTCGTAAAACAATTCTTTCGGTAAATTTTTTACAATTTTACCATAAATACGTTTTTTTTAAACATAACAAATATACACAAAGCTGGACTAAGCTTTTGGTATGTAATACAAGGCAAAAAAAACTTTTGTTAAGTGATTTCAGACCCTTTGGGCGGATTTAACGAGCAAGATTAGGTAGAAAGGAGGAGGAGGAGAGGGGCTTGCATAGTTGTGATCGTAAATTTTAATTTCGAGCTTTTGAAAGCCCCGTGCGCTAACCAAAAGTACCCGCGCCCTAATATTTTAACTTGGAGAGAGATATATAGTATACGATTGTTAGGAATTTAAATATATGCTGTATAAAGGTTGCGAGATTATACTTTTTTTTCTCTTCCACGTTGTTGGAAGCATCTTTTTATAGTTTTAGTTGTTGTTTAATGGAAAATACAGTTTTAAACGGTGCAATCAAACAGGTTAAAACTATGGTATATAAAATATCAAATTTTATACATTTATGAGCTTACAAATATCGAAATTGAGTTTTAATTTTTCAATCAATTATGTAAAAAATAAATTTTTTTTTCACTACCTTTATTAGTAATATCAATTATTTTTTTTTTTTTTTAGAAATTTTTTTTGGATTGTAAAACTACGAACTTGAAAAATCTTTGAAACTAAAAATAAATGACGAGATTTAACAAACATAATTCCACTACACTTTTTCATAATGCCGTCTAAATAAAACTTTCTCTCGATTTAAAATAACTAGTTTGGCTTGGTTACGCATTTTAGTATTAGCGTTCAGAGCCCAAAGCTTCCTTTGAAAAATAATTTTTTAATTTAAATAGGCGATAAAAAAATACTCTGCGATTGAAATAAAAAAAATAAAATAATATAATAATTCAAAGTTTTATGTAATGCATAATATAAATCTTGTTTTTATTTATTTATTTTTTTATGAAACATTACTTCGCTTTATAGTTTTTCATTTCCTTGTTTTTAAAACATTATTTATAATATAATTTTGCAAGGTCTACATAAAAAGTATTCATAAAACGAAATAAATTGTAAAAAAAAAAGTGAAACAAGTTTAATACGATATTTCTAAACTAAACTTTTCGAAGACATATACTGCGCTTTTAAAGCAGGAAATCGAATCTGCCAATCGTCGGAAATCCTAACATATATACACCCCCACCCCATACCTATACCATCGTCAATCGAAGCAAAATCGTTGCATTGCCATAGTCTCACAAGCTTTCTCCTCTATATTGATCATTATATCATTGCATTACACATTGAAACAGTGGAGCTTGCTTGCTTCTATCCAATCCTGCTTTGAAATATATATTAGTTATATACCTAACTTGAGCGTACGAAGGATTTATATGAGCGAGACTAATGTTTTTAGCTTGGGCAGTAGTCGGTCGAAGGCGCGCTTGCGCGCCCGAGACTGACTGCTGTTCAAGCTATAAAACATTAGTCGAGGTCATATGTATCCTTCGTTAGCTCAAGTTAGGTAGATGATTTTATGTTATCGTAGGTCGTATGAGGGTCTATGAAAAGATTAAATACAAATAAAAAAACATTATAATAAAATATAAATTTTCAGATTATTTAATTGAAGAATTTGAAATTCTATTTATTTCAAGAATGCGCGCAAACAACTGAGCGGTGCCGGTATACTTCTGCCTATGCGACAGAGAGAGCCGACGACGAATTACGGGAACGACCGAACGACGCCGACGGAGAACTATAGCTTACTTTTAACTGCGCTCTTTATCTGTCTTTGTCTTACTTGTAGCAGCGCGCTGACTCTACTAACCTTCTAAAAACATATTTTAGTGTTTTGCTCCGAACGTTCTTCAACAAGACTGTAGAATATTTGCCAATACACTTCAATATAGTGTGGCGTATGCAATAATATTCCATACTATAAAGTATTTTAAAGTCGTATACTCCATTGTATAATGTATTGCTAATTGAATATACTTTAGCTACGAGCAGGGCGGTATGACACCCCAATACCCATTTAGCTAGCTGAACGGGTATTCTACCGAATACGACATACTATAACATAAATACATATATACACGTAGCTATAAGTTAAAGCTTTAGTCCTATACCCCCATAATCGTTTCTCTCCGTACATATAACAGGAGCTCTTGTCGCCGAGGCTTTGTAGTTAACGGCAACGACCCTCGTTATGAACGCGCGATTTGCCAAAACCCGCGTATTCCATAGATATATATGTATGCCAGGGGATGAAAATAGAAAAGAAAAAAAAAAAAATAAGAAATAGAAATACAAGCTCGATTGCTTTTTGATGTTGTTATTGGGGCTACGTGTAAGCTTTTAGGTTATATCAATTGTATAGCTAAAAATATTTGTTAGTCTCATCCATTGATAAGATCGTATCTACTAATCTCTCTTTTTGGTTTAATTCAGTTAGGGTCACATCATTTGTTTGGGATTATGTTCTATATTAAGTCTGTAGAAACATTTAATAAACATGTGATTAATTGCATTGTATCATTTGATTTTTTATTGATTTATCTATTTTAATTATTCTGATTTTTATCAACATCATTAATGAAAAAGAGGGAATGATTTTATTTAACTCAGCTGAGTAGTAAAATAATGTATTATATTTCAAACCTCAGAAACTGATCTATATATACTTATGGTACATTATATAATACAAAAAATGTATTTATATTTCTGAAAAATATATTTCCAATAGATTTTATTTTTATTGATAGTTTCTTTTTGTTTTAGCATAGTTACATGAATGTGCAGATACATAGCTGTGCGTACTGTTATGCATGCCTATTAGATTTTTTTAATTATACAACAATAAGTATATCGCATGTCTACTTTTTACGCAAGTAATATATGATAATTACTTATGTGGCTTAATAGAACGATGAAAAAGATGATACATATCCGGTTGTTATATGACAAAACCATCGCTGACCGAATGAAAAAATTCTACCTCATTAATTTTCGTTTCGTCATTCGTTATTGAAAATGTCATTGATATCAAGGATTAAAAATTTTATCAAATAAACAAAAAATAAAGTAAATGTGTTTGGTCAGATCATTCGATTAAATAGCACTAATTTAAATGTATATATATATATATATATATCCGAAAGGCGTATATTTACAAAGATAAAAATAATAAAACTGATGATGATAAATCCTAACACTGACTGATCCTACTTTATTAAAATGTCAAGTAGTCTGTCGACCGAGACCGTCAACTATCTTGTATATGGAAATCGATTTTCAATTAAAAGTTCCGGTCTGCGTCGGCTTTCGGAGTATATGTATATATATATACACATATGTGTGTGCGAGATAGAGAGAAAGCTATCAATAAACGCTCTCTTAATCATAGCCAGGGCCAGGAGAGTGACGAGTCCGTTCCCCTCTATTGTACAAATATCGTGTCACGTATTATATACACATCTCCTTTTTACCTAATTCTTAAATATACTTATAATTATAACGAAAATCTAGCGTGTACATATAATAATTAAATGAAAATAAACTGGTATTATATGAGTCAGTGCACAGCTGGTGGTTGTTAGCTGTAATTATCAATCTTTAATCGTTACTCTTCCTTTAGTAAAACGAGTATATAGAGAAAAGGTCCTTTGGATAAGGATCGAACTTTTGAATAATGCATCGTGTATAAACCTTTTCTCTTTTCTTTACTGGAATTAGCAATCTCCGGTTCTCTCGTACGGGCCGGGGGAGGCTAGGATAAGAAAGTCTTTCTCTCTTATATATACATAGTCTCTTTGGACGTAAAATTTTCCATATAAATATATATTTTCCAAGCTCCTCTTCATTCGTATTATATATATGAAGAAAGAGATGAGGGATTTCTATATAGACCTTGTCGAGATTTAAATTCAAACTATGCTTTCTTATTCTCAATTGAGAAAGACTGAAAATTACGAGTCAAGAGAGCATAGCGGATGCGCGCAAAAATCTCACTTCCCTTTCTTCTCTTATCTAAGAGTTTCTCTTTCTATCTTTTTTTTCATTTCTTTCTCTCTCTCTTTGTGATATATGCTGATATCTTCTCTTTTCTTCTCGTCAGTCGTACTCTTTCCGTCTCATCGCGAACAATGCTTCTCTGATAGCGCAGAAATCTTTCTCTCTTTTGCCTCCTTCTTCTTGCTTGCTTGCTTCGTTCTCCTTTCGTTTTCTTTACTTGTGAGCTTGTTACCGAGTGCCTCTTCAACCCTTTCCTTTGCATTCCAATGCTCTATGTATATCTCTTGTATGCCAACCAAAGCTATTGTTCGACAGAGTTGCACTTTCAAATATTTTTATGTTTAACTTTAAAGTGAATCATGGCTTTTTCATCTTCAGCTTAAAGCTCATTTTCGAAATATACTTTTCTTTTTTTTCAAACTTCACTATAATTCATCATTAATTATTGATAAATAAGAACGCTCATTTTTATGCAATCTACTTTTATCAAACAAATTTACTCTGAATAATTGACTCTATTATTAACTTGTTGATAACACAAGTCACAATGTTTGCATATAATGAAATGATAAAATCGTTAATTGGAAAAAAAATTATTATTATGTATAATTTTTTTAAATTTAACGTCGCTGTATTTATGTTATCATTTTTATGTGAAGAACAGAATACATGTAAAAGTCATGCTTGTATCAATTGGCCACCTTGGAGCGAGATTCGAACTCGAGACCTCGAGATCACAATACAATCACTCTACCGAGTGAGCCACTGACTGAGACCTCTGTTATTATGTGTAAATTTATAAGTTTATATTATTTGTATTTAAATATATATAAACACTTCAAGTAATTTGTACTTTTTTATAAATATATATTATATACGTGATAAACTGTGTTCGTAATGAATAATTATAAATCGTGTTATATTAACCCACATTAAAATATAAAAAAATATGTAAAATTTTTAATATATGAAAATATATTTTTTTAATAATTTGTAAAGTTAGAATGTAGTACATTATAAAAAACACTCGTTTTAGGACAATAAATCAATAGATTGAGATCGTTATATTAAAAAATATTTTTTTACACAGGGCGCGTACAGTGGGTACTTTACTCCCTCCCAGCGAAAAGTAAGGTATCCACTGTACGCTACCTGTGTAAAAAAATCGTATATTCTCCACGGAAGTAAATGAAAAATCCCTTAAATCGTATGTTTGTCGTGACATTTAACATACGATTTAAGACATTTTTTGTTTTTACTCCCTAGGTGAATAATATACTATTCAAACCCCTTTTTATTTTTTAGATAACCGTAACCTCGAGGTCTCGAGTTCGAATCCCGCTCTCGGTCAATTTATACGAGCAACACTGCTAAATAAAATTAAAAAAAAATTTTATTAAGTCTAATTATTTGAAAAAATTATTTTTAAATATTTTAACATAAATTATCTGCTTAGCATTTAGCTTCAATTTTAATATTTTTGATTGCTTATTGGTGAATAAATATACAAATTAAAATTATTTCAAAATATATCATACAGTATTTTTAGACATATATTTACATTGGTAAATTAAAAAATGGCCAACTTTTCCTTAAAACTATATAACATTCTTATTTTATTCTTGCTTTAAAAAGCGTTTAAATCTATATAAAAGATTTTCATTCATAACAACATTAAGAAGGGTACATTGTGAATTTTCAGGATCAGCTTCTGCATTTATAACTGTGGTTTCTTTATAAAGCCATGCTGAAGCTCTGCTGCCTGATGGTACACGTACTTTCATTACATATCTTCCAGTTTCCGAAAGAACAATTTTTTCAATTTGATTCCGTAATGAATCTATACCTGCAGCATTAACAAAATTTAGTCACATATAAAATAAATCAAAATTCTAAGCAAATGAATAAGTTTTATTCTTAATCATAATAAAGAATTAAAATATTGTAGTATTTGAAATTATACCAGTAGCTTTTGTAGCTGAAATTCCTAAAATGTCTTTTGGAATTTCATCTGACTCAATCAAATCACATTTATTAGCAACTTCTATCAAAGGCCTATCACCATCTGTTAAAGATTTTAATGTTGCCCGAACATGATCAATTTGCGCTTGCTTATCTGGATGACTTGCATCGTATATGTGTACTATTACATCCTGTAACATGAAAATTTTTAAACATTCATTTTTTTTTAATCTTTAAATGATGAGATGGATTTTTATATAAAGTGATATTTTTTCATACTAATTTAATTTTAATTTTCAGTTAATAGTTTCACTTATAATTCATACAAACTAATCTCATCATTCAAAGGTTATAATTTAATCGATATTTATTATTAAAAGAAACTCACTGCAATCATTGCATCTTCTAACGTGGCAATAAAAGGTTCTATAAGTGTTTCTGGAACGTCTTGAATAAAACCAATTGTATCAACATATAGAATTTTCATTTTACAAGGTAAAATTCCTTCATGTACTGTGGTATCAAGAGTTGCAAATAAATGATTTTTTGGTTGTAGTGCATGATCTCCTGTTAATGCTGTAATAAAATAATTTATTTTATAAAAACCATTTATTTCTCATTCACATAAAACATAAAATATAAAATTAAATATTTCAATTGAGTTTACCTTTTATTAGTGATGTTTTTCCTGCATTTGTATATCCAACAATTGCAACAGTGGCAAATCCGTGATATTTTCTTTTGCTACGTATTGATTCTCGATGTTGCTTAAGTCTTTTTAATTCAGTTTTTAGTTGTGATTCTCGTGCTTGTAAATATAATCTACGTTTTTCTAATAAATTAATCCTTCCACTTAACTCACTCATTTTTTTGTAAATGTACGGAAGTTCAGCAATAGCCACTTGAAGTCTTGCTTCAGGACTTTTGGCATGACACCTAAATATATGTATGACAAGAGAGTATCTGTCAAACACAGGTAAACCAAACAATTTTTCAAGTTCCATAAGTTGTACATGTTTTAATTGATTTGTGCTAATAAAAAGTGCTGTTACATTTCTTCCGCATTTTATTCTTGTTTTAACATTTTCAAGGTGACCACTAGTAAATAGTTCTTTTCTTTCTAGAGTTAATAAAGGGACATACATTTTATCAACTACTGTCCAATAAGGCAGAGTTTCCACTAAAGCAACTGCTTCAGCAAGTTGTAAGTCTCGATTAGTATTTCTTTTTTTATCTTTTCCCCATTTAATATAAGGTTGAATTACAAAAGTTCTATGGCCTTTGGCTGCCTCTCCAAGATATTCATTTGCTATCTCATCATATTTTGGATCCTCTAATTCTCTTTCAGTTTCTACTAAAAAAAATGAATCTTCATGTCTAAATCGTGAAGCAATGAACCATGACTTTCTATGTGCAACCTTATAGTTACTAAAAAGTAAGCCATTTTTAACAAATGGTACAAAATTTTTGAGTATAACACTCATTGTAAATTAATGTTAATAAAGCAAGCAATTAATAATTATTGTATTAATCAATCTGCAAACTGTTGTTTTAGATTCTTTTCACAATTTAATTTTACACGAGCTCCAGCATATACAGAAAGTATCATTGAAGAAAAGGCAACAATAGCAAACTTATATTCTTCTCGAATTGGTATTCGGTAATGCTTTTTTCTAAAGATTAAAGGAATCCCTATACCTGGAAAATAATTTTGTTTTTAATAATATCATAATTTATATAATTAATATATTTGCTTTATTGTATAAAAAAAATTTCTTTTATAATTTTTTAGCCTTCTCTATGAATAATCAACTCTATTTTTATTACACATCAAATGTAATTTTTAGATGATATAAAAATTATAAAATTAAAAATAAAATTTTTATTATTAAAAAAACATGCAAGTTTTTAATATAAAAATTATATATCTTGCTAAAGGATTATTTTATTGTACACGGTACTTAATATTTATTAGTATTTCAAATTTAAACAGCAAACCCGTAAACAAGAATTATATAGAATTACATATCAATATAGTAACATATAACTTATTTCTGGTTCCATAAATATTAAAATATTAAATATTTATTATTAATAATTTTTTTAAAAATAACTTACCACAAAAAAAAGTCATTATTTGAACTTCCATTCCCCTTATAGTACATTGCTCATGACATAATTTATTATAAAGAGCCCATGTCTCTAAATCTTTGAATTCTGATTGCATTATTGACTGATTTTATACTATTCTATTTGTATAGAAAAAAGACAATCGATAATTTAATATTGCAAAAATATGTGTATTTCATATCAAATGTATAGTTATGTTCTTATGCCGCAATTTCAAATGAAATAAGACTTTGCCTTTGAGGTTAACACATGTTTCGTTTCATGACATGATCCAATATAAAAAATCACTTTAAAATAATTTTTGTATCAAAATGAATGTAACAGATCAAAATTATTGAAAGTTTACATGAATTTTAAGCTATAATGAAATAAAAATTTTAGTATAGAATAAACATTTTGTAGTTTAAATTATATTATTATAGGAGATGGTAAGGTTGTAGTAAATTCAAGAACTTTTGATATATATTAATATTTCACTATTAATATAAATTAATTAAAATTAAAACTTTACAACTTTACTGTTCTGAAATACACGAAAAAAGTTATGTC
The DNA here is from genome assembly GCA_017163975.1 of Anastatus disparis. Taxonomy (NCBI): domain Eukaryota; kingdom Metazoa; phylum Arthropoda; class Insecta; order Hymenoptera; family Eupelmidae; genus Anastatus; species Anastatus disparis. Next base: position 9,738,107 of record JAFFSR010000226.1, read on the forward strand.
ATGAGCATTTGCTTGATGAAATCGACAATACCGACCTTTTACGTGCACTATACACGTGCCCCTCTTCAACTGCCAGATTCCATTCAAGTATTTGTATATATTTACAATTCAGAAATTATATTATTGATGCACTCAATGCTACTTAGATCTTAGTGATTACACATTAAAATTCTTTAAGTCTAGGGCATGTTTTTACTTCTTCGAAAAAAAAAACGATATTTGAATATGTAACTTGATAAATCTTCGTACAAATTTTTTCACAAATATTAATTTCGAAAAAATAGTTTAATTGAAATTAAAAGTTGTAATTTACATATTAAAGGATTTAAAATAACTTAATTGGTCCCACGTGCAATTTTTTTTTTTCATTCACAACAGTTGGTTCACATTCACATGCATTTTAATAATTATTTATCGTCTGAAACAAAAACAAACTTAACTGCACTGTAGTTTACTACTCTTCGCATAGATGGTGCATCATATTTTAAAAAGTAGTTATTTAACAAAAATAAACTTTGTCTTTCTCTTTTTTCTATGAGTATATATATACTCATATATCAATAACAATTACAATTATAATAATGATAATTAAAAATATTATTTTATTTATTAATGTATCATTTTCTAATATTGTACATTAAAAGGATGGTATCATAAATCTTAAGAAATAAAACTTTTTTACGAATAAGAGTCACACGTCTTTAAATGTATCATTTCAATATTGTGCCCCTTTTGCACTTGCAGTTTAAAAAACTATAAGCTTATATCTTTTTTCATTAATTTATAAAAAGTCTGTTGGAATAAAAATATCTATCAATTCTATTGAACATTCAATAATAGTTTTTTCTGAATTTTTCTCTAATTATAGTTTATTCAATAAAATTAAAATTATCATCTCCATAATTAGAGTCCAGTTGAACGACGAAAAAGGGTCGAGCATATATACGTGCACATACGTGATAACAAACTTTAGAAACGCGCATGTGTGTTAAGTATATAAGAGAGTCCGAGTCCGAGAAAGCTCGAGCTCCGCGAGCTGCTCGAGTGTCTCAGGAGTAAGAAAGATAGATATACAGACGGCACGTTCTCTTCGAGTTTTTCCCATCTCTTTTTCTCTTCCACTCTACTTTCATGTCTGTCTTTTTCTCTGTCTCTCTCTTTCTTTCTAAGAGAGAGTTTCTCTCGGCTTGTGAGAAGAATAAGAGAATTGAAAGTATATAATAGTGTGGCGCGTATGCTTGCCGTGTGTGGTTTAATTTATGGCGATTGTGCTTGATAAGAAAAAAGCTCGCAACCTTTTCTTTTATTTCATAAAAAAGTGTAATAGGTACCGCGCCTAAAACGATCTCATGTAGAATTGAGTTAATATGCCAGAGGTAGAGTAGTATTGCAGTTTATAAAATATATATATATGTATATATATATATATATATATATATATATATGTACCTATAGCGCATGCAGTTATCTTCTAATTTAACACACGGAAGGCATGCTTTCTTCGAAAGACGACGACGATGAGTCTTGACGCGGATTTAATTGATACAGTTTGCTAAGATAAAAAAAACTTACTCGCGAGTGTGTGTGTGTATTAAAAGAAAAGAGTAAGTTAGAGCGGCAGAAGATATGGACGACGGCTGCTCGCTCAAATGCGAGAACTCGAGGACATTGCTAATACTCGACGAATACGAGATCGCCGAAAAAAACAATCATCATCGTCATCATCATTACAGGACAACTAATTGCTGAAACTGTAAAATATAGAAATTTATTGGCGCATGAAAAAAAAGAAGGAAAAGAAAGGAAAATCAGGGGAATAAAAACAGTTATAGCAGCGAGAAGAGCACGAGTGTAAAAAAAAAGGAAAAAACGAGGAAAAAAGCGCCGAGCGCAAAAACAAGAGCGCGCGCGCGCTCTACGCGACATTCCGCACCCATATCGTCGTCGGCCTGGGGCTTTGTCTTTCTCCCTCTGGTTTGTTTTAGCCTTCCTAGTTTCTTTTATATAAAAAGATATAGTACGGTTATATATAAAAAGGTCGTGGGTGCGTGTTACGCGCCCTCGAGTTATAGAGGTTCGAGGTTACGCGGATTACACGCGCCTTTCCGTTAGTACCTATCCCTCTTATAGGCCTATATACATCTCCACCCCCTTCTCTCTATCTCTTTTACTCTTTTATATATATACATATATATACATGCATACATACGTTACGTGCATATATACTACTACCTATGCTTTTCTCTCTCTCTGTCCTCGGCAACAATAGTATATCGGCGCGCTATCAATGGACGCGGCCATGTTTTCTCAGAGCAGAAATCATTGCTGCCAAGACGATTAGTTGGATAAGCCATCATCAACGTGTTAAAGTTTGAACAACGAAGAATTAAAGTGCCGCCTGTTGTTATAATACAAATAAGGCGCTTTTCAAGAACGACCAAGTGTGTTAGAATTATTTTGAAATAATCGAAAGAAGATAGCTGATACGAGAGGGTTAAATCTCTCTTAGGGAGCTGTAATAATACAGGATGCCGAAATGCGACGCGAAAACCAAGTATCTTCCAGCGACTTTTGCCTGGGCTCTCCTTCTCAGTACGACAACGCTCTTCTTCTACTTCCCGTAAGTTATTTAACAATTACTTTTGCTAAATGTAATTGCTCTTTTATTCTGATGCTGCAAAGCACAGCTGATTAGTGATTTACTTAAAGTACTTGTAGGAGGTTTTCATTATTAATCCTCAAGGCTGATGTTTTATTCTGATTGTTATTTTTCTAATTATTATTATATGCAACCTTTTTTCTGCAAAGATACTAAAAATGATCACAAATTCAAATGAATATGAGATAGCTATGTAAAATACATCCTTCAAAATAAAATTATACAATATAAAAATAATTCAATTATTCTGAAATTATTTATTCATTATTTTCAATTAATTTATTTTTTTAATCTATTTCGTTTATAGCTATTTATGAATTAAATATAAAAATTAATAAAATCTATAGGAATTGTTATTTGTATATTACTATTATAATTTCAATTACAATTACAAAGATCTTGTAGCTTACGATCATAATAACATTCTTTATTTTTATGGTGAATGCAGAAAGTATGAGGGTATTCAGTATATAGGAAAATTGGTTTTGATTAGTGAAAGCATTGCTCATAAGATAGTATTGTGAGGTAGATGACTCAGTGCTTAGGGTGTTATTGTCAAGTATACTTTAATATTCTGATAAAATAAAGCTGTTATTCTAAGTTTAATATATTTTCTAGATAAGAACTTATAACCGTTTAAATTGAAAAAGCTATTTATGTTCTTAAATGAAAATTAATATTTGAAGTATCCATTATAAGTCAACTTATGGTTTTTATATTTATTATTAGATCATTAAATATCAATTATTATAACTTTAATCTTTCTTTTACTGAATATAGGTGCCAGTATTACGTTTCTCGATATCCATGGGTTCCAGCGCTGCAAGGAGTCATCACATTCTTTGTGCTGGCAAACTTCACACTGGCCACCTTTATGGATCCTGGAGTAATACCCAAAGGTATAAAAATGTTGTATTGATGATTGAATTAATTTTATTACGTAAATGAACATAAATAAATTAATTTACAAATCTACTTTATTAGCTCCCCCAGATGAAGATAGGGAAGATGATTTTAGAGCACCATTGTACAAGAGTGTAGAAATTAATGGAATCACTGTTCGAATGAAGTGGTGTGTTACATGCAAATTTTATAGACCACCACGATGTTCGCATTGTAGTGTTTGTAACCATTGTATTGAGGTATTTATACCTTTTTATCTAATGTTAAATTAATATATATTTATATTTGATATTCATCCAAAAATATTGTTATTGTAGACTTTTGATCACCACTGTCCATGGGTAAACAATTGCATTGGAAGAAGAAACTACCGTTTCTTCTTTTTCTTTCTTCTGTCATTGAGCATGCACATGCTCAGTATATTTGGATTATGCTTGTATTTTGTTTTGGAGCACAAACAGAAACTGGGAGAAGTTCAAACCATCATAGCGTATCCTTTGATAGTTTTGCATTTATTAACCATTAAGATAATGATTAAATTATAAATCAAAATAAATTAGTTTATTTCAGTTTTGATAAATTTAAAAAAAATTGATTTTATGATTGCTTTTCCTTAATATAATCACTAGTATGGTGCTTATGGGAGTGGTGACATTACTTTTCATTCCAATCTTTGGATTAACGGGCTTTCATATAGTACTGGTCTCACGTGGTCGCACGACGAACGAACAAGTTACAGGAAAATTCAATGGTGGCTATAATCCTTTCTCAAGAGGCTGCCTACATAATTGCTGCTACACACAATTCGGACCACAGTATCCGAGGTAACCAATTAATTTTGCATGACCATATTAAAGAATGGCTCTATAAAATTAATGAAAAATAGATTTCAATTAAATAATAATTATTTGAAAGATTGCATCTTTTTAAAAATATTAATTTTATATTTTAGCTTAATAAAACCTGAAAAGTATTCAGGAAAACGACGCGGAGCTTGCACGTCTGAAATCTCAACAATAGACAACGAGAACCAGGTAAAAACCTACATGGATAGCAGCAATGGTGTTAGAAATGCCAGTTCAAATGCTTACAATAAGGTAAGAGCTAGTGGCGTTTATGCTTACAAAAACTTATCTCTAACAATCCTTGCACAGTAGCGTACGCTTTTAACGCTTTAGGCATCAGTAGTGGAAGCTTTTTCTAAAAAAAATTACTTTTTGATCAATTTTGTTGTTTCTTAAAAGTACAGATGGATACAATTGTGTCATCGAGTATGCAAATTTAGCATTATTCTTTCTGTGATATCGACATCTGCGCTTTTAAGCTAAAACTTCAAATACCGTCGCTACTGCAGGTAAACAATTCCTAATTTCTCTCTGAATAATCATCATTTTTATTCAGACATCTACCTCGATCAACGTTACCTCATCCGAAGTTCCTTTAAAAGTCTCAAGATACAATTTTTGAGACTTCTCAATAAACCCTTCCATTATCTTACTAACTCCAAACGAGATAAAAGAAACAGAAAACGGTAAAAAAAAATGAAATTACAAAACCCAACAGTGGAATACTGTTATTACTTGATCATCAAATTTTCTTTTTTTAATTTTTAGTTATCCCCTGGTAGAGATGGTTCCGATACAGACATGGAGCCAACTGCTTCGCAATCAGCAGACTGCGAACCTACTCCACCGTTGCAAAGACATGGTTCCAAAAACAACTTCTTCCTGCCACCTGTAGAGAATAACGATTCTCCCAGGCATCCTACACAGTCACAGCATCGTCACCCTATGCATTATAGAGGCAGTCCTCATCCTAAACAAAGGTAGATCTATATTTTATTTATAACTACTTTCAAAAACTTCATAATATTTAACATCATGATTTAACACTTTGAATATGATTAATTTTTTATTAATAATAATACAATATTAATTCATTTTTTTAATTTTGTAACTAATATTTTTTATTTATAACTAATATTTTTTATTTGTAACTAATACTAAAATAAGATAGCGTTCTTTAAGATTATTGTAAAATAGTTTAAAAATATAACACTATTTGTATTGATTATTTTGAATGTAAGTTTCTAGGAGAAATAGCAACTACGAATTCTTTTATGTAAATGTATTGATTTTAGTCTATTTATTCACACTGTAATTCAATTTGAGAAATTGTTGCAATGTGCAAGTAATAATTGCAAACATGCAATTTACATATGAAAAATTTAAGAGCTTACAAATTGATTTTAATAAATAATATATAATCAATTATGAATCGCACAACATACATCGTGCGACTGTGACCGACATAGTTATCTTATACACTACTTAACTATACCATGACATAATTATACAACAGTTTTTATTGAATATCCAGTTTCTTTTAAAAATTTATTGACGACAAAATTCTAACGGCAAAACTAATAAATGATCGCATGATATATTTAAATTTAGTAAAATATTTATAAATACAAATTTTAAAATAGAAGTTATAAATAACATTTTGTAATAGTATATTACGTACCTGCGGGAGGAAACATCTTGTTCGGTCCATAGCACGCGTATAATAATGCCCGAGGCGTAGCCGAGGGTGTTAAACGCGTGCTAAGGGGCGAACAAGTTTCCCCCGCAGGTGCGTATACTATTTTCCATCACCCGCGCCCCGGAAACAACACTTTTGTGTTTTTGTCGCAGGACCGAAAGTGCTGTTTCCGGGCCGCTGTGATGGAAAAATAATTTTATTTTTCACTTTATAAAATATATTTTTGATTTTAGTGGTTTATAATTAGGCTTCATTACAGTAAATAATGTATACAAAACGTGACGAATTAGTCTTGCTATAAAGAATAAATTATAAAAAAAATAATGATGGTCAATCGTTTCAGGGGCATAAATGGTTCAAGGAGTCATACGCCAGATCCATTAGCGGAATCAAGCGGCTCGCCAGCGACACAAGGGGGCCCAGGTGGACCACGTCAAGGTGGTGCAAGTCCGACGATGCAGCAAAGAATTAAAGCCATAGGCGTGCCAACGCCTTTAGCAATATCAAGTCCCATTCGCAGGTATGCTTCGCAAGCACCCGATTTTCAAATACATTGACATATATACACACGTATATACATGCATTTGTACAACAAGAAATCTCAGGCAGAAAAACTATATATATATCCAATATTCAGTACACACTCTTCAACACAAGCGCGCATAAAAACACATACATATATATATATATATATATATATATATATCCACATGCATATCGATGTTTTGTCTGTCGATGTCCCTCGAGCGCGCACTGGAACTAACTATATCTATCTCTCTATTGTACATAATTTTTTATACTTTCTTTTTATAACTAATTATATTATCGTATATGAAGCACCGTCTCTTTATAAGAGATAATGTATACGTTTTTTTATTATTTTTTTTATTCTATATATTTTTTCTTTAAGCAATGAATTATTTGTTAACAAGTATATCTTTTGCATCTTACAGCAGTATATATAAATAACTGAATGAAATGAGCCTTTAATTAATATTTCATCTAATCGTAAACAAATAAGCCTTTGTAACCCTCCCATTTGCCCGTATATTATTATATTTATTATTCTTATTAACAAAACTTTGTATAAGACACCTTTTGCTCACGCAGTCACTTGTCTCTGTCTTTATCTTTCTATTCCCCTATTTACTTTCACGCCCAATAAGCCAGCACTGAATAAAGTACAGTCGCTGACTGTACGTATTCTTTTTTTTTGTATCTTATTTTTTTTATTGTTATTTTTTAAGAAATTCTGGGCTTTGAACTTAATGAATTTGATCTTACACCACTTTATGTGCATTATATAACGTGGAGCGCTTTTTTATAGAACAAAAGTAGATATTTATATACCTCGTGGATTTTCTTTAAAATATAAAATAATATGTTTTTCTTTTAGTTGAGATCGAACGAGTTTATCTAATATTGTGAGTAATAGCTGATTTTAATTCGTCTTTTACAAACAATTTTTAAAGTTCTTATAATCACGTATTAATTTTTTTTTCTTTCGTCAATCAAGTCACACATTTTTCACCGAGAATTTTTGTCACATGTCACGATAAAAATAGAATTTTTTTTTATATTGCGCAAATCAATCCGTGCGTTTAGTAGAAAGCTCAAACAACACTAGTATTTAGTATTGTACGTGAGGAGCTTTTCGAGCTTCTCCCTATATCGTTTTGATGAAAGCGTGAAAAAATAAAAAGTAGGTCGATAAAATAAAAATAAAAAATATTAACACCGCCTTGCTTTTAGTCTCTATTTTCTACTTCTTTAGCTTTTAAGGAAAGTATCATTTCATTATTTTTCACATAAAATTAATAATTTATATTAATTAAATTTTGATTATCTACTGCACATTCAATCGTAATTACTAATGCTAAATATTATGGCCATAAACCAAGTAAATAAAACAATACTGAATCAATAAATAAATATAGATGTTTATCCATGATCAATATTCTTAGTTTTCTTTAATACTTAATTATCATTTTACAGAATTACGATTAAGAACCAATAATAAATTTATCTCTATTTTTATTATTTTTTAAAATTAAAATTATTTCGTTGAATTTGCCAAAAAAAAAATTTTTAAAACAGTAATTAAATTGGAATTAAATTAAGAATTTTTTACACGCATTATGAATGAAATTAAGGGAGAAGAATCGAAAATAGCATCGCGGTAGAAAAGGAAAGATTTTTTTTAATAGCTTGCACGTTTTAAAATTTTGGACGAGATAATGTGGTATATAGATAAGTTTGTGTCCCACTGCAGGGGGTGGTAACTGCAAGGAGCTGCTTTTGGCCAGTCACATGTTGCGACCTACTGCAGGTAAAACACGAACTTTCGTTCTGCAAGGACGCCTTTCTCTGTAGATTAATTTTTTTCAAATTATGTTCATTATTTCTTTTATTTTTGACCATTTAATTTTATTAAAAACATCATTGTTATTATATATTTTACTGCTTCTTTCTTGTATAATTATTATACATATTATGTTCGATTTTTTATTGTCCTGCGTCGAAAGTACTATGAGCGTAATGTATTATTACATATATAGGTGTATTGTAATAATTTAATTATTTTATTGTATATGTACATGTAAATTTTTTAATCACTCAGTTTTGAAAATTTTCATTACTGTCATTCATTATACATTGGCCTTGCTACTCACATCATCGGCTTTTCTGCCTTTTTCATCATTCACGTCATTGCCATCACATTTTTATTCAAATAATGATAGTTGCTAAGAATGATATAGCTTATATATTTCTCAATTTTTTTACACTATTTATAATCACATTCTCATATTTCGCCATTTAATTTTTTTTAATCAAAAAATCGACATCAAGTTATTTAATATTTGATGAAAATATTTAAATTTGTTTTTCTCCAAATAATAGGTATTATAAAACCAAAGTTGATAATGAATTGTAATAATTCATTATAAACTATATATCTACAGAGAATAATATGGAATAATATTTTGGTAAAATAAAACTTAATCATTTACAATTATAAGTAAGAGAATTAGAAGAAAATATGTATATTATACATTTGCCTTTCAGAGAGAAAAAAGTTAATTAATATTATAAATTAGAAAAGTTATCAGAAAATTCAAAAACTAAAAAAAAATAATATCATTTTGTGAATAAAATCAAATTAAATAATTTGATTTATATCTTCATCGCTTTATGCAAATTTGCATATATTAGTATGCTACCATCAGAATAGAAAAATCGTCTTGAAACTCGACGATTGCTTTTAATGCTTAAAAATATATATATATATATAACGCTATATATATATCGTAATATTTTTTCTTAATTGCCTCTTATACACTGGCACTTCAGGCATAATTCTTGCTTTCAGCTACTTGAATAATATTAAAAACATTTGAATTGGAAAAGATTTACATAAAGATTTTAATTTGACCTTTAATATGATAATGAAAATATTTTTTCTTTTAAAAAAAAATTGTATATTTATTTTACAAAGCTTTTTTTAAGTCTTTTCCAAATCACTATTAAATATACATTGAGTGGGCGTGTTATAAATAATCTCGGTGGCTTAAGCACTTCATTGAAATATTAAAAATACACATAATAAATTCTGCTTTTAAATTGTTAATAAATATAATAATGTTTATTTATAATTAATTTACCTTGAAATATTTTTATATCTACGATTATATATTAAATTTAATTCTACTCTTCCAAAATGAAAATATATAAAATTATATATACTCGAAAACTGTAGGAATATTGATAGTCTACAATTGCAAAAACTTATAAAACAATAATATATAGAAAAAAATTTGATTAATATAATTTTCTTAGGTCTAAATATAAAAATATACTAAAGTGCCAGTGGTGAGAAATGAGCTTACTGTTCTTGAATGATATAATTTATTGTTCTTTCTGAATGCGCTTTGCTTAATTGCTGAGCTCATTCTTTCTTCTTTTCTTATTCCTTTTCTACTTTCCTTCATAAAAGATGATGATTCCTATTCCTCATTTTCATAGTCTAAAATGAAACAATAATAAAATAACAAAATCCTCAGCAAACATTGAAAAATTTGTTTACAGATCGAACCCGGGCACCCCGACGCAGGTCCGTCGGCCAGACTTTATCGGCGTGTCCGAGCAACAGCAACAACAGCAGCAATCTCAACAACCTGGCAAATATTACGATATTCAACATGGCAATCAAAACAATGCTCAAGCCAACAGTGGTTACAGTCCTCAAAGACGTTTTCTTTCTGAAAGCGAACTTGTACGTCAGGCTAATGAACATCCTTATGCGCGTACTAATAATACAGTTGATAATATTAGAGAGTTAGCTGGATCACCACAACGTGGTGTTTATACGTGGAAGGATAATTCACCTGGTAGCGGTTATCCTCCCGGTGGACCTACTTCAACTGTTGCTGCTTTAGCTGCAGCTCATCAAGCCGCACAGCAGCATCAAGCATCAATGGTTAGTTCCTAATTATTAAGATTTTTTTTAATTTATGTAAATATTAATTTAATATGCATCAATTTGGGATATAAGAAAGAAATGATTCTGTCATCCACGAAGTTGAAATTCGTAGAGAATATTAAAAATGTATGCTAACAAATAACGAAAGGATAATTGTTTGTTAAAGTCCTTTTTAAAATTATTTTCATCATTATTATCATTAATATAAGATATTAATATTATTATTATGAATAATAATGATAATGATACTTTATTCCAAGTAAAAGAAAAATATTTTTTTTAAGTATTACCGGAAATTGTAATATTCAAAATTACTTTTTATGTACATACAATGACAATTAAGGATCCTTATCGTAACCATACCGGAAATGAGTTTAGGTCAATACTTTAGAAGCAAGAAAATGAGATTGGTTACACGAACGAATAATCTATCATTATTTCACGTAATAAAAACACTGTAGGAGTTGACAGGTTTTGATATTTAGCGCGTTATATAGTATATGTGCGTGTTTGTGCGGTTTATATGTAGTTGAGGTGGTATCGGGTGTCATTGTGACAAGGCTAAAAGCTCTTGTCGCGCGTAGAATAGAAACTTTATTGGTTTAAAGGCCGTAACGACTAAATAAAAATAGATTAAATTGTATTAAAGTAATATTAAAGTAATTTAATCTAAAAAGATATAATACTTCTGTTAACAATTTTCATGTATAAAAATGTCATTTTTAAAGATGATTTTTACCTTAAATCAATAATAAGAAAAAATGATTTTAGTTAAATTTTATGATTTAGTTCTTACGTTACATAAACGTAAATATATTTTTAAGAGTTATAATTTTAACATTGTGATTTTTTAATAATAATTATTTGAATAATTTATTATGGACCGCAGAATCAATCGTAAAATATTATTTAATTGACAAATAAATATAGAAATTCAATAATTTAATGTTTTAGGGTGGACCAGGATCACAGCGGCCTCCACTGCCGTACGATTATTACCGCTCGAATCCAACGAGCCCAACGCAGCAGCCATATTCAGGAGGACCTCGTGCCGCCTATCATCCAGTCCTTCGTGGTGGTGTACCTGTCTTTCCTCCACATCAATCACCCCAAGTCAAGCGTAAAACCAGCATGGTGACACCAACAACACCTACATCTTCAGTCACGGGTACGACGCCGAATGTTGCTGTCGTACCTAGTGATAATCGACGTAGACCAATGTCATTTGTCCGAGCACTCGAGATGACCGATTCCATGGAAATGGTATCAGCGCCTAATGCTAATCAACCGGTTAATGATTCGAGGTCGTCGAATCAAAGGCCAACAACGCCAACACCCGATCGTGCAAGTGTTTATGATATGAATTATGAGATATCAGTATAGCGCAGCTGTTACGTCTCCCCGCCAATTTGTGGTTGGAGGGAAATGAGACGCAATTCGCCAAATTTTTTCCATGTCAACGCTAAAGAAACAATGTGCAACAATATTGCCACAACTAACAACAAAATGTTAAGCGCGACGACTACGACGACCAAGACCAAGGCAAAGACACACGGATGTCAAGTTTCCGTCTAAAAAGCACAAGCTCTTAGTGCGCGTGTCCCTCGGTTTTTTCAAATCTACGTGTGCAATGTGTATGACTGACTTGGGTGCGTAATGTCGTTACAAGTGCTCGCGATAAAAATATTTGTTTTCTTACCTTAATATATGCACTCTTGGACCGTGTGTACAGGAGTGATGATTTTTTATAAGTCCAGGGGAGAACGGCTTTTGTGATGCTTGTGAGAATAAATATGAAAGATTGTTTTGGTAGTATTTGGAAATGATAATGATTTCTTGTGGTGTTTTTGTATTAAATTAAAAAGAATATTTATATTATTAATCATATTTACATTTTATAAACTTTGTAGGCTCAGTCGTTTGTATGGTACATCACAAAGAAATGTAATGGTAGATTTGTAAACAATGTCTCGAATAATTTTACTAAAGATGATTTTTATAGTCATGAAAATATTACAAGAAATTAGTAAGTATCTACTATCAAGGCAATCAATGTTGTTTTCAGTATGTAAAGTTCAAAATAAATGATTTATAGCCATTTTTCAGTGAAAATGTGCAATAGACTAGAAATATGAGTATAAGGTGGCTGGCGTATTGGAGACTGAGGTACATTTTTTAATAAAATTAATGGGATACATGGAAGATGGAAGATGTTTTTGAAAATATAATAAGCTGGTCGCGTTTGACTTCTCGATATCCAAACTCTTCATCGTACTCTTTTTACTCGGCAGGAATAAACGGATGGCATATTTGTTGTGCCCCGATTTTGTTTTTATAATAAATACATGTTAAGGTCAGTTTAGATTTTTATACAGCGTTGTTATCGAAACTTCGTTTTGTAATTACTATTTCGTTTTGAAAAAATATGACAAATTCGGTGAGAAACGTGAGATGTATATGTATGTATGTGTATATATATATATATATATATATATATATATATATATATATATATATATATATACACACACATATATGCATGTATTTATGTGTAGAATGTAACGTTTACAGTATACAACTTATAACACATAAATCACAATATTTTAGCAGTAATCACTGAAAATAGTTTAGTACGTAATGTAAAGTAAGAAGGAAAAGTCTTTGAAGATTTTTAAATTCTTTAATTATTATTTATTTATTTTTATTAATACATATTTTTTAAAGGGTTTTTCAAAAACCAACAAGTGATATAAATATTATTTTATGCGTCATTGATATTTTGTTGAATATTACTTTGCACTAACATAAAAATGCAAAATTCAGGATGTAAGATTGATGAAAATCAAAATTTTAAAAAGAAGACAAATGATAGCAATTATCATATTTGTTATAAATTGTATAATGTATAATGTTTATTTATTGGAATGTACAACGTATACAAATTTATAATCAAATCACTTTATTTTTATTTTTATTTTTTTATATATTAATGCATGATGCGTGATAAAAAAGAATAAGAAAAATGTATGATGTCCATTTACAGAGTTACTTAACCGAGATAAGTCATCGTGAAGCTAGATTAACGAATTTTGTGTAAAATAATCGTGAACTGTGTAGTAAATTTGTAATATTCAACTATTTAATGAGAACACTATTTATACGTAAAGCGTGGCAGATCGACGAATTTTTTCTTGTTCGATTTGTCCGTTTTTGGTTATGGACAACGGTTGATGGTTTTATTGGTGTGCCCTGAAACTAACACGATAATCTTTTACGATTGCGTGAATATACAAAAATGTATGGATGTTCAATGCAAGAAAGGCAAAAGAGTAAAACTTTAGCCATACGAAAGTACACAAATTACGATTGCCATTAATATAATTTGACTGGCAGTCGAATAACGTGAAACATTACAATTTTTTTTGTTAAAAGAAGAATAAGGAACTTGTAATATATACATATATATAAATATCTATAAGTTGCATAAATTAACTTACTATATGCCGACATTGTCGCGTTCATCAATTCCCAATTTTTTATGTGTAAAATAAAAACTTTCATCAATGATCGAAGCTTCCGAAATTTTGAAATCTCAAAATGAAAATAAAAGACCAAACCATTCTCATAATAGTAATCATTCAACTTTCGCCTAGTGGATCGTGCCAAATAAAACATTAACATATATTGATTTACAAATTATGTACATTTTCAGTGTAACTATTTTTTCATCCTCATTGTAATTTTGAAAAATTCATATTTTAAAGTCTTGAGAGAGCTTCGATAACTATATGATCGAGAAAGCGAAGTAATAAATTGAAATTAATGATGACGTAAAAAAATGATCAATTGTACAAGATGTGACGAACGTTTTAGTGTTTGTAATTTGGTGTACTTGTACATAAATGCTCGTTATCGCTAAACTTCAATGTAAATACGTATATATTTCGGTACTTTGCGTATCGTCATTATTCTATAAAAATAAAAAGAACGTGAAATTATAAATTCTATTTTGCATTATTATCTACAAAACAAAGTGCTTCGATAAATTTTGTAAATTAATATTTTTTCTTTTATGTTTCTTGGTAGCTAGGTACAATTTAAGTAAAGCTTTATTATTTAATTTTTTTAAATCAAAGTGACAGAATTTCAAAAATTTTTGTTTGGTGTGATTTTTTTTTTACTAAAAAAGGAACAGATGTATAGTAAAACAATTTAGTGTTTTATTTAATGAACCTATATATAAATAATAAATGTTTTTTTTTTTAATTATTATTTTTTACTGATTTTCCTCTTTTATTCATTTGTTTTATTTGGATTGTTTCTTACTGAAAGAGTAAAGATCATTATAATACCAAGAACCTTTTGTTTTATTTAAAATTTTTTTTTAATCAAGGTTTTATTGAAGAGTAGAATGCCATTTTTATTTCTTAAAACTGATTGAATAGAAACATTCTTTTTATAATAAATTAGGTATGTAAATAATAAAAATCTATAAAACTTTTAAAATCATTTTTATTTACATAATTTTAATTAAAATAATTTACTGACTAATAAAATATTTCATAAATAATCTTTGTATAATGTATAAATTCAATTGAGGTTAAAAAAGTCATAATAGTAGAAATATTGATTACGTTGAATTTATTTAATCATTAAAGTCTCATTTGACCTAAATTACAGGTACTGTAAGTTGATAAACATTTTTGGAGTATCATCGATTATTCAAGACTTGTGATCCTCGAGAGTCACTATACACAACCAAAAACTAACGCCTCTCAAAGAAGGCCTACTAACTTGGTGAACGAAAAATGTTAGTTTTTAGTTCATATTTTAATTTTGTACAGTTGGCAAGATTGGAATGGCGGTATTGTTGGCAGTAGGCTATTGAGAGTTAGGAGGGCGCCTAAATCTAGGAGGCGGCATTAGTTAGTTTCGAGCAAATATTATAGCTATATTATATACATACTTTGAGCGCTGTGGTCGCCATATTTATACACACGCACAAATATTACGGTGTGAAAAAGATTTTTGTAAGTAAAATTGTGCAGAAGTCGCCGGATTTTTGCCAAGGCAGGTAGACGGCTATAAACCGTCAATTACCAGTCATGTGAGTTTATTTTTATTAATTTTTTATATTATTTAAAATATATTTTTCTACTTTTCACTTATGAGTAAAGGTAGCATTGATCACGATGTTCAATTAACCAAACTTTTTATGCAGGGCCCGAAGCCGGAAAGACAGTACTGGCAAAAGCGATTCAGAAACAAGCGATAAAGAAAGTAAACGAGCCCGGGATAAGAAGAGGAGATCGGCGTCCTCATCGAGCAGTGGAAGCAGGTATGAATTTAATTAATGTTTACGTATATATTGGTACATAAAATTCGTGTACTTTAGGATGGCTAGTAAAGTTTGCTTAAGCAAAGAAATATATGTTTAGTTAATAACTGTTTATATTTAAATATTTATAAAGTTATAACAATATTTTTAGGTTAAATTATATTAAATTTATCAACTATTTTTCATATCTTGTGTAAAAAACATATAATGAATTTTTTGAGTAATTTCATGAGTTTAGTATAATAATACCAAATGTGTATAATCATTCAAGTAAACATCATGTTGAAATCAATAAAATGGAATTTAATAACATACTCTTACTTTATTTAAAAAAATTTTCTTTTTATGAAAGCTGTGATTGACTATTAGCAACCTTCAATTGAAAATTGTTAATAGCATTGATTAATATTTGAAGAGAGTTTTAAACAAAATGTGGTTCAAAGGAAAATATTTTTCATTAAAGTGACAGTATGCCATTAGATTCTAATATATTAATTTTAAATAATTCACTGTCATTAGCTTCTATAATAAACATTACATTATTCATTTACAGCTCTTCTGATAGTAGCTCAGGGTCATCTAGTTCAAGCAGCAGTGGTACTTCAAGATCTAGTTCATCATCCAGTTCATCGTCAAGTAGTTCCGGAAGCTCTTCTGCAAGCTCTCGTGATAGAGGACGAAAACGAAGCAGGAGCAAAAGTGCAGAAGCTAGGCGACATGAAACTAAAGAAAAAGAAAGAGAACGAGATAAGGAAAGAGACAGAGAAAGGGAAAGAGAGCGTGAACGAGAACGTGAACGTGAACGTGAAAGAGAACGAGAACGTGATAGAGACCGGGATCGAGAACGTGAAAGGGATAGAGAACGAGACAGGGATAGGGATAGGGATAGAGACAGGGATCGAGAAAGGGAAAGAGAAAGAGAACGTGAAAGGGAAAAGAAGAAAACTAATTCAGTATCAGAAAAACCAAAACCAAAACCTCGATCTAGGTATGTATTGTCTAATAAATAATATTATTTAATTTATTCTTCTAAAAACTATCAGATGCTGATATAAATTTAATAATCTTAATTTAAACTTTTATGTTTTTCCAAATAATTAATATTTCAAAATTATTCAAATAATTTCATAATTTATTAATCATTTCAAATTACAGGACACCATCTCCACGCAGAAAACGTCGAGAGAGATCACCTATTCCAAGACCAACAAAAATTCATATTGGTCACTTGACGCGTAATGTTACAAAAGAACACATTACAGAAATTTTCTCAACATATGGAAACATCAAAATGGTTGATTTTCCACTTGACAAATTGCACCCTTCTCATGGTAGGGGATTTGCATATGTTGAATTTGAAACAGCTGATGAAGCAGAAAATGCTATGAAGCATATGGATGGAGGTAAATTATTAATTGTTAATAAAAAACTAAAATTGACGAACAGCTTAGTAGATTACATTTTCTAATATTGAGAATTAAATTTAAACTTGAAAGTTATTCTAAGCTTATAGTACTATTATATTAATTAAAAATTTTTTTAATATTGTAAACAAGTTCTATTATTCACCAATATTTACATTTATTTAAATTTCTCATTATGTAAATGTGAATAATAAAAATAATATAATATAATTTTGACCAAATCGTTACTTTGTTTTGGAACAGAAACTTGAATGTTGAAAAATACAATTTTTATAATTTTAAGCAGTTCCTAGAATTTATAAGTAATTAATACAACCATCAAAGAAAATATATAAATTTCAGCTTAGAATTAGTAAAAATAAAAAATTCATAATCTTGTAGGACAAATTGATGGGCAAGAGATAACAGCTGCGCCAGTACTCGTACCCAAAACGCGACCACCACCGGTAAGACGAATGTCGCCGATGATGAATCGTCGAGGCCCACCACCCGGTAGATGGGGAGGTGGTGGTGGTGGTGGCGGTGGAGGCAACAGAAATTCACCACCTCGTTATCGAAGACGTTCACCTCCAATGAATCGTCGCAATCGTAGTCCAGCTAGGCCGCCAAGACGCCGACCAAGATCGCGTTCACGTACACCTGTCAATAATTCCAGACGAGATCGACACCGACGCTACACGAGATCTAGTTCTAGCAGCTCGCGATAACGAGCGCGGAGACCGCGCACAAATTCTCGTTGGACTACCTCCTTTATAAAAATATAAAATGTATTTTCACAAATTGCGACGAGGATTTTCACAGTGAGCACTTAAAGTGTGTTGTAATTCGCGGAATAAAAATAAATTTATATTTTTTTCCGCGTATATGGAATGAAAAGAGTACTTTCGTTAGTTTAGTATAAAAAAAACCATTTGTGACACGTGAGTGACTAAGAGTGAATTGTTTGCTCTAATTATATGACATGCCAATGTTAATTTTTTTAATAAAAAATGTTAATATTATAGAAATTAATTTTAATTTATTGGTTAAAAACCAATGAATAACGTAAATGCGAAATTTACGTAGCATTAATTTTTCACGTAAATAGAAATTAAAAAATTCACACTATTTACGTTTTAATAGACTTAACGATTGATGAATTGAATATAATATTAAAAAATAGAACTTTTGATGTAACGTTTTAAAGTATTAATCTTTACTGTCATATTTTTCTTGCATTTTAATGATTTATTTCATTATTTTTTGTAAATCAAATGCGCTGAAGGGAATTTGTTATAAAAAAAAGCAAATGGTATTTGTTTCAAACTAACGAAAGCCGTCTATGTCCCAAATAAATATTATTCTAGCTCTATTATGAGCAGAGACTCAACTTTCGAGACAAATTTGACACATTATTATTTGAATGACACATCTTTGCAATATAAATATATACATCTTGAAAAAAAAAACCCTTGCGTTTTCATTGTTTTTATACACAAATGTCATGCGTGGTGTTTTAATACCGATGAAATTTTCTACCACTATTTGTCATGTGATTGTGTAAATCAATTTTTAATAGCAAGAGTCACTGGTGTTTGTTAAAGTATGTTAGGATGAATAAGGAATAATGTCTTATTAGTATTTAAGAACTTAAAAATAGTACTTTTTCTTTTTAGTTTTAATTGAAAAATCTTCTGTATATTTGCTTTAGATTTTTTTTTAATAAAGTCAATTTAATTATGAAATTCAATAAATTATAATATTAATTAATGTATGAAAGAGTGGGTGAAAATGTAATTTTTGTTAGATTAAAATGATCATAAAAATAAATAAATTTATAAACATTACTCATTTCTAATAAGCTTCATTATTTACAAAAAAATTTAAGTATAATAATATTTTGAAAAACATTCGAGGAAAGGTATTATACAAAAGACATTGAGCTGCTACTTTGATAGAAACTATGATTATTCGACCCTTTTACAAAGAATCATCGTTTTTTAGAAAAAACCTATTCACACAAAACTTGCTTTATACTTTATCGCATCCTCTCATTTATCTACAAAACAGAACCATTGCATCGCATTGCAATTCATTTTCTCATTACTTTTTTATCATCTTCAGCTGCATTGATGAAAAATATCTACAGTTCTTTAAATGACGCACATTGCTCGGTTCGCAAATCGTGAAAAACAATATAAATAACTGTACTTCGTTCAGTGTCCTGTATTAGCTCGCACGAACTTTACAAATTTCATTACATTTTTTTTAGATAGTTCTGCGAGTTGGAGATAACAGGGAGGAAAAATAAAGGAATTATCTGTAGGACTACATTTAATCACCGATTGATAAAGGCAAGCGTAGGAAGAATTTTTTTCATTAAATCTTCCAATTTACAGATCAAAGGGTAAAATTTAAGGAATCCAGATAGAATCTCATCAATGAGAAAAATCTTATCAAAATTGTGTCTTTAATTGTTTTTAAAATTTGCTAAAAACAAAATTTTACTACTTTGTGAAATATCTAAGAAAACTAAATCATAGAAAATCAAAATTATAAATTAGCTATAAATTTAATTGCAATTAAAACAAACATATTTATCTTTTGATATTTTTTATATATGCATTTCCTATCATTTAGGAAAGAAAATTTATATAATTACATATAGTTATATACAATTACAATATACATAATGAAAAAGACAAAATTTATATACGTTTAAAATATTATTTATATTATTTGCTCCCACGATAGAAGAACATAAGATATTAGGAAACAATGAATGAAAAATGGCTTGGTTTTTATTTACAGCGTAAATATTGCAGCAGAATTGTACTGACCCTCAAGGGAGCCTGGGATTGCGAATATTTCAACTAATTATATATAATATTTACATGAAATGTATATAAATTTTTTTTCCTGGAATCATACTTATTTTACTTATTTTTGTATTTTATTAATAACGAAACCAGGTACAAAGTATACAAGAGTTCCTTCATTTAATTCATTTATCAATTGACGTGTTTACTTACCACTGAATCACCGTTAGTTTTTACAAATAAAAATTAATAGTGGGTAAACTATCGGCAACTCAAATGTTAAAATAATCATTAAAGTAGATTCTATCTGGTAAGGTTCGAGCTATCAAGGAAAATATTTTTAAGACTTTTTTTTCAAATAATACACAAACTTTCATTATATTTTCAAATATTAGTTTTTTTCGTTCATTTTAAACATTATATATCACATAAAAATTTTCCAGTTTTCTTAATTGATTGCTCGTAGTTTCCTTTATATTTTTCACCCTAAATTTTTGAAATTCTAGTCCTTTATAATCCACTCCGCTATCTTCGGCGGAAATTAAGACTTGTCTAAATTAGAACATAAAATTTACCTATTACAATTTATATTACATTAATGAAATGAGAGCCAACATTTATATATTAATCAAGCTCCCTTTTCTTTTTCACTTTCTATCCTCTTTTTTCCTCTAGACGCGCCAACGATATACAGAGATTCAATTAATCGTCGATATTTGATGCCTGGTAATAAATAAATAATTAAATAAATTCGTCTTATTTTTTTTCTCTAACAGACATACATTTTTTATTTCACTCACTCTCTATTACTTTCTCTCTACAAATAATTTTTTCATTCTCACTTTTATAACATTCTTTCGCATTTTACCTCTTGTGTTTTCGAATGACGCGCTAGAGATTGAAATATATAATAGCTAACACAAAAAATTTTAATGAAACTTTTCATTCTTTGCTCAGTCCATTATTCTTCACAATACTTTTCTATATGCATGTTTTCACTTTATCCAAGACAAAATTTTTTTATACGCAGCAGCATCCTTAACCTTACATCTTTTCTCACATATGTCGTTTTTTCTTTTTATTTTTTTTGTTTCTTTCTACGTTATTAATTAATTAATATTACACACGATATTTATAACTGTACGCAGATAGTTATAATCGTTTACGAATAAAGTTTATAGTCGCTATAGACAGACAAAGTTTTCTTTGCGAAATATCTGCTGGTGGACAGCCAGAGCTGTTGCACTTATTTCTTTTTTTTAATAATTCTCTAAAACTCATGTTGCTCCGTGTACACCTTCATCCTTCACTTTCACTTTGCACGATAAAATATTTAAGTCTTTTCTTTCTATATTTTCATTTTTTTAATTTGTTTACTTGTTTTTTATTTAGCATTTGGAATCGGCTTCATATTAAGAGAGACAAAATGTCTAAGTTAAAAGCACGAATTCCCTCAATTCGGTCACTGATTTCGAAATGAAAGACGAAAAATATCACTCATACTTTACATAGTTCTCCTGCACAAGGTAAAACATTTTTTTAGCATTTTAAAATAAACAATAATCATACGAAATATAATCGGTTTTTAAAAATATTTTTTTCGAATTAGTCACACATATTTCAGATTATTTTTAATTAACAAAATTCGAAATCAGCGACGAAAATGATTAGATCACAAAAAATAACAAATAGTTGTCAAAGTTCATTACTATTTAAACATCAGTTTAGTATTTTATAATCAAATTTTTTATCAATTGCCAATTGAAACGCAGGCAAACAAAATTCATGATTCAACATATCATAAAATAAGTCACATTCGATGCTTTTTTCACTGTTTTAACCATGATCTGTTTACAGTGATACTTGAGTCTATTAATTTGACCGTTTTAAATCAAATTTAAAACCAAATATAAAAAAATTTTATACACTGAAAAAAAATTTAATTGAATTCAATTGAAAAAATTTGGTTGAATTCAAATAATGATTCTATACAATGTAAACAAATTTCATTCATTTCTACTTTTTCAAATTTTGTTTTTTTATTAATTTAAAGGATAATTTAAAAAAAAAATCAAAGTAATATTAAGATAACTTTGCACACTATAAATAATAGATACTTTTATATATATTTATACATAGAAAATTTAATATTAATTATTTATAAAATAAAACTTTTATGTTTATTAGAAAAAAGATTTTAATATGTCAAAACATTTAAAACATTTGCATTATCTCAATTGAAACTTTATTATATGATTTTGGTATATAAAATTTCATAACAAAAATATTTGAAGAATGAATAATTCGGCATAGTATTAAAATTAAAAATTCAATAACACTTTTTTTCTAGTATGAATAGTGTCGTTTTTAAAGCAAATTCCAATTCAAGGTGTCTTAGACTTATTATTCTTTACTAATCACAAATTATTAGTAAAAAGTTTCTGTCATAAATACGTCGACGAAAACAAAAATTTTAATTAAATATTTCATAAATATAAGATTTTGCATGTTTGAATAAACCTTTAAAAAAATAAAAAGACTTTTTTTATATAGTTGTGATATTTATTTGATAAAGAAAATATAAAAAATAGATATTATTCATATTTATTTATTTTTTTCGTAATGAATTGCTGTTACGCAAAATAAAAAAATTTTTTCAAAAATTAATAATTCTAATGATTTTCATTATATAAAAAATATTACACTAAAATTGTTAGAATTTACTATGATTTATCAAAGAGTGCAATGATCGTAATAAAATAATTTACGGCAAGACTTTGATCGTCGCTTCACATCAATTCTGTCATTTTTATTAAATAAAAATTGTTATATTTCACTGTATATCAACATGCGAAAACAAATTCTTGTCTCAATATTTATCACATTGTTTCGGAATAATATAGCTAAATATAAAAATTAAATAAACAAATTCTTTTCTACAATTTACTGCTGTACTTAAAAATAAAAACATTTAAAATATATTTTAACAATCTTTTTTAATCGTGTATTATTTCAAAGAACTAGTGTAATCAAAACGAAAATTTGCAATACATCTTCATTGATTTCATAGCAATAATTAACAATAACAGTACACTAAATGATGACAAATGCAGTCTCGAATGCGACTTATTTCATGTAAATGTCAAAAAAGCAGGCCACGGAAATATATACATACTCGCGTATTACCTATCGTAGAAAATAAACGAACGATTCATGTCGTTCTCTTTCTCTCACTTACATCCGTCATTCTTATCTTCTTTCTTTTATTAGCATCAGCAGTGTTTCATTGCGAATAATCGAAACGCAAAAAAGTAGAGTACCGTACGACTCGCTCTATACTTTTTTTTCGTAATCTTTATAAATATCAGCAATATATC
Source organism: Anastatus disparis (assembly GCA_017163975.1). Lineage (NCBI taxonomy): Eukaryota > Metazoa > Arthropoda > Insecta > Hymenoptera > Eupelmidae > Anastatus > Anastatus disparis. Next base: position 9,761,630 of record JAFFSR010000226.1, read on the forward strand.
ATAATGTCCACTATGTACAAATTTGGGCGCGTGGCAGCATCCCTGTTACGTTGGATCCTCGTTTGCTTACTGTGTCGCTCAAGCAGGCATTATCAAGAATCCATGACGTTCAAGGCTCACTCTGTCTTTTCTAGTCTCAGCAGCATCATCGCGACTGCGAGTTATCCTCCTTTTTATGAAGATCTGCGGCGCTGTGTAACATTGTTTCAATTGGCCTGACCTGCGGTTGGCCAGCAGGCACTGGACCTGGAGCACCTGGACCTGGTCCCGCCCTGTGATGCATATGTAAATTGCTCAATGGTCCGGGACTTGGATCCTTGGTCCGCAAGCCAGCAGCGACTGCTGAGGGTGGTGGAGGATAACCCGCAACGTAAAGCTTAGCACGTTCTTCCTCTTCTTGAGCCCTATAGGCAACGGCCATCATAGGATTGTAACGAAGCTGTTGTAGTGGGTCGTACCTATAAGGATCGCGGAAAGGATCCGTTGGCCAAGCAGGCGGAGCCCCTGGCTGTGTAGCTGTAGCTGCAGACGGTGGTGGGGGCGCAAAATGCTGCATGGGATGAGAGAGTGTTGGCAATCCAGGCATTGAGCGACTCATTGTATGTGGAGGTGGTGGCACGCCAGGGTGACGACTTTGCAAGTAAGGATGTGGATGTGAATGATGATACCTGGTAAAATATAAAAAATGCATTACTAAGTTTTTCCATGAATATCCTTTAACAAATTTATATGGAATTTGGAAAAACAAAAAAGAAGTACAATGAAAAATAACAAATTTCTACAATTTACATTGAAATTTTTTATATTAAAACCAACCTTATCCATTTTTCGGTTTCGTGTAAGACGTTCTGCATATCCACACGGTCATTACGTAATTCGAACTTCTCTCTACATTAAACAAAGATTTATATTTTATTTTAAATTTATCGATATGTGGGAAATAATTGATTAAAATAAAGGATAAGGATGGTTTTGAAAATAAAATAAGGAGAAATTTAATGAAATATTCATCGACGAACCTTGGATCTGGTAAGGTGTTAGGTTGAGGTCCAGGTGCTCTCGTTAACATGACAACGTCATCATCCTTACTTCTAGGCTCCTCTTTTATTCTGACCATGGGTGTAGTGTCTAAAGGATTGGCTCCATTTCTCATAGGTGATCTATCTCTTCCGACGACAACATGCTGTTGTCTACTTTGTTGCAGTGCTTGCTGTTGCTGTTGTTGTATAAGTCTTTCGCGTTCCATTTCTCGCCTTTCCATTTCTCTGCGCTCTTTCTCTCGTCTTTCACGCTCTCTTTCGGCTGCTTCTTGCTGTTTTCGTTTTTCTTCTTTCTCGCGTTCTCTTCGTTCCCGTTCACGTTGCTCTTCTCTCTCACGCTCCCGTTCTCGCTTTATACGCTCTCTTTCACGCTCACGTTCACGTTCTCTTTCTGCACGTTCTCGTTCTGCACGTTCACGTTCTGCGCGTTCACGTTCTACGCGCTCACGTTCTTCTATTTCATTTCGCCTTGTATCAATACTGGGCGGTTCGGGCTTTAGACTCCAAGCAACAGTTGTTGGTGGGTAACCAGTCGAAGCACGTTGTAATCTAATTATAAGAGTAAATAAATTCATTTTGTATTCGTCAAAATAATTACAAAGTACAAGAACATAATATTTACCCTCTCCATGGATCATGAACTGAACTCATTCCTGGCAATGGTGGTATATCTCTTGCTGGTGGGAATCCTGAAAGAGTTGGAAAATTTGGATTTGCAGTAGCGAAGGTTGGCGGATATCTTCCAAATGGTGAAATCCCAGCCGCTGAATAATTAAAAATATTACTCAATATTTTTCACAGGTTATTCATATAAAATAAAGAGTTCGAGAAATGAGTTTAGTTGAATAATTAATAATCGTAATACTATATACCTAAATGCGAAGACGGTGCAGATAAAAAACCAACACTATGTGATACTGGTGGGCCCGGAGGGTGTGATGGTAACGCTGTGGAAAACGGTGGTGCTAACGTCGGTCCACTTAGACCCAAAGCGCCTGCTGGTGCCGTCTGGAAAAGATTACCAGGCGGTCGTAACAATTCCGTTTTCGTGTTAACTCCACCAGCTTTAGCCTCCGCTTGCTGCTTTTGTTGGTGATGGTAAATTTCCCAAGCTATTCTTACGTGCATGGCATTCCACTTTCCAGTCTTCTGTAAATTTAAAATATCATTAATATTATCTGTTTGTTAGTAAATGAAATATTTGATATTATATTATAAAAACCATGCATAAAACTTCGGATATTTTTGATGTTTGAAAAATCAACTATTTAATTATAATAATAATTTTCGAAAGATTACCGTAGGTGCATACGACGATACGTGACTCGGAGATACGAATGGTGTCGAGGGTGGACCTAAGCCTGGATGAAGGAGACCAGCGTTGAAGCTTGAATAACTGCCGAGATTGAGATTCCCTCGAAAAAATGGAGAGTCCACTCCGCCCAGTTTTGGAATGTCCTTGAACTGTAAATAAACATTTTATATTATAAAATATATTATTTTAAGTAATATAATATTTATTTTGTTATGGATATTTACAATCGGTGGCGGAAAGAGTGAGGAAGATGCTGGTGGTGGCAGTATCGGCGTCGTATGTTGATGAACATGCGTGTGTTGATGCTGATGATGATGCATCTCCGTCCGTAAGTAAGGTGGAGGTGCAAGATTCGATACGTTCCTATCGTGTGAAGCTAGAAACCGATTGTCTAGTTCACGTCGTAACAGATCCGTTTGGCCTTGTACGTGGCTCACACCTATTTTTGATTCTATATTTTAACATAGTATTTCAGTTCTTTTAGAATAAAGATGGGCAGAATATAATTCTTTTTTTCAAAAACGTATTTTTTATTTTACTTACAAAAATACGAAAAATATGACTCGATCATAAAAATTTTTTACAAATAAATCTGATGTAAAAAAGAAAAGGAGAATAATTAAAGGAATGATAATAATTGAAATAATATCTGCCCATCTTTATAACAATAGTTTAATATTGGAAAATTATTGTCCACTTACTAGACGTATTAAATAAAGATTCTGCGGAGAAAGGGTTGGGGTTAGTAGTGGGTGGAGGAAGCGAAGCCAAAGAAGTATGAGGACTCGAACTGGATACTGGCGGAGGTAGCGGCGCTGCAAACATTGGCGGTGGAAATGTATGTAAACCCAATGGAGGAACCGGTGGAGGAGTCGGTCGTGGCACTGATGTCGCTGTAGCCGGCGAAAGTTGTGACGTTGTACTGCTACTACTAAAAATCAAAATTAGTTTTTTATATTCAAAATTATATTTAATATTTAAATTATATTCAAAGATTTATATTTACCCGATCCATCCTGGAGCCTTTGAGTACGCAGGTAGACTAGAATTGGCTGGTGAGGAAGTGTTTGGCACGCTAACCGGTGTTATACTGCCTCTACTGAGGCTGCTCACGTTACTGCTGTAACAATTATTTTTAGTATCTTTAGATAAGTTTGTTAAGACATTGCATTATGCATGTACATACATTTTTAGAATCATTAAGCAATTAGAAATCATTAAAAAATACCATATGATGAGCGATCAATTAGCCAAGACTATTACTTAAAACTATAAGTATCAAAAAAATAATACAACAGATAATAAAAAAATAAAAAAATTTTCTTGATAAAATTTTCCTTAGGATCTATATAAATTTGAAATGATTAAAAAAATCTAAAATAAAAGAAAAAAAATAAACATTTACCTATAACTATCTCGTTCTCGATTCGGACTATGTCCTCTCGGAGAATTATTAGTATTTCTACCAGCCAGATTACTGGACATGATGTCTCTATGCGTTATCGCGTTTGCCATCGTTACGGTATTCGTCACCGTTGATACGCAGCTCGTCGTTGCCGCACTCAACGGTGTAGTGCTATTACTGATGCTAGTATGGTTACTCATTGGTGCGCTACTCATTGTTGATTTGCTTAGGTTTGTACATGGTGATGCTCTACTACCTCGCTGTAAATCAAATCGTTTTATTAGTATAATATGTTGATTTATAAACTAATGTAAGAGCGAAACAATTTATATAAAAAAGTAACAAAATTACTACATTGTTTAATAATAAATAGCTCTTAAAAATAAGAAAAAAAAGTAATAAACTTTATTTATTATTTAGAATTTTATTTCTAAATTTACTGTTAATAAATGTACTTTTTTTAATCAAATGTGAAGAAAAAAAACTTACAATATCGGTGCGTGACGATGCCGAATGCGAAGGTGAGGGCACCGCAGGTGGCAGGTACGGACTGTGATTTAGCGCGGTATAAGGAGTATAAAGCGGTGGATAGGACGGCTGGGTTTGAGGATAAGCAGCCATTGGAATAGGTGGTGGATAACTCGTTGTTGCAGCACCATTTGACGGTGCCGCTGGCGTGACACCTAGACTTGCTACCGCGGGCGACGTTGTATGCGACGATGACGAAACAAGTGGTACGTTAGGTGGATGTAGCGCGGGTATCGACGTATGCGGCTGAGGTGGTTGTTGTTGTGCGGGCTGCTGTTGCGGCGGTTGTTGTTGTGGCTGCTGTGCTTGTTGAGGTTGCTGAGGTGCTTGGGGTTGGTGAGGTTGATGAGGTTGATGTGGTTGATGTAAATGTGGTTGTTGCGGCGGTTGAGTTTGCTGCGGCTGTTGTTGTTGCTGCTGTTGTTGTTGTTGCTGCTGTTGCTGTAATTGTTGTTGCTGTTGTAATTGCTGTTGTTGTTGCTGCTGCTGGAGCTGCTGTTGGTGCTGTTGTTGCTGTTGCTGTTGTTGTTGTTGACAGAGAGATGGTGGCGGCAGCGCTGGCGACACTGGCCTTTGCTGCGGAGCTATTGCACGTGGATTCGCTGCTAGCGGACTAGTCATCTAAAAAGCAAAAAGAACATTATTAAAGATATGTTCTTAATATATCAACTTTATAAAGTTAATATATTAGAATACAATTTTGATAAAGAATAAATTTTAAAGAAATTTCTGATAATGTAGTTTATAGGAATCTCAATTTTCTAATAAGTTCACAATATCATAAAATAAAATGTTTATAAAGAATGTTCGTAATAGAAAGTCTTTAGCGCAATAGGCAATTTTTAACTGTGTTAATTACAATAATTAGATAACAATCGGCAAAGAATCACTAACAGATTATTGAATTTAATTGACATTATAATGCTAAATACAACTTTATTGTGACACCTTGACACAATTAGTTTTTACAATGTATAGTTACTAACTTTATATTATCTAACTGCTTAATTGTCTTTGAATGGAAATTGGATTTATCAAATAATTTATTTAATGACTTAATTTTTTAGTTTTTTTCACGATTATTAAATAAAAACTTAACTAAAAAAATTATAAAAAGTATTTTACTCGTCATGTAATAACATACATTTGTATCCATGCTTCAATGGCATTTCGAAAATATTCATTAAAATAAACTTTATTGATTAATTAATGGATTTTCTGTTATATTTCCATCGTGATATAAGGTAAATGTCCCAGTTCCTAGACACCTTAATAATGTTACCACCCAATAACTGGACACGAGCAAAATCGCAATTTTATCTATGTCCAGTTATTGGGTGGTACCATTCTTAAGGTGTCCAAGGACTAGGACATTTACCTTACTCATTGCAATTGTAAAACAATCATAAAAACGTAAATTTGATATTTATTTATTTCGTATAATTTATCAAAATCATATTCGACAAATTATTTCTTTCTGAAAAAATAAGTAAAATGAATAATTTAAAAGAAAAACTTACGGGTGGTTGAGATATGTGGGGAGGTAACGTAGGACTTGGAGGACTGGGCGCCGTTGGCACTGGCGCAGTGACAGGCACAGGAGGAGGAATAGGCGCCGGAGCATCGGTCGCAGGATTTGATATTTGGCCGCCTGTATCTGGTGGGGAACCGCCTGCCCCATTCGCCGGAGGCAGCACGTGTGGCGAAGAAGATGGCAACTCGTCTACGAAAAAATTATTTCAAAATTAATTTATTTCATTTTTATTAAAAATAATAGAAGTTGTAAAGTTATTTTATTAATTTACAATAGTTTTTTTAAACTCATTTTAATAGTAGAAATAAGAAGTAAAGTACTTACATTTACGTGCAAGGGGTGGTGGGGTAGAAGATTCAAAGAGTATCGATTCCGCATCCGAGTTCTAAAATAAAAATGAAAACTATTAATTTAGAAGCTCAAGAACTTTAATATTAATTTTTACACATTCAAAGATGTTATAAATTGTGTTCAAGCGTCTTAAGCAATATTTTTCTCTAAATAAGTAATATTGAATTGCGATTGACACAAACTTTAACACCATTTTAATGTGCAAAAGGAAACTTGTATGAAAAAAATTTTTACCTTATCGTCTTCTCCTTCACTATCACACTGTAAAATAAAAATATAATATTAATAATTGTCCGCAAAATTTCAATTATATTTTTTAACGAATTACATAACAACAACTATTACGTTTTTTTTTCCAGAAAAGAAAACGAAAATACTTACGATATAACCTTTACCCGAACTGCAATGACTGCTAGCCTGTGAAGCAAAATTTTCATGCTCTTTACGTATGCGCAACCACTATTAAAATTTATTTTTAAACTATTTTATTATCAGCAGTGGTTATTGTTAAAAAAAAATTTTTTTTTAAATACAAATGCAAATGAATAAAAACTGGATATTTGTGTCGTGTTAAAAATTTACTAAAAGCACGCTCTCGTGCTTGTATTATTCAATTTGTAATTTAAAAAAAGTTTGCAATACGTTTGATTGAGCATCGTAGAGGATAAACGTTAACTTTTCTGTTTTTGAAAAAAAAATTTTGCCAAAATATAATGGTAATTAACCATTTTTTTCTAATAAATGAAATTTCAGACAATTAAGTGTCAATGTGATATATACAGTGAGATTTTGAATGATGAATGGATTGCCAATTGAATGAGAATGAACGATGCTTAAACATGAATACGTGCTTTTTTTCCTTTCTCCCGTCTGTACTATGTAAATCAATTCTGCATGTATTTTTTAAGATTCCATACGTATAATATATACACACATATTGATTCTTTATAAAATGAAGATTCGATTCATCTTGCTTTAACTTTCCAACGTTATATTGAATTATTCTATTCAAGGTGAAATAATCATTGTAAAACCATTTAAAATCTTGAAATTTCGTGAAAATATTATATGTTTAAATGAAAACATACGTATATTAATTATTATTGTTTAATGTTTGTTGTTTAATGATTTTTTAATAATTTAATATGATTTAGCATTGAAAGTTATAGCAAGATGAATTTACTTAAATGTCGTGTCATTGCTATGTATTTGTAAAATTTTTAAATGCTCATATGTTTAAACAAATTAAAATCTTAATAAACAAATTATAAATTTTTAACTTAATAAATAATTTGACATTTAAATTTATTCAACTTTTATGAATTTAAAAAATTTCCAACACAATTATATCAATGACGAACAACAAGAAATGAATGAATTAGTAATTAAATGTGAATGAATTTGATGAATGAGCCATAAAACGTGCATACGTTTTAATATTTTTGTGATTTTTAAAATTATAATAAACAATAAATATACCATATTCAGTAAGCTTACATCGCTAAGATGGTCCCTAGAACTATCAGCGTCCTGGCTGTCCCTTGGGATACCAGGACCGTGCAATTGCTCGGAAGCTCTTCCGCTATCGTCGCTCGTGCCTGCATCTAGGCCCTATTAAACAAAAAAAAATCAATCATTAATATACCATGCTAACGTTCTTATCAATCAAGTTGTTTTACAACATTAACTGACTCGATGATTGAAACATCGCTTGTTCAGGGAATTTAAGTTTTTTTACTTAAGTTAAACAAAATATTAGCATTGAAAATTAAAGCAGAATTTAATTGCTATCGTTAATATTAAATTACTATAATCTACAAGATATTAATAACTTTTTAATGATATTTTATCACATTTAGTATATCAATTAACATGTCTAATTTGTTTCTTTTTTACAAATCTTTTCATTGTTTTAAAAAAGTTAAATAGCATGTTTATTCAAATAACAGATTTTTATTTTACATTTTTTTTTTCACTTTTAGATTTATTTTTATGTGGATAATCGCTGGTAAAACTTTGTTAACAAAACAAAAAAGATACGATACATTTTTCTTTGATTGCTCTTAAGCAATATAACCAAATATCATTTTATTGAGAAACTTTTTTTATTGTATTTATTTTTATACAATAGTTTTTATTGAAAAGTCCGTTTAAAATTTTTTTTTTATTTTCAATTCATTTTCCAATAACTTCACCTTACTCAGTTTATTTTAAACTTTAAACTCAAATGAAAATTATTGATCGATAAACAAAAAGCTAAAATAAAAATGATTTCTCGTTAAAGATAAGTCGTAAAAATAAAAGAAAAAAAATAAACAATTTACATGTAGACTTGCGGCGCAGAGAGAAGCAATTCGTTTTGAAAATTGCATTAATCAACGAGAGGCATCGTTACAAAGTATTTAGCCTTTATAAACTCTGATATAAGCAATTGCAGTTAATATTAAGGTATTAAAAGTACTGAAAAGAAGAAAAAGAAAAATAATAAGAAAGAGAATAAGAAGCAGAAGAAGTTTTGTAAAAAGAAAAAAAAGACAGCAGCAGCAGCAGCAAGCAGCAGGCAAGCATTGGTTTGGAAAATTACCTGGTTAAGCGTCGAGGGTGTCAGTATGGAATTATGCGTGTTGTAATGATTGGGCTTAAAGTGGTTCTTAATGTGATGGTCGTTGTGCCGGTTATTTTGCCCAGTGTCCACTTTTGGCTTCTCATCAGCTATTGACAGTAACGAATGCAGCTTCTTGAAATTATTTTTACCAGCTAGTTTTATTGCACTCTGTAATCAAGAAGAAAATCGTTTACACGTTAGTTACGTTAAGAATTTTATATACATGTACATATATATATTATATTATATCAAAAGATACATTGTGCCGTGTGGTAAATTTATGCATTATGCTAATGAGAAAAAGGATTAAATTTCACAGCTAGCCTTATTTGTCGTTAGTACATTATAAAGTATTTTTTTATATTTTTCTTATTTTCATTTGAAGGCACTTAGTTGTATATTTTCATACTTTGTTTTTCAAATTTACAAAAGCTAACTGTAAAGTTTAATCTTTAATAATAAACAATTTTCAAATTTATTCTTCTAACTATTTAGTCTAGAGTGAAAAATTAAAAATATGAAAAAATAGATATTTTTGGTTAGATTTCAGATAAATTTTTAATGTAATTTGCTTTATATTGAAGTTCAGTATAAACGTTAAGTAAAGATTTAGTAATGGCAAGATATAACATGTCCCAATAAATATTTGCTAAATCTTCATGATATACTCTTACATATACAGGATTACTATATACGGAACAATTGACTACAGTTTGCTTAGCAATGTTCATCATAATAGAAAATCAAAATTGTATTAAGATGATTACTCAGAGAGAGCGAGAGAACAAATATTCTTTCAAGTGGGTTTAATTGCATTATAGAGAGAGAGAGAGTTTACGCGAAACAGAAGTGAATGTCTTTTGTGAAGAGAACAAACAAACGGGGAGAGAACAACTCGAATCTTTGGCTTTAATCTCATTATCATCGCACGTCGCGCGCTTATATTCGCTCTTCTCGAATCACATAATCTCAATATATCTTTCTTTCTTCCTCTCTTACGAACACACATATACACTAGCGCTAGCATACATACACACTTACGGCAAATTAAAGAGATTACATTATTTATCTGTCGGAAAGTGATACTTATATATAATATTATCAAGCTACTTATATACGTACTTCGTTATATCTTTTATATATGTGAATTGATAGTTAGACTTGTTGTCAATAAAACTTAACATGCAATTCATTTTCATATACGTATGCTATATATATCTTAGAAAATCCTACTTTTTATTTGTTTAATTAAAATCATTTTAAAACGTTTTTAATCATATTGCGTTATTATAAATAACAATTTAGCTATTTATAAATAAGTTCATTTTCATATTAATTGAATAAAACTTTTTCAAATGTATTATCCGACATTATAAATTTGCTTTTATTTCTATGATAAATTTAAAAATAAAAATATTATGTTCTCGAGTTTAAAAATATATAAAATATTAAAATCGTTTTAATCATCATAAAATAAATGAACTATACAGAAACTAAAATAACTAAAGAGCAATAAATTTAAGAATAAAAGAAAAATTTGTATCGCTTCACATTCTATTCAAAGTTCCCCTTTTTTCTCGACACGTGTTACACGTCTTCGGGGAGGTCACAAACATGAAATAAAAAAAAAGGTCCCGTTGCTTTAAACACTGTCAAGATCTATGAATAAAAATTAATTGCAGGATAAATATATATTATCCCCAACAACAAAACGAAAAAAAAAAAAAAAAGTGAACGTCGATGCGGAAAAAGATTATTGAGTGGTCTACTTTTAATAATCAAAAGATATAATATGACATGTTATTTATTAAAGAAAAACTTTTTAAGCGTGTATGACCTATATGGATGCAAAAATGTAAGTCAAAATAATTATGGATTTTTTTTATGAATATAAGTTATTTATTTTTCGTAGTTTTTGTTTACACGTTCAAGAGAAAATATTTAATGATTTGATGAAAACGTATGTACATAATTATTTTGTAAATAGAATTTAATTATAAAAAAGTCTTTTATAGACTATAAATAAAAGTTTTACAAATAATTTTTTTTTAAATAAAAATGATAGCAATCTCTGTATATAAAAAAAAATTAAAACTCAATTCGAAATTGCCTTTATCATTTATGAATAAAACATTTAAACACGGACAAACAAATTTACCAATGTAGTACCTAAAATAAAAATATTTTATAACATATCCTTTTAACGTTAAAATAATACATGAAATTCATCTGTTTGAAAATTTTAATAAATTGTGTAAAGGATATACACATAAAAAAAGACGTTATAAAAATATAAAAATCAATATTTTCCAGGCGTTAAACCTTTTGAATAAATGAAAGACTATTAAAAAAAGGCAAAAGAAAAATGTCGGAAAATAATAAAAAAAAACTAAGGAAAAGTATTTACCAAAACATTGTATTTTTGCGAAAATCAGTGGAAAAAGGAAGAACAAGTTGAAGAGTGCACACACACTAGATATTGTAGATTTTCTAAAGCAGCAGCAGCAGCAGCAGTCAGTAGCAGCAGCAGAAATGCACGAAACAATGCAGGCAACGAGAAACTATCCACTCGAAAAGATTGAGCGTGTTTCACATGAGCCTTTTATATAGCTATAAGGTTCTTCTGCCTGACTACTAAAAATCGTATAAAAAACTTTTTAAACCGATCCTCCGAAAAGCTAAACACATACTCACACACTCGCGACGAAGACGACGAAAGAAGAGACGTTATACGTATATATATAAAAGAGGGCGACGCGGTTTATAGTCGGTAGCGTGGCAGTGTTATAGCAAAAAGTGAGTGCAACGGTCGCTCTCTACTACTTTTGCTGTATATCTCTCCGTCAAGGTGTGCTTCACTTCTCTTTTGCCATTCCCCTCTCTTTACTTCTTCTTCGTCGTCTTCGTCTTCTTCTACTGCTGCTTCTGCTTCGCTTCTCTCTCTCTCTTTCTTTCTCTCTATCGTTCTTTCTTATATATTCTCTTGAATAAAAAGAAAGAACGAGAGCATGTATACTAACCGGTGCAATATATACATATACACATATACATGTATATATGTATGCTTTTTGGAGGGGGATGATATCGAGAAACGAAAGAAGTTAAAGGAGGGATTGGAAAAAGAAGGGAAGCCAAGGAAAGAAGACATTGACCGAAAGAACGCGACGGCGACGCAAGGCCTTTCGTCTATACATATACATACGCACACCTGGAAAAATATTTTGTACCAACGAGAAATGCGTAAGATACAATTCTTACTTCTTTTTTTTTATGAATGCACGGGCAAAAGGTAGGAGGAGAGAGATTTTTTTTTTGGGATATTATGAAAAATTTACAAGCGTTTCGGCATGTATATCGATGTTCAAACGTGTAGACACTTTGTCTTTTGACATTTTTTCAAGTGTGAAGGGAAAAAAAGCGATATTAATAATGAACACGAGGGAATGAACCATTAGCAGGTGTTACATTTTCACAGTTTTTACTCCGTTACAGTGTTGTGATAAGTAAACACAACACATTGAATTAAGTAATAGTACAATAAGTACATTTTTATTTTAAAATTCATTTTTTGTAAGACTGATAAATTTAATAATTTTTTTCATGTTTTGTATATCGAATTTTGAAATTTCTATAAAAGAATAGTTTGATATTTCATTTTTGTAAAAGCTATTTTGTTTTCTCTCGAACAAGAAAAGTGAAAAAGCGCGCATGCAGTCGATATAAAATTTTTTGCTAGACTTTTGAAAACAATGCACGGATGGTAAAATTTGGATTTTTATAAACTTTAAAAAATAAATAAGGTAAAAAATTAAACGAAATATTTTCAATAACCTATTTAATATTAAAAAAATAAAATTTTATATAAAAGTCTTTTATTTTTGAAAGAAAAACATTTATAACTAACTGGTAAAAAATCTTTCATATCCTAAATTGCCAAACGAGATGAGTGAAAGAGGAAAAAGAGGGAAGAGAGAAAAAGAGAGACAGAAGGAAGGTTTCGATTTTGAAGCTTGCAACATAGATACAGCAGACACGAACAATGAATATAAAGTGCGGGTGGTAGTAGTAGTAGTAGTAGTAGTAGTTGTAGTAGTAGTAGAGTGGCGGCAGCGGCGAATAAAAAGGTATAACAGGAACGAGCTCTCTCGGGTCGAGTGAACAACGCGGGAGAGGAAGGATTGGAAAATAACACTGTAAAGCTTTCTCTCTCTCTCTCATTCGCTAATCCGTCAATCAGCGATCATGGAAATCAGATTGAATAATGCGGTTTAACGGTTGCTCGTTTTATCAGATTTCCATGAATGCAGATGCTTGTGTATTGTAACATTATATTACGAAAACGAGATATACATACATGAAAATTAGTGTTTTGCTCTTTCTCGTGTGCCTGAGAAAAATTAAATGATAAGCGCGTTTAGAAGTGTTATTTTACACTTTATTACTTTATGTAAGCCCTTGACTAATTGTCTATATAAATGCCAATGGAAATTGCATATATTTTATCTGAAATCTCGTATCTACAAAATTACAATTGCATTTATAACATAGAATTTTAGATTGACTTTTAAGCGTTAACAAGTAATTCACTTAAACGACCTTTTAGCTACTTGCATTAAAGTCTAATCACGTCATTTAAAACAATCCCGCAAAACAAGTAGTATTATCTCAAACAAGTATTTGACATATATCGGATCACTTCTACAGCTCTCATTACCATCAATTCCAAACTTTCGTGTTTATCTCGTTATAAAAAAGTCAAAAAAAACTAAACGATTTTCAAAATATCGATTCATCCCAACATCCCCTTCGAACAAGTTAAAAAAAAAAGCAATCGACGAGCACTAATTCCCACTTGATAACAAAAGCTTTAACACACCTACTACACAGAGAGAAATGACATTGTATCCGGCTATATAGATTCAGAAGAACAATAAAAGGAGCTTCTTAAGCATCGAAAACATTTATCCGTCCGATAATCAATCGACCGATCATCCTCTAGAAGAGCGAGAGAAAGAGAGAGAGAGAAAACGAAAAGGGCCGGTGGTTATATATTCTATCTGTCTCTCTTTCTCTCTCTCGAAGCATACATAGGAAAAATCAATAAAGCCGGAAATTGACGACTAAAAAGAGTTCGTACCTGTACGCACCATGCAGCAACCAAAAGTGTGCAAATTTTTACCCGATGCACTCGTTTAAAAAAAAAGAGGAAAAAAAGCATAAAGCTCTCAAATATCGAGAAAAAGCTCACAAGTACAAGTATGAAAAAAGAGAGAAAGACAGACAGAGAGACAAAAAAGGTGGGGAGTAGTAGACTTGTGTGTATGTATATGTGTGTGTGTGTGTGCATGAGGAGAGGCTTTTGGCTTTGCGGCTACTAAACTCTGTGGTTGGCGTTGTAGTACAGCGTTGCCACGTTTTCTCTTGCTCTCTCTCTCTCTCTCTCTCTCTCTCTCTCTCGCTCTTTCTTCTCTCATCTACCCACCGTTTTATTATTCCATCCTGTTCCTTTTTTGCCCTTATACGATCGTTTCAAACACAAAAAAAGGAATATAAAAAAGAAGGAAGAAAAAAAATCGAACGCGCGATATATACTCGCTCATTAGGCTTTACCCCCATATAACCGACCATCGGACCTTTTAATCACTCTCATATAGGTATATCCCATCCCTCCTACTTTATTTTATGTCTCGCTTCTTTCGTTATAAGTCTATGTATATGTATACGTGTATACGCGCAAGAGAGCAATGTGAAAGAAGAGAGAAAGAGAGGAAGGGGGAGAGAAGCACATGCTCGAGCGACAAATCGCGCATGATTGTCGACGCGATGCTAAGTGTATATACAGAGATTAGTAGAGATTGCCAATGCCGTGTTAATGAAACGTGCCGAATTCGATCATGACGATCCTTGCGGCGTTTCTGAAACTATACGCGCAAAGCCCCTCCACTTTTACACGCGCGTAGAGAAGCAAGCGAGAGGGGAGGAGACAAGCACACGAAACACACGACTTCCAGTGGCGTAGGCAAACTTACGGCAAACCCGCTTTAGCTTGTTTTCGAAGCGATACATTATAGCTTTCTTCTATGCGATTAACCGTTCCGAAAATTTTTTGATTGATTACATATTTTTATTTAAAACATAGATATATATTTTAATAATAATAATAATAATCATTAAAGTAATCAAGAAATAATAATAAATAAAATCTTTTGGGGGGGCGATGAACATATGTAACTTTTTATCCTATTAGATTAACGTCAGCGGTAGCTGTGGCCACTAAGTTTTTACGCACCGCGCTCTCTAATTTTGCAAAGTTCAAACCCCATGTTCTACCTTTTTTTTTTTTTTTTTTTTTTTGTTTTATTTTTAGATATTATATATTTTTATAATCAATTTTTATAGCGGAAAAAATAAAATTAAAAATTTATTTAACATCTTAAATTCTATTTTATTTCAAAAATATAAAAAAATATAATTACAGATAGGGATGGGAAAAAGTTTTAATGTCAATTTTACATGGCTATAAAACTTATATTAATATAAAATAAAAACGAAGCTAGTTCTATAATTTTTTTCTATTAAATAAAAGATATTAAAGATTAAAAAAAAAGTTATTATAAATTATAGTTGTTTTTTACCCTCACTCAATTGCGAATAATAAAACCTTTTTGTTCCTTAAAAAAGGACCTTTTCTTAATTTATGTAAACGTATGACATTTTTAACAAATTTAATAAAAATAGAAAATAAATATAAATAATTCTAATTTTATTTTAGATAAGTAAAATAATAAATTTACCTGAAAAAATAAATAATTTTACGAATTTAAATTTCATTAAAGCGCATTTTAAATAAAATTTACATTGAATATCAATAATATTTTTAAAAATTGGACTTTTTCTTTTTTTTCTTTCTTTTATTAAATATATTTTTATAATATTATCAATTATTATTTCCAAAACAATAACGAACATAATAACTTTCAGTTCTTACTAAACAAAATTTTGACTAAACTTTGAATGGTTCAATTATTTTTGTCCGTTAAAAAGTGACAATTTCTAAAGTTATATAGGGGCATGATAACATTATTTTTAATTAATTTTTAAAAAATAACATTTTATTTTAACAGTTACAAAATTGAAAAGACGAAAAATCTCAATTTTTCCAAAATTACGTAAACAGTTTTAAAATTTAAGTTACACAGAAATTAATTATTTTAGAAAAATAACTAATAATAATTATCTTGATATAAGGTTTTAAATGTCTTTTTATTGAATTAACTTAATAGAAATTTATAATGTCGATAATTTGATTTTGGAAAAATGAAACTTTACGAAACCTTGCAAATTTCAAGAAAGCGTGTTTTATATGAAAATGACTTTAAATTCTATTTTACTTTTTTAAAATTTACATAGAATTTTAACATTTCCAAAAATAAAAAAAAATATAGATTTTCATGTTTATTTTGTAATTATTACAATGGTTCAAACTTTGAACCATGAAAAGCATTTAAAATTTTTATTTAGTTTGACAATTAATTAGGAAAAAATTTTATCTATGTTGTTAATTTTTAAAAATAGTAGTTTATTTATTAAGTATATATATTTTTTTATTTTTTGACGTTTTATTATATCTTTTTAAAGTATATTTTTTACTGTTATTTGAGATGAATATAATAAGATGTGTGAAAACTTTATTTTTCATAAAAAATGTATTTAAATACAATATTCCAAAAAACAATAAACAAATTTATTATTCAAATAAAAAAAAATTTAATTATAAAAACGATGTGCAGCATGCAACGTGTTTGTCCTTAAAATGCTCATTTTATTAATTTTGTTATTTAATAATGAAAACTGTTTAGATAATTTAAAAAAATTTAGTTTGGGGTGAGGAAGCGATAAAAATATGTAATTTGGTTTAAATAAAAAACGTACAATAGCTGTGTTGGCTAAGTTTTAGGATACATTGCAGCAATTAAAAATTTTTCCAAGTTGAAATCTTATGCTTTGCCTTTTTTTATAAAAAAAAATTAATATTATGCTTACAAATAAAATTTGTTACAATGCAATAAGAAAAATTTTTTACAAAAAATATTGACCTACAATACAGCCATTTAAAATAAAATAACTGTTAACTGTGCAAGCATTTTCTAAGCATGTGCTAATTAACGCTTTTTTAAATATAAAATTTTTAATTTAGATTTTCTGTTTTTCGCATCACTAGTATAAAAAATTAAAGCTTTTTTTAAATCCCCAAACGCAGTTTAATGCAGAATTCGGATACAAAAATAATTTCAATTAAAAAAATTTTTTTAAAAAGAAATATTAGCAATAAAAATTTTAAAAACGTTTTTTTTTAAATATAGATTATTTTCTTAATTTGAATGTAATGAAAATTTTTATTTGATATTTAGTCTTCTCTTTTTAAATTCTTCTTTACTTTATAGATCTATTTTATATAAGTAATTTGTAAAATTAATTATTCTGACAGATTTTCTTTTATAATCGTAGCCAAAGCTCATTTATTTTGATTTTTATGAAGTAATAATAACATTATTGTATTTTATATATTTTAAAGATAATACGTTTATAAATATAATATATTTATATAACGTTTATAAATATAATTTATAAATTTATGCATTACGTTTAAAAAGAATTAATAAAATATTAATTAAACTTCAAACATAAATAAATTAAAAATGTACTTAAAAAGTATATAATTTGAAAATTGTTTGAAACTATGAGAAACATGTTTGATAATAGAAAATGTTAAATGGAAAGTATTAAAACATAATAATGAAATAAAAATGTTTGAGACATTAATAATAAATGTAAAATATCATAAAATAAATAAATGTTCTTGAATAAAGTTCAAAATTTAGCAATTTTTAACGAAAGGGATAATATGTTTTGAATAAACATTATATAAAGTTTAAATTAAGTTTACAAAAATCTTACAAAAAGAATTAAGAAATTTAATTTGAATGAGAATTTTTCAAACGAACAAGGAGAAAAAGGTCCCTATCTTCGGAAAACAAATTTGGTTGAAACTACAAAATCTGATTTTTTATGAAAAAAAATGAAATAAAAAAAGGTTTCAGATATAAAAATAAAGATATTTCATAAAAAATATAGTGAAAAGAAATGCTTATCGGAACTTGAATAGCCAAATAGAAAATGTGTGATAGATCAAAGAAAGTACTTAAATATATTAATTTAAGCTGTATTGCATAAAAAAAACTTATGTGGTCCAAAAGTTACGAACGATCAAAATATACAAGTTTCTCTATTTCTATAGAGTAAAAAATTTATCATATATTATATGCTAAAATTATTAACAAATATGTAATAATTTTCAATTAAGCATAACTTTTTAACCGCATTGAGCTTTTTTGAGCTAATAAGGCTTAAATTAAAGTATTTAACTTTTACTTTATTAATATTTAATACATTTTTCTGTAAGATTTTTAGTTGTCCAGTCATTCAAGTGCTTACAACAACTTCGTTTCATTATGTTATTGAAAAATGTGTATATCTTTGTCTCTGAAATCTATTCAAACAAAAGAAAAAATACGGGTTAATTTTTTTTCATTACCAAATCATATCCTGTAGTTTTAACCAAATTTGTTTCTCGAAGGTGGAGATGATCTCTCCTTATAAGTAGGCTTTGATCATTAGTTATTTAAGTATGAAAAACATTTATACTCAAGATATAATTGCCTAATTAATTATTATAAGTACTTTAAATGAACTTTAAGTTTAAAATTTCAAAAATTTTTTTTGTTATTATATTTGTTAGCAAAAATTTGTAGTATTGGAAAAATTTCAAATTTAGTAAATGTTTAAGTGCAACATCAATGTAATTAACATTTTATTTAAAAAAATACAACAAAATAACGTTTACCACATATATTTAAAACTGTTTTAATAATAAAATTATCAATAAATTATTTTTTTTTTACATATCGTCGGCTTGGATTAAAATTTGGCTAAAAAAGTTTTGTATAAATTTTAAAATGAAAATTTCAATAAAAAAATCTATAAAGAATATAAATTTTTTGAATAATGAAATGTATAATTCCATCTAATGAGACAATTTCAATAATGAAGTACATATATTTGATGTAAATTTGACGAAAATTTTGTTTGTTTCGAAGCATACAAAGATTTTATGTTAATTTTCCGTACTCATGTGTTAACTTTTGATGTGATTTCCTATGAAAATATCTATCTCTAACGATATCCTATGAAAATATCAATCTCCTATGAAAATAATTTTCACAAATTACACAAAACAGTGCAATACTATCAAATATATTATTTTCAAATTTTATTGAATCATACTTGAAAAGTAAGTAAACAAATCCATCTTTAAAAAATGAAATGAATACATTTTATTTTTCAGTTAACTTTATAATATGATAAGAAGCTTTGAAGAAATGTAATGCATTCTTTTTAGTGAATTCTTTCAAATACCTACTTTTTGGATTTTCTTACGATATTTCTATCTAAATATACGATAATTTTTTTGCATCTGATTTTTTTATATTTTCATCTAGTTCTATAACACGTAGCAAATTTATGAGCAGTATTATAATTAAATTATTTTTGTAATTATAAAAATGAAACAATTTTTTTAATAAATGTTTTTTTTAATACCAATGGTCTTTAGCGTGATTTTTATTTAGTGCGCTTTGATGAAGTTGACAACACTTTTTAAAAAATATGCCTCATCAAAGCACATTCCTTAATTCTTTTATTTATTCTTTTATTATTCTTTTATTCATATTAAGTTAAATTTTTGTTAAATTAATAAAAAATACAATAATAAAAATATTTAATTTACATAACCACAATAAACCATTTAAACATATAATAAACAATTTGAAATTGATTTTTCAAGATACATTTCATAATTCTTTAATATTTTTAATTCGAGGAGATGTTTCCTTTATCTGTCATTTTCAATATTTTTCTCATAAAGTTTCAAAGATTTAAAAATCATATACATTTTTTTAATAGTCAGATAGCTCCTCTATCAGTTATGATTTGTTTATTAAAAAGGCGGATATTCTTTTGAAACTTTAAATGGGTTTTTATTTTATATGTTATTACTGTAAATATTCAAATAGCGTCGCCGATTTCTTAAAGATAATCTCATTGAAAGTATGATCACTTTGGGTCTCTATAAACTGATAATTAATAAAATCAGTATTGTGTGTTTATTTAAAATTCATATAATTTCAGCTTAAAGAACCAGCTCTATATTATTAAAATACTAATTTCCATGACATCTTAAATTTTTTAAAGTAATTTTATTACAAGAAAAGTAATTAACAGAACGAGCAGTCTGATAAGATGTAAAATAGTTATTTTTCTAAAATAATTAATTTCTGTGTAACTTAAATTTTAAAACTGTTTACGTAATTTTGGAAAAATTGAGATTTTTCGTCTTTTCAATTTTGTAACTGTTAAAATAAAATGTTATTTTTTAAAAATTAATTAAAAATAATGTTATCATGCCCCTATATAACTTTAGAAATTGTCACTTTTTAACGGACAAAAATAATTGAGCCATTCATAGTTTAGTCAAAATTTTGTTTAGTAAGAACTGAAAATTATTATGTTCGTTAAAGAAAATTATCAATTTTTTTGTTTTGGAAATAAAAATTGATAATATTATAAAAATTCATTTGATAAAAGAAAAAAGAAAAAGTCCAATTTTTAAAAATATTAATGATATTCAATGTCAATTTTATTTAAAATACGCTTGAATGAAATTTAAATTCGTAAAATTATTTATTTTTTCAGGTAAATTTATTATTTTACTTATCTAAAATAAAATTAGAATTATTTATATTTATTTTCTATTTTTATTAAATTAGTTAAAAATGTCATACGTTTACATAAATTTAGAAAAGGTCCTTTTTTTAAGGAACAAAAAAGGTTTTATTATTCGCAATTGAGTGAGGGTAAAAAAACAACTATAATTTATGATAATTTTTTTTAATCTTTAATATCTTTTATTTAATAGAAAAAAATTATAGAACTAGCTTCGTTTTTATTTTATATTAATATAAGTTTTATAGCCATGTAAAATTGACATTAAAACTTTTTCCCATCCCTATCTGTAATTATATTTTTTAATATTTTTGAAATAAAATAGAATTTAAGATGTTAAATAAATTTTTAATTTTATTTTTTCGGCTATAAAAATTGATTATAAAAATATATAATATTTAAAAAAAAAAAAAAAAAAAAAAAACAAATAGGTAGAACATGGGGTTTGAACTTTGTAAAATTAGAGCGCGGTGCGTTAAAACTTAGTGACCACAGCTACCGCTGACGTTGATCTAATAGGATAAAAAGTTACATATGTTCATCGCCCCCTAAAAGATTTTATTTATTATTATTTGTTGATTACTTTAATGATGATTATTATTATTATTAAAATATATATCTATGTTTTAAATAAAAATATGTAATTAATCAAAAAATTTTCGGAACGGTTAATCGCATAGAAGAAAGCTATAATGTATCGCGGCGAAGACAAGCTAAAGCGGGTTTGTCGTAAGTTTGCCTACGCCACTGGAAGTCGCGTGTTTCGTGTGCTTGTCTCCTCCCCTCTCGCTTGTTTCTCTACGCGCGTGTAAAAGTGGAGGGGCTTTGCGCGTATAGTTCGGGCATTTGTCCATGTGGCGGCAGTAGTTTACATTGTATTTTAACGGGCACGCTCTCGCCTATGCTCATCGGCAATCTCTACTTATCTCTGGTATATATATACAGAGTACGTGAAACGCGCGCTTGTTCTACTTTCTTGTTCTTACTCTCTTTCTCTCTCTTAAACGCGCGCTAAGAGAACTTTTTTTCTTTTTTTACTCTGCGATGAGAGAGTATATATGCTTGTCTTTCGACGCGACGTGGACTCTTTTGGCTTCAAGTTTGGTTAGTCGTTTATTTCTTTTTTTATTTTCCGTGTGTTTTTTTTTCGTGCGGTGAATTGTTGTGTGTGTCGAGGGAACGCTTAAAAATGCGCCTGTGCTTACACGATATGCTTAAGGAGCCTGTTGTTATATGCTTTATGGAGTAATCGAGAAGCGAGACATTCTTTTTTTTTCACAGTTTTTTCAGATCATTTTTTTTCCTCTAATGTCAACGATGTTTCAAATGAAACATTAGTAATTTTATGTTTACGTAAATAAAGAATTTAGTAGGATAATTTATGAATGAAAAATGAGCAATAAAAGGATTTACACATAAATCTGTTTAATAATCAAGAAATGTAAAAAAACCTTGAAACTCATTAACGATGTAATTATAATTAAGAGCAAAGTTATAACATATTAACTTCATTGAGAAATAATTTTCTCCTTAGAACGAAAATGAAAAATCATTTAATTAAAATGACTATATCCTACTTGAAAAACATTGAGAAAACTTCAAGAAAGTTTAAGAGAGAGTTTTAACCAGTTGAAATTTACTACTTGTATACCGTTATACAGAAAAAGATCATGAAGTATAAACATTAATAAACTTCTACACATCTTGCTTATAACCATGAAAGTCTCTAAAACTCATTAAAAGAGCTGCTTTCATTTTTTTTTTATTTGTAGTTATAATTCAATCGATGATTTAAAGATAATCTTTTGATACTACACGTGATTTTTTTATACGAGTATAAGGAGTTAGGTATATTCGTGTTATAAGAAAAGTTTTTTGAGATGTATATATATCTGCGTGTTTGACCTTCCAAAAAGAAAATATCTCCCTTAGGGGTATAAAGTTTTCTCTGTAATAATACTCGTATAAAATATGTACACACACTCGAGAGAACATAACAAGAGAATACAGATTCGGTGAGATATATAAGCGTATACTGTAATCCTCATGTGACCTGTCAAATCGCATCATATTCCCATTTTCATTTCCTTTTAAGCCGCAATCATTCTCTTTCTCCATCTCTCTATCTCTATTTACGTATTATACAATTTTCGGGTTGAGTCGAGGTCGTGTAATATTTTCATTCGATAATTTTCATAAATGGAAAAAATAAATTTCAAACGTTTTATAAATATTTAATGGCAATGATTTTTATATGAAAAATAAAGGAAAATTTATGTACAAAATAACCTGTCTGTAAAATTAAAATAATTGCATATTAAAATTGTTTTGACAAATATTTTAAAAGTCTGCAGTTGTTATCTGCAATCAAAATGAATTATTCTCAACACCTTGTATTACAAATCCAATAGAATTATGTAAAGAGATGGAAAGAAGTTATTTAAATTTAAAATCGAATATTTAGAGTGCTTTTTAAAAAAACGCTATTACTTGATGCTCTTGATTGATGTTTATTCAATAAACATCAATCTTTGAGACGAGAAATTGATTCTTTGCTTGCAATATTAAATATTTCTGTAACTAAAAATATCGCATTGATTAATTGGAATGAATTTGAAAAATCCAGTCATAATGGATTGTTGAAAAATTTGCTAGTTTATTCCTTTGTCATCCAGCCCTCGATAATCTACATGGTCTGCTCTTATTTTTTTTAATCCAGGATACCGATCTACGCTTAAACCGCAGAACACGAAAGCGAAAGAGAAAAAGCTTTTATGTGAAGCCTTTCTCTCTTTCTCTCTCTCTCAGGGGATATAGGCTGCTTCTGCCTAGGCATACATAAGCGGATTGTATACATATATATAAAGTTAATCGATTGCCTAGCCACAGCAGCAGCAGCAGCAGCAGAACAGAGCAGTGCATAGGTAGGATAGGTAAGGTATAGTGGTAGTAGTAGTAGTAAAACCGGCCGTCAGCACAGCACAGCAGCAACGTATATGCTCGCGCGCGCCCAGAGAGATGCCCAATTTGTCCGGCTATTTGTCCAATTAGGCTTATCGCTCTTGTGTGTTAGAGAGAATTCAAGAGAGAAGCACGTGTGTTAGAAAACTATATACTTGTTTCGCTCTCGTTGCTTATACTCTTCGTCCTCTTCTAAACGCTTTTTTATTGCTTTTCTTTAACTATGCATATTATTTAACGTTTATTTAATAAATTGAGCTTTTTTCATATGTATATTGCACATCATTTGTAATTTTAAAATATTATTTTTATATTTCTACTTCAATTTGTGCTTAGACTACTTTTCATATAAGTTGTTTTGAACTTAATAACCCTTAACTGCTGAAGTCACCTTATTTTTTTTAGAAAAGCACGTGCCAACTTCAACATTTAATATGAAAATTTTCAAATTAGAAATTTTCTCACAACGTTACAAAAAAAAAGCAGACCAATCTACATCATTATATTTTCACCGTCATTTATAAAGAATTGAAATAATGCCTCAACACTTGACTATAAATAAAAAGCGATAAATAATAAAAAGCATTATTTCAAGCCGCTAGATTGTACACACAAGAACGTAAATGGTGGATACAATTTTTTTTTCTTTTTTTATTTTTTATTAAAAATGAAAAAAAAGAAAAAAAATATGAATAACTGCATACATAATATCACTTTTATGGGATGAAAGTGATAAATTACATAGATAGCTTTTTCATGCCGACGGTCAATTTGAATATATTATACTTTTACGCTTTTTTATCAGCGCCAGCACCGCGCGTGAACAACTCCCAAGCCCTACTACTACTACTACTACTCACAAATTAAATAACCCGCAACAAGTATCGTGAACCTACCTTGTTGTTGTTACTGCTTTTATTTTTTTTTAATATATATATACACGTATACATTCGAACAGTTAACGTATGGAAAACACGTATTCATTACGTGAATTAATCATTACTTTGATTAAAGTTTTTCCTGGTAAATATAAGCTTTCGAGGTATTTTTATAACTCCATTTTCACGTTAAACAATTTCATTTTAAATTACATTGATTTAAGCTACTGTTTATTCTAAGAACAATATAATTAAATTCCTTTTCACTTAATTGATTTCTTTGTGGTAACAAAAAGTTAAATACGTATTATTGCTATTTAATTTTCCTCTATTCTATTGTATTGATGATGACTTGGAGCCAAATTGCATACTTATTAATTTTTGGATTTTCAACAACCTTTTTCTGGTTAAACGTTTTAAAATTATCATAATTTTTAATAGATATATATTTTAATCTCTTTTCAGATTTTATTTTCATATATTTTGATGTTTTCGGCGTGGAGGTGCAAATCAGCATCACGCAATGCCAGCCGAAGTGAGAATAATATATTTTCAAGAATTATTAGGTTATTTTATGAATCTTGGTCACCGAGTTAAAAATTTTCAACGAACATTACTTTATATAAATTATAAATATGTAATGTATTTAATAGAAAAAGCGGATAAAGAAACATTAATTATCAATTTAAGATAAAGTATTCATCTTAAATTATTAATGTTCAAGTTTAAGTGAATAAAATTTTTATTACAAATCAAATGAACGGCCCATTAATAATAATCGTAAAAAGTATAAGGCACTTTAATATTTATTAAAACATCTTGTTCGAAACAATATGTTTTTATAGAAATATTTCTACACAAAAAGATGTATAAAAGCAAACATCTAATTAATGTGAAAAGTGGGTCGTCGAAACTAATTTTCCCAGCGTCAAGTATATATATAAATCGTTGAAATTACAATCACCATTGCAGTTTATACACGTCTAATAATCCTGCAATTATTATACGCTGAACTACTATACACACACTTAATGAACATACGTAAGTTACGTTTACGGAAGGAAGCACATTTGAGACGACGAGAAACTACATTAATTATCATTATAACCTTTTCGTACAATTACCCTCCCTGTTAAACGTAGACTTATTAATTTAATATTATAATTTTCTAGTTTGTCTACCTATTTTCAGAAAGTTTCTAACTGTTTCAAACATTCAACTAAATTTTCCTATTTTTATCATTAAACATTAATAGTTATTAACGATTTCCGATAATTGAAAGTCTAACTTAATTTCAACACGAGGAAATTTCAAAAGTACACTTTTTCTTTATCTAAAATGTCTACGTAATATTAATTAGACATTACGTTGTATTATTATAATGTATTTTAAATTACCTACAAGTATATCATTGACAAATAATCTGTCGAGATTTGACTAATGATTTAAAGTTTGAAAAATTATGCTTGTATAATTAAAGCCGCTACTTAACCGATAGTTTTTTCTTTGTCAAAACGTTTTTCGAAAGCGATGGAATAAAAAAAAAAACACCAAATCGTTTATATAAATAGATTACTAAAAGTGCCTATCCCGCGCGTGCAGCCAGACAAGTGTTAACGCGAATAAAAGCTGCTTTAATGCATATCCGGTGAAAACTTTGAGCTCGATCAATATACATAATGAGTTTCATCGGTTTAATATACATTAACTCATTATCACTTTTTAAATTATTAAAATTTTTTTTCCAATAAAAGAACTAAAAATATGTCTCGGTATATAATTTAAAACTTTTTAGTTAAATTTGTAATTATAATAGTAATTACTGGTAATAAACCATTAGAATGAAAAAACAATCAGTGCGATCAGCAATGTGTTAAAAACGTATTTAACATCCCTAATAAATCCACTTAAGCTCGGCAACTAATTTCTTATCATAGATTTTCCAATATACAAAAAGAAAGGTCTGAGCAGCGCACTTGAAATATTGCGCAGGCGCCTTTTATTCCAGCGCCACAAGCTTATAACGCTAAATTCTCTCTTTGCTTCATATGGTTTTAGTAATATAGATTATATGCCTCGCGAACGAATTAGTTTCTTACGAGTGAACTTATCGTAAGATACAAAAAAAAAAGAACAAGATTCAAACAAACTCTCGTATACGTGTTTATATTACGCATATATGAATGCTCGTGTGCATAGTGAAGTGAGAGAAAAAAAAACACACACCAGAGAGAAAGAGAAAGAGTTAAACACTCGACTCGCTTGAGAGAGCACGCGATAAAGCGCGTAATAAGCCGACACTTCACACAATTAAAGTGCGATTAACGTCAGCGAAAATATATACACATGTGTGTACTCATGTGTATTTTTTTGTGCGTATAAACAAATTTCTTCTTTTCTTTTTCGTGTCTGTGTATTTTACGTCAAACTACAAGATTGCCTGATCAAGTTTGACAAAATCGTTTTGTTAATTTGAGGCATATTCTAAAACACGCGGTGTTATAGATTTTATTATACTGTGTGAATGTACTATAAAAAAAGAATAGCTAACTCATTATTATACAATGCGATCGCGTGCGCTTGATTCCGTGAATAAAACTTTGTATGAAAATTATGTATTTAATATGTAAACGTAATAAACAATAAAGATTTTTATGTAATATTAATCTCACATTTTTTATGAAAATTTAATTATTTAATTCTTAAAAAATAATACCTTATCGATCATTACATATAACTTTTAATTATGTAATAAATAATAAACTCGAATAATTAAATATTTAATTAAAGCGACATTAGTCTTTAATTACCAAATAACGATAACATTTTGCTAGTAAATTAACCATTAATGCAAAACAAATGTATATTCATTTAATAAAGCTGCTATATTTGCTCGCGCAAAATGAGCGTATAAGTACGTGTGTATGCGCGTATGTAAACTGACAGGCATTCTCAATTTTATCTTGATACTGTAAACATTCTAATTATTTGAACGCTTGAAAAATAATAAGATAAACACTATATTGCTCATAAAAAAGCACCTTTTTTATCAACTGCCATAAACTATGCCTGAAAAAAAGTATAAGAAATAACAAAGACTATCAATTGGCTTCAGTAAAAAAAAAAGCTGGGAAACTTCTGAATAAAAGGTTGCTTTTATCTCTTCTTCTTTTTTTTTCTTTCCGCAAACAATTTTTATCGCCTTGCACGCAATCCCTAAAGCACATCGATCGGACCTTTAACACGATGTTATATTGTTCTATACAGAAAAGATGTTTAACACGTGTTCATTAAGAAAATTTGTGCATCTAAAAAAGAAGAAAAAAAAGAGAAGCGAATGATACTATTGTTGTAACAAGATAAAACAAGAAGTATGGTATCTTATTATCATTAAAATTGATCTTTTATGATATCGTGACTGATCAATGTCGTCAGTTAATTTGATTTTGAATAAACGACTATACGCTATGGTTATTATTGGCAACTCTTTAGTGGTAATTTAAGAGAATCTTCAGCTATTTATTATGTATGAGGTAAATTATACCTGAGCTTGCTGCTTCTTTTTTTCTTTATCTTTCTTCTTTTTTCAAGGGGAAACAGGTGCGATGGAGAAATTGGATGAGACGAGTTTTTGAATTGATTGGATATTGGGTTTCATGTAAATTCTTTAATCAGCGTTCAGGTGTTCTTAATATAAGAACATTTATTTTCGTTAAATATTTTGACGTGTTTTTTTCTTTCTATTGTAATTTATATCTTTTAAATATAATTATAAAAAAGCAGCGTCGAGAATGCATATATTGAAAGAATAAAAAAATATATTGATTTGATTTATTGCTAAGCGTGATGCTTTGAAAAAAACAATGTAAATAATGCAATAATCGTATCATAATATATATACATACATCATATTTAAGTAAATATTATTTACTTTATCATCGCAGTCGTATAAAAAAAAGTTATCTAGATTAGATAATAAAGTTAAATTATTTTAAAGTATAACACGTTTAAGATTGTACAAATGATATCATAATTAAATTCGATTACTTTATGTCACGCGAAATATCGCGCATCTGCTTTCATTTAAAATACCAAGTTTTATTTCATTCTTTCGACTACTGCATCGACAAAAAAAATTAAAAGGGTAACTTTTTAAAACTCAACATACAAAATAACACTTGTACTTTCACTTTGTACATCATCAATAACTTAATTTTAAATTTCGTAAGTTTTGTTATTTTTTTTCTGTGTCGTGTATATTAAGCTGTCAAAATATCTCACTTTATTAATTATGTATTCGCGCATTGAAAAGAAGAAATAAAAAAAGTAAAATAAAGCGTGAACAATTCACGTCAACATTCTCGATTAGCCGAGTATGCGCGCAGAGAGAAGCTCGCGGGATTTTCGGTGCCAAGTCAATATTCATTTGTCTCGTTTCCATTTGAGCAAATTCATTCTGGCTCTGGGCTCTCGCGAACTACTCACCCTCTATACCTTTTTTTTCCACAAGCGTGTCGATTCATTTTTGCTGTGTCAATTTTTTTTCTCCCTCTTTCTGTAAAGTATCCGTCAGGTCTAATTAGATATTAACATTCGAACGTGTCAATTGACGTTTTAGATTTTTAAATGTGTTATATATTATGTGACGTAAGTAATTGATGAACACATTTTTTTAATGTTTAACAATATTAATTTGCGTAAATATATGAAAATTTAATTTTATTAGTTTTAGATTTCTATAAATTTAACTTCTATAAATTTTATGATCCTAATACAATTAAATGAGATGTTTATGTTTGGAATGAAAGTTATTTTCGTAAAACTTTATTTAAAAGCTTTGAATACATAAATTATATCTGGTACAAACAATATATAAAGAATTCAATTAAATATCCATTAACCTATTTGAAGAGTAAATCATTAAATTAAATGTTATTATTACAAATTGGATGCATTGAAATTTGTCTTTTAATAATAAACATATCTGTGACTTTTAGTAGACTTCAAATATTTTATTATTTTAAAAATTAGTATGACTAAATGAAAGAATAATCTTTACAGTATTCTATAAGTTTTGTTAAAAATGTTAAAAATTGTTGTTAAAAAGATTCTTTTCTATACTATTTATATTTGTATTTATTTTTTAAAAATAAATAAAAATGTATCAGTGTATGAAGAAGTAATTTATTGTGATAAAGCTTTATCACTGCGATAGCTTAATGAATCGTTATTAAATATTCCTAGTACATAATATACTATATACATTATGCTTTTATGGGCTATAGAAATTGGTAATTCAATGACATTCATTCGTTATTGATGTAATGAATACAGATTATAAGACTTTTCGACAATGATTCAATAGAAAAGAGGATAACTTTGAAGAAATAGATATATTCACATATCAGAAAGTGGCTGATATTTTAGTTTCATAAAAAAAAGATTAGAGAAGCCGCAAATTTTAATACCAATTACTTAGCACAAAAACGTTTAGGTAATCAATATCAATTCTTGATAAAAGAAGATTTTCGAAGTAAAAATATTCAACTTTGTTTTTACTTCTTTTCAATAAAGTTAATGTAAAGTATGTGTATGTATATACAGCGATAAAGGAGGAAAAATAAGTTAAATTATTTGTACGAGGAAATAAATTTAGCAAAAAGATATTGGTTCTTAAAAATAAATTATATTGTTATAAAATCCAAATAAACTTTTTCAATAAAGTTAATGTATCTTGCATTAGATTTTTATATATATAAGTTAAGTTAAATGTATGATTCAGTATAATACATTATTAAATTTATAACTCAATCGAATAATTGAAAAGAATAATTTATATTCTTCCGTAATATCAACAATCAAATCAACATAAAATGTTTTAACAAGTATAATAGGTATATAGAAACACCGTTAAAACACAATACGTACACTCATAAAAATTCTATAACCGTATAGCCTTAAGTTCTATAATGTAATTCAGTGAAAATAACGTTTTGAAAATTATATGTATCGATTCCGAGCTTATCAGTTCTCGAACGAATGGTTTAGTCTCGTTCGTTCGCACCTTTGTTTGTTATATCCCATAAGAAGAAGAAGAAGAAGAAGAAGAGAAAGAGGAGAAAGAAGAAGCCAAGGGTCTTGTTCAAGTGGTTAAGAAAAGAAAGTAAGAAAAAAAAAATTAAGACGCGCGAAATTGATCAATCGAGACTGTAAGGCACGTGCGCTTTTGCCCGTGTGCACCGCCCAAAGATTCTCAATTTGCGCGAGCCCCATGGACTATCTATATATATATGCCTTGCGATCATTCTTATCACGTGCGGGAAAGAAGTTACCGGAAAATTGATGCTTGTAGTTTTAGCCTTGTATAGATATGTGATATTCGAAATAAAAAATATAAAAGGAAAGAGAAAAGATTTGGTTCATTCATCTAAATCATCTCTAAGTATATTGAATGCTTTGCTTTATCCGTATTAGCGGGTGAGTATCGTAAATTTAAAATTCTTCGTAAGATGTTTATCAAAAGGAATATAAATAATTAATATAAATATAAATTTTTAATTATTACAAATATATGAATATTTAAATTGCAATATAAAGAGCTAATACATAATGGAGTTAGTGGTCAGTTATACGAAAGTACTGTTGATCCATTATTAACTATATGTAATAATCTATAGAATATTAAATAAAAATGTACATGAAAAAATAGTTTAGAATCTTATATGTATATATGATAATCATTGACGTAAAATCAATATTCTATATCGTATTATTTATGATGCCCTTTAAAGATTAATACCAAAGAATTTGTTATCTCCTTGCCTCACGATAAATGTCGGTATATTTTACTTAATAAAGAAGGCTGGGCATTAATCTTTCTCTCTCGAAGCGAGATATATACACATACAACACAGTTTGCACGTAATCGATTACGTCGATAAACACAGCCAACGAAATCTCTCTTATACAGAAATTGGAATTTCACAGTGAGCAGTGCAGCGACAAATCGAAATAAAATTTCAAAAATAATACACTTCTATTGTAATGTAAATACTATCATTAATATTATCCTTTAACCCGACACGTTGAATTTTTCTAATAAAGTTATTACTACCGACTATGCGGTGTGTAAAGAGAGAAAAAAAATATTGAATAAGTGGGTAGTACTAAACAAGAGTAGTAGCAGCGGCAGGCAAACGATAATAACATAATCAGATAATCAAACATGTTGACGTGTAAATCTTTCGTGACTTGTACTTTGTTTAATAGCTAATGAATAAAATACTTGTTTTAATAAAAAGTCTTAAATACATTGTTCTACAATAATTACTAGAAATGTAACGCGAGTTTTTTTGAAAATCAAATAACCAGTAAGCATGACGGTACACATTTTAAATGAAAAATTTTTTTGGATTTAATTTTAAAACTTTAAACAAGCGTAATTATTTTAAACTTACAATCAACCAATCTTTTTATTTTTAAATTTATTTCCTATTAGGAAATTTTAATTTTAAAAGAGTTGAGTACTTTAATATAGTGAACGGATAAAGTGAAAGAATCTTTAGTTTAATCCCTTTAAGTAAAATTAAAAATTTATGAAACAATTAAATTCTGAGAAGAATCTGAAAAAAAGTTCCTTTACTTAAAAAAAGAAAAAAACTGTATTAATCTTTCGGTATCAGAGTTTAAAAACATTTTAATCTTTCATCTCTTAGAAAAATGTTCTCTAATTAGCTGGAATATTTACAAAAGATTTTAGACTTAATTGAAAGAGACGGAGCAAAACATAACCGTAACATTTGCCAGTAAAATATCTATACAAGCAACACCCACTCGTATATATATAAGTTTATAAAATATTAGTACAAATTCAACCGCAGAAAGACTACGAGGATCACTAACACGGAGAGTAGCGAAAGAAAGTCTGCGGATAAAATGAAAATCCCAAGGGAAAAACGAGATAAAAGTTGCTATATACACAGAAAAACATCAAACGCTCGTTTGAAAGTAGGTCGCAGCACAGGTAGATGTATCACAACGATATATCAATTTTCAAAAGAGAGACAGAGAGAGGGAAAAAGAGATTTGTTCGCGTGAAATTTGTAATGTAATAGGGTTGGCAGAAATTCGCGAGAAATGGCAAAGTGCACCGGTTATTGACATGTTTATCGCGATGCGCGCCTCTCGATCGCTTGGGCGGAGATTCTTCTCTCGTTTATTTTCTATTTTTTTATGTGTTCACATTGAGCGGCTTTTTATGCGGCAAATGTGAAAAGCGATATGCTTTTTAAAGCTTAAATTTTTATTGAAAATAGTTTAGCTTATGAAATCAAGTATGCGTTTTAAGATGAATACAAATGAGCTGATTAATAATTGGCTTATAATTAGTAATTTTGAAATATATAATTAGAAAGCTTTATAAATTAATGTAATTAGCAATTAACAAAATTAAAAAAAAATTATTTATCATTATAAAAAAAAATTTACATTATATTAAAAGTAACAAATCGTATATTTCTGAGACAGTTTACTGTAATACTTTTTTTCAATTTACGTATTTCTTATCGTTTGTTTGGAATTTAAATCAATTTACTTTTATCGAATGTATTCGGGACAGAAGCCAATGTGTGTAATGTGTATGCGCGCTACAAACTACAAAATTAGTTCTTTGTCGATTTCACGGTCGGTAATGCTATCCACTTGCCAGAGAGCAAATACCTAAATTAATTTACTAAAAAAATCTGCTTTAAAACAGAATTAAAACTATCTTAATAGAATAATCAACGATATCAATGTTTTTTTTTCTTTGTTTGCATTGTTTCACCTGGTAGTTAGCGACGATAGAATTATGAATAATTAATAACGAATGAAAAGTGTAATTGTGACAGCAGATGAATGTATACGATTTAATGTCGTGTTTGAATTATTAAAATACAAAAGGACTTGGAATGCTAATTTGTAAAACAGCTTAAAATCTGTTATTACAATAAATTAATGTTAAAAAAAGCTCAACTTTTATAAATGATATTATAGTTGCATAAATTTTAATAATTTATAATTAATTTGAATTAATTTATTGTTAACTTTTGAAGTTAATTTGAGCCCATTTATGGTCTATGTAAATATTAAACATTAAGAAAAAAGCGTTTGAATATAATGAAATTAAAAAAATTAATACTTATTATCCATTCGAAAAAACGTTTAATTAAAGTTTCTTTTAATTGCAAAAAAGTACCTGTGGAGAAAAAAAAATTTCAGCGTATCGTGTAGTTTTT
The DNA here is from genome assembly GCA_017163975.1 of Anastatus disparis. Classification (NCBI taxonomy): domain Eukaryota; kingdom Metazoa; phylum Arthropoda; class Insecta; order Hymenoptera; family Eupelmidae; genus Anastatus; species Anastatus disparis. The sequence goes on from JAFFSR010000226.1 coordinate 9,795,363, forward strand.
CAGTTTAAAAGTCAGGAAACAAGGTATCACGCAACCTATACTTCAGCCATAAATTAATCGTTTCGTTACCCATAGCATCGTCCAGTTTAACCCTCTTTCATTTTTTTTTAAACTCAACAATACTGCCTGTGGCATACCTAATATCATAGTATACACGCGTTTGTTTCCCCTCCCTAAAAACTAGAGAGAGAAAAGGGCGCGCGAGAGAAAGAACCCCTTTTTCAGCAATATAATCCAAAACTTGCTTTTTGCGTTGTCGTTTATTTTTTGCTTCTTTATTTTTTTTTCTTCTCCAAGCGACATGTTCATGGAGTTTCCGGAAGAAGGGCAGAACACAGAGCCTGCAACATTACAGCTTAGTGCCAAGAGTCGCACTTGACTCGTTTCGCTTCCTGCTCTGAGAAACGAGAATGCAGATAAAACCATAGGAGCAGGAAGGGACTAATTTTTTTTTCAAGTTTTTCTTTTACTCTGTGTACTCTGGGTATAATAGTTGTAAGGAAAAAAAAAGTATATTGGAAGGAAAGATTGTACGTTTTTCTTGTTGCAGTTTTTAGTTAGTTAACTTGAACACTGAAGACTTGAATTTTTTTTCAATCCTACAAAGATTTTCTTTGGCTCAAAGTTTTTTCTTTATTCAACTCTCATTCTTTCCTTTCTCGTTTACGTCAAAATGTATTTTAGCGTTTTGAGGAAATGACTGTTTACCTTGATTGCTTATTTGCGTTAAGCATTAAAAAAAAGTTGATTAGCATAATTCTGTTCTTATTGTTTAGCTGGCATTTATCTTTTATAATTGTCGAGAGAGGATCGATGATCAGTGTGAAAATGTCGGGGAACGAAGCAATTTACTGGTCAATTAATTCGCGTGCGGCTGAACGTCGTATATATGTACATATATATATAAGCCCCGTAATTTCTCTATGCGCTCAAAGATTATAATTGAATTTAATTTCCAATCCAATCAATATTATTAACCACATGATCGGCAAAAATTAAAATTATAATAAACGTTTCTCGAAAACCAGTCTTGTGTTTATCTATATATACAAATAAGCTTTATAATATAGTTGGAGTATACGTTAGCTTATAACATTTGCATAAACATTTCGATTGAAATATCAGATAAGAACCTTTTCATTATATATCTATTTTTATATTACTCGTTGTAAAAGCGAAGCGCTATACTTTGTAAACAGTTTATTTCGAACAAGATAAAAAAGTGTTGAACTATACTTTTTTCAATATTCTTTTTTTTTATATTCAAATCGTATCGCATCGAGGAAAAACCGTGACAATCGTTTAGAAAATAGAAAAAAAAAGATTAGGAAATAAAAAGCCGGAAAATACAGCGTATATGTTAGATAGTAATTATTCATTGATGCCAGGAAGCGCCAAAGTGCTATTCTCAATTGCAACGAATGAAATAGAGAAAGAGAGAGAGAGAGAGGGAAAGAGTAAGAGAGAACAATTACGATGCATTTTCCTTTGCAGCAGCATAATAAAGCCGATGTAATACGCGCACGAAAGCCACCGCCGCCCGAGAGTTTGTTAAAGGAGGAGAGTCTCACACTACTGAACAACTGAAATGTTTGCTTGCTTACTTGCTATGGTATTGGTTAATCGCTTGGACTATATTTACCGTTTCATCGTACTCTCATTGCACTTAAGGTATTTTCATATATACATTTCTAAACGTCGTTTTTACTTGATTTATATGCGCTAGGTGTTATAATTACATGCTTTTGATAATCAAACCATTAGTTAAATTACATTTTTACTCGATAGAAAGAGAGAGACTTTTAAATGCTAATCTTTTATTGCTTCGTGTGCTAATAATCTTTTAAATTGTTCGAAGCAATAGCTAAAAGCAGCTGTACAAATAATTTTCCGTAATACATTAAATTAACGGTCGCATAAATTGAACTAGATAAATGTAAAAAAGAGGTAATTTTTAAGTTTATTGCCTATAAATGACTGATCGGGCTGAAAAAAATTCTTCAACATTTTACGATATTATGCAAACGTTTTTATTGCAATAATAATCAATTGATTGTGATTACGAAAATTTTTTTAAAACCAATAATAAAATAACTGTTTTTTTTTTTAATGTTTAAAAATTGCTAATTTAAAATAACTACCTCTCTTTTGAGCAAGTCATTCAATTAAATAGAAAAGTATGTCAAATAATATAGTAAAACTTTTATATTTTGAAAACTCATCGTCATTTAAGTTGAGAGTAAAAAAAAAAGAAAAGAAAAAAAAGAAAGAAGGGAACGATCGATTAACAATTTTAATTTGTGCATAAAGGAGAAGTAAAATATGATCTGTCTTCACTGGACACATCGGGAGAATCGGGGCCAAGCTGATTGAAGTAATGGCTTGTTATTACAAGTCCTCGACATCAAGTCGCGAAGATCATAAAACGCGTTATAGACGATGAAAAATACATATCGAAAAAAAGAAGATGATGAAGAAGAAGAAGAAGCTGATTTAACGATGTGTGTATACGTGTATAAACTAAGAGGACGATCCTTTAAAATTCGCGCGTTTACTGGTTATACTATATACATATATATAGTGGGCGGACTATACGGTCGCATAATTAATTCAAGTCTGCCTCTTAATTACGCGGCAATTAGATCGCAGATAAATCCTGAGAGCAGGCGGAGAGAGAGAGAGAGAGTATATAATAGGAGGCGTGCGGAGAGCGTACCGATTATAATCTACTACACGGCAATCGTAATTAGTAATTAACCCGTTGCCGTACACCGCACTTTCTCTCTTTCTTTATTTTTCTATATCTATGCTATACTATTCCCTTTCTTTCGTTTCCCACTGAACTTTGCTGCTGCTGCTGCTGCTGACTACTCCTCCTCTTTTGCTTTTTCGTTCATTCCTTATTTTACACTGTACCGTTATTACCTTTCTCTCTCTTGGTTATACTTGTTTACGTTTCGTCATAATTCCTTTACAAGAAATATGATTGTGGTCAGAGTTTTCATGAAAAGTATGTTTTACAATTATTTTTTTTGAAATTCAGTTGTAAAATGTGTTTTAAAATAAAGATTATTGTTATAACGATGTTGAAGATTGAGTAATTCTATGTATTTACGAAAATAATCTCACTTCTTGCTTTTATTAACATTTATACTTTTTAGTTCAAAGTCATAGTAGAAATGCCTGTGGTTTATTAGGATATTTGAGAATTAATTTGCTGAAAAAAAAGTATAAAATAAAGTATTACGTTACCGAGCAAATGAGATAATTGTATTATTTTTCAATCGTGGGAAGAAAATATCGATTGAACTTTTATTAGAATTAAAGTGGATAATGAAGCGCTTAGTTTAAAGTATCGGAAAACTAGTCTAGAGGATTGAACAAGAAAAAAAAGTCACCGGCGACTGATACTGTTTGATTTATATCCGGGTCAACGAGAGAGCGATTTTGATTATAAAAGCGGCAAAAAATAACAATAATTTTCTGAAGTGTATATTTCACGCTTGGCAAACTAAACTGATGTTAAAATTGGATAATGATAAACGTTGGCAATATCACTGCGATTACAACTTGTTCTAATATGTGACAATGAAAAAAAAGCCATGACAACTTTATTTTATAGATTATCATTTAATTTTACAACTTATCTCAGAAAGTTATATTGCTCCTTTCGTATTTATCGCGATTAAATTAAAATGACCTTGGTTATTAAAAGCGTAAAAATTCTTTCAAATAACCAATTTATATTTAAATTTAATGAGTATGTTTCCAAGATATCATTAGCGTTAATTTTCAAATACAAAGTAAACTTTTTAATTGATCCATCAAGGAATAATTTTTCATAATTACATTTTGCAAGCATTTATAAAATAACGTTCATAATTGACTCTATCATCGAATTTCTATGCACCGCTTCGGGACAAAATTTCAATGTAATAAGTATAATAAATTAAAACTTTAAATTTATCGTCATTGATTTACGAGCATCACTCCTAAATGTCTATTAGTCATCCAGATTTAATCTATTCATCAACGTAAACTCATTTTTAATAAAACACTTATTCAAAGAAAAGAAAAAACTTATTTTTAGAAGAGAAGAATTTAAATATTTTTCAAGCGCACTGGATTTCTGAAAACTATTCCTTTATAAAAAGACCACGTGATCTCGCTCACGAAGGAGGTAAATTCGACGAAGAGAGAGAAAGAGAGAGAAGATAAAGAATGTGTGCTTTGCGTAATGCGATCCATTATTACAGCACATCACGCGGACGGCGTTGATAATGGCTGCTGTTGGCTGCTGCCGAGTAAGAGAAAATCGTGACTGCCGTTTTATATCGCATGAAAGAGAAAGAGAGAGAGAGAGAGAGAGAAAGAGATTGTTTTCGCGTTAGAGGGACACCAACTACATTGCTTTTTAATGGGCAAAAATTCAATATTTTATTTCTCTTTATTATTGAGAGATTAGATAAAAATGTTGGGAATTTTTAATTGAACGCTTTATTTTTATATATAAGGATGTTACCTTTATTTTTTTTTAGCTCGTTCGTTTGTAATTTCTGTAGTTTCAGATAAGATTGTGTGTGTACACATGTATGCATACTTGTAGCATGGGTAGCTTTTATTGTGAAATTAAGTGTTAATGAAACGTTTGGCGATGATGATAAACGCTTTTATCTGATGTAGAAGAAGAAAAACGTGATTTGCAGAATCCTTTCACTTTAAAATTTTTAATCGCTATGCTTGTTATAACAGATACGAGAGAGAGAGAGAGAGGCTATGGTGCTACATCTTGATATGATGTACATAAATATATATCGACATTAAAATGCAATGTTGCATATTATGAGCGGAGGGATAATTATCAACATATTAAAATATCGTATAAATATAACCAAGCGATGAATAATTAACGAGAATAAATTATTAGAAATAAAAAATCAAAACTATTAACAATTTATGTTTCTTTAAATAATTATACTAATAAGTGTCTTTTGCAGCTTTTCCTGCGCATTTCATTGTTTAATTGGATTTTCCAAGTAAGTTACAAATTTTAAATTAAATTTTCAAACTCAAGTATCAACTTTATACCCAGGCCTTATCTAAACTTGCGTGTAAATTGCTTTTTACGATAAAACGATAAATGTTTTCCTCTAAAATAAACTCCACTCTATTACACGTTTCATTCGAAAACAAAAACAAAAAAAAAGAGGAATTTTGTTTTCTTTTTTTTTTAGCCAATTATTATCCCCTATCATTTTCATCAATTGAATCTTTCTATATATATTTCTATTTACACAACAATCATTAACCATAATATCTCATCTTACTCAGCAATCGTTATATGTTTTCACATCCTCTATAAACCATATCGACATTCTCTGCGAGACATGGCAAAAAATAAGCAGAAAAAAAATGAAGAAAAAAAAATGTACGAGAGGAACGACGATCACCTCGAATAGAATGTGATGATGTCTGAAGTTCTCTCTCTCTTTCTCTTTCCCTCTCTTTCGCGTGAGAGCAACGCCGCTGGCTCTTTGATCGTCGTCAATCTGCCGGCGGGTGGGCACAGATACAAAACCAGCTCTGTATAGATGTGTGTATATAAGAGCTCGAAGAATATATACATATATATATACGTGGCATAGGGAGAGAAAAGTGAAAAAGAGAAGTATAAGTTGGTTCCGGAAAACCTAAGAGAGATTTTTTTTCGATTGACTCGAACTTATACGTTCAGTTTTTTCGAATTCTATTTTGCAATAAAAATATTTTATTTTCAAAAGTTTTTCTCAAAGCTAAAGTAATACGGTAAAGTATTCGACAAATATTGTTCGAGTGTTTAAAATTTAAGTCTTTTTGGAATTAAATGATAAGGCGAATGAGATTTATGTGTACTATTACTTTAAGCCACTTATCTGAATTCATAAGATTATTCTTTTTTTTCATAACAAAAAGATGAGGGTGCAGAGTTACATAGACAAGTATAAATGATCAAACGCTTTCGATGATAATAATCGCTTGGTTTGGGTGTCTGTATAATTTTAAATGTATCAAAAGATAAAAAGTTTTATATAAAAGAATTTCTAGGCACATTATGCTTTTAAATTTGATTAATTCCTAATAAAAATTAATGAAATATTTTACTTTTCCATGAAAATTATTTCAAACCTTTCAAGTATTACACTTCATTCTTTTTTGCTAACAATCTAAATTGAAGTTCTAAGATAAAATTCCTAAAATCTCAAGCAAGTACAAAAATAACATTCAACTAATGTCTTTGACGATCTTCTTGGAAAAAAAAGGTAAAAAAAAGTGATCACTAAAAACGCCACCCCAAAATGAATCCATTGCCATGTTTCTCCTCTCTCTCTCTCTCTCACATTGCTTTCTCTCGCTCTCTTTTTCCCCTTAACGTATAAACCTCGCTTACATATAGATTCAGCGAAGAAAGGCAGGCAGGCATAGCAAGAGCAATATACCTCCAGCATCGTTCCTCGTCCGCTGCTCGACGCAGCCGGCATGCGCGCACATTACACATAGAGACGACGTTCCGCACGTACACCAGACATACTCACACACACACGTACATACACACATATAGACACACGCACGCGCTAGCGCACCGGGGGAGCAAAACCGAAGAGAGAAAAGAAGAGAGAGGAGAGGGCGGATGCCTGCCGGGGAAAAGGGAAAATCACCGAGAGCTTCTACAACTATACTAGCTAAAACGAAAGAGTATGGAGAGAGAAAAAGAGATGGGTTGGTACAAGCTGCAGGGTTGCTGCTTTTTAGTCATGGAAAAAAGGGAGAGAACGAAAGCATTTCTCTCTTATCGGATACGAAAAACGACCTATGCCAAAGAGGATCTTTCTCCCTCTAGTATTGACGCTGAGTGATAATGACGAAATTTCCTTATGGCTTTTTTTCTCTCTTGACAATGCTGTTTCGAGGACTTTAGAAGATTTTTTATCTAATGGAGAATCTGTTGATTTTTCCATAATGTTACTTGATTAAACGTTCATTTTTCTTCACAATTTATATGTTTATATTTAATTATTCATATCCAATAAATTTTTCATTCAATAAATAAAATAATAATTCGATTACTTTGTTTGCACACGATATTTTATAAATACTTTATAAAGTTAAAAGTGTATATTTTATTAAAAACGTTTTGAATAAAAAATATATTTTTAAATAATAATTGAATTTAAACTTTTAATGCAATATATTTGAAAATCCGATTTATTATTTTTACCAACAAGAGTTTCTACAATGTTAATATTTATTTTTCAAATACACATACATCCCTTTTGGTATTAATTACTTTGCCCAGTAATATACTAATAAACGTTATTGAATAAACTGAACACTCAAAATCCAATATCAAATACTAGTGTGTCAAGAGATCCTGAACAATCAATTACCAATACCCAATTGACTCCTAATCCTCTAAAAACTTCAGCATTCCGACAACCGAGAAACAAGTACACAACACCTTTCAACTACCAAACAAAACAAAACAAAACAAAACAAAAAGAAGAAAAAGAAAAAAAGAACCGAAGAAATCGAAAAGAAGAAAGTAACACTAGTTATATGTACAACACTTGAAGGAACATCATCGGCAATTACTCGCGCGGAAGGTAAACATCGTAAAAATCGCTCTGCTATATATATACAAGCAAGCAACACATACAGAGAACAAGCTTTAGCTGCTGTGGCTGCTGTTGGTGCTGCTGCTGTGCGCGCGCGAAACAAGAGCCTTTGCTAAAATTGATCTTTTGTTAAAGAGCAGTCGGAAACCCCAGGAGCTCAACAGCGAGACACACGCCGCAGGAGAATGAGAGTAAGAAAGAAGAAAGAAAAAAAACACTGAGAGAGAAAAAAAAACGAGAAGGCGACTTGCCCCTTCGGGACAAACTAAAGAAGCATAAGGGCTATACGGTAATAGAGCACAAAAGGGACAGAGAGAAAGAAAAGCGTTTCTTCGTAATATGTTGCAACTAAAAAGACAGAAGCTATTGGCTCTATATATATATATATATATATATATATATATTTTTATTTGGCTTTTTATTTATTTCGGGGCGTTTGCGATTTTTGTGGTCACAGTTGTAGAGTTGTGTTAGATACATATGTATGTGCGTTGATGGGCAAACTCTCCGAAATGCGTCAAAAAAAAATTATCGAGAGATGGGGAGAGTGGTTTTTTTGTATATTTTAGCGAGTGAAAAATTGATGGAGATTCGTTTGAAACTTTTAACATAGTTTAAATTTTTATGAACAATTTTGAGAAACACAAGACATTTTTGCACGTTAGGCTTTTTTTGCATAGAATATAGTGATATGCACTTGATTTAAAAATTACTGTGTTAAAATAACAATTTTTATTGATGCTTTGATGATTTAATAATAAATTTGATTTATTTATCATGTATAAATACTGTATCGATAAAAATAACCAATAAGTATTGCATTTCTCAACTGTTATTCGAGTAAGTACACTTATAACAATAATAGAGTCATATAACTAATAAAAATGTAAGAATTATTTTCGGCAACTCATAAAACTTTATACGACTTGTTAAAGTATTGAAAGCTAGCATTTGACAGTTAAGTTTTGTCACTATACCTACAAGCAGACTATTATATAAGTCAAAAACGTAAATATAACTTAAGTCACGGAATGCGATGGAATAGAAAAATAAAGAAATAAGAATTAAATAACAGATTTTAAATTTCGAATGTCAAAAAGCCCATACAGTTTAAGAATAAAGAAGAAGATAGTTAAGAAAATGCTTTTAGTGTAGATAAATTCCAACGAGAAATTTCCGAGTTTTAACTCTTTTCTTTCTCGACTTTTATCAGATTTTGTTTCTCTTAGTGGACTCGCGTATATACAAGCCTTTTTATTCTCTCTCTGTCCGTTTCACGCTTCTTTTTCGGTTCTTTCGTTCTCTTTCTCTCTTTTACTTCGAAGAGAGTTTTGTATGTACATACATTGGCCACTTTGTCGGACGCCGAGAGAAACACGTGTTTTAAAACGTATACGCCTTTCCCTCTTCTCTCGTTTTATTTCATTTCTTTTTTCTTTTCCTCATCTTCTATACACTTTATCGTTCTCTTTTGTTATGCATTTTCTAAAGTCATAAAGGCAGTACACGCTATGAATGTTTTGTTGATACCAAATTTTTGAATTCTCGCTAACATGTCGAATTTTTTTTTTTTTTTTAATTTTTTTTTTTTCTTTTACATTTAATTTTTGGAAATTATATTTTAAACATTTTAATGAAATTTAAATGGTTAAGCTTTTCATTATATTATCTAAAAAAATTGAAATTATACCCACATAAAAAGATCGTGACTACTGTTTGTTTATAAAAAATTCATGACTATTTTATCGTTGTCAAGATAATCAAGTCACGATAGGTTTATAAAATTAATGTAAGAAATATCGTTTATTTGTTTAGTTTCTGTAACTTTGACAAATTTGATTTGTATCCTCAACTAACCTTTCGCTCGTATGGTCTAAGCAGTTAATAAAAATTCCATCATTTACCTTTTTCTTACGAAGTTGATTTAAATGAAAAAGCAATGAATTTTAATTTAACGTTATGTATAATCGTCTCATTAAGGCAACTACGCCGAATACATTTTCCATATGTATATACGTATTTAGTACTTCTCAAGTAGTCAATTAATAAAGACAAGAAGAAAAAGTAAGCATAAACGCGAATGAATAAAAAAAATACTTTCTAGATTTTAATATTTAAAGTACCAACGAGAAATCATCAGGCTAGCAGAGAGTGTATGAATTAATCATGTTCTTGTAATGTATCCTTAACTTTCAAAATATAGCAATTTTAGTACTTTAGTCATTGCATTAAGCATAAGTAGTATCTCCTCGTTATGAATATATAGCAATGATAATTTAAAACTGTTAAATCTTATTTATGCACAGTAACCTGTGTTTGTACCTAAACTATTTAAAGTATTCTAAACTTAATGTATTCATCGATTATTTAAAAACGTTAAAAGCTATTATCTTCAGTAAAAATTGCAGATAATTATTGCACTAAACATTTGCATGCATGAATGATTGAGATCGCTTGAAATAATAAAGGGAGTAAGAAAAATTCCATTTAAGTACCTTCATTAAGTCCCTGAAAATTGTTATTTATGAAAAAGTTAAAGTTTCAGTTATTATTTTCACAATAAAAGTTTGAAGTAAATACTGAACAGTAATTTGAAACGATTTTTATCTTAAAAAGTTTAGATCAATCTGAAAACAAATTATCACTTAGTCACAGCTATCGCAATCTATAGTCAGCACTTCTCTCTCTTTCTCTCTTCGCCACAGAACAAATACATAGAGAAGCATATATAAGCCAAATTAAATTTCCATAATACGGATTTGCACGATAACCACAAGTGGTGAGCTGAGCTCTCATTTCCCTCTTCTCCGTTGTTTACGACGAAAACATTGATGCTCACACACACATATATATGTGTGTATAATATAATGACACGATAATTTATACGCGAAAATACGATTTTATTTTAGTCTCATAGCACGTTGCAGTCATTAGTCGGACTGTACGTCTGACGTCATAAATCAAAGTCGTAGATTGACCTTCTCACTATATAAACCGCAGACGCTACATTGGAGAAATTAATTCTTTTCTTTTGTTTTTTTTTATTTCGGCTTTGATCTTTTATTATAATAGAACGGCAGAAACAAAATTTAGAGGAATCTTGGGTATATCCGGTATGGTCATTTTTTTTACTCTCTTGACATTGAGACGTTTCGGAGATTTAGTTTCATTATATTATATATTTATTTTATACTGGTATGTGACGACTGAAAATCATTTGAATAGAATAATAAAAAAAAAAAGGTAAATGAGTTGTTCACCCGAGTTTGGATTCTTGATTGATCGAGTGCTTTTACAGACACAATTGGCTTATCGTTATAAATCAACGCGCTTTTTTTCGTTACATTTAAAGGCTTTTATATTGAAATCACACGTTTTTTAGTACCGAAAAAAGATTTTTAATTTGTGGAAGTTTAATGACAGCGATACGTTTAATGTATTATTTTATGATTATTTTAAATTTGATACTCGCCTGAAAAAAAACTGAGTAATATATTTCTTTATGTTATTCGGTATTTTTTAAAATTTTACGATTATTGATACTGCAATAAGTAATAAGAATATTATTTTACGAGATTGAAAAATTAAAAGGCAAAATATATGTGTAATGCGATTCACATTAAAATTGCTTCAATTTTTCAACAAGTTAATTATAATCCTTTAAGTATAAAATTGCGAAAGTTGCATAAATTCAAAAGATTTACGTGAATTTTAACATGGTTTAATTTTAAAATGAAAATCACCGATCGCATGTTCAAAGAGAAAAAGTTTTTTTTTTACTTTTTTTAAATACAATCATTATCAATGACTTGAAATTTGTTGTTCCAATTAAGATATCAACTATAATATTTCCGATAATATCTGACCAGTTGAACAGTGCCTCATATCTATTCGAATGCATGCTTGCGAAATAAAAAGTATCGGTTATTACAAGTTTAAATAAAAGAAGAAAAAAGAAAGAGAAAAGAAAAAAAAGGAGTTTCTTATCGACGATGACAAGACTTCTACTTTGTCATAAAGGAATAATTTTTATGTATATGTATATTATCGAAACGAAGGCGAATATAAATAACCCGACGCTAAAAGAAACATTTAATCGACCTTCTCTTCTTGTACAATGTAGTCTCACTACTTGACATTTTAATCGACCTTCCAATAAAAACCGTTAATTACGTTCAAAAACGAGTTTTCGAAGGAATTTCATGAGCTCAAATAAAATCTGTACCAATTTACTGCTCTTCATATACGTACATTTATACGCTGTAATTCGCTTATATTTTTTATTATATTTGTGTTATGGTTCAACTTGTTATAAAGTGAATTTGTACCTCGAGTTCTGAAATTTACATTTAATAATTGGCATTATTAATTAATTGGCTTCGCACATTCTTTAATTAATAATTTATGTAAGTGCTTTACCATATTTGACATATTTAATGAGAATTTTTCTCAAAATAAATAATCAATTGGATTTCTTTAATAAATTGACTATTAAAATTTTTATATCCCCTTTATTTTTCTATGAAAATCAATAGTTAACGAGCTTTCGGAAAGCCGTTTTATTTGCATGATTCTGTAATTTCTGTTAAAAACGATCAAACGAGCAAATTGAAATCCGTGTCAATTTACAAACTACACTTGCCCAACAGCTTAACATTACATCCTCGTTTACTGAATCTTTTCTTTTTTTCTTTATTTTCATGAGACTTGATAAAGATGAAATGAAATGAAACAAAAAAAAAAGGTTCTCTCACACTTATATATTCCTCTTGCGTACTTAACGAAAAATTTATCAAGCGCATATACACGTCGCTTTTATAATAAGTGTCTCTCTCTCTTGCTCTCCATGACAGGTCTTATCTTTGTATTTTCAATTAGGCCATGACGACGACATTTTGCTTGCTCCCTCACCGCGAAATATATATATCTGTATATATAGACGCTATATAATACTACTATAGTCGTGGTATATAGCTGTAATTAAGGCTTGTGCGAGAGCGAGAGAGAGAGAGAAAGAGCAAGTGGCTCGAGACAAAAATTTCTCTCTTGCAAGCGTGCTTGGACTTCTTGGAAATTAGAAACTCGTTCCGCTCCATTGGCTTTACTTTTTTTTTTTCTTTTTTTACCTTGTGTGTCTTAGTTATATGTGTAAATGTTATATACGAACGATATAAAAGGAGAAGGATAAAAATCTAACTTATGGACTGTGTGTGAACGTGATTTTTTTTTCTTCTTTTTACTTTTGTTCTCTTTTTAGTTTTCTTTAAAACAAGGTTTTGTTTTGTTCTCTCTTTTTTTCCTTTTAATTTTCTTTAAAGCAAAGTTTATCGACAGAGAGAGAACTTATATGTATTGAGTGGTTTCTATTATTGGATTTGTAAAAACTGTTTTGATTATTGACGATTCTTAAGGGATAATTACTAACATGTTATTTATCTTTTAGTATAATATTATGTCTGTAGCTTAAGGAATTATATGAGAAAGAGAGAAAGACGTACGTGTTAAGTGTCAGTAATACAGATTAGTCTCGCTTTTTTTTCTATATATACGTTCTGCCGACGGAAACGGTTGATCATTTTGTATTACATAGTAAGTTAACGTCTACATATATTATTTATGTTATGTTTTAGACTTTTATTAAGTGAAAATTCAATCTTTACAGCGAGTAATTATTTTCAAACGATTTTACATTTTTTACTAAACTTTTTATGAACGCAGTTTATTTTATGTTTTTTTAATACTTGCATATTTTCATTACTTATTTGCTTAAAACATTATTCAATTCCTTAATATCATCAAAGTAAAATAAAAATAAAAAGAGACGGAAGGAATTTATATGCGCAAAGAGAGTGAAATTCTTTGCTCAAACGAAATAAATCAAAGCGACAGTAATCTACACAATATATACACACATACACACACAGAGAAAGATCTCCAGTAAGCTCAGATATTCAGTCGTTGACGTAAATGGATACTCGTATATATACACGCTGAATAAAAAAAAAATATATAAAATCCGCGAAAATGAAAAGGAAAGAAATATATGTATATAAATGCATATATACTCGACTCCTCGGATTTCTACTAGAGTCAACGCTTTTTTCTCTTTCTCTCTTCTTCCTTTTTTTTAAAGTTAACGTCAGCTCAACGTCAATCGCAAACGACAACGACAAACTCTTTGCGTTGCTTGTGTACGGCGGCAAGCCTATACCCTTTAAATTCCCGTCAAAAATAACATATACATGAAAAATCTAACTGTTCCGCGTACGTATATCTACAGAGATACCGTGACATGTGTTTGATGAAACATATTTTAATTTCCCCTAAATTAGTCATCGTTCTTTCACGAATACGAGCAGAGTGAATTCTATCACCGGAAGCACCAAGATTCTTATCTGTCTTTTCATACGAATCTATGAGCGATAATTATTAATGGCACGGTTAACGAGCATTTACTCGAGGCTTATTAATAACTATAAAATTAAAATAAAATCACTATAAAATCAATTGTTTATGCATTTAAACGGATAAAAGATTATTTGTGACTTCGTTTGTATTTTTTGTTGGTACGAAAAAAAACTTCAAAGATCGTCATAAATAATATGAGTCATGTATTTCAGATAAAGTTTATATTGACCAAACGAAAGTGGATATTGAAGCTCAGGTTTATTCATCACTTTATCAAATATAACAAGCTTCAATTGCTTTTGGACATCGAACGCTTTTAAAAAAAAAGGAAGTAATAATGTAAATATTGGCATAAATCAATTATACGAATTGGAAACAAGTTATTTTTTATCATAAAAATTATATAAAAAATTTAATAAAAATATAAATACTGTTACATCTGGTTATTAAAAAAAAAAGTTCTGTGTTAAATATTGCAAATGTAATCGATTAAATCACTTATCCAATAATACCGAAAGCGGTGACAGTTAATTTGTGAAAAGTACAAAATTTATTTCTCCGTTTAGTTATAAAAAAAAGAAATAATCAAAGTTGCAACTGTTGTCTTATTACTCTGCATTTAAAACTTGAGCGCGAAAAAAAAAAGATTTATCGACTATTACCGTGATAACACACAATAAGTTAAGAGAAGAAAGAAAAAAATAAACTTTTCTTGATCGTACGATCAGCAGGCATCAGATAATAATAAGAATATTATTTGCTCGAACGAAAGTATATCCTTCCCCCCTTACTTCCCAATTTATTAGCTATTGAATTCCAATAATAACGCCATTATAATTGGAATTTAAATTTAGATATATAAACCTGGGCTTTTCCCTCCCATTTGCAAGGACGCTAATTGAATAGCAGTAACTTTACTTGCTATTTATACAATACCGATTGAATTATCTACCGTTATACTGCGCTAAAATAATCATTCTTTAACGATCGATACCTTTTTACGGTTTTCATATATTTTTAATAACAGCTGTTTAATATAAAAAGAAATTTTATTAGAATATTAATAGGAATTATCATAAAAACGATTTTATTTGATTGAATTAAAGTTTTTATTGCAATTGGTCGTTTTAAACCTAAAGATTTTCTCCGCATACTTTTGATAAAACTCATTGAGTTAAAAAAGCTTATTTGGATATCGATATGCACAATTAAAAAAAGAAACGATGACAAAAGTTGACAATGTGTGCACACATCATAATAGAATTTAAATAATTCCTTCTTGTTCGCGTTCGCGCGCAGAAATCGATATTGGACGGGTCGAGCAAACGTTTTCACGCGACGGCACGCAAACTTTGCTTGAATTGAACCTTTTAAAATGTTCTCTCCTGTGAGCCTAGAGAGAGAGAGAGAAGAGGGGAAAAAGAAAGAGAGAGAGAGAGAGAAGCACGTCAGACTCGTGCGAATTTGTCGAGCGCGCGAATGGTTATAATTCATTCGGGGCCTGCCGCGCGCGCGGCTGTTAGCTTGACAGAATGAAAAAAAAACACATTCGGAGAGGAGAGAAAGAAAGAACGAAAGCGTGAAATGTATTAAATTATAAAATTTTCTGAAATAAAAAGTGCACGGGGATTAATAGAGGATGTTTTGAGAGCTGGTGAATTCATTGTTTATACTGTTGTAAACGAACAGTTTGTTATTTGTTATTTGAAATGCTCGTTAAAGATTGTAATAAAATCAAGGATTTATAGGTCTGTTTATTTTTATGTTTTTATGCTTGTAAATTTAAAATCCCTGTTGAAAGATGACAGCTTTGGAATCAACTAATTTTTAACTTTCATATTATATATATACACATAAAACTTAAATTGGGCATCACTACAGAGTTGTAATTTTTTAATACAATAAAAATATTAATGACATCATTTATTTTAAAATTACCGCGATAATAAATTGTTAATTTCATAATGTTTATTTAAAATCATTGAAATTTAAAAACAAACTTAAGCAAGAAAATAAGTTACCATACAAATAAATATCCATCAAGTACATAATGGTCTGAAACGCTTTTCTGAATACGAATCAATGAACAACAACAGAAGCGAATATATGACGACGACTACGACAAAATTGAAAGTTTACTCGCGGTAAACATAACTTGGCTCTAGTTTATTGATAAATTTTTAATTTTTCTGTATAAAAGAACGCACAGTAGTTGTATACATCGTGCGAAACTCCGTGACGTTGAATTCATTAATCGTTTGTTTCTTATACGGCCGGCTCCATTAAAAATCATTAGATAACGCCTCTTTTATGTAAACCGTCAGTTCTCGCGCACTCGCCAACTATAGTCTATTATATACGTTTTAAAACCTGCAAAACTAAAGCGGTATCCATGAACATAAAAAACGGAAAAAGAACATTATACGTTTGCTATAAAGTATATACGTAAGGAAAAGTTGGCGGGAAAATGTTACAGCTGTTTCGATGGTTGGTTGAAAGGTTAAAAAAAAAAAAAGAACAAAGTAGGTCATCAGAGAGAAACTTTTTCTGGCTGCTTATCAAGGCGGCCCTCGAAGATTACAGAAAATTTCAAAGTTTTTAATATATATACGTATGTATTTGAAAAAGAACACTTTTTTCGACAATTAAAATCTCATTAAGTGTAGAGTTGAGCATGTACTTAAAATACATTTGGTTATATTAGTTTGCGAGTCCTTTTTTTTCAAAGTTTTAATTAATGGTTTTGTTTATATACGATTATATTAGGCTTTTTTACAGTAGCGCGTTATTTTATTAGGTTCAGTTTTGTGGTTGGTAACAGGTGTTTTCTTTTGAAATTAACGATAAGATTGCATGAATATAAATAGTCGGACAAAAGTTTTTAAATTGAGAAACATTAAAAAAAAAAGTAGAATATAATCTAGAATTCGTTGGGTAATTCTTTAGAAAAATAATTTTAGAATTTCAACATAACTTTTGACATAAAATGTGTCATAGAAACTATTGCTTTTAAATCCGAATTTGTAATGCGAAAAATGCTTGATTTTAGTTCACACGATAGACAATGTTTTAATTCTATTAATAAAAGATTTAAAATAAAGTAGTGAAATAGTTTTGAAAGTTTAAATGAAATATTTTGATGAAATTTGGAGTTAGTTTTAATTTTAATTGAACGGTTATAATGTAAAGTTTGGTAAATGAAATCCATAACTAATTTAATGTAGAAACGCTTTAAGATAATCACTGTATAATACAGGAGGAATTATACTCAGCGAATTACATCGAAAATACGTGTATAATATAACTAGTTAAACAACTTTGGTATAGTATATTGATCGGAGGGGTCCAAGCAATTATTGACCGTCGCATACTAGTCAATTATAGTCTAATGGCCAATAACTGAAACATTTGCGCTTACTCACTCACTCACTTTCTCGTATATCTGGCTACTATATAGTTTCCGCACATAAAGCTCATTATAATATATAGGGAACAATAATTTCTATAACATGGGATGCTCTACCAATACAAATGAAAACATCCTGTAAAATGCTTTCTTAATATGTCTACGAAATATACAACAGAAATCCATCGTAAACTTATAGTCGCACTTAAATAGGCCTTTTAGGTATATATACCCTCTCCTTAAGTTTTATGACATCTTGTAGGCTCGTAAAAGAATACCCAACTTTTGGAAATAATCTATTATGGGCTAAACTCTCCTCGGAGCGTTCTCTTTTATATTTTGCTTTTGTTTTGCTTTTCAAGTATTTTAAGGAGAAAATTTAAAACGACAATTCATATGTCTTGGGACTTTTTGTTACGAACACGCAAATTATTTAAGTAATTGATAATAAGAAAGTTGAAAACTTTTATTTGATGTAGTGCTTGACTAATGCATGGTTATTGATCCAGTTAGAAGCCCTAGTTTCTAAGGGGACAAGAAAAAAATGTGAATAGAAATGTTGCTTTACACATGGTTTTTGCTCGTTATTTATATCGCACTTGTTATAATAATTGTGTTATCGTATTAATTTAATGGAAATTTTTTTCATGAATTTTTAATCAAACGTTTTTGTTTATTTTGTAAACAAAATAATAAATTAAAATAAAAAATACAATGTAACACATTTTCAAGAGAAATAAATAATCACTTGTTCAAGTACTTTGTTAAATATGAAATCTGTTCTATTTTTAGATTCTTTTATTGCACTCAGAGAATGGAGTAGACTTTACTGTACTAAAAGTAAATGATTGACAGGATGTTTTGTAACACTCACTTTTTACTTTATGAAGATAAAATTTATTTTATGAATGTATTGCTTTATAAAGTCATAATCACTAATGAACATAACCTTAAATGTAAATGTTATGATGCAATATTAAAAATTCTTTTCAAATAAAATTAAACCCAATAAAATAATTTATTGCATACCATATAAAATAATTATTTAGCTTTAATAGATTAATAAAACTGAAAAATATTATTTTATAAGAAGAACATCATTTAAAAATAACTTTGATTACTAATTTTGAAATAAACGTTAAATCTATTTTTACCTTTTACACATTTTTCTTAAAAAAACTTTGTTTATTTTAATTTGAAAAAAGAAGCTTACAAACATATTTTAATATTAATTAATAAACCTACTTCTTTAAATAATTTCATTATAACAAAGTACCTGTCATTATATTTTAGTCAGCTATACGACAAGCGAACACTTAGGAAAAAATTTCCCCATGCTTATTCTTTTTTAAGCAAACCAATTTTTCAACACTTCTGTTCACTTAAATCTGAAATCTAACCATTAAAAAAAAAGAGCTGAAAGTAGTAAAAAAATATATAACAGCACTGACCTCGAGGTCTTCATAGGTGCGGAAGGCGAGTATGGCAAATCCGTCAATAATATCTTCCTCGAATATAGGTTCCTTAGGTTCCTTATTAGCTGCAGCTTGTGCTGCAGCAAGCGCCGATTTTTTTCTATGTCTAGGTGGCCTAGGCGGCCTTGGTGGCCTTGGATGTCCATTATTATCTCTCGGTCTATTAGCTCTAGCCGTTGATAAACCGTCAGCATTTGGTCTATCATCATCTTCACCACTATGACTATCTTCAGCTGCACCAGCAGCGGCAGCGGCAGCAGCAGCCGAGGATGTATGATGAGGCAATGAATGTAAATGATGTTGTTTAGCCTCGCGTTGCGCTAACATACGCTGTGCACGCTCGCGTCGACGATTACGTTGACTACGTTGTTTAGCCTCGATTTCCATTGTCGTTGTCGAGGTTAAAGCGGACGTCGATGCTATTGGCTTTAACGCGCCTGTATTAGATGTATACTGTTCGTCAATTTTACTAGTTTGAAGCAAATTTGTTGCAGGTGCTGTTGTTGTTGTTGTTGTTGTAGGCAGCTGCGGCTGCTGCTCCTCCGCGACTGCAGAGGCGCGAGATGCAGCGGCATTGCCGTTTGAAGAATTGTTACTACAACTAGTTGTTGTTTGTTGTTGGTTTTGGCTTGTGCCTAATATGCTGGCGGTCGTCGTCGTCTTAGTCGTCGACGCCGCCTCCTCCTCCTCGCGCCTCTTGCTCTTGTACACGACGTTGTACACAATTTTTACTTATCTCGAGGACACAAAACCCCCGACTGCCGTTGTTTCGTTTTTATAATACACTGTTATTTCTTATGTCTTTTTTTATTTTTTTCTACAATTTACCAAAACGAAACAAACTTTAATCACACTATATAATATTTATTCTATTAGATTATCTTAGCTATTCTGCTATATTTTATATAATTTGATATTTATATTATAAACACTTGCTCACTGATCAGCTGACGAGGACACACGCGAACACATATAAAGCGAGAGCACCTTAATAACAAACACAAGAGGCTGAGGGCAATAAAAAAAAGAGAACAAACTAATTAAGAGCTACGTGGCACTCGAAGAAAAAACTTTTTCTTTTATTCCTTTTATTTCTTTTAGAGATTAGTAGTAGCTGTCTTCTTGATTCCTTGCTCTCATAGACGTTGAACAAAGATAATAGCACTGACTTGCTCCTTTCAGGAATATCATCAAAAGGTGCGATATACTTTTATTTTATTCCTTTTTTTTTCTTCTCCTCTACTTGCCGTATACACACTTCTCTGTTATATGCGTATATGTGTCTGGTCTAGACTTGTGTGTGGAGGTCAGCAGCGGAGGAAGCGATGCGGTCGACACATCGATCGTAGCTTTTTCCTTCTCTCTCGCACACACTCTTTGCTATTTCGTTCTCTTTCTTTCTCTCTCTCTCTCTCTCTCTCTCGTTTCTGCTTGCTTCTATGCTTCTAGTCTCCTGTTCCTTCTTATTCTTCGTCTGCTGCTCCTTCTACTTCTACTTTGTATTCTTTGTCTGGGAGTTGAACAGCAGTAGCAGCAGTCTTCTGAGTTGGGCTGAAAAACGAAAAATCAAAATTATACGGACGTGAATTTTTTTATGTATTTATATAGTTATATTAATATAGATATTTTCAAAATTTTTTTAAATTAAAACTTTGTTAAAGCTATTAAAATATTTTTACTTTTAAAACTTGAAAACTTTTTTGGAGTACTAAGTCTTATACAGAAGCGGATTTTCATGTATTTATTTAAAATTAATAAATGATAGAGTAAAAATCCAATAATGTCTATCATTAATCTAAACTTTTTATAAAATCAATATTTCGATTATTATAAGTAATATTATGAAAGTTTAATTGACAATATGACATAGGAATAATTAAAAATTGTTTTCTATTGCAATTAAAATTATACCATCGTACACGCGTGTCTAATATTAATCGAAATGTCGACCTTACAATCATTGGCACTAGCAAAGTGTAATCAATCATTTATAAAATAATCATGACAATATCATTTGTTTGTTTATGTTTTTATATTAAACAAATAACTTTTCTTTATTTACATAATATATAATAGCGTTATATTAATTTGAAATACTGTGCATTCCGCGTATAGATCAAATAGTTACAAACTTCGAACTAATGAAAATTCCATTCTAATCGAGTAATTTAATCAAGGCTTTAACAAAATTTTAACCTTATTAATGGCATTATCTTAAAGACGAGCACTCGCACACAACATTAAGCTTGAACAATTGATAAAAAGAAAAAGAATTCACGTTATATCATACTGCTCCTATTGTTTACAACTCATTCATTCGTTTACTTTAGCTTGTCTTGCAAGCGTCGTTTGTAATACAGGTATACATGCATAACCTCGGCTCTTCCATACTTTTGCCTATATGTATATTCTATATAAACCTTTTCGTTTATCCTCTTTCCATTCATTCTTCCATAGTTTATACAAGCGGCTCTGGTATATAAGAGTAAGAGAGAGAGAGAGAGAAAAGCAAAGCCGGCTAATTAGCCATTCACTCGTTTAAAACTCGATTTGAATTTCGACGCGATGAGAGCAAGAGAAAGATTTTATCTGCTTGTTAATAGTGCTAAGGTAGGTGGACGAGATATAGGTGTATACACAATCTTGTTACTTAGATTAGGTCAGACATAGCTATTAGACAGATTTTTACACTGTCTTACTTTTTTTTTTTATTATGTTTTGAATCAAAACGATTTCACTTTAATTGGTGTCATTTCAAACATTTGATATGGTCATTTTATTTTTATTTTTTTTTGATAAATTTATCAACTAATTTATATAACTTGATTACTCGGCATTGTTTTGAAAAACAAATATGAGGGTAAAAAATAAAATTTTTTTGCATAGAAAAGTTAAAAGCCGCAATTTAAAAATAAAATGAATAACAAAGAAAATATGTTGGGAAGATTTATTAAATTATTGCCATTTACTGCAACGACAGTTTTTGTTAACATTGTTTGTTTTTATTGACTCAACAAGAGTCGTTGGCAGATAGCATTCAATTAGTGCGACTGAAAACATGCAATATCAAAAAATAAAAAACTTTTATTGATTCACCCGCCAATAATATTGTGATGACAATTGATGTTTATTATACGGCTTTACCCCTTGGCTATTTATTAGAAATTTAAATTTATCATAAGTGTCTTTTTATCGCGTTTAGAAGTTAAACTTTATAACACCATACAGAAACTGAGAAAAGTAGATTGTGGCGTTTTACTTTTTCCCTTAGTAGAAATGTGCCGTCATACAAACAGCTCACGGTTCCGGTAAAATGCCTTCGTAATGCCTTTTCGACAATCTCCAAATGTTTCCAAGCTATCTACGACTTCGGCTTAAAACAGATTTAGCAGGATAAGAAAAAAAAGAAAAAAAAAAGAAATAAGTATAAAAGAATTTGACGATTCGAAAGATTGACATTAAGTAGAGTAGTATAGAAGATAACTGTAATCTTGAGTTGCTTATACTTCAATCAACGTAGGCGAATTACCGCTTGATTTAATTGTTACAACGAGTTTTAGGTCGTCGACGTCGTAATAGTTGAGCTTAACGAAGCGATCCCCCGAATCATCCGTCAACATTAAAGCTCGTTGAAGCTTTTGATAAAAGAGAGAAGGCTCTCTTTTGCCGCGCTATATAACTAAAATAACCCGAGCGCAACTCCGCCTTCCGTCAACAAGCGCTCTGCTGCTGCTGCTCTGCAGCTTCACGTCAAACATTTTAATGGAATTGCTCTCTCTCTCTCTCTCTTTCTCTCTTTTTTCAGTAAAAAAAAGTCAGCTTCAACAACTCTTTCCAGCTATTCCAATTCATTCGGCAACAGAAGTCATTCCCTAATCTCTCTTTTGTTACTTTGAGGAAAAAAAATTAAAAAAAAGAATAAGAAATGTTCGTCCCCTCCATAGTATCATCAATTTTTTTAAAATATGTATTTTCATACTTCCCCCGCGCTCGTATATTTTTTTTCTTTTCTTTCTCTCCCCCTCGTCGAGAGAGAATGTGCTATACGGAGAAACGAGCAGAGGGCGAGAAATCTCAGAGCATTTACTCAGGCACGCACGAAAAAGAGAGAAAGAAAGGTATATGGTTTATCGTACCGGTGTATTCGTATAAAGACTTTCTTTAGCTTGACCAACAGCTAAAAGTATCAATAATTTCAAACAGTCGCTTAAATTTCAAGTTTTCAAACTATGAGAAAAGTTATTTCGTTCTTTAGATACTTTTTTTAAGTGTTACGTTAAGTGATTGGATAACTGATTATCTGAGATTTTCACAAAAGGTTTCAGCAGTTTGAAGTGTTAAGTGGCTTAACATTGTGTACACCTTGTCGAATTAGAAATGTCAATCAGAACAAGTGTCCGTGTAAATCTTTACAAAACTCGAGTACTTTGAGGAAATCTGAATTTTTTTTTAAAATTTTATTTTTAAATGAAAAGAACATTTAATTCTATTTACGATCGAGCATGAAAATTTAAACCTTAATAAAGCTAATTATAATTAAATTAATAGCAAATAAAACTCATCAAACAAACATTTGCCTCAATTAATTTATCAACAATCTACTAATCAAGTGCCTAGACTAGTAAATCCAATAATTCTGACATTCCAAAAGAGAAAAAAAAGAATCATAATCTTTTTTTTTCACTTTTCGTCTCCATCTTCAAACAAGATACACTTGTCTTTCTCTCTTTCTCTTTTATACCTCGTTGTCGATGCGCGCGTTATCGGCGCGTACAACATCGATAAGGGCATCAAAAAGAAAAAAAAAATAATAAAGGGCATAGATATCCTAATATCTTTGAAAAAATACTGTCAAGTCATCGAATGGTATGTCAACTAAAGCACGACGTTATTTTTTTTTCTTTAATTTATTTTTTCTTTCTTTTTGGTATCCGGTAACTTCTTGTGGTTTGTAAACGGCTCGCGGCGCTTGTGACTTGACGGATTACGATGCGCCGTCGCGACACATTGTTTCACACAATACCTTTACAACATACATAAAGTCTCTCTTAATTCTCTCTTAACTCTTTCCTTCTCTTTCCTCTTTCGACAAGTACATAAGAACTTAAAAAAAACATACTGTATACGTATACATATATAGACTACTTACGAATAAAAGTGTTTTGTGTTAAAAAAAAAAAGAAAAAAAATATATGTATATACACATACAAATGGGCGAGGAGAGAAAGAGTAAGAGAGAATATTCACCGCTTGCTACTTCTCCGTTATAATACTTCCTTCCTCTCTTTGCTCACTCTAACTACTCGAAGAAAGCACAAGAGAGAAAGAGAAAAGAGACACGGTACGTCGCCGCCGCCTTCTCTCGCGGACGAGCATAACCACGTTCGGGAATTTTATGCTACATACTATACATATGTTCCTTCTTCTTTTCTTATCTCCCTTTTTTCTCTTTATTTAATAAAAAAATAATTATTCTGCGTATTTGATACACAAAAGAGTTTTTTTTTTGTTTGCCGTAATATTATGATTTACTAATTTCATATTAGAGAGAAAGGTTGTTTCCATTATAAAGGGCGGCCGCCGCCGGCCGGATCATCCGTTTCTCGACTGTATTCGGCACTCCACTTTTTCTCTCTCTCTCTTTTTTTTTGTATTTCAACACTTGTATACGTGTTAGGCCGTGTAGTTAGTTACGCGAAACATGACGCGAGCAATGTTGTATTATAAAACGCGCGCAAGTATGTATAAAGAAGACGATTGCAGAAAATCTTGCCTGCTACATTTAATACTTTATATTCCTCCCCCTACCTAACTATTGCTCCGATTTTTTTTTCTCTCTTCTTCACTATTATATAGCACATATGCGCTCCGTTTTTTACTCTTGTCGTCTGGCCTTTTAGTTTTTTTCTTTTTCGTGTACTAAAGCTTCTGAAACTTCGCGAACTACGAGGAAAAGCAAACGAGTAACACTCATATAACACATACACACATACATGTATACACTTACACTATTAAAAGTGATTAAAAAAAAAAAAAAAAAAGTGAGGTAGTTCACTTACTCTTCGTCTTCCTTCCCTCTTTCTAAGGTTGTTACTATTACACGAGTGAGAGAGATTCCTTTACGAGTATATAATATAACTTTTATCTTCTTAAGATCCTCTGTTCTTGCACTGCACTTCTCCTTATTTTCAGTTTGGGCGTATTATAAGAGCTGGGTATTTAGGCACTAAAGATTATATAGAGGCCCGTGATTATGAAAAATAAAAAAAAATAAATTCAGAACGAACGAGAGTGTATAAGGCTCACATAGAAGAAGAGAAGAGAGCCCCCCGAGATTTTGTGTTGTTTGTCGGAATGGCGGACGCGCGCACACGCACAGTATAGAGAGAGACTTGCTGCTTTGAAAGATAGAACGAGATAGAGAACAGGAACGTATTCTTCTCTCCTTCTCTCTCCCTCTTGCACACATATACACGTAAACTCTGTCTTACTTGCGGAGCTACACACTGTACTAACACCGCACCAGAAGGTATTGTATATAATATCTATATATACGCACCTACACCACTTTACGAGAAATCACATACATATATACATACACACATGTACACTCGCGTATATTAAAAAATCATATATATAAAGCTTTATACGTCGTTTATTTAATGTAGAAACGCAGTCTCTTTGATTTTTACTTCTTTTGCACCCGCGTTTCTTCGCAGCACTGATATATATACACACTGAAAAAAAAACAGGCAGAACGATCTTTCTTGTCCTGCCGTATTGTAGCTTCTGGCTAGCTGAGCAACCCGAAAGGTGTGTACACGCTGTGTATCGTTATATAGTCTCGCGGCACTTCTTTCTATCTCTCTCTCTTTCTTTCTTCCTCCGTCTGCACTAGAAACGTGTGCGCCACTGGGCTCTCTCTTTTCCACTTTGGAAGAACCTTCTTCTTTGATACTTTCAACTCTGTAGAAAACGCAAGTTTCCTGTGGATTTTCAAGGAGGAAACTTAAATAAAACGAAGAGAGAGCCGAAAATGAAAAAAAGAAAAAGACCGATGGTTAAGTTTTATTGTAATAATGTAGTTTTTCTTTCGTTTTAGTGCGACAAAAGGTAAAAGGTAAAGAGAGAAGGGAATCGAACGAACGAACGAACGAACGAACGGGTGGCACACACCACGAACACACACGGGCGCTATAGCTTACAATGTCTGAGTAGTCGAGACGACACGGAGAATAGCAGAGTAGCAGCAGAACGGCTAGCGCCCTTTCGGACGTTGCCGCATCGTAACCTCGTCGCTGCTGCTGCTCGGAGCTCGCTCACCGCGCCACCCATACATTCACGTAAATAGCGGTGGCGGCTGCTACCGCGCGCGATTCCTTTTTCCTACATGCCTTTTAACATTGCATAGATTCTGTATTATTCTATCTCTATAGCTATATTTCTATTATATGTATACAGCGCCGTTTTAGCGGCCGCTGTATTGGAGTCATCCGTTAGTTCTAAACTTTCACGCTAGGGGAACTTTGACTTTGTCAAGAGCTGGCAACGCCGTAATTGAGTTAAAGTACTCCTGACATCTAGTGAGATATTCTCCAAATTTAAAAATTTTTTTGAATTCACGCGGGAAAAAATTAAATTTAAAAGTATTATTTTCATTAATTTTTTTTTATCACTGATAAAAAATTTTAAAAGTTATGTTCAATTAAAAAAAAATTATTTTTCCAAGTTATTGAATGGTTTACATATTTCGTTAATTTAATATAACTATTAAATCATAATAATTTATAATATATTTAATAATAAAATTACCTGTAAATATTATATTTTTATTTACATATTTTAAATATTCGGAACAGAAAATTAAAAAAATTTTTAACAATTAATTACATATCTTTAAATAATTTATATAAAATTATCGCAATGTTATTCAAAAAATTCTCTACGATTGAATTAATTTTAAACAAACATTAAATTATTATAATATAATAAAAATTATAATTCACACAGAATTTGTATTATTTATGACAAATTACACAATTGCAATATACTAAAAAATAAAATTATTTATTTTTAAAATTATTAAAATTAAAAAAAAAATTTAATTTATTTAATTTATGAATAATTATTCCACATTTATTGAAAGATATTACAATACAATTTCTTTATCTGCAATATATCAGAAAGTAAAAATAGACAAGATACGTAAGAGCATTCCAAGAGATGGCGACAGGAGCATGACATTAGCTATCATTAATAATACAAAAGAAAATTAATTTAAGCTTTTATATTCTTTCACACTTGAAATGTTTTTTATTTAATCAGCTGTAAATGATTTAACATATATATTTTTTTTATATACATATTTTATTACCTGCTGTAAATATGGTTTCAAGTTCGTTAATTTTAGATTAAAATAATTTTTAACGAGATATCATAATTTCTTTTAAACACTTTAATAAATTAAAAATGTACGATAAGAGACTTTTGCGTATTTTGTTTACTGTTCATTATATAAGAATACAAGTATAGCATTTAATCTTAATTTAATTAAATCTTAGTAAATATAAGGCATATGAATAACATGTATATTGAAAGATGTTTAAATTTGTGATTTTGCAAACAGTAAGTCATTCATTCCCATTTAATTTGAATACAACACACTTAGGGGAAATCGCTATATCGAATCTATCAGCTCGCGACGCCGGCGATTCCTATTAAGTTAATCGCAAATTTGTATCAGAATCAATTGGACTCAATAAAAATTTTTTTTTATTTAACAGGATTACGAAAGTCAATGGAGCATGACGATTTCATTATATATTATATATGACGTCATGGCTTTGAGCTTACGAATGTACCGAATGTTACTAAAAAATTCATGATATTTAAATATCGAAAAAAATTTGCATTGTAGATTGTACGATTATAAAGATACGATATTTATGAATCATATTTAAAAAAAAAAAGTGAAACGTACTTTTTAAACAAAGAATCGCAAAGTACAATTTTGTGACAGTTGAATGAAATGTAGTACGTATAAAAAATTTTTTATTATTAAATTAATTAAAAATAATACTGTAATTATGAAATTAATATCAGTAACTTCAACTTATGATGTCAAGTCACTTTCAACGCTTTACTTTCGATTGTTTAATATAATCGTATTCATTCGTTACCATAACTAATTTATGAGATTGGAGTCAAGACAATATTTAGCTTGACACCTGTACAAAAAAAATCTATAGAATTCAGTTGTCGAAATATAGATTTGAGAATCTGATTTTTATGAATGAAATTTGATGAGATATATACAGATCATTCTAAATACTTTGATGGGTATATAGCGAGCTTCAAAAGTGAAATTGAGTTATTTAATATTTAAATGTTTTACTTGATTTATTTATACATAATAATTACACTGTATACGTCATTTTAGTTAACTTGCATAATAATTATACTTTTAACATAAAATATACGCGAGATTGCTCAATTATTTTTTCCATCCAAAGTACTTATTTTCATTAATTGTACTACATGGTTTTTTAAGTGAAACAATTATGCGCGATAATTATGTTAAGATTATGGAACAATAAAAGAAGAATATGAAAATAATCTTTTGAAGCTATTAAATTGCAAAACTGATTTTGTGATTAACAAAAAATATTAATCGATTTACATATTATATTTAAATTTGACATTGATTCTATTTAGCATATCTACAAATGACAATTAAATTTTTAATGAACTTCATGTCATTTTACACCGTGTAATTTAAACTGTTACGTACTTGTGTAAAATTGCTAGCTTTGAAAACAAGCAACTAATTAGATTAGATTACAAAATAAGAAATGTTCTATTTTTGCAAAAGGAAATAATTACGCTATTCTAATTACAATTTAAATAATAAGGTGGAAATAAGTTTATTTGTTTACTCGGTAATTTGTATTCATGATTTTTTTTTTACAGTGAATTGAGCATTACTAAGTATAATAACAAACATTAAAATCCTCAAAGCAAATGAAACTTTGTGCAAAAAAGTCTTTCAATACTCCAGACATAAAGAAAGAGAAAGAGAGAGCAACTCGCCAATGACCATTCAACAAAGTGTGTTAATAGACCATACGACAACGTTTAGCCTTCTGATTCGCTTTGAAAAGGCGGATTCTCCTCGCACTTAAACTTCCATACATACGTCGAGACGTAACTTTGCTATATACATCGCACTTATTCTCTATATAACTTTGTGTACACGTATATGTATACATATGGATACATATATATGCGCGTGGGCAGTTTAAGAAAAAGAGTCTCTTATATACCAGGCTCATGTATATACGGACGGCCACATAGCCTATACATGACTTCGAGGACGGAAGGATTCCTTCGAGGTCGTTACCTTCTCTCTTTTACCCCTGCGTATATACTACACCAGTATATATAACATTATTTTATATATATATATACGCTCCACATTTATCGGAGTATGCGAGGACTAGATGTATATAGATATCTTAAGATATTGCTCGATTCAAAGCTTCGATTGGCGCCTAATCTAATTAGTTTATCGTGTAACGAATTATCATTTAATAACTTTTTCTGTTCAACGAATCAACATTAAAATAATAGATTGTATAAGTTAAGATACTCTAGGATAAATTAATGTGTCTTTTAATGTACTAAATTATAAGATAAAAACTGCCTTGTCATATAAACTAAAGGATGTTTAGTATACATGACAATATTATAAATTTTGAAAATTTTTAAATTCTATTAATAAATATAATAATTTAACAATGTTATATTCTAAAAAAATTTTACTACTTTTATGTTTTTAATCATAACATTGAAAAATAAAATAAATAACGAGAAAAAATTAATAACTTCGAGTAGGAAAATTAAATTTCTCAAAAGCTTTAACATTAAATATCCATTTATTATTTGTTCTATTATTCTATGATATTAAATCGAGAGTGATGACTTTTCATTTTATAATGTATTTAAAATGAAATAGGCGTGTCGTTAATCGTATTATAAGTTGAAATTAAAATTACATACTACAATTATAATAATAACTATTCAGTTGACTTTTATTTTTATTATAATCTTATTTATAATATTATCTATTGTAATCAAATCAGCCTAACCAACAATTTAATTTTCTCATTCATTTAGTTATGAAGTAAATTAATAGAAAAAAGATTATGGTATATATTTGACTTGAAAAGATTTTTATTATTTTTAATATGCTAAAAATATACTTAAATTTTTAGCAATTTTATCATGAGTTTAATTTTTACAACTAGATAAATTAAACGACAATAAAAAAGCAAAAAAACTTGAATAATAAAGAACCATTTATTTTTTAAATATACATGTATACGTTCCACAAACAGCAGGAGCAGCGGGTAATCAAGCTTTTTTTTTATGTTAGGAAATTCAAGCGTGGTTGGAATAAAATTCAAACGAAAAGCCTAAAGGGAACCATACGGCTAGCGGCCATGAAAAGAAAAATAAAGATACAATCAAACCTCCCGCGAATAAGAAGAGATGCTTTATAAGCAATATGTAAGTATTTACGTATTGGAATGCGTCGCTCTTTCTTTTATTTTTTACAAAATACTTTATAGTAAATTTTGCAATACGCGTGTATATGACGTATTTTTACAAATTTATTTTAATTTTTCAAACAAAAAATAAAAAACATTGCGAAGGTTAGGCAGGCTTTTTAAATGTATTTTAACTTGCTGATGAATAAATTTAGCAATTATAATATAGAAAAATTCAAAGTCGCGGTTCATGAATAAAAAGAAGAATTTTTTTAATTACTTTTATTGTTATTATTACACCTTGAAATTGTAATAAATAAACTTTTTTATCTTTTTCAATTCTATTGTATGTGCGTGAATTTTTTTATGTAAACTTTAATAAATATTTGAGTTTCAAAGTCACAACGGTATTAATTATTTTAACTTAAAAGTAGATGAATCGAAAATATTTTAAATTCTTAAATGTGACTATAAATCCTTATATATTTATATCTCTGTATCACCCTGATTATGTTGTATTAAATATTTTTTCATATATATTCAATTATTAAAAAAATATTTTTCTCGTTTGCTTTTGATATTTCCGTATAATAATTAATAATAAGAATACATTTTTTATGGTCAGTGAAAGTAAAGGCTTATATTTAAAACTAAAATAATTCAAAAATTTTTTATCATTCTCTATATGTCATATCTTGTTTTTTAAATATAAGACATTGCTAAACAAAAGTTTAGCAATGCAATTTGCAAGTATAGAGTGCAAAAAAAAACAAAAAAAAAAACGAAGTAAAACGTCATGATGGCGAGAGAGCGCAAGATTCGTGAGCAATAACAGTGAATCGTTGGCTTGAACGACATATTTGCCATTGAAATCGGCATGTTCTTGTGCAAAGTGAGAGAGCACTTGAAGTGCGACCATTTATGGCGAGATTTCGATCGGAGCAGGTGGTCCACAGGTGGGGCCTACTACTACTATATACTCATGTCTTTTAAAGCTTTCTCTCTTTCATTTCTCTCTCTCTCTCTCGCTCTTTTTTTTCTTTAATATCGTATATATGTAGGAATTAATATAATATTATGTGATGACCGCAAGCAAGAAATTTTCTTCATGTCTTATGACCTGCTGACCGATTTCAAGCAAGAGTATACATGCGTCTTTATATGATATGCAACTAACTTATATTTATGTGTTTAACTGTTTTCTGTCTGTGGCGGTACTTTAAGAAATTTTTTTCTCATTCCTCAACGCGGCACGTCAATTTCAAATTTATTCAACAATTTTGTCAGATAAATTTATTTATAATTTTCTTTTTCTTAAATAAAATTCGTTTTTTTTTTAATTTAAAATATACGCGTGACATAAATTCAAAAAACAGATTTAATTAAAGAAACGTTAAAATCTCTTAGCTTACGAAACATTTATAGAAAAGTTGATTAAATTAAATTGTGTACAAGATATATCCCACTTTTAATCATCATTTCATCAACAGCATTAATTCCAGCACTTTATGATTCAAGATGTAATTATTTTAAAGTGGTCATGAATTGATGAGTCATGAAATGTTGTGTTGTCTTTTTTTTAGAGCTCAATGAACGTTATAATGAAAAATCTGCTCTTGATTTACTTCCATTAAATACCGTCAAAGGTTATACGTCCATTTTAAAACCATAAAATATTTTATTTCTATTTTAACGTCCGCCTCCTTTTTATTAATAAATATATTTTTAGGAAGCTTGACTCAGAACCCAAACAAAATACCTGAGACGACGCATGAAAAAAAAAGCGCACGAAAGAAAAAAATATATGCAATCGTCCAAAAATTCCTTTTTAGTTTCGTCTTTTCGATGTCATTGTAAATTGTCCTCGTCATCAGCGACGACGCAGTTTCTCTTGGTATTGTCGTGTTTCACCTATACACATATATTATATAGGTTCGTGCGTGAAATCGGTGAGAATAAAAAAAAAAGAGAAGAAAAAAGAAAAAACAGGCGCGACACAACACACACAGCTTGGTGTGTAGCTTTTAAGGCCGTTGTGCCATTTGTCGTTTCCGTAGCTGGTATTATACAGTCGAAAAAGAGACACGTATTCTGAGTATAAGTAGAACCTGAAAAACAGACATGCATGTCGCTTTATTTATTTATTTTTTTTATCTTTTCTTTTACGAAATAGCGCGTGATTTCTCGGAAAAGAAAATTAGTTTATCAGGCTGTTTAATCGATGCACTTTTGGTAATGTTTGTGTGTATGTTGTGATTGTCGTTATGATAATGGAATTGTTTGTCTTTGATGAAAGATTGTTTGATTGTTTAACGGAATTTTAAAACTCTGTATACTTATACACGTGAATACGATTAGGTGCATTTAATTAACATTGCAACGCGGTTAATTAATTAATGTTGTAATTATAAGATGTATTTTCTAAGTGAACATATATATGGTATTGTAATTTAAAATTTCACAAAACATAAAATTATGAAATTATGCAACACAAAAGACTCGCAGGATCTTCTTTTCAAAACGAACAACAAGGTCATCCTTCAGAAGCATTCTCATCAGGTTATTACAATACAATTAAGCTAAGAAAGAAATAATAATAAAAATATAGACAAAAAAACGTCATTAAATAAAATTTAATTATTTTTAAAAGCCAGAAGAATAAAATTAGTCTTCCATGATGTGCCTTACTGTATACAACTGTTACTACTGATATGAATAAAGCTATACTTATGTTTGCTTTAATTCACTTAAATTTGCCAGATTTCGGAATGCTGCAAAGAAGTATTATTTCATCACTGTTGTAACTTTTAACGAATAATCTATGTAAAATTCGTTGTAATTAAGAAAAAAGTTTAATATTATTATATAATATTAAAATCTTGGAATAATTAATCCAGCCACTTCTTACAATTGATCCCTACAGTTCCAGCATCCCAATAATTGGTAAGAATCGATCGCGCCTGCAAAATACCGTATCCGCACAGACACGTGCGCAAAATCTCTTTCTCATTCTTTCTCTTTCTCTCTTATACAAGCCCGTCCTTTAAGCATTCAATATAATATATACACATACACACACAGAAGATCCTAAGAGCTGAGCTCTCCTCTCTTTTATAAGGTGCTCCATTCAAGAGATACGTACGCACACAACGACGAAAACGTTCTTCAACAAGAGAACTTCTTTCTCTTTCTCTCTTGATCTTTCCTTAACATTCTAGTCTCTCGTCCGTCTCTTTCTCCCCTACTTTATTTTTAAAATTTGCGCACTACTAACACAGCAGTACTACACTGAAAAATAAGTGGGAAAGAAGCACTACCATCGGTAACGAAACTATACTCTTTTCGTTTCGTGCGCACAGAGTGCCACTGCGGGAAAACAGTGGTGCCACTGTGGGACGAGAGGAGTACTTCGCATGACGCCAAACGAAATCCCACGTGAGTGGGAATACACATGCACAACAAAAAGAGCTGTTAGCTTCGACAGTGGGGCGTCACGTTCCCCACGAGAGAAAGCATTAGCATTCTTACGGTTTCGTGGAGCAGAAGTACTTCGAGGGACTCGTGGACTACCACTTATTTTTCAGTGTATATAGAATGTCCTACCAGCAAACAGCACCTACCTCCTCCTCTTTTACCTTTATACCACTTCCATAGGTACCTCGATGCGAGAGTTAACTTTATACTCTGCTCTCTGTTCTGTGTGTATATACTTTCGGGCCCCCCGATGGATCTAAGAGAGAACAGCGGCGCAACGTTCGCCAGAGTATTACCGCGGCTATAACCCGCTCTGGCCACGAACTGTGTGTGTGTCTCTGCTGCTGTTGCTGCTAAGTGTGCTCGCAAGCACCGCGCACTTTTTTTTTATAACAATCTTTTTTTTTTTCTTTATTTTTTTCTGTCATTTGTCGAGTGTCTTTTAATGTGATTCAATGACAATTTTTTAAAAATTATTTTCAATATTTTTATTTTTTATTGATTCTGTTAATTAAAAAGTTTGAAGGGTTGATATACATTGTTAAGTTGGGGTACTTTTGTCAAAGTTTCGAGTTTGGTGGTGTGACGAGTGACGAGTAAGAAAAATAAAAATAAAAATAAAAAGAAGAATCGAGAAAAACGAAAGAATTGCAACGTGTATTTTGTTGAAAAGGATTTCAATACACTGTACATAATTTTAAAAAAAGAAGGAGAGAAAGAGAGAGAACGAAGCCGCGTGTTTATCCGAAGAGGAGCGGCATTATATATATACGCGCGGCTTACACAGGCGTGCGCCAAAAGAGAGACCAAACAAATCTGCTGAAAAAGAAAAGAGGTAATGAACGATCGCTCAATTCTTATATTTTTTTTCTTTCACCATTCACTTCTATCTATACCTTAAATGTTAAGCGTCACTGGTAATTTGTACTTTATTTTTTAAACGTGCTCCTCGATGAATCAGAGAAAATCCGTACATCTATATATATACATATACACGCGATACAACGTCAGCGCATTCTCGACAATTACATAATTCGAATTGTATGCTACGTACAATACGTACATTTTGTATATTTAAAACCGAGCAAATGCTGTACGTATAATATTAAAAAGAAAAAAATTACGTCATTGAACTTTTACAAATCTTGATCTATATACTCTTCATCTTAAAGTTTTAAAATTCTCACGTATATACATTCCCCTTCGTAAAAAACAAGTCATATTTCGAAAGTATCTCGTTTATAAAAGGAAAGAGTGAAAAAAAGAGAGTTTAAAGGTACACGACGAAGAAGAAGAAGAAGAAGTTAATGCGAAAAATCGGCGAGTGTAATAGTAAAATCGTCGTCGCGATACTTGCATAGAAGAAGGGAAAGGTGAGCAGCTATAAGCCTATATAGCTTAGCATTAAGCTTAGGAAGGCTTAGGAGGCTGGCTTGCTTGCTTACTGCTGTTACTGTTGCTGCTGTTGTTACTGCTGCTGCTGCTGCTGGCTGCTGCGACTAAAGGAATGCGAGAAAGATAGAGAGATGTATATATACATATATACATTGAGCGAAGCAAAAGAGAGCCAAAGCAGTTTTGCAAGAGCAGAAACGATCAAGGGAGAGAATTAGGCGAGCCTCATCTCTCGCTATCTCTTTCTTTTTCTCCGCAAAAGGCTTGTCGTTGTACTTTTTTAAAAGTATAGTCCAAAAGAACTTGATATATTAGGAGAGATATGTTGTTTGCTACTGGAGTTCCGCGAATTTCAACAGAGCTAAAAAGAAAAAAAATAACAAAACTATAGGTTTTCGGTTAGTTAGGGATGCCTGTATAAATTTGTGAAAAAAGTTGTAGCTCTTCGAAAAAAAAAATAAGATTGTGTTGGGATTAGTTATCATGTTGATAGTAGAAAGAAACTTGTATAATGAATTTTCAAAATTTTAAATAAGCGAGAATCGTGGAATTTTAAAAAGTTGAAAACTTGGATCAAAGATTCTAATCTAATGAAACAATAGGCTTGTTTTTTTTTATCAAACTTGTTTTTAGATTATGTCTATAAGTAATTTATGACTTTGAAATTTTAACATTTTATACAATTTTGCTTGAAAATACTTGGCTTTCTATTGAAAAATTTTCAATAATTTATAAATTTTTTCAATCTAATTAAAAAAGAAGAAATGACAACTCTACCAAATCTCTAGTTGTGGAACAAAATTTTTTTCTCGTTCAATCATTATTATTTTCCTCGCTTCAAAGATGAATTTTTAATTTTCGTTCATCTTCGCATTATCTTCCAGCACACCTACGCTTCATATGAATATATATAGATTGGCGCTTGATTCTCCCTTTAGCTTCGTATAGAACATGAGTATTAAGGCGCTTAATATACTATGGCACATGTGTATTGTCCGTATATACATGTATGTATATAATACCCGTTGCGCAGCAAGTGAAATTACGTAAGAGACTTCACCGCGAGAGAGACTCTCGCTATATGAACGTATATACACACTCTCCTTCATTCGCGAACTCTATATGCGCTATTCAATGCTTTTATACATATAGATACATAAGCTTTATAGGTATATAGGTATATGTTGATGTTGAGAAAATCTGTTTGTATGGATCTTTTTTATTTAATCTTAAATGGAATGTACCTTGATCATTGCTTATTTCAAACATTTTTTTAGGCTTTTGTATTTTATGAAGGAGTGCATTGTTTCAAATATTAGCTAAAGAAATTTTCATTTTTCTTTCATAACTGTTCAGCAATTATCTAATTATTGTTATTTTCTATCACTTTTTCAAAATACATTAAAAATTATTATTTATTTTTAATTGTTTTAGCGAAAGGAGTATAAAATTGGTTAAATTTCACTTATAATACTGATAAGAATCTTAAAACATTCGTGTATTGTACTGTTTTTCACGCTGTTATGCTGTCATGATTTTTTGGTACTTATGTTAAATTTTTACCGTTCAATGATTTTATTGCGAATCTGCGTGGTGTTTGTTTATTATTCTGACAATATAATTTTCAAAAATTTTTTAAATATTCTTTATTAAACTAAATAATAAAATTTTAAAATATTTACTTCGAGTATTTATAATAAAAAAAGATTTTATTGACTAAATGAAAAATCACAATTTAGGGATTAATAATTTTTATTATAATTTTAGCGGGAATTACAATGCTTTTGTCAATTTATTATTTAAAAAAATCCAACATCATATTTTTAAATGTCAAGATATTATACGTAGCAACATATTTTATTTTAATTG
Organism: Anastatus disparis; assembly: GCA_017163975.1. Classification (NCBI taxonomy): domain Eukaryota; kingdom Metazoa; phylum Arthropoda; class Insecta; order Hymenoptera; family Eupelmidae; genus Anastatus; species Anastatus disparis. Next base: position 9,832,591 of record JAFFSR010000226.1, read on the forward strand.
ATCGTTAAGAAATACATAATTTTCAAATTTTTAAAGGTTTTAAATATTTTCTACTATTGTGCCGTACATATTTTAACATAGAAAGATTTTATTATACAGATACACATAAAACTCAAGTTTATGTGAATTCCTGTTATAAATTGTACCTATTATTCAACCAAGAGAATTCCAAAACAATCCTAAAAAACATTAAAAAAAAAGATTCAGTTCTGCTTGAAAATGACACAGTGTATTACGAGATATCATAAACATATCAGATTAATATCCTAATACAAAAAAGAAATTTTTTTGTTTTATACCAACTTCTTATCTATGGTAGAATCACTGCTCGTTGATTTTTTTTATACAATACCTTATATACGTATATACGATGGACGTTTGATTTCGAGAATTCCAAGTTGCCGGAATATAAGTGTGAAGAGAAACGCGCGGAGAAAGTTTTTGCGATATGTTTTAAGTATACAGGGGAGAAGCGATACGAATCAAACAGTTGCAGTTTTCGCGGTATTTTCAAGTATAAAACCTTTTTTTCTCTCGAGGAGAACGTTTTTATTCGAAAAAAAAGATAATAAAAATTAGGGCCATTCTTAATGGTATACATGAAAATTTCACTTTATCGGTAATCTCTCCAGACCAAAAAAAGAAAAATGCCGCGGAGAGAAATGTGATAAATTTAATAGTCTTGTACACTGACTCTTTTCTTGGACAACAAGTTTTGCTCTCTCGAGTGAAATCTTATCATTCCTTGCAATTTATTTAAACTTGTGTAGTTTTGGTGACTTTTTACCTGTTTAAGAGATACGCACGAGAAATTAAACACAAATTCGAATTAAGTAAATCATTAGTCTGAATATCCTTGTTTGCATCATTAATACTTTTTTAAGATTTAAAAATTTAAAACTCTTTAAATATTTCGAGATTTAAAACCGATTTTTTAAAAGTTTTTATCGATTTTTCGTAAGCATAATTAATTTAAAAAGATATATAAAAACTTTGGAATGATAAAGATTTAAAAAAAAGTATATGTCTGTTTTGAAAGAGGCTAGATTGTATTAAAATTCCCAAAAAGTCAAGCTCACGCATAACCATAAAGCCACCCATTTTTCCTCAATGTCACAGCCTAATTTACAAAAACTCCCACGCTATACCTTTGCTTACACAATCACTCCTCTCTCTCTCTTTTCATTATAATAAATACATCTCATTCGAGCCAATTAAACCATCAATATACAAAAATACTCCATAAACCAAAACAAAAAAAAAAAGATAAAGAAGAATAAAATGAGCATCGAAATGTTTATATTAATTCTTCCGCCCTCGTATATTTTTCACGAAAAATCAACACCTACGCGTTCAGCTCTTCATTAATCGCTTAACGTATTCATATATACTCGTAATAAAAATAAAAAAAAGAGAGAAACAAAAAAAAACATATGAGAGACACAACATACCGAAAAGGATAAAACGTGTATATACGTATTTGTTGTCTCACTCTGGTAAAGCAAAAGATATTTTCATTGAAAATGGCCGCGTCCTTGACGAGGTCACGTGGGTATATAAGTTGAGAGCGCAGCTGCGCGCCTACTCTCCTCTCTCGCGCGAGAGAGAGAGAAAGAGAGAAGGACCGAATGGCCACCCACGAGTCTCTCTTACTCTCTCTCTCTCTCTAGCTTTGAAAAAGAAAAGAATTATATGTATCTCTCTCTCACTCGCGCCTTCCCATTCTTATTACTTTGAGAGTTATAAGCCTCTCGCGAATAAGACCAAGAGCTCGTTTTCTGCGAGCAAGAAAGAGATATGCTATATAGTGTTGTTAGAGATGTTTTCTTCTACCTGTGCATACTTTGATTCGTGTTGCTACATGCCGAGAAAGAAAGTTTCATCTCTTTCCAATTTTTGACATTGATTTATTGGATTGATCATTGTTTTTAAAATTTTTTTATAAGCTTCTTCATTCATATATCTAATAGAAAAAATTTTTTATAATCTTCTCAATGGAATTAGTATTCTATGCAACTGATTAATTTTATTCAAAACTTTTGAAAAATTTAATTGGATTATAATTATTAATTAATGTTTCGTTTGATAACTTTAAAATCTTACTGTAAGATGCAAGTCTTTTGTATTATAAAAGAGTCAAGCGATAACGAATCTCAAAATGCTTGATTTCTTACATAATTGTCCGATGGATTTTCTTTTCGTTCCCAATTTTAAACCGAATATTTGCTAATACAAGATCACCTTCAAGCTTCGAAATTCTCATGTACGTAAAGCTGGAAATCGAATTCAGAACCAATTAAGTAGCTCGTTTGTCATCGATAGCAAATGTTTTTATAATCATGATTGTTCTATAAATATTTCAATTTTCGCTTAAGTTCAAAAAGATTCTTTTGATTACATTTTAACTCATTTGCAACCTAAAGATTCTTAACCAATTAACCAAAATTAAGAGAACAGTTAGAAAGTTGTGCTTTCTTGTCCACGAAAATTATCAGTCAATTAGTGTACCTTAATTCTAAACCTAATGAAAAAATAAAGAATCCGAAAGTAAGTCAACATGTTTAGTTCTTCTCCTTTTCGTGCATTTAAGTCACTGCAAAATCCCAGTCGTAAGTATAAAACTCAGCGATTTAAACGCTTGGATTTGTAAAGCTTCTTTTGCTTTGTTCGTTGTTCTTTTTTTTTCTTATTCTCCGCTCAGCTTTGATATTTTCTTTGGCTTTTTTTTTCTTTATTAAAAGAAAAAACCGGCTTCTCGTTATATTGTCGAGACGTCTATAATTGTCATGTTTATTGCTATTGTCACTATATGCTGAGCCTCGATTTATTTAGGAGGTGTTTTATACATGCCACAAAAGATTTTATCACTTGCTTCTCTTTTTTTTTTTGTATTTTTATTTTTCATCGTGAATGTATGTAAGGTAAAGGTATGTATGTATATATATAAAGGAAACGATTGAGCGAAATCGAGATTAAAAGGCGAAGGAGGGATTGATGTCGTTAAAGCCGATGGGACTTTTCATTAAGGAGCGGCTTTGACGACGACGGTGTCTTTTTACTTTTTTTTTATCGTGACCGTGTTTACATTCGAAAGTACACACGTTGTTAAGATTTGAGAACTTACACGATCTTACAGGTTGATTTCTTTTTCGGATCTACTTTTAAGATGTAAATTATTTTTATTTTCTTTTTTTTAGATTCTGTTATTCTAAAAGTTAGAATTTTATAACAAAATAAGTACATTTTTTAATGTAATACTACGTTTTACATGTTACTTTTTTCTTTTTTTTAAATTTTATTATTGTATTGCATTCCACTTCAAAGATGTATCAGTCACATATTTATTTTCTCAATTAGCTGCATGTAATCTTTTACACTCCTATTCTGTTAATTTAACGTCAATTAATTCCTCTTTTCTTTAACCCAACCCATTTTACATTTGTCTAAGACGAATTCCATGCAGAAGCAAAAATCTCTTTACAAATGCAGAATAATAAATCTTGAGAATTTTTTTCGGGTACATAAAAAAATTGTCAAATGCGTTACGTATCCAACTATAACCGTTACATCAAGCGATCGTTTACTTTCCCATTGATTCCCAAAAAAAGGATTTTCTCAAAATAATAAAATTATATTTTCATTAGCTCATTAATTATTTATAGCTTAATAATACACTTGGAGGTATAATGAGAAAATAGTAAGAAGAATTTATAAATAATTTATTAATTACTAAGTATGCGAGTGATGCTATAAAATTTATTCATTTCGGATTCAAAACCAGTTTATGTTCACTTGACACGTTTTATTGTTCATTCATGATGTTTCTATATGACTTCTATATTTTGTGATGCTGTACTTTAGGATTAACTTTAATTTTTTCAATGTTAATGAGATGAACAACATTTTTTATTGCACCTAAGTTATACAGTATGGAAAAACTTAGGTGTTAAAAAATAAATATTACCAAAATGCAGTATCAAATTTTTAAAAGAAAAGAAAAAAAATATCGTTTATTGTTAAATAGTAAAATAAATAAACGGATGTGATTTTCATTTGGAACAATGTCACTAATTTGCATCGACAAATGAATCACTTTAATTTCTACCAAATATAGAGCTTACTTAGTTAGCAATTCTTATGCAAAACTGTTTCTTCAATTTACAATGTCTTCTTTTGACCTAAAAAATTTAGTTTTAAGTATACATCATTATCAGTGTAATCTGAACATGAAAAAACTCATGCATGATGCCTTTTTTTGTTTCCCTTTTAAACCTAACATACTCGACAACTCTTTTCACGCTTCGCGAGCCATACCATACTCACTTTCTTTCGAACAATTAAGTCGCGACAATTCCCTTTTATAAATTGTATTATCTTTTTTTCTTTTACTTTCCGTGTACATATACATATCTTTATTACAATGAAATATCATACACGTGAATGAGCTATCGTATATTTCTGAAGGATTACGTTAACTTAAATACTATACGCACTGTTGCGCAAAAGTGCACACAAGAGTTTTGCTTTTGCTTTGATTTCAAGTAGGTATATATATATACATATATACATGCATTAAAAAAATATATATATATATATATATATATATATATGTATATATATAAAATACACATGTATATGCGCAGTATTATCGTTGCTAATAATAGAATCGAGTGTGTGAGCGAGCGACATGGATTTCCTTTTTTGGTGCTTCTGTGCTGGCACGTTTGCCGAAAAGTCGACGGACACGTTTCAATTGCGAAGTTTCTTGTATGTTTTAACTTGTTGTCAATGATTTTTATTTTTTCTTTCTTTTTTTTATTTTAAACTTGCTTTCATTTTGTTAAGAAACATTAATTTATTAAAGATTTTATCGATGAATTTATAAATAATGCAAAACTAATTTTAATGCTTGTAATCAAAATTTTAGTTTTAGATATTTAATATTCTTAGTATATGTCTTCATTTAGAATTTTTTAAAGACATTCAGTGCATGATTAAAATAATGAAAAAAAGTTTAAATAATTTATAATGCTTTAAAAACATCAGAAGCATTTATAGAATTTTCAATTAATAATGCATTTAAATATTTGCATAGCTTTATAAATTTTTTTTTATATTTTCATTTAAAATAGAATTTTATTAAAATCATTGAATTGCAAATGATGGCATTTTAATAATCAAAACAAAGCATTGATTAAATTTTCTAAATTATGTTTATATTATGCTACCTAACAATTTGAAAGTATGATTCAGATGTAATTTCTTTGATATTTGGTATGATTTCATTTTCTCATGGATTTTACCATAATAATATTGTATACGCTTAACGTTAATATAATTGTTTGTAGACCAAGGGAAATGATTCATGGTCACATTGTGAAATCATCCATTGAACATTAATCGTTTCGGCATTTCCATCGAAGCACCATATACACCTTTTTCCAGTTTATAAGAAAAATTTGTGAGAATTTCAATTGTTATCTGTACTTTACGTTAGAAATGCTAATAAAAATTTTTCCTTTGCAATTAACTTCTAATAATCTTATTATCCTCGTTTTTTATGCATGCAAATTAAGCACTCGAAATGCTCGTGTAAAATCAATTTTCCCTTTTTTCCTCTAATAAACGCTTCTTCTACGAGCAGTAAATTAGAAATCGAAAAACCTAATTGGATATATAGTATAGCAATAATATAATGCTTCGCGGATGAACGCAGCTATGTAATTTACAAGCTCGAGAGAGTATACCCGAGTATATACGCCCTGGATGGACTCTATGCTACTGATAAACTACTTTCTAATTATGTAAACAATAGGAAAATCTTGATTATTTGGACTTATTATATATATTTGGCTTGTGTGTAACACGGCTAGACTTACATCGCAATAAGTGAAACATTACGATATGCATTAATCGAGATAGGAAGTAGATAAATAAATTATAAGCTAATTTTTTTATTTTTTATTGTTAAATTTCTTTATTATTATTTAATGATATTACGAGGCTAACGTAATTGTTTTCTGGTAAAATAATAAATTGCAAAAATGAAATGTGCTTGCTGAAATAAGCAGTATTTTAAGACTTCTTAAAAGATTGACGAAATGATATTTTTTAAAAAACCGCACCTCTCTTTTCTTCGTTTCAACGAATTTTCACACTTTGTCATTCTTTGACATTAGTCTAGCATTTACAAAGCTATCTTAACGAGTTTAAAGCCCTCAAAAGAAGACTTTAACTCATATTCTCATATATATAGGAAAGATCAACGGTGTCTTATTACATAGGAGTGGCTTAAAAAAGAAGAAAAAAAAGAAGGTGTATCTGTATTGATAACAAATGGGATATACATTGAAACATAATGTATACAATACGCAATTATATATATATCAGTATATAAGTAAGTTTTTCATGTCGCGTCAACCGGACGACTATAAGCTGACGCGGTATATAAGTGCCAACGCTGACGTCATACGCATATCCAATTGACTACTTGAACGCATGACTTTAATATTGTATGTATAACTAGATGGCCTTTTACAGATGTTATTCCATGAGCGCAAGGACGAGGCTATTTTCTTATTTTTTTCTCTATATACACAAAAGAAAAGCTTGTATAACATTAGGGGGGCTAAAGGTTTCTATATTGTATATTTGTAGAAAAGTTAAACGATATATAGACCTTGATACGCTTATATATATGCGTGCTGAGAATTCAAGTGTGAAAAAAGCATAATATGCATGTACGATATGGTATAATGATGGTAATCGGTAGTTGCTTGTTCAATCGGACGCATGAGTCAGTTCCATTTTTGGTTTGTTGTTTCATTCAATGTTTACGTATTATCAAGTAAGACCAAAATCGCCAACTTTAAATATACCTTTTGTAATGTTTATTCCTTTTAGGAATTTTCATTTTTCATTTTTTATGTAATTTTGGGCTTTAAGAAATTTTTATTTATATATTAATATATATTCTGAAAGAAATAGTACATTACGTTCCGTGGACAGATAGGCTTTTTTTACGAAACGAGAAGATTACAAGCCGAGCCGAAGGCGAGGTTTGTAACGAGTTTCGTTAAAAAGCCTTTTTGTCCAAGTAACGTAATGAATTTTACGTTCTGAGAGCCGAAAATAAGAAAAGAAGTTGCGATTTTGAGGTTAGAAGAACGTAAAATTAATTTTTTATGATGCGAGTGGTCGAAAATTACAATGATAATATTCTTGAGGATCATAATGATTTATTACTGAATTCGAAACTTAAGCGACTCATTGATGCATTATACGATAATCTTTCATGCGAAACTAAAATAGAATTAAATAAAATAAAAAAACTTTAAAGAAAGTGAAAATTTTGCATTGAAAAAAAATTGATTTTATTGGAATAATCAGAAGTGAAATATTTGATTGAAAAAATATATGATTGCTTAATTCAATGAACTTTAGGTTCGATTTAACTAGCATTCATTTGATTGAAAAAAATATTCACTTCTAACCATTTTAATATATATTTATCGAGTACAATTAAATTATTTTTTCAGTGTTTTTATAATTTATCCAGAAAAGTAAAAATTTTGATTGATATTTGCACTATAATAGATTGCAATTAATAAAAACAGTCACGTCTGAGTAACGAAGGTCGGTTAACCTCCCTATTTCGCAGTTTGAGAAAATTTCGTAAGAGCCACGTCAAGTTGACTAATAAAGCCCATATATACCTTTATTTTTAGCTTACCTTTTTGTTTCTACCTAATCTTACCATATTTTCACGGCTTTCTCACGTTATCCTTCCCTTTAAAAATAGTTTCCAATGGAATTCGACGTATGTATACAAAAAGGCTTAGGAGGAGAATTAATCTTATACAGTATATCAGGGACGCATGTAACAGTATAAATAGTTTATCTCTCATGGGATGCTTTAAACTTGCTATTGTTTGTCCTAGCTTGAAATTCTTCAGATTTTTCATCTTTGCATTTGCACTTGTTGCATGCTTACACCTTGGCATGTTTTTTTTTCTTCTCTTCTCGGCCGTAGGTTTTGCATTTTAAAGTAAATGCTTCATTTGGCAGTATTGTCTTTTCAGTTCTAATTTTAAAATTTATGTTTATTTTTTATTCAAATCAAAGAATTATTTTTTTTTAAATGGTAAAAACACAATGAGGTTAAGAATAAAATGCAAATTATTATATATTTCTTGATAAAATTAAGACAACCAAACCTTTTTATATAAATAAATTTTTGAAAAATATCAATTTTTAAAATCAAAATACTAATTATAATATATTTAAAATGCATAATCTTCGTACAAATTGGATTTATAATTGTTTCTTACGATAATATATCTTTTTCTAAAACAAAAGTGTGAATTTTTAACTTACCATTGAAATTTGTATTCTTTAATTATCAGTGTAGCTATCTCAATTAAGCCATTGTTCGGAATAAATTTATTTCAATCTGTTCTCATTTAATCCTAATTGTTTTCTGTATAAGATTTTTTTTAAAAACCGTCTGTATATACAACTTATTATATACGTATTTACACATAGCAGTGCATATATATGCAAAACTATTATAAGCGCGGGAGTAAAACGGTCACTTTTTCTTTTTATTTTTTTTTCTGTTTTAATTGGTTTACATTGTTCTCTCGAAGAAACAATTTTTGTGATTAGCGGTATATTTTTTTATGTGCACGCTCCTTAGATTTGTTTTAGGGTTTTACGACTTTTGAAAGTCGTGAACTCACGCGGGCGCGAGCGAGCGCGCACACACCTTTTGCAGGTTAGAAAGCATTTTTTCTTTTAATGGTATATGTATGTTCGTAAAATTTCACTTTTTTTCAATAGAACAATACATAATATTTTTCAAAAAGGTCATACTATTTTACGAACGGATCTGTTTTGTTATTACAAGAAGAAAAGATTAAAAAAAGAAATTGTTTCTGTAATTCAAAATTAATATACTTTTGTAAGGATATATTGTTAATTGTAATTTTGAACGATCAATCAAAGTCTTTCTGCTGTGTCTTAGTGTCAAGATTTCTGATTAATATCAAATATCTTTTTATGATGTACTAATCCATCCTAAGTTCTATATGCAACCCACGTATAAGACAAATGCAAGCCCAATGTCTATGTTAATATTATTAACTTTAATTATAAATTTTATTGGTAATGATTATTTATTTTATTCGTTAATGATCCTATACACAGAGAATAAAAAAATTAGTTGTACAATAAAAGTATATACGAATCCGATTGTAATAAAAGCTCGTGCGGGCAGGCAGTTATAATATATATCCCTATTGTTTATTATTCTTTAGACAAATACGGAAATACTGGAGTTATAAAGGTTTGCAGTAACACTATATCCTTGATATTCGCAAATGTCGAGATAAACTTTTATCTCAATAACAGTACTGAAAACCATATAGAGAATAACAATTTCATTCTTGTCGTCGTCTTTCCAGCTAAATTCATAAACACGCATAAACTCTCCTCTGCAACGCTATTGTATATAGTTATTCCTTAAAGAAAAGATTATTTCCTTAAAAAAGATATTTTTTGTTTTGCTTGTTACAGAGAGAGAGAGAGAGAGAGAGAGAGAGAGAGAGAGAGAGAGGAGTTGAGAGGAGGAAGCACAAGATGAATCTTTTGCACGGCGCGTGACTCAACGCTACTACGCGATGGAAGTGATCTCGACACGTCGATACGAGGCTCGGCCTCCGGCCGATTCTCATGCTTCTATTCTAGTGAGTATTATAGATATATCATCTTGTGAATAAGACTTTTTTCTTTTATTTCTTCTTCTATTCTTGTATTTTTTTGATGAAAAAAGAAAAGAAAATGAAGAAAAAGATTTTTTTTCTAATGTTATGAGGCGCACGATGTTATGGGTTATATGAAAGGAGGATATTAATAAGAGTTCAATGATGTTATAGGTCGATCCAGACAAGTCCGTGGCTACGGTCAAGGAAGGTAAGTTTGAACATTCAAAGTTTTTATTATCTTATTTTGCTGTTAATAAGTATTTTGATATTTATAGCTAAATTTATAAAACATTCATGTGACAAGTTTTTCATGCAGAAATTACTTAATTATGCTATCAGATATTTTAACGAGTTTGTTATTTCACGTGCGGAGCAAGAACTCATCTTTTTTTCTGCAATATTCATATTTTTTAAAACAATTTTTAAGATATTAAAATCTAAATTATTTAACTGTTATACCAATAAGAACTTTTATTTATGACTTTTGTGTTTTTACATTTATGCTCAAAGAAAGTATTATGTAAAAAAATAATTAAAAACACGTTATTTAAACTTTTAATTAGAATCATTATCATGATAAAATAGTACCGTATAGTTTTTTCAAAAGAACAAAAAGCTAAAGAAAGAAATTTGTATTTTGAGAAAGTAGGAAAGTTTATTTTTCACATAGTGTTTTGCAAGCCAGCCGGCTTATAGTCATTTAATTTATGCCTTGTGTTTACTTTTATTTAACAGAGGAATGGGAAACAAGGAAGAAGAAAGAAATCACGACGACACGGCAGATCGAGACCCGCGTCAAGCGTCAAGTTGTTCTTGAGGATGGCGAAGTAGTCGTCGATTCTGGTCCCCTTGTCACGACTAACACGACGGAAGATGTCGAGCAACAGGAGCACACAACGCAGGAAGTTAGTATAACCTAAGCTTCTCTCTCTCTCTCTCTCTCACTTTTTTTTCTTAATCTATCCTCTCTTTTTTTATGCATGTGTTTTTGCAGACTTTCCTTTTTATTTTGAGTAACGGGATTAAACAGTTTCGGTTGGAGCTTTTTTTAGCTCAACTGTTGTTGAAGATTGAGTTATAACTATAGAGATAGTATGGCATAGAATTGTGTTAAAGCAAAGCTGTTATTTATATTATTTATTAGTATTTTCAAGCACGTAAAGCTAAGTAATTCATAAAAATTTCAGTCGACTTTAAGCTCTTTCACATTTATGAATATACAATTCTAAAACTTATTTTACGATTGACTATAATTTAATGAAAGGCAATATCCGACTTTATATTTTAATTTTTATCATTCACCTCAAGTAAATCTTTACATGTAAAAAATCATTCGGACACTTAACACTTTCTTAAGAAGATCTCTTAAAAAAGACATTCGAAAGCGAAAGCTGCACGCTTTTCCTCTCAAATATATATTTCAATCAAACGCATGTATTTAAGCGTCGAGAAGAAAGTTTCTTAAAACGTGTACATTTTAAATTTTTTTAACATTACAGAGACGCACGACCGGTGACGAGCCGCAGAAGGTCGATTGGCCAGCTGGTGCTAAGGCTGGTGCTGTTGTTCAAAAGGAACTCAACGAGACGATTGTTAAGAGCCGTGAAGAAATTGAAGAATTACTCGAGACCGAAGATCGTCAAATGCTTGGCGATATCACCGATGAAGTAAGTTTAATTTAATATCTTATTTATTGAACTTTTATTTATGGGGCGTTTGGTTAATATTTCATTAAAAAAATTGAAGTTAGAAAAATAAAAAATAATACGAAATTATGAAGTTATGTTAATTATTCTTAATTTTAATTTTAATTATTTCTTCGCAATTTTATTCTTCTCATTGATCGAGTCTGTTATTGATGAGATCTTCTGTGCCGTACACAATATACGTATACGCCTTGTATGATTGTTCAACGTAAAAATGATTAATGATGGGTGGATCTCTCTATTAAAAATAGATATTTATATTGATGAAACGATCTTCTTTTAATCAATTGTGTTCGAAGAAAGGATAATTATTTTCGTAATAAAAAAGAAATTATGTTTTAATTTGTGGCTAGAAAAATATTCCTAGAATAATAACTTTTAAAAATTTGCCAAGTCAAACACGGGATACGTGTCTATGTAGTATTGATGATTTAATTTGAAGTTAATTTTTTTTTTTTTAATACCTGCGTCAGATAACGTTTTACTTTGTAAATATTTTAAAAATTTAACCTGATTTGTCATACTTAAAACATATTTATTCGAGTTAATTAATATTATTTCTAAGAAAATTTAGATAGCTAACTTATTTACATATAATAATGAAGTTAATTAATTTTATTTTCTAAAAAAATTTAGTTAATGGGTAACTTATAAACGTTCATCGTTACCAAAATTTTCGTAGAACCAAAATTTAATCAAAAGTATAAGTTTCCAAGTAACAATCGTTGATTATAATGATTACTGCTATAAATAAAACATACAAATATTAAACGTCAGAGTCCATTGACTTATAATGAAGCGTTTAACAACTTCATAATATAAACGTACAAGCAAGAGAGAGATAGAGCGAAAAATTGCGGAAATCTATTTACGTGTTACTCATATCAGATTTTCGTGTCGTTGAAATATAATTTCTGCATTGTCATATACTAAATGCTTGGTAGTAAAGACATATATGGTGTCTTGTTTGGATATGCCGTATAAGTACGAATGGGTAAATATTATCTGTATGTAAGCATTGTTGTACGTTCAATAGGTATGGATGATTAAAAAAGAAAAAATATTGTGATCCCGTAGAAATTTCATGTGAATGCGGAAAGAAATTTGTTTCTTCTTTTGTTTAAAAGTTTAATTTTTGATATGTAATTCGTGGAATTGTAAAGTCAAGATAGCAAATTTCAATATGATACACGTGATCAGATAAAAGTAAACTTATATAAAATTCTCATTAAAAATAAGATTCCACTAATTATTCCCTGAATTAAGTGATTAAGATAAAAAAATGAATTAAGCTGGTTTTTTACTCAAAGTATTTTGTTTATCAACAAAAAATTGTCCAAAAATATTTATAAAATTAAAAATCCATTCATTCTTAACAAGAAGTAATCAACTCGTGAAATTTCTCGTTTATGCACCTGCACGCTTTGGCACGTGCACACACGTACTCCATACATACCTGTATACATAAGCAATCTTACATGTACACGATATCATCCTTTCATTCCCGCTATCTGTTTATATCTCCCTTTCTCTCGCTCCCTTTCTCCTTGACTATATATGAGATGGCTTGCATGTGTGAGTGTATTCAACTTGCACTATACCCTTTTTCCTTTTGATATATCACATTCTTATCTCATCGCCTTTGTCTCTCTTGCTCTCTGTGCATACACTCTCTTTTGTTAGATTTTTTTTTCCTTTTCCTTCTTTGACTTTCCGTGTCGCTAATCATGTGTTTCTTATATACCTCTTGTGAGATATCAAGTTTCGCTTTCGATTTTAGGATCGTATACATACATACATGTTTTGCATGGATATATGGTAATTATCCTCGTTTAGCGCAAAACGTTCTGCTTTTTTCGCTTCGTTTAATTTTAACACCTTGCAATGAGGTCTCTATAGGTTCTCCGAGAGTATTGTACATATTCGTATGTTCAAAATCTTTCCTTTTTTTTAATAGAGGTGTTTTCTTGTATTAATTTATGCGAAATGGCTTGTTCTCATAGTTTGTTGGGGCTATATCATATATATAGAGTTTGTTGTATGTAACGGCCTACGCGGAAGGAAAATTTTTCTCAGAAAAATTAGCGTGAAATTTATTGTTGTAATACCTTGTGTAGTTTCTTGTTACCATGAGTTATTATTGTCAGTAGTTTCAAACATCGTGTCATGTGTTTTTTTGCCATTAATGTAACACACGACTTTATGAATTTTAAATTATTCATGCTTTCAAAAATATTAAATTCTCAATAAAAATAACATATAAGTATGTTTTATCAAATAATGAATATAATGACGATAAATTTTCGTGAGAAATCAGTCAATGCATTATAGAATTTCGTTTACAGTCTCGACTTGTTGCAATAAATAAAAAAAATCAAACAGTTACAGCAATCAAGACCCAATTGCATATATTAATAAAAAAATTTTTTTTTCTCCCTCATTACTTTTTCCTTTCTCTCGTGTATTCCATCAGAATGCATTTCTGTGCCTGATTACACGCATCCTAGCTTCTTACATCCGTAGCAATGTATCTATCTCTCTTTTTAAATACAATATAAACCCAGAGCTGCAAGTCTCTAATTTTCTTTTCTAACACATAGAAACTCTTTTTATCGGTAATCCTATCCTTATCCATTTCCTAAGTTCTCCTTCGCAGCTCGTATTCAAGCTGAAAGGTCGTTCCGCGTGCATAGCTTAGAAAGAGAGAGAGAGAGAGAGGCAGCGATCGGTTACCAATCATATACCGTTGGATTCACCCAATGTAATATTCAAATCGATATTATCCTCTTATCTCTCTATACATCTGATATTGAAATTGCAGGAATTCTATCTATGCATATGCCTTATAACAGAAGTTGTATATTGCAATTTGCGAATGAGCTCGGCATATAAACGAAATTATGCGCGCTTGTGTATGTGTATACGAGCTCTATAACGTTAAAACGATAGATGCATCATTAAAGACTAAAAGCGCGAAGGTTGAAACTAAACTGAGTTCTTTTATACAGGTATATAGTTATATATGCTAATAGGATATATCTAATGTATGAAGCGATTTAAAATAATGCTTTTCGCTTAATTAAAATATAGTGTTTATAACCCAACTGTTGCCGTTGCCTTTTTCCGCTGCTCATAAGCGTTTAGGAGTCTAATTAAAGATGACGGCAATATCATATTTTTTAAGGATTTAGTAATATCTATAATAAGTACTGACGGATTTTACTCGGAAAAAACAATGGATATTCATGTGTTTAGCATAAGAAATTTTTCTTTCCAAAGATTTGAATTTTATACTAACGAAATACTAAATTTTTATTTTTTACAAATCTTTAGAAATAATGCTTAATTCAAAAGTGTGAAGAAATAAACAATTGATTCTCTAGAATTTTAAGATTTTAAAAATCATTTATTTTATTAAAATAAATCGACCAAAATACACATCTTTGAAAGTCTTGAAAACTTGCATGTTCATGTCGAATTATAAAATTTAATTTCTAAGCTGTGGAGATTTAAATGTCAAATAAAAATAAAGTATTTCGAGCTTTAATAAATTAAACTTCTTATTTATTAAATAAAATCTTGATTTCAAAAGCCAATGTAAAAAATATAAACGATCGAAAGTCTCAGTCTCTCCTTAAAAACTGTCAGGCATAAAACGCGACTTAGAAACGCAGGTCAGCTATCATCAGCGCGTGTAAACAAGTGGCGTTAAATAGCCTAAACCTTTCTCCAACTCGTCACCTATTTTGCCAATCCACAGCTTATCTCTCTCCCCTATTTCTTCTGCATAAAAATATGACATCGCTGAAAAATCCATGTCAGCGATCCCTGCTAAACTTTCATAATAATACCCTTCTTATTTAAACTGTATATTGTAAGTTTAGCTGCTTTTTGCACGCGTACTATTCTAAGATATACTGGTACATATATGTATATTCTGTACATAAACGGAGCTCTGTTAGCTAGTCGCGCGACTTAACATTCTTTCGAGAGAGCGCAAAAGGTATATAATACGAAAGAAAGGCATAGATTAGAGAAGGAACGCGAATCTATCTAAAAAAGGGAGAGGGAAGGTGGATCCATTGCTAAAAAAAGGAGAAAAAGAAAATAAATAAAAGAGAAAGAAATGTAAAAGGGAAGGGAGCTATATAACAGGTAGAGAGAAACAAAAGAGAGAGGGATAGTGTGTAGACATATTTGCACGATATCTGGAGCCGTCGTCTCTCTTTGTAAGAGCAAGAGAGAGAGAGATGATCGACATGGCATAGACAAGTGTATATATTCATACGTACGTGTATACCGTATCAAGTAAAATAACAGAGAAAAAGAGGCAAAGAGAGAGATAAAAAGAAAATGGACAAAATAGAGAAAGGATTTATATATAAAATTGTTGCGCTGTGTATGTATTTGTGTGCACGAATGGGCGAAGAAAAAGGGAAGGGCAAAGTATAAGAATAAAAAGGAAGGTGTATGTGTATATATGTATATATGGAATCAACTCTGTGTATATATATGCTGAAGCCGATAATCTTTCGATTCTTTGGTACTGTATATACGTATATATAGAAGATTCTCTCTCCCTCTGTCGAATAGCGCCAATGAAGAGGAGCACACATTTATATATATATATATAAATGTGCTGTGTGGCGTGCGGCGAACGACCGCGAGACCGGCTCTCTTTTGCAAGGATAGTCTTATGGTCTCTCCCTCGGTGAGCGTGTATTTGTGAGTCTGCCTCATAGGCAATATTAACCTATGCATGTATCAGCTTAGCCAGTTGAGTCTTAACCATAGAACTTGTGAGATCATACACAGTGCCAAGATTGTATTAAGGACTTCCTGGAGTGTAAAAAAAAGAGAAAACAAGAAGAAAGAACGAAAGAGAAAAGACTAAAGGAATTCCTTGACTCGACCTTCCTTCCTTTACGAGAGTTTAGCTAAGGTGCAGTGCAAATGTGATTTATGAGATAGAGAAAACGATCATGCAGTGAGAGATGCTGTGCAAGAGAAAAAGGTGATATATTAAAGGATATGAGATGTGATAGAAATTTTTTTCCTTATTTTTCATTCGATCCTGAGCCTCGGTTGGCTTGGGGAGAACATTCGAAAGGTGAATGAAATGCATTTTATGAGGGCATAGTATGTGCAATTTTTTTAAATGCTGAAGGTTGAATGGTCCTTTGATGGAGAAAGGTGAATGGTTCGCTTCTAAATGATAAGGAAAGTCTTCGCAAATTATTTGGAATTTTTCAAAAATTAATATTAAATAAAAAGCAAAATAATTCTAAATTTAAAACCTTTTAAAAATTTCTTAAAATTTTCTAAAATTCCAACATGCTAAAATTTAATTAAAATTTAATACGAATATTTCACAATAAACTTTTTATCAATGCACAGATTTAAGACTAGATAAAAAAAAATGTTAAAAAAGTAAAACAATAAGTTCAGCTATAAAGTTTAATATGAAAAGCGTGCTGGAGAGAAAACGCTTATTAAGTGAAGTGCTCGTTTGAGGTAAGAATAGCTCGCAAACTCTCAGCTAGGATATAATAACTTGTTTTAGTGCGCGCCAACATGAATGCAAAGTGTTGAGAATTCTTAGTGTATTACGTAATTCACGGCTTTATACATAAAATCATCAAAAAAAAAGAAAAAACAGTATAAGTTACATTTTATCGTTGAATCTTCTTTTATGTTTGTAGCGTATCGTTGATTTTTAAATAAATTTCTTTACATGTGAAATTATGAAATTTATATTGATATAACAATGAATACTTATAAATTAAATTAAAATTAAGAAATCATTAAATTTTTGTCAAATTAATTATTTTACAATACCGCACAAAAAAGTAAATGAAATACTTTCTAAATTCTCGAAATAAATATCAATTTGTATTCTAGCGGAGAACAAAATTCAAAAGATACATATTGTTATAAGTTTATTTAAATTTTTTATTTGAATTTAACATTTTAATTTGATTGTCGTTGACTTTCGCGTCAATGAATTTAAATATTTTTGTTTACTCATTCGAGAAAAAAATATCATTAACATAACAATGTACTTAAACTATTCATCGTTTCATCATTATGAATATTTATTCTTTCATTAAAGTTTAAAAAATCTTTTCTCATTCAATTTTTTTAAAAATCATTTCGAGTAAAATTTGATAAGTTTTAATTTAGAATAAACAAATCTAAAAAAATATATTTTCATGTAAATAAAAGACAAGTGAAAAAAATAGGAATAAATAAAAATGAATAATTTTTTATGTTTATTTAGGCTTATCTTCAAGCAGTACGTAATAATAGGGGCGACTTAAGGGTGGCGCTTGCCGAATCAAAGCGCCAGCTTGCCAATCAACAGTCAACAGGTCCACGCGTTCTCCAACATACGACGAGGTCGAACAAGGTCGTCGACACGGAGAAAACGCTTGAGCGTAGTGAACTCAAGAAAGACGGACAAATTGTCACTGAAAGGAAAACTACTGTTGAACATGAGGAGGTTAATATACTTTTATTATTTATTTATTCTAGTTTTTTAAAGTGCTAAAAGTAATGAATGGTCTCGTATATTTCAAATTACTCAAAGAAAATAAACATTTACATTAATGAATTTTCAAGAACGATATACGTGACCTAATTTCGAGTCAGCATACAAATGCGAGATAATTTGTATTTAGAAGACTCAAATTAACAAAGTTGTTTATTTTTTCTAACGAATATATTAAAAGTCAAGCGTATCTGATAATTAACAAGTTAGCAAAAGCTAATAAATGCAAATACAACAAATAATTTAATCGAGATTTTGATTAGATATATAAATACGTTTAAATACCAAATGCCATTACATTTTGAAATCGATTAGATTCTTAAAAAAAGAAAAATTGACAATTTGAAAACTAACTGCTTATTCTCTATCTTAATTACCCGCATACATTAATTCTTATCTTGAAAAAAAAAAATAAAAACTTCATTTTAATGTATCCCTTTAAGCTGAAATAAAATTTATCTGTTGTCAGTTGGCTATTTGACTAGTCCCCCACAATTCATAATTTTTTTCTATACTTCGCTTGGCTTTTCACTTATTTTTTATATTTCTTTTTCTGAAAATGATTAATGTCCCATCTACCGATTAACAATCGTACGTACGTTTAACTTTTGGACTTAAACTTACACACATACACGTGTGTATCTAGTGTGCCATATAAGATTAAACGATGGAGCGTGAGATAAGCGACATATGAGATTAATCAAATGAGCGTAATTAGGCGGACTTTCACTTAATGTCATTTTCCCCTCTTTTGTATACATATATACATACATATAAATACGTTTAATGTATAGTATACTTACCTTTGCTTTTGTATATAAAAGAGAATAAAGTATTACTCGCTTCGAGGCTTAATACGTAAATCACTGGGCTCTGCATATAAGCTGCTTTTTAAATAAAAACTATATATATACGACGATTGTTTTGCTATTTAGTAAAACTTTAATGAATACATACTTACTTTATACTCTCTACGCTTTAGAAATGAAAAAAAAAAGTTATTTTTATATATAATTAATGAATTTCCATGTCTTTAAGATAATTAAGTACTTTAGCTTAAACTTTATGAATTAAATTCTCAAAAAATTTAATCCTATTAAAGCAGAAAGTTTAATAATTTTATTACTTGGAAGTGATAATTATGAGGAGAAAAGAAAAAAAAACTTGAAATTGACATATCTACTTTAGTAATTATATTGCACAATACCTCGAGCTCTTAATTAAATCTAATGACGAATGAGATGAAACGTTAAATCTAAACTGACATCAATCGGCAGTTGCGTAATTCGGTATCGCGCAAAACGCTTGAAAATACAATTTTTGCTAAACCATTTCACATCGTAAACGATTTTAATTACTAAAATCAAGATAAATCGAATGTTTATAGTATCGCTCGATAAAAAAGGATATTTTTAACGCGAACGCTTTATATATACTTTATAAACATCAGAGCGTTAAATTTATAGCGTTAATTATTCCACGGTTCGCTCGATATTCATCATCGAATCATTATATCGAAAGAAAATGAAAATAAACGTAAACATGATTATAAACGTTGGGAAGTTATTAAAAATTGGCAAGTAAGTGCTTTTCGATGTTGGTACTTTGTTAATGGCTTTTCTTATTTTCATAATGCACGCAATCTCCACCTTGCGGAATATATCCAGTCATCTTTTTCTTTCTTTTTTTTATTTTTGCGTACGCAGAATCCTGAGAAGTTCGCGTGGAAAATATGCAGTTCAATGTCACGATAATAAGCTTAATCTCTTAACAAGAAAAATTTCCATTTTACATGATGAAATTTATCCTTCTAATTTACAAATAAAAATCATTAATCTTAATAATAATTTTTAATAAAATGATAAAATATGATTTTATTTATTGGGTCAATCGTTCAAATATTTCAAAATTATAATTTTTTAATGATACTTAAAATTTAATTAACACTTTATAATAGGATAATTTGAAGCTATTAAAACTTTTTCCAATTAAGCCCAAAGCGATATAAGAAAAATTGAATAAAAAAAGAACTTTGAAATTATTATTTCTATGAAAGATAAAAGACGACGAGCTGCCCGAAGGTACGACACGCGACGAAGTTGACGAAGCACGCGAGATACGTAAGGAAGCAACTCAACGTTACGCTAAAACTCGTGACGAGGATATTGTCGATTACATACAAAACGGTGAAAGAGTAGCTAGAGAAATGCGTTTCGTATCAGAGACAACGGAGGCTGAAAGAACTGGCGATTGGCCAAACGATCCGCCATCTGGTAATCTTCGCAATCGACTTCATAAATCGCATGGTAAGTTTTATTTGTTTCTCTTTATTTTTTATCAGATTTTTGGCATTTTTAACTACCTTTTTTTAACCGCTAAGCTTTTTTAATTATTAAACGACTGACTACGGCTTTTATAATAATTGCCTACATAACGAATTGCTATTTCTAATTATACCGTATTAATTAAACGATCATTAATTAATTAATTAATCAATAAGAACAGACTTCGTTAAAAATCATTAAAATTGTATTTCAAAATCAATATACCGATTTTTATGACAATCGGATCAAGTAGACAAAAGTGATTATTAAGTTTCCTGTATTTAAATTTTAATACCGTATACCAACAATACTGGTATTTTTGAGTATAAGTAAAAACCCTTCGAATCGGGTTTAGTAAATTATTCCCGCGAGCAGCATCCATCTTAACCCAATCTGTGTGTCCGTAATTTCGCGCGTTTAGGCTTTTCAACGGACATTCCAGCATCAGCAGCACCACCAACAGCACCGCCACAACCAGGAGCTACGTCAGCAGCTGCTGCCTCTCGTAAAGATGCATTAACACGTAAACCATTGGATTTAGAAGAGGAAGACGAGGCTAGAAAATTCGAAACATCAAAATGGCTCGAAAGTCATTTTGGTAGCGAATCACGTTCGTCTCATGGTTCGCTCGATGATGAACCTATACAACATACAACGAGTAATACAAGTTACATTAACGTTACAATGAAAAATTCACCAAGGGATAGAGTTGAACAAAGAACGTACAGTAAACAGCAACAACAGCAACAAAGTAGAACAACTAATGGAAGAGAATCTACGTCGCCAAGTGGATATTTTCAGGGTATCAGCGAATGGTCCGAAAGATATCAATCGACGGGTGCGTTCATACGATTTTCTTCGATTTCCAATTTAAACAATTGTAGATCTTCCTCTTTCCGCCTGTAGATTTTATTTTTAGTTTAATAAATTAATAGATGTACAATTCTTTTAGAAATACTTTTAATAATTATTACTCGTAGAAAAATTTATCTTTTGAATGATCGGTTATTACATGGTTTTACAGACAAAAGTACAAACGGTTATTGAAAAATAATGATGGTTTGAACAAGAGCTTTATTTATCAATTTTTTTTTAATTTTTACTAATTAAATAATTTATAACTTTGCTTAATTGCCACAATTAAATTATACTTATGCTTTTCTAATTTAACTTTAATTATTAGCACATATTAATCTTAAATTAACACTGATTTTATATTTTTTGCTTTTTTTTTTTAACTTTATTCAGAATTTTACTTTACGAAATATTCGTATCAATAAATATTTTTATTTTTATTCTAAAAATATTTATCATTTACGTCATTGTGTTGAAATTTTATTACACATAATGAATTTATTAATTTTTACCATATAAATTAAAAATTTCAAGTTATAATGAGTAAATTATAAATTATAATTTTGATCTAAAAATAAAATATTCACATCTTACGCTTATAGAAAAACAAACAAGTCACACGAGAGCTAAGTCTCCCCAATACATCGTTGAAACAACGCGCGAATCATCACGCGTCAATGGTCATCACCCAATATCGGAAAGTACAAGAAATCAAGAGAGGCATAAAGAAAGCACTTACTCGCGTACCTACGAGTCTTCGCATCGTCATCAAGAGAGACATTCTCCACCTCACGAACGTCCAAAAGCTGACCCACCCTCGCCACCGCTTCGTCGGAAAGCCAGAGAACAGGTAAATTATTGTTCAACTATTTTAGAAATTTTCCTTTTATTTATAGATTAAAGTACTAAAGATTTTATTTAATTAATTAAAGAAAAATAAATTTACGTGAATCCAACACTTGATATTTTATCGATGTTAAGTAGAAATAGACAATCATCGCCAGACTTAATAAAATTTAAGAATTCAAATTTTGTTTATTTCTTCATATTTGCTGATAAGACTTTTGATGAATTTAATTTAATATTTTTAAAAAATCTAAATATTTTAATGAGGATACAATAATATAGGTCAGATTAACCTATTCATCAATAAACAAAAACTGAGTAAGATATGTATTAAATTAGAAATATTTTTAATTAATAATGAGTATAATTTATGTTGTAAATACATATTTATTAATAAAGTTTACGTTACGAAAGAGATAATTAATGAGCGTAAAAATTAATGTGACATCGGTTTCTCGTGGTAATAAATTTTCTTATTTGTATTCTCTTTCTCTTTTGTCGTTACAAGCACATTGCATTCTGTAGATCAGCTAATTCCCTCTGTTTCCTTAATTCTGTGATTTTCGATTAATTGTGGGAGGGACTCTAAATTTAGTGCCGTTGTTTCTCACGGTAAGTTTAGCGCACGTGTTTTGTGAGAATTTCTGGCGTGATTTTCTTTTAGCAATGTCAAGCTTTTGTGTGTGAAAGCGACTATTCTTAGAATCATTAACATCTGGATATTGTAATGAAACTCTTTTCTATAATATAAGCATTATTATTGTTATAAGCAAATTAACCACTGAATGAACGTTTCAGGTGATAACAACTAAAACCGAACGCGGTTATCAAGACAGTCCAGACAGAGCATCCAGTCCTGTACACGTTGTCCAGCGTACCTGGGAAAGTCGTAACCGTGACGAACGCGAAGAGCGTCGCAACGGACGCACCAGTAATGGTAGATCAGAAAGTCGACATCAGTGGCAAGATCATCCAATACGTAGACCACACAGTCCTGAAAGAACACGTCCAAGGCCGCGTACCCCAATATCTAGGTCACCTTCGCCATCACCTCATAGAGCATCGCCTCATCGCCCAAGAGATAAAAAGGATGAACATTCTAGGCCATCAAAATGTAATTCATTATTTATTATAGAGTTTTAATTATTGATAAACATCAAAAAGATAAGAAAATAATAAAAATTCCTAATTTTTTAATAATTTAAGAATGGTAAAAACTTAATGAAATTTAATAATGATAATTTAATTTTGTAGCTCCCAGTCCATCAAAATACAAAATAGGCGAGTCCTTTCGTAAATTAGTAGGCAAACTACGCTCGGCAAGTTCCGAACGTCGTAACAAACGGCCAGGTAGCAGTTCAACTTCTCAGCTTACACAAACAGATGATAGCTCGACTTATCTCCAATATAATTCTGTTGATCGTAACGTACCACTTGGTCCTGATTACGATAATGACGATAGACCACCGGAACGTCCACCTCGTTCACCAAGAAACGTAACGGGTCCACCGATAACGCGTGAAATTAAAACGACTACTAACAGCAGTAGTCAAACTAAATATAAAAGTAGTCCAAGACCAAGTAGTCCAATTAGGCACACAGAATATAAGGAAACTAGTACGACGACAGCACAGCAAGAACGTCAAAGAAATGAACAACCAATACATAGATATTATTTAGGCGAAGATCCTTACGGAGGAAGTATTTATGGACGTGAAAAAGGATATAAAGAAACAAGGGAGACAAGAACAACGCATTCATCGAGACATCGAGGCAAACCCATCGACGAAGAGTACAGGTAAATTTTCTGTCCGATATGTGATCATTCGAATCTTAGCTTTCTCTCGTTTCTTTTTTCCTTAATTTTATGCTTTTTGTTACCAAGTTTGCAGTGACTTTTTTTAAGCTATTGTTCTGATGTTTGCCGATCTTTGATGTTTGATCTTGCATGAAAAATCATGTTATCTTCTAGTTCTTTTACTACTGTTGAAATTAAAAATTTTAATAATAATTAATAAATTATGATAATATTAATGTCATTATATTTAACTTTATATCTAATTTTTTGCTTATGTTAAAATTTATTTTTATATTTACTACTTGTTAATAATAAAACGTATTATAAGTTTTACATTAATTTATTAATTACCTAAAAATATTGATATTTTTTATAATTTTTTTTAATATGAATACTTAAATATTAATATACTTACATTTTTTTAATAAAAATTATATATTTTGCAATATCAAAAGCGAAAGATTTTTCAAATAATTTTTATAAATAATGACATTTTTCATTAAAATTTATAATTTTAGATATTTCGTAAAATTTCATCCTATTATTTTTCTACCATAGTATATCGAACTTCATGTATATAATTAATATATTTCTAAAGTAGATACTTTATATTTAAGATTAACATATATATTTAAGACAAATGTAATGCTTTGGTCTTAAAAGTTCAATAAATTTTCTTTCAAAACGAAAATCTAAGATTGATTTTTTCATATACCTTCATTAGCATGGCTTTTAACTCCTGCATCTATTTCAATTAAAAAATACTAATCACTTAAGAAACCTCTTTAGCTTTAATGTGAGTGCAATTTTGTTTTCCTAATATTCTTTTTGTTATATTTAAATATGAAATAAATTTGCGCTTTAATTGAATGTATAATGTATTTTCTGTAACAAAGCTAATCTAATATGTAATTTAAACTCTTTTAGTAATTAACATTTTTTGTAGTGCTATAACAAAGCTTATAAAATATACTATTTGTAAACATTAAAAATTTTTATTGTAATAAATATAAGAATTTAGAAATGCTAAACTACCGCCTGTTCCATCTCCTTCAGCTAAAACTTAATATTCAAGTACTATTAGATAAAACTTGTATCCCATCCTTCAAAAAAAGACCAAAAGAACCTGTTGCTTCGGTTTCAGTGCTGAATCAGGCTCGCTTGGTCGTTTTAGCAAATCAACAAGCAGACTTGTAGCCAACGATTACGACCAAACAGACAGCCACTATGTGCCACGCACGACAAGTGCACAGACTTTGCCTAGAAAAATACATCATCACTCAACGTCTTCTTCGTCTCAACGTCAACATCAGCAACAACAGCAGCAGCAGCATAGCACATCTACAACAACGAAAACGACAGAACGAACGACTAAACGTTTAACTAATGGATACACTACAAGCTCATCGCCTGTATCAAGATATATTAATGGTCAAAGAGATGAATCGCCAAGACAATATGGCAGTATGATAAATATTTCCTTTAAAAATCACGTAACATCACCCAAGACGACACATTTTGTTCAAACGTCGATTAATACTCAACCACCGCCACCTCCACCGCAAAAGCCTGAGAGGACTTACAAGAGTACGTTATCAAGAAGTAAAAGTTTTAATGTTGAAATCGCTGATGATGGTGTTGTTGTCACTCCAAAAACTAATGGTTACAGCAGTGGTAATGTCAGATCGACATCGCAATTGAATAAACTTGATGAGACACCACCATTAAAGAGTCCTGGAATTCTTGCAAGCATTAGTAGGAGTAATAGGGATTTGTTGAGAAATGGAAAACATGATTATTGAGCTGGTTTTTGCCATAATTTTTTGTACACGATTTGATTTTCGTTAAAAAGATTTGTTGTATAGATTAATCAATAAGGAAATATGGTTTAATTTGATCTGCTAATTTAAATTTTTTAATCTTGATACTATGTCTATAAACTTCATTATCTTTTCTTGGGTTTTAAATGTTTTTTTTTTGTAAATTATTAGTGGAATAACCACGATGACGTAGTTAATAAACTGTAACATAAATATTCAAGTTTTTATAGATGTACTTAGATATTTATTTTTTTTTATGTATCAAAACAAATTAAAATATATCACTGATTTTATACTTAATATTTGCATTTCTGCTTCTTCTTCTTTGGCAATAAGTTATTTAAACTTTTTAACGAAATTAAATCGTAACGTTGATGTAGAATTATGTCGGGATATTTGTAAGAAAATGGATTGTCAAAAAGTACTTAAAAGCTTTATACAGTTTTGTGAATTTTTTTTAATTTTTTTTTTTAATTTTTGTATACACCAGAGATTAGAAAAGATTTGTTAATATTTGACAATATCAAATTTTATGAACACTTGATAGTTGTTGATATATTATATTTTCTTTCTTTTTTAAAGAATCTTGAGTTTATAAAATTATGTCTTTGTATAAGACTTTTTTTGATTTTTTTCTTGAAAGTTTTTTTTTAAAGAATATAGACATTTTTTTAATTCTAAGTTTGTAATAAATGTACACTTTTGTAAGAGATAATTAATGAATTAATTCATAAAGATAAGTGGCTGCCATTCGTCAAGTATAAATATACTTGATAAAAATCACAAAAAACTACACGTGTATCTAGATATTAAGGATCTAAGAGAGATCGAATTTCTATGTAGCATGCCATTAACCACTACTTTAGCTACTGACCTTAAAAATAATATTTCAAACATTAACAATGAATTAATCAATAAATAATATTAAAAAATTTACAGCGTAACGAAAAAAAATATTATCGTGCTTTAAAATTGTTATTTTTTTTTCAAAAAAAAACTCCTTTACTAAATCCTTATCCTCGATTCATTTCAATGAAAGACTATACACGCACAACCTTTTTTTAGTATGTTATAAGCTTAGAAAAAATAATCTTAGATATGGCTCAGGCGCATTTGCAAATCTTAAGGCGCGAGATAAAGGAATGTGTTTATATAAATATAAAATATAAAAAAAATAGACTGTTAAAGAAATATATATATAAAAGCTATGACTTTTAAAAGATAGACGCGTAAAAGGCGATAAATATGTCCATACTTTGTTGGACATACTTATTATTTTTTTTAATAATAATAGAGTATTCTTTTTAAATCATTTAGTTTTGTTTTTTGATTGAAGTAATCTCAGATGATTCCACTGCTCATTTGGTTTTCCTCTTCTTTGATGATACTTTATTGATTTCACGAATCTTCCTTAACGATAGAATCATTATCAGAGCATTGAGAACGTAAGTGCTAATGCAGATAATACAGAAGTCTTGGAGCAAGTAAAGAACGCGTGATAAATAGATCGAAAACAAGTTCGAGACAATTGACACAATTAGCATCAGAGCTGTGTTCCAGTAATTATTAAAGAGACCTGAAATAAATAATGTCAAATATTAAACAGTGTTATATAGAAAAATTTTGTTATATTTTTTTTCATTTTAATTTACTTACTTAATGAGGCCACGATCGTGTAGAAAACTATCCCAAATATGCTATTAGGCAAATAGAAAGGAGAACTCTTTGGAATTAGGCCGAACCCTTTGCCATATCTGTAAATAACAAGATTAAATTTTTTAATTACAGTAAACAGGAAGAAAATATGATGATGAAATATATTTTGAGGATTTCGAGTAAATAAAGTTATTTTTTAAGGCAAGCACAAGATATAAAATTAATCTTTGATCTATTTAAAAAACAATTTTATTAAGTCGTTTCTTTGTAGAATGAAATTAAAAATTAATAAACTCAAATGAAATTGTAAGTTTGATAAAAATAGAATCAAGAAAGTTTTTATTTTCTTCATAAACTTTTATTTTTTCAACAGTATAATGAATAAAATATCAGAAGAATACTGCAATCTAATACAAATCGAGTAAGGCCTTCATATATGCACATAAGAAGTTATTTTCCGGCGAAAGTATTATTTTTTTATCTCAAACTGATAAGAATTGTCAAAATATATAATTATCAAGTCGATAAAATAATTTCCAAAAATAAAACCGATTGTCCTTGGGGGTACGACTCGAAAAGCTGCATTAGCGCTGAGTAATTTCAAGCTTTCATCAAAATTAAATCAATTGCTCATAAAAATTCTATCCCTAAAGTAACAAAGCCGCATTAAGAAGTAACGACTTTTTCTGTTCGAACGAAAATGTGTTTACTTGGTTGCGCGCTCCCCCTTATCTAAATTTATAAGTGATATAGATCGACTATACCCGTTAAATCACCATCTGCGAAATTTTATGAAAATAAACGTCGCGAATATATTCGATTTTTCGATGGCTTAAATATAAAAAAAACGGAGTAATGGTGAGATATAAACAAAACATACCGTGTTGAAAACTCAAAACAAACATACGAGGAGTAAAAGCGTTCTGAAAGGCATCTAAATGTAAGCAAAACTTGATAGTTCAATTTTGTACGCGAGGAACATATGAATGAAATAGAGGGTAAAAATTTCTTTTTAGAAGAAAATTCGTTAAAAATAGAACATCAAACATGTTTGCTTTTAATTTTTTTTGTTGTGTTTTTTTTACATAATGAAAGGATACTTTATTGATTTTATGGACTTTATTGCGCATTCACCTTGAATTTGCAAATTAAATTGCTCCGAAAATATTTGATCAATACATGAAGACCGTGAAAGTTTTGCGTCATTTTAAAGAAATTTTTAAACGTTATAAAAAATTGTTTTATTCAAGGTAAAAATTATAAAATTCAGAAAATACCAAAGCAAACTATGAACAATTTGAAATTCATTGATTTTATTGATCCAGAATTGTACTTTTTTATGAAGAAAACTTTTGACATAGAAAATTATTTTTCACACAAATTTCATCATTATTTAATAAATGGAATTCGAGATTTTAACATTATTCATAATAACAAGGTGCAATTATATAGATAAAATTGTTTTTAAAGCGTTATCTTATTTACAAATTAAAAGCTACAATTGGAGCAGTTACCTGCAGTCAAGATATAATTATTACATTAAGATACAAAATATATCAAGGAAAATACAATTCGCAATGATTTGAATCATTTATCATTTAAATAAATCAATACTTTTAATCAATAAATAAAATATGGGAGCGGTTGATCGCTCAGGTGATAACAAACGCCAGCTTTTAAAAACAATTGGTTCCCAAATCAAGACTTGGATATTTTTTTCATCAACTCAAAATATCAAAATATGTCAAAATCTTTAGAATTTTTTAATAAGCTTAGATGAACTTTTAATTGATTTAATTGATAAAGAAAAATTAACAAATAAACTGTGTAATTTAAACGTT
The DNA here is from genome assembly GCA_017163975.1 of Anastatus disparis. Lineage (NCBI taxonomy): Eukaryota > Metazoa > Arthropoda > Insecta > Hymenoptera > Eupelmidae > Anastatus > Anastatus disparis. The sequence continues at coordinate 9,861,751 of JAFFSR010000226.1, forward strand.
AGTTAAAAAATTCATAAAAATAATACTGCTCTATAAGAAAGTAAAAATAGGGATTAATTTTAATTGATAAATAGTAGGTAAGAAATGAGCAAATGGAAACAAATGAAATAGTAATGGATTCGTACTTACTCGCTCATAAAAGCTTTCGTACAGCTGACGTGTTCGCTAATGTCGCACAAAGGTTGATAATCATTGTCCTTTTCCTTATTAGTTTCAACAATGTATGCATAATACGATACACCAACACCAGTTAGACACAACCATAATAAAGCGGCATCAAGCCGCTGTAATGAGTACGTCGCCATGTTTATCACTCGACTGAAACTAGGCGACTGCAAAAAAAGCTTCTTTTTATTATAAAAAATATATTAACTGCAAATTATTCCGATATAAGTATGTAGGCAGTGCTTAAATACCTTATCAGCTACAGTTGGCTCTTTCTCCTTCCACACAATACGATCGAATGATGAGAGAAAATGTTTATGGGGAGAACCGGTGCGCAGACGCCGCGCACTTTTACCCGGGCACTCTCGATTAATTCACACTCAAAACTTTCTTTTTTATCAAATTTTATTAATTATACAATTTTAACATAGTTTACAATTAAATAAGTACATTTAATGTTTAAAATGAATTATTATTTTTTAATTTTATATACTTATCCTCAGCGTATCTAGAATTAAAGTTTGAAGTTTTAATTGCGTAGCCGTTGTTGCTCGGAGCCGAATCGCGCGCGAACTGCGTAGGTATAGCCTTTTTACTGCTTCACGCGTGGGATGTTCTTGCGATCGATACACGTGTTAGTCCGTGAAGTAATGTATGTATGTATTTGAGTATATGCGAACCTCTAATCGACGGCTTTCTAATTAAATTTGAATATCGGGAGCATAAAGCGTTATAACGACCTGTCGTCTTCTATTGCGAGCTTTTTCACAAAAAAAACATAAGCTTCATCAGCCGGAAATTATTCACGGGGGGAAAATATAGTCTTGTTAAAATTAAAGATCTTATCAGTGATGTCATCAAGATATTACGTTGAATCGCTGACGTAATAAAGCGTGTAATAATTAAAGTATTGCCAGAAATTTTTATTAATTTGAATAAATTGTACTTAAAATTGTATTTTATAAATCTAATAAATTTTTTAAACAATTTTCATAATTTAATATAAACTTGCTTTCATAATTGAAGATTTATTTATTTTTTAATTTCAAAATAAATATTGAATTTAACTGCTTATAGTATTTTAATGTGAAATAATAAATTTTTTCATTACTAGTACAAATATTCTGGTAGGCATTTAACGCATAAATGAGTTGGAATAGCGCACTAAATAGTATTTTTTTATACATTTATTTTATTATAACTCAAGACAATGCGTTATTTAAAATTTCTTGAATCATTACACTGTAATTCAAGATTTTTTCAATTAACTATTTACATGGTAATGGACATGATTCCAAATAAACGTATCAACTATTCGCTATAATACATTACTTTATTATTTTATAAGTGATATCATTAATATTAAGATTTATAATTATTATAAAAAATACATTACCTAAAATACAAAAATGAAAAACGCTAATTAAATTTGCATTAAACTTATGGACACTTTTAACACATGAACAAGATCGAATTTAAATCACCATTGTTTATGCAATATTTTCTTTTTGTTTTATAAATTTATTGATTATTATTTTGAAAATTTTTACTGAAACTTTAAAGCTCGGTCGATCTACTAACCACTGAAACATAAACTTTCTTTCGACAGCCAGCGAGCTAAAATGTCTAAAATATGAAAATTTTATCAAGAGTTTGTCATTTGAATTACTCTTAATGCAAACAGAATCACTTTGACTCAAGTCATACCAATACTCAAGATCAATAGATCAAGAAAAAATAAATATTAGCAAAAGATTTAAAAGAACGCAGAATATCTTGTCATCGACAAAAGAGAGTGGAGTTTATGTAGTTACAAATAGTTGAGTAAGTGTGGAAGTCGTCCTGCTCTAATAATGAATGTTGAGAAGGAAATACACAATTCCTAAGAGCGAGGCCTGATGTTCACATTCAATCAGTTTTTATCAATTTCAATCAACGTCTCATTCTTGTGGTGCCATTGCTCTTGCTTGAGCTCGTACTCGTTTTTCATATTCTAAACGGTTTTGACTACATGGACAAAATATAAATATTAATATAAAAAACAAAAATAATTATTTTTTTCTAATGAAATTTTTTGAAATATAAATTGTATATACCAATAAATTGTATAAGCTTCTGCTTGGGCTGGATCTTTGACATTTGGTTCATTTAATAAATCCTGAATTCCAAGTAGAATTTGTTTAATAGTAATTGCTGGTCTCCAATCTTTCTCTTCGTCTAATAAAGATAAGCATACTGTGCCAGATGGATAAACATTCGGATGAAATAAGGGTGGTTCAAATTTGCATTTTGGTGGACTAGAAGGATAATCATCTTTAAAAATCATACGTAATTTGTACAATCCACCTTCCCATGGAGTCTAAAAATATTTAAAATTTAGCATGACAACCAAAAACAATTTTTTTTTTATTTTCAAAATTAAATAAAACCTACTCCTTTCTTCCCAGGAATAGCACACTCCCAACTCATTAAATTTAAAGTTCCATCCGGATTTTTTGTTGGTCGTGCAACAAAACCCTACAAAAATAAGTTGTACAATTATTTGTAATATAAAATCAAAACAAAAAAATTTAATTATATTTATTACAATAATAATAATTAATGGTATATTTTGTTTAAATTCAATATTTTTGTTTTCAAAGTTACCTAATAATTGTTAAATTATAATAGAAAAAATCTGACTATTATCTATCACATGAAATTATCTAGATAAGATAAATTTTTCATTTGCAGATAAGATACATTCTCATAAACAAAGAACAAGATATAAAAAATGGTTAGATAAAATAATCTCAGATAAGATAGCATTAATAAAGATAAATAAAGGCCTACTAATAGAAGGATCTAGAATATCTAATAAATTAAAATAAATAACTAATTAAAAATTTATAATTTCTTTAAAAATTAGGAAAATTATGATTAATACTTTGATTTTGAAATACAATGAAAATTTTCAGATAAAGATACCATGTTAGAGTAACAATAGCGGCTTTCTGAGATTATCGTTATTTACATTATAAATACATAATAAGAATTGAATCATGTTGATTACTTAATAATTAATAATAATTTTAAAACAAATCATTGATTAGAGGTGAATTCACCGTGATCAAAATGTATCCTCACATAACCAATGGCCAATACAAAACTTAACCTCAAATATTGTTTGCCGCCTATAAAATTAGCCGAATGTGCAAATAAATTGTATAAAGAAAATAACATTATAATTTTGCTTACAAAAGGGTGATCCTTTCTCCATGCTTTTCGTTCCTCAGCAAGCCTGGCAATAGCGATACCTGACATTTTTCTGCAACACAAAAATCGAAGACCGTTTTTATTAGCGTCGCCTTAACACATCAGACTTCGCAATTATTCGTATCTCAACGCGCGCTTTTTATTGTATGTGATGTGAAAATTTAAATGTATGTATATATAAATATATGTATAATTAATTACCAGAATTCGTAATAATTTCACAAAATAATGTATGTTATGAAAATTATGTTATATTTTACGCAAATTTATTTTGCACTCATAAAATATGAATGCACTGGCAAATGCCGCGCGCGCGTGTAACAACGCTTGTGATAGTACTTGGTAATGGTAGTGGTTAAGTTAGAATCGTTTTTGAATAGGAAAAGAAGTCCATGGAATAAAAATTACGTATAGTCGCGAGTGGAGAACTGCAGGCGTTCCTGAAAGCAATGAAAACTCACGTTAGGAGACTGAGACAGCACCTGGCGCGTGCTTATGAAATGAATTTCTGAGAGATATCTGTTTTATCAACAAGATAAGATGACTTACATAACCTAAAATAGATAACTTAAGATAATTAACGCATTATGAATATTTATTTTATTTATAATAATACTTATAAAATAGATTTAGTTTTTTTAATACTTCAAATATAATGCCTTTGAATTTTGAAAATTTCAGCTTTAACATTGTAAACATAAAAAATATCTTATGATTATCTACTATAGCATCTTAAAAATATCTATGTATTTATCTAGATAAACGTGAGTCATTTGTTAACAAAATTTATGATACTTTTTACAGTATATCGATATTTTTTAAAAATCAAATTTTTATGTTATTTAAATATAAGCAAAATGAATTTCAAATAAAAATAAAAATAAAATCTTTTTACATGATTTTAATGAATAATCTTTTATCTATTTTAGATAAAAGAAATTTATCTAGATAAATGTTGTTAGATATTATCTAAAATGCTTTTAAAAATTACATTTTGGAAATCGTATAATTATTTTTTATACTTAACAATTTTTTTTTGTTGAAATCATACATTTTTTTAATGATTTTGAATTCAAAATACTTGAATTTTCAAATCAGAAAATAATTATTTAATCTTAATGTAATAAATAAGAAAATTTTCAACTTTTCAACAATTTATAAACAAGAATAAAAAATATTCTCATTTAATAAAAAAAATTCGGAGCACGAAAACTTTCATGTAAATGGCCTTTATTTACTATTTCTTGTCGTCTCTGTAGAAACCCGCCTATAATATAAAACGTATGAACCTTTTTTTCTAATATATAACTCGTGCATTAAAAACGAATGCATATTGCATTGCATTCGATCAAAAAGCGCAAAAAAGCCTGTTGAAGCAAAAAACCGCTTTGAGCGCGCGCAACGCGTGTATTGCAGAACGAGTAGTAAATCAAGCATATATAATAAAGACGAGGAGACTAAAAGAGTAAAAGATGAACGAAGACAAAGTATAAACGTCTCGTTTGTTGGAGATCTCTTTCTCTCTGTTTCTCCTTCTCCGCGACTCGAGGTTCTTTATTTCACTCTCGCTTTTCTTCTCTCTTTTTAGAGTCCCCAGTAAAGTATAGTATAGTGTGTGAGGCGCGCAGGAGGCAGTCGCGAGTGCGACGCGACGTTCGGAGAAGAGTGTGCGAGTGCGAGCAAGAGACAAACGAAAAGAAGATCCAGTCAGTGCAAAAAAGATACAAAAGCAGTCGCATACGGATAAACTTAAAGGGATTTATAAAAGTACGCGTGTTGTGTGTGTATGCACAGGCGCCTTTTGGGTTTTTCAGCTGTTCAAAAAGTGCCGAGTGTTTTTCTCCCTCTTCTTTTCCTGCGTCACATGAAACCATCCGCCCCCATCGCTCATCTCGTTTACGCGGCTGCTGGCTGCTTGCTCCTAACTCTTAACTGCTTCAATCTCAACGTATATTAAGTATATAGTTTATAGTTTGAATGAAGTAAATCCAAACGACACACGACAACGATGTCTCTCTGCAGTAAGAACGCGAGAAATTTGCAGGGTGAAAGTCGAACGTATTTCACAAAGCCAGCAACAACTCTACTCAAACAATTATAACACACATCGTTTCTGCAACAAGAGACTACATACAAACGCATTCTTGGTTTTAAAAAAAAGTTCATCCTTTGGGATATATTATCTTTGCTCTGCGTGAGAATAAAAGAGTTATATACCCAACGCTCTTCGCGTAACCGTTTTTTTCTTCTTATTCATAAGAGATCAACGATACACGAAAGAAACGAGTGTACGTCTTGTACGTGAAGTGTTTTTATGTGCAGTTTTTTAACGTTTCAATAATCATCTAATGAAGGAGGATTTTAAAAAGAAATGATTTGAAAGAAATCGAGAAGCTTTCTTGTGATAAGGTAAATATGAAATTGAGAAATTTTATTACAGATAAGTGAAAAGATCAAAAGAGCAAATTCATGTGGATTATTACATTCTTGATATAGAAATCTTAATGTCGTTAAAAAAACAGATTAAGCAAGTTTCTTTTTTTCAATAAATAATTAAATTCATTGATAATATCATGCAAATGAGACATATGCCTGTGACTCTTGCTGTAAAAATTCATTGTACTTACAAATTTTATTTTATTTTTATGATGACAAAGGATGACATAAATACATTATAACTTATTGCTATGATTCAATTACTAGTAATTGGATTTTTAAAATATGTGAGCCAGTCATTATTAATGGTTTCAACCTTCTAATACAATTGTTTTATGAAATTGGACAGTTCAGCAGTTTAGAGACAACTACAATGAATTTGTACTATTTTTAGGTTCTCTTTTATTGACTGACCCTATCATGATGCTTTGTATAGTAAAATTGGCAGCAAAAATTTAATTACTTTTTATGATATTGTAATAACGTTTTAAACGTTTTTGTGAAACAATTAATGCCCACATAAGTTGCAGGATTTTATCAAAATTTATTATAGTAGAATTTTTATCAATTGAAGAATGATTGTCTTTTATTTGTTCAATAGTATTATTACATAAAGCTTTTTAAAAAGTAGATTGATTTTCATTTTAAAAAGTTTTTAGTGTATCAACGTTTTAGTTAAAAAAACAAAATAATTAAAAATCAGATAATTATTATCATACTGTTATCAGTATTCTTAAAAAAAGAATAAAGTGCAAATTAAGTATAAAAATTTCAAAAATTCAAAAATGATATTATCTATATTATAACAAAAATAATTCTTAATGGTAAAAGATTAATTTTCTGTCATTGATAACAATGGAGATAAATTATCCATCAACTTGAGGAAAAAAAAACTATTCATTTAAAGTTTTCCTTTCGTGAAGAAAAAAAATAAAATCAGAAAAGTCAGGTATGCACATTATACAACAACAATTCATATTCCTTATTTATAACGTTTAATAAATTCTCTTTCCGTGACCTTAGATTAATACAGTTTCTTTTTTCTTATCCACGGCTTTTCCTCGCTCTCGAGTCGTTTTCTTAATGAGAGTTTCATCGTTATGATGATTATTATCGACACCGATCCTTGGCACGTTTCTAGCAGTAGATCGCGAAATAGGAAGGTAAATAACGTAAACCGTGTCAAAAAGAGCAACGGTTTTTATTTTTTTTCAAAGTTGGTAAAATCTTTATTTTTGGAATAATCCATTTGCTTCTACTTTTTATTCTGTATTTTAATTAAATTTCATGATTTTACGTAAAAACAAATAATTTCTAAGTTTCTTGAAAGGTATTTCAAAATCTTGGAAACATTTACTTTCTATTAGTATAAAATTTATTTTTTTAAGTTTAAAATTTTTTCATGATTGGTACGAAAACGAATGATTTTTACTTACATAATAGTTACTTTTTGTATTTTTTTTACTAAATAATAAATAATGTTTGAAAAATATTGAAAAACAATGAACAATATTGATTTTTCCAGAATCAAAATATACGAACTAACGACGCAAATTATCACCTCTACTCGCAGATTTTTCAATCGTCGGTGATACATCATCGTCACACACCTCTTCTACTATTATGTACACGTACCTTGTGTATATCGTCTATTGCGAAATTGCTCTTCTGCCGTACTTCACTTTAAAACGGATGGCTTTAATCTTTCTCTCTCTTTTCCTCTTTCGTTGTTTCCTAGTTAAAAAAGCGCTCAGACGAGAGTTTCTCTTTAACGAACTACAAGGGCTTAACATTATCTCATTTCCTGATGCTGCAGTTAGGTCCTATAAGGAATAAACACTAACGAAATGGAAATTGATTGAACGAACGTGACGCCTTTGCACTTGCACTTGAACAATTTACGTTATACATATTATACAAAACATTGAGCTTTTATGTACGCCTTTTGAATCGTTAAAATATATTTCGCTTACGCATTAAACGTGTATTGTTATATAGGAAATTCTAATGAGTAATGACACAATAAATGGTATGAGAGTAGCATTTATTAAATTATATTTAAGTTAGTAGTGCTTGATGGGATTGATTTGTTTTCTTTTTTATGTGCATTGTTCTGTGACATTGTTGTGATATTATAAATATTGAATTTTATGTTTGCATTATCAATTGATATTTACAAAAGACACCAGTTTAATCTGTTTGTAATAATCTTTTCTTAAATAATATTTATCATAGAGTAAAATGTGTATTTTAGAATTGATTTGTAAACATTATTTTTTTTTACACTTTTTTCAATTCCTTTCAAGAGATTTATCAATTCATTAATATTGTTTTTTTATTTACATAAATTATTTACTTATTCTTAATTTTATAATATTGGTTTCTAAAAAATTATTTTAATAGAGACTAACTTATGTAAATGTAATATTATGTGTTAAATAGACATTTAATAAAAATTATATAATACATTAAATACAATATTATTTATTAATTTAAAGTTAAACTGTATTATTAAAAGATTTATTAAACTATATGTTAAAAGATATTATTTCTATTTAATCTATATTTTTCATTTCAGAAGAAAGCTGTCATAAAATTTTTTACAATGGCAGATGACGAAGGCACTGAATGGCTGCAGGAGCTGCTGCACGATGTCCAGCTTTCTCAGTTCTTTACAAGAATTAGAGATGATTTACAAGTTACTCGACTGCATCACTTTGACTATGTACAGCCTGAAGATTTGGAAAAAATTGGTCTTGGAAAACCAGGCATTCGTAGATTGATGGATGCTGTAAAGAAAAAACGAACGGCTCAATGGAAAAAGAGTTTGATAACTAAAATCAGACCAGGAAGTGATAAAAAAAGTAACAAACGTGCTTCACAGCCTGTTGAAAATGCTTCTGTATTAACATGTTTAATTCAGGACAAAGATGTCACATTATCTGTTAAATTAGGCGATGGAAGTTTTGGTGTTGTTAGGAGAGGCGAATGGACTTCTCCTACTGGAAGAACACTGCCAGTTGCTGTAAAAGTTTTAAAAGCAGATGCTTTAACTCAGCCAAATGTTATTGAAGATTTTGTATCTGAAGTACAATCTATGCATATGTTAGATCATCACAATCTTATTCGGTAAGTGGTAAAGATCATTAAATCTCATTTATACAACTCACGATTCAATTTGCATAAATAAATATAAATTTAACCTTGACATTTTCAATGACAATATATTTAATTTTACTAAGAATTCATTTCAATCACTTATTGAAAAAGTTTTTATGAATAATGTTACATTTAATGATTTTAAGAGAATTATTTTATTTTTCTGGTTTGAAAATTTGATATTAATTGTTTGCAATGTGTTTAGATTGTATGGGGTAGTATTATCTCAACCAATGATGATGGTGACAGAGCTAGCACCGCTTGGTGCGCTTCTTGATTATTTGCGTAAACAATGTGGTCATATTTCTGTCTTAACACTTTGCAATTATGCTCTTCAAGTGGCTACAGGGATGGCATACCTTGAGGCCAAGCGTTTTTTGCACCGAGATCTTGCCTGTCGTAACGTTTTATTAAGTTCAGCTGATAAGATTAAGATCGGTGACTTTGGCCTCATGCGTGCATTACCTCAACAGGAGGACTGCTATGTAATGACAGAACACAAAAAAGTACCGTTTCCTTGGTGTGCTCCAGAATCATTAAAAGCAAGACAATTCAGCCATGCTTCGGATGTTTGGATGTTTGGTGTTACTCTTTGGGAAATGTTAACCTTTGGTGAGGAACCTTGGGTTGGCTTAAATGGCTCAGAGATTTTAAGAAAAATTGACAGAGAGGGAGAAAGACTGCATGAACCTGAAGCCAGTCCACCAGCGATGTTCCAATTGATGATGCACTGTTGGGCGAGAGATCCTGCTGAAAGACCAACTTTTGCATCTATTAAAGATTCTTTAACTGGTATGCAATAAAACTTTTCATAACAAACAATTGCTTGTATTTAATAAAAAATAATAATGTATTTTATTATGTTTGTATAACAGGAATGGTACCATCTGTGATGAAAGCATTAAATCGTTTTGATGAACCTGATAAGATGCAAATTGAGCATGGAGATCAAATCATCATAATCGACGGAAGACCTGAAAATTATTGGTGGAAAGGTCAAAATCAACGCACCTTCCAAGTAGGATTATTTCCACGTTGTTTAGTTGATCCAATGAGAAAGAAGCAGCCAGAAGATATAAGTAAACCCTTGGAGAATTCATTTATTCACACGGGTCACGGAGCGCCATTTGGCAAAAGCTGGGGAAGTCCAATTTACATAGATGATGTGTATTTGAGAAACCCCATGGAGCCACCGGATGTTGTCGGAGTTACTGAGTGCGCTGTAAAAAAGTTCCCTGGAGCTACTCAACAACGACAGCGTAAACAATTTAATTATACAAAGTTACAGAATGATCTTAGAGGCAGTCCAATTAAAGTACCTAATATGGCAGTACCACGTACGTTGACGCTTTGATTATAAATAGTCTAATAATTGATTTTATTTTTACCTTCGTTGGTAAATTACAAAGTAACGTCTAAATTTAAATATAGTCTTTTAGAACATGATTTTTGTTTTAGTTAAAGAGAATATTGAATAATTAATTTTTTGTTTATAATAATAATTATAATATTTTAAAAGATTATTTAATTTTAGAAGTAGCTAGCAGTAGTCAAGAAGGCAGTTTGATTGATTTATCGCCTGAAGAACTCGCTAATGCAGCAGCATTATCGGCAACTCAATCAGAAAGTAGCACCCCCTGTCGTCGAGTTGTGAATATTCTTGATGAGCCGATTGACGTTGAGCGAGAGGCTGCAGCAGCGCCTCAAGAGTATTGGTCGGAAGAAGATCCACGAACATATGCAAACTGCCCAAACAATGGCATTGTTGGACCATCTGGACCTGACCCCTTTGACACGTCTCAAGTCTTTTCAAATTCACCACAATCACGCTATTACAGCCAGGTGACGCCGGATCTACCTCCAAATACATTTTACTCAACGACTGTCACTAACCGACCGACAGTTCCGGTAAGAAAACTATGCTTTTATTTAATTTGCTGAATTTTATATATATTATAATTTATATTGAATTCAACATATTTTCCATAGACTATACCGCAACCATATACTAATGTTCAAGAACAATCAAGTAATGCAACATCACTTCAACACAGCCTTAATCTCAATAAAGAATTGCGTAGTGAAAATACAAATTTAAATGTGAATGTAAATGTCGAAAGTAATGGCTATTCGAGCAGCGATCATTACAGTGAAATTGATAAAGCTGATACTTCAAGTTCAAGTCCCAATCCTCAAAATTGGCCAGAAGATTTACAAAATAACGAAGAACAAACAACGTACGCTAATGTTGTGAGTCGCAATTTACCAAATGTACCGGCCCCACCACCTCCACCTGTTGGTCCTAACGAAAGTCCGACAAAACCGTCCAAGAATAATATTGATCTTGCTCAGAGTATGAACGAGTTATCTATCGATACCAAAACTGAAGCATCACCTAAAAAACTTGACCCGGCTTTTCTTGCTGAACTTGAAAAGCATTTAGGTGAAAAAGAGGCCAGTAAAAATACAAACGCTAATCCAGAGCCACCTCAACAACAGATACAAATAATGCAACAGCAGATACCAGCTGCTGCTTCTCCATTGAATGTTCCAGTGGCAGCTGCCGCTGTTGTTCATTCAAATAAAGTTCCCGATAATACAGTTATACCTATGTTGAGACCGCCGCCGCAGTCAATCAAACCTAAGTCGCCAAATTGTTTAGATCAACGAAGTAATAGTTTTAATTTTCCAAATAAGGTACAGAATTCGTGGCCAACGAAGAGCACAAATATCCAGCGGCCTAGAAGCCAGATCAGTTTTCCAAATCAAATATCAACAGAGTGCAGTACCGATCACAATGTTCAACAGATGAGACATCATAATCACGTGCATTCAAACTCATCGAATCTTTTGCAGTGTGTGCCAAATCATATTCCTAACAAACTCGAGAATACAGCACAAACTACACAATATCAACAACAATTTCCAAGTCTACCACCACCTAATCAAACAAATCCCATGCAAAATACTCAAACAACTCAAGTACAAAATGCTTCAACCTCACATCAAAGACCTGCTTCTATAGCTGGTACTGTGCTTTCAGAGCAAGTTTATGCTGAACTTAAACAGACTGTACCGAATCTCGAACAATTATCGCAGAGCGAATTCAATACTCTTTATAACAAAACCGTCCGTCAAAATATACTCAGAAGTTATCATGCAAACAGTAATGCCTTGGCCAGTGCTACTAATAGCATGGTGAGTACAGTTTTTTAGTTTCATTTTAGTTTGCAAGCGATAAAAATTTTTCATTTTTTAAATCTATATATGTATCCTATTAATATTTTTAATCATGTTTGTTCAACAGGCTAGCCACTCAAATCTGATGAGTCCAACACAGAAGCAATCGAACACGCGACAGACTTTGCCTCGTGAATTCAGTCCTACTCCCAAACAACCACCTCAGTACAATCCTCCACCTCCTTTTTCGCCTCTTAAACCAATTCAAAATGGTTTTGTGCAGAACCAAACACAGCCTCAGCACAGTAAGCTCAACGTTAATAACGGTAGTCCAAATCTCATGCAATTTACTCCTAATCGACCTCAGGGTGCATGTCAACAACCGCATACTCCTAATGCTGCACGGAGCTTACTACCTCAATTAAATGAAACTAAAATTAATACGCAGCTGGGTCCAGGCCCTTCAGCTTATCCCGGCGGTGTCAGCCCGCCACTGACTGGTGCATCTCAACAATTAGTCATGTCGTTAAATGATGAATTTCGTGCAAGCAAAGTTATGAAAGTACAACAAGAAGCTCAAGATGCATCAAATCAAGAAGCATTGCAGGCATTGCAAGCTACTGGTTGGGATGCTACTGAAGCCGCAAAACAGATAATTAGAGATCGACTTGCTAAAGTAGAGACGCTCCTCAGGTAAAATTATTTATTAAATACTTATTTTTAACGTTTATTGATAAATATCGATTATTAATTTGCTAAAATTATTTTCATTCTTAATTTTTTAAATAATTTTAATGATATAAAAATATTTATTTTTTTTTTTATTTAAATGAATATTTATCTTTTTTTTTTTTTTAGACTTGGACTTGCCAATAGACAACAATGTGAACATGCATTGAAAAGGACTGAATTTGACGTAGATTTAGCGGCTTCTCTCTTGTTGGATAGCGCTAGGTGAATTTGTAAATCGTTTTACAGCTTATACATATTAAAAGTTTATTTGTAGCCAAGAAATATTACAAAAAATGGCCTGCACAACGTGAAAATTCACCAAATATCATGAGGTTTGGTCCTAAACTTAATCTCAGCTAGGTAATGTAAGATTTTAAAAGTTATAGGAACAGAAAGAATTTTAGCGAGGAAACTCCAAATTTTCCTTGGTGTTTCATGGACTTAATGTAAACTCTCAGCCAATGTTATATAAACAAACTAAAAGAACGTTAACAAATATTATACGCGTAATTTTTAGTGTGAAAGATTTTTAAAAATCTGAGCTTGATCAAAAAGTATTAGAACCTGTTCGGTCTTTTTAGAAAAATTATTAAATTTAGTTTCGTATCAGAAAAAAAAATGGATATGAGCACTCTGGACATGTTGAAAAGCGATCAATGTTATATGTACTTAACTCGTTAATTATAAGCATAAAGAGTAATTCATAAACTCTCTCCAGTGATTAAGATTATGATCTAAGGATATTAAAAGATAAACGTTTGATTGCTCAAGAGTGCTTGCTTCCAACATGTTAAAGGTTTGAGGAAACACTTTGGAATACGATACTGTGATATGCGCTACTAAAAGCTCTATTCTTTAGGGTTAATTCTTTCTGGTAACGACGATAGTTACATCTCTCTAATTTTGAATATGTAAAAGTTAGTTTAATATTAAAAAGAAATTTGTTTTAAGTCAACTCAAATCGAGTGTATGATAAAGATCTTAATAAGTTATGTTAAATATCCAATAGTTATAAAGCAAATAAAAAAATTAAAATAGAGCTGATAGCTTCGTTTGATCGTGGTTTTGAAAGTTATATCCTTGCGCTTTTCTGTCAATTGATAGTCAATAAGAAATAAAATGTCTCGCATTAATTTATTAGCGCGTTATATTCAAGCGAAATTGATGCAATGAATCAATCAATACTTAGTCGTTATGTATTTGATTAAACATAAATTAGTATTTACATACGTGACTGCTTTTTACTAGTACTTTTTAAAATGTTACTATTTTTTCTATTTTTTTTGTTTGAATATTAAAATAATCTGACTAAAAAATTGTCAAAAATTTTATAATTAAAACAAAATACTCATTATGTTTATTGAAAACTGTTTTTACTAAATTTAATAGTTTTGCTAAATATTAAAATTATTCAGTAAATGTAAATTATTTTTGCAGTATTTTATAATTTATCAATTATAAAAATGAAAACAAAATAATAGCAATGGAAGTTTAAATCTATTTCTTGAATTTTTGTGTTAAAGATTATGTAATTTAATCGTATGAATGATCATTGATAAGAAGTTTTATTTTTTAATTGAGATTCACAATTAAAAAATTATTAAAAATTTAATACTCAAGTCCATAACTAATTTTCAAAAATAATATTTTATAGAATTTATTGAAAATAATCAATGAAAAAGTATTATGTTAATATATAAACTGATTATTTTTAATATTTTTAGTTTAAAATATTAGTATATGGTTTATTTGTATTACATTATTTGAAAAATATTAAATAAATAATGCTTGTAAAAATATTAAACTATATAAAAAATTAAAAGAAATAACATCAATGCTAAAATTATATTTCATAAGAAATATCCTGAAGTTAATAGTTGTAAAGACAACTATACTCCAAATAATAATAGATAAGTATATAAGAAACAACTATTTATTTTAATACTGATTAAAGTCTCTCTGAAAAACGCTTGACAATTAAACTACGCAAATAAAAATAATATTCTCTCGCTCATTAAAATTTAAAAGAAGGAAATGAAAAGCAGCTGGTAAAAACATTCACGTATGTACCATCTTGATCTAGAGTATTGCCAAACCTTCCAATATTGAAAAAAAATAAACTTCTATATTTTTAAAAACACAAAAAAAGAAAACATAATTTATTCTTTTATTCCGCAATATTCTATACTTTTTCATCTCATTTAAAATATTCATTCTAACAGTATGAAAGAATCCCATGTATACTTTATATAAAACGAAGTTGCGCGGTTGCTGCAATCGTCTTTTGATGTGCAACAGAAAACGTCGAAGCCGTTGTATGTGTATAAAAAGAAACGAAAGGAGAGAGGCGCCTAAAAGCGTGTCATGCAAGAGAAGAGAGAGATAGATAGTTAGACAATGTTTATATACACTGCCCTTTTGCGAATTGACGACTGTGTATACGATGAGCGGCACCCACACACGTTCTTCCGCAATTATGTGACCTTCCAACTGGCAGCTCTCTTTCTTTCTCTCTTTTATTAAAAAAAAAATCTTATAATTTTTTTTTCTTTTTTTATGTATTTTTCTTAACGTTTCATTGCACTATGTATATAGACTTTTTGTATGCAAGGCGTGATGATCGAAGCTGATTTCAAAACGTACAATGCGACAAGAAGCGAGTGCGTGAGTCTTGTGTCGTTATTTCGTATTACTTATATGTTACTCTAGTATGCGTATGTAATACATTTGCGTTTCTTTCTTTGATCCTTTATTCTTTTTCTCTTTCGTTGAATTGCTTAGCGTTTTATTTCTCATTTCCATGTAAGTTCTTTTTTTTATTATATCGTTAAGCTTGGGAGAGTATGTAAGAGAAAAAGGAAACGCGTACGGCGCTGTGCAAATACATATGAGCGAGAGAGTGAGAGAGACAGTGGCGGTATTGTCAAATAGACAATTGTTTCATTAATACATTAGTAATGAATTATTGAACCATGATGATCTTTGTTATTATTTTCTTATTCTCAAAATTCCATCCACACATCCATCCACCATAATAAAGTTTAATATCTTTTTTTAGCAATTGTAATTATTATGCTGTTATAATATGTAAGTACAAGGATAAACAATGCAATGGATTGGTAACTATTATTGTTTGTATAAGTGTGAGAAAACAAAGTTGGATGAACTTGAATTATAAAAAATATTATCTGAAATAGCAATTTAGTATTATCGGTTTCAACTACAAGCTTTCGTTAATTTACAAATATGATAGTAAATGTTTAAAATATTAATTTAAAATTAATTTAAATACGTTGTTTTTTTTTATAACGCATTTTGTCAATTTAATTTTTTGTTTATAAATGTATGAAACAGGTGAAAAAAAGTTTATTTTAATATTTTAAAAATATTTTGTTTTATCTACAAATATAAATAGATTTAGAAAATTTGTTCTTATCTCTTAATTATAAAATAATCTTAATAATTCAGTCGTTACAAAAATCCTTTTCGCATACATTGCAAAAATCAATGGTAATGTAATCTGGCGTACTATTTTTCAAAACCTCGCATGAATGTATTTTTGGACTACATCCTCTTCCAGTGATTGATAAACCGCCATTATCTAAAATACATAAATGTTCCAATAATCAAGTGTTTATAAATAATTCTTTTTCATTTTGATTTGTATAATTTTTATTATCAGTTTTTACTGTTAACATCTAAAAATGATTAGATTAGTTAGAATCGCGTCTACATTATCATTATCGAAGATACTTGATTATGATTATCTATTAGCGTCTATTACTAAATCTTACATAAAGTTCATGGATTAATTTTAGAAAATTAAATAAAACATTAAAGTCGTGGATTATTTTTAGGCTTTATGAGTCAGTAATAAACTTTTTAAGATAATAATACTCATAATTTATTGTTCAAAACTCTGCAAAATAATTTACGAAATATTAATATTTTTTTATACTTACGCATTTTAGCTTTGAAGCAATGGATATTTGTATCCAAACTATCACTTTGATTTGTATAGAAGAAATTATCAAAAAAACTTTCTGAAAATATATAAAAATGCTTAGATCATATTTTCAATAAATACATTAATACTTAATTAATTATATTTTAAAAAGAATAATCTTTTTAACCAGATGTTATCGATATTAAATTTTTATCATAATAAATAAAAAAGATTTTATTTATGTTGATAAAAACTTGCTAATAATTTTGTTTTTGTAAGATTTCAAAATTTTTTACTATGACATTAAAAAAAAGATAACTAAAATAATATTTTTAAAATTAAGAAAAGTTTATATAATTAGCAAAAAGAAATTATTATAACAAACGAACTTTGTCATTTTAAATATAATAAAATTGCTATAGAAAAATGTAAAATATATCACCAAAAGTAATCTAAAGTTAATAACAAGTATAAATTTTTTTATGTTACTCATTTATAATTTGAATAAAAAATGAAGTATAAATTATGATGAGAAATTAATTTAAATTTAATAAATTTTATTTCAATTTATATTTAGGCTGATTCCAATCAATTTTGTGCAGACCATCATCAATTCAATATTTTTATATATCTTTTTTTTCTTAAAAACAATGGAGAAATGTTTTAAATGCATTTTCGATACAGTCTACTTAATATTTAACGTAAAAGTGGACATCAAGAAATGACCATTTTTCAAATTGCTGACATTGTTCGTTTTTAATTTTACTGTGATTTTTTTTAATAAAAAAAATTTATTCTAATTTTGGAGTTATTTTAGAAGTTAAAATTTATTTTATACTCATAAAAACTAAATTTTCTTCCAGAACAAAATATGTTACTTTTTCAAGTTTTATTCTACATTCTTTTATTCTAAAACATTAAGCACGTATATTTCTTTAAAAAATCATGCTGTCTTATTAATTATCTCCATTATTAATTATTATTGACAACAAAAATTAAATGACCCCCCGGACATCTTTTTTAATCAACTATACATTCAAAGTTATAATGATTTTAAGTTTAAAAATTATTTAAAAAATGTCATATAAAAATTATTTTTTTTATTTATCAGAAATAATTTAATAATTTTTCATGTCAAAATAATTTCAAGGTGCTAAAATTAAACTATGTTTTTCATATTTAAACAAAATATATTAAAAAATAAGAGAAAATACTTTTTAAAAATTCAGAACCATAAATAATGTTATGTGTCTTATGGACAATTTTTAATTTTGGTCTATGATAGATTATATTATTTTTGATTTGGTGATTAAGCTGTCAGATTTTTACAATTGTTGCAGTTATCCATATCAGCTGTCATTGCTTAAAATTAAAATTACGCACGTGCTCTATGTGGTATCATTTTTGTAGCAAATTATCAATTTCATTTTATGTAAAATTATGCATCAGCGGAAATTTAATTTTTAATGTTTATTTGAGAAAAAAATTTTATACTTTAACAGTAATTTTCTTTTTTACTGAATTGTTATGAAAATCGTTTCTTATTATCATAATTTTAAGATGATGATAATTATTATTTTCAACCTCTAAATTCAGCTTTGATATAAATAATTTTGCCATAAGAAGTTTTTGTTTGTCGTTTAAGGTTAAAATACTGTATATTTATGAAAATTTAGTTACCTGTATGTTCTGGATGAATCGTTTTGCAGTCAATCAAAAACTTTTCCTGAGCAGGCTTTGTTACACACTCGAAATCTACGGCGGATGAACACTGATAGCATTTTATAGCAATAGCTAAAAGAATAATTGGAAAATTTATAAAATAATTATAATATATAATACGTTTAATATATTGGAAAATTATTACCGTATTGTGTATAATACAATGAAAGAATAAGCAGAATTGTGCTGTAATAAGACATTTTCGGTTATTCATAAATGTAACCAAATTGATATGAAATTGACGAATCGTGAAGTAACAAAATTACGGAATCTTTTTATATTGTTTAAGATGATAATAAAGATGAGATTAGATATAAAATATGTGATTAGATAAAGCTAAAAGTGTAAGGTATTAAAAAACACCTGGATAATCCGAAATCTATTAGAATTTTCCTAGACACAACAACAATTCTTATATGATAACTGAAAATTATATAAATTTATAAAAAAATAAATAAAATTTTATTTTTCAAAGTCCACTTTAAATCTGTGATAATTAAAATCTTGTCAATTTTGATAATCATCGTTTTAATGTCAAACTTTATTACACAATATCTGTTTTCATTACTTTTTTTTTTCTTTTTAATTTCCATAAATTATATCTTATTTGTCAATCCGTTTTCTTAACAGCAATGAACAATAAATTTGCCCTAAATTATTTTTTCGAAAAAAAAAACCAAACCACGTGTATCCAGTTTTATTATCTTATATTTATATGTAAACAAAAACACAGAAGGCAATACAATACAATCGGCATCGGCATATAGTAAATTCGCCTTTCCAAAGCGAAATTGAAATATCGAAAGGCCGTTTTGGAAGAAAAGAGAAAGAAAGAGAGAGAAGGGATGAGTAGTGCTGCTGTATATTTTATACTGCGCCCAAGAAACATCAGACAGGTGCGGAGGTAAGCGCATTTATGTTAGACTCTCATTCGCGACACGCGCGCGGTTAAAGATATACGTTCAAAACGCTGGGCGCGCTCGTGACGATACGTGACGCGCCTATATATCTATATAAAAGTTTTAAAAAAGCGAGGGAGGATGTTGTGAAATTATTTATTTTTTAGAGTTTTTCAAGCTTTTATTTTTTGTAGTGTTTTTTTTTTATTTAAATTAAAAGAGGTGTTGAATTTTAAAATTTGTCAAAAAGCTGATTTGATCAGGGCGAATTGAGGTGAGTTGATGTATTGAAATTATGTTGATTTTTGTTTGCTTTTTCATTGATAATTAAACAATCAATTCTTTAATTTATCAAGAATTTAATTTACGCATAAGCCAAAGTTTTATATAATTACAATTTTTGGGTTTAATAATAAAAAATAAAATAAAATTTCCTTTTTCAATTGGATTTGTTTATTTATAAATTTGAAAACAATTTAAAAATTCAGTAATAATAAGATAAAATAGATTAAACGAAAAAACTACTATTATCTTAAAATTTATCGTTAACTTTCAGATTTAAAAAAAAATATTTCGTTTCACATTTACTAATTTTGAAAGTTTTAAAAAAAAGCTTTTATCTAAAATTACATTGTTTCTTTGATTTGTAAAAAATAAATATTTTAAAAGGAAAGTTTATCGTTACATTTGATATACAATATATAAAGTCCAATCTTTTGGAAAGTTCCTTGGTCAACATGGCAATAATTGTAGATGAAATTTAATTGATAAAAAAGTAGGCTAAACCAGCAAAGAAAATTCAAAATTTCAATTGATCAAATGATCTAAAATATTTTTCATCCATTATCGCAGAAGAAAAAAAGACGCAGTGTACTAGCATAAAGATGCGATCAAAATTATCACACGGAGCAAACGCCTCATCGATCTATTGGGATTCAGTGGATTCATCAGGTTCAGCTGGTAGTTCGGGTAGCGGTAGTCGCAACTACGTTGATCCTTGGGATCTTGAAAATTATGCTTATCTCAGAAGGCACAGTATTGCTGCAGCTTCGGTTGCACCTCCTGTTACACCACAACCGATTTATCAATCTAGATCGGCTATAAGCAGAGCTGGATATAGTACCAGCCGATTGTCACATCATTCGCCCGTTGAACCTGATTACTGGTTAGTGATGATAATAATGTGATGTATTTGTGTGTTGCTTAATAGTAACAAGTGTTAACTTTTTTTATGACAGTTGTATGGTGAAGCAATTTCTTGTTTTAATGATTCTAGTAAAAAAATAAGTGATACTGGAAAAGAAAATTGTAGGAAATCTTTGGTATTTTAATTACAAAAACAATTAATTTAAACATTATAGAAAATCTTCGGTATTTTAATTACGTAAAAAATGAAAAAATGTAGCATGCACTTTAGAAGTACAGTGTAAATACATTGTATGTTTATAATATGTATATAATAAGTAGAAACAGTCAAGTTGATACTTACTGTCTTAACACGTTAAACAGTATCCATCAAAACTAATAATTATAAAAATATTGAAAAAACTTTTATTTGTTAAATTCTTTGGATATTTTTGAACAGTTAATCAATTATCTTTAATTGAACATCAATGAATTTTAAATGTAACATATCACAGTAAAAATTTAAATTATGACGTGGAAAAGTTAGACGGGAAAATTATTTAATAAAATATAAACATTTGGATGAAAGGAAAAAAGCGTAATTATATTAATGCTTAAAAATAAAAACAAGTTTTCTATTTTTATAACATTAATATAATCATACGAGTGTAATAATAGTTTTAACGGCTTTGCTTTTATCACAAGTATAATAATTATACTCTTGCACGGACTGTAAAATCTAGAACGAAGCTTCACTTTCATTTTACACGAAAAGCGCACTCCACATATATAAACATATAACGTATTAACCGACAAAACGCTATGATTATTTTGACTCCCACACTGGACTTCAACGTTTTCTATATATATATACATATTATATTATGGTATATACTAAGTCCAGCGAAACTATAGAAAGTCCATATACGAAATTATAGTGTCTTGCTCGACTACTTGCACAAATGAAAAGCTATGCATGACTTGGAAAAAAATACATACGCTGAAAATTTTATTATATGATTATGCGAATCTGGTACATTTATTACAAAAAAAAATAACGGTAGCAAACTTTAGAATTTACTTCAATTACTTTTTTACAAAGACTTTTGTCGAAAATGTTTAAATTTTTTGAATTTTTTTATATGGAAAATCGACGGTGAATTAGTAAGTATGTAACAAGAAATGTACATTGATATAAGCTGTATACTTCCCTGGTAGAAATTTGAACATTAAAAATGGTGTAAACAACAATTTATGACCATTTTCAATAGTAATATTTTGTCATGTCAATATTGGCGAATAAATGGCAATTTTTTGCTGAATCTGCAGAGCTCAAATTTTTTGGTATATTGGTTAGCATCTTATAGGCAAAAAATGCTAATATAAAAATGTTGTTAAAAATTTTTGTATTTAGCCAAAAAAATACGCATTTTAAGTAAACGGAGAGAAAAAATCAGTAACAGCTATCTAAAAATTAGGTAAACTGTGGACAACTTTTTTTGACTAGTTATATAACTTTTTAGTAATGAGTCCTTAATTTTTCAGATCATAGGTAAAATCATAACCTCACTTTTGCCACGTGGCGAGAAAATATAGATTAGTATTTATTCACATTCCTTCGACAATGTTTATTTTTATTGGAATTTATAAAAATAAAAATAATATTAAATTTTATTAAAATAAAAATATGAAACGCAGTACGAAACGAGTATAAAAATATCATTTTTTAAAATAATAAATGGAAAATTTTATTAATCGTTTAAAAATAACCTCTAACAATCCGATCACAACTCAAAATATACGCGCGAATATATTAACAAAAGTGATTCTATTAATGATTAATGATAACTTTCAAGAAAAAACCTTAAATGATTCTTAAAAGTAATTAATTAGAGCACAATTTGATAGACTCTACTGTTAACTATCTATATTCAAATAATAGTGGATCAGACTCAACATTTTATTAGCATTTTTTAGCACTATGAAGGTTGAAAAAAACGTTTCATATTAGTTCAAATAATGGCCATAAAACATTCCCATTTTCTGCTCTTCACTTTAAAGAAATGGCCATAAAATGGTAGAAAAAGCGTTTCATTTTCTACCAGGGTTACAAAAGTAATTTTCTAGAAGTACAATTTTAAGTAAATTTTCAAAATGATTACTTCCTACAGGAATTATTCTATTTTCTAAAAAAAGGGTAAACTCGGAAAGGTAGTTTATAATTGCCGAAGAGAAAATTTAACCTTATGTAATACCTTTTCACACTTGTTATAAGAAGAAATACATATTTCAACTTGGAAAAAAATTCAAGCCACAATATTTTTTTAATTAATGTGCTTCGGAAATGTTCAATAACGTTCAGTACTTTTTAAATTTCGAACGTATAGTTTGGCGTTTATGATCTCGATCGGATGCAATTACACGTGCTATATATGGATCATGAATAAAAGTTTAATTTCCTTTTTGAATTTATAATATTAAAAAAAGTATATTTCGTCCAAATTTAGAAAAACAAAATAACACGCTTTTTTGTATCAATTAAAGAAATATGATTGATTTTAATAAATTTTTCTTATAGTATTAATATAGAAATTAATTTAATTTCCATATTTAACTTACTTTGCATTGAATGCCAATTGCAAAAATAATTTTAAAGCAAATTTTTCTGTAATATATTTAATTATTTATCACAATTAAAATATATAATACAGTTCCAAATCAATTGTTAAAAAAGTTTAAATACCTAAATAATTAAAAAAAAAGAAAAATTTTCATATAACTTTTGAAAAAAAAACTATTTTCTCAAACAGGTACGCACCACCAATAAGAGAGCCAGGTTACGATGCACCGGCATCAGTCGAAGAAATTTACTTCCGGCCTCAACGGCCAGTAAGTACAAGCTGCTATTATCATCATCAACAGCCGATCTATGAGGACGAAAGTATCCTGTCACATTATGCTCCGGTACCCCTTTATCAGCATCTATCTGGTAACTAACACTTTCATTCATCTTTAAATATTATCCATTCAAAGCAAATCCTCTTCTATGTACGTACAGTCTACGTGCATACAAAATTAAGTAGATAATGAATAAGTTAAGCATTGTTTCAAGTTGATTTTTTTTTTCTTTTTTAATGGAAATGGAAGTAAGAGATGTTATAGCTACTATTTATAGAATTAAAACGTGGCTTGATAAAATGTTTGATTTATTGAATATTCGATAAGATTTATGATATCGATATATAAATAAAATAGAGAGATCTTTAACTAGACTCTTAGTTGATTGAATATTCAGAAGGCATTTTTGCTTCCTTTTTATTTTCTGGAATTTTTGCCGCTCTCGGCTTGTCGTTAAATGAATAAGTAATTTGATCGCCGATAATTTATTTAATAAGTATTAATTTAGATTTCCGCAACTTTCTATACGTATAAATTATTTACGCAGTTTTTTTCTTAATAGTGACAGATTTATAATAATAATTTTATAAGATAAAAACATTCAATAGTATTAATTTTCATATTATAAATACAAATCCACGTATTTATGTTGAGCTTCAAACAAAAACAAAAATTATGCTTTTAAATTACAAACATTAAGACTACGTGAAACATAAAAGAAGCTACATTGATTTCTAAATTATAGCAATCCACTAATTGAATAAGCAGCATTTCCTTTATAGATGAAAATTTCTCAATAATGCGCCATAAAATTTTTAGAGTTTAAACAAAAAACGCAACGCTGAGCTCACATCGAAGTTGTTATTGTTTCTTCATTTGCTAATAAAATATCGTAACTACTGGTCAGCAAAAAAGAAAAGGAAATTAGAATACAAATGTAGCTTAGAAATTGAATAATTCCATATCATTGACGAGCATAAATATTACTTTTTTTATTGAGTAAGCAATCAACAAATTATCGAGCTCGACTACTTAAATCTTATTATGGATTTATATAGTTTGCCATTAAATATTTAAATTAACCTAAAAAATGCAAATTAAATTTTTAGAAATTTACTTAAAATTACAACTTTAAACTTTCTTCAATTTTATACAGTTAAAATTGTTTAAAAATTATTTATATTTTCTTAATGTTTTAATTATCCAATTAACTTTAAAATGTTTAAATATTTCAAGAAAGTAAGAAAAACACTTGAAATAAAATCTCTGCAAAAAAAAACGAGAAAAAGAAATCACATGTTCAAACCACACATTACCGATTCCTCTCATTCTTTAATAAAAACAAGATGCTCGAGCAACAACAACAACAATGAAAAAAAAGAAAAGAAAAAATCGGAAGCCTTCCGGAGCATCCGATTATGTTTAGCTTTTTTTACTTATCAATTTCTCTCCATAATGCAAAATATATACCTGGCTCGCTCGAATTGCTCTCGCGAAACTCTCAACTCGAGCACACTTTTCTCTTTCGTTCCTCAACTCTTCAATTAAACTCTGCACATCGGCGTGAAAACCACACGGCTTTACGGCTAAAGTAAAAACGGCTATACTTAACATAAATAAAAAAAAAAAACGCAACCAACTCACTGGGTGCAATTTCACTATGGGAGGAGGTGGCGATGGCAAGTAGACCGGAGAAAATGAATTACGCGAATATTTTTTTTTCTTATTTTTTTTTGTATTTTCAAGTACATAGATAAGAAAGTATATACATAGGAATGTAAACTTAGTTGTTAAAGTATTATGAGGTTAGTCAAGTGATAATTGCAGTTGTGACGATTGATCTTTTCATTAGAGTTTGGATTACAGTGTAAGTTCAAAGAGAAAAAAGATAGTATCAGATGGTATATATACATTGTGTTAAAAGTTGGTAATTGTTGAGGTTTTCGCGGTTGATTGTTGTGAGAAAAACACGACACTGACATTGATTAATGGCTTGGTTTATTTGTTTCTGATTTATTTATTGAATTAATAGCTTGAATAATCTGTTAATTAATTTAAAATTTTTTGTTATTTTTAAAAAATGTTGATTTTTTCTTTTAAGTTTGAGTATTATAATTACGTTTAGGTCTAATTACTAGAGATGCAAATAAACAAGCATGCTATGCTACTTTAAATATAACAAGGTACAAACTATGTAATAACCAAATTACACAATTTTCATATAGTTTTTTTGCATAGACCGTAAAATCACACGTTATTAAAAAAACAGCTACTGCATTTATGTTATTAATACAAAAGTATCTTTTGTTCCATATATAAGACCGTTAGACATTAACCGTAAAAATAGCTTTGCACACTAAATTTTTATATTCGAGGTCATAAGTTGATGCGTGGGATATATAAAAAAAGCAACTTCATCTCGAAGTGACGTGCTGTGAAATGAATTGCTCTAAAAACATCCGAATAATACAAAAAAACGTCTTTTCCCATTCAAAGTAAGGAATCTATTGATAACTAAAAGAAACAAAGTGCATCAAATAAATTTGATAGGAAATGCATGTTAAACAAACGTGTGTCCTAATTACTCGTTGTCGGCTAAAATAAATCACATGTACCTTGAACCGTATAAAAATTTTTCTTCAAAACAAACGATTGTATATGCACCTATTGTTTGGATTTAGTTTTGCGTAAACAAAAAAATAAAAGAAAACGAAAGATGGAATTAGGTCGTCTTTTCACGTATGTATATGCATTGAATTAATCGCAAAGATCTCATCTCAGTTTCGAAGGTCATGCTTATAAGAAGTGATAAATAAAGGAAAAAGAGAAAAAAAATAAAACAAATTCCATAGATGAGTTTATAGGAAAGTAGAACGCACACGCATGGTTTTGATTAAGTCGGAACTGGAATTCGGATGCGATGAGTTTTACATATTCATTTTTTAATGACGTTATAGAGAAGTTTTTTGCATTATTTTGTTATTAATTTCATATAATCATGTTACGAAGCATTAATCTGTTTTGCCAGTATAACTTTATTAATATTTTATTCGTTACTTTCGGTATCTTCGTACTAATACATTCGTTTTTTTTATTTGTTTTGAAGACGTGATGCATAAGTGAAAGTATAGATTAGATGGACGTAAGTGTCCGCGTTTTTTTGAATTTTAGTAAACACGTGTTTATTCATACACATGTCGTAGGAAGGCGAATAGATCCGATTCTTAGAAAGTTTATTTTGCATTTTCATTAAAAATCTTAGTTTTTTTTCTAACAATTATTTTCTAATGTTCAAAGTTCAAATCAAAGATATAGATGGGAATACGTGAATTATATAAATCGATTTTTGATTATTAAAAATATCTGAATAATAAAAAGTAAAGTTTTAGACCAGTATGGTGATAAAATTAATTAAATATAATAGCAACTGGTTCAAGCAGTTAAAGCGTTGTATCTAAAGTTATAAACTTAACTCAGAAAACGATCTTAATTCGTGACTCACCGGTTCGATTCTCCATCAGCTTAAAATTTTCGAAGGCATTACAAAACAATGTTAATCGAATTTTTCGCTCTACTGAAATTAAAAATATGTAAAATATTGTTAAAAGGACATGTGTTATAAAAGGTTTGAACAATCAAATAAAAAAATGATTAGTATAATTAACTCGATAATTAATGCACATACACGTAAAACAAACTAGATGCAAATATCAATCTTTAATACTTAAATCTGAATTTTATCTTTATTAAGCAATAAAATTTTTCACAGAAAATCTCAAAAACAAAATTTTATATATCTTTTAATTATTAAAAAAAATCTTTTATTTTTAAAAAGAGAATAAAGAAATTCGGCGAGCGTTATATAAAATGATTCTTGCAGAAATTCATTTAAAAAGTTTATTTAGTATTAAATACGTATAATTTTGACATTCACAATTTTTTATGTGAATTAAAAGCATACAGTCGGTATATATACTTTCACATTATTATTTTATTCTTTTTTTAAATGATATTAATCTTATGACGACTATATACTTTTCATTAAGTAGAAAATTATTTTTATCCTTACTAATTCTTAGGCTTAAGTTATTTTTAATGATGCATTTAATTTGTCTATCGCTCTTGTCTCGATTTCATATTTTCAATTTGGAAATTGGAAAAAACCAATACAATATTATGAATAGAGTTTTTCAGTTTATTAAGCGCTTTTACATTATCACTTTTTCAAATAATGACAAAACAATTAATTTAGAAGTTACTCAGAGAATATAAGATTTCGAAACTCCTGGTGTTTATTAATACGTTTACTTTCTTTGGGTTAATATATATGAATTTCGAAACCTTGCTCATTGAGTTGTTGATAAAAAATATTAGACCATATGAATGTTAAAATTAATAATTTATTAATAATTCATGATAAAAAAATTGTTCATTTGTCATTTAAAAGAGTTTAAAATTTTATAAATTACATTTTTGTTATCGAATTTCGAAATAAATATTCAAGTCTTACTTATTACGTGTTCATTTTTTACTGATTTTTCGTCAACTTTCAGATATGATTTTACACGCGTAACCTTGCACTAAATTCCTTCGATTAAAAGCAACAAATATTCAATAATAAAATTCAGAATTAATCTTTAATAATCTTCTTTTTTAATAATAGTTATTTTGATGATTAATATATTACAATTTAATAAAACATTGATTTTATACATTCATTGATTTAGTAAAAAAATCACTTTTAATAAAATATAATTTTTTCGAGGACAAATGCGAAAAATGTTGTAAAATCTCATTCTTTGCAAATATCTCATTAATTTCAATCACAATCTTGTCTCGTACCAGCACAAAGTATGCTGCTTTCATTATCACGTAAATCAGTGCATTCCACCTTTAAACTTACTGACCTTCCATCATACCAGCGATAGAATGTAAGCTTAAATTGCATTAAATACTGAATCAAGTTAAATTATATATTAAGTCCATCTATAAATAACAAATCTTGGATGTCCAGTATAAGCGCCATGTGGAGCGTTGTATATAAAAGAATTTCACTTGGGACTAAAAGAGACACACTTGTCGTTCGACGCATGATTGCCTCGATAAACTCGTGTATACATGCGTGCATATATATATATATGAGACTTTTCAAGCGAGACGCAGTGTCTAGGTCACGGCATATGTGTATAGTATTTTCTCTTCTCGCCTTGGTGCGTAAAGAAGTAAAAAAAATTAAATTTATAAAAGCACGTATAGAACATTTTCTGGACTCTGGTATTAGTCGAAATTCTTTTTGTTTATGATATACGGAAATAATTTCATACGAAATTGAATGGACGTGATAGTTGAATTATATTTTATTTTAGAAAACTTGAATGATATTCATTCTTTCTTTTTCAAGTCATTAAATATTTCAGTCATTTTATTATGAAAGTTTAATCTGTAGTTTGACGTTAAATTGATTTTCCTGGTAGTTTTTGTTATAATTAAATGTAATTATTAAAGGAACAATTGAAACTTATTACCATATTTTAACACTTTGATGGCTTTTTTATTTTTATTTTAATTAATCGGAGGAAGTAGAGCGCATGCAGGTGCTTGTATACATGTATGAAGTACGTTTTCTCTTCTCAACAGCCTGCACTTAAAAATAAAGAAAAAAAACGATTCTGATATAATAATTCGAAATTTAAAGAAATTCTTGACTTTAAAATATTGTTTGTTTAAAGAAAATATTGCTTAATATGTTTTTAAATATATGAGATTGATTAAATGATATAAAATTATTATTACGATATAAAAAAAAATAGATATCTTGACAAGAGCAACTTTTTAAAAATGATATTTAAAAATCGGTTCTGTGGAAAACATAATACAAAAATCAAGAATTACAAATTTCACAATATTTTGGAATAAAGATAAATATAAAACAGGATTTAAATAATATTTTTTTTTCGAAAAAAATTTCTTCATGACATAAAATTTTAATTTCATATAATTTTTTGTTAATATTATAACAAACAAAAATTTTTTTCCCCAAATATTTAATAATTTTTTTTTTTTTTTTTTTTTTTTTTTTTTTTAAAAAAAAGATTAATATATAAAGAATATTGTCCTCTATATGATTAACCTTTTATATATGGTGAAGTCGAGGAAGTCCCCCGCCCGGCATCTGTTTAACACATTACATCAGGCTAGGACTGTCAGACCCACCATACCGAAAACTTTGACTACCGATGGATGGTCAGCCACTTTTGTAACCAACAATCAACCGATACCCAATGAGGTCGGGTTTTTTAAAGAGTCGCGATATAAATGGCACATACACTTATTTTCTTTCGAAAAAAAAGTTAGAGGTACCTGGCCAGGATTCGAACCCATGCCCTCCGCGTTGAAGGCAAGAGCTCTATCCATTACGCCACCGCGCTCTCCAAATATTTAATAATAATAAAAATTGCTCATTTAATATTATACGTGTGAATATAAATAAGCGAAGGGAGGCGACCTTCATTCACGGCATTGAATTAAAATATCAAATCTTATATGGAAACTTGGTTTCACTTTAAAACTTAACTTTATGATTTGGTGGAGTGATTGGAAAATTTTTTATAAGCTTGTACATTTCCTGATGCAGCAAGTGAAATTACTATTTTTAATTTTAGAAAAAAAAGCAGTTTTTCTTGTTTTTCGTTTTTTTCCATAGTTTATTAATTAAGCTGTAATTTTATTAGCCAAGATAATATTTTACTTGAAACAAAGGCAATGTAATTTGGATACACACATGTCAAAATTTTATGTGAAAAAAATCTAGGATAATATTTATAGTTTTTGCCACATTATTAAGGTTTCAAATTTTCTGAAACACTATTACATACATATATTTTAATAAAATCTGACAGAAAAGCAAAAAAAAGCAGAGAAAAAAGAATACATAAATTTGTCAAGTTTGGAAACAAAAAGAAACATTTATATTTCGTACGCAAAAATTATATCCACTGCGTTTCCAAAGAAGGAAACGCGCGTGCAAAAAAAAGTGTCCCGTCACTCTTAGTTACGTTCAACAAATCACTTTGCCAACACTTAAAAAAGCAAAAAAAAAATTACGCATTTAACACTTTAGAAAACATCCTAAGCACATATAGAACCACACGCCTTTTATTTTCTCTTCTAAAGAGCCAACATTAGCGCAACACAGTGGCCTCCTAGAATAAAGTCCTTTTTTCTTTTTTTTAATTTTGCATCTCACTTCCGTGACACGGTGAAATTCGAAGCACGAAACTGCAGCCGGAAATAACAGTGTAACGGGACACAAATGGGCTGCAATTGTTTGTATCCTGCGGACTAATTTGCACAAAACGAGTGTGACGAAATTTTTGTATTGCTGATCAATTGGAAATCATAAAGATTTAAATGCTTGAGGAAGCTATAAAAAGCGATTGATTCTCATTGGAATATTGATAAGAGTCATTGACATTGCATTCATAAAAATTATATTCTAAAAACTATTATTTTTTGTATATGATTGATTTTCTAAGCAATTACATTGAAAATTTCCATAAAATTACATTGCATTAAATTTATATAAAACTAAAGGATAACTATAATCATAAAAGTACATAAAAAATGACTAAACTTTCACAACTTCACGATATGTCTCCATTTGTTTTACTCTATTTTAAATAACATATGTAAACATAATTGCTTAATTATTTACATAAGCAAAACAGTTTTCTTCCACGATAATAAGTTAAAATGTCATTTGGCATGTACACGAAATACAAGCTTATGTATACATATAATGATTTTAATGTTTTTACTATACCGAATGCATTTTATTCGACTAAATATGTACAAAACGCGCGTATATAATAAGATCAATGCTCGATCTCCAAATAAAAACTTCCGTGAATCATATATAGAAAGATATATACGCATAAGATTAAAGTTCCGTGTATATCTGAAAAAGTCGCTGAAAGTTTAGAAAGGATCACGGTAGAGAAGGTACAGCTTCAATATATATAAACATAAAGCACATGGAAAACATAGACGTATATGTTAAACGCCAATGTTAAATGGCATTGCTCATTGTTATTATTTAGGTAAAAAAAACTGCGAAAAATTTCTCTTTAAAATGGATATATACATAAAAGGCACAAGTGCGTATTCTCCTTTTTTTTTCTGAGGAAAGTTTTGTCTACCGGAAAAACGCATGGATACATAAACGCGCGGCATTGAATTTCACTGAACAGAGAAGAAGAAAAAGTTGGATGCTCCTTTTGTTCTATTATAAGTCCTTAATTCATTGTCGTTTGTTCATTTTTTTTTATCTTTAGTTTTTCTGTAGTTGTTGAAATGTATTTTGTTAGTAAAAAAGATTTAAAAAAAAACTATTTTCCGCAGTTATTTATGTGAGAGTATTTATTTCATGGCTTCGATGTTAAGTTTTATATTTTCAGGAAAAGTAAATTTAAGTAACAAACTTTATTTAAATTTTCTATATTCTCACAATTGTCGTGGCGATTATATCATATGATAATGAAAAATAGTTTGCTGTAAAAAAAATATACGAAAGCAATTATCATTATAAGTTTTATTATTGTCAATGCGATCATTGTTTACAAATGTGTATTTATTAAAATAATTACAATTTGTGATGAATGAGAATACGAACTTGACACGCTAATCTTGACATATACGTAGCTCGAACTATTCAATTATTATGCAAAAAGATGCTGTTACGAAATTAACATAGCTCAAATAACGCCTCTTAACAATGAACAACCACTTAATATTTATAATGCAAATAGTACATATGTTAACTAATAATACAGCGTATTTATACCAACAACTTGTTTTTTTTTTTTATTTTCAATAAAACATTACTTTTTAACGAACCATTTTAGGTATACTGTAACGGAAAAACTTTCTATGTTCTCCGGCATTTGTAGAAAAATTAATTATGTTCACTTATGATTTTTATGATTGCTGACATTAATCCACATGAAACGACAAGTTGACTTTTGCGTAAAAAACCAAATCGAATCTTTAATGTTTCGACTTACGAAAAACTCGTCTAAACGAACGTCGAAAGTAACAACTCAAAAATTAGAACATTTTCCTTTTTTCCATGTTAGACGAAACGCTCGTATAGAATTGCGCAAATCGTATATATACAAGTATACGTATACATTAAGCTGCAGAAACGCTCGATTGCAAGTGGCTTTAACTAATTTTTTTTAAGCACGTTTTATATTTCTAGAAAGAATAATTAACTTTTTAAATCAGGATTTTTTCTATGGTATACTTGTTCGTTTTGTATTTAACGATTTAAATGAAGTTGTATTTTATTTTGAAGCCATTAATTTCTCATTCATATTTTGAGCATAAAATTAATGTTTAATTGACAGATTATGTTAAACGATAGGTTTTGAAAAAATTTATTTTATGACTTACTTTTTGTAAAAAGGTATAAAATGCTTAATTATATCATTACATTACTCCTGAAATGGTGATAAAAAATATGTCTATCAGCAAATTTATTCTTATTGAAGTTTAATCCCATAAACGAAGATAAATTCTATTACGAGATACAGCAAAAAAAAAATAACTCTCCAATCTCACGTACATATAGTTACAATTCCCGCGAGATTCTTTCTCCCTTGCGAAATATCTGGTATACTAAATTAAAGTCAATCGATCGACTCGCCAAAAATGCTCCCCAAGGAACACGATTTTCCACGAAAAACTCGAACTGTAACGAAAAGAAAAAAGTTGAAGGAAATGATAAATTATAAGAAAAAATATGCTCGGTTCTGTCGAAAGACAGGAATAAAAAAGTAAGGTGGGAGATTAAATTTAATATACCGGTTCTTTTTATAATACTTTTTCTCGAGTGTATACAACTGTTAATAAGTAGTGCGTTAGTTTGAAAATAATTTGATACATACTGCACGAGAGGACAGGTACATGCGATTAATTATGTAAGATGGGGTATTTGAGAAAAAAATATATAAAACCAGTTATCCGAGTTCACTCGGCTAATCAGAAACAAAAGGGTACAACATTAAATTACTTGACTATTTTTTTTACAGTAAATAATTTAATTGGATTTAAGAAAATAAGCTTCATATATATAATTTTCTTAGTAATGTTTGAATAACTGCAATTTCGTGTGCAATAAATTACATTTTTTATACTATGCATAGGGATTTTGATTGACAATTTGTAAGCTATTATTATTGTTATTGTAATTTAAAAGCTACAGGAAGTTAATATATTGTATATTCTTTTAATAAAGCAACTTACATATTAAATAAGTTAAAAGCTATATGCATGTGAAAGAGCATAGAATTTGCTTAATATTAGCCCAGAATATAATGCATCCGATAAAATCGCATATTATGTTGATGTTTTAACTGTTATTTTTTTCTTTCTTCCCATGATAAGTGTAACAGACGGAAGTTAGTAATTTTAATAGCATTATTGTGTACGTCATCTCTTAATATGGTTAAGCTATTTATGTATGATCTCACAAGTTTAGTAACTATTAAAATTGTTATGTTTCATTGAACTTTTATCTCATAAGCTATTTTTTATATTTTTTATAATAAATGATTAATCATATTATGTTATATTTTAGTAGATATATGGAGAGAAATTATTTGGGTAAAATTACTATATATGAGGTAAAAATCAATATATACGTAAAAAAATTAATTTCTTGTATACATTGAATTTGGGCTGTTTAATATATATGCAGCAATTTTAATAAAAAATTAAGTTTGTCTAGCAGTAAAATATAGTAATTTTACCTGTATAGATTTTCTCTTTGTGTAAATAGGTAATACGATAAAAATTATTAAATTTTTAATGATTGCTTTATGTAGATAAATAAAAAATATTTATAAAAAATAAATATTTAATTATTAATAAAAAAAAAATAATTTTATTTGAATTCGTATAATTATTTGCATTGCGCAAGTTTATACTCTCATCTTCAGTGTTGCAAAAAATAACAGTAATTTTGAAAAAAGGCATTTTCCCCTCAAATGCATAATAACGTTATAACTATAGATTACAAAACACATAAGCGAGCAACCATTATAATAATTTAACTTTTCAGAAAATTTAAAACTGACGAAAGCAGTAGAAAAATAAAGAAGAGGTATAACATTAGAAAAATAACAAAAGCGATACATGTGCAACATATACTTACTTATAGTAATTTTACTTTTACAGTCAATTTTATACCTTACATCCTTATATATAGATTACTTTTTTCCTTTCTCATTCATCTTTCATATATATACATATAAAGCCACGAGCAAACATAATATGTATTATAGTGGCTGAAGAGTCAATATATGTAGACCGTTACAAAACATTGACATATGAATGGGATTGAAAATTTTTATGAAACAGTTTGCTTGTGTGAAAGGGAATGGTATATAGGGTTTTATTTAATTGAATTTCAATTGAAATATTCGTGTGTATAGATAAATCTATTGATTTTTTTTTCATTGTAACAATGATACTGTGAAGATTTTTTTATTTATTTTTTTATCAATTTTTATCGATATATTAAATGAATTGTGTCTATTATGAAAGATATGAAATCTTAAATTATTTTTATGAAATTTTATAAATTTTAGTTATAAAAGTATGTTCTAAGAGTGATTTATCTATGTAAAAAAATCATTAGGAAATTATAGCTGAAAGGCATCACGATTTTCATAAACGTTTTCAGTGTAAAATATTCGATGGAAAATCTTTATTTTAATTCCAATAAATTAAAAAAAAATAATTTTGTAATGCTAAAAATTTTTTTTTTTTTTTTTTTTTTTTCGTCGCCATATTTGTGCTATGCTATTTTTGCGATGCTAATCAGCGACGGAGCTCGCAAGTGTGTCTGTGAACTTCAGCACATGTAACGTGTACAGCGGTGCTTGCATGATTCAGCCGAGAGCGGGATTAGAACTCGGAACCTCGAGATTACGAATCCAACGCTCAACCAACTGAGCCACAGACCGGCTCATAATATAAGATATATGTAATCAAAAGAATCCAAACATATATGAAGCGCATAATTCATATTCTATATAACACATTCGCTTTTCACTTTTCTCTCTCTCTTCAATCCATTACAAATAATGACATAATGTCGCAGTAATTCCCTCACTCCTTGAAATTGGTTGCGCAAAAAAGCACAAGCCATCCATCCATACAGAGTCAAAAGAGGTGTAGAAAGAAAAGAGAATTAACGTTCGACTTATATACACACCACGCCTTAGATGTATACGCGCGGCATAATACTTAATAAATGATTTTCTCGGCGCATCTTTTTCTCTTTTTCTTTTTTTTTTCTGTCGTGCACGCTGCACCCGCTATACAATGTATAGATATATAAGGTATCGTAGCACTTGGTTAATTATTTGCTTCGCTGAGCGGCTTTATTAATGAGTTTAGTGTTTCTCTTTTGACTTAAGAACGTTGCTGCTGTTGTTATTGAACGAATTTTCATATATTTCATTGTACGGAATTTTCATGAATGCTGATTAATGGAGAACTTTAATTACTTTCATAGACTTTTTTCGTATAATGTAGTTTGTTCATTTCGATTTTCGAATTTTCTTGAAGAAAGTTGTTTTGATCTAAGGAACAAAATTCAAAAAAGAAACAAGTCGTTACTTTCAAGAATTTTATTGCTTGTTCATTTGCAACTCGATTGAATTAATTTTCATTTTATGAGGAGATAGTTGCATACTCTGATATTCCAGATAATGAAACACAGCAGATTAGCTTCGTTACTTTTTACAAAAAGATTCTGATGATTTACTGTTATTAAAAATCTCTTATTTATATTTACAAAAATAATTTTTATTTAAATAACGCATAGCTTTTACATCGATAGAACCGGCATAAAAATATCTCTATCATCCTAAAAAAACAATAAAATTCGACAGAGCAACATAACGTATAAATTCTTATGAAATTCGCACGGAAAACCGTGTACTGGCCACTTTCCCCTTGTTTCATGCTTATCCATTTGTCTAAAGCATCATATACACGACTCAAAACACACGTGCAGTAGCATTATGCATTTTCTTTCAATATATCAACTATATGTGATATTTAGTTGTTGCACAAGACACTAGATGTGCTTAGAGAAGAAAAAAAAATAATCATAGAAAAACGAAATAAACATCGCTCGAGGGCTCCCCGCAGGGCATAAGTTTGATCAATATATCAAAGTAATGGAGAAAAGTATTTGATTGATTTGAGATTCTTATGGGTTTTAATAAGGAAATGCTTATAAGTTTGTTCTTTGATTAAAGTTTAAATCAG
Organism: Anastatus disparis; assembly: GCA_017163975.1. Classification (NCBI taxonomy): domain Eukaryota; kingdom Metazoa; phylum Arthropoda; class Insecta; order Hymenoptera; family Eupelmidae; genus Anastatus; species Anastatus disparis. The sequence goes on from JAFFSR010000226.1 coordinate 9,898,612, forward strand.
AAAACAAACTTACAAGTCGCGTCCATTGCGAAACAATCAGGATTCAATTAATTTACAATTGTTTACATCAGTTTGTTATGACATTAAAATCAACAAATTGCTCACATGTAAAAAAAATTTATGCAATGTCTATATTTTAAATTAAAAATAAATATTTAAATTATTATAGTCATAAATTGAAGAAGATAACTTAACCATTTTAAAATTAAAATTATATTTTCTAATAAACAATCTAAATATTTTCAAGCAACTAACAAAATATACAATAGCTTAGAAATAAAATTTTAATAAGTTTAACTTATTTTCAATTAATATAAAATGTGCGTCTTGATTTAGCAACAATCAACGTGCCTTTATTACGTCAAGCACATACAGTAAATGTATTATGCATAATAAGAGCAATGTCTGATACGCTAATAAACTTACGATAAAATAAGGGGTACCAAGGCTAAAAATAATGTAGATTAGCTGTTACAGTTAACGAAAGAATTTTCAAACGAAACTGTAAATAAATGATGGATTAATGCAGATATTCACTTTGATGTCTATCAATATCATTAAAAATATTTAAGATTTCATTATCTTTACTTGTTATAGTTAAATGGAAATTTTCAAGATTGCATAGGGTGCAATAGCATAATATTTAAACGATTGACTAATTAACATTTAAGAAGCCATAGTGCAATAAACCATAACGAGAGTTTTTATCTCGTTAGATGGGGCATTTACGATTGCATACATTAATTTTATCACGATCGGTTTAAGATAAAAAAAGTTAAAAAAAAATCTAAAGGTAATCGACATTCTCCAACCGAATCGATGCATCATTCATAAGCTAAGCTGTCCTTGAAAGTTTAAAACTATTTCATATTCGATTTTATAATATCTCTATAATTATATTGTTATCCCTAATATTTCCATAATGTAACATTAATTATAATGCAGCACATATATGTATCGCGATAAATGATACAGCAATAGATTTCACTTAAAGATATTGTGAACTATTGAAAATTATAAAATTATCGTATACACATGCCACGGTTACTAGGAAGTTTTTTTTAATGATTCGTGAAAATGAAAAGCGAGCTGAGCATTAAAGAAATTCCGTGTTTCTTTGCGCGCGACCCAGAATGAAAAAAAAAATAAGAAACAGAAAAAAACGAAGACGAGAGGTGAGTGAAAAGTTTTAGAAAATTCAAAGTGAGAGCGCTTAATTTCACGTGCTTGGCTATCAATGTATACGGGAGTACGATATGTATATTAATGTCGACTTTCCATGATCGTTTTGTCGGAAATATATCTTTTAATGAATATATTAAAATTCTTTAGTTTTTTAATAATTATACGCTGATTCTTTATTTTATAACATCTTTTTATATGAAAAATCTAATAAAACACATTTATATTAAAATTAAATAAATTTATATTATAATAAGTGAAATATTGCTTTTATAAATTTTTCTCGAAATTAAATTTTTATTACCATTAAATAATACAAATAAATTAAGATGTAACTATGTAACATGTTTCCTAATGCATGATCTTTAATTAAAAAACCTTTCAATGAAAGTGTAAATTTATCAAATAAAATAAATTGATTTAATAAGTCACGTTAAAATGGAAAATAAGCAGGAAATCATTATAAAGGATAGAATATATAAAAAGGAATAAAAACTCATGTACAGAAGAAAATTGGTCGAACACAGTGAGCCTTCATTACATCAGGGAATGACATTATTTTATCTCGCCCACATCGGGATGTAAGATTAAATAAAAGTTAAAACGTTTTGGAAGAAATGTTATTATGATTCATTTGATAATGTATTTATTTATAATGTCGATTAATAAGTCGTACTTACGTCAATTTATTAAAATAACAATGTTTAGCCTTATTTTGTAAATTTTCAGTGTTTTGTTGTTAATTGATATTATAATGATAATATTTAGAAAAAATAAATGTCTATCATTGATAAAAATTGTGCAACTCAGGCGATAAATTATTTAAAAATCCATTGTTATAGAAATTGACTAATACGTATTACGTCTTATCAAAGTGTCTTAATCTACTTAATGAACAAGGATGTTAATCTGATAGATTTTGATGATATCTTATGTATTATTTTTATAAAAATTATTTAATTAACTTTTAGAAATTTAAAAAAAATAAATTTAATCTTACTCGAAAAAAGATTGAATGTGACAAGTAAAAATAAAAGTTTTCTATTTTATCATAAATCAAAAGCCAATCTAACAAAAGCCTTCATCCTCGCATACCATCACGTGTAATTGTATATAAAAGGAAAAAGCTAAAAATGTTAAAGGAAAGCGTGCACGTACAGTTGGTCTATGTAACATGAAGAATAATAAAAGAAAAAAAGTATATACCCGTCCCTCGCACGTTGTATTGATCCACGAAATGGACATAAGGCGGTGCGTGCAATAAGCTTCAAAAAGTTTCACCGATGCTTCATTGCTTTTTTCTTTCGTTTCTTCATTACGTGTCTATAAGTATTTATATTTAATATCTTTATGAATAATAAGACTTTTATTTCAAAATATTATGCATTATTCTTAAAGAATGAAGCCAAAAAATTAATCATTATTTATGTAATATATTATTTGCATAATTGATAGAGGAAGTTTTTTGGCATTAATGATCGATAATAATTATTTAAAAGTTTTGACTAATTATTTTAAATAGTCAATGAATGATTAAGATTACAATTCAAAAGGCTGTTGAATAGATTATTGCGTAATTTTAAAAATGTATCTTAATCGGACTTGCTTAATTTGTTGATGTTTATCGATCATGGATCTGAATACTCGATTAAATTATTTAAATTAATGTTACGTTATCTTTTAATGCAAATTAAAAAAAGAAAATTAAAAATGCAAATATATTTAAAAATTAGCAACAAAATTATTATATAATTTACATCTTTATAACTTTATAAAAATAAAAATTAACACATTTTAGATAGAATTTCAAAGGTTCAACTTAGCTTATAAACACAATGAATTATAAAACAAATCAAATCTATAAATTGTAATTATTAAATTAATTATAATTATCGCAAAATTTTTGAAATCGTTAAATCAATCACATACTATGAATTAGTTACATAAATTCCTCTATTCAACCCCATTAACAGTACAAACATTTATCAACAACTTTTTGCTTTAAACAGGTTTTTATTTCATCTTGGTTTGATTCGCCCTTTTTTTTCAAGCGCACTCATTAAATTAGCAACCTCGTATTTATTTCGCAAAAGAAATCACTTTCGCAAAGGTTCTCTCGTATTTTTTTCTTCTTATGTATGCGTATCAAGTAAAAATGTTGTTTCATAATAAGACAGTATTTTATTGAAGCTTTTGTATTTATGCGGTTTTTTACTTTTTTTGATTACAGAGCTTGAACAAGCCGAGGCACTCGAAGAAATTAGAATGAGAGAAATATCGAGGAGACGAAACAAATTAGCGAGGTCAAGGATGTATCAAAGGTGAGATTGTACTTCATTCTTAATGATTAATTTACGAGTTAAATCATAGGAAATTATTAAATTTTAAAAGTAGTTCTTTTACTGTAATACATTTTCATTGAAGTGAACATACCTTCATTATATAAAATAATTGTTAAATACTTATTGATTAAAAGTTTCCATATTTTAAAATATAATTTTTTCAAAAAACAAAGTTAATAATCATATAAAAGAATTTTATAAATAGAAAAAATTAATAAAGTTATTTAAGGTTTTGTTAAAAAACAAGAAAGTAATACTACAATAAAATTTTAATAAAACACATTGTTGCGACTTTAAAAAAAAATTTATTTCCAATTTTCGGATTACAAATTACTCAATAATTTTTATTAATAATTATAACAACATTTTAAATTAAATTTTATTTCTTTGGTTGATTCAGAAGCATTATTTTTACTTTTACTTCATACATGAATCACAGAAGTTAATGAAAATTCATTAAATTAAGTATTAAGATTTCTAAATTCATCACAGTTATTCTATGAATTTTTACGCATTCATAAAAATAAACATTAAATTTAATCTCTGTACGTTATAAAAACTTAATTTTTGTATTGAATTATATTCAAAACTTAATAATAAGATTTTCAGTGCATTAATAATTTTTTAATCTAATTATATCTACTATTATTATAACTAAAATAAGATTTTTAATGCAAGGAATTAGCCACTAATTTGATTTTTTATGTACTGTGTATAGAGAAGAGTGCTATTATCACCGACGGCCGAATGATTTGATGATGACTGATATGCCACCACGATCGCGACATTTGTTAGATGAAGAATTAGTGGATGATGATATTGAAACCATACAATACCGAGAAATCATTAAACCGTCGAATATAACACTCAACACTTATGGACATTTGAAGATCGACTATACAAATAGTTGGAATTCTTTACACAGAAAAATGGCTAGCAAATAAACAATGGAATATGCAGACTGATGTAGCTCTGTTAAAGCAGAGTTTATAATTATGTCGCTTAAATTGCGATTTCACTCTTAAACTTCTTGAGAATAGACTTGAAAATTTCAATCCTAAATATGAAATTATATTTTTTTAAATTATCTTTTGTAAACATAAATTCATTATTTATATATCTGAATAGCTTTGAAATAAATAAATAAGTCACTGTTGAATAGTAGATTTGTTGTTTCTAAAATTAACAAAAGTTCAAAATTATTTTTTAATTTAGTTAAAATTTAAAAATTACAATTTTTTTAATTGAAATATTCAAATCAAGAAGTTTTAAGGAGATATTATTAATTCTTATAAATTACCTTCATTGTAAATGAATGGCGTAAAGTTATTTACTAGTTTTGTAAATATGCATTTCTAAGGCACAGTTTGTTGTGCTTAGTAGCAATAAACAATGTTTAATACATAACACTCTATATATATGTAATAATAAATAAATATCTTTGATTTTGTAAAAAAATAACAACTAAAAAATTATTCTTATTCTAAATCCACAAGTGAATCATTATCAACAGAATAGAGTTTTCTTTTCCTTGGAAGTCTCAAAATTTTACATTTGTCCGTTGTAGAGCTAACAGCATGAACAATGTTTTCTGAATCGTCTCCTGTGCTGACCGTAATATCTAGACTGGACCAACTGAAAAATAAATACTAATATTAAAAACTAAAATAATAAAGAAATTTATTAATGTTTTTAGAAAATTTACAAATTGAATTATTCATAAGTATTTATTATTTTATATGTAATAACTAAAATTTTTTTAAAATGTCTAAAAATGATTGAAAATATTTTACTAATATTATACTATGAAATATTCAAGCCAAAATGAATAGATTTAGAAGCTTAGAAAAATTAATAAAAAAATAACGCACCAAGATTGAGAAGGTTGTTTAGCTTTCTTTTGTTTTTGTTTAATTACTTTTGCTTCATTATCAAATGATGGATGAGTTAAATTTAACTTGTCAATGTGTTTTCCATCCTTTAATTTATATTATAGTCTTATTATTATCAGATGCAAATATAAATAAAGATAAATTTTATATACCTGCTTAATTCCTTTCTGTATAGCATTTGTTGATGGAGACATACGTTTGGGACTATTCGTTTCCTTATTTTTCTTCAAGTAATTATTTTCTTTTTTTAATTTATCAACTATGTGCAAAGAAAAATGAAAAATTATAAAATGATAAATGAAATAATTTATATGTATTTGTTATAGATTTACTTGTGTTTAAATATTCTTCAATTAAAATATCTTGATCTACTACTGTTGCTTTCAGGTAGTTGATTTCATTTTGTAATGTCTCCATTTTTTCTTTATTTTCAATAACTTTTTGTTTAAGCATAGACATCAAAGTACATTTTTGTTGTTCTCTTTTAGAAAGATGTTTTTTAAACAAATCGATTTCGTCTTTTGCTTCTTTGTAATCCTAAATTAAAAATACTTCCATTTAGGTTACACAAAGAAAAAAAAACTTTGCATTAAAAGAACATGTAGCTATATGTAATGTAATATAAGCAAATACATTTATTACTTACATGTTTCATTTTATTAAATTTTTCTAATATCATATTAACTTGAAATTTAGTTGAATCATCCATATTTTGTAAATGATGATATTTATTTATAATAATACTTTAACTATTATACTCTACACGTGTTATTGAATTCTTCTTAATAATTGCTTGGCCTCTGGATTAGAAAAATTTCAATCTTAGGCCATGTGTTATTGAATTAATATATAAAACACAATTGAAAAATTGTCCTTTCAAGTTCACTTACAAAATAGAAATTTGTTTTGCATTTTCTCAACCGTGATTCGTTGACTTCATTATCCAATTGAAACATTTGCTTTGAAAGCACATGTTTGCTTTGCTCTATTGGTTAGGAAGAGATTTACAATACCCCGACACCCGGGTTGTATTTTTTTAACTTGAAAACGTTTTAGAGCGCACGAGCGCACAAAGGGTTTTGTTAATCATATAATTAATAATAGTAAAAAATAAACAAATTAAATAATTGTTTATTTAAGGTAAAAGAAGATATTTGAAACTTGAATGTGGCTAAAATAAAGAAGATGAAAAGTATATATTTTACATACCTTCCAGAAAAGAAAAAATTAACCTCAAATCAGAGATTATCGCTTCTTACGTTTAATCATTAAAGTTTAGTATAATAATTTAGAAAAAATATTGATATTGTTGATTACATAAATAGTATCAAGAAATATCTTTTGTATAATTTTTTTATAAATCATTAGTTATTAACATTTTACAATGTATTCACGTGCTTTACGAAGTGTTATAAGTTTTTCAACAACATTGAAACATCAAAAAACCTTTAAATATGCTTCAATTTTACCTACTATGACATTATTGGTGCAAAAAATATCTAATAAAAATTGTCATTATCAATTACGATATTTTTCAAGTGATGAAGATGATGAATTCCCTGAAATGGTGAAAGATCCACATTTGAGAAAAATCATGCGGGAACAGGAAGCTGAATTAAAATTAAATGAGCTTAAAGAACAAGACTCAAATTTGGAAAAACTAATTAAAGTTATAGATTTAGAATTGTGTGTTCTGAGACAGGAGGGTGAGCGTGTACCATCAAAATTAAAAAATACTGATTGGTTAGACATCTTAAAATTAAAATCTCGATCTCAACGAAGGTAATTTTTAAAATTATTTACTATTTATACATAGTAATAATAATAATTTGTGATATTAATTTTATTAAAACTTTATTTTTTTCAGGAAATATTTCAATCATCTTTTTATAAAAGAAAAAAGACGGGAACGTGAAGAACAAGACAAAATAAATAGATACTTAAAATTGGAAGAAGTTAGAGAAGAAAGATTGAAACTTTCAATCGAAAGTGAAGAAAAAATAATATATGGTATTTACTACAATTCCATGTTCAGACGAATAACAGAGCCAACCATGAAACGTTTATGGCATTGGAATTGTTTAACAGCAACAATGTATGGAAACAAACTTATTTTTGACTGTAGTTATGAACAATACATGAGTTCATTTGAAAAACAAAGTTGCGCTAGGCAATTATTAGCAGCTTATGCTTACAACAGAGTTCATGACTATGCAATGGATATATATTTGTGTAATGCTAACCCTCGAGGAGAACTTTTTACAAAACTACATAAATATATTCCAACTTTATATGAAGATTGGTTCCCAATAACTGTTACATCTAAATCATATTTAGAACTTTTTGACAAATCTCAATTAGTATATTTAACACCAAATGCACAACAGGAAATGGAAAAGTATGATCCTAATTCAATTTACATAATTGGAGCTTTTGTTGATAAGGTAATATTATCTTTATTTTTCTTATAAAATTCATGTTATAGATATGTATAAAAACTGAATAATTTAGTATTGGTTTTATATTTTTTAAATAATATGAATAAATTTTTTTTCTTAGAGTTGCCAGAAGCCAGTATCATTGGGAAAAGCAAAAAAAGAAGGTTTAAAAATGCAAAAACTACCATTGGATAGATATATTAAACTTGGTGACGGCAGTGGTAAAAATTTAGCAGTCAATCAAGTTTGTTCAATCATAATGGATACTCAACGATATGATTGGAAAACAGCTTTAAAACATGTACCAACTAGAAAACATGAACAGACTAGAAAATATGTATTAGAGCAAAGAATTCAATATGATATCCAGCGAAGTAAAAGACAAAAATTAGATATTTTAGGAAATCCAAATGCAGAATATGAATTTCAAAATGAAAGTCAGGAACCAACATTTTTATCAGAAAGCGCAGTAGATTTTGGACATAGTGCACGAGCAAAGCTTCGCAAACAATGGAATAAATAATAATAACAAGACTTTGTTACTGAATGTATATTGTATATTTGTTGAAAATCAAGTTATACCATTTTAGAAATTACATGTTGTATGTATAAAAATTTCAATTACATTAGCTTCTTATAAAATTAAAAAAAAACTGTTATAAAAAGTCTTATTTATCTCTTTAATAGAAGAGATTTGTATATAAATAAATACATCAAGATATTTAATTGGTCTATGACACTGGGACTTTTTTTTAACTTAATATAAAAATAGTTGCACCTTATTCTAGCTGCAGTCTTAGATAAGCATATTGCTCAGTCCTTCGATAGATTACATATAGCCTCAAGTAGCTGAAAATTAATTTAAAATGAACAGTAATAAAAAAGAACACAATTTCACTATTCAATCACGTAATTTTGCATTTCTACACTTAACACACCACAATTGAAATTAAATATTTAAAAATATTTTTGTTAAGCAAATTTTTAGTATATAATTTTTCTGCCAAATTATCCACTAGCTTGAGAGCTTCTTTTTATTGACACGTGAGGGTAAAGTCGACGCAATTCGTGAATTTTGGCGTTGCTTATTCCTTCACAGAAACTCAGGTCTATCATACGTAATGGTAAACAACATAATAACCTTATACAAAATTCTGGACTAAGAGAACGAGCTCCAAGTAAGTCTAGTTGTTGTAAATTTCTACATAAAAGTAGTGGTTCAAGATCTCTATCTGTTAAACCACGAAATGACGATAAAAATATTTTTTCTAGTTTCCTGCATGAGCTCAATAAAACCCTTAAGGAATCCCCAAGTATTCCAATTCCGCTGCTGTAAAACAAAGTATATGTAAGTTTGCTAAATTAAAATAATTTTAAGTCACAAAATTAATATTGTTTTTTGTTAAAAAAGTTATATTTTTTTGAGCTTTGTTTTTATTTTATTTTTGAAAAAAATAACTTCTTATACATTTTAAATAATCTTACTTATTATCTCTAATTCTGTGCCAAAAACTTTTGAAAATATATATAAGAAATATTATAATAAATGTTTACTAACCACCATCCAAAATCAATTTCCTTCAGATTAGTACAATTTGTTAAAGCTCTTATACCTCGAACTGAAAAAGTTGGAGCCTTCCAAAAATCAATACTTTCTAATTTTGTACAAGAAACAGCAATTTCTGTAGCAACATCATCCATATTAAGTCGATCATGCATACTTGCTAGGTTTAGATGTCGCATATTTTGATTTTTTCTAAGAATAGAGCATAAGATTTCTGTTTCAATTGAAGTTCTATACAACTCGAGTCTTTCTAGATTTTCTAAATTTTCTAATGGTGCAAAACCATCACTTTTAATAGCTGTACAATTTTGTAAGGACAACTCTAAAAGAACATTTAAATGTCAAATGAGAAATTTACTTTGAAAGAAAGAATAAAATAATTAATTGTGATTCTCACCTTTAAGGTTTTTACAAATTTGAGAAATTTTTAAAATAACAGCATCATTAACAAATTGGCAACAGTTTAGTCTTAAATGCGTTAAAATACTTCCGGTCCCTTGTAAGAAGGTAATAAAATCTTTAGAGCTAATAGTTTCATAATTTCCACACCAAGAAAGATCTAATCTCTGTAAATACTGACTTCTAGGGATAAAACTAGTCAATATTTCAGAATCCATGCAGTACCAATAGGGCTTAAAATTGAGACTTGTATACAAAAGAGAATCACGAGCAATATTATTAAAATATCTGTTAACTTGACTACAGCGACTCAGAGACTTTAAATCCAAATTTTTAAAAATTTTCAAAATTGTCTCATCCTGCAAAATTATTTTTATTTATTATGATATTCAACAAAGTTTAAAAAATTTTTTTCCATCATATAAATATTAATTTTTACTTACTGGTAAAGTTGAGAAACTTCCATTAGTACTATTAATTTTATTGTCAATATAATTTTCTGATTCTGATTCCAGAGCTACAGAAGATGAAATATTGATATCTCTTATAAGTTTTGGAAAGTCTTCTTGTAAAAATTTCTGTAAACTATTGAAGGCTTCTTCAATTGGTGGAATGTAATGACAGTGTAAGCCTAATTTTGCTGCCAATCTTCCTTTAGGAACTTTTTCTGTATTTTTGCTAAAATAAAAATGTGAGTAAGAATTAGAAAAAATAATTTTCTAAAATTGTTTGAAACACAAAGTGTGTATTAAAGTAGAATAAAATATTTCAAATAGTAGAAAACTAGATTTGGCTTCTAGTATAATTACCTTTTATATAGAACACAATGTTTATGCAAAGTACTTTTCAAGGTTCTTAAGTCTTGATTAACTTTTAAATAATCTGGTGTTAAATTATAACAATCTTCATTATTGTATCTTGTTCCTCCCAATTCACTTAATAAACTGCTTAAATTGCGTGTTTGAAAAGCTCCATTAGGTACAATAAGTTCAGATGTTCCAATTAAAAGCACTGCATCCAATTCAGTATAATAATCGAGTAAACTATGATTGAATTCTAATCTTAACAATTTAGTTTTAAAATTACATAATTGCAACGGAGGAGAAAATATTCGTGGTTTGTGCGGTACAATTTGCGGAGGACCACTCCAAATTTTTAACCATTGACCAGTTTCATCTCTAGCCCATATAGCAATAACGCTGCCTGGATTGTATGTTTCATAAATAGATATTCGTATTGGATATACTTCTTTGTGATATTCTAAATCTGTGAATCAAATTAAATATCAGTATGGTAGAATTCAAGTTTATTTAAAAGAAGATATTTAAAAGCACTTTAAAATTAAATAAATGTTATGAAGTTTTCTATATATTAATTCATTTACTAGATAAGATAAAATTGAAAAAGTACACATTAACAAAAACATTTTAATCAAAAGATAATTAGCTGTCACTAATGGTTTATGATTCTAGATCTATCATGCTTTAAATATAACAAACAATTGTATAGATAATATACAACAAAAGAATAGACTTACCTATATAATCATGACTAACAATGGGAACATTATTTTGAGGCATATAATCTATAGATTTGGAAGGCGCTTCATCCCACCATTTACCATAAGTTCTCTGTAACAAAAATATAACAATTCATTATGTTTCAAGTAGTAGAGAACAGAAAAATATCCTACGATTTCTAACAATCTATATTTATTTCAATAATCAGTATGCAATGCAAATCAAATGAATTTTAAATGTTCATTCTCATGCCTTAAAATAAATAAAAACAAATAGATTAGTAAACAAAAATAAATTTCATTTCTATTTGAATTTTTATTGTAGAAATTTTATTTTTTTATAAATCTTTTGTTTTTTAATTTTTATGAAAATAAACTAAAGGAAATGTTCTTACAGCTTACCATAACAAAAGCTTGAGGAAAATCTCCATAATCGGGAAACTTGCTAGGATTACCAGCAATGTTATAAGCGGTGTACGAGATACTAATGTTACTTCCATACTGTGAACTAAAATCCACGACATCCTTAACAAATTGTTCGATAAATTGGACGGATTCTTCTTTAACGCCAGCGCCAGGTTTTCCCTTTTTAACAGGCACCAGCTCAAGTTTGGCTTCGGTGCACGAGGATACCATGTCATCGGCCTTCTTTCAAAGCCTTTTTTTTTTAATTTCATATATACCTTTTGTATATAATTACTAACTTCCTTTGTCATACAGCTAACCACCGATCAACTTGCATATTTTCTTGCACTTTGTCTTTTGTTATTTTTTTTTCTGCTTCAACACATTCTAAAAAAGTACAACTATATACAATAGTGTTGCTGCTGCTGGCACAAATGGAGCATTATTATATCTTGTACGATGAGAGAAAGAAAAAAAGAATAAAAGAGAAACGAGTGCGCGCGACGCCACACAAAGTATTGACAGGTCGCTGCGCCACTCGCGATGCAACTTTTAATGCACACTATTCCCGTCGTGCCCCTACTTTTTCGATCGCGTATGTGTCACATATGCGCGTACACGTATCGCGCCTCGCGCAAACATGAATCGCCCGAGGGACAAAGTTAAAGCGAATGTCTCTCCTTTATTAACATCGTCGATGTTATAGTTGTACTTGTGTACAAACAGCTGTTTTTCTATGTGATAACGATTTTTACTGACATCTTAAGACTAAACCAAGAAATAACAGCTGATTTCGGCTGCAGTTAATTTTTGTAAACAATGACCTTTAAATGGTAAAGATAATTGCTGATACATTTTAATTATAAATAAATATGATACATTATACAGATTTTTATGTAATATTTATAAAATTTTAATTTCTTTACTGTTGCATCTTATAGGACTTTGTTAATGGAGTAATTTCCTAAAATTTATTAAATACAATCAAGTAAAAGAGGTTATTTAAAAGCATGTATATTGTTAGAAGACATAAAAATGAATAAAATTCTTACATGTTCTATAAAGACAGTTAGCCAGAAAATAGCATCTGGTGAAATTCATCCTTCAGAATTGACTAAAGCAACTTTAAAGCTAACTTCTGCTCTAAAACCATTAAATGCTTTTATAACGGTTACAAGTGAGCTTGCAAAACAACAGTCACAAGAATCAGATGAAAGACAAAAGAAAAATGAACTGATCGGCGATCTTGATGGTATTACAGTCGCGATTAAAGATAATTTTTGTACAGCTAATCAACCAACAACATGTGCCTCTTTAATGCTTGCAAATTTTGTTCCTGGTTATGATGCCACTGTTTATAGAAAATTGAAAGAATGCGGTACAGTTCTTATTGGAAAAACAAACCTAGATCAGTTTGCTATGGGTGCTGGGACAGTAGACTCATACTATGGTCCATCAAAGAATTTATGGGGATCTGAAATCATGAAAAACTATGTTTTTGATGATTATTTTCATGATGAAGAGATGAAGTATGAAACCAATGTTCTTTCCAAAACAGATAATTGGCACATAGCAGGTAAATTTACATCTATTAGAATAATTTTTATAAACTAATAAAAATGAAATAAAATTTTATATTTTAAGTTTAGTTTAATATCAAAATAACATAAAAATTATATTTAAATTTTAGGAGGAAGCAGTGGTGGTTCAGCAATTGCCGTTTCAACAGGTTCTTGTTTTGCAGCTATTGGTTCAGACTCTGGTGGTTCTTCACGTAATCCAGCTTCATATTGTGGTCTTATTGGTTTAAAACCAACATACGGATTAGTATCTCGACATGGGCTAATACCTTTAGTCAATTCTATGGATGTGCCTGGAATACTAACAAGAACAGTTGATGATGCTATTTTAATACTTAATACAATAGCAGGGCCAGATTCATCAGACTCAACAACTTTGAAAACACCTTATGTACCATTTGAACTTCCATCAGAATTAAATGTAAGCGGATTGAGAATAGGACTCCCAAAAGAATATAGATGTTCTGGATTGACCGAAGAAGTAGACTGTAACTGGGCAGAAGTGAGTCAACTTTTAGAAGAAGCAGGTGCTCGAGTATTTCCAGTATCTATGCCACATACAGAATATTCCATTGTTTGTTATTCTGTTTTAAATCAATGTGAAGTGGCAAGTAATATGGCACGCTATGATGGAATAGAATATGGTCACAGAGCAGATGAAAGTTCATCGACAGAAGAGCTTTATGCTAAGACAAGAAGTGAAGCTTTTAATGATGTAGTTCGCAGTAGAATTCTTGCAGGTAATTATTTCTTATTGAAAGAAAATTATGAAGATTATTTCGTTAGAGCTATGAAGGTAAGAACATTGATCGCTGAAGATTTTGAAAACGTTTGGCAAGATGGAGTTGATTTATTATTGACACCAACAACGTTAAGTGAAGCACCGAGATATTGCGATTTCATTAATGAAGACAATCAGACTCAATGTTCTGTACAAGATTTTTGTACTCAACCAGCTAATATGGCAGGTATACCAGCTGTCAGTATACCTATAAAATTATCAAAATCAGGTATGCCATTGTCTGTACAGTTAATGGCTCCTAAACTTTGTGAAGAAAGATTACTTGGTGTTGCTAAATGGCTTGAAGATGTTGTGAAATTTCCGAGATTTGTTCTCAAAGATGAAAGTTTGATTAAATAAATTTTTCATCATGTAAACTTGTTCTATAAGTTGTAAATAAAAATTTTATATGTTTATTGTTAATATCAAATTTTGTTTAATTATTTAGATTTGTACTTTGAGATACATTTAGATTTAAGATTTTTATTTGTCAATATTAAAATTATTTAGCAAGTTTCATTTATAAGTTGAAAATATTAATTAACATTTAAACCAAAATTTTTAAATATACATTTTCTGTTACTTTTTTCTGATATTTAAAAGATTAAGATAAAAAGTATTATAAATAAAACAAGATTTTTTTTTTTTTAATAGGTTTGTCTGTTAAAAACGAAAAAAAAAACCAAATGAAAATTATTGACTTTTTTATTAACAGCTATCAAAATTGAATTTTCTAATCATTATTTTATTAGTCTTGTAATAACTGCAAATTGTTGAAATCATCAAAAGCATTAGAAATAATAATACTGAACAAGATTAATTAAATTCTTTTAAATCTAATTTTTCCGTTTTTGTACGATTAAAAGAGATTTTTTAATTACTACAATTTAAAATTTTTAATCCAGTTTTGTTTTAGTTTTTTGAATTATTACTTTGTAGTATTTTAATTTTACTTATTAAAATTTAGCCCAAGAATATTTTATCAATTTTAAGTATATTTCGGGGGGTAGGGGGTTCTATCATTTCGAACTTTTCGAAACTGTTCAAAAGTGTATAAAACTGTTCAAAACTGTTTAAAATTGTTCAAAACTGTTTAAGTCGATAAAAAACAGTTCATAATGATTTAAAATTTTTTTGAAATATTTTTTATTTTTCAAAGAACTGATAATTTTCAAACATGAAAAGTTCAATATTATTAAAGATCGTTTGAAATTATTTCGAACTTTTGAAAACTGTTCAAAACTACTCAATACTGTTTAAAAATATTTAAAATGTCCCAAATTTTACACTTATAAACTGTTTTAAACAGTTTTGAATAGTTTTAAACATTAATAAACATTTCATATTTCCGCTAGGGAAACTTTTGAATATCAGGAATAGTGACAAATAAATAAAAATACGTTTCAAAATCATATAAATTGTGTTTCTTAATAATTCTAAAAAAAGTTATGTTTTCATGTACTGTGATAGGTAAAGAGTCTATATAAAAAGAAATTTTTTTAAATATAATTTTTTTTATAAGTTTTTTGATGAAAAATTGTAAATTGACAATAGTAATTTTTAAGTTTTATAAATTTTAAGAATTTTGTAATACTTTGATTAAATTTAAAAATTTTAAATATTTTATAGTGTTGGTTACTTACAATAAGATTGTTTCGGGACATACCAAACTTCTGAATTTTTCACTGAAAAAATAAAAATTCTTTTATTATAAAAATAAAAATTCTCTTATTAAAGAAATAAAAATTTTTTAATTAAAAAAATAAAAATTCTTTAATTAAAAAAAATAAAATTCTTTTTTATGTTGGGTTAATATAAGGCTCGTATCCACTTTTGCCAAACTTTAAATAAATCTTGATATTTACCTTATCAGGTTTGGAACTGTCACATTACCCAAGTTTAGTTTAAATTTTTAACAAAAAAAACTTATCCCAAACTAAAAAATTTCTTGTACATCATGACTGATAAATGTAAAGGATACTTTAATCTAAGTTGGCATAGCTTAGATTAAGCTTTGGCAAACTTTCCCCAAACTTTAGTCAAACTTGTGCTAAAAACTCTAGGTTCCCTTGATTTTCTCCCAAACTTTTTTCAAGCTTGTCCTCAAAAAAATAAATTTTTTTTAGCTTTAATAAATCTTTTATTAAACTTTTCCAAAAGTTTAGCAGGACATACAAATTTATAATATCAAGTTGTGCATAGTCTTATTGGCTAGGTTTAAATGAAGTTAAACGAAAAATAAACTTCATATAAAGTTTAGCCAAATGAATTTTTTGTGAAGCACAGAGATATTGCGATCTTATTAATGAAGATAATCAGACTCAATGTTCTGTACAAGATTTTTGTTTACAACCAGCTAATATGGCCAGGTATACCAGCTGTCAGTGTACCTATAAAATTATCAAAATCAGGTATGCCATTGTCTGTACAGTTAATACTTCCTAAACTTTCTGAAGAAAGAGTACTTGGAGTTGCTTAATGGCTTGAAGATATGAAATTGTACAGATTTGTCCTCCAAGATAAAAGTTTGATTAAATAAATTTTTTATCATGTAAACTCGTTCTATAAGTTATAAATTTTATTTAAAAGTTCAAATATTAATTAACGTTTAAACGAAATTTTTAAAATAAATATATATAGATTCCTTGTTGTTTTCTTCTGATATTTATGAAATTAAGATAATAAATCTAATAAAACTTTCCAAGATATTTTTCTTTAAGTATGTATGTTAAAAAAGAAAAAAAATCAAATGAAATGTATTGATTTTTTTGTAAATAGATATCAAAAGTCAATTTTCAAATCATTACTTTATTATTCTTGTAATAACTGCAAGTTCTTGAAATCATCAAAAGCATTAGAAATAATAACACTGAACAAGTTTAATAAAATTTAAAAAAATATAATTTTTCCATCCGTGTATAAGTAAAAGCGTTTATTTTTTAATTACTATAATTTAAAATTAATATCTAGTTTTGTTTTAATTTAATTTTAGTTTTTTTAATTATTTCTTTGTAGTATTTTAATTTTACTTCATTAGAATTCAGCAAAAGAATATATTATCGTTTTTAAGTATAAAAAAGAATTTAAATATTTAAAATTTAAAATAAAAGGTGCATTTCATTGATGAAATTGAATTTTTATCTTTACTGTGGATGAAAATTTAAATATAAATCTATCATCTTTTAATTACAATTAACTTAAAATATCTAATTTAAATAAATGGATTGAAAATATATCATTCAATATATTTAAATCGAATATTTTATTTATTTATACAGTATATCGAATTAATTGTGTTAAAATAAAAATAATGCAATTAAACACAAGATAGCAACTATATGCATTTCCAGGAAAATTTTTCAAAAAAATAATAAAATAAGTAAATACATTGTTGCAAGTGGAAAAAGGCCCCATTATTTATAGAGAAAAAATATAATCGGCATCGTGTATGGTTCTATACAAGCTAGTATATTCAAGTTCTTATATCGAAAAAGATAGTAAAAAAAGGGGTGGCTTCAATGCTGAACGATGCGCAGTCGCAAAGCCCTGGCTCGCTGCGTCTTGCGCGGGGGCTGCTTTATAGGCTGCCGCCATTGGCGCTGAGCACCCGGCCGTCATCGTTATACACTTTATTTCTCAGTCGACGAGCAGCCGAGTGTTCGCGCGTGTCTTTTATATTTTATAAATATCACTATTTTCGATGTTTCACGAGAACGCGACTAATTTATAAAAAAAAACTGTGTTTGATACGCATATTGCGTGTGTTAAACGAAAGCTCAATCTTTTTTTTAAACTTCTTGTAAGAATCGTGTGATTTAAAAATTTTAATTTTTAATGTTGAATTTAAAAAGTAAATAGTTCCTTTTTGGGTTATTTTGTGAT
The DNA here is from genome assembly GCA_017163975.1 of Anastatus disparis. Lineage (NCBI taxonomy): Eukaryota > Metazoa > Arthropoda > Insecta > Hymenoptera > Eupelmidae > Anastatus > Anastatus disparis. The sequence continues at coordinate 9,916,596 of JAFFSR010000226.1, forward strand.
ATATGTAAATATACCTGCATATACATTGTGCACTGTTGCGCGCAGATTACTGCAGAGATATACGAAAGATCGCTTAAGGTGAGACTATAATATAAATATATACTTTTAAAAATAATCTCTTTTTTATTATTATTGTTATTATTTGATAATTGATAGTTTGTTAAATTAATGTTTATCTCTGGGGTTATGTTGAATTGTTTTGATCGTGAATTTGGCATGCATATATAAGGTCACGGAGATAAAAAAGTTGCGATAAGAAGTAAATGCGAGTATCCTGCGCGCGCGAAACATTTCGGAGCAGGAATAAAAAGGAGGGGGATATATATTTTGTGTATGTGCTTTCTTCTTTGTTGCGATGAGTCATTGTCGCGTGTAAATATGTAATACTGCACCCAGGACACGCGACAATATTCAACTTTTGAGGAGCTCAAACATTTTAAAGCGTCTAAATATTGCGTACTTCATGTATACTTCAGTTTTTATTATTTTTTTAATTGATCATTTTATTATAATAATTTATTTAAAATGTCATTGAGTTTATAATTTATTTATTCTTTATGAAAATATTGGCAATTTATATAAAGGATTGATGATTTCTTTTAACAAAGGATTTAATACTGTAAGTGTAAAAAGCATTTACGTCATAACAAAAAATTTAATGTTTTATTTCTGTGAAGCGAAGCAAATGAAGTATGTAAAAAGTTCAATTCTCGTAAAAAAAGTTTATATTTGAGAATTGAGTGAGATTTTATGGACGTATAACAATTAAATGTCAAATACATGTAGAGCTAATGTAGAAAATAAATTTAACGACTTCTACTCTGCACATTTTAAGCTGTACGTGTATCGGAGCAAAAATTTTACGGTCAGATTTAATTTTGCTCGCCCGTAATGAGCTATTACCTTATTAAATCATCATGATTTTATGTGCCTTTCTTCAATTTCAACGAATTTTACATTTTTTATGATTTTTAATTAATCATATTATTTTATTAATATAATTATACATTTTTATGAATTACATTAAATATTTAAAACATGAGATTTTAATGTTATTCAAATTTCAAATTAAATTAAAATGGATAAAAATTTAGCAGCTTTGTTTCTAGTATTCGTTTATTTACTTTTAAGTTAAAGTTGGCTCTTTTTACAGATTTTACTTGTGGTAACTAACAATAAGCTAAATTTTTTTTTAATTTAGTTTAAAAGAATATATTTAACCACAAATCTATACTTTGTCTTTTATTATATTTTTTGCATATAACCCACGTGAAATAAAAAAAAAAAAGAAAAAACTCGTATCAGAGGTTGAATGATTTTTCTCTTCTAGTATATATTCGTGTGTAGTTTGATTGCGGGTGCGGGAAGCTCTTTTATATAGAAATCTCATATTTCAAATCCTTTGGAAATTTTGTGCCGTGCGCTCGCGCAGTGTGTCTCTCTGGATCTGCCACAATCGTCACTCAATACATTGCTGTCTATCTTCGACTCTAGAATAAACATGGAATGAATGTTCTATTAGGTGTACGTAATAATGTTTGGATTAAGCGAACGACTTTCTCTATCATATTTTTTTTCAGTTTGTGGAACCGCAAAATCGATAGAATTATTGATACGTGGTATGGTATATCGTTTACCTGTATGATTTTGTTTTTATTTTATTTTATTTTTTTTCAAATTGTTCGAGAGCTTTTTGTGTGTATGAAATTTCATTTCGTTGAAAGACTTTTTTTATCGTTCAAATGTTGGGTTCAGTTATAGTTTTAAAATTTTTTGAAAATAGGGTTCGTATCGGAAAAGTATCAAAATTTGACAAAAAAGGAGATTGGGAAGATTCACTATATTTTTTTATATACTATAAAAAACAATATAAATGTAGATTAAAAATATTTTTATTCACGTGCAATCGATACCTAATTATTTAAATTTCATTTTATCATTGCTTCTAATAAATCAGATCTTTTATATCTGTAATTTACATTAATCTAAGTTTTCATATATGTTATTCTAAGATGAACTTTAAGAATACAAAATTTTTGAATAATACTAAAGAAGTATAAAACATTGTGACGATTATAAAAATAAGAAAAAAGAAAATTCAACCAATAAACTTAAACTTGTGAGCATGAATTTTGATTAAAATCAATAACTTGCCCATAAACAAGATTCGAACTGTCTCTCTCTCTCTCTCTCTCTTTTTAACCGAAAATTCTAAACAAACAAAGTGCTGGTACTCGCATAGCATTAAACAAACAGGTCGTCGTGGCTTGTCGGTAGCACACTGGACCATTTAGCTCGGTATATATCCAACACTTGCAGCTTCTGAACTCTCCTCCTCTGTCCTTTGTACACATAGATATATAGTTGGATCTCGGTATACATATACTTGCTTTCTGCTGAGTAAAGCGTATATAGTTTCATGGGCAGAAGCCAGAAGAGCCGTTTCAGCGATAAGGATAGAAATGTTATTAAGGCTATCGCGTTGTATATGTTCAGATCTCCGGAAGCACGCCTTATGTCCGGTCTGATGTTGTGTGTTACTCTCTCTCGTAAAACGACCAAACCAAAGAGTTTAAAAGTTAAGAAGAATAAAAGACAAAAAGAAAGTAAGAGAGAGAGGGAGAGACAAAGAGAAAAAAAGAAGAGGCGTACTCGACAAATTAGTTCTTTACTCGAGAATTTCTGTTACAGGAGAGACAAAGTCTTTTATAAGGAAGTTGAAGGTTATTGTTTGTTTTGGTTGCTAGTGCAGATAGCACTTAGTAAATTATATTTTACTAAGGCTTCTTTGATATTATACTTTCAACCGTGTACACTTTTTAAAATTACCTATCATTTATCTTTTACATTAATAATTCTATTTTCAGAGTTTGTTTGTATACGTATATTTTATCTATTTCCATAATAATTGTCTATAATGTGTAAATAACATAAGATTATCAATGTAATTATTTAAATTGTCTAAATTCAATAAAATTTTTTCATCATCTGATATACGATTTCGTTTTAGAGATAATAAGAGCCGACGAGGAAATGTTTTTTGTAGTTGCGTAGGCGAGGTAGAGCGTATTTAGGGTAATCAAGAGAGATGATCTAAAAGGTTCAAGTATACGTAATTGAGTCTGAAAAGAAATTCTTTTCTATGCACAATGCACCAGCTCGTATATAATATGTGTGCAGTAGACGCGATGGAATGTTCTTCCTTAGATTTGCATTAATTAATGAATTTCGTAAACATTTTGTCTTATCATAGTCTATCTTATCTAAATTTTGAATATTTTAAACAAATTAAGTTTTCATGAAAGTTTAAACTTTATTTAAAGTTTTATTGGACAGAATTCCTTTTATTTTATTGCAATGTTCAAAAAAACATACACGTTAAGATTAGCTAAAAATGTTGTATACAACTATATTACTATTTACACTGCAGAAAATTTTGTATGATTTATCAAAAATTTTTTCCGTGGCCTAAATTTTTTTTTGTATTTTTATAAAACAAAAATTTTTATCAAATTTACATGCAAAGTATGTATTTTGTTATTCGAATTGTCTCATAAACTAGAATTACAAATTTTATTGTTTAAAATTGTCCATTACTGATCAATTTTTGTGTTAGAATTTTTATTTCAAAATCCAGCCAAAAATTATTTGTAAATTTTAACACAAAAAATTTGTGTCTCACGTAAAAAACTTTTATTTGTTAAAATGGTAAAAAATTTTTTACAAAGTAAAAATTTTGAAAACTGCATAAAAATAAAATTTTTTTTCATTATTATAACATTAATTTTGTTTGTAAGTAATTTAAAATTCTTTTCTTATCATTCCAGACTGACAAGCTTCTAGTGCTCGTGAATTAGTTTCGCCAGTCGATAACCACCAGCCAGCACCTTTTAGCAAAGCATTTGCGTGCATTCCGACAAGCAGAGAATAATATAACGATCGAGGCGCGCCAATTTCGCGGTGCGCGGCACCTGCCTGCCTATACACATATACGAGTGTATACGAGCTTGTTATATACCTAGTACTTGCTGTGCTGTGTCTATACATATATACGTACATTTATATGCAACTTGAGTGAAATTGAGCTTGGTGGTTGGCCTGGCAACCCTTAAAACATCGTGCGTCTTACGCCCGCCGTCTTATTACGATATATATAGCAAATAGGCAACGACGAATACTACGAACTTGTTTAAGTGTGTATATATTTGTGTTTTGTATTGCTGTTCAGGTGTTTGGGTCAGCAATAGTGGCGAACTTGATGCTTCTTCTTCGTTTCGAAGGAAACTCTTAGGCCTTATGGACTGACGAGGTGAGTTAAATTTTATTTTTTTCTTTTATTTTTAAATACAGTAAATTTATTTGCTAATCGAAAATTATTTTGAATACTCAATTGATTTTAAAAAGGTGGTCATAAAAAAAATATACACATTTTCATATTATTTTTTTATTTTTTTTTTTAACGTCGCTGTATTTGTACTATTATTACGATGCTAATTAACGACAGAGGTCATTTCAGTGTGTTTGCAAAAAGTACATGCAATATGCAGTGGTGCTTATGTCAAACAGCTGCCAAGAGCGGGATTCGAACTCGAGTTCTCAAGATTATAAATCCATCGCTCTACCGACTGAGCCACTGATAACCTCAATTGATCAGAATTAAATAAGTACATTAAAAAGCGATTGTTTAATATTATATTATTAAATTGTATATTCTTGTTACTCTCGAAATTTTTAGTATAATATTAAAGCATCATCGTTCAATTAATAATATTTTAAGAAAAATTTTTTAATCTTTTCAACAAATTTTTAAGAAGCACAACTTTAAAAAATAACAAGAATAGAAATATATAATTTCTAATCTAATCAATGAATTGTTAGTAATTACTGACATCAAGGAAATTGTGTAATGTATTATACAATATTTTATATCTTTCATTCTTTTTTACGAAAATTATGTTTTTAAAAAATGACTTTAAATTTTGTTTAAAAAATAATTACTATTGTTTAAAATGTGAGTCGATGAAATCAGATTAAAAATCAATTCGCAACACAATAGAACTAAATTTTGTGTTAATTAAATAAAATCGGCATAAAAATATTGGATTTGTGACAAAATTTTTCATTATAAAAGGCTGTAAAGCTTATACTATTAAGATAAATACAATTAAAACTGCTTTATTTAAACTTTGTTTACAGTAATTTTTCGCGACAGCACTTTTTAATTACCGGTTAACCTGGTAATAAATACGATGCGCAAAATGCGCTTGTGGACAAAAAATAAAAGTAGACCACAGGGTAAATATAAAGCGTAACCGGCCAGAGAAACCGCCTTGTGTATCGTCTTTCTTAATTCTAATATATTGAGACACTTTAATCGCAGCGCTTTCTAAGTTTCCAATTTTGCGGTTCGTCTACTTGTTTAATTATTTTTTTGACTTTTTTTTCACTGGCGATTGCTTATGTGGTTAATTGTTAATGTATGAGACTAATTTTGAACTAGTCATGTTATCTGTTAGTTCAATCTAATAAAATGGAATAATCTTTAATACAATTTAAAAACTTATTTTACGACGATAGAACTTCAAAATTATACAATCGTATTCATTACTCTATTATATTAATTCCACCGATATAAAGTATGATATTTTTAGAATCTATAGCTTGCTCTCTGTGAATATTTATTTTTTTTTCTTAATATATTTTTTATGTTGTGATTATAAACTTTGTTAAATGAAAAATCATCTATTTGGAAGAAATAAATTTGTTTATGAATAAATTAGATTTTACTAATTTATTTCACAATTGATTTATCTTCTGTCATAACTAGAAACTTTATTAAGAAAGAAAATATCTCAAAATACCATTTCTGACTTTTTTCATTTCTAAGATTCTAACAATAAATTCTTCAAAAGTTAAGATACTCAAAACAGCAGTCAAAAAATTCGATGGATAAATCAAACGATAGGGCGAAAAAAAAAATTATTAATAATTGTTTATAAAAAATTTTACTCGCGTTGTGTACATGTCTGATAGATAAATATTTACAAAATATCTCAACTTCGTACTCAATATACTTTATTAAATCATGATAAGTTTGAAGGAATAATTTTTCAAAATAAAAGATTTTTTTTAAAGAATCATTTTTTAAAATAAAAAATTAAAAAAAAAAATTATCTCCCGACTGGGCATGGACCAAAAATATAAGATCCCTTAAGTATCTTCCAGCACCTACGCCTTTATTAGAAAGATTCACATGTGCAATATTCGTACGGTTCACACAGTGACCCGAAACTAAAAAATATAAAGAGCGTATACGTGCACGCTGTGCTTAATTTTTAACCATACTGTAATATATACAGATATAAACATAATTTACGTGACCTCAAGAGAAAGAGAGGGGCTATTTTCTGACTTTGTCGCCGGACACCATTATCATCATTATTGTTATAAAAGCCTCCTTCGCGCCAACGATGACAGCGAAATGTGGGTCCGTATGATTCTCTTATGCTTAGACTTAGTTGAGCGTGACACGGCATGCTGCATTGTTCGATTGAAGAAAGTGCGCGGATGATATTATTAAAAAAATAATAGTGTAAATGGTGTTGTTGTATAAATGTGCTAATGAGAATGAGGATGGAGTTAATGCCTGTTAAGGCATTACACGATCTTGTTTTAAATGCAAGATCAAAGCTTTTGCTCTGGTTCGCCTGGTTTTCGAGTGGAGTCTTGAAAATTGGTGAGTTAATGTCGTTTATTTTTCAATATTAAAAGTAACTACAAGGGAATATGTGATGGAAAGTTTTCATGAAGAGAATTTATTTCATACAAATTGTAGTGACCGTTGCTACAATCGCGAGATAAGTTGTATTTCGCAGGACGAACTGTATTGTTATGGATAAGGGAAATAAAAAGAACTTTAAATACGTTTAATCATTTTATCATGAGATTCAATAGAATTTGTGAAACATTACCCTGGTAAAAAATTGACCATTGTATTATAATTGCTTACCTAAGCATGTTAAAATGACACTTATCTAGAAATTCTGGAAATATTTTAAAGTGAATTTCTAGATAAGTGTCATTTTAACATGCTTAGATCAGCAATCATGACCATAAACCGGTTCATTTTGTATAAGGGTAATTATAACAATTTATGATGTATCACTATAATGTTATGAGCAGAATTTTTTCACCAATTTTATAAGAAAAATGGTTTTTGTATATTATTTTATTACATTTTAGTAAACTTATTCAAATATTATTAATATTATATTAGTAATTATATAGTTTGTATATCGCACAATGATGGAAAGTTATGGTTTGCCATTAAACGTTGGATGCTATCAAATTTTTATAATTTGCTTATATTCACATAAATAAGATTCCGGAAATGATCGTTTTTATAAATAATATTTAAGTACGGTCATAAAAATTTGATTGTACTACTTGAACTTATACCATATTACATCTTTTACAATCTTTAACCTAACGGTACAACTGTACTAAGCATGTTAATAACACAATTTCAAAATATCAAACCCAAGTCTATTTGTATCTACTAAACTAGGCCGCGTAAATTACAACAAAAAATTCAAAACAAAAGTCTTTAAATGTACAGACAGCAGTCAAAGAATGTTGCAAAAAAAAATATTTACAAACATCTGTACAATATGCAATTAAAAAGCATCCAGCAAATAATTCAAATCAGCCGGTATATGAGCCCCGATGCAATTTCACTGTCAACGGGAAATCAATGTCAGTCGTGACCGGAATACCGGAAAAAGAGTTAACGGCTACGAGGTTCGTCTTTTGCTTTTATATACATATACATATACTGGGTCATCATCGTTGCGCTTCTTCATCGTGAACACTTTGTTATTGCTGACGCTAAAACTAAAAACCTACTTCCGGTCTGTATGCTCATACGCGTTTGACCGGGCGAACGTGTTATGGCGCAAAATTTTTTTCATTGTTATGAGTCATTAATTCTATTGTTTTCTTTTTTGTTTTTTTTTCTTTTTAATTCAGACCTTTTTATATGCTCAGGTTCAAAAACATCTTGAGGTCATGTTGAAACAAAAATTGTAAAGTATATATCCCCGCATAAAAAAAATTTGTATTGCCAAAATATTGGTGAAACAATATCCAATATATTGCATTTATTTAATAATCCCTTGGCAAAATTTTTCCAATATTTCGCCAACATTTAGCATTTATCAATCCCTAGGGCCAAAACCCACATTATTCCCACATATTGGCAATATATTGGATATTGCTGATATATTGGATATTGCTAATCAATATGTATAATGATAAATAATTTCAAATAAAAAATCAAAGTTTTACCACATTTAATTGAAAACTTTTTAACTTTTTTTTATATCATATCTATAAAGTATACAATATAGGTGATATTAAAATCTTTAATATAATATATAAAAATAAAATATTGGTAAATTAAATTCAGAAATCTTTTTTTGCAAAACAAAAAATATATTTAGTAAAATAATTTTTCAAGTCAAATTTTACGAATATAAATATAACAAAAAATATATTATACTAATTGTATATTTACATTACAATTTGGTTGAAATAATTTTTGAGTAACAGAAATGTTAAATCAAATTTAATCAACAGAAATCGACTTATGTCATTTTTGTAAATAAGAAAAAGATTAAATCATTTTTAATTTTAATAAATACAACTTAAAGAAAATAGTTCATATATTTTATTGTTCAAAATGTTTCATTAATTTGAATAATGACGATTCTTTATGTCTTTAATGTAATAATAATTCAATAAATTATTTTCTTGAAATTTCTTTAATTTTACAATTAAAAACATTATACAAACGACCTTATTTTTACGAAAATATAATTAAATGTCCTAGAAATCAGTCACTTCAAGCTCAAAATTTTTTTCACACTCAGGGCGTGAAATTCAATTTTTATGTCTATTCTTAGAGGCTAAAATAGCTCTTTTTTACCCAAGGGCAAAAAAGTAATTTTCTAATAAGCGTAATTGATTTTTACCAAGAAATTTACTTTTCGTGTCTCAGAGTTATATTGAATGGCGGATGAGTCGATGTATAAATTGAGTAATGGGTGCATGGCGCAATGAATTCATAGGTGGATTTATGGGACGATAAAATGACGGCTCAATGGTTCGATGGACAGATCGATAAATATGACGATAGGTCGATGGGCGGATAAATATTAATGTCGATGGATCACTAAATGAATACGTCGATGGGTTGATAGACTGATTGGTGGATAGATGAAATAGTCGATGGGTTAATGGGCGCATAGATGAATTTTTTCGAAGGGTTTATGGGCCGATGGGCGGATAGATGTATTTGTCGATTGGTTGACGGTCCGTTGGGCGGATAGATGAATTTGTCGATGGGTTGATGGGCGGAATTTGTTGATGAGTGGAAAAAAAGAATTCGTTGATGGGTTAATGGATGGATGGATGAATTTTTTGGTGGATGTCAGAAGTTGAATGGGTCGATGAGTTGATAGGTCTATTGATCGATGAATTCATGGGTAAATGGGTTAATTGGTCAATAAATCAATAGGTCGATAGGTTCATGGTTCAATAAATTGATGGTTGCATGGGTAGATGGGTCAAAGAGTACGTGGATCGGCAGGATGATGGGTCAATGGATTCATGGGCCGATGGGTCATTGGTTTTGATGAGTTGATCTGTCGATGGGCTGATGGGTTCGTGGGCAATTTCTTTAATTTTCCTCCTTTCGTACCCAACTGCTTCTTGCCGAGGCAAATTCGACAGTCTTATTTTCTCATTTTCATTTTAATTTTATCATCTATTAATGACGTTATTTTTTGTATTATTTATGAATTTATTTATAATGTGGCTAAATTTGACGCCCTTCGTGTATGAAAAAGTAATATGTTATCTACGGAAGTAAAGGTGTTTTTGCCCTCGTCTTTATTGTCATCCTCGCTTCGCTCAGGCTTCAAACTCGACTCAGGCAAAAATCACCTATTTTACTCCCTTGGTTAACAATGTACTATTCTGATATTTATGATGGTTTGCTGTATCAAGAAATGCTCCGTCCAAATAAAATATTAAGTGATCCCAACAATATATCTTTTACATGGTATTCTGACGGCGTTAGAATTTTTAAATCTTCCAAATACAATATTTGGACGTTTTATTTAACAATTAATGAATTTCCTTACAAAGAACAACATAATATTGAAAATGTGTTGTTAATTGGCTTGTGGTTTAGAAAACTGAAACCTAAAGTTAATCTCTTTTTAACTTCCTTAAAAATTCATTAAAAAAATTGTATAAAGGCATAGATTTTGAAGTACCCAACGTAGATAAACCTATTAATGTTAAAGGTATAATTTTAAATGGCACGTGCAATTTGCCAGCTAAAGCAATTTTTCGAAATATGTGTCAATACAACGGTGAATTCGGTTGTCAAATATGCAAACAGGAAAGCATTTTGATTGACAAATCAAGAGTATACCCTTTTGAAAAGAAATTAACTTTGCGAACTGATAGCGAAACCATTCTGCACGGTCAACAAACATATGTTAGTAATATTAAAGTTTGCGATGTTGAGGGACCAACAATGCTCTAAAATTGTACCAAAATTCATTACATTAACCGGTAGTCCAGGGGCAAACTACATAAGTCGTGGCTGACCAAGGTCCTCGATTCTAACCAGGTTTTTTTTATATATTTTGACCTGCCGATTGCGAATTTTTTTGGGTAGAAAGTCTGAAAATGGCGCATTTAATAATTATTAACAATTTTTATAAACAAATTATAGAAATGCGTTTTTTCTAGAAAAAAAAAATGTTATCATGTTTTTTAGGTTATTTTGAGCAAAAAAGGTTCTCATGAACATATTGCTAAAATGCACTAAATCGGCAGAAAACAATGACAGTTTGAAAAAACGCGATTTTTCAAAAATTTGACAGCTTATAGCTCAGCTTCTACTGCTTTAATTTTTACTCACAATAGCTTAAATTGTTTATTAAAATGTAAACTTAAAGATTACATTAGTTGGCGACAGTATTTATAATGAGTACATTACCCATTAATCGCTCAAAAAGTACTGTATACGCACATCCGCGCGCTGACCTGCGACGCCAGGGACTGTACATAGGTAAGCTGTAAATGGTACTTTTTTGGGCGATTAAATTTTGAACAATAAAATATATGAACTATTTTCTTTAAGTTGTATTTATTAAAATTAAAAATGATTTAATCTTTTTCTTATTTACAAAAATGACATAAGTCGATTTGTGTTGATTAAATTTGATTTAACATTTCTGTTACTCAAAAATTATTTCAACCAAATTGTTATGTAAATATACAATTAGTATAATATATTTTTTCTAACGGCGTGCGCAAAATTCGATTTCATGTACCCGTTTGCGTACATAAAATATCATATTATGAGACGCATTTGTTTAGCGTGCGTAAAATGAATCGAGCGTGCGTAAAATGATTTGAGCGTGCGTAAAATGAATACAGCGTGCGTAAAATGATTTGAGCGTGCGTAAAATGATTTCATCTAAAAAAAATTTTTTTAATTTTTAAAGTATTATATTTCAGGAACTATACATCATAACAGACATTTATACATCTCATTTGAAAGCTCTTGTGGTGCTCTTTTAAAGTGCTATGTACAATTTTTTTCGCGATACGTGAACTCTCTTATTAATTAATCTTAGAGTTAATCATTTAAATAATTTCTTATTTATTGTTTTAAAGAGGGGGGAGAAATTCTCAATTATTATTTTAATAATATATTTTCATGGAATTTTAATTTGAGAGCTATCCTTGTCTAACTGAGATTTTTGTTATTTACTCAAGTATTAATCGGTGAATCTGCAAATTAAAAGTTGAGCGCAATAGATATTATTATTACAAATATTTATGCACAAGAAGAAAAAAATCTATCGCTTTGTTTTTGAGAAAAGTAAGTAACGCGAAAAAACTTTGGCGTTACTTACTTTTCTCAAAAACAAAGCGGTAGATTTTTTTTTTCTTGTGCATAGATGTTCATAATAATAATATCTATTGCGCTCAACTTTTAATTTGAAGATACACCGATTAATACTTGAGTAAATAACAAACAACTCAATTGTTACTCGGTCGATATCAGGTTCTACTCCGGCTTGCCGTTGATGGTTTTATTAATTTTATTTTTATATTAGTAATATTATTTATTTTTTGGAGGCGGGGGCGCTGCCCCCGAAACCCCCGGCAGGGGCTTCGCCCCCTGCACTCCCACCGGGGCTCCGCCCCTGGACCCCGTCCTGCGTCCCGACCTCGACTACCTCTTACAATCTTGGTAGCCTTCGAACAAGATTGTACATGCTATCACAGACGCAAGTTTGTCATTCTTAGAATTTTGCGCACTTGTTAGAAAAAATAATATACGCAACTAATGCGTAAAGTGATCATCGCACTCGTCTCATTTGTCGCCCTCACTGCGCTCGGGCGACAAAACCGACTCGTGCGATAATCACATATTTTACGCACTCGTTGCGTAATATACTATTTTGTTATATTTATATTCGTAAAATTTGACTTGAAAAATTATTTTACTAAATATATTTTTTGTTTTGCAAAAAAAGATTTCTGAATTTAATTTACCAATATTTTATTTTTATATATTATATTAAAGATTTTAATATCACCTATATTGTATACTTTATAGATATGATATAAAAAAAAGTTAAAAAGTTTTCAATTAAATGTGGTAAAACTTTGATTTTTTATTTGAAATTATTTATCATTATACATATTGATATAGCAATATTCAATATATCAGCAATATCCAATATATTGCCAATATGTGGGAATAATGTGGGTTTTGGCCCTAGGGATTGATAAATGCTAAATGTTGGCGAAATATTGGAAAAATTTTGCCAAGGGATTACTAAATAAATGCAATATATTGGATATTGTTTCACCAATATCTTGGCAATACGAATTTTTTTTACGCGGGTCTCAACATTAGGTGGAGCATGATTTTTAAAAAATTCAGAATAATACGCATTGTTAGAGTATTGAAAAAAAATTGTAAATATATTTATATTTAAAAAATAATAAAAAAATAATCGAATTCTGATAAAATATGGTTTACGTTTTCATATTCTAAAGCATTTTTACCAGCAATTGAAATAGCCATTACAATAGATTTCCATTCCTATTATTTTCTCGTTTTCCGTTATATTCTATTTCTCAAGTCAAGTGCTGCTTCGAACCATTCCAGAAATGTTCCGGTTCAGAAAAAATAGTCCATTGCTCGTAACTCAAATTGTCTGGAAATCTGTGGTCGTATCTCTTTTTTTTTCTCTCTCTCTCTCTCTCTCTCCTTACTTTAAAAGCGAAGCTTTTTACAAGTCTCTTTGTGTGAAAACATTAAATAAAGTGTAGACACGACCTTGACCGATCTATGAGATAAAAAAAAAGTGTACGATGAGTACAGTATGACTTTATTTCAAACTTTTTGGAGAATGTTCTAGATTTTTAGTTTTTTTTGAAGTTGAGTAAATGAGGTCGTGTAAATTAGCAAAGAAATTTCGAGCAAACTTGATAAAAACTAAAATTTTAACAGTTGAATAAGTTAAATTTTGTTTTGAAATATTCTCGATTCTATAAATTTTATTTTCTTTCGTGTGCGAAAATGGAAAAGCAATCAATATATTGAAAGCTTGTCAGTGGTTTTCAACAATTTTATTCGTCAGTTACATTTGAAAGCCTTTGGTCAGCATCAATACCATAGAAATTTATTGGTAGTTATATTTTAACCTTTATTGTAAATATATTTCACGTTTCTAGCTCTCTTTTTTTATTGAACCTGAAAAATCTATGTATTCCGGTATATAACAGTCAATAAAATTCGTGAAAAAAATAACGATCGGAAACAAAAAATTTAACAAGATAAAATTTAACTTTATAAAAAAATCTTCTCTTATTTTAAGTATTGAATTGGTCTATATACATTTAATTCAAACTTCATTCTTCTTTTGTATGAAATCAAACCTACAATCGAACTCTATTTCCAAGCTAACTTTCTCTACTCAACTTTGCCTTTCGCAAAGAAAAGTAAAAGAAGAAGGAAAAGAAGAAAAATAAAATAGAAGTAAAGTTTGAGTCGATAGAGCGGAAATTTGTATCCGGTAACCCAGAGGGCAACAATACCGTTCGTCCATTCCGCGAGATAAGTTTCCTAGTATCTTTTCTTTGGAAAAAAATAGAAAAAAAAAGCAAGAAATAAAATAAAAGGTAGTCGTACTATGCAGTTATAACGATAGTATATCCCTTATCGCGGAGAAGCTCCTCGCGTGACGCAACAAGTGCGTTGTGTCGTCGTTGGTCGCGACTGATCCGTATATACCAAGCACTTCTCTACTCCCTTTTCTCCAAGAGAGAGAAGGCATAGGCTTAAATTGGCCAGCAACGAGTTACTTCCGTTTACTTCTTCGCTTCGCTGCACAATCCTACAATACTATAAGTTATAACCCTTTTCTGTTTGTCTTTTATATCTCTAAATATATACGTATGTATCTGCGTAAGTTTACTTTCGCGCGAACTGTTGTATACGCGTGAGAATTGTCGAGGGCCCGCATTTATTCAGCTTTAATCCTGATGTGCGTCCAGATAATTGAATAGCCAAGGGTAAGAAAATTTAGATGTGATTTAATCTGACATTTTGAACAATGTCTTTTTAAATCGATATGCTGACTTTCTTTAGTTATCCTATATTCTATTCATTTAATAGAACTTTACTTATGTATGTCTATGTATACACACACGCGCGAGCGCGCACACACACACATATATATATACAAAAATTTAAAGAATTTATTGGAGATATTCAACATTTCTCTTTATTATGAACATGTATTCCTTTTTCTTTTTTGTCAAAGACAATGTAATAGACTTTTTTTCACGTCTTTAACTATATAATCAAGCAATATTAATGTGAATTGAATTGAAAGTGATTCTTTCTTTAATTAAAGTATGTTCCTGGATTTTCTTATTTTTTGCTGAACAGTGCGCATTAATTGTCGTATAATAAGATTTATTTAATCTTTATTTAATGAAAATAAACAAAACCTAAATTTAATAATTTTACATTTCATTTTCTTTCTAAATTACACTTGACACTTATAAACAGTGGAAATTTGTCATTATTTAAACTTATTTTTATGAAGGATTAAAGAAGTTCATAGCGCAAGCAATTTACATAAACATTTTATGCAATTCAAAGCTCTAATTAAAGCCGCATTTATGTTCACTGTGTTACCATTTTTTTCCACTAAAAAATATAACTGATTACGTACTTTTTTTGTAGGAAATTCATAAAATGAATAATGTTCTACGTGAAGTAACAAATTAGAAGTTTGTTGTAATTTTAATTAAAAAGCAAAAATCACAAGTGCATTTGAATTACTTTTTCTCTCCCACACGTTTTACTTGAATACAATGAGCATGTAAATCTCAAGAATTTTTCAATGATCCTTAAAAAAAGTCATTGACACCTGTAACTTGCTAAATTAAAATTTCATTGTTTTCAATACATTTTTCAAAATTATTTTTTATTCGTTTTTTTTTAATATCGGCTTATACGTTTCGAAAAATGAATTTTGCAAATTAAAAAACTAGTTCAATTTACTGTTCAATTTACTGTTTGGAAAACGTATTGTAACTAAATATAATAATTGAAGTGCAGTTAAATTAAAAAAAGCAAATCTTTTTAAAGATTTAATCAAATCCGTTTTTTAATTAAGATAAGTTTTAATGTATAGTGATTAATAATTTTACTTTGATTGCTGAGATAAAAGTTTAATAAGTACAAAAATTTAAACAATATAATAACATATGAGTTCAAGGACGTGTACTCTAATTTCACTATTTTTATCAAAAAAGATCTTTCAAAAAATTAACTCAAGTTTTGAAGCATGAAATGTACTTTTAACAAAATTCTACCACGAATTCTAAGATTTCGCTCATACACTAAAAAAAACAGGCAAAACGGAAACGCGCGTGTAGCAGAGCGGACTTCTCCAGGAAGAAGTCGATAAAGACTGTTAAATCAAAAAAAAAAAGAAAAAAAAAGAATATATCTGAGCTGCTTCGTTATGGAATTGAAGAAACCCGGAAACGGATGTGCAGACTCGTCTTCGAAATTTTCGATCGTTAATTGGATTACAAGGAGGAATATAAAATGCAGGCGTTGAATTTGCAGTTAAAAAAAGAAAGAAGAAATGCTTTGAAATAAGAGTTCTGACAGCTTTGGAACCATTAAAGCTCATACACCCAACCGATGGTATGAATGGGCTGAGGAAAGGTCGATGGCTTCCTTTTGTCTTATTTTTCGCAACGATCTTTTCGTGATCTGCTTTTTTAGTCGTTGGCAGATTTTTTTTTCTCCATTTTTTTTCAAGCTTGATGATTGATTCTCTTACTTCTTTTCTTTTGGATTTAAAGATTTTAATTGAAAAAAAAAAGAGTTCGTTCTTAATTAAAGTCGTTTTAAGTGATTTATTTTAATTTATTAAAATAATGTCACTTCGAGATAAAAATTTGCTTCATTAAAGAAATTGTTTCCAATTTAAATTATGTTAAGATAAAGATAATCTTCAAATAAATCATTTAATGAAATTTTGAAATCATTAGTTATTTGAAATTAGTCACGTACATAAAATTGTCTATCAAAATATAAATAAATACAAAAACAAAAAACAAGAACTTTGAGTAAAAATTTTGTTCATCGATTTTTAATAAATGGAATCCTTTTCAAATTTCAACTATTACTTATTATAAAATTCAGTATACTCATAATTATAAAATTTCTAATTATAAATATCTTGAAAACTTTTTGCTCATTTTGTAAGTTGTCATATTTTTTTTGTACTTTTGTACATTTCATTATACTACTAGAGTTGTGATGATATTCTTATTCATTTTTACCTTTTCTCAATTCTCTTTCAACCGTTTCATTCTATAGCGGTATGTATATGTATATGTTTTTCTTTTATTTGCACACGGACGGGCTTTGAAATTTCGCTTTACGTTTTTTTTTCAAGATTCTTTTATTTTTTTTTATTTCACGTATATTCTTCTCTCTTTGCGCGTATGAGTGTACGCGGCAGGCTTTAATCAAAAACCTTGTTATCCATTCGGCCATTGTTTTAACATCCAGACGTTTTAATAATTTCTACATTAATTAGAATAAAAGAGGGAGAAAATAAATTTATCATTAAGAAAATTTTTAATTATTCTTATTTTGTATATTAGTAAAGAAGAAAAATTGCATTAAAAAGGAAAAACTAAACTTGACCTTTACGATGAATCTTGTGAAATTATTCGATTAACTTAACTTTGAAAATGTGAGATACATTGTTACATGAAACAAATTGATCGAAAATACGTATACAGTAGTCAAATCACGGGTGTCATTATTGCTTACTCGCTAGCATCGTCAGTCACGTAATTGCTCGTCTCGGCCAATCAACATCCATTGATTCCGAGATAACCGTGTTTATATACAAGTCCAATCTATATACTTACAATGATATGTGTGATCAGTTCTATTTATAATAAATTTTTTTTATTCATTACAGATTTTTGTTTATATTTGTTGAAAATTTTAATAAAAAAAAGTTGGTGAATTCTATTGAAACCCAACTACAATATATAAAAATACCTATCAGTTTAATAATTCGTATGCATCTCGTGAAGCTTTGAAAAAGCTACTGTTATCTGTTTTACTTTTTACAATTTTTTTTTATCTCGTTCATTATATTCTCGGTTTTCCCCACGCATGGATCTAGTTTCAATTATTTCGAGCGCTTTCATACATTTTCAAAATAATTTCATAGTCTCTCGCTTGTACAATTTTCATTTTATATAAATGGATACATCGTATTTTACATTCATGCATATACACACGGAACCACGCGTGCATCCCAAAAAACGAATTTCGGTTAAAGTTTTATGAGTTTACCACATAACGAGAGAAGAGAAGAAAAAAAAAACGTGTCAGCATTTTTTTTTTCATATATACGAACGTATTTTGTTTTATTATACTTTGGTCTGGCCACGAGAAATTGTTGCATCTCTGGGACTTTATCTCGTGACTGACATAAATGTCGATAAAATAACTCGTGAGAGATGTTCGTTTCTGCTTTATTTGGCGTACACGAATTTTTTGCCCCAGCTATAACTGCATATAAGAGGGAGACTAGAAGAAGAAAATAAAAGGTTAAAACACTAGGAGTGCTTAGTACGTGTCAATTAAGGTGATAGTGTTACAAAGGAAGAAAAAAAAAGTTTGCCAGAGTCGTGAAAAAAAGTTGCAAAAAAAGTTTCGTAAGATTAAGATGGTTGGACAATTAAATTTTGGTCCAATAAACCTTTTTTCCAGAGACACGTAATTATTATGGTCATAGTATGTATCAAAAGAAAAACTTATATTATAACAATATTATATATGATACTTGTAAAAAAATATAAAAATAATCGGTTACGTTATTGTGTATTTGTTCAGTTAATAACAAATTTAAATAAAACAATTTAAATCACATACCGGTAATAAAAGTTCTATTTAAAATAGCATAATACTTTTACTCAGTAATGAATGAAACAATTGGAAAATAAATTGTCAAAAGCAATTGAAGTTGATACAATAAAATTAATACATAACCATTATAATCTACAGATATCCAATTCTCAGTATTTTTCAACTCAACCATTCTTGTTTGATTTATTTATTCTTTTTTTTTTTGCATTCTCTTCTTTCATCGTCTATATATTTATAATCGGACGGCTGCAGCTATTATCAAGAGCCACATTCAATTTTGCGCGCGAAATAGAAAGCAAAAAAAAGACAAGATAAGCCAAAGGTCATTAAATAGGTCATAGAAGAACATTCATCCTCCTCCACCCCGAAAAAAAAAATGGAACGAGACCCAGATTTCTTTTTCAAAGCTTCTTTTTTTTTCTCCGACGACTACTCAATTTCATCTCGAAATTGAAAATCTCGTGTCGATTTGATAAAATCGATTGCTTGATTGCAAAGTATTCATATTGCAAAAAAGCAATTTATTTTTTTCCTTTAGAATTTTATGAAATCATAAATAGTATGATTATCAATGCTTCCCTCCCATATCTCTTAGATTTAACTTATTTTTTCTTTCTCGATAATTTCTCGGTTCTTTATTAGGTTTAAAGTAAGGTTGATTTATAGTAGCAAACGGAAACGTCGATGAAGTTTTCGAAGATACCGGGGAGGTAATGGAGATTTCTAGGATCTAGATATCTTCGAAAGTTCGGCTAAGTTTTCGGAAAATGTAATTTATGAGGCTAAGTAATATGTGGATATTCGCGAAAAGTAGATCGGCTGCTGCTTTACCCGTTGATTTGTGGAAAATTTACAAAGCTTTAATTTATTATAAATTAATGGAAAATCGATACTTGTAACATATTTTACATAGACTTCATAGCTAAAATCCTTTGGCGCATTAATTCCTTTTTTAATTTATACGAAATTTTGAATTATTTAGATTATAAATTAACTCTAGAATTAAAATAGTATATTTCGTTAGATTATTTAATAATATTAAAATAAAATTATTCTCGTACGTGGAAATTTAATATTTTTTGCTGTGAAATGAAATATTGCATTGAGTGTTATACAATAATTTAAAATCAGAATTAAGTGTGTTTTGCAATTTTCATTTATTTCATAAATGACAAACTTAACAAAAAAATACATATTACAGAAAAAAATTTCACATTGCTTTAAAATAGTGTCAACCTAGAAATTAATAACAAAAGCCAGTAATGCCGGTGTCGAGATTTCAAGCGTGAAATAAAAAATAAAGAAAATGCGTGCAGGAATAGCTCTTTTCCTTTACAGCGAAGAGAAAGAAGGGCAGAGATATAGATGGATAATAATTTACGTTTATGTTGTGTAAAAAGTATAACAAAAATGAAGAATATTTATTCAAAAGATAATTAAGGAACGAGGGAAAAAAAGTGAGAGAGAGAAAGAAAGAGGAAAAAAAGACGCTCAACTCTTCGAAAGAATCGATAACACGCGGCCCGTTACGAGCGTTCGAGCGAAGCTTTTATTCGTAAAAGTGTGTCATATTATGAAGCTCGCGAAGCGAATCCGTAAAAATTAAAAATTTTATAATGCTTGAACGTGTAATTTAATAGTTGATTGTTGTGCATTTTTAAAATCATGATATGATTATGGTAATTTTTTGAACGAATTTAAATGAGTACGCGATGTAAAATTAATAAAATGAAATTTGACATAAAACGTTGATTTATTGTTATTGTAATGCATTTTGTAAATTGATTAGTTTTCTCCAATGAAATGCAATCTAATTAATAGTATTATGTTTTTAGTAAATTTAACTATAGCCATAACATTGCATTATAGAATCGCTAATTTTAATAATAGCTTTGTTGTACTGTTTATATTTATATACTTAAACATGTTGTGCATAGAACTTTGCTAAATTAGGATGTTCTCTTTAACATAACGAATAATTCATGTCAATTGAATTCATCGCAATTTGATTTATCGAATGGAATTGATAAACAATAATTTGTAATAGAAAATAAAAATTAATATATATAATAATTGGAAACATTAATTAGTACTTTAGTGTAATAAGCATCGCATGCTAATAATTTAAGTTATTACGATATTATCGTATTAATTTTTAATATAATTAGTTCACCTATAATATATGACTCCACATAAGCTATTATAAATAATGGATATATTTGAGAAACTTTTATAGCCAACCTTACGTGATTCTTATAGAATAAGAAAAAACTTAAATTAATAAGAAAAAATTTTTCTTTCTTTTAAATATGACTTTCATCTTTGATGCGATTACTATGAAAAAGGATTCATTTATATTATTTCCATATAAAACATGTAAAATAATGATTTTATTTATTCCTATTTTTACATTTTTCTTCAATTTATGGAAGAAAAAAATTTGAAATTCATCAACGTTATAGACTAAATCAGTTTATGTAAATAAACAAAATCACTTATATGATCTCCTAACGCAAGTGTTTCGCGTGCTTCATCCATCATTTTACTATTCAAGTAAGTGAAATCCTTAATTAGAATTCCCGTGGTTTCGTATCTACTCAGCAGCTTTTAAAAGAGAAAAGAAAAGAGTAAAAAAAAAGAATAAACTCCACCTACTCTTAATTCACCTTTTTCTTTAAATAATTTTTCTCTTTCCCGTTCATTCAGTGCTCTATCGCTTCCATTACTGGAATTTCTTTAGTTTCCCTTTTTTATGCTTAGTTTCGTACTTTTCCTCGCCTTCTTCTGCTTTCTCTATACGTCTGTTTCGCGTAGAGTTGAAAACTAAATCCTATAAAGCTTTTGTACGCTATTTTATTGCATAATGAAGCAATTAATACCTATTAAGGCTATACATTTATTCATTGGATAGTATTTAAAAAAACACACAAATCCTTTATTATTATGCACGATCAATACCGTTATGTTTAATTAATATTTTTAACTTTCAATCGAGATTTTAATAAAATTTCAAAACGTCAAAATAACTTTGAAATTTCTTGATATCGTTATTTTCATTTATTTCATAATTACTTTATACGTTCGCTAAATTTCGAATGACGTGATTTAAAAGCAATAAATATTTAGATCATCAATTCTCCAATGAAATTATTTTAATTAAAATCATCAAAACAAAAACAAACAAAAAATGAAAGAAGATATATGTTTTTGAAATTTTAAACGAATTAAAAGAAAATAACATTATTATTGTACCCAAATCTCAGTTCAGCAAGCTTAAAAAAAGTGTAAGCACACTTGTACTTTTTTTTTGGTATATGTGCTCGCTTACGTCGCGCAAAGCATTGTTTAATGTATGAAGATTAAGAGCCCTGAAGCCCATAGCCATCGCCGCTTCTTTTTCCTCTCTTCTAGGTTTTTTACCCAGAAAAACCCATAAATGGGTTTTGCCCGCTTACTCCCCTATTTTCGACCCCCGTATATATATATACATATAAATATGTGTGTGTGTATACGTACGTCCTGCTTCTCTCTCGCTCTTTCTTTCTCTCCCTCTCTCTCTTTCGCTCAGCAAGTATTGATCCACAACGGGGGTGCCTTACCCCTACACGGCCTTTTCGTTCTCTTTTTATCGCTCTCTCGCTCTATCCTACTCTTTGTCTCTTTCTATCTTTCACTCTCTCGCTACTAGCTTTCACCCTCTGTCACTGTTCCGTCCCTGGGGGCTTTACTTTACTGTACGTAGTAGTAATAGTAATAGTAGTAGTGTTCTGCTATAGAGGGTAGAAATACAGAGAGAAAACGAAACTCTTCTCTCTCTCTCTCTCTCTCTCTTTTTCTCTGTCCCATTCCTACTTCATCCCCAGGGCAGTCTTTTCTGTCACTGGTGCCCCTCAACCACTTCTTACTGCTTATTCTCGCGTACAGTTTTACCTATGTGTATGTATCCATTTGCTCTTACTCTCCCTCTCTCTCATTCACCTTTTTTACTTTACTTGTTTTTAAACTCTTTTTTTGTTTTTGTCTCTTGTATCGTGTGTATGTTCTCGTTTTCTTCTTTTGCGCATCTTTTCCAACTCTCTTTGTGTATATGTATTTCTACATTCGACTTGTTGTTTTACTGCTCCATTTTGCTCTACGCACGTTGAATTCCTACTTTTCTCCCTCTGGCCGGTCTTTCTGTGCATGTAAAAGAGAATTGTTAGAAAATTTTATGCGCTTAATTTTACTTTGAGAAGCCGGAATTGTATATCATATATATATGCTGCTAACTTTTAAAATTTAATTCACCATTTACTTTTACATATACGAAAATTTCTGTGTAAATGCGCTTAAAATGAAAATTCACCATTACCATGATAAGCATACCAGACACGCAAAAATTAATTCTATTGGATTAACGTTATATTTCTGTTTCGTATAATTTTACATTTTAAATTATTCATAAGTGATTTAATAATACTTTTTGACCTTACAAATTATTTTTCTTCAAGTACTTTTCAATGTATGAGAATTATCTTGATATTATATTAGCTACGGACGGATAGCTCTACCTTACCGTTGAAAAAAAGGTCGAATGCTGAATTTGCCAGAAGTTATAGTCGTATGTTCGAGATAAGTTGTACAATATTGCTTTTCCTACAAAAAGTTAATTCATTTTTTATCCTGATTTAATATTTGCAAAATATTTTTTTGTTATCAAACTTAAAAATTCTATAATATAATTTTTCCACTATTGTTAAAAATTTTAATCATAGAATTCAATTGAACACGTAACGCGTAATGTAAAAATTATAAATAAAACTAATTTTCTTAATTCAGTGCTCTAAATTTCCGCGAACGATTCGAAACTTTTATGCACATGGTTTTCAACAACTTTATTTACTGAAAACTATTATTGTACTAAAGTATTTAGCATCCAATACAATCCGTTTCACGCAACCCTCATTGCCTTTGATATGCTATCCAACAGTAACAACACAAATAGGTTTCTTCACAGTGGGTATTCCGAAAGCTAAATAATCATTTCCCGTGGCTACCTTTTTAACCGCTCTAAAGTTAACAATTTCGGAGACCGTTTACAACTTGTAATTCCAAAGTACGTTGTTGTAGACGATCGTTTCTTTTTTTCTTCTCTTACAGTGTCCAAAATCGTAAAACTCGGAAATTGTTATAGTTGTTGCGCGCATCGCATGTGCTTACGATGCTCACGTATATGTTGAATTCAACTTGTTGTTCTCAGTACTGGCAGCTTTTCTCTACAGGATGCCTGTATATTGTTTACTTTTATATCTTTGTTTTTGCCAAATTCAATCACGCATACACTATTTTCAATTATTCTTAAATTGCTTTTCTAGAACTTTGGATAATTTCATATTTTTAGATTTAAATGTAACCAGCAATTGACTAGAAATTTCTAAAATAAAAATAATGATGAATATAATTACCGTCAGATAGATTTGTTTTAAAATCTTTCAATATAACGTCGATAACCTGATAAATTGCAATTAAAATATATAATTTTATCATGTAAAATATAGCTAATATTTTTAAAATTTAGTTATAGATACGAAAAAATAAAAAAGTAGCTTCACTACGTTAAAAGTAATACTTTATAATCAATCTAAAATAAATCATCGTTTATGAAATAATTTTTGTGACTAACTTGATTAATCTATGTTTCGGACGAATTAACTTGTCTCGACAAGCAGCTTCTCAGATTTCTATCAGATTATCAGAGCTTGAAGTGGGAGTATTTAATACTTCATTAGTGTTCTAGAGTTAGTCTGGCTAGTATCGGTTCAATATCGATTCTTCTCGTTAGGTGCTAATCAGTCGAGTACTTCCTATGCTTTTGTTTAATACACCTCCTCTCTTTTCCCATATCATAACAAGCCTCTCTTCATCTTTTCTCTCCTTTTTTTCTCTTTTTAAACCATCTTGCATCTTCTCTTTTGTAGTTTTTATTAACACAGACCGGCACGTTCATTGTGTGTAGCTTTGTGCAAGGTGCGTGTGAGCTTTAAAAGTAACGAAGCACATGTACACGAGTCATGGAGATTAAAATATAGAGGTGATGTGTAAAACACGAGAAAACAATACATATACGTATGAAAAAATGGAAAATATGAATATTGGTCGGGACACTGATTGCACCACACCACCTTGACATTGTTTTTGTTCGAGATTTCCTTCGATTCATCGACTTTGCATTTTTCATTTCACAATGTCATATTGCTTTATATAATAAATTCAGTCACTTGTAAAAAATTCATATACATTATATGAGCTGAATTGTTTAATTAAATTTCTTATTTTTATTATCGTTGTATATTGAAACACGTTTTGTTGTGCAATCAATATAGTACAAAACGTAGGTATCTTTTTTTAGGGTATATTGAAATTTACCAAAAAAACGATATATTCATTTACCTGCTTTTCTCAATCAACCAAAACTACCATGTTTTTAATTTAATTTTAATTTTCCTCGATGCTATATTTTTTATATTCAAACAAAAAGATTCTATGTACACTGTAGAATTTGAAAAAAAATTGCAACAAATTGAAATCTCTTTTTTTCCAAAACGTTATTGTCTTTCGAACATTGTAGCGGTCTGTATTGTAATTAAATTCTTCACTAACAGAAAAAAGGGGGGAAAGCATTGCTATGAAGTAAAAAAAATATATGTATACAGAGTATGCGCACTTTGAATGTATATGACATGCCATTATCGTATGCCATCGAATCAACCCTACGTTCTTTCGGTCGCCGTCCTTTGGTCTTTTCCCCTCAAACGTAGCATGTATATACAGGGAGAGAATTTTTCTATAACACAATTTATTACGAAATTTTGACTTAAAATTATAGAGACGTTCTTAATAATTGCTATGAAATCTTGGAAAATTTTCGGAAAAATTCTGTAAAAATTACTGCCAGTACGGTAAAAATTACTGGATGAACTTAAACTTTTGTCCGTTTTCAATAATATTTAAAGCACGTATCTATCAAATAACCTGAAAGTATACAATGTCCCATGATTGTAGTGACGGTCACTGTAATTTTCATAGAAAAATGCTCTCCGTGTAGCAAAAGCACGACCCCATTGTATAATACTCTGTTAAGTTTTCGACTTTAAGCGTGGGTGTACATGGAAAATAAATTTGCAGTAACGAAGCAAAGAGGCCGACACAGGGTCGTCGTATAAAGGCCATTATATTCGTTTGGATGTTATTTTTTTTTCTTTTCGAATGGCTAGGGACGTTGATTATATCTGTTGGCTAAACGTATATTATATACGGATTTTATTAGAGGGTTGGCTTGTTGAAGAATGATTTGTGGGATGATCTTTAAAGCTATGGAATTTTTTTACTATTGATATATATACATATTTTTAAGTTGGTGTAAACATTTTTTAATTGACGATTCAATAAAAGATAAAATCTTATAATAGAATATTGTATGTGATGAGTAAACAAAGACATTACTTTTTATCTATCTAGTTCCTTATTTTTTGTCCCTAACTATTTTTAATTGAGTTTGGGAAAATTAATTGGTGGACAATAAAATATACGGAAATAATACCGGTAAAGTTACAGAAAGTATTGGAAATTATTCATTTGTCAAATTCGATTTGTGAAAACTTTATTATCAGTAGAATATCTTAGTGTGTTTGAAACAAACTTTATCGCGACAGCAGCAAGTAGTACAAGTAGCAAAGAAGTGAGTCTTCGCTAACGATCAGTTTTTTCTTTCCAGTATTCTAATGTCGTGTTTGGAAGTCGTTCGCTCTAAAGTTTTTAAAGATTTCAGAATGTCCCCTTTTTTGCCTTTCTAAACACTAAAAGTTTTCAATTTAACTTTCCTACGAAAATTTAACAAGAGAACATGCTAGAATATTATCCAAAAAACTTTAGTCCAAAAGAATGTTTCACTTCATTTCCAAACTTAGCTTTGCTCAAGATTCTTCTCATATAAGAACAAAACGACATAAACTTTTTTAAGTTGATAAAACAAAAAAAATCTGGAAATAAGTGAAGGGGGTAAAAAAAGAAGAAACACGCCCTAACTCAATTCTCCAAGGTAAAACCATGAAATTCCTGCGAATATAAAAAAAATGTTTCCAAAGGGTAACAAAAACTCTTTAAAGGGCTTGCATATAACTAGCGCTTTTAAAAACTGCACCCCTGAGATTATCTCAAAGGCAAAACCTTTTTGCCGTCTCCATACTTCTTTGCGACGTCGGAAAACTCGGCAACTAGCTTGGCGACGAAAAGTTGAAGCTGATTTATTCTTTAAAAAGAATTGCAGACCCTTGCGCTTGTCATCGCGCATAATCTCGCCAAATTTCTCATAAAGAGACCACGAGATGAGACATCAAGAGACTTCGCTCGTTGAGAGTGGCTATGTTAAATGAAGATATATGTATTCTGACTATGTTTTTCATATGTAATTCTCTCTTATTTTTATAAAATTAATCTGATATTTGGGTAGTAAGTAATTTTAAATGTTTTTAATGATTTTAGGAATTAATTTTTACAATTTTTTACAATTTTATTAAAAATGACTATTTGTTTTATGCTTGAATCTGAAATAATACATTTTTTATATTAAAAAATTGGATAATAATATTTGTAATTTATTTATCAAAAAGAATTTTCGCAAAAACTTTTTAAATTTTAAATAACTGGCTAAAAGGATCTACATTTCGTGAGTAAAATAAGTACGTAGCAGGAAAAACAGCTTTTTCTACTCTAGTTTTATTAAAGAAGTTTCAGAAAAATTTGATAAAAATATGTTTCTAAAAATTTTTGCATCACATATTTTTAAATCAAGCCAAGCATAGAAGAGTAAATCAAGTGAACACATGAAAAAATTATAATGATAATTGAAATAAGAATAAATTTTTCATCAAGCTAAGAATGTTATTGTTATCAAATTTAAAATCTTTTAAAATAATTAACCTTCAGTCTATGAATTGTTGTCTTTTCAACTTAATTAAATCTAAAAATCCTCTAATTAACCGTACGCAAAAAACTATTTTCGTGCACTTGACATGAATTTTCACAAGAGCAGTAAGCTTATTCTCAATTCAACCAAAAGGCGCGCACATACGCACTCGACCTGAGTAATAGAAAAAAATGAAAGAAGAAAATTTTACTAAAAAAATAGGTGCTTTTCACACGTATACTCGTATACACGTGAAAATATGTTGCACATATACACACAAAGGGGTTATGCAAGATGTTTTCTGTGGTACTCAGGTGATTCGCATTTAACCCGTCGTCAAGAAAAAAAAAAAGGAAAAAGGAAAGAAAGCGAGCCATTGTAGCATTGCACTTTATACGCGCAACTGTAGAAGAGAACTTTACTACCGTACACAGTGAGATAAAGTCGTATAGCAAAGAGAAAAGATGTAGTGGAATATATAGGAGGGTTAGTTTTTTTCTTTCTTCTTCTTTTCTACTCTTTTTTTCGAGGCCACAAAGAAGTAGAAAAAAAGCACTGTTGACACTGCTCTCGCTGCTTTTCTCTATAAGAACCAAAGCGAACTACGACGACGAAACAGAAAGAGAAAAAAAAAGAAATTGCAGTCAATCTAGCGTACGTGGTTTTGGATAACGCGCCAGCATATATGAGACTCTGCTTCATAGAGTAAGCCAATGGAGGCTACATATATAACCTTTTCTACTATATATGTGCGTTTCGACAGAGAGGGAAAGAGAAAAAAAGGCTAGCTCTTTTTTTATGCGTACACGATTCACTATATACGTGTGTTCGTATACGGCGAATTTTATTGCTATAGTGTGCAGCTTACGTATGTACTCGGCTTAGCTGTGTTTGTGTATGTATCTTGTTTTTTTGCTCTTGTTTTTCTGTTTTATTTCATTTTATTTTTTCGAGACATTTCTACTTTTTCTGTTTTATAGGATGTCGTAAAGTTTTTTTATGAATGCTTATCGCTAGAGTGGGACAAATTTTTCTATTTTGGAATAGTAAACGTCAAGTTATTTGGATGAACGAGTTTCAGTATAAATACTATTTCGAACTTCTTACCGAAGTCTGATTACAAGAATTTTACCTTTAATTTTATTTAACTTTACGGTGAACCATTCTAACAAATAAGACGCTTTCCAACTCTAACTTTTTACTTCGATACGTTTACAATATTAAAAAATAATAATGATGCTTAAAATATACCATTCATCTCAGTTATCAAAGAACTTTCGTATAAAATGTAAACCTCTTAAAGTCAAACAATGCAACTTGACACCTAAGTATATGAAACTATAAAAAAAAAAGAAAGAAAAGAACGGAACCACTTGGCGTAATGAAAGCGCTACATAGAATCAAACATTTTCAAATATTAGACGATTCATATTCCCTTTTTTTACCAAACATCAAACTTTTCCCTTCCTTTAACCATATCCATGTAAGCTATAGTGCACATTCTCATAAACGCAAAATCAAGAGGGTTTTTCTCTTTCTGCGTTTCGTGTGGGAGAGATAATCGGCGGTTTCAATATTTTCACGCCCTCCGGCCTACTGTCTTCCTCCAGCACACGAATTTTAGTTAATTCGGTATTCTCTGTATACTGAAAGCATCGAAGGCTTGCGCGTATAAATGTTCATCTGTTCTTGTTGCATATTTATAATTTTGTATTCAGAGGCGTATATGAAGGGGAAAAATGTGATTTCAAAGAAAAAATTTTCTAATTTTTAGCCCGTTTTTCAAGTTAATAATATGTTTATGAATATTAAGATTGGATTATTTAATTAACTGATATCAATATTCTAATCTAACTAACCAATTTTTTTTATGATATCTATTTAATACAATAAATTACGCTTTACAAAGTCTTATTATTTACTGTCTCAATAAAAATCTGCCATTTAAAAATAAATAACTTATTAAAATCTCGAAATACCACACGTATAATAGTAACAGCTCCTTTCAAGTATTCAGAATTGTTGGATGAAGCAACTAAATGCGTATACTCAAACTATTTCATACATTCCATATGCATACAAGCTCTTATACGTACACATAACGAGACCAGAAAAGTTACCGAGCGAGGATTGAGAGTTAGTTTAAGAGAAAAGCAATACACTTACATACGTGTATATGTGCCCACATAAATACGCAAACACATGTATATATACGTACGTAGGGGTATAAGTCGATGTGATATCCGTCTTGAAACGGCGGCGCTAGGCAGTAGTAACGACAGTTAACCTCTCTTACATTTCTAATATACATGTATATATGCATGTATGTATACGCTCGAGGGCTAAGAGATTATATACAAGTTTTCATGTATAGTTAAGGGAAAGGTTAAGCTCCACGTGTATATCTATGTATTATTACTTGCCGAAAGACCTGTGTACGTGAGTCTTTCTCCTTCTTTTTTTTTCCTTCTTCTTTTTGTTTTACGAATGGATCGCATTGCTTTCGTAGGGTAAAATTGCTTCGAGCTTTTCTTTTTTCTTCTTCTACTTAAATCATTTTACTTTTTTCTGGCTCATTCGCAGTTTAATGCTTTATGTGTTTGAACTAGAGATATATACATTTTGTATGTTTCGAGTGTATACATACTTTGAATGGATGATATGAAAAAAAAGAGGAGATAATGGCGATGAACTTTTTCATTGCGTTGGATTATTATGTAATGGGTTTTTGACTTTTTAAGGATGATTATTTTTTACTGCAATTGCGAGAGTTGTTGATGCAGCTAATGATTTTCTTTTTTTTTTATATTAACAGGTTAACCTGTTTAATTTTTTAATAAATATCAGTATATTTCGATTGAAAACTTAATGTTCACTCAAATTTTTTATATTATTAATGTTAATTGAATATTTAAGTTTTTATTATCAGAAAGTTTTCATTATAAGAAAATAAATAATATAATAATTCATAACCTTTTGAAAGCTGTAATTAACTTGAATTTCTTTTCAACATTTTCATTTAACATTTATTCAGCATAAAATCTACGAAATGACATTTCTTTGTATCTAAACATTTAAGTTTTATTGGTACTTGAAGACTAAAAAACCTTTAAAAGAAATATCTGTTTAATGCAACTTTTTTGTTCTGATAGTATTCTTTTATTTTTTATCATTTCATTTTATCTTATGCATAATGAACTCTTCTTATAATTGTTAATTACAATAAACATTAAGAAAAAGAAGCTCTCTTTTATTTATTACATTTAAATGTTTAGTCTTTTATATTTCTTTTCGGTTCGTTCTTCATTAAAAATGAATTAAATATGAAAGAGTAATGAATTTTAATATTTCATGAAGCTAAGTACTCTTAAAAAAAAGGTTACGAAATTATAAGGTGCACACACATATATGTAATGTAAATTAAACTTCAATTTGTGTTTTTCTCATTCATGTTTCTTTTTATAAATTTAATGCATTTTTCATATATTATCGCAAGATATGCCATGTATAATGAGAAAATTCGTGATATTTTTGGTTTGAAATTTGATTTTTAACACAGCAGATTTTGCTTGTTTTAATGTAAAATTCATGTTCTACATGTACATTCGAATGAGATAAGGAATTCTTTTAATATTTATTGTAACGAAGATCGCGTGCACGAATTTCAAGCAAATGCACACAGTATTTGTCTGATTTCTTTAATGTGAGCTGAAATCATATTTTATAAACAGTTGAGGTTATTTTGTACTAATGAAATAATTATTGTTTATTGATTTTAAAATTTCATATTTACATTATTTGTTTTATCATGATTAAATCATTTAAGATTTCTATAAAAATTGAAATTACCATATGTTAATAAATAAAATTATAATAACTATAAACTATTTAAAAAATTTTCACATTGAAAAAATATAATTTATGTATATATATTTTTATGTTTCAGGTAAGTCACCAGAATCATTATTAAAACCCTCTCTATTACGTAAGTTTAAATACATTATTAATTTTTTATTAACAAACATAAAGATAAAAAATCAGAATATTTTATTTTTTTTAATTGTATTTAACGTCGCTGTATTTGTGCTATCATTGCGATGCTAATTAGCAACGGAGGTGATCAGTGTATTTATGAAGAAAGCACATAATAACGTATAGCGGTGCTTGTATCATTCGGCCGCCAAGAGCGGGATTCGAACTCGAGTCCTCGAGAATAAAAATCCAACGCTCTACTGAGTGAGCCACTGACGACCTCAATAAAGTAACAATCGAAGTAGATGCTCTAAGTGAGGCGAGAGCAATAGATGAGAAACAAGAGAGAAAGAGAGAGAGCCCTGTACCGGCTGATTGGATTTCCACTCGATTGGACAGCACTATGCAGATTATATTCCTATTTTCATCTTCCTGTTCGATCGTCTACAGTAAATGTAGTCGTCGTCGACGTCGTACTATACGTTTTTTAACTATATTTCCCTCCCGTTTTTTTTATTTCTTTTCTTTTAGTTCTACATTCATGCCCTTGGCCTTTGGTGTATCTTTTTTTTCTTTTTGGACGTCGCGTGTTTCATCGCAACTGTATATAGAATTTTCTGGAACGCTTGCGAACCGATGAAATCGAAGGAATAAAATTGAAAAAAATAAAAGATTATGCGAATTGCATGAATGTAAAATACATCGAGTTGAATATGTTTGAAAGTATAAAAAACTGAATAGAATTCGTTATTGGTTTCTTTATTTTTTATAAAGAGATTTTATAGATTATATTTGATTTTACGTGTTTTAACTGGATATTATATGACAATATTGTTTATATATTTTTGGTATTTACAATGTAGCATTTTCCTGGCTTTATTGAATTAGTAATAATTTATTTAATCTATAAATATACATTTAATTAATAATATTACAGAATTATAATTTATCGAAAATTGAAATATTATTGATTAAAATAAGTAAATTAAATGAATTGATGTATGAATTTAATTATTTATTTTATAAATTGATGCATTAAATAAAGCTATTACAAAATGTAATCAAAACAAATAATATAAAAAAAGAGATAAAATAAAATTATAAAACTTTGTATTCAAAATGAACGAATAATCCGTTTGACTTTCAAAGACCAAGCGCGAAATATTAAAATTCAGTCCAAAGTTCTAGATATTCGCGCAGGCAAACTCAAATTTGCCCAGACGGCGCGCAGCACTATAGCTAAGTCGTGTGTAAACTTTTTTAATTCATTCTTCATCTCCTGCCTTTTAACCTCTTCCAACATTAACCCTATCAGCCAAGAGGCTTTTGTAAGTACTAAAAAAGAAAGAAAAAAAAAACAGAAAAGATTCCCATTCGTATGCCTAAAATCTGATGTCTTGAAACTAAAATCTTAAAAACTGCTACTACTGCGCACTAAACTTTAAATGAAGAAACAGAGACGCGTCGATTTTTCTAGAGGTTCTCGAAGGAATCGAATATATATGTATAGGAAAGAGGGTTTCGTCGATTTAGGATTATCTAGAGGATTACCGTTGTGGTAGCAAACTTTTTGGTGTGGGTCGAGAACAAACTATGTTTTCTCTTCTTTGCGGCTGGGAAATTCTTATCGGTGAGTTAAGCTTGTACGCGTTAGTTTACCTTTTATGTGTGTTGCAGTTTGGTTCTAGGTGTGGATAGTTACTTGTACGATTAATGAAGTTTAATTTAAAAAGAAAAGGACGAGTTTATCGATGTCAAGAGAGTTAAAGTTTAAAATGAGCGAAAATATATGGATTAATTACTGTCTCTTTTACTAATCTTTTTCTCATTTAATTTATAAATTTAAAAATTTTTAATTCAACATTTATTTATTTATGAATATAAAAAAAAATTCAATTTGCTTCAGGTTATAGAAAAGATATTCTCTTATTTTCTGAAAAAAATAATATAGAATTCTTCTCCTCTTTAAAAATCTATATGTGAAGATTCTATGCAGAACCTTTTATAGAAAACGATTGAGTATTCAACTTCTATACTATTTGAAAAAGTACAGAATCTTCAATCGAACTACTAAAAAACTATAAAAAAGCTATTTCCCTTTCTATATGTATGCTGAAGAGAGAAATGAAATCGAAGAGAAAAGATTTCGACGCCCCATCGAATATGGGATAGAGAAGAAAAAAAGAGCGACGTGGTACGTGAAAAGAACGATGTGCGAAGGAAAGACTCGTCGTGCATTGTAAAAGGCCCTTTTTTTCTGAAGCTCAATCAGTTTGCGTAAAATGAACCCTAAGAAGCAGAACAACGGAGACTATAACGTAAAAGTTGTGAATAAAAAAAAAATAAGATGAACTACATAGTTATAGTCTTATAGAGTTCTTTGTATTATTGATGAAGTATAGGTACTCGATAGCACAATGTGACATAAGAAGAAAAATGAGTTTTTAAATTGCATTGTTCATTCGATTTTTTATGGAAGCTTTTCAACGAAATTCTTTAAATAATTTAAATAATCTAAAACTTTAAAAGAGATAATATCGATTTCTTTTCACGACCTATAAACTTTATTTGAAATAAAAAAACCACTAAATTACATTAATCATTCACCCAGTTAGTGAACGATTTTTTTAACGAAAGTTTATTTTAATTGGACTAATTTAAATAAAAAAAAAATTAACAAGCTCTATTTTTCTTTTGATTTCATGATTCTCACGTTAATCGACACCACTTACTCAAATACTCGTTGACTTGGCAATAGTAAACGCGTTACAGTTGCACTTAAATCCCCATCCAAATTCATATCACGTCCACACATTCACAAAAAGCAAAAAAAAGCAGGAAGAAGAAAACCAAAAAATGTCCATTTATATCTAAGCAGTATACAGATCCATTTTGTACAGAATTTTCTCGTTCGTTCTTGCGCGTAATACTAAATCAATAATATCTGTCCGTAGGGAACTCGCCACTACTAGAAAGTCCATAGATATATTCGTATATACATTGTAGGAGGGTGTTTCTAAAAGTATATTCGAGAACAAGAAAAGCATTCATACTTTTACAGGGGGGAGGGGTTGGCCTTTGTCGAGGCTCGTTAGTAAGAGAAAACAATTGTCGAATGCACTTGGAGGAAGATGCAAGAAGAAAAAAAAATTGGGGAAAAAATGTTGTAAAAAGAGAAGGGTGTAAAGGAGCTTTTGAGTGTATGTAAAGGATGCGCAAGCGTTAAACCCTAATTAACGAGCAAGAAAAAAAGAAAAGTTTCCAGTACTAATCTTTTGAATTTAAGAATAATGAAATATGGATACTGATTGGCTAATATAGAAGACATCTTAGTCGATAATGTTGAATAGACAAACTTAGGCTACTTTTTGTCAGGGAAATAATGATGTAAATTTTAAAACTTTTTTTAAAAATCTGAATTTTTTATGGAATAATTAATTATAAAGTTGTACATAAAAACAGTCGAAATGCAAGCTGTAAATTAATTAAAACTAATATATATTAATTAAAATACGTCGTTGTTAATCCAACCGTCAATACTAGTATATTACATCATTAATGATTAATATTATTAATACGTGTTATTAACTTCATATAGTAAATTCCAATGAGACTCTTGAAATTTAATTGTATTCAAGATCAATAAATCATTTTCAGAATTATATATCATATTAGCTTCATTACTTTCGTACGGATGATTCATATGAATTCTACATATTAAAATTTGTTTACCACATATATAAATATTAATCATCAAAGCGTTCAAAAGAGTTATATAATTTTTCAGTTGATCAATCAAGCAAATTTAATCAAAAGGCAGAATAAAAATAAATAAAAATAAAATGATAAAACAAATAGTTATTGCAGATTGAAATAATTTTAAAAATATTCGGAAAACATAATTAATTTGATTGAAATTCAGAGTAGGATATGATAACTTACCATATTCTATGCATTATTTACTTTCATCAAGCTGCTATTTTGATTTATTTGCATTTGTAACAACATTTATTTAAAAACTTTTCACATTCGATTGTAAAATCAACAAAACAATGTGCCAAATACCATTTTCCGAAAACAATGTTTAATCCTTCAAACATGAAGTATCAATCGACAATGTACGTGGGTGAAGAGATTTTTGTGTGTATGTATGTAAGCATGTATTTATGTGTGTATGTACGTACGTAAATACATGTGTATGTATGATAGAAGACGCTGAAAATAAAGTTGGAGATCACGTTTATCTATCAATATCAAGTAATAAATCAATAAAGTTCCTGTAAATAAGTTAGTCTATTTTTTGACTGTCAAACGACAAAGGTCATGGGAAACTAAAAAAGTATAATTTATTTATAATGGTTGCATTGGTTATTTTAATAAAAATAAATAAAACTTAAAAATGCATGTATAAAATATACATATATATATACGACTAAATCCGCAGGCTATTGCAAAAGGTTATACAAAAGGGGTAATAGTTCGAACACGTTAATTTGACCCTTGTTGCGTATATGTAATAAAGCAAGTGAAAGAGAATACGCTCCTGTTTAACGGTTCGCTTTTAATGAATTCATCATTTATTGATACGGGTACTGCTTGCGAAAAGCTCCCTTTGCAAGTTAATTCGTAACCCTTTGTCTATATACATGATTCAAACTAAAATTTTAATAAATTTTTCTATTAAATTCTTCACGCCTTATATCTTGCAATTACACGCTTTGAAAATTCACTAAAGTCTTGTGTTGTTTTGGCCTTTTTTGACTTATTAATTATTTCCCTATAATGTTTCGTTTTTTCCTTTTTTATTTTCCTAATGTATAAGTTGTATATTCACAATTCATATTTAGTATTAATTATTGATGAAGAATTTCGAGAAACCAATCAGGCAATATTAAAAATAATTAAATACGAATATATAAAAAACTCTTAGATACCAAAGTTACCAAAACTCTAGATCATAAACTTTGTTAAAATAACGTGAGATGTTTTTTTTGTATAAAAATATGAAAAAAGCTAGTTTTAGACTCTAATGTCCGATAGATTTGAAGCTAGGGTGTATCATAGTATTTATGGAATACAATAATAATTAATATTGATTCAGAGAACAATAAGCATGTTATTGTCGTTTACCACTGATTTAAATTATACAAAAAGTTTAAGAAAAATGCTTAATGTTTACTCAAAAAATATTTATTTGTTCAAAATTAATCAACAATTAAAAACAAAGATTAAAAATACATTTAAATTATCATTAATTACATTTAATACATGTCTAATCTTCATTTTAAAACAAATAATATTTTTTTGTTCAACAAAGTTTAAATTAAAGCACGTTTCTTAAACATATTATCATTTCTTTTAAACTAGATTGGATTTATATTAAAATAAGAATATTAGTATGATACAGATTAAGCAAATATATGAATTTTAAAATACTTTTAACGTTTTATAAAAATAAGTTTATTTGAAGTAATAAAGATTCTCTAATCTTCCAATTACGTTTACCCGTACCCGAAAAATCTTCAAAATTGTCTCTTCTCTCTACATCGTTTAACCTCCATACGGAGAGAGAAAAAAAGCAAGCTTTAATTTTTTACATTTTATCCAATTTTTGTTCTTCTCTTTATGCACCAAGTGATGAGTCTCTAGTCTAAACCCCTTCTACCTCTTTTTCTTTTTGCAAGATGTACTTTATACATTATCCAAGCTTTCTTTTTTTTGTCTTCTCGCTCTTTTGAGCACACTTTGTTTTATCTCTCCCCTCTCTATCTCTCTCTTTTTTCTTTTTACAATGTATAACGTTCACTCGTTTATTTTTTCGTCAAGCGCAACAGCAACAGTAGCAGCAGCAGCTGACAGAGACTCCAATTAAATTTTCCGGCTATATAAAAGAAAAGCACGAGCATTTTCTCTTTCTCTTTCTATTGCGATTTTCCCGCCTGAAACAACGTTAATAAAGCCTTTTTTATAGCTATATCTTTCTTTTTCGCGTGCAGAGTGAGCCAGCATTATAAACAAAAGTCGTTGGGAAAATTGCTCTTGTCTCTGTACGAGAAGATGCGAAAAATACGTTAGAGCTTTTCCTATATATGTGTTGTTTCGCTCTACTTGTATATGGATATAAATGTATATGCGGTGTAGGTGCATTTTACACTCGAAATTGCGCTTGAAAATTTCATTACTTAAATACTTATACCTTTTTTTTATTAATCGCTCGCTATTAAGTTTTATATTGTAGAAGTGACATTAAAGATTTCATGTGGTGAAGTATAACCATTTGGTACCTGTTCATAAAAAGTTAAAGTTTCCAAAAGTTTGTTTTTATTGTTTAATTTTTCAATTTAAACTGTAATTTCACAAAAACTGTAATTAATTTTCGTTCAAATATATTCTATATATAATATCAAAATTACATTATCATATATCCATCTCATGTATCTGCATGCGAGTAAATCAATAAATTTAATTAATTGCAATACATCGTTCGTTTAATTTTTCAAGCTACACTTTTGAAACAACAATATACGAAACAAAAGCAACAAAAATTAAAAACACGAAAAAAAGAATAATGAAATCCTTTCGTTTTAATTCACGAATACTGAAAAATGGATGAATACGAGTTCATATTCGCATCTTTCATATACATTTAAAAAGTAAACGGTGGATACAAATTTACTTACAAAAGCAAACACAAATCATTATTTTATACTTTATTAGATACTGTAAATTATAGTATCTTCTATTACGTGTCTATTATGTGTGTATATGTATACTAAAAGACTTAGTTAACTTTCGCAATGCGTACATTTTAAATCTCTAACTGTACAGTAGCGACGTATCAAGAGCTTTACGATTGGGAAAAAAATCGAACATCAAAAGATTGGCAAATATGTGAAAAGTCCGAAGTGATCAAACTAGGAACAGATTAAAGTGAGATATAAAAGAGATAAAAAACGGTTCTTGCTACATACATGTACGCGACACATGACTAATGTATTGAAAGTGACCTCGTAGACAAATAATTGAGAGGAAAATACAAAGTATAAGATAAAATGATAGAGGATCGTTAAGAAGAAAAAAAGGAATATGCATGTGGGTCTATGTATATGTATGTAAAGTGAACCACAAATCGGAAATGCTCATGAGGATTCGAAGGAATAAACAAAAGTATGTTTGCTTGTATATACGAGTAAATAAAGTATTCAGGAATCGATGGAGAAATAAAAGTCTAACTTTAAAGTGTTCCTACAAACAAAACAAGTTGGAACGTATTTTTTTTTTGTTCGCTCATAGATACATGTATACGTTGAATTTTTTTCATTCGTTTAGGGAATACGTAAATATACATTTAAATAAAGTATTTTTGCATCGAGTTATTTGTTAGTAATTAAGGATAGAGTTCTATGTACTCAATTTTTGTAGTTTAAATTTTTAAAATTTATAAAATAATATTTAAATTATTCAATTTTTACAATAAATTCGAGGCTTGTTAAAGATGAAGTAATATTTTCATGGCCTAGAAATTTTAGAAAATTTACTAATTGAAAATAAAAATATATACATAATTACCTTTAAGCATTACCGCTTCAAGTTATTGAAAGATCAATATTCTTTTCATACAAAAATTTGTACAACCCAAGCCTTATATGGACAAATTTAGGTAACTGAATAAATTAACAACGTAACCGTCGATCCTAAAATTACAAACTAACCTGAGCACACCTACATAATACATATATTTTCTATTTATAAAACGGGTATCGTTTTTTTCCTCTCCTATTTCAGAAAAAGGGGAAGAAAATCGAGGTATCGCCACGTGCGTAGCTCATTCGACGTCCTAGTATAGGAGGACATTTTCCTAACTCTCTCCCCTTACACATAAAATTTATTCGTCCAACGCGTATAGGAGCTCTATGCAGTTTAGGTGCATAGTAAAATGGAAAAAAGATAGAGCCTTTTGTGTCGTCTCGGGATTTCGCAGTACACATGGCGTAACCCTTTCGCCTTTTTTTTTTTTTTATTTTTTTTAAACTGATGGAATATACCTGGGGGATCTCTCGTTGGTGTGTAGTGGTTTTAGATTTGTATATATACATATATATATATATTCTTTACGCTGGCGCCCATTTTCTCTTTCCGAGATTTATTGACAAAGGATATGCCGATGAATAATGAAAGTGGCTTACGCGAGTTTGGTCCGTTGTAAGTGAACTTTTTTCCCCTTTTTTTAGTAGAAAAAAGGGGGGACGCTATTAGAAATCAATACTGTTTTTCTTGCATGGTTTGGGCGTGTTTGTCATTGAATTGAG
This sequence comes from Anastatus disparis, assembly GCA_017163975.1. Classification (NCBI taxonomy): domain Eukaryota; kingdom Metazoa; phylum Arthropoda; class Insecta; order Hymenoptera; family Eupelmidae; genus Anastatus; species Anastatus disparis. The sequence continues at coordinate 9,956,407 of JAFFSR010000226.1, forward strand.
TTGGGGATTTTTTAAGAGGATTGTTTGTTTAGCAATTGATTATGTGTGTATGTGTGTGTGTCATGTTGTATTATTTTCGTGTTATGAATATAATATAATACAATGCGCATATGAAACACGAGACATCTATATTTAAAGGAAATCATAAAAATTATTTTTAAGTTGAATAAGAATTTAATTAATTTCGTAGTTCTTATAATTACGTATTTTAATTAAATTTTTTTATATATTTTTGTATCTTTTTAAAGTTTAACATCATTTTATTCATAAATAAATTTAGATTACACATGAATTGAACAATTAAATGTGATTTATTTTTAATATTTATTTGATAGCTACAAAATTAAAGATAGGAAATGAATTACTGTGATAGCAAGTACTAGTAGTTTCTCCACTTTAAAAAACTATTCTATTACCCTTATAACTCTATCGAACGATCTTCTCTTGGAACGACCTACTTTTACAACCTAATGCAAATCCATACAAACATCCAACTACAACCAAGTTCTATAATTCTCCACATCAAATCTTCTATCCTTTTTTTTGTACTGACTTTTACATCTCTCTTCGTCTATTGTACAAAACTCATGTACACGCTTGTACACATGTACACACATACTGACGTATATAGCTATACGCACAGTATGCTTTATAACTCCCCCTTACACGACCCTTCCTTTTATATTTCAGCTAGTCCTAGTTTCCTCTTCTACGGTTAGTCATCTTGCGTGTTTTCTATATTTTCTCTCATATATATAACCTATGGACTGGCGCTTTCTCGAAATGTAATAACAAGCAATTTATGAGAAATTTTTTCAATATATAATATCTAATATATATGAAACCTTTTATATTATAAACTTTGACTGTTTTTAGTCTCATCAGAATAATTGAGATGGCGCTCGTATTCTCGATTACTCTTGACGTTTCAATTTTTTCGATTGCTTTTCGACTGGCTTATTTTGTTTGATAAACTTCGGAAAGAGGATTAGCAAAAAAGATTTAAAACCTCTACCATTTCGCTAATGCAAAATAGAACGTTAATTATAAAGAAGCTCGTAATCTTTTATTGTTTTTGTTGTACATTAAAAAGCGAATATTAATTTAAAATGCGTAAAACGAAAAAAAATATTAAAAAAAAAGAAAAATTTGACAGTATGAAATATTACGAAAGCGTAACTTTGTACTTAACAGCCTTAATTAAATTTAACAACAGTTGTAATTTACGGCAACTTACAAAACACAACTTCGTAATTTATGTTTACAAGTTTTGCAGTGATTATATAATATTATAATATTGAAAAATATTTTAAAACACAATAAAGAAATAACGTTATGAAAATAACTGTAAATAAGTAGAAAATTTTTGTTTGAAAAAAGCCAATGTTTACTAAACTGATTATAAAAGTTTATCGAAAAGATTTTCGCCAAATTGAATCTGCCAAAAATTTCAAGAAAACTTAAGCCTAACCCAAATAAAAATAATAAACGTATTTTGAAAATAAATGTGTAAGAAAAATATTTGCAGTATTATTAAAATAAAATCTCTTGGAAAATTTTTGTATCCATACATATCATATAAACTCTTATATATAGACTTTATAAAATTGGCCAACGATAATCTCGCAGCGTCGTCTTTATATGAAGTTATTATTAATAATCTTTTGCGAAAATTAATAACGCAAGCCGATAAGCGCAGCAGTGTTATAACGATCTCATAATTGCAGCCGCGCGTGTATTTATCGTGCATATATACTAACATTATAAGCATGGAATAAAAAAGGAAATTTAGTGTTAGAGCTTGTTGATGAACTTACGTATATATTGTTGTTGTTATTGTTACTCCATATAAGAGCGTTATTCGCGCGTCTCGTAACTAATTACATATAGAAGATCGGATGAAATTGTGCGTACATTTAAGGCTCACGAAGTTGTTAATGTACTTAATTATAGGGATGGATTTTATGTCATTTACAATATTTATCCTTACCGTTGTTTAATGTTAAAAGTGATATAAGCATTATAATTATATTTTAGATTTAAATAATGATTCTTTTATATTTTTAGTTGTTTGAAAAAAATTTTTATTTAATGAACTTATTGCTTGTGGCATGTACGCGTGTGTATATGTGCGTGTATAATTCATATAAATTAATGAATTATTATATTTCATAATATTAATAATATAACATATGATCGATATAAATTTAACGATAAATTTTCATGGTAAAGTAATAAACAAGAAAAAAATTCAGAAAAAAAACTGGAGAAGTTTTTACTTTGTGTCGAGATATCATCTGCAGTACACAAAATTTCTGACCGTTTTTACAAACGACAGTGTATGCCAAAATGAAAATACGCAATACGCAATACGTCACGTACAAAATAACAAAGTCGTTACTTTTTTAATAAAAAAAAATATAACGTAAAATCCAACCTTTTGTTTTTTTGTTTTATTATAAATAAATATTTACAAAATATAATAATGAAATTGATTACTATAAATATGTCTTTATAAATAACTTTATCATTTTATTTAGAAATATAATTTCTCTGATTCTCAGCAAAAGAAAAATGATTTTATAAAATTAACTGTAATGAGCGATGCGTGAAAAGAGCAAAGCGTGCGCGTGTCAACAATTTATAGTCAAAACGCGTATATAGGACGAGAAAATTTTTCAAATTTCGAGAGTAGGGTGACAAGGAGTAGTCGAGCCTCTCTTTCCCTCCAGGAAATTTACCCTTCAGAATGTTGAGGGAGCACTTAGTCATTCCTCCTCTTTTCCTTTTTCTTCCCATATACTATACATAACCTTTTTTTTTATTCTTTTAACACACCTCTCGTATATCTCTCCCCATTTTTTATTCTTTCTTTTCTGCTCACTCTTAACGCGCATTTTTCTCTTTTTTTCAGCCTTTTTTTGCCAAGTAGACCATTGATGCGGGCTGCTGTTTCTTTCGTCGCTTCTTTATCTTGTCGTTTATTATCATTTTTACTACGCCTTTTTTTTGAATTTCGAATGAGTATACTGAGGTTTATTCGCCTTTTTTTGAATAAGAGTTTTCTTTTTTTTCACTTTTGAGGGAATGTTTTCAAAGAGTTTAAAAAAGTTGAAATTCAAAGTATAGGATGTAAAATATAAATGCTTTTGCAAAAACGTGTTTTCTATTCTTTATTGATATAAAAGAACTTGAAAAAAATCTAATATGTTTCTAAAATCAGTAAATAATGGTTTTCAAAACTTTATAGCTATATCAAAGAGGAAGAATAAATGTTTTCGTACACAATACGAATATTAATTTTTTCATATAATAATCTTTTAATGAAAATATATTCTTTTCATATTATCTGTAATTTTTATTTTGAAATATATTTACTACAAATGTGTATTTCGAAATAGTATGATTCCACCGTTTATATAATCATAATTATATTGATATTAAACTAACATTTCGGCTATTATAATTCGTAATAACTTTATAAAATATAATACATTTTGTTACTAAGGAATAAAATTGCATACATATGGATCGTGATGATCACCTGAGAAAGAAATCGATTTTACTCTTGTGCTGTAAAGAGTCTTTTATTTACAGTTCAATTGTGAACACTTTGTTAAGTTAAATAAAGTGGACTTCATCGAAAAATGCGGAATTTTTTCTTTAAATTTGCTGTGATGACGTGGGTAATGATGTCATGCGTTGCGCAAACGCTTTTAAGAGATTTTGTGTTGCTTTATTTGTGAAGAATTGATAAATTTATATATTTATATAAGTGTATAAATATTAATTTCTATGTTTATAAAAGTATATAAATATTAATTTCTATGTTTATAAAAGTATATAAATAAATATTAATTCCTTAAAGTACGGAATTATTTTATTTTCTACAATATACTTTATTTCTTGGGTCATAAAAACATCTAATATATTATTTTATGAAAATAGGTTACTATTTAATAAGATAGCCACCTTTTTTCGTATACAGTGTAGCAGTACAACATTAAAAAAATATGAATGAGTCAACAAAAGAAAGAAAACAAACAACAATCAGTCAATAGAATCTTAATTTCTGATTAAAATCTTATCAGATGCCGTTATTTATTTTTTACCTATATATACTTTCTTTACGTAAACTTAAACATTAGTTACTTACTTATTCCCTTTTTATCTTGAACTTATATATACGTATGGACTTTAGAGCTTTTGTTTTATCATCGTTTTGCCGAGAGGTACCCAGTGAGCACAAATGCCCACTGAGCACACACAGTAGTGGGGGGCCCGCAAGTGACAGAACGCATGCGCGAGGCTCTGTTTGACGAGACATATGAGTGAACTCTCTCAAGTGTTATATCCAAGTTGCCCGCGATAACTTGGATCTCTGTATTATCGATCGAAGTCTATTATATGAATTTTAGAGGTTCTCAACATACTATGGTATCACGACATTGCGCTTATTTTCCAATATTATTAAACGACATAAAAAAATAATTATGTAGTTATAAATATTAAAATCTGTGTACGGGAATAAATTTAATATTAAATTTGAATAATTATAACTTGTTAATAAAATATTAATTGATTTGTATTAATTAATTTGAATAGACACCATTAAATACATTAACTTATAAAGTAAAAATTTAATTCAATAGAACATCATAATAAATAAATTTTAGATTGTTACGTTTAATCACGATAAAAATAATTTCTTCTATTTATTTTACTAAAATAAGTTACTTGTGTAAGCATGAATATATTTTTTAGTACTTTACCATTTAAAGTAAATAATTATTAAAATTAAACTATTTAATTTCTATTAAGATTATGTAGTAGGTTATATTATTTGAATATAGACATTTCTGTCTTAGATTTATCTTTAATGAAAATTTTTGTTTATACATATTTGTTCTTATCAAAATAACTTGAACAAAAATGTTATAAATAATTCATAAATGTTAATTTCAAAAATCGGATTTCTAGTTTTAATTTTAATTTTGGAAGATAAATTTTTGAGTTTAATATTTATCACTACCCGCGTAAAAAATAAAAAGATCTTTTCAAGATATATCTAAAATAAGATGCATTTCAAGAAATAGTTGATATATTATAATATTCAAATTTACTTAGATCTTCTTGAGATCTCTGTTTTACATTTAAAAAATTTTTTTTATATATTTTAAGATGAAAATAAAATATTGCTTTAGAGATTTAAAAACAATCATTCAAAGATCTTTGTAACTTTTCAAAATGGTAATATTTTAAGATACTATAAGATCTTCAAGAGATCTTTTTAATGATTCTATAAAACTTGTATTTAATTAAGATACAAAATTATTTTGTAAACGTTCAATTATTACTTTATAAATTAAATTTTTTCAAAAATTAAAATTTTGATTGAAATAAAGAGATACACATAACATACAATTGAATAGAAATGTTTTTTCAATTTTTTCTACATAAACGAAACACGTTTCTGAACCTTTGTTTGGTTAAACGGAATGAATCTTAATTAATTGTTAAATTTTAGATGACTGTACGCCTTTTATATTGAAAGATGACATTAGACTTAAAATAGAAATAATGATTTCTAAAACAGTTAGTGGTGCTTCCTAGTCTAATGCTCCACTTGCATCAGGAGATATTTCTTCAAAATCATTATAATAAATATAGTTTAATATATATCATAATTGCGTTGTCCGTAAGTTTAGAATGTAAAATTAATTTTAAAAAAATAAGTGTTGAACGTACTTGCATTATGAAAGTTATACTTTTATGAGCAAAATCCAACCCTCCTACTACAAGTATAGTTGAAAAAAAACAAATTTAAAAGATTGTAAAATGTGTAAAAGCTCAGTAGGGAAAATGTTGGTACGAAGCTGAAATAAGTGCAAAAAATGGTAAGTGTAATTATTTATAATTTTATTTTTAATGTAAATAAACTACGATAATTTATTCCAAAATTACAAAATTTTTAAATAAGCCTTTTTCAGGCGAAGGGGGATTAAAATAACTCGACGGGGGTGTAGTTATAGCTCACTGTTGTCCACAAACATTGATTTATTTATTCAGAATTACTGATAGTTTTTTATTTAAAAACCACTTTACTAAATAAAATAATTTTTAAATATTTTAAATAGATTTAAAAAAATTAATTATTTCAAAAAATTAATTAATTTATTAACATTGTTTTAGCACACATTAATGAATATTTAATTGCATCAAAATAATAAATTTAGATGTTTAGACAAAATAATTCATTGATTTAACTGAAAACTTATGTATATATTTCATTAAATTCATGGACAATTTTTTTTTAAATATTTATCTTACCGAATTAAATGCTAATATTCAGTATATTATGTGTTAGAATTAATTAATCGTATAAATAACTGTATTTATTTTATAATGGTTTCTTTTTTTAGTTAATAATATTTTTGAAATTTGCAATCTATCAATTTATATTTGTACTAATTTTATTAAATGTATGAAAATAATTTATTAAATTAAATATATGGTTTATTTAAAACTCATAATTTTTTTTTCAAAGAACAAAATGAATAAAAATAAATATTTATTCAATTTGAATTAATAATATGTTTGATTTTTACCTACTTATTTTATCATGTCATCAAATGATAATATTCATAGAGATTTTCATAACAATGAAATAGTTAATCTTATGAATCATAGATTTTTTTTAACCCTTTCAGTCATGCAATTCAATTCACTTTTTTTCATATGTATTTGTTTATAATAATAATTAATAGTTATAAATTTATAAAATATCATCAGCATTATAAATAGTAAGGCTATGTGTATCTGAAAATACAAAAAATCCAAGAATCAAGCATGATATTGCAAAAATATTGAGGTAAAAAAAAAAAAATAGGTAGCTGATATATCGGCTCCTGTGACTGTAAGGGTTAAGAGACAAATATTTATTTGGTTAAAATGAAATTAAATATCGTTTATTTTAATAGTCAATTGATAAAATAAATTATTAATATATTTTAAAAAATATAATTAATTATCTCATGAAAAATATAATATTAAATAAATTAATTATTACATTATTATTGAATTCTTATGTATATTAAATTTAATAAATATTAATATTATTTTTAATCTCGATTTAGTTAGAATAATAATTATAATATTGAGAATTTTCAGTAAATTATTGGTTTTATTTCAATAAAACAATTATTACAACATAGTTTAAAATCAATTTTTAATAATATAGTAAACGATATTTTTTTAATTTAAAACTATTTTTTATAAATAAATTGAAAGTTTACTTTAAAATTTTATAAAACATTGTTTATAAAATTTATAAGTTATTCACTTATGAATTTTGAATATTATTTATTGACGTAACAATAAGACATAATATCTGAAATTTGCTATTATATCGGCAAGGTTGATATTTTATAACTCGTTTTTACACTAACTTGCTGAAATATATAAATGATCAAAATAAAAAATTTGGTTTAAGCAATAGTACTTAGGAGATGTTTCCGTGAGCCATGTTTGGGTCACGGATCATGCTGTAATTTGCCAATATGTTTTTATACATAAAATTATGAATAAAGCCTCGAGCATTCAGTCTAACACTCAATTATTTAAAGATTATGGGCTGTTTTGTTGAATTTTTAAAGATTTCTTTTAAAAATCATTGTTTATAATAACGCATATTACTCTTTAATGGCAGCTTTTAAGTTAATTCCACAACTTTTTAGTGAAAGATTAAATCTTTTTGATTAAAAAAAAAACGTGTTAAAAAAGTTAAACCTATTCAAAAGTTATGGGGAAATAATTGTTATAAAAATGAATATAAAATTAAACTTAAATTTTAATAAAATTATTGTGCTGATTTTTTTCATATTTTTCATTTTGCTATTTCTTTTAAACGGGTTGAATTTTTTAACACGTTTTTTTTTTAATCAAAAGGATTTAATCTCAACTTTTACTAGAATTTTGCAGAATGAACTTGGGGGTGCCCATTAGGCAGTAATATCCAATACACTGAGAAAAACATTTAGTTGAGTCAATAAAATAAATTTAATTATTAAATATTTTGTTGATAAAAATGAATTTTAATTGAATTAATATGCAAGGTTATTAAACCACTGAAATATTTAGTTAGGCTAAAATATATTCACACCTAAGTTAAAGAAAAATAAATATTTTTTTAGAAAAAAAATTATTGTTCTGGTTAAATTATTTGATTAATTTAATTAAATCAATTTCACTGAGGCAGCTGGTAGAATTTAATAAAATATTTATTTGTAACAATATCATATGATTATAAATTATTTATATATTTTGTTACAGTAATTAAATATTTATTTTAGTAAATCGTTTGTTAAATTTACAAAATCTTTTATACCAATAAAATATTGATCAATTATCAATCTAATATTTGCTTGAATAGCGGTCATTTCTTTAAGTCAAAGAAGCTTATACAAAAAATAAATGCTTGATGATGTTAATAACATTGTTATTTAATTAATAATATATGTGGTGATATAAAAAAAAATATTTTTTTGACTATAATAAATAAAATCCAATTATAATTTAAATGAAAATTATAATTAATTTATAGAAATAGGTTCCTTAAAATCATAAAACCGATTACAATGAATTTACAAAAATAATACAAATAAATAGCTTTTTCAAAGTTAAGAAAGATATGTTTCACTTAATAATTTATTTAATTAAGCTAAAAAATAATATAAAAACAAAGCATATTTAGATTCTTAAATGAACTATTATGTTAAGTCTAAATTTCAGAATGTAGAAAAATATACGTTTGAATCAATCATCATCAATTTAACTCAAAGGAATTTACTTGCTAAATACATGTTTTCCTAAGATAAAAACTGATATTTGATTGATAATATAAGTATTTGTATTAAAAATATTGTTGTCTATAATGAATACTTTTTTTTGTGATTTCAACAAATGTTACAATTAATTAAATGGAATAGGTTCTTTAAATGAACAAGATTATTTCAGTGCATTACCAAAAAAAATTTTTTAATACAAAATTTATTTGAAATTCGTGAAGATGTATTTGATTTAATATTTCATTTCATTAAGCTAGAAAATAAAAATAACGAAATAGCTACTTATTATTTAAGAAAACCAGCACTTTATTGAATAAACATATTATTAAGTTAATATTTTATGATGCAGAAAGTTATTCGATTAAATTAATGATCATGTTTTAACTCAACCAAACTTAAATAACAATACATGTTTGATTAAATTAATAAGATTTAAAATAAAAATTTTTTCCAAATTCAATAAATGTTACAATTAAGTTAATGAAATGAGTTTCTTAAATCAACAAATGATTCATCGATTACAAGTAATATTTATTTTGATTAACGAAACTTAATATTCAAATGTACTAAATTTTTGTTGGTCGAGAAAAATATGTAATAGTATTACAAAATATTTTATTACTGTAAAAAAATTATTCATTAAATCAATAAAATATGTGCATGGATCAAAAAATCATAGTGTTCAAATTAAAGTTAATGTGATAAAATTATTAATTAGAAAAAGAAATTGTTTTAATTACTTAAATATTATATAAAAACAATGAATTAATTTTATTCAATCAATTTTTGCGATATTCAATAAATTCAACTTTTATTTGAAAATATAAAATATTGAACTAATTGAATTTAAATATATTATTAACGTAAAGAAATAATAGATTATAAAAACGAATATGTCTTTAGATTAATTAAATATTTTGTAAAAACAATGAATCAATTTTATTAAATAAATTTTTGCGATATTCGATAAATCAAACTTTTATTTGAAAATATAAATGAAATAATTTATTAGAGAAGCTAACGTCTCTTTAAATTAATAAAATATTTAGTAAAAACAATGCATTTATTTTATTAAATTAATTTTTTTGTCATTTAATAAAATAAATTTTTATTTGAACATATAAAATATTTATTTGATTCAATTGAACCATTTATATTAATGTAACAAAATATTTTATCTTCTGCCTGCACCTAAGGGATTTCATTCATTTAATCAAGCCTTACTTAATCCAACTACATTTTTTCTCAGTGTATTATAAACAATAATTTTTTAAAGAAATCTTTAAAAATTGAACAAAATAGCTTAATCATAATCTTAGAATGATCGTGCGTTAAACCGAATGCTCGCGATTTTCTTCATGGTTTTATGTATAAAAACATAACCCCAAGTAACAGCAAGAACTGTGACCCAAACATGGGGTCCTCTTTTTGTTAGTCTAGTTTTTTAAATAAATTTCTTTTACTTCCATCAAATATTAATTATAGAAAGTATTTAAACAAACAATTTAGTTTGAGATCTCTTTAGTTTCATTAAATTAATCTCTGTTAAATATGAATAATTTCTTTTTTAGTATCTTACAAATATTTTTAAATTATTTAATTTATAAAAGTTATTCTCTTAATAAGATTCCTTGTCAATTATTAGGAGCAGGCCGTATATTTCTGTTTATTTCTAATAAAATTTATTTTTTGCGAAAACTAATGATTACTACAAAACAAGGAGAAAGCCACTTACCGTATCATGTAAAGCAATTTTTTTTGGTAAGAAAATAATACATTATGCAACTAGGGACTCAAGTCCCATATTTCTCCCGAGGGATAAATTAGACTTTACTCCCGAGTTGCATATTGGACTTTATTCCTACCTTAACAATGCTCTAATATTAATATTTAATAAAAAAAAAATTTAAATCTATTCAATGTTATGAGTTTTAAAATAAGCGGGAAAATCTATTTCTCCCGCAAAATTTTAGAAGTTACAAATTTCTTTCTTTCGGACCACTTTTAGAGTTAATAAGCTGGCCATTTCTGTTGAGCTAGGAATAAAATTAATTTTATCGCTTCTTTTTTAAAAATATTTAACAACTTATAAAATATAATTTAATGTAAAATATTTGTTTGTTCAAGACCTGGCCTGAAAGTCTTGACTTCATTTTTATGAATCATAATGACTTTTTATAATAATACGATTGAAAATATTTATGAAATGAAATTATTTACAATTTTTATAATATTCTATTCATTAAATAAATCAGAAATTTATGAATAGAATAAAAAAGTTAATCATGCAAAAATTTTAAATAAAGTTATAATTTTTTGTAGTTTGTCAAATGATGGCTCAGGAGTACATATATAAACAGTATTGTTCCAATAATTGTCGTCGCTAAGTGTTGTACAAGCTGCATATAATTTACTATCTGGCTATTTACAAACGTATTAAAGGAATCTTAATTGCATATTATTTTTTTTATTATGGCGTCCTATTTACACTGATATTTAATTATTAGTGTAACGTCCCCCCTATTCTGATTCTTATTTTTTTTAAAAAAACATTTTTCTATGAGCATTATCATTTTATTTATTTAGGATGAATGAGTTTATTAAATTTATTAATGAACTCTTCATTAAAGTTTGAATTTAAATGAAACATTATAAAATGTTATAATATGTATTAATTTAACTAAATTTTATATAATTTTAATTGAATACAAAAATAGCAATGATTATTAAAAATATTAATATGTCTATGTATATAAGCGAGTACATATGCGTATGTTTCCGACCGATCGATAAAGATTACCTTGCAGCAAGAATCGAATTCGTTCTTAATGTAAAGGTGTAGCAATTGAAAGTATTATTTACTTTCTTTATAATTTAAACAAATTATTAATAATTATTAGAATTTCAATAATAATATTTAAATTATTATTTGAAGACGTATTTAGACTTATCAAGAGTATTGTATTATAAAATATTTATAGTTTTAATAAATTTATATTTTATTATGTTCCAAATTTAATATTTTGTCAATTGTAAATTATAATATTGTAAAATGAATTATTTGAAAATGATTTAAAATGTTTACACATTCAAAAGAAAACAAATATTATCTAAATATCTGATTTCAATAATGATTTTGATTTTCAAATATTTAATTCAGAAACTAAATTAATTATCAATATTATAATATAAATAATATTTGTTAAGATTATTAATTTTTTACTTGAAATAATAGATTATCTAAAAATAAATATTAGAATATTTCTAATTCGAATTTAAACAAAATCAAATATAAACCAAGTAAAATTAAAGGTTTATAAGAATAAAAATAGAAATTTAAGAAATTATTATTATATTAATTAAAAATCAATTAATAAATGCTTCCTACGACATTGGTTTGTAGTGGGAGTAGCTTGTGGAAACGCCTTAGCGAAGCAATAAAACTAATGTGTAAGATGTACTGGTAGCGCAGTCCAAGCTAAGCGCCTCAGCAATCAAACATTATAATTCTTTTACAAATATTATATACATTATTTTTGTCAAATAAATTACTTCATATTTACAAACTTCATTTTACATTACAAGATTATTTTGGTGGATTTATTAAGCAATTATTATTTTTCTTGAATTCATTTTTTCTACAAAGTTACAAGTTTGAATCTTATTAATTAATATTTTTTATTATTTGCTTCGGAAACAAATCTCAAACAGATTAAATATTTATTTGAATGTGTATTAGTGTGAATCGAATATTTCCAATTGGTTTATCAATTATAAGTAATTTTATTAAAACTAATATTTTTGTGAGTCGTAGAATTGAATAAAAGTAAGTATTCTTAATTTTGAGTAATATTATTTCTTTACCTTTTTTCATATTACCTATCCTAAATATATTATCATTAATTATTTCAATTAATTTCATATTAATTTAATTAAAATCAAGTGTTTCGTTTAACAATTATTTCTTCTATTTTATTTATTAGTCAACCTGACCACCCAGGAGGTAGTAAGCGTTGGGAAGACTAAATAAAAATAATATTCAAATAATAAATAAAATAATTAATATTTAATTGACTAATGCATTGATTCTACAATTTTAACTTCACAAAATTCAAACCAAGAAAGTATAATTTATTAAAACACCACGAGCTATTAGATAGAAATATCTAGGCTCATTAAAGAATTTCTCGCCACTAAGCAGACGTCACATTAGTAAAAATGATATAGATTACTCTATTGCTAAAAAGATTTAACGCATCTATTATTTATTTTCTAGACGTAAATATCTTTATCGTAATGATCCTGCTTTTGCCCTTCTTTACTGCCGTTTGAATTGTTCGATGCCTTTTTGCTTTCATTGATATTTGATGCAAAAGATGAAGATTGAAGAAGGTAATTAAAAACTGCATGCAGTTCAAATAAGTTAAATATTAATAATGATGGATAATTCAATTGTCTTATAATATAATCAAGGTTTTTAAAACTTAAAAAGTATTAAATGAAACAAGTAGCATGCATCAGTAATCTTTACAAAAATGATTTTGTAAGTTTACAATTCTGAAATTAAAATATAAGATATAATAATACAATTGTATATAAAAAATCACATAAACTTTTATTGAATAAATTATTGCGATGGTGTTCATAAATACTCCATATTATTTATTATAAAATTTTATGATACACTAAAACAAAACTTTCTTCTATTCAAATAAATACATTTATTTGAATTGTATTTATTTTAATTAATTAAATATTTATTTCATTGGTGGTCACTTTTCCCAATCCACATTTTTCAAATACCTTTTTGCCCAGTATACTTTTTGCCCAATCACAAGGTTTTACAAAAGTAGACACTTTATTAAAAAAAAATTTTAATTAAATAAAAAGAACTCGAGTTCTTTTGCTTTTTAACATTTAACTACCTTCGTAGCATTATTGTATTTTTTCTTATTCTATCAAAACGACTCAAATAAATTTTTAGAAAATCAAATGAATAATTTAGTTAAAAAAAGAAAATTGTTTACTAACATGCTCATTTATTTAATTCAAACAATCTTTATTTGTTCTAAATAATAAATTTGTTGTATCAACAAATTTATTATTTATTTTAAGCAGTTATTTTAAGGACTTTAAAATAACTGTCTAATCCTAATGTTAATAAGCTGCCTATGTTTTTCATTTAAAGCATTTGAAGCAGTTCGTTGTGACTTCAAAATAATAAAGATAATACAAAAAAATAAATCAAATTTATTATTTAGACACTAATTATATTTCTACAACATTAATTTACAAACTTGTTAGTCTATAATGAATATTCGAAAAAAAGTTATTTGAATTTATCTGTTTTTTACACGATTACAAGTAGATTATAATAGAGACCGAAGCATTGGCCGAGTGGTTCGGCGCGCGCCAGGCGATCTGCAAAGTTAAGCAGCATTGGCCGCGGTTAGTACTTGGGTGGGTGACCGCTCCAAGGAACGCTGCGCGTCCAATCTGGACTTGCTTTGTGTGACAATCGCTTGGGCGAGCTGGCTACATGACAATGTGAGTGGGGAGGTGTGGCAGATACGGTGTAGGTATCTTAATACAAGGATGCCTAATACCGAATCTGCTATATACACCGACCCATTCCAGAGAGGGTTTTCCCAGGTTTTATCCCACTGGGTTTGCCTATGGGTTTTCCCCTCTTCACGGGCATTACCCCGGGTGAATGTGGAATGGGACGGGGTAAAATGGGAAGGGGAAAAATAAAAATTGGAAGTATATAATAAAGGTGTGGGGTAATACGTTAAGATCGTAAAGGTGAACGTGGAAGCCACCAAATTTAAAAAAAAAATAATTGAAAAAAAAAGTAGATTATAATAGTCCGGGAGCCCATGAACATTTTTTAACGTTGTCGCCACAAACTTGAAATTTTGTATAACGTTGAAGATAAGTGTACTGAGAGTAATAAGCTTTGCCTGCCGGTCAACTGCTGGGGTGTTATGCGTGGGCGTTAGTTGAAAGATGTAAAAAACACGAGTGCAGTCATACGATAGTAACAAGGCTGAAATTTTGTTAATAAGTACTCCAATGAACATATTTATATACGAAAAAATTTGCCTGCCGGTCGTCGGATGGGGCAAATCCTTTGGCAGGCAACATGTCAAGAAAATGAGTATAATTACGTTATAGTCACAACGTTGAAATTTGAAGTTTGAAGTTGTACATAAGTTGTTTATTTTATGAATAAACAAAAAATTATTGCCTGTCGGTTCAGAGATAGGGATGAGGCCTTAGCAGGCAAGTCTGAAGATTGGAACTATCACATTTACGCGCGTGCTTGTTTACTGCAAAGTTTAGATTTTATTGCAGAATTTTATTTTTTATTTATAAAATATTATTTAAATTATCAGAATATTTAATTATTATGCGTTATTGTTCTTTTCATCAGAGCGGTAAGTATTAAATTTAAGTTAATTATTAAAATTTCTACTGAAATAAGGAAATGAAAAATTCTACCTTCAAAGTCAGTAACGAAAATTTACATACTTAATATCATTAAGTGATTATAATGTATATAAATTGAGGATTAAATTAATTTATGAACATATATAATTATATTAATAACAGTAAATGTGATAGAACAAAAACTAATTTTCAATACTTTACATCTATAAAAATATTGATTGATTGATTTCTAAGTAAACTTCGAATAAATGGGACAATATTTTTGAGGAATACCTTATCAGCGTTCTTAAGTCTGATTTACTTGTCAAATAAAAAATATAAATAATTTATAAAATATAAGAATCATAATAGGAGTAATAAATAAAGTATAAGTTTATGGTATAAAATATAATTTTTGTTTTAAATATTCAAAGACAGCTATAAATTTTATTCATCGAATTCATTAAAATCTACGTCTGTTGCGTCAAAATTGACGCTATCTTCGACATCGCTAATATCATACTCGCTTTCAGTTGGTGACTTTTTACTGGTCTCTGTAATAAAAATGAAATTTAAGTTAATTAAAATATTCTGAAACAATAATTTCTAAAACAAATCGAATTAAGTTTATCTGAATGCTAGTCTATATCAGATTGAAAAATTACATCTCCAACGAACGTCGGAAATTGATCCCTCTCAAACCATACAAACTCATATTTGTTATTAATATCTTTCCAACCATAGTCAGTTGGTACAAAGTCAGTAAGCACTTTTTTATAAGCGTTCCTCCAAATATTTGTTATATATCGAGATCTTAATAATTGTTGCTTTAATTCTGAGGCACATGGCGGCAAAGATGCAGCATCGTAATTTTTAGCCTTCGTTTTGAAAGTAGCTGTAACATCTTCCGGTTTGAATGTTTTTGAAAATATTTTTAACCTTGCATTATTGATATAATTAAGTTCTTGCCGCATTATACATGCGACATACAAACTCCTCCAATGTATCAAACACTCAACCGCTTATATTATTGTCACCAAGACTCGTAAAGGCTGTTTGATATTTTTCATTTTTAATTAATAAATTTAATGGTCTTTTTTCCTTTTTTGAAGAAAGCCGGATTGTAATCACACCCGGTTAGGGCATGAAAACCTGGTAAACTTGAGCAAACTGTGTGTCCTAGATTTGCGTATTTATATTTGCGTATATTGCGTATTTTTTCAAATTTTGCGATTTTTTTCTGACGATTCAGTGCATTTTAGTAATATGTTCATAAGAATCTTTTTTGTTCAAAATAACATAAAAAATATAATAGTATTTTTTTTTTTTTGTTTTTTTTTTTGAAAAAACGCATTTGTCTAATTTGTTTATAAAAATTGTTAATAATTATTAAATGTGCCATTTTCAGAATTTATACCCAAAAAATACATGAAAAAACCCCTGGGTAGAATCGAGGACCTCGATCGGCCGCGACTTATGTAGTTTGCCCCTGTATTATAGTTACTGGTAGAAACCTAAGCAAAGAAAGGAGTAGGGGAAAGTGTTTCTGGAATTCGCTATTGGCTAAGGTGTATCCCCTCTCTTATCGTCTCGGATCGCAAATACGAGACTCGCGAATATACGATTTGTAGTTCTGCTTTTGTTTAGAACTTATGAAAAATTGTAGAGGACAATATCTCTCCAGTGTCTTCATTGTATTTTTATATAGTTTTTTTTGTGAAGCGTTATTTTTTATATATAAACTTATTTTATCTTTATATAAATCATTGTTTATAGTTTTCTCGTGTTAAGTGTTATTTTCTAATAACAAGCGTTAAGATGTATAAAAGAATTGCTAGTTTTTTCGTTTATTAATTAATCTGTTTTATTTTTTAATATAACTAAGTTTCTATTTAAATATTAGTTTCTACGGTTCCTTGTGTATTTGGAGATAATTTGTAGGTTATTGTTATTTTGAATAAAAAATATATAACATTTGTAGGTTATTGTTATTTTGAATAAAAAATATATATATATACGTATATGTATATAATATATTAGAAATATGGAAGAAATTGTGGAAAATAATTCTTCGGAGATGATCGATAATATCGACATTCAAAACGAAGGAGAAAAAGAAATGGAAATATCAGGTCCTTCAGGTAAGATATATTTAATATATGATTTTTTAAATATTTTTATTACGAAATTGTATTAAAGTATTGTAAATATTGTAGTGTTCTGTTGATTGTATATAATTTTAAATTATTTAATTAAAAAATAGAGTAACAATCGGAACAAATACTCTTTAAGAAAATTGCATGCTAGGAATAAACTTCCTCATAAGCAAAGATACAAGATTTCTCTTAAAAAATAAACAATTTGAAAGTAAAGCTTTTTAAATAGAGTTTAGATAGAATCTTCGTTTTAAAAAAAATAACTTCAATTCTAATAGATTCTTTAATATTTTTTTAACAAACAACGCTTAAATTTACTTAAATTTTATACCCTGTAAAACTGCAGGTTTTAAAAATTCACTTACTATCACTTGAAATTCTAAAATTAACATTTTTGCATTGACCTTAAGTGCAAACTGTTGTCTAATAATATAGAATTTACTTAAACATGGAAAATGTAACATGCTATAAGAATTTGGAAAGTGTAGACATCCTCTTTTAAAAAAAGTGATGGATAAATTCTATCATCACGATAAGACAGTTTTGATTGGTTAAAATAAAACAAGTGACGAAAATTTGAAATTTAGAATAAAATTTTGATATTTCAATGAATTATGTTAATTAATAAACAAATATTAAACAAGGCGCGCGCAGCGCGCTTAAAATTGCTAGTATTATTAAAAATTGATTCTGATTTACTTAATATTTTATGACCAAAATATCACTTCATAAAAAAATATATCTTTTGAAATATAGAATATAGAAATATAAAAATTAATAGAAAATTTCAACTAGATTCGATAAAAGTTATAACATTAACTATTTGGCAAAAGTATTATAAATTATAAAAATTTATATTATCAAAAATGAGCTTCTATCATTGTATAAACTATATTAATCACTAATCAAATTTATCTTTTTATTTTATATTGAATGAGGTACAAGAATATATATAAAATAAAGCACTATACATTTGTATATTATCTTACATAAAGTAGTTAGTTCAGAATATCCATAATTAATTGTTCGAAAAGAAAAAGACACTTCTACGATTGGTTTCATGTGTATTCTTCATAGTGTGTAATTTGTTGATACAAGTAATAGAAACTTTTTTATTACATTTTATACATTAAATACAATATTCAGATCAAGTCTTCGAAAGTGGTCATATCAGAAAATTACACTTTCTCTTTGCATTTGATGCAGTACACAAACTTCTATAATTGAATAAATTACAAATCATTGTACGTATTCTCATTGTATGAACTATTTACTATTTTCTTCTAATTACAAGTAAAATCAATCACTTTATTTTAGCTCAACAGATTTTAAAACTGAATTAAATATGCAAGAAAACATACAAAATTTAGTAAAATGTATTTGTAAATTACTTTGAAAAAAATAGTTAGTTCAGTATATCCATGTTTAAGTGCTCGAAATGAAAAAAACACTTCTACGAATGGTTTCATGTGTATTATTCATAGTGTGTAATTTGTTGATGCAAGTAATGGAAACTTTTTTATTACATTTTATACATTAAATACAATATTCAGATCAAGTCTTCGAAAGTGGTCATCAGAAAATTACATTTCTTTGCATTTGATGCAGTACGCAAACTTCTATAATTGAATAAATTAAAAATCATTGTACGTATTCTCATTGTATGAACTATTTACTATTTTCTTCTAATTACAAGTAAAATCAATCACTTTATTTTAGCTCAACAGATTTTAAAATTGAATTAAATATGCAAGAAAACATACAAAATTTAGTAAAATGTATTTGTAAATTACTTTGAAAAAATAGTTAGTTCAGTATATCCATGTTTAAGTGCTCGAAATGAAAAAAACACTTCTACGAATGGTTTCATGTGTATTATTCATAGTGTGTAATTTGTTGATGCAAGTAATGGAAACTTTTTTATTACATTTTATACATTAAATACAATATTCAGATCAAGTCTTCGAAAGTGGTCATCAGAAAATTACATTTCTTTGCATTTGATGCAGTACGCAAACTTTTATAATTGAATAAATTAAAAATCATTGTACGTATTCTCATTGTATAAACTATTTACAATTTTCTTCTAATTACAAGTAAAATGAATCTTTATTTTAGCTTAACAGATTTTAAAATTGAATTAAATATGCAAGAAAACATACAAAATTTAGTACAATGTATTTGTAAATTACTTTGAAAAAAATAGTTAGTTCAGTATATCCATGTTTAAGTGCTCGAAAAGAAAAAGATACTTCTACGATTGATTTCATGTGCATTCTTCATAGTGTGTAAGTTGTTGATGCAAGTTATGGAAACTTTTTCATTACATTTTGTACATCAAATACGATATTCAGATCAAATCATCGAAAGTGGCAATCAAAAAATTATACTTTTTCTTTGCATTTGATGCAGTACGCAAACTTCTATAATTGAATAAATTATGAATCATTGTATTATCATTGTATAAACTATGTATAATTTTCTTTTAAGGAGATGTAAAACAGACACTGCACCTGTACCCATGAATATTGCTTATCTTATTTTATTGCAAAATTTCAGAAATGCATTAGTTTTTAGTAAGTACCATAAACTTTATTCAGTTAAAATTTGAAATAAATTCATTTATTAGTTATGAATAATTTTGGGATCCTGTATTATATATTATAATTTTATTATTTCGTACCAGAAATAAAAAATTCTTAATAAATAATTAATGAATGAATATATTTAAAAGTTTTCTTTCTTGAAATATTACATTAAATTGAAAAGATAGTCAAAATTCATGAGTAAAGGTATACTTTTTACATATCCTTAATTAGAAGTAAAGTGCATCTTTTTATCATATATTTAATAAGATATACAAGAAAAGGTACAAAATTTAGTACAATCTATTTTTAATTATCTCACAATTTTTAATTCAGCATATTCATGATCAAGTACTCCAAAATAACACTTTTACGATTGATTTCATTTTCATTTTTCATAGCGTCTACTTTCTTGGTGGGGCTTACGGAAAATTTTTCAATGCATCTTGTACATTGAACTTATATATTTAAACTAATTCTCTTAAAATTATTTTAATAAATTTACACTTTTTCTTTGCATTTAATGCAACACCAAAACTTTTCAAATTCAGTAAATGAAAAACTGATTTAAAAAATGTGCTGACGAAAAATAGTCATTACGAGGTGCTAATGGTTTTCTTCCATAAGTGTTGTATGTGTCATGTACCATGCTCATATGTAAATGGGTATTAATATATAATAGACAAAGCTTCGAGATACATTAAAATTAAAAGAATTTAATTAATAAATTAATTAATTAAATAAATATAAATATAATAAAGTTTAGTATTGTTATAAGAAAAAAAATTAAATTATTCATATAAAAGTATTGAAAATGATTAAATTAATTATTATAAAATTTTTAGCATATAAATATACACAACCCGTCAATCAATTTTGCCAATTCTAAAATATAATAATTTTTTAAATCATAACTTTTAAAATAATTTTAATTTTAAAAAAGTAGATACGAAAATTTGTTTTACATTAAATTATCTGTAAGGAAATTCTTAAAATACAAAATCTATATTTTCTTACTAAAACCACACACTAATAATAAGCATATACTGAGGTATCGAGGTTTTATCTTTAGACCACTAGCGTTCTACTTAACAAATATACTACTATTGAGTATATACCAAGGTTATTCCCACTACCTCACTTAATACACTAGTATTAAGCGTAAATAGAGGTACCAAGTTCTCTCAGGTACTTTTATTTTTTCAAGTAAAATGTCCCTAGCATTTGACGTTATGCCACATGTGATAATTCATACTGCAATTTAGAGTATATAGTTATATATTTAGGTTCAGTATAACTGTAACATTTTTTACATTTAATCCTTATAATAAAATACAATTTTTATTAACATTTTTATTAACAAATTTATAAAGAATACTTGATGTAAATAAAACGAATTATAATGTTTAATTTCTTTAACATATAAATATAATTATACGAAAATACGTAAGAAAATAAAAATTATTATGTTTTATTTACAATAACTGTTCTTAATAAATATCTTAATAAAAATCATAATAAAAAGTACATTTTCTTATAACAATTGTATCTTAAATATTACAGACTTTATAGCTCCTGTAACATCAATCAATCCAGCGCGTAACATTCCTGTCAAAAAAATTCAGCTGTATTTTTTAGGTAAAAAAATCAGCTGAAAAAACAGCTAAAAATGCAGTTGTATTCACCTGTATTCCAGCTGTATTTATGTTTTTTTCAGCTGTATTTTCGGCTGTATTTTCATTAGTTTACAGCTGTATTTAAAAAAAATTAATTATCATAAATCTATGAATATTCAGCTGTATTTATGTGCATATTTAGCTGTATTTTTTAGCTGTAATTTTGGCAATTCACAGCTGTATGTTTAGCTGTATTAAAAAAAATTGTTCATAATGAATACATGAAAATTCAGCTGTATTAATATGTATTTTTAGCTGTATTATCATGAGTTTACAGCTTTATATTTTAGATAAATTTTTAGCAACATACAACTATATTTTTAGGTGTATTTTAAAATATTTATTATAATTATTCGTGGATATTCAGTTGTATTTATGTGTATAAATATATCTAATTCTAACAGTTTACAGCTGTATTTTTAGCTGTATTTAATCCCTGTCAAAAAAATACAATTGTATTTTTTAGATTGGAACAGCTAAAAATACAGCCGTATTCAGGGTTTTTAGCTGTATTTTCAGTATTTTACAGCTATATTTTTCAGCTGTATTTACATGAGTTTACATAAAGATTATTTTTATAAATTATTTTATAATTTCAGGAGATAACAACTCGTTAAGTATTTTTCTGTAAAAGAAAGATCCAATAATGAGTTAAACCTCTTAATGTCAGCTTTCCGAAGATCAGAGAGCTTTTTTGCCTTATACACCTGTGTCCTCGATATTTATCGATGGAATCGTAAAATTTCGAGAAAAACCACCTTCTGACGTAAAGATGAGTTGACCTGTCTTTAATCATTGATTGATCTTACATCACAAGGTGGCATATCTCTAAATTTTACGATGCCATCGACAAATTTCGAGGACACAGATATATAAGAGCAGGATACTTTATGCTAAATCGTAGCTCTGTAAATAGGCGCCTTTTAAATGGTCAAAAAAATGGATTTTTGGTAATAACTTGAAAAAAAACGATTTTTTTTTTAAAAGTATATAGAATAAAAGCTATGGAATATAAAAAAATTAATCTTTTTTATATTATACATTTTTCTCTAAAGTTAATAATTTTCAAATAGTTCAAGAAAATTGTTGAAATTAAAGGCTTTTTAATGATAATTTCATAAATATTATTTTAAAAAAATATGTATGATATTAAAAAGATGTATCTTATTTTTTTCTATAAATTTTATTTCATATACTTTTTTCAAAATTCGTTTTTTTCAAGTTATCACCAAAAAATCATTAATTTTATCTCTAAAGGGATAACTGTTTCAAAACCGCTCGAACGATTTTTTTTTTAAACTGCCAACATTTATTTGTATTATTGTTTTAAATTATCCCTCATCGAAATGATTCAGATCAAATAAAAACTTTATACAAAACTTTACTTTTAAGCTACTGAACTATAAAATAATTGTTTTTTTTCTTTTAAATTTTGATAGATTATCCTATCCAAAACTTAAAAAAATATACATTAATAAAAATATGTCTTTTTCACATAACATAATTTTTTTGTAAATCAATCAACTTAATTCACAAGAAAAATTTAAATAATTATAAATTTGTTTTTTCAAATAAATACAATAAATTCAAACCTCCTGTTGAAATATGCGGTAAAAAATTCAATGAAAAAAAGAAATAAGATTAATTATTAATGCTTTTGCGGTTGTAAATAATTTGCTTTAAGAGGCGGTCGGGTCTATTCGCCGCTACATATAGGGTGGCGCTGCGGTCAGGTGAGAGAAATCTATTAAATATTTTTTATACAGCTATTTACAATTTTCTGAGACGACAATATACTTTTAATGTTGTCATTTCCTCTAGCCATCTATATGTAGAATAATTATTAATACTTATCTTGTTTGAAAAGTCTGAAATATTGTTATAAAGCGAAAAATGCGATGCAACGTAGGACCGATGTAAACATGCGTGCACCTTCCCTTAGTGCGACAGAGAGAGCAATACTAAAGAATGATGTATGCTAATGTTTACGTCGGCTCTACCTCGCGCCGCATTTTTCGCTTTATAACAATATTTTAGACTTTTCAAACAAAATTAATATTAATAATTATTCTACATATATATGGCTAGAGGAAATGACAAGATTAAAAGTATATTATTGTTTCAGTAAATTTTAAATTGCTATATAAAAAATATTTTATATTTTTCTCTCACCTGACCGCAGCGCCACCAAGCGGCAAATGGTTCCGACCGCCTCTTAATATTCTTTAAATATCAAATAGCGAGCGCGAAGCGCAAGCGTTTTCGGTCGTGCCTTATATGCAAGAAGCGGAGCTTTTTGCATGCCTTGCATCGCAAAGCGATGCAAGGTCCGAGGGCATTTCAGAACTGAACGAAGCAAAGCTCTGAAAGGACCGAGGTGCGAGCCACAGCGGCCCTTTGGGCCGCTGTGGCGAGCTAGTTTAAAATACACCTAATAATATAGTTGTAAATGGTTGAAAATTCATCTAAAATATACAACTGGAAACTCATGAAAATACAGCTGAAAATACATGTGAATACAGCTGAATTCTCATGTATTAATTAAAAAAAATTTTGAATACACCTAAACATATAGCTGTGAACTGCCAAAATCACAGCTAACAAATACAACCAAAAAATACAGCTAAATATGCATATAAGATTTATGATGGTAAAAGTTTTTTTAAAATACAGCTGTAAACTAATGAAAATACAGCTGAAAATACAGCTATAAACGCCTGGAAATACAGCTGAAAAAAACATATAAATACAGCTGGAATACAGATGAATACAGCTGAATTTTTAACTGATTTTACCTAAAAAATACCGCTGGATTTTTTTGACAGGGCTCTATTGTTAAAAATTAATAAACAACGAATAGACATGTCGTCAGTGATAAATTGTAAAGGAAAAGCGCAATCTCAAAATTGTAAAAATTTTGGTTTTCTGCAAAGAGAAATTAAATAAAAATAATTTAAATAAAAAATATAGGCATTCGGTTTGATAAATTGAAAAATAACGAAAACTATTATTTCCAAAATATACTGAAGAGCAGGTCACATATATTTTTGTTTTTGTAAATGAAGCATACATTTTGTTTGAAAAACTAATAATTTTAGCAAAAAATAAGAAAAGCCGCAACTCGTATCATAAAAAGCAATATTATCTAAAAAAAGATAAAATTTATTTTTTGGCTCTACTGGCAATAAAATGTTGAAAAACTTTTTAAATAAAGGTTTGAGTTCAGAACTTTTAGTCTAGGAGCATATATATATATATATAATATTAATTTAATTTAATTATTATCATATTATTATATATTATTTATTATCTATTAATATTATTTGCATTAATATTATTTAATGTAATATTAGATTAAATGATTAAAGTATTTTTTTTTAAAATAATTGACTATTCATTTACACATTAACGTATTGT
Source organism: Anastatus disparis (assembly GCA_017163975.1). NCBI lineage: Eukaryota > Metazoa > Arthropoda > Insecta > Hymenoptera > Eupelmidae > Anastatus > Anastatus disparis. The sequence continues at coordinate 9,981,519 of JAFFSR010000226.1, forward strand.
AGAATAAACTAAATCTAGAAAAAATATGGAATCGAAATAAAAAATTGTTTTCCATCAAAAAAGTTACAAACGTATAAATATTGTATTTATTAAATGTCTCGTATGTCTTAAGTTTTCTATTTTTGTTTAAAACAAAAAGACTAAATTGCTAGTACACAAAAATGAATAAATGGCTTTACAATACTTAAATATGTTAATAATTAATGTTATATTTAACAAATAAATCAATTGAGAGTTCATAAATTCATAAAAACTTTGACTTTCGTAAAAACTATCATATTCAGTGCCTTTCTTTTATATGCCTTGCGCGACTCTACGCCTCAAACGGTGATGCACTCGCGGACTTTTCAGTAAAATCACGGTTTTTCCTGACCTAATAGTGATAATTATACTTTATAATACATAAAATTATTCGTTGTGAAACAAGGAATAATTCTGTGTAATTTTTAATAGATTATTTTTAGAAGAAGGCGGTCAAAATGTCTTATAAACAAATAGAAAGTACTTTTTCCATTTACATTTTAACATTTATAACGTTATAACTTTTTATTAACGATATTTTATGTAAATATTATTAAATACATATCGATAGAGAAATGTTTAAGCTTTAAAATGAGACCTATAAAGTCAAAAAATCCAAAGTAGAACCGTAGTTATCAAGCAAATACTGAGCACGAGGCGTAATTTTGCAACTTAAAATCACTAAATTTGCAATATCTCGGGTTCTAATTAACATTTTTGTATTTTACAAAATTGAGCTGATTTCTATGAAAATAAGCTATAATTATATAGGTTTAAAAAATCATTATGATATATTGTGTTGTTTCTATGGCTTTTTAAACAATTAAATTGTTTATAACTTTTTAAAAAAGCATTTATTTAAAAAACACCCTCGAAATTCATAATTAGCGGGCCAAAATACGTCTAGAAAACTTGGGTGAGTGACTGGACCTTCATCGGCGACGAAAACCCCGATTGCTCCTAGACTATTTGTTTTTGAAAGTTTTCTAAAAAACGAAGCGATAAAATTAATTTTATACCACTCTAACCTCAAAATCAGAACTTTGAAATGATTTTTCGACTTACGTGGTATAAAATACAGTTCGCATCTGCTGTCCAAAGGCTTTTTTACGAAACTGTCTTCGACTCGAGCCGTAAACTTCTCATTTCGTAAATAAAGCCTCTTCACAGCCGTTGCGAAATGTACTATTTTCTTATTGCGAAAACTTAGGAAAAGAAATACTTTAGCTTGTAGAATGCAGTATGAAAATTATACAGTTAAATTAAAAAAATTCATTCATTAGTTATTAAGAATTTTGTGTTCCAATATTATATAATGAAATATTTCAATTTTGAACCAGAAATAAAAATTATTAAAAAGGAATAAATGAATTCAATCAAAAATGTAAGCAAATAATCTTTGTAGTACATAATACAGGGTAAAGAATTTCGAAAAATATAGCTATAAAATGAAACGATGGACAATATTCATGAATACAGTTGCAGTGTTAAATCACCTGTAAATTTCAAATTTTCTGAAACAAATTATTGAATTAAAAATTTTAATTGTAGTAATTGTTTTAAAAATTTTTATTTAGTAATAGCGAATTAAGCGCTTACGCCCTATATTAAGTCCGAAAGTACATGACTGTATTGATCATCTGCCAATAGAACATGAACAGAGTATCAATTACTAATTAATAGTAATTTCATTAAAATGCATTGTTATTTAAAAAATTTATGTAAAATGTTTTTTCCATCATTATTTTTTTTTCAATATTTTTCTGATTTCCCGTATATAATATATTGTTTATTTTAAATATTCTTGTAAATAAAAGTCAGAATAAAAGAAAAATATAGAAGAATTTTATTATTTTTATTAATTAGGCATATATTTTTTGAATACAAATAATGATATACATTATACATGGACAATTATAAAAATATTACAATTTAAACATACATTTTTTCTATTTCTATACAATCAAAACAAAAAGCTTTTAATCAATTGATATATTTTTGAAACTTTTAAATTACAAATGTTGTGTACATCTTAATTTAATAATAACTTATTAACCGTGTAGTGTAGAAAAAACAACAATATATTGTTGGACAGAATGTAAAATAATCTGTTTTTGATGAAAATAAATAACTATTGGAATGTATATTAACAAAATCGATTTCAACCAATTAAAAAAATTTTTTATACCACTCTAACCTCAAAATCATAACTTTAATATGATTATTCGGCTCTCGTGGTATAAAATATATTATGAAACTGATGTGTAAAGGCTTTTTTACGAAACGAAAAGTTTACAGCCCGAGCCGGAGGCGAGGGCTGTAAACTTCTCGTTTCGTAAATAAAGCCTTTACACACCGTTTAATAATGTACTATTATAGTGTATGCATAATCTATCAATTATTTTTTAGGAGAGATGATTAATTTCCTAATTATATTAATAAAGTTAAAAAATGTTAAATAATTACTCATTACAAACGTTGCTTTGGTGATTACAAATATAATTAATTTTAAGTTACTTCATAACAGATTGCATTCATTTCAAAATCAAATTAAATTTCTAACAGTGATATAGTATGTCTGATTTAATGTTGATTTTACATTGAATTTTTTTATCCAATTATATTATTTTAACGCCTGAAATATAATTATAATTTTATTAGTAAAGTTATGAAAAATTTCAAATAAGCAGGTTTCTAGCAAGGAACCCATTGAAAAGATACCCCTGATTCGCGTTATTAGTTAATTTATTAAAATAATACTAAACCCTGGTAGAAATTTGAACATTAAAAATGGTGTAAACAACAATTTATGACCATTTTCAATAGTAATATTTTGTCATGTCAATATTGGCGAATAAATGGCAATTTTTTGCTGAATCTGCAGAGCTCAAATTTTTTAGTATATTGGTTAGCATCTTATAGGCAAAAAATGCTAATATAAAAATGTTGTTAAAAATTTTTGTATTTAGCCAAAAAAATACGCATTTTAAGTAAACGGAGAGAAAAAATCAGTAACAGCTATCTAAAAATTAGGTAAACTGTGGACAACTTTTTTTGACTAGTTATATAACTTTTTAGTAATGAGTCCTTAATTTTTCAGATCATAGGTAAAATCATAACCTCACTTTTGCCACGTGGCGAGAAAATATAGATTAGTATTTATTCACATTCCTTCGTCAATGTTTATTTTTATTGGAATTTATAAAAATAAAAATAATATTAAATTTTATTAAAATAAAAATATGAAACGCAGTACGAAACGAATATAAAAATATCGTTTTTTAAAATAATAAATGGAAAATTTTATTAATCGTTTAAAAATAACCTCTAACAATCCGATCACAACTCAAAATATACTCGCGAATATATTAACAAAAGTGATTCTATTAATGATTAATGATAACTTTCAAGAAAAAACCTTAAATGATTCTTAATAGTAATCAATTAGAGCACAATTTGATAGACTCTACTGTTAACTATCTATATTCAAATAATAGTGGATCAGACTCAACATTTTATTAGCATTTTTTAGCACTATGAAGGTTGAAAAAAACGTTTCATATTAGTTCAAATAATGGCCATAAAACATTCCCATTTTCTGCTCTTCACTTTAAAGAAATGGCCATAAAATGGTAGAAAAAGCGTTTCATTTTCTACCAGGAATATTTAAAAAAATTTTTAATTTGAGTTTCATTACATAAAAAAATATTAAGTTTTGAAACTAAATGATTTTTGTTATAATTTTAATATTTATTTGAAGATCTCTTATTTTGGTGGATTATTTAAGATAGACGTATGCTCATTTATAAAAGTTAAAAACAATGCAAATTTTCACTGTATTTCATAAAATTATTGTTCATACGTGATGTAGCTATATTGAGTTAACGTCTAAGACACTAGCTTTTACATATTTGTATGTAATAAAAAAAGTAATAGAAATGTATCAAAATCAATGATTTGGAGGTCTGATTCTAGTCAGCATATGAATAAAAATTAGCTTCAAATTCTTGTTCATCTCAACATCAACTTTATAAATAGCATAAAAATAAATTCTGTATTTGTTTGATATAATTTTATTATTTAGATAATGATAACATTTATGAAATGGTACTTTTTATTTAATTTTATTTCTATTTGTATTTTTTCGAATTTATATGCAATTTTTTTAAAGAAGCAATATTTTATAATTGTATAAAATTACACAATCTACTAATAATCGCTTAAAAAAAATTCAAATAACTTTTTATCGAATATTCATTAGAGATTCAATAGTGTCGCAATTAATATTGTATGAATATAATTACTGTGTAAATAATAAAATTAATTTATTATTCATAGTATTATCATAATTTTGTATCTGTACATTGTAATAAACAAAATAAAAATTTTCATAAAGAAATAATCTAATTATCGTAGACTTTTATAATAAAAGTTGTCAAAGTTTGTGTGATTTTTTATATACAATTGAATTATTAAATCTTATATTTAAATTTCAGAATTTCAAACTTTCAAAATCGTCTTTATAAAAGTTAATGATGCATGCTATTCATCTAATTTAATACTTTCTATGCTTCAAATCATTTATTATATTATAATACAATTAAATTATCCATCATTGTTGATACTTCATATAGTCACTGAACCTAGAAGGGCGTCGAACAATCCAAAGGGCAGAAAAGGAGGGCAAAAGCAGGCTAATCATGTTAAAGATGGTTATGTCTATAAAATAAATAGTAGACATGTTAAATCTAATGGCAGTAGTGTAATGTATGTAATTTTTACTAATAATTGAATGTCGCTAATACAGCTAAAAATTGTACGTCATAATAACAAAAAAAAACGTAAAATTAAATTTTATTCAGATATCTGCAATGCATTTCTAAATCGCTAGATGGCAAATTATGTGCAGCTCGTGCGACACTCACCGACAATAATAATTGGGATACATCAAAAACCAATCATATTTGTACTCCTGACTCATCACTCGATGAACAGAATAAATTTTTCGATTTTCTTAAGAGTCAAACTATGACTGGATTAGGTTCACTAAGTGAAATTTATCAGTCGGTAGCAAAAAAGTAAGTATTAATATTTCTTATAAGTTTTTGATAAACCATTACAAAAAATTATTTGTGATAAATTGTAAAATGTTTGCACATTATTCTATTAGATATCCCAAAATCGCAGAGAAGTTTCCCTACCATACAAAAAAATGCTTTAGCAAAAAAATGAGGAGATGGAAACAAAGTGTTTCCACCGACACAATTAAAAATACAAATCTATCAATAAAAACTTTGGAAGATTTTGTATCTTTTATTCAATTGAATCCATCTTCATTAGAGTTCAATATTGAATATTCGAGTGGAACAAGATCCACAAAGTTTGTACATCAAGTTTTGAATGTTGCCGAAAGAAGGCATGTAATCTTGTATGATGAAGATTATGTTACAAAAATGAGAGACACTAAACGGTTTTATAGTGATGCTACGTTTGCTGTTGTGCCGAAGATTAAAGAATTTCAGCAATTATTTACTGTGTCGTTTGAGAAATATGCAATGGTTATATTAATTTATTTTGATATTAATTTATTTCTTTATTTTTTTATGAAGCTGTTGAAGTAGAACAAACTTACGTAATATGTTTATTATTTCACAGGCATTGCCAGCTTTCTATGTTCTAATGTCAGGACGCAAAACTAATGACTATTACGCAGTTTTTAAATACATTCACTCTCAAATCCCGTCTTTAAAACCTGAATGGTTAATGTCCGACTTTGAACAAGCCATGAGGAAAGGAACAAAAAAAGTTTACAAGGACATTAAAGTAACTGGCTGTTATTTTCATTTTTGTCAAGTAAGATTTTTAAATATAAAGATAAATAATTTATGCATTGATATGAATATTAAAATTTATATTTTGTAGGCATTGTACAAAAATGCTATAAAAAAAAAGGCAGCTGTAAAAAAAAATAAACAGAAAAATCCGGAAAAACATCAAATTTTATTAAAATTTATGGCGCTGGCATTTTTACCAGCTGCAAATATTGAAAGCAGCTTCCAATACCTTACTGAAGAATGCCGAAGAGAAAATGGAGATTATTTTGACAAATTTATTGAATATTTTCATCAAGAGTGGATCACCAAAGTAAAACCATCTGGCTTTAGCGTATATAGATTAGCTAACGTGACAAACAACAGTTTGGAAACTTACCATCGCCAATTAAAAGAAAAAATTCATCCACGGCCAACGGCTCAAGTATTCTTAAGTAATTTATTTTTTTAATGTACATAATTATCATAATTAATTATCTTAAGCCATTATTAATTGAATATCATAAAATTTGTATTTAGAAAAATTAAAAGAGATACAAATTAGTTATTATTTAAAATTGAGATCATTGGAAAATGATACGCACGTATCAATTCAAAAAAACAGCACCGCTGTAGCTCAAGCTAAAATCCGAAAATATTGGGATGATTTGGATAGCGGAAAATTGCTTCCAAACGAATTTGTTGTACGTTGCTCTTACGCATATCAGGATTCTGAATTAGAAGATTGCCAACCTTTATCGGAAGATGAAGTACAGATGGAGGAAGAAACGAATTCATCAACTGATGAAATGATTCATGATGAATATCAAGGTATGAACTTTTATTTATATATAACAATAAATATGAAGAATTAATAAAAATATTTTTCAAGGACTTCATAAAAATATTTACATAATTACAATTAAAATTAATATTATATTACTTCAAAATAATTCTGAAAAAAATTTTTTAATATACCCGCGTGCGAAACACAGATTTTGTGTCTCTCATCAAAGTGCGAAGCAATATTTTTACACACTGTAGTATGCAGAACCCTTTAAATCATTTGTTTTTGTCACTCGCGAAACATTTTAAATCAATGTCTTTTCAACTTCGCATTAAGTTAACGCATGGCAAAAGCCTGCCACTTTGTTATATTTAATTTTTTTTTGCTTATATATATATATATATATATATATATATATATATATATATATATATATGCTGTCTCTCCCTTACACATAAACGTGAAAAAAGTAACCAAAACGTTTTATTGATTGCCAGTGATTTTTAAAAATATTTTGATATTACTTAGAAAATAAAAATTTCATCAAAAAATAATTTAGAACGTAAAAATTTAATAATTAATTATTGACAGCTAACTATATAAATTTAATTATTTAAATTATTTATAAAGTATTTATTAATAATAGATTAATTATATAATTAACTTAATTTGGTCAATTTGAATAATTTATTACTATCAATATTAAATAATTCAATAAATTATATAAATTTTTTTTTGATTGTATTATTTACTCATTTTATTGTTATTTTCGCTCCACTCAGGTAACAAACAAAACTCGTAGCTTCTTGCAACAATAATAGTATATTTTTAATCAACGGAAAAAAAACTGATAATACGATTGTTTTACAACAGTGGACCAAAAATATCACATTCAATTTTAGACACTAGGAGAAAAGTAGTAATTTCGGGACATGTATTGAAAAGAAATAATTTTTATTGATGCTCTAATGTAAAATACCGGTCAAAAATTCGTAAAAATTTTTTTTTAAAGACTTCAATTCAAATTGTGATATCTCAGAAACGCTTTGATGAATTTAAAAAATCCTGATGGCACTTTAAAGATCAAACAAAATACTATACGCTTTGATGAATTTAAAAAATCCTGATGCCACTTTAAAGATCAAACAAAATACTATATTTTTATGGGCTGTAGAATATTTTAAACTCTATTTAAACTCTATTTTTTAGAGATTGAAAATTGTTTCATTTTTGCGAATTTCTCCATTTTAATCAATCAAGAGTAACTTTTTGAAGAATTGATAAAATTAAAAAATTATAAATCGATTGCAAAATAGAGTGAATTTCCTAAAAGTTTGTATTTGATCAATTTATAATATTTATTTCATGTACAACGTTACAAGCACGCGAAAATGGACCATATGAGAAGATAATTCTTTAGGTCCAATCAAATTTTCCATGATTTTTAATGTTTTGGTGTGCTAAGAACTGTAGATTATATAAAAATTGTATATACTTTGGATTTACAATGTATAATTGTAAATAAATGTAGAAACATGAATAAACATGGAAAATGTTATTACACCTGAAAAATTATCTTGTTATATGGCCCATTTTTCGCGCGTTTGTAATGTAGCACATAAAATAAATATTAAAAATTGATATACAAACTTTTCGGAAATTCACCCTACTTTGCAATCAATTTGGAATTTTTAAATTTTATCAATTTTTCAAAAAGTTACACTTGATTGATTAAAATGGATAAATTCGAAAAAATTAAAAATTTTTAATCATTAAAAAATTGAGTCTAAATAGAGTTTAAAATATTCTACCACCCATAAAAGATGGTATTTCGTCTGATCTTTAAAATGCCGTCCGGATTTTGTAAATTTATTAGAGCGTTTCTGAGATATCGCAATTTCAATTTGAATCTCTCAAAAAAAATTTTTACGAATTTTTGTGCGCTACCGTAAGTTACGTGGTTTCACTTTTGATTTCGATTACGAAAGTCAGGCTTTTACTCATTGCTAGAACTTTCACTACGTATGCTTGTTAGACAATTTCAGAGTTTCTTGACATATTGTTTATTAACTTATTATTATTTACGAGCTTTTTATATTGCTTCAATTTTAAAAACAGATAAAAGATTAATGATGAGCAGATGTCAAATCCCGCAGTAATGGGCCTTAAACTTTCGTATTTTGTACCGTAATAAACTATTAACATCTACTTTGAGTTGATTTATTAAAATTATTGTAATATTATTTGTACAACAAATTTATTTCTACTATTTTAAAAAAATTTATAAAAAAAGAAACAAATTTTTTTATATGGTTTTTCTAAAAATTAATCGCAAATCATATTAACGATATTTTTTTCACTAAATGTATCATACAAATAAATTAACATTTATGTATTTTTTTTGTGCGCGTGATGTTTTCAATGTCCTCCCCCCGATCAGCAACACTCGCTAACGTTCGTGCCGCAAACGTCGGGTCGCATCGAATTCCGTGACATTAAAGTTTTGTCATTTTAACTGGCAAAATATAAATTAGACTATCAATATAATCGGAATTTCTGCCAAGCATAAAGAAAAATTGTATATGGCACACAAGACAAATGTTGAAGGCCCGGTACTGCGTGATTTGACGCAGTGACTTCATCTTTCGTCTTCTGTACCGAAATATATTATTTAAATTATCTGTGTTTCGCTTACGGCATGTTAAAAAATAGTACGAGATCTCAATAGTGTATGCAACACGTGTGCAATGCGGTTCATCACTCTCCTTTTTATTCGTGTATGAATCACATGCTTCGTGCACTTGTTACATAATATACTATTTTAATACATTAATGTAAAAAAATGAATACGTTTTCTCATTTAATAATGAAATAAATATCCATATTTTTATGAATTATTAGATTATACTCAGCACGTTACCAACAATTCTACAGTATATTATGTTGCCGACAATACTGCTAATAAAGATAACAGCGAAATTTGTGGTCCAATAAAAATAAAAATTAAAAAAATTAATAATTTAAGTTAGAAATATCTATTTAACATAGTTGTTCACCAAATAATTAACCCTTTGTTGCACTTATTTTTCAGTAAATTTCCTTGCAAAAAAAAAAAAAAAAAAAAAAAAAAAAAAAAAAAAAAAAAAAAAATGGAGCTAGAACTCTTCACGTCCTCGTCGTTAGCTCTGGGTTAAGCTGAGAAAGAGTAAATTTAAAAAATGTCATCAATATTAACCATGATTTATGTCTTAATGTTGATCATATTAGATCTATTTTGGAGAATTACTAGAATCTGCTAGTAGATACTTGATAAGCCACCCCAAAAATCTCTGAGTATAGATTTTCAAGCTCGTGTATCTCTTTTTTCAAAATTTTGGAGCCGCCATCTTCAATTTCAAAATTTAAAAATTCTGACTTCAGATTTGTAATTAACGACTCCAAAAACCACCAAGCAAGAATTTTCAATTCATTATATTCAATAGATTTAAAAAAAATTAATTCTTTCGAAATAACTGCATTTTATATGTGTATTTATTTATATAACAATTATTATGAGCAATTATGACAAATAAACTATATTATGTTCTCTAACTAATATATTAGCAAATGAATAAAAAAAACGCGATCTAAATACGTTAACAAATAATTAAATAGCAAAAATTTGAAATTAAATTGATGGTAACTGACGTTACCACTGTGCAACTAAGGGTTAAATTATAAATATTTAATGAAAATTATTTAAAAATTAAATTAGATACTGTAAGAAATGTTTTAATGTTTAAGACCAATTTGCCGGATAGCTTCAAAGTTACAGCGTGCAAAGTTATACTTTAAAGTTTTATCGACCTTATTTTGATTAGTACAATTGGTGAACAACTACCTTAAGTTGACTGAAGTCTGACTTTAAGAAGAAAAATAAATTTTTAAAACATCGATTTGAATTTATTATAGAAGTAAATAATATTATTGACGTTATTAGCTTACGACTAAGGTAAAATGGCCATCACTGGGACACTTACAGTATTCAAAGTTATATAAATTGAATTTAAAAAAATTTTATGGATATTTTGGGAAAAATAACAGTTGCAATAGTTACCTAAATTAATTTTTATTAAAATAACTGATTTTTTTTTATATATTAATGTTGTAATTATTTAATTGACAGGAGTGATATTTTTTAATAAGAAATTATCGATTATTAAAAAAATTAATAAATTAATGTAATTTATGTAGACAATAGCAAACTATAACTATATTAAATGATCGTGTTCCATACAATGCATTTAGTGACTAACATTATGCCCTCATTTTCCATCTCTTTGTGGCTATGATTCTAAAAAATAATTGATGTTGCAATAAATAATTGTATCATAAATAGTCAAGTATGTGAAAAGCCTTTTTTTTAATCGGTCAGTAATGAAAAAATATTTTAAAAAATATTATTTCTTTTATAATAAAAATATAAATTAGAAAATCGATATTTGCATTAATATTTACTAATTATCATTGCGTGAATTTTATCATTTATTTATTATCTGTGTTATATGATATTCATTGTTTGTATTATTAATCTGTGATATCACTTTTTCTTGAATTTTTACTTACTTTCAGTATTATTAGGTTAAGTTAACAGACTGTGATATATAAAAATGCAATATTTACACTTATATGTGATTTTATATATTATGTTACACGATTTTGTATTTTATATAGAATAAAAGGTATATCTATCTATTTAACTATTTTTTACAGCTTTTCTTAAATCTATTTTTTGCGATTGGATATTACATTGTAATCAAACATAATGACTTTTTATTATAATATATTATTCAAAATATTAAAATATATTATTAAAAAATGTATAAATATAATTATATTAATTAAGAAAATAATAAACGTAATGATTTTTAAAAATTAGATGACATTGACTTTATCATATGATATTTTTCAATAGAGGAGATTATTAATGATTTTTATAAAAAATGATACATTAAAAAAATATTTTAATAATCTTTTTAAATATTTTCAGTTTATAGTTCTTTTTTTATATGGTCACAAACTTAAAAAAAGATATGAAATGATTAATAATCTATATTATGTTTATGATAAAATTTGTAACGCTTTATCATTAATATTATTTCATATTATTATATTGATACTATATATCCTAAATTTAAGATGTGACTGTATTTATGGTGTAAATGATGGTAGCATCGACGGCTGCAACAAACAACATTTTATTTCGCAAATGCTTGTAAAAACGTCTGGTTAAAAATACTTTCATTTCGCGTCCAATTAAAGAATCATCTTATTTTACCTTCCGTTAAAGATAAGTCTGATAGTGAAATAAGACTTTTTTTTTAACCGTATGCGAAATAAGATATTTTTTCGACCAATCTCAAAATTAGATCTTTTTCGAAATCGTCGATATGGTTATAAGATGAATGTTTTATAGTATTGTTTTGACTACATGTAACCGATGTATTATTTTTATTATAGATTTTATTGTTATTATTTTAAAACTTTTACAAATGGATATTGTTCGACTGATTTTATTATGTTTATTTTGATAATCTATGTAAATAACATGTATCTATCACATGATGTTGTTATTGATGCAAATAAAAAATATTTTATAAATAAGATTTATTTTATTTAACCTATTTCCTTTTCTATTTTAATAATTTATACACATATTATTTTCTTATATCGCAGATAGATGTATTAAAATTTGATAAAATGTAATGAAATGTGATAATATATTTTGAAAATTTTAGATATCATTAATTTAGAATAGAAAAATTCGATTAAGATTTTTCAATAAAAATTATCATAAAGTTAAAACGTAATTTTATTAACTCACAACCAGGCAAGTAAAATAATTGATAATTTTATAAAATTATATAAAAATCAAGAATTTTAAATGAAGGTGGAAGAGATTGGTTCAAAACAATTCGGTAAGTAAAAAAAAAATTTTTCAACACCTGGTCCGAAAATACCACTTTTTTACATAGCGCCGTAATAAAAAAAATTATATTATCGGCCCGGTGTTGAAAAAAATCGCATTTTCGCCACGGGAAAAAAAATAATGCCTTAAATCGTATGTTTGTCTCCCTTGCCTTCGGCTCGGGTGACAATGTACATACGATTTAGGACATTCTTTACTTTTTTTCCTTAGGTGAAAAATATACTATTTATAATTGTTTTTGGATTCACGTATATAAATAATAGGGTGAATGCGCAATTGACTGTGCGTCTAATATTATAGTGGTCTATGTTATAGCATACATTTCCAGTAATCAAAGCGCAGTAAAAAAGCATATACTAATATGATAAGCAAATGTCTATCCAGTAACTGAAGCTTCCAATAAGTTTAATTAATGCAATCAATAAATTAATAATACAAAAGTTTATACTTATGTTTTATTCGTAAAAAAATGTGCTCTACTTGAAATAAATAATTTGCAAAACTTGTAAAAAATGTAGTCAAATTAAACAAAACAATTTTGCTGTCGCCATAAAATCATAGTAACTGATTTTTTTTACCTCCATTATTCATAAAAATGTATTTTCGATACTTATTTTATGTAACAAAATTGAATTCTAAATATTACAATCTTTATAAAACTATAAATTATAATTTTGTATTACAATTATAAATTTAATAAAAAATAGTTTCTTAAAAGAAGACATATGTATAAGAAAAAATTTTTATTGAAGATAAAATATCAGAGAAATTTAAATGTCTATATACGAATAAAATAACCTATTACATAATCTTAATAAAATTAAATGGTTTAATTTTAATAATTATTTACTTTAAATGGTAAAATACTTTTCAATTAGAATAAAATATTTCTTTAAAAAAAATATCTTGTTGATTTCAACAATTTCACAAAAAACGCAAAAAAATGTATATTTATCTTACACAAATAATTTATTTTAGTAAAATGAATAGAATAACCATTTTTATCGTGATTAAGCGTAATAATCTGAAATTTATTCATCATAATATAAATAGTATTAAATTTTTACTTTATAAGTTAATGTATTTAATGATGTCTATTCAAATTAATTAATATAAATCAATATTTTATTAACAAGTTATATTTATTCACAAATAATATAAAATATATTTCCGTACGTAGATGATAAAATTTATTACTATATAATCCTCTTTTAAAAAAAAGATGGCCGCATGTTGTGAAACATTTTATACTATGAACGTGATTAGTGCACTGAATAGAATCATATGATTGGCGAAAAACGAGATTTGATTTACTATAATATGCTTAAATAAAATCATCGATTTACAATTTAATTATAAAAATCATTGATAAAATAATTAAATTATAGTTATTGAATTATAGTTCGATTTTTTAAATAAAATTATTAATATAAACATCGCTAACTTTCGCTTACAAAAATTCCTTTTGTGTGAAGATGTCGAGAGTGCGAAGTACCGCTCTATATACATTTGTTATTGTATATTTAAAATTAGAACATGGTAACAATTCTATGCCATTTACTTCTGAATTTTCTTTTTAAAAATTGTACTATAAAATAGTATATTAAGCAATAAATTTAGAAAATACAGATGTTATGAACTTTTTAGCTTATAACAATATCATAAAATATGTATCTATGAGCCTGGCAAGTAATTTTATAAATTTAAAATAAGATTAAAATATTTCAAAATATTTTAAATGTCGTTCAAACATATTATTAATTCAAATTAAATAAGTATTTATTTGTATTCATTTTGTTCTTTGAAAAAAAAATTATGAGTTTTAAATAAACCATATATTTAATTGAATAAATTATTTTCATACATTTAATAAAATTAATACAAATATAAATTTATGAATTGCAAATTTCAAAAATTTTATTAAATAAAAAAAAAACCATTATAAAATAAATACAGTTATTTATACGATTAATTAATTTTAACACATAATATACTGAATATTAGCATTTAATTCGGTAAGATAAATATTTAAAAAAAAACTGTCCATGAATTTAATGAAATATATACATAAGTTTTAAGTTAAATCAATGAATTATTTTGTCTAGTCATCTAAATTTATTATTTGATGCAATTAAATATTCATTAATATGTGCTAAAACAATGTTAATAAATTAATTAATTTTTTTTAAAACTAATTTTTTTAAATCTATTTAAAATATTTAAAAATTATTTTATTTAGTAAGGTGGTTTTTAAATAAAAAACTATCAGTAATTCTGAATAAATAAATCAATATTTGTGGACAACAGTGAGCTATAACTACACCCCCGTCGAGCTATTTTAATCCCCCTTCGCCTGAAAAAGGCTTATTTAAAAATTTTGTAATTTTGGAATAAATTATCGTAGTTTATTTACATTAAAAAAAAATTATAAATAATTACACTTACCATTTTCTGCACTTATTTCAGCTTCGTACCAACATTTTCCCCACTGAGCTTTTACATATTTTCCAATCTTTTAAATTTCTGTTTTTTCAACTATACTTGTAGTTGAAGGGTTGGTTTTGCCCATAAAAGTATAACTTTCATGATGCAAGTACATTCAATACTTATTTTTTAAAATTAATTTTACATTCTAAACTTACGGACAATGCAATTATGATATATATTAAACTATATATATTCTAATGATTTTGAAGAAATATCTTCTGATGCAAGTGGAGCATTAGACTAGGGAGCACCACTAACTGTTTTAAAAATCATTATTTCTATTTTAAGTCTAATGTCATCTTTCAATATAAAAAGCGTACAGTCATCTAAAATTTAACAATTAATTAAGATTCATTCCGTTGAACTAAACAAAGGTTCAGAAACGTGTTTCGTTTATGTAGAAAAAATTGAAAAAACATTTGTATTTAATTGTATGTTATGTGTATCTCTTTATTTCAATCAAAATTTTAATTTTTGAAAAAATATAATATATAAAGTAATAATTGAACGTTTACAAAATAATTTTGTATCTTAATTAAATACAAGTTTTATAGAATCATTAAAAAGATCTCTTGAAGATCTTATAGTATCTTAAAATATTACCATTTTGAAAAGTTACAAAGATCTTTGAATGATTGTTTTTAAATCTCTAAAGCAATATTTTATTTTCATCTTAAAAAAATATATAAAAAAAATTTTTTTAATGTAAAACAGAGATCTTAAAAAGATCTCAAGCAGATCTAAGTAAATTTGAATATTATAATATATCAACTATTTCTTGAAATGCATCTTATTTTAGATATATCTTGAAAAGATCTTTTTATTTTTTACGCGGGTAGTGATAAATATTAAACTCAAAAATTTATCTTTCAAAATTAAAATTAAAACTAGAAATCCGATTTTTGAAATTAACATTTATGAATTATTTATAACATTTTTGTTCAAGTTATTTTGATAAGAACAAATATGTATAAACAAAAATTTTCATTAAAGATAAATCTAAGACAGAAATGTCTATATTCAAATAATATAACCTACTACATAATCTTAATAGAAATTAAATAGTTTAATTTTAATAATTATTTACTTTAAATGGTAAAGTACTAAAAAATATATTCATGCTTACACAAGTAACTTATTTTAGTAAAATAAATAGAAGAAATTATTTTTATCGTGATTAAACGTAACAATCTAAAATTTATTTATTATGATGTTCTATTGAATTAAATTTTTACTTTATAAGTTAATGTATTTAATGGTGTCTATTCAAATTAATTAATACAAATCAATTAATATTTTATTAACAAGTTATAATTATTCAAATTTAATATTAAATTTATTCCCGTACACAGATTTTAATATTTATAACTACATAATTATTTTTTTATGTCGTTTAATAATATTGGAAAATAAGCGCAATGTCGTGATACCATAGTATGTTGAGAACCTCTAAAATTCATATAATAGACTTCGATCGATAATACAGAGATCCAAGTTATCGCGGGCAACTTGGATATAACACTTGAGAGAGTTCACTCATATGTCTCGTCAAACAGAGCCTCGCGCATGCGTTCTGTCACTTGCGGGCCCCCCACTACTGTGTGTGCTCAGTGGGCATTTGTGCTCACTGGGTACCTCTCGTTTTGCCGAGTCTGCGTGTACACTATATTATAGCATTGTCTCTCGACCCTTTTTGTCTGCACTTTGCGCTTAGTATTCTCAGGAGCGAATATCCTTATATACCAGGGACGAGCGGCTCCCTTTTTCGTTTGCACGTTATTGCTCCCTTTTCTCCTTCTCTCTTCTTTAAGAGATCTTTTCTTCTTCCTTACAGTAGTTGTACGTTTTCTGGGAAAAAGAGAAAGAACAATGTAGAATGGGGAAAAGCCATTGCGACGCTTGGGAAAACAGATATGTATTGGCAATATTTTGTGCCGAGATGGTTTTTAGGTTAGGTGGGGGGAAAACCCAAAAGGGTAGTAGAAAATTATTTTCTGCTTTTCAACGATCAATGTGTAAAAGGATAAACGGTATGTTTTGCTGACTAGTTTTTTGTCTTGGGTATAAATATATTATTGTAAATTTAATTCTAATCAAAATAATATTTAAGCTTGTAAACAATTAAGGTTCTTTATAGGGTAGATATATCAGTTACCGTGCCCTCCCCGATTACCGCGGCCTATGTTAAAGCATACAATGCCGATAATCAGAGCACGATAATAAAACTATGCATTTATATGGTAAGCAGACGACACACGGTAAACTGACGTATCGAAGAAGCTGCACAAATTTAACCATTAAACTAATAATTCTTCAGTTTTTCACTAAAGAAATTAGTTTTATCCATAAAAAATGTATTCTACTTTGAGTAATTAATCTATAAAACTTTTAAAAAATAGTGAAATTTGTGTAATTAAACAAAATGTCTCTGCAGTCACCTTAAAGGCTCGGTAACTAGTGCATCTACCCTATAAATTCCTTTTCGTTTTATTTCTAATGTTCTTACAGTTAATATCAAACTATATTTATGTAACGTTAGATTTATAATTCAATATTATCTCAGAAAAATATAATCTTTAGTAAATGTTAAATGAAACAAATAATCGTTAAAAATCAAATGCATTGAGTTTTTTAAATATAAATGTACGTTTATTTTATCAGATGAAACAAATTTAATAATAGTAGCTTTTAAAAAAATTCATAATATTCAAGAAATCTTATATATTAATGCTGAACTTTTCAAATAAGTAACCATTTGATTTGATGGTTAAAATTGGCTGCTTTCTTCTAGATATAGTCTTTCCTACAGTAATTCCTTGGGTAATCTTCTCCAGAGAGACACGAGTCTTGCCACGTGCATGATCATCTAAAAAGCATATCTCTCTTTCTCTTGCACCAAAAATTTTCCAGTTTCCTTGTATTTAATTTTAGTCTGAAAATATATATTCCCCCATCATTTAAACACAAAAGCCGTGCGAGCATGAAACCTCATCGAAACGTCTTCGACATGTCTTTGTTGTCCATACATACACGTATATATCTTCCCTACGGAGAAAGTCTATTGATACGCTATACGCATCTTACACACGTATACATATACATATATTTACGCAGACGAAAGCTATTATACAAAAGGAGGAGAGAAAGAGCGAGGGCAATAGCCAAGGATAATGAACGATCGTGTAAATTGGAACGTTGTGTGGGTGCTATATTATGTATGTATATACATGTGTGTATGTGTATGACCTATAAGCTTTTGCAAAGCAGAACCTCAATTTTTTTTTTCTATGATGGGGAAAAATGAGCAAGAAAGAGAGAGGCTTTTATCGACTTTGTTTCTCAGGAGACTTTGGCTGTGTTATAATATCAGAATACTATGTATGTTTAGAGGGTTGCTTTACTTATTATGGATGAAAATGTTGATGCTGAAATTGTGAAAATTAAAATAAGAACTCTTACGTTTTTAAACTTAAAAGCAGTTACTCTATCGTTTGGAGATTGTAAAATACAAATTATTAATGGAAATAACTTAAATACGTATTTCTCAAAAGTCATATCAATTATGAAGCCTTTACAATTGTTTTATCATATTCACTATTGAAAATATTTTTTCATTATTAAATTATTTATAATTAATATATCAAACTATTATTCTTCTTAATATCAACTGCAATTCATAAAGAAATTTATCACAATAACGAGAGCACATAAAAAATAAAGTCAAAGATATGTTTGTCTTTGTACACGTTATTATTGCTACCTTAATATAATGACACGCTAAGTCAAATTTCTTTTTTCGGGGGTAACGCTTTTATAAGCTTGTTTCTCCTGAGATGTATTTTATTACTTGCTCCTCTGTGTATAAAAGCATCATATACGTTTGTGCGTAGATATAATCTATACGTATCCAACGCACACGCACACGTGCATGAATGAAATATACGAGCACGCAGCACGCATTTATTCAAGGTTGTATAAGGATCGTTTTCATCGAATAAGAGTAGGTATATAGGAATACGATCATACGCCAGAAGCTCCTATCTCTCTCATTGTTTTTGCCCTTTTTTTTCTTTCTCTGCTTTTCCGTTTCTACAGAAAATTCATGGCTCGTGCAATTTAATTATCCTGTGATTTTGTTTTTTTTTCTAGGAAATAAATTGAAGTAGATTCAGAGCAAATTCATTAGATAAAATAAATATATTGCTGTTATGAAAATGTAATAAGACTTTGATATTTTCTAAAGAACAAACAACATTGATAAATATCGAGCTGTAACTTAAATTAAATTTAGAAAAGTATAGAGAATAGTATAAATATTGAGTTTAATATTTCATATAATTAAAGATAGATGAGATCGTCAGTGGCTCAGTCGGTAGAGCGATGGATTCTTAATCTCGAGGTTCCGAGTTTGAATCCTACTTTCGACCGATTGTTTTCTAGCATCACTGTACATTACATATGCTTTGTTCGCAAACACATTGACGACCTCCGTCTCTAATTAGCATCTCAATGTTAGTATAAATACAGCGACGCCAAATAAAAGTAAAAAAAAATTATTGATAAGTACATCTCATCTTTTTTTTACTGACTCTGTCGTGGATTGACACCACGTTAAATAATAAGTCAAACTGTGTTGTCTTCAAACGAATATCTAAATGTAAAAAGGGTAGTAATGCCCGTTGAAATAAATACTAATAATAATATAAGATCTTATACATTTTTTATTGTCATAAAATTATTATCATAATAAGAAGCTAATATATTCTTTTTATATTTAATATTTTTTACCAAGATATAGTATTATAATACCGATACTAAACATTCGAAGAAAAATAAAAAAACTAAATAAAACTGGATGGGATGTAACTATAAAGCCGATAGGATTTCGAGCTTTTATTTTTATTCATTAAAGCGGAAATTGTCGATATATAGAAAGCAATAACAAAGGAGCGAAAAAAGAAATGTATGAAAACGAGATAGAGAAAGAATATAAAACCAAAAAACTGTATATATATACAGATTTAGGTCCAGGTGAGGATTTTTCGTAATATGTATATATGTAATGTGCCACCTGCCCCAATGGCTATATTGCTGAAAAAGACAGGCCAGCGCACGGATATATTTAATGGCCAGACTCAACGCGCGTGGCAAGACCAGGTGGACCAAGAGCCCAGCCGATTTTTTTTTCGAAAAATATATATATATATAGCTTATACAAGAGCACTCTTTATCCTTTCTGTAGTTTTATCCAATTTTTTTTATTTTTTCTCATTTTTTTTTAAATTTTACATCCGCTGTATGCTGCTTTCGTTTTCTCGAAGAGGAAGCTATGATTTATTTTTATGCACATGCACAAATAATTTATAGTTTTAATTTTGAATCTTCAATGATAAAAAGAATAGAATCTAGATTTTTAAATTAACAATCACATAAATTAAAATTCAAATGTTTAGAATTTTAAAACAACTTTTATTACTGTTGAAAATTGGCTTAAAAAGAACGATTACATGTATCTTTTTAAAAGAACGCATTAAATATTCTTAACTTCAATTGCTCTGATATATGTACATCCAATATTCAGTTACTTAAAAAAAAAACAGATCATATTTTATACTAACCAGGAGAAAAGAAGATGGAGTGGATATTATCCGGGTATACGCGCAAGATATTTTTCATCTTCAATATACAGTATACCTTACAAGCTTGTCGTTTATTCGAAAAACAGTTAGAACGACTTCGCACTCGCAGGTGTCATTTTATTCTCATTTTGTCACGTTATACGCGTTATCTTATTCTTTACCTTCTTTTTTTTTGACTTTTCTAAGAGACAATTCGTACGTCGTCGACGTTTTTAACCCCCCTCCTACTACTACTTTTGCCAATCTTTTTTTACCCTCTCTCTTTTCGACGTCTCGACGCTATAAATCATAAGCTTGGTTATACGACATCGCGAGAACGAGTTATACGCGCACCGATATATATGCCACGATAAAAACTCATCTAGTATTTTTTACATTTAACGATGTTGACACGAAATTTTTTTCTGTTAAGTCTCTTATGAATGATTTTATTTTATTGTTGTGTATGTATAATCTTTATTTTATTGATATTTAATTTGGGTAAGAATTTTAAAGTATTAAAAATAGATGACTGTTTTGAATTTATTAGATTTGACTGATGACATATTTTTATTTTTCTATGAGTCATCATTCATTTACACGAATGTCATGAAACTATCTTCTACCAAAATCAAACATTAATAATTAATAACATATAAGTTGATGGTAATCTATTATATGCTTAAATTAAAAGAAAAACTTCGATTATAAAATTATTTTTAATTTTACGCAAATCGTATATCTATTAATTATGTACAGTTACATAAATAATTTGTTGCAATACGCAAATTTTTCAACAATACAATCGTTCAATTTAATGTATTTAATATTTATTTTAAAAAATCTGAATTTTATTTAACGTTTTTTTATTAAATTGACAATATTTTTACTGAAAAAATTGTTTAAACTCGAAAAGCCGATTATAACGAAAAAAGTAAATTTAATTTTCTACGCATCGATGAATTTTGAATAATATCATTATATTCTAACTTTGCTTGCTTGCCAAGCTGCTCAGAAAATTGATAGAGCCGCGGGCTTGTGCACCGTTTATCACTGTGTATGTATGTGTGTGTTACCTACTTCGCTTTTCTCTCTTCCTATCTCAGTTTGCAATTCTTGTCTTTTTCCTTTTTTTTTTACACTTTCTCTCTATTTTCAGCTTCTCGCCTAGCGTTAGTATTTGCCAAAGTGAAATATCGTTATTGCGTGCCGATTCGATTATCTTCTACTCGAGAAGAGTATTTTTTTTTTTTTTTCACATATAAACGAAAGAGACACGGAAATAGAGCTCTTTTCGTATATAGTTTTCGGTTTCTCTTTCTCTTCTTCTCATTTTTTTTCATCACATTTCTCTTCGTTTTTCTTTGGCGAGCGCCATGTGAAATTCAATTTTACGTTGGTGACATTATTACGCTTGTATATCTATACGTAATACTTTCTTTTTATTCTCGTTTTACGCTGGACTCGTGTAGCTAATCGTTGGGCCCTTTTTTTATTCAGCTTAATAATGACCACTTGAAGCTCTGCTGGTTATATTTTCGAGCGTGTCAGAAAAATTAATCTCTGTGGTGGTTATTCTTTTTTTTCGCTTCCAGTGGGAATTTATTTTTTTCTCTTGACTCAGTTGTGAAATTGCGTGGACATTTTAATGGTTGGTAGAAAATTCGTATTTTTTATCTCATGTTTTTTTCTTCTCTCTTTAAAATTTATTGTGAATGCTGGTGTCTCTTGGTTATGAGTGGAGAAAGTTAGTTTATTGTTTATTTAGATGGTGTGCTCGCTTGTTACTAAGAGCATTTTCAGTTAGTTACGAGGTCAGTAGTTGACGTTGGGAAGTATTGATTTTCAACTAAATTAATAATAATAAAGTAATTAAATTAATAGTGCATATTTTAAACAAAATTAATAAATAATTATATAAATTTAATTTTCTCTATTTTATATACTTAAAAATGTATGTTGGTTTACTTAAAAATGTATGTTGGAAGTTTTTTAAAATGTTGCAAACGTGATGTCGCAGGTATTAAAAATTCAAACTGCTTCAATATGAGTGAAAAAACGCTTGAAATTTTTATGAGAAAAATATAGAACGTGCAGCAGAGGAGAAAAATTAATGTTGGATTATTTTTTATTTTTCTTTGCATTTTAGTTTGAAATAATTAATTTTCCGTCAACGAAGCATTTTAAATTTGCATTACAATTCGTTAAAATTTTTTTCACCAATTTCAATTATTGCGCAAAATAAGAGACAATAAATTTTAAAAAATCGAATTTAATTAATAAAATTACGATTGTCTTTTCTTATTATAATGAGTACAATAGTTAAAAAATTAATTAAATTTAAAAAAAAGTATCTGTTAAAATTCTAAACTATAATTCTAATAACCTTATTTAATAAAAGTATTGAATTTTAAAATATTCAGAACAATATTTTAACAACGTGAAAATGCAGAATAAATTAGAGCTAAAGATTTATCTTTAGTCTACAGGTCGCTTCTCATATTTTTCTTTCGTCCCAGTGGCCCTTCAAATATTAGACCATCAGACCTATAGGTACTCTAAAACTCTAGACGGAAGCATCAATTCTTGGCACTAGAACACAGCAGCAGTTTGCTAGCGGTAGAGAAGAGACGACGCGTGCCAGCCGGAGCTCGAGCCACTCTCTTATATATACCATCGAAAATGTATATTCATAACATGAGTCGCCGCACATGCTACTACTATACCTCTCTTTCTATCTTTTCTTCTTTCTCTTTCTCTCTTTCCATTTCGCTTTTCTCTCTTATAGTCGCGTGGCCTTTTTTTTCATATCGAGTCTTTTTTTAAGTTGCCGCTCATAAATTCTTTCATCTTTTTTTTCTTCTTATTTTTTTTAGGTGAAAAAGAAAGGTTTTAATGCCCTGCTTACCTCATCTTCGTTCTTTTATAATCTAGACCCAGTGACTTCTTTAAATTTTTCCATTTATCTCGAGGAGATGATAAATTCTGATTTTCTTATTTTATCATTTGATTAGATTATTTTTTATGTTCGCTTTTCTATCTACTGTTACTTGATAAAATGGGTTATTGTTACAACTTCGCAATAAAAAAATCTTTGCATATTAAATCATTAGATTTATTTTTTTTTATTTCCATAAAAAAATTATTTTTCTTTTATATTAAAGAAAAAGTAACTTTATTACACATTTTATGAAATGGAAATTTTATTTTACGTATCTTTTTATCTTAACGAAAATACAAATAAAAAACTTGAATCTAGAATAGTAATCTAATTTTAAAAATCGCAATTAATCTTAGTCTAATAAGATCTTACTTTTTTTAATTCAAGATCATTATAAAATAAACAAACTATTCTACATATTGTCAATCATTTATTTTTCAAAAGAAACTAGTTTTTCGCTGCACGTGTATATATATATTCACTACTGCATAATACATTTTTGCATCTTTTTTTTCGTCAAAAGTCTTTTACCCTTAAACGTTGGGGTGGTCTCGTTGCTGCAGTTACCAGGTCCGCTTGCAAATTACGGAACCGGCGCCTTAGTGTAAAAAGAGAGGCGCCGGAGATCGTTTGCGCAAACGCATGTGTGTGCGTGTCCCCCTTTTTTTTTCTTGTGTTGTATACATGGGAGAAGAGAGAAAAGATATGACGAGCCGGTTATATACTTGGCTTGACGTCGTTTACGCACGAGCTCGGTTTAACAAAGACACAAGGTTATACAGTGCTATTCTGGTTTTGCATTTATCCATAGAAAACTGGAAAACAACATGGTTCAGGAAGAAATAGTTAAAAATTTATTGTTTTTAAGAAATTGTTTATAAAAAGCTAAATTCTACGTGGTTACTTTTCAAAAAATCACATTACTTTTACCATTAAAATTATATCTATCAAAGTCATTCTGATCCTTTTGAATAACCCAAGTCTTTTAGTAAAAATTATTATTTTATTCAGGCTGAATTTCAACAATCAGATAAACTGTGTAAAATCTCAAAAAAAACTAATTAGTTTTGTTCATAACTAATTTCTACATTATATTAAATATTCACTTGAAATTATTCAGAAAGATTTCTAACAAAACTTCTACTCTTCAAATTAATGACAATTCCATTATTATAATATCTCAACTACAAAAGTAGAATCATTAGAATCAGCAGTACTTTCCCAACCACTTGTTAGAAACTCAAAATGCTTTTTCTCAAAAAGTTCTCTATTTGACGAATTTTCTCTCATCGCAGTGGTAAAACTCTTTACTATAAGAAGAACTTATCGGTGTAAAATAATTGGCGAAACGGGTTAAGTGTAGTACTAGGAAAAGCTTCCCTATAAAATTTAAAAAAGTAGGTCATTGCAAGTAATGCCTTGCTAAGTAAGCTTTTCCAAGGGTTATATTTAAGTACAGTGTATAGCGAGACGAGCCATATCCATATTTCCCATGACGACGTTCATCTCTGGGAATGAGATCCGTGTACAGTACTTACCAACCCTAGTGTTGGATTAAAATTTGAAAAATCTTCACTCTTAGTTTTAATTTTCGACCTTTTTAATTTATATTCATGATTTCAGCTCATTTTTAAATTGTACTTTAATTAATTTTTAGTAGTTTTTTTAAATTTTTATTAAGTTTTTGAATTTTTATTTTTTTAGAACCAGACTGAAAGTAAAATTGGTCAAATTTAAATATTTATTTTGTTTCATATGCAATGTAAATTCTGATAATTGGTCCATACATTATACAGTTTTATGCTCAATAAGTTAACTAAAGCGTAATATGGAAAAATTACTTTGTTATGAAAAGTAATTGAAAATGTATTTTGTAATTATTGTAAAAGCGTGCAAAATTTATCTGTTCATTTTTTAGGGATATTTGTTAAAACCTTCATGAATATTTTACCAGATTATTAAATCATAAAATTTTCTTCACACATTAAGTAATTAACAATTTAAATAATGTTTTTAAAAATATAAAAAAAATCATTAGCTTAAAACGTCTTTTAATCCGCATTTTTACTCTTCTCAACCTACATAGAGCAGCACCGATCTTCGTATATACATTACTTTCAGATAATTCAAGAAAAACGAGCTGAGACATGACAAGCAAGGCATTTTCAAGGAAACGAAAGCCGATTGTCGTTTCGTTTTCCATTTTCCAGGTAGCAGTAGCGTAGCTTTTCTCCAAGCTTGGATTATTCTGATCCAAGTTCTTCTTCTTCTACTTCTTACGCTTTTTCACGAGAAAAACTTTTAACGCGAGCATTTTCATATTATATATATGTAGTTTGAATTTTATACGTCGAAATGGTTCTTGATATATCCATTGATTTTGGTTGACAAGACGATTTGGCTTATATTTCTTTTGAAAAGCAAGTTGCTAAACTGGATTATATATGCGAAGTGATGGTTATGTAAGAGGTCCTCTTAAGTATAAAGGATGGAAGGACGATTTAATGGCATGGAATGAGCGCGATGAGAACCTGAGTTTTCGGGGATTTGCATATTTATGCGTTTCGTGGTCTTTTGGCACGTTATCACATACATTTATGCAAGGAATCGCTTACCGATATTTCTTAACTGCTCTGCATTCGAATAAGTCTTGAAAATTGTTTGTTGATAATGAAAAAAATTCTTTGCAGACAAAATTAGTTTTGTTTTTCTTAATAAGTGTACATGGAATTGGGGTATAGAAAATTATCATGTGATTGTATTATTATTTTCGGTAAATTATCCTATGAGTAAAATGACTTTTAGGTCAGAAATTTTTTATTTAGCAAAAAAATTATTAAAAGCTTTATTGGATATTGTCCGAAAAATGATTTTGATCCAAAAAGATGTTAAGTTTCTATTAAAACAATACTTGAACTTTTGGGTTCAATTTATATTAAAGAATTTTTTATTTAATTCTTTGGTGTACTTTAAATGTGAACGAAAAATAGGTTAACATTTTGTAGCTCGGTTAAAGAAAAAATTAATCTTGGAAGTTTCTTAATACAAAAGTAAGTTTTTAAGTAAAAGTTCCTTTTAACCATTTTTCAAAAAAGTTCATTTTAAACGAAATCTGGAGATTCATAATTTGAAAATGTATTATATTATTTAGTCAATTCAAGCGAAATAAGATTTAATTAATGAAAATATCAACAATTGACAAAAAAATAAAAATTCAAATTATAAATATAGAGTAAAATTTTAATAAAAAATTACCTCGCCTGACTCATTAGTTTGAACTAAAAATTATTAATTTCATATGAAATGATAAAATAGCTTCAAGCAATAACTTAAAACCCGCAGAGAATTGTCCGTAATAGTTCGACAATAGAGTGCAAGACTTTGTATTCCCATTTGATATATAACCAAGTGATACAATAAAGCGCTATCCAAACTGCACTAGCATGTGTTTTTCGTTCTTATTCAGCTTAAAATACTCTAGATATAGATATCTACTCTACTAGCTTATTATCCGCGTAATTTACGCTAAAATTGGAGAATTTTCGCTTTTATCTTTACGAAAATTTGTAGCAACTTCTCTCTCTCACTCTCTCATCGTAATCTATAATCCCATTTTCCACGTTTTGAACGAACGAGGGAACAAGCCCTCTTCAAAGTCGTTGAACCTTGTGTGCTATGGAAAAACGTTACCGTGTAGCTTCAAAAAAAAAAAAAAAAAAAAGGAAAAAAGGTTGAGATTAGAACGGTTGAATGCATTTTCGGTTGAGAAATAATACTGTAAGAATAATATGTGGGCATAGCTATCCAAAGGTACTTAAATTTTTTACGGAAATTCAAATTTCTCGTAAGTTTAATAGACCTTAGAAAAATAAAATATTTTAAAATATTTATTCATTCAATTTTGTATTTATGATACTTTAAAAATATATTGTTCCTATCAAGGTTTATTTTAATGTTATATTTATTTTCTGTTACAGGTGAGTTTATCAATATTTCAGCGATTTGAGTAACTGATCTTTATCGGTGAGTAATGTCAATAAAAAAGGAAAAATATTTCATATTAACCCTTAAAAAAAGGATATTTAACTTCTTTATTAATTGATTGAATAATGTTTTTGATAGTTGTAACATTTTCAACATAAAAAATTTGTTGGTACGTTAAGTTTTTCTGTAAACAAAATAAGATTAACAACAAAAAATTTATTTACTATAAGATTCTAACTACTATACTAAAGTAAAATGATTCATTTGAGCATAATGTAACAAGTTTGATTTTCGCACGCTGTAACTTCTGCCTTCTCCATTGTCTCTCTTTTTCTTATATTGTGCATTCGCATAAGATCAATGACGTTTCACTTACAACACAATCGAAGAATGCAACGCACTCGGTAAGAACGATCAATTAAATTTAAGTCAGACCCTTGAGATTTTATAACCACTAAGGCCCATTTTTCTCATAAACTCCCTTGTTTTTCTTCCTTTCATCTCTCTTATTTTCATTCTCTATTTGTGGCGACGTTTTATGTAATCGCGGCAGTACTTTTCAACATCTCCTATTGTCGTGCTATTTCTTCTTCCGGCTGTGCACAGTAATTTTTCACTATATGCATTTCTCACGTATTTTCATAGCCTTTTTCTTTCAATAAGAACTTATAGGCGTGTGTTACACAGAAATTTTATGATTACGGAATTCATCGTTTTATTGAATTGAAAAAATTGGTTTTCTCAACTTTTATTTAACATGAAAAGAAAAAAGTGGATACTTTTTTATTTGAATCATTTAAAAAATATAATTTTATGTATTTTATATGTTAATAAATTTAAAAGTTAAAAATTTTTATTTAATTTTGAATAATAATAGTTACATAATAATAACAGTTGCAGTCATTGTTTACTTTCTTATATCTCTATTCTAAATGATCGTTATACTTAACAACTTTGCACATTACAGTTTGTAGTATTAAGAAACTTACTAAATCGCAAAGTCACCGTATACAGTATTCACAATCTTGTATGCGCTTAATTACATAAGTTTGTTGTTATGTTATTTAGCTTGAAAATTAAAATATCAAGATGGTACATCTTTATTTTTAATTATCCGAAATATAATATATGAAATAATTATGTTTATATAGAAAAAAATGGTTTTTAAAAAAAGAAAAATAAGGTATAAATAAGACATTAGAAAAAAAATCAAAATTCCAAATAAAAGAAAACCACAAGTAAACGTAGATCTGAAAAGTTCAATTTAGAAATTCAAAAGCGAAACAATTGCAACGCCCATAAAACAATTTGCAACGGGCAAAGCCATTCATTACACCCGTTCCATTCTTCACCCACTTCTCTTTTTCTTTCTTCAGGCATACTTCCGCCTCTCTTCTCTATTTCTATCTTCCTCTTACTTTAAGACTATTCAACAGTACACACACATACTCTTCTCTCTTTATATACACAAACCCTGCAGGAACTCTGCCTACTGTACATAAGGCCCTTGATAGGTAAAGGACCCGCTCGCTCGCTTGCTCGCGCGCGCGCGTACACACGGAAGAAAGAAAAAAAGAAAGAGAAGAAGAGAGTTTATGAAACAGCTTGCTCTTCTATACTCTTGAACAGCTGTGCTGCTATACGTGTATTAAGGAGGAGAAAAATAAGAAGAGGTGGTAAAAGAGAGAGAACTGCTGTTCTACTGCTGGCTCTCTGCTCTGCTCTTGCTGCTACTACTAGCTTGTATGAAGAAGTAGTACTTATAGTCTTGCCGGCATTCTCGCGGTACGCTTCGTTCTTTAAAGCGTCACGCTACTTAAGTTTTCTTTTCTATGCCAATCAATGTTTTTCTTCAATATTTTTCTCTTATTTGTTCAATAATGTGATCGTTTTGTTACAAAGCATACGCGATTGTTTGTTGCACACTCGTTTTATCTTCACTTTTTGTTGAGATATCTTTGTTTTCAAAAAGATTATAATAAATGTGAATTGTGTGATTATAGAGCTGATGATAGTGATTCAGTGTTGATATTGTGATGATAGTGTGTTATGCCGGTGCTCTTTAAAAAGTATCTAGAGAAAAATTTCCATGGTAAGAGAATTGTAGAAATATCAAGATATTTTTATAAAATGCGTTAAATGTAAGATAGTGAAAAGAGAAAGACCAAAAATGATTGTTTGGTTTTTGAAAATTTTCAAATATTGAGAGATTTGAAATTTTACTAGAAACTGATGTAAAAATTCAAAATATTTAAGACAAATAGTATCACCAAATAATTTATTACAATTTTATTTAAAAATTTATTATAATTTGTATACACAGCTAAGAAGCTCGGTTAATACTAAAAATTTCTTTTAAATTGATATAAAAAACTATGATAAAAATAATCTGACTTTGTAAAAACGAAAATTCACTAAAAAAAATGTTTAAATACACATAAAAGAAAAAAAATGTATTGAAATTTAAAAACTTACTTTTCAGTATGGCAATAAATTAAACGAATGGAAATTGTTAAACTTTTCAAATGTCTTCTTTTGTAATATCTAAATAACATAAATTTCAATCTAACAAAATTTGACAAAAAAAGACATTTATAATCGTAGAGAATTTGGAAAAACGGTAAACAAATTTATGAAAACAGCTACTGAACAATACTTGAAATACTATACTCGATCCTTCATAAATGACATTTTTCCCATATGTGTGGTATTATATATATGTTCACATGCGATTAAAAAGTACGCATGGAACGCGCGAAATCCCGATCGTGCTTTGGTAATCGCATCTTGTCATATAACGTTCCTTCTTTCTCTATTTCTCTCTCAATATATACCGACAATATGGATAGTAGCAATGCGCGTTCGCATGCACACATAGGACCGCATAAATATTTATGAGAATTTCCAGCTGCATATCGATTCGATCCTATACTAGCTACACGAGAGAGAAAAGAGTACACGTACAGCACATATAATGCTCTTTCGATATGTTCCTTTTTTCCCTCGAAATAGCGAGGGACACATTGTGGAAGAACTGTATTAAACTCTTACAGTTTTCTTTTTTCTTTTTTTTTCTTTATTATGTGGGGAGGGTGGAGAATATGCTTTTTCAAAGGTATTATCGGTAAAGGTGTGATTTCGTGGCGTTGAAAAGGGGGTAATGGGAATTTTAAAAAGTTTGAAAGGTTTTGACTATTAGGTTGTTTTTTTTTTGCAAATGTGTTACGTGAGTTTGAAATTTAAAATTTTATTATTTATACCTTTTTTAACAAATTTATATCAAAATCACAAATTTTGTATGTAAATTCATTATTTTCATACAATCTTTTATTCAAATTTATATCAAAATCACAAATTTTTTTTATAAAATTTCATTATTACATGCTTTTTTTATTTATGTTCATTTTCATTTGTTTCAAAATATATAGAGAGATTTGCATATTGTTGAATCGTAAATGTTTATTTATCGATAACTAATCGTATCCGTTGATAAATTGAATAATAAATATTTTATTTCATATATAGACGATTGATAAAAAATAAAAATCAGATATTATTATTTGCAGATATATCACGAAAAAAATGGAATTATTTTATCGTATTTCACGAATCGCTTTAACATTAACTTTAATTAAATATTTGATATTTTCGTATATACGATGGACGACAAAAATTTATATGAACAATCAAAAACAATTCATTTTTACTGTTATAGAATCCAGACTTTAGCATGTTTATTCTCTTTTACATTTTTTAAATTACGAGATTCGTTGGAGTGCATAAAATCATAAAATTTTCACCCAGAATATAATCTGTTATATTCCAAAAAAATTTTTTTTTTTTGCATAAATATCAAATGTAAATCACTTATTATCAAACATTCATTGCATATCATGAGAACAAATGTAAATATAACACGATTCAAAGAGCTTGAATTTTAATAAAATATGTTTATAAAAAAATCACGAACTTATTAAAATTTTATTTATTTTAACAAGATTTCTTGATTAACCATCCGTTAACGTTCTCCCCGTAACATGAAATATGTCAAGTCAAAGGGGAAATATACAAAGTTCGTATCAAAAGAGATCTCATTATCATCGTAACTACGCTCCAAGCTCTCTCTCGCGGATCCTTTGCCGCAATATATACACAGCGTATATATTCGGTGGCATCTTTGAATCTATATAAAGGGGGCTATTATGTGACGTGTATTCTTCTGTCTCTTTCTTTCTCTTTAGTATAAAGTTCATAAATATTTATGAGTATTTTCCGTTGCATCGATTTATTCGGTCCTATTGCTACATAAGCACGAAGGATGTTATAGCGAATATATATGTAGGGCTGAGGAGTGACTCGCTCGATTGCCTTGCCAATGAGATTTTCAAAGATTAATCCTGTCGTATATACAGTGTCAACGATGCTTTATATAATATGAAGCTAAGAAAGATGAAATCTGTTGTAAAATTTTTCTTTCTGCTTTGCTATCTAGTCAGCTTGTACCATACTTAACAATATTAAAGCATATATATTTCAAGCAAACAAAATAAACATAAAAAAGTAAAAAAAAACAAATGGGCAATAATAATTTACAACTAACAAATTTATCATTTGCTTAAGTAACAGTCAATCCTTAACCCTACAATGACACAATCTGAATTGCCGAGACATATATGACTGATTCCGCTAAACTTTTTGAAGCTATGCTTCTTACGCGACGTTACGGCAGGGGCACTAAATGTATAAAAATCGACAGTCCCAAATGTCACCCAGCGTGAATGAACAAATACGGCACAGGATGCCATTATTGCTATCAACATACAAACATTCTTTTTTCTCTTTCTTTCTTTCCCTCTCTCCCATTCTGCTTAAGAATATGCATGTATATACACAAGTGGATGTGTATAAGAAAGATAAAGAAAAAGAGACTGCTTGTTGTAACCGGCAAAGAAGGCTAGACATAGCCCCCTCCATTCGCGGCTACCTTTATTGTACATATAAGAGAAAGAAAGAGAGAGGGAGAGAGTCAATTCTTAAAGCCGGCGGACAGAGAAGGATAGACGCAACCCTCTCTATTCTTTATGAAAAAGAAAGAGAGAGGGAGAGAGTCAATTCTTAAAGCCGGCGGACAGAGAAGGATAGACGTAGAATACGATGATTAAATAAATAAATTATGTAAATAATATTTATTTAATTTAAATTTTAAAATTAGTATACATATGAAAATATGCGTTTGTATTTATAATATTATAATCTTAATATATTTTTTTGGCAAGAATTTTTTTATTTTCTCTCATTATCTTCTTCCGTTTATTAATATGTGTATATTTATATAGTTGTTATTAATTACTACATTAATAACAAAAAATGAAAATTTAATAAAATTTAATAAAATTTTTGTATTTTTCTGTTTACAATGCACATGACGAAAATTACGTTTACCTAAATATATGTTTTTTTAAT
Organism: Anastatus disparis; assembly: GCA_017163975.1. Taxonomy (NCBI): domain Eukaryota; kingdom Metazoa; phylum Arthropoda; class Insecta; order Hymenoptera; family Eupelmidae; genus Anastatus; species Anastatus disparis. Next base: position 10,014,598 of record JAFFSR010000226.1, read on the forward strand.
AATTGATATTAATAAAAAACTACATTATGAATATATTTTTAAATACATAATACATCGAATGAAAAATAAAGTTTTCACTAAAAAATTAATTATAATTTTGCAAATGTCACACTTCCTAATTTCTATGTATATATACTGGAAGCATAGCTTCTGTCGGCCAGTCCCCACGACTGCCACTCCTGTTTTTTCACTAGCACCCTGTTTTAAAGGTGTTTTTACATTTTTAAACAGTTCAAATAATAATAATTATATAGTGTCACTCATTTTTTTAAAAACTTCTTTTACATAGGTAATATTTAGAATTTGTTGTAAATTCTTCATTGTAATTATTTATAGTAATATGTTTAATTCTAAAAAAAAACATCTCATTTCACAGTAACAAACTTTTTTTAAACTTTTATGTGAACTAAAACAGTTTTAAAAAATATATTGTGAATTATTATGGTAAAAAACATACTTTACTTACAAATAATATCACAAATTATGTAACAATGAAGAACAATAAAATAGTACATTTTGTAACGGGTATGAAAAGGCTTTATTTACGAAACGAGAAGTTTACGACCCGAGCCGAAGGCGAGTTTCGTAAAAAACCCTTTTCATACCAATTGCGAACCGTATTTTTTGCCATGAGAGCCAAAAAAGAGCAATGAAGTTGCGATTTTGAGGCTAGAATGGCAAAAAGATATTTTTTGAGATTCAAGTGCTTCATAGATATCACTTTTTGTGTTCTTGAGATTAGTAGCTTTAGAAATAAAAATTATTTTTTTCAAATAAGAATAAATTAATAGAATTAATTTTGAGATTATTTAAGGATCAATAAATCTATGTAACATATTTTGAAAATACCCATGTAAGATGTTGCGCCGTCATTTATTTACGAGTAAATCACAGCATAACGTTGAGGTCTCCAGTGGGTCAGTTGGTAGAGCGAGGGATTCGTAACTCGCGAATCCGAGTTCGAATCCCCGTCTCGTCCAGTTTATTCAAGCACCACTGTAGATTACACGTGCTTTGTTCACAAACACTTTGAAGACCTCCGTCGCTAATTATCATCGCAATGGCACAAATACATCGACGTTAAATAAAATTAAAATAAAACTTGCAAGTTTTTTGTGTACATTCTTTCGATGGTCGGAAAAAATTTTTTTTTTGTTTACTTATTTAGAAATACACTTTGAAAAATTATTTTGAAAATAATATTTTGAGCAGCGTAGTTTGTGAACATTATGATTACTTATTTAAATATTATAGATTTACTTTACGTTGGAATCCTTAAAGATTTTTCAGAATTATATTTATTAGAAAATTCCTTTTATGAACAAGTTAATAGAGTACGTTATTTAAGTCGATTAAAATCAAATGCATTATTTAAATTAAAATAAAATAAATTTATGCATATTTAATTGGATTATGTAATACAAAAGTTCTTTACCACTTAACATTTTTCGAATTGTTAATATATTAATGATTAATAATTTTTTTAAATAAAATTTTTTCATATAATAGAAATTTTACGTTGCTTATCTATATTTAATCCGCTCAGTACATATGGTTACTGCAGTGAAAATAACTTTTAACAATAAATGATTATAATTTATTTTAATTTAATTAAAAATTTTTTAAAAATCAAATATAATCATCATATAATAGGCAATATATTTCGAGTAAAAAAAATTTTTTAAATATCATTGGTTACCTTATAAAAAAACAAAAAAATTGATTAACATTGGATTTTTTTTATTTTTAGTTATTAAGACTTAATATTATGATTCTATTAAATTTCCACATACTTCATTTTGTTATTAAAATATAAAACCCTTCTTATCATAGTATCAACTAATAAAAATAATCAATTGAAATAAAAAACATTAATTATTCGTACCAATATTCATTGCAAAACTAACTTAAACCTCAAATCGATTTATCCATCTTACTTTAAATTCTGAAGGAACGCCCCATTTTCTACATAAACGTGAAATCATGATTTTACGATCGCAACAGTTCGATTGAAATTTTCTGATAATCGGACAAGCAAAAGCCTATAACTTTTCTCAAGAGGTGATTGCCATCAACGATTGCACCAACGAATAAAGCGTCGTAAGGCTAACCGAGAAAACCTAATGGTCTAAACGAGACTACTACAGCTATACGGAATATCTTAAATACTCGCTTATAGCCAACTCTCTCAGGCTCTTTTAGCGATCTCGATCGACGATCAAATCCGGTGCTGACGACCAGTCTATTACTAATGACTTAATGAAGTGGTGCTTCAATAAAATTCTGTTTAGTGCACTAATTTAATGTAATGGGACATTCATTATTTTTTATTTTAAATGTAAGAGTACTGAAAAAATGCTTTACAATATTTTTCCACTTATGTTAATTAATATTATGTAGCTTTATTAGTTTTAAATAGATGCGGCATGTTTCTCAGAATATTCAATTGATTTAGATGCCGAAAAGATAAGTTTTGCACAAATTTGGAATAACCATCAGTTTTCAATGCATCACGTCTCAATTTTAATTAATAAAGTATTTACTAATAAGGATTCGTTAATTTCATCATATTACAACGCAATAACAATACGTGAGACGCAAAATTAATTCTAAGAAAAAGAATCTAACGATCGTTACATCATGGATTTTTTTCGATCTCGTAAACAGTCCCTTATATATAAAAAGAAAAATTTAAGCAATTTACAAATCAAACTAATTCAAACGTTTAAATTCAAAGCTCATCGTCATGAAGAACGAGCGGAGGAACGATTACGCACTTATTCAACTCTCTTGTGAAGAGAAACTTTAAACGGAAGTCAAAGAGGTCGTAGTGGTTGAGAACCTTTTTCGTAGGTGGACTTCTATACGGATGAGTATATAATATAATGTTGTTCTCATTCTTTTCTCATTCTCTTTCACTTTGTGAAAGAGCAACGCACTCTATTCTTATCCGCCCAATAACTGGCCTCTCTTTCTCTTTCTCTCTGTGCATATGCACAAGCAGAAAAGCCAGCGGTGCACCTTTCCGTCTTTTGATATATACGCCAGACAGAGAAAGAAATAGAAAGAGAGAACGAAGAAGGAGAAACCGCAAATTAATGGTGCCGCTTGCTGGATTTATCGAACGGGAAACATTTCTTTCGAGCGTTCTGGATTTGTGACCATCATTCTTGATCTTTGCATATAGTCAGTTATTGATTGTGATATTGCCCTGATTTCTTGCCATTCTCTCTTTTTATTGTATTAGTGTATGAATGTTCTATACGAAGAATAAGATTTGTTATTTTTATTTGTAGACATAAATAGAAAAAATTAAGAAAATATGTAAAATATTACAATTTTACAAATTTTCTATTCTTATACTAAAAAACTTTGAAAATATCTCTATATTACATTCTTCCGATTCTATTAATAAAAAATATGATATAGAGATATTTAAAAAAAATTTTAAATAAAAATAAAAAATCCGAAATACTGCAGTGTCAGTGACAATTTTTAAATCATATAACCTGTTACATCAGATTAGTAAACAATCTAATTTACAATCTGTGTAATATTTTTTATACTTATAAATAAATAAAAGACCAAATAAAAACTAATTAAGTGAATAGCCTAGAATTCCCTAAAGTAACTTCCCAAAGCTAAGACCAATCTTCTTACTTTCAAGTTAGAAACGGTGCCTTAATTGCCAAAACGAGCATTTTTACGATCCATTTATGGGTTTTCGATTAATTCGCTCTCGCGTTTGCTTTTTTCTTTTCTCTCACAAATGGAAATTTGCTCAGTTTCAAAGTTTCTTTTGCCATAAGAACTTTACCGCGAATATTCTATCCCCCAGTGGGACAAGATAGAATTTCTTCTTTTTTTTTCTTTAATTCCCGTGACAACTGCGGCACACTGGATTAGATAGCAAGACTGTAACTTACAATGATTATCAATGTCCCTTGTCATAAGGAAAGCTTTTTCCTTAGGATTGGTCTTTTTTCCACGAAATTGAGTTCTATGATAATCATTTTGTTATAGTGCAAAGCATAGGGTAATATAAATATTCATGGAACGTAATAGTCGACTACCCCATTCTCCGGCTCTCTCATAGCCTTTACATCTCAATTGCCTCTGGACTTTCTGTTACTTCTTTTCTTTCTTCTTGTCTGCTTTCGGTGTTCTTTTATTTCATCCACGCGAGTCTTTGAATTTCTTTTCACAGTCATGCCCTTTTTGATGCTTTTAGTTTTTCATGAAACTTTTTCATCACAGCACGTACTTGTTATGTTTAGAAATTCTAATTTTTATGCGTTCGTAATTCATTCTGTAGCCCATTTGAATATCATTGTCAAAAAAGAATAATTCAATTCTAAAAAATGTTATAGAACACTTTTTTCTCTTTTACTCTTATAAAACGGAACTAAAGTATTAGTCTTGATGGCTTCATTCAGCCATGTTAATCTAATGCATTAATCATTATAAATTTAACATTTTATACGTTCAAGCTGTTTTGTAGATGTAACAAAATGAAAATTAATATTTCCGTTTATTATTAAACATGTTTAAATATTAAAATAACAATGTTGACGATTTGCTTTCTGCTCTAAATAATAAAGGCGTATTGCGATTCATTATTACTCGTAAAATGAAATTTTAATTTTACAACTCTTTGAAAAATTTCTTTTCGAAATGAAAATTGTTCGTTTTGTTATTCCAAAATGTATAAACTTTAATTAAACGAAAATATAAAATTTGCATTTTCATTACCGTACATTTTCATTACGTCGTCGTCTAACAACGGTTTGTCATTTCAAAATTTACAGTATCTCTATTCATCGCCGCTCGGAAATAATGCAACTAAATTCATTAGTTTTAAAGCTATTCTTTATTTATTTCATCTAGAAACGTTTAATTAAAATCCTTTTTAATTAAAACATTTTCTTCGGAATAAAGCTGTTAGTGTATAATAAATAAAATCAAACTTTCAGCTAAAATAAATTAATAAATCCACTTACACTCGAGTCTCGAATTTCAAGTTTCATTTATCACTCTATTTTTCTTCAATTAAGTACTCGGATTGATATAGAAATTTTGTCAACTTTTTTACTTTTGCAATAAAAGAATCAATCGAAACATAATTCATTTGATTTTTTTCAAAAGCTTTGAATCTTTATTGCAATTTATTTACTTATTATACGCTCGACTACGTTTTTCACTTAAAACTTAGTACATAATTGGCATATCTTTTGTAAACGAAAGAGAAACGTGTATGACTCATTGGAGAAATAAATTTTCTCACCTCGAAACCTCCTTTTTTTTAAAAGAGTATTGCAAAAGCAAACCTTTTTGCAGAAAGAGATTATAAAAAGAAGAGGAGCCTTTGGCAATGTGAAAACCACGCCTCGATGGATATATTCCATCATCGTGAATGCGCGCGCGCGCAAGTCTTCACAAAGCTTTAATGAGATATAGCTTCAATGAAAGTATGTGTATAGTATAAGTTGTTTTATTATATACATATATATATTTAGGATGTATATACATATATATCTTTTATTCACGTTGAATTCATAATAAGCTTATAAAGAAAAAAATGAAGAGGAGTGACGGCGAGTGATGTTGTACGTTTGATGTAAATGGACTTTTGAGATAATTGAAAAGAATTTTTTTTTCTTTTTTTTGGAATGAATGTGAGAAAATTTTCTTTGTAGTACTATTCTTGTGGTTGTTTATAGGTAAATTTTAACATTATATTTTTACGCTAGAAAGATGTTAATTTTAATAGAATAAGTAATTATATGCTTGGATTGAATCAAAATTTCACATGTTATATTTCTAGCTATACTTTGCTGTTTATTTGATGGCTTAAAGTATATATTTATAATGTTCTTTGATTTCATTTTAAATGATATATAGTAAAAAATTAAAATTCAATTTATTGAATTGAGGAAAAACTTAATTATTGAATTTTAATATATAACATAAATTTTATAAAGTTAAAAGAATATATCTCTTGAAACAATACAGATTTGGAATATCTGAAGTATTCACTATCGTAAATTAAATGTAATTTTACTTTCAGCAATATTTAACATATTCATACCACCATGAGCTCTCTGGATGTTAAGAATGGAAAATGTTCTGATTTCGTTGTACAAAAAAAAATAGAAAAAATAAAAATTCGGTGTAAATTTATTCTTTGTTCGCAAATGTTTGATAGCTAATCTGCTACCTTCTTTAGGAGCTATACATGAACAATTACATATATTTAGCTTTAAATGTTAGTCTAGAAAAAATTTTTTTTTAACTACTTACAATTATTCTAAATTTTATAAAAATGAAATCGTCTTATTTATTAAATTACTTTCAATATAGAATTAGTATAAAATTAATTACAAACAAAATCTTTTATACACATAAAAATAACGTCCCGTTTCATCTAAAACGAATAGTTATAATCGGTCGATTATGAAAGGTAAAAAAAGTATCGCATCTTCGATTTTTTACAAAAATAATAAAATCAGAAATTGAACCATGCACTTAAAATAAATTGAATTACTTTGTAAATAAATTAAATTAATTTACACAAATAAATAAATATACGCAATAAAAAAGTGATAATATGTTATTAAATAAATAAACAAAAAAATTGAAAATAATATCGAATAATGTATTTATTTCGTATAGTCATATATTACAGATGACTACTATAAATTTTTAAGTTACATAATATAAGCTATTTTTTGTAAAGAAAAATGCGTACATCTTATAGAATGCACTACATCAAGAGGATTAATTATTAACGACTTTGTCGTAAATTCATAAAAAATATATATCTTAGGGGATAATATACTCACACATAAATACCTTATCAAACTACACAGAAGCTCATCCGCTCTCTCAAAGTTGTCACATGAATTTTGGAAAGGAGGTCAAATCATATGATGCTCTTTTATAAAGCTACACATGCAAATGTAATTTTGCGCAGTGATAGTAGTAGTGCTAGCATATATGCATTTCTTTATACCGCACAGCAAGTTTCGTTCCGAAATAACACGAAAATTTCCTAACCACTGGAGTTTGTGCGCTTGCGTTTGTATGTGGTGAGGGGGGTGGAAATTTAAATTTTGAAATTGTCCCAATTTAGTTGAAATGGGCACACGTCTAAGGGAATCCATGTAAGGGACGACGTGCTTACTACTCTGATATATCCAGACAAAGATGGCAATTTTCTTCAAACGAGAAATCCATCTTACGTTGGGAATATACATCTACAAGATTCGATGCAAATTTTCAAGTCTTTTTTAGACTTACATTAAGATTCTTTTTTAACAATAAACTAATGAATATGTTTAAAAATTTTTTTTTTATTTTTTACAAAAGAAATTATTTTGATATGATTATCTAAAATAATAGTTACTATTTTATAAAAATAATATTATAACACATCGTACAAATGTTTTTTAATGGTTTCACAGAGAAAAATTCTACAGATGAAATTATTATATAGCATGTTGTAGAAAGATTTAAGGTTAGTATTATAAAGTGAAAATTGCTGTATACAACATTTTATATGCACAAAGTAAATTTTACTACGAATTAATTTTTACGGTATATATAGTAATTTTTATATAATCGTTTCATCCTACAATGATAATAAAATATAGTAACATTACCTACTAAATTCCTCTCTATAATATTGTTTCATCGTCCTACTCATGCTGAATTTTCGTCTCGAGTGAATCCTCATTTTTCGTTTGAAAACTTTTTATTGTGTCGTTTTAATTAATTTCCTTATTATCATCTCAAGCATTAACAGTTTCTAGTTTCATTAAACTTTTAGTTGAAATTCGCCTGAAAAGAGAAATAAGAATAAAATGATTTAATGAAACACCGAAGAAGAATATTGCGTAGATAGCAAATAAAGTTAGTTAAAAAAAATAAAAAAAATATTTTAGTAATAAACAGGAAAAATTCCAAACAAAAAATATTACTTGATCAGCAAGTTGCACTATGATAATAGAAAGCATTACATACAAATGCAAGTTTGTTCATTAATGAACAGTACTTTATTTGTTTACTAGCTTTTTATGCAAGATCATTTGTGTATACAAGATTATAGAGATAACAAATTATTTGTACTTTTTAAATGGTTCAATTGATCTGTAAACTCATAACTTTTTTTATGTCTTTTAAAAACATGATCATTTTATTCTTGTTTTATATAAAATCGAACAATCATAAAAACTTTTTTATTTATTTATAGTTTTTTAGTCATAAAAAATTTTGACATTATGTTTGAAATCTTCCTTATGTGAATCTAATCGAATCATATTACATTGAGTATCCGCGTACTGTGCAGCTTAAATTTTGTGCCAACTATTTCCTTACATCACGTTATATCTTTTGGAAACATCCCAGTAGTTGGCAATGGAAAGGAAGTACACTTCTAAAAAAATAACAAAAACATCTAAAGAAAAAAAAGAGTATGTAGTTAAATAACAAGAAGAAGAAGAACGAAGGATAGTCTCTCATGAATAACGGAATTATGATACTCCCTGGCGTGACACCGCAAGCGATGCGCACGAGCGTAAACCTTTGTTTGTGCGCTATAATATACGAAAGGAAGTAATAAGGATTACAAGACAAGTTGTATAAGAAGGAAAGAGCGAGAAAGAAAGAAAAAAATTCCGAAAAAGAAAGAAAGAAGAAAAAAATATAAAGCTATGGGAATGTGGTGGCTAGACTAGAAAAGACAATGCGCATGCTAAAAAGGAACAATGAAATGTAGTGCCAAGATGCTGTTGCTTCTTCTTTCGTTCATGTAATACATTGCGTGATTCTATTCTCTTAGTGGCTTTTTTCCTTTTTTTTTTATTCTGGGTTAAAGGTTTGGAAATTTCGAGGTTATATATTTGTGGGAAAATGATTACAAGATTGAAATCGCAGACTGTGATTATTTTTTTATGGAAATTAAGACGTTTGTTGCGGCAAATTTTATAAAATATATTACATTTATGTGAATTTCAAACGTTGAGAATTTTATAAAAGTTGTAAAAATATTTAATAATACCTTCAGTTAATAATACGTTTTACCATACTGACATAATTGTAAACCCTAATCGAATAATAAACTTTTCATTAATTCCGGTATTTCTCATCAAAATCATGACTGAAGATATCTCAAAATGACTCCCTTGTCACTTTTATAATGTTTTGTAAAAATTTTATTCGTAAATTTTATTTCCTAAGTTAGTTCTAGCTGAGAAGTAACTTAAAAATTTAAAAAAGTAAATTTGTCAGAGCTAAGAATAAATAATATTCTTTTGTGTTTCTCTGCTATAACTGCATATAATAAAAATTGTAAATCACAGCATTATTCATCTTAACTGTTGTACGCTTCATAATCTTACGTCCATTTTTCTTTCCTACACTAAACTTGACAAATTCGGGGGAAAAAAAAGAAAAACACTTTCTTCGAGTCATACGATTTATATATTGCATGTCTTGATAAGAATTATGGATTATCCGTTTAGACAATATATTTACAGCGTTTGTTCTTTCGTTCGTGTATATACGGATAATTAACTGAAGCATTATTCAAATTTCAATTTACTTTTGTTTAAAATTTAAAATTTTACTTTCCGTGTTATTATATATTTATAAAACGAATTAAAAATTTGCTTAAGCATAAAAAAGTACTCTTAATAGTATGAAAAGTTAAATTGAAAATTCTAAATAAAATTAATGGTTTCATTTTATATATTTATAAAACAAATTAAAATTTCGTTTAAGTACAGAAAAGTATTATAGAAAGTTAAAATTGAAAACTTTAAATAAAATAGTTTTAATTTTCGAAAAAATTCGAATAACTTAAATAAAATAAGAGATTATTCGGCCATAAATTTTTACAACAGTTTAAATGAAAATTTACATGGAAGTATTTACCGCAAGAAAATTAACTATGACGCTTGATTAGTTGTAATTAAGCGGTATTTGGGAACAATGCTTAGCAACATTACTATACCACAACAATGAAATGAAAATTAGTTATATACCGAGCACAAATATGTCAAATTTGCTTGCATTGCTTTACGACATTATTTACCATAAACCGCAAGATGAAAATTAGTTACAGCATGTCAAAGCTTACAACAATCGCATTATGTAAGTTTTAAAAATAGAAAGAAAATAATTCTCGAGTAACTTTTCATAAAAATAACAATTTTTCTATGATAAATAGCCACTTGGCTCGACCTAAAATTGAGAACATTCATATAACAAGGATTACGGATTACAATTCGAGTAATGGTCATCCACGGTTAGTTCTAACTTCATCATAACTACCATACGTGTGCGTATATATATGTATAAAATAAAATGACGTCTTTAGCTTTGCTCAACAGAAATTCAAGCGTCGCCGCCCCGTTATTTATAACACGTCGTAAGGCTTATTTTGTACTTTATGCGCTTGGCTGCCGGCTTGCTCGCCAATAATGACGGCACGTTAGTAAGTGTTGCGGCTGTGAGATGAATCGCTGGACGTGATCATCACGTCGTGGTTATTTATTTTTTCTTCTTTTTATTCTTCTGGAAATGATTTTGGAACGGGCCAAATATATGGCCGGTTTATGGATAAAATAAAAATGTAGGGCAAAATTTTACTCGCGGGAATAAAGAGCAAATATTCAGCTACTAAATGTTAAAATATATGATCGTTTTCTAAATTTGAAAATTAATAAAAATGTCAAGAGCTTAGAAAAATGTGTCGGTTAAAATTTTCGAAATATTCAAAAAAATTAATTGTGTATTATATTTCTTGAAAATATAAATTGTAGTGATAATTTAACCCGAATTTATTTTCGCACTTTCCTGTAAGTACTTTGATACTTTATTACATCTACTCTATCAACAGCATAAAACAATCGCTAAGAGCCTCATCATCCAGGAAATATAGTATATATCCAAAAATACGAAATACAAACTCTCTTACAATGTTATTTCAAAACGTCATAATACCTTTTTATTTATAACTCAACATATATAAGCACGCGCAAACTGAAAGCTCAGAAAAGTGTATTATGCATCAGTTTTAGGCCGCTTAAAAGCTATGCGGTTTTTGAAGTTTTCGTTTCTCGAACTGGCGTTAGGGTTAGCTATATATGCGCTATTCAGTTTTGGGTATACTACTACTCAGGATTATTCTTACTTATGTAAATTTAACTGCGTTTCGCCTCGTTTCGCTTTTAATGAGAGTGTCATTTGAAAAGCATGGGTTCAAGCTGCCTAGACGAGAGGAAAACTCTTACCTTCTCTCTCTCTCTCTCTCTCTCTCTCTCTCTCTCGCGGTTGATTTTGGCCGCGTGTTTTCCATTAATTACTAAGCTCTCGTCCGCGCAAGAACGAACGAGAGTTAACTCAGAAATCGACCCGGAAATAACTTTGCGCGCATATATGCACGTATATTTTAAAGTGTCACTTCATTTATTGAGAAACTTTTAATGTTTTATGGATGAAGTAATGTTTTTTAAACCTGAAGTTGAGCAAATCTTTTTATTATGAATTTTTTTTTTCATTCAAATAAACTAGATTTTTTCGTGAGAAATTTTTCCTTTTAGTTTAATGAATATTTAAACTTGTTATTATGAAAAAAATTTTAATGAGACCGTTCGTATAATGCGCCATTTATCGCCTTTTTCGAATTTCGTATAGACAATATGAATTTAAACTAGGAAAATTCTTGGAAATTGGGTTATCTTGCTCGCTAGTCACATTCAAATTATAGCTTTAAAAAATGATTTCTTTAAAATTTGAAACACATTCGAAGAATTGGAAAATTTGTAACATCTGTAATTGAAAGCATTCAATTCTTGAGAGAATTTCCAACGTACTATATTCCTAAAATTCAGCGTAACTTTATTTTCTATTGCAAAAAAGAGAGAATCACAATTGTGCAGCATGTCAATTTTCTTCCGTACCATTTTCCGTATAATCTTAAAAATTTTCTTTACTTAACCATACGCATAAAAATGATGTCATCCTTTTTTGTATTATTTAAATTCCAAGAAATTTTCAATTTTTTTTTCTTTTTGTCTTTCTTTTGTTGCTCTCCTCAAAAGTTGACAAAATATTGCGCTTATAGTGACTGAATTCGAGCAGGTGCTAAGTTCACTCTCTCCTTGCTTTAATCTCATTTGTTGGCTACATGGCAAAATTATTCTAGATGTATAAAAGAACGAAAGAAAGTACGATGCCTAATCAGCAAAAGCTCTTCTGAGAACTGTTTTAATACTTTCACTGACTTTACATGTCTCATAATTGTCTTTTTCTTTGTATTTTTTTACGTGTGTCGTAATAGAGCACTTAAAGCAACATTTTAGCTGATTCATATGTTTTTAATTAATCTACATCTCACTTGAACTTTTAATAAAATGTTTAATACATTAAAATTTGTTTTTTTTATAATTGTTTCGCAACTCTTTTATGATTGTATTTCGTAATTTTTTATGCAAATTTGAAAATTAAAAAATTTTATTTATCATTTAATAATAATAAATCTGCTTAAACTTTTATTTAATCTGGCAATGGCATTTATGCGAAGTAAATAATTATTCAATCAAATCAAGGATTAATTAAAAGGATATCTCTTCATTCAATCATTTCATTTGAAGCATTCAATAGCAGCACTACTATCAATGATAAAAATAATTCCACGTATGCTCGGTGAATGCATAAAGGTCATTAAACTTTTTCTGTGTATGCAAATTGCATTCGTATACATACGTACAAACTGCAATCGATTTCTAACATCATCGAGTCACCAACGAGCCGAACAATTTTTTATTTCACAATCAGCCCATGTATGAAACAAATGTATGTATGTGTGTATGTATGTGTATGCATGTGTCTGTAAACAAACGACAAAAAAGAACATGTTACGTGTGGGCGAAAGCAGATATCATTATTTAATTTCTAATATTGTAATACATTGCATTTCAGTTGCTCGGTAATGAGATACGAAAATTAGCTTACGTTTCGAGTTCAATGTTATGTGTCACGATGGATGTAACTGATGGTAATTAGTTTTGGATGGTTTGTGGGAAGAGATAACTTTTTATTCGATACTTAAATGAATATTAATTTACATAATATGACATCGTCATTTCACATATTATAATTAAAAGAATTTCGTAATGTACAATTTAAAGATTAAAACAAACAATGGTTTTAATAAGACATTTGCATATGAATGTAGAATTATTTATTGAAAAGTGAAGATTGTAAAAGTAATAATTTTCATTAGCTTCATTAACTTTTTTCTTAATATACATTTATAAATATTGATGTATCGAAATATTTATATAATGTAACGTATCTTATTATTTTAAGTAAGTAGGTCATGTCACATTCTCAACCTACTCATTTTACGATGAGATTTATCGAGAGAAGAAGAGAGAGGAAAAAAGAGACATTGGAAAGCCAGTCGAGAACTCAGATTTACTAGAAAAGCATGAGAACACCGGACACTCATTTGGTTTTCAAGCTGTGGGAAATATTTTCTCCAATAAAAGTATGAATAAAGCGAGAGTGGAAGTTATAAACGCTTAATAGATTTCGAGCTAGATGGCATAGTAGAAATTATTTTATGAAATATAATGAGAATTAGCTTTATTTCAGAGAATCATGAATGAGAACGTGTTTATCTTATACAGTGCACCAATTTAATACAAAAGATTTAGAAAAATGCTTCAATTTAAGCTTTGTTGTATCAAAAAGTATTGATCTAATGTTGTCAACAATGTGAAATTGGAATTTATTTAATAATGTTATTCTCATTAAAATAATTATGTTTAGATTATATAGTAACAATATAATATTTATAAAAATTATTAAAAAAAAAGACTTGGAAACAAAGTGTAAAAACGAATCTAAATTTTACAAACAATTTTGTTGTAATTAAAATAAATGTTTATCTACTTAACTGTATTACATTGTGCAATTTCATAAGAAAACAATTGAAAAGAAACAATTATTTTAAAAAAGAATTATAAAGTGATCTTTCGTTTATATGTGATAAAAGTTATACTGCAAAAAAAATTTCCTTACATTGTTTCAATTTTTAAAAATAAGAATTCTATTTTTCAATATGAAAATTGATATGGATAAATATAATATAAACATTGAACAGTTGCCAATATTTTTATAAAATCTAAAAATTCTAGAAGTAAAACTTAAAATAATTTAATTTTCGGCATTTATATGAGTAATAATTTTTATTTCCAGCTCAAAAGTAATAGTTGCTTTAGTAATTAGAAAAACGGGTTAAAACAGAGCATTCCTTTAATTTGAAAATTAGTGTAAATTGGATTAAAAGAGATGAAATAATTCTATATTTTAAAATGTAAATGTATATTTATTCATTCATAAGCGTAATTATGAGTATGTGCAAATATTTTGGAATAAAATTTTAATTTTTTTTCAACATTATATTCTCTAAAAATCCATTAAATTACATTATGCAAATTAAAAGGTGTTCAGGACGCATAAAAAATTTGGTCTACAATAAAAACATCAACTATTTGCTGTAGAAAAGATTTTTAAAAAATTGAATTTTTGATAAAATTGTGATTTTACTACCTCTAAGAAAAATGAACGGCATTCTGCTAAAGCTTGTGAAAATTTATGAGAATTATATATAATAAATAAAAGCAGTTGTATATAATTTAAAATACATATATTCATATGTACATTCCACGTACTTTTTATTAACTTAACCACTATATGTTAATTTTTCCAACAATAAACAAGATAATTTTTCTTTTACTCCGATTTAATTTCCTTTTCAAAATTAACAAAGTTTCCATACCATAAAGCATTGTTAAAAAACACGTATAGTATAACAAAATTCTTTTTCAAAACTACAATTGTCGTAATCTGAAATTGCATACTTTCGCGCAAAAGCAATTTCTCTCTATTTCTAATTAAAAAACGTTCTCTTGCGTCGCTGACCCTTGAGCTATATATATTGAAAATATATATCCGAGATTCTTGTGGAATCTGCGGAATTTCAAGAGAACTTTGAAAGGGGATCATTGGGGTTTTACTCCACCTCTGCTATACCTCTTTTCCTTATAATATACCTATATGGAGTTTCTCGTTCCTGATTGGTGCATCTTGCTGACCTTTTTTCTTGTTTTTTTTTTATATTTTACAAAAAAAAATACGTCTTTGAGTAGTAGCTACGAAGATACTGGATTTCTTCTTTTGCTTTTTCGGAAGTAAATATGGGCAATGGAATACGAGTAGTAGTTGAAGAAGCACTTTTCCAATAACGAGATTTTATCTTCAAGTGGATTCCATTAGGACTTTTTAGAGATTTCTGTTCAGATCTACCTTTAATTTAGTATATTTTTAAAATAACATTGCTAGAAACAATTGAAAATAAAATATTTTTCTACAAGTTCATGCTTAATTTTTTGACTTTTTAATGCTTAATAATCCATTGATATTTAAATTACCTTCACATTAAAGTATACAATATTTATTATTGAAATATTTCTATAATTAAATCATTTATCATATTAAGTTTTTTTTTATTAAATCCAGAACAGCATTAATGTAAGACCGATTTTAAAGCTCAGCAGACCCTAAGCTAACGAATTTAAGACATCCAGTTTGCTTCCCCAAATAAATTAACGTCTTAATTGTCCTCCCATAGGATTTTGGAATGAATGACTTTTACCAAGATGAATCGACCATCTCTCCTCTATTCGCTGTTAAGCTCTAACTCTCGCTCTTACGAATTATGGCGTTTTTGTCTTTTAATATTTTGGTAAAGCAAGTCGGCGAATACATAATTAAATATAAAAATGAACATTTAACGTGTTTCAGTTTTAATGTTTGATATAAAATACTTTACCATTTCTTCACTTATAAACTAATTAGAACAAATATTTTACGAATTTTCGCTGTTACAATTTTAAATGTAAATTTTTATATTTGCGTATGATTAAAATATAAAATTGTAATCAATTTATTGAAAAAATTGAAATAGTTTAATCTCTCCTTGGAATAACAAAACATGTTTAATCCTTACCATTAATAATTAACATACTAATAATCTGTTTTATTACAAACGTTTCTCTATTGTATGAAATCAAGTCAAACAATACATAACGTTTCGCGAAACACTAAACTTCAACATGCATATAGTCGATGTGGCCATTAGTAAGTTAATGAGGAGCCAAGCTACAAATGCCCAAATAAATTAATTTAACACTCATAATAATAGAAATCATGCTTTGTCTCTACAACAATTCGTGTGATTATCTGAAGCACATAGTCTTGTTAAAGGTCCTACATTGCGTTCATATATTTCGTATCAATATGTATTAAAACACACCAACAAGCCGTGCGCATATACATACAAACGTATTATAGCTTTTAGCCTTTTCCCTTACTGCAACAAGGAAGATGAGAGGGAGAGAGAGAAAATACGGCACTTGGCAATTCAATTAAGCCGGTGTAGAAACGAGAAAAGCTGAGGAGAGAAAGATGGTCTTGTATTACCTTGAGAAGGAACGATGATGATGAGATAGGACGCAAGGATGTAGTGCAAACTATAACGGCCATCTTGCTTCAGTTACTTGCTGCTTGCTTGCTTACTTGCTGCTTGCCAGAGGGAAAGTTATTAGCTTGCTTGTCTCGTTTGCCTTTAGTAACTCTATGAAATGTTCCTAGTTTCCTGTTTTCTTCAACATTTAATTTGTTCAAGACTTTTTGTCAATTTTGCCCCGAGACAAATGTCTTCAAAACACTTACGGCGATATGATTGTTCAATTTATTCATTAATTTTAAACTTTAAAAAATAAGATTTAACGTTATTTATCAAATATTTTTCATTGTTTAATCTTGAACAATTTAAGAATAAATCAATTTTTTTCAATGGTTTGACCTACAAAGATAAAATAAATAAATTTATTACACGATGAAGTAATAATAAAATGTATTATTTAAACTTTAAACTTTGGAGTTATTTAATTAATAGCTATTATCAGGTAACAGGTAATATTAGTCGACTATCAAAAGTTTGAAAAGTCCTTTATCGGTTTTCATCATGTAAACCGAGAAGATTGATAAATTGGAAGTTCAGCAAAGCCGAGAAAGCAATCAAAAAGTAAAGCTCTAGAAAATATGTAAATCGATCTCGCCCTCTCTATCTAGAAATCGCGAACATCACTTTACAAACTTCTTTCTTTTCTAAAAAGATCATTTTTTTCTTTTTTTTCTTGTTGCAGCGCTGAAGAGTTTAAGTCCACGGTCGACGACGAGTAAAGAGAGTGACGTGCTTGGCCTCAATGATGACGTCGCAACTCAACATCCCACCCTGGCCTTGATGCGCCGCATCCTTGCAGATGCACAGGTAAATTAATCCT
Organism: Anastatus disparis; assembly: GCA_017163975.1. Lineage (NCBI taxonomy): Eukaryota > Metazoa > Arthropoda > Insecta > Hymenoptera > Eupelmidae > Anastatus > Anastatus disparis. The sequence goes on from JAFFSR010000226.1 coordinate 10,032,018, forward strand.
TTTTTTTCTCTTTTCCAGACTTATATCTTTTATCTTTTATTTATTTTAAAGTTATATCCTTTTTCTTTTGTTTGAGTTACATGTTGACACTTATAAACCACTAAGTTCCTAACAAAAGTATACTGTAAAAAATCTTGTGTAATTCGTTTAAATTTTTTCTTGTTGAAAATTTTTGTGTTAAAATGTACATAAAATTAACATAAAATTTTTTTAACCTGAAATTTTTATGTGCTTTTAAACTACAGAAATTTTTGTCAGATGCGTATGGAAAATATGTATTTTGTTATTCAAGTTGTTACTTAACTTAAAATTATACATTTTATTATTCAAAATAACGTATTATTAATAAATTTATGTTACAATTTTCATTTTAAAATCTATACAGTAATTATTTATAAATTCTAACACAAAAAAAACTTGTGTCTCACTTGAAACGCTTTAGTGTGTTAAAATTGCAACAAATTTTTTATTATAAATTTTACTTGATTTTTTTATTACTTAATGATTGATCCCTTCTCATTGTATTTCTTTTTTGAGTAGAGTCAATTTTTATATGAGTAGGTTGGTTGTAAGTACAAAGATAAAAAAAACGAGAAGTTTTTAGGGCTTCCTCGAGCACTTGACAGTACACGCACCCCTTCTCGTCTTCTTTTATGCTTTTTTTTTGCAAGGTTGTAAGCACATGCTCTTTATCGTTATGCTTTCGTGCTTGACTTGGATTTTACCCCTTTCTTTTTAAAATGTAACAAAGTGCTCGGTTGAAATTTTCTTGTAGATACTTTACGTATTATGTTACGATATTTTTCAATAGTTTTAAATTTCTTCTTATAATAATTTCTAATTTTAGATTATTATGTAGCAAAAATCGATAGTAATCTGATATTGCTAATACTCTAAATTAAATCGTTCAGTAAAAGTTGGAGTTCAATTTCAGAAATGTGTTAATAATTAATCCTTTAAATTTTTAAAAATTTGTTATATCAGGTATATTGAAAGTTATCTCAGATAAATACATCGATTGGTGTAAGAGCAAAAGGTCAAACCTTAAATTTTCACTTCAGTTAATATTTAACAAGCTTTGATCATCTAATTGAAATTTCCGACGATCTACTCACTTTAAAAATAAAAGTTTTAAAGTCTTTTAATTTATTATATACTTTGATAGAACATCATATTAAATAGAAATCAATTTAAAAGTTATCAATAAATAAAAGGCCCTTTTCACCCTAAATAAGAAAAGCTTAATCGATAGTCAGACTATCAGAACTTAAAAAGCTCTTTTAAACTAAAAGCACAGCCATAGACGAATATCATATATAAATCCTCCATTCTTTGCAAGCTTATTTAAAGGTGCATCTCTCTCTTTCTTCTCCACCCCCTCTCCCTCTCCCGGTTACCGAAATCGATCTTCCGCAGCAGGGTTACATGTGCGCAGGGCCAAGCCGTCATATATAAATGATTCGTACAGTTAGACGTCAGCTTGTTAATGTTTGAATATCGATTCTAGGAGAGAGAAAAGTTGGGAAAGAGAAGAAAGGAAATTATTAATCAATTATTACTCGATCGGGCACGTATTGAATTTCAGCCAGGAGTTTCTGTTAATGTTGCTTTAATTGTCTATATAGGTGCAGAGCTTTTGTTTAGCTGGATAGTTGCTGATTTTTTATATGGATTTATTCTGCTCAGACGCTTCATGTTGTTTGTAGAAATCAATATATAAATCTTTTTTTTTAACATTTTTTTAGTTTTATTATATTTTATTTCTCTTCAAACAAATAAATTTTATTTTACAATATTGATATTTTATAGTGAGATTATTTTAGTATTCAATTATCGTTTTACATTTCATTTTTATTTTATTCAATTTTAAAAATTAAAAAGATTTTTTAAACTAAAAATAATGGATATACAAAAAAGAACTAAAGCTCTCATCGCACGATAAAGCTTATGAAAATTGAAAAGCTCAATAAATCACCTTTTCATGTACAGACTTGAAAACTTAAAAAGAAGAAAAAAATAACTTTTACATTAAAAGTTTAAAGACTCTTTATTGATATAATTTGACTTGTCAATAAATGTAGTAAGCATATAAAAATTCTTAAAAGTAAATCTTAGTCACTGCCAAAGCACACATTTTGTTCCGGTTTCTCTTTCATTTTCTTCTTTTTTTATTGCAATGCAACGTGCCTGGTAACACATACGCGCAGGATGCGAATTACTCTCGCCCCAGTTATCAAGCGAAGATAAGCGAGCACATTTTTTTTTTACTTTTATACATACAGTTCTGCGTTATTATACATGCATGGAGCGCAACGAGGTTTGTATGTGCGGTAACGTTTTTTAATTGCAATTATAAAAGTTACGCAAAAACTTTTTTTCCCTTCTGTGCGTTAGTTATATGGTAAGGGTGCTGCTTGCAATTTTAGCGTTTGTGATTTGATTTCGTCCTTTTTTGCCAGTTAGCGCGACAAAGTTTGTTTTACATATATGTATATATATACATATATAAATTTTTTTTACAAAGTATAATAGACGAGAATAAAATGTTTGTTCCTTTTACACGTAAATAGCATGTTTTACAAAGTTAGAAGGCAACACAAATTTCAAACTGCTATAGAACTTGTATTCAATATAGTATTTGCAAAAAAGATTTTACAGCTTGTAAAAGGTCAAAAAAAATTAATTATAGTTTTATAACTGAAAATTCTACTTCACCCTAATAAAATTCAAATTCTATCACTTCATGCTTTTAAAAAAAATTACTCATTTATCTTTAGTATAAATTTACATCGTTCATTCTGTCCTAAAAAATTTAATTTAACAAACAATATACCTAAATATTTACGATTATAACCAACGACCATCATAAAATCTCAAATGAAATTCCTCCCACTTGAGTTTTCTCATCGCATGATAGAAGAACCGTGCGTACAAAACTGTAACAAAAGATTCCCATTTCAATAAAATTTGAAAAAGAATCTGTCGTCGCGTTCACGTGACACATTTCGGGATGAAAGAGCAGCTGTATGTGTGTGAGATACGGAGAAAGATTCGAAGCTTTTGATGCATTATATTTTATATGTATACGTATATATAAGAGCCTGAGAATTTTGTTAGACGTTTGCGCATGTAAATATACACAATGTCAGACAAGGAGAGATCGGTATGCTTTCGCACGTATTTTTCCTCTTATCAACTGTTTTGCATCCTGCTTTTTTTCCGCATTCTTTTATCCATCCCGTGGAATCCCGTTTTTTCCTTGCTCGTTCTAATTCCATCAGTTCTCCTGTGGATTTTTCTTTAGTAATAGTAACGATAAAAATTCAAAGGTATAGCGCCTACGTTAAGATTTCACTTTGAAATACCATTCTTTTTGCTCTCACGTATATTACTTTTCATGAAAAATTGATTCGAGCGCATTGTTTGAGCGAGCAACAGTTTTTTTTTTCATTTTATTTTTGATTCACTATTCAAATCCAATTATTGATGAGCTGCATTTGGAAGTTTAAATTTTTTTTCCATGCAAAGTGTGCACAAACTTTTATGCATGAAATTCTCCTGGTTTGCCGTTTGCTGATAAAAAATATGTGGAAATTTTAGTGCTTTTTGCGCGAGAACGGATTGTCTTTCCTCGCATACACTTTAATTCATTTTTTGCTAGACGGAAAATTTATTTTCGTCATAGCCTGAAAGCGTGTTTTTCAATTGTTTTCTGGAGGACTCATAAACAAGTCAACTGCATAAAATGTCTAAATATAGTTTTATAATACAATAAAAAAAAAAAATTTTACAAACAGGATTTTAAATATTGATTTCTTATGTATAGTTATATCTAAAATTTCAATATGTTATTTTATACGTAATAAAATTTAGCAAATAGATACAAAGAACCTTATTATTGAATAAAAAAGTATAAAATTTAAATAATTCTCGGTATAAATTTTTAACTAGTTAGCTATTTTACAAAGAATTTTCAACACTCATGTTTATTGAAAATTTTTTTCGACTTCGCTATTTCACAAAGAATTTGTAACTATTCATATTTATTGAAAATTTTTTTCAACTTCGTTATTTTTTATTTCGTTAATAACTTTATGGATGTTTCGAACAACTTTTTGCATGTAGTACCTTGATTTCGCTATTAATGCACACGCTAAATCTACAACAATTGGAAGAGTATTTCGAATTTCGTTGAGATGATGTCAGAAGCAATTGCAAAAGTTCATTCGAATTAGAGATTTGTACGATCAGAATACCTTATCTATAGATCCGATTAGTCGTGAAACGGGTGAATGCACAGAATTGATAATTCCTACAAACTGAAATTTCGAGAGTTTATGGTGGAAACAATATTATTTACTAGTTTGCATTCTAAGTAAGAATCTTTGGTTTGGAGATATTAATTAAATGATGGTTTAAACAATTCAGATTTTTAGTGATATCACGTTTCAAAATAAGTATACATATATATTGCAATTAGTATTATTTTTTAAAAACTTATACACGGAGAAAAATTTTCTATTAAAAATAACAATAGTTCAAAGCCCAAATGTTAAAAATTAACTTGAAAATTATTTAAAATTATGGTAAAATTTACTATAAACAAAAAAGTTTTAATATGTTTCTTATAAATTTAACCTGAAGCTAAGGTAATTTTTTACTATAATAGCAGTCTGTGACATCCTCTACTTTAAACTATTGTAATTTTTATTAGAACATTTTTCTCATTATTTACATTTTCATTTAATCAAAATAGTAAATCAATAAATTTATTGCATCCACTTTAATGAAATTTAGTTTATGAAGCCATATTGTGAGCCAAAGTTCATTCTATTTGTATGATATCCTGTAAAATTTAATTTCATCAGACATTTCTTCCGTGTATCTTTCACTCTCGAAAACAAATTATCTCTTATCAAACAAATGTTTGTCCGATTACTTTGCAGATTTTCGTCGCAACGATAATTAATATTTGTTTAACTTATATGAATTTTCCTTTTGCCCATATAGTACACAAAACTTTACTCCCTTTTGCTATGGCAATCTAATATGAAATTCATCAAAGACTTGCGTCACTGATTTATTTATCTAAAAGCACAGGAGATGAGAAGAGAGAAAGGGAGTAGGAAGGAATCGTGACCTAATATACTATAGAGCAAGAGATGAAAAGCAGAAATAAAAAATAAGAAGAGAGGAAGAGAAAGAATCGGACATATTTTCACGTGCTCGCTATAATCGGCTTACATTTGTGGCTTATATACGTGTGCGTGACTTGGACAATCGTATTTAGAACCCTTCTTTTAGTATCTTTTTCATTTCTTTGAACAATGAGAGAAACTCATTCGCACGCGAAGTCTTTCTTTTCGGATGACGTCACTCGATACATATATACACACTCGTTATATTACTGATAATATAAAGCCATGTTCATATATATGTACCAAACCATGTGCAATGCACTATATGCTAAAGCATACTAATTTATGGAATTTCACGGCACGTGGATATGGTCATGGACGATACTGGACTAACGTGTTTATATATAGGGAGAAAGAGAGAGAGAGGAGGAGGCACGCTAGCTTTAGGGAAATGATAATACCTGAGAGACGATTTACATGTATAGCTGGGGTATATTGTTCGCTCTTAGTAAACGAGCTGTATTAATAGCTTCGATATATATATTTTGAGTTACAACTGTTTTGTTGATTATTCAATTCTAATATTTGGATTCTATATTAAAAACTTTTATTTTCAATAACAATTCGGTATGGATAAATAGAGTCATTCGACTGTCTTCTAAAATATAATCAATATAGTTTTAAAATAAATAATATGTTTCATTACACAGTAGCTTTATCTCTTTGTGGCATTGAGATGATAATAGTTTATTGACACTTAAACTTAATGTAGCAATAAAAATAATTTTTACTTAACGCTTTGTTTCGTCATAAACTCGATAAATAAAATTTCCTGAAAATATGAGAAATGTAATTATCAATTGCTTTATATATAAGCTTACTTTGTTCAAGCAAATGAATAAGCTTAGTTTAAACAAGTAAATAAATAAAGTTGCTTTGAAGAATAAAAATGAACAATTTATCAGAGTCCAATTAGTATTGATAATTGAAGCTTTCGTGCAATTTAATTAGTAACCTACATTTAGCAGCGTAGATAAACCTGGTAAATTTGTAGAAATACATTAAAAAAGAGCTGCAAAGTGATCGAGATATGTCTTGAAAAGGTTAATCCATTAGTCCCTGGGCTCACTAGGCTAGATAGTAATATAGGCAAGAGTATCAAGTCACCTAGGCAGTGCCAGTAGCACACAGCGTTGATAACTGCCTTTCATTAGGCGAACAAGTTGAGCGTCCGTTGGTGCGATGACACTAATGAATCGCATTCGAGTCAGCGTATATCCCCGAGTCTCTGTGGTGGTGTAACTTCAAGCGCAAAAGCCAATGCCGTTTGTCTTGACCAAAATTTACTTGGTAAATTGTACCTCCAAATGGAAATTAATGATAACTATATCATTCAAATTTTAATAATCTTGTTGAAAAACATTTAATATACAATATTATCCACAATAATTTTAAAATCTTAATCAATTTATTTGACCTATTAATTTTTCGATTTCAAAATAAATTTTTTAAAATTAAAATTTATAAGATTCAACAATTTTATTTATTTGTTTACAATCGAAAAATCCTTTTAAATAGTAGAAAATATCAAATGAAGTACTTTTCGAACTAAAACTAGTAAAATGGACTTCATTGAAAAAGTTTGGAGTAACGATGCTTACAATCTAAGAAATTAATGGGGGTGTTTGAAAAGCTATAACGATTCTTGCAAAGGCCTTAGAGTTTATCAGTGATTTACGTTAATAGCGTAGCATACTTTTAGTTGCTGTTTACATTTATTAACTTGGCTTATTAAATCTTTTTGAAAATTTAAAAAATTTTTTGAAAATTTATAATTTTAAAATTAATAAAATAAGTATGATAGGTTTAATTAGTTTGCAATATTCTTTCAAGCAAATAATAAAACTTTTGTGATTTCAATCAAAGGTTCAACACTTTCAGCGATTCTTTGTATCATTTAAACTGTATATTACTATTTTAAAATTATAACAAACTGAAAATTTAATGATTAAAAGTAAAATGCTTTTTTTTGTAAGTAAGATATTTTTAACAATCGATATATAAAATCTTGAATCTAATACTGCAATATAACTTATAAAGATTTAAGTAAACCGATACAAAGATCAAATATTGTTATTTTAAATGAAATAAAAGTAAGAAGATAAGGTAGATTTATAAAAATACTTTCTTTTAAATGATAGATAAAAAAATTTTCGACATATAGTACTTGTTTTATATTCTCTAATTTTAAAACCAACGAATAAAATTTCAAGAAGAGCTACCAGTCTTCATTTCACAAATTTAAATGAAACTTTGGGGATAGGGTTTTGGCATATAATGATGAATAAAACGTTCCCGATTTTATCTTATAAACTCTTTTTTCTTCAGTAATTGAGAATTCAGAGAATTATGGAGAATTTCATATATAACTCTCAAGCATTATATTTCATTAGAAAGGTCACTAAAAAAGAAAATAAAAGTAGAGAAAGCCTCTTTCAATTTGCGAAGTCTTACAAGTCAAGCTCTTGATTTATTCAGAAGCTATTGATTTTTGAACTTACAATAGAATTTAAGACGTAAATTTTTTATGTAAAATAATTGTTCATTTTACATGCTAAATTCTATTGCATATTTAAAAATTTATAAATTTTTAATGAATCATAATCTTGAATGTATAGAGCTCACAAATTAAATCTGAATTATTCTCTTTTCATTTTCGTTTTTAGTGATTTTTAAGTTTTATGATTGTCAAGATATGACATTTTAAAATTATATATGAAATTTTCTGCGGTGTTCTAAACTTTTAATTATTAAAGAAAAAAAATTATATGAGTCGGATTGTTAACATTTCCATTCATTATTATATATCAGCATTTCATAGCCTAAGGTTTATTTAATTTCATGATCCAAAAATCGATAGCTCTCCTTGTAAATACATAATTAGTAACAACTCTCACAAATTCATTTTTTTAGCCTATTGCGCTTGTTTATTACCCCTAGGGTAAGTGTGCCAGTTATCGTTGCCCCCCCGACTACCGTGCTCCTTCGATATTTTAATACATTAAGATAGGTTTAAGCCTTAATCAATAATACAAAAAAATTTTTTTAATATTTTTGAAGTATAATTTAACTATTAGAAAAATAAAAATTTAATTTATCGACGTTTTATATTGTATAAATAATGTTTGAAATTTTTTTAACGTGATTTATGCGTTTTTAGTGCGCGCGTTATCAAAAAGCTTAAGAATTGCATGTTTAATTCAATCATTTAAAGTATTAAAAAATGTATATTCATAATATGTATATGCATTTTACTATAATAAAATACTTACAAATTTCGAAAAAACTTACAATTTGCTTTTTTAAAATATTTTTTATTATTTATTTATAAAATATAGTAACTGGAACAGATTTAAGCATATGATTCAATTATCGTGCACGATAACTAAACCAATTTTTTGGTATAATCTTAGTTATCGTGCCCTCTAACATGTGAGCATCGAAGAAAACATAACCTCAAAAAAAGATAAATCGACGAAAAATGCACGGTATTCGACGCTCGATATTTGATCGAGGGCTTGCTTACTGACAAAACGCATTTAGTTGGGGGCGCGGAAACTGACACACGGTATATAGAAATCTGAAAATTGAGCAACACGGTATTTGACGCATGCATCAATTCTTATATTTTTAATAATATTTCAAATATTTTTCTATACATAATTAATCAATCATGCTTATTAAATAAAAGGTGCTTCAACGTTTATAACTGATATCAATAGTTATCGAGCATTAATAGAAAAATCTGTTTAATTTGATAAAATCTGTAAGAGGTTACGTTAAACCCACGGTAACTGGCACATTTACCCTATATGAAAAAAATTATTTTATTCAAACATTAGTTGGAAGAAAATAGACGAAATGGATTGTAACGCAAAGAGACTCGAGTGCATTCAGAATTGTTGATTACGACAACGATTCTTAATTTTTACATCCTACGTAACGTACGTGCAATTCGTAAAAAATTAAAATTTAATCAAGATATACGGCTTGCGAAGGTCCATCTCGCTTCTTCTCTCTGTGTGCCATCATTTATTTACCTTCGCTTGGAGCGTAATTCCATTTTCGGTATGTATACGTATACAGTACAGAAAATTTTTCAATTCTTAATACCTTTCGCTTCGCTTGGCCTGTAATGCACATACAGTAGTCTAAGAGACTTTTTTTATCCTTCTTTTTCGCTGTAAAGTTGAAGTTTGGAAAACTGAATTAAGTACGACGAATAATAGAACTTTTAAATAGAAACGTCGATAGCACTTAACAAACCATAGTAGGATTGATTTTTTTTATTCATTTTAATGTAACATGCAAGAAATTTTTCTCTGAAGCCACACCCTCAAGGCTTCTTTTCAATAAGAAATGATTACGTTATGATGATAGACATTATATCGTAATTTACTTTGATGGTAGACCTTATATCGTAATCTTCTATATAGACCGCTAAAATTTACCTAAAAATTTTTATGTGCTTAAGATGTTTAAGAAATGTTGTTACGAGAGTGGTGGATTATACACGAAGAGAATCAGATTATAAAAATTATGATAATCGTTACTGTAATCGTAGAGCATATATCTTTAGGTCATTTTATAGATACGTAAATTCAAATATTATTAAACATATAGACAAAATCTGAAATACGTTCAATAATTTTTACGATAGAGTCTTATAATTTTTTCTGTCTAGTATAATTAACTATAATTATATTTATAGTCTAATAAATAATTATAATTTTTACAAATTGTAATTTTTCTAGAGATTAATCACAAATAATATAGAATGTCTAAATGTCCGATTTCTTTCGCGAGCAAGTGTATTACTTCTTTTGTAGATGAAACAATATAACGATAAATTTTACAGTACCGATTGATAAAATTTATGATTCACAATAATTGAAAGAAAGTTTGAAGTCGTCAGTGGCTCAGTTGGTAGAGCGATGGATTTCGTAATTTCGAGGTTTCGAGTTCGAATTCCGCTCTTGGCCAATTTACACAAGCACCACTGTACGTCACATGTGCTTTGTTCGCAAACATACTGAGAAACTTCCGTCGCTAATTAGCATCGTAATAATGGCATAAATACAGCGACGTTAAATAAAATGAAAAAAAAAAAAATTTAAAGAAAGAAGTGACGTTCCTGGATTATGGTGCGTCGTTTTTAGAATTTCATTATAAAATTTTATAGAAAAATACTCTTTTTGTAGAGTAGAATTTCCTAAAAGTTCTAAACTTTTATTAGAATAATTAGTCAAGATTTAAGATTATAAAATAATTTTTTGTGTAATTTAATGAAGATGCCACTTCAACAAACAGTGAAGCTGGAAATTATGTGAACGATTAATACGAGTTTATAACATTTTTCTCGTATGATGTAAAGAAAGTTATGTTAATGTAAATTAAACCATCAGTAAATTTAAATATTTTTCATTGAATATGCTTAAATCCACTTGATTAGAATTTTTTCATATTAAAATATTAATTAAAGAAATTATTATCTATATTATTTTTGAAATTGAAAGAAACATAGATTATTTGGTATAACCATTATTCAAGGCTTTTAAAAAATATTTTCATAAGAATTCATGCAAGAAAGAATAACAAAACATAAACCGTCTTATTGCAAAAAAAATTCGCAAAAAAAACTTTGCAAAAAAGATTTAGTTTGCGTCAAAAATCAAGAAAAATCAAACCCAGATAATAAAATAAATGAGCTGTTCTTAGCTTGACGTATAACGTAAATTGAGCTCAATTAATCTCCAGTTTTCCCTCTTTGACCCTTAAAATGCACTCAGCAAGAGGTTAATTAAGAGAAAAACTAAACGGACTACACAGGTTCCGAAAAAAAATTCGAAACAAATTGACTGACTTTTCTCTTCTTCTCTTTTTTTTTCTTGTATAACAAAAAAGCTGCAGAAAGTAATCTACGGTCTTTTGCCTGAAAAATTACAGCTCTGTCCACACCTTACATCTCTTCCTTCTTATTCGTCGCCCAAAGGAGACGTTTATCTTAACAGTAGTCGCGGTAAAGATATCAAGACTTGCCTTTAACTTCGTGTCGAGGAAGAAAAAGCAAGTACGAGATAACATAGTAGAAAGAGCTTTTTGGTTGCTGCTAGACGGAAGATGAAAGTAGAAGAGTAAGAAATAAGTAGAGAGAGAAAGAGAAAAAAAACTGTGTTTTCTTGAAGAAGGTAAATTTGGTTTTTATCGTCAGTTGGCGAAAGAACGTCAAAGGATCCTGGGCTGATATAGTTGAGAATAATTGTTGGTAGGGAAGATGAATAAACAGAGATGAAAAAGTAAGAAGTACGACGTTTCAAAGCTGTATTAGTTTTTTTATATTTTAAACTGTTTAGCAAGATAGAAACTTATTTAAATAGAGCTTTTGATAAACTTTGTAGTTTAAAATTTATTTTTATACTTTAATAATTATCGATCTTTTTATAAATAACTAAATTATAACTTTGTAAGTTATAAATAAAATAAAAAATTTCAATTCACTTATATAAATAAACGTTCAATGGAAACTTGATCTTGAATAACGAATGTTTATAAAAATAGATCGAAACTTTATACTTTCTATAATCTCATGCTATACTTTCGTCTTTATTTTCAAATCCAACAAAGAGAAAAAAACGTGAAAAGTCTCGAAACGACCTTAGCACGCGTCCCAAACGAATAAAAAATGTAGCAAACGAGCGAAAGAATTAAAGGGAGTTCTTATTCTATATAGGAGTATATATACCCGTTAGAAGAACCGGAGTTGTCGAGAAGGCCCTTCCGGAAGGGTAGGGGTTTGACCTCTTCAGTTTCCACTTCTGCTTTTTCTGTGCAGGAGAGAGAGAGAGCAATGGGTTCTCTCCTACTGCAGGCGCTTATTTTACGTCAAGAGTCTCATCCTATATACGACGCGTACATATAGTATGTGTGGATGTGAATTGTAAGCAAGCTTCGCTCGATTTCGCCCTATACGACGTGATTTCGCTTATTGACGCTCATGTGAAACTCGGAAAAAGAGAGATGGAGAGAAAGAAAGAGAGTTGATGTGTTAAAGTAAACATTTTTCAAGAGGGTGCGTATATACTTGTATGAAGTTTAATCTGGAAGAGAATGTATCAATATAAGCTAGATTTTTAGTTAGTTTTAATTATTGTATTCAAAGTCTGCGATGTTATTAAATAATTAAGAACTTAAGTTCTAAATTATTAACTTATTTTGAAATAAAGTATTTTTCTACAATTTATTGTAATTTGTATTATCAGTATTTAGAAAATTAATTCTTTTTACTTTGTTTGTAACATTAAAAGTAACCAATGCTATATATTTATATTATTTATATATTTATTATATTTTTTTTTGTCTGCACATAGTATTTTTCAAAATGCTAATTTATTCAATTATTATTTTTGATAAAAGATTAAGACAGATTAATTATTTGTTTGGAATAAAAATTATATAAAAAAAGAAAAATGGAAAAATTTTATAAAATAATTTTTCATACAAAACTGTTCTTAACATGTAACAAAATTAAGTAATAAAATTTTTAAATGTGTGTATACATTTTAAATAAATTTATTTGAAACTTTTATTTCAAACATATTATTAAAAATTATTAGAATTACATAAAAATAGATATAAAAGAGAAATAAAAATAAATTTTTAAAAATAACATAAAAGGTTCAAGTTTCGGATTTTCTTCTAACTTTGGAATACATAATGCATAAAATTGTGAGAAGAGGTCGTCAGTGGCTCATTCGCTAGAGCAATGGATTCGTAATCTCGAGGTTTCGAGTTCGAATCCCGCTCTCGGCCGATTGATGCAAGCATCACTGTACTTTACATATGCTTTGTTCACAAATACATTGACGATCTCCGTCGCTAATTAGCATCACAATAATAGCATAAATACAGCGACGTTAAATGAATAAAAAAAATTGTAAGAATGTTTGATTAGCTTTGGTATTAATTGCTTTCTCATAAAAAAAAGCATTTCATCGAAAAAAATTTTTTTTCTATTTTTTCATTAATTTGTATACATATTTAGATTCAAGGAGTCGAAAAAAGTGGTTTTCAGAAAATGTCTATATGTATGAGTGTGTGATAAAATTCTCATAGAATTATCATTTTTATAACAATAAAACGGTAAAGGTAATGCAAATTTTTTGAAAAATAACCTTCAGATTATAACTTTATAAAAATTTAATTTTAGATCAATTTACAATTCTTTCTTTGTAATTTTATATAAGAAAAATTCTAAGATCTAAATTTCTAACACTTTCCTTGTTAGTTTACGAAAAATGTATAAAACTTATGGTTTTTTTTTAAATGCATATAATAAAAAGTATCGTACATAAAATTATTTTCTCGCACTCACTAGGACAGTATCACATCTCCGGATCACGGATTTTGCTCTAACTTTGAGATAGGTTTTCAGATGTCAAAATATGGAAAAAGCCAGAGTTATAGACCCCAACGCTCAATATTTCTCTAGTTGCAGGCAATTAAAGAAAATCACTAAAAAAGTTACTAGATTTTTAAACGCTTATAATTCTGTAGCATTAGTAGCTAGACGCTTGTAACTGTTTTTAAACGAAAGCTACGTTCAAATCCTTTCGAAAAAGCACCTATAGCATATCAAAATATTATTTTTTCCCAAAGTTACAGCGTTATGAAAATGGTACTACATTTTAACATTTATCATTAATTAATATTTTTAAAAGGAAATTCAGCTCAAATTCTTATAACGCTGTAGCTTTGGGAAAAAATAATATTTTGATATGCTATAGGTGCTTTTTCGAAAGGATTTGAACGTAGCTTTCGTTTAAAAACAGTTACAAGCGTCTAGCTACTAATGCTACAGAATTATAAGCGTTTAAAAATCTAGTAACTTTTTTAGTGACTTTCTTTAATTGCCTGCAACGAGAGAAATATTGAGCGTTGGGGTCTATAACTCTGGCTTTTTCCATATTTTGACATCTGAAAACCTATCTCAAAGTTAGAGCAAAATCCGTGATCCGGAGATGTGATACTCTCCTAGTCAGAGCGCAAAATACTATTTTGACCAGCTGTTCTGAGGGAGCAAAATACCTCTTTGCCGCCCTAGGGAGAAAAATGAATTCGAACTTATAAAAGACTCGAGAATCTAACCCGATATCTTTATACGCTAGCCAGTATGTGTAAGCCGATACTGTAACCCGTTATCTTTATAGCCAGTCAAATATTTTACTTTGGATTGTGAATTCTGCAAATTGCAAAATTCTCTGAATTGCAAGGGGTAGAAAAATTTCTTGGAAAAATTCAAATAAATTAATAACTGTTTTCAAACTATTTAGTATTTTTTTAGTATCATTAATTTAATAGTTATATTGCTCATCACATCAGAGACATTTTTATATCTATCTATATATATATATATATATATATATATATATCAGCCAAGTGCTCAATCCCAAATCATAAATTCTTAGAAGTTAAGGGTGGACAAATTCCACGAAAAAGTTTGCATATATTAATAGCTGCTTTTAATTAGTTTGTTCAGTGTCAGACGTACCTTGCTCGTCGCATTAAAGAAATTCTTTCGTTTCACGTTTTGTGTGTATTTTAAATATTTGAATATTAAAAAAATGAATAACGAATCAGAATCTGATAGTGAAAGTGGAGTGCCCACAGAAATACTTTAACAAGCAAAGATGATTACTTTAAATTTGTTACCGCAAAAGTCTAAAATGAAATATACAGCTACGTATAACGAGTTATTTTGAACGAGTATATTTTGAAGAGTTGTCAAAGCATTTATAATAAGAAATTAAAAATAATATTTTTAGTGCTCTTCGTGTGAGAAAATAGTATGCGCAACGCGGGAGCATATAGGTGTTTGTCGACTTGTGCGATTTGTCGCTTTCGCTACGCTATTTTGTTCCCTTGTTGCACAATGTACTATTTCTCGTTAATAAGTAAAAAAAGAGTTGATATAAATAAATTATTTGATTTTAAGCAGTTATCATAATTATTATCGAAATCATCATAAGAGTTTGAAAAATAATTAAGAAGAATTTTTTAATTATCTTCTAAAAATTTAAGATTATAGTAAAATTATATATTGGAATATAAAAATATAAAAGAAAATGTACATTGCAAATAATATAAGAAATATTCATTACATTCTTTAATTTGTTATTCTTACATTTTACTAGATGTAATTTTTATTATATCTAATCAACATAAGTAAATTTGATGCTAACCTAACCAAAAAACAATAATAACCAATATACAAATAAATAAATGCACATGTCATGTCATAATCACGTTTGGTTATCATTAATCGAGAGAATCAAGACAAAATATAAAATTCAACTAAAAAATGAAATCCAAAGGAAAAAAAATCATAAAATTACCAAAATAAAATCTATTATTCTTAATTTATTTTTGCAAAATACTGATCAATTATAAATGTTAAGATCTCCTAAAAAAGTATAAGATATATTTATGTACAAGCACTGCAGAATAGACCGCAGGCGTAAATTTATTGAAAAGCCCAAGGCGCGCAGGGTATGAGCTTAATCAACTAAAATTTAATAATGTTTCGCGCTTCATATTTAATACTCTTCGTCATTCATAAATTTAATTATCAATAATTAATGCAACGCTGAGAAAACTTTTTAGTCGCTACGTCGATCTAAACAATTAACTCAAGAAATTAGAGGCTCTTGGCATTATTATAGTATTATTAAATATTAAATCTTTTGATCCTTCAAGCTATACGAAAAGCTTCTTAAAGAAACTTTTCATGCCCTTTTCTTCAATAAATCAAATTTCGCGTCCTCGTCCCCCTCCTTGTCGTCGTCCTTCGAGAAATTGCATCTTCTTCGTATATACAGTTTTATAACGGATTACGATAGATTTCTGTGTCCTTCGCTTTTTTTCGCTACTTTCGTTTCGCTACGTTTCATGCCACGACAGTTTTTTGTCAATTTCAATTTTCTCCTCTCTCTCTCTCTCAAACATTCTATGTATCGTCCTGGAATTTATATACTTGAATTTTATTCATTTACGAAGAATCCGTTTAAAACATTGGGACTCAGAGGAAGATCCAATCGAAGAATGTATATAAGCTTTTAGCTTGCGATGCGAGTTAAATTATTGGAAATGGGTTTATATATATCGAACTTTTTACTATACGCTTGGTTTGTTACTGAAAGTATTTTAATGTTTTTATTATCGAAATAAAATGTCGATATTGCGTTTAGGGGTTTCGATTACACAGGATAGAGGTTGAAAATCAATTTGTAATTCTTAATTTACTTTTATCTATCTTTTTTAATTTTTTATCCTACAAATAAGAAACTATTCAACATTAATATTGTATTTACTTTAATATAAACTTATATTTTAATGATTTCGAGACTTTAATAATACTTCAAAATATCTAGAGAAACTTTTTTTCAAGTGTAGCTTCGGCGTTAAAGTTTTAAAGCCACTAAATCAAGTATTTTCAACTTTACTCGAAAAGTATATTCAAAAGTATCGTTAAAAAAAGGCACTAATATATTTTGAAATATAAAAAAATTTATTTTTACAATAATAAAAATGCAATATAAAGTTTTTTTCTTTTACAATAATAACATATTTTTTACTATTATGTAAAACAAAAGACATAGTATCATACCTAGGATAGAGTCGCGTGAAAGCGTTTCGTCACAGCTGCGCATTTCATCATAAAAATTCATCCGACGCATTTTTACTATTTCGTACGCTCTTAAAATTCTCTCGCTTCCGATTCCATCATTTCTCGCGTAGCAGCTTCTTTTTTTTTCTTTTAAATTTTCTTTATGTTTTGCACGCACATGTGTATATAATATATCGTCTTCGTTGTAGTCGTCGACGTTTTTTGCTGCAGCAAAAAAAAAAGAGAAGCGAGTTATAAGCTCTGACAGCTTCTTCTTCGTAAACGACGAGCGGGACACTGTCGTCTAGCTATATCTTCCTTTTACTTCCTTTATTTTTGTGACGACGTGCCGCCAATTTGCATCAAAAAGCTAACTCGGCGTTTTTCTTTTTCTCCGTGGCACCTCGAAGCTTTCTTTCGAGACGTTTTACGTTGACTCTTTTTTTTTGAGGATATAAAGCTCGACCGAGTAGTTTACGGAAATTATAAAGGAAATTGGCATTCGCTATATCGTTAAGTTGATGAAAAAGTAATACGTTTATTCGCGCTTTATTTAAAATAACGACTACCATAATATATTCAAATGATTTTTTATTATCAAATTGATTTATCTTTGCAAAATTTATTCCGCAAAATTATGTTTCCAAATTTTTACGAAGTTTTTTTTTCTTACACGTTAAAAATGTAAAAATTTTGTATTTGTAGAGCTTTTAATTTTGAAAAAAAGATATTATATTGTATATTATATGGATGCACATTATGTTTTACGTAATGTTCCAAAAAATCTAGTTTATAAAATGCTTATAAAAGTACAAACTATATTTCATTTGCGTAAAGAGACTATTTTGAATGATTTAGTTTCATATTGTTACACAATATATTCTTTTTCCATAGTTAATAATTTACTTTTTTTCGAAGTTATTATGATAATAACAGTTAATCTTATCTGAACATCTTGGAGCAAAATTTTTACGAGACGAAATTAATGTGAGCTGAAGGGGAATAAGGCAACGTGCACAGAAAATACAACAAGCAAAAGAATATCGTGACAACTGTTGAATTATTTACGAAAAAGCTACGCTGTAAGCCCAAAGTCCCAGGGTCAAAAGATGTTTCTTTTCAAAGAAAAAAAAATAAGAAAGAAAGAAAAAAAGAGAGAAGGAAAAGAATGGAAAAAGAAGGTTGAGGGTTAACGAGAGTTCGAAGTCATACGGAACATGTTTTACAACTCTCGATTCATGAACTTTCGAGAAAGTTTTCTCTCGTACATGTCAAATTAGGAATAACAACAAGCTTTTTTAGTTTGAATTTTTCGAAAAATAGTATTTTTTCACAAAGTCTTTTTTTTTAATTTGAAAAAGAACTTGATTATCAACTATTATTTTTTCATAAATATCAGTTTATTCGTTCATTATGTTCAAATTTAATATCAGTATTAAAAGTGAATAATTGTTAAATTCTTTTTTAAAAATTAAATGAGTATGTTATTGAATAATCAATTTATGAATGGTAGTTTATACTGTGTCAAAAATTATCAAAACATAATTGAAATTTAAATGATAATAGGATTTTATATTATTTAAATTGAGTATCTTTATTGTCTGTAAAAAAGACTATTATAAATTGATAAAGTATATGAAGATCACGAATACTTTGAAATATTTTTATTCAAATAGGTAGTAAAGAATGCACAAATGATAGCTGAATTATTTCTTTCCAATATGATTGCTTTTATTTATAAATCAATGAGTTAGTGATCTATATTTTTTTAAAAAGGCATTAAATAATAAACGCTAAATGAGATTTGATATTTCAAGCAAAGGACCTAGAATGAAAGTTCTTCGAAAATGATTACTAAATTGCAAAGCATTAGAAGATAAAAATTGTAAAAATATATACTTATTTAGAGAGCTTTAAACCATAACAATAACGTCTGTCACATATATCTCTAACAAAGCTCATCAATAGAAAGCCGCAATTTTCCAAAGCCAAACCGCACGCCTACCACTCAAACAGCAAAAAGGAAACAAAAGAGAGACAAAAGAACGAAAGAAAAGAGAGGAAAAAAGCAAGCAAGCAAAGGGCAAAGAGCCATCCCTTATAACAATCCTCTTATGCCACAGTACTAACGGATTAGCTAAAAGATCAAAGCATTACTTTAAGTAAAATCGGCTTTAACAACAACAAACTGCAGCCAACGTCTTTGGCTTCTTTTTCTCTCATCTCAACTCCTTAATGGCAATTATCTTTTAAGAATCCTTCACAAGTAGATCACATATAGACGACGAGAATAACATTGCAAAACAAAAAAAAAGTTTGATAACGTCGGGCGGGGTCTTTGCGTATATATTCTTTCTTTCTCTCTTTATATATACCTGTGAAGAGAGAAGGCTATCGATCCCCTCGCGCTTGGGTTGAACAACCACCACTAGCAGCGCCTTCGATGTGCCTCCTCGCCAGTTTTGTTGAGGTGAATAAGCTCCGTCGCCTTTTCCCCCTTCCCCCTTTCCTACGTCTTTATATCATTCGAACTCTGTATGTAAGCTCTTTTCAGAAAAGAGGACCGAGACTTTGGGATATTAGCATAATGTACGTACGTATGTAAAAAGAAGGTGAGCCTTTTTTTCTTCCCTCTGCTTTCGTTCTTTTTTTTCTTTTTTTTTTGTTATTTTTTTCAGGTGGATTTTTTTATAAATAAGATGTTTCTATTTGCTAAATATGTATATTCGGAAAAGGCAGCATTCTTTTTTTAGTAAACCACGTTTTATACTCTGAAAAAAGGTAGTTCTTAATTGAAATAAATGTCTCGTAGAAAAATAAACGAAATCTCTAAAGAAGAAAAAATTGTTTTTAAAAATCAGTGTATAAAATTCTTATATATATTTTAAGACAAAAGTAACGTAAAAAATTGCAAATAATTCATCAAAAGCTAATTTTTCTTAACTTTAAAAAGCTGATTATATTTTTATTTTATTATGACGTTCAAACACTATATTAAATTTTGTATTTTATTTTTCGTTAATATCCCAACTTAAATGACACAAATCCATGTATCTTTCTTAATATTACTTTCATACTGACAATGAGTAAAGTGCATATTAACCTATTTAGTCTACAGTTGAAGTCTATAAATAAGCAAAAAATTCAGGTTAATGTATACGCATATATAACGTCTTTTTTTTTTTAAATGATAAATTTTGTGTTTCATTTTACATTGTAATGCGGCGTAGATTATTTTCAAAGATAATAAAAGTACTAAAAAAGTTTATATTACAACTTTGTCTAGCTCAAAAGGCTCGGGTATCATTTAAAAAGTTAAGCTAGCACCTTTGTTTTAAACTTTTTGAATGGACCATTTTTAAAAGATTTTCTAATTTATGAGTCTTCATAGTTTAATTGCGAAATTAATTTATAAAGTAATTTAAACTAAATTGTATATTAGAAAATAAAATATAATATTTATTTTTTAAATTAATATTAACACTCCAATAGTGTAACTAAAAATTTTATATTTCCTTGAAGAAAATTGAAATTTTCCATGAAGATCTTATTACACTAATGCAAACTCAATATCGATGTAAAATATTTCTTCGTCTCATAGTTGAAAGAATATGGTTTCATTTATATTTTTTACTTTAACATGTAAAAAGAGAGAGAAAAAATAAATTACACTACAGCATTCCATTGCACATGTGTCTAAGAGATACGATTACGTCGAAAGAAAAATTGGAAAATACTCGAGCTGGAAAAAGATGTCACGTAAAAATTTATATATGGTCCTATATAACATTTTTATATGAATATAAAAATTTTTCACGCTTTTCTGTATATATTCATACATTTTTGCTTATGTAATAAATTACGATTGTCTCCATTTATGACAAAATTATTTTTGCTTCAATTTCTGAATGAATTATTACTTTCACAATAATTATTAATATATTGCATAATATCAGTTGGTTATTCATCTATAAAAGAATAAGGTTATTTTTTAAAACAAGTCACGTAGTAGATTATTTTATGCAAATTCCATTCCCTTCCGCCATGATTATTTGTTTCTGTGACTCATTTCCCGATTAAAAATATTTTTTTTCAGACTAAATTTTAATTCTTATTCGTCTTTTTATGGTCGTTTATTTCCTGCAGTAATATATGTCTAGAACATACTCATAAAAGCTTCAATACTAATAAGTCATAATTCAGAAGCTAAAAAATAATAAAATATTACACCGTAAAATGAATAGACGCTTTCTGTCAACGATTAATTTATTACGCTGGCATTAACGGATCATAAAATGATATTGTTGAGTTGATGTTTCAAAATTTAATTAGTTTTTATTTAATTACAATGTTATTGATCTGCGTATTAATTGAAATTTTACATTAATTTAAATACACAGAAACAAAGTTGATTAAATTAATGTTGAAAAATTTGTAATTTAATATAAAAGTAACTTATTTTCATGAAATTTTTTTAATAACTGTTGATTTTTAATTTAAATAATAAACAAATAAAACCGATCTATGTTTTACAATAATTTTTAAAAAGTCCAATTTTCTATCCAAAGAATTAAAAGTTTCCCTTAAATCTGTAAGCAAGTTCACATATTTATCATCAAACATTTGAACATATGAAACCTAAACAAACTCAGACATATCCAAAAGCATATCACACACAAGCTCTTTTATACACATAATCTTCTAAACATTCAACATATTCGCATCTTTGTTATTATTTGTCCTTACCTTCATTCATTTTCTTCCACATTTTCATCTCAGTCCCGCTGGTACTTTTTTTATACTCAAACATAGACATGGTTCAACGATTAGCAGTGGGTCATAGGTCTTTTCTCATTACTCTTATGCAAACTGTCAACGGACCATTCTGAAAGCTTTTCCCCAAGTCATCATTGGACCTTTTTTTCTCCTCGTCTCTCTCTCTTTCTATCTTTTCATGCGCATGGCATGTAGATTTAGCTTTTTCTATTTCTTAATTTTGTACTTTTTAGTTTATACTTTTGGCGAACTTTTTCGTTAAGTACTTTGGTTGAAATAATCTAACGCATACTTTTTAGCTCCTGATTTTGTGATTTTTTTTAATTTACGCTTTTCTGGCTTTTTGTTTCGGGCAAGCTTTCAGGTTTTCAAAATGTAGGTTAAGTAAAGTTTCGTTTTGACTAAGAATTTTTTTTTAATACAACGCTTCTTAAGTGTTTAACACTGAAAACATATACACTTTCTTTTGAAAATTAAAAGAAAGAAGCAAAATATTTAGTACAGAAAAATTTTATTTTAGTTTTCATTTTTAAAATTTATTTTTGTTTACATTATTATTGTTATATGGAAATCATGAAAATGAATTATTGCAAGTGAATTCATAACTAAATGATGAAATTCCATACTGAAATTACTATGGCTTTTGTCATACATATATATTCAAAAGACTATAAGCACATACATACAGAAAATTCAACAAAGCGAAAAGAGCGCGATTTTAACGCAAAGTTTCGCCTGTAATTAACTTGCACTAGCCGTGAGTAAAATCGTTTTTCATTGTTTCATACTCAATGCCACTTTCTCTCTCTCTTTCTCTCTTGCTTGCGCCCCTTTGTTAATCAAACGATTGCACAAACGAGTTTTACTCTATAATGACATTCCTGGTGTCGATTTTAGTTTTTTTTTTTTCTGTTTTTGCGGTGGTATACGGAAATTTGAACTTGCTGACGATAGCGCAAAATATTCTAATGGGCGTATAGTTTCATTTATATTTTTTTCTCTCTTTCTTATACTTTATCTAGCTAAGTTTCTCATTTTTTTTTATCTCGCAAAACATTATTGCCCGGCACAACTCTTTAATCTCGTTGCCTAGCGCCAAGTGAAATTTGACCGACAAACTTAATTAAAAGTTGTACGCTTTGCAACTTTTGCCTACGTTCATGATGACGTTGGGATATATACATATATATAAGCGTGAAATTGGAATATTAATTGTTGAAGTTTTAAGATGTAACGAAAATTTTTGTTTAATTATATGATTTTGAGAATCCATTTGGGATTTCGCTAATTATTTGAATTACCAATTAAAGCAACGGATTTTTCTAGAATATATATTCACACCGAGTTAATGACTTTATTTAAACCAACAGGAAGCTCATGGTGTTGAAGTAATATTTTTTTAAAAATGAGCATTTTTTCTCGCAAAAAACATTAAAAAGATAATTACTTTTCTGAAAATGAAACTACCTCATTTAAATTATACTTACTTTTTCTGTTTAATGTAAAAATTCATCTTCATTGTAAAAAATTATTTTTGTTTCAAGAACTTTTTTACAAACTGGTCATTCGAAAATAAGTAAAAAGAAAAGATTTTTAGAGAACTTTATTCTATTGACCTAATCGGTCACACTGACATTGGTTAAATTCTGTTAGTTTCACTCTAATAGCTGATCGACAAACATAAAAGCAAATCCCGTTCCTCCCAACCAAACATGGAAAGACGAAATAAATTCAAAGAGCATGTAATCCATCTGCACTATCGCATTGTTTCAAAGCAATTGATTTCTTTTCTATTTCACTGTAATTGCCGCGTTTTACCGGATTTTCATTATCCAATGGACCGTTACATTAATGTTTAGCGTGTCAGAGTAAATTTTATCTGGTCACAATCGTTTCGTATATAACGTATTTATTTATCGTTATTGTTGTATATATACGTATAACGTTGCAGTATACAACTGGTTAGGATTGGTCTTATTGAATTATAGTTCACAGTGTAATGCGAGATGAGGTGGTTTTGCCGAATGTTGAGAATGAAAATTTGTTTGGATTATCGCGCATCGTCGATATCGTTATTTTCCCCGAGTCCGCGTATAATTGTAATTTGTATTGAATTAAATGTATTATTGCGTTGCCTCCATGAAAACATCAATAATGCATTTAATTTTTAACATTCGATAAATAACCAATGCATGATAATGTTAAAAAATTTTATTTTAATAAAACCTATACCGTAATTTAAATTACGCTCAAAATTTCATTGCTTTCATTTATGCTTCTTTTGTTCAATAAAATAAATGATATTTTTTATTTAAAAGTATAACAAGTATTAATTTATTTCCATTTTATTAATCATATATTGATAAAATTTCATTAAAAATTAATACGGCAATAAAATTATAATACGCCAAATCGTAATTCACTTCTGAAACGATTGCTCTTAAATAAAATCATATCTCAATGTAAATAAAAAAATCTAAACACAATATTAAATCGTCTTCCGTTTTAATATAACTACGAGCCCATCATACAACTTTCCTTATCTTGGTAAAATAAAAAAAAAAGGAAAAAGAATTGTCACGTTTACTCGAAACTACGTTGAACGTCAAAATATACAAGAAGCTCTCTAGAGAGCTCAACCTCGTTTCTGTTAGAAACTCTGAAATTGCAATTTTCACATTGCGATTTCATAAATTCAAGATTCTTACTCTCCGCTTCACTCTGAATTTCTTCTTCTTTTTTTTACCAAGCTAGTGTCATAATTATTGCAACTGCACCTGGCTCCTCTCTATAAAGTTAGATATTCTCTAAGAAAGATAGAAGAAAGGCAAAGTGCCGACATGTTTTTAGCAAAAATGAGAAATATATTTCGGTGATGACAAGAAAATTTTGATATTATATTTTGTGCCATTAGATATATATGTGCTATGGTAAATTGTTTCTTTGCTGTCAGAGATGTAGGGGAAAAAATGTTTAGAGCTTTATTTTTTTTTTGGACTGAACGTGTTTAGAATTTTGATTTTTAAAATAAGCATGGCGTACGTGATGCTGTATAACAATATTTTTTTTAGGTTACATATTACAACAAAGGTTATATTAAAATACTGTTGGCATAGGATGGCGTGTAATTCAATATTTAAAGATAAAACAACGTAATCATCACACAAATTTAGAAAGAAGTAACATTTCAGCTATTTATTAAATAACAAATTTATGTACCCTATTTGCTCAGTTTTTTCAGAAAATTTTGTATGAACATATTAATCACTGATATTATTTAATATTTTTATGAAATTTACGAATAAAATATAATATTATTTTAATAAATATATTTATTTATTTTTGGTATTATTTTGTTTACTCTTTATGAGATAAAATTAAAATTTTTAAAGATAATAAATTTTAAATATACATTCAAAACAATCAAAACTGATCGTCTTTAAGTAAAATAAAAATAAGTTTAATTTAAAAAGACATCTTTTAATCAAAAATAATTGTTACGACGCAAACAGACTTCAGCCTGACTTTTCCCGAGTATACAATTACACGATATTTTTAAAAATTAGTGTGGGGCTCGTTAGTTTTTTGTTTACATACTTAATGACACTTTTCTCTTGTACGAATACACATATTATGCATGAATTTACAAGCGTAAAAAATTTTCCCGTAGAGTACTCATATCGGAACATCTTCTATCCACTCGGAAGTACAAAATTTTAAAACAAATAAAAAAAAGAAAAAGAGCCAAGAGAGAACGAAGTAGTTTTTCCTTAATAACCTTTGCAAATGAATAATTCAAAAGAGCTATACATGCGCCAAGAGCTCGAAAATTTTCATTTACTTCCTCCGTGTGTACGGAAAAATGGTGAAAGTGCAAGAGAAAGAACGAGCGAGTAGAAAAAAAAAGATAGAAAATAAAACAAAAATATATGGAGTTTCAACGTCAGCGCAGGATTTTAATACAGCCGATGAAGAATCGTCAGAAGTGTGATGCATATTTTACACGGAGCTTTACAACGTTTCTCCAAGCATTATAGAAATATGAAATTTTCGCACAACTGATTACCACTATTCGATTGTATCTCTTTTTTTTTCTCTTTTATTTCTCCATTGTAAAGAAGTAACGAAGGCTTTACCAGAATACGTAAAACTGTTAATTTTTTAATACAACGAGCGAACATTAAATTTTCATTTACTTGCAAAATACGCGAGCTTTTCGCATAGTGCACTTTTTTTCTTCTCTGAATTTGATGAGCTACGAGAGAATTTTAAATTTTTTAAATTAATTATTAATTTAATAATCTTTTTTGCTGATAGCTTTTTTATTGTAACCATTTATTAATGCGTTGTACATTTTATTGTATTAAATTCATAATCCAATAATACTATTTTATTTTAGTATTTATTTTTAAAAATATAATTTTATTTCAAATAATATAACTTACTCGCCGTAGAAACACCTTTTAAATTAAAATTGTAATTTTAAAATTTCTTGTAAAAAATATCCTTTTATCTTGATAATAGTACTTTCACGAAACGATTTCTTTTTACTTAAAATTCTTAAATTTTCATTTAAAACTTACACTGCCAGCTGGAATTCATAAAAAATAGATTAATTCTTAGAAGAGTCTCCTAATATCCTAGATGACAATTAAATTAAAGTTAAAATTTAACGATTTGCCTTCTCGAAAAGCTTAATCCAAATACATAGTTATAATTGAAAAAGTCTTGTATATCTGTTTCTGCATGTTTCAAAGTCAAGCATCTCTCTTGAGTATCTTCTTTTCGTATATCTTTATGCGTAATTACTCTTAGCAGTAGCAACAGCAGCAACCTACTACTACTACCAGTCAGAATTTCGTATAGCGCAATTTCACGCAGCGTTCATCGTCGTAATACAATTTTACCTTTAAAGTCAGAAAACGCTTTTACTCCCCCTTCCCAAAAAGGAGGGGTTTTGTACCATTATAAAGGGACTTTAGGAATTTTCGTTGCTTTTAGGTTCTTAGGGAAGCTAGGAAGAAGGATTTACCGTTTTTGGTCTAGTGTATACATGTATAGCCAGAAAGATAGTGTGAAAAAGGTACGGAAATGACGATGTACTGCTACCAAGAATGCAAGCTACTTACGCTCAATGCTGACGTTAATTGAAAAAGAAGACGAACACTATGAATCTTTTCGTTTACTTTAAATTCTTAATTTTAACAAGAACTTACGGCAGAGCTGGAAATTATTTAAAATTACAATTTTAATCATGAAATATTTTTACTTTCTAAACTAAAAAGACGGATTAAAAAAATTCTTTAAATACATTTTTTAAACAGATTAACCTCCTTTACTAAAACTTATTAAAACTCATTTATTTTTCTCTTTTTTCTAAAACATTCATCATAAAATTTTAATTTTTCTTTTTCAAATACATTTTATTCGAACAGTCTGAAAAGGTATCTTCGTTACTCATAATTTCCATATATTCGAACCATCTCTCATTCCTAATCATATCTAAACTTTCAATACGTACAGATACTAGCGCAATATGAAACAGCAATGAAACCTAATAACCTGCAATCCAACTCAAAACTCATTCCGCTAGCCAAACAAAATTGCAACAAGCAAAAAAAAGTATCGAGTAAAAAACGCATATGTCTATACGTACCTATATATAAGACTTGTACGCGAGTGTAGAATAGAATGTAGTGTATGTAGTAAAGCAGGCAGGAGAAGCTTTAGAGCGAGAGAAAGCTAGTCTCTTGTCTGCAAAAGTCGGTTTACGAAGTTAACAGTGAACTTCCTGAAGTGGCTTCTCTTGACTCTATCTCTCTTTTCTCTCTATCTTTCTCTCTCTCTCATTCTGGTGTTATTAATCCGAAATTCTACGCGTCCGTTCCTACGACGTGACTTGCTCTGATTGTGTCTGACTGCTGCTGCTACTACTGCAGCAGCAGCTACTCGTTGTTGTAATTCTGGTAACGTTCGACGCGCAATATATATATAAAGGTATACTCGAAAATTCATCACATAGCAGGTGTTGGAAAAAAGAACAGTGCCAAAGGCGCACTCGCGGGGGTTATAATTTGCCTCTATATTCATTTGTTCATTTTTTTCCTTTTCTCCTTTTTTTAACAGATCGGACCATTGTACAACTCATTTTTAGTATTCAAGGAAAACAATGAGTTTTTTTATTTCTTGTTTAATATTTATTTAGAAAATATAATATTAAACTATCAAAGGGAGTGAAATGTATTTAAATCTCGGATTTTCTTCCAACTTTGGAATTTTTTTTCTGTATTTAGATTAAAACTTTTTGATTAAAAACAAATTTGTTCAAAAAGCTCAATTCATTCAAAAGTTATAAAGCAATAAAAATAGTACAAAAGTTTAGCTGAAAATGTGCATAGAAATTAAATGCTGCTTTTTATTTTAAATTTTAGTTTAATTTTTATATCTCCATAATTTTTTGTCAACTTTTACTCTTTCAACAAATTTTTTTTCAATCGAAAAATTTTAATCTAAACTCTAATATATTTCTAGTAAAAAACTACTAGAATAATTATTTTAAAAACTTTACGACTTTAAAGTAGATGTAAAATTTGAAGAAAAAAAACCTCAAAATTTAAACAAAAATATTTATTTCTGAAAAATTAAGCATTGTATACCAACTTGTTTTAAAATATTATTTAAGAATAAATATACCAAAATATCCAAACGCAATCAACTCTTCTTATCTGTAAAGTTGGAATTCTTTTGGATTTGTTACAAAAGATTCTCGATGACAATTAAAAATTTTTTTCCATTTTTAAAGAACTTTGAAAAATTGAAAATATCTCTAATTGTAAATACCGATAGAAAGGTTTTATTCACTACTATTATCCTTAATAAAATTACCAAAATACAGTCCCAAAATTTAGTTTCCATTCTCTCAAATTACACTTAATTTATCTTTTCAACGTTAGTGAGAGATCATTTGATTTAACTTTCAAATCCTTCCACAAGCTAACACACCGAATCAAATACCTACACATACACATATATATTATTCAGTCTCATCTTTCGAACTCTAGTCTGAAACACCAAGACCAACAAAATCTTCATCTTTCTTTCTCGAACGCGTAATCTTTTTCCTTAGATAATAAAACTTCTTGTTCAATGCAACGAAAAAGCTTTGTCGTTTCTTTTTATCTATCCTACTCCAACAAATCTCTCAATCTACTCAAAGGAAAAGAAGAAGAAAAAAAAATAGAAGATGTATATAAGGAAGTCTGGTCCTCGAAAAGGATGTCCGGGATTGGTAAACGATGGCGCGAAGAATGCAACAAGTTCTGATAGTAGTAAAGTGCGTCTTTGGAAGATAGCCATGGAGAAAGACAGAAAGATTGCTGTTTGCGATTCGAGTGGTCTAGAAGTATTGGACCACTGCTGACTTTCGACTACTGCATTTACTTCAGAGACTTGTTTGATCGGTCGAGTGAGAGTTTTACACTTTCAGGATATTTTCTCTTTTTTACGTTATTTCTTGATCAACGTATTTTCTTTTCTTTTTCTTACTGTCGTTGACTTTTGTTTGGCTTTCCTTTCCATTGTCGCTTTATTTTTTCCTTTGAGTTACATAACTTTTCGACAAAGATTTTTTTTATACATATATGTATCGAAACAGTAGAGGTCGACTGGTGAATATGTGCAAAGTTTTTATGATGCGGTAATAGGGTTATGCTAGGTGCAAGAAAAAGACATAAAAAATTTTTTATATTTACGACAATTTTATGGGTGAGAAATGTCATACTATTATTTTAGAAAAAAAATAAAGTCGGAGACTTGAAAAAATGTTTTTACTTGGTTACGATCTTGGTCGGTGTGGCAACGTGTGTTATGGTTTTTTATGAAAAGTCATGGCTGTGAAAGAAGAAGTATTTTTTTGAAACTTTTTTCAATGTAGAAGAAAAGTTTTGATAGTTTATTTTCTAACCCATATTATGCGGCTAAAATCGATCCTTAATGTTGCACCAGTGCTCTTAAAGTACTATTTCACTTGTGGTATCAACTTTGCTATTGTGTTAGTATATAAAAAAGTTGGACGTATATATCACTTATATCTTCATCAAGAATAAGCTGAACTATAATCGAAACATAAATTTGTTCATGTCCAATGTTATTTTTGTTGAAACAAAAAATAAAATAAAGAGATATTTTAAAATCTTGTAATTTTAAAAATAAGTAATGTATGAAAATACTTTAATCCTTGTAAAATCAATACTAATTTTTCACATAAATGTTACATTTGACAAATAAGCTCTACACCTTTGTAATTTTCTTTTTTTTATTTTTTTTCTATTCAAACCCCCTTCGACGATCTAACTCCACTCAGAATATTGCTTGTGAGGAAGGAAAAATCTGTCGAAAAACGTATTATGAAATTCCCGACAACATGGGTATGTGCTTTCGGTTTGGGTGATTTTTAACATGTATGACTGAAAACATCGGAATCTTACTTTTCTACATTTCCTGCTCCTATTGTCGAGCATGAAGTAACTCGATCAATCGTTATATAAAGAAAAATTGTAGGATTCTCTAAAAGTTACTTACATGCTTGAGTTTACAAACTACTCAAAATACTTTTGTATCACCAGCAATAAAACCCTGTACTAAAAATTTAAAATGAAATTTTTTTTTATTTATCAAAAGAAGAAAAAATAATTGAAAAAATGATTTTTTGTTTCAGGCGAAACTGCGCGTGATGGTGGAGGAGAACGCAGGCACTGGCCTGCGACTCGACGAGTCGCACCAGCAAGGCCAGCTGGACAAATCGCCGAGGTTGCAAGATCCGCGCGATGTTCGTTCAGCATTAGCCCTTAACAGTGGAGGCAGTAGTAATAGCAGTAGCAACGCTAATGGCGGTAGTAACAGTAGTGCTAGCAGTACATCAAGTACAACGACAAGTGCATCAACACCATCGAGTAGTAGCGGTGGTGTAGCACCTGGACAAAATTCATCAAGTGGTCCTGAAGTTGGTAGTCCACGTGATCAAATACATTTAGTACAACACGAGGATATAGTTGGTAAAAGATTAAGTACCGGTAGTAGTCCAGTTGATAAAAGAAGTTCGCTAAGTGATAAAAGTGTTAGTCCAGTTGATAAAAGATGTAGTCCAATTGAAAGAAAAGATGGAGCCAGTCCAATTGATAGAAGAGGTAGTCCTATTGGTAAGGATTGCTTATTTTATTCTTTTTTTTAATTACTCTTGTTAATTAACAAAATAGAAATTAGGATACAAATTATTATCATGCTTTCATACGAGAAAGTTGAAACTTACGTAAAGCTGTGCTTACAAAGTAGAATGATTAAGGTGTGGTCAGACATCGGTATTTAGATGTACTTTGTAGTAATATATGATATATAGTGTAAAATTTCTAAAATTACTTAAATATGAAAACCGTAAATGGATCAAAAGTTAAAAATTTTTTTCAAACATTAATATATATATATTTTTGAGATATTATTTAGATAATTTATTCATGTACACACATAAGTATTTGCAGTAAGCATTTAAACTACGTCAGACTTATATTTCAACCCTTTGCATTCAAATTAACATAGTGTAAGCTTTTAGAAATTATGCAATATAATTAACATATTAAATCGGAACTGCGATGTTAAATAAATATACTAACTAAATAAATATTAAATTAAAAAGTTTGATTTATATTACGAAAAACCTTAATCAAAATTTAATATTACTTTAAACTTCTCTATAATTACGGTTTTCAGAATAATTCATTTTGAATGTAACTAATATTAAATATTCAAAATTTCTAATTATCATAGTATTGAAAGACTCATATTCTATTAATCAACGTTTCTATTGATCATAATTTAATTATCATATACGGAGCTTTAGTGATTGAAAATACTCTTCATATTACTGTCAATAAGTAATTCAGTAAACGTTAATATATTTATAAAAACTTGATATAATATAAATAGTATATAAAGTTTCAATTGAAAGTCTTACACCCTATTTTATTGTATACTCTATTCAAACCAAAACTGTGCATAACTATAAAAGTTATGAATGACATATAAAGCGTACGTAGATGTACGTAGATGTCTACACTATTTAATTACCTTTAGCAAAATTTTTCTCGAGTGTTGATATAGGGATGATTGCCAATTTATTTTTCATTAAGTCGGTGAAACACCAACGATCACATAATACATAATTTAAATTATGTTAACTATAAATATCGAATAATAAATTTTAACGTATTCTGAATTTAGATTGAAATTATATAATGTAAAATATTATCTTAGAAAGTTAAAGCGATGTATGACCAGTTATTATAATATTAATAATTGTTTAATATATAATTTTGTAGAAAAAAAGTAATATTTTATTAACAATTATTTTTCTAGAACGACGTAACGGTTCACCATGCGCAAGTCCAAATGATGGTAAAATAGCAGGTCGTAGGCCAACATGTGCACCAGCACTGGAAAAAACGAGAGGTTTAGGTGGTTCGGGTGGTAGCATTGATTCACGATCAGATAGTACAAGTCCTATAGCAAGTGGACGTGCTGGTTTTTTCTCATCATCGGGTCACGAACGATTACGTATCAGTACATCCTTGAGGCCAGGACTTGGTAAAAATCTTACTGAAGAAGTTAAAGATTTTGTTGATGGTGATATAAGAACAGATGAAGATAATGAACCACCTGGACCAGCACCTAGTAGTCGACCTTGTTCACCGGGTGATCCTTTACGTAAGTTCAAAATAATTAATTTTTAAGTATTATTATATATTTGATCTTTATTCAAATTTTGGAAAGCTCATTTCTATTTTGTAGTCTTAGAAAGATATTACAGAATTTTAGTATTATGACCTACATATATGCACAATATTATTTATTTTTTTTAATTGTCCTGTATTTTGAGTCATTCATAAAAAAAACTTGTTATTACCACATTTTTTTCATAAATTCTTTATCATAATAATCGAAATTAGCTTTTGGTAGTACTATCATAAGCAGTAAACAGAAGCAGATAGGCTTAATTTCATCGCGTAGAATTAAAGATAAAACGTTTTTAAAAAACTTGAAAAGTCAACTTCTATACAGTATTGTTTCTGATATACAAAAAAATATTAATTCCCTTAATTATATAAAAAACTGATAAATTATTATATTATTTTAAAAATATAATTTTTCTACTCTTCTTTTATACTCATTCAGCAGACATTTATTTATCTGATATTAAAACGAATATTTTCATGAATATAAAACGGCTTAATTTCTGTATAAATACAGTAAACCCTCGTTAGCACGAACTCTATAGTCTTGAATTAGTATTCGTAACGACCGTGTGTTAATGAAGAAATTAGAAACCTTCGTTAACATGACTTGTTTCGTGAACGTCATAAAGATATTAAATATTATGTTTATTTTATACAAATATACTCATAATAATGAAACTCATAAAAACTAAATGCGATCATATCAATTTGATAAATAATACAAATTTTTAATATGTTCTTTTGAGACTTAATAATACTTTGAGCTACTATTCAGAAAATATTAAAGAGTTTATAAATATCCTTTATATGCTAATGCTATTTACGTAACTTTTGTAGTACTGAATTTTTTAAAATATCAAAAAAAATTTTAAATCCAATGTTATAGTGATCTTTTTCAATTTTCGTTATCAAGCTGACTTATTTTTTATATAATTTTATAAATACTGAATTAAAATTTTGCTATTTTTTTTTTATTTTCAGGAATCGGTGATCCAGTTGTCGCTTCCCGTCTTTCAAATCTGCACGGTGGCGGTGGCCATGGTGTCGAACTTGCTTCGGCACGTCGTTTACGTTTGGAAAATGAACGTTTAGTCGCAGAAGTAGCAAGGTTACGTAGATTGCTATTAAGCGGAGCGTCACGGGGCGAAGTTGGTGCCGACGAGGCAGTAATCGATGACGAAGCGCGATACGTCGCATTGGAAATGGAATTGCAACATACGAGGGAAGCGTTACAGGCTTTAAAGGCAGACAGGAAAAGGCTGAGAGCTGAGAAGTTTGATTTACTTAATCAGATGAAAGCGTTGTACGGTACATTAGAGGATAAGGAACGAGAACTTAGAGATTTCATTCGTAATTATGAACAGGTTAGTCAAGTTTAATTAATTATTTAATCAGATAAAATTATTTTAATATGATATTTAGAAAAATAAAAATTTATTGAATTTGCTATTTGAAGTAACATTTAAGTTTCTGTTGAATTATAAACAATTGTTAAAAATATTTTGCTCAAAACCTTTTCAAAGCGTTGTTTCAATCTTCAAATAAGACTTTTCTTTGAAAAAAAAGTAAAAGCTATTAAACTTTCTAGAGTAAAATATCTTTTCTTAAAAAAATCAATTAAATAACTTTAAAAAATTATGAAATTTTCAATAAATAATTTACCGTTTCATAATAACTAACTAAATTTTACCAAGCAATTCTAAAACAAATTAATTTCTAAAATTAATTTTTCCAAAATAACACGATAATTTATTTTCTACAGATAATTACTATTACTTATTATTATGTTCATTAAGTTCATAAAACTTTTAACGAAAGTTAAGAATTAACTTTTAGTCAACAGAAGTTGTTTTTTTCCTTAAAAGCATAAAACGAGAACATGAAATATGAAAACAACTATCTTCAAGAAATTCAAAGTTTTAATTAAACAAATAAATGAAAAGTTAAAAATAAAATTCATTGAACGATGTTATCAAAATATAATAAAAAAATAAAATTAACTTCACATTTTATTTTTACCAGAAATAATCAACTTTACTACTAAGATTACTTTTAAACGTATTAAGAAAATTTAAACGTTCCTTAAGCAAATGAGATAATATTAACAACAAATTAATTATAAAATATAATCTTACTACTAAAACAAAAATTGCGAATATATTTCGATTTTCCATCGAAGTTCTCTTGAACTAAACATTCATTCTTTTTAGAGAAAAAAAATCTTTTTACTATCCTCTCGATTCGTTCACCAGAATCGAACATCAACCCTTTTATCCATCCACAAAACGTGCTGCCAACGACAGAACTAAACGGCGAAGCCGTTCTGTATATATCGGCTATTCGTTCGCACGCGAGACAGTCTAGATCGAATAAGAGCTTGAGCTCTCCTTCCCCAACTATAGCTATACTCTGCTCACCATATAGCTTTTCCGATGAAACGGTCCGTGATAGGCTTTGAAAAGCCTTGTCAACTCCAACTAACTTTTCTAAAAGGCTATGCGAGTGCTTGATATCCACGGGGATTTTTGCTCTATGAGAAATAACGATAAAGCAAGTCCTGTCAATTTGACGTCACTTCGAATTCACCACGCCTCTTATTTTTTTTCTTCTTTATTTTTTTTTAACGGCTTTAAAGACTACCGATGCTACTGGAAGATGCTCCCTCATTTTTTTTTCTTTTATAATCAAACAAGCAAAAGTATGAGTTACTTTGACGCGTATTACTGAGTCGACCTTAATTTCAAGCTCGATAATCCTAGCCTCTTTTTTAATCATAGTGTTTCCTTAATATTCAAATCATATCCATACTTTATAATTTATGTTAATGACACCGTTAATTATTATACATTAAAATTTTAACTTGTTTTCAATCTATTAAAACTATTTGAAAAACATGAATATTTTCAATAAATAATAAATTAAAATTCTACGTGATTAAGCCTTTCATTTATAGATTTATAATATTGGCGAAATTCAATTTAATTTCCTTCAAAACTTCATTCATACACATTAATAATATACGTGCTGAATAATTCGTTTAAATTCTCAAATAGAATATCACTGCGCAATATACTGATAACTCTACTAGTTAGATAACCGATTAATAATGCTGACTAACTCGCTTATATATGCGCACACACGACTATATAATCCTCGTTATTTCTAGTACAACTCTAATCTGCTTGTAACTAAAAAAAAGCACAGAAAGATATAGGAAGGTATAAAAAGCTCACTTAACTCGTCTTGCATTATCATAGAAGTAAAATTCAGGACCTCGCGTGACCAAAAAATATTACAAAGCGCTTTTTTTCTATCCAACACGGAGATACGGATAAAAAAAAGTATGGTATACGAGTAAAAAAAAGAGAAAGGAAACCTCAAAATGAAGAGAAAAACAAAGGAAATAGAGATAGGAATGAATAAAGCTTCTTTAAGGATACGAGAAAAGGAAAGTATAAATATATAAACCCTTCGTAGGATTATCGTGTCGTCGTCATTTCTGCCCCCTCTTTATAACTTCTTTTGAAATAAACAAAACTTGGGATAAAGGTCGTCCCTCACATTACATTACGTCACGCCTTCGTTTTATCATCCCAAACTAGGCAATGACAAGATCTTTTTTTTTCTTTTTCTCTTTGGCTCCACAGAAATCTTTATGAAAGAAGAAATTGTCCGATTGATATATATTGCATTAGGTGGCAGAAAATTTTTATGACCACATGGTCATATGTGATCGAACTTGTGATAAATATTTTGTTAGATTTGCGGAATCTTATATACAGTAAGATTTGACATGGTCTGACTTTCTTATTTTTTCCTAAGCCTTATTCTTTTAGCAAAAGTTTTTGATCTTTCTAGAAAAGTTTTTGAATCAAAGAGATTAGAGAAAAGCTAATCATAAAATATTAATGTTCATTTGAAGTTAAGAGATTGGCAATATTTAATGCGTTGACTTAATAAAATCTGACAAGCCTTTATTAAAGCGATAATCCAAAAAAACTTTCTAATGAAATAGTTTATCTCAAAAAATATTTAATTTTTATTACTTTGACATTCCTTTTGTTAGTGATTATTGCTCATGTAGTTACTTAATTCTGTTATTTAAGATGTTTATTATATTTGATGTTAAATAAACAAGTTACTTTCATGATATCGGAAATACCATCAAGTGTTACTTGAAACACAATTTCCATTCTCCGTCAATGTCAGTAAGATCTAGTAAACTTATTTTAACCTCGACTTTACTACAGACAATGGATGCCAAAGATTCATTGCTCAAAAGGAAGGGTGAATGATTCTCTTACTTTGTCGAGTCAAATTCTACATGTTTAAGAACAAAGTAAGAAAATAGAGAGAGAAAGAGATAAAGAGGAAGAAAAGATGGGTTGTACAGAGAGTCTCTTGAATTATGAAGCCAAGTATACAAAATATACGAAATAGGAAATTTAAGAGAATCAGAAAGAGAAAGATAGAGAGAAAGAGACAGAGACAGAGTTAATATTGTTCTAGACTACTGTGACGAGGGTACTTTGTTGGAATTTCAATTTCCATTGCGAAGGTTGTTTTGATTCTTTTGATAGAGGAGTAAATGTAATTTATAAGGGTTATTTGGAATTTTCGATGAGAAACAGTAGACGAAAACAAAACAATCTCATTGTTTTTATGTTTGTTCTAAGAATAATATTTAATATATATGTATATGGCTTGTTTACAAAATCTTTATTAATTTATTAATTTTGAAGATCAATGAATTAAATTTTTAGCTTATTGTTTTAAACAAATAATATTATTCAATCAAATAATCAATTTGTTGAGAATTCATTTTATAACATTGACATATTTATCAATTATCTCGATAATTGTCCGCATGAAAGTATGAAAAAAAACTTAAAATATGAATTAACTTATTAACAATTGCGTTACATGAATTCAAAGAACTTGTTTGCGAACAATTTTAGTACTGTAATTACCTATTGACAAAGCCAATCAGAATTTAGCTTATTTCCTTTGATATCATTTACGTTCCCGGTATAATCTCATCCTATAAGTCTGGCAATACAATCATGTTGATTAATGCGTTGCATAAATGCTTAGTTCATAATCAAATGTATAGTTCAAAATAATATTTGAAAAATTACTTAAATAAGTGATTAATTTGATTTCCAACTTGATTTGGATTAGATTTAATTAAAATTCGATTATTATTTCAATTAAATTCAATATTTATTTATCTAATACTATAATTTTATCGTAAGAAAATAATAAAAAAAATTTCAAGAAAAACGAAGAACTAGTGAAAATAGTGGTAAAATATCTAAAATAACTGTTGGTTAGAAAAGGGAGAATCCCGTAATTGGAGGTACGCCTCCGTTCATTTACATTTACATTAGAAGTCAGAGAAATAAGGAGTTAAGGCGGGTAACCTGTCTAACATACGACTGAATTCTATCAAAGTTATTTTAACTACGCAATTATAAGAATAAATTATTTCTAGATCAAAGTAATGTATAGTCTTGGGAAAATTGCACGAATCCTAAGAAAATAGAACACGGTAAATCTGTTTAAAAAAAAATAACATTTAACATTTTATCAAAGTAGAGCAAAGTTATATATTTCACTTAAACTTTAGTATTCTGGAGATAAGCACATAATTTCATGAAAATATACAAATAATAATCTGTTAAGGAGAATCTTTTTAGTATCTTCTTTATTTGTTAAATTATTTTTTATTACTTCATTTAATGAAAAATTAAGACAAGCGATAGAGTTATATTCATATTAGAATCTTTTTAGATAATATTTAAAACTTAGAAGTATTCTTTTATCATTACATATAATTTTTTTATTTTTTATTTTCAGCGAATGCGAGAAAGCGAAGCGAATCTTGGACGAATGCAACAACCTGGTGTTAATACAGAAGAACGTGAAATGGAGAGGGAACGCGAACGTTGGAATTTGTTAAGGGCGGCACGCGATGAAGCCGATCGGAGTCTTACACTAGCCGCAAATCTCGCTGACAAGGAAGCTGCTCTTTCACATGCACACGCTACAATTAAAGAGGTACGAATTTATTTTATTCAATATAAAATTTAAAATTTATTCCTCATTTTTTTCCATTTTAAGAATAAAAATATTATTTTTACTTTTGAATTAAGTGAGTTTTGCCTTTGTTTGTGCAATTATGAAGCAAACAATAAACGTTTGTTCGAAAAGGTTTCTAGAAATACATTTCTGAATTGAAAAGTCAACACATACTTGTTACTGAAATAATTACTCGGAAATGGTTTAGCTAATGAAATAACATTGTAGTTACATAGTAAAAGCAAGTAGAACAAACCTTGTATGGTAAGACCAATATTTATGTGATGTGTATTTTACAGGATATTTATTCAATTTTAGATGAAATGTAATTCTGTTCTATAGAATATTTTAAGCTGTAAATCCTGTAATCACAGTTTTAAAATGAAAATATTAGAATTTTAATTTTATAATCAGAAGTTAGAAAAAAAAAACTTTTTAGTTTTTTTCATAACAAATTTTTGTAATTGATAAAATTATTAAAAATTTCGAAGTAAACAGTTAAATCGATTTATTAAAACTAAATTAAGCAAATGTAATTTAGATTTTTTATTAATTTTTATGTATATTCTATTTATTTTTCTCAGCTTCAACGTCAGTTAGCCGAACGAGGTGGAGGTGTTTGTTTAAGCGATCAAGAATCCCTAGTCTCATTTCCACGTGGTAGTGTAAACGGTGCAGCAACTCCAGGTGCAGGCAGTAGTAGCGGTATACTTGGACATCTTGGTAGTACTCAACAATCAGTAACGGCACACGGTTCAGCTGGTGAACTCGTTGTAGTTGGTAGTTCTGTACCAATGACCACTGGTGCAACGACAACGGGTACTGGTCAAGCTGGCGATCGAGGTAGCTGTAGCGCTGACAGTGGTGTCAGAGGTTCAAGCGATAGGGAAAGCGGTGGAGCTACTAGTATTGGTGGAAATTTATCAGATTCAACGACTGATGGTGAGATTTTAACTATTTATAAAGAACAAAAACGTTATTATCATTTTTGAAAATTCAATTATTTGCTTTTCATTTGTTAATAATAACAACTTCTTATTTTACAAATAATTAGGTTTATTAACAATACAATGATTATTTGTTGTTTATAACAATATAAATTTGTCTGATTAACATTGTTTTTGGTTATGTATATTCTTTTAACCTTTTCAAAATTTTGCAGTTTATATTTTCCTACTACATCGAAGTTGTATCACTCTTACATATTTTCAACATAAAACATTAAACGCACATATATGTATGTTTGTTTATGTTCATATTTAAAAGATTAATACTTCTTTAATAAATATAATAAAATAGCCATGATAAATCATGTATTTCATTAATATTAAATAAAAATAAAAAAAATCATTAAATTTTTTTACTACAGAAAATGCATGTTTTCCACACATGTTTATATACAGTTTCACTTTACACGGAAATGATTAGTTAACTAGACTATACTAGTGTTACTTTTTTTTCACAAGTATATATAAAGTTTAATTCAACCCACATAAAAGCACTAAGCAACACACTTATACAAAGACACCTTATAAAGCATGCTAGAGAAAAAAAAGAAAACACATTAATATCGTAAAGCCCGCCCCGTTCGATCGAATCCGTGCAACTCGATCAAGTAAATAGAGGGGCAACATAAAGAACACATGCCCGTGGAAAATAAAATTAAAATTATTGTCTTGTATTGGGTTTGTAAAAACGTTTTCTTTTTCTTAGACAAAATATTAATATTTTCAAAAATAAATTCATTGAGATAAAATTTGAATTTTCTTTTTAAAAATATACACTGATATAAGAAAATACAAATTTGATAGTTTTTAAAAATTTGATCAAAAGTAAAATTAAATTATGGATAAATTAACTTTAACTTAAAAGGAACATTTATTTAACAATACGATTTAATGTTATTTTGTTATTCAATTTTTATATTAAATTATTGCTTTAATATTATTTAAGTTTATTTATGGAAAGAATTCATATAGGTAAAAGTAAGAAATTTGATACTTTTATTTTAAAATAGAAAAATATCTAATGAAAAAAAATGTAAAAGTCTGTTTTGTTTTATATAAAAAACATTTTCAAAGTTAAGAATAACAAAACGTTTACAACCCAGTTAAAAAAAGTAAAAATACATCAACACACGAGTATGAGACACAATTAGAGAAAGAGAAAAAAGAAAAAGAATTTTTGGAGTGCGAAAAACGAAAGAGAAAGAAAAAGAAAGAAGGAAAGATCTCGTGTTGATTTGTCGACCAATATTATGTCGTCCCAGGCACACCAACGATCACGGTCGAGGGGAGCGGTCTAGACGTGGACAGCATCTCCGTGGTATCCTCAGTAGCGCCACCCCACATGTACCAATGTAAGTCTTGTGTCGTCGCCTACACACATCCAACATACGCACATATAAACACGCATAAGCACATACGCACACGCATATAATTTATCCATTTGCGTTAAACATGTGCGAGTTTTTATTACATGTCTATGTGTATATACTCTTGTTCGTCACTGCTTATTTCCTCTTTTTCCCTTTTTCACTCTTATATATATATATATACACGACTCTCTTCTTCCATTTCCTCTCAAATAGCAAACTTTATACGCGGCTATTATGGTTAATTGAATGATATTTCCAGTATATATAGAAGCACCAGAGAGAAGAGTTTTTAGTAAGGGAGAACAAGAATAAGAAAAGGAAATACAGTTATATGCTTGCAAAAGGGCTGTTTTTGTAATCGACTTTTCACTACTGAAAAACATTTTTAAAGTCTTCTTTCTTAAAGTTTTAATTTAAAGTACATTATTTATTAAAAAATGTTTAAAAAATTAAAAGCCCTATAAGTGAAATATTGTGTTATTCTTTAACAGACGGAACAATGAATCTTTTTTCATACTTTTAAAAGCTTTTGTATACAGTCAAAGTATTTTATACAAAGTTATAACTTTTGATACTTTCAATAGTTTTGCGAACTATTAATTAAAATTTTTAAACTCTTTTCTACTTTTTTTGTTTAGTTGTTGTTGTTGCTTTATTTTCAATCGCTTATCTTACAGAAGTCACAAAAACCAGCTTTATTGAAAAATATTTGTTACGTACGTATGTCACACAAGTATCAGTGAGCATGAGCATGTTATAAAAGAGAAAATCACTCAAGACAGAAACATTATAAATTGGCATAAATCACGATTAAAAATAATCAAAAGTTAAGGTTAAAAAATAATCAGTGATGTGAAAAATAAAAAAAAAGAAACTATGTGTTCTTTATGGTGCATCATTGGTGTCTTTCATCATCAGTTCGACCATGAAATTTACCTTAAATTTTAAAAAAATCGATTCCTATAAAGTGCAATTAACAGAACCACTAATTAACAAATAAATATAAATTTCATGAATTTATAAAATTTATGAAAAATACATTAAAATCTGAAGATAAAATAAACAGTAAAAGTAATTTTTAATGTACATCAAAAGAATAAAATATTTAAATAAAGATAAAAAAAAGATGTTTAGAATAGAAATACGTGAAAAATGTTACAGCTACAACACCAAAGGATTGCAGTCCAACTCTATCGCCACTAAATGCATTCTCGAGGTCAATGGATAACGCTTCTCTGTCACGCTCGGTTGAACAATTGTCTAGTCCGCTTGATGCAGAACCCAACAAGAGAAGTGGCAAGCAACCAACAGTACCATTAATACCGCAGACCGTGCATTCGAGATCATCAGCAACGAGAGGTGGAACTTGGGGTTCTATATCAAGGTAAAAATCAATAGATCAATTAATTTTATATCAGAGAAAAATAATTCTTTATCTCTATTTTTTTAATTAATTATTTTAATTACATTTTATCTTTTATTTTAATAAATATAGAAGTTTTAATTAATTTTCACATAAAATTTCTTACTTTATATATTCCTGAATTACAGTGAAATAAATTTTTTGTGCAATAAAAAATTCTAATATTTCCATAAATTGAAAATTTAAATTAAATTTAATTTCTAATTTTAAAAACTTTAGGAGCTTGCACCTAAAGTTTTTTTTCAATTAAATTGAATGTCACAAAAGTTAGTTGTTTCTTTGCCTTTATTTCTTTTTATTTCTAAAAATAAATCGCTGAACAATCTCTTTCTTTGAAAAGTTTTTCTCATTCCTTTAGCAATCTTAACAATTGATCGATAAAAAAAATAAGTATATCCCTAGCTATTGAAGTAATAAACTTGAACCCTTCGAAGAAACTGGCACATATAGTTTTCCTTAACAATACTCTATTGAACTTTGAGCTGATATTTAAGTTAAAGTTCTCCTTGTATACGTTTAACCATATAACAGGGTATTCGCTCGTACGAGACACCGGAAGGCGACGAATAGCTCTGGTGTATTAGGCGGCGCTGAACCAGCTCCCGAAGTTTTTGATCCTTATCGTTCATGGTCACCACTTACCGAAGAAGGCTATGCTGAAAAGTTAAGATTACTTAGAGAAGCAGCATCTGTACCGATGGAACGATGGCGTGCACCAACTGTATTAGCCTGGTTAGAAGTTGCACTTGGTATGCCTCAATATGGACCAAGATGTGCTGAAAATGTCAAGTCTGGCAAAGTAAGTTACACATTTATTCTTAATTACAAAGTTTATTTTTTATTAAATCTTTTCAAGTTTTAACATTCAAAATAAATATTAAAAGGATAAAACGTAATTACTTAAATATTTTTTTTAAATTATTAACTTTATTAAACAATTTTTTAAGTTTTTCTTTAGGAATGGTCCAAAATATCGTAAGACAAGTCAAAACTTATAAAAACGATCGTATGAAAAACAATTTTTGTTGAAATTAAAAAATAATTAAAAATAGTAATATTTTAGTTTATTACATTTCATATTTTGATAAAGTGTTTAATGTACGATAATTTGTTTAAGATTTAACCTGCTTTACGGCATTTTAGACCAGTCCTCAAGAAGGACCTCTAAAGAAGAGTCCAAAACGTGAACTTAAAAAATTAATTACTTTGCTTAAATATCTAAGTAATTGTGATTGATTCTTCCATTAATTTTTTATTTTCGTTAATTTGTAAAAAAACGATATTTCATATTAATACTTGAGAAGTAATAAAATCAATATTTAACATTTTTAGACATAAGCAAAAAACGTGCGACTGTTAATACGATGAAAATTACTAATATCTTAAATAGATTAATATTTCAGCTGAAAAATCAATATATTCAATTACGTATGCCCAACACTCATTATTCATAATAATCCCTTATGCGAGAATGTTGTAACGAATAGGTTAAACGTGCCAAATACTAAGTTTCTAGATAAAATATGTATTTTTAAATACTGATATCAATTTTAATGAATAATGCAATTTTTATCGACGTTTTTTTTCCAAGAAAGTCTATTATTGGATTCCATAAGAGGGATATGCTAATGCCCAATGTTAATAATTCACTTTAAAAGAGAGTATCGATTATATCTTCTCTGGACGCTGGCTGCAACATAAATATACATTTTTATCTCTCTACTAATGATAAAATCATTTTT
Source organism: Anastatus disparis (assembly GCA_017163975.1). Lineage (NCBI taxonomy): Eukaryota > Metazoa > Arthropoda > Insecta > Hymenoptera > Eupelmidae > Anastatus > Anastatus disparis. Next base: position 10,076,061 of record JAFFSR010000226.1, read on the forward strand.
ATACTTAATTTTAATATTCTTTATTGAAATAGTGAAAAGAGATAAATTTATTTTAAATTATTTATAAAAACTTAAACGAGTTCTAAAGCGAATTTAAGATACAAAAAAGTGGCTCTTCATTTCTTATTAAAATATCATTTAAAATTTAAATAGATGATTATATTTCATTAAAAATTCTAATATTTAAAAATTATAAGAAAGTAATAACAAATTAAAATAAATAAAATAAAAATTTCGACCATTTTTTTACGTAGGTACTATTAGAGCTAAGTGACGCAGAACTCGAAGCAGGTTTAGGAGTTAGTCATCCGCTTCATCGTAAAAAACTTCGTTTAGCGATCGAAGAACATCGACATCCAAATCTCATTCGTTATCCATGCATAGCACAACTAGGACATACTTGGGTCAGTTCAGAATGGTTACCGGATCTTGGCTTAGCTCAATACGCCGAGAGCTTTGCCACTAACATGGTCGACGCGCGAATGCTCGATCATCTTAGCAAAAAGGAACTTGAGAAATTACTTGGTGTTACTAGAAAGTTCCATCAAGCTAGTATAGTTCACGGCATCAATTTGCTTAGAATGCTTAATTATGATCGTCAGGTATTTTTTTAATTAATTTTACCTATTTATCATAACTTTTTAGATTTAACAATTAAATTATTTTTCCCGAACAGATAAATATTATATATTTATTGATTTAATTAAATTTACAAACTATTTAACATTTGTTTAAATATATCGATTTATATTGTTGCTAGGCACTAGCTGTTAGAAGACACAATTGTGAAAATGTAGACGCAGATCCTCTCGTTTGGACCAATCAGAGGTTTATTAAATGGGCGAGGAGTATTGATCTTGCTGAATACGCCGACAACTTAAAAGGTACGTTTCTTCTGTAGTTAATTTAATAATATATTTTAATAACTAAAAATTTATTTTATTCAGTTTATCTTTTGAATGAACATTTCTAAGTATTTCAAATTAATTATTTATTTTTTGCTGTACTTTTATTCGAAATAGCATTAAAACTTGAGAAAAAATTTTTTACTTATTAGTAACTCATCTAATCAGTATTTTATTATTTATAATTTAAAAGATTAAAATTAAAATGTTTAGTAAAGCTAGAAAAATATTAGAAAGAAAAAAACTCTTTTTTTAATAATGACACAGATTCCGGAGTTCACGGTGCCCTAGTAGTATTGGAGCCCTCGTTTACGGGTGACACAATGGCAACAGCTCTTGGTATACCGCCAGCGAAGCATATGATTCGTCGACATTTAGCTGCTGAACTTGAAGCCATCGTATTACCGGCAAGGTATTCGGTCTACCGACATCCTGAGGTCGTCCTCGACAATTCCGCTACTCATTAAGAAATTTCAGAATTTCTTGTATTAACGAAAAATTCTTCCAAAACGAATTATCTTTTATATTTTTACATATGCCTACCTATTTTGTCGTGTTTGATTCCACAATGGATTAAATTGTTGTATGTTTTTTTATACTTTTTTTTATAATTGTAGAACGTACACTGAAAATTCGTTAATAACACGTGTTTACAAAATATAAAATTCTATATTTATGTTACGTTATTAAATAATGTAACTTATACATACTTTTGTGTATATATGTATTTCTATGTAAAATTTTGATATTAGAATGCTTATTGCAATTTTTATCCTATTGCTGTGTCAATTATATATAATTATGGCGTTTGTCAATATTAAAACCCTAAGTGAATAAAATATGTTATTGAAAGGCGACAGTCACATATTTAATTGCATTTAGGTATATCTTTCAGTGTATGTTTCGATGTTTTACTATTTAAAAATATTTTTGTTCAATATTTTCTAGATTCAGCTATTGTGGAGTCGCTTTTTTAATCCTTTATCGCGCTCATGTTTATTCAACGCACTTTCTCTTATTGAATTTTTTATTAATTTTTATATTAAATTTTAATAAATTTATTATTTATTTTCAATACAAATAATAATAATACATAGAAAGGATTTGCACAAAAATGTAATTTCAAAGCATCTTCTCATAAAATCAAAAAAGTTTAATATTCCGCTGGTTTCAATATCGAGTGATTTTTCTTAAAAGATATTCGCATTCAAAAAGCGCGACAACTATCTTTTCCAAAGGTACACCAAAGCTTGCTTTCGTGTTCATCTCTCACTTTATCATTCCGTGCAAAAAAGAGAGTAAGAGAGCCACAATTGAAATTCTTGAAGTAATCCAAGAAGCAGCTGCAGTTGCTTCTATGATTCTAAAAACTCTCGTTTCTCAAAGAGATTCTACTGCAGGCAACTTCCTTTGAAAAATAAGAAATTGGACTGAAACTAATAAAATTGAAGATGCGCGCGCTTTTAAAGTTGATTTTTCGTTGATTCTTTAAATATAAAAGATTGAGAGAAAGCGATGTTTAACACGAGCGCGATTATTATGCGCGTTTAAATCTTTCTTAGCTTATTATAAAATAACGGGAACGCGCACTAAGAAGATTAAGAAGGTTGTGACGTAATTTTGAAAAACAGTGTGGCGAACATTGTTGCGGAGAATTATTTAATCTGTTTCGCCTATGTATTTTATTATATACATTATGGGAAAAGCTGCTTAAATTTTTACTTCATTTTTCAAACAAAAAGTATTAATATTTTATAAGTCTTTTGATATTATTATAAAGTTTGCTATTGATTGTCGTTTCTTCGGTAACATTCTTATACATCTTAAAGTTATAAAAGCTTTTTAAATAAAATATATCAATTTAATAAAATCAATTTTTTTATTTTAATTAACATAATATTTAATAATTTTATTAAGTTGCGAGCTTTTTCCATTTTTTAAGAAGAAAAAAAAAACGATGATCCTAAAGAATATTTAATAATTTAGTAACTCCTTTAATTAACTTTGGTTACCAAAAAATCTTAACAAGCGTAAATAATTTTTGTAAAATGAAAAAAATTTTTTAATGATCATCGTTTTTGTATATAATTAAATGTATACTCAAAATACCTAATCGTACACGTTCTTATACTTGCTCCTTTATATATAAATATATGAATATTTCGATATTTATATATAAAAATACAAAAAATACCAGGATTACACACACGTAGGTACAAAAAAAAGACGACGTTAAAATTATATATGAATACAATTTAGACATATGATGTACATATGCAAACATTAGGAGCTATAAAAATAAAGAATGACAAGACAAGGAAAGTAAAAAATTCAAAAGATAAAGAAAATAACGAAGTCGAAGAAATCGATAAATACATTATTATAGTGGTATATAAAACATGTTTCGCGATTCGATGCAGTTTATACCATTTAACGACCCCCCAAGCGAAGTCGTAATAGCCTCTATTTTCGAGAGTTACGACTCGTAATTATTGTTCAGAGCGAATTATTTACACAGGAATGTATCGTTTTAAACATTGGCATTATCATTGCTTTTGAAAGTAAACGTCCTGTCGTATATTCATGACATGTCGTGTTGTTCAGTTAAATCGATTATTTTAAAAACAGTGACTATTTTAGCCATTTTAATTATTTATTTATAAATGCTTTTTTTACATAATTATACCTTAAAAAAAGTAAAGCATTTATAAGTTTAAACTATAAATAGATATAAGAATTATTTACACACTTTTAATTTCACGATATAAATCGATAAATTTCTCTCGTATTTCTTAAATTTTAGAAATTTTAATAAAATTTCATTTTGTTTATGATAAAATATTTTTAAAGATTTGATACTTTTTTTAATGTAAATAACTATATAAGAACTCTGTACATATATTTAGTTATTTATTGTCACTGTTGCTAAAGTAATCATTTACAAACAAAAAAATATATAAAATTTAAAATAACGATGATTGTCAATGTATAATTCAATATAACTTAAACAAAAAGACGTATATTTAAAATCACAAAGCATTTTCCAATGTAAAAACCACGCTCTAACAACATTTCTTTACAATTTTATATTTTAATTTACAATAACAATACTATTGAAAAATAATTGCTTTTTTCACTAAAAAAAATAAAGAAACTTTTGAAAAATCCGTGCTTGAACATATCATTGAATTACGGTGGAAAATGCAGCGTGTTAAAAAAGAAAATACGCTCTTCAAGCGCGTTTATATATATAGGGTGCAAACACTTTTTTCTTCTATTTTTCGCATTTCTCTTTGTTACACCTTTCTATATATCTAGCCCGAGCCGTAGCCCACAGCTGCCGTCGCTGTTGCCTGCTATGCACTTGCGCTCCATTGTACAGCACATACTTCTGTTTTTTTAAAATTTTTTTTTATTTTTTGCTCCTTTTATGTTGTTATGGAATAATTATTAATTGGACTGGTCATTAGAAGTCGATGCGTAGTTTCTTGATCGTAGAGAACGCTGAACTTTTGTTCAAATGTGTTATGAATTTATCATTTTTATTTATATTTGATAATAAAATTTTTTTATTTTTTTATTCTCAAAATTTTTTTATAAAATTTTTTATTATTATGTTTGCTTTAATATATTTTACGTTGCTTCAGAAATGATTTTAAGAAGCTTAAAATTTTTTTTATTCATCTAGAATTTTTAAGTACGTATTTTTTAAAAGCCAGCATGATGCATTGTGAAAATTTAGCTTTTGAGAAATATACTGTACACGCGTACCAAGGTGCACTTTCATAAAAAGTCTGAGCTTGCAGAATTGATTAAACGACCAAGAAAATGACGCAAGTTTACATTTTCTTTTGATCTAGTCTCCCTTTGACTTGCCGGTATTAAATATTCTACTTGTATACATATTTTATATATATTTAATATTTATATTATATAATGTTATATGAATATATATATATATTCATATTTCTTTATTGTTTGATGTTACGTCCTAAATTAAAAAAAAAAGATGTTATTTGGGCTATAATGTGTGGCATGGCAGTCACTGATATGCTCAAAGTATAATACAGCAATGGTCGCATAAAAGTATATACAGAAGAGCTATATGGAGAAGTAGACAAGCATATAAAATGTAAATGAAGATAAAGAGGAGACAGGGAAATGTATACGCGGAAAAGTGAGCAATGACGCATTAGAGCCCAGTAAAATAGCTATTCTTCTTTCTCTTCATATTTTCTTTTTTTATTATTATTTTCCTATCGATGGAGCACATAATGCTTGTGTATGTATAATAAAAATATATATGTTGTGACTAGTTTTATTCATATATCTACATATATGTATATGTGTATATATTTATATATACATGTATATATTGCGCGATATCTGTATGACTATATTTTCTTTCCTATCTAATTAAATATAATAGAAAACTGCAGCGATTCGCACTTACTTTTATTAATAGAAAGGTGCATTTTAGAAAAAATATTGCAATTTATGATATGGAAAACTGAAAAAATCAATCACTCATATTTTCATAGAAAAAAAAATCTTAATCTAATGTGAACGATTCGCTGCAGAGCTCGCTTTTTATTATACGTGTGTGTGTCGCGGTGCTTTTTCTTTTTTTGCTCTATATTAAGATATACATATAAATATTTCTTACAGATTCTGTGTGTCAATCGAGTTTTTCTTATACGATATTTGAATTTTCTAGATGCGCAAATATTTATATATTATCGACAAACGAATCATCTATTAATATTTGTAAATATTTTTAAAAGTTTTTTACTGTAAATTTTGATAAAGCAATTCTGAAAATTTATAAACTCTAATTTTATTAAATTTGATAAAATTATATATGACTTTTGAATCGTCAATTATGAGAAAATAAAGTAAACTATGTTTTTGATATAAACTAAACTTCTTTAATAAAAAAAATCGATTGACAAACAAATAAGCACGAGTCAAAATAAAATGCAGCAAGCTATATAGAACGTGTGCTTGAAATTTCTTAATCGGTGCATGATCCTAAAAAATAAAAAATAAAAAATGAAACAAAAACCAACACATGGTGTATGATGGGTGGAATATAGAAGTCAACTAGAGGTTGTACCAAGAAATGGAAGTGGAGCACCTCGGCCAATGAGCAGTATCGGTGTTGGTGGAAGTCTTGGACGTGGTGGTCGTGGTCCAGCAGCATATTTACAACATCAGTCTTCGCTATTATCCGGTCCAATGCATCATTCGGTCAGCCAAGTTAGCAGCAGTAGTACTATAGATCGACGTCGATCCAGTTTAAGGGTAACGTATTCATACATAATCAAAAACACCGACTCATCTATCACTTTTCTATTTTCATTTAAAAGAATTTTTTTATCATATTTTTTTAAAAGTTTGTATCGTAATCTTCAGCTTGAATTTTTTTTCATATTTTATACATGTATTTTTCATTAATTTGTATTATTATAGTAATCCTTTTGCGTATATATTTATCATCTGCCATATGTGCCTTTCGCCGCATCTTTTTATTCACCTTTTAGTCTATAGTTTAATGCTTTTTGTTTTTTTCATTGTCGTATACACAGTATGAGTATATATATATATATTTAGTAATATGTGCGCTTTTTAGAGTCGAAAGCTTGATTTAAATTGTGATATATTTGTAGATTTTTTAATATTATATTTGCTTTGATTTCAATCAAGTAATGGTATACCAATAGTTTTGTAATATAAACCAATAGATATTTTTTAGAAAAGTAATATGAATAATACAATTGATAAACTAAATATCAACAATACTAAAAACAAAAGTTTAAAGAGTGCAATTCAATTTATTCAAATGACTCTCATGGTTGTAACAAAAAAAAACTTAATTATAACCATAATAATTAGAAATATAAAATTTTGAAATACTATAAATTTTTGAGGATGCAATTTTAAAATTTCTTCAATAAACTATAGAAAGTCAATTGTACATTTAGCTATTAAAATCCGATTAAGCATTAACGTCATGTGTCGAATCGTCAAACTCTCTGTTCGAACGATACCCTCGCGTTCAATAAAGTTATACGTTGTATACCCAGAGACATATATATCTATTTTCACGCAAACTCTGTACGTTTTCTTTCGGGCAATTATAATAGCAGATGTCGTTGTGTGTATAGCAGCAGCCAGCCCCCATGTCGTGTGTATATCTCCTATGGGGATTTAAAGTACAGTATTGCATAGAGACTTATACGTATAACAAAGAAGCACTGCATTTACCGGCGCGTAGATGTGCTAATTTTATAGCGTTGTCGTGATAACGAGTTTGTCTATATTCTCTATCTTTCTCCAAACCCATAGTAATCTTACTGCTATCTCACGATTTGTCATTCCACAACATATAGAAGCATAGGGTATAGTTTCGAAAACTTTGTTTTCAAGCTCTTGCAATTTTGCTTTTGTTTGTTTAAACTTGGAGAATCTTGAAACCCTTGAGAAATGATGCGTGGATTTTGTATACACTTTGTGTATACGTTCTATAATATGACGTTTGCAAGGACAATTATTCCTTCGGAATTCATTATTTTAATGCATTAAAAAAGAAATATTTTTTTACATTTTAAATTAAAAGTTCGTTTGTCTTTTAAAGTATAAAAAGCCAAAAAAATATGTAGAGTTAAAAAATGAACCTTTAGGGTTTTTTTCTAAATTACAGAATTGAAAAATGATCACAGTAAAAGTAAAAGAAATAAAAAAGATTCATATCAAAGTAACTGATGAAAAAAAGCACATGTTTCAGTCATATCCATCAAGTGCTTACATATATACATTGGCATAAATCACATTCCTTTGCATATCCACATTTCACGTACATATTTGAAGCGCGTGTTTATATTACAAAAAAAAAAGAAATGCATGTTCGATTTCGCATGGCATATTACATATATCGCTTTTTGCCCTCTTCCTCCCGCGTATACTCACTTCTCGACCCACGAAAGATCAATTTCAGCAACTTCAATATTTCAATACATCAATAAGCCGTAATTCAAATTCATTTTCATTAATTATATAAAAATTAACGCGATATCAAAGATTTTTATAACTTTTCTATATGAAATACAAGTTTTTGTCATTATTAAAATATTTAATGATAATAATTATAAAAAAATTGATTCTTTCGTAAATAAATAACCATTTGACTAATGATGATTGAAAGTCGAATTGTAAAAAAGGATCGCAGGTATAAAGTGAGAATCGCGGTTTGACATGCTGTGAGCTAATGGCTCTAGCTCTATATACGTGTATGGTGAACGTAAAGAAGAAAGGAAATGCTTAAAATTCACAATCAATATTCATTATCTACTGCCAAACAAACGTTAAATTTTCTAAAAAGTAATGTTGAAAAATCCTTTTATACTATTTAAAAGAAAAATAATTCTATCAACATAGAAAGTATTTAATTAAAAAAGAAAATTTTTCATAATTAAATATTCCAATGAAAAAGTAAAAGTTTACCTGAATAATGTTTGCAATCGATTTTCCATGTTACGATCAGCAATCATAAAAGCCAAAGAACAAATATTGCGTATATATCATTAAACTATATCAGAGCGTCGTTGCATTAATCATAATACCTCCTCTTTGTCATATCACTTTATTATTATGTTTACATAAAATTCATTGTGGATTCATTGAAACCATATCCTCTATATAATATATCAACAAAGTATGTATTTAATGACGATGCGTGAATCAAATACCATTTATTTATCAATTTGTTTATCTAAGATTTTTGTAATTATTGTATATCGCTATATGTTTGAAAAAAAGATAAATAAAAGAGCTAAGAATAATTTTTAAACATTATATTGTATGCAAATTTTATATAGAAAAAAATAAAGTTACTTAATTTATTAATAATATATAAAACAGAATACAAAATAAAAAAATAATCAAAAAAAAAAAAAGAGAAAAAAAGATATCGAAAGCTCGTAACAAAAATTAAATTGTTGACCAGTGAAGAGCTTCAAATTAATAACAATAACTTTAAGACTGAAGATATAAAGAGAGAAAAAAATATGTCATTCTTTGCAAGGATCATTACAGGAACAAAAAAAGAAATGTCACATTTAAAGTAAATATTAAAGTAACATACCAAAAAAAGCAAACCTTCAGTATAAAGAAAAAAGAACACTCTAATCCATAGGCTTTTTCTCAGTAGAATAATTAAACAGTATTAATCCTTGTTTTTAAATAAAAAAGAAAAAGAGAGAAAAAAAAGATAAAAGAAGTCTTCAAATAAAAATTACAAAGAAAAAAAATAAGAAATTTGTAAATAATTATTCCTTAGACTCTAGAAGTATGTAAAACGTCCTCGGCAATTTATATGAAAAGGCATATAAAAAAAAGAAATAAAAAAAATAAGTCGACGATATTGGCTTTATATCGATCGCGAGCGTCAAGTGAAAAGAGAGTAGAAAAAAAAGGCCCGACAGTTTTACAATATAGTGATGCTTGAGAGAAAAAAAACCGATGAAATAAGGAGAGCTGGATATATATGCGAGAGAAATAATGTAAATATATATAATGTGATTTCAATGTGGACGAAACTTGGGTTTTTTTATTCATTTCTCAAACTTTCCTTATACATGTCATTCATATGTTTTTTTCCATGAATATTTCTTATTTAAATGTTGATTTTTTTTGCTAAGGACTTGACAAAGGTATGAAAATCAAATTAAATAAAATTATGAAAATGTTTATTTTTTTAACTTTTGATAAAAGTAAATTTATTATTTTCATTTTAATAATCTTATGTTTAATTCATAAAAAGATATTATTTATGTTAATCATATAACTTGAGCGAATCGTGAGTAGGCCATTTTTATTTTATTCCAGACATTAATATCGACCATGCATTTTAAAAAAAGTCATCATAAAAAATTCATGCAGTACATTTAAATAGCGATATTTTCCCGTCATTTATTCATTTCATAAAACATATAGCTTATATTTAACTAATCTTAGTTAATAATATAAGTTCTTTAAATTTTTCAGTAGTTTTTTGAGAAAAATAAAAATAGTATTATGTAGATCGTATAACTTTATTTTATTTTTTTGTATTAAGGTTATTTCGAAAATCTTTAGTTTTGTAAAATATTATCATATTATTAGTTAATTGCTAGTTGTTATTAAAGCCACATTAATTATTTATGTTTTGATGAATAATCATTAGACACTCGTTAGTAGCATTTTATTTTAATTAGAAACTGAATTAATTTTAATAAAATTATTTAAAATTATTTTTCAAATATTGATTGGCGAAAAATTTAAAGCAGAACAAACACTGTTCTATTTTTGGTTTTAAAAAGTTATTTGATTATCCGTATTTTATTTGGTGGACAATAGCGGCAATTACGGTCGAACTGTATTGATTAATTACGATTTTTTCATTAAAATACATCCTTAATTTTCTTATATTGTTCCAAGTAAATAATATAGCATATATTTACGTGAATTGTTAAACGAGGAAATATTCAAATAATTTAATTGTTTTTACTTTTAAACGATTTGATTTGAATATATAAAATTTTATTAAGAATTTAATTGTTTTATTATATTTTGTTAGTTAAAAGCTGTTGAAATAAATATGATTAATCAAACATTAATTTTTAGAAATCCGCATTTAACTTTACGTTTTAATATAGTTATAAAATATTAACGGAGTTGTTTCGAAAATTTTTAATTTTTTTAAAAATAACAATATAATAATAACTTTTAATGGAAAATGCAGAGAAAAAATTGAGCTATTAAAATTTAAAAAAAAATTTGTAAAATGAATTTTATTATTCCAGGGTTCTTTAAGCCGCGCCCTTGGTTTACGGCCACGCAGTGAAAAGGCATCGCCATCCTCATCATCGGATACAGGCAGCTTAGCAAGTCAAAGCCAATACATGTGCAGTTTAAGAAGTAATTCACCGCCGCCACCACAATTACCACCTCGACCATCAACTGTATCTGGAAGTACTAAACGTCATCGTCGCGTCAAGAGTATCGGTGATATTGAATATATGAGCAGCGTAGCAGTTAGTACACCTGTCTGACAAGAAGTTAGGCCCCAGCAGCAGCAGCAACAGCAACAACAGCAGCAGCATTCGGGGCCTTATCGTAGCTTAAGTGAACGTGGATATTCGTCATCGTCATCAACTTATTATGGTTCACAATATGGTTCTTATTCTGGTTATAGTAATACCGGTGGAGCTGGTAGTGATTATTATCAGTATCAATCACCGGTCAATAGTTACTATCAATTACAAAGTGGATATTATTCGCCGCAGAGCTCGGAAAGACCATTTCCTGGTGTACAGAGATACGGTAGCTTAGCCGAAGAAGCTTGGCCACCTTCGACCAAAGAAGATAATCCTGTAAAATATAAAATGGACAGGATTATTTGAAAAGAGGAATAATTCCTTTTCGATGGGATACGTGCAAGTCAAATGAATAAATTAAAACTTGTCGAGTTGTTAAGAATAATGTGTTCTTGCAATTTTTAATACAACAAGTTTCTATATCATGAGATTATGTACAAGTATATAATATGAACAAAAATAGCTAGTTTATATAAAAACGTACAAGTTCTCGGTACAATTAAAATCAGCTAGAAGACATTACTTCTTATAAAATAAAAGAAGCGCTTACTATTTTACTATTACCAATAAAGAGCATCTCACTTACAATGATTGTACTAAAGTGGATGCTTGCCCTCCAGCAAAGATGAAAATAAAATCCAATTTGTCGCTTGTATATGTAGTAGTACATAGAGTAACAAGCACGTATACATATATTGACAGTATCAAGAAGCAACTGCTGCTGCTTGGAATATCGCCAAAGAAGCCTATTTCAAAATTGCAAAGAAAACGAATCGTTGAGTATTTCATATATATTTGCGCACAGACAAAACAATTTCAAGTATTGTGTATTGTAATTCAGTAGTAATTATTATTAAAATGTATTTGAACAATTGCGATATATAAAAGACTCTTAAGAGAGAGACTATTTTGATGATGAAACATAAATTTAATAGAGTTCGATGAATTATATTAGCTATAATATTGAAAATATTTGTAAAGACATGTTGCTATATAGATTGCAGAATAATTTTTATTTGCTTGATCATTGATTAGCGTCCAAAGAGTTAATTCATAAAAGAATCTAGACACACTTATGCGATTAATAATATTCAAATCCTATATTAAGCTATAAAAATAAAAAAGGGACAAAATAACATAAATCAATATGACATAGTTGTCATTGTCAGTCTTCAATAAAATGTTGTAAAACTAGTTGCAGAATTATTCTCTGTGTACAGAATAATTTAAAGAATTGATAAAAAAAATATACTTTTGGTGGTAATTATTAAACTGTAGTAAGGATTAATATCAATATCAAGGCTCAGATGAGTCGTTACAAACTAATTGCAGGGTGGTTATTGATTTTGAAAAGTCTGATTAAATTTCAAGTGAAATCTTGGAAAAAAATATGAAAACGTAAAGTAGCTCTGCTAGGATTTATGAGGTAGAATAATTTAATTAATAAAAAATAATGTTCATTAGATGTTGTACATAAAAATAAGTAATTTTAAATTGAATTTGGATATTAATATATGATTTTTTTATATACATACAGATCTGTAAAAAGTATTGAATATTTCAATATCGTTATTCTATTTATTGTCATTTTGTCTTCTATACAAAGTTATATTAACTTCAATAATTCATTTATTCAAATATTTCAAACTGTAACTATACGAAAATGTTTAAAATGAAAACTACGCTCGCTAAATGTACTGATTGTTTACTAACTAAGGGGACAAATTATTGCATTTTAATATTAAAAAAAGTAAATTGCACATTATAACTTGTGATTTATTGAATAGCTAAAAAATATTATTAAATTCTCAAAATAATAGAAATATGAGAAATTTTATTGCACTACATATGCTGCCAGTTAAAATCTCTATGATCCAAAAGTAATCCATGTAATTATAACACAAAATATTAATTGTGCCGAAAAGACGACTATTTTTTTTCGTCTATCGAAGTACTCCAAAAAAGTGCTTCCATAAAAAATTGAATTATACAATTGATCATGTTTATTCTTTGAAAGACTGTATTTCCGCATTCGAAACATTAATACTCGTATAAAGCAAAAAGTTGTAATCAGATAGATCACGAACATTTTTTTTAATTTAACTAAAAAACTAAGTTATTCTTCGAGTCTATTTTCAGACTTGAAATAAAATATATTTAAAATAACTTCTGTAATTTATTCTTATATAACTTATCTAATATAGTATTCGCTACAAAAAATTAGTGCAAATTAAAAAAAAATAAATAAAAAAATGATCGATGTGTTTCAAACGTCTAAATTACGATAAGATCGTAAAATATGTCGGCGAAATATATGAAAGAAAAGTCTATAAGCAAAAGAAGAGTCAATCATTGGCGTCGTTTTACTCAGATTAAAGCGATTGTTCGAATGGACGGTTATTATACATATGCGTTATGTAATTTAATTGAACCTAAGTAACTTATTTTACTAAATTAATGCTTAAATTTTAAGTCGCGTATTTATACAAATACGTATCGAAAATTATATAAAAAATAAAAAAAAAATAATATGTAAAAATAAAATATGCAATCGTATCGCACATTGCTGACGAACTTCGAAATAATTGAATATTGAATAAAAAAAATATAAAGTCACAAATGCTTTTGTTGTATGCAATTATCGACCAACGAGTGAAAAAAAAACGTTGTAAATGTGTATTAATAAGGCACAATGTGTACATAATTAACGTGCGTTGTGCACATGTCCGAATCATGAAAATAAAAATTAATTGCCTTGAATTTTGATTTCTAATTTTTTATGATGTCCCTCAAATATTCTAAATAATTCTTTGTTTATTTAAGTATTAAAAATTAGATGTAATATGTTAAATTCTATAGTAAAATCTTACATAGGTTTTATTTGAATTACTATTCGCTATCTAATTCATTTGGATAATATACCATCGTGTTATTTCTCAACAGATGATTCATAAATAAAAAATATGATAAATTTTATATATATAAAAATTCAAATTTTTAATTTTTAATATTCAATTTAAAGAGGTATGTTTTTTTCTTTGTCTTGTATCATTTCTGCATTCATTATTCTATCGTACGAATATACTAACTATAGATAGTATACGGGATCTCTTTCTAATGTTTTCTTCGAACGAAAATGAAACTTAGATTGACGGTTCATTACGTAACCACCAAATGGAATTTTATAAGATACAGTACCGCTCAAAAATTCAATGACACCATGTAAAAAAAATGTGGAAAAAATGATCATATCTTGGAAAAAAAGTGTCGTTGAAAAATTGAAAAAAAAATTCCCTATAATGATTTTTCGTAAAGTTATAAAGCTTTAAAGCTAGGGATTTCTGCTGTTTTTGCAGAAAATTGGCAAAAAACAGCAAAAAAAGTTTCAGAGTATTTTTCAGACTACTTTAAAATATATTTTTTCAGATTTTTTTTATATCATACTCGAAAAACTGAGCAAATCTATCATTAAAAAAAATAGCAAAAAATGTTTATTTTCAAGTTACTTTTTTAACACGATAAAAAACTGAAAATAATTTAATACATTGATTTTGAAAGCTCTTGAAGAGAACTTTAATAGTATATTATTCACCTAGGGAGTAAAAACGAAAAATGTCTTAAATCGTATGTTAAATGTCACCCGAGCCGAAGGCGAGGGTGACAAACATACGATTTAAGGGATTTTTCATTTACTCCCGTGGAGAATATACGATTTTTTTACACAGGCAGCGTACAGTGGGTACCTTACTTTTCGCTGGGAGGGAGTAAAGTACCCACTGTACGCGCCCTGTGTAAAAAAATCTTTTTTTTGGAATTTTTCTACGACACTTTTTCCAAGATATGATAATATTTACCACACTTTTTTTACATGGTGTTATCGAATTTTTGAGCAGTATTGTATATTTATATTATATATTTAAAACTTTAATATCAAACATATTTTCATATATGGATATTGTTTGAAAAATTTAAAAATATAACAGGTATAAACTTACGTAAAAAATATTTTTTAATATAACGCATTCTCATAGAAAACCATTTTAGCATTAATTATTTGATTCCTATATAATTTTTTAATTTTCTGTTATACTTATTCACTTATTTATTTATGATTTTATTTATTCGTGATAATGTATAAAATAATGAAATTAATAAAATTAATAGAAATGTATTTTATAACAAACAATTAAATAATACATATGATATTTTGTGTTTACTTTAAATAAAAAACGAAAGAGCGGGAATATAAAATTCACAATGTAGTCGTAAAGTTTTTTAAAATATATTTTTTCTTTTTGTTAATAAAAGAAGGGAGAAATAAACTATAAGACAAAGAAGTTTAATCTTACTGTATTATCTAAGTATTTAACCAATCAAGTATAATGAAATAAAAAATTGACATTTTCACATGAAAAGAAGCTCGAATAAGCATGATTCTTGTGTCACGTGGTTATAAACGATTCATACTGTACATACGACCTATTGGTGTCCGGTAATATCATGGAAAGAAATTTGACTTCGATAGCTACTTGTCAGTAGAATAACTCCAGGTCTAAAGGCATCGCACAGTTAGTAAGAGTTTTCCTCTGAACGAGTGTACATCAGTTTAAAAAAAAATTTAAACGTCTAAAAGTTAAAAAAAGTATAGAAAAAATATTAATTTTTCAACAATTAATACGAAATACAGTCGTTATAAAGAATTTCTCGCATAAATTTTGGATGTGAGATAAAAAGAGATATTTTAATAACTATCAGTTATTGAGCCGAAACATAAAGAGACCATTGTTCAGCAGACCTACAGTTCAAATTTTACAAGGTAAAATAATTCCATATTCAATGTGATTAAAATTACGCGAAGCTTAGCAGAAAAAATAATAATTTATTTTCTTCATTTCTAAATAACATATATTTGAAATAATAATTTTAACAAATAGAATAATGCAAACTTATATGAATATTTTAGAATCTATTAAAATCTGTATGATTATTTCAAATTTTCAAAATTCGTTTTTCTATATTATTTGAATAACTTTGATTAAAGTCGAAAAAAAGTTTTCCAAATAATTGTATACCTTACGCGTACCTTTTTTCCCAATTTTTGATTCACTATGCTTTATTAATTAAGATAATTTTAAACAAATCATTTTTCAAACCCAAAAATCTAAAAACTAAAAAAAAATGATCTAAAATTATAAGGATGAGATACGTTAACGAAAAATTTGTATTCAAATTGCACACATATACATATTATACGTCTTGAAAAGATTGATTTTACGTCTTTACTTCCTAATTCTTTTATTTAAAATTAAATTTAAAATTGTTAAAATTAAAAAATTCATTATATTCGAAAATAAACAGGAAAACAGTATTTTTTCGTTGACATTTCATACTTTAAAATAGATGAGTTTTATGTTTATCATAAATTTGAAAAAAATGTTTGCATAAATATGTAGTTTGCGATTTGAAATCTCAAACATATAATGCAAAATCATTTGCTAAAAAATATTAATAAACTATTTTTATTAAAATTAAAATATTTCCATAACACAACTTTTATAGAAATTTAATATTAATCTAAAGCCATACAAATTACAGTTAAAAATTTATTGATATCAAATGCTTATAATTTTATTATAATTATAAATTTTATAAGATTTACTCAAATCAGAGATTTAGTTTTGATATTATATATTTGATCCCAATATATTTAGATTAGTATAAAATATACACATCGATTCTTTTCTTCATATAGTTTATCAGAATTTCACAAGGAATACATTTCGCTTGAAGCTGTTGATTACGAAGCTTCAACATCACCAACACGTATTCGAATCGGATCCACAGTAATCATATTACATTAAAACAAAAGTAAATATCAAAGGTAAACAATAATTTTGTGTTAAAGTGAACTCAATATTGAGTTGATTTCTACGTTTATTTATTTTCTTATTTCATTTAAATTTTCTATTTACTTTCTAACGTATAATTTATCGAGTAATTTATAAAATTTAATTATTTTATTTTATAACAAATAATAATAAAATTTGTTTATTCTATGAACATAAATGATATAAAATTTTTCGTGCAACATATAAAATGTTAAGGAAATCGAAAGTTTTGTACTACAAACGATAATCTAAAATGTGTATTTTTTAAAATTTTATGTAGATCATCATGAGCAATCAAGGTGGTAATAGAAAAAATAAACCTGAAGTCATTCCTCAGCCAACAAGCTTTTTGGAGTATTGGCGTCAAGAAAAAGAATTCCCATTGCCTAATAAGTACGAGATGGAAATAATGGAAAAAAGAAATACTGCTATTCTAACACCAAAGATACGAGCAGAAGCTGAGAAATTGAAAGAAAGTCGCAAGAAGTAATTTCGCGCATTATTTTATTTTTTCTACCTGTAGTCTGATAACTTTTACAATGTTTTTACACATAAAGAATAAAAAATCAATTTTGTAACATCAAATCCATATTTATTTATTTTTGATTTGTAATATTGGTTCCCAATCATTCGCATACAAATAGTAACGTAATCATAATTATTTAAAATTTAAATTATACAATTGTGTGCATACACTTGTCAATTTAAAAAAGTTGGTAAATTGTAAATTTCAAAAAGTCTCTTTGACCATTATTACTTTAAAATTAATATAAATATATACAATAATAATAGAAAATAAAATAATTAAAATTATATTCAATTATTAAAATTTTTTAATTTTCATCATTAATAAATAAATCTGTTTAATTTTATAATACAAAGTAGTTATCATATAAATGGGAAAAATTCAATTTTACTCAGTCGATAATAATTTATTCGACTTACGTATAAAAACGCCAGATGGCAATTTGATATACTTTGAGCGTTAGGTAACTGTTTTTTCTTTTTATGACGTTTTACGGGACACGTCGTCAGTAAATGCTCCACATGGAAAATAAGTATTGTACGCATGCGCCAACCTATTCTGCCACTTGTCAGGGTACAGACTGATTCTTTACCTGATTCAGCGGCGTATGCTTTGACTGCGTCCTGTTATATTTATCTTAGAATTTTCATTAAGAAAATTAGCACAAATAATTAAAAATGTCTGGAAAATCCAAGGCTTTTACTAAAGAAGAAGAATTGTTGCTTCAAGATTTCTCGAGAAATGTATCAACAAAGTCATCTGCATTGTTTTACGGCAATGCTTTCATAGTCTCAGCTACTCCCATCTGTAAGTAAATTTTCCATATATTTGTTTAAAAATTTGAATTTTTTTAAACTTTCATTGTCATCTGTACTCTTTATGAATAATTTTAAATAGTTTCTCAGGTAGATTTCAGTCATGTATTTATATATAACTTTAAGTTGTTGAGGTTAGGTTTTATTTAAATAATTTATAGTTTTTTAAATAAATTTTATATTTTTCTTTAAAAAAATTAATTTTTTATATTAATGTTTGAAATCTCCTATTTATGTTTTAAGAATAACTTATTTCTCAAAGTAAAATATTTTAGAGTATGCAGTAAATCATTTTCATTCGATGTTTAATTATTGTATTAATAATTGTTTTAGGGCTCTTTTGGAGGATCCACTTAATTGATTTATATTCAAATCTGATTGCTTTTGTGTTGGTGACTCTTCTTAGTACTTATGCTCTTGCATTTGCTTACAAAAACACCAAATATGTTTTGAAACATAAGGTAAAGTCTTTTTGAATAGTACTTTTATAAGTTATATAATATATGTGTATTAGATCTTAATAATTGAAGTAATTGTGGTTTATTTAAATTCGTGTATTTAAATATCTTTTTAGATTGCTGTAAAGAGAGAGGATGCTGTTACCAAAGAGGTGACCCACAAACTGGATGAAAATAAAAAAATGAACCGCAAAGAAAAGGATGAAAGGTAAAATACAAAATTACTTTATAAAATATTGCAGATGTGTGTTTTTATTTATATTAATTTAAACTGTCAATAATTTTAAAGCAATTTGAGATTTTAATTTATAGTATATACGTAGTCCTATTTCTGAAAAATTTAAATAAACTATTTAAATGCTGATTATAAATACATAAAATACGTAAATATTTCTTTACAAATTTTAAATATGTTTGTATTTATAAATTAACAGATTAATTTCTTTATAGATGACAAGCAAATTTTGATGAATATATTGCAAATTAATCATAGATAGAATTATATGTATATTAACAAATTAATTAAATTCTAGAAAATATCTTTAAATCTATATCTTTATTGGAAAAAATAAAAATAATAAAATACTTAATATTTTATTTCCATGGAAGTAATTGATATAATTAAAATTGATTTTTAGGATCTTGTGGAAGAAGAACGAAGTAGCCGATTACGAAGCTACAACTTTCTCGATCTTTTACAACAATGCTCTATTCTTGGCTATGGTCATCATTTCCTCGTTTTACATTTTGAAAACAATGACCCCAGCTGTAAACTATCTACTCTCCGTTGGAACGGCGAGTGCACTTCTAGCTCTATTGTCGACAGGATCACAATAATTTATAGCAGCCATTCCTAATTAAAACAAATATTGTTAATTTATACCGTGATAAGACTCTATACGCTCAAATTTTTTTATTGAGCAAATTTTTTATATGAAGTGTAAAAATAAAAAATTACAAATCTATTTATAATGAAAAATAAATAAAATCTTCATAAAGACTTTATTTATTGAATTTTATTACATAAATAAATAACATTAATCATTTTATTCTTTAAAAAATTTTTATATTAATATAATTTTGTTTAATTTTAACAGTATAATGTCACTACTTTTGAAAAAAAAAGAATTATTTGTTTATACTTAAATATATTTAAAACTATGTTCAAATTGTTTTTTCATAAATTATTCAAATTTTCTTCAAATATTTTTGTTACACAGTAAATTTATTTGGTAAAAGGATTTTTTTTAAACATTCACTAAAATTCTTAATGTTTTTATAATGGGATGAATAATTAAACTTAATAAGATGCTTTTTCGAAATTTCATAAAATTTTTAATTTGATTGATGTTTAACAAAATTTACAAAATAAAGCAGTTAAGGTGATGTAATAGGGTACATGTTTAATACGTAGTTACCAACATTGTAGTTTGTCAAATTTTTAATCTTTATTTAAAAATTTTCTGAAATATCTCTATAGTATGCTTTTTATTAAATAAAATAGAAGGCTATAATGCAGAGATATTTTTAAAAAATTTGAATTAACTGTAATGTCGGTATTTTACATCCCCAGGCTTGAGAGCCTAGCACCGTTTAGAAGCGAATTTTTTTCTAACAATTTTAGAATTTTATAAAAAGCTTAATAAATAAATAGATAAACCAACATAAATAGATCAAAGAAATTTTTCATTGTTCTTACTACACTATTTCCTTGCTTTAATAATAAATAATGTAATATTTTGTAAAAATAGTAGTTTATGCAACAAGGGTGTGAAGTGTACTTTTTTCACGAGAGTGATTGCCGCAAACGAGTGGCCACGAGTTCCACGCGATCGCTCGAGTGAAAAAATGTCACACCCAAGTTGCATACTATATTTTTTTATATACTGCTCGTGAAGTCCGCTTTTAAAACATTGAAAAATAAGAAAGCAGTTATATAAGTGAACGTAAGAATTCCCATTTGTGTTGTATATACTGCTTTGATACAAAGGGAACAAAATATTTTTAATAATTTATAATGATTTGGTATGAGAAGACAGAGCCGAAGTCCCTGGTGAGCGTAGGGGAGGGAAGGAGGAGGTAAGGTAAAAAAATAAATAATAATTCTTAAAATAAAAAAACACAATTAATAAAACAAATTTTAAATCCATGAAAATATATTATATCTTATTACGTATTAAAAGATTATTCACATAAGTTTGAAATAAGGGTGAAAAATAATTAGTATTTTATGTTCAGATGGTCCAGGCTATATATTACGGTCAACACAGGAGACCCCTAGTGGAAATCGAATCTGTGAATAACTGGGAATAACTGGAAATAACTGGGAATAACTGTGAATAACTGGGAATAACTGTTATAAACTGTTCAGTTTGAGACAGGAATAACAGTTATTCCCAGTTATTCCCAGTTATTCTCAGTTATTCCCAGTTATTCACAGTTTATAGCTTAAAAATAATTTGAAAAAACAGAGGTACGAATAACAGTTATTCCCAAATATATTTATAATAGAAAAAAAAATAAAAAAAATATATATTTTTTTCATTTTTTCAAATTTATATTTTTCAAATTATTTTTAAACTAAACTGTAAATAACTGGGAATAACTGTGAATAACTGTGAATAACTGGGAATAACTGGGAATAACTGTTATTCCTGTCTCAAACTGAACAGTTTATAACAGTTATTCCCAATTATTCCCAGTTATTCACAGATTCGATTTCCACTAGGGACGATACAGAAAACCTTGTTCGTATTTGCTACTAAGCACCACCAACTGCCTTTTTTTTGCCTTGCAAATGCAAACTTTATGCCATTCATTTACAACGAAGATAATTTATAAGAATTAATAATATCTCATCAAAACTTCTTGATTTGAATATTTCAATACAAAAAATTGAAATTTTTAAATTTGAAGTAAATGTTGAAATTTTGAACATTTATTAGCTTCAGAAACAAAAAATTTCCTATTTAACAGTGACATATTTATTTATTTTAAATCTACTTAGATATACATAATGAATTTATGTTTAAAAATAAAAATTTAAAAAAATGTAATTTCACATTTAAAATTAAAATTTTCAAATCTATTCTCAAGAAGTTTAAGAGTGAAATCGCAATTTAAGGTAGTACTATCGTTAAGGGATTGACGGTTTAGAAAAATCTGAGATTGGGCACATAAGTAGATTTTAATTAAAATAAAGCACAGTTAAATTTTGGTTAACTTTCAGAGCATGAGAAAATAATCATAAGCATTTTAATTTTCATCTTTTAACACGCGCTTTATATCTATATATAGTGTATATATAGCTATACACGAGCGTGCATTGAGTCTAAGATGTTTATATCGTTTCAAACTCGATACTGAAAAATTATAGTTCTTTAATTAATTACGTGTTAAATTTGATGAAATTTTGAACCATCAGTAGCTTATAATCAAAAGTTGAAAAAGAATTTATATGTGGTTACCATAAGAGCGCGTGTTAAAAATGTGAAAATTAAAATGTTTGTCATTTTTCTCTTATGCTCCAAAAGTTTACCAAAATTTAACTACATCTTATTTTAACTTAAATCTACTTATATACCTAATTTCAGATTTTTCTGAACCGTCAATCCCTTAACGATAGTACTACCTTAAGCGACATAATTATAAACTCTGCTTTACAGAGTTACATTAGTCTGCGTATCCCATTATTATTTGCTAGAAATCTTCCTATGTAAAGAATCCCAGCTATTTGTATAGTCGATCTTAAAATGTCCATAAGTATATTGACTGTTATATTCAATGGTTTAATGATTTCTCGATATGGTTTCAATATCATCGTCCACTAATTTTTCTTCCAACAAATGTCGTGATCGTCTTGGCATATCAATCATTATCAAATCATTCGGCCGTCAGTGATAATGGCACTCTTCTCTATACACATGAAAGATAAAATTAAATTTAAAAAATTAAGTTTTTATAACGTACAGAGATTAAATTTATTGTTTACTTTTATGAATGCGTAAAAATTCACAGAATAACTATGATGAACTTAAAAATCTTAATTTAATGAATTTTCAATAACTTCTGTGATTCACATTTGAAGTAAAAGTAAAAGTAATGCTTCTGAATCGACTAAAGAAATAAAATGAACTGGAAAATGTTATTACTATTATTAGGTATTAATGAAATAAATTAATGAATTTATTTATATTTTACATAAAATTTTATTGAGAATGATGAATAATTAAATTCATCATACAAATAGTAACATAAAAGTAATTACATAAGAGATAACTATAACTCTACCACTATTGAGGTCGTCAATAGCTCAATCGGTATAGAGCGATGGATTCATAATCTCGAGGTCCTGAGTTCGAATCCCGCTCTCGGTCAATTGATACAAGCACCAATGTACGTTACATGTGCTGCAGTTCAAAAACACACTGACGATCCATGTCGCTAATTAGCATCGTAATGATTAGCATAAATATAGCGACGTTAAATAAAAGAAACCTTAGTAAAAGCTCTGAAGGTGTTTTATGTTTGAGAGCTTGACTAATGATGTCTCATAATTTTCAAGCTCGATACTTTTTTGACGGTAGATCCTAATAGTTAGTCAATAATCAATTTTTTTAATTTTATTTTTATTTCAGCGCTAATTTATTTATTTACAGCGTTATTTATTTTTGGTGGTTTTGAATAAGCAATAAAGAATCTAAAATTTCATTTTTGATTTATAAAAGATTATAATTTCATTCAAATTATAAACATGAATGTTATTTTTTACATAAAAGCTCATTTTAAATTTCCGCTTTTTTCTCTTTATTTTGGTCGATTACGTCACGTTTATAAAATATATAAAAACTTTGCAATTCATGTTTATCTTCGTATTTTTTTTAACATTTCTATGATGTTATAAAAAGTCTGATAAATATATAATTGAACCAACATAAGTGCATCAAAGAAATTTTTTCGAATAATTTAATAAACATTTTTACTACGCTATTTCATAAATTTAATAATAAATAATGTAATTTTGTGATAAAAAATATTTAAAATTTTTGTTATTCTATAAAAATAACAAATTTAAAAAATTTAGTTTTACATTGAGCGTAAAAAATTTATTAACAAAAGATATTTTAAAAATACTGAGGATATTATCCTAAAAATATTTCAACATTTTATTGTTGCTCATCAAAACAAAAAAAAAACTAGTTTTTAATTTACTTTACATGCTAAAAAATATATGACGGGTAGCCAATTTCTTTCTGCTCACTTTGAAAAATGTCTTTCAACAGGTGTTAGAAAAAAAAGGAAATTAAAAAAAACACTTTGATGTGTAGTTTTTTACATTGACAAAAGTATGTTAATTTAAAAAAGAAAAAAGGACAATGGGAAAACTCTTTTTCTTGGTTTAATGATAAATACGCTTCTATGTAAACGATATATACCAGGATGAAATCATTTTCGTACTTTTATTATACATTAAACTTAAAAAGCATTTGTTCAAAAAACACTAATAATCGCGAATAATTTGGCAGGAAAGCAAGAGAAAATAGCGCTAATAGCGTTAGCAAGAATAAAAGTACGATTGATGAATTATTGTAATATCAAAAGCGAGAAGCTTTATATACCAGCAGTAACTATTCTTCGTTAATTTAAAAGCATAGGAATATATATTTCTTTGTCCGCCCGCGTATTCTCAAGGTTTTTTAAGAGTTTCTATGTTGTGTACTGGTGTTGGCTTGATATAAATCAAAATTTTCTTTGAAAGAGCTGAGAGACCTATTGTACCAGTGTATTCATATTTCGCGAAACTCTATTTTCACGCACATAGCGACAGCATGATTATTCTGATGTTTTCATCGAGCTTGTGTAAACTTAGATTTTCTTGCAAAGAACAATTTTTTTAATTGCTTGAGACTAATAATTTAACGCTTTAATACTTTTAGGTTTATAATTAGAGCTAATTGATGGACATTGAATTTAGAATGAAAAATTATATAAATTAATTAGTTAATTGTAAAGTAAATTATGTTACTTAGGTGTATATCACTCAAGGCATTTAGAGTTATTTATTTTCAATTTTAATTTAATCATATATTTTACTTTTTATTAAAAATCAATTTTTTTAATGAATAAATAAAATACGAAATATTTTACACTGGTACATAATTCTTAAATTTGTACCTTTAACATTTCATGTAGCAGATAAATATAAACGTAAATATAAATATAAATGATATTAATTTTTCGACTCAGGGTATCAATTTACAAATGCTATATGGGGTGACGTCTTTTCCTTCCGTGGTGCATACACTATTTTCGAGAAAAATATATTAGCTGCTATGGTTTTCAAGTGTTGTAAATCATATGCCTTGAACTTATTAAAATTACACTAGAAAATTTAACAAATCAAGCGTTTTGTTAATCTATTAATAAAATTTATCCATTCCAAATAATATCTCCTACTTTTGATACAATATTTTCCCCCAAAAAGATTTATATTGCAAATTTTTGACATATATAACTAACGTCCAAGCCCATTATTTCAGAAAATTACGTAAAAACAGCCAACATTTTATAAACTCATACAATGTTGCCCAACGCATATACATGATACACTTTTATAATTGATGAAAAATGATATCTCGAATAATAATAATGCGCTAAACGTTAAAATAAACTCGACGCTCGATGAAAATTTCGCAAACAAAACTTGTTGGAGAGGCGCGCTCCGAAATATATGAAAATTATTGGAAAATCCAATAATACAATGTTGGCGCGTAAGCTAGTGTATATATTATTTATAATTGACTTAAAAAAGAATAATTTGATCGTTAGACACTTGTAAAGTACAACGTTATATAATTCTTGCATTCCTTTGAATTTTTAACTTTCACGCTAAAAGGAGTTCAACCATAAAGATAAACATACTCAAGACAATCCATTTTGATGAAAATAGCGAATTATTAATGATGAAACATTAAGAAGAGTGAAAGAGCGAGAGAAAAGGATTTTCTACCGATTCAAAAGGGACAAGTTTTTCCAGCTGGCTTAGCGCCAATCTTCTCATAATTTCACTTTGTCGGAAATTTCTGGCAAGTATAATAAAAACGATGTTTGTACATATACACATATATGTGGGTATGTGTGCTCTATAGTGCGGATAGATGTATAACACGCCCCGGAAAAAGTAACATGATCTACGCGTATAAAAGCGTGCGGTGCGCGCGGTCAATGTTTGCGTATATCTATACGTGACTGCGACGACGACGGAAGAACAAGCCGCGAAATCAACTGGAAGATGATGCCTCGAGAGATTTTAGAATGTTGGAACTTTTACTGTTTTTTTAAAACTCCTCTTGATGATGGATCTTATGTTGTTACTAAATTTCAGAGACTGGAAAATTATACTTCATCAGAAAATTTTGGCACACTCTCTAGGAGCTTGTCATTTTAATTTTAAGAATTTAAATTCAATTTCACTTTAGCTTTAATGAATTAACGTCAATTCAATTAAATGCTTCTTTTATACGTGAAATATTAGAATTCATTGCTGTACTCAATAGCTTTCTAATGTTGATATTCCGAGGCTTTTTTCCATTTTTAATATTTATTTAATAACAGAGAATATAAATTTACGATTAATATTATAATTGCTCTATTCGGAACATAAAAACACGAATCAAAGGTTTAAGCGTAACAAATCAAATTTTTATGGCATTTATAACATTTATTTAATTAATTTATGTTATTCTTATTTTTATGTTATACAAATTTTTGTACTTTAAATAAAATATTTATCATTCCATAGAATTTAACGTTAATTAATTACTATTTTTTGAATTATTTTTTTTATTAAAATTTCATGAAAACTAGAATTTTTATAATAATTAATTTTTTGTAATTTACAATACATTTACGTGTTTTTTTAGCTCTGAAAGTTTGTTACTTTTAGCGAGGCAATCAATAACTCAAAAAGCCAATCTGCTACTCATTTTGATCCATTAGGTATCTTAATTTATAACTTTATAGTTTGTTTTCTGCATAGATCCATAAACAACTGAAATAATAGTGACCATGATCCAAAATTTTTCATTGGCGTCGACATTGTTATCTGGGTTTTAGTTAAATAGCAGATTCTTTAAAGCAACATATGCTTTATATTCTTAAAATTTTTAAATAATTACATACCTGTATATTTAAAAAAATACAGTTCTATGGATAAAATAAATGAAAATAATAATAAAAGGAATTTTCTAATTACAAAATAAACTGTTAACATTTCTAAAAATATATTTAACAATTTGAAAGCTCTTGATTTCCATTAAATATTTTGAAGTTTAAAACGTTGGCAAAACATTCGAGTGTCGATGCATCTAATATAGTTAAGGCGACTTCGGATTTTAGGTTAGGTTTTATTTTTGAGTTTACAAATTACTCTTTCAATATGTAAAATTTTTCAGATTTTTTAATTTTCCACCATTCTACGGATTATAATAAGTGGTGGAAAATTAAAAAATTCAAAAAATTTTAGAAACTGAAAGAGTAATTTGTAAACTACAAAATGAAATCGAACCGAACTTCCGTAGTCGCCTTAAGGTGTTGAAATATTAAGTATAAACTTTGTAACAATGTTTTTTGAAACGTTATTTATTGTACAAACCAATGAAAAAAAAATCGATGGATCAAATAAAAATTTAATAATAAAATATTTAAATTTTAAATTTTTAAAAAATAACATTAGAAAAAGTTTTTTTTTAATAATATTTTTTTAAAAAATACTAACGATGCAATTAGCCTATTTATACTAGTAATTTCTTTTTCAAATAACAGAGTATCTTTAGATTTGCCTGAAACAATGAAGACAGCTGCGTAAAATTGAGCATGAGCTCTTAATTCTGCAGTAATTTAAATACTATGTATACAGTTAAATGCTATTTTAAATTTATGAACAAAAGTTTAAAAACAAATTTAACAATAACTCTTTCAAAGCTTTTTTTTTGAAGGAATAAATCCAAAATTAAAAACTGATTTCATCATGAAATTTTTTTTTTAATTTTTAAAACCAATCTGTAACAGACTAATTCTATAAATATAAACGAACAAATTTAAAAATGAAACGCAAAAAAAGATCAATACTCAATTTATTATTTTATTTAATATTAAAAATTAATCACCAGAAAGAACATGCGATGTTAAATGAATATGCGATAAATTTTCAATATACCACCAGAACATCACGCCACCCATTGTAACCTATTATTATCTGCATCAGCATAAAAAAAAATAAAAATGAGCGAATGCTATCCTTATTTTCGATAAAAAAAAAAACAAATTTTCGAAGAGAAGAACGTAAACATTAATAAATCGTGATTTTACTGTCGTTTGCTTTTTCTCATCTCATGGAATATTGTGCGTGAGAGAACGAAGATAGGCTTCTTTTTCTATTTCCGTACTCACGTAACGCAGTTGTTCTAATATAATTCCGCGTTTTCCAAAAGAAAAAGAGAGAAAGAGAAAAATTTCGTGTATACGAGACTAAGCGAGCATATAATTTTCGTGGAAAAAGGCACATTAAAATTCTGTGCGGGTGGTGTTATACTATAAGCATATTGCGTAAAACAGTTATAATGGAGCATGAAAGCGAGAATATGAGCGTTAGGTGGGAAATAAATTTTATACTTTAAGCACACATTTCGTACTTTAAGAATTTCCATTGTTTACTCGTTGGATGCTTTTAACATGTATCAGGGGTTAAAAATTTTTTTTT
Source organism: Anastatus disparis (assembly GCA_017163975.1). Lineage (NCBI taxonomy): Eukaryota > Metazoa > Arthropoda > Insecta > Hymenoptera > Eupelmidae > Anastatus > Anastatus disparis. Next base: position 10,104,549 of record JAFFSR010000226.1, read on the forward strand.
ATTTTATTAGTCTTAAATTTAATTGGAGATTAATTCAAATAAATAATTTGCTCAGTATCAAATTCCAAATATTTAAAATTTTATCAAAAATAAAACGTTTAAAATAAAAAAAGAATTTTATTTATTAAGACATAAAATTTTAATAATAAATATCGAAAAAATGAATGAATTTAACTGAAAAATGAATATACATAAATTTTAATTAGTTAATTTTCGATAAATTAAAAATAAATTAATAAATAATTTAATTTTCTTAAATTAAAAATATCAGTTTTAATTGAATGAAATCATTAAAATGTAAACAGATATTAAATTCTTGAAGTAAGCAAAACGCAACTATATCGAAATTCAACTATAATTAATTAAAATACTATTTCATAATATTTATGAAATTTCAAAGCCAAATAGATTCTGCGCAATTAAATAGCAATTTAATAAACAGCGCATAACTGAGAGATTTGTTTTCAAAAGCAGCTGAATTGGCTTAAAAACTTGATTACTCAAAAATCTATGAAAACAATTATTTATAAAAAAATGAAAAAAGAAAATTGTATTTTTACTTAAAAAAAGAAAACAAAAGAAGCAACATGTGCGCAATTGAAATGCTTGTCCTTTTTCACCTTGCTTGTTGGTAAATAACATTTTAATTACATCTTCATATTTTCTTTGTCAAGTAAATAAATGTTTATAACTTATTTCTTTTATTTAAATATCTCAATTGTTCCATTCTATTTTTAAATATTTAAAAGTATTTAAATATAATTTTTAACGTGCTTTTGTTATGAATAATATGAATGGGATATAGCAAAAGAAATGAAAAAAAATTATTTCGAGTCGTTTAATAATTAAATGAAAACCAATAATTGTGTTAATTGATTAGTAAAATTATAGCTGATTTACAAAAGAATATAAATAACTCTATTCTTTTTATGAAAAATTGCTTGTATTAAAGTAAAGTAACTACTTTCTCTAGCATCCCAATTTTTCGATATATACATATCATGTTTTATAAATAAAATATATTCGATTAAAATTATGTGTAACCACTGATGATAATGGTGTTTTTTTTTTCAAATAAAATAAAAGAATATTAAAAGGCTAGATTAAAATACATTGACGTATATAAAATTTTGATAAAATAAATGAATATTTAAAAATTGAATTTTTTATAAAAAAGAACGTGCAAATTTCTCCCGCGTAAAAGCTTTAGCCAACTATTGTACGAGATAATGGGCGCCTTTATATACATCTATATAAACATGTAAGAAAAAGCGCCACGCACAAGCTTTACGCCAGCACACATCTTTCTTTCTCTCTCTCTTTCTCATTCTCCCTTCTCCTTTTTCCTTTCTTTGAGTGCTAATAATAACCATCGTTTTACAGACGCTTGTCTCCAGGTTTGGCTTACGATTGGCTGGAAGTTTAAATCGCAACCGACTATATCGTTACCGAGCTGATATTACGAGGGACCAGAGCAAAGTTTACGCTCAGTTTCAAAAGCTCGCGCGTTACGCGACAATATCATCCCTTCCTGAAAAAAAAAATTTTTTTTTTTTAAATCATTTTGTTGATTCCTTTTTTTTTGGTGTTCCAACAGTTTGTTATTGTGCTCACGTGTTCAGCGGGGGCCATAACTACACATCTTTTTTAGATAAGAGTATAGTAACAAAAAACAAAAACCGCCAAGATGGTATGTTCTTTTGAAGATATTGTAAGTCGTCGCCCTGGTAAAGGAGAAATCCAAGTCGTTTTTTTCTTTTTTAATTTTTTTCTTTCTACTGTTCTTTAATACGATTAATCATGTGACATCTTTAATTAATTTCTTTTAACAGAGAGTCTTTTTTTTACTATTTACTGTATTCTTACTATTGTTAATCAAATTCTATTCTATAACGTGGTGTCTTTTATTTTTTAATTTTTTCCTCTTCTTTCTTTGCACTGAGAAGTACATTGCTTTACTTACTTTTAAACAAGTGTTTAACCTTTTTCTAACTTATTTTCTTCGAGTGAATAAAGTTTTCTCTAGTGAAATATTACAGGAAAAGTGGATTTATTTTGGTAAATATAATATTCCATATTTTTATATTGTAAGCAAAAATTTTAACAGTACTTAGATGTTAAATAATTTTTTTTTTAATTTTTAGTTAACTATTGTTATAACAATTTTATAAAATTATAAGAAAACTGTTTGGTTGGAATGAAGCTATAAAGTTCGACAGTTTTATAGAAAACCAAAATAGACTTAATAGTAACAGATTTAAATTACAACTTTTCAGCCAATAATAGAAACTAGCTACATTTAACAAAATGGTGTTTTCGTGTATTTAAAATTTTATTGAATAAACTTAGTCGTAAAACTGTAACTATATTAAAGTGTCTGAATATTTAACTAGAAAGAGGTTAACGATCGTTTAAATTTACAGCTTATGATCGTTTCATAATTGCTCGCTATTATTTTCAACAGCATATATTGAATTAATATTTGTGTCTTCTCGGTGCAATACTCTCGTTAAAAAAAATGTTTTAAAAAAGTGGTTAACAGGCAAAATAAGCGTGTTCTTTATTCTGCTCTATCGCTCATTATGTACTTTTAATAACGATACTTTTTTTCAGCTCTCTGCATCAATAAATTTTTTAATCTTCTATTCTTTCTGATAAATAAAATATTTTCTTTTTCTAGTATTCGTTGCAATTCTCTAAAGGATTCGAAATAATAAAGAGACTTGGTGCTTATCGTAAACACTCGCGTACGCGCGGTGTTTGCGCATATACATTAATGTCTGACCGCAACGGTGACTTTACTACTTTGCATTAAATTCAAAATGACATTAAGTAAATAAGCTATTGGACTTGGATTTTCTTTGAGGTACGCGCGCGCGAAAATTATGTCGACTATTAATGCGAAAACGCTAAATTATTTAAAATGTTTATTATTTTTAAAGAAGGACCAGCTGAAGAATATGTTTAAAACTTTATGTAAACTTTGTATATATGTGATTATTTAATTCTATAAATAACAGGTTCTTACTGAAGTTGTGTTATTAAAGTTCATTTTTTTTCATGTTATTGATATTACAACGAACGTGTCTTAACGAACATATTACTAAGTTAATGTTGACTTAACGATAAACTTAATAATTATATGTTCTTTTAATTAAAATAATCTATTGAAATTAAGCATGTAAGATTCTGATTCTCATTCTATTCTATTATTCTATGATTAAAAATTTTTGGTGGATTGGCATTTAATAATTGAATTATTTACGTCTATTCTATTTCTAAAGTTTTCTAAATTCTTTAAAATTAAAAAATAATTAGAATGTGCATGCTATAAATTTATGCTACATTCTATTTGATTTCTATATTGATGACTTTTTTTCATCTATATCTTACAAAACTTACAAAATAATAATAATAATAATTATTCTTACTTTAAATTAATTTTCAAAATGAAGAATTGATTGACTAAATAATTAAATAATATTTGTAATTGTGACAAGTGATAATGGGAGAGAATATAGAATTATTTTTAATCGCCTTTTCTTCTGTGCTTTATTTTCCACAGGCCGACGAATTGCCACCAGAGCAGATTGCCGGTAAGTAATTTCATTATTTAATTACTTTTAATTGTATCGAATTAATTTTCATTGAAAGGTTATTGAATTGGAAAATTGGTAGTAATAATTAAAAGTCAAGTTTTACAATAGCACAATGAATTTAACACTTATTATAGATTAATGTAACATTATGTTAATTAAAAATGAAAAATAATAAGTTGAAAGTTTTAATCATTATTATTATTAAATTTAGCCGTCCAATTTGTAAATCTAAATATTCTATTGTTTAAAATAACAAAAGCGTGTTACAAGATATTCAATACTATTAGTTAAATATTGAAATGAATCTCGTTCAACAACAATACAAGACAGTGCATTTATTTGGCTATCAGTCAAACGTAATAAATGATAGCACTGCAAGCAAACAAAAAGTTTTCAAGCTAACCAAACAAATCTCGTCTAATTGATGTATTTAAAATACATTTAAAGTTGTCTTGGAAATTAACATAAATCTTTTTGTTTCAACAGCGCGATCGAGAACGAAAAAGAAAAAAAATTTTTTTTTTCCAATGTAATTAGCGTGTGTCAATAAAGTATCAGGCGAACTAAATTTAGTAAACGAAACAAATACCTGTCAGTCTGCAGAATGTAATTTACTATCTTATGAAATTTTAGTCTGATTGAATCGATTTGTTTTTACTATTGTACAAAATATATATGCTATTTATTTAAGTGAACAATACTTCTTTTTTAATCTTTTAAAATTTTTATTACGAAAATATCTTTGTGTTTATTCCAGTCAACGATTTATTTTATCAATAAATTCGTCATTAACTTTACAGTCAAATCTTTTTTTGATTCTCGGTTTATAAATAGAATTAATTTAAAAATACAATTTTTATTTTTTTCCTTCATTTACAGTATTACCTATCACTAAATTTGATTTATTTTAACTGGATAGTTTGAAAATATATTATTAAATTTTTAAAATTAAATTATACTTTTTAATAACTTGTGTTTTAATAATTAAATTTCTTTGAAAATCATTAACGTTAAAATAGTTTTCGAAGTAAAATTAAAAAAAAAATATGTTAAGTATTCCAAGTAATTCATCATTAGCTTAATAACTACCCAAGAAAAGCTTACTTGCTAATACAATATATAATCTTTAAGTAGAAACGAGGCATCATTCAAAATTTCATGACAGTAAAATATTAAAAAATTGTTTTTTTTTTTAAGTCTTTCAAGTAATGTTAAGAGTTTAAGAAACGGGTCAGCCCTTACTTTTGAATTTTAGTGTACGTTATATAGAAGCACGCATAATACTAAATTTAGCAAATCCTCCTTTTCCTATTCGTCTCTTGGCTTTTTACTTCTCTTTTTAACTCACACACTCATGTACACGTAGACCCCCCTACATTTACACGTTCCGGAAGACTTTAAAGCTCGGATACTATCTTTAGTCCTTTAGAAACTAATGTCGAACTTTAGGATTGAGAACAACTGTGTATGTGTACATTCGTGTGTACGCACGAGTGTGTGTTTCCTCTCTGGCGCTTGTTTGAGTCTGCTTCGCTACTTTTTTTTCCATTAGACCAAAGAGTTTTTTCTATTCGAACTTTTATGTTTAGAATACGCGGCAATTTATAGATTGGAAAAATAATAGCGTAACGCCGGAAAAACTCGTCTTTAAAATTTAGCTTGTAAAGTATGTTTAGAAAAGTATTTTAAAACTAAGAAAAAAAATCTTTTAACAAAATTTAATATAGTATTTTTAACCTTCACGCATGAAAATCACGAAATTTTCCTAGAATATATTAAAATTTCTATATTCGTAAACATTGTTAAAAACAAATAAACGTAGTTACAATGAAAGTTTAAAGACTAAACTTGTTTTCTTGAAATAAAAATAATTTTGGCTTCAATAATGTATTTATACACTCTCCTGCCTTATGAGAGTTAAAAGCTCCCAAAAGCTCTTCGAGTAACAGACCTGGTTCATTCAATCATTCTTACATACAATCCTCGTTCTAAATTCTCTCAACTGCTTTTCATTGATTAATTTAAAACAACCTTACAACACCACTATCGTTATCCTAAACTCTAACGTTTCTTCAAATGTCTTATTAGATATATAATCAATCCAATATGTTATTTAAAGAATTGAAAAATAATAATATACGAATAAAGCGAAATATTCGTTTTTTTTTGCTCACTTTTAATAAAAATCTATTTTAAAATTCACTTTGCATAACTTTCATCAATAAACAAAAAAAAAATTGAAAAAAGAGCCAAGTAATTTGCGTCATTACAAAAGTTACAAAATAATCGTCGCTTATATAAAAAAAAAAGAATAAAAATTTTTCGTTATTAATAAGATTTATAACGCGTTCTCTTTCTCTCGTGAAAGTGTATAACCAAGATATGCGCATGCATACGTATATATAATTCATGCACCCACGCGTAAACATAGTTTTTGTCTTGAAAGCAATATAATATGAGCGTTCTCGCGCTTCTATACATTTAATCTTTTTGGTTTTAGAAAACTTTTTGGCTCGGGGGAGTTTATTTACGTTTGATTTTAATCGGTACCGCTTATATACGCCAAGGCAGGCTTCGCAAAGCAAGCAAGCACAGCACAGCAAGCTTTCGTTGAGTGCGAGAAAAGAGCGCTTCCCCTTGCTCTTTCTTTCTCTCTTACTTTCAAAAGCTTTGCTTTGCCTTTACTCTCGACTATACTTAGTCAACGTTAGGCTTTCCACGCCCCTGGATATCAAATGACAAAAACGAATCTCTTACTGGGTGCGCTTGTATATCAAACTATATCGTCATTCACTCGCAAGCGAGCGCGCGAAAACATCTATCAGCTGATATTAATTTGATTTTTACAAAAATCTAATTCCTTTATTTTTATGTTAAAAAATTAAAAAATTTTTAAAATGCTCTAGAATTTTTATCAAAATTCATACCATACAAATGACGATAGTAAAATTTTTTGCAAAAAGTACGACAATCAGGAACTTTAATAACAGAAATTTTTTGTGCCGAATGAGAAGAATATTGTTAGCTCGAAATCATTAACAATTTTATGACATACACATCCACATATGAAATTTAAAGAAACAATAGAACTCTAAAAAATTTGTCCTTGTAGGAAAAAAAAAGATTAAAAGAATTGAAGCTCAGCCAAAGACAATTAGAAATACTTATAATTCTGTGTGTTAACGACTGTTAACATAGCGAGACCGTTATCTGTTAACTTTCATGTAGAAAAATTACACACATTTCCGCAATTAAATTTGGTTATAAGTTTTTTATTTAATTTAATCATGTTAACTTAACATATTGCATCAGTACGTTTGGCAAGATTTCTATATGAACGCCAATTGCACTTGTAATTACCTTTACAGGATAATATTAATGATTAATGGCCAAATTTCATCATAGGTGTACTTAAAGCACTGAGCTTTTTGCAGAAAAAAACAAAATTTTTTTCAATTTTTTTTTACTTTCTGGATATAACATTGCAAAATTTTATTGCTTCTTTCTATTACTGTTTTAAAAGATTCTGAAAATAAATATTAAAAGCTGTAGTATTCAATAAATCTCACGCAGTTTAAATGAGTTGCGTAAAAGCTATTATTATGATTTTATAAATAATGACACTAGAAATTTGAAAAAAATATCAACTTTCAGTGAAAGCATATTTTCAATTAAATTATTATAATTTTTACCCTTGAATAAATTTATTATTGAAAAAAGAAAGTCGCATATTATAATTATTATAGACGATAAGGCTTTATTGTTTCTACAATTATACATGTCATTAGAGTTTAGAACAAATATCATTTTCAAATTTAAGTCCATCAGTCACGTATTTAGCCTAGACATAAATAATCCAGAAAACGAGACTGCTTAGAGGCTCTTAACAATAGCCAAAAAATCACAATGGACATTCTACTCTATAACACAAATAGTAACTTTTCACCTATTACATTCCCAATCACTAATCTAAATGTTCGAAAATAAACTCAACGAATTTCATATAATACGTTTTGCCAATTTTTTCACGCATATTAAACAAAAAAAATTATTTTTCTATACGCCAATAAATAGCTCAATCTGTTGTTCTCTCAAGCTAAAAAAAAAGTGTAAAAAAATACACGAAGAAGAAAAAGATGAAGAAGAAAATAAAAAAAAAAAAAAATAGGAGGAAAAAAGCCTATCGAAGTCTCGAAGAACGTATGCTTTGGTTTAACTCGAGCCAAATAAGCATTCGCGCCAGAATGCCGCGTGTGTGGAACGGAAGGGCATTAACATTGGAGAGATCTAAATTCGACACCGTACGCACACGTATATACATGTATATATACACACACCTATATACAGTTGGCGTCAGAGGAGTAAAACTTTAATGTTTTTCTCTCTCACTTTTAAAAGCTTGCCTGTAACGCTATATGAATTCGCGCGAAACTCGCTATACACGAGTTTTAATATGCTGCTTTTATGCTATTTTCGCATACCTAAGATTGAGAAAGATAGATAAAGATGAAAAAGAGAGAGAAAGCGCATTCGTCAGAGTTACAGAGTGGGTGGTTTAGAAAGCAAGTACATAATGATAGAAAGAGGAGATTCAAAATTAGGATAAATCATTAAAAGAAAGAAAATTAACACTATTAATGATAAATCTTGATTTAAAAATTTATTTTTTTTAATTAACATTTTTTAATATATTATCATATCACCCTTTTTAATGTAAAGACAAAAAGCTTTAACTTTTCCAAGTTTAAAATAATTTAAGAAAATTAAAAAATTAAAAATATTATGAAAAAAATGATAGTTTAAATCATAAGTTCAATAAAAGAAAGATCACACAATAAAACTAATAATATCTTTAATATTATTTTTCTCAATTCAATAAACCTTCAATAAATTTGATTAGATGTAATCTTGTAAATTGCTTTTTTTATATTGGTTGCAGTCCTTCGCAAGGCCTTCGATAGCTTTGACAATAACAAGAGTGGCAGTATCCCCACTGAAATGGTATCTGATATCCTTCGACTTATGGGACAGCCTTTCAATAAGAAAATCCTTGACGAACTTATTGAGGAAGTCGATGCTGATAGTAAAGATCGATTATTTTATTATCTTTTATTTATTTGTTTCTTTTTTATGTTCATTTCATTAATAGTTTCTTTTTTATAAGCAATCAATAAAAACTAGAATTAAATTCAAAAGTAAACACTAAAAAAAGCTAATTTATCTAAGTGAGCTTTATTTGATATAAGGTAAATTTCACTTGAATAAAGTAAAGTTTACTTGGACATAGAAAATTTTCTTTTTTTTTTAAGTAAAATTAAACATTATTAATATTGAATTATTTTACCAAGAAACGAAAATAATGATTCCATGTTATCATTTAATAGAATCTGGACGTCTTGAGTTCGAGGAGTTCGTGACGCTTGCTGCCAAATTCATCGTTGAAGAGGACGCTGAAGCTCTTGAAAAGGAACTTCGTGAAGCTTTTAGGCTCTACGACAAAGAAGGTGACAATACATCAAATAACATTTCATATTTTAAATATAAAATTTAATCAGAATTTAAATACTAAAAATTTTATATGTATATTCAGTAAATTAATTTTTTTTAAACAACTTTGAATTTGGTTTTTAAAAATAAATGTTAAATATAGAAATAATAAAAATTAAAGCTAAATATGAAATAATTTTTAGGAAACGGATACATCCCAACCACATGCTTGCGTGAAATTTTGAGGGAACTTGATGACCAACTTACGGACGAGGAACTCGACATCATGATCGAAGAAATCGATTCAGACGGTTCTGGTACCGTTGATTTTGACGGTAAGTTATATCTAATTTTATTAATCGTTTATTTTCAATCATTATCCTGTTTAATTGCTAGCATTGTTTCTTTTTAAATACATATGATGAATGATAAAAAATAGGAATCAAATGATTAATCAATGAATTTCACAATTTAAGTTTTATTACAACGGATAGAGTTCTTTAAATTTAAAGAATGGAAGTCTAATTAAACTTGTATAAAACTATTTTCGGATTTAGGGTGTGTTATGATTTACGTGATTGAATTAATGATACAGAAAATCAACATTCAATAGCATTTGCTATTTCATTGGATTATACAATTTTATTAAAAATTTTGAATATTGTTTAAAATGTACATTTTATTATTAATATGTGTTACAAATTTCTTTATCATCATTTCTTTAGTTAAATATATTTTAAACCCAAAAAGCAAGTAATGTAGAATTTGTTAAATTGTAAAATTAATTTTATATCTGAAAAATCATTAATACTTTTTTCACTCCTTTTGAAAAATTGTGTTAATGTTAGGAATCTGTCATTTTGTTAAGCAGTTTTGATTTGTTTAGATAAAACATAAGATGAATAATAACGTTGAAATTTTTAGTTTAAACTATGAAATAACGAATTGATAATGAAATAAAACGTGATTATGGTTATTAAAAATAATGAGTTTAGATTAGAATTGTATAAAATTTGAAATAATTTAATTAAGATATTATTATCTACTTTAACAAATGATTAATTTAAAAAAATGCCAATTTATTAAATTTAATGTTTTAAAAATTTCTTAAAAAATGAAAAATTTTATTTTTATAGAAAAAATATAGATAATTTAATAAAAAATTATATCAAACTGAAAAATAAACATAGTAAGACTCACGAAGCATATATAAATATTTGATTTAAAATGACAATACGATATAAATTATTTCTTTTTATTTAAACTCGAAAAATTTCATCAAGTATAATAATTGTCAAAAGTATATATTTATAAATGAATAAATAACTAAAATGATTACTCAACAAACTAGTTCGCACTTTATGAAACAAATGGCTTTGATGTTCAACAAGCATGAAAATTTTCCAATTCGATCGAGCTTTAATATGCGTGTAAAAAAGCAAAAACACGAAAATTCTGACTACACGATAAATGTCCGCACAATTTGCAGCGGTGTAATATTAAAGGATGTTGAAATATTTGGCAAGTTTACTTGAACCAATCTGCTTCGGTTTGCCAATTAAAATTGTATAGTTATTAATTCCTCCCTGCTTTTTTACAATACTTAATAACATTATTTATTATTGTGAATTTTAACATGTAAAGCATGAAAAATTGAATTAATCATACTTGATGAAGTAGCGCATTCAGCCAAGTTAATTTAAAAAATTTATGAACATGATGTCAGTGCGAAAAAAGAGAATTCTTCGTAGAAATCTAGTTTTTTATTGTCTTATGGCAATAAGCAACACAAATTTTTATTTGTGAATACATATTTTGATTCAACAATCAATTATTAGTCCTAAATAACTATGATAAATAAATACATACTGCTTACTGAAAAGCTAAAAAAATCAAAAACTATTTGGTATTATTAAAATTAATAGTTAATAATCGTTTGATTAAAAGATGCTATGAATCATTTTATTAATTATCTGGAAATAAATATTTTCGAATATTCTTAAACCTATTTTGTAATATTTCTTAGTACACTATTCTATGTGTAATACGAAATTTATCAAAACTTTTGTATAAAATCATTTATTTATGATGATTATATTATTAAATAACAATAGATTAGAGAAATTGCGCGTGACTAGATTAGTTATGTTGTTGATATAATAGGAACTTTCAATTGAGATTGTAACAATCATATAAATT